>OY728163.1:66987765-69666265 GCA_963277665.1 Viscum album | reverse complement strand
TAACTATCTCATTGTGTCCAGGTTTCACTTCCCTAAATAAACCACTATCATACAAATTTTTTACATCACACAATTCATTTACCATATCCTAATACTCCCATGACAAGTCAAATAACAAGGTGATCAATCAACAACCACATGCATCAAATATTAATCATTTGAAAATAATCTAAACCTCGCCTCCTTAACCCTCGTAAGAAACAACCCCAAAAAATATCCATGCATAATAGTAGAAAATGATTTGTTAATATAAAACATCCCCTCATGGGATTACAAGCCACCATGGGATTAATAAAATCACATGGGGATAAAAGAGGGTGTAACTCCATTTATAAAACCATTTAAAGTTTCAAAATATCCTTTAAAATACACTTCTTAGGATTATAATATATACAAAAAATCTTAAATCCATTTAAAATCTCATTTCAAATTCCAATTTAAAACCAATCTTTCAAAACATAGTGAAATTCCACCTGAAATCCCATTTCCCAAAATATCAATAGGAAATAGAATTTCCAAAAATCATTTGAAATCCAAATCAACACAAAAAACATTAAATTATTCCTTGGAAATACAACTCCTTCAAAGAAATTCACCATTTAAATAAGCATGTTGATTTCAAATAAACCAAACAGTCCCAAGTACCCTTTTACTAGAAACACGTATTCCCACTTTAAAGGCTATTTCAAAACACCCAGATACCCATAGCTGTAAAATAATTTCAAAATATAGATAGATCCCCAATTTTTTATAAAAACAATCCTTTAAAAAATAACCCCTTTTAAAAAATGGACCTGACATTAAACATGATTTAAACACTATAATTGCTTTATAAAATCTAAAATAGTACTAACAAGCACTTGGAATGTGACCCAAGTCCATGACAAGTTTTATTTTAAATATTTTAGATCCATTAAAAAAACCAAAAAAATCTATGAAAGAGAATTTTAAATTCCAAAAAAAAACATTACAATCTACTTTAAACAAATTTAAAGGGTCATACGAGCATTTTCACATATGCTTGGAATGCATCCAAGGCCCATGTTAAGCTCAAAATATAATCAAACAACAACTTGAGCCTACTACAACATATAATAATACTTATAATTTCATAATAAGGCATTTAAAATATATTATGAAATTTATAATATGTAATTCAAAGGGGTTACATGGAGACACTTACCTCAAACCAGTGGTGGGTGGGCTAAAATGATTCGCCTTTGGTGGTGGATTTAGAAACATGAAAGAATGTGATCTGAGGAACCCATCACATGCCCTAATAATGAATAAATCCAAAAAACAATTCAAACCCTTTGACCTAGGGTTTTTCCAAATGATAGGGGAAATAGGGAGAAGATAAAATCACTAGAAAAAAAGAGTAATAAGGGAAGTAGAGTTTGTTCCTTGAAGGTTTGACCATGAATCTAGAATAAATCAAGTGGAATCATGTGAATTGATGAGGTATTAAGAGGGAGGTAGCGCATGCAATGGGGGTTTAGTAAAGGGAGGTGATGTGAGGGGTGGGAGGAGAATGAGGGGGGAGAAATAATAGAAAGAGGAGATAAGGGAAAATAAATAAATAAATAAATCTATTTTTTAAAAGACAAGACAACCCGCATGGTTTACCAAACCATGTGGTGACTGTGCATCCCACACTACCTAATAAAAATGGATTTTCATGGTTACTCATAGTCAAGTCACGTGGTTTAGATAACCCTGATCAACCCATGTGAATCATCAATATCTAGTGTAAACCCATCGCACACGATCAGTGCACAATTACTCATAATTATGCATAAGCTGTTCACATCACCAAACCCTTTATAAATTTTAGAATTTCATCACAAAACTCTCAAGAACCTACAATGACTTAAAATTAATTTAATTAATTAATTAATTAATTCTATAGTGACATGGTGGTTTTCATAGTTTGGTTCTTGGGGAAACCCAAGCGGTGTATCTATGGTGGGCCTAATAATGTTGGTACTCAATGAGTGGTGTAATGGAAGTAATATACTAGGGAATATAACATTGGATATTGGAGGTTGTGATCCTCATTTTAAGTAGGTTGTTGAGCATAGAGGGTTTTATTTCTAGTGAGCTAGGAAAGAGTCATGGTTAGTGTTTTGAGATGGAGATTAGGTGTGACTGAGATAGAAACAACTATCCATTGCATTCATTATTGGATAAATCATGGGTCATGGAGGTTGTTTTTTATTTTTGGGGTGATGATAAGGATACTCCACTAATGGAAAAAAATATTTCAAAATTGTTTTTTTAATTTTAACATAGTTATTTAACTGATGTAGATGTAGGTGATGTTAAAAATAATAATTTAAACATCAATTTTTTTCAAATCAATGTTGAAACTTCAATTAAAAATGAATTTAAGTGATTTTTTTATGTCAATTTTTAAATTTTAACGGATATGGAAACAAACAAAAAATTGTGGTTCCACATTGAGTTTAGAATAAAACCAATGTGGAAACCATCACATAGAACTATATACGTCGTTTTTTTTTAAAAAATAATGTGGAAAGCGATTTTTAGCAATGGTTTTTAGTAAAAACCGACTCAAAAGTCAAATTGTTTTTTTCACATAAATTTATAAAAAACATGACAAGGAAAGATCCAAAAAAATAAGAAAAAACAAATTACATTACATATGTTCCAAAAATAGCCAAAACCCTATAAAAACATAATATACCAACATAAATAAGAGAAAAGTACTGTAAAAACAAACATAATATACCAACTTAAAGAGGAAAACAATTTTCAAAATACTTGATTTTTAAACATTATTTTAAAGTGACATACCTGATAATTTAAAATGTAATCGTAGTTGAAATATAGTTTATAAACAATCTTTAGAGATGGGTAAGGTATTAATTCATATATGACTCGACATCATTGAAAATATATAATAATAATTCATGTTATAAGATTAAATAATAGAATATTTTTATATAAAACCTTAAATAATTTATATAACTAACCTTATCAAATTCATTCACTATCCCATTTTTTATTATCTTAAACATGAATCCTAAAACATAATAACCACATTCCACCCTTCCTTTTTTTTGATGGAAATACAGTTATGAAATATTAACTTGGAAATAAAATACAATACACACAAACACACACATATATATATATATAATAGAAAACAACTATTATCTAATATAAAATATATTTACCATTAATTTCATGTATTTTGATAAGGTTTCCTTTCTTGATTATGGATCTAAATGATATATTTGATGTCATTTTGATTGTTGTTTCTAAAAATTAAGATGAACAGAGTTTTAATACTTTATCTTGATAAATTTAGACATATAAATAAATTCATATCTATTAGTCTCCCCCTATTTTGTCGAAACCCAATATCCTTCACCATTGGATTCAGAATATCCTATTGTTGGGACATTCTAGCGATAATGATCCATGTTTACATTCAAATTACCTCAACTAGGGTTAGTCACGCAACTTTAAATGTTCTAGGTAGGCATTCCAAATGCCAACTGCATTAAATCACAGCTCCTTGATCTATTGAGTGGATTCCCCAATCCTGAAATCCTTAATTTTGTATTTCCTCAACCATTGCCTTTTAGTTACACCAAGTTCTACGAGGGTAGTCAACCCGTGATGTAAACTAAGTTAAGTCAACCCAAAACATCAAATTAGAATTTCCCAATAATTTAAAACACCCTAACTAGGGTTGGTCGAGCACTTTGAACTATGGTTCGATTCTAACTGAAGTAATGGAAGGCTATACCGACTTAATATTTAATTGAGAGATTTTATCCTTTATGCGTAAATGGTCACTTATTGTATTTTCACATGATTTTTAATTTTAAGAGGGATATACTTAAGTGATTAACCATGTATAGATAATATTTACGCATAAGCCATTTTTATTTTAGTTCCATCTTGTATGTTTGTTAGTTCATTAATTATGTGATCGCATCAAACATCCATAATGAATAACCATACAACTGGAAGAAATAAAATAAAGGGTATGATCATGAGCTTTACTATTGGTTAGTTTATCTATTGGTTGATAAACTAACCCTAACCTAGGGGAGAAACACCTTGAACCGTTTAAGGTTCTTGTTTACAGCTTTCCACCTATCCACTTTTGTATCTCCTTGGATTGGTTTCACCTCAACTCCTAACTTGAACCACCTCTACTAGCTTGGGATATTTATATATTACATATGCTTTTAACTCACACCTAGGTGAGGGGTAAAATGTGGTTTACATAAAAGAAACCATGTGAATTCAGGCCCTACATATTTATGAGGAGAAGGCACACAGGCCAAAAAAATTAATTTAATAAATAAATTAAAAGGGAACCAATCACATACAAAGGTCTGGTCTAGCTCATGATCATCCCCATACATGAAAAGAATTTTGCATTTAATAAAACTAGTATAAAATTATTTAATCATTATTATTAATATAAATTACGCTCGAATCAATTAATCATTATCTTTAATTATTCAATCCTTTTTATCTTAATCCTTTTCAGAATTTTCTTGAGATTCTCATCCATAACCTTGTACATAACTTGTACCTTGGAAGAAACCCAATGAATACCCATCCAAAACTACCCAACATATATTTATACTTGTATACACTTTATTCTTTGTAACATGTAGCATGCATGCAGAATTATAATTGTAATAAAACTCATACATAATGTGCAGATCTTTGAACATTACAAAGATGTTAATTAAACATATATATATATAGATATCAAACACCTATCACATGTTGTTTCCTATATTTACACCCACATGAAGGTACATGTCTCAAGGGTTAAATAATATAATAATAAAATTTTAAATCTATGTAATCTGGAAACAGTACACGACATGTCGATCTGACTACATGGTGTGTACCCTCCTCACTGTTCATCTGAAGTACATGCCTAGGGAAATGGCATGTGAGGTGTAATTTGGAAATATTTGGAGTACACTGGATGTCCAGTGGGTCACATGCCCTATAGACTTCACATTACATGGCCACCAGCTAGGCAAGCTGTGTATGGGATACACGACTTGACCCGGACCCAAAGGGACTACACGCCATGTCCAGTGGCCCACATAGTTTGTTGTCCAGCTGATTGTGCGCTAGTCTATCCTAGTCAACACACGGTGTAAGAATTAAATACATTGTAAGTAATTAATTCACATGGCTTGAGTAATTATTGAATTACTTCTAATTCATTTAACAGAAAGACACGGTGTGTATATCTGACTACACAGCGTGTATTCTTGTTTTATCTGGACAAAACTACGGGTGCCTTCTGATGACATCCTTGATTTAATTTTAATCATAAAATTATTTTTTTCTGTTAGATCTATGATAAATGATAAGGGAGGAATAGATCTCGAAATTCAGATTACAAGAATGATTAAACATGAATTGACAAACTAAATTATTAAAGTGTAAATCATCAAGAAATTATTTAAATAATTATAAATGAAAATATTCTCCCTCTGATACCACTTGTAGGTTCTGGGAGCAGCGGAAGCACAGGATGGGCATGTACCCAACTTTGAAAATTTTCATAATTAATGATTAATTCAGGATCAATATGAAGATGAATTCCAGTATCCACGAAATTCAATCAAAGATAAAATAAAAAAGGATATAACCCAGAACCAAGAAGAGAAGATTGAAATATTTTGTTTATAATTAATTTAATTTAATTATAGAATTACCTCCAAGGTTATTCTTTCTTCGTTGATGTGTCCGACCAAAGGCCTAAGGTGTGGATTTGTTGCGATGTAGAATCTAAGGATAGGAATCCTCTAATGGTGATCCACACATGCTCCATGTATCTCCAGACATCGTTGTAGGAGTCTCCAAGTGCTAGCATAGAAGATCCTTATGCTTGCAATGCCGCCCTTTAATCACCTTGAGAATTGCTTCCAAACCATTCTCCTTGATCCAATGAAAGAGGATCTCTCTCTTTTTTTAGAGTATTCTTTGATAGGTAAGAGTTCTCTAGGCTCGAGAGATTTTCTCCAAGGATTTTATGCACACAACGATTGGTTAGCTGGTTGAATGACCCCCTTGGCTAATAAAGAGAACAATAACATGACGGGGAATTTAATTCACTGGGTAATAATAAATAATTATCACAAGTTTTGTTATTTAATTTAATATTCCATGTGAAATGGAATGTCAAATAATAATAGCAATGCTATTATTTCTATGACATGTGTTTAAATTTCATGTTATATTTAAATATTATTTAACTAGATAATATTTAATATTATTTCTCACCAAAACCATAAATTGATCCGCCAATCCTCCTCAATATGTATTGGGACTTTAATAATGACTATTTATTTATTAAATAAATATAACTTCATTATTCACTGGTAAATAAATATTCTATCGGCAATATATTCTCTCGAATAACTAGCGACAAAATAAATGTAATCAGAAATACTTGAAAATTTATTATACCACAAATGAGAATAATATTTATTCAAATATGCTAAAAAAATTATTTAACTAAGATACTTGTTGCACTTAGTGTGTGACCCTCTAGGCATCTTTCTCGTTGGCATTAGACAGGCATGCCTAAAGTCCAAGATTTTTGTGTAGCAACGAGTCAATGGACCCAAGAGAAATAAGTTGATGTCACAATGACATGTCACCTCATAAGAACGCTTACCATGTAATATAATCTCTTTGTCCCAATATCTCCAATCAAGCAGGATGCATGCGAGTGTCATCAACCAATGTGCTTGATTTTATATTCTTTGACTTCATTGAATTTAACTTTCTTAGAGAACACCATGTCCATGGATTTAGTTAGGCTATATCATTTCCATCAAAGGGCCTGAGATATCTACTTACATAGAAGTGAAAAATTCTTTCTCACATTATTCATCAATGAAGTATTACTCATAACTCACCCAACATATCTTACCTCTTCGTGAACATTTTTCGTCATGTTTTTTGTCAATACATCTAAGTGTGCAAGTCATAATACCCATTATTAATAATCTTAAATTCTAAGGACCAATACACATGTTTGTAGATAGGAACATCCAATGACACTTATGAATGTGGATTTCCTACTGGTGGGTCTTGTTCCCATAATATCCTCCTGGATATTACCAAGGGAGCACATCATGAGAAGGTTCCTCAAAGTTTTATGATTCCCCACCCCTAATAGCCAGTATCATTTGTGTCCCTTAAAATGATATCATCTGGTCATAGAACATTTATTCAAGAATAGCATCATGGCCCTTCCAGGTTCTAATCATAGCAGGGATCTGCTATGACCTTTTAATGTGACCAATATTCTTAGGATATTATCACATACTATGTCATGCATAAGAACAATCATAATTTGATAAGTAGTTTATTAATATTCATCCAATGAATATAGGTTTTTCATAAAGTAAAAATAAGTCGGTTTCTAGGAAACCAACTCCAACATAAGCTATAGGACTAGGATTAGGTTATAGAGACCCTATGTAAGGAGTAGGAAGAGCTTTGTAGACAGTAGCATAAGCAATAGGAGGGGTAGTGTTGATCATAGGAGTAGTACCGTGATTAAATAATAGAGTACATGTGATGCATCATGCAAGGTATAGGGATGAAGTTCCCTCCACCACCTCCTGTAAATGACACTCCCCCTCCTCGGTGATTTATGTATTTCGTGATGCATTTATTATGATAAATATTTGAATGAATATATTTTTTGTAATTTTTTTATTAATTCATATATTTATAGTTTTTTATATTTTATATTTTTATAATATTTATAAGTTTTTTTTTTTAAAAAAAATTAATTTTTTTAAATTTTTAATTTTAGTTTTTTTACTTTTTTATTTTTTAATTATTTTTTAATTATTTTTCAATTATTTTTTTATTTTATTATTATTTTTTTGAATTTTTTTCCATAGGATTTTTTAACTATCACAAATGGGAACGTATATATAACTGGTACAATCTTTTTTCAAATAACTGTCGCAAAAACTAATTTTTGCGATAGGTTTTTCCATTATGGGTCATTTCCGATGGGATCCCATCATAAATAATTCATATTATAGTATTGAATCATTTACTCTGATTTTATTGGATATTATCATAACCATTTTTTTAGTATTTGGTTGGAAACAAGATCATGAAAATAACTTGTGAAAGGTATGTCTCTAGAAACTCCACTAACCAACTAATGAAGCATATTCGATGTAAATTTTTTTATATAAAGGAAAATCACAACACATTCTTATTATACCAAAATTCATGAGTCTCCTAGTATCTAAAATTGTGAGTTTCATATCTTTGTATAAAATATATCATGTGTTTCTTATAGATCCCTTAGCTTCTTTCATGAGTGAACGATAATTAAAATTACTAGAACTTAATTTATTTGAGGGGGTAAAATGTCACTCCTAGAGAATTTATTATATAATTTCACTTAATTAAATACTATGTTGAATATCTTAATTCACACATAACACAAAACAAAAATGAAACGGTGATGCTTTTTATTAAGATACAATTTCACATATTAAAATTTTATAGTTATAATGGAGTCGTTGAATTGATGGGTATAAATAAAAGTAACCACATTTTAAAATCTATTTAGAAATAAAAATAAAATTCATTTTCAATAAAAATGTACTGATAAAATTTCATTAGTTTAGTTAAAAAACTAATAAGATCATTTTATGCTTAAAATGTATTTTTTCTAAAATTGTCTTTTTATGTGTTGTACATTTTTTATTTAAAGAAACTAAATAAATAGTGGATAATTGGTGGAAAAAATATTGTTGATATGAATAATATATGAAAACTAATTTAATTTGTAAATGATAGGAAATAAGAATAAGAAAAGTTAATATTTGAAAAATTCATTTTCCTATAAAGACAGTTTTTCATTATATTTTATGATTCCATTTCAAAGTCAAATTCCTAAATTTTAGAATTTTGAGTTGAAAAATAAACTTCATTTTTATATTCATCCTAAAAATATTAACTTAGAATGACTTTTTTGGATTTTTATAAAAATATTTATTTTTATGGGAATAGTAAAAAATATTTTTTTTTAAAATACCGTGACTTTTATAATGCCATTAAGATATAAGAATTATTTAAAATTTATGAAAACTTTTTATTGACCAAATATGTATTTTATAAGTGAAATTATACTTTTAAAAATATTAATTTTAATTTACAATCATATATTTTACATTTTAGAACTTATGTTATATTTTTATCTAAAACTATTTTAATGTATTATACATTTAATATTTTAGAATTAATGTTAATCAATTTTTGAAATTTTACCTAAAAAACAAGAATTAATATTTTTAATTAGATGTTTCAAATTATGTAATAAGTTTCATTTTATTTTTAGGCATATAATTAATTACTCAGGTAAAAAATTAGTTACCATGGTAAAAGCTAAATGGTAAGAGGGTTAAAACAAAGGGTAAAAAAATTAAAATATGTTGAATAGTGTATAAAAATGAATGTTTGAGGGATTTCTTGACCAAATATCATCTCCTCTCCAATATTGTTCACTTTTGGTGCCACTTTCCAGGAATAGTGCATTTATTGTTACAAAAATCACCACTCCTCCCACTTATAAAAGGTTCCATTCACCACACCACTTCTCCTCACACCAAATTCCCCTTAGTTTTTCAAATATCTACCCAAATCAATCCCCAAAACTCATATTCACATCATAGAGGTCTCTTTCTCCTCAAAGTATCACTCCTCAAATCCTTAATCCAATGTGCAAAGGAGTTGTTTCAATGAGTAAGGTAAAAATTATCAAATTTCTCCTTTTCATTTATATTTCTTTATGTATTCTTATTATAAATCAAATTATATTATATAATACTAAAATAATTAAATTGGTATAATTATTATACTGAAATTTTATTATATTGATGAAATATTCATATTTTACTTTCCCAATTACTTGGAAAATGATAATGTTGTTCATGCGTATGTGTGGACTACCACCTCCACAAAGTGGAGTATTTATTTTTTCATAACCACATTACTTGGATTGTTAAAATGGGGTATTTAATGAATAAATATTATATTTATAAAATTATTAAGATTTTGAAAAGATAAATCAATTTCTACCTTATTTCCATTCTGTGAAGATTGAAAACACCGTCTATGTGTACATGTGGATTACCACCTCTATATATATACATGTTTCATTTTTTATCACTTCCACGAATTAATTTTTATAAAGTATATTTTATGAATATTTATGATATTTAATATTAGCATATGTAATGGATATGGTTCTAAAAGGATAAAAAAAAATGAACAATTGTTATAAAGTAATCAGTGGATATCAATAAATTGACAAAACAATATCATAATAGATCCTTTTCTCACAAACCATGCCCATTTTTTCCATAAAATAAACATGGGTATTAATAAATTATTAAAAAGTTATTTTAATATCTTTTCTAATCTATGAATTATGAACATGATATCAAAGAACGAGGTTTGTGGACACCATTTTAAAACATATGTGAAATGATTAATTATTATAAATGGTAATAAATATTAATAAGGTTATGAAATGGGTGATAAATATGGTTATGTTTATGATATAGGAGAAAAAATAACTTTTATATAATTCTAGATTAAAGGTAAGGGCTTTTGTTAACTCGGTTTTTATTTGCTGGGTTATGATCATTCTTCTTGAACATTATTCTTATAAGTTGGGTACATTATAACTCATGGTTGAATTATATTATTCTTCATCATATGTTTATATGTATTTAGATTTATTTCATATAAAATCCCTCTCAATTGATTTTTTCTATAAAAATATGATATTTATAAGGACTTCCCCATCTCAATTTTGTTTCATTGATGTATGCTTTATATCACCACAAATTGTATTTTTTAGTGTATATACTTCCCATGGATGTATTTTTAATAAAATTATCATTAAATTTATGGGATTTACAAATCCATATTATGTTCTACCTTTTATGGGTTTCAATTTAAAAGATAATGATGTTGTAAATGGTATTTTTTTCTCAAATTCATTTTTTGTTACATAATTATTCATCTTTGACCAAGGTTTTAAAAGATTATTTTATTATATCCTTTAATGATAACACCCCCATTTTTAGGTGGTTTACCCTTTTATTATGTATTTTGAAGTTATATAATAGTCGGGTTGAGTTTTGGTGTTTCTGGATGGTTTTGGTATATTTTGGAAGTTTTTCTAAGGGTTTATGGTTTGAGTGCATAGTTAGTGGAACTATGAAGTTTTCTCTAAGAAACTATGCAATGGGAAAAGGAGTACATGAGGGTGTGCATAGTTTGTTCAAACCATGCGGGTGCCCGGGATAGTCCATGTAAGTGGTAATAGATGGAAAACATGGTTCACACATAGTTTTTCAAACTGTGTGAACTAACCATGTGAGGTGGGGGTTGGGAGACGGTAGCATGTCCAGGGTTAGTGTATGGTTTCTCAGACTGTGTAGACTAACCGTGAACCATGCATTTAATGCTCCTAAAATTAGATTTTAACTCATTTTTACAACTTTAAACCCTAATTTTTCACTTATCCTCCCAGGATCTCAAACTCCACTCCTCTCCTAAGTGTTTTTGGTGGTTCCCTTTGATTTGGAATCCATTTTTATAGATATAAGTTCATTATATCTCCATAATCAATGGTAAGTCTATGTTTTCTCTCTTTATCTCTATACCTCCTTATTTATTCTCACCTAGAATATTCGATCTAATTCTTTATAGATATATGTGTTATCAATAATGTGTTTTGATGTGATATTTATTATATCTATTAAACGAAATGATTTTTGAGCCTAGATATAGAAATTTCATAGTGTTTTTCACCATTTTTGTCACCCATAGAGAGGTAGGTGGATTTTCTATCTTCTTTACTTATTCTAGAACGTAAAGTCTTATAATATTTTATGTTTTTACTAGATTTTAAAAGGAAATGTTGGATTATTTCTTAAATTAAAACCCTTTGGGTTTATGTTTTTGGAACATGGGAATTTGGATGGCTTTTAGAAAAACCCTTTGATTTCTGTTTTTAAATTTTGAAATTAATTTAATACAAATAGGATGTTTGATGAAATGTTTTAGATTAGTAAAATCCTTTAATTTTCATCTATTTTATTTAAAGAATATAATTTTTAATAGTGTGATAATGTGTTCTAATCCTAATAGTATGAGTTTGTAATATTTTGGGGAAAGCCTATTGGTTTTGATTACTCACCCATGTTTATGCACTCTGGTGCATATGCAAACTTTATTCTTCATGACACGGGTAAAGGAAAAGTCTCATATTTCTCTATTGGAGCATCATGATGCTACCTTAATGGGATGGTGTTTTTATCTTAGATTTTTTCTCATGGATGCATTGTATTGATTCCACATAGGTGTTGAAACATTAGGTTGTCTTTTATTTTTTGGTTAGATTTTATGTTTCACTCTCTTATGCTACTCTAATGTTGTTTCTTTTTTTTATTCCATTTTAGTTTTATTTTTTACACTTCATGAATCATATAGTTTAGTTTGGGTTTTTTTCATTTTTATTTTCAGGTTGTGTATGTATTTAAGGGAAAATTATCACCAAATAATGTAGTAATCCCCTGGAGTTTATTACTATCCTTTGGTGTCCTAAGGAAGTCACCTAAAGTTAGTGGAACCTAGAATCTTTAAAATCCTATGGTTAGGGTCAGGTTGATACAAATGGTATCAGGCTTGGTTGGTCCATCATCTTGGGATGGTATCAAAAAGGTAAGATATGTTGGAACTTGAAATGTATATCATAAAAAAAAGTATTTAACCTTTTTTATGAACTTCAAGTTACCATGGTGTTCAGGGTATAAAAGGTGTTTTAGACACCTATAGTTGTGTTTTCATATCATCGTCATTGGTTTATCTGATGAGTTTATCATATCATGCATTAGTATTGGGACTTCCCACTAGGACTATATTTTTTATATTATGGTTGATGATTTTTATAAATTGGTTGCAATTATTGTTTCTTATAATGATTTGGAATATTCTAAGTCCTCGGTTACTAATGAGTGGTGACTAAGTGGTGTTTTATTCTATCTATATAAAAATGGAACCAGTTGGATGGTGTAGAAACATACAAGAAGAGGCTATATAAAATATGGTTTCATATAAACCACAAGTGAACTAATATCTTGTTTGGATCATTTTTCAATCTTTTCAAGATGTTTATAAAGGAAATTAAAATGATGAACAAAGACAAGTGGATCATTATGTGCAATTTAAAAAATAGAATCCACTAATATTTCAGGGGGATTAAAAACCTAAAAAGGTAGAAGTGTGAATTAATAAAATGAATTGTATTTTTTATTTCCTTGAAACCCTATATGATATAAAAGGACAATTTAGTAGTTTATATGTTAGAGTAGCTTGAATAAAAATGGTGGGATTTATCTTTATAATCTAATTTTGATGAAGGACTTATGTGGGAGGGATTTGAATTATTTTTCAACAAACAATTATATCCCTGCACCTTTAAGATATCTAGAATGACAAATTTATTCAGTCTAAAGAAATACAATCAATAAATTATGGGATATATAGCTAAGTTTATGTACTTAGTTCATTTTTATTCAAACATAGTTGATACTGCATCCTTGAAGGAACACATGTTCAAGTTTGAAATATGACAAGAAATTTGTTGTTAGATAGATATGATCTGTATTATTGATTGCATAGATATGGTTAATATATTTGATAGTGGAATAAAGTCATATCATTAGGAATCCTACTGGAGGAAGTACATTTGTCCCCTATGGACAACTAAGAACACTAATTCTGGAAATGAGTAGAAGAGTGACTCCTACTTATATGGTGGTAGAGAAAGAACTATTAAAAATCATGATTTTATTTGGGTGATTGTGGAATAACTCATGAATTCATACCACTTTATTCTAATTCATAAATCCAATATGATAAACAAATTATAAAAGCCTCATATTCTAGAAGTGGTAAAATTGCATGGAATACTAGTTTCAATCATCTCTGACCGAGATCCTCATTTCACCTATCAAATTTGGAGATCAATTCAAGAATATTTGGGTATCCAATTGAACATGAGAACAATGTATCATCATCAAACATTTTTTCAGTTCAAATGAATGATTTAGACACTATAAGACATGTTTCATGCTTGTGAAATGGATTTCACTGGCTTATGGGAGGATCATTTACAGTATACTTTTTATAAAATCATCTTTCAGAACATGATATAGATGGATATGTTTGAGTCATTGTATGGTCATCCTTATTGATCTTTACTTTTTTGGGTATAGACTATAGAAACTACTTTGTTAGGACCTAACCTTGTTTAAGAGATGATTGAGAAAATTTAGATGATCAGGAAAAGAATTCATTCCACACAAAACTATAAAAAATATGGTGTGGATAATAATTTTTTCCATTTATCCTTTTCTATGGGAGATCATTTTTTCCTTATAGCCACTTTGAGGATGGGATATCAACAATTGGGTAAGTGAAGTTGTCTCCTCGGTATGTTGGACCTTCTGAGATACTTAAAAGAATTGGTGATCTTACCTATTGGTTGTATTACCATCATGGTTTAGTATGGTCCATAATGTTTTCTATGTATCTCAACTATGAAATTACCAACTTGATTCTATCCATTTAATTTGATGGGATCATGTTGATCATGAACTAGATGATACTTTTTTCATGCACTGATTTGTATCTTGGATAAAAAAAATATGGTTTTTCATGTAAAATGTATTCCATTAGTTCATGTTTTATGGAAAAATGGTGAAATATAGGAATATAATTGGGAACTTGAGAAAATAATTCTTGAACAATGGCCCAAACTTTTCCAAATCACAAAAAAAACTCCAGATTTTTAGGGATGGAATTCTTAATGGTGGGGTAAATATAACACCTCTGGTTATAGGTAATTCACCATTTTATTATTTATTTTGAAGTTATATAATACTTGGGTTTATTTTTGAGTGTTTTTGGATGGTTCTGATGTGTTTTGAAAGTGTTTGTAAGGGTGAATGGTTTGAGCATGGTTGGTGAAAATTTTATGATTTTCTCCAAGAAATCGTGCAATGGGCTAAGGGGGCAGGAGGGTGCGCATGGTTTTTCCAAACCAAGAAGGTTCCCAGGAGAAACCATGAAACTGGAAATAGAGGTAAAAATATAGTTAGTATATTGTTTTTTAAATTGTGAAAACTAACCATGTGAGGTGGGTTTTGGGTGATAGTATCATGTGCATAGTTTCCCAAATCATACTGAGTAGCTATGAATTTTTCACTTAATGCTCTGAAAATTAGAGTTTAAATCGGTTTTACACCTTGAACCCCTCATTTTTAACCATTCCTCTTAGTATCTCTATCTCCACTCCTCTCTTAATCATTATTAGTGGTTCTCTTTGATCCAAAAGATGGTTTTTATGGATCTAAGTGCATTGGATATCTGAAATCAACGATGACTCTATGTTTTATCTCTTTATCTCTAGATATCATTATATCCTCACACAGAATGTTAGATAAAATCTTTTATGGATGGATATATGATCTATGATTTTTTTTGATGAGATATCGATTGTATTTATTAAATGATATGATTTTTTATCCCATTCCTATAGGTTTTTTAGTTCCATTCTCTATTTTTGTCACCTATTGATAGGTAGATGGATTCTATCTCTTCTCTACATATTATATAAATTTAAGGCTTAGTTTTATTTAATGTTTTTTTTTGGATTTGAAAAGGAATCATTGTATTATTTATTAAAGTAAAACCCTTTGGATTTTTATTTAGGAACTTGGTAATATGAATGGAATTCATAAAACCCATTTGATTTATGATTTTAAATTATGGTTTTGTGTTAATAAAAGAAAGATATTCGATGAAATGTTTTGCAATGAAAGATTGATTTATGTGGGATGGATTGTTATGATAAATTTTCATACATGGTTTGTGTGAGTTCAGTTTCAATGGATGTGACCCTAAATAAGGGTCATGGTTCCAGGATAGAGGCACCTAGAGAATGGTAACCTAATGAAAACTTAGTGGATCGGTGAATAACCACTATTTATTATGGGACTGTCACCTAGAATGCATGTTTGTGTGAGTGGATGGATGTGATCAAGGTTTTTTAAGTGTTAATAATGGATAAATTGTTATAATTTTAATTTAAATTATTTTAGATTGGTAATTTTCTTTGATGTTCCTATATTTTTTTAAGAATATATTTTTAACTATAAGCTAACATGTTCTTGTCCTAGTGGATTGAGTTAGTAAGTCACTTAGAGAAATATTATTGAGCATGATTACTCACCCCATGTATATTCACTTTGGTGCGTGTACTGATGTTATTATTCATGAAATAAGTAAAGGAAATGTCTCATATTTATCTAGTGGAGCATCATGACTCTTCTTCCTCGATATGGTGTTTGGATCTTATAGTTTCTCTTATATATGTTTTATAATGATGCCAAATATGTGTTGCAGCATTAGGATTTCTTTTAGTTTTTAGTTGGATGTTATGTTTCACTTTCTTTTGTTACTATAATATTATTGGTTTTTGGTATTTTATTTGAGTATTGTTTACACTTCATGTATAATATATTTTTGTTTGTTTTTTATTTTTATTTATAAGGTTGTGTTTATATTTAAGGTAAAATCATCCTCTAACAATGTAGTAAGCCCTTTGCATTTATTTTTAGCCTTTAGTGTCCTGGGGACATCACCTAAGGTTAGTGGCACCTCATTTCTTTCAAAGAAAATTATTAAGGTCAATATTTTACATATATTATATTTCCTTTCTTTCTCTTCTAGGTAATTACATTATCACACTAAAAATGTCTTCTTTTATAAATTTCATTTATCAAAAAATTTGATGATGTTAACAATAAGTCACATCCTCTGCAAATAATATCTTTTTATTCTATCTCCATGTTCCCTCTTCCCTCTAATATTATTCTTTATTATTTTGAAATCCAAATATATAATATTTTTTGTTATATTTAAATTTAAATTTACCTTTTTAAAATGGTAAATTTATCACTCTTTTTATGATGTGAGTTTAAATAAAGGTGTTTTTAAATATTAGAAAGGTTTTTCCTTTCCATATCATACATTTTTTCTTCCACGCCAAATTTCATCTGGGGGTCCATTATTGATATTTATTCCCAAATAATGTTTTAAAAATTATTTATTTTAATTTATCAAAAATTATATTTTCAAATATGAATCATAAAATCTTCTCTTTATAATGATATTAAGAAATTATTTCTAAATATTCTTATGTTTCACATACATTTTCCTCTTTAACTCCAAAATATTTATCTCTTATGGAGGTATTATTTTTGAAACACCATTTTAATTCCTTTATGAAATACTCCTTTGGGGTTATTGAATTTTTGGTATCAACCAATTTCATTCTTGGGTTCAAATTTTGTGATACCTTTTAGAAATGTTATGAAAATCATTTTTCTTTCCATGAGTCCTTTATGATATAATGAATGATTAATTTCAAATGGCACACATATGTATAGTTGATTTATGGGTGGGGTCATATATCACTCTTTAATTCATTGGCTATGGATTTATATCACATGATATAATTATTCATGTACATGATTAAGTTTGTTCTCAAGCATGGGTGTGATTTAGTGACTCATAAAGGTGATATTTCCCTATGCTTATGTTTGTGCCATATTTCTTTGATATTATACTTTCTTCTATTATGATCCCATGATTCAAGATTCTTATAGTATGATTCTAATCCATGTTATAATTATTATGCTTCCTTGATGACCTTTTAGTGGTCTTATATTCCTATATCATAATCCTTAATGCACAAACAAGTTTTATGATTACCACTGATGATCCCATGATCTTTTAATATGATATTTATCCATTATCTATATTTTCTCACATATTTTTATTCGTTGGATATTTTTTCCCTTTCTGATTATTTTATCTTAACCATTTCTTATGTTTTCATTACCCAAGTTATGAAGATGATTATAATTTATGATAACTTTATAAGGGAATCTAGTGTTGTTTATTTATAGATAAATGTTCACCGGTATTATAAATTATGTTTCTTAAGTAGCTAATTATCAAAGACACCAAACCATTGGTTCTTTGAATTGTGATATTTTTAGTAATATTTAAAGTTCAATTTATGTGGATGATGTAAAATAAAGATATTTTTAGCTTGGATAACCTATTTTGGTATCAAATATAGTATGTAAAGTATATGTTTTAGCACCAGGAATGATAGTGTGGTTCTAGGGTACCTTGTGTGAGGGAGTCATGCAGTTTATTTTGGAAAAATACATGTCAAGTTGGACTATGGTACATGGATATGGAGTATGGTTGGAAGTTCACACTATGTTCATGAGGTACACATCGTGTACTCTCCCCCTTGGTGTGTTTTACTTGTTTTTATCACTCTAGAGTTAGAATTGGAATTTTTCATAGTCTATTTTGAGTTTTTTTCATGTAGAATGTGATAGTGAAACATTTTGGGTGTTTTAGATCATTTAAGAGATGTTTTGGAGTTTGTAAAGGTTTGGAAAGAGGATTCCTTTGAGTTTTTGATTTAGAATCCTCCTGAGGTATGGGATGTGAGGTGAGGCATGGTTGGGGGTTGTGATGTTATTGGTTGACTTGGATCTGGAATTCCAAGATGGTTTATCTGAGGTTCTTTTGGAAGGTTCCTATAATGTGGAATCGAGTATTATCTCAGATGAGATCTCAAGATCCGGTTGTTTGAGGTATGGTTTAGATAGATCCTTCAGGCTGGGATGATGTTGGTGGGTGGAAAGTATGGCTGGGTGCCATTGAGTAGAGGTTTATATGGGTATTGGGGACCCTATAGTATAAATATGAGGGTACGGTGATGTTTGAGGATTCCCTTATAGGTGAGGTGATACCTAAGGGTTGGGTTGTATGCTGGAGTGGTCGGTTTTAGATCTCTTATGGTAGGCATGGCCTGGGGTTTTGAATGTGATATGGGAGACCTTGTCAGGAGTTCTATTTTTTGTGTTTTAGGGGACCCTTGCGATTTCCCCATGTTTTTTTTGTCTAAGGAGGGTCGATGATAGTTTCAAAGGGTTTTGATGATGGTTTTGGGTGTCGATAGACCCTTTTTTTTATGGCTTGTGTTGAGTATGTTTGAGGGAGTTTCTTTATCAGGTTTTAGATGTGAGAGGAGACCTTTGGGATATTAGTGGACTGGGTGTTATCCCTGATATTGATTATATGGTATCCTTTGTTTTTTTTATGTTAGGGATAAAATAAATGATATGGATGAATTCACACCCTTAGTTAGTATGCCTTCGAATAGGGATTTGTTTGATGTGGATGTTGATCTCTCACGGATAGTGGATTACCTATCTAGGATAGTTTTTTAGGAATATGAGGACATTGATAGTATTATTTAGTTCCAAACTAGAGTTATTTTAACCATTTCAAATTGTGTTATTGGATTCCTAGAGACTGGTAGTTGAATATAGAGCATACATTTACAATAATCTCATACTAATTTTAGCTAGAATAAAAATTCAAATGTTAAATATACAATAACTATTTTAATGTGTCATACGATACCACTCTGATATTCCTTAAAGTGTGTTATTTTTTTAGTGAATTTTCAAAATGATAAAAAAAATGTATCTTAATAATGATTTTGACCACAACAGATTTCCTTTCCTTCAATAATTTGAGATAAATTTTTATCAATGATGGTAGAATTTCAAAATTTTATTTCTTAATTTGTTTCCATAAGGATGACGCAAGATCTATCATAATATATATAATAATAATTTTTAAAAAAATCTTATAATTTTTCCATATTGATGATAGGTTTCCTATCATTATGATAAACAAACTACTTTGAATATTTTTTAGAGGATAAAAAATACCAAGGGTACCTAGATATGATATAAAATAATAATGAATTCCAAAACAAAAAAAAATAAACACTTTAAAAATATATTATAAAAAATATAATAAATTATATTATAATTATTAAAATTATGAAAATTAGGATTCGAAGTTCCAACACTTTACCCATATCATGTCACTTAGAGTATTTCCAACCCATGCATAAAAATTTTCAATTTGTCATTGAATAGGCACTTGAGCCATTTGTAAAAATACACCACATTTTTTAGATGTGATACAATGTCAAATATAAAATTGTGTTACATCAATAACAATCTTCTTTTAATATTGATTTCATTTTAATTTTTACTGGAATGGCGCTTTTTAGTTATAATAATATATTTAATTACAATATATTTTTATAGTGTTAAAAATGTATTTGATGTTGAAAATTATTTTATTTTGGATACTATATTTTGGAAGAGACTACATAATTTTAGTGTATTAACTTAGAGATAATATGGAACACTAACTCGATATTATGGTATTCTTTGTCACAAATTATTGAATTTGACTCCTTTCATAGTCTTTGTTTTTATGGGGAAGAGAGGACTGGGGGAACCCTCACTGATGCGGGTTTGGTTGGACCTAATGGTTGATTGTGGGGGGGTTCATTTCTTGAACAATAACTAATATCTGGTCATTATTGTTTCTCTTAATGGAAAATTCCAATGGTTCCTTCATCTATAATTGGGTATGGACCTACATTCCAAAGGTAGGTGGTCGATTGGGGTTTCAGACCCAATGACACTTATGGACTCACATTGTTCAAAAATATGGGAATAAGGGCTCATCACGTCCTTTTGGGGGTGAATTGTTTCCTACTCCAGGACTCTCTTACAGAGTTAAGATATGTTTGTGAATCTCTTCCTAACCCTGATGTGGGATCTATTACCCAAACAAAATGATTTATAGGTTAATTATATTCTGCATACAAAAAAAGGGATCTCATTATTGAATCCATATTTATATATTCAAGGTTATTCATTTGTTTCCCTAGTAATGGGTAGATTCTTATTTGTTGAATCTATATAACTAGGTGCTTTGGAATTTTCCACTATACAAGGAGGTGGTTAATATTTTGATGATGTTATTGATCCATTATGAAGTGTCCTACGTATCCTGATTATTTTAGGTATCAAAACACATGTAGTTCGTTAAACCTATACAGTTTAACATCATGTGAAATGGACATATATACAGGTGGTTGGGTGCCGAATATTCGAGCTTGATCCTTGAGGAGTCATCCTACGTATCCTGGTTATAGTAGGAATCAGAGTTATCATAGTTTGATCTTGCCCTTGGGACTATCCCCAAGATATATTTCCTCATATGGGTTAGGTTTATATCATGCCACTCATTGGGTCATACATACAGTGACTTCCCTAACTAGTGGGGATCTATAATGGCAATGATGTGCTCATTACAACTCCCTAATCCCATGTGATCTATTCTCGGTGTGAGAAACATGGGATAGCAAGTGACCAGCCTCATTGTATATGAATGTAGTGAATTTTTAGTGAGACAACCCTTGGATGTTAATATAGAGATTGATCCTTGGAGAGGCATCCTGTATATCTCGGTTATGGAAGGAATTAAAGTTATCATATTTTAGTTGATTTCTAAGTCCACTGAGGAATGAGGTAGAGTGATCAGCCCATGGGAATGATTATGTTCTGATGGTTGAAATATCGGAGACATGAGTTTTACATTGAAATGGATACTTATTTGGGATCAGGCCTTATGAATTCATTTTGTGTATCCCAGTTATTACAGTAATCATATTTCTCATAGTTTAGTAGATTTGGGATTACATGCTGATATTGCCCTATAATTGGGTATTACATACCTATGGTGGAAAACTTCATCAAGCCCTAGGATGCCCAATGACCTGGACTACTTTTTTCCTGTCATTATTGACTGCTTTCTTGATATGCCTTGATTTTTTGTTTTACATGTTAAAGGATGTCTTCCAGACATGTTCAGAGATAATTGCATGATCCAGTTGGCTTTTTTGAGGGATGTCGCATATCCCAGATGGCATGTTTGAGGGTTAACGCATGATAATGGATGAATTGTCTGTAGTACATTGTGAAACCTATCAGGTTGATCATAAAATCCATCACATGATCTCGTTTGGATTGTTTAGATGGTGTCGCATGATCTGGATTACATGCCTCGGTGTCATCATGATAGTTGGATGACACACTTTAAGGGTATCATGAGAGTCAATGCAACATGTATTGGGGGTATCGCATGTTCTTACTAACATGTCTGGAAGACATTACGAAGCCTGGCTGGTGTGTTTGAGGGAAATCGCAAGAGCCGACTAACATGCCCAAGTACTACTACGAGACTTTCTAGCATGAATTGAGGTTGTTATATGAGTCAATAAACTTGTTTTAAGAGAATCATGAGAATTTAATGGTGAGTCTTGTGGCCTTCACGAGGCTTGGGTTTCATTCTTGAGGGTTTCCATGTGACTTGCTCTAACACATTAGGAGGACTTCATATGATCCAAATAGTATATCTAAGGAGCATCATGAGATCTGGGTGACATGTATTGGTGTTTCCACGTATCTTGGATGGTTCACGCAAAGCACATGAGGGTTATCATATATTTATTTCGTGTAAGTCTCCCACATTTAGTCTTTTCTTAAGCCTTTATATTGTGAATGCCTTATATATATTCAGTGTTAGCTTATTTTATGTATCGTGTGACCTAGAAGGTGTGTAGGATGTTCTTCGTGTGTCCTACTAGAATTCCTTCATGTGATCTATGAGTGATCATGTGAAGTGCTTATGCATGATACATGGTAGCTCTGGCTATTCATCAGTATCTTACCTGATGGAATATTTATTGATTGCAAGATCAGACATTCTAAGAAATCTGTTCTATCACCGGTGCATCTGAACGTGAAAAATATCTTATGTCTGAGAGTCCAGAGATGAATTCTTCATGATGGGGTGGAGTATTTATAGACCTTTCCACCCTTTTTGGTCACTACTTTGCATGGTGTATCCCATGTGAATCCAGGTTGGAGTCAGGGAAGGGATTCGGCATCACGTGTCTCCATAAGTCTCTGCCATGGATCACTCTGAGGGAGTTGCCTAATTTTTAGAAACTGTGAGTCCCTTCCATCAATGCCTCCTTTATTGGATTATTTCCAATTAATGAGGACTTTTTTAATCATTCAGTTATGTCAAAGTAGTTTTATATTTTCATATTGACATGTCCAAAGCCTTCATGAGAGCAAGATGTCTGCTGAGCGGCATTTGTGCGACACTTTAAGCCTTTTCTGGGGGCTTTTGTGAGATCATGCTACAGACATCCTCAGTGTGTTGTAAGAGTTTTACGACCATGATAGGTTTTCACCTCATTAACCTTTTTATTTACTTTTTTTATTTTATAAAGGTTGGTAATTATTCATTATTTCTCAAATGTTGTCAAGTAAAATCGTTATTCCTCTTGGTGATGCATCGCGAGACCAAAAAGGGGTCTTGTGGAGATGTGCAATCATTTTATAGAAAATTCCATATGTTTTTACTTACGGGGGGAAAGGGGGAGTATGATATTTTCTGGACATGCCCAAGGCACTTTGCGTGATGAGGAAGACATGTCAGAAATATTTCATGAGATGATTCGGGCATGTCATCAGGGTCTCACATTGTCTTAATGACCTCCAGGGAGCATCACGTTACTTTTACAATTGTGAGAGGATCCCACCTCCCCTATATTTATTTCCTTAGTTTTATTTTACAAAGTATTGGGGGTCTCGTGAGTTTTCTCATATGTTTACAAGGACAACCATTCTCCCCATCAGTGATCCATAACGTGAGTTTCTCGACCACAAAAGGATCCTAGATTTTCAGATATTTTCCTCTTATTGTTGATGGAATTATGAATGGTTTTTCATCCATTTTTCAGTCAATAGACCACATGACTCAGGAGAGATTTTTTGACTACCTTCGCATGGCCAGCAATTGTCTAGGGTACTTTTTAGAGTATAAGTAATTGTCTAATGGACTTCATAGGATCCTCCATAGGCTATGTTCTACAAATGGATCCTTCACTTGGCCTTATGTTGGTCACATGTTCATGAGTCCGATGGGAGTTTGTATGGTCTTTAGATCCTCAACCACCTTATTTTTTCCTTAGATTTTGTGGGGTAAATAATAACCATATCTAGGTATTTCTTCCTTTTTGGATTTTTCGATGCTCATTTGGAGGTTTTCAATAGTCTTTATTATACATACTTATTTAAATTTTAAAATTTTAAATTTGGAATGTTTTGATGTTACAAATTAAAATTTTGATTTTTTTTGATTTTTTGATTCCATGAATAATATCATGTTTGTATGTTTTCACCATTTATTTTAGTTTTATTAATCTTTGAATTGATTTGGAAGTTTTATAGATTATTTTTGTTACCCTTATGTAAGAAATGTGTCACCCTTACATGAGTCTCTTTTTCCCTTACGTAAGTAGGTTGTTACCATTATTTTTTTTAGTTGTGTTGGGTTGGACCTTAAATAGGTGGGGTTTTACTATTATATAATCTTTTAAGATGCATGATTACCTTTACATATGGGTTTTTGTACCATTACATACCCTTGGTTCTGTATGTGGTGACTTTTTGTGAAGACTTAGATACCCTTATGTAAATAGGTTTGCAGTTGTGATACCCTTACATGAGATCGGGTCTACCTTTACATGGTAAAGGAATATAACATGCTACCATTATAGGAGTTGTGAACTACCCTTTTGTGAGGTGGATCACTATAGTCTTACCCTTATTCAAGGACTACAGTACCCTTACATGGATAAGGTTTTTGGTGGATGAACCTTACATAATGGGTTTTAACCTTTAGCTAGCGTCTGAGTTACCCTTATGTAGTGGGTGTGGTACCCCTACTCAATGGGGATTCAACCATTATGTAGAATGCCAGGTGACCTTTATATAGAGTATCTAATGAATTCCCTTACATAGAGAAGCCCATTTTGGATTTTTTTTTAATTTATTCTTACTGAAGTTCCCCGACTGACCACATGTCCTGATTCTATTGGAGTTTGTTTGAGGGATTTGATTATTATATTTTAATTGGTTTATATCCCTAATTTTTGAAATAGAGATGGATCAAAATCTCATATGGAAGAACTTGAGAGATAAATTAAAGGGTAAGGAGAAGATTTAGAGGTAGATCTTGTTAGTGGCTCTGATTGGAGATTCCATACACAGATGGTTTTAGGGACATTTTTCCAATGGATAGTTCATGATTTTAGAGTTATTGTGGTTGATAATTCAATTGCATAAATTATTAGATAGTTATACTTAAAGTTAGTTCAACCCCAGTAAGGGGGTTGTGTATGGTTTATCATGTTCCTGATTGAATATTTTCTTGGTTCTTTCATTACTATTTGTTTGTTCCTATGTGTGTGGGAGTGGGTTATTCCTCTGGTGTGGTCTATTTTTTTTCTTCTTTGGTCTTTTTTTGTAATCTTCCATTAGTTTCTTTTCTTAATAATAATAATGGGGTTTGTGTGGTTTTCTTATCATGGAGTAGGACAAAGGATTTTTAACCACTTAAATTCATACATTCTTTTTTCCTTTTTTGGTATTATTCTCACTATGGTGTTTTCATGATATTGTCCCCATAGCATTAATTCTATTTTCTATATTTATTTTATTTTAAAAAGTATTATCTTGAGATTAGATACTATTGTTTTATTTTTTTGGTTGGTTTGTGAAATACTAGCTCCCACCTTAGAGTTGTGTGTCACTAGTTCCCCCCCCCCAACACTAACAGGTGTTATCTGAGATGGGTTCATCGAGTATATAGATGTCTTTGACTAGATTAGAGGTTGAGAAGTATAATTGAGAGTGTGATTTCAATTTATGGAGAGTTAAAATGCATGCTCTACTTATCCATAATGGTCTTAATGAATCTTTGGCATGATCTATGAGTAAGATCATCATGGTCTTTTCTACAGGAGAGATCATGACCTCTTTTGAGTAAATGGACCATAATATTTTAAAGAAATCTCATTTCCTATTATTGTTGAACCTAGGTGATAAGGTCTTACAAGAAGTGTTACATGAAAGTTTGGCTGGTGCAATCTGGCTGAATCTTGAACATCTTTACATGACTATATCTCTTTTAGGAAGGTTACAAAAGAAAATTAATCTTTATAATTTCAAAATGATCCCAGTAAGGGTGGAATCATTTAGATATTTTTAATAAGATGATCATTGATTTAGTTAATGTAGATGTTGATATTTTTGATGAGGACCAGATTTCATTTTGGTTGAATTCCTTGGATGAATCCTTTAATCTTTTTAGATATTTTATGATGTATGGTATAGATTCCATCACTTTAGAGGAAGTGAAGTTAGTTGTCTAGTCTAGGGATCTTCAAATTCATGGTTTGAAGGTGGAGGTAAGTGGGGTGAGGTCTGGGCCTAATTTTCTCAATGTGAAGGGTTAAACTAAAGGTAAAATTAAATAAAAGGATTGTAGTATGTTTAATATGTTAAAATGTTATCAATGTGGAAAGACCAGCCACATTGAGAGATATTTTCTTGAGGATATTTTTAGGGATAGTATGGCCAAGAAAAATATGGTATACCATAGTTTTGATAGTTTCTAGGTTCTCTAAGTCTATCTAGAAACACTTAGTATAGAGTAGGTGTAACTCTAGGTTGTATTTCTTCTTCATTCTTAAGACTGTCTCTACATGTGATTTGTAATGTCCCCCAGTTGGAAGAGAGGGTGGGGATGGGGATGGTTTTCTTAGATGTTTGGTCATGGTTGGACACTTGTCTCAGGTAATCTTGTTGTGTTTTGATGCTTTTACTACATGTATTTATAACTATTTCACTTTTAGATGGTTTATACTTAGCATTGCATATTTTCCATGATTCTTTCTATTTGAGTAATTGGGTACTTCTTTGGTTTCTTTAGGTGTCTTGTAGGCATAGGAGAGCTAATCGAGAACTCTGATGGCATGTGTGCAGCAAATTGTAGGTATGTGATTTGAAATCATGGGTAAGTGAATGTATCATTTCTAGTTAATTTATTTTCTTAGATTTTTTTTCTATATGATCATGATTTTGTAATTATTTGTAGCATATGAGTTGGTACAGGTAGACATGCACCACTATAGTAAATTTTAGGCAGTTGGTGAGTTTGGAATGATTAGGTTTGAGCTTAGGGTCTTTTGTTAGTGAAGACTGTCTAGACCAATTTATGGGTTAGACTAGTATAGTTCTGCAAGAACATTGAACCTATGTATTTTAAATTTTATTTTATAAGGTGGATGATTGTTAAATTTGTCATGTTTTTATGTTAAGAATTAAAATGTTAAATTTTTTGATTTATTGATTCCATGAATAATATCTTTTTTTCATTTTTTTCACCTATTATTTTAGTTTTATTAAGATTATAATTGATTTGGAAGTATTAAAATTGTGTTTTCAAATTGAAATCATGTTTTTAATTTTCTGTGAAAAATGCATTGTTTTTTTATTATGAAAATTATTATTCCTTGTAGTCTTCTATTTTATTTGGGCTTATTTTGTCTGGGATCACGATGCTTGTTGGGACTCTATGAAATTTGGAATGTGGGTTTTGGTGGAAATAATAGTACATTTTATTGGTTTTTGTTTCTCCTTTGGAAGGTCTTATATTCATTGATTACCATGATCAAACGGCTCCTGTTTGTAGTGTTTTTTGTTTTTCTGATTCTTGGTGATATGTTTCATATATTTCCTGATTGTTTCTCATCTTATGATTTTCCCATTCTTTTCATGATCTGTTGCACTATCCTAGTCTTTATGATCTTTCCAGTTTCTCTTAGTCATACATACATCCACCTCACCTATCACAACTAACATCCTATCACCTCATCGTCTCATATTCTCACCTTTATGATGCTTCATCACTTCATTTACTTGGTGTGCAGTTCTTCATTTTTACTTTCCACTCTATTATAAATCTAAGAATCCAAGAGATAGAGAGAATATTTGGTTTTCTAATTCCATGCTTTCATATCCATTTTTTTATTCATAATCTTTGGTGGATATCTTCGTACTCACGAGATATGTCTAGACTGCATCATCTTTAAGATACAACCCTGATAGTGGAATTTTTCCTTTAGAAGATTTGGGATTCGAAATTATGAGATCATTCCTTTTATTTTTTATCTATATGATGTATTTATTCATTTATCTTATGGTATGGGTGTTGAGGTTGTGTGTGTGAGTCTTTCCAGCTCGATGGCATACATTTTCATCTTTAGTTCAAAGTTCACTATTGGATCCTAAAGTGATGAGGCCCCTATGATCATAGTCAGTGTGCATTGTCTCTCTACTTTAGTTTCTCTACTAGATTTTTTTTGTTTTTTTTCATAATAATAATAATTTTGGTGGTGTTATTTTCATGGAGTAGGACCAAACTGGTTCAAACCACATAAATCCTCTGTGTCCTTTACTTTTCTATATTTATTTTTTGTGTGTTCATTTTTATTATCTTTCTTATCTTTCTTTTTTTGATTCTCTGTAACATCCCAGGTAAATAAAGAATATAACATTTTCAAATTTATTAATATTTATGAATTAAATATTAATTTTACTTTAAATGGTATTCTATGTTTGATGGCATACCCGATACGCAACAACGGGTTTCTTTGAAATCTTAAGTTGCACACAACGTTGAGTTATACTGAAAAATAATTTAATAATATTTTCATTTTAAATGGTAGTTAACACATAGACTTTTTATTGGAATAAATGAATATAACTAACTAAAATACGATTATATATGTTTGTTAAATGTTTTTACATTTATCCAATAAAATTTAGAGTCATAAAATGTGAATGAATCTTATTTTAAGCATAAATACTCTAATATTCATTAAAAGGTCGATTTACCACCTTTTGATGGAGAACCCTCTTTAAATATAGTTTCGGTTAATTTTATATGTTCCATTTGACAAAATAAAATTCTTCTTTAGAATTGGGACATCAAAATTTACTTTGGGTAAATTTTTGGTATTTTTCTGATAAAATTAATTTTTAATGAATAGTGAAAAATACCGTATTTTAATTCAAAATTTCTTTTTAATATAATTTTTTTAATAAGGTTAGATTATATTTTTAATTGGTTTTAAAGTGTAATTATATTATTTTTTTACCATTTAATTCAATTTTGGTCATTGGAAATAAATTCACTTCGAAATTGGACATAAATAAGTGTCAATATTTTGATAGTTAATATTTCTTAAAAACACGCTTTTTGTTTTGACAGCGGAAATTTATTTTAAATTAATTTCTACCGCTTATGTGTTTTAAATTTTTAAACATGTATTCCATATTTTGAATTAGTATGTATGAATTTTGTAAATAGGTAACTTTTATTTTTAGACATTATGAATATTTACTTCAGTAAAAAATTTATTTAGAATTGTTAAAGGGTAAATATGATAAATAAGGGTAAAAAAATATTATTATAATAATATTAAAATACCCCAACATGTGTCCTAATCATATTGGTTGATAAATTTCCGACCATGGTCATCCTTGGATTGATTTTGGGACCCCATGGAGCCACTTGGGAGTGATAATGACACTTTATATTAATTAATTTAAAGTAAAGACAAAAATGACACAAACATATATCTTTTAGTAAATCAATTATTACATGGGGTTATATAAGTTATTTATTCAACTATAAATATTTATTTTAAATATAAAAATATTTCATACATCGTTATATTTTTTTATAATTTTTAGATATCAAATAAATAAAAATATTTATGGCCCAATAATGATGCAGTGTTTACCTCATTAATAAATAATTTAAATAAATAAGATTATAAAGATTAAAACAATATCCAAAACTTGCCCAATTCTTATTGGATGATTTTATTTCTAACATGAGTCATCTTATCTTCGAATTTAATGAGTTTTGGACCTTTAGAAATTAAAAATCATTATATAATAAAATTATATTTTCAAACTTTCCTAAAGAGCCCCTCCTCCCCCTTATAAAAGGACACCACATATAACCCATTCCTCACACTTCTCAAGCCCCTTGGCTCATCCAACATCTGCATAATTAAGCTCCCCACATCCCTCTCCTCCTCCTATAATCCTTACCCTAGGCAGAAGGCAATTCAATTAAACCTTTTGGTTCAAACCAAATGGAGAAACCTTATTTAAAGGAAGAATACGAAACAGATGAGTAAAGTCGGACACAAGGTATGGGGTTTCTTATCTCACTTTTAATTCTGTGAGATTTCCATTTTTCACCACTTATTTCTTGCATGTGGTGTATTTTTTACTGACATTGGATATATATTATCAAGATTCTATTTATATTCAGGGTCTTTTGTGATTCGTTTTGTGGTTATTAACTTTTGATCATACGACTCGATTGATTACAACGTGGCAAGGGGTTTTAATATCACTTTTTTTATTCCCAGGAGATTCATGCTATATTTTCCACAATTTCTTTTTGTATGGTGTATGTACTACCCATTATTGTATTCTTTCTATAATATAATTTAATTTATGGGTATTTACAGCTTCATTGTTTGAACCTTCTTTCATGGAGTGTATGTTATGTAAGTTACCAAATCGATAAGGGAACCTTTCACCCTTCTCTTTTTAAAAGACTTCATTTATGTTATGTATTTTAATTTCCAATTTATTATGTTAGGATATGTTCTTATATATCCTTATTTATATAAATTTTATGTCCAAGTGATTATAGAACCTTTTCTCTCTCATCAACTCATTTTCTTAATTTTAAAGTGATGTCGCTAGGCTGTCGAATTTCTGTAAGAGAACTTCTTAACCCAATTTCAATTCTTTGTGTTAAACTTATAATTCATGATTATGTCATGCTATTAATATGTTTGAATTTTCTATGATTGTTTTACACTTAATATCCACTTATATTGGGTGTATTCTTATTTTTCACACATAATTATGTCATTGATTTGTCCTTAATCTAAGGATATTATTTTTGGAAGGGACTTTGTCTCAATTTACATTCCATTGAAACTTATTTATTTTTATACACAAATTCACTTTTATATGGTGTATATACTTCCCTTTGACATATTATATCATGAATCCCTTTATTTTCATGATATTATAAAGTTTTAATTAATTTTATTCCTCAATTATTTGTATTCAAGCGTTTCTCATTTGATTAGGAACTCTTTAACTAAAAAATAATTTAAAATGTTTTAATGATTTAATCTTATAAATATTCCTCAGTAATATCCATGTTTTAAAAATGTTTTTAAGGATTTATTTATATGGAAATTAATGTTTTAAAATGTTACTTCCTTTAAAAGATTCAAAGTGGTATGGGAAACTTTGATTCAAAAATCTCTTTATTAAATGTTTTAAATGATTTTGAAAATGGTTTGATAAATCATTGATTATTTCAATATCTTGAAATGATATACTATGATTGAAATTTGGAAATGTTATCTTTCATTTATTCTTGTTTTACATGTTATGAATATGTTATGGACATTGGGAATTGTTTACGTATACAGGTGGTTTCATGATAAACCTAGGGCGGGTGAGCCCGAGATAGCACTCCAATGCACTGGGTAACATGACGGAGGTAAACGTTAATGTTTCTCCTAAGAGTTTTAGGGAATATACTGTAATGGGTATTCCAATGTAACTCCCTATGTATCTGTGATAGCTACAATGTAAGTATGTTTTGTATGCAACAAGTTACCTTTATTATTTATGATTTTTGTGTGTTATTCATAAATCTTATGATTTCATAAGGTATGTTATGATTGAAAAGTATGGTTTCATTGAATTGTATTTATTGATGGGATAATGTTTTATTTCCTTATTTTATAACCCTTACTGAGCTTTTTATGCTCATCCCAAGTTTTTGATATGTTTTCCAAAGGACTTAAAGATGAATAGGGTCAAGGATGGGATCAAGGAAAAGTCATGTTGTCTAAAACTTAGAACTAAACATGTTTCTTTTTAAGAGTTTTTATTTTATGAAAAAAATGGATACTGAGTAGTAGTATCTACATGTAATTTTCAAGTTGATATGTAATATTTATGGCCTAATTCTCTAAAGCTGTAAGCCTAAAAAGATCCTCAACGTGAATTATTCATTTAATTCAAGATTATGTAATGTTTTAAGGCCGGTTCCTTAAAGTTTCTATCAAAGATCAGTTTAGACAACTTTAGGGATTATGAGTTTTCATTAAACTCATGGTTAGTCCCTATGTCTATTATTTTAGTTAAATCCTTGTTTTATAAATTTTTCAGATCAAGGAAATTCGGTTACAAATGGATGGAGGAGGACCTCAAATGACATTCCTATCTCTTCCTAATGACATGATTGCAATAATTATTGCAAATTCATGTTCAGATGATTGTGAAACTTTTTCTAGCATACAACTCACTTAAAAGAAGTTTTTTGAGATATTAAACACCTCTACTATACCTCGATATCATCTTGGATCATGGGTTGTATTTAATCAAATCCTATTTTCTCAATATTCTCATATTTTCAAGAAAGGTAAATATTATCAAGGAATTTTTCAATATTTTACCTTATCATGGGATTTTGAAGCATATTATGATTTTAAAAAAGGTTTTGAAGAAGGAGAAACTTGAGCAACCTATTTATATTTACTTTTACAATATATTCTCTCAGCACATACTTATGGTATTTTAAAAGGACCATTGATTGAAAGTTTCAAATCAAACTCGGCCCAACTGTTTTATAAAAATCATGTCTTATCATATGTTTTGAAATTATATGTCATCCATGATTATTTTATAAAACTATTTTTCTGTGAACACCCATATGATCCAAGTTGTACAAGGTGTATTTGGATAAAGGAATCAAATGATTTTGAAGGATCTCTAAATCATTTTTGCAATGCATGGACCTTCTAACTATGTGAACAAGATGATTATGAAACCATACGGACACCATGATCAAGGTATGATGTTATTTATATTGGAAATAGTTTTATTTTATCATATTGTGGTGAAAAAAATGACAATATATAAGATGTTTAGGTCTTAATGTATTGGGGTGAAAATGAATGGTATAAGAAAACCATTGAGGTTAAAACGTGTTAGGGATATTTTTGAGTTTTAAAAAAAGGACAACTCATAATATGGGTGACGACCCATCACGTTCGACAAGGCTATAGTAATCGAACCCACAACCAAAGGGTGACAAGGGCACATCACCTACCATTGTCCTACGTGAAGTCCCTGGTTAGTATGACTTATTCTTTTAAGTAAAATGATTTTATGGATCAAGAATAAGTTGATTTTGGGAACTTATGTTTTATCAAATGGATATCCTTAATATAGGAAAATTATTTGGTGATTAAGTGATAAATGTTATTTTAGAAGATGTTTTCTCTTTTGGAAACATTATATTCTTAAGATAAATAGAATACTATAGGATCTCATTTATGGAGTAATAGTTGAAATTTTTATTTTGGAAGAATCTATGTTTTTATTGTGGACATATGAAGATTTTTTTTATTTATGGAAATGATTAACCTATCATGTAGAATATTTGATTAGGTTAATTACTTTCCAGTATGAGACTTTAAGAGTAACTGATGTTATTTGGAAATAAATGTTAAGATTCATCTTAGAAGACTATGTGATTAAATCCTTCTGAGATTTAGGTTTCAATCTTATTTTGGATTACTTTGAATAATTTTATGAACAGTTTTTTATTCAATAGTCTTTGTTGAACTTTGGGTATTGTTTGAAAAATTTTGGATATTAAGAGTAGTTTTTCTTTTTGTAAAATATTATCCTTTTTTTTGGATTATCTGATCTAGTAATAACCATTTTGGTTTTAGTTCATTTCTAAAGCCATGGGAAAAATATAGTTCATCTTTTGTGGATTATGGGATTCTCTAGAAGTTGATTATAGCACTTTCAATGTGAACAAGTCATCGTGAATACTCATCATTTGGAGAAAAGATGAGATTGTGGTAGAAATATAGTAAAGGATGAAAGTCTACATGAAAAGTAAGTATGTTTCCTTATGTTCTTATTCAATCTATTAAATAAATTCCTCAAATTTATGAAATGTAACTTAAAAAATGTTATCTATTAAATTTTCCTTCTGGGGAATCAAATACCATTTAACCCATCATAAGTTTGTGATTTTCTAGTGGTTAACTTTCTCCTAATCATGTTTTCTACAACTCTCCATCAAAACTTGATGGTTTTTTCTCTTCCATATCCATGTTTTCCTATATGGAAACCTAGTATGGGATATCTTGGGTGACCTTTGTATTTATCTTTATTTCTTTTAAAGTGATATTTTTATTGACTCTTTTTTCCTACATGGGACTTTCAATGAAGTTTCCAACCCCAATTTTAAAATTGTGAGGATGCAATTCCCAAAAGGGGGGAAGGATGTAACATCCCAGGTAAATAAAGAATATAGAATTTTCTTATTTATTAATATTTGTGAATTAAATATTAATTTTAATTTAAATGGGATGCTATGTTCAATGGCATACCTGATACACAACAATGGGTTTCTTTGAAATCTTACATTGCACACAACGTTGAGTTATACTGAAAAATAATATAATATTATTATTATTTTAAATGATAGTTAACACATAGATGTTTTATTGGTGGGAATGAATATAACTAATTAAAATATGATTATATATGTGTGTTAAATGTTTTTACATTTATCCAATAAATGTTATAGGCTTAAAGTGTGAATGAATCTAATTTTAAGCATAAATACTCAAATATTCATTAAAAGGTCGATTTACTGCCTTTTGATGGAGAACTCTCTTTAAATATAGTTTTAGTCACTTTTATATGTTCTATTTGAAAAAATAAAATTCTTTTTTAGAATTGGGACATCAAAATTTACTTTGGGTAAATTTTTGGTATTTTTCTGATAAAAATCATTTTTTAATTAATAGTGAAAAATACTGTATTTTAATTCAAAGCTAACTTTTAATATAATTTATGTATAAGGTTATATTGTCATTATAATTGGTTTTGAAGTGTAATTATATTAATATTTTATCATTTAATCCAATTTTGTTCATTGGAAGTAATTTTACATTAAAATTGAACAAAAATAAGTGTCAATATTTTGATAGTTATTATTTCTTAAAAACACGCTTTTTGTTTTGACAGCAGGAATTAATTTGAAATTAATTTCTACCACTTATTTTTTTTGAATTTGTAAAAATGGATTCCATATTTGGAATCAGAAGTTCCAAATTTTGTAAATAGGTAACTTTTATTTTTATACATTATGAATATTTACTTCAGTAAAAAAATTATTTACCATGGTTAAAGGGTAAATCTGGTAAATAAGAGTAACAAAATATTATTGTTATAATATTAAATTACCCTAACATGTGTCTTAATCCTATTGGTTGATACATTTCTGACTGTGGGAATCCTTGGGTCTATTTTGAGACCCCATGGAGCCACTTGGGAGTAATAATGAAACTTTATATTAATTAATTTAAAGTAAAGACAAAAATGACACAAACATATATCTTTTAGTAAATCAATTATTACATGGGGTTATATAAGTTTTCTATTAGATTATAAAAATTAATTTAAAAAATATATTTACTACATCATGATATTTGTTTTATAATTTTTGGACATTAAATGAATAAAAATATTTATGACGCAATAATGGTGCAGTGTTTACCTCATTAATGAATGATTTAAATAAATAAGATTATAAAGATTAAAACAATATCCAAAACCTATCCAATTCTTATTGGATGATTTTATTTCAAACATGAGTCATCTTATATTTGAATTTAATGAGTTTCTGACCTTTAGAAACCGAAATTAATTATATAATAAAATAATATTTTCAAACTTTCCTAAAGAGCCCCTCCTCCCCCTTATAAATGGACACCACTTCTAACCCATTCCTCACACTTCTCAAGCCCCTTAACTCATCCAATATCTACCCAATTAAGCTTCATACATATCTCTCCTCCTCCTAGAAGTATTCCCCTAGGCAGAAGGAAATTCAATTAAACCTTTTGGTTAAAACCAAAGGGAGATACCCGATTTAAAGGATGAACAAAGAACAAAAGAGTCAAGTCGGACACGAGGTAAGGGGTTTCTTATCTCACTTTTAATTCTATGATATTTCCATTTTTCTCCACTTATTTCTTGAATGTGGTGTATTTTGTACTTCCATTTGATATATATTATCATGATTCTATTTATATTCATGGAATTTTTTGATTCATTTGGTGGTTATTAACTTTTAGTCATACGACTCCATTGATTACAACGTGGTAAGGGGTTTTAATCTCTCTTTTTTATTCCCATGATATTCATGCTATATTTGTCAAAATTTCCTTTTTTGTGGTGTATTTACTACCCATGATTGTATTCTTTGTGCAATATAATTTAATTTATGGGTATTTACATCTTCATTGTATGAACCTTCTTTCATGGAGTGTATGTTTCGTTCGTTAGCAAATCAACAAGGGAACCTTTCACCCTTCTCTTTTTAAAAGACTTCATTTATGTTATGTATTTTAATTTCCAATTTATTATGTCGGGATATGTTCTTATATATCTTTATTGTGGTAAATTTTATGTCCAAGTGATGGTAGAACCTTTTCTCTCTCATCAACTCATTTTCTTAATTTTAAAGTGATGTCGTTCGGCTGTCGAATTTTTGTAAGATAACTTCTTAACCCAATTTCAATTCTTTGGATTAAACTTATTCTTCTTGATTATGTCATGATATGAATATGTTTGAATGTAATCTGATTGTTTTACACTTAATATCCACTTATATTGGGTGTATTGTTATTTTTCACACATAATTATGTCATTTATTTTTCCTTAATCTAAGGATATGATTTTTGGAAGGGAATTTGTCTCAATTTACATTCCATTGAAACTTATTTATTGTTATACACCAATTCACTTTTATATGGTGTATATACTTCCCTTTGAAATAGTATATCATGAATACCTTTATTTTCATGATATTATAAAGTTTTGATTAATGTTATTCTTCAATTATATGTATTCAAGTGTCTCTCATTTGGTTGGGAACTCTTTAACTAAAATATTGTTTTAAATTTTTTAATGGTTTAATCTTCAGAATATTTCTCATTAATGTACATGTTTTAAAAATGGTTTTAAGTATTTATTTATATGGAAATTAATGCTTTAAAATGTTACTTCCTTTAAAATATTCAAAGTGGTATGGGACACTTTGATTCAAAAATATATTTATTAAATATTTTAAATTCTTTTAAAAATGGTTTGATAAAGCATTGATTATGTCAATATCTTGAAATGATATATTTTGATTGCAATGTGGAAATGTTGTCTTTCCTTTATTCTTGGTTTTTGTGTTATGAATATGTTATGTTTTTTTTTCATTGTTTATGTATACGGGTGGTTCCGTGTTAAACCTAAGGGGAGTGAGCCTGAGATAGATCTCCAATACATTAGGTAACGTAACGAAGGTAAACTTTAATGTTTCTCATAAGATATTTAGGGAATATACTATGATAGGTATTCCAACGTAACTCCCTATGTAGTTGTGATGGCTACAATGTAAGTATGTTTTGTATGCCACAAGTTACATTTATGATTTATGATTTCTGTGTGTTATTCATAAATCTTATGATTTCATAAGGTATGTTATGATTGAAAAGTATGGTTTCATTGAATTTTATTTATTGATGGGATAATGTTTTCTTTCCTTATTTTATAACCCTTACTGAGCTTTTTATGCTCATCCCAAGTTTTTGAAATGTTTTCCACAGGACTTAAAGATGAATAGGGTCAAGTATGGGATCAAGGAAAAGTCATGCTATATAAAACTTGGAACTATACATGTTTCTTTTTAAGAGTTTTTATTTTATGAAAAAAATGGATACTAAGTAGTAGTGTCTACGTGTAATTTTCAAGTTGATATGTAATAGTTATGGCCTAATTATCTAAAACTCTAAACCTGAAAATATCCTAAATGTGAATTATTCATTTAATTCAAGATTATATAATGTTTTATGGTCAGGTCCTTACATTCTAAATATTAGTAATTATTTCAAAATTTATTCTGGGTTGGGAATTTGGTCCATACACACTCACCCTCCCATAAAAATTGGTAGCAGAACCTTTATTTTTGAGTTAATCAAGACCTATGATAAGCTAGAAGTTGGAAATTTCAATGGAGAAAATATTTTAACCTAGTGAGAGTTAATATGAGGGTGTTTATAATCCATAATGGATTCAAAAACATTATCTTATGTCCTAATAAACCCATAGTTATTTTCTTCACTAACAGATAGCCATCCACCACTTATATTGATATTAACCCCAATATTCTTGAGAAATCCCACTATATTTTGTTAGCCTTAGGTGATAAAGTCTTACGATAAGTATTTAATGAGACTACTGGTAATGGTATATGGATTAAACTTGAACATTTTTATATTTTTAAGTCTCTTATTATTCATTTATACAAGAAAATGTGACTTTATACCTTTAAAATGAACCTTGTTTCTTCTGTTCGTGTTCATATTAATGATTTTAATAAATTGTTTCTTGAATTAGCTAATATAGATATTAAAATAATTGATGAATATGAGGTGATAATCTTGTTGAATTCTCTTGATAATCCCTTTAATTCTTTAAAATACTCTATGATGTATGGTATAGAATCTATCACCTTAGAAGAGGTTAAATCAATTGTGTTTTCTAGAGAGTTTAAAACACATGGTTTGAAGGATGATTTTAGTGGATTAAAATATGAGCCTCAACTAATTCATATTAAGGGTCAAATGAAAAATAATAATAAATAATGAAAATATAAGATCCAGTTTAAGAACTTCCACTATTTTGAGTGTGGAAAGACCGACCATATAAAAAGATATTGTCCTGACTTTAAAAATAAAGACATATGGACCAGTCTCATATGTTATGCTCTGATATTTCCACTATGTATATTCTTTAATTCTTATTTAGAATCCCTTGGTTATAATTATGCATATATTATAGGTAGACTCTTTTCTTTGACCCTAGTACTGACCCTGCTTGTGTTTCTAGGGGGACCCAGTTGGAAGAGAGGGTGTGTTAGGGCTAGTCAAATCCATTCAGGCTTAGGTGGAAATCATTCTCTTGTCGGCTTCCAAGTTTTGGTTTTTTTGTGATCTAATGGTTTCTTAATACTATATTATATTTATATTTTATCTTTATAAGTTTTCATGTTCATTATATTTTACCTCTGAGGAAGGTTGTGTATTTGTAGGCCTTGGAATTCTTAGAAGTACATCAAGTTTTTAATGGAAACTCATATATTATTGGTAAGTTTTGGTTTAATTTTGTGTCTTAGTTTTTGTAATTTCTAAGCATTTTTAATCTATATAATAATAATATATGGGTAGTATGGGTAGAATATGTGCCCCTTCCATCACATGCTAAGTGGAATTCATGTTGGGTGGATATTTTACAGACTTAGGGTTTTCTATTTTGAAATTATGCCTGAACTAACTAGTTGGCTAGGTTAAAAGGTTTGTAATAACACCATCTGGATATTTTTCATTTTATTTTGAAAAGATATATATTTTTTAAAATTTGTATTTCATATTAAAATAGTGTTTTGAATTTTCCATGAAAAACTCATTCTTTTTATTATTATGAAAATTATTATTCTTTGTGGGATTCTATTTTCTGCAGGATCCTTCCATTTGGGATCACAGTGCTTGTTGGGACTCTATGAAATTTGGTATGTGGGATTTGGTGTCTAGCATTGTTTTCTATCTTGGTTATTGGTGCTCCTTCAAAAGGTATTCTGGTCATTTATTACTACGACCAAGTAGCTCCTATTTCTATTTTTTTTATGATTCTTGATGATCTGTGTCATCTTCTTCATAACCATTCTACATATTCTATGTATCCAATGATTTTTGTGATCCATTGAATTGGATTGATCTTTGTTATCTTCCCAGTATCTATCCTCCATCCAATCATCTTCCTCACCTATCATGCCTAAAATCTCATTGGATCATCTTCTCCTCTGCACACCTTTATGATGCTTTGTTGATTCATTTTCTTAGTGCCTATTTATTTATTTTTTTCTTTACACTCTATTTTAGATAGAATAATCCAGAAGATATAGAGGGATAAGCTATGGTTCTCTCATTCCACACATTCACAATCCATATTTCATTCATTGTATCTAGTATATATTTTGATACTTGCGAGCTCTGTTTGGACCATATCAGCTTCAAGATATAACCCTAGCAGTGGTGTTTATCCTTCAAAAGATCCCAGATCTGGACTTGTGAGATTATTCTTTTTCTATTTAAGCTATGTGTTTCATTTCTTTAATTTTTTCATGGTCTGGGTGTCAAGGTTGTGTGCATGATTCCATCCTACTTGAGGGTGTATGTTACCATATTTGATCCATGGTTCACCACTAGCTCTTTGGAGTGATGAGGTCCTTGTGCTCGGATAGTTATTGTGGTATACATGCATTGTATCTATGCTCTACTTTCTCTTGTGTATGTTGTTTGTTTGTTTTTTGCATAATAATAATCATTGTGGTGGTGTTCTTTCCAAGGAGTAGGACCAAACTGGTCCAAACCACGTAAATTATTTATTTTCTTTACTTTTTCACATTTCTTTTATTGTATGTTCATTTTTATTATCTCTCTTCTATTTATTTTTTTTATTGGTCTTAATCTTTGTTTCTGCATTTATTTTGGGTTGGGAATTAGGTCCATACACCTTAACCCTCATATAACAGGAATTTTTCTGGATTATTTTGGTTACCCTTACATGAGGGATGTGTTACCCTTAGGTTAGTCTCCTTTACCCTTATGTAAGTAAGTCATTATCCTTATGGGGTTTTAGTTTTTCTCAGTTGACCCTTATGTAAGTGGGTTATTACCCTTTTTAAGCTTTTCATATGCATTTTTACCATTATGTATGGTATAATTTACCGACTTAGGATCCACATTAACGATGCCACGAGCCAGTGGGTCACATGGCCTCAAGCACATCTCCCCATATGTGAGAGGCTGCCAACTAGTAGTAAGGTTCTAAGGTAGTACAGCTGGGAGACTATAACCTCATATAAAATCGGCAGAGTGGATATAATATATAACTATAAATAGAAAAATCATGATATAATAGATGAAACTATGGAATCAAATAAAATAATCAATTGTGGAAGCATAAACAACCAACCAATAACAATAAATACTAAAATCCACAAACTAAATCGTATACAATGATGCCATGTCATGTTGATATAAAAAAGGGGAAATATGGGATACAAAGCATAGACATATACATCATTCTATAAAAAAATATATCTCTACTGGAATCATGAATATATTATTGGTTCGTTTTCTCCCATGATCCATGCTATAAGTAAAATAGATCAAGAATTTCTAGCAGGGTTCTTTCCCTAATGCATACATGTAGTCATAAGGTCTACTCGGGTACTAAAGGCAGCCCAAGTAGGGTGTGAGATAAACTTATTTATCCACCACCAATGTTATCTAGAAATAATCCAACCAATGTACATATCACATCAATGTGAAAGTATAATGAATAATGAATAATTCTAGAAAAATAAATACCAGCCATATCAGGTTCCTATAGGACACCTAGATGACGCTACCTATTTTGGCATAGGTCGATGTATGTATGATCCAGTAACCATATATATATATATAGTAGTCATATATATATATATATACATTCATATGCACACTGTATGTGAGGATGTTTAGAACCATATATGTGGATACTAGGTGCTAGTTGGACCCGTGGCGTAAATCAGGGATCCATGACTAGTATAATGATCCAATGGCTCCAGCAAGGGTACAAGACCATAATCTCATATGAATTCAATATATCATGCCTGTCACTCAAGATGGTGGGGTGGGTCGTCATTCCCAACGCCTGAAGAATGAGAATGTGGAGCATCATTCCTATCATCCAGATAAAAGTATAACGGTGTGAGACATCATGCCCAGCACCCAACATAAGGTAGCATGAAACACTATGATTAATAGAACCCTTATCTATGTTTTTCATCCAATAGTAAAGGAATACTCATAATAATAATAATAACAACATTAGGGATCATCTCAAATTCATTTATAACCATTAAACAAAATATCTAAGGGTTAAAATTTATATAAATCATGTTCATGATTATAAAACATGTGGTGTGGCCTTTCCACTCATTTCCATTCATTTAAATTAATCCATTAAATTTAAAAGTCAAGTAAGATACCAATTTAGGGTCACACTAAAAACAAAGAAGGTGTTTAGTCATTTAAAAAATTAGATAAAAGATGGAAATTAATTTAGTACACCCAATGGGTGGAAATAAATGATTTTTGAAACCTCTAACAATATATCATGGGTCTATGGGATCAATTAATATGGAAAAATAATTTAATAAGGAAGAACGTATTTTGAGGCAATACATGGAAATTTATGGCATGCATAACATCAAAATATCTATGAAAACACCTAAAATTTTAGAAAAAAAATTTCTGTAACACCTGCCTTTGGTTCATAGATAAACACTCCTTAGTTATCATCCTTTGATTCAAATAAGTACAGGAGAAAACAGAATAATGCTCCAATGCTTTGAAAATATGTCATATGAGTATGCACAAAAATATTTCAAGAGATGGGAATATAAACTATGATAGGAAGTAGGAGGGTTAGGGAGATTACTATTGTGGATCCAATTCTTTCAATAGGGATTAAATCAGAGATTAGGTGGAGGTGCAATCAAAATCCATAGGTTATCTTGAAGAGGAGAACTCCTAGGATAAATATGGAGGGTTTATTCACTAGAAATCAAAGGAGGGAAATTGGAAATGACTTTAAAAAATTTAATGGAAAAACTGTAAATTTTCCCTCAAAAACCGGGTTGCACGGTTGGCTAAACCGTGCACAAACCGCACTGCCTCCACTGTCCATGGACCCCCTTCACACGGGCTAGGTGCACATTTTGACTAACTATGCACAACTTGTGTGAAAATCCATTGTCACATTTATAAAACATTTATCATGGTCATTCACTCCATCTCAAAGGATTGCAGAAAAACTGTACAGCCTCTCATGTTTCATGGTAGAGTCACATGGTTATCACTAACCATGTACTAACCATGTAGCGCACTCTTTTTGTCCAGTTTCTGAAACTTTGGGCTCCAAATAATCCTTGGATGCTTCCAAAAACTTCCTTAGTCTATATGTCACATTTACCAAGATTAAACAAAGTATTCAAACTGAAAAACAAATGATTCATACCTTCATGAAAAGTCAGGTCATTACAACCACTCGTCCTTAAATAAACTCATCCCCAAGTTGGAATTTAGAGGTTAAAGAGGGTTCATATGAGAAAATATCTATCCACTGGGTTCGGACATTAGCTTCCTACTACCAGGTCTCATCATGTACCCATCCATGATACCATAGCACCCATACTAAAGGGACTGACCTTTCTCAGAGAGTCTTAACACTCTGATCCATGATACTCATTGAATACTACTCAAAGGAAGAATACACATCTAACTCAACCTCATCAAGATATAAAAAAAGTGAAAGGTCTATATAATATTAGTGGAGGTGAGATACATGGTTGACATCATGCATAGACTGGTATCTCTAAGGAAGTGTTATTCGGTAATCCATTGGTTTGATTCTCTCCAAGACCTCAAAAGGTACAATGAATCGAGTTGAAAGATTAACTTTACTCTGAATTCATCAATGGCCCAACCTGGGTGAAACCCACAAGAAAGACTATTCCCCGATCTCAAATTCAAGAAGTCATCGATGGTGATTAGCATATGACTGTTGTATGGACTAAGCTGTAAACATGCACTTCCTGATTAGCTGGACCTTCTCTGTAGTCTCCTAGATGAGACATGTTCTAAGCAAAGCTACCTCCCCTACCTATAACCATTACATAGTTTATTTTCAAGGCCTAATATATTAGGCTTTATAAGGGTTCATCTGGATGGTATCCTGAAAGTTTTTATTATAAGAAAACTCAACTAGGGGTATGTGTTTCTCCCAAGAACCCCCTAAGTCAAGGAAACATTCATTGAGCATGTCCTCTAACACCTGACTCATATACTCTATATATTTATCTATATGAGGGTGATGGTCTATTCTTAGAAGTACCTGTGTACCCAAGGCCTTCTACAACCCTTTTCATAACTGAGATGTGAAGCAACAATCCCTATTAGAAACAATAGATTGTGAATCTTGGTAAAGACATATGACTTACTTGACATATATCCTCCCTAGATCATCTATCAAAAAAGGTCTCCCTAATAGGTAAGAAGTGTGCAACCTTTTTCAAACAATCAAAAACTATCCATACTATATCATTACCTCATGGTGATTTAGGAAAAACATCTATGATGTACATGGAAACATCATCCCATTTCCACTTGGGAATGGAATGTGTCTATAAAATTCCTTCCATTCACTGATATTATGCCTTCACCTACTAATAGGTGGAACACTGAGTGATAAATTTGGCTATCTCCCATTTCATAACAGGACACCAATACTGGCGATGTTATTCTCGATAAATCTTGGTGATACGAGGATGTACTACCCAAAATGAGGCATGAAATTCCCACATCAAATATTCCAAGATGTCTATTAGGAACCAAACATGCCCATGATAGCTTAAGGTCACATCCTCATCTATAGTCCAACCAGAATATGGATCATCATTTGAGATACTTTCCCTCGTGACTATGTCCTGGATCAGAGAGTTTCTTCATTCTCACCCATTCTATAAGGTTATACATCACTAATAAAGCCATGAATACTATCAAACTATGATTCTCCATAACCTCAATGTGTATCTCTGAAAATAAGGGAATGATCTTCCAATCACCACTGCCCACCTGAACTGTCTATTTCTAAGCCCTTAGACTAGAAGAATTGGCTATATCATTTCCTTTTCCAGGCATATTGGTAAGATTAAAATCTAAGGATTGTAGGTATTCAACCCATCTACACTTCCTGAAATTCATATCATGCTATGAGAATATGTACTTGAGGATTTTTTGGTCCGTGGACACCATAAAATGATCCTAAAGAAAATAACGTCTCCAAAAATGTAGATAATGAACAACGCTTTTATCTCGAGGTCGTGCATTGGGTAATTCTTCTCATGAGGCATCAACTAATGAGACTTGTATGCTATGAATTTATCATCCAACATTACAACTACTCCCATACTAATACATGACATTTCATAATAAACCATATAGATTTTACCTAGATCTAGAAGAATTAGGATTGGTTCTGAATTCAATCTACCCTTAAACTCCTAAAAGGATGTATCATAAGCTTCTAACCATATGAACTTCATACTCTTATTAATCAAGCCCATAAGAGGCATTGTAAAGAGTGATAAATCTTGTATGAAGTGTTTTTAATACCCTTATATCCCTAAGAAACTCTATATATCAAATATTTTCTTAGGCTGCTACTTAAAAACTATAGTTTTCACATTTAATGGGTCTACTGACACACCTAACTCTAAGATGATATGACCCAGGAATTGAACTTTGTTGATCCAAAAGTGGAATTTTCTAAACTTAACATAAATCTAGTTATCTATTAGTGTATTCAATATGATCTCAATATATTCGTCATGGTCGTGTTGAGAATGAGAATACACTATGATGTAATCCACAAAGACTACCACAAATGAATCCAAATATGGGTGGAAAAACTGATTCATTAGAGACATGAAAATATAAGGCATTCTCGTGAGACTGAACAATATTACCTGGTACTCATAGAGATCATACCTACTCTAAAAATTAGTATGAGGTATATCTGAAGACTTGACATGCACCCAATGATAGCCTAAACTAAAATAAATATTTGAAAACACCCTTACTCATCAAAGTTAATCGAGGAGGTCGTATATTTGATAAGTGGATATCAATTATTTACCATAAACTGGTTCAACTGATTTTAATCTACATAGAGCCTAAGGGAACCATCCACCTTATTGGAAAAATGATAGGTGAACCCTAAGGAGAAGTGTTGGGGAATATAAAACCCTTTCCCTAGAAGTCTTCTAATTGTTTCTTGAGCTTTATAAGCTCTGTATGTGTTATCCTATAAGGATTAATGGACACTAGTTCCACTCCTGGAACTATCTCGATGGTAAATTCTACCTCTCTCACTATACATATCCTAGAAAATTTTTTAGGGAAGACATCCCTAAAATAATCCACCATAGGAGGGAAAATAGAAATTTATAACCCCTGGTCATCCAAGAAGAGACTAGTGATATGGTTTGTCACTCTACCCAACCCCCGATGCTTAGGTCCATCTTGAGATGCATGGATATCCCACTCTCCCTTATGAATGTGTCTATCACCCTCTGGTGATGTGAACATCACCCTCCTATGATAAAAGTCAGTATGGTCTTGATAGGGAACTAATCAGTCCATCCTACGAATTAAATCAAACCTTATCATGTTGAGGATTAAAATATTCCATACAAAAAGATATCCACTAATCTCAATAGGAAAATCCTTACATTGGAGAACACCCTCTGGTCAGATTCCCAAAGGGGTGTCGAGTTTCATAACACCGTATAAAAACTCTATCTCGATGCCCAAACTCTACAGAATTTCCTCAAATATAAAAGAGTGTGATGCACATGTGTCAAATAAATCAAACATTAAGGTAGAGGCTACTATAATTTTTGAAGGTCCAGTTCTCTACTCCACCAACATAGGATGCACTGCATGTAACTAGTCCATACCATAGCATTGAGTCACAACCCAACTACCTTGAGTTGGCCCACTCTACAGGTACTGAAATTCCTAAGTCTTATTCCCTATGCCTCAACCACCTCCTCGTCTTGAGTGGCCAATGGTATTCCAGCTACCTTTATGGTGAGATACTACTGGACCCACTTTGGAACATGGTGTGGGTGTAGATCCTCTATCACTAGCACTAGTTGAAAAGTCCTGCAGAAGTGTTGGATATGTCTCGTCCATCTACAACCTCTACACTCCAATGGATCTTGCATACACTAAGTTCTTGTGTGTCCCGACTTCCCACACTGGTGACATATAAGGAATATGTCAATATGAGCTTCCTAAATGATTTTACTCCTGTGAGAAACCTCAAAATGATGATTTCTTCTGCTATAAGAACAACTAGTAGGTCTGAGTGTTGAACCACCCTGGTTCCCACCATCTGCTTCCCTCAAATTCCTCTTAGTAATTAGGTCCCAATTGACTATTTTAGAAATAATGGTCAACCATAAGACATTAACCTATGACTAGATGGTGTACAATAAACCATCCTAAAATCACCTGGTATTCATAAGATCATCACCAAATAAGGTTAGTACGAACAGTTATAGCTCAGTAAAATGAGAAAAATACTTCATGATAGACATGGATCCCAGCTACAGGTTTATGAACTCTCTATCCTAGTCATCTCTTAGTGTATGTGGAAAGACTTAATCATAGAATACTGTATGTAAATCCCTCTAGATCATGTATTGATGTTGTTCTTCCTAGGTAATGACATCCCACCATTGCTTGAAAAAACCATGTAGCATATAGGTAGTGATCTTGACCCTATTCTATAAAGGTGTCTCCATATGATCAAATATAGAAAGTGTGGCCTCCATATAGGACTCTACATATGAGGTCTTCCATCCCCTGAAAAGGTGTGATGATGCTGGAACTAAAACTCTTGAGTCAAATTTTCCATAGTCGGTGCAGGTCAAGCAACACTTTAGATATTCTGCATTATATGAAGTAAACCCTCTTGAAATTGGGTTCTAGTACCCATATCAGGAACAAAAGGTGGTGACATAGGTGGAACTATAGGACATGTCACTAGAGACTAAGATACCACCACCTTTGGAGCATGGTTGTCACCACCTTCCTAGAATATGACTCGTGTTTTTCATGGTAGCATGATTCTACAATGAAAAATACATGCCTTGGTGAATAATTAGGAGATGAAAATATTATAGATAGATAAAAGGATAGGCACACAACCTTCTTATGGAAAAGGTCAGACCTCTCTTCCTGCTCTAAAATCTAGGTATAAGTGGTAATGAAAAACCATAATAGGTCATAAGAATGTAATAGACACTCCCAAATACCCACTATAAAATCCAGTTTTGGGTTAAGGTCTCATATAATATGGTTTAGGTTTCGATATATGGAGTTTCAATTGCATGGTATAGAGGAAAAAACCTTTTACTTTTCAATATCTATACCATTTAGTGGTAAAATTTCATTTCAATGTTTAAATTTTATTGAGCTCATACTCCTTTATATAAATATATATATGTATATATCATTGTCTAGTTATATGTTCTATTATTTCCAATTCACAAAAGTCTTACTCCTTATAAATTGTAATTGGCACATTGTTTGACTACTCCTTGACATTTACATCCAGCATCAGAATATAACATGTCATAAGATATGATTTGATTGCATGAATCACCTTCAGGATTTATAGAGGCACATGCTCTATAAATTACCTTTGTCATTCAAGTAATACAATAAACTAATATTGTTTCGGTCCATGGAACTTGTAGGTCCATAAACCACAACATAATATAATTGTTCAATTAAGGTGTCATCACCAATATATATAGGAAAACTATATTTATATTGATGTAGGTACTTTAATTAATACAATTATATTATCCCTTCAATAAATATTAGTGCATTTCAATATATAAGAATTAGGGAACTAACTATATACAACAGGAAAATCATGTAGAAAGTAGACATGGCATGGAAAAATGCATGGAATATTAGTCCTAATGTGACTATAATGATGCATGAGATACTAATTATTTACCTTACCATGCCAAGGAAAAAATTACATAAAAATAAAAATGTCAATATTAATAACTTCACAAAACATCTGTGTCACCCACTGGTGAATTTGAGTTAACTATAACAGGTGTAATCCAATATCAGCAATAATCCATCCTAGGTAATTTGGGTTTCCCCTTACGTAGGTTAGATACTCTCAAGAATAGGCTCATTACCAAATTCAATTACATCCTAGTCTCCTATCTAACACCCAAATAGTAATACAAAAGGAATAATATCCTCTCATTCCACTTTGTAATGTCCCGACCCAGGAACCATGTAATGACCCTGACCCTAATAGCCCAGAGTTGGTGCCTTACTTGATTACATTGGTACTAGGTACAAGTGATCACATACCAAAGGACTGAATAATTCAGTAGTCCTGGAAAACTAGATATATAATCAAAATCCACATTATATTTTTAAAACATAAAATACAAAAAGAATTTCATTAAGTCTTCCAATATCCCCCCTTTGCGTAACCTTGTATATCAATTATAATATACTTCTTGAAATTCTATGAAAAAAATGAAACATGTGAAAGGGGTGAACTCAGATGCTCAGTAAGGATATACATACATCAAAAGCTATCATAAATAAACATAAATAATAAGTCAAGGTGAATAACTGAAAAAACATTCCATTAAAACATAATCTTGATCATAATATGGTAGGAATAAAAGATGATCAAATAATCCTATAAAAATAATCACATGAGAAAGATATTTAAACATTGATATTCTTCTAGTAGAATAATCACATAGATTATGAATAATTAATATCATAAATAGGGAATTCATAATGTTGGATATCATAAACACACAGTCAAGGATTCTTCCAAGACACCATACATAACCAAGTAAGGCCTTGGACAATACCAAAACTAGTCTATCTCATGAAACCTACTGATGCATTAAGGGAATATAGAGGGTCCCACTCAAAAGTTACTAAGTCCAATGTATTCCTCTTATGAAAGGGGTGAAACTTAATGAACATAATCATTCATGTTAAAAACTACCTTATGAATTTTGAATACTTTAACCATAAACTATGAATGATATAAAAATAGAACATCCATAGTCAAACTGAATCATAAACCATTCCATGAAGTATAGTAAATGATATCATAAGATATCAACCTCAATTAAGTATAATATTAAGTATAGTATGTTGACATATATGAAAATACTCTAATAAAATCGTTGATATTTTTTTAGAGAAATACCCTTTTTTACTTTGAAATCATTTATTTAAAAAGACAGGCCATTATAAATGAAAAAAAAATATTTGAAAAGAACCTTGTAAACTTGTAAAGGAATATTCAAATCATTAAGGTGTCATGAAGGTGGGAAAAAATTTTCATGTTGTATAAGTTAAAAAACATTTCTTCCATATTTTTTTCAGAAAATTCATAAAGCACCTCATTTGGAAAATGAAAAAAAGATTCCTTTCAAACCATTTTATAAAAAGTAAAACAAGGGTAAAATAAAGACTTTAAAAATTAATAAATGAATATTAAAAATCTTCTGAAAAAAATTTTAGAAAACATTGACATGGAATAAAAATATTCCTCAGTTGAGACTTAAACAGAAGTAATCTCGATTAATGATGAGATTGGGATATAAAATATTACCACTTTATAATCAATGTAATTGTATGCCCCATGAAAGAAATAAAATTATATGGATATTAATATAATATAATATTCAGAATAATACTCAAAAAATACATTCATGGGAAGAATATACACCACATAAAAGAAACAAGTAGTGTATAAGGCATGTGTCTCACAGAAATAAAATTGAGACAAAAATCCATTACCATATGTCTTGAATCTCTTCGTACTCATTAAAACCTCTTTTATGATAGATATAGGTTTATTGTACATCTAACATAGAACCATATTCATTTATATAATACCCTATATGATTTACTTATGACATTATATTACCTGCTTATTAGCAACTCCATATTAAAGTTACGTTTCGGGTAATAACCACATTGTTTTTCTCATGTGTTTTAATTTGTTATATTTTTTTATCCACTTAATTATATCGTGATTTCATCATGTACAGAATTATGATCATGGCATAAATATCATATATATTCATTATAAATGTTTATATAATAATCTATAAAATATAGAAATAGAAAATTAAATACACACTTCATGGAGACGGTAGGTCATACGTACACATTAATGTTGTTTCCATTTTCTTGTCATATTGAAAGAAATAAAGTAATTAATATAATTAAATTATTATTATTATGTAATATATATCATAAAAGTTCACTAAACTCATACTTAATACATTCCATGTAAGTTGTGAATGAATCGAATCGTTTTGAGGAGGCGGTAGTCCACAAGTCCACAATCAATGTTATCACATTTACACAAAATGGAAAGCATGAAGGTATGTGTTATATAATAATTAAAGAAGAATAAATACATAATAAATATCATATATATCATATAAAAATATAAATTCCATCATTATTACTAACTATGAAAGGTGGAAATGGAAGAATGAATGACATCGATTCATGAGGCGGTAGTCCACCGTACACGTGAATGATGATTGTGTACCCCATTTGAAGGAAGTGTGCGTGAGTTTAGGTCAAAAAATTAATATAAAAATATCTATATATATTTATTATACTATTTTTATTATATAAACATGAAATAAAAATAATTTAATGGGCTTAAGAAAGAAACAAAAAAACATATGTTGATGAATGTTACCTCTTATTTGGGTACCTCCTTTTGATTTGCACAAAATGACTTCTTAGGTTGGATTTCTGCCCAAAGTAAGGATTCTAGTATGAAGATAGGAAAGTTTTTAGGATAAATGGTCTTATTTTGGTCGAGATATAAGGCACAATTTTGTGTGAGGAAGTGAGGAAGAAGGTGCCCTTTTATAATTTAGGTGAGGGGTGCTTTTGAAAACTCTTGAAATATTAAATTAATATAAATTAATTTTCAATTATAAATGGATAAAAAGTGAGTTATTTTGAATATAAGATTATTATGGGTCTAAATAATCTCAACCAATAATTTTTTGATAAGTTTAAGTCACATTATTACCCTTATCAATTGTCTTTAACCCGTATTTAAACCCTTTAACTCTTACCATGATAACTTGGGTTTTTACTTTTTAAGGGTTAATATAGTTACTATAAAATGTCAAAAGAACTATAAATGAGTCATGGATGAAATTTTAAACCTTGTCCCAATAATTTGAACAAATTTTATATTTTTATGAATTTTATATCATTTAATAAAATATTATTTATTTTAAAATATCATTAATTTCAATTTTAAAAATATTCATTTCTTGACTTTTTAAAAAATATCAATACATAAGATAAATTTGAAAAAATACCTTTAATACATCTTTAATATGTCTAGGTAATCTATAAAATTCATGGATAACATTAATTATCTCAAATTATATTTATTTTAATATTCTTAATATCATTTATTTGATGTTTCTATTAATTAAATAATTACGGCATCTTCATTGTATAATCCTTTAAGGTAATTATTTATTTCATAAAAAATAAAAATAAATTTCCATGATGAATATAACAATTTTAGATTTAAAATTACTATTTATAGTTAAATATATCTTCTAAATAATCATATATAAAAAATGTAATACTTATTAAAAACATGAGTACGATATATTGGACTTTCCTTAGAATAAAATACTAAAAAAAGACTTAAAGTCATCTAAGTGGGTCCAATAATGCTTTTCATCGACACTAACTCAACCAATAAAATTAGGAAAGGTTTTAGGGTAATTTTATAATACTTATAATATTATTTTTACCGTTAATTACTCGATTTACCCTTAAACGTGATAATAAAAAACTTACTAAAGTTACTTTTCATAATGTCCAAAAATAAATGGGACCTATTTACATAATTAGGGCCCACTAATTAAAAATATATAATCCATTTTTAAAAATTAAAAACACATAATTTTTAATAATTAATTTAAAATTAATCTCGTTTATGGGATGAGAAAACCAGTTTTTAAAGTGAAAATGTTTACAAGATTGAAACGTTTTTATATCCAAATTCAATATGAAATTAATTCTAATTACCTAAATTAGATTAACTGATAAAAAAATTGATCTAATTATATTTTAAAACTAATCAAAAATATAATTTAATACAATAAATTATTTATACAAAAATAATTTTTCAATTAAAATGAAATATTTCATCATTGTTCATCAAAACATGAAACTTATCAGAAAAATACTAAAAAATCAACCAAAGTAAATTTTTATTATAAACTTCCAACTTTAATCAAGGTATGGACCATTAATTTTTCATATCCAAATCCTTCAAGGAACTCAAGGTGTGCGCCTGCATACCCTGTTGCGGGTCACGAATAGCTATTTAAATTAATTAAATAATTACACGGGCCTTATGTAAATTTTTACATCACGCATTAGCACAACATTTAGGCTGAAAATAATTAAAAGTAATAAAAGTATTAAAAATATATATTAATAAATTCAAATATAATTTAAAAGGAGATAAAAAATAACAAAATAAAAATAGTTGGAGAGAAATTAAGAATGATTAAAATGGGGTAAACCCATTTTAGTAAATTATTGTATTTCTCCCTCCAATTTTATTTTATTATTTTATCTATTTCATTTTTATTTTCCTTTTTCTATTTTCCCTTATTTTCTTTTCCTTTTTTCCCTCTCTTTCTCTCTTTCTCCCCCTCTCTTGTTTGTGGCGCACCTCCCCCTGCTAGGTGGTGCACACCACCCACCTCATCCGTTAGCTGATCACTACAGCCTCATTTATCCTCCAATTTTGACGTCATCTGGTGCGTTGTGAAGCTCTCAATCAAATCAAGGATCGTTTCTGAGCATAGGATCCTTTACGAGTACAAGGTATGGTGTCTACTCTCTTTCCCCTCATTTTGTTGTGTATTTTAAATCGTACGTTGTTTAACTCGTCAGTTCCTACCGACGATATTTAATTTTACCTATTATAAATTAAATAAATTCATTGCTTGATCATTGCACCATTGTTTGATATAATCTAACCTACTAAAATTGTTGCAACATCATTTTATTCCCCTTTGGGTATGCCGACGTCCTTGTCCTATTTTCCGTTAGCCTGAAATAATTAAATTAATTAATTGCATATGTTGTGTGAACCCTTTTGTTGAGTTTTAATTAAAAAAAATTATTTAGGATAATTTTGAACCATGAACCTTGGGTCTTTTTGGTTAAATTGTGCCTAATTATTTTTTTCCTTATTAAGTTATTATTCTGTTGTGCCATTATAAAAGTGATATGTGCATTTTTTCTGTATTCGCTGCTAAATTTCCTTGGTTGTAACTGCTTGACTAGAATAATCATTAGTGTTTGGCTTTGAGTTTCTCATATTATTTTGTTGCAATTATAAATTCATATCATGTGATATCTAATTCCTTGAAAAATAATTAAATTCAGGGTGGTGAGACAATGTGGGTTTTGTATTAAGGACTACATAAGGACTCTCTGTTCTGGACCAGTTACACATTACGCCAGGGAGATGATGTCTTAGGCTCTTCCAAATGAGGGTTTCCCTGGGTTTTAAAAATTCTCATGAGTAACACTAGTTCCCAAAGGGACCTTTAGGGATGGACTCATTGGAAAATTGGTTACACCATGCCTCAAGTGATACTTGACACCTTCTATGCGATACCAGGATGGAATCATGATAAATCCATGCCTCAAGCAATACTTGGTCTTTAAAAATATTTCCTTGGATGGGCTCGGTGTTATTGGATTAATTGAAGGATGTACCATAGCGATACATTTGGGACAGACTCAGAATCCAACTCTACAACTTGAACATAATAATCAAAATGATGTGTGGAAAGTGTTTATTTATGTAGCCTTTGTTTACTTCATAAATTGTGATACATTTCTGGTGTTTGAAACATATTTTTTGACACATAAAATAGACCCCAGGCTAAAGCACAAGCTTGTGGTATTGTTCCATTTTTTCTGTCTCTTTATTTATAGCCTTTATATATATATATGCACCGTGCTTATTACAGGTACCATGTTTAGATTTCCAGCTTGGGCCAAAGCATTTGAAATGGGATGGGTTTCGTTGAGGACTCGAACCAAGATATATTTATTTTATTATGTTTATTTGATTACTTACTTTTATCATATATTGGCGCACTACTATTGTTTACATCATGAAATGGAAAGGTTTAGACATTGTGGGTCTCAGCCTATTGGGGTTTTATCTCACCCCCTACTTGGGCTATGTTTGGTACTTGAGTAGACTTTATGTTCGTAGGTAGGGATAATGGGAAGCATGTTACTTCTAGTTCTTGAGTGTGACTTGCTTCTTTGGATGGAGCTTGGAGGTAGAGGTCTGAGCTTCTACCCGTGATGCAGTTGTGGCAAGTCATGTCATTTTCATTATATATTTGATTTCATGATTTTATTTCCTATTTTATGTAGTCTCATTTTAGCACAGACATCATAGATTACATCATTGTGTATCTACATTATTTATCAGTTTCCACACTTATTACATATTTAGTTGGGGTTGTTTATTTGTTTTTGTTACTGTTTGGTTATTTATATGCTTCTGTTATTTGTTATAAACTGGTTTTATTCTATTGTATATTACTTATTACCTATGAGGGAATAGTATTCCCCATGGAAATGTTGAAAAGGACCTCGCTTCTAGATAGTAGCCTCTGGAATTTGGTAATATGCGCTTGAGGTTATGTGGCCAACCCGGATCAGAGCACCCTTCCAGTGGCTTTCAGGACAGTGATGCTACAAAGTGGTATCAGAGGAGTGTTTTTTCTTTTTTCTTACTGTATGGGTTTGACATGAGACTAGGATATAGGGATTTCGAACTTACCTTGTGCTTGGACGTAGCTAACCCATGTATAGGGGAAATACAAATTCCCGAGTTGGGATTGTAGTTATTGATTATGAAAATTATTGTTGATATGATTTCATCATTGAGTGACACTCTTGTTTTACACTGTTGTTTATATTAGTATTATTGAGATAATAATTTTTACCATTGTAGACTGATGATACGAGGGAAATGAATTTATATGCATCATATTAGGCACCATGAGGATTAAAATGACATGCATATTGCCATGTCATATCTACTTTCAGCGTGCATCAGCCTGTTTTATGTGAGTGATGTTGTGCCTAGTTATAAAATTTTGAAGTGCCTGTTTGTTAAATATAAAGTTGTGACAATTTTTTAGATTTTAACTTTACATTTACTGGTAAATAGGTGGTAGGCCTCATTTTAGTGATCCTTCTAATTTTTCTCTTCCTTTTCTAGACCCGACTCTTAGAGCGGGCTGTCTGTTGTCTTATTCTATGAGGCAAGCTATACACCAATCCTCTTTATCGCTTTCCTATCTACAGTGTCATGTTTTCGGGAGGCCTTTCATCTTCCATTATTAACTTTTTGGCATCATGTCTCTCGACACTATACTAGGGGTTAGTACAGAGGGCATATATCAGTGCCAGGAATACCCCCTTGAGATAGGTGGGTACCATTTCCTTTGTAATTTTTACATCCTTGATATGTTTGGCATCTACGTCATTCTTGGTATGACTTGGCTCACTCCTTATCATACCCAAGTGGGTTGTTATCATTTTCGGGTGTCCTGCACATCCCCTTAGGGTGACACATATCTACACAAAGGATAATAGGATATACAGAAAGATCGAGCTGGACTTAAACGTGTAGGACTGGGAAGAGTGATATCTCAATTAACAAGTCTCTTCATGAGCGATCAGGGAATGCAGCTAGTGGACTTTCCTCCCATTATGGATCATTTTAGGGACATCTTCCCTGACAATTTCTATGGATTACCTCCCATGATATATGTGGATTTCAGTATTGATCTATATGGAACCAGTGTCTATTACTCCTTATAGGATGGAACCTACAGAACTACATGAACTCTAAAAGAATCTTGAAGACCATGAGGCTAAGGGTTTTATCAGACCTAGCACATCATCGTGGGGTTCACCAGTTCTTTTCACCAAGAAGGTGGATGGTACCCTTAGATTGTGTGTGGATAACTATCGCCTCAACCAACTTATGGTAAAGAATCAATATTTTTTTCCTCATATAGATGACCTTTTTGATCATATTCTAGGAGAAACTATTTTATCAAAGATTGATCTAAGGTTGGGATATCACCAGGTGCGTGTGCAACCATCTGACATACCACGTACAGAATTTTGGAGTATATACAGCTAGTATGAGTATCTGGTCATGCCATTCGGCCTCACGAATACGCTGGCATTCTTCATGGATATGATGAATTAGGTTTTTTACCCATACATTTGTTCCTTTGTGGTGGTTTTTGTTGACGACATCTTGGTGTATTTGCGTTCCATACATGACCATGAAACCCATCTTGAGATCATGCTGAGTACACTAAGAGAGAACCAGCTATATGAAAATCTCAGTAAATTACACTTCTAGACTGATAAAGTTAAATTCTTGGGTCATATAATATCTGAGGCAGTCGTGTCAGTCAACCTAGAAAAGGTGAGTGTCGTATTTTCATGGTAGTAGCCCAAAAAAAATTCAACATATGCGGTTTCTTGGGTCTTATTGGCTATTATATGTGTTTCATACAGGATTTCTCCCACTTAGCAGTGCCTATTACGACCCTAACTAATAAGGGTGTGTAGTTTATCTGTTCAGGTGCTTGTGAAAAATCCTTTCAGGATTCAAAGGGAAGAATAACCTCAACGTCGATCCTGATTATGGTTGAGCCAGGCAGAAGCTTACTGTTTACTATGATGCTTTAAGAATCGGACTAGGTGAAGTTTTGATGTAGGGTGATTGAGTCATGCGTTATGGATCCCACCAGCTGAGACCTCATGAGCGTAACTATCATACACACAACATCAAGATAGTAGTTGTGGTTTATGCTTTACGCTGCTGGAGACACTACTTGTTATATGAGAGGTTCATTGTTTACATGGATCACAAAAGTTTGAAATATATCTCCACACAGTGAGACTTGAATTTAAGGCAGCTCAGGTGGGTCGAATACCTTAATTCATTCGATTTTGAGCTTTCCTATACCCTAGTAAGGGAAATGTTGTGGCCAATTCTTTGAGCTGCAAGACGCAGACACAAGCCATCTAGGCAGCCAGTAGTGAGTGGAAGATGATGGATTTGTTTTCTGAGATGCATTTGTAGGTTTAAGAATGGGGTGGTAAACCATTTATAATAGCTCTTACAGTGAAATCCTCCCTTCTAGAGCGAGCCTGTATGTGATAGTTATCTAATCCAAAGTGGCTCGTTTTGAGAGAAAGCGTCACAGGAAAGAACCCTCCAACTGGATGGGTTGTTGATAGTAGTGAAACTCTACTTTACCATGGATTTGTATGGGTGCCTACTTATATACGAGAAGATATTATGAAGGAATATCATGCCTCGGTTTGGGTAGTTCATCTTGGACTTACCAAGATGTATAGTGACATGTGTCTTCAATACTGGTGGTTGTGTGTCACGACCCGTCCCAGTGGGGCCCAAGCCGCAACTCCCCAAGCCCACCTCCAATAGGTCAGGGGCTGGTGACTAGCACCAAGTAGGCATGCTACTAACATGGGAGAAATTGCCTAAAAACCTGTACACATGCACACACATCTCCAATACCACAAGGATGAAAAGTAAAAACTACTAAAAAGAAAAAATGCATGCATACACTAAAAACCCAACCAACAGAGTACGACAGGAAAGGTAAAGTACAATAATGTAAAACCCTGGGCCAAAAGCTCAAGCCCACCAAAAGAGAGTCTGTAACAAAGTCCAACCAGTAAAGAAAGGTGCTGGGACTGCAATCTGCGGCCATAGGAACAAACCTCGGCCTATCTGATCTCACTAAGTATCGTCCGGTCCTGGTCCGCCTAGAATCCTGTTAAAGGCTCGCTCGTCTGCACAAGACATGACACGTGCGGGCAAAGCCCGTGCAGGGGTGAGTATAACAATACCCAGTAGGACACCCCGAAACCACAAAGTAATACAACAAGGGAAACACCACAAAGGAAAGATACAATCAGCTCTACATAGCATATGTCTACAGAACATATAAAAAGAATATCTAGATATACTCATACACAAACAACTATTGCGAAACCACTACTAAGATCCAGCTCGAAGATTCCACTAAGCATGAAACTGTGAGAACACACTCCTAGGTCCGAAGATAGAGAATATGAAGTACTCATTCCGGGAGAACACACTCCGCAAGTACTTTGAGAACATGATGATCATATGAGGATCACCACTAAGTTATGGGGTGATTCTGACAACTCAGTCTGAGCTAATCTGCTAAGCAGAGGATCGGAGCCCGGGTAAAGTTGGTCACGTCGATACCAAGAACTCTACCCAGGGTTTCAGGAATGAATAGAGGATCTGGATCTAAGTCTCACAGAGGGAATTCCAACAACTCTATTCAGGAAGTCCTGCTGAAGGGATCATACTCCTGTATGTGGGAAATGATTCTGGGAACCTTCAGGAGAAAGACCAAGGGGGCGAACCCTAAGGAAACTAGCCCAAGCCACAGAAGGAAACTGGCTCAAGCCATTCAAGATTAGTTACACAACGTGTAGTATGGTTACACGCCGTGTTCCTTGACCCTGGGTACTACCCGTGTAAATGGTCTATGTCATCTGTTCAAGCTATGTAAAACTCAACTACACGGCGTGTAGAAGAATCACACATTGTGTTCCTTGACTCCGGGTACTGCCTGTGTGAACGGCCCGTGTCATTTGGCTCATCGTATAAAAAGCGACTACATGGCGTGTAGTAGGATTACATGTCGTGTCTGAGCACCTGGGGCTCGCTCCATGTACGTTGGCCATGTGCCTTTACACAGTCTCCATCCGTGTCGCCTGCCCGTGTACCAGTACACGGGGTATCCCGTGTATCTGGCCGGGTCTGGTCAGGGAGGGGTATACACACCGTGTCCTTGGCCGTGTACACAACCCGTGTCCGTGTACTCCCTAAGTACACGCCAGGTGGTCTGCCGATGAACACACACCATGTATCCCATACTACACGCCGTGTAGTCGGGATTCTTCAAGAAACGCTGTCTTCCTCCTCGCGCCGCGGTTGATCCTTTGAATCTATGGTTTCTCTTCTGTTCATCCCGATACTCCAGGGGTTGGTCCGTTTCATCATACAAACACCGAAATAGGTATTTTCGGTCCTTAAATCGAATCATAAACCTCGAATGATCCATCCAAATAAAAACGCCTGAAAACTCTTATCTCTCGATATTCTCCAAATCGTCCGCCGAAACCATCATCGCACCTCTGTGACATCGCTCCGGGGTTGGATCTACAATATCATATTGTTGTGCCAACAAACGAATGTGAAACGATCGATTTCCTCCAAGAACTCATAGAACGCAATGAAGAATGCGCAGGAGAATAAAAATAAAAAGAATCAAACAAGAGGGACGAACCTCGATCGTTGTTCATGAAGATCCGGGTTCATCACCGTTAGATAAAAACCACAACAATCAACAGATTATAAATCTCGAGTATTTGATTTCCTGATAAAACCTCAAATCACACCAGCCCACAAAATGATCAATATGCGGGATAATAGGTTTTCATATTAGTCTACGTTCATCGTAGGAATCATGAACGGGGAAAGGAAAATCAAAAACAAACATCCTACCTGGATTCGCGGCGTTTGCTGGCGAAGATCCGGTCGCTGCGTCGTCGTCATCGGTGAAGCTCGTCAAGAACACTGTCACTGCGTTGGGAGGTTTTCTCTAGAGATCTCCAGGGAGATTCAAGGTTATGAGAAATGTAACCCTGATCCCCTATGAAATATTTATTTAAAAAGAAAAAATATTTCGGTGTAGTAAATATTTAATAAAATATTTTAAATTAAATATTTTATTACGTTTACGCCCAAAAACCAGATTTCACCACCGACCTGCGCCAGCCGATGTTAGGTCTCTTCTAGGGTAAACCCGCTACTCTGGACACAACGGAGCCCTCGGATTTCTGATTCGGGCACCCGTTCAGGAGTTATTCCACTCTTTCAGGAAAACCACTTGCGCGCGCAATTTAATTATTTAATTAAATTCAAACATTTGTTTCGGGCTCACCGGGCCTCATAACTGCACGTCGTCTCGAAGACTGGTCTTGAAAGAATTCCCACATATTATTAAGAATAAAGTATGGAAAATCTGATACATTACATCACACCCACCTTAGGGCTTTTACGTCCCCAAAAAACCAAAGCAAAGGCTACTCAAAAAGATGTGGGTACTGCACACATATCTAAGCCTCCCGCTCCCATGTGCTCTCCTAGAGGTTCCCGTGCTACCACCGGACACGCACCAAGGGAATATCTCACCCATGAAGGATCTTCTCCTATTGATCCTCGATTTCCCCTTGGTACTCCACAAAGGTCACTCCATCATCGATGTCCAGCTCACCTCAGTCGATGACGTGCGATGGATCATACACGTACCTCCGTAGCTACGACACATGGAAGACGTTGTGTACCTGGTCCATCTGAGGAGGTAGAGCCAAGCGATACTCCACCTCACCAAATCTACTCTAAATCTGGAAAGGGCCGATGAACCTTAGAGATAGCTTTTCGCCTTGTCCAAACCTCTGCAATCACCGTCAAGGTGAGACCCGAAGGAACACATGGTCTCCCCCCTCGAACTCCAAGGGTCTCCACCTCCTATCGGCATAAGACTTCTGCAGACTCTGTGCAGTCTTCATCTGCTCCTAGATGACCTGCACCTTCTCTGTAGTAGCTCTCACCATATCTGGGCCCATGAGTGCTGACTCTCCTGGGTCAGTCTAGCAAATTGGTGACCTTCAAGGTCGCCTGTACAAAACCTCGAATGGTGCCATACCAATAGAGGAATGATAAATGTTGTTATAAGAAAATTACACCAGTGGTAGGTGATCCTCCTAGCTACGACCAAAGTCAAGTATGCAAGCTCATAGCATATCCTCCAGAACCTGGATGGTCCGCTCTGTCTGACCATCAGTCTGGGGATGAAACGTTGTGCTCAAGCGTAACTGAGTCCCAAAAGATTCCTGCAATCCCTTCCACAACCGGGATGTGAAATGAGCATCACGATCTGAGACGATCGTGGATGGAACTCCATGAAGTTGAACTATCTCTTGCCTGTAGAGGCATCCTAAGCTCTCTACTGAACTCTGCTCCTATATGGCTAGGAAGTGGGTTGACTTGGTGAGCCGGTCAATGATCACCCAGATGGCATCATGTCCCCTGTACATACGTGGTAAACCCATCACGAAGTCCATGGATATCCCATCCCACTTCCACTCTAGAACCTCAAGGGGTTGTGTCAAACCTTCTGGAAATTGGATCTCATCCTTTACTTGTTGACAAGTAAGGCACTGAGAAACAAACTCTACCACACTCTTCTTCATTCTTGGCCACCAGAACTGACGTCGGAGGTCCTGGTACATCTTTTCAATGCCTGGATGCACCACCAAAGGAGATGTATGGAACTACCTCATAACCTCCTCCTGCAATGTCACTGGTACTACTGAACGCCCTCTGAAAAGAACAATGTGCTCCTCACCTTCTGAATATCCATCAGTAGCATCACCTATGGATATCTGAGCACGTAGAGTCTCATAGCTAGCATCCTCGCGTTGTGCTTCCCTGACTCGCTGTAATAGTGGAGGGGTAACAACCATAAATTAAAGGTAATCTCCCTCATATACATACACGAAGGATAATTGTAAGGAGGAAAACTTCCTCATCGCCTCATCCAGCAACTGCAAACTGGATTTCCTGCTAAGAGCATCCGCCACAATGTTTCCCTTCCCAGGTGTGTAAACGATCTCAAAGTCATAATCCTGGAGGAACTCAAGCCATCGTCTTTTTCTAAAATTCAGATCCTTTTGAGAAAACATATATCTGAGACTCTTGTGATCAGAGTAGACGGTAAACCACTCGCCCACCAGGTAGTGCTGCCACATCTTCAACGCGAAGACTACCACTGCCAACTCAAGAGCATGGGTCGCATAGTTCTGCTTGTGGGGCCTCAACTGGCATGAGCCATAGGCAATCACTAGTTGCCTCTGCATCAAGACATAATCAAGCCTAGTTACTGATGCGTCGTAGAACACTACGTACTCGACACCCTCCTCCAGTAATCTCAAGATCAGGGCGCTCGTCAGACTCTATCTCAACTGCTGGAAAGCCTGCTGGTATCTCTCGGTCCACACGAAAGGCTTCCCCTTTTAGGTCAAAGTTGTCATGGGTACTGAAATCCTAGAGAAATCAATAATGAATCTCTGATAGTAGCCTACCAACCCAAAGGAAACTCCGCACCTCCGTTACGCTCCGGGGTGGCTTCCATGCTAACACTGCCTCTACCATGGCTGGGTCCACTGCTACACCATCTGCTGAGATGACATGTCCCATAAAGTGGACCTCCTGTATACAGAACTCAAACTTCGAGAGTTTCCCATAAAATTGGGGCTCTCGGAGTGTGTCCAGAACCATCCTTAGGTGTCTCAAGTGCTCCTCCTCGAACACAGAGTACACAAGGATATCATCAATGAAGACCACTATGAATCGATCTAGATAGGGCTGAAAGATCCAGTTCATGAGTCCCATGAACACTATCGGGGCATTCATCATACCAAAGGGAATCACCAAGTACTCATAGTGACCATAGCGACATCTGAAATCCATCTTCAGTATATCCTCATCCCATACTCACAACTGATGATAGCCTGATCGTAGATCAACCTTCAAGAAACATCGCGCCCCTCTCAATTGGTCGAAGAGGTCATCGATCCTCGGTAGTGGATACTGGTTCTTCAGGGTCACCTGATTCAAGCGCTGGTAATCCACACATAGCCTCAAGCTCCCATCTGCCTTCTTGGAAATAGCACTGGGGTCGCCCAGGGTGAAACGTTGGGCCTTACAAAGCCCTTCGTCTGCAAGTCTTCCAGCTGCACCCTCAGTTCATGAAGCTCTGTAGGATCCATCTGATATGATTATGTTGATATCGGTGTTGTCCCAGGTTGCAACTCAATGTAGAAATCTATCTCCCGACGAGGAGGTAGTCTGGGGACATCCTCTAGAAATACGTCCTCGTACTCAGCCACTACTGCCTGAAACTGGAAACACGCAACATCTGTTGTGCCAAGGGCTAGGCTAGCCAACTGATAGGATATCGGTTTTACCTTCCTACGCACGAGTCCATCCTGCACTACCTGGGTCTCTCTTTCACCGACAAAAGAGAACCTCGTTCCATCACTATGGACACACCGCACCCTTCTCCTAAAACAGTTGATCCGGGCATGAACTGTGGATATCCAATCCATACCAAGAATGACATAGTAAGGCCTCGACGCTACCACCAAGAGGTTCCAACCAAAACTCTCGCCTCCAAGGGTCAGGTCACACTGTCTGCAAAGGTGTGTGATCTCTGAATCTTCTCAAGTCGATGATTCTAAGCGTAAGGGTGGAGTCAATGGATCAACTAGAATCTCAAGGTCTCGAACAAGATAAGCATCCAGAAAGGAATGACTAGAACCTGTGTCTATCAGTACGGCAACCACAGTAGAAAAGACACTGATTGTACCTCTAATCATTCCGGGGGTACCTGGGTCATATGCCTCTGCTGCCTGCAGTTGTCCCTGCCTCTGTCCACCAACTCCCTGAGCCTGGGGTGGACCTCCTGGGGGTGGTGGTGGTAAAAGTTCAAAACGCCGACCACCTCCAACTGCTCTCCTAGCTCCTCTACCGCGTCCGCCGCCCCGCGGATCTGTCTGCTCCACACATTGCCTCTACCTCGGTGGTCCATCCACTGCTCATGTGTCAGTAGTACGGCGTGTCGGACAATCTCGAGCGAGATGTCCCCTGCCATCACATGAGTAGCATCGCCTCTCTCAAGGATGGTTGGATGCACCATGCGAACCTTGTATGGCAGATCCCCCGTCCTAGGATCTCCTCTGAAAACGTCTCCCACGCTTGGGTCTCTGACGTCGGCTCCCTGTTGTCGAGGTCTCTGGTCCAGCTCACTCGCTACTAACAACTTCGAGCTGTCTCTGCTCTGCCAAGAAGCTCTCAACCACCAAAGCCCGCTCAAGCACCCCAGCATAAGTAGTAATGCTCATAGGGACGATGCTAGCTCAGATATCTCTGCACAATCCCTACTCAAAAGTCTGAGCTCTGAAGTACTGATCTCTGACCATATCTATCAAGTACTGTGAGAGGTCGGTAAACCTCAATGAATAGTCATCCACCATCATGGTTCCCTGCTGGAGCTGAAGAAGCTCCTGTATATGTGCTGCTCTTAGGGTAACCGGTGAAAACTCCTCTCTGAAGATATTCTCAAACTCCGACCATGCAAGAGTCGCCTCGTCGTGAGTCTGAATAACCAAACTCCACCATCGCCCTGTCGAACCCTATAGGAGGCTCGCTATTTGGATCACCATTCAGTATGCTGGTGTCCTGACCAAATGGAAGACTCTGGCCACTGCCTCAAGCCAGTCCTCTAATGCCTGAGGGTCAGGCTCACCTCGAAACTTGAGGAGTCTCTGTCTCTAAAACTCGTGGAGTGCGCTCAGCCTGCGCTCCTCCTCCACTGGTACAGCAGGCACTAAACACTTCTCCACAGGTAGCAGGATAAATGACATCACGGAGGCATCCTGTAATAAAACAAGATGTATCGCTGTTAGTGAGTATATCTAGAGAGCTGACACAAAAAGGACATGGAAACCACAACCCATTCCTATATTATGCATGTACCATTATTTCCCCCCTAAAACTAGTTCTCTCATGTTTTGAGTCGAAAAGAAAGTTATCAAAGTCTTGGTGTATGGATACGTCGGCCACCCGCACCAACACTGGGGTCCCTGGCCTGAAATCCAAACTCGAAACACTTAAAACTGTTGCCCCAAACCAACTCACAGACTCTTGGTCCTAAGGTAGAACTGACCACCTCTGATACCACTTTATCATGACCCGTCCCAGTGGGGGCTGAGCTGCAACTCCCCAAGCCCGCCTCCAATAGGCCAGGGGGTGGTGACTAGCACCGAGTATGCATGCTACTAACATGGGATGTATTTCCTAAAAACTTGTACACACGCACACACATCTTCAAGACCACAAGGATGAAAAGTAAAAACTACTAAAAGGAAAAATGCATGCATACACTAAAAAACCAACCAACAGAGTACGACAGGAAAGGTAAAGTATAGTAATGTAAAACCCTGGGCCAAAAGTACAAGCCCACCAAAAGAGAGTCCGGAATAAAGTCTAACTTGTAAAGAAAGGTGTTGGGACTGCAATCTACGGCCGTAGGAACACACCTCGGCCTGTCTGATCTCACTAAGTACCATCTGGTCCTGGTCCGCCTAGAATCCTATCAAAGGATTGCTCGTCTGCACAAGACACGACACGTGCGGGAAAAGCCCGTGAAGGGGTGAGTATAACAATACCCAGTAGGATACCCTGAAACCAAAAAGGAATACAACAAGGGAAACACCACAAAGGAAAGATACAGTCAGCTCTACACAGTATATTTCTACATAACATATAACAAGAATATCTAGATATACTCACACACAAATGACTATTGCGAAACCACTACTAATATCCAGCTCGAAGATTCCACTAAGCATGCAACCGAGAGAACACACTCCTAGGTCCAAAGAGAGAGAATACGAAGTACTCGTTCCGGGAGAACACACTCCACAAGTACTTTGAGAACATGATGCTCAGATGAGTATCACTACTAAGTCATGGGGTGATTCCGATAACTCAGTATGAGCTAATTCGTTAATCAGAGGATCGGCGTCCGGGTAAAGTTGGTCATGTCGATACCAAGAACTCTACCTAGGGTTTCAGGAATGAATAGAGGATCTGACTCTAAGTATCATAGAGGGGATTCCAACAACTCTATTTAGGAATTCCTGTTGAAGGGATCATACTCTTGTATGTAGAAAATGATACCGAGAACCTTCAGGATAAAGACCAAGGGGACGAACTCTAAGGAAAATAGCCCAAGTCACATAAGGCAACTAGCTCAAGCCATGAAAGATTGGTTACACGGTGTGTAGTATGGTTACACGCCGTATTCCTTGGCCCCAGGTACTGCCCGTGTAAACGGCCCATGTCATCCATTCAATCTGCGTAAAACTCAACTACACTGCGTGTAGAAGAATCACACATCGTGTTCCTTAACTCCAGGTACTGCCCGTGTGAACGGTCTGTGTCATTTGGCTCATTGTATAAAAAGCGACTACATGGTGTGTAGTAAGATTACACGCTGTGTCCGAGCACCTAGGGCTCGCTCCGTGTACGCTGGCCATGTGCTCATACACGGTCTTCATCGGTGCCACCTTCTCGTGTACCAGTACACAGGGTATCCCATGTATCTGGATGGGTTTGTTCGGGGAGGGGTATACAAGTTGTGTCCTTGGCCGTGTACCCAACCCGTGTCCGTGTACTCCTGGAGTACACACCAGGTGGTCCGCCGATGAACACACGTCGTGTAGCCCATACTACACGCTATGTAGTCGGGATTTTTTTAGAAACGTCGTCTTCCTCCTCGTGTCACGGTTGATCCTCTGGATCCATGGTTTTTCATCCATTCATCCTGATATCCAGGGGTTAGTTCATTTCATCATATGAACACTAAAATGGGTGTTTTCAGTCCTTAAATAGGATCATAAACCTCGAACGATCTATCCAAAGAAAAACACTCGAAAACTCATATCTCTTGATCCGCTCCGAATCATCCGCTGAAACCATTGTCGCACCTCGGTGACATCACTATGGGGTTGGATCTACAATCTCGGATCGTTGTGCTAACAAACGAATGTGCAAGAATCGATTTCCTCCAAGAACGCGTAGAACGCAACGAAGAACGCGCGGGAGAATAAAAATACAAAGAATTGAACAAGAGGGACAAACCTTGATCATTGTTCATGATGATCTGGGTTCGTCACTATTAGATCAAAACCACAACAATCAACAGATTATAAATCTCGAGTATTTGATTTCCTGATAAAACCCAAATCACACCCACCCGCAAAACGATCAATCCGCGGGCTAATCGGTTCGCAGATTAGTCTTTGTTCATCGTAGGAATCAAGAACGGGGAAAGGAAGATCAAAAAAAACATCCTACCTGGATTCATGGCATTTGCTGGAAAAGATCTGGTCGTCGCGTCGTCGGCGGCGGCGAAGCTCGTCAAGAACACCGTCGCCGCGTAGGGAGGTTTTCTCCAGAGCTCTCCAGGGAGATTTAGGGTTATGAGAAATGTAACCCTGATCCCCTGCAAAATCTCTATTTAAAAAGAAAAAATATATTTTTCTGCAGCAAAGATTTATTAAAATATTTTAAATTAAATATTTTATTACGGTTACGCCCAAAAACCAGATTTCACCACTGACCTGCGCCATTCGATGTTAGGTCTCTTCTAGGGTAAACCCGCTACTATGGACACAACGGAGCCCTTGGATTTCCGATCCGGCCACCCATTTAGGAGTTATTCCACTCTTTCATTAAAACCACACGTGCACGAAATTTAATTATTTAATTAAATTCAAACATTTGTTCCGGGCTCACCGGGCCTCGGAACTGCACGCCATCTCAAAGACTGGTCTCGAAATAATTCCCACATATTATTAATAATAAAGTATAGAAAATCTGAGACATTATATCGGGTATGAAGAATTAGATAACAGGTTTCATCACTCGGTGCTCCACCTGTCAATAGGTGAAGGCAGAGCACCAATTACCTACTAGACTTCTATAGCCTCTATCAATTCTTGAGTGGAAATAGAATGACATCACCATAGATTTTGTTACAGTCTTGCCAATATCTCCTTGAGAAATTAATGTGGTATGGGTGATTATTGATAGGTTAACCAAAGTCGTGAACTTCTTTCCTATTTAGGAGACATTTTCTATTAATGAGTTGGGAAGGATATATATCCAAGAGATAGTGAGACTTCATGGAACACCTCGTTCTATTGTCTCGAATAGAGATGTCCACTTTACTTCACAGTTCTGGAAAGGGATGTAGAGAGCATTGGGTTCGAAGGTACTCTTGAGTACTGCATATCACCCTCAGACCGATGGGTAGTCCGAGCAGACCATACTAGTGTTAGAGGATATTATATGATCTTGTATTTTTAATTTTGGAGGTTACTAGGAGAAATATGTTCCCATTTTTTAGTTTACCTATAATAAAAGATTCCATGCGACAATTTAAATGGATCCGTGTGAGGATATCTATAGTAGACCATGTTGTTAACCTTTATGTTGGCTCAAAGCAAGTGAGGTAGATCTGTTGGTTGCTCAGCTCATTTAGGAGACTTATGAGCAAGTTCACCTGATTCATAAGTGTATGACTATAGCTCAATTCAGACTGAAATCTTATACCAATCGTCGTCATAGACCTCTTGAGTTTGAGGTGGGACACCGAGTCTTTCTGCATGTTTCACCAAGGTTGGGTCACAGACTAATCAGGAGATAGGGGAAGTTATCACTGAGATACGTCGAGCCATTCAAGATAATGGAAAGGGTTGGGCCGATGGACTATAATTTATTGCTACCTAAAAGATACCACACCATGAACGACATCTTCCATGTATCTCAACTTTGACAGTATCATCCAGACCTATCTCACTCTTTTGATTCTCATGACATCGAGCTAGAAGAGGATGCATCCTTTTAGGAGCGTCTGATCTGTATCATTGACCATAGCATGAAGGTTCTATGTGGTAGGTCAGTTCTTATGGTCTGGGTGTTATGGAAACATGGACATGTTCAGGACAAAACCTGGGAGCATAAGAATTATGTGTGTGCTCAATGGCTTGATCTTTTCTCAGATGACATTCCACTACCCTCAGAAGGGAAACTTGGGGATGAGTAGTCTTAAATAGGGGAGGTTGTAATGTCCTGACTTTAATCAATGTATGAACCGTTAAGTTTTCATGTCCAAATACTTTAAGGATCTCAAGGCTCATGCATGCACATCCTATTGCGGGTCACAGATAGCTATTTAAATTAATTAAATAATTGCCCAGGCCTTATGTAAATTTTTACGTCGCGCATTAGCACAACATTCGGGATAAAAATAATTAAAAGGAATAAAAGGATAAAAAAGATATATTAAGGAAGTCAAAAAGAATTTAAAAGGAGAAAAAAATAACAAAATAAAAATGGTTGGAGAGAAATTAAGAATGATTAAAATGGGGCAAACCCATTTTAGTAAATTATTTTATTTCTCCCTCCAATTTTATTTTATTATTTTTCTATTTCCTTTTCATTTTCCTTTTTCTAATTTTCCTTATTTTATTATTTTTTTCCTTTTCTTTTCCTGTTTTTCCTCTCTCTTTATCTCTTCCTCCCCCTCTCTTATGTGTGGTGCACCTCCCCCTGCTAGGTGGTGCGCACCACCCTCCTCCTCCTTCAGGTGATTGATGCAGCCTCATTTATCCTCCCATTTTGATGTCATCTGGTTCAATGTGAATCTCTCAGTCAAATCAAGGATCACCGCTAAGCATAGGATCCCCAAAGAGTATAATATTGGGTGTCTACTCTCGTTCCCCTTATTTCATTTCATATTTTAAATCACATGTTGTGTCACTCGTCAGTGCCTACCAACGATGTTTAATTTTACCTGTTCTAAATTAAATAAATTTCTTGCTTGATCGTTGCACCATTTTTTGATACAATCTAACCTATTAAAATTTTTGCAACATCATTTGATTCCCCTTTGCGTATGATGATGTACTTGTCCTATTTTCTGTTAGTCTAAAATAATTAAATTAATTAATTTCATATATTGTGTGAACCTTATTGTTGAGTTTTAATTAAAATAACTTATTTAGGATAATTTTGAACCATGAACCTTGGGTATTTTTAGTTAAATTTTTCCAAATGATTGTATTCCTTATTAATTTATTATTATGTTGTTACATTATAAAAGTGATATGTTTGTTTTTTCTGTATTCGCTGATAAATTGCCTTGGTTGTAACTGCTTGACTAGAATAATCATTAGTGTTTGGCTTTGATTTTCTCATATTATTTTATTAAAATTATAAATACATATCCTATGATATTTACTTCCTTGAAAACTAAATAAATTCAGGGTGGTGAGACAATGTGAGTTCTATATTAAGGACTACACCAGAACTCTCCATTCCTGACCGGTTATATATTATGCTAGGGAGGCGATGTCTTAGGCTTTTCTATATGAGGGTTTCCCTGGGTTTCAAAAATTCTCATGAGTGACATTGGTTCCAAAGGGAACTTTAGGGATGGAATCATTGGAAAAGTGGCTATGCCATGCCTCAGGTGATACTTGACCCCTTTTGTGCGATACTGGGATGGAATCATGATAAAGACATGCCTCGAGTGATACTTGGTCTTTTGGAATATTTCTTTGGATGGGCTCAATGGTATTGGATTAATTTAAGGATGTACCATAGCAATACCTTGGGGACAGACTCAGAATCCAGCTCTACAACTTGAACATAATAATAACAATGATGCATGGAAAGTGTTTATTTATGTATATTGTGTTTCCTTTGTAAATTGTAATACCTTTCTCGTGTTTGAAGCATACTTTGTTGACACATAAACTAGACCCCAGGCTAAAGTACAAGCTTGTGGTATTGTTTCATTTTTTCTATCTCTTTATTTATAGCTTTTATATATATATATATATATACACCCTGCTTATTACAGGTACCTTGTTTAGATTCCCAGCTTGGGCCAAAGTAGGTGATATGAGACGGGTGTCATTGAGGACACTAACCAATATATATTTATTTTATTATGTTTATTTGATTGCTTATTTTTATCATATGTTGGTGCACTACTATTGTCTACATCATGAAATGGAAAGGTTTAGACACCGTGGGTGTCAGCCTATTGGGGTTTTATCTCACCCCCTACTTGGGCTCTATTTGGTACCTGAGTAAACTTTATGTTCATAGGTAGGGGTAATGAGAAGAATGTTGCTTCTGGTTCTTGAGTGTGGCTTGCATCTTAGGATGGAGCTTGGGGGTAGAGGACTGAGCTTCTGCTCGTGATACAGTTGTTTCACTTTGTGTAATTTTCATTATAGCTTTGATTTCATGATTGTATTTCCTATTTTTTGTACTCTCATTTTAGCACAGACATCATAGATGACATCATTGTGTATCTAGTTTATTTATCAGTTTCCACACTTATTACATATTTAGTTGGGGTTGTTTATTTGTTTTTTCTTCTATTTGGTTATTTATATGCTTTCGATATTTTTTATATACTAGTTTTATTCTGATTTATATAAATTATTACCTATGAGGGTATAGTCTTCCCCGCGTACATGTCTAAAAGTCTCTCACTACTAGTTGGAAACCTCTGGAATTTGAGAAGATGCGCTTGAGGTTATGTGGCCAACCCGGCTTAGAGCACCCTTCCAGTGGCTTCTAGGATGGGGATGCTACATTTATATTCTGCTTTGAAAGAATAATTTTATTTTTTAAAATTGAACATATAAAAATATCAAAAATTAGATTTAAAATAAGTGTGTCATCAAAAAGTGGTAAAACTATCTTTTTATAAAAATACATCTTTTATGAGTAAAATTGGATATGTTCTTATATCGTGTCTTAAAAACACATAGGATGAATGTTAAATATTAGAATGAATATTATATATATATATCATTAATATAATCCAAAAAGTGTGATTTTTTTATTGTTATAAAACACACTTGTGCGCATTTAAATGGTTTTTATAAAAACGTTCTTTTAATATTAAATTGATTTTTTTATTTATTTATAATTAATTTCTAACCAATGAAATCAATAATATATTTTTATAAGTTAGTTAATCCTATTCATAACTACCAATTTAACACCTAGGAGAAAATTTCATTTTAAATAATAATATTAATAGTATATCGTGGTTCGTTTAAGATTGGGGTTGCATACAATGTATTCTATCGAAGAAGTTAAATTTAAAAAGAGTCATACCATAAAATCTTGGGTTGTTACAAGCCACATAAATGATGCCTCGATCCAGTGGGTCACATGGCCTAAAGTGTGCCTCCCCATATGCTAGGGGCTACCGAATAGCAGTAAGGATCTATTGTGGTGCAGTGGAGAGACTATACCCTCATATCATATGGGAACAACAGATATAATAAATAATCAGAAATAAAGGAAGAATGATATAAGAGATGGTACTATGGAAGAAAATATAATAATTAACTATGGAAGCATAAACAACCAAGCAATAGGAATGAATACCAAAATCCATAGGTTGAGTCATATACAATGATGTCATGTCATGTTTGTTGGGTCGTAGAGGATGGCAAGAGGGGGGTGAATTGCCTTTTCAAAAATAATTAACAATTTAAAACAATTATCAATGCAGCGAAAATAAAAAAGGCAAGACACAATTTGATAACGAAGTTCGGCTTAATTCCCAAGCCTACGTCTCCGCTCCCAACAAGAACCGTTGAGAGATTTATACGTCAGCTTGCTTTTTAATGGTTGTAGCAAGAAACCCACTAGCCGTTTTAAGGTAGGCTAGAACACCTTCGTACAGCTTGCTTTTTTTATTATGGTTGTAGCAAGAAACCCAATTGAAATAAAGAATGGAAATGAGAGGTTTGTTTTAATCCAAAACCAATGAGGAACTAAACAAAAAATAATACAATCACACGGAAGCCTTGAGCGCCAAAAGTGTGAGAGCAGCTGATGGAGAGGGAGCTCAAGCTTCAAGGATGGCAATGGATCACAAGAGGCCTTGAAGATTTGTCGTTAGAGCATCAAGACATCACAATATTATTCCGTAGTGTTCCCGGCATCCATGGTTTCTTATTTATAGGAGGAATACCCATAAACACTTCAATATGGCCGTTGGAGGGCTTCCAGAGCCGTTGGGGGTCAAAAGTACAAGTCTGGTCAAAGCCTAACGGCTAGTTTGACTGGGCACACCGGCTGGCCGGTGGTGTCTCACCAGCTGGCCGGTGGTCCACCGGCTGGCCGGTGCTGAGCTCCCGACTGGCCGGTGGTCCAGACAGAGCAGGCTTTCTGTCTGGGTTCCACCGGCTGGCCGGTGGTCATCCACCGGTTGGCCAGTGGCACCAGGCAGTGGGCAAGCCTACTGCCTGGGTCCTCCGGCTGGCCGGTGGGCAAGAACCGGTTGGCCGGTGCCCATACCGGCTGGCCGGTGAGCTATCACCGGTTGACCGGTGGCTCTGGAAGAAAGCAATGCTTCTGCCAGAGACCACCGGCTGGCCAGTGGGAATCCACCGGTTGGCCGGTGGACTCAGAGAGTCCACTATCAGCCTTCTTCGGCCAACTCCTGGGCAACCTTTTTCCTAGCATCAAAACACTTGAAAACAAGTTAGAACACGATGAGAGTGATTGTGATCATTAAAATCCAAGAGAGAGGGGTACAATAATCTCCCCCTATTTTGATGATCACAATCACAAAAGAGAAAGCTTTAAAAAGGTATGCCAATTGAAAACTTAAATAAACAATTTTGGACATGAAAATTTATTAGAGATCATTTCAAAAAAAATTGAGGAGATGTACCATGTATTGAAAATGATCTTAATATAAAGAGAATGAGTCATTTTGAAATTGTAACCATAGGTCATTTTTTTGTTAAAAGGAACAAATGAAATCAATAACTTACTGGTTTAAAAAAAATTGAACTTTTAAAGTGAGCACTTTAATCAATTGAAATATGAAACTAGTAAACAGAGAAATTTCTCCCCCTTTGGGATTATCAAAATAGGAGGGAAAAAGAAAAAAAGATAGATAAGACAACTTGAAATGTATAAAAGATGAAACGTTACATAGAGAGTTCAAAACACAAATACAAAGACAAGTCAAAAACAGTAAAGGCTCTATTCACTCCTAGAGGGCCGAGAGTGACGACGACGCCTGAAGGTCGAAGGAGCTGGAGGAGCCTGGACCGCCTCGAAGCGAAGATCAAGAGAGTCGATCCGAGAATGGAGCTGATCAAACTGAGAGCTGAAGAAGGAAAACTACAAGTCGAGCCGGGTCTCAATTTGATCCTGGAAGCGTAGGAATTGATCAACCGTCACCGACAAGCCACCAGCATCAGCGGGTGGGGGCACAGCCTCAGTAGGCTCAGGTGCATGATCATCCGCTCCAGCTTCCTCACCAGCATCAGCCTCAGCATCACTTTTGCTGTCACCACTTCCTTCCTCTTCATCATTATCACTGTCCTCACTGTCTGAAAGAGGATAAGCAGCGGCAATAGCAGGAGGCATGGCATGGGATGGAGGATGTGAATGTGTCTGAGGAGAGTAGGCCTTGAGAAGGCCATCCTTGTCAGTGATCCACTCCTGACGCCAAGGGTGCCAACGGATGTTCATCTGTTGCACCATCATAAAATTGACGATGCTATCCTTCTTTGGCTGCTCAAAGGAAGTAGCATGGAGAGGAACATCAAGGAGGGTGAAGATTTTGGTCAAAAGGCGACCTAAAGGTAGAGTTTTAGATCGGTGCGGGTGCTCAGCCACATAAGTCATGGCCCGGAACAGGAACCGGACCAAATTGAAATGAATCCCTCTGGTAATATAAGAGAGAAGATAAATATCAATGAATTTCACCATATCGTGATCACCGATACGGGGCGCAAGAGAGGTCTGAATAAGGTGCTCAATGATTCGATGGTTAGGGGTGAGCTGGGAGAGCTTGACAATTGGATTGTTGGGCTGTCCTGTGAGATGCTCAAGAGCGACAGCTAAATCAGAATCAGGGTCCCGAGGGAACTCCCCCTGAGCAAATGCATGAGGCCCGACATGAGGAACTCCTAGCATTCTGGCAACCTCCACAGATGTGAAAGTGATAGGTTGCCCAAGAGCGGTGGTGGAAATGGTATCGGTGTCGTCAGAAACCGACCACGTCAAGTGAGCATAAAACTCTTTGACAAGTAAAGGATAAATAACATCCTTCTCAGGAGGTTTAAAAAAGGAATTCCAGTGTTGATATTCAATAATGGAGAAAAGCTTGAGACGAGCAGAAGAAAGCCAAGAATAGTCAATCACTCTACCTGGTAGAATGACCTTGTCATGCCATATGTCCGGAATTTGAGGAATTGAAGGAGGAGGAGGTGCTTCTTGAGCGATACCCTTTCCTTTGCGAGAAGAGCGAGGACCCATGAAGGAAAAAGGAGATAAAATGAGAGAGATTGAGAGAAGAATGGAGTTTGAGAGGGAAAGGATGAAGAAGGGAGGCTAGGGATTTGGAGGAGCCGCGGTTTTGGAGTAGCCGCACGAGAGACAGAGAGAAGAAAGGGAGGGGAAGGGTTTAATTTTAATTTTAACCCTTCCTCCGGCCGGCCCAAAAAAGAAAAGCCCGACACCACCGGTTAACCGGTGATGTACCACCGGTTGACCGGTGGTATTAAAATTCATAAAATATAAAAAAAATTGAATTAAAATAAAAAAGAGTTAAAATAACTTAAAAAAAACATAAGCAAGCCAAAAGAGTCAAATATTTAATAGTTCTCATTGATGAATCATTCCTAACTCCCCCTTAATAAAATCAAAACGTTCAACCGGGAGAGGTTTGGTAAAAATATCAGCTAATTGGAAATCAGTAGAAATGAAGTCCAAAGTGATATCCCCTTTTTGAAAATGGTCATGAAGGAAATGATGCCTTAAGTCTATATGCTTTGTTCTAGAGTGTTGTATTGGATTCTTAGAAATACTAATGGCACTAGTGTTGTCACACCGAATAGGGACATGATCGTAGGAAAGGCCATAATCCAAGAGAGTGTGCTGCATCCAAATAATTTGGGCACAACAATTCCCAGCGGCTACGTACTCGGCCTCGGCAGTAGAAAAAGCAACACAGTTTTGCTTCTTGCTACTCCACGATACAAGGGACTTTCCTAGCAGATGACAGGTTCCACTAGTACTCTTTTGATCTAATTGACATCCGCCAAAATCAACATCCGAATATGAAGAAAGTTCGAAAGAAGTATTAAAAGGATAAAATAAACCAATGTTTTTGGATCCTCTTAAATACCTAAAAATCCTTTTGACCGGTTTAAAATGAGATTCTTTGGGATTGGCTTGAAAACGATCACAAAGGCAAACACTGAACATGATGTCAGGACGGGTCGCAGTTAGGTAAAGTAGACTCCCGATCATACTCCTATAAAGCTTGTTATCAACCGGTTTCCTGACTTCATCTAACGTAAGCTTACAGGAAGTACTCATGGGGGTACTAATTTCCTTTACTTGATCCATACCAAAACGACTTAAGATCTCGTTTGTGTATTTGCCTTGGCTTAGAAAAATACCTTTTGAATTTTGAAAGATTTGAAAACCGAGAAAAAATTTCAATTCCCCCATAAAGCTCATTTCAAATTCTTTTCTCATTAAATCTGAAAAATCAGTACAAAGTGATTCTTTGGTAGAACCAAAGATAATGTCATCGACGTATATTTGGACGATTAAAAGGTCTTTTGAAGTGTGTTTTAAAAAGAGGGTACAATCAGCTTGACCCATTTTAAAATCATTTTCTAAAAGGAATTTTGTTAACCGCTCATACCAAGCCCGAGGGGCTTGCTTTAAGCCATATAGAGCCTTGGTTAATTTAAAAACATGATTTGGAAATTTTGGATCTTCAAAACCGGGAGGTTGTTCAACAAAGATTTTTTCTGAAATAAAACCATTTAAAAAGGCGCTTTTAACATCCATTTGAAAAAGTTTGAAATTTAAGTGGGCGGCGAAAGCCAACAAGATCCTAATGGATTCCAATATAGCAACGGGCGCAAAGGTTTCACCATAATCAATTCCTTCTTCTTGATTATAGCCCTTAGATACTAGGTGAGCCTTGTTCCGGGTTATATTTCCTTGATCATCAAGTTTGTTCCTAAAAACCCATTTAGTGCCAATAATTGGATGGTCATTGGGTCTTTCAACAAGAGTCCAAACATCATTTCTATAGAATTGATTTAGTTCATCTTGCATTGCAAGAACCCAATTCTCATCATTAATGGCATCATTAATGGTTTGAGGCTCTAGGTGAGAAATGAAGGTTTGATGTTCAACCTCGTTGAGGATTGATCTTCTAGTTCGAGTACCGGCTTGAAGATCACCTATAACATTTTCTAAAGGATGGTCTCTAGAAGTTTTCCAAACCTTAGGCAAGGTGGAAGGAGAAGAAGGTGAAGAAGGTTCATGATCATCATCCTCCTTGAGAGGAGAAGAGGAATCATTTAATTCAAGTTTATCAAGCTTATCTTCAACATCTTCAATGACCGGATGGGGTTTTGGAAGATTTTCATCAAACTTGACATGAGATGATTCTTCGATGGTTTTTGAACGTTTGTTGAAGACACGATAGGCTTTTCTTGAGTTGGAGTACCCAAGAAAAATACCTTCATCGGATTTGACATCAAATTTCCCAAGGTTACCTTTTGTGTTAAGGATAAAGCATTTACAACCAAACACTTTAAAATAACCAACTTTGGGCAATTTGCCTTTCCAAAGTTCATAGGGGGTTTTCTTAAGAAGGGGTCTTACAAGGACTCTATTGATAGTATAACAAGAAGTGTTAACTGCCTCAGCCTAGAAAAATTGAGGGAGGTTGAATTCACTAAGGAGGGTTCGAGCAATTTCTTGTAGAGTTCGGTTTCTCCTTTCAACCACTCCATTTTGTTGTGGAGTCCTAGGGGAAGAGAAGGTGTGATTGTATCCTTGAGAGGAACACAATTCATCGAATTCTTTGTTCTCGAATTCACCTCCATGGTCACTATGGAGCGATATAATTTTATATCCTTTTTCGTTTTCTACTTTCCTAAATAATTTCAAAAAGGTTCTACAAGCATCATTTTTATGAGCTAAAAAGAAAACCCAAGTGAAACGAGAAAAGTCATCTACTAGGACAAAGGTATAGGATTTTCCACCTAGACTTGCTATAGGGGTAGGACCAAAAAGATCAAGATGAAGGAGTTCAAGAGATTTTGAAGTGGACACTTCCTTCTTAGATTTGAAAGAAGACTTGTGTTTCTTGCCAAGTTGGCATGGCTCACAAATCAAATCTTTCTTAAACTTAAGTTTAGGAAGGTCACGGATGAGCTTGTTCTTATTAAGCTTTAGAAGTGAATGAGAGCTACAATGCCCCAACCTTCTATGCCAAAGCCAAGACTCATTGTCAAGAGCACTTAAAAATTTAACATTTTGGCTAGCTAAAGACTTTAAATCAATAATGTAAACATTTTGAAAACGGGAATCAGAAAATATCAATTTTTTTTGAAAATCAAACACATTGCATAAATCATTTTGAAAACTCACCGAAAAACCATTATCACAAAGTTGACTAATGCTAATTAGATTATGTTTTAAACCTTTAACAAATAAAACATCTTTAATTAAAGAGGTGCTACCAAATCCAATGGTACCTATTCCGACGATCTTGCTTTTTGAATTGTCACCGAAGGTGACGTATCCTCTATCGAATTCTTCAAGGGAGTTGAACTCAGAGGGATCGCCACACATGTGCCTCAATCATCCGCTGTTGAGATACCACGAGCCTTTCGTAGTCCTACTTCTTTGGCGTTTATCCTACAAAATCAAGAGAGAATAGATTTTGGTACCCATATAAGTTTGGGTCCGGAAATATTAGCTAAAAGAGACTTTTGAACCCATATTTTTCTAGAGGGTTGCCATCTAAAATACTCATCCGAGTAGGTAATGGTTTTGGGGCTTCCATACCTTGCATTTTTACAATCACATTCATAAATCATGTGCCCGGTCTTTTTACAATAATTACAAAATTTATATTGAGAGCTCCCCCTTACAAAAGTAGTGGGTGCTCTAGAAGAAGTGGCTTGTTTGTTAAAGCCAAGTCCATGTGTTGTTCTAGCCGAACGCTGAGAACCAAGTAATTTGGTCAAATTTTGTTCACCTTGGGTGAACTTGGCAAGAGACTCCCTTAGATCTTTAATGGTTGAATTCAAAGAATCAATATTTGGAATATCTTGGATCTTAAGGGTAAGTTCCTCATTCTTTTTGAGAAGTTGTTCTTTTTCAGAAATGAGAATTTTATTTTTCTTTTTCAAAAGCCATAAATTTAGAGGTAAGTTCGTGAAAACCTTCCTCTAATTGATCTCTCGCATTTTGGAGATCTTCATAGGACATGTCATTATTGAAAGAGGAAGATGAGGAAGAGGAGTCGGAAGAAGATACCTCATCAAATGCCATTAGGCATTTTCCACCTTCATCGCTTGAGTCACTTGAAGACATGGAGTCATCACTTGCACTCCATGTGGATGCTTTGAAAGCCTTCTTGTTTTTCTTTTCTTTTACCCTTTTCTTGAAAATGGAGCACTCCGGTTTGATGTGGCCTTTCTTTCCACATTCAAATCATGTAACTTCATTCTCCACTTTGGGATCTTCCTTTCTTGCCCTTCGAAAGTTCTTCTTTTTCTTCATGAATTTGCTCATTTTTCTTGCTAGTTGAGCAATCTCGGATTCGCTATCAGCGGAGGATCTTTATTCCTTTTCTTTGAAAGTAATGTTCTTTTTCCCATTGAAGGTTTTACCTTATTTATCGGCTTGCTTCTTCATGGTGATCTCGTAGGTCATGAGTGATCCAATGAGCTCTTCAACCGGCATTTTCTTGACATCTTTTGATTCTTGAATTGCGGTCACCTTTGGTGCCCATGAGCTTGGTAGGACCCAAAGAATCTTCTTGACCATCATTTCTGCAGAAACATCCTCACCAAGAGATTTTCTTCCATTGCAAACTTCAGTAAAACGAGTAAACATTTCAGTAATTGATTCGTGTGGGTGCATGGTGAAACTTTCAAAATCTTGGCGATACATGTCTAATATAGTTTCTTTGACTTTGTTAGTGCCCTCATGGGTTACTTCTAAAAGTTTCCAAATTTCATAAGAGGAGGAGCAAGTAGAAACACGGTTGAATTCATTACGGTCTAGCCCACAATGAAGAGCATTCATGGCTTTTCCATCAAGCTCAAAATTGGCAATGTCTTCGGGGGTCCATTTGGACTCATCCTTGTTAGATAAAGTATAGCATTGCATTACAATCTTATAGATAGGATAACCAATGCTTCTAAGAAAAGTAATCATGCGAGTTTTCCAATAAGTGTAATCGGTTCCATCAAAGAATGGAGCCCGAGTCATAGAATACCCTTCGAGAGCATGCGAGGAATTAGCCATCACTAAGGATCTTAAGTTTGTAGCCGGTTAAGGTATTACACAAACGTTCCCTTTGATACCAAATGTTGGGTCGTAGAGGATGGTAAGAGGGGGGGTGAATTGCCTTTTCAAAAATAATTAACAATTTAAAACAATTATCAATACAGTGAAAATAAAAAAGGCAAGACACAATTTGATAATGAAGTTCGGCTTAATTCCCAAGCCTACGTCTCCGCTCCCAACAAGAACCGTTGAGATATTTATACGTCAGCTTGCTTTTTAATGGTTGTAGCAAGAAACCCACTAGCCGTTTTAAGGTAGGCTAGAACACCTTCGTACAGCTTGCTTTTTTTATTATGGTTGTAACAAGAAACCCAATTGAAAGAAAGAATGGAAATGAGAGGTTTGTTTTAATCCAAACCCAATGAGGAACTAAACAAAAAATAATACAAACACACGGAAGCCTTGAGCACCAAAAGTGTGAGAGCAGCTGATGGAGAGGGAGCTCAAGCTTCAAGGATGGCAATGGATCACAAGAGGCCTTGGAGATTTGTCGTTAGAGCATCAAGACATCACAATATGATTCCGTAGTGTTCCCGGAATCCATGGTTTCTTATTTATAAGAGGAATACCCATAAACACTTCAATATGGCCGTTGGAGGGCTTCCGGAGCCGTTGGGGGTCAAAAGTACAGGTCTGGTCAAAGCCTAATGGCTAGTTTGACTGGGCACACCGGCTGGCCGGTGGTGTCTCACCAGCTGGCCGGTGGTCCACCAGCTGGCCGGTGCTGAGCTCATGGCTGGCCGGTGGTCCAGACAGAGCAGGCTTTCTGTCTGGGTTCCACCGGCTGGCCGGTGGTCATCCACCAGTTGGCCGGTGGCACCAGGCAGTGGGCAAGCCTACTGCCTGGGTCCTCCGGCTGGCCGGTGGGCAAGAACCGGTTGGCCGGTGCCCATACCGGCTGGCCGGTGAGCTATCACCAGCTGACCGGTGGCTCTGGCAGAAAGCAATTCTTCTTCCAGAGACCACCGGCTGGCCGGTGGGAATCCACCGGTTGGCCGGTGGACTCAGAGAGTCCACTATCAGCCTTCTTCGGCCAACTCCTAGGCAACCTTTTTCCTAGCATCAAAACACTTGAAAACAAGTTAGAACACAATGAGAGTGATTGTGATCATTAAAATCCAAGAGAGAGGGGTACAACAATGTTGATATACAAAAAGGGGAAACAGGGTATATAACGTATAGGTGTATACATCATGATTTACAAAAATACAAAAAATCCAAAAGACAGGTCCACTAGAATCATGAGAATATGCTTGGTCCTCTGCTCCCATGCTTTATTCTATAAGTAAAACTGATCAAGAATATATAGTAGGGAATTTTTCTTTATCCATACATGTAGTCACAAGGTCTACTCAGGTACCAATGGAGTCCCGAGTAGGGTGTGAGATAAACTCAGTATGCCACCACCAACAGTGTATAGAAATAATCAAGCACATGTACATAGATTATAAGTGTGCAGGTGTAATTAATAATGAAAAAATCTAGAAAAATAAATATCAGTCAGCTCAAGTTCCTATAGGACACCTAGCTGGCTCTATGATCGCACCACGATTCACTGTTTCATTTTCACCCTTACACCACTGTCCTAAACTAGTTTTTTATTGAAAAATATAAAAATAATAAAAAAATTTACTTTATATTTGGTTAAATTATTTTGTGTTTAAAACTTTTAAAAATGTAAATGTTACTTTTTTTATAGTTACATTGTAGGTGGAGGTGATTTGGAGGGCCCATGATGAAGTCCGAGAAAAATGGGCCAAAATGTGTAGGATCCATACATACTAGTAGACAAAACTGCATACTTCTACTGAACCGTGCATCCAAATGGGATGAAAATTTGTACACTAATCCAAAATTAGTTTTTATACATTTAATATGAAGTAACCCAAGCCTCATTAGACTATATGTTGTCCCAACTGACCTAATCTGTCCAGAACACTAAATCTGCACAAAATCAAAAGTAGTGTGCTATGATCTGTCCATATCTGAAGTTTTAGGTGTCCAAATGAATCCAAAATCTTGTTGAAGATATTAAATTGGTGTGGAATAAACTTTTTATTTTTTCAAAAATTTAGATAAGACTTTATACTCACTGAAAACAATGGGATAAGTGGTTTTATACAATTTGTGTTCCCAAAACCACCTTCCACTTTTCCTATAAAACGTAACCTTGGGAAACTCATTTGAAAGTTTGAAACAAAAAACATATATGCCATTTTGTATTCCTAGATGAGTATCCTATTCATCCTAGAAGTTATGGAGTCCCTTGTCCTTATAGGGGTATTAAGAATGAAGAAGGAGTTCCACCCAAGCTTCCTCCACCCGATGTCGAGCTAAACGGGGGGGGGGCGTTCGTTGTGAGGGAGATACAAACATGTAAAGGGAGTTTTGATGCATATATTAGCTACGTTTTTGGATTTATTTAGTTTTTAAAACATTTATTTCCATTTATATTAAATTTTTTCTTATTTTAATGATTTTTTGATGCATGTGATTGATTTTCTCTTAATTTCTAACTGATCGATGTGAGGTTTTGAGTGTGTGACTTCTGTTGTTCCAATTGGAAAACAAAAGAATCCTTTTCTTACCCAATTTCTAGATATTTCAATCTTATTTGGAAGCTCTTATTACATGCATAAGTTCTGGACTTTGAAAATACGATTGTTATGTCAAGGTTTGGTTCTTCAAGCAATGAAATAAAGGATTAGGAATTAATCAAGATTCCAACTAATTTCAACCAAAGAATTACTCCAAACCTAAATTAATCTCTAAGAATAATGAACTTGAAATGTGTGTAGTGAAATAAAAATGACCCCTTTGTCTCATATTTTTTAAAATCCACCTGGTTTGTCAACTATTAAACTCTTTAAGTTAAGTATTTTCTTTAAATTGTTTTCAAAATCACCCCCTCCTTTTATTACCTTTTATTAAAAAACACATACTCTAAACCTATAAATGCTCCTTGAAATATGACCTAGGGTATTCTCTATACTATAAATCAACCTTAAAATCATAATAAATTTGACTTTTCATGATAAGGTGATCAAATTTTGGTGCTATTTTCGGGGAGCTCTTTGGTTTTTAGTGTGTGTTTTTGATAAGTTTTTTGTAAATTTTGTAAATATTTATTTGTTTTATCTTATACCTTTGCATATATTTTTGTTTTATGATTTATTTATTATGTAGGTTTTATTCATGATTTGTTCTACTCTGAGAGGCTTACCACCTTTCGAACCCGAACCGGAGAGGATCCTACGTCAACGACACCAAGATGCACAAGACAACCCTTTGAAGGAGGACACACCACCACTTGAGACTTTTCTAAACCACTCTTCTTTTGGAACCAATTAGAACCTGAAATTAACATGTATAACATGGATGAAAACAATGGAACACTAAAATAACTAACCTCATCTGATGTTGATATCCAACCCACTAACATTCAAATACAAGTTTAGGTGCCCAATTTTGAACTAAAATTCAATTTAATTCACTTATTTCTAAGATTTCATGGAAACATGGGAGAAGATCCTCATAAGCACTTAAAATAATTTCATATTGTGTTCTCTTCATTAAAACATGCAAATTTGGATAAAAAACAAGTAAAGATTAGATCATTTCCTTTTTCATTAGAAGACACTGAAAAAGACTGGCTTTACTATGTTAATTCGCTAATTAAAGGTTGGGCAGACATGAAACGTCTTTTTATTGAAAAATATTTCCCAGCCTCTTGAACTATAACTGCAAGGAAAGAAATTTGTGGTATAAGGAAATCACAAGGGGAAACATTACCTGAATATTGGTAATTCTTTAAAAGGTTATGTTCAAGTTTCCCACACTACTAAATAAGTGATCAACTTTTAATTCAGTGTTTTTATGAAGGTTTAATTCCTATTGATAGAAATATGATTTATTTTGTTGTAGGTGGTGAACTAGTTGATAATACCCCAATTTATACAAGAATACTAATAGAGAACATGGCACAAAACACTCAATAATTCGGTTCAAGGTCTAGTGTACCCATTCAAGGTTTCCATGAGGAGAAAAATACTGAATTCGATAAGAAGGTGGACATGAAGTTCAAAGAGGTAAGTACCATTCTTCAAAAAATTGATCTTTCTCAAGGGAAATCTCAATATCCTCCTCCCATCCATTGTGGTATATGTTCTTCTAATACCAATTATTCTAACCAATGTCCCCAACTAAGAGAAACTTCTGAGAGTTGTGAGGCAATCTTTCTAGGTCACCCCTATAACCAACACTTTAGGAAAGAACCTTATTATCCATACAACCATAAGTGGAAAGAAAACAAATCTTATAGGTAAGGGGGTATTAAAACCAACCTCAACAATAATAGAACCAACCGGGGTTGAGTAGTCACACACCACCACCACCTAGAAATACCCAACCACCACAAAGGCCTTTCTAATAACCCCATCCAAAAGTCAATCCTAGCATTGAAGACATGATGAAACAAATGGCTACAAACAATCTCAAATTCCAACAAACCACCCAAGCAGTCATACAAGACCTAAAAATCAAATTAGGCCAACTCTCTAACTCTGTGGGGGAAATTAAAAGTCATGGGTCAGGTAAACTACCCTCTCAACTGGTAATTAACCCTAGGAATAAGGTAAATGTTAGTTCCATCACCCTTAGTAGTGGAACAAAACTAAAAATAAAAATTAATCCTCTATTAGAGTCATCCCCTCTTAAGGAAAACACCATCCCAACTATTTAAATTAGTCTAAATGTTGAAAAACTATGTCCTGAGAGAAGCCCTTATAAAGAAAAGAGTGTGTCTATTGATGAGTCACCTATCCCAACCATTCCCCTTCTATTTCCCCAAAGGGACACCCAACCTAGGAAAAAAGGAAACTGAAATTGATAAGGAAATATTAGAAACGTTCAAAAAAGTACAGGTTAACATTCCTTTCATTGATGCCATGAAGCAAATTTCACGATATGCCAAGTTTTTGAATGAGATGTGTACACACCAAAGGAGAATTTTAGGTGATGAGAAGGTAATATTGGGGAGTAATGTCTCATCATTGATAGATCTGTCACTTCCCACCGAATGAAATGATCTGGGAACATTCTCAATTTTGTGCACCATAGGGGAGTATTCCTTTTCCAATGCTATGCTTGATTTAGGTTCCTCTATAAATGTGATGCCTCACTCTATTTACTCTTCATTGTAGGTTGATAAATTTAAGCCCATAGGAATTGTTGTTCAACTTACAAACTGTATTATTGCACACCCCTCTGGTGTGTTAGAGGACGTTCTTGTGAGGGTGAAAATTTTAATATTTCATACTGATTTTTATGTGGTAAAAGTGGAATATTATAGGATGAATGGATATGCCCCGGTTATATTGGGGTGACCCTTCTTGAAAATCACCAAAACCATAATTAATGTCCACAATGGTACATTATCTATGGATTTTGGTTGTGACATTATCCACTTCAATATCCTTGATTCCATGAATCACACCTCAGAAGAACATTCCTCTCTCTCTTTGTTAACGCTATAGATGTAATCCCTTCCCTTAAAAACACTTATTTTCATCCCACGGATCCCCTATCTGAGTTTTCATCATTGATTTAAATTCTAGGAAATGAATCATGCGTAGAATTTTGTACCGGTTTAGAAAAATGTCATGTGTGTTTGTTAATTGATAATTTATTCAACATAGAGGATTGCATGGCCATCGATGATACTACTCTGCTTGTAAAAGCTCATTCCTCATCTGAGGATGATACCATTGTGCAGTTAGATGAGATTAGTGACCTCTCACTTTCACGCATACTTCCATAAATCCAAAATCCACCTGAAGAAGAACTAAAACAATTGCCTCAAAATTTAAAATATTAATATCTTAATAATGGAAACAATTTTCCTGTCATCATTACTAGTTCACTCCCTCCTAAGCATGAATTGAAACTAGTTGAACTTTTTAGGGAGTATAAACAAGCTATAGGATGGAAAATTGCTGACATTCCTAGAATTATCCCATTAATTTGTACACATCATATATTATTAAATGATGAGGATAAACTAGTGAGTCGGGCACAATGCCGACTGAACCCAAACCTCCTAGATGTTGTTAAAAATGAAGTAACAAAATTATTGGCTGTTGGAATCATTTACCCCATCTCTAATAGCCAATGGGTCAGTATAGTATAAGTGGTTTCTAAAAAACTGGTCTTACTATAATAAAAAATGAAAACAATGAATTAGTTCCAACTCATGTGTAGAATAGTTGTCGTGTCTGTATAGACTATCACTGACTAAATCAACAAACTAGGAAGGAACATTTCCCATTTTCATTCATTGACCAAATGCTGGAGAGGCTAGCAGGGAAGTCCCATTACTATTTCCTTTATGGGTATTCTAGATACTTTCATATCCATATTTCCCCCCGATGATCAGGAAAAGACAACCTTCACTTGCCCCTTTGGCACATTTTCATATAGAAGGATTCTTTTTGGTATGTGCAATGCTCTGGGTACTTTCCAACGATGCATGGTTAGTATTTTTTCAGATTACCTGAAGAATTGCATGAAAGTATTCGTGGATGATTTCACTATTTATAGATCCTCTTTTGATGAATGTTTGAGTAGTCTTGGTTCAGTCCTACGTCGCCATATTGAAAATAATATCATACTAAATTATGAGAAAATTCATTTCAAGGTACGACAAGGTATAGTTTTGGGACATGTCATTTATAGGGATGGTATACAAGTAGATAAATCAAAAGTGGATGTCATTTATTCCCTACCATTCCCTAAAAATGTGCAGGATGTGAAATATTTTCTAGGTCATGCTGGATTTACCATCATTTCATTCGTGAATTTAGTAAAATTATACTCCCCCTAACCCGATTACTCCAAAAATAAAAGGAATTTGTTTTTGATAAAGAATATGAGGAACCTTTTAATAAATTAAAAAAGAGTCTCATGTCACCCCTGGTAATCCAACCACCTTAGAAGGATTTACCATTTAAGATCATGTGTGATGCCTCTAACTATGCAGTTGGGGAAGTCTTATCACAAAGGGTCGATCAAGCTCCACATGTCATTGCCTATGTCTCACGTACACTGGACTCTTCCCAAGAAAACTACACCACAACTGAAAAATAATTTCTTTTCACTGTGTTTGCCTTGGATAAATTCAGGTTATATATTTTAGGGTCCAAAGTCATTTTGTTCTCAAACCATGCAGCCCTCTGGTATCTCCTTAAGAAATTGGAAGCCAAACCATGTCTCATTCACTGGATGCTCCTCCTTCAAGAATTCAATTTAGAAATAAGAGATAAAAAGGAGCAGAGAATGTGGTGGTTGACCATATCAGTAGGATCCACCCATCCTCAAACATTGATTCATCCCCCTGTATTCCCATAAATGACATGTTTCCAGATAAGCAATTGTACTGAGTGCAAGATGATATTCCTTGGTATGCTGAAATTATAAATTATTTTGTATCATCTTGCATTCCTAATGATTTCAATAAAAATCAAGTTGACCGTCTAAAACATGAGTCCCATTGGTACATTTTGGGATGGCCCCTACCTTTGGAGAACATGTAGTGATAAAGTCCTTTGGCGTTGTATTCACGAGAGTGAGTTTCATTCCTTCCTAGGTCATGCCACACTCTTGCTTGTGGGGGCCACTTTGGCCCCCAACAGACTACTCGCAAGGTCCTCGATTCTGGTCTCTTTTGGCCAAAACTTTTTTGGGATTCCCATGATTTCTGTAAATCTTTTCCTCGCTGTCAAAGAATGGGGAATGTATCTAAAATAAATGAAATGCCACAACAACCCTTTCTATTCCATGAAATTTTCAATGTTTGGGGAATTGACTTTATGGGACCATTACCTAATTCATTTGGGAACCATACATTCTTCTATCAATGGATTATGTTTCAAAATGGGTAGAGGTATGAGCTACAAGGACTAATGATTCTAAGGTAGTTGTGGAATTTTTTATAACCCAAATCTTTTGTAGGTTTGGATTACTTAGGCTCATCATTAGTGACCAGGGTTCTCATTTCTACAATTAAACAATGCAATCTCTTTTTCATCGGTATGGATTCAGGCATAGAGTTTCTACTGCATATCACCCACAAACCAATGGTCAAGCTGAGGTGTTAAATAGGGAGGTAAAATTGATTCTTCAAAAAACAGTTCAACCTAATAGAAAATATTGAAGTCTTAGACTTGATGGTTCATTATGGGCTTATCATAATGTTTTTAAAACTCCCATTGGAATGTAACCCTACCATATTTTTTTAGAAAGAGTTGTCACTTCCCTATTGAGATTGAGCCCCAAGCCTACTGGGACATCAAATAATGAAATTCTAATATTTCTGGTGCAGGTGCTGAAAGGAAGTTATAGATTCAGGAGCTGGAGGAAATGAGAATAGATGCATATGAGAACTCTTGGATTTATAAGGAGAAAACCAAGGATTATCATGACCATATTATCCTTTATCATCAATTACACATTGGGTATAAGGTCCTCCTCTATAATGAAAGGCTAAAGTTGCATCCAGGTAAGCTTCATCCCCACTATTTTGGACCATACATTATTACTAATGTCTCTCCATTTGGTTTTGTCCAGGTTCAAAATAAAGAAACCAAGCAAACCTTCATTGTCAATGTAAAGTGGCTGAAGCACTTCCATGAATCCATTATAGAGTCCTCGATGGTGGAACTCCATGTTTAAGAAGCAATATATGAATGACACTCACCGGGTTTTATCCTTCCTTCCCACATTCTCTTTTATTATAGTGAGGACATTTCACACTTTACATTTGGGGGTGGGAATATTCCTGGGTTAGTTAAGAATTTTCATTATCTTTATTTTTCTCTTTTTAGCTTACTGAATAGTATTGTTACTTTCACCCCTTTCCCTCCCCCTCACTTTTGTGTCAGAATATTACTTTTTTTATGCCCACTTTATCATGGAAAATGATGCCTACTTAATCATGAAAGTTATTTAAAATTCATGAGCAATTTCTCCATTTTATGTTGTTTTAACATTCAAAAAAAATCTGATGAAATTTGAATTTCATCAAGAATTCAATACTATGTTGTGACTTTCTCTTGAAATTTGGTTGTTTTTTGATGATATAAATGGTTTTATCATTTCAAAACCTTTGAGAAGAATGGTACCATTTTGTGAATAGTTTATGGTAAAAAAATTCACTTAATCTCTCCGCACATCTTTGTACCCAACCATGAAGTGTGGAAATTTCTTACTTAATTGAAGGTAAATATAATTTAGGCTTATTTTTCTTTACTTTCCAAAATCATTTTTCCATACATTTGTTCCTTATCCGATCTATTTCATTGTTATACCAGATTAACCTATGTGTGTGTCCCTGTTATCCGACTGTTGTGCGACCTCAAAAAACAAAAAGGGTTGTATATTGGTAGGTCAAAAACCACCCTTCTTAGACTTTTTATCTTGTTATAACTATTACAATTATTTTTGTGAGGAGATTAAACAAGGTTTGAGAGAAGAGTGTGAGATTTGTTCCAAGTGTTGCTTTTGAAAAAAAAATGAGGGGAGTGATGCAATGTACAACATATGAGGATATCTAGGTCAGAATATTATGGTTTGACTTCTGGGAATGATTAAGTTAGTGGGTCTTAAAATTTTATTACAAAGGGTGTAGGGAAGGATTGGTGGAAATGATCGTATAAGTAGACAATTTTTAAAATAACTTATATTTAATCGATAGAAAGTTGAAAGAATGTCATAAAATGGTTGTCACACACACACATAGAGAATTAGTGACATGATTAACTTTTGATTTTTTTATTAGTATCATGCATCTCTTGGAATTTCATTCTGATATAATTTTTGAGACATCTTTTTCCATGATCACTGAGAATAACTCCTAAGTGTGATTTTTTCTTTGATCATATGACAACCCTGTTTTTATTACAAACTTAAACATGATTTATTACATAAACTATTCACTTGATACAACATGGAAGATCGAGAGGTCTAGTGTCATTGGAGCTTAGAATCATTACATAACAACTTAAAACATGAAATAAAACATCTTTATTGAAAACTTCCTTTACATGACCACTACATTCCCTCTTACTTAGCATTGCATGGGATAACCTGAGGACATGCATAAGAAAAGGGTGAGCAATAAAGCCCAGTAAGGGAATAAACATGGAATACATGAGGAGTACAATACATGTTAGACAATAGGAATATCAATAGATAACAAGAGAAACATGAACATAAAGTCATGATAAAGCATGATAATCATAACATGGAAATGTGGAAACAACACTTAACATTGAATTAGCATGATCCAAGGCTCATTGCACATGGAGCATGAGTAAATTCTCATTGCACATTAAGTAAGAGTAAACCCTCGTTGCACTTGAATTATCATGATTCAACACTCATTTCACATGACGTATCATGATACTATACTTTACCCAATGCATTGGAGCTCTATAAGGGCGCACCCTTCTTAAACATTTCATTTCATGCATAAGTGTGCCACATGGATCATAAAACATGGATTCGTTAAACATAATCATTTATTCCATGATAAAGGAATGTGGAATTCATACATGAAACTTTATAATCAATAAGTAAATGTGCATAAAGTTTAATACCCTTGATGGAGAAATGGTAATAGTATTCACTACATAAAGGCATTGGCTTAGAAAATCGGTGCAACTTCGGCAGCGTAACGGCGTGACATAAGAATTCATAAAAAATGGTTGATGAGAGAGAAAGGGGTGTCTCATAATATTTACATGAAATGGATAGTAAGGGGTCATATAGATACATGTCTAAACAATTTTAATGGAATTTATATTCATGATACAAAAGTATTGCTTGAATGTAAATGACGAGAGAGAAGTTCCTTTCGGAATTTCGGCATAGTAATGGGTGTACATGGGAGGCATTTAATGAGAGAGAAAGGGGTCTCTTGTAATGACCCAAAGATTCATTAATGGAAATCCCTCTTTATCTAATTAAATGTCTCTTTATGTAAAATTTTTATATAAAATTTCAACTTATTTGGTTTTATGTTAAGAATTGTGACCGTTGCTTTTATAGTCGTTGAATAGTGATCACATGATTAGTATAAATATAGGGCTTTAACAAACACATTTTACTCAGAAAAAAGAAGCAATGGCCTCATCCAGTAGAATTTCTCCATACGAAGCCCATTTATCGGAGCTCGGAAAAGAGGTGGTGTCCTTGGGCTTCGCTCTTGACCAAGCCCAAGCTGAGCTTCATCATATCAAGCTCGAACGGGACCGTCTACGGGAAAAGTGGAAGTTGATAGAGATTACCACATGAGCGATGTTATCCGAGCCCCCCCCCCTCCCAAGAGTCTGTCACCATCGCACACCTTACCCTTAGGTCTTACGCGACTGTTTTAAGGGGTTATGTAACAAATCTATAGTAATATGTTCATGCACATTATTTTTGTATATAATAATGAATATACTTTCTTGTCATTATTGATACATTGTAAATAGTTTTTAGTGTTTTTAGTTATTATTTAATTAAGAAATCTATTTTATTAAATTAATGGATTTTTGAATTAAATAATATTTTAATAAAATATTATTATTATTAAATTAATTTTTATTAAATATAAGTGATCTTATAATTTTATGAATGCAATTATAATTTTTATTATGGTTTGAAAGCCATTTCTGTCAAAACCCGGGAATTTTCGATAAATGTAAATTTTTATTTTAAAAGTGAAAATTAACATATTTAGAAAATTATTTAGATAAAATAAATGTTATTTCTGGAATCAGGACATTGAAATTATCCAATGGTGAATTTTTCATAATTTTCTGAGAGTCAAATTTTTGGGTAAAAATTAAATATCGTTTAAATATATAATGTGTTTTATGACATCATAATGAACCAATAGTGATGTAATAAAATACTATAATATTTATTTTAGGCCAATATATGTTTTACCATTAAAATAATGTGATTTTGGGTTTGTTTGACTTACTTTTCAAAGCATTAATGGACCCCTCAAGACTTATTAAACACCTTGTCTTTTTAAATTGTTTTCCATGGGAGTGTGACTCACCTCCACATAAGCAACTCTATTATTTTAAGAATTTAGGACTTTGGCCTTATAAAATATTTTGTTCCCCTTCCCTTTTCCAAAAACCATGGGCAAAAACCATTGGATGGTTTTTGGTTTGGATTAATTTAATATAAGGGGTCCCAAACCTAAATAATAAAGAATTCCCTCACCTTTCCTATATAAACCCACCCAAGATCCCACTTCTTCCTCACTCAAAGCCTTTGGAGTTCGTCCAACCTCTTCCCTACTCTCTATAGAATCCTCCCAAGGTGCCCCAAGCTCCCAAGAAACCTCTCTCAAGCCTCTCTCAAGCCTTTGGAAGCACACTTCCAAGTAAGAGTTTTTTCTTCCTTTATCATTTTTGTCCAATTTTCTTTAAGTTGTTTTGCCCATTTAATTTCAATTATGAATGTTGGGGTATGGTTTCAAACCTCCCTCATACTTCGCTCTTTATGTTTTAACGATGGCAGACCCCTTTCTCTCTCATTAAATTCCTCTCATGTACACCCGTTACTATGCTGAAATTCTGAAAGGAACTTCTCTCTCCTCATTTACATTCAAGCAATACTTTTGTATCATAAATCAAAATTCCATTAAAATTGTTGGGGCATGTATCTATATGACCTCCTTACTTTCCATTAAATGTAAATATTATGAGGAACCCCTTTATCTCTCATCAACCATTTTTATGAATTCTTATGTCACGTCGTTACGCTGTCGAAATCGCACCGATTTTCTAAGCCAGTGCCATTGTGTAGTGAATACCATGCCCATTTATCCATAAAGGTTATTCACATTTATGTACATTTTCTTATTTATTATAAATTTTCATGTATGAATTACACATTCCTTTATCGTGGAATAAATGATTATGTTTTATGAATCCATGTTTTATGATCCAAGTGGCACACTTATGCATGAAATGAAATGTTTAAGAAGGGTGCACCCTTATAGCACTCCAATGCATTGGGTAAAGTATAGTATCATGATAAGTCATGTGAAATGGGTGTTTACTCATACTAATTCAAGTGAAATGGGGGTTTACTCGTGCTTCATGTGCAATGAGGGTTTACTCATGCTCCATGTGCAATGAGCCTTGGCTCATGCTAATTCCATGTTAAGTGTTGTTGCCACATTTCCATGTTATGATTATCATGCTTTATCATGCCTTTATGTTCATGTTTCTTTTGTTCTATATTGATATGCCTAATGTCTAACATGTATTGTACTCCTCGTGTTATTCCATGTGTATTCCCTTACTGGGCTTTATAGCTCACCCTTTTCTTATGCATGTCCTCAGGTTATACCATGCAATGCTAAGTATGAGGGAATGTAGTGGTCATTTAAAGGAATTTTTCAATAAAGATATTGTATTTCATATTTTAAGTTTTTATGTAATGATCCTAAGCCCCAAATACACTAAACCTATCGATCTTCTTTGTTGTATCAAGTGAAGTTTTATGTAATAAATCATGTTTAAGTTGTAATAAAAAGCAGGGTTGTCATATCTACCATCATTAAAACAATAAGAGGGCAGTATGAGGGAGGTGCGAAACCATACCCCAGAATTTATAATTGAAATTAAAAGGGCATAACAATATTAATAAAATTGGACAAAAAGGTGAAAGGAAGAAAAACCCTTACTTGGAAGTGTGCTTCCAAGGCTTGAGAGAGGATTGAGAGAGGCTTCTTGGGAGCTTGGGGAACCTTGTGAGGATTTTAGAGAGATTAGGGAAGAGGTTGGACGAACTCCAAAAGCTTTGAGTGAGGAGGAAGTGGGAGCTTGGGTGGGTTTATATAGGAAAGGTGAGTGAATTCTTTATTATTTAGGTTTGGGACCCCTTACACTAAACTAATCCAAACCACAAATCATCTCATGGTTTTTGCCCATGGTTTTTGGAAAAGGGAAGAGGAAAAAAATATTTTATATGTCCAAAGTCCAAACTTCTAAAAATAATGGGCTTGCTTATGTGGAGGTGAGTCACACTCCCATGGAAAATAATTTAAAAAGACAAGATGTTTAATTAGTCTTGAGGGGTCCATTAATGCTTTGAAAAGTAAGTCAAACAAACCCAAAATCACATTATTTTAAGGGTAAAACATATATTGGCCGAACATAAATATTATAGTATTTTATTACATCACTATTGGGTCATTATGATGTCGTAAAACACATTATATATTTAAATGGTATTTAATTTTTACCCAAAAATTTGACTGTCTCAGAAAATTATGAAAAATTAACCATTGGATAATTTTAACATCCTGATTCCAGAAATATCATTTATTTTATGTAAATAATTTTCTAAATATGTTAATTTTCACTTTTAAAATAAAAACCGACATTTATCGAAAATTCACGGGTTTTGACAGAAATGGCTTTCAAACCTTAATAAAAATTATAATTGCATTCATAAAATTATATGATCATTTAAATATAATAAAATTAATTTAATAATAATAATAATAATTTATTAAAATATTATTTAATTCAAAAATACCTTAATTTAATAAAATATATTTCTTAATTAAATAATAACTAAAAACACTACTTTTACTTTAAAAACTATTTACAATGTATCAATAATGACAAGAAAGTATATTCATTATTATATACAAAAATAATGTACATGAACATAGTACTAGCGATTTGTTACATAACCCCTTAAAACAGCTGCATAAGACTAAAGGGTAAGGTGTACGATGATGACAGACTCTTAGGGTGGCTCAGATAACATTACTCGAGTGGTAATCTCTATCAACTTCCACTTTTCCCGTAGACGGTCTCGTTCGAGCTTGACATGATGAAGCTCAGCTTGGGCTTGGTCAAGAGTGAAGCCCAAAGATGCCACCTATTTTCTGAGCTTCGACAAATGGGCTTTGTATGGAGCAATTCTACTGGATGAGGTCATCGCTTCCTTTGTCTGAGTAAATTGGATTTGTTAAATCCCTATATTTATACTAATCATGTGATCACTGTTCAATGGATATAAAAGCAATGGTCATAATTCTTAACATAAAACCAAAGAAGTTGACATTTTATATAAACATTTTACATAAAGAGACATTTAATTAGATCAAGAGGGATTTCCATTAATGAAACTTTGGGTCGTTACAGATCACATTTCTATCAGGTATTAAATTTTCATTGAATATTAAATCTTTATGATTTTGTAAATATCTACATGTATAATTTTTGGAATATGACTTTTCCTAGGAGTGAAAATTTTTAGGTGTGGGGGTGTGATCGCACCACGATTCACTATTTCATTTTCACCCTTACACTACTGTGATAAACTAGTTTTGTATTGAAAATTATAAATAAAAAAAAATCACTTCATATTTGATTCAATTATTTTTTGTTTAATAGTGTTAAAAGGGAAAACGTTACTTTTTTTTATAGTTACATTGTAGGTGTAGGTTATTTGGAGGGCCCATGATGAAGTTCAAGAAAAATGGGCCAAATTGCACAGGATCAATGCATATTAGTAGACTCAACCGCATACTTATAATGAATCATGCATTCAAATGGGATGAAAATTTGTGGTATGGTCCAAAATTAATTTTGATACATTTAATCTAAAGGAACCCAAGCCTCATTTGGCCACATAGTGGACCAACCAATTTGATATGTCTGGCACACCGAATCTGCATGAAGTCAAAAGTGGTCTGGTGTGATCTGTCCATATCTTGAGCTGTAGGTGTCCAAATAAATCCAGACTTTCTGTGAAGATATTAAAGTGGTGGGGAAACAAATTTTTAGTTTTTTCTAAAGTGATATAAGGCTGTCTACCCACCTAAAATAATGGTCCAAGTGGTTTTACACAATCTGGGTGCCCAAAACCACCTTCCACTTTGCCTACAAAATGATACCTTGGGCACCTCATTTGCAAGTTTGAACCAAAATTAAAGCTATTCCATTTTGGGTTCCTATATGATTATCCTCTTAATACTAGAATTTTTGGATGCCCTTGTCCTCATAGGTGGATCAAGAATGAAGAAAGAGTTCCACCCAAGCTTCCTCCTCCTGATGTCGAGCTAACGGTGGGCATTAATTGTGAGGGAGCTACACACATGTCAAGGGAGTTCCAATGCATATATTAGATACTGGTTTGGAGTTATTTTGGTGTTCAAACATTTCTTTCCATGTATCTTAAAATATTTCTTATTTGAATGCTTTTTTTGATGCATGTGATTGATTTGCTCTTAATTTCTAACCGATCGGTGTGAGGTTTTGAGTGCGTGACTTGTGTTGTTCTAATTGGACAACACAATAATCCTTTTATTAATCACTTTATTGAGATTTTAATCTTATTTTGAAGCTCTTATTACATGCATATGTTCTGGACTTTTACAATACGCTTGTTATGACAAGGTTTGGTTCTTCAAGCAATGAAATAAAGGCTTATGAATTAATCAACATTCCAATTAATTTCAACCAAATAATTTCTCCAAACATAAATGAATCTCTAAGAAAAATAAACTTGAAATGTGTGTAGTGAAATCAAAATTAACCCTTTGTCCCATATTTTTCAAAATCCACTTGGTTTTTCAACTATTAAACTCTTTAAGTTATGTTATTTTCTTTAAATTGTTTTCAAAATCACCCTCCTTTTTAGTACTTTTTATTAAAAATGCTTACTCAAAACCTATCAATGCTCCTTTATAGATGACCTAGTGTTTTCCATATACTATAAATCAACCTTAAAATCATAATCAATTTGATGTGTCATGGAAACGCAGTCACTCTACCTGCTTCGGCGTAGGCTGGTGTATGTATGATCTAGTCACCATAACTATATAGTTGTCATATGTGTGTGTGTGTAAATGTATATACACACTATACGTGAGTATGTTTAGAGCCATATGCATAGATACTAGGTGCTAGTTGGACTCAATTTGTAACTTTTGAATCCATAACTAGTCTAATTATTCATTGGATCCATCAAAGGTACAAGCCCATAATCTCATATGAATGCGAGACATCATGCCCTTCACTCGAGATGGTGGGGTGGGTCATCATGCCCAACACTCAAAGAATAGGAACATGGAGTGTCCTACCCATCATCCAAATAAAAGTATAATGGTGTGATACATCATGTCCAACACCCAACGTAAGGGATCATGAAATGTCATGCTCAACAGAACCCTTATTCGTTGTTCACCGGCCAATAGTAATGGCATACTCATAATAATAATAGTAACTACATAAGGGTTCACCTCTAATGAATTTATAACCATTTAACATAATATCCAAGGGTGAAAAATTTATATAACTCATGTTTATAATTATAAAATATGTGGTGTGGTCTTGCCACCCATTTCCATTCATTTAAATTAAGCCATTCAATTTACAAGGCAAGGAAAATATCAATTCAGGGTCACACCAAACAATTAGAAGGTTTTTGGTCATTTAGAAAATTATATAAAAGAGGAAAATTAATTTATCACACCCAAGGGGTGGTAATCAATGATGTAGAAAACCTCTAACAATATATAACAGGCTTATGGGAGTAATTAACATGGCACATATAATTTAAGAAGGAAGAATTCATTTTGAGGCATTGCATGGAAATTTCTAGCATGCAGCGCATCGAAAAAAGCTATAAAAATACCAAAACTTTTAGGGAAAATTGCTAGACCACTTAAATTATGTATGTAGATGACTATTTGTTAGGTATCGGCCTTTAATTCAAAGAAGAACTAAAGAAAATGGAAGAACGGTCCAATGCCCTCAAAATAGAGCATATGAGCTCGTACCAAAATTGGAACGTCCCGGTTCCGGGTGCAACGCAACGGGTTCCACGACCCCGGTTCGCCATGTGACCTCAAGCGCATTTCCCCAAATTCCAAAGGCTACTGACTAGCAGCGAGGGCCCAGGTCTGATAGTGGGGAAACTATGCCCTCATTTGTCAAAGTGTAGCGCAGCGGAAATACGAAATAAAACATACAAAGACAGCAGAAGCAATAAGCCATACACAACTGAAATAAACAACTGCAGTAGATATAACCAACCAGTATATAAACAATGATGCAGCATGCCACAAATTCTAAGAAAACAGCCAGAACATGTTATACATCAATACAGTACAACAAAATGCAGAGTACAGCAAAACAAGAAAAACAACTAGCAGCGGCATCGCGAGCCTAGGCTTGGTCCCATGCCCTCCTACTCCTTAGCAACAGTCAAGTACCTGTATAGGGACTCTTGACCCTATCCACACCTACAGTAATGTAATCTGTTTGGGCCAAAAAGCATGACCCCAACAGGGTGTGAGAAATATATCTCAGTAGGCACCCACCAAAGGCCCGTGCTCAACTGTGTGTAAAACATGCAACAAGTGTGCGGTAGTAAAATGAAATAAACTAAGCAGTACTAAAAAGTAACTAACTTACCAGTTATATTTACATTTATTTATTCATTTAATCCATTTAACATTTAGAAGCCACCACAGTGAATTTCTAAATAATCAGTCAGCATCCTCAGACAAGTAAAATCTCACCCTTAGGTAATCAGAATCCAACCTGCAGGTATAGCCCTCAGGCGTAATAGAAATTTGCCCTCAGGCATATGAAGTGTCACCCTCAGGCACAAAAGTCAATCCCTCAGGCATGAAATTTTTCCCTCAGGCGAAATAGTATGTTGCCCTCAGGCTAATACAGTCACGCCCTCAAGCTATAGTAGAACACCGCCCTCAGGCATAAGTAACCAGGCCATTCCCAACATATAAACATGCACTTTACATACAATTCCTCTCAAGGCAAACTTAATGCATAATTTAAACATGGCATACCCTCGGGTATCCTGGCCAAACGGCTAAACAGAGGAACGCACCCCTTGGGTGGTTCTGGATCCAAGCGGCGATCCCAAATAGCATTTTCACAATTTTATTAATTACCTATACAATTCTAGGTATTCAATATAGCCACGGCCTCAGCCACACGACACCCCAAATATGGGTTTTTAGCTCAAAAACGCATGAAACGCACAACAGTTGGAAAAATAACACCAAGCCACCTACCTTATACGCCAACGAGCGCTATATACGAACGTCAATTCCAGAAATTCCCAATTATGACGTAGATATGATGAAGAAAAAAACTCACTTAACCTCAAATAACTCCCATTAGGAGAATAATTGGTAAGCAACATGCTAGGAGAAGAGAGGGCTTACCCGCGCGGTTCCAACGTGATCGACAGAAGCGGGATCAGATTCTCGGTGCTCGATCGGCGGATCTCCCGAGGTTCGGCCTCCCTCTTCTGCTCCTCTCGTCCAGTTCTAAGCCTTCCCTGTGAACAGGGGAGGATAATGACCATTTAAGAAAAAAAAACAAAGTACACAGTGTGTACTTCCAATTACATGGCGTGTACTTTCATCATTTAACTATTCCTCTGGCGGCACTGCCACACTGTTCATCCGTCGACATGAGTACACGGCATGCACTCCTGAGTACATGGCGTGTACTGTCGCCCAGCTGGCGGCTGCTCCACCGCCTTATTTTTTTGGCCTGTCGACTGACTACACGGTGTGTAAAGGACCACTACACGGCGTGTAGTCAGTTTCTACACCCTTCGTCACCGAAAAGGCTACACGCCCCGTGTACCCATTCCACACGGCCAAAAGTACATGGCGTGTGGAAAAGTACATGGCGTGTAGTTCCAAAATTTAGGATTTTCCCCCATTTTCCATATTTTCTCAAAAACACTTAAAGAAAATAGAAAATAAGAAGCTCGTACCTAAAAATAAGAACCGGGTTCTTACAAACTTCCCCCCTTATAGAAATTCGTCCCCGAATTTTCCTTCCAAGGGTGGAGAAGATATATCTCAGAATAAATCTGGCCACTGAGCACGTATGTCGATCTCCCTCTCCCAGGTTTTGTCCTACACTCGGCCATGTTGTCATAGCACCCGTACGAGAGGAACTGACTGGCCTCGGAGAACCTTCGTGCTCATGTCAACGATACGAATCGGATTCTCCTCAAAGGACGCATCAAGCTGAATCTCAACCTCCTCAGGCTGAAAGGTGTGAGACGGGTCTGAATGATAACGACGCAACTGAGACACATGGAAGACGTCGTGCATGGCTCGGTACCGCTGCGGTAACTACAACCGATAGGCAACCATACCGACTCTCTTCAGAATCTCAAATGGCCCCACATACCTCGGTGAAATCTTACCCTATCTCATGATCCGTCTGTGTCCCAGCCTCAGTGAAACACGCAAGAAAACCTGATCCCTAACCAAAAAATCCAAAGGTCATCTGTGGCGATCAGCATAAGACTTCTGACGATACTGCGCGGTTGCCATCCGCTTCTGAATCAACTGGACCTGCTCAGAAGTCTCTTGCACGAGACGTGGTCCTAGTAAAGCTGCCTCACCTGCCTCTGACTAGAACAAAGGTGATTGGCATGGCCTACCATATAAAGCCTAGTATGGTGACATCTCGATAGTTTCCTAAAAACTATTGTTATAGGAAAACTCGACTAGGGGAATATACTTCTCCCAAGATCCCCCAAAGTCCAGGACGCATGCACGCAGCATGTCCTCTAGCACCTGTATTGTACGCTCTGACTGGCCATCGGTCTGAGGGTGGTATGCTGTGCTCAGAAGCACCTGTGTACCCAGTGCCCTCTGAAAACTCTTCCAGAAATGTGACGTAAAGTGGGCGTCCCTATCAGAAATGATAGCACGAGTGACCCCATGAAGATATATGATCTCTCATATATACAGCCTTCCAAGATCGTCAACACCAAAGGTCTCCTTGATCGGCAAAAAGTGAGCTACCTTCGTGAGTCTGTCCACGACAACCCACACGACATTATTGCCTCGAGGTGACCTCAGCAAACCTGTCATGAAATACATCACGACATCATCCCATTTCTACTCTAGGATGGGCAACTACTGTAACAGTTCATCTGGTCTCTGGTGCTCCACCTTCACCTGCTGATAGGTGGAACATCTCGTAACAAAACCAGCCACATCTCTCTTCATACCCGGCCACCAGTACTGACGTCTCAAGTCACGGTACATCTTGGTAACCCCGGGATGAACTGCCCAAGCTAAAGCATGAAACTCCCGCATCATCTCCTCACGTATATCCCCTGGAACCCATACTCGTCCATGGAAACGCAAAACTTCATCACCACCTATCGCCCAACTAGGAGGAGGGTCCTCACTTGCCACCGACTCCCGTAGAACTAGGCCTTCCGAATCAGATAGTTGTCTCATTCTCACTCTGTCCAGGAGGGTAGATGTCACAGCTAACGAGGAAAGATAAGTCTGCCCCTGACTGTCGTGCATCTCCAAATGCATCTCAGAGAACAAGGCCATAAGCTGCCACTCACCACTGGCCTCCTTCACTGTATGTATATGAGTCTTCCTACTTAGTGCATCAGCTACTGCATTACCTTTACCAGGTATATAGGAAAGCTCTAAATCGAAGGATTGTAGGTACTCGACCCACCTCCTCTGCCTTAGATTCAGGTCCTGCTGAGTAAGGATATACTTGAGGCTTTTGTGGTTGGTGAAAACCACAAAATGCTCTCCCAATAGATAATGTCTCAAACAGTGCAACGCATACACAACTGCAGCCAACTCGAGATCATGCATCAGGTAATTCCTCTCATGTGGCCTCAACTGTCGAGACCCGTACGCAACAACTCGATCTCCCTGTATCAATACTGTTCCCAGCCCAATACCTGATGCATCACAGTAAACTGTATAGCTCTTCCCCTGCTCTGGGAGTATCAGGATCGGTGCTAATGTCAATCTTCCTTTCAGGCCCTAAAAGGTTGTCTCGCAAGCTTCCGACCAAATGAACTTCACACCCTTCTTAGTCAGACCCGTCAACGGTGCTGCTAAGTGGGAGAAGTCCTGTATGAAGAGTCTGTAGTAACCAGCCAACCCCAAGAAACTCTGTATCTCAAACACGTTCTTAGGCTGATCCCAGGAAACTACTGCTCTCACCTTCTCTGGGTCTACTGCAACTCCTGCCTCTGAGATGATATGACCCAGGAAGTGAATCTGGTTCATCCAAAAGTGGCACTTTGAGAGCTTATCATATAGCTGATGCTCTCTCAGTGTACTCAATACGATCTCAAGATGGGTGACATGGTCTTGTCGAGTGTGAGAGTACACCAAGATGTCGTTCACAAATACTACCACAAAAGAATTAAGATACGGATGGAACACACGATTCATCAGAGCCATGAAAACTGTTGGCGCGTTCGTGAGTCAGAACAGCATAACTGTATACTTGTATAGACCATACCACTCCTGAAAGCCATAAGCAGTATATCCGATGGTCTCACACGCAGCTGATGATATCCTGATCTCAGGTCAATATTCGAGAACACTCATGCTCCCCGAAGCTAATCAAAAAGATCATCAATCCTCGGTAAAGGATATCGGTTCTTGACTTTCAACTGGTTCAGCTTCCGATAATCCACGCAAAGTCTGAGGGTACCGTCCGCCTTCTTCGTAAAAAGGACCGGCGAACCCCATGGAGAAGTATTGGGTCGGATAAAACCCTTCGCCTATAACTCCTCTAACTGCCTCTTGAGCTCCTGTAACTCAGGTGTAGCCATACTATAAGGAGGAATGGACACCGATGTTGCTCCAGGCACAAGTTTGATAGAGAAATCCATCTATTTCTCCGGAGGTAGACCTAAAAAGTCTTCTAGGAATACATCCCTGAAACGATCAACAACTGGAGGGAAATCCGTCTGACAAGTCACCTGATCATCCAAATACAACCTCACAATCTGGGTTGTGACTCCACCCTGCCCATGATGCTCTGGTTCAGTTTGACTCGCCTGAACATCCCATTCACCCTTGTATAGAAACTCTCTGCACTCTAGTGACGTGAAACACACCCTACGACGATAGCAGTCTACAAAGGCTCAAAAGGGTACCAACCAGTCCATCCTGAGAATGACGTCATAGCTCGTCGTCTATAAGACATAGAGGTCCCAAAAGAAGTGACACCCACCAACCTCAAGGTGGCACTCATTTCACCGACGCACACCAGCCGTTCTAGTCCCCAACGGAGTGTCTAGCGTCATGATATCAGAAGAAGAAGAAACACAGAGTCCAAGGCTCTCCACAACGAGTAAAGATATAAAACTATGCGTAGCACTCGTATCAAAAAGTACTAAAGATAAAACAGAAGCTACTAGAATAGTACCTCTGACTGTATAAGGTCCGGGGTCCTGCTCCTGCTGGGTCTGTTTCACTGCATATGTATGCCCAGTGCCGCAGCCCTGCGACACAGCCTGGCTACCCTGAGTTGTCCCACCCTGATGCCTCTGAGATCCTGTTGTCTGGATACCACGGCCACGACCACCATCTCTACCTGCACGCCCTAACGTATTCTAGTTCCCCGATTGGTAATAATCCACTGGTCCCGCTCCCGCATGCGGAGTCTGCACAGAACCCCTCTCACTATCCATCGGTGGAAACGCCCTGCAAAAGCACTACAGATGACCCATCTTTCCACAAGCTCGGCACTCCACTGGATCTCGTGGACACTGCGGTCTCTTGTGCCCCTCTCTACCACATTGGTAGAACCTAATCGGGCCACCTGAAGAAGCTGCCTGGCTGGTACTGCCTCCCTGAGAAAAATCCATCTGTCTCTTCCTCTTGCCAGTAGGAATAGTACCAGTAACTGGTGTTGAACTACCCTAGCCCACACCACTTGATTCCCACAGGTTCCTCTTTGTAATCAGCATCTGGTTCACAATATAATGTACTGAAGGCAACATGAAAACATTCACCAGTGCTCAGATGTCATAACGAAGACCATCCTGAAAACGTATGTCTCTCAACGTCTCATCACCCACCAGCACGGGTGAAAAGCACTGAAGCTCAGTAAAACGGGCAGAATAGTCCATCACCGACATAGCGCCCTGCTGCAGATTCATGAACTCCCAAGCTCTATCTACCCTCAGCGTCTCTGGGAAGAAGATATCATAAAAGACTGCCTAAAAGTCTTCCCACTCCATGTCCCTGTGATGCTCTGACTGGGTGGTAACATCCCACCACCTCTTGGAGGAATCACGCAGCATGTATGTCGTGAGCTTAACCCTCCACCCTGGAGGCTTCTCAAGATGCTCGAAAATAGTCTTCATCAACCCCAACCAAGACTCTGCAGCATGTGGTCCGCCATCCTTTGAAAACATAGGCAGATGCTGCTGCTGGAAGATACGTGTCAGCTCAGCCATAGATGTGGCAGCCTGCGGTGCTCCCTGAAAGGTCTGCATGAACCGCATAAAGCCTTCACGGAACTGCGCCTCCGTGCCTGTGTCTGGTATAATAGCTGGCGCTGCATCTGGCTCTGCTGGAGGATCAACTGGTAGCCCATGGCCCACCATCTCTAGAGTATAGTCGTCGCCACTCTCCTAGCGAACAACACGCGGTCGTCTAGGCGGCATGACACTACATGGTCAAAATCATGCCTTAGATTCAAGATTTATCAAAGACCAAAAGCGAAGGAACCACAAAGGGAAAAAGAAGAAGATGGCATTTCAAGATTTGAAAAACAAGACTACACGGCGTGTACAATGACTACATGACGTGTACTTGACTTCCCTTCCCCTGCCCGGGTCCTTCTACACGGCTAAGCCACACGGCTCCCGTTGAACAAAAACTACACGGCGTGTATATAATCTACATGGAGTGTATGGTGTTATTTTCCAACTGCCTGTGTCCTTTGTGACACGGCCGACTACTCAGCTTGACACTACACGGCGTGTTACACCCGCACACGGCGTATACATCACCCTGTTTCCCTACCACATGGCTAACACCACACGGTCTGTCCTCAGACAAGACTACACGGCGTGTCCCGTAGGTACACGCATGTTCAAGGAGAGGTGACATTGACCCGTGTTTTTAGTTACATGGTCGAGTCCCTAGGTCACACTACATGGCGTGTTCATCATTGACATGGTGTGTTCTGTGCAGGAGTTCACCGACCCGTGTTGTTAGTTACACGGCCGGACTCCGGGTCAACACTACACGGTGTGTAAAAAAGTTACACGGCATGTTCGCCCCAAGCTCTTCCATTCCTCGTGTCGCCGCCAACACGGTTTGTGATACGGGAAGATACTACACGGTGTGTACTCTGGGTACACGGCATGTACTCAAAAAGTTTATTTTTCTTCCCAAACAGAAGGCCATACATGGCGTGTTTAAAGTAATACACGGTGTGTATACTGGGTTTCTAGACAGTATGCCTCAGAAACTTCTCTGGAACCCAAAAAATACCGAAAAACAACACCTGAGTGTCAAATTCCGACCTGTGAGGGCCCATACTCCCCACGAATCAAATTTTGACATCTTATCTGTGTTATAACTAATAAACAGCTAATGATCCACCAAATTTCGGTCAATGGGGGCCCATACTCCCCAAAAACCAAAGTTTGGTGTCCACTCTATAAACAGGATCACACAAGAAAATACTCTATCACAAAGCAGGTATTTATCAAGCAGTTATCACAACAGCATGCTTTTCTAGCACAACAACATGCAATTTCTAATGCACCTACATGGCATGGAAACTATGCATGGAATGTGATTTCTAGCATGTACCTATATGATGCATGAGATGGCATACCCTCATCTCATCGGGTTGCAACTAAATAGAACCCAAAGATAAATTATAATAGCACAATCTCAAGTGCGACACCCAACGGTGAAAACAAATCAACAGTAAATTGCAAAATCAGTAAAATTTCAACACGAGGTAAATTGGATTTTCCCTGTACATGGGTTAGCTATGCCCGGGCATAGCTTATTGCCAACTATTGTTCATCCTATCCCTGACTACGGCTCCAAATAGTAAGTCAAAGAAAAGAACTCCTTTGATACCACTTTGTAACATCCCGGTTCTGGGTGCCACGCAACGGGTGCCCCGACCCCAATTCGCCACGTGACCTCAAGCGCATTTCCCCAAACGCCAGAGGCTGCCGACTAGAAGCAAGGGTCCAGGTCTGATAGTGGGGGAACTATGCCCTCATTTGTCAAAGTGTAGCACAGCGGAAATACGAAATAAAACATACACAGACAGTGGAAGCAATAAACCATACACAACTGAAATAAACAACTACAGTAGATATAACCAACCAGTATATAAACAATGATGCAGCATGCCCCAAATTCTAAGAAAACAGCCAGAACATGTTATACATCAATACAGTACAACAAAATGCAGAGTATAGCAAAACAACTGGCAGCGGCATCGCGAGCCTAGGCTTGGTCCCATGCCCTCCTATTCCTCAGCAACAGTCAAGTACCTGTATAGGGACTCTTTTCCCTATCCACACCTGCAGCAACGTAATCTATTTGGGCTGAAAAGCATGACCCCAACAGGGTGTGAGAAATATATCTCAGTAGGCACCCACCAAAGGCCCATGCTCAACTGTGTGTAAAACATGCAACAAGTGTAAGGTAGTAAAATGCAATAAACTAAGTAGTACTAAAAAGTAACTGACTTACTAGTTATATTTCCATTTATTTATTCATTTAATCCATTTAACATTTAGAATCCACCATGGTGAATTTCTAAATAATCAGTCAGCGTCCTCAGACAAGTAAAATCTCACCCTCAGGTAATCAGAATCCAACCCACTGGTATAGCCCTCAGGCGTAACAGAAATTTTCCCTCAGGCATACGAAGTGTCGCCCTCAGGCACAGAAGTCTAGCCCTCAGACACGAAAGGTTTCCCTCAGGAGAAATAGTATGTTTCCCTCTCTGGCTAATACAGTCACGCCCTCAGACTATAGTAGAACACTGCCCTCGGGCATAAGTAACCGGGTCATTCCCAACATATAAGCATGCACTTTACATACAATTCCTCTCAAGGAAAAATTAATGCATAATTTAAACATGGCATACCCTCAAGTATCCTGGCCAAACGGCTAAACAGAGGAACACACCCCTGGGGTGGTCCTGGATCCAAGCGGTGATCCCAAACATCATTTTCACAATTTTATTAATTACCTATACAATTCTAGGTATTAAATATAGCCACGGCCTCAGCCACACGATACCCCAAATATGGGTTCGTAGCTCAAAAATGCACGAAATGCACAACAGTTGGAAAAATAACATCAAGCCACCTACCTTATACGCCAACAAGCGCTATATACAAACATTGATTCCAGAAACACCCAATTACGACATAGATCTAATGAAGAAGAAAACTTTATTAACCTCAAATAACTCCCGTTAGGATAAGAATTGGTAAGCAACGCGCTAGGAGAAGAGAGGGCTTACCCGCGCGGTTCCAACATGATCAACAGAAGCGGGATCAGATTCCCGATGCTCGATTGGAAGATCTCCCAAGTTTTGGCCTCCCTCTTCAGCTCCTCTCGTCTGATTCTAAGCCTTCCCTGTGAACAGGGAAGGCTACTGCCCATTTAAATGAAAAAAACAAAGTACACGGTGTGTACTTTCATCATTTAACTTTTCCTCTGGCGGCACTGCCACACTATTCATCCGTCGACATGAGTACACGACATGTACTCCTGAGTACACGGCGTGTACTGTCGCCCAGTTGGCAGCTGCTCCACCGCCTTACTGTTTTGGCTTGCTGACTGACTACATGACATGTAAAGGACCACTACACGGCGTGTAGTCGGTTCCTACACCCTTCGTCACCGACAAGGCTACACGCCCCATGTACCCATTCCACACGGCCAAAAGTACACGGTGTGTGGAAAAGTACATGGCGTATAGTTCCAAAATTTAGGATTTTCCCCATTTTCCTTATTTTCTCAAAAACACTTAAGGAAAAGAGAAAAGAAGAAGCCCGTACCTCAAAATAAGAACCGAGTTCTTACAAAAATAGCGCAAGAGATGGGAAGATAAACTATGATAGGAAGCAAGAAGATTATGGAGATTACCATTGTGGATCCAATGCTTCTAATGGCGATGAAATCGAAGATCAGACGGAGGTGATATCAAAACCCCAAGGTTGTCTTGAAGAGGGGCTCTCTTGGTAGAAATATGGAGGGGATTTTCATTGGAAATGAAAGGAGGAAGAGGGGTGGGGTGTTTAAAACATTTAAGGTAAAACCATGAATTCACCCTCAAAACATGGTCGCATGGTTTGGTCGCACGGTTGGTCAAATCGTGTGTTGATCATGTTGTCTCCATTATCCAAAGACCCCCTTCACACGAGCTAGGCACACGGTTTGACTAACTATGTGCAAGCCATATGAAAATCCACTGTCACATGTCTGAAACATTATTCATGGTCATGTGTCCTAATTGGCACGATTGTAGACAAATCGTGCGACCACTTTTGTGCACTGGATACCTTGCATGGTTGAGTTTCACAGTTAGTCCTTATCATATGCTAACCGTGCGGCCTACTCTATTTATCCATTTTTCAGAAATTCAGGTTTTAAGCAAGCCTCAGGCACTCATGAAACATTTCTTAAGCTTAGGTAACATTTATCAAGATTAAAAAAATGATTCAAACCAAAAAACAAATGAGTCGTAGATTCATGAAAAGCAGGTTCGTTACATATGGGATGGTGTACCCTTACATAGCCTTGGTTATGTGTGTGGTGCTTTTATGTGAAGACTTAACTACCCTTATGTAAAGAGGGTTTCACTCACGATACTCTTATGCAGGGTCGGCCCACGAGCAAGCCCCACGAGCCCATGGTCTTGGGAAACACCCCCTATAAGGGGCATAAAAAAATTTCTTAACCCTAAAAAAAATAGGATTCTGCTGCTGCAGCGCTCTCCCGCTTGCCTCGCCTCATCGTCGCCTCGCCTCGCTGCCTTGCCTCACCTCTCCACCCAGGGCTCGATGTGTAACAACCCAAGATTTTATGATAATTATTCTTTTTAATTTCATTGATGTCTTGTGTTGTACGCTACACCAAAATTATCTTGTGCTATACGCAACACCGTATTTTCTTACAGTATACGCAACACTATTTTTGGCTCGTTTTACACATAATTTCAAGTTCGTTTTGTAGAAATTATTCAACGCAACAAGTATAGATTTTGTTTAATGTATAAATGAAATAAGTTTTGATTATGTTATACGCAACACAAAACGGAGATTTCACTACACGCAGCCCTGACTTGGCTTGCATTACACGCAATCAAGACATTCCTCGATAGCGTGTGTAGTACGCAATACTGAGTTTCACTAAATGAGATATTATTATAATATTATTATGAACTAGCCATTATGAATAGTAATATCCACTTTTTGAAATTTTATAAATTTAATCTTTTGAAATGGACTTCATTTTTGGATTTGGAATATCGAAATTAGCCTAGGGTGAATTTTTGGTATTTTTCTGAAAACTTTCAATTTTTGATGAATAGTGAAAACACTGGGTTACTATTTAAAAACCGACTTTTTATTTAAATAATTATTTATTTTATTTAAATTTATTTTAGGTAAAAATTGATACATAATACCTATATAAGTTCAATGTAATTCATTGGAGTCATTTTATAATAATTTTAGATATATAAAAATTTTATTGAACTTTTCACCGTCTTTTACCCACCTCATAGGAGAATTTGAAAAATCACATAAAACTTAATTTTACCGCTTCTGTGAGTGGAATTTCAAAAATCCAAGAGACACGGTTAATATCAAGGACTAAAATGTGGTTCAATGAGATGAAAATATTTTTTTTGTAAATAGTAACTTTTTACTTTTATTTACCACGGTTAAAAGTAAATAGGGTAATTGAGTGTAAAAATGATATTATTATTACCCTAACACATGTCCTAATTCTATTGGATAAGTTTAATTCGACCAAAAACAACCTTAGGAATAAAATATGGCCATTTAGGTCCACATGGATTAGATTAGGACATTTATTATTAATTTATTTAAAGAAGGGTTAAAATAGTTAAAATCAAAGTTTAAAAACTAAATCATTTTTAATATGGGGTTATACATAAGATAAATTCAACTATAAATATTCATTAGAAATATAAAATGATTTCCTACCTAATGGTATTTTATTTATAATTGTTAGACATTAAATAATTTAAGTTATTTATGACAAAGTGGTGATGCAGTAATTACCTAAATAATGAAATATTAAAATAATTGATATTATAAATACCCAAATAAGTGTAATTTGAGACTTTTATGAATTAAACTAATTTTATAGGTTAATATGACATGTTAGTATTGATTTTATTAACTTTTTTTAACTAACCATACTGTTGTGATTTTCACAAAAATCAAATACCAAATAGTGTCAAAATTGACATAAAATAGTTTTTAAAACAAATATTATATTATTACTTGTTATTTTATTCCTAAAAATCTAAGGTTCAGCCAAATGACTTATATAAGGATATATATATTAATAATTAACCACTTGGGGTTCGTTTGGCTTGTTATAGTAAGTTTATTAACCATATAGTGTAAGAAAACAAAAAGACACGGTAAAAGTTAAATTATTTAACATAGAGTTAAATCTAAATGATAAGGTTAAAATAATAGCCTAAACTTGTCTAAAACCTATTGGTTGAGAGTATTTCGACCCATCCCCACCTTAGCTTCGAAATAAATCAATTTTGAGCTATTAAAAACCGAATATGACTTTATTATAAAATAATATTTTAAGTTTTTCCAAAGGTGCCCCTCTCCTCCCTTATAAAAAAGGCACCCCTTTCCTCTTCTCTTCACACCCTTTTGAGCCTTGAATGTCGGCCAAACCCTGCCCATTTCTCTTCTCCACTTCCCTAGAAACTTTCTGGAGGTTCTGGTATTCTCAAAAGACCAACTCTACTTCCTTAAGAGAAGGCTTAAAGGTGGTATGTCGAAGAAGAGGTAATCTCTTCTTCTGATTCTCTCAAGTTTCTATCTTCTTCTACTTATTCTTATTTAGTTGTCTCACTATAAAGTAATAACATCAGTATTAATTATATACTGATATGTTATTATAAATATGAAACAACCATATTTCACCTTCTATCCATCCTACGGAAAACGAAATCACCGCGCGTGCGTACGTACGAAATACCGTCTCCACGCCGTGGTGTAATCTGTTTTCGACCACCACCTTACTTGGATGGGTATAATGGAGTAAATAAATAACTATATATTATTATTGTAAAGTGATATTGATTCTGAAATATTATACATACACTTCAATATAATTCCATGATCATGGGAATGATATCATCGCTCGTGCGTACGTACGAACTACCGTCTCCACGACGCGATGAGATTCATTCTCCATGTTAACCATTCATGAATGATTATAAAGTATATATAATAAGTAATCATGAAATATATGACATAATAATGATACTTTATTTATGTATATATATATGTATGTCATCTACTTAATTCCATTCAATTCAATAAGGAAACGAAAACAGCGTTCATGCGTACGTACGGCCTACCGTCCATGAACGGTGTATTTCATTTCATTTATCGATCTGTCATATATATATGTATATGCTGAATATATATTACATATAAATCATGTTTTAAATTCTGTAATTAAGTAAATCAGGATATAAGTAATAATATCAAGAACAACAAGTCCAAACATGTACGATAAATAAAACGATTTTACACAAAACGCTGCTTTAACATGGAACTTACAAAAGAACAAGTAATATAAAGTCATAAGTGAACCGTATATGATATCATAACAATGAATATGATTCTGTAATAAGTCAATGACATTATTTAAATCATTATACAAGAGGTTCGGATACGTACGAAGCATATCGGACCTAAGGTAAGGGATAATTTTGCAAATCTCATTTTTATCCGAGATTGCTTATACGTAAGTATTTACTAGGGTTATATTTTTCATCCATGACCATAAAATGTTTTTCATAATGTGTTTAATATTCTTCCATGTATGTTTAATGTCATTTTACCCCTCTTTGACTTTTACTTTGTGTTATGGAAGGAATCTTTCTTTTATTTACCATACGAGGAACTTTTTGACTTTTCTGACAAAAGTATGAGGAGAATGTTTTTTTAACTTATACGGATTGAATGGATTTTTAGAACATTATTTCCATGAAGATTCCTTTACAAGTTTTCAAGTTTATTTTTAATAAACTTCTTTTAGTTTAATATTATATGACATTTTAAGAAATGAAAATGTTTTTGAAGTAGAAATGATATTTTCCTCAAGAATGGAGATCAAGCGTTTTATCAAAATTATTTTCCATCTAAGATAATATAGGGTTCTGTTTATATCCCTATTTTTACATTGATTTGATTATGTTATGATGGAATTATTTTTATGAAGTCCTTTTATCTTATATGGATTATGTTATGATGGCACGATGTTTAAGAATCCCATTTTTATTACATGGGTTATGCTATGATGTATGATTTATGATTTTGTGGCACACATAAGAATGGTTTCATTATGAGATGGGTGGGAACTATATCTCCCACCAATGCATTGGGTAAAAATTTATATCTCATGAGATAGACATGGCTGGAATGGTAAGTTAATCTGGTTCAGTGTTACAGGACTGGAACGAGGAGTGAACTCGATTCAGAAAGGGACATTGTCCACTAAGATGGTCTTGGCAGAAATGCCTTGGCTACTATGAAAATCATATCATGTGCTTAATGTTTTGACACAATTACAAGTTTTATTTACAAGCTATTTTATCATGATTGACGTTCTATTATGATCTATGCCTTACGTACTGCCATGTTTTATGTCATTACTCAAGATTTCGATGTTTAAACATTATGTTCATGTTTTTATGTTCAAATGTATATTGTTTGTTTTATGTTCTCTATGATTTCCCTTATTGAGCATTTGAACTCACCCTTTTTATGTTTTTTTTCTCCATGATATAAAGAAAGGTTTTAGGTAAGAAAACCAAAGGTGGAGATCTTTATGGGTGATGTTGAAGATCTTTCACCACGATTAGAAGATTACGTTCCGAGTTTCCAAAGACGCTAAACTATTACGGTCCTTATGTGTCTGTTTTTGTTATGTATTAAGTATTCTGTAAAAGTAATGTAATGTCCATATACGTCAAGCTTTGGATCTCTACACGTTGCGCTACCCTCCTCTCCCCTCCCTCCCCGCTCACCTCGCCTCGCCCTGCTGCTGCTGCTTCTGACCGGTGTGTGAGCCTCCTCCTCACCCTTGCTTCCGGTGAACGACCCCCTCCCCTCCCCTTCCATCTGTCTTGGTGCTGCCCCGACCAAACCCCCCTACTGGCTTGCTTCCAAGTCAAGGATGTTTTTTTGAGTTTGATTGATAATTCTAAATTATTTTTTATTTTTTATTTTTATTAAATGTTTTGTTTAATTTTTAGGAATCGTGCGAATGAATTACGGATTGACCGGTGTATTTTCTGTGTCAATTGCAATATGCCCGTCTCAATTTCAATTTGATATTCAAAGTTCATAGGTAATTAGGGTTTTTATGATCAATTTTAATTATCATTTTTATTTTTTATTTATACTAATTATTTTGTTTGATTTTTAGAAATTATCTGCGTTACAAATTAACTGTTGTCTTGCCTGCCTCAATTTCAATTTGGACATTTCAATTACAATTTGTGTTTTTCCTCTAGGTAATTAGTTTCTTTATAGTCATTTTTAATTATAATTATAATTTTTATTTTTATTTTTATTAATTTTTTTGTTTCATTTTTAAAAATTATCGGAATTGCGGATTCACTGGTGTCTTGTCCATCTCAACTGTAATTTCATAATCTTAATTGCAATTTGTGATATATCCATAGGTAATTAATGTTTTTTTATAATCATTTTTTAATTGTCATTTTTATTTTATTTATTTTTATTGATTGTTTTGTTTAATTTCTATAATTTATATAAGACTAGGAATTCATTGTTGTCTTTCCTGTCTCATTTGAATGGTAAATTTTCTATTTTAAAATAACTTCATTTAAATTTTTTAATATATTTGATAATAATTTGAGTTTATAGTTGTCTAATTTTAGTTGTGAAATGTATTAATATATTTATATTTGTTTGTTTTTTTGTTTTGTTAGAGAAATATTCATATAAATTATTGAATATTAAATAAAACATCAATGAGTTAGAATATATGATTTTATTTTTGAAATATGACTATTTACTTTAAATATGTTATAACTCTAAATGAATTATAATTATTTGAATTATAATGTATAACTTGTAGGTACTACGATGAAGAGGATTCAAAATTATGGATCTCAAAACAGAAAAATCAAGCAAAGAAAGAATGAAATGGAAAAAACACTAATGGGTTCGATTTCTAAATTATTTGGTGAAAGAAGTGAAAAAGAGGGTTCATATGTTCAATTTAATGATCAATCTCTGGGCGACATTGTTTCTGAAGTGAATGAACAATCTGCAGATGAACTCATGACTCAAAGTGTTAATATGATAAATGAAAATGTGGGTGTGGATTATAAGGAGGATGACAATCAAAATACTATTTATATGATTCATGATCTTGAAGATCAAGGCATTCTTGACCTTGAAAAAGATGTGGATGTGAATTATGATCTGGGATTATGGGGAAGTATCAATGATGTTAAGATAATTTTTTTGGTTTGGCGTGGCCCGATTAAAATATTAAAAGAAAATGATGTATTTCCTAAGGAAGCTAGTCGTGGGAGACACTTTACTTCTAATCATTATTTTTGTCTACTTCCTAACGATGAAAAACATGAGAGAAAGTGGCTTGTGTATTCTAATGAGTTTGATAAGGTATTTTGTTTTTATTGTAAATTATTTTAGTCAAAATCAATGAAAAGTGTTTTAACCGTAGGAGGATCTAATGATTGGCACAACCTTCCAACAAGGCTTAGGGAGCATGAAAGAAATTTTGAACACATTGCTAATGTTGGGAAGTGGGTGGACTTGAACAAAGGACTTGAAAATAAAAAAAACAATTGACAAAAATATTGAATGTCTCATTGAGAAGGTAAGAGTTTGTTGGAAGATGGTACTTACTAGAATCATTGGAGTTGTGAAGGTACTTGCACAAAATAACATACCATTTTGTGGATCAAATGAGAATATTTATGAGAAGGATAATGGTTGTTTTTGCAAACTTATTGAATTTACTACTGAATTTGATCCAGTCATGTAAGATCATGTTCGTCGTGTGGTTAATAATAAAATTCAAAAGCATTATCTTTGTCATAAAATTCAAAATGAATTGATACTTTTGTTGGGGAATGCGATTAAAGAAAAAATCATGAAGAAGATCATGAGGGTAAAGTATTTTTTTTATTATCCTTGATTGCACTCCAGATCTAAGTCATAAAGAACAAATGTCAATTATCATAATATGTGTGGATGTTGAGGAATAATTTAAAGTTTAGGTGGAGTTTTTTCTTGGCTTCATAAATGTTGATGACACATCAGGTCGTGGGCCTTTCAAGTCACTTGAAGATGCTTTGGTTGATCTTAAACTAAGCATTGATGACATAAGAGGTCAAAGTTGCGATAATGGATCAAATATGAAAGGTAAACATCAAGGTGTCCAAAAAAGGCTTCTTGATGTAAATCCTAGATCATTTTACACTCCATGTGGATGTCATAGCTTGAATCTTGTTATATGTGACATTGCAAAATCTAGTGCGAAATCCAGTTTTTTTTTGCATATGTGCAGAAGATTTATACATTATTTGCAGATTCACCGCATCGATGAGGTGTTTTAAGGACTTATGTGAAGGGTTTGACACCAAAACCATTATCAATAACTCTGTGAAAGTCACATCGAGAGTATTAGAGCTATAAGAAGACAAACACCTGAGTTAAGAAACGCATTGGTTAGAATTTCCAATTTTTCTAAACATGATGATGTTGTGATGTTGGATGCTAAAGGATTGTGTTCCAATGCATTAGAGAATTTTGAATTCATCATTAACTTATGCATTTGGTGCAAAATTTTAGATAAAGTCAAATAAATCAGTAAAATCATTCAAAGGGAAGAGATGGATATCGAAGATGCAAGTACAAAAATAAAAGAGTTGATTTTGTTCTTTGAAGAACTTCGAGCATAGGGTTTTGAAGGTTTAATGAATGAAGCCAAAAAACTTACACTCGAAGTTGGTATTGATCCAATATTTGAAGAAAAAAGAGTTGTTCGTAGGAAGAAACAATTTGATGAGGATGTTGAAGATGATACTATTAAAAATTTGTCCATGGAGGAAAAATTTAGAACAAATTATGTCCTTCAAACTATTGATCAAGCTCTTATGTCATTGAAGGAACGTTTTATGCAATTTGAACACTTTGATGAAATATTTGGATTTTTGTTGAAGGCGAATTTTAGAAATTTTTCTAAAGAAAAATTGAAGGAAAATTGCACTCAATTTCAATGTTTTTTGAAACACAGTGAACATGATGATATTTGTGGGGATGAATTATTTCAAGAGCTCAGACATTTGAAGTCACTATTGTCAAGCGAACTGACAAAATCAATTGATATCCTTGATTTTATCAAACTATATTGGAGAGATGAAGGGTTTCAAATGACATGGGTGACATATCAAATTTTGTTGACTATACTCGTTATAGTTGCATCAGCAGAGAAAAGTTTTTTTAAGCTAAAGTTGATCAAAACTTATCTTTGGACTACCATCTCACAAGAAAGATTATGTGCATTGGCAATGATTTCAATTGAAAATGAATTTTTTGATAATTTGAATTATGATGAGTTGATTGAAGAATTTGCATCAATAAATGCAAGGAGAAGTGTTTTCCTTTGAATTGGATTATAAAGTACCATAATCGGGTTTGTGAACTACCGCAACATGCTCTGGTATGTCATGCTCTATTTCTTTATAATTTTTTATTTTCTTTGAGTTGGTTTATTTAATATGTTTGATTAAAAGTTTCTATTATAATTGCACCATATGAATCAAATTTTAGCATTTGAGGACGTGTTAAACAAATATAGGCGTCGCGTTCTTCAAAAAAAATCTAATGAAGTTGGTTTCATGGTTTTACACCAACCGATAATGTTTTTAACTATTTAAAAGTGTGTTTTTGAATTCAGCTAATATGTTATTTTAAATTTGTAGGTTCGAATTTTTATAGGTTTAGAAGAAGTGGGCGATCAAGATAAAGATGATTCATTCTTTTTTTCAAAAGCTTAACAGGTCGGTTTTTGCAAACTTTAATTCCTTTTCTGATTGGTTTTGAAGTGGTTTAAAATGTTAAAAAGTGTACAATTTTTTTGTTTAAGCAAAAATGTTGTTTTTCTTTGTTTACATACATAGAAGACTGAAGTTTTCATACGATTTAAAGTCTTGTTTGACATTCATTTTTAATAGTTTTTTAAGCAACACAGGTATAGTTTTAAACATATATTTTTGTATTGTTTTTTTTAATATTATGCGGGCCAACATATGAATTGGTCCGCAAGTGGACTGAATTGTTTTTTTTTTGAAGTCCGCATGTAATGTGGGCTTAAATGGATTTATAATTTTAGGTATGTAAAGTGTGAGTTCTGATCTGGTTTGATTCGACCTAATCCTATAACCATTCATATTTAAAGTCCAACATTTTTATAATTTGTCTTGGCCAACAAGACTGTCCGGACCATCCTTATGTGAGATCGGGTCCACCTTTACATGTTAGAGGAATGACGTGTGCTGCCCTTATGCATGCTTTGGGCTGCCCTTATGCGAGACGGAGCGTTGTAGGCCTAACCTTACGCGAGGACCGCGATACCCTTACGCGACTAAGGTTTTGGGCGGAAGTCCCATACGTAGTCATTGTCATCCTTTACGTAGCGGATGATGACCCTTACACAACGGTCAAGCTACCCTTACAAAACAGGTGAAGTACCCTTACGCAATGAGGATTCGACCCTTACGCAGCGGATTGGGTGATCTTTATGGGGGTTTGAGTCTGGTTTCTTGTGAACTTGATTGAAGTTTTCTCTAGTTCTTGCGTTGTTTTGTTTTTGCGTAGTGTCTGTATGGTGTTTTGGATGCTATTGTACGCATCTCACGGCTGTTTTCTTACATTTATTTTCTTATTGGAAATATTATTGTCGTTTTCTTGTTGTGGTTGAGTTGGAGTTATGAGTGGAATAATATTAAAGACTACCGTCCACAAAATTGCCATGGTAAAAAAAAAAGCTTTGGAAATTGATTTTTAAATAAACTGCTACGTTTCACTGTTATACCATGTGAGACTGTCCAGTTTTGACAGGGGATTCGAGTCGACCGACATATATCCGCCACACAAACCTTATCTTTTATTCTGCAAAGAAAGCAGGAGGAGAATCGATAGGGTGCACGGCTTTGATGGAGGGTGGAGATTGTGCCACGCGGATGGCGGGGTCCCTTCCATTTGCCCTTGGTTCCGATAAAAGGGAAGTCCACCGCCTCGAGAAGCGATCAGCCGGTTTAGTTTGCTAACCATGGCGCTGGAGGTGTGCGTCAAGGCGGCCGTTGACGCTCCTAACGTTCTTGGAGACTGTATGACCGATCTCTCTACTTTCCCGCTGGCCCCATCGCTATCTGTTTTTACCATAATCTCTGGATGCTGTTTATCCACAGGTCCTTTCTCCCAGAGAGTGCTTCTGACCCTCGAGGAGAAGAAGGTTCCCTACCAAACGCACCTGATCGACATTAACAACAAACCCCACTGGTAATCTCAATTACAATTGCGATCGTCTCCGATTCGCTTCTTGCTCTCCCTCCCCCCTTCTCCGACAATCTTGATGCTGTAATCGTGTTAGAAGAACTAACGCCACTTTAATCCCTCCTCGCCGTTGTTGTCGTACTGGTAGGTTTTTGCAGGTGAGCGCAGAAGGGAAAGTGCCGGTGGCGAAGTTCGACGGCAAATGGGTTCCCGACTCAGATGTCATCGTCGGTATTCTTGAGGAGAAATACCCAACCCCTTCGCTCCCGACGCCCCCTCAATACTCTTCTGTGTATATCTCCGATCTCTCTCTCCTAGGTTTTTTTGGGGAAATTTGATGTAAATTTGAAATTTGGATAGTAGCAATTGCTTACTCAATGTCACGTAATGTTTTAGTGGATCAAAAATATACTCTTCTTTCGTGACGTTCCTGAAGAGCAAGGATCCTGCTGACGGCTCGGAGCAGAACTTGATAGCTGAATTGAAGGCCTTGGAAGAGCATCTCACTGCAAATGTATGTTTCACTTTGTTTTGCTGCGTTCATTTCATCCGGAGACTGCTGATTTATATGAGAATTGAATCAGGGACCGTACGTGGACCATGATAAATTATGTGCGGTTGACTTGAGCTTGGCTCCCAAGTTCTACCACCTTGAGACTGCTCTGGGCCACTTCAAAAACTGGACTATCCCTGAAAGTTTGGTGCATGTCCGCAACTACGTGAAGGTGAGCGATCTTCTTGTCGAAGCATTTAAAGATTTATTTGTGCAGAACCATGAATGCATTCTGTTATATGATGTGGGTCTGATAATTCTTCAACGAGCCATTGGTTAGCAAATGGAAGGGGTGTGCATTTTGTTTAGTCTGTGACATTGGTGGTGTGTTTTGCAATATGCAGCTGCTATTCTCGAGGGAATCCTTTGAGAAGACGAAGGCAGCAAAGGAGCATGTCATCGCGGGGTGGGCTCCAAAGCTTAAATAATCCGTGAGTGGTTGTTATGAATGATGAGTGGTGTTGGTTTGGGGGGGGGGGGGGTTGGTATGGTAATGATATGATGGATCCATGGTAATGGTAAGCTATGTGCGGTTTATGATTACAGTCGCTACTACAAAATGAACTCAATTTATGAGCTTTTTAAATGACGGGAAAGACTATTTATTTGCTTCAGTTTTGTAAAACATGAGACTTAATTATAAAAATGCAGGCTTAATCATCCTGGACAACATTTTGGGTCATGTTGGATTTTTATCATTCAGGCCTCATCACTTGTAGAGCTCGTTTTCTCGAAGTTTGTAGATATTGAAAGGCGCTCATATTTGTAAAAACACTTTGGATGAAAAAACACATTAAATGACAGAAAAACACCTCATCAAGATGTCTAGGAACATTTTCATATGTTGTACCCAATTTGCAAAGCATATAGTTGATACACCTTTATTTGACTATTTGAAATGTCTAGGAACATTTTCATATGTTGTACCCAATTTGCAAAGCATATAGTTGATACACTTTTATTTGACTATTTGAAATGAATCTTTTTATACACCATGATCACGAAATTTGATGTGGCAACATATTAACATCTTTGATTGTTTTGATCCGTTGCTGAACTTTAATCTTTATCTCAATTAAATATTATTTATTTAACATTTATTCTTTTGAAGTAGTATTTATTGAAGATTTATTAATCAATCTCAAATATTAAATAAATATTTATTCATATAATAATTGTTTAATTATATGAATACATAATATTTATTCATATAGTAATGTTTCATCAACATTATTCGGAGATCAAAGGAGCACATTATTCGGAGATCAAATGAGTACGTGTAAATCATGACTAGAAGGACTACTTTGAGTCATCTCTACGCAACGATGATACAATGATCAGGTTAGAACGATCAATACCATCAATAAAGAAAGATCTTAAGATTGAGGTAATCTTTCTTCTTGAGTTTTAAATTAATTAATAATTAAAATGAAATGACCCCCTCTTAGTTTTGAAAAAACCATTTGTTAATATTCTTTGAAAAAATTACATTGGTCGTGACATTCATGCCATGTATATTGCGAATGACCCTTTGAATCCAATAAAATCCAAGTTGACGATAAGCCCAAATTGGTGCTTTTGTTGTGTCCAAAACCAACAATCCATATTCGGAGATCAAAAGAGCACGTGCGAATCATCACTAGAAGGACTCTATTTTGAGTCCTCTCTACACAACGATGATACACCGATCAGGTTAGAACGATCAATACCATCAATGGAGAAAGATCTCAAGACTAAGGTAATCTTTTTTCTTGAGTTTTCAATTAATTATAAATTATAAATTAAAATGAAATGACCCCCTCTCTTCTAATGGCCTGAAAACCTTCATTTTTTATTGATTTTGATAATCCACCTTTTAATGGGTGAGGTGGAACCCTTACAAGACTCGTAGGCGTAATTATTACATGTCTCATAGGCTTTAAAGGAATTCATTGCCTGTAGGCTTTAAACATTACATACAACTCAGACTGACTACTTGAAACTGCTCATCCCTAGCATCTTCATCGTGAAATCAGCTCTCCACCTTCGCATGACTGTTCGGCTAGGCTTTCCCATGCATGCACAGGCTTGTCCTGATGGCAGGTGACATATCTTCTCATTCTTGCAATCCGTTTAGTTTCTGCTATGGTGAAAGTTCCTTGCTCATTCTCCTTCTGGAGCTTATTCCTTGTAGGTTGTCTAGTTTGCATTTGCACTTAACGTGACCCGAAAGCCTTACTGACCCGAAGGTCTGGGTGGCCCGAAGGCCTTAAGGACTTAGGGACCAAATCGGTGGCCCGAAGACCCAAACAGAGGAATAGTCTCATCTGCTACAGTGCCAAACAGCACCTGCTACAGCATCTGCTACGGTATCTGCTACAGTATCTGCTACAGTTTGCTACAGTACTGCTATGGTACCAGAAAATATGCCTCCGCCTAGATTTGATCCCGGGTCTCTTGGATGCATTTAAGGAGTGCTCACCAACCGGGCTGAGGCTCATGTGCAAATGATCCCCTCTCTTGGTTTCGAAAAAATCATTTGTTAATATTCTTCAGAAAAATTCTGTTGGTCACGACATTCACACCATGTATATTGTGAATGATCCTTTGAATCCAATAAAATCCAAGTTGATGATAAGCCCAATTTGGCGCTTCTGTTGCGTCCAACACGAACAATCCAAGCATTGGATCCATAAATTATATCACCATATTAATTGGATTTATCTAAATGAGTATCTTGTGTTCCCAAAAAATAAAATAAAAACATATATATAATTAATTTTAAAAATTCAAATTATCATAATTGTAATCAGAGTACATGATTTTACCATTGCATGGTAGACATTAAATATAATATGTACTTAATTACTTTTTCTTCAAACACATCGACAACTTGTCGTGCTCTACTCATAACTTCCATTGAGTTTATCATTTTTTCTTTTGTAGAAGAAGTACAAGGACTTATAGATATAAAATATGATCAACATGTGATGGAGCTACATATTCATTATATAAATGTCTGTAAAATGAATGAACACTGTTAAATTTTAATGAAAATAGTACATTAGTAATTTGACACAAGAATTATGACAATGTACTTGATATATACATTAATGATAAATATTCCTAACCACTTGTTTAAGAATTTTGTTTACACTTTGAAGACCAATAAAGCAATGAGTTTCTATGTTGTATTTGTATTTTCTGAATAAAATGTCACAAGCATCACCATTTTACAACATTGTATATGCAAAAACTTGTAACATCATCAAGTGTGTCAGATCTGTTGGTTGGTTAAGCGCAAGGTCTCGAGTCTTCTTTTGTGATCTAATAATTTATCCCTTATATTTTCTTAAACCAATATTTTGTTTCCCCTTCTATTATTACATATAATATAATTTAAACATTTTTTATTCAATATAAATGTTAATGAATATTAGTAAGTTTGAAAATGCTATGAATGTTTAAATAACATGTTCCATTGTTTGAATGTGAACACCATCAATGGAAACATGTAGCCCAACTCTTAACACACGAGCAACCTAAATCCTGACTCTCATGTGATCTGATGGTGATTATGTATTGCGAAAGGCATCACATTGAGTATTATATACCATACCGCTTAAAACGAGGTAATGCACGAGTGTTGGTAGATGCAAATCACAATCAATATCACCCAATAATATTTTAAAACAAGTAAATAATCCATAACTTTTTATTTCATAAATATTATAAAATTTTAGGGGAAAATGATTACCTTCGTAGGTTCGGAATTTAAAAGGAATGACTATGTAACATCCCAGCCCGGTTCACTCTACAGTAACCAAATCATAGTTTAATGTGACTATTTCTGATAGAAACTCCTGGCGCACATATCTCATGTGTTTTCAGGCGTGCAAGTGTGATGTCTGATAGGTGGTGGTACTCAAAACACTTGTTTATTGAGTCAACACAAACCTGCTTTCTAAAGGCAAGCAGTCACTGAGACTTTACTAGCGACTCCTTGGAAATGTGCATTAGTCGAGAGGATGATAGGTCAGGGTCATCACACCCTATTAGGAGGATTATTGCCTATTTCAGGACTCTCTTATAGTTGCCTATTTCAGGACTCTCTTATAGATTTAAGTCATGTTTGTGAATCCTTTCTCAGTAGTGTGGTCAATATTTTTGGTTGCCCTCACAAAGATGGCTGATCATTGACATGTGCGGATGGGAAATCAACTACACACACACACACACACACACACACACACACACATATTGGTGGTTCTTAATTTCTTTCTTTTAAAGTATATTTAATCGTTCGTATAGTTGAGCACTCTCGGATTTATCTCCATCCATGGAGACAGAAGGTGTTGTGGTATTGGGATCTAGCCCATGACAGGGGCTTCCTATGTATCTTGACAAATGGAATCATAACCCTCATAGTTCAGTGTCACTAAACTAGACACATTGTACCTTTTAAAGTTGTATGACAAGGACTATAATGGTGCCTTTTAAGGGCGTGTAGGCATGATCGATTCCAAGCAATTTAGATTCATGCAGAACGAACTAACAAGAAGAAGGTTGATGACAATGGTTGGTGTGAGACTTATGCATGGGTGACCCCTTCTGGATTTATCTCATATGGAATATGAACCATTAAGGATGGATATAGTCTCATAGGGAATGTGGACAGTGCTAAGAGGGAATATGGCTCTTTGGGTGAGGCGTGGTTTCATCAAGAGTATAACCCAATGATAGAAATGGATGTTCCCATCATAATATTGCTCAATGAGAAAAGGATTTGGAATCTCATAAGGGATATAGCCCAATGAGAATAGTTGATAAGGAATTTGGCCTTGTATGTTTCACAAGGAATGCAACATGGCGAGGATGTAGAATAATGGTGATGTTGGGCATTGGGTGCTAGGTTTGAAGCTCAATTAGGAGTCCTATGTATTCTAGTTAACAGGGAATTAAATCCCTTGTTGTTAGAGTTTTACAGTTTAAGATCGTGTGATGGGACCATACCTTGCTGTTTAACTTCATGTCGTAAGGACATTATCATGCAATTTTACATCATGAAACTAGGAAGTTTTCCACACAGTTTAACACCATGCTATGGGTAACTACGTGCTATGAAAGGGTTGAAAACAAAAGGTATGAGTGGGGTTTACACACTGGGAATCCCTTTATAGTTCATCTCATAGGAAATGTGGCCCTTTGAGGATGGGTTTCACTTGGGATATGGCCCAATGAAGATGAGTTGGGGCTTATGAATGGGTATCCCTTTATACGGATGGCTCATTAATAGATCATAAGGTTGAAATAATTAATAAGGGCATGATTTATTGGTGATTTCCCCTTTGAAAGAGGCCTTTTATCTTTCATGGAAGAAGAAATGATATGTGGGGGCTTATGCATAAGTTTCTTGTTGCATGTGCCTAATTATTTCCATTTATTGGTCGGATGATAAAGGATGGATAGACACATGGGAAAGATTTCCTCATGAGAGGGTGGCTAGGGATTATGCGCATGCATCTCAGTTAGTGGTTAGTGTGGCACCATAGACTTGCACTCCCGGATCTGGTGCTATAAACACATACTTTATATACTGGCTTCGATACAAACTGTAGATTCTCAGACATAACTATCCCATAATTACATGACTTAAAGAAAATATTGCATCACATACATTCTCAAGAAATTTTAAGTTTAAATATTTAGAGAATTGGGACAAATCATAAAATACTAAAGCTCATGTCTTTTTAAACTAACAATTTTTCCCACTATATAGGAAACTACTTAATCTGTAATAATTCTTCAACATCTCCCAAAAATCCCTAACACATGCTATTCTTGTAGTGATATAATGTATAATAATTTTCTTCATAACCCTAGGAAATGAAAATAGAAGCTAACGGGATGATGGAAAGATGGATTTTGGTGGATGCTAATAGCGAGCAGAGTGCATGAATTGATAAGCATGATCTAATACTGATAAGAGGATTCAATGAAGGGAAGATCAATGAAGAAGAGTATATCCAAACTTGGGACAAGATAGCGTATCACTTTGAAGACCTTATAAAGGATGATCCAGAACTTAAGGTAAATAATCTATCCTGGAAACTATAATTTTTCTAATAGGCTTAAGTTGTTTTTCAATAATTATGGGGTTTCTTTTAAGGAATGTTCTGTTTGAACCTTGTGGTTTCTCACTTTTTCCTTAAAAGTATTTTGATAATAAATAATTTAATTTTCATTCAATTAAATAAATTACATGGATAATAATAAATAAATTCGTGGTGATGGAATTCATAATTCCATACATCTTGAACTTATCATCAAGGCCTCAACCAAGACACCATTCTTTCCATCAAGGTCGTTTCCAATACATCATTCTTGTCTTGAAGGCTACAGTCAAGAAATCTTACTGAATTGGGAAAGCATACACAAAATATCCGAATATGTTAGTCTCATGAGACCGAATGATGCATCAAGGGGCTATATAATACCGGACCACACTCATCACTTGTTTAAGTCCAATGCATTTATCATATGAGATAATGAGTAAACAATACATAATCAACTTTTCCAATAATCATCTATATTGGAATAACAACATATAGAATGCCAATACTTTTCCCCATATCAATAAATGGGATACCATGATCATAAACCATCTAGAGAAAGATGGCATATGGTTACATAAAACATAGTCAACCTGCTTGAGTAATCAATAAGCACTCAGATCAGAATAAAAAATATACGTATTTTCAATAGTCCCCCAATCAATAAATTGATTAAATTTCTATATAAGCGTCCCTCAAACTAAAACCGTATGGATTAATGGTATACAATTAAGTTAATAATTTCCCCAATTAATCGATGCATGACATCTAGGTGAACACCCTTAAATCAAAGGAATGGAAAATAGGTTATTCATAAAGCAAAGGCATTGGAAGAAAGGTTATGCCTATTCATGGTGGTTGGTTAGGAAAGACAAAGGCAGTGATAGTTCATATCATTGATAGAAAATAACATTACATAATCCATCTAGATAAAGAAGGTGGATGGTTTTAAAAGAACATATCCCCAGTGCAACAAAGAAAACTCAGAAGGATGTTGATATAGATAAAAAACATCCTTGAAAAAGAATACTTCAAATGGTATTACACACGAAGGGATCAAAAATTGAATTTTTTGATACCACGAGTTCAACACACCAAATTATATATATATATATATATATATATATTAATTTGATGATAAATCATGTAACATAAATCCCATGAGGTAAAATCCTTTTGAACGTGAAATGGAAAATGGAGGTGAAAACCTAAAATAGCTTTTAGAATTTTTTTTAATATAGACGTAAAATACAAACATATATGCCACTTTAAAAAGTAATTTTTAAAAAGGTGAAGTGAAATATTTTTGAAAAATTTTACTTTTAAAAATAATCTCTAATAAATGATCCTTGAAGGTTCCAAAGATAAAACATTTGATTATAAAAGGAATCCATTTAAAACTTTGAAAATACCTTTGTTGAAAACCCACAATGTAATGAGAGTAATAAAAAATTCTTTGTATTAAAACATAATTTTTCCATTGAGGATTATAAAATACCATATAATAAAATATTAGGTTGGGAGAACCCAATCATGGAAGAATGAAGTCAAAGATAAACCTTTATAACTCAAAGAAAGGATATTTGGGCTCTCAATATCCCTTACGGGCAACGTAATCCATAAGCTAAGAAATATTGGACAATAATTTATGTGGTAGGAATGTAATTAAAAATTAAACAATGAGATAATTCCAAATAATAAAATAAAGTATAGAATTTACCCAACTTATATGAACTAAGTTCAAGAGAACGATTATAACTCAATACATGAAAGTCGAGTTACCAAAAACCATACTATTGGTGTTACAATTGAATCAATAGCCATTTGAAGAAGGTAATATGATTTGGATTAGTATATCCCATGAAATAAAAAAAATTATGATAAAAATTCATCCATGGGGAAAAAATACACCATACAAGGAAAACATGGTGCAAAAAATGTACTATGTCTCAAAGAATCCGAATTTAGACCAAGAAAATCCTTACAACCTTAGAAAATTTTGATTCAGAACCACTTGAAGGATATGATTTCAAATGAAACATTAAATACCATGAATAATGATAGGATAATGATACAAAATATTAAAGCGACAGTAGATACACCTTTCTAAAGAAAACATGGTGTATACTAAGAAGTATGTCTGAAGGAATTGAAAATTGAGATAAGAAACCCTTACCTTAATTCCTGCACAGTCAAAATGAATAATAATATCCTGTATAAAAAATATAACCATATTAATAACTTATTTAAGGACCTTAATCACATATTTTCCATTTATAAACTTCATTTATTATCATTCTCTACATGAATTCTAGCGAGTTATTACATATTTTTAATATCAGGTGTAAGTAATCTTGATTTTTTGAACTAGTTTCATAAAAACAATGTTGGTAGTCATTCTTGTTACAAATTTCATAATTAAAATATAATTAATGGAACTTTAATATATGTTCCATGATATTTATAAAGTTATAATTTCATTCCATGTTAGTTTTGGTTACAAACCATGAATATGGATTTAACGATGATCATGTTTTGGTGATTCTTAACAAATAAAAGGTGTTTTCTTAATTAACAAGATTAAAAATAATGTTACAATTATAGAACCAAAAAAATAATTATTTATATATTTATATCATATTATACCATTAATTATGTTTCAATATTCATCCATGATATAAATTCATATCATTGTTCAAGTAGGTGGTTAAACTGATCCAACCATGAACATACCATGATTAATTGAGGATTATATCGAGGTTTAGTTGTAATATCATTATACTATAATCATAATGATATTATTTAGTGTTTATTAGTGTGATATATCACAATTTTATCGAATTATAATAATTAGTAATAGATTTAAAAATATTACATAATATGAATATGAATATTTTCTTCGTAGTACGCTTATTTTAAACGATTGGATTGATGATGATCATTTGTTGATCATATCATTAATAGGTTCTCCAATTTTTCATATGAGAATAATAATTATATCATAAAAATAATATTTATTCATTAAATAAATTATTATGATGATCCATTAATGGAGGTAATGAAAAGAAAAATGGAAGTCAATCGTTCCATGGAGTCAGTAGTCCACACACACACACATTAATAATGATTTCATTTTTCATAGAACAAGAGAAATGTATAATATGTTTTATAATTTTAAAATGTAATTTTTTTATAAATATAATACTTATATAGTAAAATCCATATTAGGACCATCCTTGTAAGGCAGTGAAGGAAAACAAAACACGTCGCGTCATGGCGGCTGTAGTCCGCACAACACACAAACGACAATTTCATTTTTTTAATAGAAAAGGGAAAAGTGGTTAATTCATGTACCATCATTATAATTACATACTAGTATAATAATTTTACCGATTTTATAATTTTGATATGATGTAATGGAATTTGAGTAAGAATAAGTGCACATAAATAAATAGAAATGATAAAGGATTAGTTAGAGATTTATACCTCACCTCTTGGATTATCTCCTTTCCAAAGGGGGTTAAGCCTTTGAGGGATTGTATTTTGAGAAGAATAGAACCACTTGAAGGTGTATAGGAATGTTTAGGATAGGTTTGGTAAGATTTTGGGAAAAATAAGTGGGTTTTGGTGTATGGAAAAGTGAGGAGAGGAGTGCCCCTTTTATAAGTGAAAAGGGACAATATTTTTATAAATACCAAAAACTTTTCAACAATGAAAAGTTTCTCTCAAATAAAGTGGATAAAAAATTGGTAAATAATGTATTTATGAATATATAATGTTGGTAATGACCTTAAAAACACATTAGAACACATCTTTTAATCATTTTTAGCCTTTTTCACTAGGTTAAACCTTTTTAACCCAGATTTACTCTTACGCGATAACTAGTTTTTACCTATGTAAGTTATCCTTTATGCCTAAAAGTAAAATGGTAATTTTTTGATAATTTGGACCTACTTATTCCAAATTTTAAATTAATTTAATAAATTTTAATTTCTAAAAGTTATAGAAATTAATTCTAAAATAATGATTGTATAATGTAGTAAAATAATTTTTGAGAAAAACAAAATTTAAGTTATAAAATGAAAAGTATGGGTTTGTAAATTAAAAATTATATTTTAAAACATATAATGAAGCTTGTAAAAATATATTTTTTTTCATGAAAAAGGTTTAAAAATTTCTATGTCATACATACATACTAATAATGACATTAAATCATGGTATTTGTAAAAATGATGTTTTGCACTATTCATCTAAAAATCCATCTTTTTAGAAAAAGACTGAAAATTAATCTTAAGAAAATATTACTATGATGAATCTAAAAATAATATTCAAATTTTCAAATTAAAATTCTAAAATTTATAAATTTAACTTTTAAATAAAAAATGAGATATAATGAAAAACTATTTTATAGGAAAAACAAATTTTCAAATATTAAATGTTATTATTATTATTTCGTATCATTTAAAAAATAATTTTTTGTTAAAAAATTATTAATATAAAAAATATTTTATCATCATTAATTATAAATTTCTTGAAATAGAAATGAATTTCACGTAAATGGATTTTTTTTTGAAAAATACTTTAAACAAAAAATGATCTTATTAGCCATTTTAGGTAAACTAATTAAATTTAAATAATATTAAAAGTAGCCTTTATTTTTTTTATAAATATATTTCATAAAGAGGTTACTACTATTCATTATCAATAATTTAATGTATAGGTTTTGATAGCCTAAACATATCACATTTTCATTTTAGTTTGATGTTGCGTGTAGAGAAAGCTATCAAACACGTTGTTTACTTATGTAAAATGTAAAGTGAAATATCAAATCATTGAATTATACCCCCTTAAATAAATTTCAACCTCACAATTTTAATTATTAATCATTAAAGATAGTAGTTGAGTGTATTCTTAACATATTCATTATTTAGGGTATAACCACTAATATGACATCTACCTTACTCTCTTAGGCTATATCAAATTACTTATATTTCTTCAAACAAAATTATCCATTCATAAAATAATATAACCAACTATGTATATACCCTAATCATATATTCTTCATAACATACTTTTTCCAAAATCATTTGAATCTCTAAGACATTAAACCATAGTGAAACCATATATCCTTCTAGAAATTAACTCCATATATAACCCTCAAATGGTATTAATAACTAGTTTATAAAGTCACAAAATAATAAATATATATCACAATCCCAAAAACTAGATGAACTTTACAAAAAATATCATGAATAAATTATCAATACCAAGATTACATATACTGTCTAACTTACTTTTTTAAAAATCAATCATCCATTTATTATCTTAAAAACAAGTGTATATTAAACCTAAGAGTTATCCATCCATCAATCATGTGTTCTTAGATGGTTATCCCCATCATTATAAAATCAATTTTCTAGGTTATTAACACCATTTAATATATGTTTCCAAACCTTTAAAGTAGAACTATTGAAGAAAAATACATAGATGTTTCACATAATCCTGACAACTTTTAGAATATACTAGAATATCATTGATAAATATCAATCACTAATGAAAATATCTAAGAGTATCAAGATTTAATTTCTATTCAAATATCAACCTCACTACCTTAGGTAATACTAGGAAACTCACCTTTATTCTATCATAATAAGAATATACTAAAATTCTAAACTATTTAAGAAAACCCCCTTACCCAGTTATAAGACATAGTGGTTTCTAGAAACATATCTTTCTCAGATTCATCTTCACAATCATGTTTCAACCAAATACTAAATCTAAAATGTTTATGATAATATCCAAAATATTATTATGAAAACATAAATCTAAATATTTCTTCCTCTATGACACATTCAATTTTAACATATGATACTTTCAGTTTAACCTATGACTCTCCTTGTTCAATCCTTGGTTATCCACGATCATTTATTTTATTAAGTTCTGTAACCTAATTTTTTAACATCATACTTAAATCCTTCATAATGGTTCATAAATAGAATGCGATTAACCAAAGAATATTCCCTAGGAGTGTTAAACCAATTGCGCAGTTAGGCCTCTTTGTCACACATCAGGTGATGGTCAAGTTAATACCCAATCCACCTTTTTTGGAGGTATTACCCCTAGGTACATCTATTCTAGAGCCTGCATCCAATTTTAGTATCAAGATATTTATGAAATTTCTAGGAGAACCATACAATATCTACTTTACCAAAACTTTGGGATGTTATCCTATATTTGGAATTCTTTCTTAGAATTATTCCAATTATTTTTACTAAATTTCTTTTCTCCCAACATCCAAATAAAATTTTCATTATTGCCTTAACATTAAGTCATATAATATTCCAATGGGTTATATATACCTTTGAAATTATGATCAAACTTAACTTTTCAACCATTAAATTATCCTCAACAAATATCCTAATATTCAAAGTTATCAAAATCTTGATTTGATACCAAATATAGCACCCCAAACCCACACTCCCGAATCCAGCTATATAAAACATAGTTTACGTACCAGCTTCGATACCAACTATATATTCCTAGACGTAATTATCCCATAATTACATGAATTAAAGGAAAAAAATTCATTACATATATTCCTAATACCTTTTAGGTTTAGAGTTTTAGAGAATTTTACAAATCATAAAATACTAAATCCCATGTATTTATCAACTAATGGGAATTCTTTTCCACTATATAAGAAACTACTTAATCCATTTTAATTCTTCAACATCTCCCAAAACTTCCCAAAAGATGGAATTCATCTAGACTTATCATGTGTAATAATTTTCTTCATAACATAGGGGAATGGAAACATAAGAAGGGGTGAGCTCAAATTCTTAGTATGATAAAACATATAACTGAAACAATCAGGGCATACACATGACATAAATATTATGACTGGAATAAGTGATCATCATAATTCTATAATCAACTAAAACTGTGAGCATAATATATCTATGGATTACAATGAAAATAAATAAATAACATGATTTAGAATTAAAAAATTAATGTTGATGGAATGAATAATGTCATAAATATTTCTTACTATCAATGCCTCAACAAAGATATCATTATTTCCATCATGGTCATAGCTAATACATCATTCTTATCTTAAACACTATAGTCAAGAAATCCTGCTGAATTGGGAAGGTATACACAAAATACCCAAACATGTTTTTCTCATGAGACCTATAGATGCATAAAGAGGCTATATAATATTGGGCCCCACCCTAAAATTGTTTATGTCCAAATAATTCATCATATGAGATAATGAGTAAACAATACATAATTAAATTTTTCAATAATCATCTATATTGGAATAACAACAGAAGGAATGCTAATAATTTTCCCTATGTTAATAAAAGGGATAACATGATCATAACTCATTCTGATAAAGAATGTGGATGGTTAGAAAATACATAGTCAACTTACCTGAGTAACCAATAAACATCTATATCAGAATAACAAACATATGCATTTTTAATAGTTACTCAATAAATAAATGGAATCGATTTCTATGTAAGAATCCCTCAATATAAAACAATATAAAGTAATAGTATATAGTTAAGTCAATAATTTCCCCAATCAATCAACTCATGGAATCTAGGTGAACACCCTTCAATCAAAGGAACGGAAAACAAGATATTCATAAAGCAAAGGCATTTGAAGAAAATTTATGCCTATTCACAGTGGATGGTTTGACAAGACAAATGCAATGATAGTTTATATATTTGATATAAAAGAAAATTATATAATACATCTAGAGAAATAAGTTGTATGGTTGAAAAAGAACATATCCCTATCATAACAAAGGAAAATTAGAAGGTTGTTTTCATAGATGAAAAACATCCTTGTAAAAGAATGCTTCAAACGATACTACATAAGAAGAGATAAAAAATAGAATTGTTAGATATTGTGAGTTAAATCACCCAAATTATAAATTTATATATTTATTATAGGATAATTCATGTAACATAAATCCCATGAGGGAAATACTTTTGAATATGAAAGGGGAAATATAGGTGAAAACTTAAAATAGATTTTAAAAAACATTTTTAACATTGACATAAAATAAAAATTTACATGTTACCTTCTAAAGCAACTTTTGAAAAGGTGAAGTAATTTTTTTTGGAAAAAATATAATTTAAAAAAATATTACAATAATGGAGCCTTGAAAATGATATAAAGTTTTCTATATAAAATTTGGAGCTAAAGATAAAACATTTGATTATGAAATGATCCCTTTTAATACTTTAAAATTACCTTTATTAAAAAACTACATTGTAAAGAGGGTAATAAAACCTTCTTTGTATTAAAAATTAATTTTAACAAAGAGGATTATAAAATAACATATAATAAAATACTAAGGTGTGAGAACCCAAGAAATACAGAACAAAGTTCAAGAAATTTTTTTATAACACAAATAAAGGATATTTGAGTTATCAATATCCCTTACAGACAACATAATCTATAAGGTAAGAAATATTCAACAAGGATTTATGTGGAAGGAATTTAATTACACAAAAAAAATTAGAGAATACCACATGATACAATCAAGGGTATAATGTACCCAAATTATATGAAATAAGCTCAAGGGAATGATCATAACTCAATGAGCAAAAGTTAAGTTACCAAAAAACCTTACTACTGGGGTAAGAATTGAATCAATAGACATTTGAAGAAGGGAATATGATTTAGATTAGTACATCCCATGAAATAAAAAAAATGTATGATAAAAATATATCAATGAGAAAAAATACACTATAAAAGGAAATCATGGTGCACAAAAATGTATTATGTCTCAAAGATTCACAATTTAGACCAAGAAAATCCTTACAAACTTAGAAGATTTTGATTCAAGACCCCTTAAAGGATAGTATTTAAAACGAACCATTAAATACCACGAATAATGAGAGGATCATGATAAAAAATATTAAAGTGGAAATAGATGCACCATTCCAAATAAAACATGGTGTATAATAAGATGCATGTCTAAAGGAATTAAAAATTGTGACAAGAAATCCTTACCTTAATTCCTTATTAGTCGAAATGTTCTCTAACCTTAGATATAACAAAGATATACATATTAATAAATTATTAAATAACCTTAATAATATATTATAATCTTCATTTATAATAATTATCTATATGAATTCTAGTTAGTTATTACCTATTTTCAATATCGGGTGTATGCAATCTTGATTGTTTTGAACTAGTTTCATAAAAACGGTGTTGGTATTCATTATTGTTAAAAATTTCATCATTAAAAGATCATTAAAGGCATTAGAATATATGTTTCATGATATTTATAAATTTATAAATTCATTAAACAATAGTTTTTTCTACAAACCATGAAGATGAAAATCGACGATGATCATGTTTTAGTGTTTCTTAACGAACAAAAGGTGTTTTATTAATTAATGAGATTAATAATAATGTTACCATTTCAAAGAAAAAAATAATTAATTAAATAGTTATATTATATTATATTGGTAATTAAGTTTCAATGTTCATCCATGAAATAAATTCATAGCAGGGTTCAAGTATGTGGTTAAATCGACCCAAACATTAATATACTATGATTAATGGATGATTATGTGGTGGTTTAGTTGTAATATAATTATACCATAAGCATAATGATATTATTTTCTATTTATTAGTGTGATATATTAGAATTAGAAAGAAGTAGAAGAAGAGTTAATGGATTTAAAAACATCACATAATATGAAAAAGAATATCTTTTTCTTAGTATTGTTTTAAATGATTTAATTAACGATGATTGTTTGTTGACCATATCATTAATAGGTTCTCCAATTTTTCATACCAGATCCTTAATGATATTATAAAAATCACATTACATTCATAAATTATATATATAAATATAAATTTATATCATTTTTATTTTATGCATAACATTTTACTCTTCACATAATATATTACACCTTACCAAAATTCAATACGTAATATATTACATTCATCAATAATATATTATTTCCATTAAAGACTTTTCCCTTAGCCAAAAAACCAACACAAGACATTTTTATTCATGCGTAATATATTTATCCAAGCACATAAAGTTTTTCCTTACTACGGGAAAACCATAAATATCATAATTTTCCATACGTAAGGTTTTTCCCTTTAGGAAAAATCTTAGGTAATATTTTTTTGATACATAAGATAATTTCACCCACGTGTATGATGTTTTTTTCTCCTCACTATGGTATATAACATTTTATACATTAGAGGATTTTCATACATAAGGATTTATATAAAATTTTAAAAAATAGCTAAAATCTTAAAATCTACAAAGCCTTCCAAACTCTCCTTAATCGGCTGCAGCACTCCCAGGGCCTCCCCAAACCTCATAAATGCTGAAAAATAGCAGCAACCAACCCTTAACCCCAACTTAACTATCAAGACTAATTATCGACCTATTCTAGCACTCTAAACACCTCTATTATGTTCCAATACACTTTTCCAAGCCAAGATTAGACCCTAAAAACCAAACTCATAAGTGAAACCTTAAATAAAAAACCCAATCATATATAAATACATATTTAAAGTTGAAATTTTTAGATTTAAAAAAAATAAAAAAAATTATAGGTTTTTTCCAAAAAAATTAAACAAATTCTCACCCAAACTGGATTGGGATATTACAAAATCCCCACTATTCAGTTGATCATTATCGCATTCTCAAACCTCACTAACCCTCATCAGTGAATAAATCTTGACATTTCATCCGCATATAGGACTACCACTCCCATGTATCCTTTTAGAAACGACCATGCTATGATTTCACTTACACTAAAGTAATTATTTTTCCATGTAGAGTATCCTCACTATGATCCACAATATGGTCTGGATTCTCCACAAATGATGCATCGACTTTAGGATCCACATCCTCAATATTTATCACATGATATGGATCAGGATAATATTGTAAAAGATTCGATACTTGAAATACATCATCCATAACACTGTATCACTGAGGGAGATCCAATCGGTATTCTACTATAGTGATTCTCTCTATAATTTCAAGCAGTCCCAGATATCTTGCTACTAGCTTCCCTTTCCTCTGAATATGTTGATGTCCCAACCTAGGTGATACCCATAGAAACACTTGACCACACACCTCTAACTCAAGAGGATGACATTTCCAGTTAGCATATGATCTTTGCATACTTCGAGCAGTTGACAACCAATTATTGATAAATTAGATATGATCCAATGTCTTTAGTATGAGACTTGTCCCAACAATCATAGACTTACCAAATTCTATCCAACATAAAGGTGAATGAAAATGAATACCATATAAGACCTCAAATAGATCCATCAATATCAATTCTTGGTAGTTATTTTTGTATGAAAACTCTTCTAGTATTGAATGGTTCTCCCAAGAACCTCCAAAATCTAGGACACATGACCGAGGAATGACCTCAAGTATCCATATAGTGTGCTCAGACTCTCTATCGATCTATGGATGCTAACCAGTGCTCAGATGCACCTGCGATACAAGTACCTTTTGAAACCCTTTCCAGAAATATAAAGTAAAGTGATCATCCCTATTCGAGAAGATACTCTAAGGTATAGAGCTTATCCATCACATCAACTAAAAGGTCTCCTAGATTGGTAAAAAGTGAGGAACCTTGGTTAACAAATCCATAACCACCCACACTATATCACTGTCCCAGGGTGTCCTTGAAAACCGAATCCTGAAGTCAATGGTAACATTATCCCATTTCTACTCAGAAATGGGTAGTGACTGAAGAAGATTACCAGGCCACAACTGTTCATCCTTCACCTACCGACACGTGGATAAACGTATAAAAAACCCACAATATCCCTCTTTGTCCCATGGCACCAATACTGCCTATGAATGTCTTGGTACATCTTGGTCAAACTAGGATGAACAACCCATTTTGAGGCATCTGATTCCCTCATCAGATCCTCATGCATGCTCGCAGGGACTATAACACAATGTTGAATATAAAGAATCTCTTTAGCATCCAGAGACTAGTCTACACTACGAGATTTTTGACTTTTTTGCGAAGGGACAGGGTCCCGTCGCAAAAAACCCATCAGTAGAGACTATTTGCGATGAGAATTTTAACCCATCGCAAATAATTGATAAAAACGAGTATTTGCAATGGTAATATCTTCCTGTCGCAAATACCTTTGGCACGCGGTGCTCGCCAAACCGCGGGAAGGCTATTTGTAACGATAATTTTACCACCATCGCAAATAAACAGTCGGTGGGAAAGTATTTGCGACGGTTCCCATCGCAAATACTTATATGTCATTTTAAGTTATTTGCGATGAAATTTTTTCTCATCGTAAATATGTTTTTTTACTAGCTCCACCATTAATACCAGTGGTACTATTTGTGACGGGACCCTTCACAAATACTATTATTTGTGACGATATTCCCCTCGCAAATAGCCCCGCAGCAAATGATCTAACCTACATACCACCCCCCCAGATTTTTTTTCATTCCATTTGTTTATGAACATCTCACTCCTTTTCTTCTCTCATATTCTTCTGTCTAAAGTTTTCAAAGTTTTAAACTTTACAGGGGAGCAACTTTCAAACTTTGCATCCACTAAAAGATTCAGTTTTAAGATATTAAGTTATTTTATTTATTTTGTTTTATATTAGTTATAATTATTATTAATTAGAAGTAGTTATATTTATTTATCATTAGTTAGTTTTATTTTGCATCAATTAGTTTGAAGTAAAAGTAATTAATTTTAATTACAAGTATTTAGTTATAATTATTAATAATTAGTAGTAATTAGTAAAAATTAGTAATATTTTATAATATTTAATAAAAATTATGTAATATTTAGAGGTAATTAATAAAAAATTGTTATAAACTAATAAAAATCAAATAGCGGTAATTAGTAAAAAATAGCAGTAATTAGCAATAATTAGTGGTAATTAACAATAATTAGCGGTAATTAGCAATAATTAGTAATATTTTATAATTTTTAATAAAAAAGTAATATTTAGGTGTAATTAAAAAAATTGTTATAAACTAAATAAAATTAGTAAAAATTAGCGTTGATTAGTAGAAATTAGCAGTAATTAGTAATAATTAGTGGTAATTATTAAAAATTAGTGATAATTAGTAAAAAATAGTTGTAATCATTAAAAATTAGCTATAAATCACAATAATTAGTAAAAATTAGCAGTAATTAGTAAAAACTAGAGATAATTAATAATATTTTGTAATATTTTTTAAAAAAAATAAGTAATATATACTGCTAATTAGTAATAAATTGTTTTAAACTAATAAAAATTAGTAAAAATTAGTGGTAATTAGTAAAAATTACTTATAATTAGTAATAATTAGCAGTAATTAGTAATAATTAGCCGTAATTAGTAAAAATTAGTGGTAATTAGTACAAATTAGCAGTAATTAGTAAAAATTAGTGATAAATCACTATAATTATTAAAAATTAATGGTAATTAAAAAAAATAGTAATAAATCACTATAATTAGTAAAAATTAGCAGTAATTAGTAAAAATTAGCGCTAATTAGTAAAAATTAGCCGTAATTAGTAAAAAATAGCGGTAATTTGTAATAATTAGTAGTAATTTATAAAAATTAGCAATAATTAGTAATAATTAGCGGTAATTAGTAAAAATTAGTTGTCATTAGTAAAAATTAGTGGTAATTATTAAAAATTAGCAGTAATTAGTAATAATTAGCAGTAATTAGTAAAAATTAGCGGTAATTAGTAATATTTTGTAATATTTAATAAAAATTAAGTAATATTTTGTAGTAATTAGTAAAAGTTAGTGGTAATTATTAATAATTAGCATTAATTAGTAATAATTAATGGTAATTAGTAATAATTAGTGATAATTAGTATAATTAGCATTAATTAGTAAAAAATAGCAGTAATTAGTAAAAATTAGCTGTATTTATTTTTATATTTTGTAATATTTAATAAAAAATAAGTAATATTTAGTGATAATTAGTAATAAATTGTTATAAACTAATAAAAATTAGTAGAAATTAGCGGTTATTAGTAAAAATTAGCTATAATTAGTAACAGTTAGTGGTAATTAGTAATAATAAGCAATAATTAGTAAATATTAACGGTAATTAGTAATAATTAGTATAATTATTAAAAACTAGTAATAAATCATTATAATTATTAAAAATTAATGGTAATTAATAAAAATTAGTGATAAATCACTATAATTAGTAAAAATTAATGATAATTAGTTAAAATTAGTGATAAATTTCTATAATAATTTTATATTAGTGGTAATGACTATAAATTAGTAAAAATAAGCGGTAATTAGTAATAATTATTGGTAAAACACAATAATTGGTAAAAATTTATAAAAATAAGCAACAGTTAGAAAAAATTAGTAAAATATATTGGTAATATTTAAAAATTACTAAAAATTAGTGATGATTAGTAAAAATTAGTAAAAAAGTAGTGATAAACAAGTGTAATTAGTAATAATTAGCAGTAATTAGTAAACATTAATGGTAAATCACTATAAATATTATATAATGGTGGTAATTATTAAAAATTAATGTTAAATCACTATAATTATTAAAAATTCTATTAATTAGTGGTACTTAGTGATACTTTGTATTTTTTAGTATAAATTATTAGACAACTAAAAATGAAATAGGTCATCAATTTATAGGTGATGAGTAATGATAAATTTGGATATGGTTGGTATAAATTGGTGCAATGAAAAATTTAGACATGGATGGCATAAATTGGTTTCATCAACTCGATGATTGTGAAATCTATGATTTATACCTTTTTAGTAAATCATAGAATTTCCAATCTTCAAGTGGTTAGAAATGACTGATTTGTGCCACCCATGTCCATCCATCCAAATCCATTTTTTTTCATTTAAAAAAAAATCTAGTTTAAGGGTTACCTGTAACCATATAAATAAAATAACTAAATTCAAAAACACCAAATCCGCGATACCTAGACATTAAAGATTTCATTTCAAATTTTCAAATTTCAAAATTAAAGCGAAATCATGACCAAACCACACGAAAACCTCGTGTTTCACAACCACATTGAGCCATGATCCATGACATCATGTGCCTACATCATCATAACAGAGTAGGTTTCCAGTGAGACCATCCACCAGAATTGTCGTCGTCATCGTCACCGTCCCATCACCATCATGTCTTCACTCACCTCGATCACCATCCTCATCGGTTCAAAACACCACTGTTGACATTGTAACCATCGCTCATCCAAGAACTGACATTGCCGCTAAGAATGCTGCTTTCGTCGCTTCCGAATCGCTCATCGCTGAGTCCCAAAATGTCAAAGCTCGTCATCAGTATTATACAATCACCACAGTCTCATTGTCACACCACCAATGACCACCACCAGAGAATGAAACAAACCATATAGAACACATACCACCATTGAGGAAGAAAACCAAATATGGAAAAAAGAAACCGGGGATTAAACCCTAAAGGAAAATGAAACAAAAGGAACCTGGGAATGAAACCCGAAAAAGAAGAAAGGAAGGGGATGAAACCCTAAAGGCACCAGGAAAAAGGGAAAATCGAGGAAGAAATTTTGGAGAAGAAACCCTAAAATGAGGATCATCAACTGGCAAACTGCATAGCCCAAAACCTCTATGAATATGTCACTCCAGATCCAACCTAGAGAGGAGCAGTGGAATGCTAGGTCAGAGCATGGTTGAGGTGGAAGAGGATCAAGTTGTGCAAACAAAATCAAAATGACTCTAGTAGCACCTAGAACCCCATCATATGCCGAACCCCAAATCCCAAATCCCCTTGGTTATCACCGCAACATCTCTAACCAGGAGAGGAAAATATTAACTTATGCCCAAAGTAGGGTTATGTCCATAGAGGGATTCCATAACACAAAACTTTAATGTGATGGCAATATTTATAAATAAATTATGATTTTTTTAATTTCTACTCTTTTTTGGATCATATTTTTTATATTAAATTAATCATAAACAATTTGTTTATTTTATATTTTTTATAGTAATATAGAGTAAGAAAGTCAGCAATAATCTTTATTATATAATCACGATTGAATAAATTATCATGTGAATCTAAACGGTTCTGGTATAAATCCTATATATATTGAGGGCGTTGAATCTTTTTTATCATTTTCATCTTTAAAAAAGAAGTTATTTCATATGGGAAAATTAAGTGTCTATACAAGAAATGTGATTTGAGGAGGTTTGACACATTTAATAACCTTGGAGGTCATCTATTGCGATTTGGTTTTTTAAAAAATTATGTTTTTTGGTATCAACATGGTGAACACAATTTTAGATAAGATACTAATAATTTGGTTCTATATCCATCACAGTTTCAAAATTTAGTACATGATGTGGATGGTCCATCTTTTCAATAAAGTGAAACTCTTGATGATATTAAGTTAACTCTTGAGTTGGAACCATCCTAATTTTATGAGTTTTTGAAGTTTTTTAAGGATTCCTTATATCTTGGCTGCCGGATAAGTAAATTTGATATGGTTTCAAAATTTATGACTATTAAATCAGATAATGTAATATCAAATAGCTATTTTGAACAGATATTCTATTTGGTTAAAGAATTTTTACTGGAAGGAAATGTGTTTCCTACACATTTCTATGAGAGTTAGAGGCTGGTTCATAATTTAGGTCTTGGTTATTAGAAGATGCATGCATATTCAAATGATTGCATCTTATATTATGGTAAAAAATATTCATTAGTTGGTTTTCCTACATGTGGAAAATCGAGGTACAAAGAGGCTCAACTATGTATGTTTGGATTTATTCCTGTAAAATAGTTGAGCTATTTTCCACTTACACCCAGATTGCAACATTTTTTTCTTTATCAGAACACAACACCATTGATGTCATGGAAAAAAAAATATTTCAACTGGTAAAAGATTAAATCATTATAATGATGGTGATTCATGGAAAAATTTTGACCAAGTATATCCATTTTTTCTTCAGAATCTTGAAATGTGTGATTGGGTCTTTCTACTGATGGTTTCTGTCCATTTGGTTCTTGCAACAGTCAATATTCTTGTTGGTCTATCTTTATAACTCCATATAAGTTACCTCCTTAGTTTTTGATGAATGATCCACATATATTTTTGACCTTATTAATTCCAAGACATACAAAAAAGAATATCAATGTTTATTTTAATCCATTGATTGATGAGTTAAATTTATTTTGGAGTAATGGTGTCAGTATATATGATGTTGTTGCGAAACAAAATTTATTCATGAAAGATGCATTGATGTGGAAAATTAGTGACTTCCCAGTATATGAAATGTTATCTAGATGGAGTAAACATGGTCTAAAATCGTGTTCGTACTATATGGGAGATAAAAAATCATTTATTCTCATCAATGAAAGAAAACCTTATTTATTCGACTGTCATAAAAGATTTCTTCCTACCAATCATAGTTTTTAGAGGAACAAATATCATTTTGGAAAAGGTATAATTGAAAAAGATAGACCTCTGACAATGATTTTAGGTATTGAGTTAAAATATATTATCTCTTCATTACCCCCATTACCTTTGGACCAACTATAAGCCAACAAAAAATAGATGGTTTTGGGAAAACACAATTGGATAAAATATAGAATTTTTTGGGATATTCCATATTGGTCTGATTTTTTGGTCCGTCACATGTTGGATGTCATGCATATTGAGAAGAAATATTTTGATAATATATTTTATATAGTTTTTATGCACCTTATAAGACAAAAGATAATGTAAAGGCATGATTAGATCTTGTCCATATTTGTAGGTGGCTAGAACTTAAAACTATTTGAAAATGATAGATCACAGAAGTCAATGAAGCCAAAAGAATATTTTATAGTTTTCAAGGAAAATTGTTTATTATTTTGTTAGTGGATTACATATTTGAGGCTTCTATATGGTTATGTTTCTAATTTGGCTATACGTGTTAGAAATGGTCATATTACCGGATTAAAAAGTCATGACTATCATATTATAATGGAATGAATTATACCAATTGGATTTAGAGGTTTGTTGAATTCTATGATTTGGGACACACTAACATAAATACCATATTTTTTTGGGACATTTTTGTAGAGAAAACAGACTATGATGCACTAAGTGGACTGCAAGAATATATTGTTTTAATTTTATGTAAATTAGAAAAAATATTTTCGCTAGCTTTATTTGATTCAATGGAACATTTTGTTTTAAATTTTTTATATGAAGTAAAATGTGGAGGGCTAGTACTATTTTGATGGATGTACCCATTCAATAGATGCATGCAAAAATTAAAGAAAAAGGAACGCAACAAAGCATCAGTTGAATGATCAATTACAAAAGATTATTTATAGGAGAAATTTTCTTTTCTTATGCTCACATTATTTTCAATATGAATATCCCTCAAAACATAAACTCATGGGATATAATGAGGGAAATGTTGATGATGAAATAAACAATCAATTATTAGTTTTTAATCAGCCTGAACTTGGGTTTGGTGGAGTTCATGAATGATGGATTTTAAATGAAGAACACCGTAGGGTTTATATATATATTCTTCTAAACTATGAAGAAATTACACCATCTGTACCATGAGTAATCCTATAACTTATTATATTTATTTTTTCAAGTAAATTAATATTATTTTATTTGTATATTATATGATAATCATATAAATAAACAATCTCCACAAATTACAGCAGTTTCTCTTAAAGAACGTTGATAAAATAATTTTTCTTACTGTTTTCAGAAACTGGTAATGTAAATTGTTTATGGTTTAACATATAAAACCAATTTATTACTTGTTATATTGACAAATTATTTTTTCTATTTTCAGGTATCTCAACATACTGATAAAATTGATAATCGATTGTGTGTATTGAGTAACCCACCGTCCAAAATGGTTAAATATTATAATGCATATGTGGTGAATGGTTTTCAATTTCATACATGTTCATATAGAGAATAAAAAAACAATGAATAATGGTGTTTGATTGATAGGATCTCATCATAGAGAAAGTGAACATGGATTTTTTAGAAATTTGGAAGAAATAATTGAACTATTTTATCTGGGATAGAATTATGTAATATTGTTTAAATGTCATTGATTGGATACTGAGAGAGGCTTAAATGTTCATCCACACCATGGAATTGTTGATATTAAATATTAAATCCTTATTTTAGTAAATGAACCATTTTTATTGGCTCATCAGGAACATAAAATTTATTATGAAAATTATTATGCCACTTCAAGAGAGTTAAGTGATTGGTGGAGCATAATGAAAATAAAATCTTAGAAAATTCAGTTTATCCAAAGTGAATGTGGTTCCCCTGAAGTGCAAGAAAATAAATTTTTTCAAGAGACTAATCCAAATCTATCTTTTCCACAAAGAGACATGAATATTAATGATGACACCTCACAGTTATGGGTCAGTGGTGAAGATGATGTTATTGATGTAACAAAGGAATTTAAAATAGCAAGTGATGATGAAGCTGAAACTCCTATGTAAATTGATGATACTGAGTAGGAATATGAAGATATTGATACCATCATATACTAAGATGATGATGGAGATGAAATTTGAGACAATTAAGTGCTGGTTATAATAATATATAACAATTATTATTTTATGTTTCAAATGGCCAAAGAACGTTTATCTGATTTGTTTCGTGAGTTGGAGGAGGCTGATCTACCTGGTGACGAGCATGAAATTACATCATCTGACCCTCAAACTGCTAGAAGTTTAGAGATGACTCAAAGGGGTCATATCTTTTAAGATTGATGATTTCTGACCCCATCCCCGAGTGATGCCCATGTCTTGAGTTCAATCCATGCATGCAGATGTATGTTTAGTTTTGTATTTTAGTTAGTTTTTATTAATTCTCATTAATTAATTTATATATTAATTGGTTTATTATTTGTTCTTTTTTTCACATCTTCTCACATATATCTATTGTATAGGGGAGTTCTATATTGCAGAATTATTTTTCCAGAGCATGGGTGACATTGGATCAGATTCCCCTGGATGTTCATCATTGTATGTTTGATCATTTGATGTCATGTAAATGAATAATAATTATTTTGAAATTTATTTAGTTAGTAACTTGATATAATTAATTATTTTTAGGGTTTATGGTATCCTGTCGATGATATCATGAAGTAATATATATGGGAGGCATGATAGATCTGTATGCATGTGCACTTCCATTAGTTTTTGCACAATATGAGGAGGAAAACCATGCAAAAAGTGAGAGTAACATATTTTGATTAATCTTGATGCACCCACCGACTAGATTACATCTCATCTCAAGTTTAGGATGGATTATGTTCATACTCGATGAGAGCAACTTTTTAGAGGAGAGAATCATTAGGTTGACAGAATAAAGGGTGGTAGGAGGTGATGCATCGAGCTGGTAGCCATATATTCAGTACATATCAGCGATATATGGTAAGTAATTTTTTTAATAATTTATATAACTTTAAATGTGAATTGTTTATTTTATACTCATATATACCGTCGAACATCCCAATATTACGGAGTTCGACATTTATAAGAGGATTTAAAATGATCATGTCACTAGAGATATTATAGGTGATTTCCAATGACATATTGTGGTTAGTATTATTATTTTTTAGTTCTAAAATTAACTATAAATAATATTTTAACTATTTTAATTTTAAATTGAGATTGAAGGAGTCATATAAGGCCTCGACTTCTCAGACACAGGATGAGAGTCAAACTAAGACCAAGGATCAGACCACCAATGTATCAACATTTAATGATGTAGTATGGATGCAGGAGACTTAGTATGCCTTTAAGAAGGGTCGAGTTGTTGGTATCAACTCTTGATTGATGCCTGATAGTTATTATGGTACTGCTATGATGTTAGCATCTAGCTTGAGGGGATCTCATGGAGAGTCATCATCATCTACTATAGAGTATTAGGAGCAGCTATGAGCTCAGGGTGAGGTTATAGAGACCATGTGTAGGGAGCAGGAGGATCTTCATCAACAGTAGCAGCAACAACAAGAGGAGATGTATCGATGGTAGGCGCATCAACATGAGCAGATGATGGAGTACATGTGATGTCTGACTCATGGTTTAGGGATGAAGTTCCCTCCACCACCTCCTTCACATAACCCCTCCCCCTCAATGGTTTATGTATTTTTTTATAAACATTTGAATGTACATATTTTTTATAATATTTTTTTAATTCATATATTTTCAGTTCTATATAGTTCATTTTTTATATTATTACGAATATTTATTATTATTTTTCTTGTTTTATTATTTTATTATTATTATAATTTTTTTATATTTTTGTGAATATTGTGTTTTTTATTATTTTAATTTTTAATTTTACTAATTTTTATTTTTATTAATTTATCAATTTATTATTTTTATTAATTTATTATTATTATTATTTTATTACATTATATTAATATTATTTTTTTTATTTTTTTTTATTTTTTTATTTTTTTATTTTTTTATGTTTTTTGCGATGGGTGGATCATCTCGTCATAAATACTTATTTGCGATGGGTATATCCACCCATCACAAGAGTTTTTAAAAAAAAACTGGGATAAACTATTTTACGATAGCTCGTCGTAAAAAAACTATTTGCGACACCATTTTCTACAATGAGCCATTTATGATGGGACCCTATTGAAAATACTTCAATTTCTAGTTGTGCTAGTGGAACTCCACACCATATATGTTTTCCTTCATAATCAGATAGTATGAATTTGGTAACTTAAGCCTCTTTACTCTAACGAGGAGTGAAAAATGTGATAGATAAAGATGTAAGGGTTACTCATCCCTAGTACTCCTAGATTCCAAGATGCATCTTAGTAAAGAAGGTGTCATCTGTCATTCAGTTTCAGACTCCTACACCATCTGGGTCTACATCTTCATGCTCAAAGCACCAATCATGAAATTACCCTTCCTGAGGGTATATTCTATCTCAAAACCAAAATATTTAAGATACTCTACCCACCTTCACTGGTGAAGGATCAAGTCCCCTTTTGAGAAAATATACTTCAAACTCTTATGGTCAGTATGCACCACAAACCTCTCACCCAAAGAGTAATGTCGCCAATATCTTAAGGAATGTACCACCACTGCTATCTCTAAATCACATGTTGGGAAGTTTCTCTCATGAAACCTTAGCTGCTTGGACCCATAAGTGACCATATGACTATCTTATATCAGAACTAATCCTAGATTGATCTATAATGCATCAGAATATAAGGTATATTCTTTATCTAGATTAGGTAAGTTCAAGATTGAAATTTTCATCAACTATTGTTTCATTTCATGAAAGGATTCCTTACAAGTGTATAACCAAAAAAACTTTACCCCCTTCTTGGTTAGATGTTCTATGAGAGTTTCCAAGTAGTATAAGTTCCGAACGAATCTCTGATAATAATAGGCCAAACCTAAGAAGCTATGAATCTTAAACAAATTCCCAGGTTTCTCCCAAGATACAACTTCTCTAGCCTTCCTGGGGTCTACAGACACTGTTTCCATCATCCTGGAGTACAAAAGTATATCATCGATGAAAATAACCACAAAGGGTCTATATACGGGTGGAATACCCGATTAATCGGGTCCATAAATACCTCTAGTGCATTCTTCATACTGAAATACATCACCAAGAACTTGTACAAACCATAACTACTCTAAAATATCATATGAGGTATGTTTGAAAGCCTCAACCTCAATCATAGAAAACCCAATCTCAATTCAATCTTAGAGAACACCCTATCTCCTATAATTTTATTAAATAAATCATCGATATAAGGAAGAAAATATATATTTTTTACTGTCACTTGTCTTAACTTTTGATAGTCCACATATAACCTTAAATATCCATCCACCTTCTTAGTGAAAAGGACTGGGGGAAGGGATGTACTTGGCTGTATGAACCCCTTTATCTCTTAGAGATCCACATGAGACAACTTGTATGGTGAGATAAAAATAAATATCTATAGATAAAATGATCTTGATAGTATACAGACCTCTCTCTTGGATAGAAATCCCAAGAAATCATTAGGAATAATATCTCAAAACTAATCAAAAATAGGAGGGAAAACATCATGGAACACCCCCCATCACCCAACATAAGATTAGCAATATGGGTTGTAATCCTATTCAGCTGCTGATGGTAAAGTCATATATGACAATCCTATAAGTCCCATTTTATGGTAACTACCACTTTTAAGAGACATAAAATATACCCATAGATGATAACAGTCAATATGGTCTCAATATGGTACTCACCATTCCATCCCAAGGATCAAGTCAAAACCAGTAATCTCTAGCATAATGAAATACCATAGGAATCTATAGCCACCAATCAATAGGGTGTATTCCCTACATTAGTGAATTCCATGGGATCACATCCCTAACAGTTTTTTAATTGACATCAACCCATATAAATATTCTATGGATAGTCCCACTATATCCATGAAATGAGTAGATATAAAATAATGTGATGGTCCTATACCAATTAAGGCTATTACTAAAGTAGAAGGCACTAAAATCACACCTTAAATAGTAGATGCTCCAACATCCCAATAAGTGGGAGTAGAATAAACGATATTCAAATAACCCATGCCTTGGCCTTGGGACCCTGATTTCATCCCCTATTTTTGGAACCAAAGGTTTATATATGTTTATTGGATTATATTTTTTTGTCAATATTTATAATTTTTTTAAGTCTTATGGAATCTATAAATGATGGTATTCTTGAGATAAAAGGTGTTTTTAGAGTTAAAGGCCATTTATCATGCCACAAAATAGAATAAACATACCACAGTTTGATCCTTGTGTCATGTAGAGTGTTTTTATGAAGGGTTGAAAAGTATTCTATCTTCACCATGGAGAATGTGGCTACTTGGTATGTGTTGTACATGAGAATTACAGCTGTGTTAGAGTTTTTTCTAAGACCATGCTAAAGTCTAGGACTATGTCACAATATATATGCCTTGTGTTTCTTCATGCCACATAATTGGATTAAGCCATAGAGAGTATGAATTTAATAGATTCTTAGAGATTATTGTTTTTTTGTGTCTACAAGTGTTCACACCGAAAAATTAGACTATGTCATGGAGGGTCTAAATTCAAAAGATCAAAGTAAATCCTCAAGATTATTGATTTTTTTATGTCTATAGGTGTTCACACCGCAGAAAAAATTTATAGCATGGATGGTCTGGTGAGTCAATGATTTTTACACTATAAAAGAGTGTTCTGCACCATAGTCTAGCGAGCTAATGAATTTTTCACCATAAATGAGTGTTCTAAACCACATCTCACATTACTATTTTAAATTAGTTAAGTCAATACCACCTCTTCACATTGTAAAGTGTATGTCGTGACATAATTTTTGGGTTTCTATAGAATCCAAAAAGATTTTATAATTTGGACATTTCTCAAAGGTCTGTAAGATCCTTAAACTTTACTAACATTGAAATTCAAAATTTATGGAGGATATCTATTTGGGATACGATTTAAAGGCTTATATTAAAGTAAAAAAATTTGGGAAGTTGTTGTAGTATGAATTTCAAATTTAAAATTTAAAATATTATAGATAAGATTAATTCTAATGTGTAAGAGAGAAGATATCACAAAATAAAGAGAATATAGAAAATTATTAAAGAATAAGAATTAGGAGAGTGTGATCATGACATAAGTGGATTATACTCAAGGATTAAAATAAGAACATTCTATGTATATCCATGACGATCTGGAATTAATGAATAGAAGCATCAGGGAAGAAAACCCCTGATGATCGGTGTTTCTTTATTTAAAATCTTGGTAATATCGACCTGTGTATCAACTCATTTTATCTATCCTAAAAATAGGTGCATGGAAGAGAGGAAGGGGCTATAGACTTTGTATTAATAGTGATATTTTCCTAAAGTTTTAATAATATAAAAGTAAGGTATTGGTTAATTATAATATAAACACATTGTTGATATGTTCTCCTTGCAATAGACTTTTATTGGTAAACCAAGTAAAATTAGCATGCTCATGATCTTTATATATCTGTATTTGATTAATATTTATAATTAGATTCAATTTTTATTTTCCAATGTGAAGAAAAGATCTAATTTGATCTAAATGAAAGAAAGAAGTTCTATCACCCACATTCACCCCCTTTTAGGGTTTATAGTGGGACTTGTGGTACAATAAGTGATATCAGAGAAATTGGTTTTCTCTTGAATCTATTGAGAGATTTATACTGCAATGTAATTCATTGTTAATGCTAAGGGAGTTACATTATTCGATGGATGTAATTATCATATATGAAAAAATAGGATGATATCTCACCTTATATCTTTTTGATAGGGTTTTTTTATTACTACAGTTCATGGGATACAAGTAAGTGATCTCAAAGGAAGCTTGATGATGGAAGATGATAAATGATTATTGAATGATGATGATATGGATCATCATCCACTATCACATGATATTTATAATTAGATTTATATAAAGGTGATGAAATGTGTTGGTCGGAGTAGTTCACTCAAGAGGGGAGAGGTGAATTGAGAAACTATAAAAATTTCTGTTAAAAGAATATTATTTTAAATGAAATGGTTTCCCCAAAAATAGATACAACCCAGTTAATCAAGGTTATACTGTTATAAGGGTTTGACTTTTTAAACAACTTCATAGAAGATTGATTAATTCTCAATAATTTAATTGGTATCATTAATATTACTTTTGAAGTTATCCTACTAAGACAAATCAGTTATAACTTCTTTCCAAGACTAACTATCAAAGTGAAATTAGTGTTTCCTGGATTATGAAACAAAGCAGTAAAACAGAGAAGACTAAATTGAAATAGCACAACGGATATGAAACAAGTGGTTCAGTCTCAAGTCGAGACCTAATCCACTCCACTTGGTGATCACCTGCCACCAAGCAGTTTATATAAATAAACTTTGATCCACACCCTGGATCGGGGTTAACAATAGTACACAGACTATCCAGGTCACACAGGGACCTCTTCCACAGTTTTCGTGGGTAAAAATAATAATAACCAGGCCACACAGGGACCTCTTCGACAGTTGTCGTGGGTAAACAAAAGTATAAAGAGATTGGTGTAAGGATTTATAAATCCTCTAGTTTAGCATATGAGTCAATGTGTGTATGTAATATACAGAGTACACACACTACTCAAAAAGTAAGTAAAAGAATCACTGAGAGATAGTAGATATGAGTTTAGAATACTCTAGTGATTTGAAGTGCAGCTGTGGACTCCTTTGATTAAACAAAAATACTTCTGAGTCCTTATCTAGATTTTGTCTTGAAAAACAGAGTGTCGCAATTCAGCTTGTGTTCTTCACGAGTGTTGATAATGTGAATATGTTATCTGAATTCTAGTGTACTTCGTATGTTCTTCAGAAGAGTAGGATTGCATGCATGAGACAATGCTTTCTTTGAAAACATTGCAATATGTTCTTCACGGTCATGCTCACAGGCTTATTTTTCATTCAGTATCGCACTGTCTTGTTCTTGGACACACTTCGCTCTTTATCTTCAAATACATGGGTTTTAGCCAACAGGTTCCATGTGTTTCGTACCTCATACCTTGTACTAAGTCTGAAAAGAAACATTAATTATTTAAGTGCATTAAATGCATCAAATATGACCGTTAAAAATTAAATTGAAAGGCATAAAAATAGTTTAAGAAACAGTGTCATAGTATGTTATGAAAACAGTGTCTCCTTCACACGGTGTATGAGTGTCACGGTGTCTGAGTGTCACAGTTTCTGAGTGTCATGGTGTCTGAGTGTCACAGTGTCTGAGTGTTATGGTGTCTTGTTCACGGTGTCTAGCTTACAATGTCTGGCTTCATGGTGTCTGGCTTACGGTGTCTGGATTCACGGTGTCTGGCTTCACGGTGTCTGGCTTACGGTGTCTGGCTTCATGGTGTCTGGCTTCACGATGTATGGATTATGGTGTCTGGCTTCATGGTGTCCAGCTTACGGTGTCTTGTACTTAGGCAAACAACTGTATTCAGAATTAAACAGTGATATTCATGAAATGGATTGAGCTTAACCATTATAAATCATGATAGAAATTGAAACATAAATACACATGATTGGATATAATTTAGGATTTAACTAGGTTGAATAATATTTGTGATCATTAATGATATTTGTAATCATTAATGAGATTTGTGATCATTAAAACATGATTAATACATGAGGAGTCCAAAAAACTGTTCATTGACCAAAGGTATTTTGGATAAAATTTATAATATGTTTTAATGTGGAAAAAAAGAGGAGGGAAGGTTTCAGGTTTTATAAAATAGGTTTGATGGTATGAAGATGAGTTACAATGAAAATATATATGGTTTTTATAACCATATTACTAAGGATTTTGGTACCATTCAAGGGGTTGGTTAGGAAATAAAATATTCCAACACAATGAAAAATATTATTAAAATATTACTTCCTATTTATAATACAAAGGTATCAGTACTCGAAGAAATTAATATTGTAAAATAATCTCTTGATGAATTACATATAATTTTGGTTGATTATGAGATGTTGCTAAAACTATATATATATTTTGAACATTATTATAAAGAGATTTTGTTCATATTAGAGAAGCAGAAAATTTAGGAGACTAGAAATGAATATGATATAAGTAATGATTTACTATCACTATTTTCAAGGAATATTAAGAGAGGAAATGGTAGATTTGAAGGTGAGATACCTCTATATTATTTCCATCGTGGAAAGGTTGGACACAATGTTGTGTGATATCTAAATAATTTTAATAAATAGGATGATGAGTATGAGTTCTCACAAAAAAATAAGAAGAAGTTTCCATTTAGAAGGAACTTCAATTCTAGAAATTCTAGTAGAAATAAATTTTAGAGGAAAGTTCTTGTAAGCAAGTAAGAAGATGATGTTGTGGAAGATCCATTGGAAGGTACTAAAATTGAATTTATTTCAAATAGATGCTTTGATGATACCAATAGAGAAATTAAAATATGATGTTGAAGAATATGGAAAACAAGAGGTAGTTTTGATATCTAAGTGGAGTTTTAAGGATATATTACAAGGATTGATTTACACATAAATATTAATAGGAAAATATAAGGTTTACTAAAATAATATTCAAGTTATGTTGATGAAATCAAAGTTTAAGTTGATTATCTCGAGAAAGTTTTGGAATACTATTAAAAGAATCAGATGAAATATGAAGAAGCTATGAATTAAAGGTTAAAGTTTAAATAATTGTATAGGATCATTGATGATATTAACCTATCTATCCAGGATAAATTTAATAATATTTAAACTCTTGAAGAAGGATTTACCTATTTGAGAAAGAAGATTGAACCAAAAATAAAAACAGATGGATAAAATAAGAAGCTTCAATTTGGGAAGTTTTTAGATGGATATTTGAAATAAATGGTTGAATGAGGTATGAGAAAATTTGAATAAATGATGAGTGATCAAAGATTAAATAGTATCGGAAAACCTAGTATTGATTTTGATTGATAAACATCAAAGACAAAGCCTGTAATCATAAAAAACACAAGGAAGTAGTTTAGAGGTAAAATTTATCAACCAAAAAGAACTTATCAATAATTAATGGATAATTAAAAAGATGTAGATATGTGGAGAAGAGATAAAAAAAGAATTTTTTTACATTGATTAAATGTCATTTCTATGGTCTTCTTGGCCATAATATTTTTTTAGTTAAGCTGAAATCTATCTAAGAGGAGAAGACAGTGGAAGCCAACAAAAGAGATTTAGGATATACTCTTAATATCAAGGATTAAATTATTTCCATGGATAATATTTTAATTGTTAAAACTTTATACTTAAATTAGTTTATTGTAATAAAAATATAGTAATATATTCATATGAAAGATAAAGGAAAATGGATACAAGACAACTTAATCAAGTTACCTTGAAGAACTGGTTTTTTCCTCTTGAAGAAGAATAATTTGACTTGATGTCTTGTATAGAAAATGATGGGAAGGGACCAAAGAATGATTCAAATTATTTAGAAACTTTATAGAAGGAAATAAAAAATATTTAAAAGGAAAACTTGGCATAAATTTCTTTGAAAGAAAAAAATAATTGTAGTACCTGAATTTTGGATAGTGGATGTTCATCTCAGACGATAGTTAATATTTTCTTGTTGAAGAATTATAAAGGTAGATTTTATGGAAATATCTGTTTTTTAAATGATGGATCATTAAAGATAAAATTAATAGGAAATACTTGTTTGGTTATATATGAATTGATGAACACTAATGTGCTTTATGTTGATGGTTTACAACATAATTTATTAAGTGTTAGTAAAATTTTTGACTCATATTTATAGGTTAAATTTCATAAGAATGGATTATAAATTAAATAAAAATCTAAAAAATATTTAATTAAATGTTGGAGAACAAATAAAAAATTATATGAAGTTGATATCATGGAAAACACATGACTATTAACAGTGGAAGAAGAAGAAATATTATGGAATCATAGAATAGATAACTTATTTAAATTCAAAGTAGTAATGGATATTCTTACTTTGAAGAGATATCAGGAAAATATTTATGGATATTGAATACGTAGTGATATGGTTCGAAATACATATCCTCTAAATAATAAGAGACCAACAATTTGGATGAATTTGATACACATCAATGTGTGTGGTCTGATTGGTCTGGAAGGAACCTATGGTGAGAGGTATTTCATCTTATTTTTATATGATTATAGTAGGATGGGGTGAGATATGTTCATACATTCAAAAATAGAAGTGCTAGATTGTAAAAAGTGTTGTTAAAGAAGAATAGAAAATGAAACCATAAGAAATTTGAAAATTTTGAGATCAGATAATAGAAATAATATAGAAATTCTAGTCTTTTACACAAATCATTACATGATTTTAAGCATAATTAAACATCACAATTACAAGACAAGGATCATTAATTCTAGACTATTGGAATACTAGGTACATAAAACATGGGAAAAAAATAAAACTTTTCTTTATTTAATATTCATAAAGAGCTCCTAACTTCCATTATGCTCATACACCTTTATAGGTTAACTTGGGGATAACATGAACAAAGGGATGATCTAAAAGCCTAATAAGGGAATAAACATAAGAATAAAGATTAGCACATGGTTTAGAAAGCATAATGATATAAAAATGCATGGAACATGATTAAAAATAAGGAATAATAACATGTAGAACATGGTATCATATAATCATGAAATCATAGTAATGTGGAAGCACCATAAAACACGACTTTAGCATGATTCAAGGTTCATTTCACATAGAGGATCACAAGTCAAATCTCATTGCACATAGAAGAGAACGAGCCAAATATTATTGCACATAACATATCATGAGACTAAAATTTACCCAATGAATTATATCACTATATGGGTGCACCCATCATAAAATATTCATGAATATGTTTTCCACATAAATAACCATACATAAGTAATCAAACATAAACATAAGGGTTACCCATGGGAATAATTGTGTATCATAATCATGTCAACAACATAAAAAATGGAAATATCATAAAAGTTTCTATGAAAGAAATAAATTAAATCATACATGGACATTAATAAATGAATATAGGCATATATTATTATAATTAATTTCAAAATGAAGTGAAAGGAGTGTTTAAGAAACTTTATAAATAAGACATTTTAGTAAGATTTAAGGGAAAATTTTCATGACTCTTTAAAATTGAAAAGGCATAATTGTTTATGTAAAACCAGAATTAAAACAAGGTAGTTTTTTAATTATAAAATTAGTGATTTTAGAAAAATAACGGTGGCTTAAAAGAGATTATGGAACATACTTGAACATGGTTAAGAATTTGGAAGTTCCCTTAAATCAGGCTTTCTTTTTAGAAAGATTTAAGAAGGGAACCATATTAAAACATGTATATCACCATAAAAGAAGGATAATATGACCAGGATACATGATCTTTAACATAAAAATATAATATTTAATAATTAAATAAGAATAAATAATCATTATATTTGGATAAATAGGGAGAAAGAGTAACCTAAAGGAAAATTGGAGGTTCGGGTAGAATCCTTTGCCTTATGTCCGAAACGATTCCGTACTCGATATTAATGTCTTAAATAATAAAATTAGATTTATTAATTAATAATTAAAAAACCATTTATACATTTATTTGATTTTTTAAAATTTTATTAAGTTCATTTATGTCCCTTTTGGCGGGTTATGAAATTCAATTTCATTGTTTGGGAGCATTGATTTCCTTGGTTTTCATTATCAGTTTACCTGTATATGAGAATGGAAAATTATGTAGAACAAGGATAGTTATCGAGAACTGAACTTATATGTTATTAATGGACTTATATAATATTAAAATACCATTTTATCTATAAGTGAGGATGATTACTTAGACAAATCCTGATAAATGATTGGATTATTTTTGAGAAATTTTTCTCACAATGATTTTTTTTTTGTTTTAAAAATTAATACCATATGTTCAAAATGATTAAATAAAATTACATAGGATATATTTCATATATAATAATCTGTTTCAACCATAAAAATAGTTCCATGACGAGAATTGAAGACGGTAAAAGAAATTGAAAACCCGTCGTCCTTGAATGTGATAAATTAACACATCTCAGATGGTGTTTTCATTTCAAGTATAAAAGGATAGGAAAGGATAGATGATGATGAATTATTCCATTATCATAAAAAAATTCTAGTATATTTGTGGAATTTGTGTTTTTATAACTTTTGTATGAGGATAGGTTAGTATGGAAAATAAATTAAAGGAACTTGAAAATAAATTGAAAGAAAACGGAAGAGGGTTTTACCTCTTGATTTCTTCCTATTGAGAGCCTCCTTAAGGGATTGGTTTTTGGTCTTTTGTTAAGAAAAAAATCTCATAGACATGGGGGATAGATTTGGGAAGAATATTGGGCAGAATATAGAAAAGTATCGAGGGTTGAGAGGTGTGAGGAGAAGAGGGGGTGATGGGTGGTATTTATAGTGGAAGAGAGGAGAGTTTTCCATTATTTTAATCATTATTTTATTATTTTGTTCAAGACAATCAATATTTACGATTCTTGAGACTAAATAAAGTAATGTGTACTTGTTAATTAGAAAAAATTCTCACTTACATCATCCACGAGTCAATCATGACTCATAAATTCATTTATTTACATATATTATAAATTACCGTATTTCACTATTCACAAAAATTCAAGTATTTTAGAAAAATACCAAAAATTCACCCTAATAATTTTTCAATGTGTATAATTAAAAAATAAACTCTATTTTATGAAAATAATTTTCTAAATATGATAAATTTAATTTTTAATTAAAATTATTATATACCTGGAAAATATAAATTTTAAAATTAAAATTGCTTTTCTAACACTTTGAAAAAATTATTAAGGTCTTATAAAATTATCTTATAATGATAAGACATTAAAAAAATAATTTATGAATAAAATTTATGAAAATATTTTTTTTAACTATTAAATTATTCATAAAATTGTAATTAAATATTCATGACTTACAAAAATACCAATACTTAATTAATAAATTTTAAAACTTTTACTTACATATATTATGATATAATTATATCATATTTTCACTTATAAGATGAATAAATTTTATTTATAATTTCATTGGTGAGGTTATTATTACATCGACCAATTTACTATTCTAAGGGTCACATTACAATTCCCAAGATAAAGTTACTATTTCATTGGTATATGTTCCTTAACTTCTAGAAATACCTTTTATTTCATTCATTAAACATTTATAAAGTTTTTATTGTGTTATTAATGTGATTTTATTTGATCATAATTATAATAAGGGAATTCCATTGATAAAGCATTGGGTTATTACATTCTTCTCCCCTTATGAAATTTCACCCTCGAAATTTTGTTTTACATTCTAAGATGAAAAAAGTGTGGGTACTTCTCCTTCATTACTTCCTCCAGTTCCCATGTCGTCTCTTTGTACTTATGGTTACTCCATAGTACTTTGACCTAGTGAGTAGTCCTATTGCATAGAAATTTATCTCTACAATCCAAGATCTTCACTGGCTGCTCCTCATAATAAAGATCATTCTTCAACTGTACCTCCTATGAAGTCATTACATGTGACAGATCTGGTATTTAATTCCTTAAGATGGATACATGGAATACATCATGTAATTTAGACATGGTAGGTGGAAGTGATAATTGATATGCCACAACTCCAACCTGATCAAGAATCTCAAAGGGGCCGATTTACCTAGGAATTAACTTCCCTTTCTTCTTAAATATCATGATCCTCTTCCATGGAGTCATTCAAAGGAATACCATGTCTCCAACTTTGAACTCAAGGTCTCATCGAAAACTATCTGTATAACTCTTTTGTAAAATTTGGGCTTCCTTGATGTGTTGCTGAATGGTTTTCACCTTATCCACAATTTCTTATACCATTTTAGGTACTAGTAGCTTACTTTCACCAAATTCATCCTAGCATGCCAGTTTTCTACACCTTTTCCCATAAATGGCTTCATATGGATCCATTAGAATGTTAGAGTAGAAAATATTATTGTAAGAGAACTCAAATAGAGTAAAATTTTAGTCCCATCCTCATTTGAGGTCCATAAAACACGATCTCAACATGTCTTCTAGTGTTTGAATAGTTCAATAAGATTGGCTATCAGTTTGAGGATGATAGGCTGTACTAAAGTTCATCTCAGTGCTTAGAGCATGTTGGAGACTTTTCCAGAACTTCAAGGGGAATCTCGGATCTTGATTGGATACAATTTATAGTGGTACTCCATACAGACTTACCACTTCTTTGATATATATCTATGTAAGTTTATCCAATTATAAGTCCTCTCTAATTGTAGTAAAGTGAGCTATATTTTTAAGATGATCCATAATAACCCATATAGCGTTGTTTTTTCTGGATGTCCTTGGAAGTACAGTGATAAAGTCCATGATGATGTTCTCCCACTTCCATGTTAGTATGGACAATGGTTTCATCAACCATTTAGACCTTTTTATTTCATATTTCACTTTCTAACATACCAGACACTTTGATGTATATTCAGCGATCTCCTTTTTCATATTGTCTCACCAAATGTTCTCCCAGAGATCTTGATAAATCATTGCGCTCCATGGGTGAATAGAGAAGGTTGAGCTATGTGCATCATTCAGAATCTCTTTACTTATCTCTAGATTGGTTGGTACACATATTCATAACCCAAATCTTACGACTCCATCCTCATCGATCTTGAACTCGAAGGATTTCCCATTCTTGATAGCTTCCAATTTTTTTTGAATTTCCACATCATTTATTTAAGCATACATTATTTTCTCCACAAGGGATAGTTGAGAAATAATTTGAGAAATGATTGATGATGTTCCTCCCTTAATGATTCCCATGTACATCCTTTTATGGTCTAAGAAGATTGGATCCTTCTCAATTATCACCATTAAAAAAGATACAGGATCCTTTCTACTTAGAGCATCCACCACCTTATTTTCCTTACCAGGATGGTAGTTGATTGAGCAGTTATAATCCTTAATGAGATCCAAGCATCTTCACTGGTTCATATTAAGATACTTCTATATGAATATATATTTGAGACTCCTGTGATCAGAATATATCTCACACTTATCCCCATAGAGACAATTCCTCTATATTTTTTATGAAAAGATCACAACTTCCAACTCTAGATCTTGCGTAGGATTGTTTTGATCATGAATTTTCAACTGCCTTAAGGATCAGACTATCACTTTATCATTTTTCTTTAGTAAATAGACTAAGAATTTCTTTGAATCATCGATGTATACCACAAAGAGTTCTCTACTATTCGAGAGTGTGAGTACTGGTGTAGTGATAAGCCTCTTTTCGAGCTTCTTAAATCTTTCCTCACATTCTTGAGTCTAAAAAAACTTCTCCCCCTTCCATGTCATCTTGGTAATTGGGTTTTAAAATGGTGATAAGTTCTTCAAAAATCATCTACAATACCCAAATAGACCAAGAATGTTGTGGATCTCTATTACAGATGTTGGCATGGTCAACTCTTCGATTTCCTTTATCATGGAAGGGTCCACAGATATCCCTTTGCCGATGATAACATGCCCAAAGAATGATACTTCCTCTATCCAGAACTCAAATTTACTATATTTTGAATAAATTTTCTCCCTTCACAAAGCCTTCAACACAGTATTCAAATGCTCCTCATGTTCCTCCTTGCTCTTGGAGTATATCATCATATCATTGATAAAGACTACCAAAAATTTGTCAAGGTAATATCTAAATACTCTATTCATTAAATAAATGAAAATTTCTAGAGCATTAGTGGGTCCAAAGGGTGTCACTATGAACTCATAGTGTCCATACCTCATTCAAAAGGAAGTATTGGGAATATCTTACTTCCTCACATTTAATTGATGGTATCCCATCTAAAGGTACACCTTAGAGAAATAACCAGACCCTCGTAGCTGATCAAACATGTCATCTATCCATGGCTGGGGATACTTTTTCTTGATCATGATTTTATTGATCTCACAATAATCAATGTAGAGGTGCATTTTTCCATCCTCATTCTTAATGAAGAGGACTAGTGGACCCCATGGTGAAGCACTCAGGCATATAAAACCCTTGTCTATATTCTCTTATAACTACTTATTCATTTATTCAAGATCAATGGTGGCCATTCTATAAGGTGTTTTTGATATAGGCAGAGATCCAGGAACAAGTTCAATTGAGAACTCAACTTCCCAGTAAGGAAGAAGACCACGCAATTCTTTAGGAATACATCAGTGTAATCCCTCATTATGGGAATATCTTCAAGAATGATAATCTCCTTAGTCTCAATCATTTGAATGAGATATTATTGCTCATACGACAGTAATATCCACAATTGAGATGATGATTCTGAAGAAGATTCATCTTCCTCCTTACACTTGTAAAGAATTTAAGGATGCTTCAGGATGTGAAGAGTAATATACCTTTACCAATAGTTAATGTTGGATTTGTATAAAGATAGTCAATACATGCACAAAATAGAATTGAACTGCACTAAAGGAAGTAAAACAATATTTTCTATGAGGTTCAGTCCACAAACATTAACTGAGGAGGATTTATGTACTTTGGATGCAATAATTTCTCCATTATTTATTCTCACAGATGACTCAATCTCAAAATTTTGAGGTGGTGTTTGAATAGTTCTACTAAAATTGAAAGATATGAAATAATTCATAGAACCAAAATCAAATAGTATGTTTACTATTATTGAATGAATAACTAGCGTACCTGTCACCACATCATTGTCTGGATCCACATCAATAGTAGTTGTAGCATAAGCCCTTATTTGTTTCCTTGTAGGTTGTTGTTTATTTCCTTCGAAAACCCTGAGCTTAGGGCATTGGTTTGAAATATTCCCATATTACTTACAGTTGAAAAACTACACTACTAGCTGAGAATTGACACGAACCTTCCTTTCTTCTTCCATGTTAGTGGGATTTTTTATATCCCCTCAGCAGTTCTTAGCTAGATGCTGTAGGACCCTGGGACACCCTGAGAGGGGAGGGGTGAATCAGGGTGTCAACTTTTTCTTTTAAAGTGATGGATCTTGTTCTCATGTTGGTAGGAACTTGTTAAAATTGTATGATGGATATGAACAGAAATCAAACATTCACATGCAGAGAGATGACATAACACTTTTTACTTGGTTCACCACTAAGGGCTACGTCCAAGGAGGATACGCCGACAGGTTGTCGGTCGTACCAAATTACACTAAACTTCACTAGCTGTGGATTACAAAGGTTTGGGCATAGTCACTCTGTCCTAGGCACACTACCTTTACAAAAGGTTCATGGATAGCTCACAGCGTCCCTCGGGTCACTCCCATTGACTCCCCTGGCTCACTGCCCTTGGTGTAGTCACACTCAGTTTATAGACGTGAAGGTCTCCTCATAGTTGCAAAAGAACGCATCCTCTGTTGTATGTAGATGATCTGTTGAAGTCTAGCTTTCACTCGTAGACTAATATCACTTTGCACTAAAGGTATCGGGAAATATTCCAGCTTTCGTGTAGCTCCAAAAAGACCGGCGCACTTTAACCTCACCTGGCGCGCTTCTCCAAGCCCATCGCGCAAGTTTCAATCCCAGCGCGCAAGTCACTTGCGTGGAACAAATTCGGCGCGCAGGTGACACCAACCCACTTGCACGAAACTGCCTCCTTCAACTCCAAACTTGCACGACTCTGCACCTTTAACTCCCAAACCACCTTGGATGCGTAGCCAACAACCGACACACAACCTCTACTTGCGCGACCTAACTACCACTTGCGTGGATCAACCACTTGCGTGACGAGAACTCTAAAAATCTATAAGTATTGAACTTCATTGAAAATGAGGAGGGGTGGTCCTCTATTTATAGGCAAACTAGACCCCCTGCACGGTGCCACACAATTGTCCTCACGACATGCAAGTCTCGGCACGCAGCTCTAACCGCCATAACCTCTATCGCGTAACTCACTTGAGAAACCCGACCAATACTTGTGCAACCCTCTTTACTTTTCTATATTTTGAAGTTATAATCATGAAGAACAATAGGCATGCAAGTTTCCAAACCTCCTAGGCACTGGCACTCAAGTCCCTTCTCAGCGCGCAGGTCACTTGCGCGACCCAACCAATACTTGCATGACCCTTATCCATTTTCCATTTTTCCATGTTCTAATCTTGAAAAACACTAGGCGCGCAAGTTATCTCTCCTTCAAGTACACGGCGTGCAGGTCTCTTTTCCAAAATCCCTTTTCTCCATTTGGCAATTTTCAGGCCCAAAAATTTGGAAAACACTGGAAAATGGTGCCAATTTCAATACTGTAATCTGCTTGACCAGTATGAGCACTTTGCTAGCACACATTATGAACTTTATCTGAGGATTGACAAAAAACACAAACCATATTCCAATTCATGCATAGATGACCATGGTTCCAACAATATCCCCCTTTGAGTTTGTTGGAAATCAGAAAATAAATTCAATAGATCCCCATCCATATGAAAACCAAAAAATGCTAGAATCAACTCAGTCAACACTCTAAGTCTACGTGAGCAATGCTCGGTGTAGAAAACAAGAGAGGAATCTTGAATTGGATTCCAGTGTTTTGGAATTCTCAATGATGCCCAAGAAGCATTAAATGACCGATGTATTCCTTCTCATCCTTCTCATCCTAACACTGACACTGAATTCGCATCATGTCACAGAAGCATTACATGCCTAAAAATTCCTGAATTTATTTTTTTCTCCCCCATTGACAATAAACCCAAAGACCAGTAATTTGTTCAATGTTCATCTCAAACCATACTCCCCCTGGATAGTATCTCCCCCACAAATGTACATCACATCCATAAACAGATGAAAAAAGTTATCATAATCGAGGAGAGGGGTATTGTGAAACCTAATTATGCACTGGGAGGTGGCTGAACACTGAGGTTCAACCGATGCTTCTCAAACACAACCGCTGACAGTGGCTTGGTCAGGATATCAGCCACTTGCTCATCAGTTCCCACATGATCTATTCTAATCACCCCTTAATCAACTTTTTCTTTGATAAAGTGATACCTGATTTCAATATATTTTGTACGAGAATGATGAACAAGATTCTTCGTGAGATCAATTGCGCTCTTGTTATCATAGTAAATTACCATTGGTTGATTCACCTCATCACCAATATCTGTTATTTGTTGCTTCATCCATACAAGTTGAGTGCATGAATTTGTGGTAGATATATACTCAGCTTCAGTAGTACTAAGAGAAGTACTTTCTTGTTTCTTTCTTAACCAGCCAACACATTTATTCCCAATATAGAAGGCTCCACCACTGGTGGACTTTCTGTCTACTACATCACCAGCCCAGTCCACATCAGAAAATGCTGATAATTCACTGTTCCCGCCTGCAGCAAAATATAACCCAAATTTATGTGTACCATGAATGTACCTCATGATTCTTTTTTACTACCACCATATGTTCCTCATTTGGATTACTCTGAAAGTGGGCTGCAAGACATGTGGCAAAGACAATATCTGGCCGTGTCATTGTCAGGTATAGTAGGATCCCAATGATCCTCCTGTACATGGTGGGATCAACAGAGGCCCCATCCTCATGCTTTCCAAGTTTAGTGCCAACTACAATTGGAGTTGACATTGGTTTGGAGTCTTGCATATTAAACTTCTTCAACAGCTATATTGCATAATTTTCTTGAGAAATAAAAGTGTAATCCTTATTTTGAATCACTTGTAGCCCCAAGAAATATGTGAGTTCCCCAATCATAGACATTTCAAATTTTGATTTCATATGATTGGAAAAATCATCCACTGACTTCTGCCTACTGCCACTAAATATGATGTCATCAACGTAGACTAGAAACATGAATTGATCTTTTGGAGAATTCTTCACATATAGATTGTGATCCACTCCTCCTTTTTTGAATTCCAGCTTCTTGAGATAAGAATACAGGCTAGAGTACCACGCCCGTGGTGACTGCTTCAAACCATATAGAGATTTCTTCAATTTGTAGACTGTTGTTTCATCAGTACCAAGAAAAAAACCCACTAGTTGTTCAATGTAGACTTCTTATTTGAGTACACCATTTTGGAATGATGTCTTGACATCCATTTGATATACTTTATATCCTCTTTGGAGTACCATGGAAAGGAAAAGTCTGATTGACTCCAGTCTAGCCACTGGAACAAAGGTTTCTTCAACATCAACACCTTCAATCTAGGAATATCCCTTACATACCAATCGAGCCTTGTTTCTAATAACACGTCCATGCTCATCAAACTTGTTCTTGAAGATCCATTTTTTACCAATCACATTGTGTCCTCCGGGTCTCCGGACAAGATCCCATGTCTGATTCTTGTCAATCTGATCTAACTCTTCATTCATGGATTTCACCCAAGATTCATCCTTTGAAGCTTCTTCAAATGAGGATGGATCCACAACTGACATAAATGTAGATTGCGTGTTGTTCCTCATCCTCCTTGTTTGAGTGCGTGCACTCCTGCCCCCAATCATGTTAGATGAATCAATCTCAACTCTACAATTTCTTCTGCGTGGTTTAGTTGCATTATCTCCACCCACAGTTTCTTCCTCAGATTCCTCTTCTGAGTCGACATCATGATGTGACTGTTGAGTGTTTTGTATAGCTTCTTCTATTTCTGTATTCGTATTTTCTCCACGTTCACTTTCTTTCTCACTTTCTATCACATCAGTATATGACGTTCTTGAAGCATTTGTGTTTTTCTCTTCAATTATCTTAACATCACTGCTTACCATAATCATTCATAATATCTTTTTGAAACACTTGTAGGCCTTTCTGTTCATTAGATATCCAAGAAAAATTCCTTCATCAGCATTGTCACCAAACTTCCCTTGATTTCATTCTTTATTCCAAATGAAACATTTACTTCCAAAAACATGAAAGTATTTCAATGAAGGCTTCCTTCCATGCCACAATTCATATGGTGTCTTCGTTTCTCCCATATAAATCCCTGTTCTATTTTGAATGTGCACTTCAGCTTTAACAACTTCCTTCTAGTAATAGAGAGAGATACTGGTTGCACCCAAATTTACCCTACCGGTAAAAGCGGTCGTTGAAGTACAAGTAGGGATCGAATCCACAGGGACCGAAGAAGAAACCTTGAGACACTATGATTTGTTGATGGATTGGCTATGAAGTGGCCAACTTTGAGGTAGATTTTAATTGGAGAACTAAAGATATAATTTAAATAACATATAATAAAAAAATTATGTGAACTAAAGAATTATTGATGGTGGGTTGATCTTAGGGTTTTTCTTGGGGTGGATTGGATGAATTTCTTTTCTTAAAAAATTTCATGTCATTAATTCAAGACATATCCAAACAATGAGATAATTCTTCCAAATCATTCACCAATTTAATACCTACACAATTTCAAGGCCAATCACCAATTCACTTTGAGTATCACTTTAATGAGCACTCAAAGGAAATAGATCGTACTAGCACTCAAAATGTGTCATCGTTAAAGTTGGAAAAGATGAAAAAGAATGTAACTCATCAAATGGAAATCCTAAAATAAGGAATAGATTTAAATATTAAGTACATGAAATAAAATTCAATCTCTGACCTTGCTACTCCCTTGGATCAACCTTTAAAAGTTTAGCCCTCCATTGATTCTATTCTACCAATGGAAGCAGGATGTAGACTTATGGGGGTGGAATTGAAGAAGAAGAAAATTATTAAAAGAACGAACACTCCACCGTTGTGTGATGGAAATCACAAGTGCTGGTGTGAATAATTTCACACCTTGATTCAACGGTATCAACGTGTGAAGAAAAGGAAAATAAAAAATGAAGAAGAATAAATTTTATTAAAATATAGAACGTGAATGAAAAACTTACATTAGAGAAATTGACGATGCCATTACAAAATGAAAGCGGGAAATTACAATTGAAAGAAAAAAGCATGGATTCAAAGAAAAATGCGAGATGATAATTATCTTCACCACCATCTCCTTATATAGGAATATTAGGATCCTTAGGTCCACCCCTCACAATAAATTCACCCCCCAACAATTAATAGAGTCAAAACGAGGGTGAATAATCAAAAGGAAATTGACGTTTCAAAGTTGACCCGGAAAACTGTCCAGATTCGTCCACCATTTTGACGTTTGAATATTTAATTGATGGAGGCCGAATCTTGAGGGGTCGTAGAAGACAAATATCTTTGTCCATGTGTCCTATATCCTATGTAAAACTTTCAGGACATTTGGATCATCCGTTTGCATGTTATGGTCGAAATTATGGGACGACTTTATGTGCATTAATGTCGGGTCCACCATTTAAATCTCAGCTTCAGATCCCTTTATCATCATGAAAACTTCAAAATTAGCTCCGGCCACAGTTGAATAAAATGATCCTAATATTTTTATATTTCTACTGTATAAATTTGAGCTTCATTGGACTTGTTTTGTGAGCCCCACATTGGTTTGATGGGCCTTAGGCCCATTATGCTTTCTCCAGCAAATTTCTGAATTCGGACGCAAAATTCTCCATCTTCCCTTGGGATTCATCCATCGGACCTAAAAGATAAAATGTTCCAAAAGAATTGATAAATCATATCCCAAAATTTCAAATTTAGAAATAGAATATAATCTTGTACACAAACAAATGAATGATTGGGACCAAATTTTCATTTTAAACAATAATTGCATTTTAGATGAGAAATGAAGTTCTATTTATGTAATGAACTAAAAACAATGTTTATGGACTTTGGAAAAATTAATTTAAAGATATTAATAATGAATATTATCCACATTCAATGACTAATCACACCCCCCAACTTGAGTTTTTCTAGTCCCGAGCAAAATAAATTACAAATATGAAATTCAAATCCCCTTTACCAAAAACATTTTAATACACATTGCTCACCAAAATATCTCATACCAAAAAAAATTATGGAACCCATAAAAATCATTTAAAACAAGCTAGTTCCATAAGCATATCCCAAGCCCAAGCCCATTCCTTTGTTCAAATTCATTGCCACATTTCATCCAATTTCAATTAAGCATGATAAAGTGTTGTGCATCACAAAATATATGGGGCCCATTTTATTGTTCAATGGGAAAAAATGGAAGCACTAGGTGGGAATCACATTAAACCTTAAGATGAGTATCCATTTTTTTTTGATTTTTTGTTTTTGTTTTTGTTTTGTTTTAACCACAATATATATGAAAAGACTAACTCTGGGCAAGACAACTATGGAGTCACGATCCCCAAGTGCCGGATGCCATAAATATTGTCCATTCCATTATCTACAATAGAGATATAAAGCCTAACTCTGGGCAAGACAACTATAGAGTCACGATCCCCAAGTGCAGAACACCACACATTTGGAAAAAACATTGCTCTATGTGGTCATTATTTTTTTTAATTTTTTTTGGATACTCAAATTAAACTAAAAGTGACCCCAGAACCCTATGCTATAATTAAAGGGACCCAAGAACTCAAATTTACATCCACGATCCGGTAGACGTGCATTGTGGCATTTTTACTAAGAGGATGAAAATGTAAACTTTGAAAAATCACATCGGACAACCGCACTTTCCAAAAACTATGCTCATAAACTTAAACTTGCATTAAAATCAGAATCAAGGCATGCAAAATTATTTGATATCCAATTTCAGAGTTTTCAATGTGTGTTATCATGTTCAAGGTTAATGGAATTTTTCTTTCCATGCATGTTCTTATTAAAAAAAATCATTTTTTATTTCATCTCCCCCCAACATAGAATAACTCTTTCCCCAGTGTTTAAAGAAAAGATAAGTTAGAAGGGGGTAGGAGAGGAGTTCAAAGAGGAAATTTGAAAATGATAATCATGGAAAAAATTACCCTGGTTTTTGAAGTTGAAGTTCATGATGCTCCAGATTACTCCTTTGATCTCTTGGGGGATGTAGACACCTCCTTGATTGAACATGTATTACCCAAAATAGTTCCTAAACCATAAAAATAAGGACAAAGCAGAAAAAACAAACAATACATTGATTTATTTAATTCCATGTATCATCATTTTTATGGGTTTTCTTGTTTTTTTTAAATCAAACTGATGATACATTGTCTTTTTTATATTTTCTGGGTAAGGTATTACTTAGGAATTACACTTTGTGACACAGATGAATATGGTGCTCCCCTTTCATACCCATCCATACTCATAAAAGAAGAACAGGTCAAGAGTCTAATTTTTTTAACCTACAAAAAACATAAATAAAATAAAAAACTGATGATACATTGTCTTCTTTATATTTTCTGGGTAAGGTATTACTCAGGGATCACACCGCGTGACACGGATGAATATAGTGCTCCCCTTTCATACCCATCCTTACTCATAAAAGAATAACAGGTCAACAATCTATTTTTTATTTTTATATTTTTAAAATATCAAAATGATTTATTAATCCTATTTGAAAAAAATATGATTCCAAAAATATTGGAAACATTAAAACCACGGGTTGCCTCCCATGGAACGCTTTTGTTTAACGTCGTTAGTTCGACTTGTACCCCCCAACTTATCCAATTCCAACTTTCAACATTTTAATTAACCCATCTTTTTCCACTTCAATAAGATTGAGTTTGATTAATTTTTTGAAATTTGTTTCATGTAAAATTCTATTTTCTACAATGATTGGTAAAATCCAAGGAATATCTGAAATGGTTGATCGAGTTGAACTTATATTCTTTCCTAAGACATCAATGACCATTTCAAAATTATTGGCTTCTTTAGATGAATGAACTAAAACTGCAAGGTCTTTTTTATCACCTATGATGGAATTCTTGTCTGGGGAAGGAAGGATAATGATTTTGAGTTCTGGTCTATTGCAATTTCCTAATAAAGATTGGCAATTTGAATGAAAGTCGGTTTCTTCTCCAAAAAAATTAGAAATAATTGGTTCCGTTTTAAAATACGATTCATCCCCAAAAGTGTCTAGTTGAATTTGAGGTGTGGGTATGGGCTCAATGTTTGGTATTTCTCCCAATTGTTCAGTGATTTGTGTTTTTGAAAAATCATCAATGAAGAAATATTCAGGACTCTCCATCCACAATGTCAAGTTTCCCTCTTGTGAATACAAAAAATCAGTTTCCTCTTGATTTAAGCACCCATCAACAATTCCTTGATTATCTTAAACTATCCCAAATCCAATGGTTGGTTCTTCAATAAATTCATTTGAGGTTTTTGAGAGACAATATTCTTGTATTAGTGATGAGGAAGAGACAACCTGAGTGGGAATGGGTTCCATAACCATTTCAATGCTTTGTAGTTCTACTCTTAAAGATGAAACCTCTGAATTCATTTTATCCATTTTTTCACACAAATGTTCAAGAATTTTTTCAGAATTAGGATTGATAGATGTTTGGACATCATGAAATTCATTATGTTTGATCTCTTCAATCATCCTGGAGAGGTATGGAAATTGATCCTTTAAACAATCAGCATCCCATTGATTGTACATCTCATCTGGTGTGGTGTATTCAATCATGGTTTGGTCAATGAAATTTTCTATGTGAGGTGATTCAAAATATTGATTTTCCAATTGATTATAGCCTTGGTAAATTAATGGGTATTGTTGAAGATAATCCATTGGAGTTGATTGAAAGTTGTTTTTGGGATTCATTGGACACGCAGAAATAGGAAGGGGAATATAGAAGAGAAATTAGGGTGAGAATAGATAATTTGGGGTGAGAAAAGAAGATGAGTGTCTAAGGCACTTACTTGGGTCCCCGGCAACGGCGCCAAAATTTGGTTGCGCCCAAATTTACCCTACAAGATTTGGTTGCGCCCAAATTTACCCTACCGGTAAAAGCGGTCGTTGAAGTATAAGTAGGGATCGAATCCACAGGGACCGAAGAAGAAACCTTGAGACACTATGATTTGTTGATGGATTGGCTATGAAGTGGACAACTTTGAGGTAGATTTTAATTGGAGAACTAAAGATATAATTTAAATAACATATAATAAAAAAATGATGTGAACTAAAGAATTATTGATGATGGGTTGATCTTAGGGTTTTGCTTGGGGTGGATTGGATGAATTTCTTTTCTTAGAAAATTTCATGTCATTAATTCAAGACATATCCAAACAATGAGATAATTCTTCCAAATCATTCACCAATTTAATCCCTACACAATTCCAAGGCCAATCACCAATTCACTTTGAGGATCACTTTAATGAGAACTCAAAGGAAATAGATCGTACTACCACTCAAAATGTGTCATCCTTAAAGTTGGAAAAGATGAAAAAGAATGTAACTCATCAAATGGAAATCCTAAAATAACGAATAGATTTAAATATTAAGTACATGAAATAACATTCAATATCTGACCTTGATACTCCCTTGGATCAACCTTTAAGAGGTTATCCCTCCATTGATGCTATTCTACCAATGGAAGAAGGATGTAGACTTATGGGGGTGGAATTGAAGAAGAAGAAAATTATTAAAAGAACGAACACTGCACCGTTGTGTGATGAAAATCACAAGTGCTGGTGTGAATGATTTCACACCTTGATTAAACGGTATCAACGTGTGAAGAAAAGGAAAATAAAAAATGAAGAATAATAAATTTTTTTAAAATACTGAACGTGAATGAAAAACTTACATTAGATAAATTGATGATGCCATTACAAAACGAAAGCGGGAAATTACAATTGAAAGAAAAAAGCATGGATTCAAAGAAAAATGTGAGATGATAATTATCTTCAACACAATCTCCTTATATAGGAATATTAGGATCCTTAGGTTCACCCCCCACAATAAATTCACCCCCCAATAATTAATAGAGTCAAAACGAGGGTGAACAATCAAAAGGAAATTGACGTTTCGAAGTTGACCCAGAAAACTGTCCAGATTCATCCACCATTTTGACATTTGAATATTTAATTGATGGAGACCGACTCTTGAGGGGTTGTAGAAGACAAATATCTTTTTCCATGTGTCCTATATCCTATGTAAAACTTTCAGGATATTTGGATTATCCGTTTGGAAGTTATGGTCAAAATGGTGGGACAACTTTATGTCCATTAATGTCGGGTCCACCATTTAAATCTCAGCTTCAGATCCCTTTATCATCATGAAAACTTCAAAATTAGCTCTGGCCACAGTTGAATAAAATGATTTCATATTTTTATCTTTCTACTATATAAATTTGAGCTTCATTGGACTTGTTTTGTGAGCCCCACATTTGTTTGATGGGCCTTAGGCCCATTATGCTTTCTCCAACAAATTTCTGCATTCGGATGAAAAATTCTCCATCTTCCCTTGGGATTCATCCGTCGGACCTAAAAGATAAAATGTTCCAAACAAAGTGATCAATCATATCCCAAAATTTCAAATTTAGAAAATTAATATAATGTTGTATATAAGCAAATGAATGATTGGGCCCAAATTTTCATTTTAAACAAGAATTGCATTTTAGATGAGAAATGAAGTTTTATTTATGTAATGCACTAAAAACAATGTTTATGGACTTTGGAAAAATTAATTTAAAGATATTAATAATGAATATTAGCCACATTCAGTGACTAATCACACCCCCCAACTTGAGTTTTGCTAGTACCGAGCAAAATAAATTACAAATATGAAATTCAAATCCCCTTTTCCAAAAACATTTTAATACACACTGCTCACCCAAATATCTCATACCAAAAAAAATTATGGAACCCATAAAAATCATTTAAAACAAGCTAGTTCCATAAGCATATCCCAAGCCCAAGCCCATTCCTTTGTTCAAATTCAACGCCACATTTCATTCAATTTCAATTAAGCATGATAAAGTGTTGTGCATCACAAAAGATAGGGGGCCCATTTTATTGTTCAATGGGAAAAAATGGAAGCGCTAGGTGGGAATCACATTAAACCTTAAGATGGGTATCCATTTTTTTTGATTTTTTGTTTTTGTTTTTTTTTGTTTTAACCATAATAGATATGAAAAGACTAACTCTGGGCAAGACAACTATGGAGTCGCGATCCCCAAGTGCCGGACACCACACATATTGTCGATTCCATTCTCTACAATAGAGATATAAAGCCTAACTCTGGGCAAGACAACTATAGAGTCACGATCCCCAAGTGCCGGACACCACACATTTGGACAAAACAATGCTCTATGTGGTCATTATTTTTTTTAATTTTTTTTGGATACTCAAATTAAACTAAAAGTGACCCCAGAACCCTATGCTATAATTAAAGGGACCCAAGAACTCAAATTTACACCCACGATCCAGTAGACGTGCATTGTTGCATTTCTACTAAGAGAATGAAAATGTAAACTTTGAAAAATCACATCGGGCAACCGCACTTTCCAAAAACTACGCTCATGAACTTAAACTTGCATTTAAATCAGAATCAAGGCATGAAAAATTATTTGATATCCAATTTCAGAGTTTTTAATGTGTGTTATCATGTTCAAGGTTAATGGAATTTTTCTTTCCATGCATGTTCTTATTAAAAAAATCATTTTTTATTTCATCTCCCCCCAACATAGAATAACTCTGTCCCCAGTGTTTAAAGAAAAGAAAAGTTAGAAGGGGGTAGGAGAGGAGTTCAAAGAGGAAATTTAAAAATGATAATCATGGAAAAAATTAACCTGGTTTTTGAAGTTGAAGTTCATGATGCTCCAGATTACTCCTTTAATCTCTTGGGGGATGTAGGAACCTCCTTTATTAAACATGTATTACCTAAAATAGTTCTTGAACCATAAAAAGAAATACAAAGCAGACAAAACAAACAATACATTGATTTATTTAATTCAATGTATCATCATTTTTATGGGTTTTGATGTTTTTTTTAAATCAAACTGATGATACATTGTATTTTTTATATTTTCTCGGTAAGGTATTACTCCGGAATCACACTGCGTGACACGGATGAATACGGTGCTTCCCTTTCATACCCATCCATACTCATAAAAGAAGAACAGGTCAAGAGTCTAATTTTTTTTAACCTACAAAAAACACAAATAAAATAAAATAAACTGATGATACATTGTCTTCTTTATATTTTCTCGGTAAGGTATTACTCAGGGATCACACCGCGTGACACGAATGAATACAGCGCTCACCTTTCATACCCATCCTTACTCATAAAATAAGAACATGTCAAAAATCTATTTTTTATTTTTATATTTTTAAAATATAAAAATGATTTATTAATCCTATTTGAAAAATAAATATGATTCCAAAAATATTTGAAACATGAAAACCACGGGTTTCCTCCTATGCAGTGCTTTTATTTAACGTCGTTAGCTTGACTTGTACCCCACAACTTATCCAATTCCAACTTTCAACATTTTAATTAACCCATATTTTTCCACTTCAATATGATTGAGATTGATTAATTTTTTGAAATTTGTTTCATGTAAAATTCTATTTTCTACAATGATTGGTAAAATCCAAGGAATATCTGAAATGGTTGATCGAGTTGAACTTATATTCTTTCCTAAGACATCAATGACCATTCAAAATTATTGGCTTCTTTAGATGAATGAACTAAAACTGCAAGGTCTTTTTTATCACCTATGATGGAATTCTTGTCTGGGGAAGGAAGGATAATGATTTTGAGTTCTGGTCGATTGCAATTTTCTAATAAAGATTGGCAATTTGAATGAAAGTCAGTTTCTTCTCCAAAAAAATTAGAAAGAATTGGTTCCGTTTTAAAATACGATTCATCCCCAAAAGTGTCTAGTTGAATTTGAGGTGTGGGTATGGGCTGAATGTTTGGTATTTCTCCGAATTTTTCAGTGATTTGTGTTTTTGAAAAATCATCAATGGAGAAATATTCAAGACTCTCCATCCACAATGTCAAGTTTCCCTCTTGTGAATACAAAAAATCAGTTTCCTCTTAATTTAAGCACCCATCAACAATTCCTTGATTATCTTCAACTATCCCAAATCCAATGATTGGTTCTTCAATAAATTCATTTGAGGTTTTTGAGAGAAAATATTCTTTTATTAGTGATAAGGAAGAGACAACCTGAGTGGGAATGGGTTCCATAACCATTTCAATGCTTTGTAGTTCTACTCTTAAAGATGAAACCTCTGAATTCATTTTATCCATTTTTTCACACAAATGTTCAAGAATTTTTTCAGAATTAGGATTGATAGATGTTTGGACATCATGAACTTCATTATGTTTGATCTCTTCAATCATCCTCGAGAGGTATGGAAATTGATCCTTTAAACAATCAGCATCCCATTGATTGTACATCTCATCTGGTGTGGTGTATTCAATCATGGTTTGGTCAATGAAATTTTCTATGTGAGGTGATTCAAAATATTGATTTTCTAGTTGATTATAGCCTTGGTAAATTAATGGGTATTATTGAAGATAATACATTGGAGTTGATTGAAAGTTGTTTTAGGGATTCATTGGACACGTAGAAATAGAAAGGGGAATATAGAAGAGAAATTAGGGTGAGAATAGAGAATTTGGGGTGAGAAAAGAAGATGAGTGTATAAGGCACTTACTTGGGTCCCCGGCAACGACGCCAAAATTTGGTTGCGCCCAAATTTACCATACAAAATTTGGTTGCGCCCAAATTTACCCTACCGGTAAAAGCGGTCGTTGAAGTACAAGTAGGGATCGAATCCACAGGGACCGAAGAAGAAACCTTGAGACACTATGATTTGTTGATGGATTGGCTATGAAGTGGCCAAATTTGAGGTAGATTTTAATTGGAGAACTAAAGATATAATTTAAATAACATATAATAAAAAAATGATTTGAACTAAAGAATTATTTATGGTGGGTTGATCTTAGGATTTTGCTTGGGGTGGATTGGATGAATTTCTTTTCTTAGAAAATTTCATGTCATTAATTCAAGACATATCCAAACAATGAGATAATTCTTCCAAATCATTCACCAATTCAATCCCTACACAATTCCAAGTCCAATCACCAATTCAATTTGAGGATCAATTTAATGAGCACTCAAAGGAAATAGATCATACTAGCACTCAAAATGTGTCATTGTTAAAGTTGGAAAAGATGAAAAAGAATATAACTCATCAAATGGAAATCCTAAAATAACGAATAGATTTAAATATTAAGTACATGAAATAAAATTCAATATCTGACCTTGCTACTCCCTTGGATCAACCTTTAAGAGGTTATCCCTCCATTGATGCTATTCTACCAATGGAAGCAGGATGTAGACTTATGGGGGTGGAATTGAAGAAGAAGAAAATTATTAAAAGAACGAACACTCCACCGTTGTGTGATGAAAATCACAAGTGCTGGTGTGAATAATTTCACACCCTGATTCAACGGTATCAATGTGTGAATAAAAGGAAAATAAAAAATGAAGAAGAATAAATTTTATTAAAATACTGAACGTGAATGAAAAACTTATATTAGAGAAATTGACGACGCCATTACAAAACGAAAGCGGGAAATTACAATTGAAAGAAAAAAGCATGGATTCAAAGAAAAATGTGATATGATAATTCTCTTCACCACCATCCCCTTATATAGTCATATTAGGAGCCTTAGGTCCACCCCCCACAATCAATTCACCCCCCAACAATTAATAGAGTCAAAACGAGGGTGAATAATCAAAAGGAAATTGACGTTTCGAAGTTGACCCGGAAAACATTCCATATTCATCCACCATTTTGACGTTCAAATATTTAACTGATGGAAGCCGAATCTTGAGGGGTTGTAGAAGACAAATATATTTTTTCATATGTCCTATATCCCATGTAAAAATTTCAGGACATTTGGATCATCCGTTTGGATGTTATAGTCGAAATGGTGGGACGACTTTATGTGCATTAATGTCGGGTCCACCATTTAAATCTCATCTTCAGATCCCTTTATCATCATGAAAAATTTAAAATTAGCTCCATCCACAGTTGAATAAAATTATCCTCATACTTTTATCTTTCTACTGTATAAATTTTAGCTTCATTGGACTTGTTTTGTGAGCCCCACATTTGTTTGATGAGCCTTAGGCCCATTATGCTTCATCCAGCAAATTTCTGAATTCGGACGCAAAATTCTCCATCATTCCTTGGGATTCATCAATCGTACCTAAAAGATAAAATGTTCCAAAAAAAGTGATCAATCATATCCCAAAATTTCAAATTCATAAAATGAATATAATGTTGTACACAAACAAATGAGTGATTGGGCCCAAATTTTCATTTTAAACAAGAATTGCATTTTAGATGAGAAATGAAGTTCTATTTATGTAATGCAATAAAAAAAATGTTTATGGACTTTGGAAAAATTAATTTAAAGATATTAATAATGCATATTAGCCACATTCAGTGACTAATCACACCCCCCAACTTGAGTTTTTCTAGTCCCGAGCAAAATAAATTACAAATATGAAATTCAAATCCTCTTTTCCAAAAACATTTTAGTACACATTGCTCACCCAAATATCTCATACTAAAAAAAATTATGGAACCCATAAAAATCATTTAAAACAAGCTACGTCCATAAGCATATCCCAAGCCCAAGCCCATTCCTTTGTTCAAATTCATCTCCACATTTCATCCAATTTCAATTAAGCATGATAAAGTGTTGTGCATCACAAAAGATATGGGGCCCATTTTATTGTTCAATGGGAAAAAATGGAAGCGCTAGGTGGGAATCACATTAAACCTTAAGATGAGTATCCATTTTTTTTTTGATTTTTTGTTTTTGATTTTTTTTTGTTTTAACCACAATAGATATGAAAAGAATAACTCTGGGCAAGACAACTATGGAGTCGCGATCCCCAAGTGCCGAACGCCACACATATTGTCAATTCCATTCTCTACAATAGAGATATAAAGCCTAACTCTGGGAAAGACAACTATAGAGTCATGATCCCCAAGTTCCGGATACCACACATTTGGACAAAACATTGCTCTATGTGGTCATTATTTTTTTTTAATTTTTTTGGATACTCAAATTAAACTAAAAGTGACCCCAGAACCCTATGCTATAATTAAAGGGACGCAAGAACTCAAATTTACACCCACGATCCAGTAGACGTGCATTGTGGAATTTTTACTAAGAGGATGAAAATGTAAACTTTGAAAAACCACATCGGACAACCGCACTTTCCAAAAACTATGCTCATGAAATTAAACTTGCATTAAAATGAGAATCAAGGCATGCAAAATTATTTGATATCCAATTTCAGAGTTTTCAATGTGTGTTATCATGTTCAAGGTTAATGGAATTTTTCTTTCCATGCATGTTCTTATTAAAAAAAATCATTTTTTATTTCATCTCCCCCCAACATAGAATAACTCTGTCCCTAGTGTTTAAAGAAAGAAAAGTTAGAAGGGGGTAGGAGAGGAGTTCAAAGAGGAAATTTTAAAATGATAATCATGGAAAAAATTCACCTGGTTTTTGAAGTTGAAGTTCATGATGCTCCAGATTACTCCTTTGATCTCTTGGGGGATGTAGGCACCTCCTTGATTGAACATGTATTACCCAAAATAGTTCTTGAACTATAAAAATAAGGAAAAAGCAGACAAAACAAACAATACATTGATTTATTTAATTCCATGTATCATCATTTTTATGGGTTTTCATGTTTTTTTTAAATCAAACTGATGATACATTGTCTTTTTTATATTTTATGGGTAAGGTATTACTCAAGAATCACACTGCGTGACACAGATGAATACAGTGCTCCCCTTTCATACCCATCCATACTCATAAAAGAAGAACAGGTCAAGAGTCTAATTTTTTTTAACCTACAAAAAACATATATAAAATAAAATAAACTGATGATACATTGTCTTCTTTATATTTTCTGGGTATGGTATTACTCAGGGATCACACCGCGTGACACAGATGAATACAGTGCTCCCCTTTCATACCCATCCTTTCTCATAAAAGAAGAACAGGTTAACAGTCTATTTTTTATTTTTATATTTTTAAAATATCAAAATGATTTATTAATCCTATTTGAAAAATAAATATGATTCCAAAAATATTGGAAACATGAAAACCATGGGTTGCCTCCCGTGCAACACTTTTGCTTAACGTCGTTAGCTCGACTTGTACACCCCAACTTATCCAATTCCAATTTTCGACATTTTAATTAACCCATCTTTTTCCACTTCAATAAGATTGAGATTGATTAATTTTTTGAAATTTGTTTCATGTAAAATCCTATTTTCTACAATGATTGGTAAAATTCAAGGAATATCTGAAATGGTTGATCGAGTTGAACTTATATTCTTTCCTAAGACATCAATGACCATTTCAAAATTATTGGCTTCTTTAGATGAATGAACTAAAACAGCAAGGTCTTTTTTATCACCTATGATGAAATTCTTGTATGGGGAAGGAAGGATAACAATTTTGAGTTCTGGTCGATTGCAATTTCCTAATAAATATTGGAAATTTGAATGAAAGTCAGTTTCTTCTCCAAAAAAATTAGAAATAATTGGTTCCGTTTTAAAATACGATTCATCCCCAAAAGCGTCTAGTTGAATTTGAGGTGTGAGTATGGGTTCAATGTTTGGTATTTCTACCAATTGTTCAGTGATTTGTGCTTTTGAAAAATCATCAATGGAGAAATATTCAGGACTCTCCATCCACAATGTCAAGTTTCCCTCTTGTGAATACAAAAAATCAGTTTTCTCTTGATTTAAGCACCCATCAACAATTCCTTGATTATCTTCAACTATCCCAAATCCAATGGTTGGTTCTTCAATAAATTCATTTGAGGTTTTTGAGAGACAAGATTCTTTTATTAGTGATGAGGAAGAGACAACCTGAGTGGGAATGGGTTCCATAACCATTTAAATGCTTTGTAGTTATACTCTTAAAGATGAAACCTCTGAATTCATTTTATCCATTTTTTCACACAAATGTTCAAGAATTTTTTCAGAATTAGGATTGATAGATGTTTGGACATCATGAACTTCACTATGTTTGATCTCTTCAATCATCCTCGAGATGTATGAAAATTGATCCTTTAAACAATCAGCATCCCATTGATTGTACATCTCATCTGGTGTGGTGTATTTAATCATGGTTTGGTCAATGAAATTTTCTATGTGAGGTGATTCAAAATATTGATTTTCCAGTTGATTATAGCCTTGGTAAATTAATGGGTATTGTTGAAGATAATCCATTGGAGTTGATTGAAAGTTGTTTTTGGGATTCATTGGACACACAAAAATAGAAAGGGGAATATAGAAGAGAAATTAGGGTGAGAATAGATAATTTAGGGTGAGAAAAGAAGATGAGTGTCTAAGGCACTTACTTGGGTCCCCGGCAACGGCGCCAAAATTTGGTTGCGCCCAAATTTACCCTAAAAAATTTGGTTGCGCCAAAATTTACCCTATTGGTAAAAGTGGTCGTTGAAGTATAAGTAGGGATCAAATCCACAGGGACCGAAGAAGAAACCTTGAGACACTATGATTTGTTGATGGATTGGCTATGAAGTGGCCAACTTTGAGGTAGATTTTAATTGGAGAACTAAAGATATAATTTAAATAACATATAATAAAAAAAATGATGTGAACTAAAGAATTATTGATGGTGGGTTGATCTTAGGGTTTTTCTTGGGGTGGATTGGATGAATTTCTTTTCTTAGAAAATTTCATGTCATTAATTCAAGACATATCCAAACAATGAGATAATTATTCCAAATCATTCACCAATTTTTTCCCTACACAATTCCAAGGCCAATCACCAATTCACTTTGAGGATCACTTTAATGATCACTCAAAGGAAATAGATCGTACTAGCACTCAAAATGTCTCATCGTTAAATTTGTCAAAGATGAAAAAGAATGTAACTCATCAAATAGAAATCCTAAAATAAAGAATAGATTTAAATATTAAGTACATGAAATAACATTCAATCTATGACCTTGCTACTACCTTGGATCAACCTTTAAGATGTTAGCTCTCCATTGATGCTATTCTACCAATGGAAGCAGGATGTAGACTTATGGGGGTGGAATTGAATAAGAAGAAAATTATTAAAAGAACGAACACTCCACCATTGTGTGATGGAAATCACAAGTGCTGGTGTGAATAATTTCACACCTTGATTAAATGGTATCAACATGTGAAGAAAATGAAAATAAAAAATGAAGAAGAAGAAATTTTATTAAAATACTGAACGTGAATGAAAAACTTACATTAGAGAAATTGACGATGCCATTACAAAACGAAAGCGGGAAATTACAATTGAAAGAAAAAAGCATGGATTCAAAGAAAAATGTGAGATGATAATTCTCTTCACCACCATCTCCTTATATAGGAATATTAGGAGCCTTAGTTCCACCCCCCACAATTAATTCACCCCCCAACAATTAATAGAGTCAAAACGAGGGTGAATAATCAAAAGGAAATTGACGTTTCGAAGTTGACCCGGAAAACTGTCCAGATTCGTCCACCATTTTTACATTTTAATATTTAATTGATGGAGGCCGAATCTTGAAGGGTCGTAGAAGACAAATATCTTTGTCCATGTGTCCTATATCCAATTAAAAAATTTCAGGACATTTGGCTCATCCGTTTGGATGTTATGGTCGAAATGGTGGGACGACTTTATGTACATTAATGTCGGGTCCGCCATTTAAATCTCAGCTTCATATCCATTTATCATCATGAAAAATTCATAATTAGCTCCTGTAACAGTTGAATAAAATGATTCTAATATTTTTATATTTCTACTGTATAAATTTGAGCTTCATTGGACTTGTTTTGTGGGCCCCACATTTGTTTGATGGGCCTTAGGCCCATTATGCTTTCTCCAGAAAATTTCTGCATTCAGACGCAAAAGTCTCCATCTTCCCTTGGGATTCATCCATCGGACCTAAAAGATAAAATGTTCCAAACAAAGTGATAAATCATATCCCAAAAGTTCAAATTCAGAAAATGAATATAATGTTGTACACAAACAAATGAATAATTGTGCCCAAATTTTCATTTTAAACAAGAATTGCATTTTAGATGAGAAATGAAGTTCTATTTATGTAATTCACTAAAAACAATTTTTATGGACTTTGGAACAATTAATTTAAAGATATTAACAATTAATATTAGCCACATTTAGTGACTAATCAGATACCACTCTCAATCAGCATATTCCTGGCCATGTTGTTGACCTGTCGATTCCGGCGCTCAACAACTCCATTTTGCTGTGGAGTTCTTACAAAAGCTACCTCATGTTGTATTCCATGTTTTTAAAGGTAATTCTCAAACTCAATGATTGTGTATTCCCCTCCATTATCAGATTGAAAAACTTTGATTGTTCGTCTAGTATCATTCTCGGCGATTCGCCAATATGTTTTCATGTAGTCAAGCACTTCTCGTTTCCTGTGAATGACCATAACACATGCCATTCTACTGTAATCATCAATGAAAATAACAAAGTACCTTTCTCCATGAGTTATGGCAACATTTATTGGCCCGCATACATCTGTATGAATAAGATCAAGAAGATGAGATTCCCTTTTCTTCTTTGGCTGATATGAACTGCAGACCAGCTTTCCACGAATGCAAGCATCACAAGATTTTTCACGCTCACACTTCAGGTTAGGAATGTCCATGAAAATCCTCAATTTTGATATTTTATCCATGTCTTGTTGATTGATGTGACCCAATATCTTATGCCACAAATTGTTTTCTTCTTCAACAGTCATGTAGCAAACATTTTCTTTACTATCAACCTAATACAGGTTGCCTTCTGTTCTGCATCCTTTCATGAGTGAATTTCCTGTCTTTCCCTTGATAGTGCAGCCTTTCTGATTAAATTTAACAATAAGTCTTGAGTCACAGAGTTCACTCACACTAAGTAGATTATTACACAGACCATCTACATAAAGGACTTTAGTCTTATTCATCTCTCCATTAGCTAATTCAGTACTTCCACTGCCTTTTATTTTTAGAGCTCCATCATTACCAAATCGAACCATTCCATCAACCTTCCTTTTGATATCTGTCAACAAGCCAGAATTATCTGTCACATGGGATGAACAACTGCTATCCAGAATCCAAGTACTGTTGCTTTTTTTAGCTTCTAGGGCCACCTCTGCAAGGTTGGATTTCTCAAATTTCTTCCTTTATTTCCATGAGACATTGGACTAAGTATAGAGAACTGATGGCCTTTCAATTATTACATCTGTGTACATTGGTTCTTCATAGTTGAAGTATTTTTCAAGAGGAGAAAACCTGTTTGAAGGAGAAACACTATTTTGTCGATGAGATCTGACTTCTCTTGAATTCTAGTATGAGGTGTCCATGTCCCTTATCTACCTGCAATTAACAGCCTTATGACCAAAGTTAGAGAAATTAAAAAAGTATCCATAGAAACTATTTCTTCTATAATATGGAGGATATGAAGTCAGTCTCCTTTTTTGATGTCCCAGATCTTCCCCATTCAGATATCTCCTTGCCTCTTCGCAATATGACATGGTATGGCCCAGATAGCCACAGAACTGATACTTCATGAGAAGAAATGTATTCTCACTTGAATTTCTCCTCATACTCTCTTCCTTGGGAGAATAGTTGGATAGCCTGTCATTTCTAAATGTTTGAGGGTAATTTTCAATTCTCCTTTTAGTTTGGATTGAGGTTTCCTTTTTCAGCACTTCAGGTGACGTTTCAACATTTCCAACTTTAATCTTGTCTTTCATTTGGTTCTCATTACTTACACCAGTTGATGGCTCAACTTCACAACCAATTCCACTCTTTCCCATGAAAGCGGGTCTTTGATCACTCAAGATTTTTCCTACCCCATCTGAACCACTCTTGGCTCTTACCAGTAATTCTGCATCTGAGAATCTTCCAAACTGTATTTTCTTCCTTGATTCTTTTGAAATTGATTCAGTATCAAGTTTACTCTTAAGAGTAACAACTTCCTCCTAAAGACCCTCAATAGTATTGGATTTTTCTTCTATTCTGGAGGTGAGGCCCTTGATGACCTTTTCCTGCTCTTCAATTCTCAGCTTCAGATCCACTATATCATCATTGCTTTCAAGAATTTTATACTGTACTTTCACAAATTCTCCAGTCGCTCAATTTTAGATTCAAGTTGATCAACATATTTAGTTTATTCTTCTACCATTGATTTCCACTTATTGCAACTATTACATTTAATCTTAAGATTGCTAACAGCATCCTTAAGTTTCAAATCGGGATCTGCACTAGTTTTTAACTGATTTTCTCCACCAGTATCTTATGATTTTTCAATAGTGGCCATCATGGAATCATGTTTCCCAGTTTTAAATATGGTTCTTCTTCATCACAGAATTCATTATCATCTTCTTTCTCTTCACAGAAAAAACTCTTCTTCAGAACTTTGTTTCTATATTTGAAGTCTCCTTTCTTGAAAAACCTTTTCTGAGGCTTCTCAATGTTTTCAGTATTGCTATCATCATCATTGATCTTTATTAAGCATTGATAAGCAATGTGTCCGACTTTTCTACAACGAAAGAAAGCTAGAGGTAACTTCCCTTTGAATTTGCCTTTTCCCTTATGGAACTTCTTGGCAATGAGAGAGAGAATTTATTTGTCCTCATCGTCTTCACCACTACTATCTTTTGAGATTTTCAGTTTCTCCATGGATTTGAATGCCATTTCCTTGCTTACTCATGTAGTAGCATCTTCTGGTTTGACTCTCATTTCATATGCCACCAAGATTATCAACAGATCATTCAAAGAAAGTTTGGAAAGATATCTTTCCTCAAGGGATGACACCTATGCATTGTACAGGGGTGGTAGTCTTCTCAGTATTTTCTTCACAATATCAATGTCTCTGATTTCTTCTCCAAGGCCCAAAATTTCTCCAACCACTTCAGTAATTTGATTGAAGAAGGATTTTACATTCTCATGAGGATGCATATTCAGACTATTGAACCTATTGTGTAGCACTTTTAGTTTCACCTCCTTCACTTTGCTATCAACTTCATAAATATTTTCAAGTTTATCCCACATGGACTTTAATGAGGTGAAACTCATCACTTTTAGATAAATCTGACCAGAAAGTGATCCGGTGAGATCATTCTGTGCTTTAGCATCTGCATCAAGAATTTTTCTATCTGTATTAGTCATACATAGCCCTGTTGGATCAGAAACATTAATACCTTGCACAGTGGAAAACAGAACTTCCATTCCAAGGGATCTTAGATGAGATCTTATTTTTTTATTCTAGATCTGGAAATTACTTCCATCGAAGAGAGGGACTCCCCTGACATTGACTGCATTCTCCATAACGACAAAGGATAGATTCAACACCAGCAACCTGCCTCTGATACCACTTATAGGACCCCGGGACACCCTGAGAGGGGAGGGGTGAATCAGAGTGTCAACTTTTTCTTTTAAAGTGATGTATCTTGTTCCCACGTTGGTAGGAACTTGTTAAACCTATATGATGGATATTAAAAGAATGCAAACATTCACATGCAGAGAGACGACAGAACACTTTTTACTTGGTTCACCACTAAGGGCTACGTCCAAGGAGCATATGCCGACAGGTTGTCGGTCGTACCAAATTCCACTAAACTTCACTAGATGTGAATTAAAAAGGTTTGGGCACAGTCACTCTGTCCCAGGCTCACTGCCTTTACAAAAGGTTCATGGATATCTCACAGCATCCCTCGGGTCACTCCCGTTGACTCCCCCTGGCTCACTGCCCTTGGTGTAGTCACACTCAGTTTATAGATGTGATGGTCTCCTCATCTTTGCAAAAGAATGAATCCTATGTTGTATGTAGATGCTCTGTTTAAGTCCATCTTTCACTCATAGACTAATCTCACTTTGCACCGAAGGTATCGGGCAATATTCTAGATTTCATGCAGCTCTAAAAAGACCAGCGTACTTCAACCTCACCTGGCGCACTTCTCCAAGCCCGGTGCGCAAGTTTCAATCCCGGCGCACAAGTCACTTGTGAGGCACAAATTTGGCGCGCAGGTGACACCAACCCACTTGCACAACACTAACTCCTTCAAATCCAAACTTGCATAACTCTGCACCTTTAACTCTCAAACCACCTTGGACACGCAGCCAACAACCAGCTCGCAGCCTCTACTTGCGCGACCCAACTGCCACTTGCGCGGCTCAGCCACTTGCGCGACGAGAGCTCAAAAAATCTCTAAGTCTTGAACTTCGTTTCAAATGAGTAGGGGTGGTCCTCTATTTATAGGCAAACTGGACCCCCTGCATGGTGGCGCACAAGTGTCCTCACGACGCGCAAGTCTCGGTGCTCAGCTCCAGCTGCCCTAGCCTCTGTCGCATAAATCACTTGCGCGAACAGAACAATACTTGCATGACCCTATTTCCTTTTCCATATTTTGAAGTTATGATCATGAAGAACAATAGGCGCACAAGTTTCCAAACCTCCTAGGCACCGGTGCGCAAGTCCCTTCTCGGCACACAGGTCACTTGCGCGACCCAACCAATACTTGCGCGACCCTTATCCCTTTTCCATTTTTCCATGTTCTAATCTTGAAAAACACTAGGCATGCAAGTTCTGTATCCTTCAAGTACATGGTTCACAAGTCTCTTTTCCAAAATCACTTTTCAACATTTGTTGATTTTCAGGCCCAAAAATTTGGCAAACACTGGAAAATAGTGCCACCTTCAATACTATAATCTGCTTAACCTGTATGAGTACTTTGCTGGCACACATTATGAACTTTCTCTGAGGATTGAAAGGAAACACAAACCATACTCCAATTCATGCATAGGTGACCATGATTATAACAGATTCCCCATTCTTCCACATTTTAATCATTTACTGGTCCCCTTTAGATAGTTCCCAGGATGCTTCTTCCCACAATTTTGACACATGGGATATTCAAGATTATTTCCATCATGGGATTTATTTTCTGATCCAACCATATTAGTCTCTATTTTCTACTTTTTTTCATCGGTCCCACAAGACCAATGAGAGTCTCTGATTTCCATATCAACCTTAAGGGAACAACATACAATCTTTTCATAACTATCGATGTCATGAATTACCAATGCTTTTCATAGACTCAGATTTAGTTTGCTAAAGAATCAATCCACCTTAATTTCACTATTTATGACAAAGCTAGAGGAATATATTGTAAGCCTTTTTAATTTTTCTTCATACACCTTAATAAACCCATCTTACATCTACTTAAGTTTGATGAACTCTCTTTCTATCTTGAGATAGAGGGTTCAGGGAAAATATTTATTGAAAAACATTTTCCTTAATTCCTCCCAATCCATGGAATAAATTTCCTCCTTGGACTTCATATTTTTGATCAGTGTCCACCACTAATTAGCTTCCCCATGAAAATGATAAATTGCCAACACAAATTTCTATTTTTCTGAGCATTGGAGGACATATAATATCTTTTTAATGGAGTTAATCTATTGTTCCTTGAAGAGGGGATTAGAATATCCACTAAAAATGGGAGGCCTTTTCTACATGAAGGATTTTATGGACACTTTATCTTTACTTAGGGAAGGATGGAATTCCACATGATTCAAGTTAGTATTCATAACTTGATCCAGTTGAGTGAGTACTGTCATAATGTTTTGAGCACCCGTTCCCATCATATTTGAAATTTCATTAGGGAAATCATCACATTCCCTATCAAATTGATTGTTGGCACGCGTTCTTCTATTTTTTTTACAATAGATATGAAAAATAAATTGAGATTAGGGGGACTTAATACTTAGCTGATAATCACAAAAATTAAACTTTAAACATAAAAGGAAAAAATCTTAAAGGAAAATTATATACTAACTTTTGATTCCCTAAGTTTCAATCTAGGTTATCCATGATCTATTTCCTAACATATATTCTTAGGAGAATTTTCTTTGATCCATTAATAATGGTTTGTAATGAGATTATGAATTTACCAAATAATATCCCCTAAGAGTGTCAAACTAGGTGCAGAGTAAGGCCTGTTGTCGTGTACCAGATTACCTTGAGTTAAGCCTAGAACACCTTGTAGGAGTTTTCACTCCTAGGTACATCTATTACAGAACCACATCCATTTTTATTATCTAGACATGGATTTATTTTATTGATAAACCACTTACTATGTACTTACCAAAATTTAGGTATGTTTTCTCATACTTAGTCTTATTCCTAGGGTTCTTACTAAAGTTCAATACTACAAAATAAGGCTATATCCAGGGTTTAGAACTGTGGATGTAGGACCAAAAACCATGGATATAGGTTATATCCATGGTTCATTAAATCGTGGATGGTATTAGAGTGTCTATAGGGTAAATACTATAGCCATGGTTCAAACCGTGGATACAACCCTATAGCTACATTTTTCAAACCACTACTATAGGGCCATATCCATGGTTCAAACCATGGAAACAACCCTATAACCATAGTTCAAACAGTGGAAACAAACCTATAGCCATGGTTTTCAAACCATGGAATAGGCTAAAATCACTCATAGGATATAACCATAGTTGCAAACCGTGGCTATATGTCTATAGCCATGGTTCCCAACCATGGATATAGGCATATAGCCACAATTTTGAACCCTGTATATAGGCCTTTACATGCCCTAAAAAAACTAGCATCATTCATCCGGTGCTGGACCCTTGCATCCTCTCCACCGCCCCTACAAATCCCCCCACCCTCCCCCTTTCACCCCAACTACACCCCCCATACACCTTACACCCCATGCACCCCCAAAAAATCCCCCGCACCCCACTCCCCCTACAGCCCCTCCCCCTTGTAAATCCCCCCTCCCTTCTGGAAACCCCCTGGAAAAAACCCCCTGGATAGACCCCAACCCCCCTGGACAAACCCCAACCCCCCCGGGACAACACCCCCCTGGGCCCTCTAAACAGAACCCCCCAGACAGACCCCCTCCCTCCTGCCCCCACCTCTGGATAAACCCAAACCCCCACCTGGACAACACCCTGACCATAAAGACCCCCCCTCTTGGACACCCCATGTGCCCTCTGGATGGACACCCCTGGACAGACCCCCTGAACAGAACCCTCCCTCATAGACCCACCCTAGACAGCCCCCCCAGACATACCCCATTCCCCTATCTCCTAGCCCCCTCCAAAACAGACCCCAACCCCCCACATGGACAGCACCCCCCATACAAACCCCCCCTCTACCTAGACAACACCCCCCATACAGACCCCCCTCCTGGACACCCCCCATGGGTCCTCTAAACAAACACCCCCCAAACAGACCCCCCTCAGATAGACCCCCTCCCTCCTGGACCCACTATGGATAGACCCCCCTCCTGGACAGACCCCCCAGACAGACCCCCTCCCTCCCCTCCCTCTGGGACCCCCTGGATAGCACCCTTTGGATAGACCCCATCCCTCCTGGACCCTCTTGTGGACAACACCCCCCTCCTGGACCCCCCCTGGATAGCAGCACCCCCTTCTGGACACCCTCCTAGACACCCCATGGACAGACCCCTACCTCCTGGATAGACCCCACCCACACCCCCCGGACAGACACCCCCCTCCTGGACACCCCCCCTGGACAGACCCCCCTGAAAAAAATCAATCTTAAGAATCCATATGAAAAATGAAAAGAAGCTATCAATATACCCATTGAATATTTAGTTATATCACCGACTGATTTAGAAAAAAGGAAAAAAATTAAAGAAGAACAAGATAAACAAAGTGCTAAAGGAAAATATTCTATTCCATATGAAGATGAAAAATACAACCCTCATGAGGGATTATCAAAAGGTAACAATCCTAGAACTCATGAAATGTTATGTGGGAGGTTCAAGTAGGCTATTTAGGGGGAGGTGCATGGGAAAACAAATGGTGAGATTAGGGTTTTCCAAATTTAACCAGGCTAGTCAAAAATCAATGAGTTTCTTGAAAATTTCACCAACCCAAGATGAAATCTTGAGAACAATGAAGAATATAGTAAGTGATGTGTGTGATTTAATGTAACATGTTAAAAAGAAGACCCTCCTGGACATCCCACTCCCTATTGGACAGCCCCACCCCCTGGACACCCCCTCCCTCCTAGACACCCCTCCCTCCTGGACACCCCCTACAGACCCTCCTGAACACCCCCTCCCTCTTGGACACCCCCTGAATTCCCTCCTGAATACCCCTCCCTCATTTACACCCTCCCTTGCACCCCCTTAAACACCCATGCCCCCTTTCACCCCCCTGCACAGCCAAGACCCCTTGCACCCCCTGCACAACCCCCCTTTCACCCCCTACACAACCCCCATGCACCCCCTACACCCCCCTGAACCCCCTTACACACCCCTTAAACCCCCCTGTACACCCCCTATCCCCTTGAACACCCCCTACACACCCACACTACACACCCCTACAAACCCCTTACACCACCCCTACACAACCCCCCTACACCCCCCGCACACCCCTTGCACCACCCATGCACCATGCACAACCCCCCTGCAACCCCCTACATACCCCTTGCACCACCCCCTTCACAAACCCCCCTACACACCCCTTTCTGGTGGAATTTTGGAATGGAACTAAAGAAGGAATGATCGGGTGTCGTGGTATCCTGGTTAACACATGGAGACATCAAGTGTAGAGAGTCATAGTGGCCTAGGTGTGCATAAATACCTTATTGTTTTCTTTTAGGTTCATATTGATATGTGCATCCCAATACTAAATAACATGATCCTTAATAAAGGCTTTTTTTTCAAATGATATCCAATTTCATCCAATATATACACCACAAAGTGATATCATGAATCACCAGATAACACAAACCACAACATGATGGATTTTACTACATCATGCCGTATACTTTGGTTCATATTTATAATAATCTACCAATTTCACGTATGATTAATAGGTTTTATTAAAATAATTGAAAATATTTGTGAAATGATACAAAGTCTTTTGGATATGATCTTTATATAAACACCCTCAAACATTGGGAGAAAACATTGTACCAAAATTGTGAGAAACTGGAAGCCCTCTATGGGCATTTTAGTGGACATATTAGAGTTGTGAAAGATAATAATATATTTTTAGTAGGTGGATGAATAATAGTTATGTGTACATGGAGATTATTTTTTTCCTGATAACTAACTACTCAATGCTATGGTGTCAAGAAGAAGGGTATTTCATTGGGAGTGAAGTCCTAAGAAGCACTCAAAATGATATGGAAATTGTGGTTATGTTGTACAAAATTGATGATCGTATGAATTATAGTGTCATATGAAAATGTTGTGCATAATAATTTCCTAAAAGTATTCAAATATCTAAAATAAAACATTGTTTGACTGCGTGATCAAATAATATATGACAATATAGTCTCATAGGTGGGATTAACACTACCCCCTGCACACCCCATGCACCCCTGTACCCCCCACACACCCCTTGCACCCTCCCCCTACCCCTTGTAATATAACCCAATACACCCCCTCCACTACCCCCATTCCCCAACCCCCTCCCCTACACACCCCCTGCCCACCCCCCTTCACACCCCTTCCCACCCCATGCACCCCTACACACCCTGTGCAAACCCCCACCACATGAACCCCCTAAACACCCCCTCCCCCTTCCCCTTGCACACTCCCTACCCACCCAATACACCCCATTCACACCCCTCCCCCTACCCACCCCATGAACCCCCTACACATCCCCTCCCCCTTCCCCCAGCACACCCCCTACCCCCTACCCCCTCCCCTAACCACCCTCCTGCCCACCCCACACCCCACACCCCTACCCACCCCATGCACCCCCATGCCACCCTACACATTTCATTACACTTCAACCACTTAATTCAAGAAAAAACATAGCAAAACACTTAGATACTTGTCATTTAATTCAATTAAGAATAATTATTTATTTTATTATAACAAGGTCCTCTCAATTTAAACACTCACGGACAGTCTTTCCGCTATGAAAATCCATTCCATCCAAATCATGATATTTACTTTATCAAAACAAGATGATTGAATTTAAAGTGGAAATAAAACACTCAGAATGTTCCATGGTTAAGAGGTAAATTACCTACTTGGGTAATCCCTTATACAAATAAAGTCAAACACTTAGGAAATGTTTGGTTATAATTAGACATTTACCAATTTCCTTTAAGACATTTCAAAAGTGAAGTGCAAGTCACCATGAATAAGACACTCTATTTATTTCATGACATCCAATTAAACATTAGAAAGGAGACATAACCATTACATAATTCACTACACGAGGAATTAATGATCATGTGACAAGTTAACCATGTTCGGTTCCATTTAACTTATTCAATTCATTAAAACATGTAAATTCCATTTATAAGATCAAAGTGGGGTAACTTAGTTGTGACTTGGTCATTACAACACCTGCCTACTTGGGAAATTCTATCTTAAAAGTCTAACATCACTTAAAGGGTGTTTTGGTTCAAACAACCATTTTAATAAAAAGAGGGAAACCCCCTACAGGGATATAAAAAGGTTCAAGCACAATGTGTGCTTTATGGCTAACAACAACATCAAGTATAAGGAAAACATTAATGAAATAATGTCAAGCAAGGTATACCACTGTGAGTTTTTGCAGATAAAGCACCTCTGTTGGAGGGGTTTTATTACAAAACCATGACTTTTTTATATAAAAAAACAAATATCTTAACTAAAACTTATTCAAAAATTGAAATTTAATATAAACAATAATAATTAAAAAGGAAATTAAATTATATTTAAAATATTCTTGAATTAAAGAGGCTAAGAGAGGAACCATACCTCAAATGAGCCAAGCCACACTCAGCACTTGACACTTTTCTCAGTGACAAATCTAAGATGCTTCATCCATCCTCCGAGTATATGCAACTTTGAATAAACATAAGGATTCCCTAACACCTATGTATGTGTTCGCTTATACTTGAACACGCACAAGAGGATCCTTATATATATTCTCACATGCATAAGCCCATTATCACCCACACACGTATACATTTTCCATATATATACATAAGCACACCTATCCCATTATATGTAATTTCACTGCCATGGGAATATATATATATATATATATATATATATATATATATATAATAGGAGAACTTATTATATATATGCTTACCTATGAATACGTAGTGAGTAGCCTTTGACTCTAGTTGCTGCAACACACATGAACGGGTCCTAGGAGACTTAAACAAAATGATAGTGATCTGATGGATCATCATTAATTGAACCTAAAAATTGAAGTGGGAGGAACATGATTAGTGAGAAATTAAATATATCATATTAAATTACAAAACCCTATTCTCATGTTATAATACATATCACCTCACAAGTCTTAACCCAAACTATCTACAATATTACCCATTGAGAATCTTCTATATTTTCCCACATATAGAATTTCATCATAAGGGAATGATCTCATTATATGATTTTCAGTCACTATGGTTATACACCAATCTATCATATTAAACATAAAAAAATCCCCACGTTTAATCTTTTATTCCACTAATATTTTCTTACTATAGTTAATCATTAAGGGAGAAAAAGAATCTATAAATAATATAAACTCATGTCTATTAGTCGAATGAACCATTGATCCTTGATCTAAACCATTCATCATTATATATATATATATATATATATATATTATCCAACAAGGAATAGAACTATTGGTAGATTCACATTAATTAACATGGAATATTATATTTATTGCATGAAGGATTAAAAGGGAAAATAGGATTCACTATTGACGATCATTATCATGATCCACAAAGTCATCCATAATATCAAACTCTCATAAAGTTGGAATTATGATACGTGAGGTATTAATAAATGTCAACTCTATATCTATGGTATACCAATAAACCAAAACCCTCCTCAAAGGCTTCATAAATAGACAATTTATATCATTCTAGAAAATAAAAAAACTAAAATAGGGGAGGCCCACTCTTCTATTTTCAAAATATTTAATACCCTGTATAGATTATTATATATAGGGACTATCTTCCCAATTTCGGGTTAATTCATAAATAAAAACAACCCATGTATAACCTACAACAATTAAATCATTAACCTCAAGGTTGATTGTGAAACACTTAACCACCAGTCAATCATCAAAATGTTTTTCACACTATCTGATGTCCATATCATGACCTAATAAAAACTGTGACTTATTTCTCACAAATACTTATTAGAATCCCATGAATAATATAATTGTCATTAAGAAACCTAAGAGTCCTAAAATCCGTCTCAAAACCTTATGGGAACCTTACAAGGCCCCAAGATTGTGAGATCATTATGAAACCCAGTGGGAATCTCATCCTGGACTAACCAACCCATCTTATAGTAGAAATTCATGACATGTAGATCATAAATAATCAAATAATAGTAAAAAATCATGGGAAAGTCAACAAAAAAGTGATAATACACTAGAATACTTCCATTTTAAATAATGCATCTACTACATGAGTTTAATAAGACCAATCAATTTCTAAAAAAACTTACATCAAGTTATATCAATAAATCAATTAAGAAACACTTTTATGAACAATTTAAAGTTTCATATCATGCCTAATATGCACACATGAGTTCCATGAACTAATATATTTAAAATATCCTATGGAAAATCACAGAATTAAATTTTAAAAAATTATTTCAAAAAACTCATTTTAAGATGATTTATATAAAGAAATTTTATTTCAAAAAATGCTTCACATTTAAAATTAAATTTTAGAGTTAAAAAAATTATTTTTAGATAGGATAACAAATCATCACCTCACATGACCTTGTGAACTATATGATGGGCCACTGATAACTGTTCAACTAACTTGGAACTAAATATACTGTTTAGGAAGCTATGTATCTTTGGTGACTATTAGTATAATAATATCCCATCACAGTTATAGAGTTAGAGAACATCGTAAAATTATTTTGAAATAATAACAATAATAACATGAATATAAAATAACTTTTAGAAATTTTGTAAAAGAAAAAGGATTAAAATATTCAATGAATAAATACAACCAATATTAATTATACATCCAATATAAATCAAAGGTCATACCAACCTGTTTCTATGACAAAGATCCATTATCTCTCTAAATTCCCTAAAAATTTATATGTCATATATTTAAAATAAAGTCCTATATTTGGAAAAAATAATAGAAGACTCAACATATGGAATAACAAAATGGAAACCATGATAAATGTGGTGTATAAAAATAATGGCATACACTATCACATACTATTAGTAGAATCCAAAATTTATAAATCCCAATAAAACATTGATTTCATGAAATTATTCAAAAATCCATAAATAAATGAGTCTGGTGACATACCTCCATTGAAAGAGTGTGTATCAATACAAATTATTCTTCTATAAGTTTCCTTTATCTATTACACACAAAATAACCATTATTAGTGTGATTGTATTAATGATCTTGTGAAATTACATATTCAAATACCCAGAAAAAACACCAAAATCATGGGAAGAACAATATAAGGCAACAAATAGAGATGAAAGGAAGACTCTTAACAAGGAATGATGAACTAGAACCATAGTGATCATACCATAAACACATTTTTAGTAGGGGAGAGCCTTTAAAATCACCATCTATTGAATAGGTATGGCCGAACACTCACTGGAGATTGGTATGGATTGCTTGGGAGAGCAGCTGTCGTGAAGGACTAACCACAATGATCTTCGCAGAAAGTGTAGGTGTTGACTCATGTGTATCCCACTCATGGAAGGTCATGGTTTAGCTGAAACATCGATTGGAGGAGGAACGCATGATCAAGGGGGTGGGAGGGATCACACGATGAAGGCGGTGGGACCGAATGGAGAATCTGGTGAGGATCGGCTAAGGGAGAATTGATCGGTCGACGGTGAGGGAGAAGGGTTTCCAGGTTGGAGATGAGTCATGCCATCGTGAGAGAGGTCGAGGGTTCAGAGGGTTGTAGATCAGGTGAGGAGTGGTGGAATTAGGTAGGGAGGAGGGTGTGTGGAGGTCGAGGGAGGCAGAGGGCGCAGAGAGATAGAGGGAGGAAGATGGTCACAGATTGGGGGAGGAGTGGCGACGTTCGGCATAGAGGAGGTCACAGAGAGCTTGAGGGAGGAGGAGGGTGAAGAGAGTTCGAGGGAGGATGGGTCACGTATCAGGGGAGGAGGATCCCAACGTTTATGAAAAAAAGTTTCCACAGTTTGTTAATTAAATCGTGGCAATAAACATGCTATAGCCACATATCTATAAAAATGTGGATATAGATTCATGGTTATAGCTTAAAATTATAGTAGTGGTTTTATATTTATAGTCTCCAAAAATAACTAAAATTTTCCTATGATACCAACTATAGAAACCCTAATCTTTTACACATATCATTACATGATTTTAAATTAAACATCATAATTACAAGCCAAGGATCGTAAAGTCTAGTGTCATGGAAGACTATGTTCATAAAACATGGGACAAAATAAAAAATTTCTTTATTTAATATTCATAAAGAGCTCCTAACTTACATTGTGATCATATGTCTACATAGGATAACCTGGGGATAACATAAAAAAAGGGATGATCTAAAAGCCTAGTAAGGGAATAAACATAACAATAAATCTTAGCACATGGGTTAGAAAGCATAATGATATAAAAAGGTATGGAACATGATTAAATGCAAGGAAGAATAACATGTAGAATATGGAATCATATAATCATGTAATCAAAGTAATGTGTAATCACCATAAAACACAACTTTATCATGATTCAAGTCTCTTTGCACATAGAGGAGCACGAGCCAAATATCGTTGCGCATAGAGGAGCACGATTCAAAGCTCATTGCACATAGAGAAGCATGAGTCAAAGATCATTTCACATAACGTCTCATGAGACTAAACTTTAACCAATTCATTACAGAAATATCTATGTGCACACATCATAACATGTTCATTAATTTTCTTTCCACATAAATAACCATACACAAGTAATCAAACATAAACATAAGGGTTACCCATGGCAATAATTGGGTATCATAATCATGTCAAAAGCATAAAAAAAGGGAATATCATAAAAGTTTCCATGAAATAAAGTAATTAAATCATACATGGACATTTATAAATGAATATAGGCATATATAATGATAATTAATTTCAAACTTATGTGAAAGGAGTGTTTAATAAACTTTATAAATAAGACATTTTAGTACGGTTAAAGGGAAAACTTTCAAGACTCCTTAAAATGGAAAATGAATAATTATTTGTGTAAAAAAAGACACTAAACAAGTTATTTTTTTTATGATAAAATGATTTATTTTAGGAAAATAATGGTGGAAAAAGATATATTATGGGGAACACTTGAAAATGGTTAAGAATTTGGGAAGTTCCCTTAAATCGGGCTTGCTTTTTAGAAATATTTAAGAAGGGAAACTTATTGAAACACGTATATCCCCATGAAAGAAGGATAATATGATCTGGATACATTATTTGGAACATAGAAATATAATATGGATGAATTACATAAGAAAAAATAAGTATTATGTTTGGATAAATAGGGAGAAAGAGTAACCCGATGGAAAATCGGAGGTTCGGGTAGAATCCCTTACCTTATGTCTAAACTGATTATGTACTCAATCTTAATGTCCTGAATAATCAAATTAGATTCATTAATTAATAATTATAGAATAATTTATACATTTATTTTTTTGTTACAATTTTATTAAGTTATTTTATGTCCCATTTGGTGGGTTATGAAATTCAATTTCATCGTTTGGGAGTGTTGATTTCCTTGGTTTTCATTACCAGTTTACTTGTATATGAGCATGGAAAATATGTAGAATGAAGATATTTGTCCATAAATGAACATATATGTTATTAATGGACTTATAGAATATTAAAATACAATTTTTTTCCATAAGTGAGGATGATTAATTAGATAAATCATTAATGATAAACGCATTGATTATTTTGAGTAGTTTTTCTCATAATGAACTTGTTTTATTTTATAAATTTATACCAGTTGTACAAAATGATTATAGAAAATTACCTAGGATATATTGAATATATAATAATGTGTTTCAATCATAAAAATGGTTTCATGACCATAATTGAATATGGCAATAGAAATTTAAAAATTGTTGTCCTTGAATGTGATAAATTAACACATCTCAGATGGTGTTTTCATTTCAAGTATAAAAGGAGGGGACATGAGAGATGATGATGAATTATTCCATTAGAATAAAAAAATTTCAGTATATGTAAGGTATTTGAGTTTTCATACCTTTGGGATGAGGAGAGTTGAGTATGGAAAATAAAGTAAAGGAACTTGAAAATAAATTTAAAGAAAACAAAAGAGGGGTTTACCTCTTGATTTCTTCCTATTGAGAGCCTCCTTAAGGGATTGATTTTTGGTTTTTGGTTAAGAAAAAAATCCCCTGGATGTGTGGGAGAGTTTTTAGAAGAATATTAAGAAGAATATAGGCAAGTCTCATGGCCTGATAGGTGTGAGGAGAAGAGGGGTTTAGGGGTTGTATTTATAGTGGAAAAGAGGAGGGGTTTTCCATTATTTTAATCATTATTTTATTATTTTTTTCAATACAACAAATAGTTAAAATTATTGAGACTAAATACAGTAATGTGTGCATGTGAATTCTAAAAAATGGTCACTTATATCATCCATGACTGAAGCATGACTCAAAAATTCAATTATTTACATATATTGTAAATTAATGCATTTCTCTATTCACCAAAAATTCAAGTACTTCAGAAAAATCCAAAAAATTCACCCTAATTTTTTTTGACATGTAGAATTAAAAATGAACTCCATTTTATGAAAATAATTCTCTAAATATGATAAATTTAATTTTTAATTAAAATAATTATTTAATTGGAAAATATAAATTTAAAATTTTAAAATTATTTTCTAACACTTTGAAAAATTTATTATGATCTCATAAAATTATCTTATAATCATAAGACAAAAAAAATTCATGAATAAACTTTATGAAAATAAATTTACTTTTAAATTATTAAATTAGTCATAAAATTGTAATTAAATATTTCTGACTTACAAAAATACCAACACTTAATTAATAATTTTTAGAACATTTACTTACTTATACTATGATATAATTATATCATATTGTCACTTATAATATGGATAAATTTTATTTATAATTTCAATTGGTGAGGTTACTATTACATTGGTCTATTTACTATTTATAAAGGTTACATTACTATTCCCAAGGTCAAGTTACTATTTCATTGGTATATGTTCCTTAACTTCTAGAAATCATTACAAAGAAATACACATCTTATAAGGCTGAAAATTATCTTAAAAATCACAGTGTTAAACATGAAGTGTATTTAGTAAGAACTCCCCAAAAAAAATGGGTTTGTGGAAAGAATAAATTTCATGGTTAATACTATGGAAAATATATTGTTGGTAGATAGTGGAATCTCACATCACTACAGGAAATAAGTAGTTCATGTGGATATCTATAATCAATATGAAGAAATACTTAGTCTGAAAGTACATAATACACCATATAAAATGTGGAATAGAAGGAAACCCTCTTTGAATAATTTTAGAGTTTTTGGAAGAAAATATTTCATCCAAAGTAAAGAATGAAATCAAGGGAAATATGATGATGTAGCGGATTAAGGTATTTTCTTAGGATACTAAACAAAGATTTAGGCATAAAAATGATTCAACAAGAGGATACATTTTTTTCAGAGAAATTATGTATAAGTTTTTGAAAATGAATCCAAATTAGAATTTGAAAATTTTGTTTTTGAAGAAGTATTTGAATAAAGTGAACAGAAAAATGTAGATTTGGGAGAAAATAAAGATGTTTAGGCTGATGAATATTCTAAGATTTAATTAATAGAAGATAAGTGTGTTGTAATGTCCTATACTAAGATCCATTGAACTGGTTCCCCAAGATGGTTAGTCAATTGTCCTCAAGAACGCCTCCCTATAAGGTAGAGGATACTAAATTGTAAAAAGTGTTCAATGATTTTATGGTCGGGATACAATACCCTCATGATTAGAGTTTCATAATGGAATGTAATAAATAAAACAACAGTGGAAGCATATGAAAAACAATAGATCATTGGAAGAAAATAATGACTAATAGTAAATAAATAATTAATAAACTAGCTAGCGCCAAGTATACAATCATGCATTTCCATGTGATGCTACTGTATACAAGAAAGATACATATTACCAAAAATTCATAAAAATATACAAAGAAAAGTACACAATACCAAAGGATATATCCATAATCATCCTAAGATCTAACTCAGTCTTGTGCTCCTATGCCCCCCTGTACAAGTGTAACAACACATGTATGAATCCATGATCCTAAATCGATAACTCAGAGATCTGTTTGGGAACACTAGTGCAATAGACACCTGAATAGGGTGTGAGATATACTAAGTATGCCACCACCAATGGTTTATAATTCTATCTAGCCCATGAGTATAAAATACAACAATGTGTGAGTATGATAAATAAATAATTTAATAAATAAAAGTAATCAAGTCAAGGAAACTTGGCCGACCATACCTTATTCAGACTATACAGGAATATCTATAACATTCCATTAAGTATATATATACATATATGTAAAAATATATATATGAAGATGTATACATGCACCGATGATGACCCGATGTGGAAGGCCAAGGCATCCACATAATAACAACACAAAGATCATTAATTTAATTAAGGAAATCAAATAAGACATCCTAACTAGGGAACATAATAAAGTTCATAAAAGTATATCAGTTGTATAGGACCTAGTCTAAACCCATGGATTTCATGTATAATGAGTGTCTCTAAACCATAGATCAATTTAGGACAGTCACATGTATCTGAACATAACACCATTAGTTGGTCAAGGACCTGAGGTACATAACAAAAGCATCCTAGTATAATAATCATCATAAGAGATACCACTAGTCATGTGTAATAATAAACAACCATGATATAATTTTTTTATCATATAATCCCACCTAAAGTGTTCTATAATAGTGAACTAAGGTATCTCCCAAGTAGCAATGTAGTCATATTTATTCTATGAGCACATCAATGAAATTTTTTAATGAGGAAACCTATGTATCGCTTGTAACTTGAAATTTTTCTATGAGATCATCCAAGGAATTCTGTAAAAAGGAAACCCAAGTATCAACCAGAGCATGAGGAAAATTATATAATATATGAGCCCATATAAGGAATTCTAAAAAAGGAAACCCAAATATTTCTCAAGGCATAACATAATTCAAGTAAACAATGAGCCCTTCCACATTATTCCTTAATGAGGAAACCAATATCTCTCATGGTATATATAATCTCAATCAACCTATGATCACATCCTTGGTGTTCCATAAAAAGAAAACTATGTATCGCGTAAGGTGTAATGTAATCCTAGCAACCCATGATCCTGTCAATGATATTCTATAATGAAGAAACTAGTATCTCTCAAGGCATAATACAATTCACTTTTACATGTTTCATATTAGTATCTAATCATCATCCATGGGATTTAACCATGCTAATTTCCAGTATCATAACTCATTTTATTCCTTTTTTTACAATTTCATTTTTAAAAGATAATCCAAGGATAATTTAATTAATAATTCCATGTACATAAGCATGAAATTTATCAAAAATCATGTATATGTAAATAGATCCATGCCCATAAGCATGTCACAAACCATCCAAATATATCCATTTAAATTCCCCTTTTTATTAGAGAAGACGAATCACCTCTGAGTTTGTTTTATTACAAAATAGGGAATGGTTGAAATACCAAATCATTTAATATAATTTAAACAACTCTTATTTTAGAGTTAAATAAACACACATCAAAGGTGTTTAAATCATTAGTAGATCATTTTAAATCAAGAATTTATAATAACACGCATAAAGGGTGATTAAAATTACTAACCAAACATAGGTTACAACATACAAGTGACATAACCAAAATGGGGTGGTTCTAGTTGAGGTGGATAACCTCCAATGGTTCAATTTAAAATCATGATGAAAATATAAATTTAGGTAAAAAATTTACATTATTAATTTCACATTTTAAGGGTGGTATTGAGGAATTCTAGAACACAACACAATAGATTAATTTATAAACATTATATACATTAAGGAAGAAGTAAGAGACTACCTACCTCATTCTTAGGATGCTTTACTCATCAAATACCAAGCTTTGATTCAAGCTAAAATGAGAAAAATTGAAGAATTTCACAAACACCTTGAAAATAGGTCATATTAGATCAAATTGAAATAGAATTAAATACATAAATATACAATGATAAAATTAGGAATAGGAGTCATAGTCTTAACTAAGGTGATCCAACACAATAGATGATGAGAGATTCTGACATCGGATGAAGGAGATCCACCATGCCTAGGAGGAGAACCAAAGATGAGCTCAAGTAGAGGGATAATATACGCGAGGATGAGAAGAAATGGGATGATAAATATTAAAATAAAATTGGTTAAAAATTTTAATTTCACCCCTTTCAATGAGGTGAATGGTTTGTCTACACAGTTGGCCAAACCATGCACCATCACAACACAAGGGAAACCCCCTCACACGGCTAGTGCACAATTTGAAAAACCATGAATAGCCCATGTGTTTCTCCTCTGAAGCTTATATGAAATTTCTAGAACAGATGTGTGGCCTAGGGTTCATGGTTTGATAAACCATGTGGAACCCTCTAGGGAATGTATGATTGAGGTGCATGGTTAGTACTAACCGCCTATTAATCATGAACCTCCCTATGCATTTCCAAAAACTAGACCTTCGAAGTCTGATGCTCCTAAAACTCAATTGAACACCAAAGACACCTATCGGGCCTTAAACCCCATACAAAACAACAATTATGTATTAAAAATCTTAGATTTACATTCCAAAGATCAGTTTATATAATAACATGTCAACCAAATAGAACTTTTAAATTCCTTTGAAAAATTTCCATGGTTCCAAAACATAGGATGTTACAACATACCCAAATTAGAATGTATCATCCCTGAGAATACTTAGGGAAATAAAAAAACATCATCCAACCTACCTGGGTCATGAAAATTACACTGAAATGGACGTGTTGAATTTTAAATGCACAACATATCTGCTAGTTATACTTTTACCATGCAGTGCTTAAGTCAGTAAAACTCGATCCAATGCTCATATTCCAAAAACTAAAATACCAAGACCACATTTTCCCAAGTCTGTCTAATTAGAGACACCTTCACACCTTCATCACTATAATCAACTAACCCATGGTGCTCCCCACTATGGTTTTCCACATTTAATGGCCAATTATGAACCATGGTACCTCCAAGTTCAAAATTTATTATACAAGAACCCTCTTAAATTTCTAATGATTCTCTAAGCACATTTCTCAACATGATATTCATGATTATGGGGGATGAAACTACTCTCAGTCCTTATTTGATCAAAAAGTTCAAAGTCCAGCTGATCTAGTTCAAATAGGTTGCATCACATTTTCCTTGAAAGTCCATTCCCGACCTTAAAATTATGCCCATATCACCAATGGTGTGGTAGACACGGTTCCTCACTAACTACATGAAAAAAGAGAGATAGATCTCAAGTTGATCAACCTTTGGTTGATTACATTAAAAAATTGTCAGCTTAGATGATTGATGTATTTAAAAGGCTATATCTCTAAGACTTTAAACCAAGGTACCTAGAGATATGCTCTGTGAACAATCATAAAATTCCATATACATATTTTGGTGACACATCTAGCCAAAAAGTCATTCATGTTGTCATTACAAATCATGAACATAGGTGTATACCTGATCTGGTACCCTTGGATCAACACCCATTAATTAAAAAAACCAAGCCCAATTGTAAGTTCAGGGTAACCTCTAAATAATCTACTATATTCCAAGGACAAGGTAGTCCATACTCCATATTTAAAAATTGAGACATCTCTACATAGATTAAACGTCCATGTATCAAAAAACTGACTAAGACCCAAGTGGTATTCACCTGGAAGTTGAGTCATTGAACCAGCCACTGTCTATGAGTCTATCCAAGGCCTTCCTACTCAGGAATCCCAATATCACTAAGAAAATTCCACACCTATAATATTTTTACACACATCCAGATCACAATCCTGAAGAATTTTATTCATCATGCCAGCACGGTGTTTAATTTCTCTCTTTATCTCAATGTATAACTACCACTCTCTTAGTGTACCTATAATGATAACAATATAGTGTACATGATCATATCTAAACCAGGAGTACACTAAGAGGTTATCAATGTTTACCAATGATTCCCAAGACACACCCATAATATCTAATATGAAGTTCCCAACATGGTTTATACCAACCTTATCCAATTACTGACTAGAAGAACAATAGAACCTTCCCTGACTGACTTCCTTGAAGATATTGACTATTCCTAAAAATGAATCTTCATTAACCGACCATGATTCCCTCACTAACAAGGAATTCCATGATAATTAAATAATAACCAATGAATTCCAACATGGTTAAATGGTGTATTTAGAGGTTACATACCCAAAAAAAATATTTCATCATCCTGGTGCCTTGCAAGAACCGACATGCCTCAATAGCATTACATTCCTGTGTCGCTCATGCAACCTGAGTCTAAATATGACATTTAGACTTGATCCAAACCTATAAATATTTTTTATCTCTATCATAATCTTAAGGACTATATAACCTGACTGCTAGCCTCATGGGATTTCAGAATAAAAGGTGACCACTCCCAAATGGTCTTTTATGGACGCACTCCCTCTATATGGAATAAAATTATTTTCCATGATCGATGTGATGATCCCCAACTTAGGAGTTTCATATTCATTATTTAATGAGGAAGGAACTCATCCCATGACACACACTCCATTTAACATTGAACACGGTTCGATACGTGGCCAATACAATTTTACCAATCACCAATTATGGGAAGAGAGAATAACATAACTCTTATAAGCTCACTGGGTCAGATTAACTTTAGATGCATGCATGACACTCCTATGAGCCATGCTCAAACACACCACTAGTATAAGGCATGAAATCCAAAACGAAACTAATTGGCATGTCACAACACCTAATACTTTTACCAAATCATCCCAAGCATCATGATGAGTCTGATTTCCTTCAACGTCTAGGTCACTCTACCTTAGAGATGACTCGTGATAAAAATTTAGAAGCTCAAGGATTAATGATTTCTATTAAAATCATACGATTCGATGTATAATTTTATCAATTTTATGGGAACTATGCATATCAATGCATACTACTCTTATTTTTTACCAATATAATGGAATAACATTTCATACTATCCATAGAAATATTGGACCTATGAATCCTAGTATCCGATGGTCTGTACAAAAGATTTAATTCCAGAGTCACATTATCGATATGACTATTAACTTGGATGATGATTTACCGAGTCATCCATCATCAGAGAAGAGGAAGAAGGGCCACAAGACCTAATAAGAACCTGGAAATTCCCAAGGATTATCTAACCTATTAAAATCAAGAATTACATAATTCTCCCATCCTTAACAAGGGTCAATTTACCACATGTTCCACCCAAGTTTCATTTTAGAAACTAATATTCTTACTTAGGAAAATGTTTCTCGAACAACACCTAATTTCTAAAAACTCATAACATCTTTTAACAATGCTTTATGTTTTAAGGGAGATACCATAACCGGGAAGACCCTTCCTTTTCAGAAAAAGGTGTTGATTTTGAAACTTGAGTCACAAAAAAATTATCACTAGGATATACCAGCTAAAATTTATGATCAAATGATATGAGAAGAAGTCTATGGGAAATAATCATGTTCCCATCCAAGTAAAAGCTCAGGGAAGTATTTAAAATACCCTTACACGAGGGTTAAGCTATGAACACTACTAAGGGTTCATTTAAGATATTATGTTAATCCATATTTGATAACATCAAGTACCAGTCATAAGGAAAAAGTTATTGGTACTTTATTTATCTAACATCTCAAGTAATACGAGAAATTCATTTAAAACTTCCTTTTAAGAATTACTATTTAGTTGATATCTTGTCATAATTAGTCAATTTATCTTATAAATTGATTTTGTTTTCAATTTTACTTATCCATAAGCATCTCACAATTGGTATTAGGTAAATAAAATATCAATTACAAGCTATATAGGATAAAAACCTTTAGGTTGTAATTGGAATTTTAATTAACTAACGCCCCATATAAGTATAACCCAAAAAGAAAATAATAGGTCTTTATCAAGTTAGGGGATGATCAAGTAAGATGACACCATACATTTATATGTAACACCATATAATAGGATATAGAAAAATTAAATAGACATACCTAGGTATCATGAATATACCCACATGGTGTCAAACACTAGGGTATAAAAGATTAAAATAACCAATGAGGGTTCCATTATACCATCCTAGGTCTATTTAAATTCAACCCAATAATAGTTGATTTATTAAAGATTTAATAAACCCTTTTTGGGTTAATATAATAAGAATAAATCTCTATGACTAACCAATTTGGTTGAGTGAAGTCTATCTCATAACTATAATTGGTCAAGACTGACTTACTTGGGTCTAATTAAGTGTACAACCCATAAGTAATTGTATATTATATAGGTCCAAGTTTAACAAATTTTATATTTATTTAATGGTATATTTAGATGAATCACAATTCCAAAATTATAAAGTTACATGCCTTTATAATATGCAATTTTAATTCTTATAACGTCAACCCATCATTTATAATGGTTCAATTATACAGATTTTATAACAACCCTGCTTTTTATTACACACTTAGACATGATTTATTACATAAAATAATCACTTGATAAAACATAGAAGATTGAGAGGTATAGTGTCTTTGGGGCTTAGGAAAATTACATAATGGCTTAAACCATGAAACACAACATCTTATTGGAAACTTCCTTTAGACGACCACTACATTCCTTCGTACTTAGCATTGCATGGGATAACTTGAGGACATACATAAGAAAGGGGTGAGCTATAAAGCCCAGTAAGGGAGTAAAAATGGAGTAAATGAGGAGTAAAATACATGTTAGTAAATAGGCATATCAATGTATCATAATATAAATATGAACACAAAGTCATGATAAAGCATGATAATCATAACATGGAGATGTGGCAACAACACTTAACCTGGTATTAGCATGAGCCAAGGATCATTGCACATGGAGCATGAGTAAACCATCATTGAACATGAAGCATGATTAAACCCTCATTGCACTTGAATTATCATGATTCAACACCCATTTCACATGATGTATCATGATACTATACTTTACCCAATGCATTGGAGTGCTATCAGGGCACACCCTTCTTAAACATTTCATTTCATGCATAAGTGTGCCACATGGATCATACAACATGGAATCAATCATCATCATTTATTCCATGATAAAGGGATGTTGAATACATACATTAATCTTTATAATCAATAAGTAAATGTTTAAAAAGAAGAATAACCTTGATAGAGAAATGGGCATGGTATTCACTACACAATGACATTGGCTTGGAAATGCAGTGCAATTTCGGCAGCATAACGTAAGAATTAATAAAAATGGTTGATGAGAGATAAAAGGGTGTATCATCATATGTAAATGAAATTAACAGTAATAGATTAATATAGATACATGTCCCAACATATTTAATGGAATTTAGATTCATAATACAATATAATTTCTTGAATGTAAATGAAGAGAGAGAAATTCCTTACAGAATTTTGGCATAGTAACAGGTGTAAATGGAAGGAATTAATGAGATATAAAGGAGTATACCATCATTAATACATAAATAGGGAAGTATGGGGGAGGTTTGAAACCATACACCAACATTTATAATTGAAAATAAAATGTAATAACAATATTAAGAAACTTGGATAAAATGAGAATGGAAGGAATCCCTTACTTGGAAGTGTGATCCCAAAGGCTTGGGAGAGGCTTGAGAGAGGATTATTGGGATCTTGGGGCGCCTTGAGAGAATTATAAGGTATAGGTTTTATGAACTCAAAGGGATTTGAGTGAATAGGAAGTGGGATTTTGGGTGGTTTTATATAGGAAATGAGAGGGAATTCTTCATTATTTAGGTTTGGGTCACCACACATTAAACTAATCCAAACCACAAACTAGACCATGTTTTTTGCCCATTTTTTTTCCAAATGGGCGTTGAAAACAATATTTTATAAGGCCAATGGCCTAACCTTTTAAAATAATTGGGTTGCTTATGTGGAGGTGAGTCACACTCTCAAGGAAATCAATTTAAAAATCTAAAATGTTTTATAAATCTTTGAGGGTCCACTAAAGCTTTGTAAAATAAATCAAACAAACCTAAAATCACATTATTATAATGGAAAAACATATATTGGAAGAAAATAATATTTATAGTATTTTATTACATCACTATTGGGTCTTTATAATGTCATAAAACACATTATATATTTAAACAGTATTTAATTTTTACCCAAAAATCCAACTGTCTTAGAAAATTATGAAAAAATCACCATTGGATAATTTCAACATCATTATTCCAAAAATAATATTCATTTTATCTAAATAATTTTCTAAATATGTGAATTTTTACTTTTAAAATAAAAATCGATATTTATTGAAAATTCATGGGTTTTGACAAAAACGACTTTCAAACCTTAATAAATATTACAATTGCATTCCTAAAAATTATATGATCATTTATACTTAATAAAAAGTAATTTAATAATAATAATAATAATAATATTTTGTTAAAATATTATTTAATTCAAAAATCCATTAATTTATCAAAATAGATTCCTTAGTTGAACATTAACTAAAAAAATACTATTTGTACCTTAAAAACTATTTACAAAGTAACAATAATAAAATGAAAGTATATTATTTATTATATATAAAAATAATTTAAATAATCATAATGCTAGGGTATTGTTACATAGCCCCTTAAAACACTCACATAAGACTTTAGGGTAAGGTGTGAAATGGTGACAGACTCTGGGGGTGGCTCGGATAACATCACTCGAGTGGTAATCTCTATCAACTTCCACTTCTCCTGTAGGTGGTTCCGCTCATGCTTAATGTATTCAAGATCAACTTGGGTTTGGTCAAGAGTGATGACCAATGACGCCACCTCCTTTATGAGCTCCGACAAATGGGCTTTATACAGAGAAAGTCTATTGGATGAGGCCATCACTTCCTTTGTCTGAGTAAATTGGATTTGTTAAAGACCAATATTTATACTAATCATGTGATCATTGTTCAACAACTATATTATCAATGGTCACAATTATTAATGGTATTTTAAAATCCAAAACATAAAACCAAATAAGTGCATATGTTTTACATAACCATAAGAAGACATTTAAATAGACCAAGAGGAATTTTCATTAATGATTTTTTGGATCATTACAATCTTCCCCCATTAAGAAATTTCACCCTTGAAATTTTATTTTACATACTAAGGAGAATATAGGTGAGGTTACTTCTCATTCATCTCTTCAACGAGGTCTTTATTCTTTCCGATTAACATTTCCTTTGGGTAGAAAGTGTTCATGTGTCACAATGGCACCACATGATTATTTCAAAATCGTCCACTTCATTTTACCAAAAACTCCTCATCTATCTTGGATTATATTTATGGAAGCATAGATACATCATAAAAAATAGGTATTTTCTATATATAATTTTGATACATCATCTTTAACATGTTTTTTTATAAAAAATACTCGCTGATTCATCTTCAAATATTTCAAAATAGGGTTTTAGTAAATCAGTTTTATTATATCACAAAAGACAGAAATCTATAATTTTATACATATAGGCTGCTCGGAGGTCTCCCTCTTCTGCAGCATCTAGAAAATTATTATTTTATCATAATTTTGAGATAAAGTGAAGAATTTGAAAATACCCTGATGGTACTTCCCACAGTTAGCTTGGTAAGAAAGTTGAGAGTGCAAGATTCTCCAATAGATGGTACTTTATCCTTGAAAGAATAGTGAAATTATAGAGGTATTGGATGTCTCATAAAGTTGTTTTCATGTAACTTGGACATTTGAAAAAATTTCAAAGTCATATGCGCATGAATTCTGGATAATCATTGCAAGTAGTTCTTCAGGAAGTGAGAGAAGAGTTGTTTGTGATATTCCTCCTTCCATGTTTTAACTAACAAAAAGAAAATATAGTTTGGGGGTTTGAATACTTATCTAATAATAATATCAAAAATAAAACATTGGACATAAAAGTATAATCTTGTAATTGAACAATATATCCTAATTTGGGATACCCTATGTTTCAATCTACGTTATCTATGATCTATTTCCCAACATATATTCTTAGGGGATTTTTTTATTCCCTTAACAATGGTTCATAATAAGCTTGTGAATTTACCAAATAATATCACCCGGGAGTGTCATAATAAAGAGTATAGTAAAGCCCGTTGTCGTGTACCAGGATACCCTGGGTCAAGCCCGAAACTCCTTGTCGGAGTTTTCAGTCCTAGGTACATCTGTGCCAGAGCTGACTCTACCTGCTCGTATCCAAACAGGGATGTATTTTCTTGATAAACCACTTACTCAATTCCCACCACAATTTAGGGATGTTTTTATTATAATTATTCTTGTATCTAAGGCTTTACTAGGGTTTTCTAATCCTAATCCCAAAAATAACTAAACCTATCCTCTGATACCAACTATAACAACCCTGATTTTTATTAAACACTTAAACATGATTTATTACATAAAACCTTCACTTGATACAAAATAGAAGATAAAGAGGTCTAGTATCTTTAGGGATTAATAACATTACATAATGACTTAAAACATGAAACACAACATCTTATTGAAAACTTCCTTTACATGACCACTACATTCCCTCGTACTTAGCATTGCATGGGATAACCTGAGGACATATATAAGAAAGGGGTGAGCTATAAATCATAATAAGGGTGTAAAAATGGAATAAAATGAGGAATAAAATACATTTTAGTCAATAGGAATTTCAATGGAGCACAAGAGAAACATGAACATAAAGGCATTATAAATCATGGTAATCATAACATGGAGATGTGCTAACAACACTTAACCTGGTATTAGCATGAGCCAAGTCTCAGTGCACATGGAGCATGAGTAAACCCTAATTTTACATGAAGCATGAGTAAACACTCATTTCAATTTAATTATATTTATTCAAAACCCATTGACATATCATGATACTATACTTTACCCAATGCATTGGAGCGCTATTAGGGAACACCCTTCTTAAACATTTCATTTAATGCATAAGTGTGCCACATGAATCATACAACATGGAATCAATCATCATAATTCATTCCACAATAAAGGGATGTGTAATAAATACATTAAGATTTATAATCAATAATTAAATGTCCATAAAGGTGAATAACCTTGATAAAGAAATGGGCATGCTATTCACTACACAATGACATTGGCTTGGAAAATCTGTGCAATTTCGGCAGCGTAACGACGTGACATAAGAGTTCATAAAAATGGTTAATGAGAGAGAAAGGTGTGTATCATAATATGTACATGAAATTGAAATTAATAGGTTCATGTAGATACATTTACAACATATGTAATATAATTTAGATTTATAATACAAAATAACTTCTTAAATGTAAATGAGGAGAGATAAATTTCTTACGGAATTTCAGCATAGTAATAGGTGTACATGGAAGGAATTAATGAGAGATAAAGGGGTATCCCATCATTAAAACATAAATAGGAAAGTATGGGGTAGGTTCTAAACCATAATGAAACATTTATAATTTAAAATAAAATGGCATAACAATTTTAAGAAACTTGGATAAAATGAGAATGGAAGGAACCCCTTACTTGGAAGTGTGATCCTAAAGGCTTGGGAGAGGCTTGAGAGAGGCATAATGGGAGATTGGGGAACCTTGGGAGGATTATAGAGATACTAGGGAATGGGTTGGACGAACTCAAATGGCTTTTAGTGAAGAGGAAGTGGGATCTTGTGTGGGTTTATATAAGAAAGGAGAGGGAATTCTTTATTATTTAGGTTTGGGTCACCACACATTAAATTAATCCAAACCACAAACCAGCCCATGGTTTTTGCCCATGGTTTTCTAAAAATGGGAGTGGAAACCAATATTTTTTAAGGAAAATGGAATAACTTCTTAAAATAATTGGGTTGTTATGTGGAGGTGAGTCACACTCTCAAGGAAATCAATTTAAAAAGCTAAAATGTTTTATAAGTCTTGGAGGGTCCACTGAAGCTTTTTAAAATAAATAAAACAAACTTAAAATCAAATTATTTTAATGGTAAAACATATATTGGATTAAAATAATATTTATATTATTTTATTACATCACTATTGGGTCTTTATGATGTCATAAAATAAATTATATATTTAAACGGTATTTAATTTTTACCCAAAAATTCAACTGTCTCAGAAAATTATGAAAAATTCACCATGGGATAATTTTGACATCCTGATTCCAAAAATAATATTCATTTTATCTAAATAATTTTCCAAATATGTGAATTTTTTACTTTTAAAATAAAAACTGATATTTATCGAAAATTCATGGGTTTTGATAAAAAAAGACTTTCAAACCTTGATAAATATTACAATTGTATTCCTAAAAATTATATGACCGTTTATAATTAATAAAAAGTAATTTAATATTAAAACATTATTAAAATATTATTTAATTCAAAAATCCATTAATTTATCAAAATAGATTCCTTAGTTGACCATTAACTAAAAAATACCATTTGTGCTTTAAAAACTATTTATAAAGTAACAATAATAAAATGAAAATATATTATTTATTATATAAAAAAATAATGTACATAATCATAATGATATGGTATTTTTACATAAACCCTTTAAACACCCACATAATACCTAAGGGTAAGGTGCACGATGGTGACAGACTCTTGGGGTGGCTTGGACAACATCGCTCAAGTGGTAATCTCTATCAACTTCCACTTCTCCCGTAGGCGGTTCTGATCAAGATTAATGTATTCAAGCTCTGCTTGGGCTTGTTCAAGAGTGAAGCCCAGTGACACCACCTCCTTTAAAAGCTCTGATAAATGAGCTTCGTACGAGGCAAGTCTATTTAATGATGCCATCACTTCCTTTTTTTGAGTAAATTGGATTTCTTAAAGCCCTATATTTATACTAATCATGTGATCACTGTTCAAAAACTATATTAGTAATGGTCACAATTCTTAACGGTATTTTAAAATCCAAAACATAAAACCAAATAAGTGCATACATTTTACATAACCATAATAATACATTTAAATATACCAAGAGGAGTTTTCATTAATGAATTTTTGGGTCATTACAAATTTCCACTCCCAATTTATAAAACTCCCATTCACTATTAATTAAAAAATTGAAACCTATTTAATTATAACCATTCACATTTTAGTCCATGATCCCAATTATCCATGACTCAAACATGTTATAATAAACTATTCAAATAGAATTCTACCATCAAGATATGCAGTAAAACACTATTTTGGTTGGTGCATACATTTTATTTAACTAACCATATACCATAACTGTCTTAAGGCATGGTATCTCATGACAATAATTATAAGTAAACATGGAAATTTATCACACAAAATTGTATACAAGAAAAAATTATAAATAATAACCTAAACATTGTATATCGATAAGAATGTTAAATAATCACATGAGCATGTTATACACTCAAGGCACATATCACAATATCAGGAAGTCTAAGAATGAAACCTATATGGAATGTCATATGTATGGCATATGAATATCTATTTTCTTATAATGATGCATGTAATGACACTAACTTACCTTAAAACCAAATATAAAATACCATAATATAATAAATTAATAAGAAACTGAAGGTATATCAATCACTCAAGGTGAAATAATAATCAACTGTAATAGTGGATAACATGAACAAGAGTCCCATCCCTAGACACTTAGACTTTTCCCCATGAGAGGGATGATTACTCACATACATGGCTATTTACCAATCACCAAAACATTCTTAGTCACTTTTCTACCATCCCAAAATAAGAATAAAAATGAAAAAATTTATCTAATACCACTATGTAACATCCCAACCTAGGAGACACTGAACCTGTGCGGTGAGCCAGTCGGTCGCATGGCCTCACACACATCTTCTCGTATGCCAGAGGTTGCTGACTAGCAGTAAGGGTCCAATGATGGTATAGTGTGGAGACAATACCCTCATGATCATATTAGCATAGTTTTTTCATAATAAATAAAACAATATTGTAAGAAGATGAAAAACAATAGAGAAATAGAAGATAATAATGACTGATAGTAAATAAATAATGAATTAACTGGCCAACGCTAAGTATAAAATATTGCATGTACATGTCATGATACAATATAAAAGAATGATACATACAATAGGTAATGCATAAAAATATACTAAAAAAATCCCAAATGATATCTACATGAGAATACTGAGATCCAACTCAGTCCTATACTCCTATGATCCCATGTACAAGTGTCACATCACAAGCATGAATCCATGATCTTGAACCTGCAACAAGAGGTCTGTTCGGGTAACCTAGTGCAATGGTATTATGAACAGGGTATTAGATATACTCAATAGTACACCACTAATGGTGTATATTTTTATCCAGTCAATGAGTATAAAATATAGTAGTGTGAAAGTATAATAAATAAATCAATAAATAAATAAAAGTAATTAAGTTGGTTATAGGTTCCCCAAGGACACCTAACTGACCATACCTGCTTCAACCTAAGAAGAAATATCTTTGAAATTACATTATTTATATATATGAATATATGTAAACATATATATATTTAGAGATATACATGATCTGGTGAGGACCCAAGGTGAAAGTCCAAGGAATCCACATAATTGTAGCACAAGGATCATTTATTTAATTAAGGAAATCATCCAATACATCTAAACCAGGGAACATAGGCATGTTTATAAAATTATAATAGTTATATAGGACCCAGGGTAAACTCATGATATCCATGTATAACTATTTTCTCTAAACCATGGATAAATTCCTAGTAGTCACATGTATTTGATCATAAGACCATTAGTTGGTCAAGGACTTGAGGTACACACCCAAAGAATACTAGTATAATAATCATCATAAGGAGATACCACTAATCATGTGAAATAGTAAAAAAGCATGATATAATTCATTTTTCCTATAAACCCATCCAGGGAATTCCATAATGAGAAACCCATGTATCTCCCAAAGAGTAATGAAATCCTCTATATTTTAGGATCCCTTCCATGGAATTTCATAATGAGGAAACCCAAGTATCACTACTAACTTATAATTTCCTTATGACCCTATCCAAGGTGTTCCATAAAAAAGAAACCCAAGTATTACTCAGAGAGTGAGGAAAATCATTTTGCCTATGAGATAATATAAGGTGTTCCATAAAAGGAAACCCAATTATCGCTCAAGGTGTAACATAATTCAAGTAGCCTATGAGCCCATACATAGTATTCCATAATGAGGAAACTGGTATTTCTCATAGTGCATATAATATTCAACAGCCTATGCGACCATCATTGGAATTATACAAAAAGAAACCCAAGTATTTCTCAAGGCATAATGCAATTAAAGCAACCCATGAGACCGTCCATGGTATTTTGTAATGAGGAAACCGATATCACTCAGGGAACAATGTAATTCCCTTTTACATGTTTCATATTAGTATCTAGTCATCAGTCATTGGATTCATCTATGCAAATTTCAAGTATCATAACTCATTTCATTCATTCTTTTACAATTTCATTTGAAAAAGAAAATCCAAGAATAATTTAATTAAGAATTCCATGCATGTAAACAATCTATTTATCAAAAATTAAGTATAAATTAAGAGATCCATTCCTAAAATCATGTCACATAACATCCAAATATCTCCATTTAAATGACCCTTTTTATTAGAGATTATGGAAAACCTCTTAGGAATTTTTATTACAAAATGGGGCATGGTTGAAATACCAACTCATTTAATATAATTTTAAAAAAACTTACTTGAGATTTAATTCAACACACCTCAATGGTGATTAATGCTTAAGAAGAGCATTGTACATGAAGAATTTATAATAACACCCATAAAGTGTGATTAAATTGACTAAACAAGCATAGGTCACGATATAAAAGAGACACACCCAAAAAGGGGTTGGTTCGAGTTGATGTGGTTAACTTCCTATGGTTTAATTTAAATGCATAATGAAAATATAATTTTTGGAAAAAAATTTACATTATTAATTTCAAATTTTAAGGGTGACACTTAGGAATTCTAGTGCACGATTTAATAATGTAGTTTATAAACAAGAAATAATTTAAAGGAAAATCATGATACCACCTACCTCATCCATAGGATGCTTTACTCATAAAATATCAAGCTTTGATTCAATATGGAATGAGAGAAATCGAAGAATTCAGAAAACAACTTAAAAAGAGGTTATATTTGTTTTCTTTGAAATAACATTCAATATGGAATGATAAACTAATAAAATAAGGAATAATAGTTTTAGTATTATTGAGGGTGATCCAATGCAATATATGGTGAGTGATTCTGACACCAGATAAAGGGGATCCACCATACCTTGGTGGAGATCCGAAGGGGGGCTTGAGCAGAGGGCTTGTTTATGCATGGACAAGAAGAAATGGGAAGAGAAAGATTAAAATAAAATAAGGGAAAAGGGTAATTTCAACCATTTTAATGAGGTGTAGGGTTTGTTCGCATGGTTGGACAAACCATGCACCAACATTGTCAAAAGGTACACCCCCTCACATAGCTAGTGCATGATTTGACAAACTATGTGAAACCCATGAATTTATTCTCTATAACTTGTCTATAATTTATTTCACGACCATGAAACACTATATAGGCCTTTCATGGTTGAGGTTCAAGATTAGAACTAGCTGTTTTCTAACAGTGCTCCCCCTCTCTATTTCAAAAAAATAGCCTTTCAAAGTCCAACACTCCTAAAACTCAACCAAACACTCGAGACACCACTCAATCCTTAAAACCCATCTAAAAACAAAAAATTTAAGTGGTCAAATGATAATATTTACATTTTAAAGTTGAGTTTATATAATGTATTTTCCACTAAATGAAAATTTCAAATTTCATTGGAAATTTTCCACTGTTTGAAAAAATGGGATGTTACAAGTGAAGAATAGATTCAACCTATGAAAAATTCCAGAAAGAAAATCCCTGAAGTTAGTCCAAGAAATATTGTTAGAGAAAAATTATCTCTAAAATAAACAAAAATGATGAAAATAGTAGAGCATAATGTTATATTATCAGGGATTGAACCCAATTAATTTTAAGAAGAATAAAAATAAGAATCATCGGTGAAATCCATAATTGAAAAATAGGTTCAAATTGATAAAAATATGACTTGGAAGCTTGTGTACAGAACTAAAAAACATAATATAATTGGTATATAATGGGTATTAAAAAATAATCAATATGAAAATTTAAAGGTTATTCAGAATAAAGTAATATTGTATTACAAATATTATTCTCAAATTGAAGGCATTGATGTAAAGGAGACATTTTAACCAGTGGAAATGTTGAAATATATTAGAATCTTCTTAGAAGTGGCTGTAGAAAGAAACTTTAAAGTGTTTAAAATGGGTGAAAATACTTAATTTGTAAATGGAGTATTAAATTAAGAGGTATTTATTGAAAAAATAGTTGTTTTTTACTAGAAATGAACATTCTAAATTGTTTAGGTTTATAAAATTTTCTTATATCCTAAATCTTGAACCTCATTATTATTATGCAAGGATATATAATTTTTTTAATGTAGATGGAGTTAAAGAGAATTGGTGTTGATCATAACCTCTATGTGGAAGTTTCTAAATAGGAGCCATTCATGGTGTTAATTTATCTCAACGATATCATATTCAGTGGAAAAAAGAATAATTCTATTGATACATTTTTAATATTGATGAGTTTATAATTTGTAATTTCAATGATAAGATAATTGACATATTTCCCAAGGTTTCAAGTTCATAAAGATGAAGGGAATACATTAATTTCACAAATAAATTATGTAAAATATGTATTGAATAAATTTAGAATGGAGGAGTGAAAGTATGTTTCAACTTCGATTGAGGTTGGAACAAAATTGGGTATACATGATAACACTGTGGTGGTAGAATCAACTCTCTATAGAAAAATAATTGGTAGTTTACTATATCTTACTAAAAATAGTATGGATATTTTTTATTCTACGTGGATGGTAGCATGATTTTAGAGTTTTCTTAAGTTGGAACATCTCATGGAAGTGAGAAGAATAATGAGGTATGTTCAAGGAATTTTTCATTATAGTTTATTGTTTAAATCCATAAACAATAAGGGTTTATTAACACACTCAGATGCTGATTTGGATAGTGACATTGTGGATATAAAATCCACAAGTGGTGATGCTTTTTTACTTTTGGAGTAATTTTATTGTTTTTATAACTAAGAAACAAAATAGTATTTCATTAATAATAATGGAATAATAATATAATTTAGTCACCAAATATTTTACACAACTTATCTGAATAAAGAAAAAGTTAAAATACATTATCAAAAATGTGAAACAAATGATTATGTTTCAATTTGAAAATGAGAGTGCTATTGAGTTGTCTAAAAATCTTGTTTGACACTCTCGGATGAAGCACATTGAAATCCAATACCATTTAATAATGAAGAAACTAGAGAACAATATAGTGAATCTATAATTCATTGAAACTCAAGATAAAGTGGTTGATATCTTTATAAATTCATTGTAGACTAAAGTATTTGAAAGGAATAGGTTGAACCTTGGAGTTTGACCACTTTCCTCACACTAATAAGGTTTATAGTTACACATTTCCCCATTATATATGATTTTATATATAGTATTTGTGTTTTATTGTAGGATTATATGTTATTTTGGGTGTTAAAGACTGGGTAGATTCTATCCAAGGGGAGTTTTTTCTTTACCTATATCTATCTCTCATAATGATTTCATGATCAAAACACTCTCTTTCATATCTAATGTTTTTATTTGAGTGAATTTTAATCTCACATTTTGGTCTTTAAGTGATTTTATTGATGGACTTGATGAATTCATTAAAGACTAATCAAATACTTCTTGATGATCTTGTTAAAGGTTTTAACCAATATTTTTTCACGCTTTATGATCTTGGAATTAAGTTTGAATTCCAATAGAATACCATTTAAAGAAGTATAGGAGGCTCTAGTTGAGTTTAAAATATAGTCGGTGTAGAGCCACTAAATAGTGGACATTGAGGGCAATAGAACCCCTATGCTTCAAGAGTCCACCAAAGAGCCAGTGGAGGAGCACCGACTAACTGGTGAAATAAGATAGTGCTTTGTGAGTTTCAACAAATCCATTGACCAGCCGATGGCATCAGGTGGTGAGCTGATGGATTCATTTCAAAACCTTCAAAGGAGCATTAATTTATGGTCAAATAGGATTTAATATATCCATTAAATCATAATATTGACACTAAAACCCTCTATCCCATATGAATCCTATAAATAGAGACCTTGGGAGGCTTGGATCTTATCTAACAACAACAGTGGATTAAATGATCAAATAAAGTGATTCTTCAATAATAGATCTATAGTAATTTATTCTCAATATCAAGATCCTATTTTAAGGGCCAATTATTATTTTTAATTCTCTTAAGGAACTCACCATCTACCTTTCTCTTTATTTATCTCCCTATATCTCTTCTTTTTATATCATTTATGAGATATGAGATCAAATTTTAATTGATTTGTGCTAAGAAAATCATTATCTTCTCATCCTAACTACTATAATAGGTTTCTTTCTATTTCTATAAAAATAAATGGATACTTAGTTTCTTTCTACTTCCATAAAAAACCAAGAGAGGATTGGTTTATTACTACTTATATATAAAATAAATGGAGGATGTGGTCACTTGATCTATATTAAAATCATGGGACTAATAAGACATACCTCCCAACCTGAGGGGAGGATACATAGGGGATCAAACTAAGCTATTTTAAAACTCCTTTATCAAACCATGTTTCTCTCTATTTCAATTAAATAATTTCATCATCCAATCTAAATATGTATAAATTTCATAAATTTGATTTTTATTATTTCCATTGTAGTTACTCTTTTAATTAAATTTTATATTATCTTCTATATTATAGATAAAATTTATTTATTAATCACTTCAAAAAATAAAAAAATATTTTTATTTTGAATTTTCCATTTGTATTTATTGTTTTATTTTTTAAAATTAAATTCATCCCCCTATTTTAATTCTACTCCAACCAATATTCGGTATCAAAGGAGATCATTGTGTTTTAGAAAAATCCATATTTCTAAAAATAAGTTTCAAATTTCAAATCACTAATCCATTTAAAAGATTTATTTTTTAAAACGGACCCTTATTTTAGAAATTCTCCCAAAGAACATTATTTGGGATGATCCACTTTATTTAATTATTTAAATTACTCTTAATTGAAAAATAACATGTTTACCTTTATTTATTAAAATGGTTATCCTGTTTGTAAAATGGTTGTGTATGAACACATTCCTACAAAATAATCAGAAGATAACTGGTCACCTGATGATATTTCTATTTTCTAACTTAATGAAAAATCCATGAATGATATCCATTATGGGCTTGAAAAAAAATAATTTAATCTCATATATTCTTATAAAAATTCCCATGAAATCTATAAGTTTCTAGAAGTCACACATGAAGGAATGAATAAAGTGAAAGATACTAGATTGATTATTTATAGGCAAGGATTTGAAATATTTTCCATGAATTCAAATGAATCTTTTACTAATATGTTTACTCATTTTACTAAAATTTTCAATGGTTTAAAGTCTCTTGGTGATGTTTTTTCTATATCAAATTTAGTGCAGAAGATTATATGGGTCTTACCAATCTCCTGGGTACCAAATACGATGACTATATAAGAAGATAATGACATTAAAAATATACCACTTGAGGAACTATTTGACACCATCATAACATATGAAATTAACATGAAGCATCAATCCAAAAAAGAAGAAAATGAAGTAAAGGAAGCCAAATAATCCAAAATAACAATTTATTTCAATGCTATTGATGATGAAGATTCATTTTTTAAAGAATCCAAGATTGAAATATTAACCCGTAGATTAAAAAAATAGAGCAAAAATAATAATATATCCCATGGTTCTGAAAAAAAATTATATTGAAGGGCTAGACGTTACATGTTATGAATACAATAAAAAGGAAATTATTAAATAAGAATTCCCAATCTATATAAAGTAAGTTGATGAAACTAAATAAAGGTAAAAAAATCCATTAAATTCCCTATATAGAGAGATAATTAAGACTCCCTTGACTCAAAATCCTCAATCGAATCAAGTCCTAAATGCCTCATAGATCATATAAAGGTTGGATATGAGGTTAGTTCTCATATTTCTCATTTTTCATTTCATTAAAATTCTTTATCTCATTTATCCTCTTATAAACAACAAACTGAATATGTGATTTTTTGTGATCAAATCCTTTCAAAATAAAAATATCTTAAAAAAATATAAGTAAGTTCTTAATGAAAAAATATATTATTTATAAAGAAAAATATGTTTTGGTTTGGTAATTATAATAAAAATCAAAAGGTTGATACTTTAGATTCCTAAATTAAAAAGATTAAATATACTCCCACTCAATTCACCCATGGTGATCAATATCTTGATATGATTCTGGGTTTTAAATGTACTATTTTTTTCATAGTTTTGGTTTTTCAAATAATTATAGTTCTTCCAGAAATAATACTTCTGTAAAATGGATTTGAAAAAATATTTTTTTTCTTCTAATTATATCCATAAAATCAAACATTTAATTTTTGAGTGCGATTGAAAAAATAATAGATATGGAAGACCTAAATTTATTCAAATTTAATCTCATATAACTCATTAAAAATATTATAATGAACAAGCTTGAGTTATTAAATCATTATTATCCAATATTAGTGGTCCTAATATTATTTTTTATTTTAAATATCTTCATGCTAACCTTTTGAGACCCAAAAATATGGGTACCAAAAATCACTTTTGTTTAATATCTTATAGGACTATGCCAACGAGATTAACTGTCATATCATAAGGTGGGTTCTCAATAAAAATAGACTATCATCTCTTGAAATGATCAATATATTATTATTAACTATTTTACACATTATTAAATTATATAATTGAGGGGGATACTAGATTTTACCTTTTCATTGATGTTTTTACATCAACTTTTATCTCGTAGAGGATAGGTTTTTATGATTTAAAATTTTATTTTCCCTCTCAAACTTCATTTCAAGATCTCTCCTCTCTCTCTCTCGGCTATGATTTTTTATTCTTAAATGGTGAGATGTTATCTTGTTATTTTTTTTAAATTATTTTATGTTTTTCCTTTATTTATTTCTATTAAATTCTTTTCAAATTAATTTTATCTCCTTTTTAAATTTATTTTTATCATATTTTTAAATATTATTTTACAGAATATTTTAATCTTTTTTAAAATATTGAGAATAAATATTATTGCTTTATTTTTGTTTTTTGAAATTCTATTTTAATAGTTTATTTTAATATCATTATAATTTGAGATGATGTGATCCTTAGTGTCATATATGTAATTTATCTCATGCGCTTTACTTCTTTCTATCTTATGATTGGACTTTATTTTATATACCTTATTCTATAACCTATTTTTTTTATTTTTATGGTAATAATTAAGGGGGACATAGTATTACATGTATTTATATTTTTTTATGTGTAATTATCCTTATTGATTTAAATTTATTTCTTTCCTCTCCTTATTTTCGTTTTGATAATCACAAAAGGGGAGATGTGCTTTGGTTATTTAGAGGGTAAAGTTTTTGTTTAGATAAATGTTTTGTATTTGAAAAGGGTAGATTCTATTGAATATCTTTTAATTTATCTATTGATCATATTAAATATATTTTAGTTTATCTTATGAGAATATTTAATATATTTTAGTTTATAAATTGACCATATTGAATATCTTAATTTATAATATTTTAAATTACTTTGAATACATGTTTCACTCTTGATTTACACTTAATATTTCATTTTATATTAATTGTTTGTAATCATAAAAAGGGGTAGATTGTTCTACCTATCTCTCTTGTGGTGTTTTCATGGTCACAAATACCCTCTTATATATCTAATGTTTTCATTGGAGTGAATTTCAGTGTCTCCTTTTTGGTCTTTAAGAGATGTCATTGGTGGAATTGATGAAGTTATTAAAGTCTATTCAAAGTATTATTGATGATCTTATTAAGGTATTGAACCAATATTATTCCATTCTTTAAGATCTTGGAATGAATTTAGAATACAAATAGAAAACTATTGAAGGAAGTGGATGAGGCTCTAGTTGAGTTTGAAGTGCTACAGGTAGCATCGACTAGCTGATGCAGAGCCACCATCCAGCCAGTGGTGAGGATAGAAAAACCCCCATTCTTCAGGAGTCCACGACTATCTAGTGGAAGAAAATAGGGGCCAGTGAGTTTTATAAAGTGCACCATCCCACTAGTGTCCTTAGGAGGCTAGCTGGTGGATTTGGTCTAAAAACTTCCAAGGAGAATTAATTGGTGTCCAAAAAGGATTGACTCAGGACATTAAAGCTATAAATCAAAACTATACCCCAAATATCCTATGAAGACTATAAATAGAGACCTTGTGAGGCTTGGATCTCATTTAACAACAATGATAGATTGAATGATCAAATCAAGTGACACTTCAATGATAAATCTCAAGAAATTTCTTCTCAATCGCAAGATCGTATTTCAAGAGTCAATTATCATTTGTCATTCTCTTAAGGATATCATCATCCTCCTTTATATATATATATATATGTATATTTGTTCTATACTTTTAGAGATACAAATCCAGATTTGTAAGGGATTTGTGCTAATCAAACTATTCACTTCTCATCTTACCTTGTACAATTGGTTTCTTACTATTTTCATAAAAAATAATGGGATGATTGGTTTCTTAATACTTATATAAAAAATAAATGGAGGATTGGTTTTTTACTACTTTCATACAAAATCAAGGGATTACATGGTTACTTGATCTATATTAAAATCAAGGTACTAATAAGACAAACCTCTCAACCTAAGGGGAGGACCTATAGAAGATCAAACCGAGCTATTATTAAACTCCTTTATCAAAACTTTTTTTCTATATATTTCAATTTAAACATTGCATTATCCAATCATGATACACCAAAATTTCATAAATTTTATTTTTCCTATTTCCATTATGCTTACTCTCTTAATTATATTTGATATTATATTTTATAATAATAATCAAATTTATCACTTTATCAGATCAAATTTTTTTTATTTTGATTTTTTCCTTTATATTTATTGTTTTAATTTTTAAAAGGAAATTAACCCCCTCTTGCTATTATAATCTGACCAATAGTGTGAAAAGATAAGGTATTGTCTCAAATTTCATTAACCACATTATAGAAATTAATTATTTATCTTGTATATTATACCAAGAATTTTTTTATATAGGTTTAGAGAAATTAGTAAATAATATTTGTCTAGTTTCTGAGATAGTAGAGTGTTGAAGAAAAATTTTAATTTTATTGACCAAGGGGGAGTAAATCAAGGGGCACAGCTGAAATCTTATGATTTTAATTTCCAAAAAAATTCAAAGGGGGAGAATGATGGAATGAAAAGTTTATATATATTGGTTGGATTGGTTTCTATGTCTATATTTATAAGTTTTGCATGTCTTAAAGAATCCAGAAATGATCATGTTCTTGAAAAAAGTGTTTCTATAGTGAAAGTCCATTTATCATGCCTCAAAATAGAGAACCACACTATAGTTATATCCTTCCATAGTGTAGAGTGTTTCTCTTAAGGGTTGAATTTTTTTTCTTCACCATAAAGCTTGTGGATACACCGTAGGTAATAACTTGTAGAATTTCAGCTTCACTAGAGTTTTTTTATTCACAAACTACAATCTAGGACTATGATTTAGTATGAATTCCTTTCATTAGTCTACACCATAGAATTTAATTCTATCATGGAGAGTATGAATTTAACAAAATCTTGGATATTTTTGATATTTTTGTTTTTGCAGGTCTTCATTTTATATAATGATACTACACTATGGAATGTTTTAATTAAATAGATCGAAATAAATCCTAGAGATTATTGATTTTTTATGTCTATAGGTGTATATGCTATAGAAACCACTTACACTATGGACAGTTTGATGAGTTGATGAAGTTTTCACCATAAAAAAGTGTTCTACACCACATTCTAGTGATTCAAAGAAGTTTTCAACATGAAGGAGTGTTCCAAATCGCAGTTGATAAATAATTATGTTAAAATACCTCTTCACACTTGAAAGGGTTTGTTGTGTAATAATTTCTGAGTTTCTGAAGAATATTAATAGATTTGGTGATGAGAAGATTTATAAAAGGTTTAATAGTTTCTTAAAATTCATAAAATTTATAAAATTACAAATTAAAAATGTATGTAAGAGATCTATTTGGGTGATAATATAAATAATTAGAATAAAGGAGAAGAATTGGGTAGTTATTGTAGTTTGAATTTCAAATTTTAAATTCCAACTATTCTATAAAAGATTAATTCTTCTATTCAAGATAGAAGATATCATGAAAAAAGAGCATATAAAGACTTCTCGAAGAACAGGAATCATGATAGTGTTATCGAGATAGAAGTGTATTATATTCAAGGATTAAAAGAAGAACCTACTGTGTATATCCTTAAAGATTTGGAATTGAATAATTGGAGAATCATAAAAGAACACCCTTGCAGATTAGTGTTTATTATATTTATCCTCAAAATTTGTAATATAGACCTACAATTTTACTCTTTTTATCCCTATTGAAAAGTAGTGTTTGGAAGAGAGTAAGAGGCAGTAGACCTTAGACGACCAATAAGATCTTCATAAACTTATAATAACATACATGGGAGGAAGTGGTTAATTGGAATATCAAAACATTATTGATATGTGATCCTTGTAGTACAATTTTATTAAAAAACCATGTAAAATGAACATGTTCATGATCTTTTTGTATTTGTATTTGATTAATATTAATAATCAAATATAACCTGTCTTTGCCAATGTGAAAAAGACAGTTTGATCTAAAAGAAAGAAAGAAGCCCCCCCCAATTCACCCCCTCTTAAGGTGTATAGTGAGACTTTATTATAACACCTTTGAAGTAATAATTTCCTATAACTACTTACCCTAAACCATGATACCACATCCTCTTCTAAAACCTAAATAACCAGTGGAACTCAAACTACTTTCTATATGTCGTGTAGAAAATCCAAAACTGGAACCCTATGCATGTCTAGATCCTCTATCACTAGGAAACCACTGAGCACTCCTATAAAATCTCTAAAAGTATCCCATCCTACCACATAATATAAATTCAACTAGTAGTTGTGCACAATGAGGATGAATGTTAAAAAATATGACACGTTGATGACACTCAACAAAAATACCTCCCCTAGGTGGAATAAATGAATTACCAACCCTGTTTTTATGTGCACTGCTTCTGTGGCATGAACCATACAAATGATGATTCCTACTTCTTGAATACACGAGTCCCTCTAGTATAATTCACATACCATCAGCCTCTACCTTTTCTCATGTTTCAATCACCAATAAGGTCCTGGTTTAAAACCTTTGAAAATGAAGGTAGTCGGAATACATTAATTTGAACTTGGATCTTATATCTTATCCCATTATTTGAAGCAGCTTTCTCTAAATATATTATCCCCCTGCCATACTTGGAAAAAATTTAGAAAATCCATGAAGAGATCGGTGTAATACAAGATCGACACACCTCTATACATGAGGTTCATAAACTCCCTAGCCCCATCGACACTCAGGGTATCTGAGAGGAAATGATTGAAGAACATGAATTGGAATTTCTTCCTAGAAAACCCCACATTCTAGTCCAGCTAAACCAAAATATCCCACAAGAACTTCAATAGTCCTCATAGTATATAAAAAAACAACTTCACACTCCTATCCAAGGTTGTATCAAGATATTAAAAAAGCTATTTGGATATGCTCCACCCCAAGCTCAACTGCATGGGGATCACACACCTTAGTAAATAATGGCGTTTGCTACATATGAAACTCTAGAATCATATTAGACATCATTAGTATAGCCTGAGGAGCCTCTCTCTCTATTGACTGTACAACATGTAATAAGATCTCACAGAGATGATCATCCATCACATGCGCTGACACTAGAGGAGGATCAAGTCTAACCACCAATGGGGCTTGTTTATCCTTACTCCCCTATCACTCCATAGGAAGTCTCTAAGGTATTATATATTTAAAATAAAAAACACACACATCAAAACCCATTTCCTATATAATTCTTAATGTCACTGTTCTAGGGAAAATAATAGTAGGCATAAAAACCCACTCTTTTATACACCCATAACATATCTCATAAACTCAGTGATCTCTCTTGGCCAATAAACCCTTATATAGGGTCAATGTCATAAAAATATAGGATCCACATCATTTATTTATATTTATATTTGATTATAGTTTCTTAATAGAGGCATAATCAAATAAAATTTCAATTAAAATACATAGAGGAAAACACTATATAAGTTGTAATTTACATTTTATTTAGCTCAAACCATGTAGTAAATAGGATAAGTAATGATGGATAACGATTTTTAAGCCTTTAAAGAATTGTTTAGATAATATTCCATGTCGCGAACCAACCTGGGTCGACCCTGAACTGGTCACCCGAGTCAGCCCACGACAAGGCCCGAGAGGCATTCCCGATCCTCCAGGGCTGGCAACAAGCACCAAGTAAATCAACAGAGTGACGATGGGAATTATTTTTTCCAATATAAATAAACATAAGGAATGAAAATAATAATAATAGAGCATCCCAAAAATAAATAAACTGAATAGAACAACTAAGCAGGAAATGAAAAACAAAACTAACCAGACCTGATGACCACTAAACTCCGTGCGACCCCACGGGTCACTCTCCGATCCCAAGACTCAACATCACCCAAGATGATGGAGATCAAACTGAAACCTGCAACTAAGACTAAAAACAAGAATGAAGTCTAGTCATGAGTATTAAAACTCAGTAGGTGCGCCCACACTACGGCAAAATGCATATTTAGCGGTAGTTTTTTTTTGTTTCGCAGCGGGTTAAACCGTCGCTAAATAGTTCTATGACGGTTTTGAAAAACCGCCGCTAAATCATGCGTCGGGAAACTATTAGTGGCGGCTTTCAAAACCGCCGTAGAACATTTCGCGGCGGTTTAAACCGCCGCTAAATGATTTAGCGGTGTTTTTTTGGATATTTTTTGGATATTTTTTGATATTTTTTGATTGATTTATTGATTTATTTATTTATTTAAACCGCCGCTAAATGATTTAGCAGTGGTTTTTTTTGGATTTTTTTGGATTTTTTTATTGAATTATTGAATTATTTGTTTATTTGTTTATTTGTTTTTACTTTATTTATTTATTTACTATTTATTTATTTTTTCTACTTTATTTATTTATTTATTTATTTTTACTTTATTTATTTATTTTTACTTTATCCATGCCCATGCCCATGCCCATGCAATATAAAGAAATTCTGCGTTTGGTGAGATTTGAATCCCGTGTTTGGTGAGATTTAAACCCCTAACCTCTTGCATATTTTCCAAAGACTTTACCACTCTAGCAGGCTCATCATGTGGTTAATAAATAGAATTTAATATACTTTTATATACCAACTCAAAAAACAAATAATACATAACTAATAGATATAAACTCAATAATAATTAAACAATAAGCAATAATCAATAATTAATAATCAATAATAAATAATTAATAGCTATTGATTTATTAGTTATTTATTGAGTTATTTATTTATTTATTGTTTATTATAATAAATAACAAATAAATTATAATAATAAATATATAAATTATAAAATTATGAAAATAAAATAATAAAATAATAAAATTATGAAATTAAAATAATAAAATAATAAAATAATAATACAATAAATAATAAACAACAAATAGTAAACAATAAACAATAAACAATAAATAATAAAAAATAAAAAATAAATAGTAAATAAAAAACAATAAATAACAAATAATAAACCATAACAATAAATAATAAATAACAAATAATAAATAATAATAAATAATAATAAATAATAATAAATAATAATAATAAAATAATAAATAATAAATAATAAATAATAAATAATAAATAATAAATAATAAATAATAAATAATAATAAATAATAAATAATAACAAATAAATAATAATAAATAATAAACAATAAACAATAAATAATAATAAATAACAAATAACAAATAATAATTAATAATTAATAATAAATAATAAATAAAAATAAATAAGAAATACTAAATAAAAAAATAAAAAATAATAAATTGTCACGACCCGTCCCAGTGGGGCCCGAGCCGCAACTCCCCAAGCCCGCCTCCAATAGGCAGGGGCTGGTGACTAGCACCGAGTAAGCATACTGCTAACATGGGAGGCATTGCCTATAAACCTGTACACACGCACACACATCTCCAAGCTCACAAATCTGAAAAGTAAAAACTACTAAAAACAGAAAAGATGCATGCATACACTAAAACCCAACCACAGAGTACGACAGGAAAGTAAAATGTAAGAAGTAAACCCTAGGCCAAAAGTACAAGCCGACTAGAAAGAAAGTCTATAATAAAGTCCTACCTGTAAAGAAAGGTGTTGGGACTGCAGTCTGTAGCCGTAGGAACACACCTCGGCCTGTCTGATCTCACTGTGTACCGTCCGGTCCTGGTCCACCTAAAATCCTGTCAAAGGCTCGCTCATCTGCACAAGACACGACACGTGCGGGCAAAGCCCGTGCAGGGGTGAGTATAACAATACCCAGTAGGACACCCTGAAACCACAAAGGAAATACAACAAGGAAATACCACAAAGGAGAGATACAGTCAGCTCCACATAGTATATGTCTAAAGAACATACCACAAGAATATCAAGATATACTCATGCACAATTGACTATTGCGAATACCACCACTAGGATCCAGCTCGAAGATTCCACTAAGCATGAAACTGGGAGAACACACTCCTAGGTCTGAAGAGAGAGGTATGAAGTACTCGTTTCAGGAGAACACACTCCACAAGTACCTTGAGAACATGATGCTCAGATGAGGATCACAACCAAGTCATGGGGTGATTTCGAAAACTCAGTCTGAGCTAATCCGCTAAGAAGAGGATCAGCACCCGGGTAAAGTTGGTCACGTCGATACCAAGAAATCTACCTAGGGTTCCAGGAATGAATAGAGGATCCGGCTCTAAGTTTCACAGAGGGGATTCTGACAACTCTATTTAGGGAGTTCTGCTGAAGGGATCATACTTCTGTGTAAAGGATATGATACCGGAACCTTCAGGGAAACAACCAAGGGTACGAACCCTAAGAGAACTAGTCCAAGTCACAGAAGACAAGTGGCTCAAGACAACAAGAAAAGGTTACACGGCGTGTAGTATGGTTACACGCCGTGTTCCTCGACCCCAAGTACTGCCCGTGTAAATAGCCCGTGTCATTCGTTCAAGCCGTGTAAAACCAAACCACACGGCGTGTAGAAAAGGTACACGCCATGTTCCTTGACCCCGAGTACTGCCTGTGTAAACGGCCTGTGTCATTTGGCTTGTCGGATAGAAAGAAACTACACGGCATGTAGAAGAATCACACGCCGTGTTCGAGCACCTGGGCTCGCTCCGTGTATGCTGGCCATGTGCCTGTACACGGCCTCTCTCTGTGTCCGTGTCGCCTACCCGTGTACCAGTTCACGGGGTATCCCGTGTATCTGGTCGGGTCTGGCCGGGGAGGGGTATACACGGTGTGTCCATGGCCATGTACCCTACCCATGTCCGTGTACTCCCGGAGTACACGTTATGTAATCCCGCCAAAAAACACATGCCATGTAGCCCATACTACATTCCGTATAGTTGGGAAATTTACAAAAGCGTCGTCTTCCTCCACGCGCCTCGGCTGTTGCTCCGGATCTTGATCCAACCGTCCGATCATCACAAAACTCCAGATTTGGGGTCGTCCCGCCCCTACGAAATCGATTCCTTCAGTTTCAAGCTTCCTATCAGTCTTGAAAACACATCCCGATCTGTCCGCATGAAACACTCAAAGAACGGGAACTTCCGAACCACATCGATTCATCCGTCGCTGTCACCGTCACACCTCCGCTAGGTCGCCTTGACGTTGGATCTTTTATTTCAGATCATTGTGTCAAAAAAGGAATTCACAACTATCGATTTCCTCCAAGAACACATAGAACACAACGAAGAACACGAGGGGGAAAACAAGAATCAATAAGAGGGGTAAACCTCGATCGTTGTTCGTGACGATCCGGGTTTTCCGCTGTTAGATTGAAAACCAAAACAATCTCAAGAATCAAAGCCTCAAATCCCCGCATGAACCCGTCCCGCAAGAACGATCGACCTACGGGCTAATATGTTCATGGATTAGTCCGTGTTCGTACCAGATTTTACTACCGAACTGCGCCGACCGATGTTAGGCCACCCCTAAGGTAAAAACGTTGTTCTGAACGCAATGGTCACCTCAGATTTCTGATTTGAGCACTCGTTTAGGAGTTATTCCACTTTTTCAGGAAAACCGCACGTGCGCGTTATTTAATTATTAAATTAAATTCAAACATTTGTTCTAGGCTCACCGGGCCTTGGAACTGCATGCCGTCTCAGAGCCTGGTCTCGAATTAATTCCCATATAATATTAAAAATAATACATGGATAAAATACAGGACATTACATCACACCCACCTTAGGGCATTTACGTCCCCGAAAAGCCAAAACAAAGGCTACTCAAAAAGATGTTGGTACTGCGCGTGAATCTGAGCCTCCCACTCCCACGTTCTCTCCTGGAGATTCTCGTGCTACCACCGGACACGCACCAAGGGAATATCTCTCCCACAAAGGATCTTCTACTGTCAATCCTTGATCTCCACTGGGTACTCAGCAAAGGTCTCTCCATCATCGATGTCCAGCTCGCCCCAGTCGATGACGTGCGATGGATCATGCACGTACCTCTGTAGCTACGACACATGGAAGACGTTGTGTACCCGGTACATCTAAGGAGGTAGAGCCAAGTGATACGCTACCTTGACAACTCTACTCAGAATCTGGAAAGGGCCAACGAACCTCGGAGATAGCTTGCCACCTCGGACAAATCTCCGTCCCGTCGAGGTGAGACCCGAAGGAACACATGGTCTCCCTCCTCGAACTCCAAGGGCCTCCACCTCCTGTCGGTATACGACTTCTGCCGACTCTGTGTAGCCTTAATCCTCTCCTGGATGACCTATACCTTCTCTGTAGTATCTCTCACCATCTCTGGGCCCATTAGTACAGACTCTCCCGGGTCAGTCCAGCAAAGTGGCGACCTACAAGGTTGCCCGTACAGAGCCTTGAATGGTGCCATACTAATAGTGAATTGAAAACTGTTGTTATAAGAGAATTCCACTAGTGGTAGGTGATCCTCCCAGGTACGACCAAAGTCAAGTATGCAAGCCTGAAACATATCTTCCAGGACCTGAATTGTCTGCTCTGTCTAACCATCAGTCTAGGGATGGAACGCTGTGCTCAAGCATAACTGAGTCCCAAAAGATTCCTGCAATCCCTTACACAACCAGGATGTGAAATGAGCATCATGATTTGAGAAGATATGGGATGGAATTCCATGAAGTCAGACTATCTCCTGCATGTAGAGGCATCCCAATATCTTCACTGAACTCTGCTCCCGTATGGCTAGGAAGTGGGCTGACTTGGTGAGTTGATCAAAAATCACCCAGATGGCATCGTGTCCCCTGGATGTACATGGTAAACCCGTCACGAAGTCCATGGATATACCATCCCACTTCCACTCTGGGACCTCAAGGGGCTGAGTTAAACCTGCTGGAACCTGGTGATCATCCTTTACTTGCTAACAAGTAAGGCACCGAGAGACGAACTCTGCCACACCCTTCTTCATTCCTGGCCACCAGAAATGACGCCGGAGGTCCTAATACATCTTTTCTAGGCCTGGATGCACTGAAAAAGGGGATGTATGGAACTCCCTCAGAACCTCCTCCTGCAACGTCTCTAGTACTACCGTGCGCCCTCTGAAAAGAACAACGTGCTCCCCACCTTCTGAATATCCATCAGCAGCATCACCTGTGGATATCTGAGTACGTAGAGTCTCACAGCTAGCATCCTCGCACTGTGCTTCCCTGACTCGCTGTAAGGGTGGAGGGGTAACAACCATCGACTGAAAGTAAGCTCCCTCATCTCCATCCACGAAGGATAACTGTAAGGAGGCCAACTGCCTTGTCGCCTCATCCAGTAACTGCGAACTGGATTTCCTGCTGAGAGAATCCGCCACTACGTTCCCCTTCCCAGGAGTATAAACAATCTCAAAGTCATAATCCAGTAGGAACTCAAGCCATCGCCTCTGTCTCAAATTCAGATCCTTCTGAGAAAGGATATATATGAGACTCTTGTGATCAGAGTAGACGGTAAACCGCTCGCCCATCAGGTAGTGCCGCTAAATCTTCAATGCGAAGACTACCACTGATAAATCAAGATCATGGGTCATGTAGTTCTTCTCATGTGGCCTCAACTGACGTGAGCCATAGGAAATCACCGCTTGCCTCTGCATCAGGACACAACCAAGCCCGGTTCCTGATGCATCGCAGAACACTACGTACTCGACACCCTCCTCCGCTAACCTCAAGATCGGGGAGCGCGTCAAACTCTGTCTCAACTATTGGAAAGGTTGTTTTCATCTCTCGGTGCACACGAAAGGCTGCACCTTTTGGGTCAAAGCTGTCATGGGTGCTGCAATCCTGGAGAAATCAAGGATGAATATTCGATAGTAGCCTGCCAACCCAAGGAAACTTCGCACCTCCGTCACACTCTGGGGTGGTTCCCATGCTAGCACTGCCTCCACCTTGGCTGGGTCCACTGCTACACCATCTGCTGAGATAACGTGTCCCAGAAAGTGGACCACTTGTAACCATAATTGACACTTCAAGAGTTTCCCATAAAACTGGTGCTCTCGGAGTGTGTCCAGAACCATCCTTAGGTGTCTCGCGTGCTCCTCCTTGGATGCAGAGTACACAAGGATATCATCGAAGAAGACCACTACAAATCGATCTAGATAGGGCTGAAAGATCCGGTTCATGAGCCGCATGAACACCGTCGGGGGGTTCGTCATGCCGAAGGGAATCACCAAGTACTCATAGTGACCGTAGCGACATCTGAAAGTTGTCTTCAGTATATCCTCCTCCCATACTCACAACTGGTGATAGCCTGATCGTAGATCAACCTTCAAGAACCATCGTGCCCCTCTCAAATGGTCGAAGAGGTCATCGATCCTCGGTAGGGGATACCAGTTCTTTACGGTCACCTGATTCAAGCGCCGGTAATCCACACATAGCCTTAATCTCCCATCTGGATTCTTGGAAAACAACACTGGGGCCGCCCAGGGTGAAACGCTAGGTCTCACAAAGCCCTTCTTCTGCAAGTAATCCAGCTGCACCCTCAGCTCACGAAGCTCTAAAGGAGCCATACGATATGCTGATGCTGATATCAGTGTCGTACCGGGTTGAAACTCAATGCATAAATCTATCTCCCGACGGGGAGGTAGCCCGGGGAAATCCTCCAGAAAGACATCCTCGTACTCAGCCACTACTGCTGGAAACTGGAAACTCGTAGCATCTACTGCGCCAAGGGCTAGGCTAGCCAACTGATGTGAAATCAGTTGTGCCTTCCCATGCATGAGACCATCCTACGCTACCTGGGTGTCTCTCTCACTGAAAAAATAGAACCTCGTTCCATCACTGCGGACACACCGCACCCTTCCCCAAAAACAGTCGATCTGGGCATGAACTGTGGGTAGCCAATCCATACCAAGAATGACATCGTAAGGCCTCGATGCTACCACCAAGAGGTTCCAACCAAAACTCTCACCTCCAAGGGTCAGGTCACACTGTCTACAGAGGTTTGTGATCTCTGATTCTTCTCAAGTCAATGTCTCTAAGCGTAAGGGTCGAGTCAATGACTCAATTGGAATCTCAAGGTCTTGAACAAGATAAGCAGCCAGAAAGCAATGACTAGCACCTGTGTCTATCAATACGACAGCCAAGGTAGAAAAGACACAGATAGTACCTCTAATCATTCCGGGAGTACCTGGGTCATAAGCCTCTGCCGCCTACAGCTATCCCTACCTCTGTCCACCAGCTCCCTGAGCCTGGGGTGGACCTCCTGGGTGTAGTGGTGGTAAAAGATCAAAACACCGACCACCTTCGGCTGCTCTCCCAGCTCCCCTACCACATCCTCCGACCTGCGGATCTTCCTGCTCCACACGTTGCCTTTGCCTCGGTGGTCCATCCACTACTCCTGTGTGCGTACTTCTCTCAGGGTAACCGGTAAAAACTCCTCTCTAAAGAGACTCTCAAGCTCCGACCAAGCGAGTGTCTCCTCGTCGTGATTCTGGATAACCAAACTCCACCATCGTCCTGCCGAGTCCTACAGAAGGCTCGCTGCCAGGATCACCATCTGGTCTGCTGGTGTCTTGACCAAACGGAAAACTCTGGCCACCGCCTCAAGCCAGTCCTCTACTACATGGGGGTCAGGTTCTCCTCGAAACCTGAGGGGTCTCTGTCTCTGGAACTCGTGGACTGTGCTCAGCCTGCACTCCTCCTCCACTGGTACAGAAGGCACTAAACACTGCTCCATAGGTGGTGGGATAACTGGAACACCACCTGGTGGTAAAACTGGGAGATCTGGTCCCTATATCGAAGCTTCATCACTGAGGGGGTCATCCTCGTGATCGAGCTGCTGGATCCTAGCAAGTGCGCATCGCGGAGGAATCCTGTAAGGAAACAGGATGTACCTCAGTCAATGAGTATATCTGGAGAGCTGACTCAAAAAGGACATGGAAACCACAAACCATTACTATATGATTCATGTACCATTATTTTCCCTACAACTAGTGTTCTCATGTTCCAAGTAGAAAAGAAAGTTATCAGAGTCCTAGTGTATAGATACGTCAACCGCCCGCACCAACACTGGGGTCCCTGGCTTGAAATCCTAACTCGAAACACTTAACACTGTTGCCCCAAACCAACTCACAGACTCTCAGTCCTAAGGTAGAACTAACCACCTCTGATACCACTCTGTCATGACCTGTCCCAGTGGGGCCGGAGCCACAACTCCCCAAGTCCACCTCCAATAGGCCAGGGGCTAGTGACTAGCACCGAGTAGGAATACTACTAACATGGGAGGTATTACCTATAAAACTGTACACACACACACAAAAATCTCCAAGCTCACAAAGCTGAAAAGTAAAAACTAATAAAAACGGAAAAGATGCATGCATACACTAAAACCCAACCACAGAGTACGACAGGAAAGTAAAATGCAAGAAGTAAACCCTGGGCCAAAAGAACAAGACCACCAGAAAGAAAGTCTGTAACAAAGTCCAACCTGTAAAGAAAGGTGCTGGGACAGCAGTCTGTAGCCGTAGGAACACACCTAGGTCTGTCTGATCTCACTATGTACCGTCCGGTCCTAGTCCACCTAAAATCCTGTCAAAGGCTTTCTCGTCTGCACAAGACACGACACATGCGGGCAAAGCCCGTGCAGGGGTGAGTATAACAATACCCATTAGGACACCCCGAAACCAGAAAGGAAATACAACAAGGAAATACCACAAAGGAGAGATACTGTCATCTCCACACAGTATATGTCTAAAGAACATACCACAAGAATATCAAGATATACTCATGCACAATCGACTATCGCGAATACCACCACTAGGATCCAGCTCGAAGATTTCACTAAGAATGCAACTGGGAGAAAAAACTCCTTGGTCTGAAGAGAGTGGTACAAAGTACTCATTCCAGGATAACATACTCCACAAGTACCTTGAGAACATGATGCTCGGATGAGGATCACAACCAAGTCATGGGGGGATTCCGACAACTCAGTCTGATCTAATCCGCTAAGCAGAGGATCGACGCCCGGGTAAAGTTGGTCACGTCGATACCAAGAACTCTACCTAGGGTTCCAGGAATGAATAGAGGATCTGGATCCAAGTCTCACAGAGGGGATTACAACAAATCTATTCCGGGAGTTCGATTGAAGGGATCATACTCCTGTGTAAAGTAGATGATACCGGAACCTTCAGGGAAATGACCAAGGGTACGAACCCTAAGAGAACTAGTCCAAGTCACAGAAGAAAAATGGCTCAAGTCAACAAGAAAAGGCTACACAGCATGTATTATGGTTACACAACATGTTCCTTGACCCTGAGTACTGCCCGTGTAAATGGCCCGTGTCATTCGTTCAAGCCGTGTAAAACCAAAATACACGGCGTGTAGAAAAGGTACACGCCGTGTTCCTTGACCTAGGGTACTGTCCGTGTAAACGGACCGTGTCATTCGGCTTGTTGGATAGAAATAAACTACACGGCGTGTAGAAGAATCACACGCCGTGTTCGAGAACCTGGGCTCACTCCATGTACGCTGGCCAAGTGCCCGTACACGGCCTCTCTCCGTGTCTGTGTCGCCTTCCCGTGTACCAGTACACGGGGTATCCTACGTATGTGGTCAGGTCTGGCCAGAGAGGGGTATACACGGCGTGTCCATGGCCGTGTACCCTTCCTGTGTCCGTGTACTCCCAGAGTACACGTTATGTAATCCCACCGATGAACACATGCCGTGTATCCCATACTACACGCCGTGTAGTCGGGAAATTTATAGAAGCATCATCTTCCTCCGTGCGCCTCAGCTATTGCTCCGGATCTTGATCCAGCCGTCCGATCATCACGAAACTCCAGATTTGGGGTCATCCTTTCCCTACGAAACCGATTCCGTCAGTTTTGGGCTTCTGATCGGTCTTGAAAACGCATCCAGATCCATCCGCACAAAATGCTCGAAGAACAAGAACTTCCAAACCGCATCGATTCATCCGCCGCCGTCGCCGTCGCACCTCCGCTAGGTCGCCTTAACATTGGATATTTTATTTCGGATCGTTGCATCAAAAAACGAATGCGCAAAGATTGATTTCCTCCAAGAACGTGTAGAACGCAATGAAGAATGCGAGGGGGAAAAACAAGAATCAGCAAGATCGGTGAACCTCGATCATTGTTCGTGACGATCCGGGTTTCCCCCCGTTAGATTGAAAACCAAAACAATCTCAAGAATCAAAGCCTCAAATCCCCGCATGAACCCGTCCCGAAAGAACGATCGATCCACGGGATAATCTGTTCATGGATTAGTCTGCGTTTGTCATGGAAATCAAAAACGGGGAAGGAAAAAATCAAGACAAACATCCTACCTAGATTTCGCGGCGTTCGTTAGCGATGATCTGGTCACTGCGTCGTCGTCGCCGCATTGGGAGGTTTCCTCCAAAGCCTCTAGAGCTTCCAAGGGTTTTAGAGTTATGGAAATTGTAACCCTGATCCCCTGAGAAATCTCCATTTAAAAAGATAATGTATTTTGATGTAACAAAGATTTAAATAAAATATTTTAATAAAATATTTTATTACGGTTGCGTCCAAAAACCAGATTTTACTACCGACCTGCGCCAGCCGATGTTAGGCCTCGCCTAAGGTAAAAATGATGTTCTGAATGCAATGGTGCCCTCAGATTTCTGATCCGAGTACCTGTTTAGGAGTTATTCCACTTTTTCAGGAAAACCACATGCACATGTTATTTAATTGTTAAATTAAATTCAAACATTTTTTCCAGGCTCACCGGGCCTCAGAACTGCATGTCGTCTCAGTGCCTAGTCTCGAATTAATTCCCATATAATATTAAAAATAATACATGGAGAAAATCTGAGACATTACATCACACCCACCTTAGGGATTTTACATCCCCGAAAATCCAAAACAAAGGCTACTCAAAAAGATGTGAGTACTGCACGTGAATCTGAGCCTCCCGCTCCCATGTTCTCTCCTAGAGATTCTCGTGCTGCCACTGGACACACACCAAGGGAATAGCTCACCCAAGAAAAATCTTCTCCTATTAATACTCGATCTCCACTGGGTACTCAGCAAAGGTCGCTCCATCATCGATGTCCAGCTCGCCCCAGTCAATGACGTGCGATGGATCATGCACGTACCTCCGTAGCTGCGACACATGGAAGACGTTGTGTACCCAGTCCATCTGAGGAGGTAGAGCCAAGCGATACGCTACCTCACAAACTATAATTAGAATCTGGAAAGGGCCAATGAACCTCAGAGATAACTTTCTGCCTCGGCCAAATCTCCGCAATCCCCGTCGAGGTGAGACCCGAAGGAACACATGGTCTCCCTCCTTGAACTCCAAGGGCCTCTACCACCTGTCGGCATACGACTTCTGCCAACTCTGTGCAGTATTCATCCACTCTTGGATGAATTGTAACTTCTATGTAGTAGCTCTCAACATCTCTGGGCCCATGAGTGCTGACTCTCCCGGGTCAGTCGAGCAAAGTGGCGACCTGCAAGGTCGCCCGTACAGAGCCTCGAATGGTGCCATACCAATAGTGGAATGACAACTGTTGTTATAAGAAAATTCCACCAGTGGTAGGTGATCCTCCCAGGTATGACCAAAGTCAAGTATGCAAGCCCAAATCATATCTTCTAGGACCTGAATGGTCCGCTTTGTCTAACCATCAGTCTAGGGATGGAACGCTGTGCTCAAGCGTAACTGAGTCCCAAAAGCTTCCTACAATCCCTTCCAAAACCGGGATGTGAAACGAGCATCATGATCTAAGACAATCATGGATGGAACTCCATGAAGTCAGACTATCTCCTTCACGTAGAGGCATCCCAAGATCTCCACTGAACTCTGCTCCCGTATGGCTAGGAAGTGGGCCGACTTGGTGAGTCGATCAACGATAACCCATATTGCATCGTGTCCCCTGGACATACGTGGTAAACCCATCATGAAGTCCATGGATATCCCATCCAACTTCCACTCTGGCACCTCAAGGGGCTGAGTCAAACCTGCTGGCACCTGGTGCTCAGCTTTTACTTGCTGACAAGTAAGGCACCGAGAGACGAACTCTACCACACACTTCTTCATTCCTGGCTACCAGAACTAACGCCGGAGGTCCTGATACATCTTTGCTACACCTGGATGCACCGCAAAAGGGGATGTATGGAACTCCCTCAGAACCTCCTCTCGCAACGTCACTGAAACTACCATGCGCCCTCTGAAAAGAACAACGTGCTCCCCACCTTATGAATATCCGTCAGCAGCATCACCTGTGGATATCTGAGCACGTAGAGTCTCACAGCTAGCATCCTCACGCTGTGATTCCCTGACTCACTGTAAGAGTGGAGGGGTAATAACCATCTACTGAAGGTAAGATACCTCGTCTCCATCCACGAAGGATAATTGTAAGGAGGCCAACTACCTTGTCGCCTCATCCAGTAACTGCGAACTAGATTTCCTGCCAAGAGCATCTGCCACTACGTTCCCCTTCCCAGGAGTATAAACGATCTCAAAGTCGTAATACTGGAGGAACTCAAGCCATCTACTCTATCTCAAATTCAGATCCTTCTGAGAAAAGATATATCTGAGACTCTTGTGATTAGAGTAGATGGTAAACCACTCGCCCATCAGGTAGTGCTGCCACATCTTCAATGCGAAGACTACCGCTGCCAACTCAAGATCATGGGTCACCTAGTTCTGCTCGTGTGGACTCAACTGACGTGAGCCATAGGCAATCACCGCTTGCCTCTACATCAGGACAAAACCAAGCCCGGTTCCTGATCGTCACAGAACACTACGTACTCGACACCCTCCTCCGGTAACCTCAAGATCGGGGCGCTCGTCAAACTCTGTCTCAACTGCTGGAAAGATTGCTGGCATCTCTCGGTCCACACGAAAGGTTATCCCTTTCAGGTCAAAGCTGTCATGGGTGCTGCAATCCTGGAGAAATCAAGGATGAATATCTGATAGTATCCTACCAACCCAAGGAAACTCCGCACCTCCGTCACGCTCCGGGGTGGCTCCCATGCTAGCACTGCCTCCACCTTGGATGGGTCCACTACTACACCATCTGCTGAGATAACGTGTCCCAAAAAGTGGACCTCTTGTAACTAGAACTGACACTTCGAGAGTTTCTCATACAAATTGTGCTCTCGGAGTGTGTCCAGAACCATCCTTAGGTGTCTTGCGTGCTGCTCCTTGGATGCAGAGTACACAAGGATATCATCGATGAAGACCACTACAAACTGGTCTAGATAGGGCTGAAAGATCCGGTTCATGAGCCCCATGAACACCTCCGAGGCGTTCGTCACACCGAAGGGTATCACTAAGTACTCATAGTGACCGTAGCGACATCTGAAATCCATCTTCGGTATATCCTCCTCCTATAATCGCAACTGGTGATAGCCTGATCGTAGATCAACCTCCGAGAACCATCGTGCCCCTCTCAACTGGTCAAAGAGGTCATCGATTCTCAGTAGGGGATACCGGTTCTTTACGGTCACCAGATTCAAGCGCCAGTAATCTACACATAGCCTCAAGCTCCCATCTGCCTTCTTGGAAAACAGCGCCCAGGGTAAAATGCTGGGTCTCACAAAGCCCTTCTTCTGCAAGTCGTCCAACTGCACCCTCAGCTCATGAAGCTCTGCAGGATCCATCCGATATGCTGATGATGATATCAGTGTCATCCCGGGTTGCAACTCAATGCATAAATCTATCTATCAACGGGGAGGTAGCCCAGGGACATCCTTCGGAAATACGTCCTTGTACTCAGCCACAACTACTGGAAACTGGAAACTCGTAGCATCTGATGCGCCATGGGCTAGGCTAGCCAACTGATGTGAAATCGGTTGTGCCTTCCCATTCACGAGTCCATCCTGCGCTACCTAGGTCTCTCTCTCACCGACAAAAGAGAACCTCGTTCCATCACTGCAGACACACCTCACCCTTCGCCTAAAACAGTCGATCTGGGCATGAACTGAGGGTAGCCAATCCATACCAAGAATGAAATCGTAACGCCTCGACGCTACCACTAAGAGGTTCCAACTGAAACTCTCACATCCAAGGGTCAGGTCACACTGTCTACAGAGGTGTGTGATCTCTGAATCTTCTCCAGTCTGTGTCTCTAAGCGTAAGGGTCGAGTCAACGACTCAACTAGAATCTCAAGGTCTTGAACAAGATAAGCAGCCGGAAAGGAATGAGTAGCACCTGTGTCTATCAATACGGAAACCAAGGTATAAAAGACACAGATATTACCTCTAATCATTCCAGGAGTACCGGGGTCATAAAAATCTACCGCCTGCAGCTGTACCTGCCTCTGTCCACCAGCTCCCTGATCCTGGGGTGGACCTCTTGGGGGTGGTGGTGGTGAAAGATCAAAACAACGACCACCTCCAGCTGCTCTCCCATCTCCCCTACCATGCCCGCCACCCTGCAGATCTGCCTGCTCTACACGTTACCTCTGCCTCGGTGGTCCATCCACTGCTCCTGTGTGCGTACTACTCTCAAGGTAACCGGTGAAAACTCCTCTTTGAAGAGACACTCAATCTCTGACCAAGTAAGTGTTGCCTTGTCGTGAGTCCGGATAACCAAACTCCACCATCATCCCACCGAGCCCTACAGAAGGCTCGCTGCTAGGATCACCATCTGGTCTGCTGGTGTCCTGACCAAACAGAAGACTCTGGACACCGTCTCAATCCAGTCCTATGCTGCCTAAGGGTCAGGCTCGCCTCGAAACCTGAGGGGTCTCTGTCTCTGAAACTCATGGAGTGCACTCAGCCTGCGCTCCTCCTCCATTGGTACAGAAGGCACTAAACACTGCTCCACAGGTGGTGGGATAACTGGCACACCACCTGGTGGTAAAACTGGGGGATCTGGTCCCTGTATTGAAGCTTCATCACTGAGGGGGTCATCCTCGTGATCGAGCTACTGGATCCTAGTAGGTGCGCATCATGGAGGCATCCTATAAGGAAATAAGATGTACCTCAGTCAGTGTGTATATCTAGAGAGCTGACTCAAAAAGGACATGGAAACCACAACCCATTTCTATATGATGCATGTACCATTATTTTCCCTGCAACTAGTGTTCTCATGTTCCGAGTCGAAAAGCAAGTTATCAGAGTCCTGGTGTATGGATATGTCGGCCGCCCGCACCAACACTGGGCTCCCTGGCTTAAAAGCCGAACTCAAAACACTTAACACTGTTCCCCCAAACCAACTCAAAGACTCTCGGTCCTAAGGTAGAACCTACCACCTCTGATACCACTCTGTCATGACCCATCCCAGTGGGGCCCGAGCTGCAACTCCCCAAGCGCACATCCAATAGGCCAGGGGTTGGTGACTAGCACTAAGTAGGCATACTACTAAAATGGGAGGCATTTCCTATAAACCTGTACACACGCACACACATCTCCAAGCTCACAAAGCTGAAAAGTAAAAACTACTTAAAACGGAAGAGATGCATGCATACACTAAAACCCAACCACAGAGTACGACAGGAAAGTAAAATGCAAGAAGTAAACCCTGGGCCAAAAGTACAAGCCCACCAGAAAGAAAGTCTGTAACAAAGTCCAACCAGTAAAGAAAGGTGCTGGGACTATAGTCTGTAGCCGTAGGAACATACCTCGGCCTGTCTGATCTCACTGTGTATCGTCTGGTCCTGGTCCACCTAAAATCCTGTCAAAGGCTCGCTCATCTGCACAAGACATGACACATGCGGGCAAAGCCCGTGCAGGGGTGAGTATAACAATACCCAGTAGGACACCCTGAAACCACAAAGGAAATACAACAAGGAAATACCACAAAGGAGAGATACAGTCATCTCCACACAGTATATGTCTAAAGAACATACCACAAGAATATTCAGATATACTCATTCATAATCTACTATCGCGAATACCACCACTAGGATCCAGCTCGAAGATTCCACTAAGCATGCAACCTGGAGAACACACTCCTAGGTCTGAAGAGAGAGGTACAAAGTACTCGTTCTGGGAGAACACACTCCACAAGTACCTTGAGAACATAATGCTCAGATGAGGATCACATCCTAGTCATGGGGTGATTCTGACAACTCAGTCTGAGCTAATCTGCTAAGCAGAGGATCGGCGCCCGGGTAAAGTTGGTCACATCTATACCAAGAAATCTACCTAGGGTTCCAGGAATGAATAGAGGATCTGGTTTAATGTCTCATAGAGGGGATTCCAACAACTCTATTTAGGGATTTTTGCTGAAGGGATCATACTCCTGTGTAAAGGAGATGATAGCGGAACCTTCAGGGAAATGACAAAGGGTATGAACCCTAAGAGAACTAGTCCAAGTCACAGAAGACAAGTGGCTCAAGTCAACAAGAAAAGGTTACACGACATGTAGTATGGTTACACGCCATGTTCCTTGACCCCGAGTACTGCCCGTGTAAATGACCCGTGTCATTCGTTCAAGCCGTGTAAAACCAAACTACACGGCGTGTAGAAAAGGTACACGCCGGGTTCCTTGACCTCGGGTACTGCCTGTGTAAACGGCCCGTGTCATTCGGCTTGTCTGATAGAAAGCAACTACACAATGTGTAGAAGAATCACACGCCGTGTTCGAGCACCTGGGCTCGATCCGTGTACACTGGACATGTGCCCGTACACGACCTCTCTCTGTGTCCGTGTCGCCTGCCCGTGTACCAGTACATGGGGTATCCCGTGTATCTGGTCGGGTCTGGCCGGGGAGGGGTATACACGGTGTGTCCATGGTCGTGTACCCTTCCCGTGTCCATGTACTCCCGGAGTACACGTTATGTAATCTCGCTGACGAACACACGCCGTGTAGCCCATACTACACACCATGTAGTGGGGAAATTTACAGAAGCATCCTCTTCCTCTGCGCGCCTCGACTGTTCCTCCAGATCTTGATCCAACTGTCCGATCATCACGAAACTTCAGATTTGGGGTCGTCCCGCCCCTATGAAACCGATTCCGTCGGTTTCTGTCTTCCAATCGGTCTTGAAAATTCATCCCGATCCATCCGTACGAAACGCTCGAAGAACGGGAACTTTCGAACCACATCGATTCATCTGCCGCCATCACCGTCGCACCTCCGCTAGGTCTCCTTGACGTTGGATCATTGATTTCGGATCATTGCGTCAACAAATGAATGTGGAACGATCTATTTCCTCCAAGAACGCATAGAACAAAACGAAGAATGCGAGGGGGAAAAAAAAGAATCAACAAGAGGGGCGAACCTCGATCATTGTTCGTGACGATACGGGTTTGCCACCGTTAGATTGAAAGCCAAAACAATCTCATGAATCAAAGTCTCAAATCCCCGCATGAACCCGTCCCACGAGAACGATCAACCTACGGGCTAATATGTTCATGGATTAGTCTGCGTTCATCATGGAAATCAAAAACAGGGAAGGAAAAAATCAAGACAAACATCCTACCTGGATTTCGCGGCGTTCGTCAGCGATGATCTGGTCGATGCGTTGTCGTCGCCGCGTTGGGAGGTTTCCTCCAAAGCCTCCAGAGCTACCAAGGGTTTCAGGGTTATGGAAATTGTAACCCTGATCCCCTAAGAAATCTCCATTTAAAAAGATAAGGGATTTTGCTGTAACAAAGATTTAAATAAAATATTTTAATTAAATATTTTATTACGGTTGCGTCCAAAAACCATATTTTACTACCGACCTGCGACGACCGATGTTATGCCTCGCCTAAAGTAAAAACGCGGTTCTGAATGCAATGGTGCCCTCAGATTTCTGATCCGAGCACCTGTTTAGGAGTTATTACACTTTTTCAGGAAAACTGCACGTGCGCATTATTTAATTATTAAATTAAATTCAAACATTTGTTCTAGGCTCAATGGGCCTCGGAACTGCACGCCGTCTCAGAGCTTGGTCTCGAATTAATTCCCATATAATATTAAAAATAATACATGGAGAAAATCTGGTACATTACATCACACCCACCTTAGGGATTTTACGTCCCTGAAAAGCCAAAACAAAGGCTACTAAAAAAGATATGGGTACTGCACGCGAATCTAAGCCTCCCGCTCCCACGTGCTCTCCTGGAGATTCTCGTGCTGCCACCAAACACGCAATAAGGGAATAGCTCACCCATGAAGGATATTCTCCTGTCAATCCTCGATCTCCATTGGGTACTCAGCAAAGATCACTCCCTCATCGATGTCCAGCTCGCCCCAGTCGATGACGTGCGATGAATCATGCACGTACCTCTGTAGATGCGACACATGGAAGATGTTGTGTACCCGGTACATCTGAGGAGGTAGAGCCAAGCGATAGGCTACCTCGCCAACTCTACTCAGAATCTGGAAAGGGCCAACGAACCTTCGAGATAGCTTGCCGCCTCGGCCAAATCTTTTCAATCATCGTCGAGGTGAGACCCGAAGGAACACATGGTCTCCCTCCTCGAACTCCAAGGGCCTCCACCTTCTGTAGGAATACGACTTCTTCCGAATCTGTGCAGTCTTCATCTGCTCTTGGATGACCTCTACCTTCTCTGTAGTATCTCTCACCATCTCTGGGCCCATGATTTCTGACTCTCTCGGGTCAGTCCAGCAAAGTGTCGACCTGCAAGGTCGCCCGTACAGAGCCTCGAATGGTGTCATACCAATAGTGGAATGATAAATTTTGTTATAAGAAAATTATACCAGTGGTAGGTGATACTCCTAGGTACGACCGAAGTCAAGTATGCAAGCCCGAAGCATATCTTCCAGGACCTGAATGGTTCGCTCTGTCTGACCATCAGTCTGGAGATGGAACGTTGTGCTCAAGCGTAACTGAGTCCCAAAAGCTTCCTGCAATCCCTTCCACAACCAAGATGTGAAACGAGAATCACGATCTGAGACGATCGTGGATGTCACTCCATGAAGTCATACTATCTCCTTCACGTATAGGCATCCCAAGATCTCCACTGAACTCTGCTCCTGTATGGCTAGGAAGTGGGCCGACTTGGTGAGTCGATCAACGATCACCAAGATGGCATCGTGTCCCCTGGACGTACATGGTAAACCCGTCACGAAGTCCATGGATATCCCATCCCACTTCCACTCTGGAACCTCAAGGGGATAAGTCAAACCTGCTGGCACCTGGTGCTCAGCCTTTACTTGCTGAAAAGTAAGGCACCGAGAGACGAACTCTGCCACACCCTTCTTCATTCCTGGCCACCAGAACTGATGCTGGAGGTCCTGATACATCTTTTCTATGCCTGGATGCACCGCAAAAGGGGATGTATGGAACTCCCTTAGAACCTCCTCCCGCAACGTCACTGGTACTACCATGCACCCTCTGAAAAGAACAACTTGCTCCCCACCTTATGAATATCCATCAGCAGCATCACCTGTGGATATCTGAGCACGTAGAGTCTCACAGCTAGCATCCTCATGTTGTGATTCCCTGACTTGCTGTAAGAGTGGAGGGGTAACAACCATCGACTGAAGGTAAGATCCCTCATCTCCATCCATGAAGGATAACTGTAAGGAGGACAACTTCCTTGTCGCCTCATCCCGTAACTGCGAACTGGATTTCCTGCTGAGAGCATCTGCCACTACGTTCCCCTTCCCAGGAGTATAAACGATCTCAAAGTCGTAATCCTGGAGGAACTCAAGCCATCACCTTTGTCTCAAATTCAGATCATTATGAGAAAATATATATCTGAGACTATTGTGATCAGAGTAGTGCGTAAAACGTTCTCCCATCAGGTAGTGCCGCCACATCTTCAATGAGAAGACTACCGCTGCCAAATCAAGATCATGGGTCGCATAATTATGCTCGTGTGGCCTCAACTGACGTGAGCCATAGACAATCACTGCTTGCCTCTGCATCAAGACACAACCAAGTCCGGTTCCTAATGCATCGCAGAACACTACGTACTCGAAACCCTCCTCTGGTAACCTCAAGATCGGGGCGCTCGTCAAACTCTATCTCAACTGCTGGAAAGCTTTCTGGAATCTTTCGGTCCACACGAAAGGCTACCCCTTTCAGGTCAAAGCTGTCATGGGTGCTGAAATCCTGGAGAAATCAAGGATGAATCTATGATAGTAGCCTTCTAACCCAAGGAAACTCCGCACCTCCGTCACGCTCCGGGGTGGCTCCCATGATAGCACTGCCTCCACCTTGGATGGGTCCACTGCTACACCATCTGCTGAGATAATGTGTCTTAGAAAGTGGACCTCTTATAACCAAAACTGACACTTCGAGAGTTTCCCATACAACTGGGGCTCTCGGAGTGTGTCCAGAACCATCCTTATGTGTCTCGTGTTCTCCTCCTCAGACGCAGAGTACACAAGGATATCATCAATGAAGACTACTACAAACCGGTCTAGATAGGGCTGAAAGATCCAGTTCATGAGCCCCATGAACACCACCAGGGAGTTCGTCACGCTGAAGGGAATCACCAAGTACTCATAGTGACCATAGCAACATCTGAAAGCCGTCTATGATATATCCTCCTCCCGTACTCGAAACTAGTGATAGCTTGATCATAGATCAACCTTCGAGAACCATCGTTCCCCTCTCAACTAGTCGAAGAGGTCATCGATCCTCGGTAGGGGATACCGGTTCTTTACGGTCACCTGATTCAAGCGCCGGTAATCCACACATAGCCTCAAGCTCCCGTCTGCCTTCTTGGCAAACAACACTGGGGGCCGCCCAGGGTGAAACGCTGGGTCTCACAAAGACCTTCTTCTGCAAGTCGTCCAGCGGCACCCTCAGCTCACGAAGCTCTACAGGAGCCATCCGATATGCTGATGCTGATATTGGTGTCGTCTCGGGTTGCAACTCAATGCAGAAATCTATCTCCCGATGGGGAGGTAGCCCGGGGACATCCTCCGGAAAGACGTCCTCGTACTCAGCCACTACTGTTGGAAACTGGAAACTCGTAGCATCTGCTGTGCCAAGGGCTAGGCTAGCCAACTGATGTGAAATCGGTTGTGCCTTTCCGTGCACGAGTCCATCCTGCGCTGCCTGGGTCTCTCTCTCACTGAAGAAAGAGAACCTCGTTCCATCACTGCGGACACACCGCACCCTTTGCCTAAAATAATTGATCTGGGCATGAACTGTGGACAGACAATCCATACCAAGAATGACATCGTAAGGCCTCAACGCTACCACCAAGAGGTTCTAACCGAAACTCTCACCTCCAAGGGTCAGGTTACACTGTCTACAGAGGTGTGTGATCTCTCAATCTTCTCCAGCTGGTGTCTCTAAGCATAAGGGTCGATTCAACGGCTCAACTGGAATCTCAAGGTCTCGAACAAGATAAGCATCCAGAAAGGAATGACCATCACCTATGTCTATCAATACAACAGCCAAGGTAGAAAAGACACGGATAATACCTCTAATCATTCCGGGAGTACCTGAGTCATAAGCCTTTGCCGCCTGCAGCTATCCCTGCCTCTTTCCACCAGCTCCCTGAGCCTAGGGTGGAACTCCTGGGGGTGGTGGTGGTAAAATATCAAAACAACGACCACCTCCGGCTGCTCTCCCAGCTCCCCTACCATGTCTGCCGCCCCGCAGATCTGCCTGCTCCACACGTTTCCTCTGCCTCGGTGATCCATCCACTGCTCCTGTGTGCGTACTGCTCTCAGGGTAACCGGTGAAAACTCCTCTCTAAAGAGACGCTCAAACTCCGACCAAGCGAGTGTCGCCTCGTCGTGAGTCTGGATAACCAAACTCCACCATCGTCCTACCGAGCCCTGCAGAAGGCTCACTGCCAGGATCACCATCTGTTCTGCTGGTGTCCTGACCAAATGGAAGACTCTGGCCACCACCTCAAGACAATCCTCTGCTGCCTGAGGGTCAGGCTCTCCTCAAAACCTGAGGGGTCTCAGTCTCTGAAACTCGTGGAGTGCACTCAGCCTATACTCCTCCTCCACTGGTACAACATGCACTAAACACTGCTCCACATGTGGCAGGATAACTGGAACACCACCTAGTGGTAAAACTGGGGGATCTAGTCCCTGTATCGAAGCTTCATCACTGAGGGGGTCATCCTCGTGATCGAGCTGCTAGATCCTAGTGGGTGCGTGTAGCGGAGGCATCCTGTAAGGAAACAAGATGTACCTCAGTCAGTGAGTATATCTGGAGAGCTGACTCAAAAAGGACATGGAAACCACAACCCATTCCTATATGATGCATGTACCATTATTTTCTCTGAAACTAGTGTTCTCATATTCCGAGTCAAAAAGAAAGTTATCAGAGTCCTGGTGTATGGATATGTCGGCCGCCCGCACCAACACTGGGGTCCCTGGCCTGAAAGCCGAACTCGAAACACTTAACACTGTTTCCCCAAACAAACTCACAGACTCTCGGTCCTAAGGTAGAACCGACCACCTCTGATACCACTCTGTCATGACCCGTCCCAGTGGGGCCCGAGCCGCAACTCCCCAAGCCCGCCTCCAATAGACCAGGGATTGGTGACTAGCACCGAGTAGGCATACTACTAACATGGGAGGCATTGACTATAAACCTGTACACACACAGACACATCTCCAAGCTCACAAAGATGAAAAGTAAAAACTACTAAAAATAGAAAAGATGCATGCATACACTAAAACCCAACCACATAGTACGACAGGAAATTAAAATGCAAGAAGTAAACCCTGGGCCAAAAGTACAATCCCACCAGAAAGAAAGTCTGTAACAAAGTCCAACCTGTAAAGAAAGGTGCTGGGATTGCAGTCTGTAGCCGTAGGAACACACCTTGGCCTGTCTGATCTCACTGTGTACTGTTCGGTCCTAGTTCTCCTGAAATTCTGTCAAAGGCCCGCTCGTCTGTGCAAGACACGACACGTGCGGGTAAAGCCCGTGCAGGGGTGAGTATAACAATACCCAGTAGGACACCCCGAAACCACAAAGGAAATACAACAAGGAAATACCACAAAGGAGAGATACAGTCAGCTCCACACAGTATATGTCTAAAGAACATACCACAAGAATATCCAGATATACTCATGCACAATCGACTATCGCAAATACCACCACTAGGATCCAGCTCGAAGATTCCACTAAGCATGCAACCGGGAGAACACACTCCTAGGTCTGAAGAGAGAGGTACAAAGTAATCATTTCGAGAGAACACACTATACAAGTAATTTGAGAAAATGATGCTCATATGAGGATCAGAACCAAGTCATGGGGTGATTCCAACAACTCGGTCTGAGCTAATCCGCTAAGCAGAGGATCGACACCCGGGTAAAGTTGGTCACGTCGATACTAAGAACTCTACCTAGGTTTCCAGGAACGAATAGAGGATCCGGCTCTAAGTCTCACAGAGGGTATTCCAACAAATCTATTCAGGGAGTTCTGCTAAAGGGATCATACATCTGTGTAAAGGAGATGATACCAGAACCTTTAGGGAAACGACCAAGGGTACGGACCTTAAGAGAACTAGTCCAAGTCACAGAAGACAAGTGGCTCAAGTCAACAAGAAAAGGTTACACGGCATGTAGTATGGTTACACGCCATGTTCCTTGACCCCGAGTACTGCCCGTGTAAATGGACCACGTCATTCGTTCAAGCTATGTAAAACCAAACTACACGGCGTGTAGAAAAGGTAAACGTTGTGTTCCTTGACCCCGGGTACTGCCCGTGTAAACGACCCATGTCATTCGGCTTGTCGGATAGAAAGAAACTACACGACATGTAGAAGAATCACACGCCATGTCCGAGCACCTGGGCTCGCTCTGTGTATGCCAGCCATGTGCCCGTACACGGCCTCTGTCCGTGTCTGTGTCGCCTGCCCGTGTACCAGTACACGGGGTATCCCGTGTATCTGGTCGGGTCTCGCCGGGGAGGGGTATACACGGCGTGTCCATGGCCGTGTACCCTACCCGTGTCCGTGTACTCCCGGAGTGCACATTATGTAATCCCACCGATGAACACATGCCGTGTAGCCCATACTACACGCCGTGTAGTCGGGAAATTTACAGAAGCGTCGTCTTCCTCCGTGCGCCTCGGCTGTTGCTCCGAATCTTGATCCAACCATCCGATCATCACAAAACTCCGGATTTGGGGTCCTCCCGCCCCTACGAAACCGATTCCGTCGGTTTTGGGCTTCCGATAGGTCTTCAAAACGCATCCATATCCGTCCACACGAAACGCTCAAAGAACGAGAACTTCTGAAATACATCGATTAATCCGCCGCCGTCACCGTTGCACCTCTGCTAGGTCGCCTTGACGTTGGATATTTGATTTCGGATCGTTGCATCAACAAACGAATGCGCAACGATCAATTTCCTCCAAGAATGCGTAGAACGCAACGAAGAACGCGAGGGAGAAAACAAGAATCAACAAGAGGGGCGAACCTCGATCATTGTTTGTGACGATCCGGGTTTTCCGCCGTTAGATTGAAAACCAAAACAATCTCAAGAATCAAAGCCTCAAATCCCCTCATGAACCCGTCCTGCAAGAACGATCGACCCGCGGGCTACTCTGTTCGTGGTTTAGTCTGCGTTCGTCATGGAAATAAAAACGGGGAAGGAAAAAATCAAGACAAACATCCTACCTGGATTTCGCAGCATTCGTCGGCGATGATCTGGTCGCTGCGTCATCGTCGCCGCGTTGGGAGGTTTCCTCCAGAGCCTCTAGAGCCGCCAAGGGTTTCAGGGTTATGGAAATTGTAACCCTGATCCCATGTGAAATCTCCATTTAAAAAGATAAGGGATTTTTCTGTAACAAAGATTTAAATAAAATATTTTAATAAAATATTTTATTACGGTTGCGTCCAAAACCAGATTTTACTACCGACCTGCGCCGGCTGATGTTAGGCCTCGCCTAACGTAAAAACGTTGTTCTGAATGCAATGGTGCCCTCAGATTTCAGATCCGAGCACCCATTTAGGAGTTATTCCACTTTTTCTGGAAAACCGCATGCGCACGTTATTTAATTATTAAATTAAATTCAAACATTTGTTCCAGGCTCACCGGGTCTCGGAACTGCACGTCGTCTCAGAGCCTGGTCTCGAATTAATTCCCATATAATATTAAAAATAATACATGGAGAAAATTCGGGATATTTCATAAATAATAAATAATAAATAATAAATAATAAATAATAAATAACACATAATAAATAAGCTATAATAAATAAATATAAATAATAAATAATAAATAATAAATAAAAAACAAAAACAGTAAATAATAAATAATTAATGATAAATAATAAATAATAGTAATAATAAATAACACATAATAAATAATTATAAATAAATAAATAATAAATAATAATAAAAAAAAATAATAATGATAAATAATAAATAGTAAATAGTAAATAATAAATAATAAATAATAAACAATAAATAATAAATAATAAATAATAACAAATAATAATAAATAATAATAAATAATAATAAATAATAATAAATAATAATAAATAATAATAAATAATAATAAACAAATAACAAATAAGAAATAAGAAATAAGAAATAAGAAATAATAAGAAATAATAAATAATAAACAATAAATAATAATAAATAATAAATAATAAATAATAATAAATAATAAATAATAAATAATAAATAATAATAAATAATAAATAATAAATAATAAATAATAAATAATAAATAATAATAAATAATAAATAATAAATAAAAATAAAAATAAATACTAAATAAAACAATAATAAATAGTAAATATTAAATATTAAATAATAAATAAGAAATAATAAATAAAAAACAAAAAATAGTAAATAATAAATAATAAATGAAAAATAATAAATAATAAATAAAAATAATAATATAAAATAACACATAGTAAATAGTTATAAATAAATAAAATATAAATAATAATAATAAATAATAATAATAATAAATAGTAAATAATAAACAATAAACAATAATAAATAAATAATAATAATAAATAATAAATAATAAATAATAAAAAATAAAAAATATTTAATAAATTAAATAATAATAATAATAATAATAAATAATAATGAATAATATTTAATAAATAATAAATAAAAAATAAAAAATAAAAAATAAAAAATAAAAAATAAAAAATAATATAAAATATTAAATAATAAATAGTAAATAATAAATAATAAATAACCAGTAACAAATAATAGATAATAAACAAATTAAAGTATATTATAAATAATAAATAATAAATAATAAATAAAACACATGAAAAAGTATGAAAAGGCGTGATAAGGGATGAAAAATCATGAAAACACATAGAAACGGATGGAGAAGTATGAAGAAGCATTAAAAAGCATGAAAACACATGAAAATTCATGAAAAATCTGGAAAACCCCTTAAGAATTCAACATAATCATCATAATAACCCCCCCAAAACCATTGATAAAGATAACAAGTCATGGAAACCCAAATAAACAGTAATAAATAGAACAACCATCAAAACCCATCAAAACAGTCAGAAAGTGACAAAAACATTGGACTCACATTAATAGAGATAACTGATGATCTGAGAGTCTGTTCCAGATCCGTGATTAGTCAAATCAAAGATCCTGAAATGATCTTCGACATGATAGGTGAAAGAGACCGAATGGACAGGCGGATCAAAAGTTACGACCGTTTTAAAAAAAAGCTGGTGGGGAAAAAGTGCTAGAAACCTAGCATCGAAAAACATAACAAACCCAATACCCACTAAAAGGCCATAACCTATGATCTATAAGTACATGTGGGTGCCGCTACCAGTCAAACTGAAGATCATGAAATGAACTATGATCTGGAAGGCGGAGGAGTCCGAACTGACACGCAGATCGAAAGATAGGTCCGTTTGAAGACAAGTTCGACGGAACACCGCTGACAGAAATAGGGTTTTATAGGCCTTTATAGGGGTTATTGGGGTTTAAAAACATGAAATAATCTTTCTTGTGTTGAACTGGTGCGTAGCTCTCTTCGCTGGCTTCGATTTGATATGTGGAAGAGCCCAAACGGACACCCGGAGTGAAAGTTATGGCCGTTTGAAGTTAGATAACTTTTTCCAACTTTCTTATAACTCTCATATCTTTTGCATCTTAGACTGTCTTAGGGTTTTGATTATACATGCCTCTATATCTCTTCATAAGATTCGATTTGATTGGTCATGGTGCTTCAATGGACGACCAGATCAAAAGTTATGGTCATTTTAGTGATTTCAGGGTTTCTGATGTTTTTTTATTTTTTTCCTTTCATTTCGTGACAGTTTTACCCAAACCGCCGTAATTTCGTGGCGGTTTTTTTTAAAAAACTTCCTCTAATCCTTGAAAAAATTAAAAAAATTATAAAATTTTTTTAACACATTTCAGGGCAGTTTTTAAACCGCCGTGAAAAAACCACCATGAAATAGCAGCCCGAAAAATATTTGGCGGCGGTTTTTAAAACCGCCGCGAAACGCTAGTTTTTCTGTAGTGCCAAGAAATCTATTCCCAAATGCTTTTCCTTTAAAAAAAATAATCAACAATTTCATGTTTGAACTATAATATATAAAATTAATTCTTTCTACCTATTACTCAAAAGAAAAGTATGAGCCATTGCCCTTATTCATTTCTTAAAACCCAAATCAATCTTTTAGTGAGACATTAACATTTTCAAAGGGAAAGAGATGTTTACATTTTCAATACACACAAAGAGAATAAAACACTTTTCTTTGAAAAAAAGTTTTCATAAGCCACATTAAAACTACACATCACTTTCCAGTAAGAAAACATTACACATGAAAACACTACAGTAGTTTCACTACAAGGGAAACAAAAAGAATTTAAACATACAAGTAACACACTCAACACTCAAGCACTAAGAATGAGTAGACATAGGTGAACCCAAGAGATTAATAATAATCTAGAAGACACCAATACATGAGACCTCATCCTCATTTACATGTCACACACAATGAAATCAAAACGCTCAAAATGCTCAACCATCCTTTCTCAGGCAGGCCGAGGCCAAATCCCATAGCAGTGAACCCAAACATATCCACCTACTATGGGCCACTGGTCAGTACCATAACCTACCTGTGTGGAAATCATTCTCAGAATATTCTCTCAATATTCCAAGTTCCTATGTCTCATGTATTTAAAAAGGGGGTGGGCCTACCGATTCCAGCCGAGCATCCAATCACAATATATATAATAATAAAGCACAACAGGCAACACCCTGAGTCACCCCAAAGAATATGTCCCTCACCTTTCTACCTCTGATCATAGGGGAGTCCTACACAATGGACTCCCATAATATACAACTCAACGAAATAGAGGGGACCACATCCCATGATAGTTTTATAGAGATAACTAACGTTACAAAAGTGCCAACCGAGCCTCACACGATCTTTTTCCTTATGCCAAACCATTTCTTAAAGAATCAAACACACACCATTTTGGAAACTAGGAACGCACTTGGAAACCCATTTAAGAAACCCAATTCACCACTTTAAATCTGAAACACATTTATAAGGGCCAAAGGGGAATTTCTAGAACACTTATAAGCGTATTTAATAAAAGAGTTTCTTTAAATTCAAATACATAGAAGGTATTACTTTATTTCACAATAAGAAATTATTCTAAAAACCATAAATTTCTAAATAACATTAAATAAAGGTGAGAAATTCAAGAAACAAATTATTCTTTAATTTAAAGGAAAAATGCAAAGGGAAACCTACCTCAAAAAAGGAGCGGACCAAGACGAACAACTCGACACCTGACACCTTTGAGAAAGACCGCCCCACAATTGCGCACACATAAAATCCAATATATATACCCCTTAATCCAATACATATATTACCTATGCCATGAGAGAATATGTTCAAGGAGGATTTATATATATATAGGTATACATACCTATGTATGTGTGTGCGACCCTTTGAGGAGCCACCAAACAATCTAATTAACCCAAAAGAGAATTGAAGATTACCAAAAAATCTAAATAAAAATTGAAACAATAAAAATGGGTGGAATAAATCATCCAAATCCATGGGCCAATCCCCTTTGTAAAACCTTAAATAAACAAAGATCATTTTGAAAACATGACTTTCACCACTCAAAACCATCTACAATTGATATTAAAGAAAAATACAAATCAAGTTAACATATTAAATATTTCAATTTCCTTCAAAAACACTTTCCAAAATAATTCTAACCTTAAGTACCCTTAAAAAAAGGTTCACACCCACCAAAAAACCCTAAAAAACGATCTCATGAAATGCCAGACCAAGTCACTCACACAAAACATAACCAATTTTCGATAAAAAATCCGAACCCAATACATGAACATGTAAAACCCTTCAAAAAAATATTTCGCATCACTCAAAAAATATAATAATCCATTTAAAATTATTATAAAAACCCTTTTAATAAGAAAAACAAGATTTTACACCTAAAATAAACACACTTTCTCAACCAATTCCTTGGAAATCCTATTTTAATAATTAAAAAAATCTAAAATTCCTATGTAAAAATACAAAACAAGGAGAACATGCCAAAACTATTACCTTCTTAAAAAAAACTCATTTTGAACCAAAACACATCTCAATTTCCATTTAAAATATAATTTTCACATTGAAAATAAGGCATAAAACACTTTTCTAGAAACTTTACAATACAATATCACAACACAGTCATTTATTTTTCAAAAACTCATTTCCAACCCATAAACATGTTGAAACACTACCAATTCACATTTTACACTACCCAAATAACATTTATAACTCATTAAAATTAACTAAACAATTAAGGGGGTAAAATAAATCAACCTTAAATGACGGCGGATGAACTGGAATGAACCGAGATGCTTCGCCTTTAGCGGCAGACACTGAAATCCACACGACGAAGACCTGCAAAACCCACCGCACACACTATAAATGGAATAAAATTATCAAAAACCAATCAAACAATGACCTAGGGTTAGACCAAGACAAGAGGGGACACAAGAGGAGGGAAAAACTCTAGAAAACACAAGAAGAGGGGAGCTGCAACCTTACCTAGACGAGTCGAACCGAAAACCCTAAGAAACTGAGTGGAAACTGCGAAGAAGGGAGGATTGCCGGTAGGGCTGAGCATGTGCAGCCAAGAGTTATGGGGGGGGGGGAGGTTGCGTCGCACAACAAGAGGAAGGATGGGGCACTGATGGGGAAGAAACAGCAGACAGAGGGGGAGCCAGAGAGCTCCTGCACAAAGGGGGGAGGGGGCTCGACATCGTGAGGTAGGGGGAAATAAGGGGAGTTTTCCGCGAGGTAATGGGGGGGGGAAGGGTTAGTTTAGGGTTTCATTTTTTTCAATTAATTATATTTAATTTTAATTAAATTGATTTAATTAAAAAAAAGAAAACTCAAAAACGAATAAAATTTAATTGAAATTGAAGAATAAATAAAATAATCGCAAATGTCAGGTCAGGATGTGACAATTCTCCCCACCATGAAACTTTCTTCCCTTAGAAATTCCCAAGAGATTAATTTGATCAAAACCAAAGAAAGGATGATTTACGACCAAGAAAAAACTTGAAAACTCAAAGATCAAAGAACTAACACTCACTTTCATTCAGATCTTGGAACTACGGATTCCCAAAAGGAAACTATGAGGCCACCCTCAAAAGAAGCCACACATCCAAGGAAGACATCAGATAAGACCACAGAGCTCAAAAAAAAAAACAACGAAGAGATTACAAAGAAGAGACTCACTCTTTTCTAAACAAAATACAACAAGGAAAAACCAACCCCTGACACAAAAAACCATCGAAGAAACTAGTCGTGAAATGATTGGGATCTCTGCAAGCATCCATTTCATGACCCACTATTCAATTCGACCAACTATAACCAGGATCGAGCGGAGCATAAACAAGAATGTGCTCCATCAAGAAAACCAGGAGTTTGGATTCATAACGAGTTCATCCCATTGTGGTCTCCCCACCATATTAGAATTCTAGACAAACATTGGTTTCACAAACTAGAATAAATCTCGAATCCTAACGAAATTTAGAGAAACCTAAAGAAATGAAACATGGGGAAACAAGCACCACCATTCTACATCAGCAACATTAAAAACACTACAAAGACATTCTCATTAAAAAAGTTCCAAAAGGACATACACCATTATTATCAACACCCCAAAAGGTGAAAACACCACATATTACATTAATTATAGCAATAAAAGCATTCACAACAAAAGAAGCTCTTGATTGAGCTTGTGCTAGTGCTACATTCATTCAACTAAGCTAGGTGGTTCTCTAAGGGAGTGGATCTGGCCCCATGTCACTTCCTCGCACCACCCTAGAAAAACATTTGCGAATGACCTAAACAGCCACATGTATTACAGATCTTAGGTTCTTCACAACATGCAAACTTCTTATTCCCTGACTTCCCACACTAAAAAAACAACCATTACTTCCTCTCGGATGAATCTGGTGAGGTGGAAAGCAATGTCCTTTTTGTGCCTCTTCTCAACGGGCCAGACACTAATAAAGCAGCTTCGAATTGAACAACCCACCTCAAGACTTCTTCATAATCATCCGGGAATGAAGGCACAACTGGGAGGAATTATGATCGGAGACCCCTCTCAGAGAATCGAGCTTTCAAAAATTCATCCCCAGCAAGGTTTGGGAGATACGGCACCAGCTCAGCGAATCTATTAGAATACTCCAACACCATTGAATTACCCTGCTCAAGAACATACAACCTAGAACCCATTAGAATATTCACATCATTTGGGAAATACTGTTGGATGAACAAGGCTTTAAAGCATTCCCAAGAGTAATTTTTCTATGGTTCAGCCTGAAGAACAGATTTCCACCACTCCTGACTTAGGCCTTCCAACATGAAGGTGGAAAGATACAACTTAAGATGTTCTGGAGATTCAAGCCGAACAAAGATATCCTTGATGTTTCGCAGCTATTCCTCAACTTTCCTTGGTTCTAGCTGACCAATAAAATGAGGCGGGTTCGACTCTCAGAATCTCTGGACGAACTCCGGATATTGAGAACCACCAAGCTCTAAATCCGAAATAGAAAAAAAAATGTCAAAAACACAGCTTGATCAACTAAAAGGTATGTGGTGAAATAAATACCTACATATGATTCTCAAAATCCCTTAGAACTCAGTGGGGAAGAAACCTGAAAACAGGGATCATGAAACTGAGTCAAAACATATCATAAATCAAAATTCCACATCTCATTTTTAAATCAACAATAAAAACTAAAAAACATGATTTCAATCACACCTCCAACACACCAAATACAAAGTCCAAAAAGGAAAACACCAAACAAAAAAAGGTAACATCACACACTCACCTTTTAAAACATTGAAATACCCCTTTTTGAAGAGCATTTTCAGAAAACATAACAAGCCTTATGAACCAATCACCCGCTATTGGCATTACCTTTAGGACCACATATATACACTCTTGTGATAGATCAATATCTCACCCATACATACTAATAACCATACTCTCACCACATACATACATCCATATACCTATATGTGAGCACTCATAGGAATACCAAGAGTCAGATAAAAGAAACATTATCACTTTCAAAACCACTTTAAAAATACCTCAACCAGTTTTAATACCATGTATCATTGTCAAAGAAAAACATTTTCAAATCCTGTATTCATTTTATAATTTTAAATTTCACAAAACCTTTCAAAAACCTCCAAATATTTTTCCAAAATAACCCCCATTTTCAAATAGCCCATTCCACTCTCAAAAGATTCAAATTTTTGGTTTTGGAAATCAAATTTCTGACCATCCAATCACCATTTTTTCAAACCAAACATCATTTTAAAATCTAAAAAAGACACCCCAAAACCATCCTAGCCAACATTAAGTACAATCAAATGAAACCTACCATTCAACTGGTCAAAAATCTCAAAATCAAAAAAGGATCCAAAATAATATACCATAGGAAACTAATGCCGATGGGTGACTTGGCCATATGGTTGGCGGCCATATGCCAATCAAACCATCATCACAGAGAGTCTTTAGATACCACTTCCCCAGCTCCACATGGATTTCCAGGCCCTACGAGCTCACCGAGACAACTATCCCGACTATCATTTCATTTCCCCAAACACCAAGCAATCCAAAATAACCAAATAAAACAATAAAACCTGACTTCCCATGTAACTCAAGATTCGGCCCAGAAAGTGTTGGCTAGATACTCCCCGGAACCTACACCCTAAGCCCCGATAGTCCTAATCCATCTACCTTGAAAACCCAAATAACAAAGAGCACTCTGAAATATAGGTGCTATAAAGAACCTACGCCTCTGATACCATTTTTTCACAAACCAACCTGGGTCGACCCTGAACCGGTCACCCGATCCAGCCCACGACGAGGCCCGAGAGGTGTTCCCGATCCTCCCGGGCTGGCAACAAGCGCCAAGGGAATCAATAGAGTGATGATGGGAACAATTTCACCCAATATAAATAAACAGAAGTAGCAGAAAAAAATAAATAAAGCAGCCCAAAAATAAATAAATTGAACAGAACCACTAATAAAGAACTGAAAAACAAAACTAATCGAACCTGATGACCACTAAACTCAACATGGCCCCACTGGTCACTCTCAGATCCCAAAACTCAACATCAACCATGACGATCGAGATCAAACTAAAACCTACACCTGAGACTAAAAACAATAATGAAGTATAGGAGTGAGTATTAAAACTCAGTAGGTGTGCCCAAGCAATATATTCCCAAATCCATTACCTTTAAACAAAAGAATCATCAATTTCAGGTTTGAACTACATTATATAAAATTAAGTCTTTCTACATGTTACTCAAAAGAAAAGTATGATTCATTTCCCTTATTCATTTCTCAAAACCCAAATCAATATTTTAGTGAGACATTAGCATTTCTAAATGGAAAGTGATGTTTACATTTTCAATTCTCACAAAGAGAATAAAACACTTTTATTTGAAAAAAAAGTTTTCATAATCCACATTAAAACTACACATCACTTTTGAGTAAGAAAAAATTACACATGAAAATGATATAGTAGTTTCACTATAAGGGAAAAGGAAAGAATTTATACATACAAGTAACACACTCAAAACTTAAGTACTAAGAATGAGTAGACATAGGTGAACCCAAGAGATAGAGAGTAATCTTGAAGACACCAATACATGCGACCTCATCCTCATTGACATGTCACACATGATGAAATCAAAATGCTCAAAATGCTCAACCATCCTTTCTCAGGAAGGCTGATGAAAAATCCAATATAAATGAACCCAAACATATCCGCCTACTATGGACCACTGGTCAATACCATAACCTACTAGTTCGAAAATCATCCTCAGAATATTCTCTCAATATGCGAGGTTCTTATGTCTCTTTTATTTAGAAAGGGGGTGGGCCTACCGATGCCAACTGAGCATAGAATCATAGTATATATAATAATAAAGCACAACAGGCAACACCCCGAGTCACCCCAAGGAATATGTCCCTCGCCTTTCTACCATTGATCACAGGGGAGTCCTAGACAACATACATACATAATATACAACTCAACTAAAGAGAGGGGACCACATCCTAGGAGAGTTTTATAGAAATAACTAACTTTACAAAAGTGCCAACCGGTACTCACATGATTTTTTCCTCATGCCAAACCATTTCTTAAAGAATCACACACATACCATTTTGGAAACCATGATCACACTTGGAAACCCATTTAAGAAACCCAATTGAACACTTTAAATCTGAAACACATTTATAAGGGCCAAAGGGGAATTTCTAGAACACTAATAAGCGCGTATAATAAAACAGTTTCTTGAAATTCAAATACACAGAGGGTATCGCTTTACTTCACAATAAGAAATTATTCTAAAAACCATAAATTTATAACTAACATTAAATAAAGGTGGAAATGAAAGAAACAAATTATTATTTAATTTAAAGGAAAAATTCATAGGGAAACCTACCTCAAAAAGGGAGCGGACCAAGATGAACAACTCGACACCCAAAGCCTTTGACGAAAACCACCCCACAATTGCGGACACATACACTCCTATATATATATATATACCCCTTAATCCTATAAACATATTCCCCACATCATGAGGGAATATGTTCAAGGAAGATATATATATATATATATATATAGGTATACATACCTATGTATGTGTGTACAACCCTTCGAGGAGACACCTAACAATCTAATTAACCTAAAAGAGAATCGAAGATTACCAAAACTCTAAATAAAAATTGAAACAATAAAAATGGGAAGAAGCAATCAACCAAATCCATGGGCCAAGCCCCTTTGTAAAACCTTAGATAAACCAGGATAATTTTGAAAACATTACTTTCACCACTCAAAACCATCTACAATTGATATTAAAGAAAAATACAAATCAAGTTCACATATTAAATATTTTACTTTCCTTCAAAAACACTTTCCAAAAGCATCCACAACTTAAGTTTCCTTAAAAAAAGGTTCGCTCCCACCAAACAACCCTCAAAAACATTATCATGAAATGCCACACCAATACACTCACACAAAACATAACCAATTTTCGATACAAAATCCGAACCCAATACATGAACATGCCAAACCCTTCAAAAACATATTTCTTATCACTCAAACAATATAATAATCCATTTACACATTTTATAAAAACCCTTTTAAGAAGAAAACCAATATTTTACACCTAAAGTACACACACTTTCCCAACCAATTCCCTAGAAATCCCCTTTTAATAATTAAACAAATCTAAAATTCATATGTAAAAATACACGACAAGGAGAACATACCAAAAATACTACCTTCTTCAACAAAAACTTATTTTGAACCAAAAAACACCTCAAGCGCCATTGAAAATATAATTTTCACATTTTAAATAAGGCATAAAAAACTTTTCAAGAAACATTACAATACAATATTACAACACATCATCATTTATTTTGAAAAAACTAATTTCCAACCCATAAACATGTTAAAACACTACCAATTCACATTTCTCACTACCCAAATAACATTTATAACTCATTAAAATTAACTAAACAATTAAGGGGGTAAAATAAATCATCCTAAAACGACGACGAATGAACCGGAATGAACCGAGATGCTTTGACTTCGGCGGAAGATGCTGAAATCCACACGAGGAAGACCCGCAAGACCCACCCCACACGCTATAAATGGAAGAAAATTATCAAAACCCGATCAAACCATGACCTAGGGTTTGGCCAAGAGAAGAGGGGCCATGGGAAGAGGGGAAAATTCCTGAAAAAACAAGAAGAGGGGAGCTGTGACCTAACCTAGGTGAGCCGAACTAAAAACCCTAAGAATCTGAGTGAAAACTGTAGAGAAGGGAGGCTCTCTGGTAGGGAGGAGCATGTGTGGCTGAGAGTTATGGGGGGGGGGGGGTTGAATCACATGACCAGAGGAAGAAGGGGGCGCTGGAGAGATCCTGCACAAAGGGGGAGGGGGCTCTGTGTTTTGAGGTAGGGGAAAAGAGGGGGGTTCGCCGCGAGGTAGGGGGGATGGTTAGTTTAGGGTTTCATTTTTTTTCAATTAATTTTATTTTAATTTTAGTTCAATTGATTTAATTTAAAAAAATGATAACTCAAAAATGAATAACATTTAATTGAAACTCAAGAATAAATAAAATAATAGTGAATGTTGGTTTGAGATGTGACAATTCTCCCTACCATGACACTTTCTGCCCTCAGAAAGTCCCAAGAGATTCAGTTGATCATAACCATACAAGGATGATTTACAACCAAGGAAAAACCTGAAAACTCAAAGATCAAAGAACCAAAACTCACTTTCATTCAGATCTCGGAACTATAGATTTCCAAAAGAAAACTACACGGCCACCCTCAAAAGAAGCCACACATCCAAGGAAGACATCACATAAGACCATAGAGCTTGAACAAACAATGAAAAGATTACAAAGAAGACACACAATATTTTCTAAACAAAATCCAACATGGAAAACCCAACCCATAACACATAAAACCATTGAATAAACTAGTCGTGCAATGATCGGGATCTCCGCAAGCATCCATTTCATGACCCACTATTCAAGTTGACCAACTATAATTAGGGTTGGGCAGAGCAGAAACAAGAAAGTCCTCCATCAAGAACACTGGGAATTTGGATTCATCATGAGTTCATCCCATGGTGGTCTCCCCACCATATTAATATTCCAGACAAACATTGGTTTCACAAACTAGAATAAATCTCAAATCCCAACGAAAGATAGAGAAACCCAAAGAAACGAAACATGGGGCAACAGACACCACCATTCTACATCAGCAACATTAAAAACACTACAAAGACATTCTCATTAAAAAAAAGTTCTAAAAGGATATACAACATCATTATTCACACCAAAAAAGGATAAAACACCACAAATTACATTAATTACAAAAACAAAATCATTCACAACAAAAGAAGCTCCGATTGATCTTGTGTCAGCGCTACGTTCATTCAACTGAGCTGGACGATTCTCCAAGGGAGTGGATATGGCCCCATTTAACTTCCTTGAACCACCCTGAAAAAACCTTTGCAAATTACCTAAATGGCCAGAGGTATTACATATCATAGGAACATCGCGACATGAAAACTTCTTATACCCTGACTTCCCACACCGAAAACACAACCAGTACTTCCTCTCGAATGAATCTGGTGAGGCAGAAAACAACGACCTTTTTGTGCCTCTTCTCAACTGACCAGACATTGCTAAATCAGCTTCAACTTGAAAATCCTACCTCACGAATTATTCATAATCATCATGGAATGAAGGCACAACTGAGAGTATTTCTGATCGGAGACCCCTCTCAAAGAATCGGGCTATCAAAAATTCATCCCCAGTAAGGTTTGGGAGATATAGCACCATATCGGTGAAGTTATTTGCATACTCCAACACCGTTGAATTGTCCTGATCGAGACCATACAACCTAGAACCCATCGGTATCTTCACTTCATTTGGGAAATACTATTGGATGAACATGTCTTTAAAGCATTCCCAAGAGTAATTTTTCTGCGGTTCGACCTGAAGAACGAATTTACACCATTACTGACTTAGGCCTTACATCGTGAAGGTGGAAAGCTCCAACTTGAGAGGTTCAGGAGATTGAAGCCTAACAAATATTTCCTCGATGTTTCGCAGCCATTATTAAGATTTCCCTATTTTCAGCTGCCCAAGAAAATGAGGAGGGTTCGACTCTCAGAACCTTTGAATGAACTCCAGATATTGAGAACCACCAGGCTCCATTTCCGAAATGGAAAAACCAAATGTCTAAAACATGGGTTGATAAAATGAAAGGCATGAAGTGAAAGAACTACCCACATATGCTTCTCAAAATCCCTTAGAACTTATTAGGGATGAAACCTGAAAACAGGGAGCACAAAACCAAGTCAAAACATATCATAAATCAAAATTCTACATCTCATTTTTAAATCAACAATACAAACTCAAAACATGATTTCAATCACACATCCAACACACCAAATACAAAGTCCAAAAAGGAAAACACCAAACACAAAAAAGGCAACATCACACACTCACTCCTTTTAAAACATTGAAATCCCCCTTTTTGAAGAACATTTTCAGAAAACATAACAAGACTTACAAACCAATCACCCGCTATTGGCAGATCCTTTAGGATCACATATATACACTCTTGTGCTAGCTCAAGCTATCACTCATTCATACCAATAACCATCCACTCACCACATACATACATATATATACATATATGTGAACACTCTTAGGAATACCAAGAGTCAGATAAAAGAAACATTATCACTTTCAAAACCACTTTAAAAAGACCTTAACCAATTTTAATACCATGCATCATCATCAAAGATTTTTTTTTTCAAATCCCATATTCATTTTCCAATTTCACATTTCACAAAACCTTTCAAAAACCTCAAAATGTTTTCCCAAAATAACCCCCATTTTCAAACAACCCATTTCACTCTCAAAAGATTCAAAGTTTTGGTTTTGGAAATCCCATTTTTGACCATCCGATCATCATTTTCTCAAACTAAACATCATTTTAAAATATAAACAAGACACACCAAAACCATCCTAGCCAAAATTAAGTACAATCAAAAGAAACCTACCATTAAACAGGTCAAAAATATCAAAATCACAAAAGGATCCAAAACAATATACCAGGGGAAACTAGTGCTGATGGGTGACTTGGCCATATGGTCGGTGACCATAGGCCAATCAAACCACTGTCACAGAGAGTATTTCGGGACCACGTCCTTGGATCCATATGGCTTTCCAGGCCCTGCGAGCTCACTAAGACAACTATCCCGACTGTCATTTCATTTCCCCAAACACCAAGCAACCCACAAGAACCAAATAAACCAAGAAAACCTAACTCCCCATTGTAACTCAAGGTTCAGCCTAGAAAGTGTTGGCCATACACTCCCCAGAACCTACAACCCAAGATCTAATAGTCCTACTCCATCAAACTTGACAACCCAAATAACAAAGTTCACTCTGAAATCTAGGTCCTATAAAGAACCTACGACTCTGATACCATTTTGTCACGAACCAACCCAGGACGACCCTGAATCAGTCACTCGAGTCGGCCAGCGACAAGGCCCGAGAGGGATTACTGATCCTCCTAGGATACCGATAAGCTCTAAGGGCATCAAAAGAGTGACGATGGGAATGATTTATCCCGATATAAATAAAAATAAGAAATAGAAAAAAATAAAGTATCCCAAAAATAAATAAACTGAACAGAACAACTAAGCAAGAACTGAAAAACAAAACCAACTGGACCTGATGACCACTAAACTCTACGTGACCCCACATGTCATTCTCCGATCCCAAGACTAAACATCACCCATGATGATCAAGATCAAATTAAAACATGCACTTGAGACTAAAAACACGAATGAAGTATAGGCGTGAGTATTAAAACTCAGTAGGTGTTCCCAAGCAATATATTCCCAAATGAATTTCCTTTAAAAAAAAAATCATCAATTTTAGGTTTGAACTACAATATATAAAATAAGGGTTTCTACCTATTAATCAAAATCAAAGTACGATTCATTGCCCTTATTCATTTCTCAAAACCCAAATCAATACTTTAGTGAGACATTAACATTTTCAATGGGAAAGTGATGTTTACATTTTGAATTCACACAAAGAGAATAAAACACCGTTCTTTGAAAAAATGTTTTCATAATCCACACCAAAACTACACATCACTTTCCATTAAGAAAACATTACACATGAAAATGCTACAGTAGTTTCAATATAAGGGCAATAGAAAGAATTTATACATACAAGTAACACACTCAACACTCAAGCATTAAGAACAAGTAGACAAAGGTGAACCTAGGAGATTGAGAATAATCCATAAGACACCAATACATGAGACCTCATCCTTATTGACATGTCACACACGATGAAATCAAAACGCTCAAAATGCTCAGCCATCCTTTCTCAGGAAGACCGAGGGAAAATCTCATAGCAATGAACCCAAACATATCCGCCTACTATGGGCCATTGATCAGTACCATAACCTACCAGTGTAGAAATAATTCTCATAATATTCTCTCAATATTCCAGGTTCCTATGTCTCATGTATTTAGAAAGGGGGTGGGCCTACTGATTCCATATGATCATCCAATCACAGTATATATAATAATAAAGCATAACAGGAAACACCCCGAGTCACCCCAAGGAATATGTCCCTCGCCTTTCTACCATTGATCACATGGGATTCCTATAAAACGGACCCCCCATAATAGAAAAAGTAACTAAATAGAGGGGACTACATCCAAGTAGAGTTTTATAGAGATAACTAACTTTACAAAAGGTCCAACTAGGCCTCACATGATTTTTTTCCTCATGCCAATCCATTTCTTAATGAATCGCACACACACCATTTTGGAAACCAGGAACACAATTGGAAAACCAATTAAGAAATCCAATTCACCACTTTAAATCTAAAATAAATTTATAAGGGAAAAAGTGGAATTTCTAGAACACTAATAAGGGCATTTAATAAAACAGTTTCTTGAAATTCAAATACACAGAGGGTATTACATTATTTCACAATAAGAAATTATTCTAAAAACCATAAATTTCTAACTAACATTAAATAATGGTTTGAAATGCAAGAAAAAAATTATTCTTTAATTTAAAGGAAAAATTCATAGGGAAACCTATCTCAAAAAGGGAGTGGACCAAGACGAACAACTCAGCACCCGATGCCTTTGACAAAGACTGCCCCACAATTGCGCACACATACACTCATATATATATATACCCCTTAATCCAATATACATATTCCCCACACCATGAGGGAATATGTACAAGTAGGATATATATATAGGTATATGTACCTATGTATGTGTGTGCGACCCTATGAGGATACACCGAACAATCTAATTAACCCAAAAGAGAATCGAAGATTACTAGAAATTCTAAATAAAAATTGAAACAATAAAAATGGGTGGAGGAAATCAACCAAATCCATGGGCCAATCCCCTTTTTAAAACATTACATAAACCAATATCATTTTGAAAACATGACTTTCACCACTCAAAACCATAAACAATTGATATTAAAGAAAAATAAAAATTAGGTTCACATATGAAATATTTCACATTCCTTCAAAAACACTTTCCAAAATCATCCACACCTTAAGTTCCCTTAAAAAAAGTTTCTCACCCACCAAACAACCCTAAAAAACATTCTTATGAAACGCCACACCAAAACACTCACAGAAAACATAACCAATTTTCGATACAAAATCCGAACCCAATATACGAACATGTCAAACCCTTCAAAAACGTATTTCGTACCACTCAAAAAATATAATAATCCATTTACACATTTTATAAAAAACCTTTTAAAAAGAAAAACAAGATTTTACACCTAAATTACACACACTTTCCCAACCAATTACCCCAAAATCCTGTTTTAATAATTAAACAAATCTAAAATTCATATGTAAAAACACACGACAAGGAGAGCATGCCAAAACTACTCCCTTCTTCAACAAAAACTCATTTTGAACCAAAACACACCTCAATTTCCATTAAAAATATAATTTTCACATTTTAAATAATGCATAAAACACTTTTCAAGAAACATTACAATACAATATCACAACACATAGTCATTTATTTTGCAAAAACTCATTTCCAACCCAAAAACATGTTATGACACTACCAATTCACATTTCCCACTACCCAAATAACATTTAGAACTCATTAAAATTAACTAAAAAATTAAGGGGGTAAAAGAAATCAACCTTAAATGATGACGGATAAACCAGAATGAACTGATATACTTTTCCTTTGGCAGCGGATGCCGAAATTCACACGAGGAAGACCCGAAAGACCCACCACACACCCTATAAGTGGAAGAAAATTATCAAAATCTGATCAACCCATGACCTAGTGTTAGACCCAGACAAGTGGGGCCACAATAAGATGGAAAAATGCTGAAAAAGACAAGAATAGGGGAGCTTTGACCTTACCTAGTCGAGCCAAATCAAAAACCCTAAGAAACTGAGTGGAAACCATGGATAAGTGATGCTCATCGATAGGCCAGAGCGCGCGTGACCGAGAGTTATGGGGGGGGGGGGGGTGGAGGTTACATCGTGTGACCAGAGGAAGGAGGGGGCACTGATGGTGGAGGAACGACTGGTGGAGGGGGTACCAGAGATCTCCTGCATAGGGGGGGGGGTCAGCGTCGTGAGGCAGGGGGAAAGGAGGGGGGTTCACCGTGAGGTAAGGTGGTGGGGGGAGGGTTAGTTTAGGGTTTCATTTTTTTCAATTAATTCTATTTTAATTTTAATTCAATTGATTTAATTAAAAAAAAGAATACTCAAAAATGAATAAAATTTAATTGAAATTCAAGAATAAATAAAATAATCGCGAATGTCGGGTCAGGATGTGACATTCCAACATCAATTTATATGGGAAAACACTATATAATTTGAACCTAACACTTTAAATAACTAACATGATATTGTTAACAAGGAAAAAATCATAGGAAAGCACATACAAGACATAGTAATGCTAAATTATAATCATGATGCATGAAAAAAAATACCATCTTTCCGTTCCACCCAAGAGGTAAAATCACATAAATAATAAATATCATAAATCAAGTGAATTAAAATAGGTGAAGTAACTCAACCATAAAAATTGAAACTAATAAAATATATCCTATCCAAGATAACTTCAACTTCCATCAAACATGGTTTAGCTACTCCCAGGCACAAGATCCATACCAAGTCCCAAAAATATCTTATCTTATGTCTACCTTTCCAAAATAGTAAAAAAATAAAGGATTCTTGGATACCACTTTATAACACCCCATACTAGTTTTATCTTCTGTAACCAAATTGGAGTGTTATCTAACCTTAGGTGTGCCTCTCCGTATACTAGAGGCTGCCAACTAATAACAAGGGTCTATGGTGGTACGATGGGGAGAATATACCCTCAAATCAGAATAAGAAAAACAATATAAATAATAACTATTTCACACTTCCATATAAATATAGGTAATCGAAATCATGGAAAGTGATAATAAATAATAAATAACCCATGATATATGCTTCATAAGTCATATAAGGCACAATGAAAAAAATAAGACTCCCAATGGGTGGATCATATAAAAAAATTTCCAAAAATAAATAAATATACCAAACTAGAAAGACTGAAAATCTATTATTGAGTCCTAGATTAGTCCCATATCCCATGCCCTATCCTAAAAATTTAGGTCAACCATCAACCATAGATCTATTTCCTTTGTCCTATCTCAAAACCACGAAGTCTTATCGGAAACCCATGGTGGCCCAAGTAGGGTATGAGTACAACTTAGTAGGCTACCACCAATGAAATCCCTAAATATATCCAGTATACATATAAGTTCATGATTATGTGCATAATAAATAAAATAAATAATTAAAAATAATCATAAAAAATCATCAAGTATAAGGTGACACATGAGACTGGCCATACTTGCTTTGGCCTATACCATATGTCTTTGAACATGGCATTTCATAATAGTGAACACACTTGGGGGGAATATGACACACCCAAAAAGTCTCATATAAAAAATATAGGGAAGTTTAGACCATATAGTAATCTAATATATCAGTAATATGTAGGATAGAAAACTCACCAAAAAATTTAATATATAAATAATATAGGGGAAAATTGTCCCACCTAGTAATCTCATACAAATAATCTAGGAGAAAAGAACCCCACTTAGTAACCTCATATATAAATAATCCAAGGGAAGAGAGTCCCACCCAATAAGCTCATTCAAATAATCTAGGTGAAGAGTATCCCTATCAGTAGTCTCATGTATAAATAATCTGGGAGAAAAGAGGCATGCTTGGTAATTTTATATATAAATAATTTTGTGGAAGAGTTCCCTACCCATTAATACCATATAAATAGTCTAGAGAAAGATCAACTAACCCATTAATATCATATATAAATAATCTGAGGGAAGAGCATCTCACCCAGTAATATCATATAAATTATATATAAGAAGATAAGACCACCCAATAATCTTATGTATAAGTTAGGGAAATTATCAGGCTGCCTTTCAAATTCCCATTTTTCTCTATAATATGGATCAACTCACTTGGTGTCCAACAATCTAGGTTTACATTCTCCAATAGGATACTCATGCACCATGGGGGGTTATTCATAATAAATAGAATGATGGTTCATTTATTTGTGATTAAGGTCAAGAACTAGTTAGGACAACATGGACCCACATCGTATGCACAAAGAAAATATGTAATAATTTAAGGATAACTTAAGGACTAGATACCTTATTTTTAGAGGTAGACACTCATAGAAAAGAAGCTTCTAAACCAAGTTGAAATGGTATAAATTATTGTTTCTATAAAAAATCCTAAAATTGGGCCTAAATGTTTACAATCAATGTAAGACTATGAAATAATGTTAAAAAATGAGAGAGAAAGGTAAAAAAGTGATAGATTTACCTTTAACTATCATTTGGATCAAACAACACTTTAATTAATTAATAATCAAAGGAAATATCATAAGGAGATGATGAAAGGGATCATGTAACATTACGCCCATCCTCATTATCTTGGGAAGAGGCATTCGTGTTACTGGGCCTTAAGTGACTTCCCCAAGACACCAAAGGCTTAAAATAAATGCCAAGGGCCTCAAGAACATTTATGGGATGATTTTACTATTAAAGATAAAACATACAAGCTACATCTTCAAGAACAACCAAAAACTATATATGATGCATGAGTATAGAATACAACTCAATATAATCAAAACAATAACCACACCATAGTAAAAGTGAAAACCAAAAGCCATACTTGATGGAAACCAAAAGGACCAATAAAACTCAAAGACACCAAAGAGAGATATACTAAAAAACTCCCAAAATAACCCAACCTCCAACTTAGTAAGCCATGACTATGGTATCAAGAAGCATCACTAAGGAATTGAGATACCATGCCTTTAACTCTATCTCGGTAGATGACATATGCAAGTGCACCATAGTGACCAAGCAGGGGGTGAGTATAAACTCATTAGGATTTCTCCAATGACTTCTCAACTCACGCCACTTGGATAAGAACTGGTCAGCATAATTTCAATAAAACAATTTAAAATAGTCGACACAGTTTATATCAAAGATAAAACAGTTTTTCATGGAAATTAATAAAACCAGACATTTAAAACACTTCTCATCTCATTTGTAATACCCATTATATGATTACACACATCAAAACATCTACACATTCATGCCCATGTGACATTTCCATACTCATGAGTGGTATCTCATTGATCCACAAAGCCATCACAAGGTGACCAATACCAGTTTCCCTAATGGCACACACCTCTTCCATAGTGTATCATCTAATTCAAATAAACTCACACCAACCATGTATTCCAAAATCCTTGCCAAGAAATTCCACATAAAACCTTTATTTCTTGAAAAAAATTAATAAAAATTTTATATGAAATAAATAAATTTCATAATTTTAAAATCATAATTTTAAAATTATCATTCAAGATCATTTTCCACAAACTAACCATTTTCCAAAATTTCCACAACCATCTCTAAAGAGGTTTCCATCAAGATTCACACAAGGGTTTCAGAATCATTTAATAAAATTCATTTAATAAAAACCAAGACTTCAATTTAGAAGTTAATAGGAGTTAAGAGAGAATCCACCTACCTCAAAACAATTGGAGAAAATGAAAAACAATAAAAAAACTTGAGATCTGATCACAACTCACGTTCCCTTCACTAGATCAAACAAGATTTCATCATAAAACAATACATAACAAATAGATCTATCTATAAAGGACTAAATAGATGGTTCAAAGAGAGAGAAGAATCTTGGATCTAAAAATAATGGAGAAGGATGAGCACTTATCAAGGAATCCATTCCTCCAACACCCATTAATTTACCTACGAATCACTCCCAGATCGAAGGGAATCATCTCTCATGATTTGGAAGAAAAAATAAATTTTTAAGGTAAAATTAATGAAAAAATGAGTTCTTATGGATCTTATTTGGATTAGATCAACTTTTTAAGGAGTTTCACCTATATGATACATGGTTAGGTTGCACCGTTTAGTAGATCATGCACCAACCATGTGGTGGTACTACCTTAATCTAACCACTTGTATAGTCAGCTTGAACGGTTAAAAAAACTATATTCCAACCATGAATTTCCATATTTTTTATGAATCATAATTTATCTTGAGAATCCAAATGGTTTGGAAAAACCCTATTTCAACCATACGAAGATATTTTTACTCTTTCCACAAGCTACATGGTTTCTTAGATGGGGTGAACAGTTTGTACTAACTGTGTTCAAACTTTTCACCTAAAAAAACCCCAAAGCAAGCCAAAAACCCTCCTAACCACCTAAAACATAACCCAATAATTATATATACTTAAAATAAATAAATAAAGGTTTAATTAACTCAAAATAGGGGTGATAAATCCTCCCCAACATTGGTCTTTTTATCATCATAAAGAATAACACCCATGTTGTCCTAGAAGAGTTTAGGACATTTCTCCACCATTTCCTTTTCACACTCCCATGTTGCTTCTTGAATATGACCATATTTTCATAAAACCCACACTAGAATAATTCATTTATCATGAAATAATTTCTCTTTCCTATCAAAAACCTATACCAACACATGAATCAATGTAGAATCCAGATATAGATCAACGTGATCCCATTGAATCACATGGTTAGGATCAGATTAATACTTTTTCAATTGAGATAAATGAAACACATTATGTACTTAAATTAATTTTTTTAGAAAATAAAACAATATTCCACCTCACCAACTCATTCAAGTATCTCAAAAGGGCCTATGTATTGAGGAGATAACTTTCCATACTTACCAAAACAATGATTCCCAATCCTTAGAGAGATTACCAAGAACACATGATCAATCAAATAAAATGAAAATGATGTTTGATGATGATCTACATATGTTTTATAATGACTATGATCCATCCCTATTATATTTCTGGTCAATTGAATATTCTTTATTTTTTCATGAACAAGACATGATCCAATCACTGAAGTCTCACCTATTTCCACCCAATAATATGGATAGTGATAAGGAATCCCATAAAATTATTCAAAAGGATCCATATTTATCGATTCCTAATAAATTTTGTTATAAGAGAACTCTACCAATGGTATGTTGTCCTCCCATGAGACACCAAAATCCATTAGACAATCCCTGAGCATATCCTCCAACATTTGGACCATCCTTTTGGATTGACTATCTATTCAAGAATGATATTCCATTATCATAGTCAACTATGTACTAAGGGATTTTTGTATGTATTTCCAAAAATGGGATGTAAACCTAGGGTCTTGGTTAGATATAGTTGAAATTATAATTCCATGCATCATTAAAAAATTTCAAATATAGATTTTAGATAAGTCCTCCACCATATGGGATTCATGTATAGGGATAAAATGATCTGAATTCATGAGTCAATCCACAAATACCCATATTAAATCATGTTTAATAACTGTTATTAGTAAACTTTTAAAAAAATCCCTAGATATCTACTCCCACTTCCTCATGGGAATTGGTAAATATTGGAACATTCCCACCGGTCGTTGGTGTTTCACCTTAACCTGCTGATATATGAGGCATCTCAAATTTTTTTTCCATTTACATTTTCAAGAATACCCACAAAAACTATGATTTCATAGTTCTATATATTTTATAAATTCCATGATTTACAAACCATCTCGAATGGTGGTGGAAACTAATAATCTCTTCCCGACAAACCAAAGGTACCATGATCCGATATCTAAACTGAAAAATAAATTCCCATCTAGTATCCATACCCCAATGTTCTCCATATCATTGAGTTTTTACATTAAATAAACACATTCAGGATCGAATGTATGAGCCTATTTCACATGTTGAACCAAACCAGGAACAAAAAAAACTAGGAAGAAAACTAGAACATTACCAAGGTTGGTAAAATTCAGGTGCATGTTGGCTATGACTAACATTAGATTCCATTGATTTGAATATTCTTTAACCAAATGATTATATTACTTCATTTTTATTGAATCTTCCACAAAATCCCCTTTACCCAGTGTATAAATCTAGTAAATGTTGAACATTTGAAGGCATTACATCCATATTCACTGCCTTAGGTTCAAATATCTTTGTAAGAAAATGTGTTTCAAACTCTTATGATATGTAAAAACCATGAATTTCTCACAAAAAAGATGATAAATACAATTCTTTAAATCATGTACAATAATAGATAATTCCAAATTGTGTACTAGATAGTTCTTATCATGAAACCATAACTGTTATGAACCATAATCAACAATATGATATCCTTGCATGAGAACCCATCCCAAACCAGATCTTGATTCATCACAGTAGACTACATATCCCTATCCAGACTCTGGAAACATGAGGATAGGTTATCATGTAAGTATAACCTTAAGTTATTTAAAGAATTTATGAAATTCCTCATATCACTAGAAATGAACACCTTTCCATGTCAAAGCTTCCATTGATGATGCTAAAAATGAAATGTCATGCACAAAATGTCTGTAGTATCATGATAATCCAAGAGAACTACATATTTGAAAGTTATTATTCAGTAGTTTCAAAGAGATAAAAGCTTCTATATTTTGAGGATCTATAGAAACTCATTTTCATAATTTACGTGAGCAGGGAAACTTACCTATTGTATCCTAAAATCACACTTTTATAACTTAGAATACATGAGATTCTCCGACAGGATACCCAACACTATTGCTAAGTGTTTCTCATGATTTTACTTTTTCATAGAATAAAAAATTATATCATTGATAAAAACCACTATAAAGGAATCCAAATATCTCTAAAATATTTGATTCATCAATTCAATAAATACAACTAGTGAATTTTTAATACCAAAAGGCATAAAAACATACTCGTAATCACCATATTTACTTTTTAAATCTATCTTTAGAATATACTCCTTCCAAACTCACAATTGGTGATATCCCAAATATAATTCAATTTTATAGAACCACTAGGATTCCCTCAATTTATCAAATAGATCATTGATACATGGAATATGATACTAATTCTTTATCAAAACTTTTCTAATCTTATGATAATCCACACAAATCCTAAGAGTTCTATCCATATTATTCAAAAACATAATTGGTACTGCCCATGGAGACATACTCGATTGAATGAATGCTTTACCTACAAACTCTTCTAACTAAATATTCAATTCCCTCAATTCTGTTGGTGCCATCTGATAAGATGAAACTAAGATAGGACTGGTCCCTGGTAGGAGATAAATCGTAAAATACATTTTTATTTTGGGAAGAAATAATAATAATTTTTCATGGTGAATATTAGGAAAGTGATGAAAAATAGTTATAAAATCTCTATTACCAATTTCATCCATAAATTCCAATGTAAGAACTACTAGCTAATAAGAGATGGTTCCAAACACAAGTTCCAAAATTCCTACTTTACCATTCTTTATACCCCAATCTCCTCTAAATATATGCTCAATGTTATCCATAGATGTGAAACTAACATTTCTACCATAACAATAAATGTGGGAATTGATTGATGTCAACCAATACATATCCAAAATCAATTCATATACATCCATATCAAGTGCATAGATGTCCCAAAATATTTTAGCCCCATAAATAGTTATGGAACAATATTTACACATAGAGTATCAAAACTCTATTTGGCCTAGAGGAGTTTGTAGTTTTAAAATAGAAAGCATCACCTCAACAGACAAACCCATATTATCAACAACTTGATATGAAATAAATGAGCATGAAAATAATATATAAAAATAATATTTCATAAGGGTATAATTCAAAATAATCATACATCTTACCATAAAAGGACCATATTGATCATCCATAGTCATTTTCTTAGCTCCATTAAATTTCTTAATCACTATAATTTTATCATTATTACCTTGTTGAGGTTGCACATGTTGAGGAGTCATGGTGTTCCTATAATCTCCATGGATTGCTCAGTTCTGCTGATGAGAGATATTCTGCTGCACTCATCTCAATGAAGTATACAATTTATAAGAAACATGAAATGTTTCCCCAACACCCAACCTTTGAGCACTATGATAATAACACTAAATTTGACCGATCTAATTTTAATTGTGACATGCTCTATGTGTTTTCATAAAATAGATCTTCATATTCTCAAAAGAACCACAGTGAAAATATGTAGTCTTACCCTTCAACTGAGAAGGAAAGATAACTGAACCAATGGTTTGATCACTACAACAAATATGGCCTTTAATAATGCTAAAATTATCCATTATCAATGAAAAAAAGAGCTGATTATTATATAGTGACTAAAATCCCTAGGCTTTTATCACTTCAAGATAAGCATAGATAAATACACGATTTATCAGTGCTTATTTAAAAGCTCATAAAGGACCCCATTTATTAGTGTTTTTATTTAGCACAAATAAAGTATACCCTTTATTAGATTTATTGAAAGTGATAAAAAGAGGCATAATGTTACATGTGTTGTTAAAATTACAGCACACTACAACAGAAAAAACAACCGCAACAAAAAGAAAATACAGGTTGCAAATGAAAAATTGAAATGAAATAAAATTTACTAAAAAAATACAAGAAAAAAACTATATTATATAAATTTCAAGAATTGGTTTGTAAAATTACATGATTAAGTATAAATTATCACAAAAATTCAAAACCATCAATGTTATGTTCCTTTATCACAAACATTCGTTTGCTCAGTTTTGAGTATGTCACTTGTGTTTTTTACTAAAATGTCATTTTAAATTGGAAACATGCACTTTGAATCATACTGACCACATTGTGTACCATTTTGACATGAGACTAATTATTACATGTCAAAATTACTTATGAATTATTTTAATAAATTATTAAGATAATTTAGGCATGTTTTCTCAATTTTTAGTGAGTGACACCCTTTTTGAATGAAGATGCCAATTTTAAACGGATAACATACACTTTGAGTCATAATGGGTACATCATGTATCATATTGTGATGTGGTTGATTCCTAAATATCAAAAATGACTTATGTATAATTTTCCTAAAGTATAAAAACAATACAAATGTGTTACCTTAATTTTGAGTATGTCACTTGTATTTTTTACTAAAATTGATACCAATTTTAAATAAAAAGACACTTGGAGTCATAACAGTCACACCATGAATCAGATTGAGGTTTTGATGGTCACCACATGTAAAAAATGACTTATTAATAAATTTTCTAAAGTATCAAAATAATATGAATGTGTTTTATTAGTTTTGAGTATCTCACTTGTCTTTTTTACGAAAATGTCATTTTGATTTGGAAACATGCACTTTGAGTTATATCGATCACATGGTGTGTTAGTTTGATGTGATAATAATTAATAAACATAAAAAATGACATATAAATAATTTTTTTTATAAATTATCAAGACAATCTGATCATTTTTTATTGGTTTTCAATGAGTGACACACTTTTTAAACTAAAATGTCAATTTAAAACTGATAAAGGTCACTTTGAGTTATACCGGAAATATCGTGTATCAGATTGATATGAGACTGATTTATATACATAAAAATGACTTATTTATCATTTTACTAAATTATTAAATCAATATGAATACGTTTTCTTGGTTTTTAGTATGTCACTTGTCTTTTTTACTTAAATTAATGCCAATTTTAAATAAAAATACACACATGGTGTCATACCAGTCACACTATGCATCAGATTGAAGTGAGGATGATTCCTACATGTAAAAAAATGACTTATGTATTATTTTAATAAATTATTGAAAACAATATGAATGTGTTTTCTCAGTTTTGAGTATGTCACATGTGTTTTTTACTAAAATGTCATTTTAAACTAGAAACACCCAGTTTGAGTCATATTGGTCACATTGTATGATGGTTTGATGTGAGACTGATTCTTACATGTCAAAAATGACTTATGAATTATTTTCCTAAATTATAAAGATAATTAAAGCATGTTTTCTTATCTTTTAGTGAGTGGAACCCTTTTTGAACTAAAATGTCAATTTTAAACCGATAACGGACACTTTGAGTTATACCAAGAACACCATGTAATAGATTGAGGTGATGATGATTCATACACATCAAAAATTAACTATGAATCATTTTATTATGGTATAAAAACAATATAAATGAATTTTCTTGGTTTTGAGTATGCCGGTTTTCATTTTTATCAAAAATAATGTCAAATAAAAAGACACACTTGGAGTTATATTGGGAACACTGTATATTAGATTGAGGTGTGGTTGATTCCAACATGTCAAAAATGAATTATGTACAATTTTACTAAATTATCAAAACAATATGAATGAATTTACTTGGTTTTGAATATCTCACTTGTCTTTTTTACTAAAATTAATGCCTATTTTAAATAAAAAGACACACTTGGAGTCATACCAGTAACACTGTGCATTTGATTAAGGTGAGGATAATTCATACATATCAAAAACAAATTATGTATCATTTTAATAGAGTATCAAAACAATCCTTATGAATTTTCTTGATTTTAAGTATGTCACTTGTGTTTTTTACTAAAATGTCATTTTAAACCAGAAACACTCACTTTGAGTCATAACGATCACGTCATACATCAAATTGATGTGAGACTCATTTATACACATCAAAAATGACTTATAAATAAATTTCCTACATTATAAAGGCAATAAAAGCTCATTTTATGGTTTTTAGTTAGTGGCACACTTTTTAAACTAAAATGTCAATTTTAAACTAATAACAAACACTTTGTGTTATACCAGGAACAACATGTATCATATTATAGTCTGTATGACTAATAAGTTTCAAAAATGAACTAAGGATTTTTTTAAAGTATCAAAATAATATGAATGTTTTTTCTTGGGTTTGAGTATGTCACTAGTCTTTTTTATGAAAATTAATGTTAATTTTAAATAAAAAGACACACTTGGATTCATACTAGGAACAACATGTATTAGATTGAGGTGTATATGATTCCTACATCTCAAAAATGACTTATAAACTATTTTCCTAAATTATAAAAAAATATGAATTAATTTTCTTGGTTTTGAGTACGTCACTTGTTTTTTTTTACTAAAATTATTGTCAATTTTAAATAAAAACACCGACTTGGAGTCATACCTGGAACACTATGTATTGTTTTTGAGTTTTTATTGATTAACACACATCAAAAATGACTTATGGATCATTTTACTAAAGTATCAAAACAATATGAATTAATTTTCACATTTTTGAGTATATCACTTGTCTTTTTTATTAAAATTAATGTAGATTTTAAATAAAAAGGCACACTTGGAGTCATACCAGTAACACTGTGTGTCAGATTGAGGTGAGACTAATTTTTACACATAAAAAATTACGTATGTATCATTTTTCTAAAGTATAAAAACTTTATGAATGCATTTTTTTTGAGTATGTCACTTGTGTTTTTTACTAAAATGTCATTTTAAAATGGAAACACACAATTTGAGTCAAACTAGTCAGATCGTGTGTTAGTTTAATGTGAGACTGACTCTTACATGTAAAAAATGACTTATGAATCATTATAATCAATTATCAATACAATACAAGCATATTTTCTTAGTCTTCTGTGAGTGGAACACTTTTTGAACAAAAATGTTAATTTTAAACTATCAACAGATACTTTGAGTCAGATCAGGCACACTATGTATCATATTTAGATGAAAATGATCCCTACATGTAAAAAATAAATTAAGGATCATTTTTCTAAAGTATTAAAATAATTAGAATGTGTTTTCTATGTTTTGAGTATGTCACTTTTCTTTTTTACTAAGCTTAATGTCAATTTTAAATAAAAAGTCACACTTGGAGTCATACTGGGCACACCGTGTATTGGATTGATGTGAGGCTGATATATATATGTAAAAAATGACATATGGATCATTTTACTAAAGCATCAAAACAATATGAATGAATTTTCTCAGTTTTGAGTATTACGCTTGTCTTTTTACTAAAATAAATATCAATGTTAATTAAAATGACACAATTGGAGTCAAACCGGGCACACCGTGTATCAGATTTAGGTTCGTTTGATTCCTACACATCAAAAATTACCGATGGATCATTTTTTAAAATTATAAAAACAATATGAATGAATTTTATTGATTTTCATTATATCACTTATCTTTTTTACAAAAATTAATTTTATTTTTAAATAAAAATACACACTTGGAGTCATACAGGTAACACCGTACATTGGATTGAGGTGAGGCCAATTATTAAAAATCAAAAATAACTTATGGATAATTTTTCTAAAGTATCAAAACAATACAAATTTATTTTATCAGTTTTGAGTATGTCACATGTGTTTTTTTATTGAAATATCATTTTAAAATGTAAACACAAAATTTGATTTATACCAGTCACATTGTGTGTCAGTTTTACATGAGACCAATTCCTACACATCACAATTGACTTATGAATCATTTTATTAAATTATAAATATAATATGAGTGCGTTTGATCTAATTTTAGTGAGTGGAACACTTTTTTAAGTAAAATGTAAATTTTAAACTGATAACAAACACTTTGAGTTATATTGGGAATACCATGTATCCAATTAAGGTTTGAATTCTTACTACATGTGAAAAAATGACTTATATATTGTTTTAAAAAATTATCAAAAATAATATGAATGTGTTTTCTCAGTTTTGAGTATGTCACTTGAATTATTTACTAAAATTAATGTCAATTTTAAATTAAAAGACATACTTGGAGTCATATTAGGAATATAGTGTATCCAATTGAGGTGAAGATCATTCACAATTATAAAATCATCCTATTTCCATGGTTTAAAACCATGGAAATAGGCTCAAAAATGGTTTCAATAGTTTACCTAAATTGTGGATTCTATAACCATTTCAACCATGGAAATAGGCTCAAAACCAGTGGTGATAATTTACTTAAACCGTGGAAGCTATAGCCATTACAATAGGGTCTTTCATATAGCCATAGTTTAAACCATAGAAATAGGTGGCTATAACCATAGTATAAACCATGGACTTAGGTGGCTATCTCTACAGTTTAAACTGTGGCCTTAGGTGTCTATGTTCATTGTTTAAACTATTTCCTTAGGTGGCTATGGATATAGTTTTAAACCATGGTAGTAGACTTAAAAAAATAAATGTAGTTGGTGAGGTTTGATCACCCAACCACTTCTATAATCTTTCCAACACTTTAACACTACTTAAAACTATAATATATACATATATACATATATACATATATATATTTATATATACATATAAATTTATATATAATTATATATAATTATAATTATTTATCATTTAAAAAATAAAAAATCTATATCCATGGTTTTAAACTGTGGCAATAGGTGGGTATAGCCATAGTTTAAAACTGTGGCCTTAGGTGGCTATAACCATAGTTTAAACCATTGCCTTAGGTGCATATAGCCATGGTTTAAAACATGGACTTAGGTGGCTACAACCACAGTTTAGACCATGGCCTTAGGTGCCTATATCCATGGTTTAAATCAAGGAATTAGGTGGCTATAGACATAGTTTAAATAGTGGCTTCAGGTGGCTATAAACACAATTTAAAGTATAGAATTAGGTGGCTATCACCATGGTTTAAACCATAGCCTTAGGTGTCTATTTACATGGTTGAAACCATGGAATTAGGTGTCTACAACCATGGTCTAAACCATGGATATAGGTGGCTATATCCAAAGTTTACTAAACCGTGGCCATAAAACTTTCCTTTTAATTTACCATTTTTTGTGTGTGTGTTCCCATGAAACCTACCACCACGATTTCATATAACCATGGATATACATTGGCCTAATTTCATGGTTTATAGAAATCGTGGTTATAGGCTACCCACGAACATGATTTTCCAAACTATGGAAATAAATGTGTGTCTATAGGGTCATTTTCTAATTGTAGTTCCTACACATCACAAATGACTTATGGATAATTTTCCTAAAATATAAAAAAATCCGAACAAATTTTCCTTATTTTGAGTATGTCACATGTCTTTTTAACTAAAATTAATGTCAATTTTAAACAAAAAGATACACTAGGATTCATAACAGTCACATTGTGTATCAGATTTATGTGCCACTAAATCCTACATGTCAAAAATGAATTATGGACCATTTTTCTAAAGTATCAAAACAATTCTAATGCATTTTATTGGTTTTGAGTATGTCACTTGTGTTTTTTACTAAAATTAATATCAAATTTAAATAGAAACAAACACTTGGATTCATACTGGTCACACCGTGTGTCCGATTAAGGTGAAACTGATTCATACATGTCACAAATGACTTATGCATCATCTTCTTAAAGTATAAAAAAATATGAATGTGTTGATCACTTTTTATTACGTGATGTGTGTTTTGAACTAAAATGTAAATTATAAACTAAAAAAATACAATTATAGTCAACCAAGGACCATGTGTATCATATTGAGGTGAAAATGATTGATTTGTGATGTTTATTTTGTTTTCAACTGTCTCCAACAAGCCATAAAATAGAGAACATGTTCTATTTGGATGGAAGAGTAAACCCCATGCTGCCTAAAACAACCCATCTAAAAGAAACGTGTTATCTATTTTCGGTCTTGTTTCAAACTATTGGAATTAAAATATGACTTCCCAAAAGATTTGTGAAAAAACTAAATAATTATTAGATAAAAATGATAAGGAATTTAACTTAAAAATTATAGATAAAATGGTGAAAAAATTAACTAAATAAGTTGTAGGAATTCAAATTTTCATGATGTATGTATATATTCTTGACCCATTTCCTTATTTCCATTATATTAGTTACAGCCTCAAAGTCTAATATCTTACAAGCACAGGTAACTTCGAACAAACCACCCAAAATTGAGAAAAATAATAAACCCATATAAGAAAGCAGTTCTTATGTTAGTAATATTATAAATAAATAAATTAAACATAAATATGAAACAATAAATTAATATAATATCAATTTTAAACTAAAACCATACAATTTGAGTCATACTAGGTACACTGTGTATCATATTGAGGTATGTTCGATTCCTACATATCACAAATGATTAATAGTTCAATGTCCAAAATTATCAAAATAACCAGAATTCATTTTATCAGTTTTGAGTATGTCACTTTTATTTTCTACTAAAATGTAACTTCTAAATTCAAACCACAAAATTTGAGTAATACTATTCACATTGTGCGTCATATTGATATGTGGTCAATTCCTACATGTGAAAAATGAATTTTGGATCATTGTAATAAATTTTGAAAACTATATGAGCACATTTTCTCACTTTTGGATATTTTGACATGTGTTTTAAACTCAAACGGTGAATTTATATTGAAAACACTTACTTTAGTTCATATCAACCACATCATGTCTTGGATTGATGTACGGTCAATTCCTACACAAGAAAAATGAATTATAGATTTTTTTCCTGAAGTATGAAAATATTCAAGCATGTTTTATTATTTTGACTATTTGATGTATTTTTTAAACTAAAATTAATATTTTTTTATTGAAAACACATAATTTGAGTCATACTGACCATGCCGAGTGTTGGATTGACATGAAGTCAATTACTATACATCAAAAATGACTTATAGATCATCTCCCTAAAGTTTGAAAACCATCCAAACTCGTTTTCTTAGTTTTGAGCATGTGACGTGTGTTGTGTACAAATGTGTAAATTTTAAAAAATAAGTATCAGATAAAAATGATAAGGGAATTAACAAAAAAAATAGTTAAAATGATGATAAAATTGACTAAATAACCAGTAATAAGTCACCTATTCATGATGTATGTATACATTCTAACACCATATATTCATTCCATTTTTTTTAAACAAATTGATTTACTCCTTTACACTTCTCCCTAAGAAATAGATCAAAAACAATATATAAGCACTGTGATACAAATTCTTCACACCCCAAAATATATTTCTAATGTCATAGACCATACTAGATCAAAAAAATAGTAGGTAATCACCTATATTTGATTTTATAAAACATTCCAACACCATGTATACTACCCACTCATCTCTAAAAAAATTTACTTATTATTTTTAGTATAAAGGTTTCTGGGAATCTTGGTAGTACTGAGAAAATATGTACAAACAAATGACTGATAAATATTTTTAATGAAATTGTAATTACCTTCAGAAATTACCCATTTGGGTTTGCTGATCTTTCCATGGTTTATGTTATCTATCATAAATTTTCAAACATAATATCCAAAATCATTGTTTTTATCTTTCTTCATACACTATATAAAAATTTAAAAAAATAAGTAAACTATTATGAAATATGTTTTTGTTGTTAAATATTTTTATATATACCTTAATCTATTTCCATTTAAAGTAATCTATATGATTTTTATATTTAGTCACCAACTTCATACCATGATTTATCTTATATTTAGTGAACACCCTATAATAACAAACATCATGTAAAAACACATACTGAAACATATAATTTGATTTTTATCTATAAAATTTTGTTTGAAATGCATTAAAGATTCACAAGATACATCATTTGTGGTCGGTTTGATGGATATCCATGCATTGGATCTAAAAAATAAACTTTTGGGGTATTTAGAGTAATTGTGATCAGCATCCAGTGATTCCTAAAAAAATAAGTAATGAAAAAAATAAAAATATATTTTATATGATTTGATTTCATAGTTTTACCCCTGCATTGTAGGCATAAAAAAGATTACATTATATGTTATTTTTTATCAAACACCTCATTTATCTCATATTTTTTCATATCATTTTCTTTTTTTTCCAATTTAGTTTCTTCCATAGATAATGATACATGTATTATTAAATCCAAATCATGATTTGAAGGGTTTTACATTTATATAGTATAAATATAAACTCCTGTAGAAAATATGAATATTTTCTAACTTTAATAAACATATTATATCATTTTATGGATAGAAATATTTTGAAAATGTTCTTTATATATGTATTCATAATTGAAACTCCAAAATGTTTAAAATAGAGAATCTCATTTATACTCTCAAGACCAACTGTGTCTATAATGAATATTCCAAATATTTCTTCTTCATATAGAATTTAACACATATTTACATCTTTAATTTTGGTATCTGTATAAAGTTGTAATGATAATAAATGTTACAGTGGAACTAGTGGGGATATGGTACTCCTAAAATGTCATTTTGATTTCTTAGTCAATTCACTATATTTTCTTGATTCGACCTTCCATTTAACCATAATTTTATCCCTCTATAATACCATATATCACTTTAGACCTCTTTTTCATAAACTATTATAGGTTTTTCATATGATAATAATTGTTAAATACATACCTAATTTATCTTTATAATATCAGACGACCATGATACAAAAGATCTAATAGCATCACTGATCATTGTCATATTCGGATCATCAAGTGGAATAGGAAAATTAGTGGTCAACTCTTGAGATACTTAAATCCTCACTCTCATGTGATATTTTTGGAGTTATTTATTTTATATCTTGTCTCCTAGGATATTATACACCATACCCCTCACAACAAGGATGTGCCTTGGTGTTGATAGATATAAATCATATACAACTTTACCTTTCATAATTTTAGTAATATAAAGTTATCAAAAGTTTTTTGATTCACAATTAGGAGAAAGAGTAATGAAAAAATTTATTACCTCGGGTAAGTTACGAGGTTGAGGGGAATGACTAGCCTCAAAGCTATTTGTATTATTTGGTTGTTCATGTGCATATCATTGTTCCACCACTGGTTTTCTTTGATCCTTTATCACATATTAGTCTACCAAACAAGACTGAATAATAATATCTTACAAAGAATATATTTGTGCCTACAATCCTTTCATCATCTTATGTATATCATCATGTGTATTTTTATTATTGAAATATGTTTTTGGAGACACTCCAAAACCTACTCCTATAACACAACCATATTGTTCTGACCACTTCAAAGTTGCTGAAAGTAGTTTTTCTTCCAGTACGGTCGCTGCTGATTTTTGTGTCTAAAACATATAAAAAAATATTAATGTAAATAAATATTTTTATGTAATAATGTTATAAATCATAAATAATTACTATTATGTCATACTTACACATGTTTCCCATTCTAATTTTGTGTTTTCATCAACTGGTTTATGTTATTTATTTACGTGAGCCTCCTTTCATAGCATATGATGTGGGATATAAGTGGGTTCAGATTTTGATTCATAAATCTATATATAAAAAAAGAAACAAATTTAGTTTCATATCACATAAAACCTTTTTTATTGATTTAAAATACAAACCAATTTATTCTCTATTGAAGTGTACCCCATCCGTGCTTTGCAATATGGGTACATTGGTTTTGATGGACATTATTTATTTTCATCACTAATTTTTTGTCTCATAAATTATTATTTTTTGAATCAAATTATATAAAATAAATAATTTAAAATAATATATTATCAATTAGAATAATGTTAAAATGATTTATCATCATGATGAATAATGAAATCATTCCATTTTTCCTACTTTATAATGTGTTCATAAGTAACTGGTGGGTGGGGATTTACTTTTCCCTCAGAACCCCTCATATGAAACTTGGTAAGAAGAGTCTAGAATCCCATATGGTATTTTCTAGAGGCCTTTAAGACACAATTCTTACAAAAATCATCTAAAAATAAATGAACTCTACAAGTAATAATGAAAATAAAATCAAAATTTCATTATATATATTTTTTATAAAATAGAGAAAGGTTATCATAACATTACCTTTATATATTCCCAAAGTATTTCCTTCATTATGGGATATAATGGCTCCAAGAATCTTATAAATTGGAACATTCATCCTCATTGTGACCCTAACATAACTAATGGTCATTAAATTGTTGGGGTCAACATGTTGGTTTCATTGATTCTAACCAACCTCAAATTTTATACCCTTACTTCTTGCCTTGATAATTTTAGTCGACACTATGATGTTGCGTAGTTCATATTTTTTCATCACCATGCTGTTGAACCCCTAATAATTCCATCTTTTTAGCATCAACCACCTATTCTTCCCCAGGATATGTAACATCATCATGTGTATAAGACATTGTTTACATGTATAGTTAAACATCTAATTTAGATTATGTTAATATAGTAGAGAAAACATGATATTATGAGGAAAATCATAGTATATTAAATAACACTTTAACCTTCTCATTGAACTCTTTTTTTAAAGGTTGAAGGGATTTGGATCCTTTATAGAGAATCGAAATCCCCTCTAACATAAATGAATTGTCTACATTAGAACCACCATGAACTGATTATGATATCCTAATGAAAGGGTCATCCTATATTAAATTTTCATCTATCCCTAGATTATTTTTAATCATAATTAGAAAAATCGACCAATACTTGTTTATGTGATCTTTGAAATAAAATACTTTCACTTCTTGTGATTCCATTACGAACAGAACATAATTTTCCCCTTCCACACCGAAATTTACCTTCATGAAGCCCATTTCCTCAACTTTCACTACACTACTATTGTAAACCCATTTGAAATGGAAAATCGGTAGTTGAAATGTTGTATAATATAACCCTTATATGTGTTCAATAATGTCGAAATATGATATATTCACATAAATTTGATTTCTATCCTTGGAACCAGATACATGCATCACTTCCACCACAATTATAACTCCATGTTTTCATTATACTGTAGTAATCATGTTTTTTGTATAGAATATATATCCCTTAATTACAAAACTAGTATAAGATATAAAATTTTCATTTGGTCCCCGAGCTATCCATCAAAGTCGTTAAACAATTTAATTTGGATTTTCATATAATTACTTTTAAATATAATCTCATTACCATCCTATAAACTATTAATTATATGTATTTTATATCCATCCTCCATCCCTTGATGGTTTCAAATATCTATGAATTACTTTGTAGGATTCAACTTATGGATTAAAATATTCACTATTATGTAAAATGGAAAGGTGCACCTACTCTCGCTCTATGATGGTAATTGTAAAAACATATCTTCTAGAAATCCCTTCGCCCATAAGGTGTACACTATGATGAGACTTTGGGAGACTGATGATATTAACATCTGATAGTTAATAGGTACAAAATTCAAAATCTTCATCAACAATATATCATTATGTAATACAACCTTCTGGATGGATTTGATTCTTGAAATACCATTTTAAAATAATATATACCATTCAATGGGGTATATATATCTGTAATGGATAGGACCATATAATTGAACCTCTATATCCAAGTAAACCATCAGATGGAACATTATATTATAGAACGATGGTGGGAATGACATTTCAAGTTCACATAATATGACTATAGTCTCTTTATTCATGATTTAGAACTTCACCAGGTCTATAAATGTACTACATATGGCTTTGAAAAAGATGTATAGTATGGTTAATGTATATCTTACACTTTTGGTAGAATGTAATGTAAAGCCACGGGCATCAAATGTTGCATAAAAACATGAAATTCATGTGATTTTAGTTCATGTTACTTTAAATTATTCATTGAAACAACATTATTAATAGTCGATGAATACCCCTATGCAAATTTTACACCATAAGTTAAATAAAAAATTAAAATTTCCCTATCTGGATAGAGTGTAAGTTACTAGAGGAAGAAAATTACACACTTTTCCATTCACCAATTCCAACTCTTCCCGTGTCACCATGTCAATATTGTCCAACCTAGCCTTGATGCAATATTTTTTTCTAAGAACATTTAGTAACATGCTAATAACACCGTCAAATACATTATTTTTATATATGCATGAAATCAAGAAAACGTCTGATGTAAAAACAATTCCAATATATTAATTCAAAGAAAATTGATCACATTTTCCAAACTGATTTCTTAATGTTTTTAGAAAATAGTTTACCAAAAATTGCGTTAATATCTTTTACATTATCAAAAATTTGATCAATAATTAGTGGAGATGGTGTTGTACCTTATTCGGTATTCCCATTGAATGTTTTCACCCAGGATTAGTATTTATGTCATCAAGGTAAAAATTTATGATGTCCTAAAAAATGTCTTTGATGAATATTTCAACTGAATTGAGTGTGTGAATTATTCACAAATGGGACACCCCAAAATTTCTTTAATTATATAGCTATATGAATTTCCATAAGTAGTAAAGTCATTTATCATCCCATACAACATGGTCCTCAATGTTAATTATTCACTTTGATTATCATCATACATTTTAACACCTATTGTACAAACTTATTTTGTTCCAATATATCTTAGTTTTTATGTTTTTTGATGATTCAAAAAATACCTATTTTTATTCTAATGAGTTTATCTTATGTGTTTTATATTATTTCTATCAAATGAATTTATCTTATGATGATTATAAAAGTTATTATCTTATGATGTGTGAAGTATTTATTTTATAACATAGTGTTTTATCTTACGAGAATTGATGTTTTGAAAGAATATCCTCCATATGCTCAGAATAAAAAAACTCCATATTAGAAGTGTATCTTACTACGTAAGATATTATCTTATGAAGATAATGATCGAGTTTCTGTATATTCAAATTCATATATTTTATACAGAATGAAGTTATGAGAAGTATTTATCTTATGAAAAGGGTATTCAAAAAATATTATCATATGAATGTCAAAAGATGTTGTGAAATCAAAGTCTCTCAACCTAGTAATATATTTATATTATGATAAATAACTATAATATGAAATGATTTATTTTTTTCCATATTTTATTACATGAAGAAGAAAAATATTTATTTTATCTTATAAATTCTCTTAGAAGTTTATCTTATGAGAATAGTACTACTAGTTGAATTTATTTTGAAGAATTAACTCTTATGAAAAATTTCATGATTACCTTCCTAGTCTCTTAATAATTTATTTCATTATTTTAGAGAGTATTAGAAAAGGTATTGTCCATTTAAGGAAAATTTATTTGTAAAAAGTGTTTTTTTTCAAGATTTTAAAGATCCAAAGAAGATGATATCTGACAGTGCTACTGTATAAGATTATTCCATATCTAGAAAGAATGAGCACATGTCATTAATGGAATTTCATATCAAAATTTTTAGTAGGTTATCAACTCAACCATTATGATTATCTCATTAATTAAGTTCAAAATTAAATAGGATATATTAAAATAATAGTTGTCCACTACATGGAAGGATAGATGAGAAGAAGGTATAGAATGCACATTCATATGAATACTCTAATAATAGTAACAAATAAATATTTTTCATAGAAAAGAGAAAACAAAAACTCTTGTGTTGTGCTTACAATTTTATTGGTTTCACTAAATATAATTCTGAGATACACCTTTAAGATTATCTTCTTCTCTGGATGTATCTTCAACTACTATCAGTTTTCACTTGCAACTGTGTACTATAATTATTCTTCAAAAATTTTATTCTTTATATTTTGGTTTCTATCATTGTTAGAGTGTATGTTGAGACTTTGGATAGGTCTTCTGAAGGGAGATCATGGTTGATAGCTCTTGGACCTTTGTATTAAGGGACAACTACTTGTACTCAATTAGGAGCCCCTAAAAAAGGGTTGTTATAATTAAAATCACTAAACTCATGGAGAAGAGTGTCGGTGGAGTGGACTTGGGGATTTCTATTCCCCAAACCACTATAAATCACTTTTATTCAATATCTTTATGTTATATTTTTATATTTATGCTGAAAATTCATATTAAGGAAAATATTTGATCTATCATACCTAAAGAGAGATGTTTTCTGCAAAAACATTTTTAGGAACTGAATTCACCCCCATCTTGATTTCTCCATTAGCCATTATCTAGGATAATAATTGGTATCATAGAAGGTGAATATGGAGTTCACAACTATCAAATGTTAAATTCTAAATATTTATTTTCAAAAATATTGTATGGATGATAACAGGGAAGGTATGTCAATGGTTAGATATCCTTAATTTAATGCTGAAAATTATGGTTGTTGGAAGGCTCGCATGACCATCTATCTGATGAATCTTGGCTTGAAAGTTTATCTCAAAGAAGTAAATCCCTATGAAATTCCTAAGATGGAACCAAATACATGGGATGCTACAATTGAAGAAAACTTTTATATTTAATCCAAAGATATGAATGCTATAATATATGGATTAGGACTATATGATTTCAATAGAGTTTATCAATATCAAACAGCTCACGAAATGTGGACAACTATAGCAGTTTATTTTTAAGGATCATATAATGTGAAGTCCCTCATATATGATATTGTGAAACTCAAGTTTGATTCATTCAAAATTGCTGAAGGAGAAATCATTACTCAATTGAATGGATGACTCATTGAGATTTTTAATAATGATGTTGCTCAAGGATCACCTATCACCGAGCTAGAACAATCATTGAAAGTTCCCATAGTATTACCACTTAATTAGTTTGGAATATAAGATTCTATTAGACAATCTACATAGGTAAAAATATTCAAGATAAAAGATCTCATTGGAACTCTTATAATGTATGAAGATGAAATGGAAGATGAAGTTGGAGAGTATAAAATTATCTAGAAAGAAAATGATGCATTGAAGCTTTCTACTTATAAGGATGACAAGAAGAAAAAAGGCATACAAATCTCTAAAACATTTAAAGAAGAGGACTCCCTAATCTATTTTCGATCAAATAATGAGCTTACACAGTTTGCCTAATATTTTAAAAATTTATATAATAAGAGAAGTGGTTTCATAAGACATTTCAACAAGTATAGTAAGCATGTTGAAAAATCTAAATAATTAATATTTTATGAGTAAAAGAAGTTAGTACACATCAAGACTAAATATCCAATTCTTAGGGATGATAAAAATACATAAAAGAAATAATTGAAGAAAGTTTGTTATAATAATAAATCTATGAAAGATATAAAGGCAATATAGAGCGAATCTAAATATTCTAACAAGTTTTCATAATCAAAATTATAATTTGAGGCTATTAATAAAAAGGCCAACATATTATTTATTTTACATTCTGATGAGGAACATTCTTACTACTCTTCTTAGCATGATATTAAATCAGAAGATGAAAATTTCTCATATTAATAACTAAATGAATACTATACCATGTTAGAAACTAAGTATTAAATCTTACAGAAGAAAAACAAGGATATTAGGAACTCCTATAATAAATTTTTTATTGAATAGGAGGACTTAATTTTTTTTTCAGATTTTAAAAATAAATTGGAAAAGTCTACTGCCTCTTATATTGAACAAGTTAAGATAATAGAGAATATACAAAAGGAGGTTCAAAACGTTAAAAATAATTCAAGTGTTTTCACCAAAGAAGAATATTATCTATATAAAGATCTTGGCCAGAATCTGTTTAAGAAAGAAAAATATAGAATATGAAGTCAAGGTGAAAGGCTCAAATTATACAAGAATTATTTCTTGTCGAGTTCTAAAAAAAACCTTACTAAGGTTACGTTTTTTCATTGTGGAGAGTTAATACAGTATGATAATAATTTTTTTTGAAAAATCCTCAATTCCATGGAATCAAAAATACTTTTCAAATATAATTTTTTACTACTAATTTTTATGGAAATAAAAAAAATTAAATCCTTAAGTCTCTCATAGTTAACATTTATGGACCCAAAAGAGTTTGGGTACCAAAAAATTATATCATTTGATTTGTCATTGTAGGGAAAAAACCTCATGAATAGTAATGAAAATGGTTTTTGGAGAGTGGTTATTCAATACATATGAGTGGATATTTATCAAACTTTCACTCACTATCCTAGATTGATAGAGGCTATGCCACATTTGGTGGAAAAGAAAATGGAAAAATTATTAGAATTGAATGTTTTTGAAATCCTCAATCCATTATCATCAATAAAGTTATCTATGTTGAAGTTTTGAAGCACAAGCTGATAAGTATCTTTAAAATTTGTGATGATAGTTATTCAATTGATTTCTTTAACAATGAATGTTTAGTTTTAAAATATAAATCTATCAAGTTCAAGGCACCTAGAACTGATAATGTCTATACATTAGATCTCAATTATTTACAAGAAAAAATGTAAATTATTTGATTGCGAAAATTGATAAATCATGGATTTTTAATAGAAGTCTTGGAAATTGTAATGTTCACTTCTTAAAAAGGCTATTTAATAAATATTTGATTTATTACTTGCATGACCTTAAATTGGACAAAAAGAATCTATGTGATGCATGTAAAATGGGAAAGCAACACAAGTCATATTTTAAACCTATTAAAGAATTTTATACACATATACCTCTAGATATTATCCATATAGATCTTTTCATACTTAATAGAATTGCATGTCTTGTTGGTAAATAATTTTTTATGTGTTGGTTACTGTTTTTTCAATATTTACATGGGTTTATTTCTTAATACTTAAAAGTGAAGCCTATTCAATTTTCATTAATTTATGTAATCATGTGAAAAATGAAAAAGTTGCTAAAATTTTGAATTTGAGAAGTGATCATAGAGGTAAATTTGAGAATCATGAATTTAATTCATATTTCTAAAAGTAAGGAAGTGAACACACATTCTCTTCTCCCATAACACCATAGCAGAATGGTGTTGTTGAATCGATAAATATGACTATATAAGAAATTACTAGAACTGTGTTATGTGAATTTAACATACTCACTTATTTTTGGGATGAGGCAATTAACACAACATGTTATATCATTAATAGAGTTCTAATTAGGAATATATTAAAGAAAACATCCTATGAGTTATAGATTAATAGAAAAATAAAGGGAAGATACTTTGAAGTATTTGTATTAAAGGTTTATATCATGAACACCAAAGATAATCTAGGAAAGTTTTATCCAAAAGAAATTGAAGGTATTTTACTAAGTTATTATACTAATTCTAAATATTATAATGTTTTCAAAAAAACATCAAGTATTTTTGAAGAATCAAATCACATGAAGTTTGATGAAAGTGATTCTTTTGATCACAAAATTAATTCAACTGATGTGTTAAATGAATCTCTTGAGAACATGAGACCTAAATAACTCTTTAAAAATGACAAGGATAATGATTTAGAACTTTATTATCTTAAATAAAATCTATTAAGGATTGATACTAGTGAACCAGAAAGTGTGATTCCTAGATTACCTAGAAATATTAAATACCAATCTTTATAAATATTTATAGGAAGCCTATAGAAAGGAGTTAGAACTATAATAAGTATAAGGAACCTAGTATAATTACTAAATTTTTTCCCAACAAAAACCTAAATCTATATAATAATCCTTATGTAATGAAATTTGGTTCTTAGATATCCAAGAAGAGTTAAATCAATTCAAAAGAAATAAACTATGGGAATTAGTTGATATACCCTATGATTATTCTATAATTAGAATAAATTTTTTATTTAGAAACAAATAAGATGATATTGTTGTAATAACTATAAATAAATATATATTAGTTGAAAAAGGTTACAATTAGGAAGAAGGAATAGACTATGAAGAAATATTTTCACCTGTAGCTGGATTAGAATAAATTATAATTTTTCTAGAATATACATTTTATTTTAATTTTAAATTATATCAAATGGATGTTAAATATTATTTTTAAATGTATTTTTAATGGAGTAAGTTTATATATAATTACCTCATAGTTTTTAAGACCTTCAATTTAAAAATTTTGTTTTTAAATTTACCAAAGATCTATCTAGAATTAAACAAGCACCAAGATCTTGGTATAAAAGGTTGAGCTCATTTATTTTGTCAAATAGTTTTATTTTAGGAATGGAAGATCCTATATTATTTAAGAAAACATCATTCCCATATATCTTTATAGTACAAATATATGATGATGATATTATTTTTGGACCAAAAAATTATGCAATGATTTTTCAAAACTTAAGAAAAAATAAATTAAAATGAGTGTGATGGATGAGTTAAACTATTTTCTTTCATTTCAAACATATCAAAATGATTTTGGTAATTTCCAAAACAAATACTTGATTTACTTAATAATCTTGCACTTGAAAATAATAATACTTATTCAACTTTAATGAGATCTAATATTATACTTGATATGGATGAGACTAGAAAAACCGTTGAAAACAAGTTATATGGAGGAATAATTGGAAGTTTATTGTATATTAAAACAAGTAGACCAGACATTATGTTTTCAATATGAATTTGTGAAATATTTCAATGTAATCTAAAAGAGTATCATTTGAATGATTAAAAAATAATTTTAATATATTTAAAATTAATTGTATCTCTTTCCATTGTTTTTCAAAAAATGTTTGATTTTAATATAATTTTATATTTGGTTATTGATTTTTCTGGATGGATACTTAATAGAATGAGTACCCCAAGAACCTAACATTTTATTGGAAAATAACTAGTATCTTGTTCATGTAAGAAACAACACTTTGTAGCATTATCAACTATTGAAGTAGAATATATTGTAGTAGGAAGTTGTTTTTACAAGTGTTGTTGATGACACACACCTTAATGGATTTTGGATATAATTTTGATTATGTTCCAAAAAAATGTGATAACATGAGTGCTATCAAAATTTAAAAAAATTCAACTAACATTTCAAGAACAAATCACATTGATTTATGACATAATTTATTAATAGATTATGTACAAAAAGATGATATCTATTTAGAATCATTTTCATAGAAAATCAATTAGTAGATATTTTTAGTAAACCGTTTTCTGCTGACAGATTTTATTTTATAAAATCCTAATTAGGATTGTTAAAATTTACTTGATATTATTTTTAATTATTATTAATAGCATAGTTTCGTATTCAAGTAAATACTTCATTTACTCTATTTTATTTAGGTTTTGGAATCTATATTTCGATTATTAATCAAATAAAATTGAAAAAAATCCTAGAATTTATAATGATTACTCTAAAAATCACCACATGACCCCTCGATTACCATAGAATAAATGGAAGCGTGTCATCTCTACACATGAAATGTTTGAAAACCTTTGAACCCTTACTTTCTCTCTACTACCCAAACCTTGTTTCCCTAACCCTATAATCTTTCAAATCCTTCCAAAAAAGGAAAAAAATAAGAGAATCAATGGTACACCCTCAAGAGGATTCAAGGGGAAAAGAACATCAAGGAAAGTTCTAAGTGGATAAACAATAATTTTTTCCTGGCTTGATGGAATAGACATGTTACTCAAGAAAGTTATTATCTGTAAAGGATGGGAATACGTATTTGATGAAAGAAGAATCGAGTTTGTGTTTAAAAGGGATGTTCATGAGTACTGTGAGACAAGATTTTTCCATTTCGGTGATAATGATGACTTGGTCACTGCAATAGTTTACCAGAAAAGTTTCTCATTAACCTCATTGGTAATGGATGAAGTGTTTATGTGCCCTCATGAAGGCTATATATATTTCAGTACTTTGTTGAAAACTATGTATGCCATCATTATTATTGAGATCATAAATTCTCTATTTGACTCTATTGATGTATAGAAGAATCCAGTGAAGGATATAGAACCAAAAATAAAAGAACTTATAAAGTTTATCCAATCATCCACCACACAACGTAATGGTGATTTTTAAGAAGTTTTATTTCAAGATATTACATTGTTATTTTTTTTGTTATTGAAAATAATTTTTAAATAGCATAGTATGTTATGAGGTACATGTGTAATATACATAATAAGTTTTTTAATTTCAATCCTTTTGGAAGGATGTTAAAATTAGTGTTTTGAAAATTTGGTATTAGCTTGGATGATAATACTACATCTCATTTCCATGGATTAACAATGATGTGAGAAAATATTTTGATAAGTGGTGTTTACTCGAATTATTCATTGAATAAGTTGGTGTCAGTAAGTTTAGAAGAAGACATCATCATAGACCTTTCTTTGACTCAGGGGGAGTCATCTAGGATGGGTTTTTCTAGTGGTGTTTAAGTTTCTATAGTAGTTACTATTTTATTGGATAGGCTAGTCCAATCTGTTTATATAAGATATTTTCTCGATAATGAGACTCTCAAAGAAATAATAAGATGAGTTTGAGTAGTTTTAAAATCTAGAGGAGAAGATGCTCTTAAAATTAGTTCAATTAATTCTCCTACATTAGTATTACCTGATGTTATCCCAGTTTCTTTTGATAGAAAATATTTGGTCACTATAATCACAAGATTAATAAGTATTGGTCAAGGAAGGACCATATAAAATGTTTTGGGTAAAATGAAATTAGTTGAAATATCTCCATATAGTGATACTAGTGTGAGAATCATACATGAACCTGTTGACTTAGTCAAAATGTCATCTGTGAATAAGAAGAATAAGAAGAAGAAAATAAAACTCCGTTGGTTGAAAGTGGAAGAGTGAGATCAGATTCTAGAAAAAAATTATAAGAGGATAGTCCCAATGCTAATAAAAATTAACAAGTGGATGGAATGATAAGCACAAAATTTTATCAAGACACTTTCTCTTCAATTCGTGATCAATATACACAATCAGTGATTCCTATAACTTAGTTGGATACAACTGATTAAAGAGATATATAAAGATATTTAAAGTTTATGTAAAATGTTTAATATTTAAAATTATAGTTTCTAGAGTATAGGAATGAAAATCAAACTCTTAATGATCATTCTATTTCACGAGATGATGTTTGAGAAGTAAAGTTGTTAGTTCAGTATGTGTTTGAGAATATTTTAGGATCATAAGAGTATCTTAGATGGATATACATACAACAGGGGTGGATGAATTGTAGTTTTAAAAACATTAAACTAACCAAAAAACAGTACCTATTAAATTAAATTTATCAGTCTCATACTTAGTCAAATTATGAGAGGGAAGAATCAGAATCATAGTAGATTTGATTAATATCAAAGTATTTTATTATCATAATAACAATTGCACTAATAAAACAAACAAAATATAAAGATGAGTAAAAAGACTAACATTTTATTACTTTCACAATGGTATAATAAATTTTAAAAAAAATAAATACAATAGATAGTAATAGTAATAATAACTTATAAGATATATTAAAATATTTAACTTTTTTAACCTTAAGAGTAGGGAAGTCTATAAAATTGACTAAAGGTATCCAAAGTTTTATAATTACTGTAAATTTTGTCTTTCCTTACTAGGAAATCCTTCAACATGATGATCAGAATAAGCTCGGTCTTCCTATCCTCGAAATCTCTTGATATAATGATAGATATATGTCTTCTTATCCTCATAAGCCCGCGATCCAATGGATTAAATCTACCATATTCATATCCTTGGAATCCCTCTATCGTAATAATGATCAGATGTGGAATACAAATTAAAAATTTATAAAGGAAATAAAATGACAAGTATTCCTTAGAACTAAAACTCTCTAAAGTATTACAATGGATAAGAATGATATGCTCTTGCAGAGAAAACTTCAGAATAATTGATTTGTGAAATGTATCTGCTCCAAACTCTTCAAATGAACTTGTATTTATAGGAAAATATCCTACCATTACATTTCTAAGGTTTTTGCAACAACCTTGGACAACTGGATCTTTGAAAGATCACAATGATCTAGTATAACTGGATATATGACATCATTTTTGCAGTGTTATCGGGATTCCTTACAATATAAAAAATTATTTCATATTTTTAGATTATAAACATATGATAGTCCGATGAAATTATGTATCGATTTTTAATACGACAATCCTTATAAGGATTTTTCTATTTATTTTAGTACTAGAATCAGTCTAATGGTCATGAATTTTTAAAGTATGATAGAAAATATAAAAGTATTACTCCTGGTCTAATTAAAGGTACGTCTAATTAATCAGACACATACTCAATCTAATGATCGTAATTAAGAATGATATGTTTTTATTTTTAATACATTATAAACTTTTCTATGTATGGTAAAAGTTAATGTTTTATATAAAAAATACTAGAAAACATGGGACATAAAAACTTAGTAAACATGTTTTCAGAAAGTCTTTGTGATTTCCAATAATAAAGGAATGGAAAAGTATGAATTAATAATTTTAACTCAATAATCTCCCCCCTTGGAAATCACAAACCAAAAAACTTAAATGAAAAAATTTCCTGAAGAACTTACAACCCATTTTTCTTTTAATAACTCCAAAGTTATTCTTTATAACTTTACTTCCCTTGAGTTTGTAAGTCTTTTAAATATGATGGGATGTATTATAGAAAAAATCTCCTTAAATAAAAATTTTTCCCTTAGGAATACTTCTCCCCATAAAGATAGTATATTCCCCTTATGATAAAACATTATCCACATTAATAAAACTTTCTCCCACTTTGTGATTTTTAAAAAGGAATGGGAAATAATATGAATTTTCCTGAAATGTTAAGAAAACAAATAACATACAAAACAATATTAAACTAACTAATCATCCATGAAAGTATGAAATAATACATAACCAATTTGAATTCAAAAACATTCAAACAAAATGGAATTAAATGAAAAGTAATTCATTATAATAATTCAAATGTTATACAAATTACATCGAGAGTTCAAAGAAAAGAAATCATTTTTTATTCATCAGGTTATTCACAAAGTTCTTCATCTTCTTGAAATCATCCCAAGATTTTTCTAGATTTGAAAATTTTTCTTCAAGAGTAGCCTACTTTCGAATTTCTACTTTCACTCTCTCTCCAAGTCATTATTTTATTATTTTTACAAAAACACTTTTAGTTGAAAAGTGGGACCCCTTACAATATCCAAATTCCACATTTTAGTGGGCCAGATGATAATATATTCAAAATTAAAAATTAAAAATCCAAAAACCAAAACACATGTTTTAGTGGAAAAAAGGCAACAGATTCAAAATTAAAAAACAAGAACATCATCAGAATGTCATGTCAATGAAAAAACCAACAAATCACAGGTGCCACCCAAGAAACCCTACATCAAAGATATCATGATGAGACCACTGTATCAACCACTTTTTCTCCACCATTATCACATCACTGTTATCACCAACATATCACTACCATCCACTCCAAGATTCATCATCATCACCATCTCCCACTATCAAGATTAACCTTAATGAACACCAAGGCATTTACTAAACAAACACTCATCATCAAAAAAATAGTCTTTCCAATTGATTAACAAAGTCAACGGGATCTCCCAAACAAACTATGAACATCTAAAGGCCACAATAAAAAATGCCATCTAAGACCGAATGGGTCTACACCTTCACTGGAATATCATCCCTAACTTCAAAAACCCCTACCACCCACAAACCAGGAAACACCATGCCAAAAACCACTACCTCCCTAAATAATAAACTCAACAACACATCAACCAAATCCCAATGAAGATCCATGGAAATTTCCACTAGAAATAAACCATAATATATGAATAGAAAACCAAAAACATCCCCAAAAAGAATCCCCACACTGAAAAGAAATGAACACACAATAGAAAATGAGAAGTAAATACCAATGAAGAACAAAAACTGAAATCGATGCTAGCCCCCCTCCAATACCATCCCAATTTTCTCGAAACCCTCATCAATACCAACCAAGATGAGGTTAATAATGATGGGTTGGCCAGTAAGGTAAATGGAGAGGAAGATAACTAGACTCCACCACTAGAAAAGAACCAAACCACCTAAACACTATCACATAGCCCCATACATGAAGGTCTGATGCACAGGAGTATGCAGAAAGAGGGGAAATGAGTGGAGATCGATACCCACACCAATGAGTAGCTTCAATCAAGGAGGGGAAATAGAAAATGACCCAAAAAGAAGAAAATAAATCCATGTGAGGTAAGGATCAATAGAATGAAAGAGAAACCCTAAGAGAAGAAGAAATCAAAATAGAGATGTGAAGAAGATTCCATGAAATTCAAGGTGTGTTTTTTCCACCAAACAGGACAAGAAAACCTAGTAGGAAGGGTAAGAAAGATAAGAAACCCAAACTTATGCTTTCATACCTTCAATCTCCTTAGAATACTTCTTATTTTATTCTTTAACAAAGGAAAATTCATATTCACATGATCTGAGTGGAGTAATTTACTACTCCAAATTCCTAAATTTTTATTTTAATACCCTTATATCCTTTGTTCATTAATCTATGGTTTCTCTAAACTCCTCAAAATACTTAACTTTATCTGCCACATCTGAGGATAACTTATTGGAGGATTTTTCTAAATCTAATAAAAGTTTTTTCACTTCCAAAAACTGATCACCATGCTAAAAAATATCAGTATCAATTTGATTTGACCATTTCATCATCTGATTATTTGATGAATTTTGAGTTTTGAAATTTTCTTGAAAAACCTTCATATTGATCTCAATTATTATAACCATTTCTATCAAAACCTTTAGTTGATATGTTTTTTAATTCATGGATTCTTAAAGAATCTTATATATTGATTCAATATTTGGAAAATATGGAATATGATATATTGATTTTTCAAAGTAATAAAAATGAAGTAAAAACCCTTATGAGTTCGATTAATTGGGTTCAAGATGGGGAGGTTTCGGTCTGCTAGTTCTGGTATAAAATTCTTTGCCTTTATTATCATATTTCTTTGAAAATTTCTTCTCATCTTAGATTTATAGAATTTCCACATCCTTATTATATTCAACTTTTTCATAAACGTTAGTGTTTGATTGTTGATATTCTTCTTCTTTCTTTGAATTTGATTTATCTTCCTTTTCTAATGAATATCCTTCTTCCTAAGTACTTTATATTTTTTCATCCTTATGGTGCTGAGAGGGTAATTCTGATGAGGATGAAGATAATTACAATGAATCTTTATTTGACTATGTTTCTTCACCATTATCCTCTTCCTTATATTCTTGTTCCTTATATTCCTCTTCTTATTCTACTTATAAGTATATTTATTCCTCTTAAAATTCTTGTTCTTATCCTTATTCTTCATTTCCCTATCCTTCTACTTATTTTCCACTTCTTCTTTAAGCTCTTTCTATTATTGTCTTTCTATTCTTAATGTACCCTTTCAAACAAACTCTAGATCTGATTGTTTATTAGGTTATTTTGGAGCTGATTCTTCCACATGTAGCTTTCTCTTTCCCTTATCTTCCACAGAAGGGATATCAGTATGAAAAAAAGTGGTTTCTTCAAAAAGTAATATAGATTCTGGATTTACTTGATCATCATGGGATGTTGGAAGCATTAGATTTTAAGAATTTCTTTCTACACACTCTAACAAACTCTCAATAATCTTGGCTTCTTGTAATCTCTTATCTTCGACTTTATTGAGGATTTTTTTATATTATCTACCATAATGAAGATGAATTTTACTAAATCAATCTACCTCATATTCACAAAATAAACAAAAACAAATATATTTGAAACCTTAAAAGTATCTCTATCTTCTTTCCTTTGAATCAATTATCCTTGCATCCATTGAAAAATGACTCTTTTGTCCAAAGTCAAATGAGATAATTTTATAAATTTCACATAATACAAGAATAGAGAGTCTTTATCTTTGTTCTTTTGAAAGGTTCTGAGTCTACTAGGTATCTTGTGAGAAGGTAAACATGCTTATCCTTCTAAAGGGACACTAACCAAGTCTAATAACCTTCTAGAAGAAAGTTTTTAACTTTTACCAAACATGGTAAAGGAAAGTTTTTCCTTGCCATCTTCCTTAAAAAAATTTAAAAGAATCATATAATTTTGAAACTACCTCAGGATAATATAAATCAAAATCCTTGTATGGATTTTCAACACAAATAGACTCCAATCCTTGGAAGGAAATAATATTCTTGAGTGTATAATCATACATGTAAAACCATGATCTCTCAAAAAGCCTTTACATGAATTAAAACCACTTATCATTATTCAATTTGGTAGCCATAGAAACTAGTACTAGGACTAATAATCAGATGTAATGGAATATTGTTAGACTGAATACTTTTAAGGGTGCAAAAATTCTGGTGCGAAAAGTATGATGAATCAATGTGGGATACGTGACCCACCCTTATATTGGTGTTGGGTGCGATGATTCAACTTCTATAAGAAAACCAATGGTTGATATGTAAAAACTTCGAATCTAACGATCAAGATTTATCTAAATAATGTTTTTAAAAGTTTATTTGAACTCTAATTTTTTTAATACTTTTATCGGAGTGATGTTCATTCCGATTAGATTTTTTTTTAATTTTTTTGAAAACCAAAAAAATGTTTTTATTAAAACTAAAAGTGTAGAAACAACAATTATAAACTATAGTAATGAAATAGTGAAAAATATAATAAAATAGAAGAGTAAATTTTAGAGTGGGAAGTCTTATCAATATGATTAACCTGTCCATCATGGTTTTTATAAATATATTATGATAGTTTTTAAATAAAGTATAATTATGATAGTTTTTTTGAAAAATGAATATGATAGTTTTAAAAAAACTTATTAAGATAATTTCTCAAACCAAAAAGTTTGTAATAAAATTTTTGTCCATAAATTTTATAGAAATTTATGATTCTAGAAAACATTTTTATAATTATAACTCAAAATTTTTTTTAAAAAGAAAGTTTCTAGAAAAAACATTATGATAAAAGTTTAAAAAAACTAACAATTTTAGAAAACTAATTTTTAAACGAAAAATTAAAAAGTTTTTAAAAACATAAAACATATGTACCTCTATTAAAAGTAGTATATTAATGTAAGTATACGGGTCAGGAAGTATATATAAATAATAAAATTACATTGATCATTCCATGATTCTGTTTAATGTATTCAAATCTATCAGAACTAAGGGGATTTTTAAAAATATCATCTCATTGGTCTTGCATTCCGATTAATTGTAAAATTATATCTCCTTTAAATGTGTGATCTCAAAAGAAATGGTGTATTATATCTATGTTATTAGCACTTAAGTGATGTTCTAGGTTTTTACTTAAAGAAATGGCACTTGTATTGTCAAAAAGTATTTTGGTTTTTGTAAAACTCATGCCATAGTCTGTGAGTGTTTGTTTCATCCACAACAATTGAGCAAAAGAAATTTTAGGTACCATATATTTGGCTTTAGTAGTGGAAATTTATATTGAGTTTTGTTTCTTACATGACCAAGAAACTAAAGAATATCCTAATAAATTATAAGTTATGGATGTACTTTTTTATCCATTCTACATCCACCAAAATCAGCATCATAAAAAACATTTAGTTCAAAAAAATTTCTAGAAGAATATAATAGGCCTAAATCCATAGTTCCCTCAAGACAACGAAATATTTTTTTATAGATTTAAGATGGAATTATTTTTAATTGGATTGATATATTGCACATAAGTATATTGAAATCATTAAATCTGGACAACTAACTTTTAAGTAAATAAACACCCAATCATACCTCTAAAAGTTTTCTGATCAACTGGTTTCCCAGATTCATCAAGATATAAAGTATTTGAGGTACCAATTTGAGTACTAATAATTTTAGTATTTTCATATCCAAACTTCTTAATAATATCTTTTATATACTTATGTTGAGATATGAAAGTTTCTTCTGGTTTTTTTGAAATTTGAAAACCAAGAAAATATGTTAACTCACCCATCATACTCATTTCAAAATCAGACTTCATAAGATCCCCAAAGTTATCTGTTAAATATTTTTGAGTTGAAAATAATATAATTTCATCAACATAAATTTATAAAATCATAACATTTTTATTAACTTCTTTTATAAAAAGAGTTGGTTTTGCATCTCCCTTAACAAAATTGTTTTGTAATAGAATACAATTAATCTACCATACCAAGATATAGGAGCTTGTTTAAGTACATATAAGGCTTTGATAAGTTTATAAAAATATTTTGGATGTTTTTTTATTTTCAAAACCTGGTGGGTTTTCTACACAAAAATTCATCTTTTATGTATCCGTTAATAAAATCACACTACATATCCATTTGAAATAGTTTGAAATTAAATAGAACCGTAATGGCTAGAATTATTCTAATAGATTCAAGTTTTTCTACCAGATCATACATTTCTCAATAATATATTACCTCTTGTTGATTATATCTTTTATAAATAATTATAGATTTATTTTTGACTATTATTCAATTTTTTATCACATTTATTCTGGAAACCCATTTTACTCCAATTATAGAAGTTTCTATAGGCCATTCAACTAAAGTAGAGACTCTATTCCTTTTAAACTCGTTGATTTCATCTTACATATCCTTAATTTAATCCTCATCACCTAAAGCCTCATTATTATTCATAGGTTTAAAATGGGATAAGAGCGATAGATATTCAATTTTATTTGTTAAGGAACTTCCAGTCCTAACTGGTTGATTTACATCACCAATGATACATTCACAAGGATTATTCCCAAAAAATAACTGACCTCTTGGATTTTCAAAATTCTGTTATCCAATAATATGTATAAAATATTCCCTGGGAATAACTTTAGAAATTAATTCTTGAGTTATTTAATTATGAGAAGAACTTTCTAACAAAGGATGAAATTCAAAATTAGAAATAATATCCGAGGATTTAGGATGAGGTTTTTTGAAAATAAAAGGATTAGTTTCATCAAATTTAGTAGGTACTATTTCCTCAATAGTATAAGGAATTTTATTAAAAACTCTATAAGACTTGTAATCAGTGGAATAACATAAAAATATTCCTTTTTCATATTTGGGTGAAAACTTATGGAAAATATCTTTAGTATTCAGGATGAATACTTTGCAACCAAAAACTTTGAAGTATGAAACTCTTGGTTTTCTTCCTGTCCAAAACTCATAATGGGTTTTATTAAGAAAAGGTATAATTAAAACTCAATTTATAGTATAGTAGGAAGTAATAACTACTTCATCCCAAAAATATTTAGAAACTAAGTATTAACTCAACATAGTTCTAGTAATCTTCTGAATAATTATACTTCTTCTTTCAAATACACCATTTTTCTATGGGGTTCTAGGTATTAAAAATTTATGTATAATACCTTTCTTACTAAAAAAAGTTTCAAAAATATAATTATGAAATTATACATGGTGATCTCTAAGAATATTTATAAAGGATATGTTTTTCTCTTTTTTAACTCCAGATACAAAAGTTTTAAAATAAATAAAGGCTTCATTTTTTTTGTAAGAAAATAAACCCATGTGTACCTAGTATAGTAATAAAATAACACATATACATTTTATTTACCACAAATACTTCTAGTTTATATAGGACAAAATAAGTCCATGGAACCTTAATATAAATCATCATAAGATGAGACTTCAATAATATGTTTAAAACTTGACTTATGTGGATTACAATATTGATAAGGGACATATAATTTTGAAGTATTAAACCTAAGTTTTGGTAGACCCTTAAAAAGTCCTTTCTTAGTCAACATAAATAATTTTCTAAGGTTACAATGTTCTAAAATTCTATTACATAACAAAAATTGATCTTTTATTGAAGTAAGGAAAGGTAATTCTTGGATCCTATGGTCCTTTAAGTTATGTGTATAAACATATTCATGTCGATTGGAAGAAATAATGAATTCATCCTTGGAGCTATATACTAAAAATTTATCATTCCTAAAGCTCACAAGGTAAACTTCATCACATAATTGAATTATTCTTTTAAGGTTGTTATTAAGTCATACAAAAAATGAAACATTTGAAATAAGAGATTTTCCAAGAAGAACAATGTTACCTATTTTGATAATCTCTTCTTGATCATTATCTCCAAAAGTTACTTTACCACCTTTCATCTTGATTTTCTTCTCAAAGAAATATTTGTTTCTATTCATGTGTATGAAAAATACACTATCCATGTACCAAATATTTTTTTGTTCATACTTTCATTATTTTCTTGAAAACTAAAATATTAGTTTTTTGGATCCCATACCTTCTTGGGTATGGTATTATTGGAAAATAAAATTTTAGGTAACAACATTTTTCCGATTTTTTTTTGTTTTTATAAAATTTCATTTCCTTTGAAAAATAGGACTTATGAAAACCTAGATATTGAACTCTTTTCAAAGAATTATTTTCCTCCAGTTCCCACCAATTTAGAACTTGGTGCAAAAAAGTATACTTTTAGGAACAAAATAATTATTACTAAAAATAGATTTTTTAATAGTAAAACCCATTCTGGAACAATTACCATGAGGTATAATTTATTTATTCATCTTGTCAAAGATTTCCTTAATAGTTTTAAATTTTTATAAAAGTTTCTTCAAACTAGAAATTTTGGATTTCTATTTGATAATTAAATTTTTATCCTCATCAATATTTGTTTTAGAACCAATTTTTACATGTAATTTTTTTTTCTCAGAAATAAAATTTTCAAAATCTTTTGAAATAGTTTCTTTTTGAAAATTAGTTTTATCACGATATTTAAAAATATCTAATATATCATTAGTTAAAATAGATATTCTTGAATCCTCTTTAGAAAGGTTTTCTTTGGAATTATCTTGTTTTTTAAAAATCTTAAAATTTTCATTTTATAATTGTTTTTAAAATATTAAAACTTCATCATAACTAGGTAAAGCATTATCTTCTTATGAGGAAGATTCTTCAACAGAAGATGTACAATTTTTCTTATTAGGATAATTTGAATTTAAAGACATATTTTTAAGAGATTTAGCAGTATGTACCATAACCATTAAACATTGATTTACCATGGTTACTTTAGTAGAAAGAAAAATGTTCCTATATTTGGAATATTCATTATCAGAAGAACTATCAAAAGTATCTCTACCACTAGTACTCCTTGTGTTAGAAGTTTTCAAAAATTTATTTCCTTTTGACTTATAATATTTATTGGAATTTCTTTCTGAGTTTATTTCCTTTCTATCTTTTTTTTCAACCTTGGAAAATCAGGTCATATATTTCTAGATCTTTTTTTAAATATTAGATAATTTATTTTTTGAATGTTTTGATGTACAAGAATTTTACTAAATAATAAATTTATTCTTCCATGATTTTTTTACAACTTTTTCAGCTGATTGAAATTTAGAAGGTAAAATAGATGTTGTAGAAAAAGCAACACCACCATTTTTTTCTCAACATCTATTTTAAATATTCCATAATATTTAATGATAGTACTAATAAAATCATAAAGAGTAATATTTTTAAGCTTTCTTGTATCATCCACAACTATTATTTTTGATTACCACTCATTGGGAATTATATCAATAATATTTTCAACTAAAATACAATCATCAAGAAAATTTTCTCCAAGAGACTATAAAATATTTATAATAGTTATGATTCTTTTGTGCATCTTGGAAACCTACTCTCGAGGTATAAAATCAAATATTTGGTAATCATCTCTAAGAATAACTCTTCTTGTTTCCATAACTTTGAATGTACCAAAATGTGTAACTTAAAATTTTGTTCAAATATCATCTCTAGCTTCACAAGATGAAATATGACTATAAATATTCTTTATCACAGAACATAATAAAGTATTTATAACTTTTTAAATCAACTGATATTCATGATTCTTATCATTATTAAAAGAAGAAACTTCCTTATTAGGAATCTTGTATTTTACAATTAGCATCAAGAAATCATCAACTCCAGTGTTGATCACAAAATTTTTCATTTTATCCCTCTAAAATTCATTGTAATTACTATCAAAGATAGATGGTCAACTAGGATTCAGATTTTCAAGATATCTAACATTCAAACCTTCTATATTAAAAAAATAGAAACTATTTTCTAAAAATATATGTTAGTGTAACAACGTTTATAAATATAAATTTTATAACAAAACTTAAACAACATAGAATAAGTAAAGAAAGTAAATACTCAACAAGTATATTAGTAGTAAAAACCTTCCCTGATACCAATTGTAGGATCTTAAGAGTAGGTTAGATGAATATAATTACAATATGGGGGAGGGTGAATTTTATTTTCAAAAACATTAAACTAACCAAAACACAATACCTCTTAATATAAATTTATCGGACTCAGAATTAATCTGATTATTAGAGTAAAGAATTAGAATCATAGTGGATCTGATTAATATCAAAGTATGTTATTATCATATTTAAAATTGTGTCAATAAAACAAACAGAATATAAAGATGAGTACGAAGACTAACTTTAAATTACTTGCACAATGTAATAAGAACTTTTAAAAACAAGAAATAAAACAACTAGTAATAGTAAAAATTAATTATAAGATATATTAAAATATTTAAATTTGTTAACCTTAAGATTAAGGTATTAAATAACCTTGACTAAAGGTATCCATCGTTTTATACTTATTATAAAGTTTTTCTTTCCATACTAGTAAATACCTCAATATAATGATATGAATAAGCTCTATCTTTTTTATCCTCATAAGACATCAATATGATAATTGGCGTCTATCTTCTTATCCCTCAAAACCCTTGATTTGATGGATCAGATTTGATGTCTTCCTATCATTGGAATCCCTGAATCATAAAAATTATTAGACACAAAATAAAAATGAAATTTTTTGAAAGGAAACAACCTAACAAGGATTCCTTAGAACTATAACTCTTTAAAATATTAAAATGAATAATAATGCGATGTTTACACAGAGAAAACTTTAGAAGACTTGAGTTATAGAATTTATCTACTCCAAACACTTCAAATGACCTTCTATTTATAGGCAAATATCCAATGGTCATATTTTCGAGTTTATTTTAATGGCCTCAGATAATTGGATCTTTGGAAACTCATAATGCTCTGGCGTAACTGAATGTCCAATGTTGTTTTTGTTTAGCAAAATTATATTTTTAAAGATACTACCTATAATATAAATAAGACTTCTATATTTTGAATATAAAAATAGGATATTCCAATGGGATTTATTATCAATTTTCAATATAATAATCCTTATTAGGATCATTCTGATTGTTTTAGTTCCAGAATTAGTCCAATGGTCATGAATTTTGTCTGTACGATAGACAAGACAAAAGTCTAACTCCTTGTATGATTAAAGGTAAGTCGTATTAACTAGAAGTATAGTCAATTAGAAGATCATAGTAAAGAATGAAATTTTTGTATTCATAATACATTATTAATTTTTCTATGTATGGTAAAAGGTAAATTTTTCTTCAAAAACATACTAAAACACTTGGGATATAAGAAGTTAGATTTTTTTAAGAAAGATTTTTTGATTTCCAAAACTAAAGGAATGGAAAAGTAATAATTATTAATTTTTACTCCATAAATATGTCTATGAAACCCTCTATGTAAGACTCAAATCAAGTGAATTTTTGATCAAGAATAGATGGAATGTATTTACTGATAGACACAATGACTTCTACAATCGCCTCAATGCAGTGTGACCAAATACCCAAGGAATTATTTCAAGATATTCAAAGGGATATAATAAATGTAATTATAAGGATACATATATTCTCACAAGAATCCCTTATATCAATTGATAAATGTAATAATGAAACCATATCCCTATTGTAAGAGAAGATTCTAGAAGTTCATTATTTGACATCATATGAGAAAAAATATGTAAGTTTCATTACCACTAGTTTACATAAGATAGTTAAATCTATGTAAAATAACTTTATGGTTATGGAAAATAAATTTGAAGATTTACACAAAATTTTTATAAGAAGTATGAAGCCAGAATCATTAAAAGATGAAGAATAAGAAGTGGTTGATGATTTTGTTGATCGTTATAAATATCCAGTTTCAATAAGAGTAGAATAAATTGTTTTAGTTGATCATTCGATAGGTATGTAAAATAAACAATACAAAGATTTAAAGAAGTTAATAACATGTTTCGTGAAGAAGGGAGATGTTCAGAACCAGTTTATAAATTTCTCAAAGTGGATATAGAATGGATTTACAGAAATTTTAGAATATTATAAGAATTACATGATAAAAATTATTGATGCTTGTGGTGATTATTTATTTCATATGAGAGGGAGACCTCTGTTAGACATCCCATAATCTATCATCATGTGTATTCTTTACAAAGGTTAAGATAAATTATTGATCCACATATATTTATCGAAGGAAAAATATTAGGTTTTCGGAAGAAGTCACTTTCCCTATACTGAAAACTTTTTATAAACTTTCATTTATACCTGAAGATAACTTTGATATGAAGAGGGCTCGATAAGCTATTTCCAACATCCAATCCACTTCTGTAAGGATCAATGAAAGTGATAAAGAAATATTTAGAGCATATTTACTGACATTGGGTGATTCTATTAGAGAAAAAACTAATGCTCTTGTACCTTCATCCTCTTTATCGTATGACCAACCACAATATTTCAAGAAACCACTGCCAAAGAATCATTTCATGTTCTAGATTTGATGAACCATTCCTAGTTTTCATGGTTTCTTCGTTGATGGGATGTTTATAAAAAATTGAGTCATGATTTGTTAACTGACACTCTTTCAATGTTTTAACGGCGTTTTAAAAACATTTGAATCCTTTCATTCTCATGTTTCATTCTTTTAATACATTTTTATTTCATATTAAAGTTTTTTTTCAATATGATTCTATCTTATTTTTAGAATTTATTCACTATTAATATATTTTGAATTATTTATCTCTTTAATTTATACTGTTTTATTGGATATGTTTATCTATATAGTCAATATGTTTCCATTCTTAGTATCTATTTTCTTTTCATATTTAGATTTGAGTATCCTTATTTCCTTACTGATCTCTATTATTTATTGATTTTAACAAAACATGATGCCAAATTCCATTCACAATCAGTATCATTAACTGTTTACTATTATTCATGTGAAATATTTATTATATTCCTTTGGTCTAATTATTTTTTATATCACAAAAAGGGGGAGAATAAAATTAGAATAAAATAATTTAAAATTTTTATTTTGGGGAGAAGAAAAGGAGAATATAAAAAAACATAAAGTTTTATTATCAAAAAATTAAAAGTTTTAAAATCTATTTTGGGAAAAAGAAAAATGAGAATATGAGAAAAGGGGGAATATGAAAATTTAAAATCTAAATTTATTTTAAAGGATGTGAAGAAAAAGGAATAATGCTTGGTTTAAAATTTTTATTCAAAATTCAAATTTTTGTTTTAAATATCCTTTTGTGAAATATTTGTTTTCTATTCATTAAGTTTTGTGATCATAAAAAAGGGAGATATTGTTTGATATAATGATGTTGTTCCAACATATCTCAGTTTTTTTGTGTTTTGATAATTCAAAAAATACCTATTTTTATTTCAATGAGTTTATCTTAAGTGTTTCATATTTTTTTATCAAAGTAATTATCTTACATTCATTCTATAAGTGGTTATCTTATGATGCATGAAGTATTCATTTTATGATAAAGTGTTTTATGTTATGAGAATCAATGTTTTGAAATAATATCATTCTCCTACTCAGAATTAGAAAACTCCATGTTGGAATTTTATCTTACTATATAAGATATTATCTTACAAAGATAATGATTGAGCTTCCATATATTCAAAGTCAAATATTTCAGATCGAATGAAGTTATGTGATGTATTTATCTTACAAAAAGGATATTTGTAACAGATTATCCTATGAACATCAAAAGAAGTTGTGAAAGAGAAGTGTCTCACCTCAATAACATATTTATCTTACACCGAAGAATTATCCTATGTAATGATTGAATTCAGTTTATCTTATGCCTTAAATAAGACAAAGATACATTTTATCTTATGAAGTATCTCAAAAGTTTATCTTATGAGAACAATACTACCAGTTAAATATATTTTTAAGAATTATCTATTGTAAAAATGTCATGATTACTTTTCAAATCTCTTGATAAGTCATTTCATGCTTTTAGAGAGTTATAGGGTCCTGAAAAATCCGAAAAGGAATATAATAATCCCATTCATTTGAGAGAGGATTTTAACCCAATTATGCAAAGGAAGGAGGCCAATACTCAAAATTAGAAAAGGACCAGCCAGTCCGTGAGCCGACCCAAGTGTTACGCGGCCGGTTCAGCGAACCGCTCCCCTCCGCAGACCAGCCTCATTCACAAGATGGAGGCGGAGATCCTCCGCAGGTGCAAAGCAGAACAGGCATCGAATCAGTCCATCGTTATGAACCGCCCCATCCGCGGACTGCGTCAACTGACCCAGGCCGCATCCATTGTTGTTCTCGGAATGAAGGAGGAACCCTCCGCGGTCGCGAAGCACTCTCCGGGCTCGTTTGGTTCGTGGGGGAGATGCGCTCAAATGCCCCCCGCGAGTTGTGGATTGACCGAGTCATCTGTGATTTGGGTTTTTGGTCATGGACCTCCACAAAAGGTGCCACATGAACATAGATAAATCCTTTTAACCTCTATATAAAAGGAGATCAAGGGGAAGAGGGAGGAGGACAGAGAGGAGATCAATCAGATTCGGGTGGAAGGATTTCCCAGGAAGGCTTAGGATTTCGGAAGTTCCAGTTCGCGAACCAGAGCAGGTACGAACCTGGGAATGAACTAAAAGGAACCAAAGATGTATAATAACTTGGTGAACCATGAAACTAAAATAACAAAGAAGATAAAACCATGAACCATGGACCCTCCACGGATGCACTCCCCGTGGACCAGGGAGTATATGCCTCTTTTCTGAGCCACCGCACCGCGTAGCACCCTCCTATGCGGGCGAATCCCCGACCGACAAGCCCCCGGCCGTCGCCGCCCTTGGCCACCACTTCCCTCATGGAACCCTCTGCAGACCATCCTGGTATGCTGATCAAACCCGAAGTCGCGAACCACTTTGGTTCGCAGGATTCCCATCAGTCCGCGGACCACCCTGGTTCGCGGACGGCTTCTCCAACCGCGTAGCACCTCCCTACGCGAAGGGCGCCACCCCTCATATACCCAAGTGGCCTACCAAATCACTTGGGGTTCCCATTACCTGATCCAGATAAATTCCTTCCAATCCAGCCTGATCCTCCGCGGCTCCCTCACTGGCCTACTCATCGGCCCCGAGCCGAGGCCTCCACTGGAGCCACCGGACCCGTGTGATGTAACCTTCAGGCGCATCAGCGTGCCGGTTTGAGTTCACATACCCACGGTAAACAGTGGTGAAGGGTATGATCCAAACCTTGAGCGGATTTACGAAGCATTCCTAGGTTCACATTCCCACAGTAATGTGGAGTCTGAGCTTAGAATCCCCCTTTCTGCCCCTCCACTTGTTGGGGCCGGGGCACTTCTCCCTTCTTCGAGGGGTAGTAAAATAACCATCATAAGGAAGCCCCCATGCACTTCCATACTTCCCCCGGTAACAAGAGAGGTGACGGGCATAGGAGCACCTCTTTCCCTCTCCTGCCGTGCTTTGTCGCCATGGGTGTCCATCCCGGAGTAAGCTCCAACTTTCTGGGCCGCCCTCATGCGTAAGCCCCACTCCACTCCTCACGGATGCACCTTTCGCGACATGATCCTCTAGTCCCTGATGCCTCTTGTTTCTCACACCAAGCATGACTCACATGGGCTTAGAGTAATCATAGACCATGACCTCCTCTTATGGGCCTCCACAGAGTGTAAGCCCCAATCCATCACCATGGGCCTCCTCAGAGTGAAAGACCCAATCCATCACCATGGGCCTCCTCAGAGTGTAAGCCCCAATCCATCACCCTAGGCTGCCTCATAGTGTAATCCCCACTCATCCAAACTACTTGGACATTGATCCTTGTATCCTAGGTAGGGTACATTGGAAGCCTCTCAGGAGGTTCAAGCCCGATCACCATCAGACCCCCCAGGTCCACTTTCATGTCGGTTCTCTGACACCCCAATTCAAACTACGTGGAATTTGATACCTGTCTCCTAGGCAGGGTACGTAGGAAGCCTCTATAAGGTTCAAGACCAACAACCGGTCGATCTGACTATCTTCACATCGGTTCACCGCGCCACTCCTAGTACCGCCTCAATGAGTCTCGACTCCTCAGGGTCGTTAATCCAACGAGGGATGGTAAACCTCAGGCATAAATGATTCTAAACCCCTGCATCCAGCTGACCATTTCCCACCAGGAGAAGCTCATGGATACTATTCTTGGGTATAAACCGAATATTCGAGAACATATGAATACGTATTGAATCTATAAGAGAGTCCCAAAACATGCAATAATTCCCCCCAAAAGGGTTCGATGAGCCTGACTTCCCATCCCCTCGACCAATAATTCCCCTCTTGCTGTCTCCAACCATTTCGAGAGTCTATCCCTAGAATGGGACAATGCGTACCTCTCTTATCTTAGGGAGGCAGATGAGGTCGACGTTGAGAACTTCATCCCCACCGAACGGGGGTTCCGCTCCGAGGCCCCTGTCGGCAGACGTCGTCACGGTCATGCCGCGACTCAACATCCTCACGCTCTGGAGGATGTAGCCCTGAGGATTGATGCCCATGCTCCCCGAGCTCCGGCCCCTCGGACCACCCGATGAGGGAGGAAAACTTACAACCGGGGACCGGTCATCACCCTTGTACCCGAGGAGGAGCTCCGCTGCCTAGTCACAGAGACACATTAAGAACAGGCACATACACCTATTCGTTCATCTGAGGCCCGCCATCCAGACATGGCGGCATCATATGAGCCGACACACATCCCCGCCGAGCTCCATCACGCCCATCGCTCACACAGGACGACACCTACCCAGCATGCACCTCTCCTTGCCCAGGGTCGTGAAGCCCACCAACCTGATGTGGTGGCGACCCATCACCTGCAGGACCAGCTCCTAGCTGATTCTCATAATTCCTATCATCCTGATATGGTGGTGATCAACAAAGCCTGCCACCCAGATGTGGAGGAAAATCATAGGCGGGCACGTCTCCTCGCCAACAAAGGACACCAACTCGATACGGTGGGAAACTAATATACGTAGGGACAACTCCCTATGGATGCAAGTAATGTCTGCCATCTCAATGTGGCAGCAAATAGAGAGATAAACCGGTGTATCCCGGTACAGGGGAAGATTCATTCACCTACCCCGACATAGGAGAATTGTCAGTACCCACTGACCACCGGAGGACCGGAGCAGGATATTACTACTCCGATACTAGAGTGGGCCTTCATACTCGTTCCAGCCAAAGATGTCTCTCTACATATCTTGGAAATGATGGAGGAGTAGGTATCGATCCCAGATCATATCTTGTAGACTTGCTAGAATATAATTGCATCAGCGACAACAACAAGGATTTGGGCCCGTGAGCCCATCTCCCCAATTGAGGTGACTCATCTAAGAGATGAGATAGCCACCTCAGAGCAGATATGCATCCCTGATTCCACCCAGGAGGGTTGCCGGCTATATTCCACGACGCAAGGGCTTCCAGATCGAGCAACTTCACTCGTTCCAACTGGGGGACACCCATCCATCACAGTGGATGCTCCAGAGCAGGCATATATCCCTGATAAAAGTCAAGATGTTTGTCGGCATATCCCGACAGCATCATGGGACCCAATTAGACAGGGACCCAAAGGTGAAGGCCGTTGTCAACAACAGACGGTCCCCGCTGCCTGCAAGAAAGCACCCTGAATGCGCCAAAGGCAACCGGAAAATAAAGAGGGAGTTCATGACTCTGCTCTGCTGGAAGCTAGGGTTCCCAAAAACGCTAAGCATATATTAAAGGATCAGAACCCTACCCACCCATTATCATGCTATGGGAGTGGAAGTAGCAGTTGCGAAGGTCCTCCCCACAATCTCGCTACCAGCAGCTCTGAAGGTCCTCCCCAGAGCACCCGTGGGGGCCTCCCCCGCGGGCATGTAATGATAGATCACGAGAGCTCCTCTTTTGATGTGAGTCACGGAAACCCTCCACGTGGCCAGAAGATCGAGCAGCAAGAAGGTCCTCCACTTGCTGCGGTCCAACTTGAAGGTCCTCCCCAGGGTATACCCTGCAAACACTGTCCTTGCAGTGGGACCATAGATTATGATAGTAGTCCTCGCTATCATAGTCGCAACTACGGAGGCCCTCCCCGCAGTGACGTCTCATCACGACAAGAAGGTCTTCCCCTTGTCGTGGCCTGCCCTAAAGGTCCTCCCTAGGGGTTACGCTACAACGAAACTCCGCACAGCCGGGAATCAGATCATGGTGGTAGTCCTCGCCACCCTGATAACGGAGTTCCTCCCCGTAGAGACATCAAAGAACGAGACGGCCCTCCCCTCATTGTGGTAAATTCTAAAGGCCCTCCCCAGGGTGTGCCCCGCAGATATTCTACCTACGGTAGCTGTAATGGTAGTTCTCTCCATTACAGTAGTTGTGATGGTAGTCCTCCCCACCGCGACCGCCATTGTGAAGGTCCTCCCCGCAGTGGCCCCAAATAACAAGAAGGTCTTACCCTTGTCGCAGTGTGTCTTGAAGGTCCTCCCTAGGATACATGTCGAACGTAAAACCATGATGGTCATCCTCACCACGATGACATTTGTTGCGAATGCCCTCCCCGTAACAACGCTACACAACCAGAAGGTCCTCCCCTTGCTGCGACATGCCTTGGAGGTCCTCCCTAGGGTGTGCACTGCAAAAGTCCTCTATTCAGTGAGGCATCAAGAAGTAATGGAAGTCCTCGCCATTTCAGCTGCCATTTCAAAGGTCCTCCCTACAATGACATATCATATCGATAGGAAGGTCCTCCCTCTGTCGAATCAATCACATAAAAGCCCTCGTATGCCAAGGCACTCAGAAGGATGGGATCGAGCATGTCAGATCCCCAGTTAGTCGCCAAAGACATCCTTCTTCAATCGGGAGATGTTTCAGGGCCACATTCATCTTCTGAACCGCCTCAGAATCTCCCACATAATGATTCAATACCTAACAGTCCCATTGCCTCCGACCACACTGACAACGAACGTCTCAGTTGGGCCGACCAGGTAGAGGAGTCACTAGCGGAGGAGTATGCCGACATGTTGCGCATGAGGAAACAACTGTCTAGGGATGATATACCAGTTATGTTGTGGCCCACGAACACCTCTCAACTCGACATACCCAGAGAGTTGTCGGAAGAATGCGTGCACGACATCCGCCATAATATATGGACAACCCTCCTCCGGCTGAAATCAAGCTTTCTACCCTACGATGGGTATGTAGACCATGTCAAGACAATAGGAGATATCCTGCGTCACATCGACCTGGAAGATCTTCCGTCGGCATGACGACAGTGACCCGAGAAGCGTAAAGGAAACATGGAGATGGCTTGCCTCTGTGCGCTACACCAGTTGTGTCGCCTCATCAGTGACGCCCTGACAGGAGTCCATATCAGGGGATGGGGAGAACATGAAGCTCTGCATTTCACTCCGCTCCCCGCCCAGAACAACCCATTCAGCATCATCATGTCAAGACATCAATCGAATTGTCTCCATGTTCGCTAAAGGCAACTTCCCAACAGATTCGGGCCTTGAGTAAGTCCCAAAAGCATCAGGCCTGACGAGAACAAGCTATTCAAGAACTCCTGAATCAGGCCACCGAGAGCATACAACAGAACTCTCACCTAAGAGAGGCCAATCAGCGATCTTTTCCTGCCTCCCCAGAAGGGATAGGTTCATAGAAGAACTCGACACCAAACCCAGTTCACCCCCGAATGGGGGCATGCAAGATCAGGCAGGTAGAAATAGCAGCAGCCACTGCCACAGTGCAAGGTCAACCCCAGCCTGTAGTGCTGGGGGGATTTTTAACAATGGGAAGAGACTCAACTTCCAAGGAACGGATCCAACCCCAGCCCTCAGGGTTGGGGGAATTATTACCCCTTCAACAAAAACCTCCCCCATGAGAGTCAGTATTCTCTCATCTAGGGAGGACATCCAGAAGAGGAGGTTCCCATCCTATCCCGTCATTTGAATCCTCATCCCCTCAGAGAGGAAGGCGCACTATAAGGTCACATCAAAGAACTCTCTACGTCACCCTTTTTCAAGAAGTCCCAATGCAATCCCAGGTCATGAAAGGGAAGGACAGTAGAAGACGTGCGAGATCCTCTTCCTATTTGGAAGATGACATCTTCTCCCCCCCTTGATATGTATCTATCAACTTCATAGAGGTTAACCCCACGGGTGACACCAAATATGATGCAAATCAGGATGGATCGGGAGACGATAGTTCCGGTCAGACTGTGACTCACAACGAACCACCAGGTGTACAAACCCGGAACTAGAGGGCCGCCCTAAATATGGCCGCCCGTTCAGCTAACCCCCCTCCGCTTACCCTACGAGCTTCCAAAAAGGATAAGTACAAAGGACCAGTTACCCTTAATTCGTCCCATTATCTCGACAAAAACAAGACACTCACGCTTGAAGATAGGTTTGCTCGATAGGAAGAGGAGACGAAGGAATTGAGGCGGCTTAACACCGAGCTACTCCAGAGGAACCGTCTTATTAAAAACACATCCCAAGAGGAGCCACATCCTGTACTCCCAGTAAGTACACCTCAAATACCTAGGCTTACCCTGCCTAATGGGGAGCCTGGTCCATCCAACTACCTAAATATGGATCCAGATGAATACAAAGACTTCCCTCCACTCAGGAAGCAACCGGAGCGAGTACACTTGAACCCTCCGAAGGAGTCACAAACAGCACGTGCACCCCAGGTGCCAACCAAGATGGATCCTCAAGAAATGACTCAGGCTACACCTGCTCAGGACCGGGCCCAACAGGATGTAAACCATGGTCTCACCAACACCATAGGGGCACTAACGGGTCGATTGGAAGAGATGGAAGGTTGACGTGCTCCAATACAGCTAGAGCGAAAACGTTACCCGGATTGGGTGAGCAACACACCTCCTCCACCCAATTTTGGGAGACCTATATTCCCTATATTCAATGGATCAGGCAATCCGGAACAACATTTGATGCACTATGCATCCTATTGTGACCCTATGATAGGAACTACAGAACAACAAAAAGTGGTGAAACTCAGATGCTTCGTGCGGACCTTAGAAGGATCCACATTCGTCTGGTATACGAGTCTGCCAGCCCAGTCAATAAAAAGCTGGAAAGACCTTCGGAAGCAGTTCTTGTTCCACTTCATCTCGACGTTTCCCAAAACAATGGTCATCGACCTCATAAACTACAAGTAAAGGGAAAACGAGAGGGTCTCAGATTTCATCGCTAGATAGAAAGGTCTGACCTACTCTTTGAACATGACAATGCCTCAAGATGAGTTTCTCGCCATATGCCTCGATAATATTCGAGATGAGATATAGAAACTACTCATACCAGTGGAGTGCACCACTGGATTCCTCCATCTATCGGCCATCTTCTAAAGAATCGAGGACTCCCTGCAGCGGACCAATTTGAAGTCCCGAATAGCCTCGCAGGCTCCTACAAAGTGAGCATCCAGAGCTAAAGCGTCCTCTGTCATGCTCAAGCCATCCCCTTTCCCTGCTCCACCGCTCAGGCCTCCACCAAATCGTCAAGGGCCAAATGTACATCAGCGGCTGCCTCCTCCTAGATGGGAAGATCAGAGAGGATCAAAGCGGAACCAGTTTGAGGAACTAAGACATAAAGCATACTCGTTCTGAGAAGACCAAGTCCGCGACTACTTCATCACCGCCATGAATTGCAACTTGCTCCACCTCCCGGAGCTGAGGAAACCTGAAGAAGTTGGCCACGATGACAGTCCAGACTACTATCCCTACCACCAAATGTTGGGGCACAATATTTGGGAATGCTTCATCTTTAAAGACCTCCTGCAAATAATGGTAGACTCTGGGCAGGTCGAACTGGGACCACCCCCAGCACATGTGACGTATATTGCTACCACTAACTCCGACAAAGGGGAGGGGTGGCAAGAAGTCACCAGCAAAAAAGGGGCATAAATTTGATAACTGGATGACTCAGAAGACTATCAACCGAGCCCAGGGCATACTCCGAGCTCAGCTATGATAGCTAGTGTTTCTGCCAACATCCCCTGATGTTGCACAACTGACAATATCGGCCTCACAACCCTCTACAAGCTAGTTATCCAGGCGTAATAAAAAAGGGAGGAGACAAGCCTAGGAAGAGCAATCTGGAACAAGGCCGAAGTTAGCCCCGACGCTATCAGATTTCATGCCCCCAAAATTGGTGCCATGAGCACCGACCCACCAAACGACACCATCAGTGACAACCGAACAGGTTGTCTTGTCAGAGGATGAGGAGCCAATCTTTGGTTCCATCAACGTCATCCATCTCATGGAATCATCCCCTGATGAAGGGTACGATTATGAACCTGATTTCCAGACACAAGGGGCTGAGAGGAGGAATCGTAGAGGCATGGGATACCAGGGGAGGCGCAGTCATGGCCGAAACCAACCCTACGGTAGGACCTCGTCCCAAACCGTCAATATCGCAGAAACCCGTGGGAGAGCCCTTCAACAGAATCAATAGGAGAAAGAATATACCCCCACCTCCACAAGCTACCACTCTGGCCCCGTTGTTCTGCGGTACCCATTAGAGGAGGAACAAGTGTCTAGCTGCCTAGTGCGCACAAACAGACCAGTCAGGCTAAGTCCCCAGAACGTGGGAACATCATCAGCATCCGACCCCACAGTGGGTCCCTCCTTGTCACATATTCCCGCTCCCAAGCCGCCTACTAGAACCCTCTTGCCAGCGGAGAAGCGTCGGCTGCTGGTGAAAAAATACGATATCCTCAAGCAGCTGACATTAGTACCAGCCAAGCTATCCATCCTGGATGTCCTGAGTTTGTCAGCCGACCTCAGGGAGGCACTTATTGAAGCCTTACTCAGCCCCCAGGAGTTTCAAGCCGAGGTATCTACCGCTGAGGTTTACCAGATGGAGACAGGCCTAGTTGAATGCAATGCGGTGATTTCCTTCACCGATCAGGATGAAGATGCCATCATGAAAGGACACATCAAACCACTATACGTGTCCGACACATTGAATGATGTTGAGATCCATAAAGTCTTCATCGACAACATCTCTGGAGTTAACCTCCTTCCCCTACAGACTCTCCGTAAGTTGGGATACAGTGAGGATGATCTAATACGCTCAGCTATAACTCTGTTGGGTTATGACAAGAGCGAGAAGAAGCCAATGGGATAAATTAAGTTAAAGACCCATTTTGGTGACCTTCTGGCCTATTCAGAATTCCTGGTGGTCCGATAGAACACATAATTTAATTCCCTATTGGGGAGGTCATGGCTCCATAAGCACATGGCCGTTCCTTCATCATACCACCAATGTATTAAGTACTGCGTCAATGGGAAAATAGGGACATTGTATGCCGACAAGGCCCCTTTTGAGCTCTCCGAGTCACACTACATTGACGCCGGATTTTATGAGAAAAAGAAGAAGAAGCCTTTGGCCAATGGTGTTGACTGGATCCCTACTCCAAATGATCTAGAAGTGGTTCTTGACGACCCCCTCAGGTAGCTTGGCAGAGACTACGTACTGCCCATCAACCATATTGAGAGCAGGGGTTCGAGTTCGGACACACACTCAGCTGTCCTCATGACTTCAGACACAACGACTAAGCTTAACAATGCTGGAAAGTCCACCAACCCACAATCTGGGGATGAATACTCAAGCGGGGATGCCCACGATGCCTTTCCCTCACTGCCGGACTCCTAAGAACCTGCACTGGGGGCTCTCCCCCTACCAGATCCAGAAGATGAGGACTTAAGAGAAGAAGAGAAGGAAGATCTCCAGGATGCACCTCCCGCAGTCGGGGAGGGTATCTCCACCACGGTGGACAAGCTCAGGGAAATAAACATGGGTACCGAGGAAGATCTGAGGCCTACTCTCATTAGTACAGCCATGTCCCTCAAGGATCACGAGATATATACCTCCTTCCTGAAGAAACATCAGGATGTTTTTTCCTAGAATTATACAGAAATGCCAGGACTCGATCCCGAAGTGGAGATGCATCACCTGGGTCTTCTAGAAGACCACCAGGGCTATAAACAGGCTGCCAGAAGGACACATCCCTCACATGTTGCCAAAATAGAGGCTGAAGTCGATAATCTCATTAAAGAAGGATTTATTCGGGAGGTGCAGTACCCCATCTGGTTGGCCAACGTCGTCCACGTCAAGAAAAAGAACGGGAAAATCCGCATCTGCATCGATTTCAGGGATCTCAATCGGCATTGCCCGAAAGATGACTTCCCAGTCCCGATCACTGAGTTATTAATCGATGCAATGGCCGGGTATGAGGATCTATCCTTCATGGACGGCTATTCTAGGTATAATCAAATCCGAATGGCCCGAGAAGATGAAGAAGCCACTACCTTCAGAGCCCCCCAGGGAATATTCTGTTACAGGGTCATTCCCTTTGCCCTCAATAATACTGGCGCCACATATCAGCATGCCATGCATCGTATTTTCAATCCATTCCTGGGGAGATTCGTTGAATGTTACATAGATGACTTGGTGGTCAAAACAAGACAGCGCCTAGATCACCTGTCATACCTTGGGACCATATTCAACAAACTTAAACAACATAGCCTGAAGATGAACCCCTTGAAGTGCGCCTTCGGGGTTACCTCAGGGAAATTCCTTGGCTTTGTTGTACGCCATCGCGACATCAAAGTTGACCCTGAAAAGACAAAGGCTATCCTTGAACTGCCTCCTCCCCGCAATCTCACTGAGTTGAGAGGATTCCAAGGACACTTAGCCTATATTAGGCGATTCATATCCAACCTGGCGGGCAAATGTTTGCCCTTCACCAGGTTAATGAAAAAGGGAGTCACGTACTAATGGAAAGATGAATGCCAAGAGGCGTTTGACAGCCTAAATAGGTACCTCTTAAGCCCACCAGTGCTCATGCCCCCGGTTGAAGGAAGACCTCTCCTACTATACGCGACGGCCCTAGAGCGGTCACTGGGAGCCTTCCTCGCACAAAAAAACGACGCCAACAGTGAAAACAGTCTCTATTACCTCAGTCAAACCATGATCGATGATGAGACTCGATACTCAAACATCGAGAAGTGCTATTTGGCCTTGGTCTTCACAGTTCAAAAGTTGCAACATTATCTGAAGCATCATGAAGTCCATTTGGTCTCATGTAATAACCCGCTCAAGTACATCCTCAGCCGCCCAATGCTGAATGGGCGCCTATCCCAATGGTCAGTCATCCTGTAACAGTTTGACATCCGGTTTGTGCCTCAGAAGGCCATCAAGGGCCAGGCATTTTCAGACTTTCTGGAAAAGCACCCCTTAGCAAGGACCACCGCACCGGACATCGAGCTACCTGATGAAGACATCTTCTCGGTTCAAGGGGAGCTCCCAACATGGGAAATGTACTTCGACGGTGCATCCTGGAGCCCGACCGGGAAGAGGATGGAAGACCCCAAATTTAACAAGGTAGGTTTGGGGATAATACTCATTTCCACGAAAAAGGCAGTCTTTCCATATTCTTTCCTCCTATTAGAAGGATGTACGAACAATGAAGCGGAGTATCAAGCCCTCATTGTAGGCCTGTAACTCACGCTCTAGGAACAAGTACAACACCTTAAGGAAAAAGGTGACTTGGAACTAGTCATCAATCAAGTCAATGGTGACTATGCTATCAAAAAGGAGGTGTTGATTCCCCTATTTGACCATGTATGAGGGTTAATGATGGAATTTTCCACAGAACCAACAATGACCTATATTCCCCGGTCTCAGAATGCCTAGGCTGACGCATTATCCAACATGGCGACAGCCCTAGACAACCTAGACCAGGATGAAACAGTCATCAGTATTGCTCACCACCGAATGGTCTTGCCATATGTTTAGACCAAGACAGAGGAAATCCATGAAGTCAGTCCATCCCCTGAGCCATATGCTCCTGCCACCGGCTGGATGACCCCCATTGAAAACTACCTTCAATGGGGAGAACTTCCATCAGGTAGCGCTGAACGAGAGAAAATACGAAGAAGGGAAATAAACTTTGTCCTATATGGAAGTACGGGTTAGCAAGAAGTTATCTACAAACGAGGCCTCAAAGGAATCCTTCATAGGTGCATTGATGGAGAAGAAACCGCTACCGTCATGACTGAAGTGCATGCCAGAGTGTGTGGGGCACATCAGCCGAGGACCAAGCTTTCCCATCAGGCTTGAAGACTCAGGTACTATTGGCCCATAGTGGCACGAGATTGCGAGCGCTTTTCCGCAAAATGCCACTCATGCCAAATACATTCCAACTTCATACACCTACCCCAGAGTTACTTCATCAGGCCTAGTACTCCTGACCTTTTTCCGTCTGGGGAATGGACGTTGTGGGACCATATCCCCCCCGCCAAAGCCAAACAACTGAAGTATATCCTCACAGCAACCGACTTCTTTTCCAAATGGGCAGAAGTTGTACCCCATAAGGAATTCAGGGTGAGAAACGTTTTCCGCTTTGTGAAAACCAATATCATCACCAGATTCGGTGTCCCTCATACCATACTGATGGATAACGACACCAACTTCTGCTCTGCTAAATTGGAGAAACTATACCAAGAGTATGGTATCAAGGCTAACCACTCATCCCGCTACCATGCGGCGACCAACAGACAGAGAGAGGATTTCAACAAGACCCTGTCCAACATCCTCCAGAAAATAGTGGACAAAGACAAGAAGTCATGGTCGGATAAACTTTTTTATGCATTGTGGGCCTACCTAACCACAATCTGCACCACTACTCAGGCCACTCCGTACTCATTAGTATACGGAACAGAAGCAGTCCTACCCATTGAGCTCCAATTACCCTCACTCCGTGTTGCCATTTGTGATCAATTATCCAATGATGATCAATCAGAAAAGCAACTAGGTGAATTGGAACAACTAGATGAGAAGCGGCTGCACACTTTGCACCATCTATAAGTATACTAGAACCATATTGCATGAGCCTTCAATAAAAAGGTCCGTATTCGGTCTTTCTTGGAAGGAGAATTGGTATTGGTCCTCCGGACCCCAATGATACCCGGAAGGAAACCTCCAAAGTTGGAGCCCAAGTTTGAGGGACCATATGTTATACACAAGGTCTACTCCAATGGATCATATGCCCTGATATCCATGGACGGGCAATTCACCACTACTCCTAAAAATGCGAGATTCCTGAAGAAGTATTTCACATAGAAACCAAAAATGGAGTTCGTCCTTACTGCACGACGATAAACTACATGGATAAGAAAAAAAGAGAAAGTGATAAAAAAGGATCGTCCGAGGTGCATGACATTAAACTGCCAAGAACCCAACGGTCTTAACTCTATGACCATAAACTAAGAGCATTTCGTTCTCACCACACGATGTTAAACTGCATGGAAAAGATGTTTTTTTTAAAATGCCCCCTCCATTCATGTATGGACTAGATGTACATGGGGTGTCGTGTCTTTCAAATAACTATGTATGGATTGATTACTGCCTTCACAGGATACATAGAGATGCCGGGGTTCCTCATCCTGGCCCAGCCACCTCTAAAAAAATGCCCTCTTTCCCCCGTGTACGGACCAGACCTATACGGGGTGTATTCTTCGTCCTCACCGCATGACGTTAAACTGCACGGATTTCAGAGAACTACGTACGGCTTGATTCTTGCCATAGTAGGATATGTAGCGATGCCGGGGTTCCTCATACTGGCCCAACCACCTCTCAAATAAAAAAAATTCCCCCTTCTCCCATGTATGGACCAGACCTACACGGGGTATATTTAGCAAAGAACTATGTACGACTTGATTCCTGCCTTTACAGGATACGTATTGACATTGGGGTTCCTCATCCTGGCCCAACCACCTCTCAAAAAAGCCCTCTTTCCCCTATGTATGGACCATACCAGCATGAAGTGTATTCTTTGTCCTCACCGCATGATGTTAAACTACATTGATTTTAGAGAACTACATACGGCTTGATTCCTGCCATCGCAGGATATGTAGCGATGTCAGGGTTCCTCATCCTAGCCCAACCACCTCTCAAATAAAAAAATGCCCCCTTCCCCCGTGTACGGACCACACCTTCATGGGGTGTATTTAGCAGAGAACTACGTACGGCTTGATTCCTGCCTTCACAGGATACGTAGCGACGCCGGGATCCCATCCTGGCCCAGCCACTCCCAAATGAAATAAAATAAAATTTAACAATGTCCCCTTCCCTGTGTATAGACCAGCCCTGCACGGGGTGTACTTCTTCCAGAGAACTACATGCAGATTGATTCCTACCCTCACAGGATATGTAGTGACTCTAGGGTTCCTCATCCTAGCCCAGCCCCCCGAATAAAAGATAAAAATACCCTTTCCACCCCATGTATGGACCGGACCGGTACGGGGTGTGCTCTTCGTCATTGCCGCACAACGTTAAACAGCATGGATAACAAGATTTAAAAATTCTCCCTTTTCCCCGTGTATGGGCTAGACCTGCATGGGGTGTATTTTTACGTCCTCTCCACATGCCGTTAAACTACATGGAAAATGAAAGTAAAAAAATGTCCCTTTTCCCCATGTATGGGCTAGACCTGTATGGGGTGTATTTTTATGTTCTCTCTGCACGACGTTAAACTGCATGGATAATGAAAGTTTAAAATTCCACTTTCCCTCGTGTATGGACTAGACCTGCATGGGGTGTATTTTTCTTCCTCACTGAACGATGTTAAACTGCATGGATTTCATCATGAACCACCTATGATATATGGTGAAACGATGTGGAAATACTCCTTGTGAATTTGGATACATCCTCCCCATACATTAGACTCCACGACCCGGATAATTATGGATCTTCATAACCATTAATGGCTATCAGAAGTGGAAAGTCATCAACCCGTGGACACCTTTTCATGACTATGCATACCATGCCCTCAGCAGCTCTGCATATTGATAGCCCCTGACCCATCTACCAAAGGCAAGATTTCCATAGGCAACACTCTTCCTAGCTCTGTATGCTTACCGGCCTCAGAGCCCCCATACCATACCTCTTGATCCAGAAGTTTATGGTGCAACGGTTTACAAGTTCGTCCCCTTTTCACATCCAAAATTACTAGGGTATCCCTACCCGGTTATCCTATGTTTTCTCCCGTGGTTCACATGACGACCTCCATCTACAAACATCAAGCCAAGACTAGGCTACTGTGACTCAACGAACAATTATAGTGAAGATGTTTCTTGTATGCTCGGACACCATTATCCCCACATGCCGAACTCTATACTGTGAGAAATCTTGGATTTTCATAATCATTCATGGCCATCGGAAGTGGAAAGTTATCGACTCAGGGACACCTTTGCATGAATATGCATACCATGCCCTCAGCGGCTCTGCATATTGATAGCCCCTGGCCCGTCTATCAAAGGAAAGATTTCCTTGGGAGGTACTCTTCCTAACTCCATACACATACCAGACTCAGAGCCCCCACAACACATCTCCTGATCCGGGAAACCTCAGAGTTGCAGTTTACAACCTTCATCCCCCACCCTGTTCAGAGCATATCAGAGCATAGTAACTCAGTTATCATTCGAGTGATTGCAGAAATAGTCACCCAGTGGTCCGAGCTCTATGACCGCTAAACTAGGAGTATTTCATCCTTACCGCACGACGTTAAACTGCATGAAGTGAAGGTACACCCCCTTGCGCAAATTAAATCAGCACATGGAGATCTCTAATCTTTAATAGAAACCAGGGACGAGTATGCCCGACATGCCCAGCCATTTCCTTCCCAAATGACATACTTCGTGGCCCAGATAATTGTGGATCCTCATAACCATTCACAACCATCAAAATTGGAAAGTTATCGACCCGTGGACACCTGTTCATGAATATGCATACCATGCCCTCAGCGGCTCTGCATATTGATAGCCCCTGGCCTGTCTACCAAAGGAAAGATTTCCACAGGCGTCACTCTTCCTAGCTCCGTACGCTTACCGGCCTCAGGAGCCCCATATCATTTCTCCTGATCCAAGAAGCCCCAGAACCACGATTTACACTGATAAACCCCTCTCCACGTTTGGGCATGCCGAGATGTTCGAGACTAGTTGCATTCTAATGAAGAGCGGCCTTTGCCACTACATCCTTACCACATGACGTTAAACTGCACGGAAAATATTGGCTGCTTGGAACATAACTGCAGAGACCGAGAATTAACCATCTCGGGAAATGCCTTCAACTACAAGAATTTTAACTAGTTTAAAAATTCCCCCCATCCTCGCTGCATGATGTAAAACTCCACATCATCCCTTAAAAATGCTCCCCATCTTTACCGCATGATGTTAAACTGCACGGAAGTCGTCCTCACCGCACGAAGTTAAACTACGCAGAACCCCTTTCCTTTTACGTCGGGTCACCTTCATCCTCACCGCATGACATTAAACTGCATGGATTTTATCCTTACTGCATGGCGTTAAACTGCACGGGCTTCATCGAGACCCACCCAAGATATACGACGAAATGGGAAAGGAATACTCCTGGCACATTTGGATGCATCCTCTTAATACACCACACTCCACAACCCAGATAATTGCAGATCTCCATAACCACTCATGGCCATCGAAGGTGAGAGACCATCGACCCATGTACACCTTTGTATGACTATTCATACCATGCCCTCAGCGGCTCTGCATAATGATATCCCATGGCTTATCCATCAAAGGCAAGATTTCCCCAAGCGATACTTTTCCTATCTCCGTACGCTCACCGGCCCCAGTGCCCCCATTTCATATCTCCCTATCCAAAAATTTATGGAGCAGTGGTGTACAAGTTCATTCCTCACCCACATCCAAGTGTTTCCGGGGCACCCCTGCCCAATGAGCATGTGTATCCGCCCGTGGTTCACACGACAATTTGCATCTACAAGCATCATGCCAGAACTGGGCTACTCTGACTCAGTGGGAAACTACCGTGAAGATGTCCCTTTTGTTCTCAAGACACCATTATCCCCATGTGATGAACTCTATGCTATGAGAAATCCCGGATTTTCATAATCATTCATGTCCATCAGGAGTGTAAAGTTATCGACCCATGGACACCTTTGTACGACTATGCATACCATGCCCTCAGTGGCTCTGCATAATGATATCCCCTGGCTCGTCCATCAAAGGCAAGATTTCCTCAAGCGATACTCTTCCTATCTCTGTACGCTTACTGGCCTCAGAGCCCCATATCATCTCTCCTGATCTGGGAAACCCCAGAGTTGCAGTTTACACCTTCATTCCAACACACTTGTTCAGATCATACCAGAGAATCCTAACCCAATTGTCCTCCGAGTGATTGTAGCAATAGTCACCCAATGGTCCGAGCTCTATGACCGTTAAACTAAGAGTACTTCATCCTTACCGTATGACGTTAAACTGCACGGAATGTAAAAAATGTCCCTCGTCCTTACCGCATGACGTTAAAATGCACAGACTCTGTCTTTACCGCATGACATCAAACTGCACGGTCAAACTCTTCACAATCCCAGCTAGGGATAGGGGTTTTCCTCCCCTCCTCAGTGTAAGGGCCAGACCTGCACAAACTACCGCGTCACATCAGTGTGGGGAGGGATGACTTTACCCGTTCCCGAAAATTTAGCCGGGATGTTTCTCCTGTGTCTAGGAATCATCTTTTCATAAACCATACTCTGCACCCAGAAAGAGTCGAACCCTTGTAAGCCACCCCTGGTGGTCCCGGATCTCAACTTACCCAAAGTTTCTCGGCTATCGGAAGAATACAATCATTGACCTAAGGACACATTTGCATGACTATGAATACCATGCCCTCAGCGGATCTGCATATTGATCGCCCCTGGCCCGTCTACCAAAGGAAATATTTCTTTAGGCAATGCCTCTCTCCATATGCTTGCTGGTCTCTGAGCCCCCATATCCATTCGGAAACCCTCTGAGCTGTATTTTACTATCCCCTTTCACAACCCTGCCTGAATATGGTGGAACGTCTCTGGCAAGATTACTGAGGACTAGGAGAAGCCGTTCCATTCTAGATGTTGTCCCAGCTGTAGGACTTGAAACTGCACCAAGCCCCAACCGTCCTTTATGCTAGATAAATGCATAGGACAAGAACCTTACTTCCACAATTCTGATTGATATAGGTGTTCTAAAAACCTTTCATACGTCACATACCCTTTCCAAGCCACCCCCGGTGGTTTTCATAATTCTCCAAGCCACCCATGGTGGTTTCCATAAGCCAAACTTTCATGAAGTCCTATGGACATCAGAAATGGAGAGTCATTGACTTAAGGACACATTTGCACGAATATGCATACCATTCCCTCAGAGGCTCTTCATATTGATCGCCCATGGACTATCTACCAAAGGCAATATTTCCTTAGGCAATGCTCCTCCCACCTCTGCATGATGATACGGCTCCCATGCCTTGAGACATGCCCTGCGTGTCGTTCAAATCTAAACATGCTCCCTCCACATGAATCTAAAATATATTGAGACATATTTTAATCAACCAAACCTCATTGGGGCCCTCGCCCCACCATACTTGGTCAAAGCTATTCGACCTAAAACATCAGTAATGATAGTCTTGATGGCATGACTTTAAACAGCCCACGAAAAGAGGCACAAAGCATGTTAGGTCGAAAAACTGAAAAGGGAGACCTAAGAAAAAGTCGGGCCATACCTGCTGGGCCCACAATAAATGGGCCCAGGAAAAATTAGGGCATTAAAAGTAGAGAGAAAAAGTTCGTGGAGATTTTCTACAAATCCCTAGAAATAGTAAAACTATACTCGCAGGATTCCATGGTCCAGGAAAAAGTTAGAGTTTGTTTTCCTGAGTTATGATTAATTCTGATTTAGTGAGTTGTTATTTACACAACAATTGTTCTAGTAACAGTCAAATTTTACAGCGATAATAGATTGACAGAGATTTTATTCTATTCGAACAAAAAGGGAGGAGGTCCACAAGCTGGGGTCTCTCCCTCACAAAAAAAAAGAGGGGTTAGTAAAACAGAGAGTACAGGAATGGCTCTGATAGTCATAAAGGATCCTGACTTTCTCTCTCCACCAGATCAACAACCGAGTGATGAAGGTTTTTGCCAGACTGCTCCAACACGGCCTTCTCCCTGGCTTCAACCTCTACCACCGAACGAGTATGCTCCACTATTGTTTGGAGATCGTTGATCCCTTTCCTAGTGGATTCAATATGACCAGTCATAGTTGATAACTAATCCCTCATCATCGCTGCCCATTCTTCACATTCATGCAACTCGGAGGATAGGACGGCCACCTAATCTCGAGAGATCGCCTCCTGTGCTATCAGCTGATGGAGCTGTATTGTGGTTTCCTCCAAGGCTCGGGTCCCGCAATGAGTGGCAGCGTGGTGAGAAAGTTTGCGTTCATTAGTGGAAACTTCCTCATGGGACATGAAAACTTGGAAAGAAAGAGAATGGAACTGCTGATATTTAAAGACACCTGACCCCAAACCTAGGAAGAGATATCGAAGAGATTCGGTTTTAGTTTCCATCTCAGCTAGAGGAGTTTCGAAAACAATCTCGCAAATCTGGGGCCAGGCCCACCTACCCACTGCTCGGTGGTCCACTATGACATGAGGATCTTTGGTATTCTTGCTGGATAGCACGGCAGAAAAGTCTGGCATTGCAATCAGCACAGGCTTGTGCACACCAGAAGATAGTTCCGAAGCTGGAAGACCTGAAGCTTCTAACCCTGGTTCGGGATTGGGAGTCAAGTAGGTAAGACCGGTATCGATTGACAAAATTTCAGGAATTTTTTCGAAGGGACCCGAAGACACAGGGTCATCCTCATCCGAGTCCAAGAAGGTTGGGTTCATCTAAACTTCGGCTATAGAGGGGCTGGGAGAGGAGAATCCCTTGAGTCTCTTTGACCGATGAGCCATAAGTCAGTACTCCCTCAGAGCCGATGAGGAAGGTACGATATGCACAACAGCCACAATGGCTCCTGTCTTGGGAACCTACCAGACATCATTCCCCAGGATCCCATTGGGGTAATGTTTTACCCACATCCTTGCGTACTCCAAGGATAGGCTAGAAGCTGCTCCCGTATCAGGAAAGAGAATGCTTGTTTCAGATCCCTCCCACATCACCATCAACCACCATTGACGGAGAGTGGTTTGGTGCAGTCCTCGAGCCTGGGAAGGACGAAGGGAAACTTGGAGTTGCATACACCGAAAATGGTGAGAAAAACGATGTGGGGAATACAACTTTCATAGAGAAACGCCGTCGATTCAGGTGGACAAAAACCCGTCCCACAGTGAAATCACGTAAGAGCGCTCCTCCAGGCTCCCCCGACGGTTATCAACCGCAACGCCAGAAGGGGAAGGGTAGGGAGTGAGGGAAAACTGGGATAAGTCACTCAGGAGCTCGATGATTTCATTATAATTGACGGACTTCAAACTAACCCTAGAAATATCGAGAAGGCTAGGCCGGAAAGTAGGATGCAGGATGACCGTGTTATGAAAATACTCATAACAGTGGAAGTGATTCGCTATCTAGCCATATAAGAACTAAAATGGCCCACTCATATGGTAGGGTGACCCACCGTCCTGCATGTGACTCAGTAGTTCGTAAATATGAGCCAAAGTGGGCATGACTAAGTTCACCGGGCGGCCCTCTTCCAACTCGATTTCCATCATCAAGGTGCAAGCTCTAACGCCCGGGTTGATATCCTGAGAAGGGAATAACCACCCACTCAGAAACATAGAAAACAAACATACCAGCCGGAGCATAGGCGGCACACCGTGGCGCACCTCGTAACCCCATGAAAGGTAGTCGCCTACCTCCAAAACCACCCAGTAGGAACCTGGGGTGGTTCGTGACTATTGAGAAGGATGAGTCCTGGGGCGCTTGATCTTCGGCACATGACCAGTGGTGTTCATAAACAACCCTATCTAGGTGCTATAGCGAATAAGAGAGAGGGCACGCAAGGCCTGACCTAGTGATTACTCCGCCATAACCAGCAGATCCTTCTCCAACAAAGTCACTTGTTCGACATAATCCCATGCACTAGGAATGGGCAGGAACTCTTTATACATCTCACCGATAATCAAGATCTCTCCCAATTGATAGATGTCCCACATACTAATACCAACATCCCCATGGGAAAGGTGGAAAGTATTAGTGCTTGAACACCAACGACTGAGCAGGTTAGGCAGGATCAAGGATGGTGGGTAAATAGAAAATTGGGAGGCCCATACTGCAGAGTACAAATTGAATGCTTCCAGCGACTCGGGAGATTCCCAGAAATGATGATGGACCCAAAAGTCCCAGGCCCAGTCATTCGAGAAAATCCCACCAGACCGCGGATCCCACTTAGAAATCCACCCCACGATAGGATCCACTCAAGCAAGGTTGATTATGGAGGGGTAACACTTGAGGACAGCTTCTTGAGAAAAGTCTTGTCTATACTGATCGCTTTGGGTCCAGGCAGATCCTCTCAAAATGAAAACATCTTTCAGATCAGAATCAGAGGTTATCTCCCCCAATGAGGTAAGGATCGCTTAAACGCACTTTGGTAGAGCTTCCAAGAAAGGAGACAGAATACCCGAGAAAGTAGGGGGGATAGGGACATCACCCTGAAGACCGAAGCCATGAAGTGGAAGCTAATTTGATAGTGGATAACCCAGTATCTCAGGAGAGAGTAAGTCTTTCAAGACACCATCTTCAGGAATGATGGACTGACTAGGGTCCTCTTTGATGTTTTCCACTCTACGAATCATGGCTAGACGTCTCCTTGAACCAATTGGGAGAGGCTTTGCACCAGGCCTAGGTGCATGGAGAAGAGGAACCATATTTTCTCCCTGCATTGTAGAGACCAGGAAAATGGTTAGTCCAGAATAATAAAATATGGACAAAAATACCAAGCATATGGAAAATTATTCTAGCCGGCCTCAAGATATGGTTTGCGATGACTACATCTCACAAACAAACCCTACGCAGAAGGGGTTCGCGGCATGCTGGCCCACGAGGCGTTGGCCAGAAAACCATGAACCTGGTTGCTCCGCAGGATCCAAATCCCATATTAAGTAATTAAGTCTGGAGGACATAGACAATTTTTAAGGCCAACAAGATTTCAGTCCACAGACCATCAAAACCGCGAAGCGAATTCCTCTATGGCCCTTCATGACTTACTTTTTAATTAATTAAAAGGTTTGTTTTGTGGCCAAAAAATTGGTCCGTGGGTGAAGGCAGCCGCGAACGAAGGTTGGTTCACAAAGACGGAAGCTGGTTCGTGGAAAAGGTGTTTCATGGAGGAATGAGCACATAGAGACAGAAAAGAGAGAAAACTTTGATTTCGTGAAGAATCCGGTAAAGGAAAAATGAAGGGCCCCCCGTATTTATAGGCATGGTCCCCTACTGGTTCCACCCATCTACCACGAACTACCCAGGTTTTAGGACCACTCTACATCAAAATAGCCTCCTCTTCATTCCGATCAGACCCCATTCCAATGGAGGGCATCTGTAGGGTCCTGAAAAATCCGCAAAGGAAGATAATAATCCCCTTCATTCGAGAGAGGATTTTTACCCAATTGTGCAATGGAAGGAAGCCAATAATCAAAATTGGCAAAGGACCAACTAGTTCGCGAACCGGCCCAAGTGTTACGCGGCCGGTTCAGCGAACCGCTCCCCTCCGTGGACCAGCCTCATTCGCGAGATGGAGGCGGAGATCCTCTATGGGCGCGAAGCAGAACAGGCGCCGAACTGGTCCACCGTCACGAACCACCCCAGCCGTGGACCGCGTCGACCGGCCCAAGCCGCATCCGCTGTCATTCATGGAATGAAGGCGGAACCCTCCACGGCCGTAAAGCACTCTCCGAGCTCGTTTGGTTCACGGGGGAGATGCGCTCAAATGCCCCCCCACGAGTTGCGGATTGACCGAGTCATCCGTGAATAGGGTTTTTGGTCATGGGCCTCCGCAAAAGGTGCCGCATGACCATAGATACATCCTTTTCCCCACTCTATAAAAGGTGATTGAGGGGAAGAGGGAGGAGGACGGAGAGGAGATCAATCAGATTCAGGTGGAAGGATTTTGAAGGAAGGCTTAGGATTTCGGAAGTTCCAGTTCATGAACCAGAGCAGGTATGAACCTGGGAATGAACTAAAAGGAACAAAAAATGCATAATAACTTGGTGAACCGCGAACCTAAAATAAAAAAGAAGAGAAAACCGTGAACTATGGCCCCTCTGTGAATGCACTCCCTGCAGAACAGAAAGTATATGGCTCTTTTCCGATCTGCTGCACCGCGTAGCACCCTCCTATACGGGTGAAGCCCCGACCGACAAGCCCCCGGCCAGTGTCGCCCTTGCCCGCCACTACCCGCATGGAACCCTCCATGGACCATCCTGGTAGGTGGATCAAACTCGAAGCCGCGAACCACCTAGGTTTATGGGATGCCCATCAGTCCACGGACCACCCTGGTTCGTGGACGGCTTCTCCAGCCGCGTAGCACCTCCCTACGCGAAGGGCGCCACCCCTCATATACCCACGTGGCCCAAAAAATCCCTCGGGGTTCCCATTCTTCGAGACAGATAAATTCCTTCCAATCCAGCCTGATCCTCCGCGGCTCCCTCACTGGACTACTCATCGGCCCTGAGCCGAGGCCTCCACCAGAGCCACCAAACCCCTGTGATATAACCTTCAGGCACATCAACGCGCCGTTTTGAGTTCACATACCCACAGTAAATAGGGGTGAAGGGGATTCTCCAATCCTTGAGTGGATTTTTGAATCATTCTTGGGTTCACATTCCCACGGTAATGTGGAGTCAGACCTCGAGAGCCCCCTTTCTGCCCCTACACTTGTTGAGGCCATGGTACTTCTCCCTTCTTCAGGGCGTAGTATAATAACCCTCAGAAGGAAGCCCCCATGCACTTCCGTACTTCCCTAGGGAATAAGAGAGGTGACGGGCCCAGGATCACCTCTTTCCCTCTCCCGTTGCGCTTTGTATCCATGGGCGTCCATCCCGGAGTATCCCCAACTTTCTGGTCCACCCTCATGTGTAAGCCCCACTCCACTCCTCACAGACGCACCTTTCGCGACGTTATCCTCTATTCCCTACTGCCTCTTGTTTGTCACACCGAGCATGACTCATGTGGGCTTAGAGTAATCATCGACCATGACCTCCTATTATGGGCCTCCACAGAGTGTAAGCCCCAATCCATCACCATGAGCCTCCTCAGAGTGTAATCCCCAATCCATTACCATGGGACCTCTCAGAGTGTAAGCCCCAATCCATCACCCTGGGCTACCTTAGAGCGTAATCCCCACTCATCTGAACTACATGGACTTTGATCCTTGTCTCATAGGCAGGGTACGTAGGAAGCCTCTCAGGAGGTTCAAGCCCGGTCACCATCGGACCCCCAGGTCCACTTTCACGTTGGTTCTCCGACGCCCCAATTCGAACTACATGGACTTTGATCCCTGTCTCCTAGGCAGGGTACATAGGAAGCCTCAATAAGGTTCAAGCCCAAAAACCGGTCGATCCGACTATCTTCACATCGGTTCACTGTGCCACTCCTAGTACCGCCTCAATGAGTCCCGACTCCTCAGGGTCATTAATCCAATGAGGGATGGTAAACCTCGGTTGTAAATGATTCTGAACTCCTGCGTCCAGCTGACCATTTCCCACCAGGAGAAGTCCATGGATACTATACTTGGGTATAAACCAAAGATTCAAGAACATATGAATATGTCTTAAATCTATAAGAGAGTCCCAGAACAGGAAATAATTCCCCCCAAAAGGGTGCGATGAGCCCGACTTCCCATCCTCTCGACCAATGTGAGTTTTTTAAGCGTCGCTGGTCAGACCACCTGATGAACACCTGCCTTTGGAAAGAAGGTCCACGTGTCATCGGATACAGAACTGTTGGGCGTTTCGAGACCTACTGCGAAACAAGAGTATCAAAAAATGGATTGTCCATTTATGGAAAGATATATTTGTTCAAAGTGTCATGTTTCAAAGAGTTGAAGAATCTAAAGAATAAGATATCTGGTAGTGATTCTATAGAAGCTTATTCCATATCTAGAAATAATGGATGCATTTCATTAATGAACTTTTATATCAAACTTTACAATGGGTTATCAACTCGACCATTACAATTATCTCACTGCTTATGTTCAAAATTAAAAAAGAAAAATAAAAGGAATAGTTGGTTACCTCATGGAAGGATGAATAATAAGAAGGGATAAAAATCATGTTCATATAAATAATATGATAATATTAACAAGAAAATATTATACATCGATAAGATAAAAATGTAAACAATCATGTTGTTCTTATAATTTTATTAGTTACACTGAAGATCATTCTGAGCTACACCTTTAAGAATATAATATTCTCAGGATTTATCTTAAACTATTTTCAGTTACTTCTTGAAACTATGTGATTTAATTTCTATTTGAAAATTTTATTCATTTTATTTTGTTTGAAATCATTGTAAAAGTGTGCACTGAGATCATGGATAGGTCTTGTAAAGGGAGACCCTAGTTGAAATATCTTGGACATTTGTATTAAGTGATAACTTCTTGTACTCAGATGGGGGCCCCTAGAAAAAGGGTAGTTACAATAAAAAACACTAAACTCATAAAGAAGAGTGTTTGTGGAGTGGACTAGAAAATTAATGTTCCCAAAACCTCTATAAATATTCTATGTTAAATATATTTCCATTACATTTTTATATTTCTGCTGTTGATTCATATTAAGGAAAATATTTGAACTATCATACCTAAAGAGGGAGGTTTTCAACAAATAGATTTTTTAGGAACTCAATTCACCCCCTCTCAAGTTTTCAGTTATCCATAGTTTGGGAAAACAACACCTATAATCCACATTAATTTCAGATCTTCGATCAATGGATCCAAATAAAATTCAATATCATTACTAGGTTGTTTTTTTCTAGATATAAGCAGAGAAAACATAATGTATTTGAACTTCATACATAACCATGTTGGAAAGTTATAATTTACCAACATTAATAGACATATACAGTGATTACTACTATGTACACTAAAAGGATTTATTCCATCTATAGATAATGCAAGTTATAAGTTTCTCATCTCCTTTAAAAATTTAGGATACTCATAATCAATTTTCTTCCACTGAGGAGAGTCTACTGGATGATGTAGTTTCCCATATTTAATACTTCAATCTGCATTACATGTTAATTTTTTCATAGTTCTTAACATCTATATAGTCTTCTAAATCATTAAATTATAGGAAAGTACCATACAAATTTCAAAGGACTTTATTAATATTTCTTATATGGATCCTCACCACACTTATGGAATTTTATGAGTGATTCATGGTCCTTGTGAAATAATATGAAATCATTTGGACAAGAATTTATTTTTAGTGATCATTCCCATTGAATATTGAATTTATTTAGCATTATATGTTTGGAAATGAAGTTCATTTTCTTTTGGTCAAATATAATTTAAGAGACCAAGAACTTCTATAAATCTAGTGCATTCCATCTTCTTTCAGCTTTCCAATTATATAACTTCAATATAGCTGACAATGTTTTTTATTTAGTAAAACTAGTATACAATGGTCTCATAGAATAACTATTTAACTTCTCAAACAACTTTGTACAATCACAAATTTCATCTTCATTTTCCACTGTCATTTCTTCCATAAGATCTTCATCATCATTTACACTAGTATTCATATAAAATGATCCATAAACCGTAGTATTATCCTAATCTATGTGATTGTTCAGTTATTCCCCATGTTTAGTCCAACATTTATAGATCTAATATATTCTATGAAAAATAAAATATACTTTAAACTCTTCTGGATTAATTTTTATTGAATAAAAATAATTTAAACACAAAAAAATGTATTTGAGAAGGGTTTTATGCATGTTCTATTGAAAACATGATGAAATCTTTGACTCCAAATTCATACTCTTTTGTCGTAAAATTAGCATAAATCAATTTTCAATTCATATACATCCAATTAGGTTCATAAAATGATCGTCTTCTACAAAAAATAAATAAATACACATAAGATACTCATAATCAAAGGTGAATGTTATAGATAATTCTAAGAAAGTGAACCCAACATTTGATTATTTAAAATAATTTCATTATGCTTTGAAGGAAATGGGTAATTGAATTTAAGAAAATAATTACTCCACTAGTTGTAGGTGTTATCCTCTAAATTTATCAAAAATTATCACTAGTACCCGGTATGGTATGACTACTACTTGGAATAGTTCAATCAACATATGTGCATGTCCATAAGAGATGAAGGATGAGTTTCAAGTAACAAAATTCAATAATAACTATTCGTGTTTAAACTAGACCACTAAGTGAATTAATGGAATATATGATACTCAACTTCTTCAAATATGAATCATACTTAAAAATAAGGAACACCATGAGACAAATATATCATAATAAACTACCAAACTCATTTAATATCCTAAATAAACCTAAAACTACCATGCAAAAGAACAAAATCTATCATCAAAACAGGTGCTCGAACAGGTTTAAACAAGACCACGAAGAGAATCAACGTTATATTAGATATAGTGGACTCCCCACCATATTAAAATTCAACTAAAACAACAATTATTCTTGAAATGGAAAATCTCTTCCAAATAAATGATAAGGGAAAAACTCAACAAAGAACAAAAAGGCTCAAAAGTGATTTCCCTGATTAGTTTTTCTCATTATCTGAATGAAGATTCCTTAATTTCCTAATTTATGCTGAACACTATCATTAATCACCCAAAGACACCCCAAAAGTAATATAATAGAGAAACCTTAGATATCAAATTTGAAAAAAGAAATATAAGGGTTACAATCTAAAAAAACAACCAAGTTATATTGAGAAAGAGAATGATTGAAAAACTATTAGGAATGCCTCAAATGGAACCATGCCTCAAAAAGAACTATATATTCTAGCCTTGAGTTAAGTGATAGAAATCTCAAAAAGATTTTTTTTTATTTTTGAAACAATCGATAAGGATTCATATCAATCAAATACATGTTTTTTAAAAAAATCCATTTCTTAAATTTCATAAACTATTTTTCACAATGGACATATAATCAAAACACAACACCAATCAAAGGCACACCACAAACAAAATCAAAAACTTATGGCACATCAAAAACCTAAACCAAAATATGGTCTATACATATCAACACATCAATATAAACCACCTTATTTTAAACACATTTTGTAGGTCTGTTTTAGAAACCAATCACTCATTTTTAAACACCAAATCCATTTTTTAAAAACATTTTCCAAATTTTATATTGAAACTAACCAGTTTACAAAACAATTTAAAAGAGACCAAAACCTTTTAAATTACCACATACTAATTTAAAATTTGAAATCTCATATCAAAATCAAATGGAAACATTTTGAATTTTTAAAACCTAGATTGAAATCCATTTTTCTAAATTCCTCATGAAAATTGACCATTTTTTGTTAGAAAACTTAATGGGATACAAATCCCCTTTTCTATAAAAACAATTAGCATCAAGTTATTTTTTTTTTAAAAAATCACATTAAAAAACCATGAAAAATAAATTAATAGTTTAAAATTGTTTCCATGAAAATATGTGAAACTTGTAAATGTTTAAAACTTTATAAGTTTACTTTGAAATAAATTCATGAGTTTTAAAACACCAAATCCATTTTAGTTCATTTTAATGGAAAACCTATTTTTTTCATTTCAAAACCCACTTTAACATTTAAAATAATGTTTCCTTTTTAAAAACTAAAATTTGAAATTTTTATGAGCATAAAAATGATATATTGGCCACCAACCACACTTCCATATTTCAAACCATAAACCAAAGATCCATTTCAAGAAAGTTTGAATTAAAATAATTTAAAATAATGTTTTTAACTATTTTAGAAAAATTAATTAAAACATTTTCATAATCCATTTTTATGAAATAAACCAACTATGATCATTTTAATAAACACATGATATAAATATCATTTTACAAATTCTAAATCAAAGCATAATTATTAAAAATTTCATAAAAATTTTATAAAGCAAGAATGAATAAAACATTTTTCAGAAGTTAGGAGTTGATTAACAATTTAAATCCAAGCACCATGGTAAAATATTCCTTAGGTATGTTAGGTCAAGGTTCAAGGATCTTCACACACTCCGTGATCATGTCTAACTAGTGTGTATATTACCCTAGGGTCATTGTCCTGGGGAGTAGGATTCCACAACTACAAGTGTCTTTCCACCTCAACAATTTTTAGTGAGTATTTTTATTATAGATTACATTTTTAGGTACAACTAAACATTCCTAACACGATTATCCTTGAATGACTACCTAAATAACGAGGTTCCAATGGGATTTTTTCGAAATTCAATCAAGGGACTATTTATTTATCAAAAACTTGTCTAAAAAAAATATCACACAAGAATAAAAAATCCAAGATTTTACATTACATACAATTTAATAAAGAATCAACATCAAGAAAATTTTACAATACTCATGAAATTAAAAAATATTTTCCAAAAGATCACGAGTCATGATTTTTAAAACAATTCAAAATATATTTTGCGAATAATGAATAATCCAATATTCTCTTAGTAATCCAATTTAAGCAACACCTGAAATATCTCATTAAAAAACATCATATTTTAAGAATAATCTTTAAAAATAACAAACATGACTTGTCGTTATATATCATAAAAACCTTAAAGGATTTATACTTCATTCCTTAATTTATCCCTTGACCCAAATGGGATCTAAACCCCTTTTAACCACACATTTTATTTAAAACCCATCCGAAAACATTATCACAATGCTTGGAATTTCAAGTATCACTTGAAATGAAAATAAAAATATTTATGAAAATATTTTCCAAGTCCAATACATCATTTTAAATTGAAAATACCATTTTAAGGAGCCAATCCTGAAATTTGACAAGTGAGTAACTTGAAACCATATTCAAACCATTCTTTATAGATAGGAAAACACTTTTCAATCTATGAAAACCAAGTCAAAATCCAATTTATTCTATATAAAATCAATGAGTATGATTAATACAATTATTAAATAATTAAAACGCCAATATAATCATCAAGTAATCAATGATTCTGAAATTAAAGAGTCAAGCAAGGGGAAAAACCCGTACCAAGATAAGATGAATAAACCCTTGAGAACAGACATATGAGGACACCAAGGTAAGATCACATGCCCTAGAAATAAAAATCACAACAAAAACAAGAGCCAGAACCCCCTAGGGTTCATCCTAGTGTGTTTATAATGAGGGAGAGGGTGAAAATGAGATGGAAAAAAGAAATAAAAGGAAGAGGAGAAGAAGAAGGTACCTGAACTATCCAAATCCAATCCAGAATCATAAGAGATGGTTAAATATTAGAGGTGGTGGAAGATATGATTCAAATCCTACAATTCCTAAGGATGGAACCTAGACTGATTGCAGGGGGCTTTTTTAACTTGAAGGGTGAGTGTCGACAACAATGGACTTTAGTAGAACCTGAACAAGCAAGCAACGAGAGAGAAGGAGAAAAGATAATATACCTTAGATATGAGGCTTGATTTGTCTGAGAGAAAGTCGACGGGGAGCGTCGGTAGTAGTGGACTTCCGTGAAAGCTCGAGAGGCGTGACTAAAATTAGTTCAGTTAGAGTTTTTTAAAAAATAACGGGGAGAGTTTTATTAGTGTATCCAAAAAAGTGCTGATAAATATAACTTTTATTCAGGCTCAAATAATAAGCACTGATAAAGGTATCTTTATCAGTGCTTCTTTAGTACTGATAAAGAGATATATATATATATCAGTGCTATAGAAGTACTGTTAAAGAATTTATAATTATTGTTATAAATAAATATATTTGTAAATATATTTATAAATATTTTTATAATATTATAAATGCATTTATATCATTATACATATATATATATATATAATAAATATAATATATATATTCATTATTTAAATATATTTATTATAATTTTATAATTATTTATTTATAATTATATAAATACATTTTTTTAAATTATAATTATTTATTTATAATTAAAAATATATAATTTTATAAATATAGTAAATATAAATTTATAGATATATTTATAAATAAATATATTTGTAAATATATTTATAATTATTTATTTATAATTACAAATATATTTATATCATTATATACATTAATATAATTATATATATTTAATAAATATAAATATAAATATAAATATAAATATAAATATAAATATAAATATAAATATAAATATAAATATAAATATAAATATAAATATAGTAAATATATTCATTACTTAAATATATTTATTATAATTTAACAATTATAAATATATTTATATCATTATATATATTTATATAGTTATATATATATAATAAATATATATAAATATAAATATAAATATAAATATAGTAAATATATTCATTATTGAAATATATTTATTATAATTTTATAATTATCTAAATATATAATTATTTATTTATATTTACATGATTTTTTAAATAAATAATATTTATATATTTATATCATTATATATATATATTTGATGGTAGAGGTGAGGGTTTGGGAGTGACGCTCCAATGGCAATTCTAGCGCTTGGATTTAGGGTTATTAGATCATGCAAATCTCTCACTTTCTTGGGTCCATTCTTTTGGATGATGACGAGGATGTTGACGGTACTCATTAGGTTGTGCTGGAAAGTCATGGATCTCGACATGATGATCCCAATGTGAATAGGGAGATTGAAGAGATTTCTTACTAATCTGTGATGGTTGGATCAGATCTTCTCGGAGCTCGGAGGAATGATGTGATGCTGACCGGAGTTGGTAGTGCACATTTGTTTTTTGCAGTGACAAATGCTGCGGTGGTGATCGAAGAGGTCGATACATGTAGACCTACAATGACCTGGGTGTCCCCTTTGATTCATACTGCTCGATGTGAAATTGAAGGGGTTTCAGTCGCAGGAGGGCATTCGAGTGATGCCCCTAACCGAAGGGATGATCTTGTTTAGCATCCACCATCGATGTCTAAGAATTCCTTTGATGGTAGGATCCTCAAGAAAGGATCATCATCTTTTGATGAATCTAATCATGAATCCTTCTTAGAACATCGAAATTTGGGTAAGAGCTCACTAATTTGTAGAGTTGATCTTCCCAAAGGTGAGAAGGCATGGTGACTTGATGATATTGTTTGTAAGATCTCCTTTCTGTGGGGTTTTCATATTAGAAGTGTATTTCATTAGGTAGAGGTTTATTTCACTGTTTATTTTAATCCGATGAATCCAGAATCTGTGGGTGGTCCTCTGGTTCGTTACTTTTGAATTTGGGAATGCTTGCGTGACTGAATGGATAGAAGCCCTTAATTTTTTTTATTAATTTTGGATAATACCCTTTTTAACTGGGTTGAGAGTGAATCCTAACATGACCCGTCATGAATGGATGATGAAATTTTAATGTGTGAAGGGTCAATAATGTTTTTTCATAGGTATGTATTAGGTTTCATAGCATCAATTTGATTTTATCACATCCAAAAATCTTGCATGATACTGCTTCTGCCATTGGTGTTCCGATTCACCTAGATAAGAAGATAGAACACGTTAGGTATGAACACTTTGTGAGAATGCTAGTTGAAATTGATTTGAGTTCCACTCTTATTAGAAACACGACTCTCAATACTCTCACAAATGGTATACAAATCAATGTTGAGTATGGGAATTGTCCTGAGTTCTATCAAAATTGAAAATCTATTGGTCATCTGGACAAGAAATAAAGGAGGAAAGTTTGTGATTTTTGTTGTTTGAAGGGGCATACTTCCAAGGGATGTGATTGTAATGGTAAAATGAATTCGTCCAGGCCTTGTGGTAAGCCATTACCATGGTATCCTAGAAAGCATCTAGTAGAATATATGGATAAGCAGTCTCGAAATCACGGGACTGTAGCATAAAAGAATAAATATTTGATAGGGAATTAGGAGTAGGTAGGAAATTAATTTTCTGCTACTTGTTTATTTTCCATGCATGAATATAAGGATAATAATAGTAATGGGTCTTAAATTTTCATTATAGGCACTGGGATGGAGAAGAATCAGGTTGACAATGTTATCAGTGAGCCTACTACTAAAAATGGGGAACCCGATCGTAGGTGCAATGATTTTACATCAGAACCTATTCAACATGCTGGTAGATCTAATTTAACTGTCATGAAACTCATTATTCAGGATGATATGCACACTAGTGAGGTGGGATAGTCTGCAGATGAGGCTATTGGTTTTGTTCCCGATTGTTATCCTTCACAAATGATGAGAACAGTTTCATTGTGCAACCGCTAGATGTAGAGTCTTCGAGGCATGTTCTATAAGATGATAGGACAGGGAAATATGATGTTCAACAGGGCATGGATTTTCTTCAAGATATTCAAAATGTCTTTAGTTCTTTAGGAGAGTATGGTAAATGGGGTAATTATTCAGATGATGGGAGTGACAAGGGAAAATGGATGGTTCTGCTAGACACCACTCATCTCCGATCTATGAGAAATAGTGATACTGTATCTTTTAATGGTTCTATTGTAAATGGAAAGGTCAAGATGGTCAGTAGTGAAGGTCTTGCTCTAATTCCTCAAAAAATAATGCCATAGAAGGATTATTCCAATCTAATCAGGAATGTATCTTTTAGGTTATCTTCTAAGGAATCAAAGATCCAGCTCAATCTGGAGCAGGAGAGGTCCAACGAGAGGATCCTTGGGATCTTCAATAAAGGAAATTCGTAGTCAGAGTGAGAAACAACTAATGATGATGATGATTCTAATTATGATTATGGAAATTATCCCACTTTTATTGATTTGTAGTTTTTTATCTGGATGATGGCATGTTTCTTTGTATAACCCTGTTTATTTTCTTATTTTCTTATTATCATTTTTATTCACCTTTAATAAATGGCTAAGAGCTTTGGCTTCTGGTTGGACCTTTTTCATTATATATATATATTTAATAAATAAATATAAATATAAATATAAATATAAATATAAATATAAATATAAATATAAATATAAATATAAATATAAATATAAATATAAATATAAATATAAATATAAATATAAATATAAATATAAATATAAATATAAATATAAATATAAATATAAATATAAATATAAATATAAATATAAATATAAATATAAATATAAATACAAATATAAATATAAATATATTTATAAATATAAATATAATTATAATTATGAATATAGTAGATATATTCATTATTTAAATATATTTCATATAATTTTCTAATTATTCAAATATATAATTATTATTTATAATTATAAATTTATAAATTTATAAATATAGTAAAAATACATTTATAAATATATTTATTTATAAATATTTATTTCAAATATATTTTTAACTTTATTATTGAATATATAATCTCAAATATATACATGTTAAAAATGAGTGAAATTGAATAATTAAAAATGAGTACACTTCAAAAATATTGAAAAAATGGATAAGTTTTATAAATTAAAAATAAATTATTAAAAAAATATGTATATATATTGAAGTGAACATGAATACATATTGAAAATATTACAACATACTAAATAAATAAACATATAAAAATATTATAAAATGATTAAATTCAAAAAAAAGATAAAATAAAAAATATTAAAAATGAATAAATAATACCTGACTATAAAAATATTAAAAATAAATAAATAAAGTTTACGAATTAAAAACATAATATATTAAATGTGTCATGTTACTTAATGAAATTCTAAAATGAATATTAAAATTTGAATAAATTATGTAAATATTTTGTGTATGTGTTTCTATATAAGATTTCAATAATTACATAATTATTTTTGTGTGTGCATTGTACATAAAAATACAAATGTACTCATTTGAGCCAGTTCAGTATTTGTATATAAAAATACATTAATTACATATATGTATGTGTAAAATCAATGCACCATCGGTTTGATATATGTTAAATTGAGAAATCAAACGACATTCAATTAATGTTCATTACTAGATACAATTAGTTAATATTTTTAATTAATATTAATTTTTAATTATAAACCATTCTTCACTAAACATATGACTTATTTAATGTAAGCATAAATATTTTGTATTATATAAATCATATTTTAGAAAATATTATATATATTGATATATGTAGAAATATATATGAATATATTTCTATATTAAATGTATTGATGGATAATTATGTATAAAAACCATTAAAAATGAATAAGACATTAATATGTTTTTAATTATCACATTTTATTCATTTACTATATTTATATTATATATATTATTTATATAAATTTATAATTAATATATATATATATATATTGTCACGACCTGTCCTCAGGGCCTGTGCCGGGACTACCCCAAGCCCGCCTTCCATAGGCCAGGGGTTGACGACTAGCACCAAGGCGTATATCCCAACAAAAAGGGAAGACATTGCCTTTAAAAGTAAACAAACACCACAGAGTAAGCCATCAGAAGTAAACACTAAGTAAAATGAGTACAAGTAAGTGCGGAAAGTAAATGGGCTAGAATACAAACCCAAACTGAAAGTAAAGTACAACTAAAAAGGGAGTACAACAACTGAAATGTAAAGCCGCAACGTCAAGCCGTCCACTGGAAGTCCTAACTGAAGGGTGGTTACAGATAGCCTCCACAGCTCCTCGGGTCCAGCCGTTCGCTCCGAGTACGTCCCGCCCAGTGGTCCACCTCCAGGTACCGACCTGCTCCGCAATCCTCAACCACGATTAGCGCTGTCCGTCATCTGCAACCAACACAACATAGTGCGGGCATAGCCCGTTCAGGGGTGAGTATAAGCTACTCAGTAGGGACCCCGAGACCCCCGAAGGTCTCCCAGAACCCACAAAGCATAATCCACAAAAGAAAGATACAATCACGAAGTAACATTCAACACTACTTAGGTATATTCCCATACATATACCTAAGTCATCATTTCCAGTTCGGCTCCAGCATCCGAGTCCAAGTTCGATCACATCCACATAGGATATCATAACACAATCCACATAGGAAAGAAAGTCAATCATATCGAAGATAATGATTGAAATTCAAGACTCAGCTCACACAGGTATACTTCTTCATAAGACGATAGAGATGATCAGATGTAGCCATTGATTCATCTAAGCCATCGGACCCACACATGATCGTTAGGTACTAAACCCCGCAATGACCCACAAAGGATTGATAGGTACTAACCCCCACAATGACCCACACAGGATCGGTAGGCACTGGCCCACACAGGACCGTTGAGCGCTGACCCACACAGGATCTGACCCACACAGTATCGGTAGCACTGATCCACGTAGGATCACTGAGTGTTGTAGTCGTCGCCGTCGAATCCACGGAGGATTTCTGTATAGTCGTCATCGTCGTCGTAGTCGCAATCAACTCTAGGGTTCCCGCATACAACAAACTCGTTTGGGAGGGTCCGCTCCACGAGCCGAGGGGCTGATACATCAACTGACATGAAGTCCGGAGTTGATGTATCCAAAAGTTCCATATCGTCAATAAGAACTCAACGTCACAGACGGCGCGTCAATCAGACGCCCGGTCTGAGAGTTATTGGCTTTTTCGTCCCAGGGGCCCGGTTGGTTTTTAAGTCAAAACCAACCCGACCGTACTCAAACTGCATCCAAACCTTGAGCGGAGTAAGCCAAAAGGTCCGTCTCACTAAGAGGAATCCAATAAAGTCGACGGTACATCAATCGGATGTTCAAAGCTCAAGTTATAAGCGTTTTCGCTCCGAGGGCCCGATTGGTTTCGTGTACGAACCAACCCAGACGAACCCAAAGTTCTCTGAAATCTTGAGTGTAATATACTGAAACGACCATCTCGATCCAAGGATCGCATCGGAACTGATAGTGCGTCGATCGGAGGTCCGTATCCCAAGTTATGGGCAAAAGACCGAAAGGGGTCCCCGAATAGGGGGTTCGGGCCCGGTCCGACCCGGCCCGATACCCCCTGGGTCGGACCGACCCGGGTCCGGGTCCGGCCCATTGGGGCACGACCCGGCCCGGCCTGGGCGTGGCCCGGCCTGGTGGCCCGGCCTGGCTCGCTCGGCCTGCCCAGCATGGCCAGGCGGCTCGGCCGTAACGGCCGAGCGGTAGGGGGGTGGGGCACTGCCCCCCTGGGTCTAACCGCGGCCCCCATGTGGGGGGCCGCTCCTATCGGCCAGCCAGGGGTTACGACCCCCGGCCCTTCTCGGAAGCCGGCCTGCCCGGTCCGGCCGGCCGGTTGCTGCTGCCGTGGGACCGCCGGGGTCCCGCCCTCCTGCTCCGGCGCCGGCAACCGGAAGCCGGCTGCCACTCCCTGCTCTGCCGCGGCCTATGGCCGCGACCTTGGTCCGACCAGCACGGCGCGACGGCGTCGCGCCCCTCTGCCACGGCCCTGCTCCGGCCGCGATGTTTTCGTGATTCTTCGGCATGGCGCGACGGCGCCGCGCATCCTTGCCGCATGATCCCGCGTGGTGCGCCGGCACCGCGCCATCTCCGTTCCAAACCACAACAAGGTCAACAACATAATTAAGGGAGGAGGGTCGGCTGTGTTTGTGCGGTCCGGCCCCCTCCCATTAATCGATAGCAAGCGGCTAAGATTACAAAGAACGCACGAATATTCACGAACATAAATTCAAACCCCTACCTCGAGCATAGTTGAACGAAGGCTCGTCGCGGAATTGAACGTCGCAGAAGAAGGCGTAGCGGAAGGAGAGGGTCGTTGGCATCGCGGTACACGGCGTCGAGTCGTCGATTTCCGAGGAAGTTGTCTCTCACCGTCGCCCGTCGTTGGAGGTTGGCAGCGGTGCGTTCTTCGCGTTCTTCGACGAAGAAGAAGAACTTCAAGCCTTAGTGCTTTTCCCCAAATCCTCTCACAACCCAACAACTCTAATAAAATAAGTGTTTGTCTTATTTTATTTCTCATGCCAAGTATTTGAAATTAAAAATTGAAACAATAAATTAATTGAATTAATTGAGAAGTTTAAACCGCCCAATTTAATGAGGCGTTTAATAATTAGATAAACACAAGAGTTGACTTTCATTTACAGGGGGGTGCGAGTGCGTTACCTAATTAAAAGAGGGGGTTGAAGAAATGAATAGGTGGGGCTTGTGTGGGTCCCACCCCACAAATATCCTACATAGTGGAGTAGGATATAGTGGGTCCCACTCCAACCACCTAGCTTAGGTTAAACTACTTTAAATAAAATAAAATTGGTTGCACCATTTTATTTTATTCTTTTACTTAACCCAAAATTTTAAGTTCCACACCTGAGAAAACGCAACTCCGGAAAAGGCGTTCCTAAAAAAATACCAGCGCTGCGATTCCATCGGTGCCCTCAGAATTTGATTCCGAGCACCGGTTCAAAAGTTAGGAAAAACCCGCTCGTTCGTTCACTAAACGTACCCGAGCTAAACTTCGGAAAATGATTTAGGGCACACCGGGCCTCAGAATCAGGTGCCGTCAGAAACTGCGTTCTTGTAAAATCACAAAGAAAATTAAGAAAAAATTTCCCTTGAATTTTTTTACAGGTCTTTACATATATATTAAATTTATTCATTTTTATTAATAATTGTTTGATTAATAATTTTTTTAATAATATTTTAATTCATTCATTTTTAATTTTCTATTTAATTATTATAATTTATTAATTTTATTTATCTATATTTAATATATACTATTTTTTAATATTTTTAAATTATATTTATGTATATTAATGTTTTTCATTTTTATTAATAAATTTTTAATTAATAATTCTATTTTTTATTGTTTTAATTTAATAATTTTTAACATTTATTTATTTAATTATTTCAATTTATTCATTATATATATCTATATTTAATATATTCTATTTATTACTATTTATAATATATATATATATATATATTAAATTTATTAATAATTATTTAATTAATAAAAATTTAAATATTTTTTTGATTTATTCTCTCTAATTTTTATTTGTTTATTTTTTCAATTTTTTAAACATTTTTAATATTTATTGGTTAAAAATATGGGGAATAGAGGTGGGTCACGTTATGTAGGACCTGACCGTATGTATAAGGGTGGGCTAAGGCCCGAGGGAAGCATATGTTGGGCCTTCACCCACATGGGCCCGTGAAGGAGCCCATATGGTAGTGTGTGGAAAGTGTATATGGGAGCCCATCCTCGTAGTATGCTTCTGAGCTTATGATGAGGTGAAATCATTTATAAAGGAGTGGCATAACCTGCGCAATTCCGATGTGGGATTGGCATGTGTGATTGCGACCTTTATGAGCACTAAAAAATGAATTGATAAAGGTTACCCTTGATTAGTGCTAAAAATAATGCACTGATAAAATTACCATTTATAAACACTAATAAAAAATGATGATAAAACATACGTTTTATCATCATTTTTTTCTAGCACCGATAAAGTCTAACACTGTATATAACACATTTTATAGTATTGGATTCTGAGATATATCACCCCCTTGGGAATTGGTGTCCCTCCTTCCCTGGTTCTGATAAAACACTATTTTGTTGAATATTTTATTGATAATAAATGATATAATTTCCTCACATTGTGTTAAATATGTTTATTTATAAAATATTTGGGATTTGATCATTCATTTGAACACTTGGTGAAAATTTCAGTTTTACCCTTTATAGTGCACTGTAATATTTCGATAATAAATATTTTTATATTTATTATTTGAATTTGAAATTTTGTAACAGTGTTCCTAACTTAATTTTCTACAACTTTTATTCAGGACACTAGAGCTAAATAGTGCATTGTGTTGTTGAAAATGGGCCATGAAATCAAATTTGGGCTGGACTCTCCAGAATGGAAAATCTTATGTATTTCGTCCATAACTCCTTCATATAGGCTTGTATTGAGCCCATATTTTTATAAAAGATATAGGACCCATATAATCACATATTAGCCGTCTGGAAGGTCGACCAATTCACGCGTTTTGGTGGTCAAATGGGAGGTGAAAGTTGGAATAAAATATTTTTCCGAGATTCCCCATTCACACTTGAAACCACTTTGAACCTAGCCTCCCCACCACTCTATAAATTGGTGTTTTTCTAATTTAGTGGGGTTGGGACGTGAATTGTGAAGTTGGGGGCAGAGGATAAGTGGATCCACTCCAATTATCTAACCATTTAAATAAGGGTATCTCTTGAATCAAGGATCCCTTCGACGAAGCCTTCTTCTTCTCCTTCATGTTGTAAGGATTTTGTTTGTGTAATAAATTTCTTTGTACTTCTTTTATTTATTCTCTTTTATTATATTTTATTTAAATTTATTCTTCTCTTAATCTTCCTCTTTGGTTTGGAATTCTTGAGTAGAAACGTGATTGGGTTCTACCCTTTCTAAACCTTTGCACATGCGAAACGTTTCTACGATGATTACGCCACCCATGGAAGAGTAGTCTTTTAGTAATCAATATATCTCTTACCTTCTTCATTCATTTATTTTGAATAAATGATCTACTGTAATTCAATTAATATTATCTATTAATTGAGTATTAATTTTAAATGAAACTAATCAAGCAATTGAACAATAAACACAAATCACGCGAGGTCGAGAATTGTGTGAATTGTGAGAGCGTGAACTTAACTGGTAATTCAAAACCACACAGGATCAATTTGTAGTGTTCAAATATAATCCATAAACTAAATTAATTCCAATTTCCAGAGAGGATATGTGCCTTAATTTACCACTGACCATAAGATAACCTTAGAACATAAATCAAAGCAGGGTGCCGCGATTGCATGTTTTGAAGTTAGCCTAAGGTTAAATTCACTTCATCTTTGTGGTAAAGTTAATTCTCGTAGGGTTCGGGATTTAAAAAATTAAGGTATCACAATTAAGTGAATATTTATTTAAATGATAATGATTAATAAGTTAATGAAGAGGTAGAGTTAGATCGATTACGCCTTTTTAAATATTGTCTAAAAAAACATCTTTTTGTTGTGTCATTTTAATCGAACTTCATTGAAAAATTAAAAACAAAAAAAATGCAATCTTCTTCCAGCAAACTTCTTCTAGTTTCATAAACGATAAACCCCCCCATCCTTTCAAGTAGTATTTTTATTCTCTTTTTATTATTATTATAATACCTTTAATAAGTTGTTTGAATTTACTTCCTTCTTTGAGAGACGACCTTGGTCAGCCACTCTGCTGCACCTAAGTAACCCGAAACCACATTAATCATTTGAAGGCGCCCACGAAAACGCTCTTTCAAATTAGCACTGTTGTCGGGGAGGCAAGTAATTTATTCAACCATTTAGAGGTATTTATTTTATTTTTCATTTTATTATTTTCTTCACCTCTCTCTTTCATCTTTCCCCTTTCTCAAGTTTTCATTTTTTTTCATTCTCTTCTTTTGTTTTTGGACCATCAACTCAAACTTCTGATTTTTAGTTTACTATGGTCCACTTTACTTTTTTTCATTTTTATTTGATTTATGACACGAACTAATCCCAAAGATCTCTTAGATCTTGACCCTAAGATTTAACGTAGCCTTAGGGCTCAAATCAGACATTCTCAATCTAAGGGAAGTTTCAATATTCAACCAGTTGGTGAATTCCTCTCTTCTGGAAAAATTGAAATTGGAAGCAATTCAATTTCAAACATAAAAGAGGAACCAATGGCTGGAAATAATGGAAATTAACTTAATATAACCATTTTAGAATTGGCTGCACCTCATATTAACTATCAACCAAATTGTATTGCATACCCGAATCTCGAATCAGACTTTGAGTTAAAATCTGGGTTAATTCACCTTCTTCCAAAATTTCATGGCTTATCTGGTGAGGATCCAAACAAAAACCTTAAATAATTTAATGGGGTTTTCTCAACCCTTAAACCAAGAAATGTTTCTGAAGATCAAATCAAATTAAGAGCATTCCCATTCCCACTTGATGGAGCTGCAAAAGACTGGATGTATTATTTACAACCTGAAGATGTAACTTGTTGGAACGATTTGAAACGTCTTTTCTTGCAGTGATTTTTTCTAGCATCGAGGACCACTTCTATTCGTAAGGAGATCTCGGGGATCAAGCAAGAACAAGGGGAGTCAATGTATGAGTATTGGGAGCGATTCAAGAAGTTGTGTGCGATCTGACCACATCACCAAATTAGTGAGAAACTCCTCATTCAGTACTTCTATGAAGGAGTCACACCTATGGAGAGAAGCATGGTGGATGCTACAGCTGGATGAGCATTTGTGGACAAGACACCAGTAGCCGCACGTGCATTGATCGACAAGATGGCCCAAAACTCCCAACAATTTGGCGATAGAGGTACAGCACATGTCAGGGGAGTACATCAGCTAATTCCTTCTTCTCTTGAGAGTCATTTGATTGATACCAAGTTATAATAATTGACAAATATGGTGAGGCAAATTGCTTTGGAACAAAATAAATATCTACCCCCTCCTTCAAGGCCTTGTGGAATTTTCACTGAGACAAGCCACCCAACTGACTGTTTCCCCCAACTACAAGAAACAGAAGATTGTGCAGTAGTATTACCTGGGAGACCATATCAGTAGCAACAACAACCACATCCCCAAAATAAGTATGACTCCTTTGCACCAACATTCAACCAAGGGTGGAAGGATCAATCAGACATGAGGTATGGCTCTGGGAAACAACAAAGACCCCCTTTTCAACCAAACTTCCAGCAGTCTCCATCTTACCAATAGGGTTTCCAACAACCCCAAAGGGGATTCGAAGCTCAAACATCAACAAGTCAGAAACAAGGGAATCTCCAACACAAGGTAGACTCTAACACTGATGATCTTTTGAAGAAAATTGTTCTTAATCAATAGAATGAACTGAAATGTCAAGGTTCGAAGTTGAGGGAGTTGAAGACTCAAATGAGCCAGATTTCCACTACCCTCCATGAACTTGTAAGGAATTATTCCAGAAATCTACCTTCCTAACCCACTCCAAATCCAAAGGGGAATTTTAGTTCCATCACATTCAGAAGTGGGAAGCAAACAACTGATGCTTATCCACCTACAATTCCACCGGGATTCACCTCAACTCCAGAGAAGCAACATTCCAAACCAACTGATGAAAAATCCAAGGAGAAAGATAAAGGTAAGAAAAAGATTGACAATGTTCCTCCTAAACCCATTCCTTTTCCAAACAGGGTTGTTCAAACCAAGAAGATGGTTGAAGAAGCAATGCAAAAGGAGGTTTTGGACACATTCAAGCATGTAGAGATCAACATTCCTCTACTTGAAGCCATTAAGAAAATTCCAAGGTATGTTAAATTCTTAAAATAACTTTGTACCAATCGAAGAGGGCTCAAGGGAAATGAGAGGATCAATCTAGGAAGGAATGTGTCAGCACTCATTACACCAACTCTAGAAATGCTGACAAAGTGCAAGGATCTAAGGACATTCACTATCCCATGCACCATAGGGGAGTTACAATTTTCTGATGCACTTTGTGATTTGGGATCTTCCATAAATGTGATGCCTCACTCTGTATTCTCTTCCTTACAGGTTAGTGAGTTGAAGCCGACAAGAGTAGTGGTGCAATTAGCGAATAGAGCTACGACATATCCAGTGGGAGTCCTTGAGGATGTACTTGTCCGGGTAAGAGACATGATCTTTCCAGCAGGTTTCTACATTATTAACATGGAGGATGATTTGGTAAGTTCTCATGCCCCCATTATTTTAGGTAGGCCCTTCCTCAAAACTGCAAAAACTATCATAAATGTCAATGAGGGTACACTTTCCATGGAATTTGGGGATGAAGTTGTGACATTTAATGTTATGGACTCCATGAAGTACCCCTAAGAGGATCACTCTGCATTTGTTATCTCCCATTTTCAACCACCAAATAAAAACTCCATGGAATTTTATTGTCCTATGCTTAGGGAGATTATGAATATTGGTTCGAGTTCGATGTATAAGAGCACTTCCACACATGTTGCTGATACACAATACTCTCTTGGATTTGATTTTGATGTGGATTCATATTCTGATTTTGATCATTTGCACTCTGATTATGACATGGTTGTTGATTATGCTGATGGATTTGATTCTTTATTCTCTGATTTTGATGATGTCTATTCTGATACTGATGCTCTTTGTGCACATATTTCAGTTCCTTCAATGTATCCATCCATACCACACCATCCTTCATTAGAACTCAAGCCATTTACAACAAATATGAAATACTCATACTTGTTGAGTGGTGAGAAATTACCTGTTATCATTGCTAACAATCTCCCTTTTGAAGATGAAGAAAAACTTTTGAATCTTTTGAGGGAGAACATCAGGGCAATCAGGTGGACCTTGGATGTCATATCAGGTATTAGCCCCTCCATTTCCATTCATAGGATTCTTTTAGAGGATGAGGCTAAACTATTAAGGTAACCACAAAGGAGACTCAATCCAACCCTTCTGGAGGTTGTTAAAAAAGAAATTGAGAAATTGCTCGAGGCTGGTATAATATTTCCCATTTCAGATTCTCAGTGGGTAAGTCCTATTCAGGTTGTGCCTAAGAAGAACGGTGTTACTGTTGTTAAAAATGAGAAATATGAGTTAGTTCCAATGAGGGTGAAAAACAGTTGGCGTGTGTGTATTGATTATAGGAAAATAAATCAGTCCACTCACAAGGACCATTTCCCCCTCCCATTTATTGATCAAATGCTTGAGAGACTAGCTGGGAAAACACACTATTGTTTCTTGGATGGATTTTCTGGATATTTTCAGGTTCCTATAGCCCCAGAGGATCAGGAGAAGACTACATTCACCTGTACCTTTGGCACATTTGCCTACCGAAGGATGCCATTTGAACTTTGCAACACCCCAGGTACCTTCCAGAGATGCATGGCGAGTATTTTTTCTGATTTTATTGAGACCTGGATGGAGGTATTTATGGATGATTTTACAGTGTATGGATCCTCATTTTATGAATGTCTAAATAGTTTGGGAAAGGTATTGAATTGTTGTATTGAGAAGAATCTAGTCCTGAACTTTGAAAAGTGTCATTTCATGGTAGAGCATGGAATTGTCTTAGGGCAGGTAGTGTCAAAACATGGGATAGAAGTTGATAGATCTAAGGTAGACATTATTTCATCCTTACCCTATCCTTCATGTGTGCGTGATGTTAGATCTTTCCTAGGGCATGCAGGATTTTATCGGCGCTTCATCAAAGATTTTAGTAAGATTGCTCTTCCTATGTCAAGATTACTTCAAAAGGATTCTGATTTTGTGTTTGATGTTTCTTGCAGGAATTCATTTGATGAGCTAAAAAAACTTCTGACCACTCCACCTATAATACATCCCCCACAGTGGGAGATTCCTTTTGAGCTTATGTGTGACGCCTCCAACTTCGCTGTTGGAGCTGTCTTATCTCAGAGGGTGGAGGGATGTTCACATGTGATCGCCTATGCATCGAGGGCACTGGATTCAGCCCAATCAAATTACACAACCACATAAAATGAGTTTCTTTCTGTCATATTTACTTTAGATAAATTCCGTTCATATCTATTGGACTCTAAAGTAGTTGTTTTTTTCTAACCATGCAGCTCTGAGGTACCTCTTGAAGAAGCCAGATGCAAAGCCCAGGCTGATCCGATGGATGATCCTTCTTCAAGAATTTGATATTGAGATAAAGGACAAAAAGGGGTCAGAAAACTTGGTGGAAGACCACATGAGTAGGCTTACTCACACACTAGAGGATGACACCTTGGACCAGGTACCACTTCGGGACACTTTTCCCAATGATCATCTTTATTCCATCTCAGGTACGCATCCTTGGTATACTGATTTAGTGAACTACCTTGTTGCCTCTGAAATCCTTGCAAATTTAAAGAAACATCAAGTCCAAAATTTAAAGAGTGAGTCAATATTTTATGTTTGGGATGATCCATACCTATAGAGCATGTGTAGTGACCAAGTTATTAGGAGGTGTGTTCCTGATCATGAGTTTGAGTCTGTTTTGAAATTATGTCATACACTTGATTGTGGTGGACACTTTGGACCCCAAAGGATAGCTAGGAAAGTTTTGGACTCTGGATTATATTGGCCTAGAATATTCTAGGATGCCCATGTGTTTTGTAAGTCATGCTCTCATTGCCAACACACTGGGAACATTTCTAAGAGACATGAGATGCCCCAACAACCCATATTATTCTGTGAGATTTTTGATGTATGGGGCATTGATTTTATGGGTCCTTTTCCTAGTTCATTTGTATTTTTGTATATTTAGGTTTCTGTTGATTATGTGAGTAAATGGGTGGAGGCCAAGGCCACCAGGACTGACGATTCTCATGTTGTAGTGGATTTTGTCAAGGCTCAAATTTTCTGCAGGTTTGGAGTACCAAAGGCCATAATTAGTGACCAAGGGACACACTTTTGCAATAGGAATTTTGCTTCCCTCCTTCGAAAGTATGGGGTGACACACAAAACATCAACACCATACCACCCCCAAACAAATGGCCAGGATGAGGTTTTAAATTGCGAGTTGAAACAAATATTGGAGAAAACTGTGCAGCCAAATAGGAAGGATTGGAGCAAGCGATTGGATGATGCATTGTGGGATTATAGGACAACATACAAGACACCCATTGGTATGTCCCCATTTCGGATTGTTTTTGGGAAAGCGTGTCATCTCCCCGTGGAAGTTTATCATTGGGCTTATTGGGTTATAAGGAAATGCAACATGGATTTGGCCCAAGCTGCAATCCAAAGGAAGCTGCAAATTCAAGAGCTTGAGGAGATTAGATTGTCTTCATATGAGAACTCAAGGATATATAAGGAAAAATTAAAATCATATCATGATAGAATGATCCAACAAAAGGAGTTTCATGTTGGAGAGAAAGTCCTTCTCTACAGTTCACGACTGAAGCGGATGCCTGGTAAGTTGTGTTCCAGATGGTTAGGTCCTTATATTGTGTCTAATGTTTTTCCTTATGGTGTAGTGTAGATCACACAATAGGAAACTAGAAGGAGCTTTACAGTCAATGGGAAACATTTGAAGAGATACATCAAGGGACTTCCTACTGATGCAGTGGATTTTATCACACTGCATGACCCCATCATCACTTGAGCACATCAGGCTGTTCCTAACCCTTTCACTTTTATATTATTTGTCCAATTTAAAAATTTTTCATTTCATGGGAATATATCATCTCATGGGTTTACATTGAGGACAATACAATATTTTAAGTGTGGGAGAGGGAACCTTTTATTTTAGTAATTTCAATTGTTTTCCTGTTTAAAAAAAATAAAAAAAAATAAAAAAAAAATAAATTTTTTTGTGTGTTTATTTTTCAATTTTCTCTGTGTTTTTGAAATTTTTGAGCTGAAATGATTCTCATCACAATTTTGAATTGCATATCAATGAGTGAAACAATTTATCCCATGAAACTGAGCTTAAATGAATGCTGAAATGACTTTGTTTCAAGTTCAAATATTTAGTAATTTCATGAAAAGTACACTGAATTTTGAATCACATGCCACATCTCACTGTCTTTATATTTGAAATCACTTTCCTGTGAGGCTTCTGAAATATTATTTTCTTATTCTTTACATTCACCTCACTTCTTGAGAGAACCAAACCATGCTTGATTTAACCAGAATTTTATTTATTTCTGTCAAAACTTGAGGGTTTGAGGTACATATGTTTATATGATTGAGGCATTTGTTTGCTATTAAAGCCCCTACTTCAAAGAATCTTTTTTATAATGGACTAACTTGAAAATTTAATACTTTTAGCCCTTAGAATCCATGCACATCCTTTTAGGTTAGCCACATTACATGCCAATTTTCCCTATCCAACCAACTCTTGAAGTGAAATTGCATAATCTAGTTGAGCTTAAGTGTGGGGGAAGCTATCTTGCGTTGTGATACCACATTCTATGATACTTTGGGGGGAAATTTAAATTTTGTAGAGATGTGTTTGCTGCTGAAGAAAATCATTATATTGAAAGCTGTTCCTTTTCTGGAGCTTTCATGACAAGTGAAGTTGTGCCTTTTCTGGAGCTTCTAATTGAGGTAGAAAGTTGTGCCTATCTGGAGATTTCAAGAAAATCATGTTTGAGAAGATTGACATTTTTGTTGCTGAATTGATGAATGGTGAAAACCTTCGATGAATTTTCATGATGATGGATCTAAATTGATAATATGAAGATTAATGAGGATACCATATTTAAGTGAAAATTAGATTAATGCAATTTTTCTTCAAAAAGAGTCAATCCCTCCTCATTCAGACTCATAATTTTTCACATCTAAATCCTACCAACCAAAAGCCACAGAACAACCCTGAAAAGTCCTCATGATAAACATATGTCCTTGACTCACATCGAGTGGTGATGTAGTAATTTATCAAGCCTATGGTGACCCTTTTATGATTTTGGATGAGAAAGACATTGCAAAAAAAATTGATATTTGAGTGATGAGAGAAAATTCAAGCGAGGTAAGTGTTTTGTACATGGGAGGATAAATGAAGTGGAAATATATTGAATGATATAAATGGAGAACTTGAAATAAGTTTTTTTATGAGGCATGGTATCTTTTTATTCTTGGAGTTAAATTGATTGATCTCAAGGATATGTGTTATAAAATTGGTTTTGATTTGATATTGATGTTTACTTGACATGAGGTTTTGCCCAAGAGTGCAAAAGGGTAAGTGTGGGGGAGTTGATAAAACACTATTTTGTGGAATAATTTATTGATAACAAATGATATAATTTCCTCAAATTGTGTTAAATATGTTTATTTATAAAATATTTGGGATTTGATCATTAATTTGAAAATTTGGTGACAATTCCAGTTTTACCCTTTATAGTGCACTGTAATATTTCAAAGATAAATATTTTTATATTTATTATTTGAATTTTAAATTTTGAAACAATGTTCCTAATTTAATTTTCTACAACTTTTATTCAGGACACTAGAGCTGAATAGTGCATTTGGTTGTTGAAAATGGTCCATGAATTCAAAGTTGGGCTGGACTCGCCAGAATGGAGAAGCTTCTCTATTTCGGACATAACTCCTTCATCTGGGCTTTGATTGAGCCCCAATATTTATAGGAGATAAAGGACCCATATCCGAACATATGATACTTCTTGAAGGCCGGCCAATTCATGCGTTATGGTGGTCAAATGGGCGGTGAAAGTTGGAATAAAATATTTGGCCGAGATTTTCCATTCACACTTGAAACCACTTTGAACCTAGCCTCCCCACCACTCTATAAATTGGTGTTTTTCTCATTTGGTGAGGTTGGTACATGCATTGGAAAGTTGAGGTCAGAGGATAAGTGGATCCACTCTAATTATCCAACCATTTTAATAAGGGTAGCTCTTGAAGCAAGGATCCCTTCGACGAAGCCTTCTTCTTCTCCTTCGTGTTGTAATGATTTTGTTTGTGTAATAAATTTCTTTGCACTTCTTTTATTTCTTCTCTTTTATTCTGTTTTGTTTAAATTTCTTCTTCTATTAATCTTACTCTTTTTATGGAATTCTTGAGTAGAAACATGATTGGTTTCTACCCTTTCTAAACCTTTGCACATGCAAAACGTTTCTACGATGATTACGCCACCCATGGAAGAGTAGTCTTTTAGTAATCGATCTATCTCTTAACTTATTCATTAATTTATTTTGAATCAATGAGCTACTGTAATTCACTTAATATGATCTATTAATTTATTTTTCATTTTAAATGAAACTAAGCAAGCAATTTAACAATAAACACAAATCACGCGAGGTCGAGAATTGTGTGAATTGTGAGAGCGTGAACTTAACTGGTAATTCAAAACCACACGGGATCAATTTGTATTGTTCAAATATAATCCATAAACTCAATTAATTCCAATTTACAGAGAGGATATGTGCCTTAATTTACCACTGACCATAAGCTAACCTTATAACATAAATCAATGTATGGTGCCGCGATTGCATGTTCTGAAGTTAGCCTAAGGATAAATTCACTTCATCTTTGTGGTAAAGTTAATTCTCGTAGGGTTCGGGATTTAAAAAATTAAGGGATCATAATTAAGTGAATATTGATTTAAATGATAATGATTAATAAGTGAATGAAGAGGTAGAGTTATATCAATTACACCTTTTTAAATATTGTCTAAAAAACATCTTTTTGTTGTGTCATTTTAATCGAACTTCATTTCAAAATTAAAAACAAAAAAATTGCAATCTTCTTCCAGCAAACTTCTTCTAGTTTCATAAATGATAAACCCCCCCATCCTTTCAAGTAGTATTTTTATTCTCTTTTATTTTATTTTTATAATACCTTTAATAAGTTGTTTGAATTTACTTCCTCCTTTGAGAGACGACCTTGGTCAGCCACTCTACTGCACCTAAGTAACCCGAAACCACATTAATCATTTGAAGGCGCCCACGACAGTGATCTTTCAGGTTCCCATAATTGGAGTTCCCACCTATTCCCATAGGAATAAGCACTCTTCTTCCAAAAGTGATTCCTAATATGTATCCTTCTGCAACCATCTCTCTATTGACTATTTATGTATAATCCATAATATAATAAAAGAAAATCTTTGAGTGAATTTCTAGTTTCAAACCCAACTCACAAATTCTTTCCTTCATGGATGCACTTGTAGCAACATCCAATGTAAAACAAACTAAATTCATAAATTTTTTTGTATACTCCATTACCGAGAGATTCTCCTACTTCAAACTGAATAAGTCCATTGTTCTAGAAATTCTAAAAATGTGAGAATATAATAATTTTTTGAAAAATTATTCAAAATCATCCCATGGCATGCGTTGGTCCAATTTAGCTTGACCTGCTAATTCCCACCATTGGAATGCTAGATCCTTCAACATATATATTTTCAATTTTACTTTCAGCTCTTCTGGACCCCCAAGGAAATCTAATATTCAATTCATACTATTCAACCAAACTTCTTCTTTTTCCATCTCATAATACCCCTAAAAGATGAACGGATTATACTTTTGTAACTGAAATTAATGGTATACTTTCCATGTTTCATCTTTTTGATAACCCCTACCCATGTCTTAAAAATACTATACAATGCTTTGGACTAAGTGCTGGTACACCTGTGGCTCAAGTGTAACCATATTCTTAGTAGCTTCATTCGGTTGGTTTCTATGACATCTAACTGGCACCATTTACTATAACCAAAATGAACTCCATTTAGTCTCACTCACTAGAAACTGAAGCCTTAGAGTTTCTCAATTACCAAACCTACAAGTTCCCCAACCATGTTTTTAAAAAAATACACCATGTTAACCATTTTCAAAATACTACCACCATGGTTTCCAAAATATCATCAATTGAAAACAATTCCAATGTTTTTCAAAAAGCATTACTTTTTACCATTTTCATAAATCATTAACTAAATAACAAAAAATGCAGTCCAAGTAGGAATTCATACTATTAATTCATGTCATGCAGCTCTAATCAGCTAAACCCATGACAATGAGGTGAAAAATTACCTAGAAGTATCTTAAAATACATATGTACCCAAATTCCCTGGAAACTTTATGTTCAACATAAAGTGGTTAGTTATGCCTTTTTATGATCTACATTTCAGGTTTCAAAAATCATACTACTTACAACCATCCCAATATATAGAATGAGACTATTTCCAACTCCAGGATTGAATAAAACCCAAATCATTTCTTATGTCAAGAACTTAACAATGATGATACCATTTTCACCAAAAAGATATTCGGAGCGACCAAAATTGATACCATTTTTTCCAAAAAGAAATTGGAATCGACCAAGATTGATACCATTTGTAACATCCCACCCATCATCATTATCTTGGGAAGATGTGGTGGTGTTTATGGGCCTTAGGTGATGTACCCAATACACCAAAGGTTGGAAATAAATTCCAAGGGACTCAAGGGAATTTGGGGGATGATTTTCCCTTTAAATATAAAAAATAAAAACTAAAACAATAAGAATAACCAAACCTCTTTATGATGCATGGGTATAGAATAAAAATCAACATAATAAAAAAACCATATCAAAGTATAAGTGGAAATAAAAATACATACTTAAAGGAAACCAAAAGGACCGATAAAACTCAAAGAAAACAAAGTGACATCAACCCAAAAAATCTCAAACTACTCCAATCTCTAACTTGACAAGCCATTCCCATGATATCAAGAAGAGTCACTAAGGAACTAAGATAACTTGACTTTACCTATATCTTGATATATGAAATCTATAAATTCATAATAGTTCCCAAGAAGGGGATGGGTCTAAAATCATTATGATTTCCTCAATGAATTCTCAACTCATTCCACTAGGACAATAACTGGTTAACACAATTTATAGAAAACAATTTAAAATAGTTAAAATAGTTTATTTCAAATCCAAATCATTTTTCTGTATAAATCAATAAAAAAATACCTTTAAACCATTTCTCATCTCATTTAGCATACCCATTCCATGATTCCAAACATCCACACATGCCTACCCAGGTGACAATTCCATACTTAGGAGTGGTCTCTTGTCGATCCACCAATTCTTCACAAGGTGACCAATAATAGGTTCCCCAATAGAACACACCACATAAATAGGGTCATGTCTAATGAAAATAAACTCACACCAACCTTGTATTTCAAAATCCATGCCAAGAAATTTTAAATAAAACCTTTATTAATTTAACACATTTAAAAAAATATTTTCCATGAATCAAAGTAATTTAATAATTTTAAAATCAACATTTTAAAATTATCATTCAAGAATATTTTCCAAAAACCAACCGCTTTCCCAAATTTCCATGACCATCACTGTTGGCACTGAAAATCGTGCTCATTGAAGGCATGTACAAATCTATGGTCAGTTCAAAGCTAATCCAGACCCAAAAATGGCCTCAAAATCTATCCAAATCATCAAAGGGCTCTATTTCACAAAGATAATCTATAGAGTCCCCTCAACAACATGACAATGAAGAAAGGTTGATGGTTTATTCACAAGTCCGATGAGGCACGACCGCTTCACATCATCCCTTTTCTACATGACAAACAATGTTAGTTCCTAGACTCCATGATCGTGAGTGTCGGTAACGATGTCTTCATGAGTCTGGCAGATCATGGACACTTAGTAGTTTCACTCTTTCTCTACACCAAGCCCTTCAATTTACACTTTAACGGTCCCTTGGTGAATCTGAATGAGTCCGACATCACCCCATCGCTCCACAACACCATTTTTTCTTTGTGGAACCTTTTTTTGTTCTTTCCATCAAGCACCATGAGCACTGCGTTCCCCTATTTCATATAAATAGAGGGTTCACCCCCTCCAAACCATTTTTTCTCCAACCTTTTACCTTTTGACCTCCCATTTCGCGAGGCTTCTAAGAATTGAAAAATTGATATAAAAATGGATTGACCAAGGTACTGAAGCACTACAAACAATGCATTGATATATTCTTCATGGACCCTACTTGCAGGGATTCCCTTCATGAATTAATTAATCATTCATGAAAGAGTGAGCCCCTTCGGGGTGCTTAAGCCTCTGCAAAGCATTATGTCTTCCCGGAGCACTCTCCAAATAATGATCTCTTTTCTAAGGTGAAGCCCTACCCCACCAATGTTTTTTCTTTGAGAAGAACCTTTCCTTTTTGAAGACCCATTCCTTCATGAAGCTCTTTTCCTTCACTAATCTCTTTCTAGAGGGCCCTCCAGCTTCACAAACCCCTCTCCTGTATGGCCATCCAGGATCGTACGAAGTGATTCTATGATCCCTAGGGTGGTGTTTCATATTGCGTTGCCCTACCTTATGATTCTTCACATATGTATTCTAATAGCTAGCTATGATAACGTAGACCCATTGATTGACCACTCCTTCAATTCACTCACGTCCGTCATTTCTTGTTCCTTCCCTTCCCCAAGTGTGGGTTGGTACAAGTTATGTAAGTCCAAGGGATGAGGAGTGAGTCCTCTTCATATGAGATGTTGGACGTTAAACTACCAAGCACCCACGTCCTCAACACATGACATTAAACTATAAGTTGATGCATGTGTGGAAAGTTTTAAAATACTAGACAGGGGATGGGATTAGGAAACTTTTTCTTACCCCCTTTCCCGATCTTCTCTCTCTCTCTCTCTTTGGGATTTTTCTCTATGTGCACCTCAGGAAGTCTCCACATAATCCCTGAAACACCTTGATAGGGTGTTCCCTATACATGTAGAAATATCCTCCACATACATAGGGATATAATACTTGGGATTACCGTTTGAAATAAGTCCCAATCTCTATCTACCTGGGCCGCTAGCCATGTGTATGCCCCATGCCATCCCTCATGGCCGCACCCTTCATGACACGATTGTTAGGTTTGTTGTTACCTCTTGTTTCCCACACCAATCATGACTCACATGTTCTTAGAGTAAGAAACGACCATGAAATCTACTTTGGTCCACTAGGCATGCATAATCCTTAGCCCGACTTTGGGATGCTAGCCATGTGTTAGCCTCATGCCAAAAACCTTGGTCCAACATGGCATTAAACTACACCTTATGAACCATGTCAAATTTAATACCTATATTTGAAATAAGTTACCTAGGAATCCTCTACTAGGTTCAATCCCATCACTCCCTACAACCCATCTATACCAACTACTTCATGTTGGTTCACCATCGTCATGTATGACATTAAACCACACCTTCTGAACTACATGGGTTTTGATCCCTTTTGGGTATGTAGGAAGCCTCTACGAGGTTCAATACCAACTAATGGAAAACCCCAGTGCTCCCTTATAGGATGTAACCTCCTAATGTAAAATATTCCCTTTTTGGAACACATCTCTTGGATTCACCCTTTGAGGTGTTTTGATCCGTCCACCCAGGAGACTAACTATACATAATACCCACACTTCACCATACTCCTCCAACCAAGAGTAACCCTCTTGTAAAGGGCCGCTAACCATGAATAATCCCCTGGAACATCTTTGGGTTGCTTTCCTTTGTGTACTCTCTGATTCAATGCTCCCATCATGAACTACATGGACTTTGATCCCTATATTTCAAAAAGGGTATGTTGGAATCCTCCCCGAGGTTCAATCCCATCACCCATTTTCCATCTTGGTATTTTCTTAGAACATTTGTGTCTCAGGAAGATCAATCCCCAACCCGGAGGTTCTAATTCCTTCAGGTCCTTACCCATGTGCTCTATTTCTCACAGGCCGCCTCCCTAGGTGTCCCATCGCCCCACCAAATTATATGGACTTTGATTCCAAACCATCTTGAAACGTAGGAAGCCTCCATAAGGATCAAGACCAAAACTATCATCTTCACATCAATTCCATCTCATTCATACCATCCACTTCACCAAATCCTCTATTATTTATCCTGATTCTTACCCAAGTTGCCACATCCCAGTGAGATCATGCCATCCACTTCCTCACTAATTCTAGCAGCACACGGACAGCTAACCATGCATAAGTCTCACACATCATATCGAACCAACCAAGAGTGACCCTCTTATGATGGGAAACTAACCATGTGTAAGCCCCAAATCATCACTCCAAACTACATTTTTTTGACCCCTGTCCTCTAAAAAGGGTATGTAGGAAGCCTCTATGAGGTTCAATCCTAGCTAATGGTAAACCTTGGAATCCCCTTTTTGGGGTGCACTTCTTTGATCCTTCGTTTGTGATGTACAGATCAGACTTCATGGTGTGAAACCTTCCCTTTTTGGGACGCACCATCTTGGGTTCATCTTTAATGGGCGTTTTTCTCTATTTAATCGATAAACCTTCCAGGTTCTCCCACCTAGGGATATACCAATATGATCCACTCTTGTCAGTGTTTTGATTAGTCTGATTTGTCTCCCCTAGACATTAAACTCATGGTATACCCCATGTTAAATATGGGAATCAGAGGAAAAAATAAGAGACATGCCTCCAGAATAAGTACCTCATGATCAATGTGGGATTTCTCAAGCTTCCACGCCCTCGAGAAGCCCTCTAATAAGAGAGAATTCAGGTGTACCAGGGTTCCAGCATCCAGTCATGCCAGTGATGCCCAACACGACTACTCTTCTGAATGAAGGTTACTACCCTGAATTGACTCTTCGGAATGTCCAGATAGGGGAAACATAATTAACCGAAATCTACAAAGACATGACACCAGAGAGAGTTTCTTGAACAACATGTTAATCTCTAAGGGTGACCCAGAATAGGAGAATAATTTTGAGGTGGAATCCAAGGAAGGAGAGACTGACATACCATCATCCCATTTTGACCATGGATAAAACATCACTGAAGAAGTGATTAATGCCTCTAGGATTTTCAAAACGGAAATGTGGGGTACAATATAGTTGTCAGCTTCATCGACACATGCATGTGCGTGGGCGGTGTGCCCTGGTATAAAGCATCAAAAATAGAAACAGTAAACCTGGTGTGAATATTTTCTCCGTCAACCATGGAGATTAGTAGCATTCGAGACATCATAAGATAAGTGTGTCATTAGATCCAGCTATCTGGTTCCAGGTCTCACTGAGCAAATAATGGGCATGGTGCTAAAAATCACTAGAATTTGTGGTATTTAATCATTGGGCATTCCGCTCTATGAGATTGTCATCACTGATCTATCAATCCATTCATTGAAGACTGAATGATGATGGGTCTCTGGGAACTACTTTCCTACTATTCATACTGATAGCAAAATCTTCCTACCTTGTAGAACCTAGGCTATGGGAAACCAGTCGCCTCCTACCTGCAGAAGTAGGGGCAGGGAAAATTCTAATATGGTAACCCTGCAAGGCTCCACCTCTTCCATGAAGTCATCCACAATCATGGATACCGGGCACCCACACCCAATATCACCCTCATAATTTATCTAGAGAAGGGTGATCAAAACTCTTATCCAATAGTACGAACAAGAGGGAGTCATCCCAACAAGGGATATAGAACACTAGGATTTGGATACTTTTATGCCTCACCATCCTCATCTCCCCAAGGGCCACGTATAGATCTACTACTCCCCACTCCGATGTCCAACCGAATTTGGAGCCTCTCCCCAGAATTCCCTTATGACTCATTCCCCTATGTCGATGAGGTAAGGGACATCAGAGTTATCCCAAAAATGAACACTGCTCAAGAGTTTCCATAGAGGGCTCCCACCAAGACACCTCAGAACCACCAATATCCAGTCCTTTAGACTAAGGAGAAAATGGTCTACACCACTACACCACCGGCCCCAGATCTTCTGAACCGATGTCAATGTTTGTCATAGGATCAGGACAATTCCCATCAGGGGGTGTCATCTTCTAATGCATCAGTGACCCTTTCCACCACTGATGCACACTATCAGATCCCTATCATTTTAGGATAGGGGAATGTCTATGCCCAATTGGGATTGAGACCCTAGCTACCCCACTGGTAGGTTGGTCTGACTCCTCTAGTCTCTATCATGGGAAGTTTCCATCATGGGCTGACTTGTGACAATGAAGTTCAGTATGAAGGTCCTCCCCGTACTATCCTAAACCAGAGTAGAAATCCTTACCACCCTCGTAATCAACATGGAGGTTCTTCCCATGTCACCAACAATAGTCCAAGCAGAGGTTCACCCTGTCTTGTTAAAATACAATGTAAAGGTCTTCTTTGTTCCTATAATTTGAGGTATAGAGATTCTTACCATGTTTTAGGTTATCAATGAGAAGTTACTCCTTGAATCATCAGTAGCTCTAGCAGAGGTCATCCCCGTAGCAGCATCGACCTAAGACAAGGTCCTCCTCGTTCCATCACCCACCAGCATGGAGGTCATCCCCATGTTCTATCTAGCTCCAACATAGAGGTCCTCCCCATATTCTCACCAGCTCCAGGAGAGGTCCTCCCCACTCCAGAATTTCCATCCATGAAGGTCCTCCACGCGCATCACGCAACGGACACAAAGGTCCTCCCTGTGTTCTATTTTACATATGCCTGGATGATCCTTACACACTAGACCACCTAAGCAGAGGTACTACCCACTCCAACATCAACCCACATAGAGGTCCTCCCCATGTAAAAAATATACCTTTCCCTAAAGAACCATAATATGGTAAAAGAGTGAACTATCACCGCCAAAGGGAGAATCCTAAGACGTTCTAGTTCGTGGTCAATACCTTTTTATTTTTAGATTATGAAGAAGGAAACTCAATGATGGATCCTTCCAGCCGATCCTCTATATCAGGGTATGGGGCAGGAAACTGATGTGTCAGATTCATCCTCCTGGAAGGTGAAATTCATTAGATCCCTGAAACCCTCCGAAGGTACATACTGGAAGAGGAATACTTGGATTTTTTCGAGGGTCTTTCCAGGAAATCATCTATATTATCACCGATATCATTCTCTACCTTAACATGAGATCATGGAGAGTTTTTCTGGGGAATGGTAGTTGATGGGAATGAGCATGATCCACCACCAATGATAGTTTCCTTCACATAGGAAGTGTCAGTCATCACTCCATCCTACATGCACATGATAATACAATCTACATCGTCCCTGAGAGATAGCCTAGTGATCAGCAGCCTGTCAGCTCGCACACGATTCTCTCCACCGACTATTCCACCAATGCAATGATCTACTTAAGTGCCATTACCAATTCCCCAACTACCCCCATTCAAGGAATGTGAAACTAGATGCCAGATCCTGCTTCTAAATATAAAAGCTTGTGCAACATCCTTATCACATACAAGTTCCACAAGATATTCTATCCGATTGTGACTCTAGACATTAACATCTCAGATTCCCTCACATAGGATGAGGTCATGTGTTTCTTCCAGACTCTCTGGGAGATGTATTTCCACCTTCTTCACCATCATTTGATTTATTCAAGGATCCAATAATAGTATGATGATATCAGTCAGCAATGTTGCATCGTTGACCTGGCCGCGCTTCCCATTGCTCAACATCCCACATCATTTGGTTATCATCGGACCCTCCAAAATGATGCATTATGAGATTTAATGTGCTCCAAAAAATTATTTTCAAGGCGTCCCCACATGTCCATATCCATGGTTGGGGATAGTATAAATCTCTGCACTTCAGTACTATCCTATGCGAGCATGGATTATCTGGTAATATCAAGGATATAATGCTAGGTGTAGTGATAGTGAACATGGATGAACTCAATCTACTTAAGGAGAAGGATATCGAGATATAGATCGTTTAAGAGAATCTTCCCCTAGAAATAATGCAACATCTTATGGACCCCCATGTCGTTATCACTCACCAGCAAAGAAACTTGCTTAGCCTTACTGATCTTACTGATTCATTTCCTATCGGTTGGGGACCAGCAAGGGAAAAGGAAACACTAGGACCATTAATCCCTATTAACCATTTGGATCGATGCAGAAGTCAAAAGATGATCCTGAGAAGGCCACACTGTTTCAATAGCTCATTTAATTAAAGAAGGAAATTGATGATCTTCTTGTTTAAAACTTTGTAGAATAGAATCTAGACTATGGTGATACGTGTTATGATCCTATATAACCTCTACCGGGGAAGTAGGGGAAACCATAGGTTCTTCTCAGTGATTTTCCTTTCATCGATCTCGGAAAGCCTGCACATCTCGATAGGGCAGATGGAAGAGTTTATGGAAAATGGTTGTGGTATGCATTGAAAAATCCACCTAAGATGCTTGAGAATATTCTCTGAGACCCAGCTCTATAATAAATTCCTCCAACTGCTCCTCAAGTCACTCTTTATATTATTCCCCCAGCCGCTCCGCAGTCCATTCCTCCAACAGTTCCTCGAGTTTTCCCTCTATTCACTCCACAAGATGCGGAACTGAATTATCTTGTAAAATAACCCAACATTGAAATGGTGGTCAGGGATACTAACCAAGAAAGGAACCCCCACCAGGATGATCACATGGGTGATCTCATTACTCTTCTTGATGGTCTCGAAACATGACAGGTGGTGATCCCACCTGATGGAAAACCATATCCGACGTGGGTAAATGATATGACAACACCCCTAGATTTTGGGAACCATACTTTATCCCCTTAAATGGGATGGGTGACCCACTGAAGCATCTGGACCATGTCATCTCAAAGTGTGGATCCATGCTAGGAACTCTAGTACAACAATATTCCACCAAGATTTGGTACTTCGTATAGACACTGGAAGGGCCTGCATTTGTATGGTATATCTAGTTACCCATTTGGTCCATAACTAGTTGGGAAGATCTTCATAGGTAGTTTCTTTATCTATTTAGATCCACCACTCGCAAGACCAATATTGATGACCTATTCAAGTGTAAAAAAACAACCAGATGAGCGCATCATAAATTTTTTTGCTAGGTGGAAAGGCCTCATGAATTCCCTTGACATGCCACTGACTCAAGAATAGTTGTTGACAATGTGCATGGGGAATGTGAAGACTGAGCTGGTCCCATCCCCCATCACTCATAATTTCCTAGGAGTATTTCAATATTTCTCTAAAAAGGATCAACACCTAGATTAATCCTTCAATTAATCCAAATAGGCACATCCGTTGCCTCCCATAACTCTTTCCTGAAGATCCACCAAAGATGATCCTACTTCTGTAGCACAGGTAGAGCCCCCATAGACCGCTAGAGTTGTTACTAGAAGAGTCACATCCACATACTTGTTAAGGCCCAAAACCTCAAGCCCAACCTTAGGTTCAGCATCACCCGCCTCTAAATCAGCCGATGTCATCACATAATTCACCACTTTCACCCATGAGAGATAATTAGGTTCCATCTCCTCACCAGGCTCGAGCCCCTCATTAGAGCTGGGATCCCAACGCTCTTATCCATGATAGGAGAAACCAAACCTACTCGTTTAAAGAATCTTAGATCCCAAATTATTTTCATAGCACCTTAGATCAGGGAATCCTAAGGTAACTTGACTGTAGGAGGCCTGAGGAGGGTGATCTCATTGATCACCCCAACTACCACCCCTATAAATGATTCCTTGGATATACTCTTAAGCAGTTCTATGTTTTCAAGGATTGGATCCAGGACCAGGTTGACAACAATATAGTCAGGTTGGGTCCTACCCTAGCATTGGTGGTATGTATCTATACAAATCTAAATAGTGACAGTGAGGGTGAATAACAATAGGTCCTCAGATGTGGGTCTTAGAAGTATAAAAATTGGTTGGCCTGTAGGGTCGTCTCTAAGGCCCACAATATAATCTGTACCTGTGTGAATTAGCCCGAGCCTTCTGAATTCTCCATGATTTATACCACTATCTCTTCTGTATCTACAAATTAACCTTCTTATCATAAGATAAGGAACCATCAGTTCAAGTAAAAGAATTGCCCCATACCGATGCCAAAGATATCTCGTACTCTTCGTGAATTTATTCCTCCAGAGATGGGGGTCACCCCTATAATCCACCCAATGTTAGAGGATTCCTGGAGTGATGTTCAGGAGTATGTATTACTAAATATCATCAAATTGCTGGACCCCTAAATTTTTCTCGGTGATAAGGAGCGCCAGGATGGCCTTCTTGATGTCCTACGTCAGCACCATCGTCTGCATAGTCATGGCTATGTGAACCATCAGAATGATCAGGCCAGTACTTCCAGCCAAAATGTGCATGACACTAAGATCAGATAGTAGGCTCATTAAAGAGTTTGAGATGCACAACCCTCTTATCCCAACTTGTTAGGCTTATCTCCACTACTGTTCATGTTACTCAATCAAGCAGAGCTGTCACGGTTGTACCATGATTAGCCTCATACAACCATGGCCAAACCTCAGTCATATGATAGTCAGCCCATAGTCATTTTGTGTGATTTAACTAGTGATCAATACGATGTCCCCAACACCTTCCAGAATATACTGGCTTGACTAGCAATGCCCATCATATTGCCTACCGTGGAGCAGCTCCTTGCTAGTAAGAATGTGCGTATAGTACAGAAGTATGATGTTATCAAAAACCTTTCCAACATTCCTACAAAGACCTCAATCATAAAATATATCTTCCCATCAGAAGATATGCATGAATATCTCATAAAGGATATGAAAAGACCCCTCCAGTACGAAGAAGAGATAGTGGTCATAGATTCTTTCCATACCGAGGAAGTTGAAAAAGCTGAATTCCATGCCATCATCTCATTCTTAGGGGAAGATGAAGGTTCTCTATTACATGGGAACATTCATCCACTATATATTATAGGCAATCTCAATGTTATGGATGTCCACCGCTGTCTTGGTGACACAAGTTCTAGGATCAATCTTATCCTGACCTATACACTCCACAAGCTAGCACTCTCTAAAGAAAATATGAGTCCCTATGACCTGAAGAGTCAAGGTTATGACTGGATAGAGTAGAGGATGTTTGGAAAGATCTATCTGAAGACCTAGTTCAGTATTCTAATTTCCAGTATCTAATCCATAGTCATCTTTAAGGAAACTTCCTATAATGAGTTTATGGGTAGACTCTGGCTCCATCTACATACAACAGTTCCCTAATCTTATCACCAATTCATCAAGTACTCCCTTAATGGTCGAGTGGGTGTGCTTCTGGGTGTGGCATCTACCTTTTCCTCTTATGAAGCCCACTATTTATACGCTGAATACTAAAAGAGTAAAGAAAAGTGGGTTTGAACTAATGATATTTAGTGCACTACTCCTTTAGATGACATGTGGGAAAACTTGGATAATGCTTTCATCCTCCTAATTCACCGGTTGGAGGCCACAATCTTGGACTTGGGACACTTTTATTTTTTTGAGAAAAGGGGGAAGCACATTACCTAGTACAAGTAATTCCATAAGATCAGGTCATACTCCTATATAAATTAGGATCAAGTGATCCTAGAGTCCCTTAACCCTATAAGTTATTGGAACATTTTCCCTATGTCAACAAAAATACACCATAATTGCTTATTCCATTGATCTAGATTGAACCGAATCAAGACAATGTGCCACTATTGCTTTGATATTATCAAGCATGGACCCTTGGGTTAAATGCCTGATGGGATTAGGTTGACACATTTTTTCCCCATGGTATCAGCAGTACAGGGGTCTCTCAGTGAATATTTTACCAATCCCCAGGCCGATACTATCATTCCTATATGGTTAGATAACTCAGAAGAATTTCCCCCCACTGATGATCCTCTCACCTCGAATGATGAAGGGGATTTGGAAGATGCTCCCCTTTCATTCAAAGAAGGTGTCTCCAACACCTTTGATGAGTTGTTAAAGGTGAATCTCAATACCGAGATAGACCCGAGACCAACATTGATCATCATAACTATGCCTATCGAGGAACACCAATAGTATGTGGACTTCCTAAAGAACCATTGTGATGTGTTTACTTGGATCTATGATAAGATAATAGGACTATTTACTCAGGTTTATATCCACCACCTTGGTCTCTTGATAAGTCATCATGGGTTTATGTAGTCTCCTAGGAAGATGCACCCATCTCACAATGCCATAGTCGAGGCCAAAGTTGATAAGCTCCTCAAATACAACTTCATCAAGGAATTCTAGTATCCTATATGGTTATACAACATCATTACCATCAGGAAGAAGAACAGACAGATCAGAGTCTGTGTCGACTTTTAAGATCTCAACCATCACTGTCTGAAGGATTATTTTTCCCTTCCTGTGAAAGAGCTTTTGATTGATGCCACTTCTGGATTTTAGGATCTCTATTTCATTGATGGATATTATGGATATAATTAAATCTAAATTCCCCCTAGGATGAATAATCCACCACCTTTAGGGCACCGTCATGTACTTTCTGTTATCTGGTAACTAACTTTTGTCTGAATAATGAAGAATCCACCTATCAGTGTGCTATCCACCACATATTCAAGACAAACCTTAGTAAATTGGTGGAATGTTATGTCGATGATTCAGTGGTCAAATCCTGCCAATGTTAGGACCATGTCAGAGACCTTGAAAACGTTTTAGTCTTATTCCACTCCTAGCATCTGAAGATGAAATCTTTTAGGTGTGCCTTCGAGGTTGCCTTTGGAAAGTTCATTGGATTTGTCATCAGATACAGAGGCATCGAGATTGATCGAGAGAAGATCAGGGCTATCATTTAGATGCCTCCTCTAAGAAACCTATGAGATCTCTGAGGTTTTCAAGACCACTAATCCTATATACGTTGATTCATTATCAATATGGCCAACAATTGTAAGACATTTTCCATAATTATTAATAAAGGTTTCATTTTTGTTTGGGATGAGGGATGCTTGACTGCTTTTGAGGAAATCAAGAAGTATATACTACGACCTCTGGTTCTAATTCCACCTATCTCTGGAAAGACACTGGTCCTTTATGTGACTTCCTTGGAATGATCCATTTGTTCCCTTATCACCCAAAATAATAATAAGGGTACATAGAATAGTTTATACTATCTCAACCGCATGATCCTCAAAACCATGACCAGATATTCTTCTATCGAGAAGAGCTAGCTCACACTAGTTTTTTTTAGTGTAGAAGTTAAGGCATTATTTGAAACATCCTGAGATACAACTGGTGTCTGAACCTCCCTATGTTGAAATGAAATTTATCTCTATGGGAAGTGATCCTTTAATAGTTAGACATCAGGTTCATTCCATCGAAAGCTATCAAGGGTCAAGCACTGACAGATTTTCTGGCCACCCATCTAGCCCCCGTAGATCAGTCTCTAGATCTTGATTTTCCCGATGAGGCCATCCTGTCAGTGGATTAGGCCAAGTTGTGTTGGTAGATGCATGTATATTATGCCTCACTAAGTCCAACTGGCTAGAGACTCAATGATCCCATGCTCAACATAGTAGTTCATAGTATCGTCTTCATTATTCCTACACATGCTGTTTTTTTCTATTCGTTCTTATTGTTAGAAGGTTTCACCAACAACAAGGTGAAGTATTAGGCTCTTATCACTGGTCTTGAGCTGGCCCTCGAGATTGATGTTCCTCAACTACATGTGAAGGGTGACTCTGTGCTGGTCATCAAGTAGATCAACGGTGAAAATGTCTTCAGAAAACCGGAACTTGTGCTCCTATTAGGTAATACTTTCCAATTGATGGCCCATTTCCATTCTCAACTACAAATCACTCATGTTCCTTGATCACATAATGGTTGAACCGATTCCTTATCCATCCTTGAAACATATCTCATAGATCCTGACCAGGATAATTTGATCATCCATGTGGTGTATTGAAGGGTCATCTCTCCTATCACTCTGGACGACGACGATAACTAGAAGGTAGGACACCTTACCACTGATGCTTCCACATAAGGATCTCAAAGTCCCCCTACCACAACAAAAGAGACCCCTGGTCAGGAAAATCCTTTTTTGAGTATGTCCAACATGACAATCTCCCGATAGATAGAGCCAAATGGGAATGAATTTGTTGACTTGCAGTGCATTTTACCCACTAGAGTGGTCCCAACCTTGAGAATATCCTCTATAAATGTGGGTTTGATGGAATCCTCCTCCATTACATTTAAGGAGATGAGGTTCCCTATATCATACATGAAGTTCATGCTGGTTCCTATGGATCTCATTAGACTGGGTCAAGACTCTCCCACAATATTTGAAGGTTGGGTTACTTTTGGCGCACTATGGTCCATGACTGCATAGAGTTTTCAAAGAGGTGTGAAACATTTTAGATCCATGCCAATTTTTTTTCATCTACTGCTAGAGACCCTCCACACTACCAAGTACTCTTTGACCTTTTCGGTTTGGGGACTTGATTCCATGGGACCATATCCACCAACAACAGCTCACTAGTGCCGGTTCATTCTAACCGCCACCGATTTTATCCAAGTCGGAAGAAGTGATTCCAATCAAGGAAGTAAAGGCCCTTTCTATCATTGATTTCATGATCTTAAAAATCATCCTTCGATTTGGATTTACTCACTCTATCCTCATTGATAATGGCACCAATTTCCAAGCAACTAAGTTAAAGAAACCATACACTAAGTACAATATCTGGTCCAACCAAACTTCTCGCTACCGTGAACATGTGAATGGATGGATTGAGGTATTCAAAAAGACCCTCTCTAATATTATTTCAAATATGGTTGGTCATAATAAGAAAATTTGGCTGGAAAAGATCCAAAAGTCTCTATGGGATTATCGGTAAATGACTTGAAGTTCCACCTAAGTGACCCCATATTCCCTAGTGTATGGAATAGAATCAGTTCTACCCATTAGGATTAATTTTCATCACTCCGTATAGCTTTATATGATCAGAATATATAAAAAAAGTAGAATAAATCTTTCTAGGTGAGCTGAAATCCCTCGATGAGAATAGATTCTAGACCTTTCCCAATCTGTAATGGCACTAAAACAAGATAACTAGGGGTTTCAACATGAAAGTTTGTCTCTGATACTTCCTCTTGGGTGGCATGGTATTGGATCTTAGGATTTTTATGATTTCTGGAAGGAAGCCACCAATGTTAGATCCCAAATGGAAGGGACCTTACATTGTTCACATGTTTTATCCCAATAGTTCATACTCTTTAGTCACTATAGATGGTGAGAAAATCACTCCTCCCACAAATTCCAAGTTCCTCAAGAAATACCTCACATAAGTAAGTTATCATACTGTATGATAGTAAACTAAAAAATATAAACATAGTCCTTACAGTCTGAGCTCTAAAAGCTTAAACTAAGATCTATTTCATCCTAAATGATAATAAAATATAAACTATAAACACAATACTTACCATATGAATTTTATAACCTTAAACTAAGATCTATTTAATCTTGCATGATGTTAAACTTATCAACCGCATCTGGGTTATAAGACGTAAAACTTCAAAACATCATCACCTTGTTTGACGTTAAACTGCACGACCCTCCATCCCACATGATGTTAAAAGTTTTCTTTGTCCTAGCTACATGATGTTAAACTACACAAAAATCATGAACTATGTGTGGCTTGATTCCTGCCCTCACAGGATATGTATGAATGCCCTGACATTTTTTCTTCTGGTCCAACCCTAGGTTCCATAAATATTTTCATCCCTTTGGTCCTTTGGCCTTAGTTCTCTCTGGGGATTTCACATGGTGTGATATGACACCCCCTTGGTACTCATTCATGTCAGGTTTGTAACAACCGCACCATGTACCCCCCCTTGAGAGAATTAGTCCCTCTTTCTTCATCCCTACCACATGACATTAAGATACACGACATTCAAGAACTATATATTGATTAATTTCCATACTTATGGGATACATAGAGACCCTAAAATATATTCTATTTGGGTCCATCCCTTAGTCTTCTCAGGTTCCATTATTTGTTCACCCCCTTGGCCTAAGATTTTTTTTGGGATCACATGGTGTGATATGAGACCAAGTTGGTCCCCATTCACATTGGGTTTACAGTAGTTGCACCATGTGCCTATGTCAGATATATCTCCTTTTATCCCATCCTTCCCACACGATGTTAAACTTCATGGAGTTTAAGAACTACACGTGGCTTGATTCCTACCATTGTAGGATAAATAGCGATGCCCAGACATCTTGTCTTCAGTCCTAGCCACATAATTTACGATTCAGCCTTTTTGGTCCCTTTTAGCATGGGTTCCCCTTTGATAATGTGTGGTGTGGTTGAGACCTCCTTGATCCTCATTCATGTCATGATATTTACCACACCACACATTTACCATGTAGGATGTACATGTCCTAGTCACCCGACAATAAATTGCACAACACCCTCATCCCCACCACATGATGTTAAACTGCACAGGTATGTCCCATGAATATGACATTAAACTAGGAATTTATGGTCCAAGTTTTATGAACATAAAATAAGATCTCTCCCATCCCACATGACATTAAACTAATGTGTCCTGCCTATAAGAAATTAAACTATATAGAATCTATGGTCCTTTCTCCATGACCTTAAAAGGAAAGTGCCCCTTTTTTCTACACAACACAAAAAATGTCCCATCCCACATGTTGTTAAACTGTTCTTTCATTATTACCACATGAATCTAAACCATACGACATTCAAGAACTATGTATGGATTGATTAATATCCTTATGGGATACGTAGAGATTCTCGAACATGTTGTATTCTGGTCCAGCCCTAAGGTTTATCATGTTGTCCCATCCATTTGGCCGCTTTTGGGCTGAGTTCTCTCTTGGGAGTGTGTGGTGTGGTGTGGATCTCTTATTTCCTCATTCATGTCAGTTTTTTACCACATCACATCCCTTTTAGAGTACCATTCCCCCATCATCCTTACCATATGATGTTAAACTGCACTTAACTTCAAGAACTACCTATGTATTGATTTTCATATTTATTGGATACATAGGCATGGCCAAACATTTTTTTCTTTGGGTCCAGCCCTAGGTTTACCAACCTATTTTAATTCTTCACTCCACTCATATTCTCAAGTAATCTTATATTAATTGAATCCCTCAACCTCTATTATTCCTAATCAATGTTATTAGATGTGCTATGATGTAGAGCCTTTAGTGCTAGATTCTACACGGACATTATCTCATTTCATTTCTATGCCTCAGGTTCCTTATTATTTGGGTCTCCATAATCTTTCACATCCTAAAGGACCCCCAAATGGTATGGATGATCATTGTTTTGGCTCACCTAATATTCTAGGTCAACGTACTAGAGTATTTCGAACAAAATTTTCAAGTTTAGACCTATGTTTTTGAATTTGGTCATCCATAGGCTCTCATTTGTTTATTTCCATCCTAGGGTACACGATATGGATACTGTGTCTTGAACATTGTCAGAAATTATCCACCATCATTACACCACCCCCATTATGTCCTAAATACTGTACACCATGATTCCCACCCCTTTTGATATCCTCATGTCCAGGTGGAACTTCAAAGCCATTAGTGTTATTCCTATGTGAATCTTTGTGCATTGATAGGGAAGACCGATGCTATAGGGCCATCCTTGAATCTTTATGTCATGAACCAGCCCAAGTCAACCCTGAACCGGTCACCTGGGTCAGACCGTGACAAGTCCCTAGAGGCATTACCAATCCTCTTGAGATGACGAAAAGCACTGAGGGCATCAATAGAGTACATAAGGTAATGATTTCACCCAAATATAAACAATCAAACTAACACAAGAAAGAAACAGACAGCCCAAAATACATTTACATAAAAAATTGAACTGAACATTATTTGCACAAGAAACCAAAAGTACAACTAAACCAACAACTCAAACAAAAAAACCTGACAACCCACTAACTCCATGTGACCCCTCTGTTCACTCTCCAACAAAATTATCACATGTTTCCAAAGGTGATCAAACTCATGTTGAAACCTACAAAAGGGCTAAAAATAGAAGAATACTATAGGCAGGAGTATTAAAAATCAGTAGGTTAGCCCGATATTCTATTCCCTATGAACTTCCTTTAAAATAATAGAAAAATCAATTTCAATTTTTAAATAAAATATATAAAAGTATTTTTTTTCAAATGAGGTTCCATGCTATAATAATTATTAGACAAATACTTGTATGTTTTATAAACAAGAATGCTAGTAATAATTTTTTCAAAGAGGTGAAACTTCAAAATGAAAATAGTTTTCAAGAGGGATTCTTTAAAGAATGTACAATTTTAAATAACTCACACATGCTGCTGAATTTACCAACCAAACATACTGTATGCCGATGGTGAATACAAAATAGCCAATGAGCACAAGTCACAGGAACACCCCTAGGAACTAGTTTGTTGTGATCCCCAGGTACCTCGTATCTCAATGAAGGTAACCATTATAAATATCTGTTCCCATGCACATGAGCCACTATTTGAGAGAATACCAATAAAATAGTGGTCCTCCTCCAACAAAAACAACATAATAATAGTTTAGTTAGTGTTGTCATCATCAAACTTTCTACGTGAAATATGGGCCAAACCCCACAGGATCACTAGCATACTAGTACACGTTTTCCCACCTAGATACCCAAGATTTCACTTTTTTGTACTAAAAAAAGTTACACATATATAAAATAACATTTTATCATGAAGATACCATTTAAAAATCATACACACATCATGTAGGCCACACAAATGTCTTACATTTGTTTCATGGATCAATAAACCACCTAAATTTTCATAAAACAATTTCAAGAAGTATAACGAGGCCTTGCACATAAACCCATTAAAAAATGATCTTTTAAAGAAAAAAACCCATCAATAAAATATAAAACCATATTTTTAAGCCCCCAAAACAATTAATAAATCAATTTCATGAACCATAAAATGGACCCAAAGGATAAAACATGAAATACACATGGAAACCATTTTTACAAGAAAAAAAAGACAAACTGGCCTTTATGCCTTTCTCAAAACTAACATTTGACAAAGGTATTCATTTAAATTTTATTAATGAGGTGTATAAAAAAATTTAAAGCATAAAAGCAATTTCATAAATCCATTAAAACAATTATGTTACATATTTAAAACACAACCATTTTCATAAGGATGTCAAACAGGCCATTTCCCCGCAACTTGGGCCAAAACATGTTGTAAACCAAAACCCATTTGTTTGTAAAACCAAATACACATTGGAAAGACATATAAGGAAAAAAATTAAATTTTTAATTCTTCCAATACATTTATAAATCCAAAAAAATAATTTTTAAATCAAACTTAACACATAAAACCCAACCGAGTAATTTACTAAACATATGACATGCACTTTAAACAAAACAATTTATTTTAAGCACTTGAAAAGGAATAAAACACCAATTTCATGCCATATTTTATTCAAGATACTGGAACATGTTCAAAATAACATAAACTAGGTTCTAAACCTAAAAATATAGGTGTGAAAGATAATGGAAAATTTAAATAAACACTTGGTGTGCACCTTTATGACAAAACAACACTATCTTTCACAAAACAAAGATAAAAAAACTGTTTTGAACACAAAAAAAATTATCCAAAGGATGAAAAACAATAATAAAAATATATATCAGGTCTGTAAAATAATAAAATGATGAAACTTAAAAGATAAATGCATGTGAAAGGGATATCCTACCTCAAATCCTTGGCGTAATGGAAGCACACACCCAATATCACCATCCTAGGGTTTATAAAACCTAAACCTACGATAGCCAGACCCAAACAAACAAAAAACCCATAAAAAATCATGGTATAACAAAACCCTAGGTCTATAATGACTATATAATAATATAAAACCAACAAATAATGAAAGGAGGAAGAAGAGGGAGGATAAATGAGAAGAAATCTCACCATGGAAACCAGAAAAATCTTCGTCTTGCCTTATATATGAACCCATAACGGAAAGGGAATGGATTGAAACTACTTTTAGAGACTACTAAGGTATTTAAGAACTAGGGGAAAAATATTTGAGGCAAAAAGATAACGAATTGAATGCTTTATGAATGAGACAAAATTTATTTGGAAAATATAGACTATTTGAGAGCCATTGAGAATATTTTACCTAATATGTGACAAGATGAGCTCCAAAGTGATAAAATGGAACATTTGGGTGAGCCTAGGGTTCTTGGACACTAGTTGGAGGTTTAAGAATTGAAAATTTTAAAACAATGAATATTATATAAAAGAAACATATTATTTTTTTAAAACTGGAAATGGTCCCTCATGCTGGCCCAATACCTGATTAAATAACCTAAATTCACCATGCTTATGAATTGATATGGGGTCCAAAAGGATATATTAGTTTTAATATGTCATTTGAGGAAAATTGGGAAGTTTAATTAGTGAAAAATGTTGAAAAATTAAGGAGTTATAAAAGAAACCAATTTGGTTTTTAAATTTAGTAATGGGCTCACGGTTGGCCCAAATCATGAAGTAACCACCCTTTTCTCCAAAACTCACAAACAAGCTATGGGGAAACAATGGTAGGACGATTAGAAATATATGGAAGTTAAAAAATCAAAATTAATTTCACCCAAAACCCAATTAAAGGATCAGTATTTTCAATGAACCAGATCAAAATGAAGAGAAGAAAAGAAAAAAACCAGGTGTGACACTATACCTATGCTTCCTTGAACTTTTGTGTTCCATGAGTATCCTATCCTCCCATTGTTTCTCACATTGAGCATGGATCACATGGGATTAGGGGTCCTAATAGGATCTTTCAATCACATGGAATTATTGTACATTCATATGGTCCAAGCCTTATGAACTTAAACTGTATGCAGGCTTTCCCTTAAGGGTGTGTGGTGTGGCATGGGTCTTTAGGATACTTATTTACGCAGGGTTACTTTATGGTGCCACAAATATTCATTTCCTCCTTATTGTCTGAGTTTTATGACCTTAAACTTAGATCTCTCTCATCCCACATGATGATAAATTGAACAACGATCTGATGTCCTCATTTGAGAGGGAATCACCTCATTTTACTTTTATATTATGTTCCACTTGGGAATATGTGGTGTGGTATGGACCTTTGTGGCCCTCATTCACATTGATTTTACAATAGCCACACCATGTTCCTCCATTGAGAGTGCCATTCCTTTCTCTCATCCTTATCGTATGACGTTAAACGGTATAGGCACATCCATGCTTCACACACCCCCTTTGTTTGGGTTTCCATCATTTTACACATCTAAAAGGACCCCCAGGAAGCATGGATTCTTGGCCTCATGGATGACCTAACATTTTGGGATTAAATCTCAGAGGATCTCAAAGGAAATTTCGAGTCAGGTTCCTCATTTTGAATATGGTCATCTGTTGACCCTCACTTGTCTATTACCATCCCAGGCTACATGATGTGAATACCGTGTCTCGACATGGTTAACAGTCATCCTTCATCATTACGCCACCCCCATTGAATCCCAAATATATGGTGATGTGATTCCCATTTTCTTTCCCTTATATTATTTTGAATCTCCCATGTCCCTCTGTGAGTACATGCATGTTGAGTCAGAATGTTGATATGGTTGACATTTTCCCACCCAACATTTCTTTTTCATTGTTTTACATCCTCATGTTATGGGGAGATCTTGACATCACTCCTTGTTTTTTACACTGAGCATGACTCACATAGGCTTAAGAGTTTTGGAAGGTTAATACCCACATATAGGACTACACAACCCCATGGTACGAATTCTATGACCTTAAACTAAGACCTATTTTGTCCAAGAGATACTATGTTAAACTATGCTAGCTTGTCCCACATGAAATTAAACTGTTCTTTCCTTACTGTATGATGTTAAAGTGCATGAAAAAATCCTTTTATATGACCATAAACTGTGGCATCATCATCCTATATTCATGATGAAAAATGGAACAACATTGTGGTGTTATTATTTGAGAGAGAATCACCTTTGGTACTAGTCATCCACTATGCTATTTGTCAAGACCGACACACAGATTGATTCTCGCAGCAATACACAAAATTTATATCCCGGGCTAGTCACTCAAAAAAAATTCACCAATAACAAAAAGAAAAATAGGATATATAAAATGCCTCTTTCTGTGCATGGGTCAGACCTGCATGGTGAAATAGTCTCAATAACTACCTGTGGCTTGATTCCCATCCTTATGGGATATGTAGCGAAGCCCATACATTTTGTCTTTGGGTCTATCCATAGGTTCTTTATCCCTTTTTCGACCCTTTGGACTTTGTTCATCTTAGGTGTGTATGAAATACATGAGCCTTGTTTATCCTTGTTCTCTTTGGATTTTGTTTTAGGTGTGTAGTATATACCCTAAGACCGAGCATTTTACTTAGTCCAAGAATTATGACTTTAAACTGTCTGCCATGGTCCAAAATCTATGACATCAATCTAGGTGCCTCACAAGAATACATGGTGTGATGGTAGGTCTTCTTGGCCTTCATTCATATTGGGTTTTGTCCCTCACTGCATTACATAGGACTCCTTCCTGTCTATTCCATAGTATTTTTATGGTGCCCAAGCCTCCTTTGGATCATTCACATCGGGTTCATCTCCTTCATGCCATGAAAACATTATATGAATAGGAATCATAGTTTGTGTAGCATGACTTTAAACTATTGGACATGGTACCTAGAGTATGACCATAAACTATGTACAAACATTCAAACCACATGATGTTAAATTGTAAGACACATCTTGGTCATACGACGTTAAACTAGTCCATGTATCGTCCCCACCATACGATATTAAACTACGTGCCAGTCATCCTTAATTTCTGTGGGGCCACTCCCAATTTTGGAGTCTCCTTTTTCAGCAGGAGACTTATCTCATGGTGGGCAGCCTACAGGTTGGATTGTAGCCTTCGTTGAAGTAGTAGCCGACAGAGAAGTCTTTAAGGGTAGCTAAACCATCCCACCAACCGGAGAAAAAATGGGTTTCCTTCATCTATTTAAATGGGATTTGAAACCCATGAACATAGAGAGGTGTGTGTGTATTTGTGAAATCTATGTGACCCTCTGACGAGAACAGAGAGAATAAAACACCCCTTGTTTCTCCCGTGGACGTAGGAAAATAGCCGAACCATGTTAAATCTTGTGTGTTGCTCCGTTTGTTTTGTTTTTTGTGTGTTTGAGGTACCACGCACCTCCACTGTGCCCCAACAAGTGGTATCAGAGGTGAGTCGGAGCGCACAGAGGTGAGACAGTGAACCTGTAGTGAATTTTCTGGTGACCGGAAAATTAAAAGTGGTTGGAAAATTTTTCCGAGGCCAGATCTGTGAAGAGGACGGCGAGACGATTCCAACGGTGCAAGCGGTGATGAAAACGGAGTTGAAACGAGCCCGATAGGCTCAGTCAAAGTTTTGTCAAACCCATGGGTGAATAGTACTCCTGTGCCAGAGAAGACAACACTGTTCACACCGCCGGTGACAATTCCGGCAAGATTCCGGCGGGTACTCCGGCGCGCCACGTCAGCGAGTGATCTGGACCATTGAACTTGTTTTGACCATATCTCGGTCAATTGGTGTCTGATTTCAACGATCCAAGAGTCGATTCCAACTATTTTGACCATTACGGACGCATCCATATGGTTAGTTTTTCAAAATTCGCACTCTACCAGGTGGTTTAAGAAGGGTGCGACATCAACGGTGGTGATCGCGTTTTGCTACAACGACGATGACGGGTGGTGGAGCACTACCATGATTTGATATCGAGAAGTTAGATGGTAGAAATAATTTCGTCTTGTGGAAAAGCACGGTGAATGATCTTTTTATGCAGTAGGGCATGATCAAACCATTGATCGGAGAAAATCCTGAGACGACTAGTGTCGATGATTGGGAAGAACTCGAGATGCGGGTCGTCAGAACAATTCGACTATGTCTGGAAAATGAGGTAAAGTATTCGGTGTTGGATGAGACATCACTGAAGGAGATCTGGAAGAAGTTGGAACAACGATATATGGTGAAGTCGCTGATCAACAAGTTGTTCCTGAAGAAGAAATTGTACCAGTTGCGCATGGACAAGGGAGCGAATTTGTTGGATCATACCAATGAATTCAACCAAATCCTGACACATTTATTGGGGCTCGGTGTGAAGGTTGGAGAGGAAGATAAATCAATTTTGATTTTATCATCCCTACTAAGCTCATTTTATGGGCTTGTGACTGCATTGCTCGTGGGGAATGAGACATTGAAGTTGGACGATGTGATAGCGTCACTTCAAGATTCTAAGGCATTTCGAAGACCCGCGACACATTCAGGAGAGCAAATCATGGTGATGTGAGATGATCAACGTGGTAGGAGCCAAAATCGACAGTAAGAAGGTAAATAATGGCGGCCAAAATCCAGGGGACATGATCCTAGTGAAATCATGTGTTTCTGGTGCGAGAAGAAAGGTCACTATAAAACTGCCTGTGGAGAGTGAAAACGGTACATTGCTGGGAAGAAGAAAGTTGAAGAGGAGGACGTGAACATCACAGGATTATCAGCAGATGATGAAATTTTCATGATAACGGGAAGCACATACTCAAATGGGAGAGTTGAACGGGGAGAAGTGCAGTGTCATTACTGCAAAAGATATGGGCACATGAAGCGGGAATGTTGTTTTCTCAAAAGGAATAATGATCGAGCTCAAAATCCAAAGGAAGACAGATGGATTCTGGATTCGGGGAGCTCAGCACACATATGTACAACGAGAGGTACATTTGATACTTTTCACCAGGTGTGAGACTCAGTGAGACTTGGTGATGGGTCAACATGCGAGGTTCGAGGAGTCGGTACGGTGAAATTGAAGACACCCGATGGAGGAATTTGAAAATTGGCTGATGTGAAATTCGTTCTGAGGATGAGACGAAACTTGGTATCATTAAGCAGGCTTGATGCAAAAGGGTTCAATATTTCCATAGCAGGTGGAGTGTTGGAAGCCTCACATGGTTATATAGTGATATTTACTGGGAAGAAGTACCAAGGGTTGTATCATTTGATGGGGACCGCAGTCATCCCGAGATCGAGTGAAAATGGTGGAAGTGCCACGTCATCTGGCGTGATGAAGCGTGTTTGATTTTCTGATGAAGTTTTCAACACCTGCAAGGAGACTGCAGGTTAAGCTTCTACCCCAAATTGGTTGTGAGGGGGAGATTTGTGGGGTCCACTCCCTATTTGAGAGTCTCCTTTTTCGGTAGGATACTTCTCTCATGGTGGGTAGCTGACGGGATGGATTGCAGCCTTCGTTGAAGTAGCAGCCGGCAGGGAAGTCTTCAAGGGTAGCTAAACCATCCCACCAACCAGAGAAAAAATGGGTTTCCTTCATCTATTTAAATGGGATTTAAAACCCATGAATGTAGAGAGGTGTGTGTGTATTTATGAAATCTGTGTGATCCTCCGACGAGAACAGAGAGAATAAAACACCCCTTGTTTCTCCCATGGATGTAGGCAAATAGCCGAACCACGTTAAATCTTATGTGTTGCTTCGTTTGTTCTGTTTTGTGTGTGTTTAAGGTACCACACACCTCCGCTGTGTCCCAAAACTTTCATGGTGTAACATTACAAGTTATCCCAAATCCCTACCAAAGAGGTCCTTTTTGGAAAGTAGGTTTGATCTTGATTCAAACCGATATGCCCACAATAATGTGCTCACATCATAGTGGCATAGTTTTTTGAGTGTTGGAATCATTTTGAACATTCCATCCATACACCCCACACTTTACATGACCGTTATTCAGATATTAATCCTCTTTCATGTCTGAAGGAACCCCCCTAACAGCCTGGACCTATGATACTTTAGCTCACCTACCATTCTGGTCCAACGTTTCGGAAGACTTCAGACGACATTTCGAGTTTGGCCCCATGTTTTCGAATTCAGTCAGCAGTTGATCCTCATTTTTACGTTCCCATTTTTGGATAACAATATGAATAATACATTATGAACATGGTCAGAAGTTATTTTATATTGGTATGCCATCATCATTGTGTTCCTAATTCTGGGTATCATGATTTGTATTTCCCATTACCTTTCGTCCAGATTGATTCCAAATCCATTGGCGTTATCACTCTCATGTACTAGAACACATTTGGAAAGAAAATATGGATGTTCCATGAACCTTATTCTCCTATAAAAAATTATCTCATCCCAGATTTTGGGTGGTCAGTGAGAAATGGCAGACCCTGAGTATCCAAAAATTGATTGACACTCTCATACAAAGTGAACGATTATGCGACAGTCCCTCATTTCTCACACCAAATATGACCCTTGTGAGCTTAGATATTGATCATAGTTTGTTTCAATAATATTATAGAGATGTAGAAAAATATATCCATGAACACAGTTTTAGTGAGAAGGAGGTAAGCATGAAGAGTTTGTTTTAAGAGTTTTTTCGAAAAATGGCCCTTACGAATCTGCTCCTTCAATGGAACGCTTCAATTTTTCTACTCTCCAGTGTGTATCTTCTAGGGTTTTCTAACAATTTTTGAGTTCCTACTCGTAATTGATGGCCATAGAGTAAATCTTTTTATCCTGGATCTATGTTTGGCCCCATTCAGCTCGAAGTTCTACCACTTGATAGTTCACCTTTGCTAATTTCTCTTAGGCTTCCTCCAATCGGACCTTTAGTCATTTGACGAGATTGGTCTAGTTCGTGATGTATGTGAAATGATCACCAATCTACTCATTGAGGAATCATGTTTCCTAATCGACCAACTAGAGCTTCTAGATATTTTTGGACTTCTTCCAACACTAGGTAGAGTCCAATTTTTGGCTATTATCCCATACTATTTTAGTGAGGTAGTTTCAGATCAGCATGTTAAAATTTCATGCATCCGCCCCTCTAGCGCATTGATCACTTAGCCAAAGACAAGGCAAAACTATCTTTCCAATCCAATAATCTTCTATAATCTTCTCAAGAAATAATTTGATTAGTTTACATGCTTGGAAATGGGCATTCTAATTGCTCTTGACTGCATCAAAATTATATTCATTAAGCTGCAAGGGATCAATAAATTCATACTTGGGAAATGTGTCTTGGAGCTCAGCAGCTAGATCTTCTTCAATAATTGCTTCTGAAGAGTTAGGTTCTAGGGAGTTAGGTTGGTCCTCATCACTTTATCCTATTTCAATGATATTGGACAACTTTGTTCCAGGTTCGTCCCCACCAGTGGCGTCACCCATGATTACAATTGGTCGCTTATTAGGAACCATGGCCTGGCCAACCCGGATACTTGGTTCCATATGGACTGAAATTTCTCTTAGGAGAGGGGCCTTAGTTACATTATCCATCCAAATTATTTGGATTCCTAATGTTGTAAGAACTATTTATATAAGGGTCTTATTACTCACATTGATTAAGAAAATAGTAGGTATGGCTCAGTGTGGTAGAAATCTTACAATGGCCGAGTGATGGCTGCCCATGCTCTTGCCTCTGGCTTGTTATAACCAAGATGTTAGAGAGTAGTACCCACATATAATAGTGGGTTTCAATGGTTTTTAGGAGACCAAACTTGAATCCCCAATACTACTATACTCTACAACTATTAATTATTTGGATGCAGGTCCCAATACTTGGTTCTCCACGCCCATCGCCATGCCTTCATCCCCATTAGTCGGAACACTCTGCAAAAGATCATCCAACATAGGTAAATGTCATTTGAGAATCCCAATTACAGTAATTATGATGATGAAATATGGTGGTGAGTCAGATCTTAATTCAAGAGATGTAGTAAATTCACCCAGAGAAGCTCCCTCTGAGGCCACGATTTCACCTTCTTCTAGAGAGCCTCCCCTAGAAGCTATTTACTCGTCGCCCTTCTGAGGGTCCTCCTCACGAACCTATTCCCCCCAAGATCCATCCAATTTGTTAGAAAAGGTATATTTATCTACAATATGTTCCATATAAAACATAAGGGGAAGGAGATTCATGTTCAACAACATCCTTACTCGGTTTTTCATGGGTCACATGGTGCCTTGCGAGTGTACCGGTTCCTCCAGTTCTATCAAAAACTTTATCCCCACAAAAGGGGATGTGTTGAAACCACCTTTTGTGAAACCAATTATTCCTAGATCCATCCCATGATTGTTCAGGTTCTCCCACATTTCATCTATGTCGAGGAACTATTTTCATAATTCCCAGTCTTTCCGGGCCTCTAGATAGATGGCATCAGGAGGAATCACAACCTTACACACCTACTTCCTTGGATCATGAGGTGGCCTCCCAAGGAATCCACTAGATGATTACCCTCTCTTTTGGGTCCTCATTTCTAGAGCCACAAGGGCTGGCACTACTACCTCTCTTCCTTCACCTTCAGTCGGTGCAAGTTTGTGGTCTGCTTCCCTTACTTCTGTAGCCTCATCGCCATAATAAGCATCGACATCACCCTCACAATTTTTATGGAAGAAGATATTAATTCACTGCATCAGAATATGATATAGGATCTTGTTCCTCCTTCGAAGGACAAGAAAGCTGATACAGGGATCAAGTTCCAACAGTTTTTGTACTTGATCAGTATGACTCAAACTTGAGATGCCTACGGGCATCGGGAAGGCAGCAGTAGGCAGAAAGATTTGTTTCAGCAGCAGCATGAATTTTTTTTAGTTACATGATGATTTGTTTGAGCGAAAACATGGTGATATTTTTAGTCAAGGTGGAGTTTGTTGAGTTTTTGATGAAAAAATATCACCGTCATGCTGTGGTGGGTGACCGCCTTTGAAGACCAGCCACCAGAGGAGACTTGGTGCAGTTGGGTGGTGCCACCAAAGATGACTCATAGTAGCAGTTGGTGGGTGTCCGTAGAAAACTTGAAGAGGCCATTTGAATTTTCTCCTCCCTCCACTGCTATATATATGTGTGTGGTGTTGTGTGAGATTCGATATGAGAGATATGGGGAATTTGTAATCTGTTCTTCCCATTTGAATAAGAAAATTATCTGCTGCCTTCCCCGTGGACATAGGTCATCCGACCGGACCACGTAAATCCATCTGTACCTCTATTTGTGTTTGATTTCTATGTTCTTGTGTGATTTATAGAGAGTTTGAGTGCTTCCACCCCAAAAAGTGGTATCATAGGTTGGGGTTTAATTACCTGGGTAGAAATCGCATATGTTGCATGCACTTCTCCGCTACTGTCTGGGCTTCTTTCTAGATGCTGGTGTTTGAATCTGTATATGTCCCAGTGGCCACACTGGTGTCCTCTTGAAGGAACTGCCCATTGCGATCCACCCTCCCTATACATACCTGCACCCACTACTGCCCACGCTTACTGGTCAAAGTGTGTCTGCAAATCCAGATCGGCTTCTCGGCGTGGCTGTCCACACTCCTGTACAATAGCTGCTCTCCTCATTTTGGTAAATCCACTACTGTACAGACTCCTGCAATCCTCCACACTCTGCTTTGATATTTGTTCGGTCCCTCTATTTTTCTCTGGTTCTCATCCATGATGGGAATGAGGTAAGGAGTTTTGTTTGAATTGGGGGGTGGGGCATGTGATGTGGCATGGAAAGTGGAATAAAAAGGCGGTGCAATTGGTTTGTGGTGCGTGGGATTAGACAAAGAAGAAAAGGAAAAAGGTAAGAGGAAAAAAAATAATTTGTCTTTGTGTTTGTGGAAGTCAAAAAGAAAAAGGAAAAAGGGGCTCTCCTTTTTTAGGTGTTTTCTTATAGTTGGCGTAAAAGATAAATGGTGAGGCCACATGAGTGCACCCCACTTAAAAAATGAGAATTTTTTTTGTTAAAAAAAAAATTGAGTTAGAAATTTGTTTTGATATTTTTTTAAAACAAAAAAACACTTGGAGAGACAATTTGGTATTCATTTGGGATCTGATTTTAGAAATTAAATAGTCGATTTCAGCATTTTTGACTATTTCAGATTCATTGGTGCTATCTTTTTTTGGAAATTTTGATATGTTCTTGTGATGGAGAATCCTGAAATCGAAAGTAGTTCAGTACCGCCCAGGAGACCTAGGAGTCTGTTCTAGCTACACATGCCGGTACTACAAATACTTCCAGATATAAGAGTATGGTGTCCAGTACCAAATTCGAGGTGAATAAATTTTACGGGACGAACAACTTCAGTATGTGGCAATGTGAAGTTTTGGATATTCTAACTCAACAGGAGTTAGATATCACTTTGGAAGAAAAGCCCTCCAACATCTCCGATGGTGATTGGAAGAGACTCAACCGTCAAGCCTGCAGTACAATCCGACTCTGTTTGGCTAAAGATCAGAAATATAGTGTGATGCGGGAAACTTCAAAAAAAAGTTTGTGGAGTCTTTTGGAGAACAAATATATTACCAAAAGCATTGAAAATAGGTTGTACCTGAAAAATAAATTGTTCATATTTTAATACAAGCAAGGTATGTCTATAATTGAGCACCTTGATTCATTTAATAAAATCCTTGCAGATTTGTAAAGTTTGGAAGTAACGATCAGAGATGAAGATAAGGCTCTGTTGCTGTTGAAATATCTACCGAAGAGTTATGATCACCTTACTACAACGTTTCTATATGGTAAAGATGAGGTGAAATTTTTTGATGTTTTAAAAGATTTAGTTAACAGTTAGTACAGGCGGAAGGAAAAATATGGCCATTGGGATTCCGCATCGGAGGGATTGATGACAATTAGAGGAAGGTCATCTGACAAGAAATCTGAAAGATTCAGAAGAGATGAATCTTGATCGACGTCAAAAGGCGAGTCCATCTTTAGACGTCCAGCAGAAGATGAGTGTTCCTACTGTCATGAAAAGGGGCACTGTAAGAAAGATTGTCCCAAAATTGGGAAATCGAAGGCAAATGTTGTTCGGAGAATCGAGGATGTTAAAGATGTTGAAGATACTATCCTCATTTTCTCGATGGTCAACCATTCAGAAGGTTGGATTCTTGATTCTGGTTGTTCATTCCACATGTGCAGGAATCGAGATTGGTTTTCAAACCTCAATGAGTCAGATGAAGGTGTGGTGCTTATGGGCAATAACCACCCTGACCACTCTAGAGGTATTGGAACGATAAGGTTGAAGATGCATGAAGTTACAACTCGATGCCTTACAGATGTGAGATATGTATCAGAATTGGAGAAGAACCTCATATCGCTTGGAGTTTTGGATAATCTTGGTTACCAGATAACTATTGAAGATGAATTCATGACAATTATCCACGGTGCACTCCATGTGATGAAAGGTATTCGAAAAGGTATTTTGTATTGTTTGAATTATGATATTGTTACAGGTGGTGCAATGACATCAGATAAGAGTATCACCACTGGTAGAACACGAAGGACTATTCGAAGACCTTATAGTTATGGAAACTTAGTCAGCTTTGCTCTTTCTGTAGTTGAAGGTGGTGTTCCAGATTGCTATCGAGATGTTTGGATAGCAAAGAAATCAACCAGTGGAAGTCTGTTATGGAAGAAGATATTAATTCACTGTATTATAATATGATATGGGATCTTGTTCCTCCTTCTAAGGGCAAGAAAGCTGATACAGGGATCAAGTTCCAACATTGTTTGGACTTGATCAATATGACTCAAACTTGAGATGCCTATTGGCAACGGGAAGGCAGCAGCAGTCAGAAAGATTTGTTTCAGCAGTAGCATGAAAATTTGTTTCTGTTACATGATGATTTGTTTGAGCAACAACATGGTGATATTTTTAGTCAAGGTGGAGTTTGTTGAGTTTTTGACGGAAAAATATCAGCGTCATGGTGTGGTGGGTGACCGCCTTTGAAGACCAGCCGCTAGAGGAGACATGGTGTAGTTGGGTGGTGCCGCTGAAGATGACTCACAACAGAAATTGGTGGGTGTCTGTAGAAAACTTGAAGAGGCCATTTGAATTCACTCCTCCCTCCGCTGCTATATATATGTGTGTGGTGTTGTGTGAGATTCGATATGAGAGATTTGGGGAATTTGTAATCTGTTCTTCCCGTTTGAATAAGAAAATTATCTGCTGCCTTCCCCGTGGACGTAGGTCATCCGACTGAACCACGTAAATCCATCTATCCCTCCATTTTTGTTTGATTTTTATGTTCTTGTGTGCTTTCCAGAGAGTTTGAGCGTTTGCGCCCCAACAAAAATGTCATATTTTTTCTGCTCGACCCTGACTTCAAGGCACAAGGACCGATGTTTTGTTGATCCAGAATGTTGGTTGCTTTTGCGTATCATTTGGATAGGCAGCAGCCCAGCTCTGTGGATACTCATGAATTAACCCAAATGCAGAGGTGTGTGGTGGAAGCCTATTCCACATCTTCCCATATTCCTGCTTGAGCATCAACGAGAGCTGTCTTATCATGCATGGGTGGTATTCATGATGCACCCCCAAATACACCTTCGTAGTCAGCCTCTGCATGCATTTGAAATGTCTTGTGAATTGGTGTGGAGTGTATGGTTGACATATTGGTTCACAGTCCACCAACGCCACCAGTAACCCACCGTGGAAAGACAATATATATGATCGCTTATCTTTGTTATCCATACTGTCACCAGTAAATTCTCTAGTTGGTAGAAGTAATGGGTAAATGATTAATTGGTTTTCTCATCCCATCTTTCTCAGCATGGTCACCAGACCTAGCTCAAAGTGTAAGCTCCCTTAAATATTCATTATTTCTAGTCAAGAATTTATCCCAAGTGGAGAAATGGGATTGAGGTATTCGTAAATGCCCATTTGAACTATGACCCAACTCTAAAAAAAGAGGAATAGACCACACATGCCCAATTAACTTTCCCCTAGAATGATGTGCTAAAGTAAGTGATAAAACTTTTCTAGCACCGGGATACCCATATTGATGCGTTTCCCAGAGGCTAGCATCGTTGTGATGATGAATGTGCTTGGATGCACTCCCATATGCCTGTCCCTTACTAGTAACATCCATCTACAAATCAGTGCCAAGATGAACTCAGCTAGCCTGACTATTGGCTTCTACTCATCCTTAATGCTGAATCCCCATAGTTTCCACTAGATATCCTCTAGTATTCGCTAGTAGGAACTATACATGCATCACTGATATCCCCTTGGAAAGGTGCTGGGCCTCATTAGTTGTTTCATAGGCACCACCTCTCCTTTGATAGGCTTATCTAGTGGAAAATTTATAAAGTAACTGAACCACTACTTGAAGTTAACCTCCCTGGTGTTATTCTTGTCATTATTCATGACCAACACCAGGTTTAGAAATGCATTCTCCAAAGGTGGAATTTGTTCTGCATCCTCCCAAGCATTCTTTGCAAGGAGGAACTTTCCATACATTCCCCCCAAAATCGAGATTCCTGAGATCTTATGGAGGTTGCAGAGGCTGATGCCAACCTCCCTGTGATGTAATTGGAATGTGTTGGTATCCGATAACCACTAGATTAGCTGACATGATATGATTGCCTTTGATTGGGATAGATAAAATTAGGAATCCCATGCTGCTTTGTACATTATTACTCATCTGATCACAGTCTTGAATTTGGCGTAGGATGCACATACTTAGTAGGCCCATGCCCAATCGTCCGTGAAGTTGCTGCCCTAGCAAAGATCCCATATTTTTATGCACCCCATCTCTAAGTTCCAAATCCCTACCTTAATAATTATTTTTTATTAAGGTTGGGACATCTATTTATCCAATGCATTTCCATAGACGCTGTTGAGATGATTCTAGATTCAGTGTGTTGTGACAGGAGTGTGGTCCATATCGATATTACTATTTATATCCCTATACAACTCATGTTGTCCTGGAATGTCTCTAAACAAGTTTTCTAGCTAATCTCTACTAGGATATAGAATAAAGACATAATATTGCAATAAAAATTCATACAATGACAACCTATTACATAGAAGACAGTCTTCTAAGCATCTGACAACAACTTCGTTAGCGATTCATGATTAGAGTGGCTCCGAACAAACTCCCCTATCATCATATTTTTCTCCATAGATTCCCTATAATAGGCATCGATGCGAACCTCTTGACAAGCCTCCTAAATTTCCCGAGTAGACTCTTGAGCAGCCATCAGTTCGGGAATTAGGATTTTTTCACATACTATTTGTAAAGTCCAGTCGTGAAAATCGTTCATAAATGTCATTTGTGAAGAAGCATCCTATATAGTAGCCTTATTCGAATCCTATGTTGTAAAATATCAGCGGATCATGATACAATGATTCACTGGAAATCATTCACAGTGCACCAAACCATAGAACCTGGTTCATAAAGTCACGTTTGTGGGGCAGATCACTTTGCAAAAATAGAGCATTGGTGCAATCGTTCCTGTATATCTAGTATAGATACTAGACACCTCTATCCCTATTTATAGGAAAGACCCACTTGAACTTCGTGGTGACCTTTTCATGAGCTTCACGACAACCTTCATCCACTAAAGCTTCACAGTGTGCCTCACAGTCATGCTTTGCGATACACCCTATCATTCCGACAAGTTTTATTCTTATTTCAGTGACTTACCATTAGAATAATAACCTCTTTTCTGTCAGTTATCATTCTAAGGGGGGACATTTTTTAGTGCAAAAAAAAAAGCTAATTAAAGGAATGAAAAAATTCACAGCCATTTGGAAGCTAATTCGAGCCTAAAAATGGCCTCATAATCCATAAAAATCATTAAAGGGGTCTATTTCATGAAGCTGCACTATGGAGACCCCTCTCCAAAGTGACATAGAAGAAAGTTTGATAGTGTCTTCATGAGTATAACAGAGTCCGAGGGGGCATGAATTCTTCACAACATCCCTTTTATGCATGTAAAGTAATGATAGTGCCTGACCTCTATGATTATGAGCACCGGTGATAGTGTATTCATGAGGCCTATGGAGTCTGATAAAGTACGGATGCTCCATAGTGTCACTCTTTCTCTGCACTGAGATCCATAATTACCACTTTGACGGTCCCTTATCAAATCCAACCGAGTTCGACACCACCCCTTCGCTCCACAATATCATATTTTCTTCTTAGTGCCTTCTTTGTTCTTCGTGGTGAGCCCTACGAGCACCACGAACTCAAATTGCATATAAATATAGGGATCACCCCACTATAAACCATTTTTACTCAAAAATTTTACATTCAGACCTCCCATTTCAGGAATCTTCAATTAATTTCAAAAACAAGAGAAAAATTGATCTGTCAAGGTACTGGAGCATCATGAACCGTGATTTGATATGTTCTTTATAGCCCATACTTATAGGGATACCCTTCATGAAATAATTTATCCTTCATGAAGGAGGGATACCCTTCATAGTGATCTAGGCTCTGTGAAGCATTAAGCCTTCTCAAAGCACTCTCCAAATAATGATCTATTTGCTAAGGTGAATCCTTACTCTTCCAATGTCTTTTCTTCATGATGCCCCTTCCTTCGTGAATACAACTTCCGTCATGAAGTCCCTTTACTTCATGAATCCCCTCTCTGTGAGCTCTCTGGCATCATGAATCCCTCTCCCATATGGCCCTCCAGGATCATATGGAGTGATTTTATGGTCCCTCGAGTGGTGTTTCATACTGTGTTTTCCTACATTATGCTTATTTACATAGGTACAATAATAACTACTACTTCTCTGCATAGTTATTCTAACATAGACCCCTTGATTTACCCCTCCTCCACCTCACTCCCATTGGGAATTTTTTGTGCCTTCCCTTCCCAAATTGTGGGATGGTACAAGTTATCTAAGTCTAAGGGATGAGGAGTGAGCGCCCATCATCTGAGCTATAGGACGTTAAACTACCAAGCACCCACATCCTTAACATATGATGTTAAACTTTAAGTTTCCGCATGCGTGGAAAGTTTGAGAAGACCAGAGAGAGGATGGGACCAAGAACCTTTTTCTTCCCCCTTTTCCCAATACTCTCTCTCTCTCTCCTTTTGGGATTTTTTTCCATGTGCACCTCAGGAAGTCTCCATATAATACCTGATACACCTTGATAGGGTGTTTATTATACATGGATTCGTATCCTCCTCGTACATTGGGACATCCTATTTGTGATTCCCTTACGGAGTAAGCACCAATCTCTATCTCCCTAGCCCACTAGCCATACGTAAGCTCCACACAATTCCTCATGGATGCACTCCTCATGATGCGATCATCTTGTCTGATGTTACTTATTGTCTCCCACACCGAGAATGACTCATGTGGTCTTAGAGTAAGAAAATACCATGACATGCTCTTTGGGATGCTAACCATGCATAATTATCAACACGAATTTGGGATCCTTTCCATGCGTAAGCCCCATGCCCAAAACCTTCATCCATCATGATGTTAAATAGAACAATTTGAACTATGTGGACTTTGATCCCTATCTTTAAAATAGGGTACGTAGGAAGCCTCTATGAGGTTTGAGCCCATCAATCCATACAACACATCTATCCCAACTACTTCATCCCGGTTCACCTTCATCCTATATGACGTTAAACTACTCCTTCTGAACTATGCCAGTTTTGATCCCTTTCGGGTACATAGGAAGCCTCTTTGAGGTTTAATCCCAACCAATGGTAAACCTTGGAGCTCCCTTATGGGATGTACTCTCCTAATGCGACATCTTTTCTTTTTGGGAAACATCTCTTGGATCCACCCTTTGAGGTGTTCTGATCCATTCACCTGGGCAGTTAACCATGCATAATCCTCACACTTCATTATACACCTCCAACCAAGAGTTCTCCTCTTGTGAAGGGCTGCTGACCACACATAAGCCCCTGGCACATCTTGGGGTCACTGTTGTTTGTGTACGCCCTGATTATATGCCCCCATCCTAAACTACATGGAATTTGATCCCTATATTTAAAATAAGGTACATGAGAAGCCTCCCCAAGGTTCAATCCGATCACCCATTTCCTATCCTGGTCTTTCATTCGAGCCTTTGTGCCTCGGGAAGATCATGCCCCACTTGAAGGTTCTACTTCCTTTGGGTCCTTACCCATGTGCTCCATTTCTCATGGAATGCCTACCTAGGTGTCCCATCACCCTACTAAACTAAGTGGACTTTAATTCCCAACCACCAGGATATGTAGGATTCCTCCCCAAGGTTCGATCCCAAAACTACCATCTTCATGTCAGTTCCATCTCATTAATTCAATTCACTTCACCCAATCCTTCATAATCCATACCAATGAGATCATGTCATCCACTTCCTCGCTGCTCCTAGAAATACATAGGTATCTAACCATTCATAAGTCCAGTGCCCCATATCCAACCAACCAAGAATTCCTATCTTATGATGGGAATCTAACCATGTGTAAACCCTAAATAATCCCTCCAAACTACGTGGGTTTTGGTCCCTGTCCTCTAAACAGGGTACGTAGGAGGCCTCCATGAGGTTCAATCCCATCCATTAGTAAACCTTGGCATCCCCCATTTTGTGGTGTGCTTCCCTGACCCGTCTTTTGTGATGTCCATATCATCCTTCATGGTGTGAATCTTTCCCTTTTCAGAACACTCCCTCTTGAGTCTGTCCTTATTGGGTGTTTTGATCCATTCATCCAGTAAACAATCTTGGTGCTCCCTCCCAGGGATGTACCAATTTGATCCACTCTCATGTTGTAACCCATTTTAAACATGGAAATACTAGTTAAAACTTAGAGAAATTCCTCTGGCATAATTAACCCACAATCGATGTGGGATCCTCAGGCTTCAGAGCCTTCAATAATCCCTCTAATAAGGGAGAATTTAGTTGTACCAAGGTTCCAGCATCCAGACATGACAATGATGCCTAAAACAACTAATCTCTTAACTGAAGGTTTATTCCATAACTTGAACCTTTGGAATGTCCTAAAATAAGTAGAGTAATTAACCAATATCCAAAAAGATATGGAATTGGGGAGAGTTTCAAAAACAATGTCTTAATATCTAAGGGAGACCCGGACTAGGTGATGAATTCTGAGGAAGAATACATGGAAGGGGAGACCAACATCCCATCATAACATTTTGATAAAGGATAAAAATCATTGAATAAGTGATGAATGTTACCCACCTTTTTAAAGTAAGAATGTAGGGTACAATGCAGCTATCAGCATCGTCGACACATGCATGCGCACGGGCAGCGCGCCCCAACAAAAAGTGTCGCAAACAATCACTAAAGAGGTTTCTATCAAGATTCCCAAAAGGGTTTCACAATAATTTCAAGAAATTAATTTAATGAAAATAAATCCTTCAAGTTCTAATTCAAGAGGAGTTGAGAGAGAAGCTATCTACCTCACAACAGTTAGTGAAAATGAAGAATGACACAACGAAACCTCAAAATTTGATCACAACTCGCATTCCCTTCTCTAGATCCAATAATATTTCATCATAAAACAACACATGACACATATATATCCTTATTGGACTAGAGAAATGGTTTTTAGAGAGAGAAGAACCTTTTATCTAACAAGAACAAAGAATAATGAGCGCTTACTGATGAATCTGGGCCTCTAACATACTTTAATTCGTATACAGATCACTCATAGATCAAAGGGAATAATCTCTCTTTCCTTTGGAGAAACATTAATTCATTTTTTGGGATAATTAGTTGATAAATGAGTTCTTAAAGATGTAATTCAGATTAGATTCACTTTTTAAGGAGGTCCACATATATTCCACATGGTTTTTTTGTACATTTTATTAGACCATGAAACAACCATGTGATTCTACTACCTTAAGCCAACCCCTCTAGCGATCAGCTCACATAGTTAGACAAACTATGTTCCAACCATGAATTTCCCTCTATTTCAAGAAGTATAATTTCTCCTGGCCATTCACATGGTTAGAAAAATAGTGCACCAAATATGTGGAGCTACTACCCCTACCACAAGCATGGTTTTTTGGATGGGGGTGCACGGTTTGCACAAACCATTATCGAACCATGAAACTCCAAATAAACCTCCAATGCATACCAAAACCCCTCAAAACCACCCATAAGTTAAACCAATCATTATATATACATAAAATACATAAATAATTATCTAGGTACCTAAAACTAAGGGTTATATAGGTGAGATATCTATCTCATACATTTTTGTTGTATATATGTCATGGAATCACACAAATTTCCCTCAAAAAATTGTTTTTAATATTTATTTAATATTTTTATAAATCTAGAAAAAATATTCATTTAAAAAAAATTAGTGAATTCGGGAAACCCCTACAAAAAATCATATGTATCACCCCTAAAAGTAACATATGTAGGATATATATGGGACACGTAATGTTTTTCCTTTGAAAAACCTCATAAATAACATATTTCACCTCATACATAAGGTTTTTCCCCAAGGAAAAACCTGATATGTATTGTTTTATGATTCAAGTAACTTATTAGATAATATTTAATATTTTTCCCTTAGAAAAAATCTAACACACCCCATTTTTTTGGGATGTGTGACATAATTTTAGAACATAAGTTTTTTCCTTTTAAAAACACCTAATACGTAATATATTTGACTTTGAACATTACATTTTATTCACACATAAGGTTTTTCCATTTAGAAGAAACATTATGTAATATATATATATATATATATTTCAATACATATAATATTTATTGGGTACATAAAATTTTACTCTCCACATTATATATATTACATTCATACATAATACATTATTTCCATGTAAGGGTTTTACAATAGCATAAAAACCAATACATAAAACTTTTATTCATACGTAATATATTTATCCAAGCATGTAAGGTTTTTCCCTTTGCATAAAAGCCATACCTATCATAATTTTCCATACGTAAGGTTGTTCCCTTTGGAAAAAACCTTACGAAATATATATATATTGATATGTAAGATAATTTCTCCCATATATAAGATGTTTTCTCCTATCACCTATGGTATGTAACATTTTATAATTAGGAGGATTTTTGTACATAAGTTTCTATGAAATTTTATTAAAAAATAGAAAACACTTCAAATCTCCCACTACCTTCTAAACATCCCCCAATTGGGTGAAACACTCCTAGGGCCTCTCTTAACCTCTTAAATTCTTAAAAATTTCAGAATCCAAACCTTAACCTAATCTTATTTCCCAGGAATAATTATTGACCAATTCAAACACACTAAACACCTCTAGTGGGTTCCGATACACTTGGCCAAGCCATGGTTCAACTCCAAAAACCAGACCCAAAAGTGAAGACTTAAATAACATCCCCAACCATATATAAATAAAAATTTAAATCTAATATTTTCATATTTAACAAAAAATGAAATGGGTTTCGTTTTTTTCAAAACAATTTAACAAATACACACCCAAACCAGTCTAGGATGTTACCGACTACCCTCAAAACTAGGGTTCATAGATCTCTATAATGTATTTTTTGGTGCACCTATTATTGTGGGTTTTCTTATTATAGTTATTGATCACTTTGAAAGATAATTTCTATTAATTCATTTTTACTATTTATCTATTATTTTTATAGATTTATTTTTTTACTCTAGTGTCTACACCTTAACATTTGACTCTTTGATTTTCTTATGAAAATATGTTTTTTTCTAGCCCTTTCCTAATGTAGTCACTTGGTGGGGCTCCAAAACCCACTTCTCTAAAATACACATACTTTTACATATGCTATAATGTCACCACCATCAGTTTATATTCAAATTTGGTAGTTTAGATATCTTGTGATTAAAGGAGATAAAAAACTAAGTAGTCATTATAATATTTTAACATATTAAATAAAAATAAATTTTAATTATTTCAAAATTAAACATGCTTCCCATATTTTTTAATAATTTTTACCTACCAATTTTAATTTTATATTTACATTATTGTATCTCTATATCACATGGCATGGTATGGAGAAATTAAAAAAAACCGATTGATCAATATGTATATCAACATAGAATAATTAATCCCTTTTTTATCACATTTATGTTTTATGATAAATTAAAAGTACATACCAACTATATATAAAGTGAAATATACCCCATCCTTGATATACGGTAGAGGTGTAGTAGTTGTGTTACATGTTGATTATTCCTCAAACTATATTCTTATTTTAGAAATTAATCTTTATAAAGTCAAATACTTTAGACATGTCATGTATATTGAATTAAAATTAGTTACGATATACCATAAATATCTCCTCCTCATGATGGGAGTTGAACACATCCCAGGTTTCTTAGTTCAATATATATACATATATAGTTGACGGGTGAGGGTTGATGCCCCCTTGAATATTTATAAGATATTTTTTTTGAAATAAACATTCAAAATACTTTATGAACTTTTTTAGAAAACCTAAATACTTAATTCATAAAAAAATATTCTAGTATAAATGTACTCTTTAAGGAAAAAACAAAAACAACCATCATTTAATTTTTTAATATTTAGAGAAAATATAAAAACCATAACAAAATTTTACCACAATGTCTTACCAAATATTTTTCATTATTACAAATATAAAATTATTCCAACTATTTTTTTCAATTGGAATGTGCATTCAAAATCTAATCCCAATATAGATAATGAAAATTGATTTGTTTTTTTCAATAGGTTCACCATGTGTATTCTATCTAATCTTAAAATCTAAAACTATAATTCTAGATTTAATTACTTTTTTAGCACTTTTATTCAATTAATATCTTTTCTTGCTTCATTATAATTTTGTTTTTCCTATTATTCTTATATTTGACTACATTTTTTCTATTTTTATTTAATCTAATATCACCTACGAGGTGTAATTAATTCAAATAGGGTAATAAACATTTATAATTTATGTTATTTTTTCCAAATACTAAAAAAACAATTGAATATTATATCTAAAGCTTGAGATTATTCCAATTAGGACATGAGGATTATAGATATATTTTGTTTTACCAATTCCCATCCTAATAAAAATATTAAAAAAACTCAATTAAAGTCAATACTACTTTATTACAAAAATAATTAAAAACTATTAATGAAGTAATAAATTTAAAACCAATTTTAAAGGATTGTTGTTATATAAGAATATCTAATCCTATTTATTCATAAATTAATTGATTTAATTTTTTTATAAAGTAATTTATTTTAGTATATTAAAATCAATCAATACTACTTATATTAATAAAATTACTTTATCTAAAAAATGAAATTAAAAAAAGTTTCTTAAAACTTAAACCTTTTCATAAAATACTGAAGAGAAAAATTTCATGATTGAAGAATGAGTGTTGTATTTTTTGTTAGTATATTATAAATTCAATATATGCGGAAGACTTAAATGAGGAGTTGATGATGCTTGGAGAATTTTTATATACTCACTTGATGACATTGGATGTCATTTTTTAGAAATTATCCATGTTCAAATGTGATTATTATTATCCCGATCTTCAAATTAATTCAAGAAAAGTGTTTATGGTAACGAAACATTGTCTACAATATTTAAATGTGAAAATTATTTGTACTATTCTTTAAATGTTAAAGACATGTTCTTAGGAGTGCACATTGCATAAAACAAATTAAATACTATGAAAATATTTATTTTCATGTTGATTTAAAGATTTATATGAAAAAGTAAATCTATTTCATGAAGTATGAAGAAATCCATTGAAAAATATAAATAAATTATTTATATTTTTCTTGATGTTTTTGTTGAAATTTGTTTGAATATTTTGGGAGCACATTTATTGAGACCGAATTTAAAAAAATAGGCCAACAAAGCAAGCCATCCATCCAGCATGACCAAGGATTTTTGGGATATAGGAGAAAAAATGTGCATGGGATCAAGATATGGGAGCCTGTAAGGCGATATAGGGGTATGAGTAAAATCCCACATGAGTGTGCAGAGGAAAGCTAAGTTGTACACAAAAGTGGAAGTAGGGTGAGTCATGATGGCCGAGAGTGGACCCCATACACACTTATGGTCATATATAGAAAGCTATTTTCTTATAAACTAGAGGTAAGAACATCTAGAGTTTTTATATGGGATGAGGTCCTTTACAGTTACTGTTTCCGTGTTTTAAAACATACCCACATTTCCATCATCCTATGATCCAATTGCTGTGAGATGTTTGATCGAGATTAAGGTCATCTTATTCAACCTATTACATATTGAGCCCTTTGCGAATGAGGTTTTACATAAAGATACCCCATGAGTATAAAATCCATACATAATCTTTATAATCTCGATGGAAGTTTGAAAATCGGTTTAGTAAAAATTTATGCAATGCATAAAAATGCATTGTGAGGATGATTTTTAATGATTTTTTAATTTTGGAAAATTCCATGAAAATAATCCAACCACATATGATATTGAACAGTATGTGGGACGAACCAAAGCTTTAATGACATTTGATAATTTAAAAAGTAAGAATTTTTTCAAAGTATAAAATTTATTTATGAAGTTTAGCTTTTAGATGATTGTGCAATATGTGGAATATTCTATGTGAAGATGAATGTTATGTTGATGGTGAGTATAGTATTTGAATTAAAAGGCTATCCAAATGACATGTAATGTTTTTCATACAGATGAAACACAATTAATATCTAATGAAATATGGTAATGGAAGAGAGTTTTTTTACAGTAAATAAAGTTTCTAAGAACAAAATTACGCATACTGTAATGGATACAGTTTTCGGAAGATACCCTATATGAAGATACCATTAGTTTTCAGATTAAAATGGTATATAGTGATTATTTTTTTTTCAAATTTAGGATAAAGTATCATTTTTTGATGAACATGAAAAGATAACAGTTTGTGGCTATGAAGTTTGAGACAATACAAATAATGCTATAATTCTATGCAATAAAAAGAAGAATGCAAAGGAAAAATAGTTTACAGAGATAGGTGATGTATTTTTTGGTGTCACATAAAATTGATTTGATACAATATTGTGATTTATTATCATGTGTCAAATTCCTTTTAACCATTTTTCTGATTCCTATAAATACCTGATTAACACTCGGCTAAAGGTAATCAATAATTTTAGGAGAAGTTTTTTTATTGAGAGTGAAAGCTCATATTTTTCACTGATTGAGTCCCATAAAGAAATTTATAGATTTATAAAAGGAAAAAATTATAAAAATTAAATTGATATCCTAATTACACTTTAGGGTAATTCTATATAGACATTTACTTGTACTTGAAAAATAATTGACTTGGAGTTTGAAACATCAGTTCAAAAAGTGTTAAGGAAGTGAACTAACAATACCTGATAAACCATATATGCTATTCTATAGTCATATTATGTGAATTGGAATAATTTCACATACTACTTGAGTAATATACATATGAAGAGAAATTTGAAGTACTATATGATGTGAGAATCATTACGCTAAGCATTGGGGAAGTGAACCGATGGTACACTACTTATCATATGTGCTATAATATCACCATTTGGCATACTATTTGATGAATATATAGTGAAAAATATAATAAATTTCATAGATAACTTATTGATAGGTCCATACAATACTCATGATTACATAGAACATTTCAGTTGATAATTTTAAGAAATATTATCTAGATTTCTACAAGTTTAATCTCAATTAAAATAGTATTGATTGAGGTCATGAATTTATCTAAATAAGGAAGAACACTTTCTTGAGAATCTAAATGAGGAATATTTTATCATTCAGTAAATATCAAAAGTTTAAGAGATTAAAGGAATCATATACTTGAAAGAAAAGAATATCAAGTCCATGCATTTAGTAAATTGAGAAGAACTGGTTCATTTAAGATCTGGTGTGAATGATTCTCAAGACAGACATGATTATTTCAATTTTTTTTGAATATCTTGAAGTTTTACATGAGATAAATAGACCCATTACACTAGTCGATGAAGATATATTTCAAGTGTTTTAGAATAAACTAGGAGAATACAAATATCATTATATCTATGGATCAAAAACATTGAGAAGAAGAAGGAGTTTGTGACTTGGGAATCGAATCGGTTACTAAAGAGGCTCAAGGATGGGATGTTTAACTAGTCTAAAATAAGGATAATAGAAGATGGTTGGGGTTTCTAACCAACCAAGGAAGAAGATTTGGTTACTGGGGTGTAGAAGTGAGATTAATTGGAGGACTTAATACTAGGGTGTATAACCAGTTGCTACCTTATCAATGGTCAATATATCTTGGGGAACTACAGCTGATATTAGAGCTCATGTTCCCTCTAAAGATCCAAAATAGTTCCCTGATTTTTTAACAAGGTTTATGAAGTTAAAATTTCAGGAAGTATTTGATTTTCTTGATATGTAAAAAAGGAAATTACTCATAAGAAAAAACATATAAGGATGTCTTCAAAGACTTTGAAAAATAGAAATAAAATAGAGGAAAATAAGTTGAATAATAATTCTAAGTTAATGGAGAAACACCACCAACTGAAGGTAATCAAAGTGGTACAAGTAATAAATATTCTATTGATTATGATTATTTTGATGAATCATGTTAAGGATGTGATGATAATAAATCACTTATTTATCATCATTTTGAATTCAAAGAAGATATGAAGAATGTTCCCAAAGAAGTGGTTAAGTGTATTTTTAGTACTACCAAGGGATTTTTTTTGATAAAGAAAAACTATAATTAGAAGTTAAAGAATTAGATGATGCACTAATTAAGAAGTTTAGAAAATGTATCATTCTCATAAACCTGGTGGAAATAATAGAAAATCCATTATTTACACTGAATAATAATTAAAATTTATTTTTGTGAGATAGTTGTTTTAGATATTTTTTTATTGAAACATTCTATACACTAGAAAAATTTCACAAAGTTTCTATGGATACAAAGAATGCTCAATTGGATATCAAATCCAAAAAAACCAAGGATATTAACTAATTTTTATAAGAAAAAGTTTCATTTCATGCATTAGTTGTTGATAATATGAGGAAGGATTATGAATATATAATGGAATTTATTAAAGATCAAAATAATTCCCTCAGTATGAGATGTCTTGAATTGGAAATAAAATTTGAAAATCTTTGAAAGACTCATGTTGAGACTTCAAAACCAAAGATGTATGTTTCTGCTACCACATAATGATTTTTGAAAGATTTTAATGACAAATAATATTTATCATTTGTAAAAAATACCATTAAATCATCTAAATATACTTCTATAAAAGTTTGAAAGAAATAAGTACCACCCATATCTCAATGTAACAATTATGATAAATTTGTTTTTACAAAAAAAATTAGGTTTAAATAAAAATTATATAAAAATATGGATATTGTAAAATAGATAAGATCCCACCACCATGTATATGGTGGATATAATAAGATGTATAAGTGATGGTTCCCCACAATAAGTCCAACAGTTTGTGAAAAAGACCCACAAACATTATGATGGAAATTCTAGACCGCATGTAGAAAATAAAATAAGATCAAGGTTCGTGGGTCAATGTTGGTGCTTAAACAGATTCATGCATTTTGAAATGGATTTTTGTAATAATCCTTTAAAGTTAAAGCACAAATTAATCAAATATATTTAGGGATAAATCCGCATAAGAAGATGAAACAATGTCCACAGACTAAGAAAATTTCTTTAAGTTAATTTGATTTTGAATTTCTTGATTATGTTTCCAATGTTTGAAATAAAAGTGGTCCTAAAAGTGATAAATATACATCTCAACATATATCAAGAAAGAGTGGGAATATAATAATACATGATAAAGAAGTGATGATCTTGGGTAGATACCTAAAAAATGTTGCAAATCATATTACTCTCCTAGATTTTAGGAGAATTCATCCTTGTAAACAATACATAAAAAATATAAAAAACCAAGTTCAAGAAGAAAAATAGGATCCCGGTATCTCAGAATAAATATGTGAATAAATTAACTCATTTGAATCCATGTTGAAACTTTAAACAATCTATCAATATTCTCAAACACATTATTTTTTTTCAAATTGATTGGGAGAAAGCTAGAAAGTTAAAATTAACAGAAGAAAAAGATAGTGATAAAGGTAAAATGAAGATTCCACATAAAGAAGTTGAATTTTAATGTCAGGATTACAAAAAATGATAACTATTGTGTTGAAGAAGTTTTGTATGATAGGTACAATAAAGCTATACAAAATTCAAGATGATGTTTAAACACGTTGCCAGCATAAGAAGAATCCTTAAAGAGAATGAATCTTGCATCATGAGATGCATATGATTTGATGGATAAATAAATTAGAACCATCTCACACAATGAAAAGGTAGGTGTGATAAGATCTATTCTACCAAATGAAAAATCAGATTTTATAATAATATGTGGAATAATTAATATTAGATAAAGTGAAGTAACTTGGTTGTGAAAACCATCTCAACCTTACTGTTCACATTGAAGAAAAAGTAAATCCTCCTTATTGAATTATATCTTTTGTGAATTGTCTTTTTGATTATAATGTAGGGAATTAAAGGTGGATCAAGTTCTAAGAGGGATAACCTAAGATGAAATGAATGATTTAATATTCTGGATAACAAGGATATAGAAGATATTATCTTGGTATGATCTTATATTTGGTATTATAAAGAATAAACATCAATGAAGATCATTCTTAGTAAAGTTGTAGAATAAATAAAATTAAAAAATCCACATAAATATTTAAAAGTTGGTGTTATTTCATATTAAAACATCTTTAAATACATTCTTTAAGAGACCCAACATAATGAATAAGAAGAGTGTTTCCCTTGAGGGGGAGAAAAGTTGAGAAAGAAGGCTGCCAAATTTTTTTAACATGAATCTAGAATTTTCTAGATAAATTGATAATACTAAAATTTGAGGTAATAAAATCATAATCTCATTACCTATTATTAATTATATTAAATGTATTAATTAATGGGTATTTTTTTTATCAAAACATGAGTATAATGGGGTGTTAAATTAATTTTATAGGAACTATTTTTATGGTTTATTGAGATGTGATAATGTTTCATGTTTCCTTTGAAGAAATATATTTTTATACAGCCCATTTTTGAGATTCTAACAATGATTTAACATTTATTTTAGTTTATGGACAGTATATACAGTCTTGGTTATATTTCAATTATTTCCTACACCGGGTTAGCCCACATAGGCTTAGAGATGATTAACTAAATACTATTTTTTAAGAGAACTATGTGATATCATACCTATCTTAGAAGTGTTCAATAAATAATTTCCACTGGTTGGTGAATTTTTTTGAGTAAAATTATGATATGAGAAAACCCCACTTACACTTTATATTTATTGAAAATAATGAGGGAAAAATATTGACTTTATAAAGTGAAGAAGTATCAATATCAAATTAAAAGGGTGATATTCAAGAGAACAAGCTAACGATTAAAGAATGAATGTTTTATTTATTATCAGTATATCATAAAGTAAATTGACATGGAAGACTTAATTGGGGAGCTAGTAATGCTTGGAGAATTGTTAGAGACTCACTTTATGAAATTGGATGTCATTCTTGGGAAATTATCCGTGTTCAAATTTGATGAATATTATGTTGATATTAAAATGAATTCAAGAAAAGTGTTGATGGTAAAGAAACATTATCTAAAAAATTGAAATGAAATGATTGTTTGGACTATTATTTAAGTGATAAATACACGTACTTAGGTGATTATATTGCATATAAAAAGTTAAAGAACATGAAAATATTTACTTTTATTAGGATCTGAATATTTCCATTAAAAAAGAAAGTTATTTCATGAAAAATGAATAAAAAAATGGAAAAATAAAAATAAATTTTTTATATTTTTCTTTGAATTTTGTTGAATATTTTGGGAGCACATTTTTTGGGACTTCATTAAAAATTTAATCCAACCAAGAAAGCTATACAACATACTCAACCAAGGATTTTTGGGAGTTGGTTTCAACCACATGCATGTGATCTAGTTGGGAGAGCCCAGAAGGAGACAAAGGGGGCTAAGTTTAAGCCTTCATGAGCATGCACCAATGGTGTATAGAAGAAACCCAGGCCGCATAGTAGATTAGAAAAATAATGAAGAATGATGGACGGGAGTGGAACCTACACTCACTTATAAATATATAGAGAAAGCAATTTTATTATAAATAAGAGGCAAGAACATGTGGTATTTTGTTGTGGGGCAAGGTCCTTTGTGGTTATTTTTCTCATGTTTTAAAACATAAACACCTTTACAATGTTTTCTAATCCAATTGCTATGAACTGGATGATTGATGAAAATATCATCTTGTTCAACATCCCAGTTACTGTGCCCTTCATGAATTAGGTTTTTCATGTAGAGATTTAATGACTTAAAAAGACATGAAAAATCATTAGAAGCTCTATGGGTGTTTTAAAATCATCCAGTACAAATTTTTAAAACTCATTTTTTGTGAGTTTGAGTTTGTGATTAATTTGAGTTTGTAGAAAACACCATGTGAATAATAAAACCACATATGATATAAAACAATATTCAGTATAAACCTAAGACCAAAGGACCCTTGATAAATATCTAAGTATAAATTTCCACAAATCATAAAAATGGTTCTCTATGTTGAGATTGTGGATGATTGTGTAGTATGCAGAAGACCCTATGGGAAGATGAATGACATGATACCGTTGATTAAAATTCATGAAAGAAAAGTATATCTAAATTCCATGCAAGGGTTTTCATGAAGAATAACCATAAATAATATCTAATGCTATGTGGTAATAGAAGATAATATCATATAGTAAATAATGTTTCTAAGTAAAAAATTAGGCATATCATGAAGGATATAGTTTGTGGAAGAGACCCTATGAGAATATACCTTTAGTTTTCAGATTAAAATGGTATGCAATGCTTATTTATTGTGAATATAGGTTGATGGATATGTTTGTGATGAATGTGAAAATATAACTACTCATGATCATGCATTTTCTATCCATACAAATAATGATATAATCCTATGTGAAAAAACTAGTATGTGAAGGAAAATCAGATTCAGAGAGAGGCAACATATTTTTTAGCATTGAATACAATTGAATGGAATTCCATAATTTGAAATATTATCATGTGTTAACAACTTTTTTGATTTCTATAAATACCCAATTAACACTCGGATAATGGTAATCAAGAATTTTGGGAGAAGTTTTCCATCAAGAGTGGAAGATCATATTTTTCTTTGATTTAGCCACATAAGGAAATTCATGAATATAGAGAAGGAAAAAATTCCATTAAGTAAAGTAAAATTCTAAATGATATGTAGATGGAATGTTATTATAATCACACTTTGGTGTAATTACATAAAGATAGTGTCATGTACTTGAAAATAGTTGACTTTTAGATTCAAGAACTAGTACATGAAGTGTCAAGGAAGTAAACTAATAGTACGTGAAAAATAATATACATGATGATATAGTATTATGATGTTAATTAGAACATTTTACTTACTATTTGAGTAATATACATATGAAAATAAATGTGAAGTGCTATAAGATGCAATAATCGGAAATCTAAGCATTGAGGAAGTGAACTGATAGTATGATACTTACCATATATTCTATGCTATGATCATTTGATGTGGATAGGAATAATTTGGTGTATTATTTGTGGAATATAATGTAAATAAGAAAACTATGTTCATAGATCACTTATTAATAATTCAAAAAAATACCCATAATTTTCTGAATCATTTGAGTTAGGAATTTGAAGATAGATTATTCAGAGTTGTGGAAGTTTAATCTTGTATAAAGTATTATTTATTGAGGTTGATATTTCATCTAAAGAAGGAAGAACACTTTACCGAGCATTTTACTAAGGAAAATATGATCATTCATTGAAGATTATAATTTAAAGTGACTGAATCCAGAATATAATTGCAATATATGACAATAAAGTTTGATAATTTAGTAAATCGAGAAGAACTAAATCATTCAAGATTTGGTGTGAATGAGTTTCAAGTACAATAGATATTCCGATAATATATTAAAGGTCTTGAAGTTTTACATGAGTTAAACAAATCTAATACACTCATGAAGAAATATCTATTTTAAGTGTTGGAAAAAAATGTAAGTAGGCATATATCTTTCTATCTAAAGATTAAAATCATTGAGAAGAATAAGAAGCTTGTGACTGGGGAATCTAACTAGTTACTAAAGTGGATCGATGCTGGGATGTCTAACCAGTATAGAAAAAGGAGAATAGAAAATAGTTGGGGTGTCTAACCAACCGAGGCAGATGTTTTTGTTGATGGGGTGTAGAACTGGGATCAATTAGAGGATCCCCTACTATGGTGTATAACTAGTTTCTACCTTATCCATTGTAATCATTGATAATATTATAGTAGATAATATATGTTGTGGGGAATAACCAATATAGTGAGTATTAGGTCTTTGTACCAAAACTTTTAAATACTGTGTGATGTTCTCTCTCTGATTATTTAGACATGCGAAGTGTGATTGTGAGATATCACGTAGTGGATCAAGAAACTTAACAAGTACAAGAGGCATAATTAAAAAGAATGAATTTTTATAAGTATACCACTAATTCACTCCCCTATTAGTGGTAAATCCATCATAGGGAAATAAAAATATGAATCTAAATTACTATTTATAATTTAATCCTCTCAACCATATTGAATGTACTCCCTTAATAACTCTAATTTTAATATAATTTCTATGAAAAAAAGATATAATTAATACATAAGATGATAATAAATCAAGAAAACTTCTTTATGATTAAAATTAACAAAATAATCAGGTACTTGTTCTTATACTCTTGAATTATTACTTCTTAAGTGACTAGACAATCAAGAAAAAATGATCCTCAGTCATCAATGGTTTGATCATCTTATGAAATCAGTTTAAGAAATAAATAATGGAATGATTAAAATGACAATTACTAAATAAAAAGAAATGAAAATTTTCTTACTGAAAAAATAAAAAGAACATCAAGTAAGACTCTTAGTATGAAAAATGTCTAAAAAAATGATAATCAACCAAAAATCTCTAAGACACTCTAAAATAAACATATTTATAGATATCAACAAAACCATGATATGGTGGTATAAATTATGACATGGTTGACTTGTCTATATCTAAAAATAACTTTACAGTTGTTCAAATACCTTAGAAGGTTATGAGGTGTTCTATTTTAAATTTCTTGTTAAATAACCTAGATTCACACTATAATGTGGTTTTTGAATATCTTTCCTAATTTTTCAAATTTCCAAAATCTTCTTGTAATATTGACATAATAACGAGGTGTCCAAATCTTCATAAATATTCATATATCATTTAACCATGTGGATAAAAAAATAACTTCTTCCTCTTTGAATATAACATAGTTTCTCATATCATCTCCAGCAGTGGTTTTTTCTTGGCACTTCAAAATTCTATTAATAGTTTTCTATTGGTGGCCATGAAATTCAATATTATATGGGAATTACATCATAGTGTTTTTTCTTCAACATTATAGTTTCTGACATCACATTTTAAATTTATCTAAATATTTAAAAAGGCTATAATTATCTCAAAATATATTTATAACTTTAAAAAAATCCATAGATTAAAAAGAAAAGAAATATTTTTTCACTAAAAATATTATAACCATATCCCCAAATAGACCATAGAGAGGGGGAGGGGTGGGGTGAATTAGGGTTTTGTGATGTTATCATCACAAACTAGATCATGCTATTATATTATAAATAATTCTATAAACCTATAAATTTCAAGCACTTGAAATGTATAATATAGAAATGAAATTAAAATGATACAAATATTTTACTTTCTTAACCACTAAAGAAGAGTCTAAGAAGCATACTCTGATGGCGTGTTAATGCACTAGAGGATATCACAACTCACTATATATGATTACAATGTTTAGAGAAAATCATCACTGATCCAAGGGTTACTAAATATTTCTCGATATCCACTCACTATTTCAAAATAGAGTTATAAATATTTCATGATATGGTGATTTCTTACAAGAATTCTATATAAATAATAAACACCAAACCAACCAGGGTATTTTTTCACTTTTTTATTCTTCACAAATAAATATCTTCAATTATATTTGTCAAATAAATGATCTATATCAATTATGATATATCTATCATTGATTTTCAAACATTTTTCATAATTTATCCCTCAATATCAAGGGTTAAAACATAACAAAATCTTCACTTAAAATTTTCCACATGTCACTCCCAAATTGGGTCATCGAATTGCCCATTAAACTTGTTAATTTTTCCAAAGTCAAGATTTATCCACCAAAATATAAAATGGATTATAATTTTTGAAACATCCTATATTTATCTACTTAATTTAATGATCACCTTTATTATGGAGTGACACTCATTAAAACTCCTTGGTTATGGCATGATGATCTCTACTATGATGTAATCTTCAGTCAATAACCTGATCCATGAAATCTCAGAAAGATATATTATTTAATCCTATAAAATTTCACTTTTTATCTTCTCAAATACCCTCAAAATTAATTAATTTTATAGATTTATTCTTAGGTTATCATGTGACTATACTAGTATGAGTTTTCCAAGAGTTCAATCCATTTTGATAAAAATATCCCTCCATGGAAAAACCGTATAAATCAAAATATGGGAATTATTTTCTATAAAAATTTTATGGCATGACACACATGTTGTGACAAGAATATGGAATCCATAAAAAATAGTATCAAATTTATTTTTTATTTAAAGAAATTACACCATGTCTTATTACTTTATCCATTTCATATTGATCTTATGTTGTAAAATATCCCATAAGGTGACTTTTCAATGTAATTGGACTATGTTTATTGAAAAAAGAACGTTGAAAAGGATTTTAAGTAGAGTAGCCCATTGGTGTTCTTAAAGGAAACTTTATAGAAGATTTTGGGTTCCATTAGACAACATTGTGCATCCTTTTGAGGAAGAAATGATTCTCATGCAAGTCAATAAGACTCTCACGGAATTGGAGTTGCACAAACATGCCACACAAGTAGAGTTTCCCATGGTTAGTGAGATTATAGGTAAATAAAAATTTAGGTGTGAAGGGGTTTCATGAAGGATTGGTTCTTTCTATAAATAGACCACTAATCTCATCATCAAGTGTGATCAATACATATAGAAAATATGTGATCTATGTGTTTTTATAAGGCTTACACACAATTATTTCTTATGTGAAGTCATTTTACATGACCAACACTTGTGAAAAGAAGTGAAATTATGTGACCGCTATTATGTGGACATGCGTTACACAAACATCATTCGAGTATAAGAATGGATTTATGAAAATCTTAAGAAATTTCCTAGAATTTACATAGTAAAGTGATATTCATAATTTTGATGAAATAAGAGATTCAAAACACACCAATGGTAGTGTAATAAAAGGATATTTAACTGATAGAAAGAATATACATAAGGAATAGTGTGTAAAATTAAGTAGAGAGATAGAGTAGTGAGTTTTCAAAATGATATTGGTAGTGAAATAGGAGGGATGATGAGTCCACTTAGAACAATAAAAAAGTAGTTAGATTAACTAAGAGAGCAATGACTTCTCTAAATTTTATTAGTAGTGAACCATGGGGGATAGTGAGTCATCTCTAAACATTGTATAGAAGAAGGAACTTAGTGATTATGATACATTGAAACATTTCCTTTGCATGCTCCATGGATTTTACTAGTTTAGGTGAACCAAGTAAAGTTTATTATGTACCTTTTTACATGATTTATCACTTCATATATTATATAAGGGAGAGATGTGTTCCAAATAACAATGGAATAAGATTAATTGAAACATTAATTTTAATAAATTATAAAAATAGGATTAAAACCCCTCTTAATGTATTTATATTCCTATTTCATGATCCTTGGATTAGCCTAGTGTATGTGAACCAAGTAAAATTTCTTATGTCCCTCTTAATGTGCTTTATCACTTTATATATTCAATGAGGGAGAGATGTGTTCAAACTAATAGTGGTGGAAGATCAATTACAAGGGTAATTTAAAAAAATTGATATAGTATGTTTTAAAACCCTCTTAGTTTTTCACCTTTATTGGGGACAAAGAAAATGGTTTAAGGTAGTGAAAATATATTCTACATGGGATAAATGGAAGTAGTAAATCATAAAGGAATTATGATCTTTTATAAAAAAAAACTTTCAACTCTTTAAGAACCATATACAGTACTAATTCTTATCATTAGGAAAAAATGTGTACACAAATTCTATAAAAGAGATTTCTATCACTATGAACAATGAATAATTACTGGAAGGATAGTGTAAATAACTGGATTCTAATGATGGATTAATTAATTCTTCCAAGAAATCCCTATTTTCCACAATCTACACAAGGTTTATATCATTCAAATCCTTACACACAATATGGGAAAGGATTCTTATTATTTATAAAGGCGAATGAAATGTATGAGAGCCTAAATTAATGGTTTTATAGGACAAGTATGGGTATATGGGGATACACTTTAAGAAATATTCTAATGAGTTATTTGATACAGTTAATGTGAGTGTGGAGAAAATTCATGGTCTCTGAGAGACCCTCGATGATATAAAGACCATCAAGTGTATCTTGAGAATATTTCCACCTCAGTTTAATCCAAATGTATCTATTCTTGATGATACATATCTAAAGAAGATTATTTTAGTTTGTATTTATAGTACACTTTTGTATATGAGATGAGGAAAAAATATTACAAGGATATGGAAAAGGTAAGTACAAAGAGGTGGAATCAATGAAGCTCTCCATGAAGGATGATCAAGAATAAGAATATGTTAATAAAGTTATGTCATTCCTATCCTCAAACTCGAAAAGGGGAAAGTAAATTTCAATTAGAGACTTCCATTAATGTGATTTCAATGTACAATGGTAGTGAACCCTGTTGAAAAGCGTCACAAGATTTTTTAAGATGACAATGAGGATGATAAATATTCCAAAGAAAAATATTCATATAAATTGAAAGATAAGAGAAGTTATAAGAATTTATTTTTAAAAATAAGAACCCAATTTCACAAGAGGATAATAGTTTATAAGATATAGAAGTAAAATAAATTTAATGCTATAAATAACTCAAAAAATATGATCTCATGTATATCATAGGAATTTACTAGACAAGGGAAGACAATTAATATGATGAAGTGGAAGTAAAATAGAGAGTCGATCTCCAAGGGGAGTTTGAAGATTCACTTGAAGAGATAGATGTTTGGAGGTCCCAAACAAAAAAAATCCAATGGATATTTATATGTTTCCAAGATATACATGTAACAATAGTATAAATATAAGTTCAAGTTGTGGGAGGAAATTAAAAAGATGAAATCTAAAAATCTATAATGTTTATAGAAGGATGTTGAGTATAAAGTCAAGTTCAAAGATCAGACGAAGGTTATCAATGTTTTGAATAACACAATGAAATATAGAGTCAAATATATTAGAGATATTGAGGGATAATTCATTAGTATGTAGAGATAAATTTAATATCATGATATATTGATGATTTATGATATAATTATAGAAAATTAGATTGAACAAGATACAAAAAAAAGGAGAATCAAGGAGTTCCAAAAAATAGTTATAGGTTTATCTGCAAATAGAAAATATATATTTTAATGAAAAAGTTAGCATGTGGTTTGATTTCAAATATAAGTAATAGGTGGTTGATTCTAGGACACAAGAACTTACTCCAAATTTGAAGGTTGATATGGGCGTAACTTTGAATCAAAATACTAAAAGAACCAAAAATACCACTAGTGATATAGAAAGAACACATTAGAGTACACCAAACATTAGGTATTGTTGTTGTGGAAATATTGGATAGGCTCAAAAATGAATGTTTCATATCTAATAGACATTGGAGGGTACACGATAAATGAAGTAATATAAGTCTAGTTCAACCATTTAGGTATAATTTCAATGGAACCCATTTATGGTGTAGATGATATGAACATATAGCCAAGTACTGCTTGTCGATGATGAAAAAGAATATACATTTGAAGACCCAAATTAGCCGTATGCAACAGACCATGGTATCGTAAGGCATGATGAAAATTTAGAATTTATATTTCACTTTAAAGATGAAGATATTTTCTAATATGTTAAGGAAGATCAACTATACAAATTATCCCAGGATGTGAAAACAAAAACATGGATAAAAAGGAGAAAAAAAAATTCAATGGTTGTAGATAATTTCCTAAATGCATTAGAGAAAACTAGTGTATAGATTCTTAATAGTATATATATTTACCATATTATGGGAAATAAATATATAGTCATAAGATAAATATACAATAAAGAAGGTTTCATAAAATTTTTAAATGATGAATTCTTAAAAATTATTGGATAAGGATAATCCTGATTTGTGGGGAAAGACATAAGATATAAGGATATTTTAGTTGTTGAATGTTTGGGTTACAAAATACTAAGTTTAAGTCCTTTTATTAATAAGGAAATGCCTTTAATTTTACCATGAACAATAATATAATAAATTTAAAGGATGGGGAAGTTGTGATGAATGATAAGTGCACAAAGAGGAATCTCTACCACAATAGTGGAGAGAAAGATATGTGATTTATTTATAAGGAGGATGTTTTTTTTGGTATAAACAACTTGTCCACTTGATCAAATATTCATTAAATTATATTTTAAATAATGATTGAGTTTGTTATATCTATAAAATGTGATGTGACCAAACACACATGTGTGTTGTTTTTAAAAAAGAGACGATTATTCAAAAGATGTATAAGTCAAAAGACCAGAAGTTTATAACGGTTCATAAATTGGTTTATGTTTTTGTGTGTGGATTGATATCTCCAAGGTCCATTAATGAGATGTGAAAATATGATTAGTTTATTATGAGTACATTAATATGGTATAATTTATGGTTATTGCCCCCAATTTTTAATTATTCAACTGTATTACTCAATATTAAAAAACATCTAAAAAGATACCTTAATAGAAAATTATTTAATTTTAGAATGATAATTTCATGGAGTTTACTAACAACCAGGTTGAGGATTATCCAAATAATCATGGGATAAGTCACTAAGTCTCAGCTATGAGAACTCTAAAACAAAATTATGTGGTTGAGAGGAGAAATCGGATTATAAAAAACATCGCTAGAATGATACTTATTAAGAAATTCATACCTAAGAATTTTTGGAAGGATCCGGTTATGAAATAATTCTATATCTTCAACAAAGCTTTAATTTTCCTAAGAGAAGAAAAGACTATATATTAGATGTTGTAAAAAAATAATCCAACATTGAAATACATTTGAATGATTTATAGTAAGTGATTTATTATCAATAAGGAGAAAGGAAAAAAGTTTATGTCTTTTGGAGATGAAGGGTTTTTTCTTGGATGATCATCCAAGAGAAAGTCATATAATTGTTTAAAAAATCATAGATATATTATTAAAAGGAAATATATCAATATAGTGTAAATTATGAAACATCCTCCACAAAAAAGTGCATATATTTGGGAATAGATTGACGAGGATTTGAAAATCTCATGAGTATCCCAAGGCAGAGATTATAATGAATTTATTGATGAAGACTAGAATGAAGTTAGACCAATAGCCATTAGATGCTAAAAAGAAGAGTTGAAATTGGTGAGAAGAATATTGTTGGTGACCATAGAACACCAATGTAAATATTTAAAATAATGTTTACAAAGAAAACTTCACTATTATATTAGTTAGAGGTAATGTGTTTTCAAGACGCTATTATTGATAAGAATTGAGTCCAGGATATGAATGAAGTGCTAAAACAAAATTGAGAAGAATCATATATGATATACTCCCTAAAGGATGATGTATAATAAATTTATTGGAATCAAACTAGTTTTTTGTAACTACTTTAATGAAGGTGGCATGGTGATTTTAAAAAAGGAATGATTGGAGTGCAATGGATAATCCCATATTTAAGGTATCAATGTGAATATAGAATTTTCTCCCATAAGAAGGCTAGAGACAATTCAAATATTATTGGATATAGTGGTGTATAGGAGATTCTTGGTATTATAGATGAATATGAAATTAAAATTTCTAAATGGAGTACTAGAATAAGAAGTGTACATTAAATATGAAAATTATTTTCTTTTCCTGAAGATGAGAATAATTTTTTATGGATAAATAATGCATCATATGGGCTAAATAAATAATTAAGAGAATGATATTATTAATTGGATAAGTACATTAAGAAGATCTATTTTATGCAAGGTGTATTTGATCATAACCTATCTATCAATATAGAGAGTGATCAATGGATGATCATGCTTTTATATGTTTATGATATAATATTTGGTGGATTAAATAAATTACAATGAAATGAGTTTGTATAATTTAGTAATAAAATTCATGGAACATTCATATCTCAATAAAAATATTATAAAGATGTTTTTAAAAGTTCTATAATATGGTATTCCAAGGTAATAACAAAAATAGTTTCTATGTAGATGAAGTTATCATGGTATAATGATAGTAATACATTTAATGTCATAGAGTATAGGAAAATCATGGGAAGTCTATGGTAGTTAAAAATAACATGACACAATTTTTTTTCCTCCTGTCAAGATACAAGGTACTAGAGTAAACCTAAGGAAATCTAGTTTCTAGTAGTGAGGATAATATCAGGGCATATCAAAGGCATGAGAGATTTTAGTTTTCTCTATAGTGAAACATTAGAGAAGAAGTTATTGTGATATACAGATGTAGGTTGAGATGTTTCAATAGATGATAGAAAATAAATATTTTGTGTAACACTATGTATTGGAGGATTTTTCATTTATTGGATTTAGAAGAAACATGATTTCATTTATTTGAGCAATGGAGTAGCGGAATATATTAAGGCCACTAAATATTTCATGAAGCTATTGTGGATGAAGAATAAACTTGATGATAAGGGAATTGAAGTAAATTCTTTGATTATAATCAATTATGAAAATTCAAGTGCTATTAATCTTAGGAAAATCTCATTCATCACTCTATGGTGAAGAGCATTAAAATCAAGTATCACTTTATCAAAGAGAAAATTGAGAATGGGTTAGTTTGATTAATGTATATTACAATTAAAACTCAAGTAGCTTATATTATAATAAATTAATTAACAAAATAATAATTTGAGACTTATTATATTACTCATGGAGTTCATTGAATCCCCATACTTAGACATTGTTTCCATGAAAACGCCACTTCCCAAGGTATGATTTGAATATCCACATATGCTGATAATTGTTTTTTCATCTTACAACCCAGAAAGGAATTACCATTGGGATTTTTTCATAATGGGAGAGAGAAATTATTGTTCATGAAATGGGGAGATATTTCTAAAACACTATAAGGGGGAGAGTAAAGTTGATTAAAAGTAGGAGATATCTTATATGCTAAATTCATGAGAGAAAATATGTAAGGGGGTTAGTTAGGTATGGTTCTCAAACATAAATAGGAGACCAATAATTGAGTATGATAATACCGATGAAATTATTGTATGGAATAAATATTATGAAGATAAATCTTGATGCAAGATGGTTACGAATGAGGGTCTGGTAGATCCCATGAGTTGATCATGGTTAGTTGGAGCTCATGATCTGAACAAAGTGACTTATTGATGAGATCTTCATGTTACTATTTTTCTCATGTTTATCTCGACTCATGTGGGCTTAGAGTACATGTTGAGTAAATCTTTTACTGTTATCTGGAGTTGTAGAGGGTGTCTGGTGTTTGAGGAAAAAGTGTATATGTTTTTTCAATAGTATGAATAAGGAGTTTTGAAGTGTTGTTAAAAAACCCAAGGGTGGATATTGTTGGAAAAAACCCATCAAATAAAATTATTGAAGTCTTTGGGTAGTGTTTGTTGAAAAATAATGTTGATAAGGCTATGAAGTAGAGAATACCATGGGTATTCATGAAGGAATATATTTGGAGGAGGATAGAGTCTATTTGATAATATTTTGCATCTTTTTTGACAAAGGAAATATTCTCATTCAAGTTAGGAATACTCTCACGAATGTGGAATTTTAAAAATGTGCCACATGATTGGAGTTTTACAAGATTAGTGATAATGGAGGTGAAATAGTTTTCAAGTATGAAGGGGATACATGAAGGATTGGTCCCACCTATAAATAAGACCCTAATCCTATAATTAAGTGTGTGGAAGAGTTATATAAAATCATTGATATCTATTTTCATATAATAGTTACATTAATATATTTATTTCCCATTGTTTGTTTACAAAAATCAGGACTTGATCACAAAAAGGTAGTTATATGACTAATTTTTGATTGAATACGAGTTACATGGACATCATTTAGGTATATGAATAGTGTTATGAGAAACTTAAGAAAATTTCTTGGAATTTATATGGTAAGGTAATATTAATTATTTAAATAAAAGAAGAGTTTATGAAATATTAATTTTGGTGTCATAAAATGTGATTCAAATAATTAGAAGAATATAATCAAGGAACATCGAGTACAATTTAGTAGAGAGAGAGTAGTGAGATTTCAATACATGATTAATAGTGATGCATGAGGGACAATGGATTTACTATGAACATGTAAACAAGAACTGATCTTGACTAAGAGAGTAATGTGTTCTAAAAATGTGATTGGTAGTAAACCAATGGGGATATAAATTCTTCTCTAAACATTTTACAAAAGACGGTGCTTTTTAATTACACTACATCTACACATTTCCATAGTATACTCCTTGAATTATCCCAAAGTAGGTTAACTAAGTAAACTTAATTATGTACCTTTTTAACTAATTTATCACATCATATCTTCTGTAAGGGTGAGGTGTGTTCCTACTAATAGTGGAACATGATCATCAGTGAGGGTCATTTAAAGAAATCAACATACACTGATTCACCCACCCTCATAATATTTATCATTCCTATAGATAACATATTATGTAACAATCATTATAGTGTAGCATCTAATAAATTAATATTATAAAGAATAATATTATTCTTATGTGAAATTCATTATAGCATGAGGTACACCATTACAACATAATTCTCTCTTTATTCACTAAACATATAAACAACTCTATGCATGTTAACACTTTCCATTTCTATATTATACTAGAATAGGCCTAAATTACATTACCAAATTTGGATCCCATTTTTGGTAAAAATATCCTTCTACATCCATGAATAAACAAATCTATATACCACTCCATTAATTATCAACATCCATTTATTATCAACCTCTATTTATTTTTAACAAATCAAACAAACAATTTTCTGGTTGCAATATTCTCTCCCATTATATTTTTTAACAACAATACCATAATAAAAATTCATCCAACAACTCCATTATTCATGAAGAATGTATGGATTTAAGATGAATTCTACATCCTCCCACTTTATAAATAAAATAAAATGGTGTATGTCTCCAAACCATTTATTGTGTCTTTATTTTGAAATATTTTCATTGAGTGATCTTACCACTTAGAAAAGAGTCATCAATAAATTATCTAAGACTACTGAGTTAAAACCCAATATAGGAACCATTATCATAGGTTAATAAATTTAATGTTTTCTATTACCCTTACTTATTTATATAAATAAATTTATCTTAATATACCAAGATTCTTCAAGAAATACTCTATGATGTCAATCACAATAACCTGAGATCATCAAGAAATAAACTTTAAAGAACAAGGTGTGTGAGTCATACCACTTGTTGAAATAATTGATAGCACTTATGAGACCACTAATGAACCACATAATTACTTCCTCCATAGATTATTTCTCCTTTTACAAGTAAGGAAAGTGGCCTTTTAACATTCATTACTAACACCCCTTTAATATCATTTCTTGTTTCACCATATGTTGAAATAATTTTAATCATATAAATTTCCTTTTAGTAGATTTTTTATATCCAGAAATCATAGATAAAACCACATGATAAGTCAAATAAAAAAAATCAATAATTTATCCATGAGTTTCACATATCCTCCATCAAGTTGTACTCTTCCATATTCAAGGATAAATACTAGTTTTTTTGTCTTGAATCCACTTGTTTTATTTTATATTATGCTTGAAACCACTTGAAAATTCCAGAATAACATTTGAAACCCCTTGAAATTAAAGATTTAGAAACATCACTTTTCTATGGTTTAATAAGACTTTTCAGATTAAACATTCCTTTAAATATACTCACCCCATGAATCATATAACCCCTTTAAACTTAAATCGCTTTAACAATATTTATGTAAATTCAAAAATGGGAAGAGTGGTTTTACCAAACCTACTCAAGTTTATGGAGGTGGTTGAACACCAATGTTAAAATGATGCTTCTAAAAAGTTGTTGTGGCCAATGGTTTTGTGAATATTCCCACCACTTGTTGATCAGTACCAACATTTCCCAAGTTAATTAATCCTTTCCTTATATTCTCTTTAAAAAAATGATACTACATATAAATATTCTTCTTATAGAAATATTTAACTAGATTCTTCATAAGCTCAATTGTACTCTTATTGTCATTTGGGGGAACAATAGGTGGTTTCACATATTCTCTAAGATCCTCCAATTATTATTTAATCCAAAACAATTTGTCACCAAATTTTTTTATAAACCATAATCTGATTCAGTTAGGATCAATGAAGTAATTTTCTATTTCTATATAAGAAAATAAATGTAATTTCTCATGATAAATAATTCTCCTCTACTTTGGATTTTCATTCTATAACATCTCCAGTCCAATCCACATTCAAATAGGAAGACTATATTTGATCATTATATATAAATTAAACCAAACCATAATTAAGTTTAACTTGAATTTTCCTCATGATTCATTTCATAGTTATAATATGTTTCTCCATTGGATAACTTTGAAAACGAGAAGGTACGTTTTTAAAATAAACTATATCTTTCATTTTCTCTGTGAGATAAAAAAATTTAAATCATCTTCTGATAAAGGGTGGGATCAATTAATTTTCCATCTCCATGCTTCCCCACCTTTTTTACAACTACAATAAGTATTGAAAATATTTTTCTATCATGAATTTCAAAATTTCTTAGCAGCTCCCTGAAATATGTTTATTTATAAATGAATGTATATCCTTATTTTTCATTTACTTTAAACCTTAGGAAATATCCTGTCTCTCATATAATTGACATTTAAAACTCCGATATTATTAACTATTAAAAATATTCTACCAATTTTAGATTTTTTACACCAAATAACATCGTCAATATAGAAAATCACCCTGAACTAATCTTTATTGGTTGAGTTCACATAAAGGTTATAATCTATACCAATTCTTTGAAATTAAAGATTCTTCAAAAAGGAATTAAATCAAGTGTTCCATTCTATATGTGTTTGTTTTAGTCTATACAAATCCTTTATAAGCCTGATTTTTTGATTCATTATCACCAAATAAGAAAACCACCACTTGTTCTATATATACATCTTCTTCTAGCACTCCATTTAGAAACACCATCACCAAATACATTTGATAGATTTTCTAATTTCTTTGAATTTTCAAAGCTATAAAGAGTATTATTGATTCTAAACTCTTCACTATTGTGAAAGTTTCTTATACATCAAAAGATTGAATATGTGTATATCATTTTCAGACTAATCATGATTTGTTTCAAATCACTCTTTCATGTTTATCATATTTATTATTAAATAACCACTTAATCTCAATGATTTATTGATCTATTGGCCCTCTTAAAAAGTTACAAAGTTTGAATATTGTCTATTTGATCCAAATAGTTTTTTATATCCTTAACCCACGAATAATTTTTTAATGCTTACTCAAATAATGAAGGATCCACTTGAGACAATTGAGCATTGTGCTCAACATTTTTCATCCACTGTGCTTGCGTTGGAGTATATTTTTCACCAGTTATGTTTGATTTATTTTCCCTAAATTAACTATTTCTTCATTGTGTCAATGGTTTAATACCTTTATTTTGTTATTCATCTACCAATTCAATCTTAAAATACTCTTTAGAGACTATATTAAATGATCCATCAATATTTTTATCAATCTCTTATTTTTCTTTACAATCTTCACATATATATAGAACTCCAAATTTATTTCCTACCTTTTATTCAATAAATTTAACATCATTTATTTCTATTATATTATTAAACATCAGTTTAAAGAACTTTTAAGTCTTAATCTTGAATGAGTAACCCAAGAATATCCCATCATCTCATGAATATCTATATTTTTCTTGATTTCCTTCCTTGTTCCCAATATATCACTTACTTCTAAGAACATTAAAGTGATTTAACAATGGATTTATCCCATAAAACATTTCATATGGTTATCTATTCAATTTAGGACTCAATAAAGATTGATTTTGAGTGTACATTGACACATATACTACTTACTTACAATAGTTCTAAGAAATGCCACTCTCAATGAGGACGTTTTTTTCTATATTGGTAACAATACGGTTCGACCTATAAAAAAATAATTTTGTTATGGTTTTATCAATTATGTGAATTAATTCATGATGATATGATTTTCTAGGAAACTCTACACCTTATTGGCGGTGTTTTTTGTGTCATTGTTTGATCATAACTTTGATCATTCTTTTGGTTTCATTTTAAAATCTCGTTTGAAACTGCTTGATATAATCAAGAGCCTTAGTTTTTAAATGTATAAACATAATACAAACCATTCTATTATATTCATAAAGAATAAGATAAAGTATATCTCACCACATGTATTGGGAATTTTTATTAGAGTACACACATCAGTGTGAATTTAGTTTAACATATTTTAAGATATTTTATTCTTTTTCAGGTTGGTATTTCTCATAATTTTCCCTCATATACATGCATACAAATTCTTTTCCCAATCATTTCAAGGATTAGGACCATAGCCTTAAATTTCAAAAAATTACCCATTCCATATTTATGAATATTCCCAATCCTCTAATTCTATATGATGTTTTCTTCTTCCGTTTTAGGGTAAAAATGTTCTACTTTCTATCAACTTAATATAAGTTTTTGTTTCTTATATAAACTTTAATAAAGTAATTTTAGGCCTTTAATTTGACCAAAAATACCTTTAGATTGAATTTTATTTCTTGATAAATTTACAAAGTTGACTCACACTCAAAATATTGTGTCATAGATCATACATATAGAGAACTTCTATATTCTACAATTCATTAACAACTACCTTTATCTTTTTAATTCCTATAATTTTTAATGCTCTATAATTTCCAAAATGAACCATGATATAAAAATGACCCCTAAAATTCTTTAGGATGTTCATATTCCTTGTCATTTGGGATAAATACCAAATATAATTATCAATTTACTGTTTTTATTCATTTGTTTAATAGAAATTTCATCCAAGATTTCCTTCACATTATTCCTCTTTTTCCTCTAAGAGATGCTTGACTAGGTTAAAACATGGGTTAGTTTCATCTCATTTCCTTCAAAATAGGAATTTTCATGATACTATTTTTCTTATAATGGGTAAGAACTATTCTCTAATGTAATTAAATTTGTTTTCATTGCATCTAATCATATTTTTTTCCAAAGAAGAAATTTTCACTTCTTCATTGCCGACAATATACAACCTTATGAAAAATGTTATAATAATGATAACAATAACCATCAAAATTATTCCTTCAAAAAGTTATAAGATAAGTTATAAAATTATATTTTCAACTCCCATGTGTTTATCATTTCAATTATCTCTTTAAATCCTTGGAATAATTTATTATATGTCCAAGGTATCTACAAAATTGAAACTTTATCAGGGGAAAGTTCTTTATGTTATCTCTCCACAAATTTACAGCCTCTCAGTATCATATTGTTTTTTGACAACATCTTCATTTTTAATATTTATAACCAAAATTTTATTTCCTTTTCTACCTAGAAAGTGGTCCTTTAGTTTTTATGTTTAACCTTCACAAAAAGTACAAATTTTCCCATATGTATACACCTTTATTCATATAGTTCCCAGAAATATAAACAGCCATACTGAGGGGGATTGGTGAATTAGTGTGGACATAATTTTACCATATTATTTCTACTTAAATTTATTTTAATAATTTCACTTTTTAGGATGTATGGTTCTCATATGATTTAGTAATCGAATTCATAGTGCATAAAAAATAGAAATTAAATATAGAATGGCACAAAATATTTTTATAAATTTTGATCCAAATATTGGTATATTCTCCTTTCTATGTTCAGGTATAGTCCAAAAAATAGGCGATTCACTAATATCATAAGGTGAATATACATGGGGAAGGTATAATACTTTTCCTTGAAGTCTATATCCTGAAAATAATATATAATATCCTAAATAGTTCTTTATATTTTCTCTAGCCAGTTTATAATAGTGGTACAATCTTCCTTTTATGAACACGATTTTTTCTATTCTCTATAATTTCACTATATAAAATGAACAAATTTTCTTACTAAAACTAAGGTCTTTAACATTTAGTAAATATTTACGAGTAGTAACATGCAAGTTGTCCTCTTACTCTCAATTTCAAAATGATCAACGTAGGCATTGGAACATGAAAACATACATTGTCTTCTTCCATTATCTTCTTTGATCCTTATAATTATCTTAAACAATAATAAATTTTCATTATTCAAGAAATCCAAAAACCAATGGAAACACCATTAGTAATTAAAATTTGGTCTTTCTCACTCTCTCCTTATACTTATTTCTTCTTTTCTTCTTATTAGACACTTCTGATATATTATAGTTGTAGTCCAGATTCTTCTACCTTATTCTCTATTTTTATATTTCAATGATAATAAATTTTTTTAGTGACACTGCATATCAATGTCTCAATAATATCCTTCAATATATTCTCCTTTTACTATACTTATATTCAAAAAATTATATAAATATATTTTCCATCATTTGAAATATAAAAATCCCATGAAAATAGGGATGAAATATTCACAATTAAACTGGTAAAAAATATGCCATAAAATATTTATATATTCATAAATTGTTTTCAAATTTTCAAATTTTTAAATTTTAAAACTATAGAATTATGACATAAGATATTTTCTTAATATTCCTTTTTAATTATCAATAAAATATCTCTCATTTAATTTGGTAAAATATTCTTTAGAAACATACTACAGTTTTGATCTTCATAAATGAATTTTAAATAATAAAATTTGAAATTATCAATTTATTACATGAAGTTATAAAATTATTCTCATTTAATATATATAATTCTCAGCTTTAATCACTATTATGTTTTAATTAGTATCATTATATTTAAATTTTTGAGTAAGAACTTGAGATCATTTTATTTAATGGATTACAATTATATGAGAAGTTGTATTAATCATATATTTCACTCTAGGTAATCTTCCAAAACCTTTTGAACTATCAAATTATTCCTATATAGATCTAGATTTAATAATAAATAACTTTTTTAAATCTAAACTTATTATTACATTAATCTAGCTTTAATCATACATAATTTTTTGGACTCATTTATTATAATGAATATCTGATCAATTCTTACATAGCACTTAATCAATTTGAAATATCTCATATTATTCTTCTAATACTCTGATTTAATTTCATATAGTGACACTTCTGGGAAAAATAATTCTTATTTAGTTGTGTATCTACCAAAATGAATCTGACATAAATTAGGTTCAACAATAGTTAATCTTTCACTATAACATCCTGTAATATAATTAACCAAAAATTTCTTGAATTATTAAAAGAGTTTCACTTTATTACATTTACAAGATTTTTTTGGCTTATAGTTTTTTTATAATTAGAAAAACCATTACATTAAAAATAATAAATTTCCACATATTGTACATTTCATCTCATAGAAACAGGTTCTTAAATTTACACCCTCATTTGTTTCAAGATACTTCTTACACTTCTTTTAAGATAGGTTACTATAATAAATATATTTGTCTTTATATAGTTCATAAACATCCTTAGCTATGTTTTTTTAAACATGGAATGGAAGAAACAAATCTCAGTAAGGGATATTAACATAATGTAACCCTGTTAGTATAGTAAAAGTTTTTAAAACCCATGAAAATGGTTTTCTTTTTACCTATAAGGATTTGAGAAAATTAATAAAACACATCCACAGGGTAAAATTAACCTTTTCTAAAATAAAACATTTGAACCCATTATTTACATAGAAAAAATATAAGTAAATAAGAGGTAAATGAGAACTCGTGAAAAGACTACTTGAGAAATAAACCATTCATGTTAAAAAGTTTATAAATTTTTCTTTCCACAAAAAATCAAAATATTTCGATAAAAACCCTTAGAAATAAAGAAATAACTATCTTATAGAATCATATTAATATCCCATGTTCACTCATGATTAACTTTTATTGTTATAATTGATGAGAAATTAATTCCATAGGATTAACCTACAAGGTTATCTCCCTAATTTTATCTTTCTAATACAAATCATTACCAAAGGTATTTGAGAGATATAGAGGGACCACCCATCATAATGAGATATATCGGGATCACCCACCATCTTCTATAATGATCATGTATTATAGAATTTACAAAAAAAATAAATATGTTAATTTTTATTCATAAAACCCATGAAAAACCTATTTAAATCCATAAGTAAGATCAATTTCCATTTTCTTATAAAATTTTGAAGGAATATCCCTTTATTTTAAAAAACATTTAAAATGATAAATTAATATAAAATATGGAATACAAAATTATTCGAAAAATGATTTTAACTTTAAAAGGAATCTTGATTACGAATAATGTCTATGGTGGTGGGAAAATTTAGTCAATTTGTAAAAATTAAATAACATTATTTTTCACTTTGGTAAACAAGGTTAAAATGAACCGTATGGTAAATGTTAAAAATATTATTTTTTAAACATTTTTGAATGAAGTGAAAAGTTATTGGAAATGAAAATTAAAATCCTTTGAAATATAAATAATAACAATATTATAACATTTTAAAGAACATGGATATAAAGGAGAAATAGTTTAATGAAACACTTTTAAATATGGTATTGAAGAAAATTTCATTACCTTAGGTCTTTTATAGATTCATAAGTTATAAAAATCACAAATAATAAAATTATATCAGTTATTTAATTTATTAATAATTTTTTTTAATTATCACTCCATTATCATAATTCATTTTTTTTCATTTATTAAAACGTATTATTTAGTTTCTAAATCAGTTAAATTTACATTGGTTGTTTTGGGGTCGTTCGGTTTATAACCTCCAAATAATCTCAATTATTGACCATGTTCTAAGGGTTCATTGTTACATCATATATATAATTTTATAAAAGTTATAATTATCACTTTTATACATTAAATATTATTTTATAACCATCCATGTATGGTTTTCTGAAAAATAAAGCACATCATTTCAGGGAAATAATAGTCCTTACGTACGTATTAACAACATTTTCATTTTTCTATTGGGTGGAAAATATATTAGTTAGAAAATATTTTATTTACATAAAATCATAAATATTTTATTAATTTCATATTTATTCATTAATTTCATCCTTATGACAATACATGTGAGGAATTAGAGAAAAATTAATCACATCGCTTCGTGGGGGTGGTATTTCACACGTATGCATAAGGGACACTATAATTTTCCAACAGATGGATGGGTAATAAGGTAAATAATATGTTATATTTATAGAATCATAATTTTTTCATAAATATCATATATATTCATTTGATATATCATTTTATCCATACACATGAGCTAATGATGAAAAAAACACATCGCTTTGTGAAGGTGGTAGTCCACACGTATGTACAATCAAAATTTTAATATCCCATAGGATGGAAAAGATATTAAAAAGTTTTGTTCCATAAAAATTATAAAATTTAATTATATTCAATATATTAATGTTATTATATCATCATGGTTAAATAAAATTTTAAGGATGTAAAAGAAGAAATTAACATGAAAACACTCAGTTTAGAGTTATAACACTTTTTTGGGAAACCTCAATTGGCTTACACCTTAAGACTTATAGGATTGGTCCTTTGGTGTGAACAAGACCAAAATTATTTATAGATATATTTTTTAAAGGTATTTATTTAAGAATTTTTCCAGCTAAATTGATCAAAGTATGTGAATAATATAAGATACAAATATCCCTTCTATAAGTGAGGAGAGTGGCACTGTTGTAATTATTCAATGTTTTAAATTTGTATAAAGTATTATTCATGGGAAAATATCTATAAAACTATATAATTTAGAATATAAGTTTATAATAGTAAAAATACTATCATCTTATATTAATTATGATAATATTTTGTGACCTTATCACTTATATTTTATCTTAATTAATCTATTTTACAATTTACCATAGTAACTAATTTTTACCATGGTAACAATTCATTATGAACAAAAATAATTTTAAATAATTAATAAATTTTAAATACTAATAAAAAATATGGATTCCATTTTCAAGATTCAATCTACATAAGTTTTAGAAATTACTTTTAATATAATTACACAGAACACAATGAAAAATAGTTTTAAAAAAATGAATTTTAAAAATAAAAAAGAACTTATACCAAAACCAAATATAATTATGATTATTATAGAATTAATTGTATTATGATTAATAAAGGTATAATATTTTTATTTAATACCATATACAAATAGAATTATAATTTTAAATAACTTAATTAAAAGGATAGAAATGTCAGAGTTTAAAAAATAGGCATTTTTCACCATTCATTAAAAAATAAATATTTTTAGAAAAATGCCAAACAACAAATACCATAAGATAAATATTAAATGATGATATAAAAAATTAATTCCATTTTATCAAATTCAATTCCAATAAAATTTAAAAAAGTTTCTTTTAAATAAAACCATATAATTCATGAAAAACTATTTGGTTAGAAAAAACAATTTCTTTTTCGAATGAAAAGTGTCTTAAAATTAGTTTACTAAATTTGACTCCATAAAATCAATTCATGAATATTAATAAGGCATGGGATTGATATATAATTAACATTATATAAATTTTCACATTCACATATTTGAACAAATATGATGTAGATATGATTTAATCTGACCCGAGGAAAGATTAATCTTTCATAGCCTTTAATTTTTGAGATTTAAAAAAGCTTTAAAATAATTAAAAAATTTCTCTCAATTATTTAGTTTAATATCTAGAGTAAAATTGATTCTTAGTGCATGATTATAGTATATCATCCTCCTACATCAATAACTTCATCAACTTCTAAACTCTTTTTTAATCTGGATTTCCCACAGTATCATATGAAACACTTTATAGAATAACCTAAGATTATTCTTCTATAGGAATATATCTTTTATATCATCACTTCTATCTACATTGTTTTAGTATCTATAATTTACCATTTTTTAGTGATACTTATTCCTTATTTATTCTAGAAATATATCAATTTATCATCCTTTGTAGAAACCACACTACCATTCATGGTTATGAAATTACTATTTATTTATTTTTATTTTTATTACTTAATTTATTTATTTTATAGGTGTTTTGGTGTTTTGGGTATTCTACAGTTCCATTATCTATATGGATCATTTGATGGACTTATGAAATCATAGTGTGATTAATAGTTTGAGTTTTGGGTATGCAATAAATAATTCCATGGCATATAGAAAACACAATATAAAGGGATCAAGATGTGTTTTTTGGGTTGAGGTTGATCGAAGATCATGCCATGGTCCAGAGGCATCACGACTTCATGGGTTATTGGGAGATAAAGATTTGGTAAAGTTTCCAATTCATAAGGTTCCTCTATGAAGGGGTTAATATTATATATTGTTGGGGACCTTGTGAAATATGTGGGGAGAGGTTACCTTATGGTCATGGGAATCCTGACATAGCATGTATCTAAGATTACTAGAAAATGGTTAATACATAAATGTAAAGGTACCCATGCACAAATTTTTACTCTTATATTTATCCATACCCATACATAATAGTTCCAAGATTTATAAAAAATTTGGTCAAGAGGGGGGAAGTTACACTGTGAAAAGTTGAGGTCATGCCATAAACAAACATAAGGGTAATCCATTTTCAAGGTTACTCTTATAAGGGGGAGGGTGACACTTATAGTTAATGGTCCCATAATTTTTTAAAATCAAGTGAGGGGAGAGGTTGGACCATGATGTGGTTGTGTCATTCATTGATGGGGGTTTTGTGGGTGAAATCCATGCTAAAGAGGCTATTGGAATAGTCTTATCATTGTATTAGGTACATGGTTAGGACATGATGGTGAAACCTTAATAAGTGGAGTTGTGATTTTTTTATCTTCAAGGAGGTGTGTCATACCATGACCAAGGGAGGATACACATGGATCATCTTACCCAATTTATTTAAAATAATGATTTATTTCTTAAATGAAGTCTATAAAGGGGTTTTTTTTCTACTTCCACCAACTGTATTATGGTAAATATTTATTAAAATCTTATAGTCTATAAGAATTGAACCTATTTCACCTCGTCCCCTTCAACTTGACACTACAAGAAAACAGTATTTTAGCGGTGGGTTTTTTGCAGAGGTTTGAAAAACCACCACTAAATATTTTTCGAACAAAAATTTAGCGGCGGTTTTTAGAACCGTCGCTAATTTTTTTTGGAAAAAATATCTTCTAAAAAAAATTTAATTTTTTAATGGTGGTTTTTAAAAAAAACTGCCGGGAATTAGCTGCTCTTTTTTGAAAACCTCCGCAAACTTTCAGAAAAAAATTATTAAAAATTTTTTAAAATTTAATTATTAATTATTAATTATTTTTATTTATTATTTACAATAAAATATAGTTTATTATTTATAAATTTATATATTTATTATGTTTAAATTAATTAATATTTATAATTATTAGTTAATAATATTTTTAAAGGGAAAGAAAATCTTAAATAAGTAGAAGAACAGACTTCAGCATCAAATGTCCATAACTTCTAATCTAAGAGTCCATTTCAACTCCACAACTAGTCAAATAGAAGTTTATCAAATGAGAAAAAACCAAGTGAGATTTAAATCAGGTGATAATCAAATGAAAAAAATATATACTCAAAATTCAAAAGTCGGAAATCGAACTTGAATTTCAAATGACCATAACTTTAAATCCGGGTGTCCGTTTGGGCTCTACCACATATCAAATCGAAGCCTGCGACGAGCTCTACACTGATTAGGTCAGGTAATAATTATTTGAATATTGTAACACTTTTTACTCCACCAAAAAGGGACATAAGGCCTCCGAAACAGAGGTTTTAGTTGCAGACACCGATTTCTTAAAATTTAAACGGTTATAACTTTCGATCCAGGTGTCCGTTCGACCTGTACCACATATCATATCGAAGATTATTTCACGATCTTCAATTTGACTAGTGGTGGCACTAGAAAATAAGTATCAAATCATATTTTATGACAATTTCAGCGTTTTTAGGGTTTTTAGAGGTTCTTAACGTTTTATGATTTATTTATTTAATTTTTTATTTATTTATTTATTATTTAGTTATTATGTACACATTAATTATTAATTTATTTTTAATTTATTAATTAACTAATTATTAATTATTAGTTTATTATTCATTATTTATTTATTTATTATTTATTTATTTATTTATTCATTATTCCTTATTTATTTATTATTAATTAATTAATTATTATTAAATAATATAAATTATTAATTATTAGTTATTAGTTGTTATTAATTATTAATTATTAATTATTAATTATTTATTTATCTATTCATTTAGTTATATATTTATATATTTATTATTTATTATTTATTATTTATTATTTATTAATTATTAATTATTAATTATTTTTTATTTACGAAATATTAATTTATTATTAATTTATTATTTAATTATTAATTATTAATTATTAATTATTAAATAAATAATTATTAATTAATTATAAATTATTTATTAAATATTAAATATTGAATATTTCATATTAAATATTAAAATTAAAATATTAATAATTAATTAAGAATTATTAATTTTATAATTATCAATTATCAATTATTAGTTATTAATTATTAATTAGATATTATTTATTTATATATTTATATATGATTTTATTTATTTATTGATTATTTATTAATTAAATATTAATTATTTATTAAATATTAAATATTGAATATTGCATATTAAATATTAAAATTAAAATATTAATTATTAATTAAGAATTATTCATTTTATAATTATCAATTGTTAATTATTAGTTATAATTAATTATTAATTATTAATTAATTATTATTTATTTATCTATTTATTTATGTATTTATGTATTTATTATCTATTAATTATTTATTATTTCTTATTTCTTATTTCTTATTTATTAATTAATTTATTTATTTTTAATTTACCAAATATGAATTTATTATTAGTTTATTATTCAATTTATTATTTATTTATTTATTATTCAATTTTTATTAATTAATTATTAATTAATTATTAATAATTTATTAGTTATTTATAAATTTTTAAATATAAATTATTTATTATTTATTATTAATTCTTAATGATCAATTATTACTTATTAGTTATTATTAATTATTAATTATTAATTATTAATTTTTTATTATTTATTATTTACTATTTACTATTTATTATTTATTTATTTATCTATTATTTATTAATATATTATTAATATTTAATTATTTATTATATATTAAATTATTTTTTAATTAATTTATTATTTATACATTACTTATATATATATATATTATGTTATATATTATATATAATATATAATATATTATATATTAGATATTAGATATTAGATATTATGTATTATATATAATCTATTATATAATACATAATATAAAATATAAAAAATAAAAAATAAAAAATAAAAAATAAAAAATAAAAAATAAAAAATAAAAAATAAAATAAAATATATTATATATAATACATTATATATTAGATATTAGATATTAGACATTAGATATTATATATTATGTATTATATATTAGGTATTATATATTATATGTTATATATCATATATATATATATATATAATATTATATATTATTGATTATTGATTATTGATTAATAATTATTTAGTTTGTATCTATTTGTTATGTATTACTTGTTTTTCCAATATATATATATATATATAAGTATATTAAATTTGATTTATTAACCACATGAAGAGCTTGCTAGAGTGGTAAAGTCTTTGGAGAATAAGCAAGAGGTAAGGGGTTCAAATCTCACCCAACGCAGAATTTATATATATGGCATGGGCATGTGCATGGACATAGACTTATGCATGGATATGGATGGGCATGTGCGTGGAAATAAATAAATAATAAATAAATATATAAATAAATAAATAAATAATTAAAAAAAATAAAAAATAAAAAAAATAAAAATGATTTAGCGACGGTTTAAATCGCTGCGAATTAAAAAATTAATAAAATTTAAAAAAATTAAAATGATGTAGCAGCGGTTTAAACTGCCGCTAAAAAACATCCGCTATTTATTTCCCGACGCATAATTTAGTGGCGGTTTTCCAAAACAGTCATAGAACGATTTAGCGGCGGTTTAAACCGCCGCTAAACGAAAAACACCGCCACTAAATACAAATTTTGGCGTAGTGTGATTTAGGTGGCTTCTTCTCTTAGGAAACATCAAGTAAGTGGGTTTCCTTGTCCTTTTAGTTATATTATCCACTTCTCATTGGATCTATTAGTTCCCAATATCCTTGTTGGTTTAGGGATTACTATTAGTAAAAATAAAGATAATGGATCTTAATGCTGAGACCTTTCCTTTTATAATCTAGTGGATTATCACCATTGGGTCATGGTTTCATTAGTTTAAGCTAGGAGGTTCTAGGATCTCCCTTTTTTTGAAGAACATGTGTTCTTGGATTTTCAAAGGGATGTTTTATGTTATTTTATAGAATTTTATGTCATAATTGAGGAGGAATATATATATTATCTTATTTAAAATTCCTTCAGTTTAACATGATTAATGAAAGTGGTTTCAAGTGCATGTTTTATTTCGAAAATTATTTTTCCCTACCATGTGATTCATGAAATGGCTTTTTTTTCCATGGAAATGATTATTTGATGAAAATTAGAATCCTTTGAAATGAATATGCCTCATGGGAGTCTCAGGTTCCTAAGAATTGATCCATATATTAGAACCATTAGGCATCAATAATAAATATTCCTAAAAAAGATTAAATCATATCACTAGTTTAGTATTTCTCTTTGGCTAGTGATTATTACTACTAGTTTAGAATTTGTTTCGGGCTAGAAACATATGCACAACTAAGATATATGGATATGGAATAGTACATAGATATTAGGAGGCCTTGAACTTATTAACCCTATGGAACATCTCATAATTACTAGATGGAAATAATTGTTTGCCTAACACATTCCTTTTATGCTTAAATGTAGTAAGTCTTGTTACCTATTTTTCCTTAAAGTTAAAAGTGTATCTTCATATATATGTTTTCAAACCATCATGATTAGATTATCTAAAAAATGCATGGAAATATTGGTGAGATCATAATAGGATTGTTGTGCTGACACCCTACATACAAAAAATGTGTGTATATAGACCTTGTTTTGAATAATATAGATATTGGAAAAGATCCACTTGAAGGAAGAAAATTTCCATATTAGTTGTGTTTGGATTTAGTGGAGGTGACATGGTGGGCGTGAGCCTTCATTTCATATAGAGATGGGTATTGGTTGTTTTTGGTCTATTATGCTTTTGGTTTTTATTTTAGACTCATTTCTTGTATCATTATATCAACTTCCCATACCACCGTTTTTAATCTTCTTTTGTATTTTCATGAATTTTTACTCTTGGTCCAAATTTATATTAAAAGTTATAGATATTTTTTGATATTATTATTATTATTATGTTTCAATTATTTGAGTTAATAAATAAAAAATACATGGTGAGTTCATGTAGGGTTCTTGGTTAGGACTATCTTATTGGATCTATTTGGAAAACTCATTATCAAAAGGTGTATCTTTGTTGCCCATGCATTAGTTGCTATCTCATGTTGATCAAGAATGATATTCAGGCCTTGTCATAGGCTGAATCATGCACCATGTTAGGATTAACTTATTTTGGTTAAAAATGGTATTAGAGCCTAGTTATATGTTATGTTAGTTTGGGGATTAAGTTAGTGAAGAGATAAGGTCATTGGAACACATGGGATGTCTATGAAGGAGTGCTTGGGAAACACATTTTTCACCTAACCTTGAGTCACCAGGGGATGATAGGAATGTGTAATTTTATTTTTTGGTTTGATTTATCCCACATTTATGGGTAAAATTCAATATTTTAATTATGTTATAAAGGGAATCAATGAGTTGTGTGGTTAGGGTTCACTGGATGTATACTATTCACATAGGTTATGCATTTTATAATGGTGTAATTTTTTTTTCACGTTTTCTATTTCTTTCTATTCCTTTTCATAATCCATACAGTTTTCTGATAAATTTTTATGGTTTTACTTGATGTAATTTACCTATTTTAATTATCTTTTCGTCAACATTATTTGATTTGATATAGTATCATGACCTCATGAAACCCCTATTAATGTGTTGAAAGTGGGTTCCCTAGGCCCAACTTGTGTTGTACTTTTATTACCACTACATGTATGAATTTTGTTAAATACACATGTGTTTATGTTTCCATAATAGTTGAGATACTTCTGCATCCACTTTTTTTTATAGAAATGTCCTTTGGTTACATGTTGTATCAAAGGGTTATAGTAGATCCCAAGCTACAATGAGAACCTCGTGATTCTAAGACAATAATCTTAATGTAATCTCATATGGTCCAGTTACATCCTTCTGAAAGTAAACAGATGATGTGAAACTATCAGGTGTTGGGGGCTCATAAGCATTGAGACTTCTTCTCATGAAGTTCACATTTAATGATATCTAGTTATTGAGATCATGAGGACTGACCCGCAAAAAGGAACACCACATGTTTCAGGATTCATTGGTTGTTCCTATCTACAGACATGTGTAATGGTCTCTAGAATTGATATTATTATTAATGTATGTCATTTAATTACGTACTATGATGCAAGGCGAAAACCATGGCAATGAGGTCATGGAAAGGTAGTTTGTGTTGGGTACGTCATTGGTGACATGACATTGATTGAATGATCAAGATAAGATTTGTCACTTCTAAGCTGAGTAAGAGATATATTAGGCTCGATTGATTAGGATGGTAGCACATTCATTGAATCCATGGCCATGGTAGTCAAAGTTAAGACCATTTGGATAGATTAACAAATAAAATAAAGCAAGATAAAGGATGATGACACTAGTGTGCATTCTACTTTGTTGAGATATCGATGAAAAAGGGATTATATTACACAGACCATGTTTGTAGGAAGGAAATCATTTCTTGGACTTTTTCCTTATGTCTATAGGGGCTTCGATGGGTTGCTAGACCCCACTTTTGGTCGGTGAATATTATTCACTGCTGTTGAGATAAGGGCATAGAGGGTCACACACTGTAGCGCTTTGAGAATCTACCATATTCTGTGGAATAGGAATATAGAAATTTATAGGCCCCACCATGGGGTTTGAGTATTATATAATTTCTATAGATAACCAAGTAATAAAAAAATCCTTTAATTATTCAAGTTTGGAATAATTCGTTGAATTTATTTATAACATGTATTTACTAGTGATTAAGTAAATACAAGGATAAAATATTATTCAAACAAATTTAAATATCCTGGGTTTGTTTAATGTTATCAGGAGATGTGAATCGAGTTAAAGACTTAATCTTATCATGCAATATATATTGTAGTTAGTGATGAAATTATAAATATTTTTTATTGCATAATTTAAATTTTCATAAATAAATATTTATAATACTTATACTAGGAATATTTATTTTACTGGGGCCAGGAACCCATACTGGTTATTTTAGATATTCCCTATATAAGTAAGAGAAAATATCAACCCATGTAACAATTCATTCATTAGAATTGAGAGTCTCTCTCTCCTCCTGAATCCTAGAGAATTTTTTTTTTCAAGTGAGCAAGATCTTCAAGTTCCTTCTTCTTAGATCACAATTTCTTGCTTGTAGTGATCATAGCTGTGTCTAAGTGGTCATTGGTGTACCATGCTAGCACCCAGATTCTGAATAATGATGTGTGGGTAGATTTAGAGGCATGTGTGGACGATCTATAGGGCTTCGACATTAGATTCTTCAAGCAACGGTTGCTGACATCTTGGAACAGGCTTGCACATGTCATATTCGAATGAGGTAAATGTTTGATTTTATTTTTGGGCATTGTAAAATCCATGCATGGTCCTTAGACCATACCAGAATAAGATCAATGGTACCTAATAGTGGTATCAGAGTGAGCACATGGGTTTTCAGAGTCCAAGAAAAATTAAATTTCATTAAATTTAAGTAAGGGGTGTTAAAACATTTCCATCAGATCCAGCCGTGCATTGTTCCATTTTTGGATGACCAAGTAATGCTCATTTAAAAATTTATAATTAGATCAATGTCATAAAATTTATGTTCTTTGGATTTTATTTTTTAAGAACAAAAATTTCTATTTTTTATTTGTGTTCTTGAGATTTTCTGGAATCTGGCCATGTTTTGACCAGAATCCGGTCACCAAAATTATCTTGATTGAGATCAATATTTTATGGGTTTAATAAAATATATTATGATATAATATTATTTTATTTTTCCAAATAAAATAACAATTGACATTTAACTTGGTAAAATCTTCCTATTATTTATAAAATCCTCTTAGAAATTCGTTTTTTTTAAAAAGGGATGTAGAGAGACCCATGAAAATCTATTTTTTTAAAAAAATAAATAAATAAAAGGAAGACCAATTGGGTCTTCTTCCACACAGAAGAGAAAAAATAAAGGAGGGGACAAGGGAAGTCCTAAAGGTCTTCTTCCAGGTGGAGGTCGCACACCAACCCTATCTCATCTCCTCCCTTGGTTGTGGCCAGACTAGCGCCTGAGCCCCTTCTTCTATCCCAAGCATGCCACCTAGACGAGCTCGCCGATGATGCACATGCCCGTTGCCCCGCCGCCATCGATTCAGCCTGACCAGATGCGCCACACTACCTCTCCCTCCCTCTATCCCTTGGCCACATGTCCTAAACCCCTTGCTTTCCTCCGAGCTCACTGGGAACTTGTGCCACCCTGTCATCCCCTCGCTCGTGCTGTATGCTCGATCTGTCGCCGACCTTGTCCGGTCAGTCGTGCCTCACCATAGGACACCGCCGCCAACGTCTCGTCTACAAGAATCTGCCACCATCATCTCGTCTCAAGGATGCCACCACCACTATCTTGGATGCAAGGTGCTTTCATCGAACCTATCCGGTCCACCACACTTCACCAGAGTCGCAGGACACCGCCACCGCTTCCCGATTGGCTACGCCTCACTGTCCACCACTGCCACAGTCTTGTCACTATCAAACTACTGTCATGCCGCGATTCAGCCCTGCTCCAGTGAAACAACCTCATGGTAGTTCATAGTCCTGCTTGACTCTTTCCCGAACAGAGGTAACCATTTTTAAATTGACTTAATTATTTTAGTTTTTAAATTAAATTAATTAGAATTAATTTTGGGGTTTATAATTAAATAGAATATGAAACTTTAATTTAAATTTAGATTAAATTAAATTAATAGTTTAATTTAATTTTTAGAATTAAAAAAATTAAAATAATGGTTTAATTTAATTTTTGTAATTAAAATTAAATTAAACAATTGGAACTGATAAATAAATTAATTGAATTTATTTAAATTCATTTAATTTATTAGAAAACCCTCATACTATTTAAATTTTTTTTTATTTAATTTCAATTGTGCATTGTATATACCGACTGGTCTTGAGCTAGTGACCGACCAGTGCATGTATGGTTTTGTTTATTTAATTATTTATTCAATGTGTGTGATGATTTTAATAATTAATTAGATAAACAATGGTCTTAAAATCATCTTCTAATTCAAATATGTATAATGGATTTTGCGGCTAATGCACTAGTTTTATTTTTTACCCCTAGACCCCCTCGCCTACGCATGAGTGTATTTGTTAAAAGAGGATTACATTCAAAGATGTGGATGCTACCAAGTTGAGATGGAAATCCATATGGGAGCCGAGCACTTTGCATTGAGGCAAAGCTTCGACACGAGTCAGGTTTCAACTCAGGTATAAAAGACCCAAGGTCAAGATTGATCTGTTATGGATTTTTTATAGTTTAATTCTCAATACCAGTAAGATTGCATGATTTACCTTTATGCATTTTTATTGTTTTAGGTGGGTTCATGATTATTTCTTGATCACATAGAATAGTAAACAAGATAAAAATGCATAAATATGCGGTGAATATATTTCTATTTCATGTTCAGTTATGAGCATGACTATCTAGTTTGAACATATAAATAGAAAAAAGGATTTTATTCATCAATAAATATCAAAATCCCTCAAAGATATACTAAGTATTAAATTCCTTCCATTACTCACATTTGAACAAAACTAGGTGTTTGGGGTGATCATCAGCCATAGTTGAATGAATCTTACTACCGAGGTGTTTTCATGAGATAAATGGGACAACTTAAGTAAACTAAGTATTCAAGGATTATCCATAGCTAACTTGCTATCCATTTAGAGGTGAGATGTTGAGTGAATCAGGTTCGAATTCTAAAAGGCATAACTTTACTCTACAAGTACAAGGAACCAAAAGTTAAATAGTTGGTCAGCCTAGTCCCTACCTTGAAACCCTATGAGTAGTGGTATAACCATATCTTGTAGACTATTAGGGAGGTTTCAAGGATCCATGCCACTAGAGTACTCAAGTGACATATTATTCTGAATCTAATAGTGGGGGATATTAAGGTTCATCAAAATAGTGGGATAAATTAAATTGATATAATAATTAATCATAAATGTCAAAGGGAAATATAGATAAAGTACTAACTTCTAATGTTCATCTGATGTAGATTGAAAATGGAAATTACCAACACCACAAGTACATTATCACGACGATCAATTCTGGATAAAGAAATTATCATGACCGACAATAACATCCAGGAGTGGTGCAGGTGCTTATGCATAATACTATGCCAAAAAAGGATGTTATATGCACTAGAATCCTCAGTTTCTACTGAGCCTCCTCATGGAGAAACTAATGTGAAAAAAGAGAAATATAAGAATCATGTAGGGGATGCACTTGATGTTCAATACATCATGTTGTCATCCTTGTCCAGAAAATTGAAGAAAATGCATGAGGATGAGGATGCGTACAATATGCTTTCACATCTCTAAGAATTATATCAGGAGAGGGACATGCGGGAAAGGTATGAGATATCAATTACCTAATATAAGTTCAGGCTAGAAGAAGGTCACCAAGCCGATCCTCATGTACTTAAGATGATTAGGTATATTGAAAGGCTTGAAGCCCTTGGATTTAAATTGAACCAAGAACTATAAGTGGATCTTATTATTGCCTCTTTATCGCCAACTTCTCAACTTTAATTTTCAATTATAACATGAATGATATGAAAAAGTCACTCCCAGAAATTTTGGATTTAGTTCACTATGCTGAAAAGGATATGAAAAATACCAATTCATATTTCTTTATGGTGAACAAAAGAAATAAGGGAGAGGAAAAGAAGTATATAGCTAAGTCAAGGTTGAAGACACCAATGCATCTTCCTGAAAATAAGCCAAAGATTCAGAGGTAGAGTAATGAGTAGGAGGCTATCTTATTTGGATGTAGAAAGAAAGGCCATTGGAAGAAGAATTTCAGAGCTAGGAAGAAGAAGAAAACTGATTCTTATACTTGGAGTATTATTTTCATTGAATGAAATATATCTTTATCTACAAGTTGTTTATTGGATATGACATGTGGATCACACATTTTTATTCATATACAGGAACCAAGTAGGTTACAGAAGATAGAAAAAGGTGAAGTGGATCTCCTAGCAGAAAATGGTGCAAGTCTAGAAGCCTTAGGAGTGGGAGACTATCACTTAACCTTGCCAAGTGGTTTGGTTCTAGTTTTAAATAATTGTTATTATGTAACTTTTGTAACCAAGAACATAATATCTATGTTGATTTTAGACACTGGGATTTTATTTCAAGTTCGGAAGTAAATGTTGTCTCTTTTATAGGGATAACATCTATTATGGTATGCCACATCTTAACAATGGTTTATATATTCTTGAACTTGAGAACCCCGTAATGGAAATCAATGACAAAACCAGCCAACATGACTCATATCTCACTTGACCATGGAACTTTAGACTAGGTCATGTAAACAAGAAGCAATTACAAATATTACATCAAGAAAGGCATCTAGACTCATTATAGTTAGTTACCCTGGATGTATGTCAGGATTTTTTATAAGGTAAAATGATCGAAGCAACTTTCTTAGGGAAGGTAGAAAGAGCCAATACTATACTAGAATTAATATATACTGATGTATGTGGTCAATTTCCAGTAGAGTAAATGGGTGGTTTTTCATACTTCATTACTTTTACCGATGACTATAGTAGGTATGGCTATATATACTTAATGCGGTATACGTCTGATTCCTTTCAGATATTTAAGAAATACCAAAATTAATTAGAAAAATAAATTGGTTAGAAGATAAAAGCACTCTACTCAGACCCTAGTAGAGGATATCTTAACAAAGATTTAATTGATCACTTGAAGGAGTATGGGATAGTCTCCCAACCAACTCCTCCATATACGCCACAATAGAATGGTGTTAGTGAAAGGAGGAATAAAACCTTTCTTGACATGATCAGATCAATGATGAGTCATGCAACTCTTCCATTATCCTTTTTTGGGATATGCTTTGTAGACAACAACATATACCCTTAATCGAGTACCAACTAAATCTACATATGGGATTCCATATAAATTATGGTATGGAAAGAAACCCAGTTTAAAAAACATACATGTATGAGGATGAGAGGAATTTTTCAAGACTTTACCAAGTGCCAATTAGCATTAATAATCACGAAGTTCATCTTTATAGGTTATCCTAAGGATACCAAAGGATATTACCTATATAACCCTTTAGATAGAAAAGTTATTGTTGAAAGACATGCCACATTTATTGAAAGGGAACACATTTCTATTTTAAATAGAGGGAGAAAGATTAACTTTGATGAAGTTAATGCCCCAGATACACAAGATTTGGTAGGGTAACAATCTCCATAAGAGAAAGTGGAATAAGAAGCTGTTCCTAAGATGAAAATACTGCATAGGTATATGTGAGAGGTTAGATAACCAAAGAATTATGATTTTCTTATCACTGAGTCTGGTGACACATTACTACATAAGGATGATGAACCTCTAACCTACAAGGAAGTAGTAGAAGGAAAATAAGCTTCTAAATAGCAAGAAGCTATGACTTCGGAGATGGATTCCATGTACCGAAATCAGGTTTGGATTTTGGGAGACCCTCCAGCTGATGTAAAGACCATTGGATGAAAATTAGTATTCAAAAAAAAAAGGATATGGATGGTAAGGTTAATACTTTTAATGAAATACTGGTGGCAAAGGGTTTTATGAAAACATCAAGTCATAGACTACAATGAAACGTTCTCACCAGTAGAAATTCATAAAAATATCAAAATATTTCTTAAAATAACAGCCTTTCATGATTATGAAATTTGAAAAATGGATTTCAAAAATACTTTTCTAAATGGGATGTTGGTTGAAGACGTCTATATGACTCAACCTGAAGGGTTCTTCAAGTCAAAGAATGCCAATAAATCATGAAAGCTACAGATAATCATTTATGGGTTAAAGCATGAATCACATTCATGGAATGTTCATTTGGATGAGGCCGTAAGAGAATTTTATTTTTTTAAAAATGAAAGTGAGCCTTGTGTATATAAAAATGTTTAAGGTAATTACATCATTTTCCTAGTATTATATGTTGATGACATATTAATTATGGGAAATGAGGGGCAAGACTTACAGTCAGTTAAGACTTGTTTAAATGAATTATTCTCCATGAAAGACTTAGGTGAAGTAGCCTACATTCTAGGGATCAAGATCTATCGAGATAGAACTCAAAGGTTTATTGGGATAATTCAAAGTACATATATTGACAAGGCCCTCAAAATATACAATATAGAACAATACACAAGATTATTTTTGCCTATGTCACATGGTTTTAATCTCTCCAAGAAATTGTGTCCACAAACACATGAGGAGATTAACAGAACGAGTATAATCCCTTATGCCTCAATAGTGGGTTCTATCATGTATTACAAGATATATACTAGGTTTTATGTTGTATTTTCTTTAAGAATGGTGGGTTGATATCAAGCCAATCCAGGAGAGCTACATTGGGCAGCTGTTAAAACTATTTTAAAGTACAAGAGGCGTACAAAGGATATGTTCCTGGTGTATAGAGGAGATGAGGAATTAGTAGTGAGAGGATACACTGATGCTAGTTTCCAAATAGACCATGATGATCTAAAATCATAGTCAGGCTATATCTTTTGACTGAATGATGGTGATGTGAGTTGGAGAAGCTCAAAGTAAGATGTGGTTGCTGATTTTACAGCAGAATACAAATATATTGCAGTTTCTGATGCAGGTAAGAAAATATTCTGGATACACAGATTTATCTTAGACATTGGTGTTGTGCCTAGCAGTGCATACCTTGTTCCAGTATATTTCGATAATACTGCTACCGTGGTTCTTGCCAAGGTGTAGAAGTCTCACTATAGGACAAATCATATTCTTAGGAAGTTTCATATCTTGAGAGGTTTTCCTCAAAGTGGTGAAGTTGCAGTTAATAGGGTATCCACAGAGGACAACGTGGAAGACCCCATGACTAAAGCTATTTATCATTAGAAGCATGATTCTCATTTGAGATATAGTGGATTGAGACTTGTTAGCAGTTGGCTCTAGTGCAAGTGGGAGTGTTGAAAGTTGGTTCCCTAAACCCAACTTGTGTTGTACGTTGATTACAACTACATGTATGCAAATATACATGTGTTTATCATTCCATAATAGTGTAGATAATTCTACATCCACATTTTTATGGAAATTTTCTTAGGTTACATGTTAGATCAAAGGGTTGTAGAAGATCCAAGGCTATAATGAGAACCTCGAGATACTATGAAATTAATCTTAAAGAAATGTCCAATGGTCTAGTTACATCATTCTAAAAGGACACAGATGATGTGAGACTCTCAGGTGCTAGGGTCTCATAAGCATTGAGAATTTTTCTCATGAAGTTCACACTTCATGATCTATAGTTATTGAGATCAGAAGGACTGACCCAAAAAATAGGAACACCCCATGTTTTAGGTGTCATTTGTCATTCCAATATATGGAAATGTGTAATGGTGTCCAGAATTGTTGTCATTATCAATGTATTTCATTTAATTGCATACTTTTATGCAAGGTGAAAACCATGGAAATGAATTCATGATGAGGTAGTTGTTTGTTGGGTACGTCATTAGTGACATGACATTGATTGAATGATAAAGATAGTATTTGTCGCTTCCGTGGTGAGGAAGAGATATCTTAGGCCTGATTGATTAGTATGGTAGAACCTTCATTAAATCTATTTCCATGGTTTTCTAAGGTAAGACCGTCTAGACAGATCAACAAATAAAATAAAGAAAGAGAAAGGATGATGAAAATAGTGTGCATTCTACTTTATTGAGATATCAATGACCAAGAGATTATATTACACAAACCATGTTTTTAGGATGGAATTCATTGATTTTACTTTTTCTTTATCTCTATAGGGGCCTCGATGGGTTGCTAGACCCTTCTCTTGGCAAGTGAATATTATTCCCTGCTATTGAGAAAAGGGCCCAAAGGGTCACAGACTATAGCTCTTTGAGAATATAAACTATTATGTGTACTAGGAATATAGAAATTCATGGCCCCACCATGGGGTCTGGGTATTATATAAGTTATATGGATAACCACTTAATAAATAAATTCTTTAATTATTCAAGTTTGGAATAATTCGTTGAATTTATTTATAACATGTATTTACAAGTGATTAAGTAAATACAAGGATAAAATGTTATTTGAATGGACTTAAATATCCCAGGTTCGTTTAAATTTATCAGGAGACGTGAGTCAAGTTAAATACATATGTTTATCATGCAATATATATTGCATTTAGTGATAAAATTAAAAATATTATTTATGGCATAATTTAATTTGTCATAAATAAATATTTATAATACTTATACTACGAATATTTGTTATACGGGGGATGGGAACCCATACTGGGTATTTTAGATATTCACTATATAAGTAAGAGAGAGGCTCATCCCATGTAATGATTTATTCATTGGAATTGGGAGCCTCTCACTCCTCCTGAATCATAGAGAGATAATCTCTCAAGTGAGAAAGATCTTCAAGTTCTTTCTTCTTGGATCAAAGTCGCTTTCTTGGGGTGATCATTGCTGCTTCAAAGTGGTCATCAGTGTACTGAGATAGAACCTGGATTCTGAAGAACAACACATGGTAATATTTAGAGGCATGTGTGGGCGATCTAGAGGGATTCAACATCAGATTCTTTGAGAAACAGTCACTGACATCTTCTGACAGGCTTGCACACGTCAGATTCGAACGAGGTAAATGTTTGATTTTATTTTTGTGATTTTTAAAATCTATGCATGGTCCTCAGACTGTACCGGGAAAGATCACTGGAGTCGACGATGTTAAGTTGCTCCGGTGATGCCAAAAGTTTAATTTCCCGGCCCATAGGCTTCCATTGTCCTTCCCGATACTTAACAAAATTTTCTAGAGGGAGATGCAAATAATATTAAATGAGCTAATCCTTTTATGGATTATAATTAGATCAAGAAGGTAGAGGGTTACATATGAGACATGGATAAATGGGTATACCTTTCCCAGCTCTAGCTAGGGTAGTAGGTCCAGGTCCAAGTTTGGATAATGACCAAGTTAAATAATTTATTCACCATCAACCTCTATTCTTTTAAGGAATAAAAAACCCTTAAGAGGCATATGATGGTTAATAAAATATTGGAAGGATTTTTTAATTCACCGATAATTCAGATTCCATCAATATAAATTTTTCCAATTTTATGCTTTAAGGTCCTAGCAATATTTGGTAGGAGTCTATTTTCCCAGAGAAGCTACATGGTAGCCTAGAGTGAAAAATCATTAAAGTCATGTTCACATAGAAACTTTATCCAGATATGATTCCTTTAGAAAAGTATCATGAGTATTTCTATCTCCTATAAGGAAATAAGACTATTATGGATTATGGAAACGACTTTTTCAAACTCAACCATTTTACTCATGAGATGATTTTGAATAATGTCTTGAAATTATAGTGATTTGAGATGTGGATTGGTATAAAATATGATCCCAGGTCTTCCTATTAAAGATTTTAACCTATTTAAAAGTGGTGTATCGAGCCTTGATAGTATTAATAGATCATGAAATGATTCCAGGGATGGTTTAGGTACAACCCATGATCAATTTAAGTGGACATGGTTTCTTGAAAAATAAAATAAATAGAGACAAACCTTGAATGGGCGGTAATATCGGCTCATGGAATCTACCCCAAATGACTTTTTATACCCTAATGGGACGTAGATCTCCTATATTTCAGTAATTTTGAAGAGTGTGGAATATAAAACCATTATTCCCAAAAGTCCCCCAAGTATTTTTTTGCTTATGGGAATATGGTCCGTCTTTAAAGGATTTGTAAATAAAATACTTGTCCTCAAAGTGGGGTGGGTTAGTTAGCTATGAGGGGACCTATAGTCTAATTGGATACTTATAAAGAAATAAGTTTCTGAACAAATGGGAATATAGGTAGTGGTGTTTCATCTTTTATAGAAAGTAATTTTATGGATAAATATTTTTTTGGTTGTAGGCCTGAAGCCATTTTGAAACAAGGAAGTTGCATGTAGTGGAGAAGGTACCTGTAGAATTAGATATAGGAATGAAAACTATGTGAGGTACAAATATTATTGAATTATATATGGATATATATTTACTTTATATAGGTTATTTTCATTCATTAATATCTTCATATATCATGGATTTTTTTAAATATTCTATATGATATTATAATGTATGTTATAGATATATTTTCACCTATTGGGAAGGAGGATGGATTTTTGATGCCCTTCATGTGTTATCTTCATATCATAGGTGTCATTATATTAGGAATTCTAAATCATAAATATGTTACACTTTTATATTATTGTTAATATGGGTCAGATGATCACATTTAAATCCTATATTAATTATTATCCTCTATGGGTAAATCTCACTAAACTTGATGGGAGATTTTATTTATTCCAAGGGGAATAAGACCCACAATGTAGTTGAGTGAGACTTCCTATTCCCAATTTTTTCAAGTTGATATATTAGATATCGTATATACTTCTATAGGATATTAAAGGGAATTTAAAGAGTGAGCTTACAGACGTGGTTAGTGAGTTTCTTGAAGTGTTCCTAGATAAATTCTCAAGGTTACCATTTTAGTTAGAAGTCAAGTTTTCTATTGATTTAGTTCCCATGAAACAATCATTCTCATTTAATTAAAATAAAATTCCAGTAGTTAAATTGTGAGAATTGAAACTTTAGTTGTAAGGCATGGAAGAAAAGGTATTTATTCACTATAGTGTGTCGCCATGGGTTACTCTATTACTCTTTTCTAATAATATAAATGGAAGTCTATATGTATGAATTAACTATAGGAAGCTAAATCATGAGAAAATTAAGAATAAATACATATTTCCATGAATTCAAGACCTCCTTGATCAGATAAAATAGAAAAGGTGGTTTTTTAAATTTTATACATTGGCCAAAATATAACCAGCTCCGATTTAAGGTGTTTTATACTATGAGGAATACTTTTAAAAGAATACATTATCATCATAAATACTATTTGATTCCATTAAAATAAAATAATTATCCTTTGCTATTTATGGAAATTATTAACCATATATTTTTTCAATTCCTCGACTCCTTTATCATGGTATCTGTGGATAAAATCTTGGTCTAATCTATAACCAAAGAAGAGCATGAACATCAATTGAGGATTTATTTAATAACTCTTTGTGACCATTTATTCTATTAAATGTTGTCAAAGTATAGATTTTAGATCTATGAAGTCAAGTTATTAGGACATGTGATATGGGAAAGAGTTATTTTAATTAATCTAGAAAAGATGAAGGATATTATTTCTTAGGAAGAACCAAAGAATGACACTAAGATATATAAATTATTGGGTGTAATTTGTTATTAATAGTTATTCATTAAGGATTTATATAGGATTATGTCGTGTATGACCACCCTCACTTGGAAGGGTGTGATGATTATGGGATCCCTGAGTAGTAAGAATCTTTTGATCAGTTGTAGTGGTTTTTGACCTCATCCCCTATTTTGGTTCCACATAAAGATAGAAAAGTATATATTGTGCATTTTGATGCATTATATATGTGGTTAGGCTATATTCTTCAATAGGCTGAGCATGTGATGGCATATGTTTCTATTCAGATTTAACCATAGGAAAATAACTACTCAATCTATAGCCTTGAGATCACTAGAGTCATACACTCTCTCAATTTTTGGTGACACTATTTGTTCGATGAGAAATTAAAATTGTATACAAATCATAAATGATTGAGATATATTTTCTATAAAAATGGATTTAATTATAGGCAATTGAAATGGGTGGAATAAATTTTGAAATCTGATTTCAATCTCACCTATACATAAGGAAAAAGGAATGAAATCACTAATGCTCTCAATTTTAAGTGATTTCAGCCTTAATGGACTATCTTATTGAGCTTACTATCATTTTTGTGTTTCCCTCATCATCACATCCATCATTAAATTTTACCACACCCATTTGAATCTCCCTTGATCTAGAAACATCTTCATCACTTTATTCCTCTAAAATCGTATTGTTTCTAGGTGATTCTTTCTTATCTAAAAGTGAAATATACTCGCCTGTAAATGAAATCAGATCCATTTATATTATATAAATATAATTGATTTTTATTATTTCACAAATATTTTTTTTATAAAACCCCTATTCATTACTCTTGTATTTATATCAAAGAAAAATAACTTCATTTCCAGATGACTAAAACTTTATATTATTATCTTTACTAAGGATAATGAACTTAATTTCGAACACCGATAAATACTTGAGTTTCATCTTATTTGAATACCATATTTTATGTAGAATATTATCTTCACTTGGACATACCAATTATGGGTTAGAAAAATATACTTTTTAAGAATGTATTCTTTCTAGTACTTTAGTATTAAGTACTTTTCAATGAACATAGTCTGATCCATGTTGTTGATTATGTGGTTCCACTTTTGATAACCTCATTCCGCTGATGTGTTATCACTACTAACACTTGATGATAAATGCCATGGTTTTCTAGATATTCTTCCACTTTGGTATTTTTAATTTTAGTACCATTATATATTTCAACCTTTTAATTTTTTTACAGTAAATATATTTTCATCTTCTCTTTGGTATTGAGTAATACACTTGAATACATCAATCTTGTGTGTAATCACCATTAGCCATGCCATCCCACTAAAATCATTAACAAACAAAACATAATAATTTTTATCATTAAAATATTTATAAATAATTAGCCCAAAAACAATAACATGAACAAGATCCAATAATTTTAATGATTTACCTTTATTTGTCTTATATGTATTCGAAAAAATATTCAACTCTTTACAAGAATCAAATGTACAAGTGTTATCACATGTGATATTGGTGACATCCTGGGCACCATCACATTTTATCATATTTTGAAAATATTTTTAGATCAAATGGAAAAATATTTTATTTTATAAAATATTATCATATTTCTTAGATAACATGCCCCATTTTGCTTCCCCAATAGGGTAATGATTTCAATTAGTCCACCATCCTTGAAAAATATGTGAACCATTTCTATATTTAACTATGAATCAATCTTTTATAAATTTCAATATAGTTATTGAACTACACAATTGTCTTACACAAATAATTTTGTGGCTAATACCATAAACAAAGAGTACATTAGTTTTTTTTTGATATTTTTCAACCATCCTTATATTTCCCAGATAATTGTTTTGAGTCCTTCATTATTACCAAATAGAATAACTCCCTTTTATTATATTTGATACTAATGATGATATCTTAATTTTTGGTCACGTGTGAGGTCTATATACTATCCAAAAACTCTAAGACAAACCTATCAATTGATCTCAAATAAATATTAGTAACATTTTCCATATCATGTCTTATTTTCTTTACCCATGATTGTTGGTAAACATTTCTTAAAGATAAATAGAATTGTTTCACTTCTATCTCCATGGTATATTCCTCATTTTCCATGATTGAAAATTTTTTATGAGTTTTCAATCTATTTTAGGTCACTTTAAACTAAATTACTAAACTTTTCTAAGTCTCATGAGGCACCTTTTTTTATACTTATGAAGTATAATAAATTTCTTTTTTCCGTAACCTTCACATGAAAACCAATAACCATTTAAATCATATTTTTTTGAATCACTATATCTCAATTTTTGGTGTTCTTTATATCTGAAAATAATATTTGAAATAGAACATACATATTGAATACTTCCCATATTTCCAAAACAATACCACCTTATTTTTTGTGTCTTTATTTTACCCTTTACTACTTGAAAAATAATATTTTGCACACCATTCAAATATACTTTTATTTAGGGTGTTGATGCTCATAGTTTAGCATCAACCATGGAATTATTATCTAGAAAAAATTTACTTTTTTTCAAATCACTACACTCATGGGATAAGAATAAACTCTTCTATAAACACACTATGAGATTCCTTTTTCACCGATGTGCTCAAAATTCCTGATGTCACATCGAGAGAGAGGAGTCTTTCTTGGTTTTAACACTTTAGTCACCACAAAATTACCTATAATTAAATAAATTTAATTATTTTAACTCTATATTTTATTGATTTAGATAGAATATAAATTATCCTGTCGCACTATTCAATTTCGATCCTTGACTCAACCACTTTCTCTAAGTTGATGGAATTTCCAAATTTAAGTCATTAAATTTCTAATTTCAGTTTAATATTATCTTCCACTTGTTAATTAATATAAATATTAGACTCATATAATAATAAATTTTAATTTTTAGTTTTATCCCTCCATATATTAGTTTATTGGTGGGATGGTTTGATTTCATCTTAAAGATAAACTCTTCCCTCAACCTTAATATTTTCAGTATTAATATCATCAGTATATGGATTATCTGTTATGATCACCAATGCATCCTCACCTATATCTCTACAGTACTAAATATAAATTATTTCTATTTATTTTGAACTTTTATATTTTTTAAAATTAATGTTCTTTCTATTGAAGAACCTATTTTATGATGTTTTGTTTCATTTCATTACATTTGATGCTTTATTAGAAGGGGAATCATCTTCATTAATTTACTAATATTTCTTGGGACATTTGGGCATATGGTGTGAAAATTTTCCACACCCAAATCAAGTAAGTGGAAGCTCTATCTAATTTTTTCCTTCTTATATCTCAATGTTAGAGGAGACGAATGACATAACCTCCTCGACATTTTCTTCACAAGGATATTATTTTAGAGAAAGTTTCTTCATAGTTCTGAAAGAAACCACTAGTGAGTTATCCTTTGATCTATAATCATTGTCTATATTTCAAATTTCATATATTAAAAGAGTAATATGTAATCTATCTAGAGATACTTTCTCAAAATACTTATCTTAAATAACAATTAAATTTTCATTAAAAATTAGTTATAGTATCCTCAAGATTAAATTAAAATTATTGAAAATTTCAATATTCTCTCCAAGACCATGCATAAATTCTTCAATAAAATTAGGATGATCTAGGAAAACATTATTTTTTTTAGTCAGACTCATTTTAAAATGTTCATATTTATTGAAAAACACTTAAAACTTTTCATCTCAAACTTTAGAATCAGATTCATAAATATTTAAAAGTTTTCCCCTTATTTAATGAGAATTTTTACAATATATTTCAACATTATATATAGGGTTATCTGAATATCTCATAAAAAAATTGACTACATTAGAATCTATATCCAATTTTTTTTAATTTTAGTGATAAAGACACACATTCCATGTTCACTAAAATTCCATGAATAAATATTGTATATACTTCTATTCCAAAATAACAAAAGTAATTTTGCTTCATATACTTCCATAATTAGAAATTATTCCCTTCAAAAATATGGATTTCTCTATTATTAGAAATAACAATAACTATCATGTTTCCTAGAGAGGGAATATGCCACTCAAAAACAATGACTCAGATACTAATTCTTTGTCTCTATCAAGGAATTTACCTAGAGGGGGGCATCAAGGTATTAAAAATTAAAACATTTTATTTGATAAAAACATTTCTCTATATTTTAAAGGATCACTAATTTATCCCCTTAAAAACTCTCTTAGGAAAATAATGTAGTGATGAATGACCATGTGCATTTTACTTTGTTCACCCAGTAGCTAACCAACCCAGTTCGAAATGAACAGTTACCAAAGTTGGTAGTTCATAGGGCCCAAAGTGAATTATTGACCACCAATGGCTAAGAACAAGCACCAATACATAATAATTAACTACTTGGGAATGATTTCAGCCTTAGAAAACTATCATGACCTATCCATGAAATTGATAACCACACCAATTGATGAAACTAAAGGAAACAAATATAAACATACAACCAAAGTCCAAGTAATAATGATTAAAAAAGGATATCATAACTTCATAAAATGACCATATACAACATGTAATATACTATACATATACATGATATCCATAGTAAAATATAAAAAATCAAAATAGGGATCAAGACCCAAATGTAAAAAACCTAGAATCCCCATAAACAAAATATCAAAATGGATTCTCATGAGCCTACTTAGTGAGACCACATATCCTCCAACCTAACAACCTTGGATGATTATAATAAAAAGGAGACACCAAAAATTCATGCTTCCCATTCCATTACTGGTGTCTTTTAAAAAAAAGTCTACTCATGCCTAATGTAATTAGCAGGTTGTGAGGCACAAAACCCAGTAGAATTAAAATATGATTTTATATAAATATTTTAACAATGAAAAAAAATAAATAAAATTTGAAAATAATTTCAAAAACCAATTCCATATTTCAAAATATGTTCAATAGAAAATATTTTCCCATTTAAAATCCATTTAGATTTTCTAAAAACAATCCATGTTTCAACATATGATATAACAAGGCTCAAATATAGAAATACTCCACCCAGAATAACATTATTAACACACCTATCCTGTTATAAAAGTTACCATAATTATAATCACTATAATATAACCAAATGAATCGAAATGGGTAAAATAAAGGTATCTCAACCGCATAAGGAACTAACATAATGCATGAAATCATATAAATGAACTGGGAGTAAGTATAACACAACATGTGATCAAACAATAAAGGTCAAGTGTTACTTTTACTATATAAAATTTTCTATCCATCAATGAAATTATAAAAAGTTGGAATCTCTCTCAGTCATCCCTCAGCCTAAACATCTAAGAGCTTACTAGGTCCCTTAGCCCACATTTTGGAAGCTCACTCGGTTTTCCTACAAAGGCTCACTAGGTTTCTTGGACCACACTTCAAAAGCTCACTCAGTCTTCCTACCAAAGGCTCTCTTGATCCATTGGAAAATGTACTATTTTTCTAAGTTAAACTGTAACACCCCAAGATTTCATAGTAAGTTATTTTCTTTAAAGTAATTCAATAGCATGCGCTACACGCAACACCGAGTTTGAGCGCACATGACTTACCAAACAAGCCATCCAAAAAGCAGTTATGAATAGTATTAACTGAATTTTGAATTTTATATACTCCATATAATTTTATAATCCATATTATGTGTTTATTAGACAAAATATAAGAACAAATACATTTTTTAGATAAAATAAGTATTTTACAAAAAATGCAATTTTACCACCTTTTAATGGGAAACCCTTTTTAAAGCCAATATTTAACACTTTTATATATTAAATTAAATTAAATTAAATTCTTATTTATAATAAAGACATAAAAATTTATTTTGGATAAAGTTTTGGTACTTCTATGATAACTTTAATATTATGATGAATACTGAAAAATACTAAATTTTAATTGAAAATAACTTTTTTAATTGAAATAATTTATAGTGTTAAATTATTAATTTGAATGGTTTGGAAGTGTAATTAGATTATATTTTTATCATTTAATACAATCTACTTCATTATAAGTAATTTCACATTTAAATTTGATATAAAAACATGTCAATCTTTTGATAGTTTTTACTTTTTAAAACCCAACTTTTGGTTTTGAAAATGAGAATTAATTTTAAATTAATTAATGCAACTTCTATGTTTTTAATTTGGAAAAATAGAAATCATTTTTAAATTCAAAATATCAAAATTGTCTTAGGGTGAATTTTTTGTATTCTTCTAAAAACATTCAATTTTTGATGAATAGTAAAAACACTACGTTATTGTTTAAAACCGAATTTTTATTTAAATAATTATTTATTTTATTTAAATTTATTTTAAGACAAAATAGATACATAATACTTATATATGTTAAATTTAATTAATTGGAGTCATTTTATAATATGTTTAGATATATAAAATGTTATTGAACTTTTTACTGTCTTTTACCCACCTTCTTAGAGCATTTGAAAATTTACATAACCTTAATTTTACCACTTCTATGAGTTGAATTTCAAAAATCTGAGAAACACTGTTAACATTAATAAGTAAAATGTGGTTCAATAAGATGAAACCAATTTTTGGTGAATAGTAAATTTTGACTTTTATTTTCCACCGTTAAAAGTAAATAGGGAAATTAAGGGTAAAAATGATATTATAATTACCCTAACACATGTCCTAAATCTACCAGATAAGTGTAATTAGACCAAAAGCAAACTTAGGAATAAAATATGATCCTCTTTAGTCCACTTGTATTAGATTAGGACATTTATTATTATTTTATTTAAGGAAGAGTTAAAAGAGTTAAATTCAAAGCTTAATAACTAAACCATTTTTAATATAGGGTAATACATAAGATAAATTCGACTATAAATATTCATTATAAATCTAAAAAAATCCTAAATAATGGTATTTTATTTAAATTTTTTAGAAATTAAATAATTAAATTTATTTATGACACAATGTTGATGAAATAATTACCTTATTAATGAATGATTAAAATAATTGATTTTATAAATATCCAAATAAATTTAATTTGATAATTTTGATGAATTACACTAATTTTATAGGTTAATATGACACGTTAGGGTTGATTAAATAATTTTTGGTCTAAGTAATCATGTTGTTATGATTGTCACAAAAAACCAAACACTAAATAATGTCAAAATTGACATAAATGAGTATTTAAAACAAATACTATATTATTGGCTGATATAATATTTCTAAAAATATAAGGCTTAGAAAAAGGGAATAAATAATATTATATATGTCATTAATGAACCACTTGAGGTTCTATTGGAAGTTTAGAGTATGTTTATTTACCATATAATGTAAAAATACAAGAGGACACGGTAAAAGTTAAACTATTTTACTAAGAGTTAAATCTAAAAGACAAAGTTAAAATGGTAACCTAAACTTGTCTAAAACATATTGGTTTTGGGGTTATCTTCCCATACCCACCTTAGCTTCTAAATAAGTCATTTTGGAGCCATTATAAATTGAAAAATATTTTATTATAAAATAATATTTCAAGGTTTTCCTAAAGTGACCCTCACCTCTCTTATAAATGGGTACTTATGCTTCTCTTAATTTCACACCTACAAAGCCATTTAGATCGTCCAAACCTTGCCCATATATCCTCCCAAGTTCCCGCATATCAATCTAGAGTCCTTACTTTGATCATAAATCCAACCTAAGGAGCCGTTTTTGATCAACTCATAAGGAAACACCCAAAGAAGAGGTAATAATTTCACCACCCTCCTTTAAGTTCTTTTCTTCTTCCACTTCCTCTTTATTTTTTGTTTCCATACCAAAATAATAAATCCAGTACCTTCTACAAACTATTATTTTATTATAAATATGTTACAACCATATTCGTTATTTTATCCATCCTATAAATGACAAAGTCACCACACGCGCGTACGTATGACTTACCGTCTCCATGTCGTGGTGTAGTGTGTTATTCAAACACTTCATTATTTGGATGGGTATAATAATGATTATAACTAATTTAAATAATAAATATAACATTTTAACAATTCTATATATATGATACACCATCTAATTACATATGATTTCACCATCAATACAATGATATTGTTGCTTGTGCGTATGTATGGATTACCGTCTCCACGAACGCGATGAGATTCATTCCCCATCGTAATAATTCAAGAATACTTTTCATTTTATGATTATAAATAATGTTTATGAACATAATACCATTCTTTATATGAATCAAATAAATCTTATTCGTAACAAACATGGCTTATGTAACCAATCATATAAAGGAAAACGAATCAGTTAACACCCAAAACGATGATAAAACTGAAATATTATTAACAAAGAAATATTAGAAGATCATATATGATATCATATTTATGTATTTGGTTCTTTTATAATTTAATAAAAATTATTTCACCATTAAACTGGAGTTTAACCTACCCTATACTAAGGAAAAGTACAAGGTAAGGGGTTTCTTATCACACTTTTAATTCCGTGAGATTTCTATTGTTCACCACTTATTTATTGCATGTGTTTTATTATGTACTGAAATTTGATATATATTATCATTATTCTCTTTATATTCATGGTATTATATGATTCATTTGGTGGTTATTAACTTTTGGTCATACGACTCGATTGATTACAACATGGTAAGGGGTTTTCATCTCACTTCTTATTTTTCGTTAGATTCATACTATATTGCCACTATTTCATTTTGTGTGGTCTATGTAATGATCATGATGGTATTAATTATATAATATAATTAAATTTATGGGTATTTAAATATTCAGTTTATGATCCTTATTCAATGGGGTGTATGTTTCGTAAGTCACCAAATCGGTAAGAGAATTTCTAATTTCGATTTCTATTCATTGGGTTTTACACATACTTCATTGATTATTTTACTCCAATATTTTGTGTGAAATCACTATTTATTTATTTAGGTATTAATTTAAATTCCCCTTTGTGTGATTATTATTTTGATACACAAAATAACTCCATTGATAAATTCACAAATCATCGATATTAACTTGATAAGAGTAATCTTAACTCAATTTTCATTCATTGAGTTAAACATCCAAGTCATTGGTGTTGTTCTTACAAGAATATGTGTGAATGTACTATGATAATTTTACACTGAATATCCTATCATATTTAGTGTATTTATATTTTTTACACGTAATTATGTCATTGATTTTTCCTTAACCTAAGGATAGAGTTTTATAAGGGATTTCATCTCAACTTACATTCCATTGAGACTTTTTTGTTGTTATACACCAATTCAATTTCATTTGGTGTATATACTGTACTTTGACATAATATATCATGAATACCTTTATTCTCATGATATTATTATGTTTTGATTACCTCAATATTTTCATTCAAGCGTCTCTCATTTGGTTAGGAACTCTAACTAAAATACCATTTTAAATGTTTTAAAAATTTATTCTTCTAAATCTTTATCATTAATGTCCATGTTTTAAAAATCGTTTCAAGGATTTCTTTATATGGAAATTAATGTTTTAAAATTAAAATTCATTTTAAAAGTTTCAAATTGGTATGAGACACTTTTATTCAAAAATCAATTTTAAACAGCTTCTTGAAAAATAGTGATACTTTTAAATGTTTTCAATAAAAGGGGATATTTCTCTCAAATAGTTTTGATGATTATCTTAATATATGTAAATATCCTTCATTATTATTGATTGAGGTTAATTTATTATAATAAAATATTCCATATTGTATTGAATGAGTTATGCTTGACTGTGGATGTGCTATTTTTATACCATTCATGGTTTATAGTTAAAGTAATGACATTTCGTATGCTAGTTTTAATACGAATGTTTAGATTATGTTTCACCCTTTCATATGAGGAATGAATTGGACTTAGTAAGTGAGGGGTGGAGCCTGATATAGATCTTCGATGCATCAGTAGTTCTCATGAGACAAACTAGTGTCTTGGCACAAGGCCTTGAAAAAATCTTATTTGTAGTCTTGGAACAAGGCCTTTACAATGTGGTTATGATGTCTGGAATTATGCATTACATCATTATGAAATTGGCTATTGATATTACATGTGAATATTCGATTAATAAAATATCCATGTGAATAAGTAAATGGAATTATTTTATTTCTCTTTTCCATATTATGCTGAAGTTTAAGTTTAAAAGGACGGTGTTCTATTATTATACATTACCTTAAATGTTTATTCTTATTTATGAATGTTTCCACTATATTGTTATCCTTACTGAGCATCCAAGCTCACCCCTTTCTTATGTTTTATTTTTCCCAAGATGCAAAGAAGTATATTACAATTAAACTGCATAAATATGCTAAGGTATATAAGAGTGTTAAAAGGGGACACAATGTTGTTTTTTTATTTCATGATGTAATGTAAAACATACGTATGTATCTAGTACTTCCAAGGATACTAAACTGATCATTATTTCAGGACATGATTCCTTGTATCATGCCAGTGTTATGTAATAATGCACTGATTCTGGGTAACTGGGGTCTAGGCGTTACATAAACAATCACACACACCCAAAGTTTCCTAATTTATACTCATTTCGAAACATATCAATCATCAACAAGGACCATTCCAAAAATTCATTTCAAAATCCATGTCGATAAATAAATAGTACCATTTTTATAAAACACTTCACATAAGGCAAAAACATTTATACAAAATCTTTTGAAATATGTTTTAAACCTTAAAACCTCTTTGAGCCATTATATCAAACACTTAGAGTGAATTTAGGGAAACTCCCTTTAAAAGCTCAGTTGAAAACAACAAATTTCTAATAAAAACCATGAATAAAATCAAATATGGATAATATAGGGTGTATAAATTAATTTGAAAGGAATTTGATAAATAAGAACCAAATGCGATAAGGCATTAAATTTTAGCTATGTGAGGCACCCTTAAATAGAGACACTTACCTCAGAATCCGATTGAATCTTATCACCTTCAACGAAAACCCCTATAATTGGATAAGATAAATCCTCACACGCATAAAAAAAACTCGAAACCCCCAATAATAAAAATATATTAATCCAACACACCATCTTGAGTTTTCACCTTCCATGGAGATAAAATTCAATGGTAAAAGAAGGGGTATGGATGAATAAATTTTTAAGAAAAATTCATACCTCATGAAAAAACAGTAATGAATGAAGAATAAATCCACCAAAAAGAGATGGTAGAAGATCCAACACCAAAATAATGGGATGATAACACATGAGAGAAGAAATAAGGCCAAGTGAACTTAATACCATCAAGGGAAATTTAGTAAGAGGCCAAATTTTTAATGATCTGGACAAACCGTATGGTTTGAACCCATGTTTTGAAAAACCATGTGTCAACCTTGTGGGATCCACTACGTCCAAAAACCTTAACCCACATAGTTTATAGATATCCTCACATGGATAGAAAAATTGTTCTCAAGATGCAAAAAATCACAAGGTCCCATAAACATCACCCACACACTATTGGACACATGATTATACAAGTTTCACACTAACCATGGTTCAGGGTATTTTTCCCCAAAAAATAAAATTTTCATCCCCTAATTCCCGAAAATACAATAACAAAAAAAGGTAAATAAAAACAAAAAATAATACGGACATGTGACACTATGGATGTCATAAACATCTCGACATGTCACTTTATCAATTCTGGATAAAGAAATTATCATGACCGACAATAAATTCCAGGAGTGGTGCAGGTGCTTATGCATAATACTATGCCAAAAAAGGATGTTATATGCACTAGAATCCGCAATTCCTACTGAGCCTCCTCATGGAGAAACTAAAGTGAAAAAAGAGAAATATAAGTATCATGTAGGGGATGCACTTGATGTTCAATACATCATGTTTTCATCCTTGTCCAGACAATTGGAGAAAATGCATGAGGATGAGGATGCATACAATATGCTTTCACATCTCTAAGAATTATATCAGGAGAGGGACATGCAGGAAAGGTATGAGATATCAATTACCTAATATAAGTGCAGGCTAGCAGAAGGGCACCAAGCCAATCCTCATGTACTAAAGACGATTAGGTATATTGAAAGGCTTGAAGCACTTGGATTTAAATTGAACCAAGAACTAGAAGTGGATCTCATTATTGCCTCTTTATCGCCAACTTCTCAACTTTAATTGTCAATTATAACATGAATGATATGAAAAAGTCACTCCCAGAAATTTTGGATTTAGTTCACTATGCTGAAAAGGATATGAAAAATACCAATTCATATTTCCTTATGGTGAACAAAAGAAATAATGGAGAGGAAAAGAAGTATATGGACAAGTCAAGGCTGAAGACACCAATGAATCTTCCTGAAAAGAAGCCAAAGATTCAGAGGTAGAGTAATGAGTAGGAGGCTATCTTATTTGGATGTAGAAAGAAAGGCCATTGGAAGAAGAATTTCAGAGCTAGGAAGAAGAAGAAAACTGATTCTTATACTTCGAGTATTAGTTTCATTGAATGAAATCTATCTTTATCTACAAGTTGTGTATTGGATATGGCATTTGGATCACACATTTTTATTCATATATAGGAACCAAGTAGGTTCCAGAAGACAGAAAAAGGTGAAGTGGATCTCCTAGCAGAAAATGGTGCAAGTCTAGTAGCCTTGGGAGTAGGAGACAATCACTTAACCTTTCCAAGGGGTTTGGTTCTAGTTTTAAATAATTGTTATTATGTAACTTTTTTAACCAAGAACATAATCACTATGTTGAGTTTAGACACTATGGGATTTTATTTCAAGTTTGGTAGTAAATGTTGTCTCTTTTATAGGGATAACATCTATTATGGTATGTCACATCTTAACAATGGTTTATATATGCTTGAACTCGAGAACCCCGTAATGGAAATCAATGAAAAAACCATCCAACATGACTCATATCTCACTTGACCATGGCACTTTAGACTAGGTCATGTAAACAAGAAGCAATTACGAATATTACATCAAGAAAGGCATCTAGACTCATTATAGTTAGTTACCCTAGATGTATGTCAGGCTTTTTTATAAGGTAAAATGATCGATGTACCTTTCTTAGGGAAGGTAGAAAGATCCAATACTATACTAGAATTAATATATACTGATGTATGTGGTCTATTTCCAGTAGAGGAAAGGGGTGGTTTTTCATACTTCATTAGTTTTACCGATGACTATAGTAGGTATGGATATATATAATTAATGAGGTATAAGTCTGATTCCTTTCAGATATTTTAGGAATACCAAAATTAATTAGAAAACCAAATTGGAAAGAAGATAAAATCACTCTGCTCAGACCCTGGTAGAGGATATCTTAACAAAGATTTCATTGATCACTTGAAGGAGTATGGTATAGTATCCCAACCAACTCCTCCTTATACGCCACAATAGAATGGTGTTAGTGAAAGTAGAAATAAAACTTTTCTTGACATGATCAGATCAATGATGAGTCATGAAACTCTTCCATTATCCTTTTTGGGATACTCTTTGTAGACAGCAACATATACCCTTAATCGAGTACTAACTAAATCTGCATATGGTATTCCATATAAATTATGGTATAGAAAGAAACCCAGTTTGAAAAACATACATGTATGAGGATGAGAGGAATTTTTCAAGACTTTACCAAGTGCCAATTAGAATTAATAAGCACGAAGTGCATCTTTATAGGTTATCCTAAGGATACCAAAGGATATTACCTATATAACCCTTCAGATAGAAAAGTTATTGCTGAAAGACATGCCACATTTATTGAAAGGGAACACATTTCTATTGTATATAGAGGGGGAAAGATTATCTTTAATGAAGTTAATGCCCCAGATACACAAGAGTTGGTAGGGTAACAATCTCCATAAGAGAAAGTGGAATAAGAAGTTGTTCCTAAAATGAAAATACTGCATAGGTATATGTGAGAGGTTAGATAACCAAAGAATTATGATTTTCTTGTCACTGAGTCTGATGACACATTACTACATGAGGATGATGAACCTCTAACCTACAATGAAGTAGTAGAATGAAAATAAGCTTCTAAATAGCAAGAAGCTATGCCTTCTGAGATGGATTCCATGTACCAAAATCAGGTTTGGATTTTGGGAGACCCTCCAGCTGATGTAAAGACCATTGGATGAAAATAAGTATTCAAAAAGAAGATGGAAATGGATGGTAAGGTTAATACTTTTAATGCAATACTGGTGGCAAATGGTTTTAGGAAAACATCAAGTCATAGACTATGATGAAACGTTCTCACCAGTAGCAATGGATAAAAATATCAAAATATTGCTTGCAATAACAACCTTTCATGATTATGAAATTTGAAAAATGGATGTCAAAAATAATTTTCTAAATGGGATGTTGGTTGAAGACGTCTATATGACTCAACCCAAAGGGTTCTTCAAGTAAAAGAATGCCAATAAAGCATGAAAGCTACAGAGAATCATTTATGGGTTAAAGCATGCATCACATTTATGGAATGTTCATTTGGATGAGGCCGTAAGAGAATTTTATTTTTTCAAAAATGAAAGTGAGCCTCGTGTATATAAAAATGTTTAAGGTAATTCCATTATTTTCCTAGTATTATATGTTGATGACATATTAATTATGGGAAATAAGGGGCAAGCCTTAGAGTCAGTTAAGACTTGGTTATATGAATTATTCTCCATGAAAGACTTAGGTGAAGTAGCCTACATTCTAGGGGTCAAGATCTATCGAGATAGAACTCAAAGGTTGCTTGGGATAATTCAAAGTACATATATTGACAAGGTGCTCAAAATATACAATATAGAACAATCCAAAAGATTATTTTTGCCTATGTCACATGGTTTTAATCTCTCTTAGAAATTGTGTCCATAAACACATGAGGAGATTAACAGAATGAGTAGAATCCCTTTTTCATCAATAGTGGGTTATATCATGTATTACAAGATATATACTAGGTTTTATGTTGTATTTTCTTTAATAATGGTGGGTAGATATCAAGACAATCCAGGAGAGCTACATTGGGCAGCTGTTAAAACTATTTTAAAGTACAAGAGACATACAAAGGATATGTTCCTGGTGTATAGAGGAGATGAGGAATTAGTAGTGAGAGGATACACTGATGCTAGTTTCCAAATAGATCATGATGATATAAAATCTTAGTCAGGCTATATCTTTTGACTGAATGGTGGTGCTGTGAGTTGGAGAAGTTCAAAGTAAGATGTGGTTGCTGATTTTACAGCAGAATACAAATATATTGCAGTTTCTGATGCAGGAAAGAAAATATTCTCGATACACAGATTTATCTTAGACATTGGTGTTGTGCCTAGCAGTGCATACCTTGTTCTAGTATATTGCGATAATACCGCTACAGTAGTGCTTGCCAAGGTGCACAAGTCTCACTATAGAACAAATCATATTCTTAGGAAGTTTCATATCTTGAGGGGTTTTACTCAAAGTGGTGAAGTTGCAGTTAATAGGGTATCCACAGAGGACAAAGTGGCAGACCCAATGACCAAATCTATTTCTCAGTAGAATCATGATTCTCATTAGAGATATAGTGGATTGAGACTTGTTAGTAGTTGGATCTAGTGCAAGTGTGAGTGTTGAAAGTTGGTTCCCTAAAACCAACTTGTGTTGTACGTTGATTACAACTTCATGTATGCAAATATACATGTGTTTATCATTCCATAATAGTGTAGTTAATTCTACATCCACATTTTTATAGAAATTATCTTAGGTTATATGTCATATCAAAGGGTTGTAGCAGATCCAAGGCTATAATGAGAACCTCGAGATACTATGAAATTAATCTTAAAGCAATGTCCAATGGTCTTGTTACATCACTTTAAAAGGACACAGATGATGTGTGACTCTTAGGTTCTAGGGTCTCATAAGCATTGGTAATTTTTCTCATGAAGTTCGCACTTCATGATATATAGTTATTGAGATAAGAAGTACTGACCCAAAAAATAGAAACACCCCATGTTTCAGGTGTCATTTGTCATTCCTATATATGGACATGTGTAATGGTGTCCAGACTTGTTATCATTATCAATGTATTTCATTTAATTGTATACTTTTATGCAAGGTGAAAACCATGGAAATGAATTCATGATGAGGTAGTTTGTGTTGGGTACGTCATTAGTGACATGACATTGATTGAATGATCAAGATAGTATTTGTCGCTTTCGTGGTGAGGAAGAGATATCCCAGGCCCGATTGATTAGTATGGTATAAACTTCATTAAATCTATTTCCATGGTTATCTAAGGTAAGACCGTCTAGACAGATCAATAAATAAAATAAAGAAAGAGAATGGTTGATGAAACTAGTGTGCATTCTACTTTATTGAGATATCAATGAAGAAGAGATTATATTACACAAACCATGTTTTTAGGATGGAATTCATTGATTTTAATTTTTTTTTATCTCTATAGGGGCCTCGATGGGTTGCTAGACCCCTCTCTTGGTCAGTGAATATTATTCCATGCTATTGAGATAAGGGCCCAGAGGGTCACAAACTATAGATCTTTGAGAATATAAACTATTATGTGTACTAAGAATATAGAAATTCGTGGCCCCACCATGGGGTCTAAGTATTATCAAAGTTATATGGATAACCACGTAATAAATAAATTCTTTAATTTTTCAAGTTTGGAATAATTCGTTGAATTTATTTATAACAAGTATTTACAAGTGATTAAGTAAATACAAGGATAAAATGTTATTTGAATGGACTTAAATATCTTAGGTTCATTTAAATTAATCAGGAGACGTGAGTCAAGTTAAATACATATGTTTATCATGCAATATATATTGCATTTAGTGATAAAATTAAGAATATTATTTATGGCATAATTTAATTTATCATAAATAAATATTTATAATACTTATACTACAAATATTTATTATACGGGGGATGGGAACCCATAATGGGTATTTTAGATATTCACTATATAAGTAAGCTAGAGGCTCATCCCATGTAATGATTTATTCATTGGAATTGGAAGCCTCTCTCTCCTCCTGAATCATAGAGAGATAATCTCTCAAGTGAGCAAGATCTTCAAGTTCCTTCTTCTTGGATCAAAGTTGCTTACTTGGGGTGATTATTGCTGCATCAAATTGGTCATCAGTGTACTGCGATAGCACCTGGATTCCGAAGAACAACACATGGTAATATTTAGAGGTATGTGTGGACAATATAGAGGGATTAAACATCAGATTCTTTGAGAAACAGTCACTGACATCTTGTGACAGGCTTGCACACGTCAGATTCGAATGAGGTAAATGTTTGATTTTATTTTTGTAATTTTTAAAATCTATACATGGTCCTTAGACTGTACCAGGAAAGATCACTGGAGTTGACGATGTTATGTCGCTCCGGTGATGCCAAAATTTTAATTTCCCGGACCATAGGCTTCCACTGCCCTTCCCGATACCTAACAAAATTTTCTAGAGGGAGATACAGATAATATTATATGAGCTAATCCTTTTATGGATTATAATTTGATCAAGAAGGTAGAGAGTTCCATATGAGACATGGATAAATGGGTATAACTTTCCCAGCTCTATCTAGGGTACTTGGTCCAGGTCCAAGTTTGGAAAATGACCAAGTTAAATAATTTATTCACCATCAACCTCTATTCTTTTAAGGAATCAAAAAAATCCTTAAGAGGCATATGATGGTTAATAAAATATTGGAAGGATTTTTTAATTCACCGATAATTCAGATTCCATCAATATAAAGTTTTCCAATTTTATGATTTAAGGTCCGAGCTATATTTGGTAGGAGTCTATTTTTCAAGAGAAGCTACATGGTAACCTAGAGTGAAAAATCATTAAAGTCATGTTCACATAGAAATTTTATCCAGATATGATTCCTTTAGAAAAGTATCATGAGTATTTTTACCTCCAAAAAGGAAATAAGACTATCATTGAGTACGGAACGACTTTTTCAAACTCAACCATTTTACTCATGAGATGGTTTTGAATAATTTCTTGAAATTATAGTGATTTGAGATGTGGATTGGTATAAAATATGATCCCAGGTCTTCCTATTAAATATTTTAACCTATTTAAAAGTGGTGTATCGAGCCTTGATAGTATTGACAGATCATGAAATGATTCTAGGGATGGTTTAGGTACAACCCATGATCAATTTAAGTGGACATGGTTTCTTGAAAAATAAAAGAAATAGAGACAAACCTTGAATGGGCGGTAATATCGCCTCATGGAATCCATCCCAAATGACTTTTTATACCCTAATGGGATGTAGATCTCCTATATTTTAGTAATTTTGAAGAGTGTGGAATATAAAACCATTATTCCCAGAAGTCCCCCAAGTATTTTTTTCTTATGGGAATATGGTCCATCTTTAAAGGATTTGTAAATAAAATCCTTGTCCTAAAAGTGGGGTGGGTTAGTCAGCTCTGAGGGGATCTATAGTCTAATTGGATACTTATAAAGAAATAGGTTGCTGAACAAATGGGAATATAGGTAGTGGTGTTTCATCTTTTATAGAAAGTCATTTTATGGATAAATATTTTTTTGGTTGTAGGCCTTAAGCCAATTTTGAAATAAGGAAGTTGCATGTAGTGGAGAAGGTACCTGTAGAATCAGATATAGGAATGAAAACTATGTGAGGTACAAATATTATTGAATTTTACATGGATATATATTTACTTTATATAGGTTATTTTCATTCATTAATATCTTCATATATCATGGATTTTTTAAATATTCTGTATGATATTATAATGTATGTTATAGATATATTTTCACCTATTGGGAAGGAGGATGGATTTTTGATGCCCTTCATGTGTTATCTTCATATCAGAGGTGTCATTATCTTAGGAATTCTAAATTATAAAGATGTTACACTTTTATATTATTGTTAATATGGGTCAGATGATCACATTTAAATCCTATATTAATTATTATATTCTAAGGGTAAAACTCACTAAACTTGATGGGAGATTTTATTTATTCCAAGGGGAATAAGACCCACAATGTAGTTGAGTGAGACTTCTTATTCCCAATTTTTTCAAGTTGATATATTAGATATCATATATACTTATATATGATATTAATGGGAATTTAAAGAGTGAGCTTACAGACGTGGTTAGTGAGTTTCTTGAAGTGTTCCTAGATAAATTCTCAAGGTTACCATTTTAGTTATAAGTCAAGTTTTCTATCAATTAATTCCCATGAAACAATCATTCTCATTTAATTAAAATAAAATTCCAGTAGTTAAATTGTGATAATTGAAAATTTAGTTGTAAGTAATGGAAGAAAAGGTATTTATTCACTATAGTGTGTCACCATGGGTTACTCTGGTACTCTTTTCTAATAATATCAATGGAAGTCTATATGTATGAATTAACTATAGGAAGCTAAATTATGAGAAAATTAAGAATAGATACATATTTCCTTGAATTCAAGACCTCCTTGATCAGATAAAATAGAAAAGGTGGTTTTTTAAATTTTATTCATTGGCCAAAATATAACCAGCTCCGATTTAAGGTGTTTTATACTATGAGGAATACTTTTAAAAGAATATATGGTCATCATAAATACTATTTGATTCCATTAAAATCAAATAATGATCCTCTGCTATTTATAGAAATTATTAACCATATATTTTTTGAATTCCTCGACTCCTTTATCATGGTATCTATGGATAAAATCTTGGTCTAATCTATAACCAAAGAAGAGCATGAACATCAATTGAGGATTTATTTAATAACTCTTTGTGACCATTTATTCTATTAAAAGTTGTAAAAGTGTAGCTTTTAGATCTATGAAGTCAAGTTATTAGGACATGTGATATGGGAAAGAGTTATTTTAATTAATCTATAAAAGATGAAGGATAATATTTCTTAGGAAAAACCAAAGAATGCCACTAAGATATATAAATTATTGGGTGTAATTTGTTATTACTAGTTATTAATTAAGGATTTATATAGGATTATTTCGTGTATGACCACCCTCACTTGGAAGGGGGTGATGATTATGGGATCCCTGAGTAGTAAGAATCTTTTGATCAGTTGTAGTGGTTTTTGACCTCATCCCCTATTTTGGTTCCACATAAGGATATAAAAGTATATATTGTGCATTTTGATGAATTATGTATGTGGTTAGGATATTTCTTCAAGAGGCTGACCATGTGATGGCATATGTTTCTATTCAGATTCAACCATAGGAAAAGAATGACTCAATCTATAGCCTTGAGATCACTAGAGTCTTGCACTCTCTCAAGTGTTAGTGAAACTATTTATTCGATGAGAAATTAAAAATGTATACAAATCATAAATGATTGAGATATATTTTCTATCAAAATGGATTTAATTATAGGCAATAGAAATGGGTGGAATAACTTTTGAAATCTGATTTCAATCTCACCTATACATAAGGAAAAAGGAATGACATCACTAATGCTCTCAATTTTAAGTGATTTCAGCCTTAATGGACTATCTTATTGAGCTTACTATCATTATTGTGTTTCCCTCATCATCATATCCATCATTAAATTTTACCACACCCATTTGAATCTCCCTTGATCTAAAAACATCTTCATCACATTATTCCTCTAAAATCGTATTGTTTCTATGTGACTTTTTCTTATCTAAACGTGAAATATACTCGCCTATAAATGAAATCAGCTCCATTTATATTAAATAAATATCATTTATTTTGATTATTTCACAAATAAATTTTTTATGAAACCCCTATTCATTACTCTTGTATTTATATCAAAGAAAAATAACTTCATTTCCAGATGACTAAAACTTTATATTATTATCTTTACTAAGGATAATGCATTTAATTTCGAACACCGATAAATACTTGAGTTTCATCTTATTTCCATTCCATATTTTACGTAGAATCTTATCTTCACTTGGAAATAACAATTATGGGTTGGAATAATAGACTTTTTTAAGAATTGATTCTTTCTAGTACTTTAGTGTTAAGTACTTTTCAATGAACATAGTCTGATCCATGTTGTTGATTATGTGGTTCATCTTTCGATAACCTCATTCTGCTGATGTGTTCTAACTACTAACACTTGATGATAAATGCCATGGTTTTCTAGATATTCTTCCACTTTGGTATTTTTAATTTTAGTACCATTATATATTTCAACCTTTTAATTTTTTTACAGTAAATATATTTTCATCTTCTCTTTGGTATTGAGTAATACACTTGAATACATCAATCTTGTGTGTAATCACCATTATCCATGCCATCCCACTAAAATCATTAACAAATAAAACATAATAATTTTTATCATTAAAATATTTATGAATAATTAGCCCAAAAAATCACATGAACAAGATCCAATAATTTTAATGATTTACCTTTATTTTTATTATATGTATTCGAAAAAATATTCAACTCCTTACAAGAATCAAATGTACAAGTGTTATCACATGTGAGATTGGTGACATCCTGGGCACCATCACATTTTATCATATTTTTAAAATATTTTTATATCAAATGGAAAAATATCTTATTTCATAAAATATTGTCATATTTCTTAGATAACATGCCCCATTTTTCTTCCCCAGTAGGGTAATGATTTCAATTATTCCACCATCCTTGAAAAATATGTGAACCATTTCTATTTTTAATTATGAATAAATCTTTTATAAATTCAAATATAGTTATTGAACTACACAATTGTCTTACACAAATAATTTTGTGGCTAATAACTTAAACAAAGAGTACATTAGTTTTTTTTTGATATTTTTCAACCATCCTTATATTTCCCAGAGAATTGTTTTGAGTCCTTCATTATTACCAAATAGAATAACTCCCTTTTATTATATTTGATACTAATGATGATATCTTAATTTTTGGTCATGTGTGAGGTATATATACTATCCAAAAACTCTAAGACAAACCTATCAATTGATCTCAAATAAAAATCTGTAACATTTTCCATATCATGTCTTATTTTCTTTACCCATGATTGTTGGTAAACATTTCTTAAAGATAAATAGGATTGTTTCACTTCTATCTGCATGGTATATTCCTCATTTTCCATGATTGAAAACATTTTATTAGTTTTCAATCTATTTTACGTCACTTTAAACTAAATTACTAAACTTTTCTAAGTCTCATGAGGTACCTTTTTTTATACTTCTGAAGTATAATAAATTTCTTTTTTCCGTAACCTTCACATGAAAACCAATAACCATTTAAATCATATTTTTTTTGAATCACTATATCTCAATTTTTGGTGTTCTTTATATCTGAAAATAATATTTGAAATAGAACATACATATTGAATACTTCCCATATTTCCAAAACAATACCACCTTATTTTTTGTGTCTTTATTTTACCCTTTACTACTTGAACAATAATATTTTGCACTCCATTCAAATATACTTTTATTTAGGGTGTTGATGCTCATAGTTTAGCCTCAACCATGGAATTATTATCCACAAAAAATTTACTTTTTTTCAAATCACTACACTTGTGGGATAAGAATAAACTCTTCTATAAACACACTTTGAGCTTCCTTTTTCACCGATGTGCTCAAAATTCTTGATGTCACGTCGAGAGAGAGGTGTCTTTCTTGGTTTTAAAACTTTAGTCACCACAAAATTACCTATCATTAAAGAAATTTAATTATTTTAACTCTATATTTTATTGATTTAGATAGAATATAAATTATCCAGTCCCACTGTTCAATTTTGATCCTTGACTCAGCCTCATTCTCTAAGTTGATGGAATTTCCAAATTTAAGTCATTTGATTTCTAATTTCAGTTTAATAATATCTTCCTCTTTTTAATTAATTTAAATATTATACGAATATAATAATAAATTTTAATTTTTAGTTTTATCCCTCCATATATTAGTTTATTGGTGGGATGGGTTGATTTCATCTTAAAGATAAAATCTTCCCTCAACCCTAATACTTTCAGTATTAATATCATCAGTATATGGATTATCTATTATGATCACCAATGCATCCTCACCTATATCTCTACAGTATTAAATATAAATCATTTCTATTTATTTTGAACTTTTATATTTTTTAAAATTAATGTTATTTATATTGAAGAACCTATTTTATGAGGTTTTGTTTCATTTCATTACAATTGATGCTTTCTTAGAAGGGGAATCATATTCATTAATTTACTAATATTTCTTGGGACATTTGGGAATATTGTGTGAACATTTTCCACACCCAAATCAAGTAATTGGAAGCTATATCAAAATTTTTCCATCTTATATCTCAATGTTAGAGTAGAGGAATGACATAACCTCTTCGACATTTTCTTCACCAGGATATTATTTTAGAGAAAGTTTCTTCATAGTTCTGAAAGAAACCACCAGTGAGTTATCCTTTGATCTATAATCATTGTCTATATTTCAAATTTCATATATTAAAAGAGTAATATGTAATCTATCTAGAGATACTTTCTCAAAATACTTATATTAAATAACATATAAATTTTCATTAAAAATTAGTTGTAGTATCCTCAAGATTCATTTAAAATTATTGAAAATTTCAATATTCTCTCCAAGACCATGCATAAATTCTTCAATAAAATTAGGATGATCTAGGAAAACATTTTTTTTGGTCAGACTCATTTTAAAATGTTTTTATTTATTGAAAAACACTTAAATTTTTTTATCTCAATCTTTAGAATCAAATTCATAAATATTTAAAAGTTTTCCCTTATTTCATGAGAATTTTTACAATATATTTCAACATTATATATAGGGTTATCTAAATATATCCTTAAAAATTGACTACATTATAATCTATATCCAATTATTTATTTAATTTTAGTGATAAAGACACACATTCCATGTTCACTAAAATTCAATGAATAAATATTGTATATACTTCTATTCCAAAATAACTAAAGTAATTTTGCTTCATATTATTCCATAATTAGAAATTATTCCCTTCAAAAATATGAATTCCTCTATTATTAGAAATAACAATAACTATCATGTTTCCTAGAGAGGGAATATGACACTCAAAAACCATGACTTAGATACTAATTATTTGTCTCTATCAAGGAATTTACCTATAGGGGGCATCAAGGCATTAAAAATTAAAGCATTTTATTTGATAAAAACATTTCTCTCTATTTTAAAGGATCACTAATTTATCCCCTTAAAAACTCTCTTAGGAAAATAATGTAGTGAAGAATGACCATGTCCATTTTACTTTGTTCACCCAGTAGCTAACCAACCTGGTTCGAAATGAACAGTTACCAAAGTTGGAAGTTCATAGGGCCCAAAGGGAATTATTGACCACCAATGGATAGGAATAGGCACCACTACATAATAATTAACTATTTGGGAATGATTTCAACCTTAAAAAACTGTCATGACCTATGCATGAAATTGATAACCACACCAATTGAAGAAAATAAAGATAACAAATATAAACATACAACCAAAGTACAAGTAATAATGATTAAAAAAGGATATCATAAAATCATAAAATGACCATATACAACATGTAATATACTATACATATACATGATATCCATAGTAAAATATCAAAAATTAAAATAGGGATCAAGACCCAAATGTAAAAAACCTAGAATCCTCATAAACAAAATATAAAAATGGATTCTCATGAGCCTACTTTGTGAGAACACATATCCTCCAACCTAACAACCTTGGATGATTATAATAAAAAGGAGACACCAAAATTCATGGTTCCCATTCCATTACTGGTGTCTTTTAAAAAAAAGTTTTCTCATGCCTAATGTAATTAGCAGGTTGTGAGGCACAAAACCCAGTAGAATTAAAATATGACTCTATATAAATATTTTAACAATGAAAACCAATAAATAAAATTTGAAAATAATTTCAAAAACAAATTCCATATTTCAAAATAGCTTCAATTGAAAACATTTTCCCATTTAAAATCCATTTATATTTTCTAAAAACAATCCATGTTTCAATATATGATACAACAAGGCTCAAATATAGAAATAATCCACCTAGCATAACATTATTAACACACCTATCATGTTATCAAATTTACCATAAGTATAATCACTATAATATAACCAAATGAATTGAAATGGGTAAAATAAAGGTATCTCTACTGCATAAGGAACTAACATAATGCATGAAAGTATATAAATGAACTGAGAGTAAGTATAACACAATATGTGATCAAACAATAAAGGTCAAGTGTTACTTTTACTATATATAATTTTCTAACCATTAATGAAAGTATAACAAGTTGGAATCTCTCTCAGTCATCCCTCAGCCTAAACATCTAAGAGCTTACTAGGTCCCTTAGCCCACATTTTGGAAGCTCACTCGGTTTTCCTACAAAGGATCACTAGGTTTCTTGGACCACACTTCAAAAGCTCACTCAGTCTTCCTACCAAAGGCTCTCTTGATCCATTGGAAAATGTACTATTTTCCTAAGTTAAACTGTAACACCCCAAGATTTCATAGTAATTTATTTTCTTTAAAGTAATTCAATAGCATGCGCTACACGCAACACCGAGTTCGAGCGCACATGACTTACCAAACAAGCCGTCCAAAAAGCAATTATGAATAGTATTAACTGAATTTTGAATTATATATACTCTATATAATTTTATAATCCATATTATGTGTTTCTTAGACAAAATATAAGAACACATACATTTTTTAGATAAAAGAAGTATTTTAAAAAAATGCAATTTTACCACCTTTTAATGGGAAACCCTTTTTAAAACCAATATTTGACACTTTTATATATTCAATTTAATTTAATTAAATTATTATTTATAATCAAGACATAAAAATTTATTTTGGATAAAGTTTTGGTACTTCTCTGATAACTTTAATATTATGATGAATACTAAAAAATACTAAATTTTAATTGAAAATAACTTTTTTAATTGAAATAATTTATAGTGTTAAATTATGAATTTGAATGGTTTGGAAGTATAATTAGATTTTATTTTTATCATTTAATACAATCTAGGTCATTATAAGTAATTTCAGATTTAAATTTGATATAAACACATGTCAATATTTTGATAGTTTTTACTTTTTAAAACTCACCTTTTGGTTTTGAAAATGAGAATTAATTTTAAATTAATTAATGCAACTTCTATGTTTTTAATTTGAAAAAATAGAAATAATTTTTAAATTCAGAATATCAAAATTCTCTTAGGGTGAATTTTTTGCATTCTTCTAAAAACATTCAATTTTTGATAAATAGTAAAAACACTACGTTATTGTTTACAACAGAATTTTTATTTAAATAATTATTTATTCTATTTAAATTTATTTTAAGACAAAATAGATACATAATACCTATATATGTTAAATTTAATTAATTGGAGTCATTTTATAATATGTTTAGATATATAAAATGTTATTGAACTTTTTACTGCCTTTTACCCACCTTCTCAGAGCATTTGAAAATTTACATAAACTTAATTTTACCACTTCTATGAGTTGAATTTCAAAAATCTGAGATACACTGTTAACATTAATAAGTAAAATGTGGTTCAATAAGATGAATTTTTTTTGGTGAATAGTACATTTTGACTTTTATTTTCCACCGTTAAAAGTAAATAGGGCAATTAAGGGTAAAAATGATATTATAATTACCCTAACACATGTCCTAAATCTATCGGATAAGTGTAATTAGACCAAAAACAAACTTAGGAATAAAATATAATCCTCTTTAGTCGACTTGGATTAGATTAGGACATTTATTATTATTTTATTTAAAGAAGAGTTAAAAGAGTTAAATTCAAAGTTTAATAACTAAACCATTTTTAATATAGGGTAATACATAAGATAAATTAGACTATAAATATTAATTATAAATCTAAAAAAATTCCTAAATAATGGTATTTTATTTAAATTTTTTAGAAATTAAATAATTAAATTTATTTATGACACAATGATGATGCAATAATTACCTTGTTAATGAATGATTAAAATAATTGATTTTATAAATATCCAAATAAATTTAATTTGATAATTTTGATGAATTACACTAATTTTATAGGTTAATATGACATGTTAGGGTTGATTAAATAATTTTTGGTCTAAGTAATCATGTTTTTATGATTTTAACAAAAAACCAAACACTAAATAATCTCAAAATTGACATAAATGAGTTTTTAAAACAAATACTATATTACTGGCTGATATAATATTCCTAAAAATCTAAGGTTCAGAAAAGGGCATAAATAATATTATATATGTCATTAATGAACCACTTTAGGTTCTCTTGGAAGTTTAGAGTAAGTTTATTTACCATATAATGTATGAATACAAGAGAACACGGTAAAAGTTAAACTATTTAACTAAGAGTTAAATCTAAAAGACAAAGTTAAAATGGTAACCTAAACTTGTATAAAACATATTGGTTTTGAGGTTATCTGCCCATACCCACCTTAGCTTCGAAATAAATCATTTTGGAGCCATTAGAAACAGAAAAATATTTTATTATAAAATAATATTTCAAGGTTTTCCTAAAGTGACCCTCACCTCTCTTATAAATGGGTACTTCCGATTCTCTTAATTTCACACCTCCAAAGACATTTATATCGTCCAAACCTTTCCCATATATCCTCCCAAGTTACCTCATATCAATCTAGAGTCCTTAATTTGATTATAAATTCAACCTAAGGAGCCGTTTTTGATCAACTCAGAAGGAAACACCCAAAGAAGAGGTAATAATTTCACCACCCTCTTTCAAGTTTTTTTCTTCTTCCACTTCCTCTTTATTTTTTGTTTCCATACCAAAATAATAAATCCAGAACCTTCTAAAAACTATTATTTTATTATAAATATGTTACAACCATATTAGTTATTCTATCCATCCTATAAATGACAAAGTCACCATACGTGCGTACGTACGACTTACCGTCTCCATATCGTGGTGTAGTGTGTTATTCAAACACTTCATTATTTGGATGGGTATAATAATGATTATAACTGATTTAAATAATAAATATAACATTTTAACTATTCTATATATACGATATACCATCTAATTATATATGATTTCACCATCAATATAATGACATTGTCGCTTGTGCGTATGTATGGATTACCGTCTCCACGAACGCGATGAGATTCATTCCCCATCGTAATAATTCAAGAATAATTTCCATTTTATGATTATAAATAATATTTATGAACATAATACCATTCTTTATATGAATCAAATAAATCATATCCGTAACAAACATGTCTTATTTAACCAATCATATAAAGGAAAATGAATCAGTTAACACCCGAAACGATGATAATACTAAAATATTATTATCAAAGCAATATTAGAAGATCATATATGATATCATATTTATGTATTTTGTTCTTGTATAATTTAATAAAAATTATTTCACCATTATACTAGAGTTTAACCTACCCTATACTAAGGAAAAGTACAAGGTAAGGGGTTTCTTATCTCACTTTTAATTCCGTGAGATTTCTATTATTCACCACTTATTTATTGCATGTGTTTTATTATGTACTGAAATTTGATATATATTATCATGATTCTCTTTATATTCATGGTATTATATGATTAATTTGGTGGTTATTAACTTTTGGTCATACGACTCGATTGATTACAACATGGTAAGGGGTTTTCATCTCACTTCTTATTTTTCATTAGATTCATACTATATTACCACTATTTCATTTTGTGTGGTGTATGTAATGATCATGATTGTATTAATTATATAATATAATTAAATTTATTGGTATTTACATATTAATTTTATGATCCTTAGTTAATGGGGGTGTATGTTTCGTAAGTCAACAAATCGGTAAGAGAATTTCTAATTTCGATTTCCATTCATTGGGTTTTACACATACTTCATTGATTATTTTACTCCAATATTATGTGTAAAATCACTATTTATTTATTTAGGTAGTAATTTAAACTCCCCTTTCTGTGGTTATTATTTTGATACACATAATAACTCCATTGATAAAATCGCAAGTCATCGATATTAACTTGATAAGAGTAATCTTAACTCAATTTTCATTCATTGAGTTAAAAATCCAAGTCATTGGTGTTGTTCTTACAAGAATATGTGTGAATGTCCTATGATAATTTTACACTGAATATCCTATCATATTTAGTGTATTTATATTTTTTACACATAATTATTTCATTGATTTATCCTTAACCTAAGGATACAGTTTTATAAGGGATTTCATCTCAACTTACATTCCATTGAGACTTCTTTGTTGTTATACGCCAATTCAATTTCATTTAGTGTATATACTGTACTTTGACATAATATATCATGAATACATTTATTCTCATGATATTATTATGTTTTGATTACCTCAATTATTTTTATTCAATCATCTCTCATTTGGTTAGGAACTCTAACTAAAATACTATTTTAAATGTTTTAAAAATTTATTCTTCTAAATCAATATCATTAATGTCCATGTTTTAAAAATGGTTTCAAGGATTTATTTATATGGAAATTAATGTTTTAAAATTAAAATTCATTTTAAAAGTTTCAAATTTGTATGAGACACTTTTATTCAAAAATCTATTTTAAACAGATTCTTGAAAAATAGTGATACTTTTAAATGTTTTCAATAAAAAGGGGGATATTTCTCCCAAATAGTTTAATGATTATTTTCATCTATGTCAATATCCTTAATTATTATTGATTGAGGTTAATTTGTTATAATAAAATCTTCCATATTGTATTGAATGAGTTATGTTTGACTGTGGATGTGCTATTTTTATACCATTCATGGTTTATGGTTAAAGTATTGACATTTCGTATGCTAGTTTTAATACGAATGTTTAGATTATATTTCACCCTTTCATATGAGGAATGCATTGGAATTAGTAAGTGAGGGGTGAAGCCCGATATAGCTCTTCGATGAATTAGTAGTTATCATGAGACAAACTAGTGTCTTGGCACAAGGCCTTGAAAAAATCTTATTTGTAGTCTTGGAACAAGGCCTTGACAATGTGGTTATGATGTCTGGAATTATGCATTACATCATTATGAAATTGGCTATTGATATTACATGTGATTATTCGATTAATAAAATATCCATGTGAATAAGTAAATGGAATTATTTGATTTTTATTTTCTATATTATGCTGATGTTTAAGTTTAAAAGGACGATGTTCTATTATTATACATTGCCTTAAATGTTTATTCTTATTTATGAAAGTTTCTGCTATATTGTTATCCTTACTGAGCATCCGAGCTCACCCATTTCTTATGTTTTATTTTTCCCAGGATGCAAAGAAGTATATTACGATTAAACTGCAGAAATATGCTAAGGGATATAAGAGTGTTCAAAGGGGACACAATGTTGTTTTTTTATTTCATGATGTAATGTAAAACATACATATGTATCTAGTACTTCCAAGGCTACTAAAATGATCGTTCTTTCAGGACATGATTCCTTGTATCATGCCAGTGTTATGTAATAATGCATTGATTCTGGGTAACTGGGGTTGAGGCGTTACATAAACAATCACACACACCCAAATTTTCCTAATTTATACTCATTTCAAAACATATAAATCACCAACAAGCACCATTCAAAAAATTCATTTCAAAACCCATGTCGATAAATAAATAGTACCATTTTTATAAAACACTTCCCATAAGGCAAAAACATTTATGCAAAATCTTTTGAAATTGGTTTTAAACCTTCAAACCTCTTTGAGCCATTATATCAAACACTTAGAGTGAATTTAGGGAAAGTCCCTTTAAAAGCTCAGTTGAAAACAACACATTTCTAATAAAAACCATGAATAAAATCAAATATAGATAAGATAGGGTGTATAAATCAATTTGAAAGAAATTTGATAAATAATAACCAAATGCGATAAGGCATTAATGTTTAGCTATGTGAGGCACCCTTAAATAGAGACACCTACATTAGAATCAGACTGAATCTTATCACCTTCAACGACAACCCCTAGAATTGGATAAGATAAATCCTCACACACATAAAAAACAAAAAAACCAAAACCCCCAATAATAAAAATATATTAATCCAACACACCATCTTGAGTTTTCACCTTCCATGGAGATAAAATTAAATGGTAAAAGAAGGGGTATGGATGAATAATTTTTTAAGAATCATTCCTACCTCAAGAAAAAACAGTAATGAATGAAGAATAAATCCACCAAAAAGAGATGGTAGAAGATAGAACACAAAAATAATGGGATGATAACACATGAGAGAAGAAATAAGTCCAAGTGAACTTAATACCATCAATGGAAATTTAGTAAGAGGCCAAATTTTTAATGATCCTGACAAACCGTATGGTTTGAACCCATGTTTTGAAAAACCATGTGTCAAGTTTGTGGGATCCACTACCTCCAAAAAACTTAACCCACATAGTTTATAGATATCCTCACATGGATAGAAAAATTGTTCTCAAGATGCAAAAAATCACAAGGTCCCATAAACATCACCCACACACTATTGGACACATGATTATAAAAGTTTCACACCAACCATGGTTCAGGGTATTTTTCACCAAAAAATAAAATTTTCATCCCCTAATACCCGAAAATACAATAACAAAAAAAGGTAAATAAAAACAAAAAATAATACGGACATGTGACCCTATGGATGTCACAAACATCTCCACATGTCACTTTAAACCCCCTAGAATTTGTTTGTCATCTTCAAAAGAAAATAACTAAGGTCACTTCTACCACAATAAGGATTATGGATCCCATGTCTCATAGCTATTTCCATCACACCACCAGATAACATAGACTAATGAGATCATTTTATGATAGAGAAAATTATTATGATAATTCAATATATGAAAAGGATTCTCCACAATAGTGACATTAAGTTATACATATAAATATTCCTACACTACAACATGAGACATTTCTAGATGATATATCTTCAACTGCTAAACATTAAAGAAGTTATAAATTGATGTTAGACATGACGGAAACTCCAACTAATAGGATAGGCTGCCAAGATGTTCCACAATTATGAATGGTCTGACATAACGTGCTACAAACATTATTTTCTTTCCCAAGACAAATTGTCCCACTCTAATAGATACCCAAATAAAAACCTGATCAATATCCTCATACTCAAAAAGGTGATGAAATAAATCAATGTATGATTTTTAGTGAATCTTGGGTATCTCTAATATTTTATGAACCATCTTATCATTCTCCATCATCTCTTGGATAATAATTGATTCTAATAAGAAATTATCACCCACCTATACCCAACAAAAAGGTGTCTAGAATGACTGCTCATATAATGCCTAAAATAGGGCCATTTTGATCAAGACATGATAGCTATTATTTTAGAAAAACTTAGCCAATATAAGGGAATTTCCCGTGAACCCCTAAAGTTAAGTATAGACACCTAAAAAATATCCTTGAGAGTATGGATTTTATACTCAGTGTATTCATAAATTTGTGGGTGGTATGCTTTTTTCAGCCTCAGCTTGTTCCTCAAAGATTCTTGAAGTACCTTTGAAAAATGAGAAGTAAAACATGCATCTTGGTCAGACACTATCATTGAGGGAAATCCATGAACCTTAAAAACCTCTTGGACACACAAGTGACTGGGCACCTCCACCTTCATCAACACACTGATGGGAAGAAAATGGGATTACATGGTTGACCTATTGAAAATAACCCATATATAATCTTTCCCACTTGAAGTATTAGATAATAAAATAAACAAATCCATAGAGATTTCATACCACTTACATAATGGAATGGGAAGAGGCCACAATAACTCAGCTATTATCTAATTTTCAGGTTTGATTCTCAAGTAGGTAAAATATAGGGGAAAAATATTATCAATTGATCATCTCATCTCAGACCACCAAAACCTAGTACTCAAGGTATAGAAAATTTTGGTATCCTAGGGTGCACTACCCATCTAAAGTAATTATTCTTAGGCATAATTTTCTATATCAATGTCAATGGAAGAACCAAACACCTCCTAAAAAGGATAGAACCATCAAAAGACTAAGACTAATCTCTCAAGATCTCCTCACAATTTTGAACACTGCTAATTTATTAAAACTTAGGGTTGGATTTCTACTCATTTAGAACCGAATAAAAAAGAGAATTTCTGACCTGGAAAATTTTAAAAACCACATTCTCTCCATCCACCCACACCACTGACCTCAGATCTGAAAAGTGTCTCATTAATCCATACTCATCCAGTAATTCCTGAACATCCTAGACTAAAAACTCTCAACTAAAGTCATCGGTGACAACATTCCCCTTCTCAAGGGTATATATCATAAAATTATTAATAATCTAATCCCAGTGTATCTTCTTTATATTAAAGTCCCTTTGGGTAACGATATACTTTATGCTATTATGATCCAAGTATACTGTTAAATTATCACTAAAAATTCAATTAATATACATATTTTGTGCATTCATAATAGTTTCCAAATCAATGTCATGGGTGGGGTAATTCTACCCACATGGGTGTATCTTCCATAGGCCATAAGACACCCCATGGTCATTTTTCATTAGCACATGAACCGTCCCCACTCATGAGGTGTCACAATACACTACCTTGGATTTCTCAGGATTAAGAAACTTAAAAACCTATACAGATGTAAAAATGGGACTAACTTAAAAGAATTCTGACACTTCTCACTCTACTCAAAATACACCCCTTTCCAAGTGAATACTCTCAAGGGAGAAGCTGTACTAGAGAATTCATGTAAAAAGTGTATATAACACCCAACCAAACTAAAAAAGATCTTTATTTAAAACACATTATTGGGCCACTCCCAAGACATGATTGTTGGAACCTTCTCAGGATCTGTTGAAATTCCTCTCTTTGAAATCTCCCAACCTATTAAATTTACCTCCTATATAATAAAGTGAAATTTTAATAACTTGTAATATAGATAATACTCTCTCAAGATTCATAAAAAACCTCTAGATGGTTAGTGTGATCCTCCTCTATTTTGTAATAACCCAAGATTTCATCAATAAATATAAGCATGAAGGAATCCAAAATGTTATGGAATATTTGGTTCATCAAGGTCATAAATACAACATGAGAATTAGTAAGGAGAAATGGAATAATCAAATACTCAAAGTGTCCACATCGTCTTCAAAATTTATTATTTGGGACATCCTACAAGAGAAACCTCAACTAGCGGTACCCTAATTTCATGTCAATCTTTGAAATCCAATGTGCTCCTCTAATAGGATAAAAAAGATCATCGATTTTGGGTAATGTGTATTTACTCTTAGTAGTCACCTGATTAAGCTTACGTTAATCTATGAAAAGTCATAGACTTTTGTCTACCTTCTTTAAAAATAAATCTAGAAATGACCATAGTGACAAGATCATATGAATAAATCCCTTTCTCTTAAGATCCTCCAACTAATCTTACAACCATCCAAACTAAACAGATCCATCTGATATGATGGAAAGAAAATGGGACTTGTCTTAGGAAGAATATCGATATTAAAGTCGACCTCTCACGGGGGAGACAACCCAGAAAAATCCTCTAGAAACACATCAGGGTACCCTTCCACAACCACTAGAACACAACCAATCAAACTATTCTCCACTAAATAAAATATAAAAATAGATAGCCGATGCATGATCAATCCAATAATTGAAGAAATAGGACCTTCCCTCCCAAATCATAGATTCCACTCACCCAGGAAGATGTGAGTGCTCCTATCAGAAGATAGAAACTGGAGCCTATGGTAAAAAAATCAACATGCACTTTGAGGATAATCAACCAATGCATACTGATGATGGGATAAAAAAATCTAAGTCCAAAATTTGGAAACTTCAAATGACTTCCATATCAGTGATTAAAATTAGACAAATTGGGAGCTTAAAACCTTAATCCCTTATCATACCCATTGGGATAATAAAATACACCAGGAATAGATTTCTCTCTTATAATATACCCAATGAATCAATCACCTTTAATAGAATAAAATAATGGGAAGAACCCTTATCAAATAAAACTGATTCCATGGAAGAAGAAATAAACACCATACCTATGAAGATTTCCAACCCATACTCAGTGTCCTCAAGTTCCATATCTGATACATAAAGACATACTGATTCAGGCCTTCCCTAGTCCTTTTTCACCTAGCGAGAATCCCCTTTAATGTGAGGGAGAGATCCTACACACTTAGTAGAATATTATCACAATTTTTAACCCTTATACAATGAAGATCCTTGTATACTCCCTTATGGAGAGTCCTAATAATCACTAAATATAACCTAGATTCCCACACCGGTGGCACATCCTTGGAGCCTTGAGGCAAGCAGGTTTGGTATGGCTATAATTCCCAAACTGATATCCAACCACCAATACATAATATAATGACCCAATATATTAATTATAATTTCCCCTTAATTATTTTTATGTTGAGTATCTTATATTATATGTAATAATAGAGTAAACAAAAAATCACAAAACTTTAAGATGACCATTATAGCCATTAAACTAATCGTAAAAGATGGTATTAAAAAAAATTCTTAATTCCTATATTTACAATACATTTATTATTTTAATTTGAAAAAATAATATTCATTTTTGGATTTAACATATCTATATTATCTTGATATGTTTTTTTGGTTTATTTGAAAAATAATTGTTTTTTATGTGAATAGTAAAAATATAGATTTTTTATAAAAGATATCAATTTTATAATAAAACACTATATTTAAGGTTTAATAAACCATTTATATATATATGAAATATATATATTTAATAATCATTCAAAAATACAATATTTAATTTATAAATCACATGTTTAACATTTTTAAAACTCAAGTAATATTTCACACTAAAACAAATTTTTACACACTTATAATAAAAACAAGACTTTATCAATTTTATAAATTAAATATAAAATAATTCGTTTCATATTTTAGTTTAAAATTTTAATATTATATAAAAAGTTACATTTCATTATTAGGTTTCATGATAATATTAGTAAAGTTAGTGTTAATTATAGCGATAATGATAAAATGGCATTTTTAAAATAATTATTATATTAATATCATGTAATATTTATTTAATCAATAAAATTTACCTAATTTAATATTTGGGTAAAATATTATATTAAACCTATATATATAGCTATATTACCACTCATTCAATTGGTAATTCGTACTAAATATGTTTAAAGAACACATAATGTTTAAAATTCAATTATCTATAGAAAATGTTTTTATAAATTAAAAATTTTAATTAAAAATATAATTGTATCATATTTATAAATTGAATTTGATTAAATTGAGATTATTTTTATGTTCAAAAAATAATAATTTGGTAATATGGGTTAATTAATTTTGTTTTAAATAAAATATGAATTACGTAGTTAAAAAACAAGTTACCAAAATAAAAACAAAATATAAAAATGTAAAAATATATGTTATAAGACTTGAAACAGGTCTAAAACATGTTTTTAAATACTTTTATCATTATTTCATGAACCAATATAATCCTAAAATCTATTATTACAAAATTTTGCAGTCACTGAAAATGTAATAGTATAATGATATCATGGTAGGGAAAATTCTAATCCCAAAAGTGCCCTTTCTTCACTTATAAAAGGGGTTCACTGCCACCCCTCCATGGTTTCATGACCAATTAAAATTTAACTTGAAACTCTTCCAAAATTTCCTCTCCTAGAATTCCTTTTCTCATCCCTATGTCCATATTCTATAGAAGTTTTCTTTAGGCCTTCACTTCTAAGAAGATCTTTAAGAGAAGATTGTGTCTACAACACAAGTGTTACCTTCTTCATAACTTTTTATCATTGAAGTTTATATTAAAAATATCTTATATATATAAAAATATAATGACATAAGTATAATTACTAAACTGATATATTATTATATTAATGCATTAACCATTTTTTATTCCTCTCCATCCACTAAGAAAAACAAAAGCGTCGTTAGGGCGTTGTGTGGACTACCACCTCAACAAATCTATGTATTCTATTTTTCATCAACTCCATTCATGGATGATAAAAATGATGCAATGGATAAATAAATATTTTATATATAATATAATTATTATTCTAAAATTTCAAAGTATCATACACTTTATTTCTCTCTAACCATGAAGGGTAAAGAGTATTCCCCAAAGTGACATTTTCTTTACTTATAATAGGGGCCCACTTCCACCCCTACATGGTTTCTGTAAAGAACTCAAATTTACATGAATTTATTTTTTTCTTAAATACATGAAAATTTTACGAGTCCACAGTTTCTGACGGCGCTAGATTCCGAGGCCCGGTGTGTCCGCAATCAATTTATGAAGTTTTGTTCGGGTACGTTCAGTAAACGTACGAGCGAGATTTTATAACTTTTGAACTGGTGCTCAGAATAGAAATCTGAGGACACTGTTGAACTTGAAGCATCTATAATTGCTTAGTGATACCTTCACCGTAGTTGTGTTCTAACGATAATGGAAGATAGATTTTGGGGTTATTAGTTAAATTGAATAAAAATAAGTGTTAGCTTATTTTTATTCCATTGTGGTTAAAACCTCTGAGAGGAGGATTGTGGTGGGACCAACCCACAAATAACCTCCCTTGGGAGGATATTTTTAGGTGGGTCCCACACAAGCTTTAAACCCCCCTTTAATCCCTTGGCACTCCCAATTAATTGGGGAGCCTCTTCACCTTCCCGCATAACTGTTCCACTCCACATAAATTAATTAATGGTTCATTAATTAATTTTTTGAATCCATTTGTATTCATGCCAACCATTTAAAATAAAGGTTATGTTATTACTTTATTTTGGTTGGCATAATTCTTTATTATAGCCTTGGAAGAGTTGATAGAACATCCTCTCAATGAAGGACACAAAGAACCGTCACCATCTTCTTCCTTCTTCAACCGTGGTAGGAAGAGGAAACACCACCACCCACGAAGTACGCCGCCGACGTCATCTCGACTCAACATTTCCAACGAACTTCATCTACGTCAAAGGAGAAGATGCCACCCACGAAGAACGTCGCCAATGATGACGGCATGTCCTTCCGCCTCTAACGAGAGACAATCCAGGTAGGGGTTATTTTACGATTGAATATTACCCTCCGTACCCTATTGTATGTTTTGTGCTTTGAGAATCGAATAATATCATAGTAAGAAGGAGGGTTCAGACCGCACAAACATGGCCCGACCCTCCCCTTTTGTGGGTTCTTGTTTGATGAAGATAGAGGAGGTACATGCGGCGACCGACAATGAGCTGGCCGTGACAAAAGCTTACGGTGCAAGACCCCGGGTCGCCACAAGGGTGAGGTACCGCCATGCCGCGCTGAGAACCGAGCCGTGACCAGGTGGGGTACAGTGGTGTTGGAAGGGCATGGTGTCGTCACACCTTGCCAGGAGGAAGGGCCGTGGAGGTCGGACGACGAGCGCGACGCCGTCGCGCTGCACGGAGGAGCTTGAGGCCGCGGTCAGGCCTAGCCGCGAAGGAGGTGGCGCAGCGCCGTCGTGCCACGTGGAGGCCAGAAAAACCACAGCGCTATCACACTGCGATGAAGAGACTAGGGGTAGTTGGTTGATCTGGCCACCGGTGCGTGCTACATGCGGGCCCCGAAGGCTCCCGTGGTTCGGATAGGTAATAGGGGGTGCGAAACCCACCTCCCATGGATGGCCAGCTAGGACATGCAGGCTGGCCAGTTGGGCCACCACGGGCCGGTCCGTCACCGGCCAGGCCGCCTCGGGCCGGTCCGCCATGGGCCGTGCCTCCACCGAACATGCCTCCTTGGGCCAGGCCTCCACGGGCTGAGCTACCACGTGTCAGGCCACCTCGGGCAAGGCCGCCTTAGGCCGGGCCTCCTTCGGGCCGGGCCACCCTCTTGGACCGGGTCGGATCCATGGACTGGGTCAGACCGGGTCGGTCCGACTGGACCCGGACCCGCTATGGCCCGTTTACTCCTTTTAGCCTGCATCTTGGGATACATGTGTCCGATCAACGAACCGTCTATGGAGACAGAAAGTTGAGAGCGACATAGTTCCTTTGGCATAACCTTCTTGAGGTTTGGATACAATTGGAGTATGGTCAGGTTGGTTTGAAACTAAAAACCAACCGAGCTCCTGGAATGGAAACACCAATAACTTACAGACCAGGCGTCTGATTGACGCGCCGTCTTTTGCGTTGAGATCCCTATGATGAGACGAACCTTTGAGATACTTCTACGTTAGCCTTTGAGACAGTTGGAGTTTTTCCCAGAAGCTCGGGGAGCGGATCCTTCCAGTGATGAGCAGAGAGAGTGCAAAGACCTAGTAGCTGACAGACCTGACGACTGCTTGACCGATTCAACTAGCCTAGTAGGGAGCGACTGGTAGTTGGCAGCATACCCATGGAAGAGGAGCGCCTTTTTGTTGGCGGCAGACTTGAGGTACTCAACAGGAGAAGTACCTCTGCAAGATATTAGGGGGAGTGCCTGGTAGTTGGCGGCAAACCCATAGCGGAGGAGCACCTGGTAGTTGGTAGTAGACCCGCGATACTCGACAGGAGGAGTACCTCAGCAGTCCAAGGTTAGTGAGAAGCGCCTTGGTGTCGCTACAGGCCCACTGTTCTCGATAGAGGAAGATTTCTCCAGTAGCCATGGTTTCGTTAATGAAAATACTGGTTTGAGATGAGTCAATGACTTTTGTGTTTCCTTATGATTGATATGGGTTACTAGATAACATTGGTATATATATGGGCATATACCTAAGTATGGGTTATCCGTTGAAGCCTTACTTTGTGGTTTATCCTTATTGGTTACTGTGAGACCTTGAGGGTCTCGGGGTCCCTAATGAGTATCGTTATACTCAACACTGTATGGGTTATGCCCGCACCTCATTGTGTTGGATGCTGACGATGGACAACACTGACGGAGGCCGAGAGTGATAGGATGGGACGGTACCCGGAGGTGGACCTTTCGACGAGTCGGTACACAGAGGAGTCTGACATACATGGAGTGATGAGGTGTCCATATGTACCTACCCTTCAGGTAGGAACCCCTAAGGATGATCCAGGAGCTGCTCTTTACTTTTCAGTCATTTTTAGCCTTTTCAGTTGTACTTGCTTTCAATTGTACTTGTACTTTACTATTGGGCTTGTATTTATAGCCCCTTTCACTTTCCACCACCTCTTCTATATTCAGTATTTCTTAGTGCTTTGCTTCTAGTTTTGTACGCTGATTGTGTTTTTTTACTCTTTATAAAGCTAATGCCTTCCCAGCTTAGGGATTTATGCCTTTGGTGCTAGTCACCATCCCCTATCCTATGGAAGGTGGGCTTGGGGTAGTCACGAAACAGGTCCCAATGATGGGTCATGACAAATTGGTATTAGAAGAGTCAGTTCTACCACAAAACTTAGGACTCTGATATTTCTTTTCTGTAAAGAAATAGTGTTAAGGGTACTGAGTGTGGTTTTTAGTTCATGGAGTCCAGTGTTGGTGCGGCGGCGGATGTATCCATACACCAGGACCCTGAATACATATTTCCAACTTAGTGCACAAAAATAATGATTTTGTGTGTGTTTAAAAATATTTATTTAAGTAAAATCAACCAGGCCAGCTCACTAGGTATAATCATTTGACCATGTCGCATCTGTTTCTTTTAGGATGCCTCCCCGTGGACGGCCGGTTAGAGTCCCAAGAGTTGTACTCATTGACAACCCACCGAGCGATGAGGCTTCAGTGCATGGACCCTTTCCAGTGGAGGCACCCGCGGTACCACCTCCCGTTGGGACACCGATGCCACCAGCCCCAACAGAAGATGATGCACGCCACTTGAGCGTGCTGTACGAGTTCTAGCACCAGAGGCCACCCAGGTTCTGGGGAGAGACGAACCCACAGGTGGCTGAGGATTGGCTGGAGACTATGGCGAGAGACTTCAGGATAGTAGGGACACCAGCAGAATACATGGTGAGCCTTCCTGCCAGCCTCCTTCAAGCAGAAATAGGCAGATGGTGGAGCTTGATGCTCTAGGTCCACGACGAGGCGACACTACTCTGGGAAGGCTTCGAGAGTCTGTTTCGTGTGGAGTTTTTCCTAGACACCCTTCGATATGTGTAGATACAGAAGCTAATTCATCTACAGTAGGGCCAGAATGATAGTAGAGCAGTACTCAGCGAGGTTCACTGACCTCTCGTGATACTCCACTGATATGGTATGAGACCCATTCTTCAGGGCCCGAACCTTCGAGTAGGAACTCAAGCGAGAGATCAGATCCTCGATGATCTCCCTCAGTATCCCGACGCAGGCAGGGGTTTTAGAGAGAGCCCTCCTGGTTGAGAGTTTCCTTGCTGAGCATTCACCAGCATCGAGACCCACTACTAGTTGAAACACAATGGATTCTTCTATAGCTGGTAGTAGACATATGATGCAGAGGTCCAAGAGGACCAGACCCATAGGTGGTTGACCACAGGACTCAGGATCAGTTGTGTGCTGAACATAGATCAGAGCTAGTCATGCCAGGAGTGGGCAATGCTACTCTTACGGCGGGCAGGGTCACATGGCTCATGACTATCCGACCTAATGTATAGACGATCATCAGTCAGTTAAGGGACTTCCCAGGTAGAGGCAGAGGTTCGATCGAGGTGGTCCGTAGGGAGTAGGTGGACGTGGCAGAGGAGTTAGACGTGCAGCTGGTGGTGGTCCATGATTCGAGGTGTTACCACCACCACCACCAAGAGGTCCACCCCGGCCGCAGGGAGCAGGTGGACATGGGAGAGCTCAGCTCCAGGAAACTGAAGCATATGACAATGGTACTTTGGATATGATTAGAGGTACAATATATGTCAAATCCACCTTAGATGCAGTTCTTATAGAAACAGGTTCCAGTCACTCTTTCATTGCCACTGCCCTCATTTGGATCTCGGAGATTCTGACGGAGCCATTGGATCGATCCTTACAGATATAGACTCCTATGTGAGCAGACTCGATGATTACGCACTGGTTCTGGCAGTGAGAGCTTACTCTAGGAGGCGAGAGCTTCTTCTGAGATCTCTTCATTGTGGCATCAAGGCATTACAATTTCATATTGGGTATGGAATGGTTATCTACAGTCCATGCTCAGATCGACTGTATTAGGTGAAACGTGTGGTGTTTCCACATGGATGGGACCAAGTTCACCTTCACCGGAGAGAAGGGAACCTTTACAGCGTAGGATAGACTTACTCGGAGGAGGGTGCAGCTGATCACTCAACCGTTGGCTTGCCTCACCCTCAGAGCAGTTGATGTGGAGATTCTGACTTATCCTGTAGTGGTGGACTAGTACGCAGATGTTTTCCATAATGATGTTCTAGGAATACCTCCACGTAGAGAGGTGGACTTCTAAATTGAACTGTACCTCGGGACGACACCGTTATCTACTCCAGCATATCAGATGGATCCCACTGAGCTTCGTGAGCTGATGGTACAATTGGAGGACTTACAAGGGAAGGGATTCAGCTAGACCAGTGCTTCTCCCTGGGAAACCCCTATTCTATTCACCAAGAAGGCTGATGGGAACTTGAGGCTCTACATAGACTACCGTCGCCTAAACTAGGTGACCGTGAAGAACAAGTACGCACTCCCAAGGATTGACGACCTCTTTGATAAGCTCAAGGGACCACAGTGGTTCTTGAAGATAGACCTCATATATGGCTATCACCAGCTCAGAGTTCAAGATGAGGATGTCCAGAAGATGACCTTCAGGTGTTGTTATGGACATTAAGAGTTCTTTGTTATGCCCTTTGGCATTATAAATGCTCCATCAGTGTTCATGAGTCTCATGAACAGGATCTTTTAGCCTTACCTCGATCGCTTTGTCATGGTCTTCATCGATGACATACTGATCTACTCGACTACTGAGGAGGAGAATGCATACCATTTATAGGTGGTACTGGACACACTCTGAGAGAACCACCTTTATGGTAAGCTCTTGAAGTGCTAGTTTTGTATTCGTGAGATTCACTTCTTGGGACACGTCATCTCAGAGGCTGGAGTTGTAATTGATCCAGTGAAGATCGAGGCGGTACTTTCTTGGGAGCCACCCAGGAGTGTGATAGAGGTATGGAGGTTCCTGGGTTTGGATGGATACTATCAGAGGTTCATTCCAGACTTTTCTAGAGTTGCATCACCACTTTCATCCATGATGAAGAAGGGGAACCCTTCATGTGGTCTGAGAGATGCCTGAAAATCATTCAAGAGTTGATGCAGAGGCTGACTAGTGCTCCCATTTTAAGGCATCCAAAGGAAGGCATAGGGCACGTAGTCTATTGCGACAAATCAGGGACCAGATTCGGGTGTGTCCTGATACAGGAGAAAGATGTGATCGTGTATAGTTCTCATCAGTTGAGATAGCATGAGTAGAACTACACTACCCATGAACTGAAGTTAGTAGCAGTGGTCTTCGCTTTGAAGATGTTGCCACACTATCTGATGGGCGAACGTTTTACCATGTAATCTAATCACAAGAGTCTCAGATATATCGTCTCTAAGAAGGATCTGAACCTGAGACAATGGTGATGGCTTGAGTTCATCCAGGAATATGAATTCAAGACAGTCTATACTCCTAGGAATGGGATTGTTGTTGCAGATGCACTCATCAGGAGGATTGGCATTCAGCTGCTAGGAGAGGCGACAGAGAAGCTGGATGCCTTACAAATATCATTTGTGGATAGTGATGGAACAACCTATCTTTAGTCTCCTATAGTGAATCCTCCACTTCTTCAGCAAGTCAGGTAGGCGTAGCGTGGAGACGCTGAATGTGAGACCCGATGTGCTCAGATATCCACAGGGCAGGAACTTGATGGATTTTTTTTAGGTGGGGAGCACGTAATCCTCTTCAGAGGATGTACCATGGTACTAGTTGCACTTCAGGAGGTGGTGTTGAGGGAGTTTCAAACATTCCCTTTAATGGTACATCCAGGAGTGGAAAATATATACCAGGACCTTCGACGACAGCACTGGTGTCTAGCTATGAAGAAGGCGGTAGCTGAGTTTGTCTCACGATGCCTCACTTGTCAGCAAGTGAAGGTGGAGCACCAGGTACCAGTAGGCTTGGTTCAACCTTTAGTGGTCCCAGAGTGGAAGTGGGATGAGATATCCATGGACTTCATGACGGGTCTTCCACATACTTCCAGGAGTCATGATTCGATATGGGTGATCGTCGACCGACTCACCAAGTTGTCCCACTTCCTACCGATCATAGAGCAAGGTTCAGTAGAGAGCTTGGGACGCCTCTATGTGCAAGAGATAGTGTGTTTTGATGGAGTGCCTTCTTCTATCGTCTCTGACCGTGAAACATGGATTACTTCCAGGATATGGAAGGGGTTGCAGGAGGCTTTCAAGATGTAGCTACGTCTGAGCACCGCCTTCCATCCTCAGATAGATGGTCAGACTGAGAGGACCATTCAGACCCTCGAGGATATGCTCCATGCATGTGTCCTCGAATTCGGTCGCAGCTGGAAGGATCACTTGCCTTTGGTGGAGTTTTCCTACAACAACTATCACTCCACTATAGGTATGGAACCTTTTGAGGCCTTGTACGAGCGACCTTGCAGATCACCGCTATGCTGGACAGACCTAGGGGAGTCAGCACTAGTGGGACCAGAGATGGTACGGGCTACCACAGAGAAGGTGCAGATCATCCAGGAGCGGATGAAGACTGCACAGAGCAGACATAAGTCATATTCTAACAGGATACATACAACTCTAGAGTTCAAGTATGGAAACCACATATTTCTACAGGTCTCACCTCGATGAGGTCTACAAAGATTCGACCGATGTGGCAAGTTATCTCCGTGATTCAATGGACCTTTCCAGGTCCTCAGTAGAGTAGGCAAGGTGGATTACCGCTTAGATATTCCTCCTCAGTTGCACAGGGTGCACGGCGTCTTTCACATATCCCATATGAGGAGGTACGTGCATGACCTATCCCACATCATCGACCATGGGGAGCTGGACATTGATGACAGATCGACTTTCACGGAGGTTCCAGTGGAGATTGAGGATCGACAGGAGCAGTTCCTATGTGGACGGTCGATACCTCTAGTGAGCATTCGTTATCAGCATGGGAACCTCCAGGAGATCACATGGGAGAGGGAGGCTCAGATGCATGCTCAATACCCTCATTTGTTCTCTTAGTTCGAGTTGTACTTACGGGGACGTAAAGCCCTGAGGTGGGGATAATGTAAAGACCTGGAATTTCTGTGAATTTTTTTCTTAAATACAAGGGAATTTTATGAGTCTGATGTTTTTTAAGGCACTTGATTCCAAGGCCCAGTGTGTCCAGAATAAATTTCTGATGTTTTTTTTGGGTACGTTCAGTAAACGTACGAGCAGGATTTTATAACTTTTGAACCGGTGCTTGGAACTGAAATTCGAGGACACTGTTGAACTCGCAGCATCGGTAATTTATTAGTGATACCTTCACCACAGTTGCGTTCTAATGAGAATGGAATATTTCTTTTTCGGTTATTAGTTAAATTGAATAAAAATTATTGTTAGCTTATTTTTATTCCTTGGTGGTTAAAACCTCCAAGAGGAGGTTTGTGGTGGGACCCACCCACACATAACCTCCCTTGGGAGGATATTTTTAGGTGGGGAACACACGGTCTTTAAACCCCACTTTAACCCCTTGGAACTCCCAATTAATTATAGAGTCTCTTCACCTTCCCTCATAAGTGTTCCACTCGACATAAATTAATTAATGGTTGATTAATTATTTTTTTGAATCCATTTGAATTCATGCCAACCATTTAAAATAAAGGTTATGCTATTACTTTTTTTTGTTGGCATAATTCTTTGGTGGAGCCTTGGAATAATTGAGAGAACATCCTCTCAATGAAGGACAGGAAGAACCGTCGCCATCTTCTTCCTTCTTCAACCGAGGCAAGAAGAGGAAACACACCGCCCACTAAGTATGCCGACGACATCATCTCAACTTGACATCTCCAATGAACTTCATTCGCATCAAATGAGAAGATGCCGCCCACAAAAAACGTCGCGAACGAAGACTTCACGTCCTTCTGCCGCCAATGAGCGACAATCCAGGTACATGTTATTTTATGATTGAATATTACCCTCCGTACCCCGTCGTATGTTGTGTTCTTTGATAACTAAATTATATCACTGTAACGAGGAGGGTTCAGACCGCACAAACATGGCCTGACCCTCCCCTTTTGATGGTTCTTGTTTGATGATGACGGAGGAGGTACACATGGTGACCGAAAACGAGCCGACCATGAAGAAAGCCGGCAGCACAAGGCTGCCGGGTCGCCACAAGGGCCCGGCACCGCCATGCCTCGCTGAGAACCGAGGCGCGGCCAGGCGGGCCGCGGCAGTGCCAGAGGGGCACGGTGCCATCGCACCGCGATGGGAGGATGGGCCGTGGCCAGGAGGGCCACATTGGTCAGATGACGAGCGCGGCACTGTTGCGCCCCATGGAAGAGCGGGAGCCATGGCCAGGCCGGGCTGCGGAAGAGGTGGCACGACGCCGTCGCACCGCGCAGAGGCCGGGAAAGCCATGGCGCTGTGGTGGAGAAACCAGGGGTGGCCGACTGAGCTGGCTGCCGATGTGCGCTACATTCAGGACCTGAAGGGGCCCACAGAGAAACAAAACTGGTGCCCAGTGTTGGTTCGGATCGGTAACATGGGGTGCAACAGCCCCTCCCACGCGTGACCAGCCACGCCACGCAGGCCGGCCAGTAAGGCCGCCACGGGCCGGGCCACCACCAGCCAGGCCGCCTCGGGCCGGGCCGCCCCCTTGGACTGGGTCGGACACACGGATTGGGCCAGACCGCGGTTCGGACTGGGTCTAGCCAGGTCAGACCGACTGCGTCGGACGGGACCCGGACCCGCTATGGCCTATTTACACCTTTTAGCCCGCATCTTGGGCTATAGGTGTCTGATCGACGAACTGTCTGCAGCGACGGAAAGCTAAGAGTGATAAGGTTCCTTTGGAATAAACCACTTGAGGTTTAGATAAATTTGGGGTATGGTCAGGTTTGTTTGAACCTAAAAACCAACCAGGACCCTGAAACGAAAATGCCAATAACTTACAGACCGGGCGTCCGATTGACGCACCGTCTATTGCGTTGAGATCCCTATGACGAGATGGAAATTTGAGATACTTCTACATTAGACTTCACGATTGTTGGAGTTTTTCCCAGTAGCTCGGGGAGCAGATCCTTCCAGTGACAAGCATACAGAGTGTGGAGACCTAGTAGCTGACAGACCTGATGACTGCTCGACTGATTCGACTAGCCCAGTGGGGAGCGCCTCGTAGTTGGTGGCAGGCCCACGGTGGAGGAGTGCCTGGTAGTTGGTGGAAGACCCGTGGTACTCTACAGGAGGGGTACCTCTATAGGCTATTAGGGGGAGTGACTTGTAGTTGGTGGTAGACCCACAGTGGAGGAGCGCCTGGTAGTTGGCAACAGACCCGCGATACTCGACAGGAGGAGTACCTCAGCAGTCCAAGGTTAGTGAGAAGCCAATTGGTGTCGCGACAGGCCCACTGTTCTTGACAGATGAGGAGTTCTCTAGTAGCCGTGGTTTCATTAATGAAAATCTTGGTTTGATCTGATTCAATGACTTTTGTGTTTCCTCACGATTGAGATGGGTTACTAGATAACTTAGGTATATGTATGGGCATATTCATAAGTATGTGTTATCCGTTGAATACTTACTTTGTAGATTATCCTTGTTGGTTACTGTGAGACCTTGAGGGTCTTGGGGTCCCTACTTAGTATCATTATACTCACCCCTGCACGGGTTATGCCCGTACCTTGTTGTGTTGGATGAAGACGATGAACAACGCTGATGGAGGCTGAGAGCGCCAGGACTAGACGGTACCCAGAGGTGGACCTTTTGATGAGTCGGTACACAGAGGAGTCTGATGGATGTGGAGTGCTGTGGTGGCCATCTGTACCTACCCTTTAGGTAGGAACCCCGGAGGACAATCTAGGAGCTTCTTTTTAATTTTTAGTCATTTTTCTCTTTTTCAGTTGTACTTGCTTTCAGTTGTACTTGCTTTCAATTGTACTTGTACTTTACTGTTGGGCTTGTATTTCCGGCCCCTTTTACTTTCCAGCACCTCTTCTTTATTCAGTATTGCTTAGTGCTTTGCTTCCAGTTGTGTACTCTGATTGTGTGTGTTTACTTTTTATTAAGGCAATATCTTCCCAGCTTAGGTATTTTCGCCTTTGGTGCTAGTCGCCATCCCCTAGCCTATGGAAGGCGGGCTTGGGGTAGTCACGGCACGGGTCCCGAGGACGGGTCATGATAGTTTCACATAAAATTAAAATTTAACTTGTAACTATACCAAAAATAACTCTATTATAATTCATTTTATCATCCTTAAGTTCCTATTCTCTAGAAGTTATCTTAAGTCCTTTACTTATATGAAGATCAATAAGAGAAGATCATGTCTCCAACAGAAGTGTCACCTTCCTTGTAACTTTTTATCCTTAACATTTCTCCTCAAAATATATTACATAAATATAAATTTAATGACCTAAGTATAATTATTATGTTGATATATTATTATATTAATAAAGTAAACATTATTTATTCCTCTCTATCCACTAATAAAAAAGTGTCATTAGGGCGTTGCGTGGACTACCAACTCCACAAAGCCACATCTTCTATTTTTCATCACCTCTATTAATGGATGATAAAAATGATTTAAAGAATGAATAAATATGATATATATAATATAATTATTATTATGAAATTTCAAATTATTATTCAATTTATTTCAATCTCATTCCTTGAGAAATAAAAACATTAATCATGCGTATGTGTGAATTATCCACACTATGAGAAATGAGTTTAAATTTTCATCCCCAACCATCATGTTTGGATTTAAAAATATATTATATATATAAAAATAATATACAAAAAAATATTAATATTATGTGTATTTTAAAAATATTTTACAACACATTATACCATGGTCAATATATATAAGAAGTTATGAAAAATTGACAGAAAAACCTAAAGTAACAGCCATAGGTAAGAAATTGTTTTATAAATAAATATCATATGATCATAAAAGGACTATATCAAATAAAATATATTTGTATAAGGTTATTAATTAAATATTTAATAAACTTAATTTTGTTATTAAGTGAGTTAATTTCATGTGTTGAATGAATCTAGAAACCTAGGTATGGGATCTTCTGTACCTCCTTCATGACTGTTAGTTACAAGTTGTCTTTCTTTTTTCCTTTCATTTTTACATAATATTATTCTCATTTAACTATAAAATTTTTGTATATATATACCTCAGATATATACCTAGTTAAACAGACCATTCATTTTTTGGGGTTAGGCATGTTTATATTTCCCTTTTAAATTCATACTTTTACGTAAACCAGATTTAGGGGATCTTTCCTATTTATTGTTTGATGTCAAGAATCAACCTCATAAAATGTTTTTAAATAATTAAAAGCCTATAGAAACCCTCATCTTTTAATGGATAGAAGTATTGGTTCAATATTTTTTTATAGAAAATAATAATGTATTTTCTTCATTTAAAATATCATTTACTTACTTTATAAACCTTCACCCAAGTGGTACGTTTTTATTATTTATTCTCCTAGATCTTTCTCATGAATTCTCTATATTGAAACTCGGTGTTTAAGACCTAAGATTTTGTTTTTTAAATAAAAAAATTCCAAATTATTTAATTCAATATTATTTTGTGAATCCTTATGGTTTATTCTTTGGTTATTCTTTGAATCAGAATTATGAAACCCACTTCCTTATCATGGGTTTGATAGTGCTTATGATTTATATATGGTTTATTTTCATCATGTGGCACACATATTTATGGTTTTATTTTATGTGATTGGTGGTTAAAGAATTATATATCCCTAAATTAATTTGGAAAATATTTATATCTCATTACATGTTATTTAAGGGATTGGGGGGTGAACCTAAATTCATTATGGGTCTTTGTCCAATTGATGATTATGGACTTGGGAGTTACACTTGAGTTATGTTTATGATATCATTTTTTTGGACACATTTTTATTATATTATGTCATTATTTCCTTATTCTATGAATCTATTCTTTGGATCATCCTATTTATGATATCCTGGCTCTTTACCCTCATGTTATGATTTATTTATATATTTATTCCCTTACAGGGATTTAAAGATCACCCTTTTCCTTAGGTATTTTCCCTAGAATATCCTATGAAATTTTATATGATCCGTGGATTTTAGGATCACTATGTGTATTTTTAAATAAATATACTGTTTTTATGAATAATTTTATGTATTTATATATCTAATATTCCAAATATAATATACCTCTCGATTATCATTGTGTATTTGTTGGAAAATCATATTAAGAATTATAAAATATTATGTGTTTAAGGGTTTGGTTTCCATAGTTGGTATCAAAGGAAGGTCTAGTTATTTCTAGATATCCAGATGAAAATACCATAGTGAAAAAATTATGGAGAATTCTACGGGATAAGCCTAAGTATAAAAGAAAATCCTAAAATTTTGGTAAAGTGGAGATTATGTGGTTTTCCAAAATATATATCCCGATATGGATACAAAAAGTGGACGTGGTTTTGAAAAAAATGCATCTAGGGTTAATAACCTCAAAAAGAGTTGTCTGAGTGGATATCATCCATTATTTAAGTGCACGGTGAATGGTCCCTTACCACACACCTAGTTTAACACTCCCCGAGAAGATGATTTGTTTAATTCCCATTCTCTTTATAAACCATTATTATGGATTTGAACATATTATTTTTTATTGGAACATAATTTGGTTATAGAAATTAATTGGAAGATGAAAATGGATTATATATATTAAAAACTTAGTAATTCAAAAGTCAGGTTATGCATATATTTCATGAGTTACTTCTTCTATGTTTTTGGTTTACAATTTATACATGCATTAATCAAAGTATTCCCATACCTAACTATCCTTTATTTTAGAAAATGGTTAGATGTAGGAGGAATCATATTAACGACATGGATAGTTGGAAATATGATGAATACCCTAATTAAATTCCTAACATGATGAGAATAGAAGGTGAGAACCTCATAGAAGTACTGAATCAATTGAATCAAGTTATCAATAATAACTTCAATCACATGGAAGATACTCATAGATAGAAAGTTAATTTTGAGTCTTTTATGTGTTAGAGACTTCCAAAATTTAGTAGATATTATGATCCCATAATAGATAATTAATATATTAGCTCATTTTAGAAGATATTCATTGTCCTTTAATAATATGGGAAAGATAAGGTCATACTAGTTAGTTACCACCTTGAGGGAGAAGATTGCAATTGGTAAAAAATGATTGATAATATAAATACCATGGAGTAAATATAATCTATGGCATGGGATGAATTCAAGAGGTTATCTATCAATAAATACTTCCATCACAACATATATATTAAAATAGAGGGGGATTTATTTGAACTTAATAAAAAGGTTTATGAATCTATCAGATCTTATGAGGTGAAATTGTAAAGTCTTTCAGGATATTCCTTTGGTTTTAATATTAAAACTAAAAACAAAATTGAATAATTATTTAGTGGGATATGGCCATGTCTATGAAGATCCTTGGAAAGTGAAAACTCTAATAGCTATAAAGAAGTTTTCTGATGTGACCTAAATGTTTATATGTAAGGGGGGATTCTCAGTGGTCTCATGTTAATAGAGATATGGAAAGGATAATAAAGTTTAAATATGGTGGATTAATACATAAAATTCATAGAAGTAAGAAAATACAATATCCCATATGTCAAAAGTGTGGAAATAAGCTTCATAGAAGCTATCTCAAGAGGAATAAGAAATATTTCAAGTGTTGAAAATAGGGACATAAAAAAAACAAGTTGAAGTAAGATATATAATCCCATTAACGTGACCGAAGATAAAAATTACCAAATCAATCCTTAGCCTGATGTAAAATGTTTCCACTATAATGAATTAAGACACTATGAAAAACAATGCACTAAGATAAGTGTTGTTGAAGAGAAAAAATGATAAGACCACCAAATGCCATGAGATTAAGGGAAAGCTTATGATATTACTATGGTATAGGTGGATCAAGGAAACAATGTGGTGGCCAATGAGCCCGTACCCAAGTGGTAAGGGCTCCTACTTGGCATCCAAGAAACCTAGGTTCAAAATTGGGTAGAGAAAAATTTCTTTATACTGTAGTAGTACTGTTGAAGTACTATAATAGGTACTGTTTAGTACTATATCATCTAGAACTATTCACTAGACTTAGGACTTCAGGCCACCAGTTTTGGCCTATGGGTCTCAGGGACTTTAGGTCATCAAAGGGCTTCAGGCCTTAGGGCCTCCAAGCCACAAAGACCATGGAGTAGCCCAGTTTACATAGATCAGGAGCCAGAAGAGGATCAGAGCAAAGAGTAGTAGTCACCAGAAACAAAACTAACCAGATTGGAAGAATGAGAGGGTATGGAAACTGCCATCGGGACCAGACATCATGAAGTTTTGTACTAGGAAATGATAGCCAATCCACAATGTAAGGTAGGGAGCTAGGAGATCAATGATGCAACATCTAGGGAGGGGTAGTTCTAGTGGGTTGGGACTATGGGTCATGTATTGGCCATAGTATGCCTCTGGGCCTTCGGGTCATGTATTGGCCTTCAAGTCATGTCGAGTCTTGTTCCTTGGGCCTACGGGTCATGTAAGGGTTCCCCTTCAACCCTTAAAAGTGGTATTATCCATAATAATTAAAAAATAAGGCCTTCGGGCCATTTGGGCGGAAACAATGTGGTGACAAGTATGCTAGTTATTCATTCAAGAATAGATAATACACTATTTGATTCTGGTTCCATACACTTTCATATCATGTAAGTTTTGTAGAACTATTCAAAAACTATTGAAAATTATGGAGGTTGTGTTATTAGTGATAAATTTTAATGGAGTGATTGTTTCATCTAAAGTACTTAACTTTTACTCAATTCATATTAGTGGGATGAATCTCACATCGAACCTTTTCATAATCCTATTAGTGAAATTTAATAATATTCAGATAATGGATTGGTTTTCTTTATATAGACCCCACATCAAGTGATGAAATAAGGAAATCACCTTCTATATACTAGAATACCCTCCAATTCTTTTTAAGTGTAAGGGGGAGGATAAATATACTTTAGAATATACTTCAAAATCATGGATTTTTTTCCTTATAAGAAAGTATATCTTGCTCAAATGATGGAATCAAAGGATTAATCCACTCTTAAATAAATTCCTAATTTAAGGGATTATACTGATGTATTCCTTGAAGAATTGTCTGGTCTTCCTCCTAACCTAGAGGTTGAGTTCTAAATTAAACTTATACCTATATCTATACTGATATCCAAAACTCTATATAGAATTCCCCCATTGAAATGAATTAAATGAAGAATAAATTATAATAAAATTTGGAGATGAGTTCCATACACTTAATTGATTCACCATGGGGTACTCCTGTCCTCATTTTCAAGAAGAAATATGGGTCTAGAAATCTTTTATAGATTATTTTGAACTAAAAAAGATCATGATAAATATAAAAATATTCTCTAACATGGATTAATGACTTGTTCAATATATTATGCGATGCTCAATACTTATTTAAATTGGACCTTTGGTCAAGATGTCATCAGTTAAATGTAAATAAGGAGGATATTATGAAGAAAATATTTCATGCAAGGTATGATCAATAAGAGTTAATATTCATGACATTTGGAATCATGATTTCTCTAGTGATATTTATAAAGTTATTGAATAAAGCCTTTATATATTACCTCAATAAATTTATGGTACTATTTATAGATTATATTATTATATACTCCAAAATCAAGGAGGAAGATGAGGAGAATTTGAATTATGTGTTGAAGAAATTAAAAAAGGAGAAGTTATATACAAAGTATAGTAATTGTGAGTTTTGTATGGAGAAATTAGAATTATTGGGGAATGTTATCACATGTAAGGGGATATTTGTGGGCCCTTTGAAGACTAAGGAGATTGAGGATTGTCTTAGACCATCATCTATGTTGGAGATCCACAACTTCCTTGGATTAACTGGGAAATATATATATTTTTTGACAAAATTTTCAAGATTTTGAAAACAATTAACCACGATTACTCATATGGGAGTGAAGTATGAATGGATATATGTATGTGAAGAGGGATTTAAAGAGCTAAATAAGAGGTTAAAATCACACCTGTACTCACCATTCCCACAACCGGGGAATAATTTATGGATCTATAATAATTATTTTAAAAAACTTTTGGGTCATGTAATAATGAAGAATGATAAAGATGGCATATAACCCAAGATAGCTAATGGTGCATGAAAATAATTATCCAATGCATGATCTTAAGTTGGCCACATTCATTTTCGTGTTGAAAATTTTGAGGCACTATCTCTATATAGAGAAGTGTGATATATATATATGAACCACATGATCTTGAAATATATATTCAAATAGAATGATATTAAGATATGCTAATAAATATAGTTAGATATAAGTAAGGACTAGGATTTCTCAAACCACTACCATATAGGGAAGATGAAAAAAGTGTAAGATTATGTAAGTAGAAAATATCATACAACCTTATATATGATGAAGATTTAGAAGGATATGATCATATTAGACCTATACTGGATGGACATGGGAATCATGAAGAAATGAACATCATCCTACCTTTCTAAAATTACTTCTTATCCATAAATACTATTGAATATTAAGATATATAAGAAGGTGGATGATTTGAGGAAAGAAAAAACCCATAAGTTTAAGGATTATTATGAAATATTTTTTAGATTTGGGAAATGATTTTGTGTTAAATTATATTTGGAGATAGAGAAGGAGATATTGAATGATTCTCATAGATAGTTATTCTCCATTCACCCAAGGAACATGAAAATGTATAAAAATCTATGAGAATATAATAGATAGGATAATATGAAGAAGAATATTGAAGAATATACATCCAAGTCCCTGGTGTTTTAGAAAGTGAAGGATGAGATGAAAAAGTACAACTAGATGATGCAACCATTTCCCATACCTATATATAAATGGGAAAAAATCACTATAGACATTTTAATGGGTATTACAAAGACATAGAAAGTGAAAAATGCTATATGGGTTGTGGTGTACTGTCTTTCAAAGACTACCCACTTAATTTCCATTTGAGTGGAATTCTCACTTGATAACCATACAAAGATATAAATTTGAGAAGTGTTGTGGCTGTACAGTACACTACTCTAAATTATACTTGATCAAGATCCGAGGTTGTCCTTAAAGTTATGGATGAGTCTTTATAATGATATAAACAATAAGTTAAACTTAATTATGACCTATCATCCCAAGAATAATGAAAAATCTGAATAGACTATCTTGAAACTTGAGGATATGTTGATATCTTTCTTTATGGGCTTCAAGATAGGCTGGGAGAAATATCTTCCTCTGGATGGGTTCTCTTTCAATAATATTTTCCACTCAAGAATCCAAATGGCCTCATATGAATCCCTCTATATAAAGAGATATATAACTCCTATGTTCTAGGATTAAGTACATGAACAAATATTTTTATGACTTGAGATTATTGAAGAAATGGTAGAAATGGTCATGACCAATCAACAACATATCCAAGTAGCTTAGAGTCGATAGAATAGTTGTGTTGATAACCATCAAAGAGATCTAGAGTTTGAGGATATTTATAAAGTGTTCCTATATATATGTTTGTGGAAGGGTGTCATTAGATTTTGGAAGTAGGGGAATCACTATTTGAGATATATTGGACCATTTATGATTCTTGATACCATCAGATCTATTTTTTATTGACTAATAATCCCACAAATAGTTTCCATGTTACATGATTCATTCTATGTATCCCTCTTGAAGAAGTACAAACCAGATCCCTCACATGTAATAAATTCAGAGGTGGTATAGTTGGAGAATGTCCCGTCTTATGAGGAGAAAACAATGAAGATCTTGGAAAGTAGAGAAATTTTTTTAGCAATAAGAGAACTCACATGATCAAAGTACCTTTGAGAAACCATATGTATGAAGAGGAAATGTGGGAACCTGAAGAGACCATAAAACAAAAGTACCCTCATTTGATTTCAGATTTTTGTATGAAATCAAATTTAGATTGTTGAATTTCTTAGTGGGGTAAGAAAGTTATGACCCTAGATATTAATGATAATTTATGATTAATAAGTATTGTGTTGATAATCTTATGTTACATTCAATAAAATATTTAACCAAATATCACAAAACCTTAAGACAACTGGTATAGCCATTAAACTAGCATGAATAGATAACATCAATTAAGTTTTGAATTTCTATATTTATAATACAATCTAAATTTTAATTTTACCAAATTAACTTCATTTTTGGATTTAGTATATTAATATTATCTTAAGATGAGTTTTGGGGGTTTTCTCTAAAATAATTGATTTTTTGGTGAATTGTAAAAATACCGAATTTGGGAAAAACTATCACATTTATAATAAAATAATGACTTGAAGGATTAAAATAAAATTTTATATAAAATATATATTTAATAAGAAATTAAAAATAATATTTTTAATTTATAAACCATATTTTATCATTGTTTAACCTCAAGTAATATTTCACATTAAGAACTATTTTTACATACTTGTAACAAAAATTAGAATTTATGACTTCTGCAAATAAAATATAACAAAATGTGTTCTCTATTTGAGTTAAAAATTTAAATATTAACTAACAAGTTCAATTTTATTTTTAAGGCCAAAAGATAATATTAGTAAGATTAGTGCTAAATACCGCAATAATGGTAAAACTATTTTTTTTTAAGAATGGTTTTATTAATATCATGTAACTTTTATTTAATCAATAAAATTTATATTATTTAAGTTATTATTCAAATATTATGTTTAAACATGTATATTACTTTATTAAAACTAATTCAATTGGTAATTAATACTAAATAATATTAAATAAAACATAATAGTTGAAAGTAATTTTTCTACAAAAACTATTTTTTATATATTATATATTTTAATTGAAAAGTTATTTTATTATATTTATAAATTAAATTAAATTAAATAGATATTAAACTTAGGAAATAAACATAAAAAATTGGTGAGAGGGTTGCCATATATTTTTAAATAAATTATAAATTACATACGTAAAAAATGTTATCCAAGGTGAAAATGTATAAATGTAAAAACCTATGGTAAAATACTTGAAATATGTTTAAAAAATGTTTGGAAAGTCTTGGATGAATATTTATAGACCTAAGATCATCCCAAACCCCATTATTACTAAATTTTGGAGTATTTGACAATGGAATAGTGTAATGATACCATGGAAGGGTAATGTGTATTCCCAAAAGTTCCATTGGATTCACTTATATAAGGGGATCACTTCAACCTATCCATGTTATAGTCACCAATATAAATTCCCATGAAACTATACTGAATATAAATCTTCTATAATTACTTTTATAATTATTAAGTCCTTGGTCTCTAGAATTTATATTAAGGCCTTCACTTCTAAGGAAATATCTAATAAAAGGTTTTGTCTCCAACATAAATATTACCCTCTTTGCAACATTTTATCCTTAATATTAATCTTCTTAATATATTATATCAATAAAAATATAATTAAATCAGTATAATCATTATACTTATATGTTATTATATTAATTTAATAACCACTCTTTATTCACCTCCAACCACTAAGAAAAACAAAAGAGTCATTAGTGCGTTGCGCAGACTACTTCCTCCACAAATCGATGTCTTTCGTTTTTCATAACTGATATTCATGGGTGATTAAAAGGATGTAATCTATGAATAAATATTATATCTATCATATAAATATGATTACTAAATATTAAATTATGATACACTTTATTTCCCTCTCATTCATTGGTAAATGGAAATCGTGGGTACGCACGAATTATCGCCTCCATGAGAAATGAGTTTCATTTTTCATTACCACCCATAATGGTTGGATTTAAAAATATATTTAATATGTAAAAATAATTTAAATAACTCTGGTAATATTAATAATATTATGAAACTTTTTTACAACAATTTCTACCATGGTCAATATATATAAGGAGTTGCAAAAAATCGACTAAAAACACTCAAGTAATCAACAAAAAAAGAAAAATATATTATAAATAAATAGAATATGATAGTTATATGTCCTCGGAATCTGAAATATAGGTGATAAAATTAATTTCGTTATTTATAATGTTAAGCGGATGCATTGGATGAATCTGGAACCCGAGGTAAGGGATCCTCTGTACCTCACCCGTTACTTATTTGTTATAATTTCTCTTTATTTTTCTCCAATTTATGAAATATTATTATAATATATACATATATACCTAGTTAAAAATCTATTTAATTTTTGGGGTTCTATATGTTTTTATTTCCCTTTGAAATTCTCACTTTTAATTAAACCCGGTTTAAATTTTTTTTCCTATTTCTTGTCCCATGTTTAGCATCAACCCCATAAAATGTTTTAAACCATGTATAACATATAAAAACCCTCATTAGTTTCTTGAATAATCCTATAGGTTCAATTTTGGTTTTATAAAAAACAATAAGGCCTTTCCCTCTTTAAAAATATCCTTTACTTATTTTATAAAGCTTCACCTAAGTGGTACAATTTTATTATTTATTCTCTGAGATATTTTTAATAAATTCCCTATATTGGAACTCAGTGCTCAAGACCTATGTTTATTTTTAAATAAGAATAATCAAAATGATTTAATTCCATCTTATTTGGGCAATATTTATGGTTTAGCATTCTATTATGACTTGAATCATAGTCATGAATCCTACTTACTTCTTATGAATTTGATCTTGATTATGATTTATGTATGGTTTATTCTCCTCATGTGGAAAACCTATATATGAATTTAATTTTTGTGATACATGGGTCCTGAATTATATATCCTAAAAATGAATATGGTAAAGATTTATATCTCATGTGATATTTTGTAAGGGATTATGGAGTGAACCTAAATCCACCCCGAGACTTTGTCCACTTTATAATGATGGTTTTGGGAGTAACCCTTGACATATATTTATGATATCATGTTTTATGTTTTTTACACATGTTTATGATATTATGAAATAATTTCCCTATTTCATGTATCCATTATTACGACTATCCTCTTCATGATATCATTTTATGCCTCTTAACAATCATATTATGCTTTATGGCCACGTTTATTCCCTTACACGACTTTCTAGATCAAACTTTTCCTTATGTATTTTCAAAATGTCATCCTATGTTGTATTATAAGACCCATGGTTATTAGGATTAATATGCCGAGTTTTAAATAATGATGATGTTTTTATGTTTAAGTTGATATACTTGTATATATAATTTTCTAATGACATTAGATTTATTGATCCTCTATGTGTATTTATTAGAAAATAATGTTAGTAATTATAAAGTATTATGTATTTAAAAATTGGGTTTCCATATGCACACTGAAGAAACCATTGGTGTTGTGCCTGATGACTATTGAGTACCCTTTATGTTTTCATAATGGTGTCCAGATCACTTCCTCTCCTAGATAGATGAATAAATCTAGCTACCACCTACTAAAGGAACACCATTGAGACTTGTCTTCCTAGACATATCTTTCTATAACATAGATTCAATATCAATCACTTATGTGTAGGGTTGAAAAAAAAGAAGGATAAGAATTAACCTAATCAAAATATTCATGTACATTTCAAATCATTAAGCTTTCTGATAATCATTTGAGAAGAGTTCACGAGACACACAAACCAACTCAGCAAACCAATAGGAATAATCCATCACTGAATGGTCTCTTTTCTCCATCGTCACAATCTCATGAGACTTCACCACCATTAATGTCTATGGATAGAACTAATGATAAAAAACCTATTTAAAGGAAGTCCACATTAGGTTCTCATTCCACTTTTCTAGCACCATGGATTCCCACCATTTATTACCCAGTCTATCCAATTTAGAAGAGGAGAATCCTATCATTCAGGTCTCAGGGGTTTTCAAAATTTTAAATATATTATGAATCTATTTCAGACAATCCTCAAGCTCTTAGGTACCCTTGGAATCATAAAATACCAGTGGATGTTTCTTAGTAAAATCTTGAGTGTGGTCCACCATCCATTCCTGATCCCAACTACCCTCATGGACTAAGGACTGGAACATATAGATCATCAATTCTACTAATTATAGATCAATGGGTGTTTTTTCCAGATGAACATGAGCTGTATATCCCTCTTTATGCCTAGATGAGGCCCTTCTATGCAGTTTTATCAACAAAACAAAATACCAAAATTCATTCAATACACAATTGAATGTCAAACATCAAAAATTAATGTAACATAGACCCTTATAATATTTCTTAATAAATAAAATTAATGGAAATAGAAAAATCGAAGAAAAAAAAGGGAATTTTTTTTAAACATTTTACCAATATTAAAAGATTGGATGTATAGTTTGGAGAAATTCGTGTCAACCATGTAGGTTCCACTGGAAGGTGATAGACAAGGTCCCATGAGCTCTGTACAGTTTCTATTAACCATTCACTTATGGATGTCCTCCTTGTTTCATCCCAAAACTAAAAATAACTAATGGGATCACCTCATAACTCATAATGAACATAGATTTACATCAAATAACAAATAAAAAACCAATAACTAGACTCAAAACATTGAACACAATTCCAGGCCACTCATGCTTACTTGAGGTTGAACAAAAAGAATAGCTGTCCAGACACTTCTCCACTCCTATATCTTGGTCACCAATGGTCTTAAATCAAGTACACCATTGACTACAACATAAAAAACCTCATTTTGAAACCATTTTATAACAATCAAATACAAGTTGACCCGAACCATCACTCGAGATGGAAGGCCACAAGGCCCAAAGCGCATTATCGTTCATCACAGGCTAGCAATAAGCACTAGGGGATCATGATTAACCATAAGGGAATGATTTTGGACATAGAAAAATATTATGACCCATCCATGAATTGGATGGCCATAACAATTGAATAAACTAGAATAAATATATATAAACATAAAACTAGAATATACACAATAATTACTAAAACATGATACCATAACATCATCACATTAACATATAAATCATTTCATACAAAAGTCGTAAACATGATATCCATAGTAAAAATATTAAAACTCAAAAAGGGATCAAGAACCAAATATGAAATATACAACATCCCCTTAAAAAAATCTCAGAATAACTCCTCATGAGCTAATTCTGTGAGATCCTGTCTCCTCCAACCTAATAACCCCAGATGATAGTAATAATGTGTTTCCATATAAATTAATGGTTCACTTTCCCTTACTTATATCCTATAAACAAAAATCTAACCATTCCCAATTGTATAATCAAGGTCTGATGCACAAATCCAAATAGACACCACCACAAATATATATAAGGATTGTTAGTATATAAACCAATAAATGTGATTTGAAATTCATTTCCAAAAACATGTTCACTTTTCCAAATAATTTTCTGTAAAACAATTTCCTTTATAAAACCCCTCTGGGTTTTCTCAAAAGTAATCCACATTTCAAAGCATGAATACAAAAAGGCCCAAATAAATAAATAATACGTTCAGTATAATGTTCTCAACACTACCACTAATGGAATCAAAGTGAGTATATTTATAATCATTATCATATTAAAAAATAAATGGAAATGGATATAAAACAAGGTATTTCAATGAAACAAGGAACTAACATAATGAATGAAAGCATATAAATAAACTGAGAATAAGCATAACACAATATGGGATAGAACCATAGGTTTCTAATATTAGTTATAATAAACACAATTTTCTAACCATCAAAGCTGGTATAACAAGTTGGAACCTCTCTTGGACTTCCTCGGATCAAACATCAGAGATATTACTTAGTACCTTGGTCCACATTTAGTAATATCATTCAATATTCCTCCCAAAGGCTCACTCGGTCGCTTGGACAACACTTTGGAAGCTCACTAGATCTTACTCCCAATGTTATCTCGGTACCTAGTGAAATGTGCCATTTTCCTTAGACAAACACTCACACACACTTAAGGTTTCCCATTTTCTACTCATTTATAAACATATCAATAATTAATAAGTGTCATTCAAAAAATCCATTTCAAAATAAAATTTAATAAATCAATATGATCATTTTAATAAAACACCTTCCTCAAGATGAAACCATTTCTAAAACCTATTTAGAAATCTATTTAAAAACACAAAACCTCTTTGATCCATTTTATCTAACACTTGGAGTGAATTTAAGATAACTCTATTTGAAAACTTACTTTCAAAAAATAAATTGTCAATAAAAACCTTTAATCACATCCAACAAAGGAAAAATATTTATTTATAAATAAAAATAATTAAAATTTTATAAAAAAACAAAAAATGATAAGGGGTTAATGGCTAGACATAGAAAACGCCCTTAAATAGAGATACCAACTACACAATCAGACCAAATATTGTCACCTTCAACAGCAACCACTAAAATGGTCCAAGACAAGTCCTCAAATACCTAAAAACCAAGAAAAAAACAAAGAACCCTCTTTAACAACCTTATATTCGACCAACACACCATCTAGAGTTTTCATCTTCCATGTAAATGGATGAACAAGGTAAGAAAAGAGGGGAAAGATGAAGAAATATTGAATACATAGGATTACATCAAGCTAAAACTCCAAGTAATAAAGAAGAAATCCACTATATGGAGATAGAAGATGCTAAAACATTGAAGTATGGGGTTTCACACACGTGGGAGAGAAAATTAGTCAAAAATAACATAAACCCATCACTGTAAATTTAATAAAAGATATTTTTAATGATTTAGACACATTTTATAGTTTAACCACACATTTAGGAAAACCATAAAGCAACTATATTAGATCCAATACCTCACTAAACCTCAGACAAAATGGTTTCTAAAGATCCTCACATGGTTAGAAAAATATTTCTCAACCCCTGCAAAATCCTACTATCCCCAAAATGTCACCCTCACACGTTTAGCTGAACAATTAGTCTATTAATGCACTAACCATTCACCAGGTCCTGTTTTCTCTAAAAAATTAAATTTATAAACCTTGATACCCAAAAAATATAATAATGAATAAAAAGTTAAATATAACCCAAATAATACTTACTAGTGACCTGGTGTGTGACACACACCTAACCAAGCTTATATAGGAAGCCTGTATTTAAATGTTAATATCCACCTAAGACATTGTATCACATTACTTTTGATTAATTTTAAACAATTTAGTGGCTACCCAAGCCCTCAAAACTCACTATCCACACAAAAATAGATAAAATCTCATTGATATCCTTTTTCCAACAATGAGAAACTCACTGATCCTCCTTCATAGAAAGGTTTAATATTTTCATACTATAATGTTATTATTCTCTATAAATATATGATGGTATAACACACCCAAGGAAATAAACACATGAAAAATGGCGAGATCAAATACACCGAATTGAAGAACATAAAATAGAATCTATCATGAGTAGACAAGTTATTAACAATATGTTAGAGTGTAAAATCAATACTTATTCCATTTAACTAATAACTTGAGATTCAAAATGTATTTATAGAAAATATAAACATAATAATGACACAGTTAAAAATTAATTTAATCTTAATTAAGTAAATGAATAATGTTTGGTGTGATAATATTTTTGTGAAGGAATTATTCCAAGAAATCAAGAACCATATCATGAAAACCATGTTCGATGACATTTTAATATTTGGGTAGGTAAACAAAAAACACCCAACTAATTTTTCTAACAGTTTGTGTCTTGATACTTATCAATGGATTTAGGGGATATATAAAATTGGGTACCACTTACCACTAAAATATTTCAATTTCATTCCTCATATATTGAATTAATAATACAATGCATAATCAATATTCCTTATCAAAAAATAAATATATGTACTAAATCAAGAATGAAAAATATCAGTATTTACCTAGTAAATGACATAAATTTCTTAATAAAATTCTTTAAACTCACACAATATATAGTAATAAAAAATTATTAAGAGAATAATGAAATGATAATTATATCCATGATTAAAAATAACATGGATATAAATGGGAAAAATAATTTCTAAAGAATAATGTAGAGTGATAGAGAACATTATCATAAGAATGTGAATGATCTCAAAATAAGGCACAATCCATAAATAAATAAAGGGTTATAAAAGTCTATAAATTCATCTAAAATGAAGTTTTGAAATAAAGAAAAATGTTTTGATAATTATATCGTAAAATGGTAGAGAAAATTTAAATATAACTTTCCTTAAATCTGTTATAAATTTGTTGTAAAAATGATATTATGAATCATTTCCAAAATTCCTTTCAACCTTTTAGAAAATAATGCCTTTTGATTTAGATATAAAAGTTAAAAATTCATATAATAATAGAAAATTTATTTTCTTTGAAAACCTTTGACACTTTTAGGGGAATATAAATATAAAATAATGATCATGGAGGTGGAAAACCCATTTATTTTTTATATATTAAAAAGAAAATTTCTTTCACAATTTTTTAAAAAGTTAAAAATGACTTATTAAAAAACATTAAAAATATTAATTTTAAAATTTTATAAAATTGTAAAATGTATTAGAAAAAATAAAATTATTAAATGTTATTATATTGAAAAAAATTTCCAATTTTTTTTATAAAAATGGATGTAGAAGAATAATATTCCGGGAATAAATGAAGAAATAAGGGTAGTTTTTCATAAAAACATTATTTTGGTATTTAAGTATAAAAGAGAGAAAATTCTAGAAGAAAAATATGCAAAACCAGAATAAAATCATAGGAAAAGAAAATTTACGTGCTTTAAGAAGATAAATAGCATATAATTCTTCTAATGGAAGTTCAAACATGAATAATCCTGAATAAGAGTGAGATTATAAAATAATATTTTATTACATCTATCAAAATTAAATTTTTATTCGAATAAAGTGAAAACAGAACAAAACCAAAACATCCAAAACAACCAAAATAAACCTTTATTACATTAATAACATTTAATTTAAATTCCATTAAGGGATAAAACATGAATTGAAAATTATAATATGATAAGTAAAGAGTATTTCGTGATATAATCATTCAAATTATCAGTATATATACTATATAAACAAAATTGGATTCGTAATATAAAATATGCCTTAATGGAGTGGAATTGAGATTAAAATATATTACATTTATTGATGCTTTTTAAGATGCCTTATATCATTTGGAATAATAAATTAAATACTATTAAATACTTTATTAATAAATTTTTTCACCTATATTCTATTTTAAAGGTATTTTATTGTCATTTTCCATCCATCCATTGAATGTTTCTTGGATACATTGAGTACTTAAGCTTGTTCGCTTAATTTCTCCAAAAAAACATCACTACGTTGATCATGGTTAAAGGTGTTATGAAACTATTACATTATCTCCAGAATGTTATCAATTTCATGAATATGTTTTTTATTCGTTATATAAAATTTTAAAATTATCCATGAAATGTAGTAATAGAGAAACGAATCACATCATTTCAAAGATTTGGCGGTCCACACATACACGTGAGCGACGTTATCATTTTTCAACTAAAGAAAGGGTAACATGGTAGTTGATATATTATATTTACAGAATAATAAATATTTTATAAATATTATATATATTAATTAATTAAATATTTGTAACTATATAAGTTATGTGATTATAGAAAACTAATTACACCATTATATGGATATGATAGTCTGTACGTAATCATGAGTGATGTTTTCATTTTATATTGAATAAAGAAGAGGTAAAAAATGGATATAACATTAAAATAAAAATTTCTCAGTATTTTAAATATAATTAAATAATGATTTTTATATTTTTATTAAATATTTGGAGTATATTTAAGAATAATGAAACTTGAAAAATCTCGATAACAACATATACCTCTTGTTTTGGTAACCCCCTTTGGCTTACACCTTTATCCTTATTTAAGAGGAATTTTGGTGATAAATGAACCTATAGGGTGTGTATGGAATAATTATGGAAAGGTATTTGGATATGTATTAGTATGTATATGTGTCTAAAGATGTATGGGTAAGAGAGTAGAGGAGGTTCCCTTTTATAGGACAGGTGGGTGGAAAACTTGTAAATATTAAGAACATTAAAATATAGTATAGTCACTCTCATGTGTAAGTAGCTCCAAAGCTAAAAAATTTAAAATATGGGATGAGATAGAGTATAAGTATATTATAAATATATTATTGATAAAGTTTTAAGATTATTTTAACCCTTATATATTTAGTATAACCTCTTTATTTATCCTTGTTAACCGTTATCTTACTGATAAATTTTTACCAGGGTTATTATTCATTATGAAGAAATATTTTGTTTTACTAGTTACCAAATATCAATTATGATGATTTAAAATATAGAATCCTTTTTAAAATAATAAATTCATATAATTGGAAGTAATTACTTTTAATATATTTTCTAAGAAATCAATAGAAAATTGTTTTAGAAAAAATGCTTGTTTTAAGCATAAAAAAGATTTTATACCAAAATACTATTTAATGTTGATTCCCATGTAATCAATTGGATTATTTTAAATAAAATGAGTCTTATTTGAATTAAAAATAAAAACAAAACCTAATTGTACATATTTAATACTTGTTTAAAATAGAGGAAACAAATTTTTTTTATTTGAATAATAACATTATCTTGAATTTCAAAATGAAAAACATAGATTTATAAGTTAATAATTATATTTTGATGTGAATTATTCTGATTAATAAATTTATATCTAGTTTATAAAAACGTTTATGGAATTTCTAGTCATTTTAAATCATTATAATGTCATAAACATGACATTATTGTAAAAAACATATTTTTCACTATTCACTAAAAAATCAACTATTTCTAAAAAATATTAAAAATTCAGCCTAAGATAATTTTTACATGATGAATTAAAAAACTAAATTAATTTAATCAGATTTAAATTATAAATTTTTTGAATCATGGTTTTAATCACATTATTCAATAAATTTATGCATATTATGTTATAGTTTCTTTATAATGAAAATATTACTTACTATAATTGAAACTCGGGTGTTAAATTCATCCCTCATTAAAAAATTCCACCCTTTAAATTTATATAAATTCAACTAAAAATATGGGAATTTATTCATCATAACTTCTTCAGGTTCCCACATTCCCTCTTCTATCTTATATTTCTATATAGCACCTTTACCGGTCGAGTAGTATGATTCTACAACACTTTTTCTCTACTATTAAGAATCTGGATGGTAGATTCTTAATAATATTGATAAATATCTAACTATACTTCTTTAGAGGTGATTAAATGGGGGTTTTTAGCATATAATTTTCTAATAATTATATATAGAACACATTATTCACTTTAGAGATCTTTGGTGCACTTCGAAACGATACGCTAATTCTTTTATTATTTCCAAAATATCAAAAGGCTTGATATATCTGGGACATTATTTCCCACTATTTACAAAACATATAACACCCTTCCATGATGATATCTTCAAGAAAACAAGACCCCCTATATGAAATTCCAGATCATTCCTTCGGTTATTAGGATAAATATTTTTCCATCTTTGAGCTAACTTGATAAGAAGTCCAATAGTTCACTTTCATCATTGTATCCTTAATAATTTATAGGCTCAAAATCTTACTTTCACTAACTTCATCCCAATATGTTAGTGTATGGCATATTTTATTGTATAATTCTTTATATAGTCCCATTTGAATAATCTAATAGAAGTTGTTATTTTATAAAAGTTCCACCAATGGTAAATAATGATACTACGTACCATGAAAGTAAATTGATCATGAAATTATCTTGTATTATAATATTAAAATAGTCTTTTTAGACTATCCATCTAACTAAGGGTGATGAATAGTTCTTAAATGTATCTTAGTGTCGAGATTTTTCTAAAGACTTTTCAAGAATTTCTATTTAAACAAAGGGTCATGATCCAATAGAATCTAAATAGTTACACTGTGAAGTCTCACAACTTCATTAATATACAATCATGTAGGAAACTCAAGAGGTATATTCTATATTATACAGAGGAAATGTGATGACTTGGTAAGTTGATCAATAATAACCCACATTATATCATTCATTTTAATATTCATTGGAAATCCAATGAAAAAGCCCATAGCAATATCATCTCACTTCCACATATGAATAATCATAAGTTTCATGAATCCTTCAAGTTTTTTTTATCTTAGAATTTACCTTTTAAAAAACCAATAATGTTGATAAATAGTCATAAATTTATCTCTTTATATTATCCAACAAATAATGTTTCCTTAAATCTGCGTACATATTGATCTTCTAGCGTGTATCTAGAAATTTGAGGTATGAGCTTCATCATGTAATTCCATCTTCAGCTGAGGTATTGATGGAGCACATAACATATTTCCAAATTTATTACACTATCTTCATAAATAAATTCTACATATTTCCATTATTTGTGGAATTAATTTTCTTAAACTCTTATCATCAAGATGAGATCTTTTTATCTTCTCCAGCAAAGATTATATGGAAATAATTTTTAAAAGGAGTGATGTTTCCCCTTCCCAAAGGATTTCAATTTAAAAATTTATTGTGTCCAAAAATATAAGATATTTTTCAATTGTTATTTTAGTTAGAATTCGATGATATTTTCTACTCAACACATCAAATGTTTTATTTCATTTCCCTGGGTAGTAGTGTATTGAGTAATCATAATCCTTGATTATCTCTAGACATATCCTTTCTCTCATGTTGATATATTTTAGTGAAAATAGTTATTTTAGACTTTTGTGATCCATATATATCTTAAAATTTTCACTATAGAGATAATGCCTCTATATCTTATAAGAAAATGTTATGGATTCCAACTCAAGATCATGGGTTACATAATACTATTCATGGATCTTTAACTGTATTGATAAATAAGTAAAAACTCTATTATTCTGCATAAGGATGTATCTGATTCATTTATTCGATGCATCCCTACATATCACAAAATAAACACTTCTTTATAGTAATGTCAATATAAATTAATTAACCAATATTCTATTTAGTTATGAAAAACCTTTTTACATTATTCTGACTATATGAACCTAAACCCTTTACATGGAAACATGGTTAATGGGTTAACTAATTAGGAAAATGTTTGAATAAATAAATGATAGTAACCTGATAATCTAAAGAAACTATGTATATCAGTTACATTCATCAGAGTAAGAAACTCCTTAGCTACCTTTTTCTTTGAAGGATCAAGTAATATTCAATCCTTAGAGACAATATTGTCAAGAAAAGAATCTTAAGGAAGAAAAAATTCTCACTTACTAAATTACCAATATAAATACTATCATATAAGAGTTTTAATAATTGTTCTAAAATGGTTTTTATAATCTTCATAGATTTTAAAGTATAAAAATATATCATCGATCAATATAACAATGAAATTATTGAGATAATATTTGAATACTATGTTTATCAAATCTATAAAAATAGAAGATTCATTAGTCAATCCAATGAGAAAGAATATAAACTCATAATTTATATACCATGTGCATAATGTTGTATTTGGATTATATTCCTTCGTTGGTAACAATGAATGATACCTAAAACAAAGATCAATATTTAAAATATATTTACATCTTTCAAGTTGATCACACAAGTCATTAATGAAAGGAAGATAATTCTTTTTATTTATAATAATGAAATTAACTTCCCTTTAAAAAATGCACAAAAACATAAACTGATATTCATTCCAAACATAATGAATAGGAGATTCCCATGGAGAAACACCAAATAAAAGGAATCTATTATTACATAACTCATGTAATTGTTTCTTTAGTTTCACTTGTTATATGGTGTCCATTTCATAGGGAGTCTTATATATTTGTTTTTCATAAGGGATGAGTTCAGTAAAAAGCTTTGATTTAGGATCAGGTGTATTTACATGTATCTCTATAAGAAGAAAATAAACTTATTCCTATACAATAGTTAAATATTTAATTATATGGTTACCTTCTTCCATATATAAGTTGTATTTTCTCTTCTTCTCATATATTTTCTTTATGGTAAGCTACTAGAGGTGGATTTAGGCATGTTTCAAATGATTCAAGATCGCATATATTGACAGGGGATTACAAATCTCTATCACTAATCATAATCTCATACTCTTATTAATAAATGTTTTCATTATAGTTAGAAATATAATCCATAATAAGTATTATATAAAAGTAATCCATAGTTATAATAACCTAGTTTTCAAAGAGGGTAAGTTTATGCATCTTAATGGGGACTGATTGACATATCATTGTTGTAATAATATTTTATCCAGGAGTCTTGATTAAAAAAAACATTCTGTAGGTGTTGAGGAATGATTTAATGTTTTTAAAAAACACGGAATACGTAAAAGATTGGGATTATAAAGTATCAAATAAATCATTAGATAAATTTGATTTTACAATCAAATTACCTACTAAATAATCTTCGGGAACCTCAACTTTATCTATATTAATCTCATAAGAATATCCTTCCCCTTTAGTCTTATCTATGATAGGTTCTCTTGATTCTTGGGGAATTATTTTAAATTAATACACCATCTCTCTACAGCTAAATCCCTATATAACAGTGGTTTATTTCATTCCTATATATTCATAATCTGGATGGTCCTTATCTTCACAATTTTAAGAAACTCCCAATACCTTTAACCATTTATCAAGATGTTTTTTATAAAATTATCACAATTTGTAACTCCCATTTTCCTTTCTTCATCTTTTATGCATTTATTTTTTCTTAATCTTCACTCTAAATCTTCCTTTGTTAATTTTCCTTAAAGATATAACACCTAGAAAAATATTTCTCAATCATGATGAAACATTATACAATATTATTATATGATGAAAAAATTATATATATGTGTACCCTTAGAATGTTATCCTTAAACCTATCAAATAAATATTTATTATTACTTCCTATAGTATGTATGTATCCTATTTCATTCATTTCTACCAATGTGAATCTTGAATTATATTCAAAAACATTTTCCCCTTCCCCCTACTTTAGGTTAATGAAATTCCTCTCTATTTTATCTAGTTTCAATAAATTTAAATATTTCACAAAGAATATAAATTTAAAAATTTCACATTCAATACTTTCTAATTCATCAACTCCTTTAGTATAATGGATCATTGACCAACATTAATCAACATATCATTTCAAATAATATACATACAAAATAAACTTTTCACTTATTTCACATCACAAATCTAGGAATATCTTTTCAAGGGATTAGATAAATTTATAATCTACCAATGGGTTAGTGGTTCCATTAATATATGAAGGAATGTTTTTCATAAATTGATCCAACATAGGTGCATTTCATTGCCGATAAATACGATTATCCATACAGACAATGTGTTTGTTCATTAATTTGGATATTTTCTGCCATATGGCCATGATTTACTTAGTTCCAACACCTTTGTTATTGGATTTCTAATAAGGAAAATCCCTATATTGACTATAGGTGTTTATATGGTTTCCCATTATTCCTCTATGATCTACATCTAAATAATGAAAAAATATAATTATCTCATAACATTATAAATATTGATCCAATTCAAAAAAATGACTAAAATGTTCTAAAATATTTAAATGTTTTATCATAATTCTCATGTTAGCAATGTTATTCTAAAATATAGCTCTCAAGGGTCCTACTAAACATCATTTTATACCAATAGTAAGAACCCCAATTGTAGCAACCCAAATACAATGTTTAAATTATTACATTTATCCATGATATAAGGTATCACAACAATAAGTATCAATCAGTTTGGAAGTACTAGGAGACTTGATATATACATGATTTAAATATTGTATTGGAAAAGTAATACATAGAATGAAAAAATTTATTATATCCTTGAAGGTCATTTTAATATTCATTCCTTATATCCTTGGGAAAAGAGAATATCATAATAGGTGAGAATAAATGATTAGTACGAGAAAGAATTCAACAAAATTTAGCAAGAGTTGATAAAGAATTAATAATATGACAGAGTAGATTATCCAAACATATTCTACTTAATCAATGACTCCAGCTTTAAAATCTATCCATGGAAATTTTCAACATAATAATCACTTGGAAAATAATAATTTAAATCTTTGTGAATTAAATGCATAATTTTATAATTTATGATATTTCGATTAAGGACTCATGCCACGACATCAAGATCCTCTCCATCATAGACTTATTTCAAGATATTTTAATAATTGGGTAGGTATGAACAAAATACTCAACAAATTTAGACAACTATTTTCTCATGAGACCTTTCGATGCATTGAGGTGATATCTCTAATAGTGCCCCTCCTGTTTCTTACACAGGTTGAATTCATTCTTCATATATTGATTAAGTAGTATAATATAAAATCAATATTCCTTATCAATAAATAAATATCTATATCAAATCAATAATACACGACATCAATATTTTCCTAGTAAATGAAATAGGTTTCTTAATAATATTCCTTCAACTAAAATTGTATATAATAATGATATATGGTTAATAAAATATTGAAATTATAAATATATCCATGATACAAAATAACATGGATATTAAGGAGAAAAATAATATCGAATTAATAATTGAGAAGGATAGAGAACATGATCATAAGAAATTGAATGATCACAAATATGATAAAAACCATAAATCTATAAAGGATAATAGAAGACCATAAAATCCTCAGAGAGGAAAATGGTAGGCTTACATTAAAAATAATTTCCCTTAAATATTTTGTATCTTTATTAAAAAATGAAGTTATAAATCATTTTAAAAATTATTTCCAACCTTTTAGAAAATATTCCATTTTTTTAATATAAAAGATAAAATTTTAAAAATAATGAAAAATAATTTTATTTGATATAAATTTGAAAATTATAGATAAATATAAATAATTAATAATGGTAATAGATGTAATAAAATACATTTATTCTATATATGTTAAAAAGAACATTTATTTGAAACGTTTGTAAAAAATAAAAAAATAACTTGTTTCGAAAAAAACATTAAAATTATTCCCTTTAAAGCTTTTTTAATAAAATAAAGTAAAAGGTAGTATAGTAATACCTTTATTATAATTTATATAACAGTAAAAAAATTCTGAAATAATTTAATAGCCTGGACATGGAAGAGAAATATTTCTGTCCTAAAAAATAAATAAAGTCAGTTTTGATTAAAAACATTCATTGAGTTTTTATGTACCAAAGAGAGGAAAAGTTAGAATAAAAAAATTTTAAACTAAGAAATAACCATATTAGAATAAAATTTATGGGGTTTAAGAATATAAAGTCTATATAAATCATTCAACTTAAATTTAAAAGTGAACAATCTCGAATAAGAGTGAGATGTAAAATAAAACATTATGATTTTAATAAATTTTCAATTAAAACCCATTAAGATAAAAACATGAATTGAAACTTAAAATACCATGAATAAAGATTAATTCATAATATAATATGTAAAATTTATAGTATATACATAATATAAATGAAATTAGTTTCATAATATAAAATATATCTCAATGTAGTAAAATTTTGATGAAAAACACATTCAATGGATTCAGGCTTGGTCATACATGTTATATCCTTAAGAATAATCAATTTAAATTTTAAAAACACTACCTTAATTAAAATTTAAATATATATTCTATTTTCAATATTGTTTATAATCATTTTCATCCATTCATTCAATTCTTATTTCTTATGTCGACTACTTAAGACTATTTGATCAATTTATCAAAAATTACTTTGGTATATTGAACATAGTTAAAAGTTTTATTAAATGGTTTCATTATATCTATAATGTTATTAATGTAATTAATATTTTTATTATTCCTTATATAAAATTTTAGAATCATATTTTCAATAGGTTAATAGAAAAACAAATTGAAGATCTTCATGGAAGATATTGTCCACACGTACGCCCGAGCGACGTTATCAATTTTCATTGGATGAAAGGGTAAGAATATAGTTGATATATTATACTTCCATAATTTTAATTATTTAATAAATATTATATATAATCATTAATTATATCTTTATAACTATATATGTAAATAATTTCTGAAAAAATAAATTACACCGCTATATGGAGATGGTAGTCCGTCCATACACACAAACACTGTTTTCATTTTATATAGAATGAGAAAAAGATAGAAAATGGATATGTGAATAACATACAAACATACAATAATTTTAAGTATAATTTTTTAATTTTTTTAATATGGTTATTGATGATTTTTATGAGGTTTAAGAAGAAATGATCTTGAAAAAGATTAGTAAGAACATATATCTCTTCTATTAGTAACCTCCTTTGGCTTACAACTTAATCCACATTGAAGTGGTATTTTGGTGAAACTAAGACCTCTAGGATGTTGGGAGGGATTATGGGAAGGTATTTGGGTAGTTATTGTTTGGGATAGGTTTCTCATGAAGCGTGGAGTTGGGAGGAGATGATGTGTGTAAGAACCCAAATCTTTTTTTCAGGTATGGATCCTGTTTTTTGGTGTTTTGAGGAAAAGAGAAGAATCTAGAAATTTAATTAGTACACAATGTGTACTTAGGAGTACACACCATGTACCCCGTTTCCATGGGTGACCGTGTATTGGCCGTGTAATGACCGAGTATAAGTCCATGTGGGGTAACCTAGAGACCACCTAAAGCAGATCCAGGTAAAGGCATATACATGTCATGTAATTTTAAAAGACACGACATGTAATTTTTATTTTATTTCATTAAATGGACTAGGGTCGCATCTCATTATGAAATTCATCTTCTTATAACCCCATCTCATATAGGAGTGACCAAATCCAATGATTCTTCACCGAGCCTCCGACCCGCCATTCGTTATCCAAATCAACCACTGTCGATTGCATTGGAATAACCATAGTGAGTTCTTCCTTCTTCTAGAGCCTATTATATTGATTTAGCCTCTTGTGTGAGATATTTAAGGATGAAAGTTTTTGAACTTTTTGTAGATATATATTGTTCTAGGCCGATTCAAGGGCCAACGTTCGAGAGTGTTCTTCGTATAATGCCGATGTAGGTGGTTTGTGACTTTCTGTAGTTTGTCTTTAAATTATTTGGGTAAAATTACCCAATACCCTAGTTCAGGCTATTGAGTGTTTAGGGAATTTTACCCTTTAATTCTTTATATGCCTTGATTTCATGAGTTAGGGATCTTTATTGAGAATAAGGTTTATTTTACATGTTATGGATGTGTTTTCCATGTTTGATTGTTTTCGCCGTTGGGTCCAGAACTGCCTATTAGGATACTATGTTTTCCAGAACTAGAGTTGTTAGGATGAAGTGATATTATTTGATAAGCTTTTTAGATATTTATATAAGTAGTATATTGTGATTTACATTGGCTTTTGGATATTGTTTGTGCATGATTGACTTACACTGGTCTGTGGGAACCTGGTGTAGTTAGACTGTAGGGGAAATAGACGTTGAGGGATTTCCCAGAGTGTCTATAATACGTTTCAAATTGTGGGACCATATGGGGGATGGACCTGAGTTTTCCCTTAGAGTGTCTTTAGTTTCACATTGCGAGAAAACATGGGGAATAGTATTTTGAGTGCTTCCTTAGAGTTTCTGTATTTTACTGATAAAAGACCATTGGGAGAATTTATGGCGAGTGATTCCTCAGAGAGTCTTTGTTAAGATGAAATAGAGGGGTGAGACTGTGAGAACTTCCCAGATGGTTTCTTGAGATTTTTTGGGTGTTTATTTAATAGATGTAAATGAATGTAGTTGAAACTATTGGATTGTTTACTTTTGAGTACTTCCTTGTTTATTACTTCATTTTTCATATTGTCAGCTATATATATTCACTGACAGTTACACAAATATCTTTGGGTGGTTGCCTACTATAATTAGTCTCACACACTTTTTGGGTCATGATTTTAGGTCAAAATAGATTATATTTTTGTAGGTATAGATAAGGGAAATCACCATTATACTTTAGGTACTTCATTGCCGTGGAGCTGGGGAGCATGGGACCAAGCTGAGCCTTGCGATGCTGAAGAGTTTTTTATTTTTTTTCTTTGTACTTTGGTTGAGTACTATATTCCAGCATTGTGACTTGTTTGGATTATTTCCTAGATTATTGTGACATCCATAATTATTTATATATATATGCTCTATTTTTTTAGTTACTTCGAGTCTTCCGCGGTTCACTTTTGTACTGTATTATTACTATTTTTTCTACTATTATCTGTTTCATTCCACTGTGTTACTCTACCAATGTGGTCATATCTTACCCACTATCAAACCCAAGTTCATCTCTTCTAGTTGGAAGCCTATAGAATTTGGGGAAATGTGCCTGAGGTTATGTGACCAACTGGGTATGGGGAACCTTTGGGTGGAACCTAGAATTGAGATCTTACAATGGCGTATCAGAGGGATTCTTTTCTTCTTTACTACTGGTAGGATACAATAGTCAGGGGTAGTATAGAATAGGTAATTGGTTAAAATCTATGCTTAGGAGTAGCTAACCCATGTATAGGGAAAAGCTAATTGACCTCGATTATTAATTTTTTTTCTGGTTTTTCAATTATTAAAGCTGATTTGATTTCACTGTTGGGTGATTCACATGTTTTGTACTATTATTGATGATATTTTTGAGGTTCTCTTTCTGTTTCAACCTGATGAGATGAGGGTATTCTATCTCATGCATCATATAGATAATTTCTACAGATCACATGTCTTTCATTTTTTTTCATGCCATTTAGGGTGCATTAGCAATTTCATGTTGTTATGATAAATATTGTTCAATATATGCATGTTGTTGTGATAGATGCCTTGATATAATACCTTATATTTGATAGGGTATTGTATTGTGTAAGTTTTTGTTTAAATAAAATCCAAAATTTGGTTCTTGAGGTGTTATTGGCCCTCATGGATTGGAATTTGGTGGATCATTGCACTTATATGCTTGTATATGACATGTATAAGATCCCGTGATTTGATTTGTGGGGAGTATGGACCCCCACAGATCTGAATTTGGAACTTTAATGTTCGTTTCTGTTTTTTTATTTGTTCTGGAGTAGTTTCTGAGGCTTACTGTCTAGAAAAACCAGAATACACGATGTGTATTTCTGAATAGACATCATGTATACTTTTGTTCGGGAAGGAACTATTTTTCTTAAGTACACGCCATGTACTGTTTGTACACACCGTGTAGTATCTAACCATGTTACTACCTATGTGAATAGATACACTGGGTTGGGAAATATCTGGTGGTACACAATGTGTACCGGACGTACACACCGTGTTGTATAGACCATGTATCCACCTGTGGGACTAACGATACAGATGAATGAAACTTAGGTTATACACACCGTGTCAAGCTTGAACACACAGTGTAGTGTAACCTATGTATCCATCTATGTGACTAACAACATGGGTTAATGAAATCATTATTGTACATGATGTGTCTGGGACGAAAACATCATAAAGTATAATTCTAGGAGAACCATGTGGGTTAGTCGTGTTGAAGAACTCAAGAAAGGGGAAAACGATTCAAGTACACACCATGTCTTGGGAGAACACGCCATGTGTATGGGGTGTTACGCAACTAGGGTTGGTAGGAGTACACGACCTTGTGAAGGCATAAAGGATCATACCGTGTAGGGATCATACACACTGTGCATCCTTAATTTTAAAAACTTGAATTATTTCCTTCTCCTATTCCTTTCTTGAGCTTCTAAGTTTCAGTCCTTGATAATCCTGAACTAAGGTGTGCACTTGACCTTGCAGAGTCATTCCACTGTGACTTCCTCCGATTGTATGCCAGATTTAGGGAAGTGACCAAACACAAGACATGGTTGATTATGAACTACCGATAGATCCTCCAGTCGTTCCTATCTTGGAACTAGCCATCATTCTAGACACAGGTGCTGATGCACCATTCTGAGAAGGATTTAGGATGTTTATGCAGACCTTCTAGGGAGTACCACATCATGCCCAGTCTATGGAAGAGTTGACATGGGTTTATCTATAGAAACATTCTCACACATTATTAGGGGATGGAGGACCTCAGGCTGCAGAGTCATGGTTAAAATCCATGTTGTCTATCTTTGGGAATCTCAAGACGCCTCTAGAGACGAGGGTGAAGCTCGCTACGCATATGATTTTGGATTATGCCAAGAGATGGTGGGATGTGATCTCATAGTCATGACGCCAGTAGGTTATTGCTTGGGATGAATTCTAGTGTGCCTTCTATGATGACTTCTACTCGGAGACTTTGAGATCCAATCGAGCCTGAGAGTTCACGAGTTTGAAGTAGGGTACTCTCTCCGTCATGGAGTATTCTTATTGATTCAGAGTGCTGCAAAAATTAATACCTATTCTAGTGGGTGATGTGTTTTTTATAGAAAGGATGTTTGAGGATGGTCTTAGGCATGACATCTGATCTCCTGTGAAAATATTCAGGTTGACTTCCATAACCCCTATAATCAACCAGGCACTCGTCACAGAGCACAATATGAGGGATTCTTGGGCTGTGAGATAAGGTGGATCGAAATTTAGAGTAGGTACCCCTCCGACTGACAGTAGGAAGCAACGTAATGAGTCTACACGTGGAGATCCGAGGAAGCATGATACTTCTAATGGTAGCCTAGTGCTGTGATACCAGTGTGGGAAGAGTGGGAATATGAGGCCGCATTCCCCAAGAGACCCAATTGAATGTCGATCTTGTAGACAGATGGGTCATCTTCAGTATTTCTATTAGATCTTATCACCAGCAATAGGTGACAGGGGTTCGTCTATGACTCCTCATTCAAGAGCAGGACCAACAGTTTCTCACCAGTCTGGGAACTAAAGTTCTTATAGCAATTCAGGATGAGGTTAAGGTCATGGCCGTGGTAGTCATTATCAGGGATTTCAGTGAAAATAGGGTGGATCAAATCAAGGTGGTGAGGTAGGGTCATAGGGCCGTGGTATAGGTCAGACTTTTGCAGTGGAGTAGACCCAGCAGAATTAGGATCCTGGACCCTCTACAGTTAGAGGTACTATTCTAGTTGACTCAATTTTAGTTTTTTCACTTTTCGATACAGGGTCTTCCCATACTTTCATATATGTTGCTGTTGTGGAGATCCTTGGGCGATGCATGTTTACATATACTGATGTATTGACGTTGTACACACCGTTTGGGGCTAAAACAACTAGTGTACGTTAGTGTAAGGAGTTCCCTCTTAAGGATGACATATGTCACTTCTTATAGGACCTCTATGTATTTGATATGACAGGTTATGATTTCATTATCAGAATGGATTGGTTGGTTCCCTTGTTGGCTGTGGTGGACTACTATCACTGTAGGGTGAGTTTCACATCACCATATGGTGGTTAGTTTCTATATAAGGGAGAATGGGATATCCAGGTGAGTAGAGAGGGACCCAAGCATCATGGGTTGGGAGGATTTACAACCCAAATAGCTAGTCTGTATCTGGATGACTATGGGACTTCACCGATTTACTTTTCTCCAGTGGTAAATCATTTCAAGGATGTCTTTCTAGAGGAATTTTCAGGGTTTCATCCAAAGTGATAGGTGGACTTTTATATTGAGCTTGTGCCAGGAGAAACACCTGTGTCCATTCCTCCTTATAGAATGACTGCACCATAGTTATAAGAGCACAAGAAGCAGTTAGAGGAGTTATAGGAGTAAGGTTTTATCCAAACCTGCACTTATCCTTGGGGTTCGCTTTCCCTATTTGCAAAGAAGGAGGATGGTACCCTCAAACTTTGTGTGGATTCTCCAAAACTGAACCAGTTTAGGGTCAAGAACCGATATCCCTTACCAAGGATCGATAATCTCTTTGATTATCTTCATGGAGCCTGAGTGTTATCAAAGATTGAATTGAGATCAGGTTATCATTAGTTGCATGTTAAACCATATGATATACCTCTAACATCAATTCAGAGCATGTATGGTCTATTCGAGTATGCGTTTATGCCATTCGGTCTCATGAACGCATATGTAGTTTTCATGGCACTGATGGACCGAGTGTTCCATCCATACTTGGATTATTTCATGGTGGTTTTCATGGACAATATCTTTGTGTACTCTCACACTCAACACAACCTTCCCATAGATCTTGATATCATATTTATTACACTATGTGAGCATCAGTTATATGCTAATATCTCAAAATGACACTTTTGGATGGACCAAATTCACATATTAGGTCATGTTTTCTCCAAGGCAGGAGTATCCGTAGACCAAGAGAATATGAGAAAAGTAGTTTACTGGGAGGAACTAAAGAACTTATTTTAGGTACGAAGTTTTCTAGGGCTGGATGGTTACTACAGATTTTTCATACAGGACTTTTATTGCTTAGTAGTGCCATTGATGGGGGTCACTAAGAAGGGTGTGATGTAGTTATGGTAAGATTATTGTGAGTTATCCTTTTAAGAGCTGAAAGGGAGGTTTATTTTAGCACCGATACTAGTATTTCTAGATCTGTGCATGAGCTATACTTCAAACTGTGATGCATCAGGTAGCGGGCTGGGTGCAGTGCTTATGCCGGGGGAAGGCGTCTATATGAGTCTCACCAGTTGAGGCCACATTATAGGAATTAACAGACACACTATATCGAGTTGGCTAAAGTGGTTCATCCTCTGTGCTGTTGGATACATTATCTTCTGGGAGATCCTTTTTCGGTTTTCACTGACAACAAAAGTATCAAGTACATCTTCACTCAGCGCGATCTAAATTTGAGACAATTAAGGTGGGTTGAATACCTTCAGTCCTTTGACATTGATATTGCCTACACGTCTGGGAAAGGCAATGTAGTGGATGATGCATTGAGAAGGAGGACTTAGATACATGCAGTTCAGGTGGAGAGTAGTGAGTGGTAGCTTATGACTATATTCTATGAGATGCATTTAGTGGGGAAAATAGACTACGGTTGAAATTTGTTTTTTCTATAGCTGCTACCTCTAATCTTCCTGATCGGTTGAGAATTAGGTATTTATTAGACTCTGAAGGCCTAGTTCTATGGGAGAGTGTGTCAGGAGAGGGCCCTCTTCCTGGTTGAACCATAGTCGAGGATGAGATCTTGCATTTTTATGGGTGTGTATGGGTGCTAGCAGATATACGTGAGGAGCTGATGCATGATTTTTATTCTTCAGTTTGGGCAGTTCATCATGGTGTCACCAAGATGTATTGTGATCTACACCATTAGTTTTGGTGACAGAGAATGAAGAGGGATGTTTTAGGTTTTTTGATGAGGTGTTCCACCTATCATTAGGTGAAGGTAGAGCATCAACGACCAACATGGATTTTTCAGTTGTTACCCATTCCAGAGAGGAAGTGGAATGATGTCACGATGGAATTCATGAAAAGATTACCATGGTCGCCTCGAGGGAACGATGCAATTTGGGTTGTCATTGAAAGAATCATGATGTTTTCCCACTTCTTACTAATAAAGGAGACCTTCTGTGTGGATGAGTTGGTAAGGTTGTACATATGAGAGATTGTACGTTTACATGGAGTTCCGCACTCCATTGCTTCAGACAGGGATGCCCGTTTTACTTCTTGGGTTTGGAGAAGACTACATAGGGATTTAGGTACACATGTAATTTTGAGTACAACTTACAATCCATATATATATGGATAGTCCAAGCATATGATACATGTGACGGAAGACAGGATTTGGTAATGCATCCTAGATTTTGGAGGTTCTAGGAGAAACACATACCTCTTGTGGAGTTTTTGTACAATAACATTTTTCAAGCAAATATTTAGATGGAACCTTGTGAGGCTTTGTACTATAGGCCATGAAGATCACCCCTATATTGGCTAGAGTTAAGAGAGTCAGATAATCTGGGACCTCATCTTGTCTATGAGACCATGGATCAGATAGAGTTGATTCAAAAGAGGATGGCTATTGCACAGTCATGATTGAAGTCTTACGCTAATTGACAGGGATGACCTATGGAGTTCTAGGTCAGAGATCAGGTTTTCCTATGTATCGCACTGAGGTTGAGACCTAGGAAGATTATAAGATAGAGCAAGATTTTTCTACTATATGTTGGACTATTTGAGGTTTTGGAGAGAGTCAGACCGATTGCATATTAGTTGCAATTACCTCCGAGGTACCAGGATATGCATGACGTCTTCCACGTTTCTCATCTACGTCATTACTTATCAAAACCATCTCATGTTTTTCAACCCAAGGAGGTTGAGTTGCCGGTGGACACCTAGTTCAGAGATCATACTATCTAGATTGTTGATCGAAGCACGCATGTTCTCTATGACCAGTCAGTTCCTCTGGTACGGGTGCTATGGCAGCACAAGTGAGTACATGAAGAGACTTGGGAGAGGGAGGCTGATGTATGATCCTAGTGGCTAGATATGTTCAAGGATTCTCTTCTTCTCCACCTTCTTAGAGAAATTCATGGATGAATTTATTTAAGGGGAAGTTTTTAAGAACCATGATCTTATTTTCAGGTATGGACCCTGTTTTTTTAGTGTTTTGATGAAAATAGGATAATCTGAAAATTTAAGAAGTAGATACTATGTAATTAGGAGTACACATCGTGTACCCAGTTATTGTAGGTGATCATGTACTGGCTGTGTAACGATTGAGTACTTGGATGTGTGGGGTGACCGAGAGACCACCTAAAGAGGGGCCCGATAAAGGATTATACACGCCATGTAATTTTCAAAGACATGCCGTGTAGTTTTTATTTTATTTCATTAAACAGACTGGAGAGGCGTGCCATTCCCAGATTCCTCTTCTTCTAACCCTGTCTCTTCTAGGAGTGAACGAAGGTGACGATTCTTCTCCAAGCCCCCAACCTGCCATCCATTATCCGAATCAACCACTGTTGATTGTGTTGTAAACTCCACAGTGAGTTATTCCTTATTCCAGAGACTCTTCTCTTGATTTATCCTCTTGTCTGAGATATTCAAGGATGTATTTTTTAACCTTTTTTGTAGATCGACAATGTTCTAGGATTATTTAAGGGCCAATTTTCTAGAGTTTTATTCGTATAACACCAAGTTAGGTGGTTTGTGCCTTTCCATAGTTTTTCTTTGAATCATATGTGAAAAATTTCCCAATACCCTAGTTCGGGGTATTACTTGATTCGGAATTTTAACCCTGTAATGCCTGATATTCCTTGATTTCTTAAGTTAGAGATCTTGATTGAGTATAGGGTATATTTTCAGTACTATGTATGTGTTTTCCATGTTTGATTGTTTTGGGCGTTGGGTCTGGAACTGCCTGTTAGGATAATTTTTTTCCATTTAGAGTGTTGTTAGGATGGAGTGATATTATCTGATATGCTTTGTTGCTATTTATCCAAGTAGTAGATTGTGATTTAGTTTGGCTTCTGGATATCGTTTGTGCACTATTGACTTATATAGGGTTGTGGGAACCTGCTGTAGTTAGACCGTAGGGGAAATGGATGCTAAGGGCTTTTCCAGAGGGTATATTATAGTTTTCACATTGTGAGACCGTAGGGGGGATGGATGTGAGTGCTCCCTAAAAGTGTATTTAGTTCCACGTTGCAAGAACACATGGGGAATTGGGCATTCAGTGCTTCCCCAGAGTGTTTGTAGTTTACAGATAAAAGACCATAGTGGGAATTGATGGTGAGTGCTTCCTTAGAGTGTCTTTGGTAAGCTGAACCAGAGGGTTTTGACTGTAATAACTACCTAGAGGGTTGTTTGAGATTGTTTGTTTGTTTATTTAATAAATGTAAATGAATGTATTGGAAACTATAGGATTTTTTAATTTTGATTACTTCCTTGTTTATTACTTCATTTTTCATATTATCTGCCACATATATTCAATGACAGTTAGGCACAAATATTTGGGAGGTTGCCTACTGGGATTCATCTGACACCCTGTTTTGGTCATGATTTTGGGACCAAAAAGATTATATTGATATAGGTATAGATAAGGGAAATATCCATTATACTTCAGGTACTTGATTGCTGTGGAGTTGGGGGGCATGTGACCAAGCTGATGCTTGCGATGCTGAAGAGTTGTTTACTTGTTTTTCTTTGTACTTTGGTTTAGTACTGTATTCCAGCATTGTGACTTGTTTGGATGCTTTCCTAGATACTTTTGACATGCATAATTATTGATATATATAAATGCTACAGCTGTTTAGTTACTTCCAGTCTTCCTTTTTTTATTATTGTATGGTATTATTACTATTTCTGCTACTGTTATCTGTTTCTTTCTACCGCGTTACTCTACCAATGAGGTCATAGTTTCCCCAATGTCAAATCCCAGATCCTCACTGATAGTTGGTAGCATATGGAATTTGGGGAAATGTGCTTGAGGCCATGTGACCAACAAGGTATGGGGAACCTCTGACCGACACCTGGAACTGGGACATTACAATGTGCCCTTTATAAGTGAGGTGGGAGAAAAACTATTAAATATTAAGAACATTGAAATATAATAAGGTAACTCTAATGGGAAAGTGGATCAAATTGAATAAATTTTTAATATGTGTTAATATAACATCTATATAAATTTAAACATTATAATTTATAAAGTTATTAGGTTATTTTGACACTTATCTTTTTTGTTTTACCCCTCATTAATCCGTTTTAACTTTTATTATAGACATAAGTTTTTTTACCATGGTTAGAATTCATTATAAAAAATTAATTTTTCCTAATTACCTATATAAATTACGATAATTATAAATATGTAATCTATTTTTAAATTTTTAATTCCTTGATTTTTTATAAATTACTTTTAATATAATTTCATAAAATGCAACAAAAAATCATTTTTCAAAAAATGTTCATTTTAAGCATAAAATTGATATTATACCAATATCATGTATAATTATGATTCACATTGGATTAATTGTATTTAATTAAATAAATTAGAATAATTTTATTTTTAAATAAAATAAATATACAAAGGGACCTTTCAAATTCCTTATTAAAAGAAAATAATGAAAAGTATTTTTATTTGAATAAAATCATCACTTAGAATTTAAAAATGTCAAAAATAGATTTATTAGTTAAAAATTATATTTTGAAATTCATTATAATATTTCATAAATGTATATTTATTCTATAAAATGGTTTTATACACTTTCAAGTCATTATTAAATGATTATAATTTCATAGAATTAATATTATTATAAAATAGATATTTTTCACTATTCACACAAAAATACACTATTTCTAAAAAATTTAAAAAAATTCACCCTAATGTAATTTTAAAATTACGAATCAAAAGATAACATTTAATTAATAACATTAAAATTAATTAATTTTTTATTTTATATTTTAATCCCATTCTTTAATAAAACAATTTTCATTATGTTACAGTTCCTTTAGAATGAAATAACAACTTACTATAATTGAATATTGAGTGTTACATCCATGATATTTACATGATTTAATCAACCTATTTGGACACTGAAATAGATGAGTAATAAAACATTTTATATGTAATTGACACTTTTAGACTTTCAAATCATTTAAACCCCCACTCTGCCAAAACACTCCCTTTACGCATAAAGATCTTTCAATGGGGTGGATAATTCCTCAAAAACATGGATATGGTGTGGCATATTCACTATGATTAAATAACCCTTGAAACTCTAGTGGAATTGAAATTAAACTAATAACTACTATGGTGGGATCCCTTTCACTATGATGAATTTCTTTGGTGTCCCACATTGTGACATTTGTGCTTCGATGTAGTACTCATATTTGAAATGGCAATAACCTTTACACAAAATATGAATCAAATTAATAATTATTTCATATTTTATATTTACCTTTACATAACCTTTAGATTTAAACATTGGCCCATACATAGCTTCCTAGTTACCATTAAATATGTTTTCCAAATGCATCCTATGACACAACCTAAAATATTTCTATATAACACATCCCTATATACCATTACGTAGGTCACCCAAATGAATTTGTGTACCTTTATATAGGTCAAGGGACTACCATTACACTTAAATTAATACCCTCTCATATTACCCCTATAGTGTATCCCAATTTATTTTTATATAATATATTTATATTAATTGAATGATCCAGGATGTAATGTCTAGCTTTGGTATGGGAAGCTTCAACCAATATCATCCTATAGTGAGACCTCATGCATCATGACATCAAGCCCTTATTCTAGGTTGATTTATTCTTTATCAATATCCAACATTCTTAAATTAATCTTTATAAGTAATTTTCAAGTGAACACAATCCATAAAAAACACCAAAGGTATTTTTTCAAATAAATAGTAATGCTAAAAGTATATGAGACATTGGATCAAGAACATATATTGAAATACATGATGGATGTAACTTCTAAATTATATGAAATCTCATTCATGTATTTGGTTTCTATTTTTAGAAATACATTGATTCTTTTTCATCATGTAACATCGGTAAAGACTCATTTTTGGAGTTCTCCATGATAACGTTTAATATCACTTTACGAGTATATATGTTACTTTCTAGATCCAAAAACCACTACAATCAATATTTATAGACTCTTATTCTTAGTATGTTGAATAATTTATCCATGTATTTCATTGAGAATAATTTTCCCAACCATACCATTATAGAGTATAAATTAAGGGTGTAATTTTCAATTATTAGTAATCAATTCACATATAACACCAAACATACCATTTAAATCCCACTAATCTATTTGTGTACACAAGAATAATCTAGGTTCTTGGTGAAATAAAACACTTTTTTTGAATCATTAATAAAGATTCTCCCACTATACGAAGCTTTCTTTTATATATATTATTCTTGAAACATATATACCTTAGAAACATAATTTTTATCCTCAAACCCATTAGGATGTATTATATTAATTTGTTCGCCTAAATTCTTAATAATGAAAGTGTTTTTGTAATCCATTCAATATATCTCATAATCATATTGAATAACTATATAAAGTAACATCTAAATTTAATTTATCATCATTTTAGAAAAAATAGTCTCTTAATAGTTAATACTATAAAGTGTTTTATAACCATTTTTACCAATAGATATTTATAGGTAGAAAATCTACCTTTAATGTTGGATTTATTATGGGAAACCCACTTATACCCTATTATATCACCCCTTTTTGTGTATGTAACTAGTTCTAAACATGGTTAGTATGCATTGATTCCATCTTATATTTCATGGACTCTAACCATTTCATAAAATCAGTAAACCCATTAGCCTATTGATAGTTAGTAGGTCAATTCTCTATGAAAATTACATTATCATAAATTTCCAAAAGAAATTTATATCTTTTAATCTCATTAAAAATACTACCCTACCTTTAAAGTTCTTATGTAACCCAAGTTAAATCTATTTCTATAGCCTATTATGGAACTAGATCACTTACCATCTCAGGAAATATTTTTGTTTGTTTGTCTTGAACATCTCAAAGTTTAATTTTCCTTCCAATTGTCTCTTGATTAAAATATTAATTATCAAAGAAAATACTAAATCAATACTCGGGCACTTTTTTTCTAATGAATTATATATATAATAACCCATCCATTCCATGGGATAACCAAAAGAGGCATTCAATTGATTTATAGACGAGTTTTTATTCCATATGTTGTACATATAATTCTAAACCCAATATCATATTAGAAGAAAAATTAGAATGTATGACAATATGTATCTCATATGGTGTCCTTATAACTACCATATATATAATCTGGTTTAGTATAAAATTTTATTATTCTAGAAAATATCCACAAATGATATAGAAAAATTATATAGAATCATCATCAATTAAACCATATCCAAATTGATATGATTTATCCTCTCAAACACAACATTCCACTAGGGAATTTTGGGAGTGAGTTATCAAAAAATTACACAGTATTAGACAAGATCAGTCAATTATAGTATTTGGTATTCAAAACCTAAATCTTATTGGAGAATCTTAATACTTTTTCCTAGTTTTTCTTATTTTATTTTTGAATTCTTTAAAATATTAAAATGTTTCAAAAACTCATCTCAAGAGATTATTTAAGTCATCGGTAAAGTTTATAAAATACCTATACCCACCACTTTATTGCATACTCATTATTATATATATAAAAATATGTATTAGGTTCAATATTCTATTAGTCCTCACACTATAATATCCTTGTCCCCTTTAACCTTAATATTAACCGAGTCAGTATGACACATCACTTTTGGAACAGTGCCACAAAAAAAAGATCCTACTTTCTTTCAGAAAGGATTTAATCCATGTAATGGGGAGATTAGAACCTCAGTTTCAAAACCATCCAATATTATTAAATATTTTAATCATAAAAAATACATAAATGTTTAATATGGAATTATTGTGGAATAAAAACCACATAGTACTATAACACATTTTGTAATAAAATTAACCCATGGTGAGAATATATTAGTTATAATATACCATATTTCCCTTAATGAGTTAATCAGTTCATATAAGGATATAAAAATAAAAAAAATTATAGTTGGAAACTCCATCGCTAACCTGGTCCTCAGTCTAACCTCATATCCAACTCATATCCTTTTCAATATACTCCTCATCAGAACATTATCATAGGGCCCTTTAACCTCACTATTAACTTAACATAAGAGTTTCACATCCACTGAGGTGAATGTTCATGGTGTGAGTATAAAAATCAATCGACAACCACCAATGAACTGCCAAAAATACACCATTATGAATATATGAGAGCGAGTATGAAAAGAATTAAGAAATACTTAACAATAAATATATAACACATCAGCTAATTTATTTTTTACTAATTGGGATTCCATGATTCTCAAACTTTCCAAAATTAGAAAGTGTTGGTGAATTTATACATGTCATATCTGAAACCCATACCATGGAGGTTCCTCGATCACTAAATTACCCAACCACTAGTGATAATAATTCGAATTATGGGAGAGGAATAACATAACCAACCCCATGAGAAATAACTATACTATATATTAAGTGACTCACTTTTATCCTCCTAACAACTAAACATAGTTGGGGGAATTCATCTAAATCCTTAGAGGGGTATGTCATAAATATATCCCTTAGTAAGAAATCCATCTTGTGGAACCATGATAATAGAAGTTATCCTACATAATATCCAAATAAATTGGGAATTATTTACACCATGGGTATTTCATTACTCACCATTGGACCCTAAAATATATGGCTATAACATAGGTATTCCATCAACCTCTTTAAATAGAATTTTTAAAACTATAGGAATGGAACCCAGTGGTTGACCAGGTTCATCTTCATAGATCTTTTCATGCACTCACCATCTTACTTCAGTTTATATTTTTAGTGTTTTATATTTAAATGAAAGTATGGGAAATGGGGTTGGTCCATGTTTTTTGAAAATAATCATTAAAAAACAATAAATGAAACATAAGTGTTAGTGAGAATATTAAATATACTTCTAGAAATATCATCCATAATTTACTCTATCATTATATTCTTTAATTTTCGAACTCATTATTACCTAGTGTGTGGAATCAATATCATTCATCCATAACACACCTTTATTATTGATTTATAGGATCAAAATAATCACTCAATCATATGAATAACAAGTCTATACCTATTTTTTGATTGTTAGCTAAGTAAATCCATAAATCATGTGGATTATCTAGAACATCCAACATCTTATACACCTATATTTCACCTCAATAAAGTGAGAATCCAATTTGGCCAATCCATGGTCTTCCGAACCCTTATATTTAAACAATGAAAACTCCAAGTCAATAATACTTCACCCAAATCCACTATATGATAGAAGGGTTAATTTGGGGAGGCTATTACTCAAAATTAAAAAGATAAATAATAGAGATAATAAGAATAAATCAAACCTACTGTTACATACATTAAAATATCTCCAGTTCCTCCTCTGCTCTGGTAGGAAATTAAACCAAAATGGAAAAGGTTTAAAAGCATAAATCAAGATTTAATCAAAGGTTCTTTACATTGGGTTAACCTAAAAATGGTACAACCTTTAATTTTTATGAATGTGAGAGGTGTGAGGGAAAAAACATAGAAAATGAGAGAATAAAAATAAGAAAATTCTACTGTATTGAAAATTACAAGCTACAATATTATTAAAATGAAACTATAGAAAATAAATAAAACCCTAAACTACAGTATGTAATTTAACGAGGGACATGAAATTTGGAACAATAGGACCTGGATAAAGGGAGGTTATACCTAATTTTATATTCCTTACAATAGCCCCTAAAGCATTTCTTTATGTATAGATGTGATCCATATAATATTGACCAAGAGTTGTGATAGTTCCACATATTATGTTTCATGATCCTTCTCAATTTTTTATTCCCCCATGATTTGTTGTCTACGATTTTTCTTGGATGGAAGCCACATGTAAATTTTATTCAAATGTTTCCAAATATGGTTAGATAGTGGTTAGATATGGGTTGTATTATTTTTTCAAGGAGGTCATGTGAATTTTGATATGATAAAAAACTACAACGCATCTTATAGAACATTTAAAGTGAATAAGATATGTTAAGGAAATACCTGGAAGGTTAAGATGGTGTTATAGGGTTAAGGTTACATTGGAACAGAGTTAAGAATATGTTAGGGTCTATGAGTTCATTGGTAGCAGTTATGAGTAAATTATAAGGTTAAGGTTACATTAGATAATGTTAAGGCTATGTTGGTGGTTAAGATTACATGGATGGAGGGAGAAGGCTATATTTCATGAATGGATGATAAAGTAACTATAATTTCATAATTTGATAATATGATACGCAAAAATTAATTTTATGCACTGTTTTATAATCATGTGTCATGTATCAGAGTTTCACATGTCAAGTGAGTTTCTTTAAAAGGTCGGGCATTGAGAGGAATCACTCAAAAATTAGTTTATAATGACTGATTACTTAAGCTTTCTCACCACAACACCTCCTTTCCTATAACCATTTATATGAACCATCCCATTACTTTTATGCCGCTAAATAATTTCTCACTCTTGGCATGTCTCAAATCTTGTACCGACTTTCCCTTGTATGGTTTTTATGGGCCTCTGATAACTAGTCTAGGTTTGAGCCCATTTTTTCAAGGAAAAATATATTTTTTCATAGTAATTTTTCATAACCTCCCTTTTTCTCAAACAAAAACCTAATATAAAAAGTGTTTTCTATATCTTTTTAAGCACATAAAAATTATTAAGCCATTAAAATTCACTTTTTAGGCCATTTTAAATTTAACTCAAAAATTATTCTAAAATAATGAAAATATGATTATTTACAATATATTATTGAAATGGTGGGAGATAATATCGATAAAATATAATTTAAATTATATGAAATTATATGTTCAATTACTCCCCCACAATTATGTCTTTTTTACTCTGTGAAAAAATATATCTAAAACAATGTTCATAGAAGAATCAAAAGTGAGAGAATTTTCCAAGAATAATTTAAAAATTAAATTCATCATGTCTCATTTATAGAATAAATTTTCAATTTATTTTTATTCTATCGAATTCAAATTCCATCAAAATTACATTTATTCACCCATGAAACAAGTCACAAGAAACCCCATAAGGAATTTTGTTTCTTATCTCAAAATAATTAAATTTATAACATAGGCTTGGTTAAATCCTAACCTTTCCACACAAGTGGAAAATAATAATTTTCCAATCATGAGGATTCATTTAGGGTTATGGTTAGTGGGATTAATGTGAGAAATATAAAGTCATAAATATGAGGATTTTACTCTTAAAATACAAATAATGATCAATCATTAACAATGTAATGAAGATTCCTCACTCAAATATACCCTCAAATGATTAACCCAAACGAATCCAAATTTTTGAAACCAAGACACAAGTTACAAAATATCATGTTCAATGAAATAATGTTACTATTAATATTATTTCCATTTTTTATATAATATAATTTTTCTCCTTTTTATTTTTTACTTAGAGAATGTAGGATAAGCGAATAAATTTAACGAACCATTGTTCATTCCATTTTCATTTTTATAAAGGTCATAAATTTTATAAATGTGTATGTATAAGTATTCAATTCCCATTACCCTTTTACTATTATTATTTTTAACTTTTTTATATAGTAAAAAATTTAATAATAATTGAATACATGACTTGTGGTCCTTCCCTAGAAATTAAACTCCACCTCATATTCCCATACAATGTAACTCATCCCCAAGATAACAAGTGAAGTAACATGATCCCCCCACAATAATTTTGAACAATTATCATACAATGTAAACAAGTGTTATTGTAGGTAGGGAAATAAGTTGAAATATGGGTAAACTATAAAGGATTTCATGGATAATATGGTCTTAATAATGGATAATGTAAGGGTAGGCCTAATGAGTCAAAATAAGGCTTTACTGAAAAAGAATTACCTCAATCATGCAAGTATATTTGTTTAATACTAATATATTTGATCAAGGATAAAACCATGTTATAGATGAAAAAAATAATAAAAGTTCACTCAAGAATGGAGGGTACTAGTAAGAATAATGAAAAATAAATCTAAATACCTCTCCGGTTCACTATAAAAAGGCGGTATTTAGCCACTATTTTAACCTCCACTAAATGATTCATGACATTTTCAAAAAAGAATCACCAATTTGTGTGTTTGAAATCATTTTGGTGTACTTTATAAAATTATTGTGAATCATTTAATTGTAGTTTTTTATGGTGAGTTTTATTTAATAATTATGTTTTGAATTATTTTTTTAGTTTTTATTATAAATATTTTTTAAATTTATATATTTTTTAATTATTTAAAATATATTTTTGATTTATTTACCATTTAATTTATACTTATTATAATATTTTTTTATAAATGGAATATAAAACTTCTAAAAGTTAACCAATATTTACACTACTCCCACTCATTCTTACTTATCTATCGAAGTACTAAACCCTCCACTAAATGTATTTTCATGTATTAATATGTCAATATATGTTATCTGACATAGGTATTTCAACCTTTTTATTCATAGAATATTAAATTCCCAAAAGGTCACCCATATTTGCATGACTCACACCCATTCTTGGTCAACTCTCTAAGCATTAACCACTCCATTGAATAAATTTACACATAATAATATGTCAATAATTAATATTTATTATATTTGAAAAATAAAATACATTATATAAGTAACTAATGAATATAATTAAAATTCATAATAAATTAATAATTTTAAATAATTGTTCATTATTTTTAATAAAATTTTTTAAAAACAATTAATTAATTAAATAATTGAATAGAAATTATTTAATAAATAGTAATTATTAATTAAAACATCATTAATAAGAAATAATAAATAATAAATAATTAATATTTTAATATTTAACATTTAACTAAAATTTTAAATAAAATAAAATTTATAATTATTAATAAATGATAATTAATAATTAAAAATTAATAATTAAAAATTAAAGGTTAAAAATTAAAAATTAAAAATTAGGAATTAAGAATTAAGAATTTATAATTAATTTTGTTTTTAAATAATTAAAAACTAATAATTGTAAACAATTCAAAATTAAAATTAATAATTAATAAATAATTAAAATTTCAAATAATAAATATTAAATAATTATAAAAAAAATTAACAAAAATTAAAAAAAATTAAAAAAAGTTTTTAATTATTATTTTTTAAAAATTAATTAAAATTAATAATAATTATTACTTAATATTAGTTTCATATTTCTTATATAAATACCCTTACTAAAATTAAATGAAAAATAGAAAAAATTCATATTTAGCGATAGTTTTAATCGCTACTAAAAACAACTCCTAAATGACATTATTTTTCAATAAACTCTCAGAAATTGGAGGTAGGTTTCTAAAACCACTATTGAAAAAATAAAGACAAAAAAATTAGCAGTGATATTGAATGGCTTAATACCAACTGATAATATGAAACCAAACTATGATCTCAACAATTTATGTAATATCAAACATGAACAAAAAATATACACAAAATAAAATTGCCCTAATGATTCTGACTCCTACTCTAAATGATCAAAATCTAAAAAACATGTAAAGTCAATCTTGATCTATATTCTCTCTAGAAAATTTGTAAAAATAATACATAAAATTAGGAGAGAGTTTATAAGTATACTCAATAGTCTCCTTCATAGAAACTCTCCTGTTAATGTGGTAGAAACATACAAATGTCTTAATTAATTATCAATGAAACTAACTTGTTACCTATCTTAGGTTGACTTCAATCCAAACCACACTGAGGCTCACTCAAAAAATATGCACATGAGTAAAATAATATAGTAACCATAAAAGTATATATATCAAGAAGTTACCCTGAACCCACTTCCCTAACAATATAACCGTCTTCAAATACAAACCACATATGTCTTGGCACTCCCGTACCTTCCATTTTCACATACCACATCTTCACACTACATTATGACCACAACCACATAACCCAAAAAAAATCTCATAACCACAACCATATCAAACATAACCACTGCCACATAATATATAATCATATCCACATATCACATACCACTAGATAATCACATCACCTATACCTCACCACATAAATTCGACATGCCATCATTATATAAATGCACTATGTCTAAAAGAGAGTGAATGAGTAGTAAACCCTCAATATCACCCACATATTGGATATTTGGGATATACCAAGAACCCAAAAAACTTATATGGGCATTAGTAATGTTACCCAACCCAGGCGGGGCTATGTGAAATAAAAAAATACAATGGATATATAATTATATCACAATCCCAATCTTGGGTTCACTTTCAATCACTAAATATCTAAAATCATAACTCAATTCCACATCAACATTTCCACACAAAAACATCCACTTCACATTCAGACACATAATAATCATATCAAAATTAATATAACAACCATATAAAAACAAAAAAAACCATAAAACGTTTTCCAACACATAATTATTACCAATTTCAACATTACTTATTTATCTACCATGATTATTCATTAGCTCTATACATTCCAACAACTACACTTCCTATTTCACTTAATTTATATTTTAATTACCAGATAATATTTCCCCTACTATAATTGATCACATTTGTCACTTTTTTTATTCACTAAAACCCATTTATATCCCCAAGAATCTTCGAGCCACTAACCACATCAACCCGGTTAAGACACCACAATTATAAACCACTAACATCCCCCACTATATCCCCCATCATTACCAATTCTTTTAACAAAAAACTCAAGGCATAAAAGGAAAATAAATAACAATAACATTCTTTATCTCTTATAATCCATTTATTGATTCATGAATAATATAATAATATAAAACAACCAATTCCAGGTTCCCACTTCTTTAATTAATTTCCATCTTAAATTATTCAATCGGGTTAAAACAAGATTCAACTGATCAAAAATAACAATATTAAATTTTATCAGAATTCTCAGTGTAAAAACAAACAACAACAATATAACCAATAATAATTAAATCATATAAAAAAAATAATTAGACTCACTTTCCTACTAATTTAAACCCAATTGGATTATCTTTAGTTAAGAAAATTTAATATCTTTACCCAAAGAAAACAAAATCATGACAATTATATATAAAAATATTAAATAAAGAGGGAGAATCTTAATTTTATACCTCAATGAAGCTCAAACAATCACAATGAAAATATTAGAAAGAGAATAAGATCAAACACTAATAAACCTAAAACGATCCTTCATCAAAACTATATCCACCCCAACACATCAAACCTCTTTCAACTCAACACCCCAAATATGACTTAGGAACCTCAAGAGGGTATAATAGAATAATAAGAATAATAATAATAAGAATATAAATAACCAATTAAGAATAAACTCAAACAATTTGAATATGACCTCTTAGAAATGAAAGAATAAAATATAAAAGGAACATTATTCATGGGAATAAAGGAAAATAATAAGGGTTACAATAACATATATGAAATAGGAGTAAACAAATATAATTTTAGATATTTTTTTAATTTATAATAAAAAATAAAAACTTTATAATCATGGTGTAAATATCCACATCTTGGTGAAATTTTGATTGGTCAACTGAGCCTCTAAAAACCATGGTACAATCACACTTATCCATCCCTCATAAATCAGGACTTAGGACCATAAAATATCAATATTACTAGAGGTATTAATGGAACAATTATTCTTATTACATCATTGTGGTTAGACTTTATACTTTCATGGTAAAATCCGCTCCCTCCTCTAATAACACAACTATCTTTACACTTTAATTCGAAATATCCCAAAAATTTATAAGTTTAAATGTTTAACATAAAAACTCAACACAATCATCCACCACTTCCTAATGAAATACCAAAATATCATGGAATAAGGAATTATAATGTAATATAATTCATCAAGATGTAATTACATAAACTATTATATAATGACCAGGATGTAATTTCTTGTAGTAAAACTTCTGTCCCCACATTTCTCAGTATAAAATAATTGTATAATTATAACATGTTATGATATTATTTTCTTGTATAATGAAATTTCATCTCAACTCAACTTTGCTTTTATTTTTCATCTCTAAATTCACCCCAACACTTCCAACACATCAAAAACACTAATTAGACGGCTAGGAAAATATAAGACTCTATATAAAATTCCTCTCAAATGATTCTGATTGCATATAATCAAACAAAAGCTAAAAAAGAACAAGGAATCTGAAAATTAAAATACCCCATAAATTACATCTCAAATAAGGATTTTATCATTGAAAAAAACACACACAAAACACAAAATAAAGAGGAAAAACTTCAATTATATAAGAAAATACCAAATATCAATATTTTTATAAGAGTCAAAACTCAAATAAATTTTGATACTATGAACACATATGTGAATATTTCACAAATTCATATTCCTACAAGATATCACACATCCTTAAGACATAAAACAAATGGATGAAACATCCTCTTAGAACCTTCTCTTAGTGATCCTAATCCTCTATCAGTTTCTCTATAAATGTCACATCCTAATCAATATATAACTAGCCCAACCAATGACATGGGTGTTATCATGAGTAAATTTTTGAAGCTGCAACCCATGGGAAATTTTATGAATCCACTCCAAATATGAAGGAAGATCCAACTGATATTCCACATCACTATATCACTCTAATTACTCAAAAGGTATTACAAAAAAGAGAAATCCCACTACCCCTATTTAACCTAAACTACCGATAATGAGGTGATGCCTTTAGAAACACATTATTTATGACCTAAAAACCCAGAGGTCTCATTATTTTATTAGTATATGAATTCATACAGTCATGAGAATCCTTTATCTACTCATTAATCACATAAAATTTCTTTTTTCATGCACTTTATTGAATCCTGTCAAATAATTGCTAACTATTAAACTTTGTTATTATAAAATATATATAGATATAGTCACCTATGAATTACCTAAATTAAATAAATTATAATTGATAATTAGTAGATATTATTATTATAATAATTAACTAAATGATACTCATTCACCCATGAACCTCTAAAGTCTAGAATAATTTCACATAACATGTACTCAATTGTTTTAATTATTCACTACACCTTACTGTTTATATGAGGATAAAAATCGATTCTAAGGAATAACATTGGGAAAAAATAATAATGAATTCCCTTCCACACTCTCCTGGTCAAAAAATGATCTTGATTAAAAATGATCATCCTTAGAAACCCATAAATTTACACTACCTCCAACATAAAATTCCTTGCCAAAGCATCCACCACACTCAACTCCATAATAATCATGATATGATACAACATAATAAAATTATCCACAACCAAATAGAATTAATCACATCCATATAATGTTATAAAAACCAAATTTACAATTAAATCATAATGGGAAGTGGTTTAAAGTCAGACCAGTTGTATTGGTTAAGCCGGATGGTCGAACAAATTTTATTATTTTAGTCATCTTTAACATTATTTTATTATTTATAATATAATTTAATTAATTATAAATTATTTTATTAACTTATAATTATTTTAATGGTATTAAATTAATTATATTTTTACTTTAAACCATACAATTTTAATTAATCTTTTATACTCTTTAAATTTTCAGTTAAAATTATTATTTTTTCAATAAATTATCAAGTTATTTATTCACTAAAGTATTATAGATGTAGTGTCCCACATTGAGAATAAATAAAGTATTAAATTTTATCCAAACCAATAAATTAAGGTGATAGGTGATATTGTATTCGATATTGAAAAATATTGAAGTGTTTTAAGAATTTTTAACTTATAAAAGTGGGCATTGGGAGTTCATTATTCATGAAAAACATACTTGTTAAAATAATTTATGAATTATTAAATATATATTTAGCTAAATATATAATATACATATATAGATACATAAAAAATTAAAATTTCTCAAATTACCAAATAACCGATGGTGGGTTTGTAATTTAAAACTAAAATTTAGAAAAAATTAGTCATTAAAAATTCATGGTGGAAATATTCCCAACTCAACTCATTTTTTGATAAAAATAGGTGGATTGACCATTATTTATCTTGGTTTAGTGTTTAATAATATATATGGATACCAAAAATGGTATAAATTCTGTGAATAGATAGAAACATCCCTTGGTCGATGGTCCTACTAACCAGACTGTCCGGTTTGGTCTTTCTATTCAGACACATCACCCAACCAAGGTTTAAGGAAATTTAGTAATGCAATCCAATAATATATCCTAAAAAATAAAATACTAGATGGAAATCTATGTTTTCATTTCACTATATGATTGTAATACACAATTAAATGAACTCAAACATAATCATCTTTATATCATCCCACAAAAAAATACTATCTTAGAGCATGACACATCATAGATATACCTTGTTTTAAAATGAGAGGAGATCTTTAAAACTAACATAGAACCATATAAGAGCATCACACATAGAATAATAATCTTCAATGCAAAACAAATCCTAATCATAACCATACATTAACCATTCTTAGAGAATCTCCACGAAGGAAAATATCTCTCCACACCTCTACCTTAATATATCCCAATTAAGACCTCTTAAACTATTGAAATAAGGAATATTTCATAGTCACCTTGTATAACCAAAATCCATTGATAAATTTATCTATATTCAGATGAAAATTTTCAAGTTCCAGCACCATCATCCACTCTTCTCTAGGATCTAAATAATCTCCACCATTTGACTTCATGCTCAGTGTATCAACTACTACATTACCTTTCCCTAGGGTGTAAGAAATCTAAAATATATAATATGGTAATAAATACACCCATATTTCCTAACGGAAATTCATATCTCATTTAGTAAAGATATACTATAGGATCTAATGGTTTTTTAAGACCAAAAAAAACATACTGATAATGTAATAAAACCAAAAAATTAGAGAAAACACTATCAATGTAAGGTTGAGATCATGGTTAGAATATTTATTCTCATGAGTACATAACTACGAAGACCCATATGAGATTAAAACTATATTATACAATAGTAAAAAACCTAGAATAAGACTATAATCATCATAAGATACTTAAAATATAACTCCCCTAATGTAAAATGAATAATATAAGCATTAATTATCTTCTATTTCATGTATTTGAATGCCATGTGAAACTGAAATGTTGATACAATGGTCAGGTACTTATTGTTCAATGTTATAAAAATATTCAATTTTTGAATATTTTTTGAAACATTACTCATATAATAGCATTAATGAATAAGGAAAATATACTCTTTTGTAATAATATTTAAAGAGTTAATTCATACACCCTCGTGAGAGATGAAATGCCTAAAGAAATAAACCTCATAGATTTAAAAATTACACTTGTATAGAATCCCATACATGTTGTAGATCCCAATATAGGTCTCAAATTATCAACATGATCCATCCTTGATCTATAATATATTAGGATACCATCAGTGAACATAACCACAAACCGATATAGGAACTCAAAAAAAGTTCAACAGTCCTAGGGGAACAAATATGGTGTTTGTGAATATGAAATACATAATTATGAACTAAAAGTGTTCATAGAGACAACTAAATGTAGTATTTGATACAATTTCCTCCCCCACATTCATATAATGATACCTAGAACAAAAATTCATCTTTAAAAACCATCAAACTCTATTTAATTGATTAAACAATTCATAAATCCTCTAGATAGGATAATGGATTTTAATTATCACTTGGTCTAATTAATTATAATTGATTCAGAACTAAAACTACCATTGTAATGTACACCACATTAGAATGGGAATTAATAAGATGTCGGGTCATTATTTTATAAAATCAAAAGATGGATATCTTTTCAATTTTAACATGGATTGATAATTTGAGTTTGATAATGGATTTAAAAATTGATAAAAGGATAATTTTGAGATATAATTTTGTGTAAGAAATATCCAAAGTAGAAATTAGTGTATTAAGTGTATTGGATAAAAAAGTTTTATGGTAGTAGGGAGCTACCAAGACTCCATTTGTTTCCTTCCAGAGTTCTCGTTGGCTAAACAGTTGTGCTTCACCACTTCCATAACCACCAAAAGTTTGGTAAAAGTTTAATTTACATTTATGGGTTATTAATACTAACCACTTTAAGTGGATGTACTGATTGTAATTTAGAACTTATCTTTTTATATCCATTTCAGTATTTTACCTTCATATTGATCAAATAAAGGGCATTAATGTAACATATTGTGTTTTTATTTGAGTTAAAAATCATTTTAATTTAAGTTTAACTAGTTTTTTTTGAACTAATTTGAGTGCCTAATGAGATTACAAGAGTTGGGGGGGGAGCTATCTAGGGATTGTTTAGAGCCCAAAGGTCTGGTTATTGGAAAAGGTAGCTTGGATGCATGGTTAATTGAAATTGTGTGACCCAGGCTTCAAGGTTAGGAGTAATTATATAGGGTTGGACATAGATTACTAGATGGAACACTAATCTACCTAACCGTGCACCAAGAACCACATGCCCATGTGTGAATCTTAGATGTTTTTAATCGATTCATGAATCATGGTTTTCAAATGGTTTCCGTAACCAATCACATGAACTGCACATGTTCCCCATTGAGGCAGTGAAGGGTGCACTGTTGGCACATGGTTTACCCAACCGTATGACCCATTTCAAAGGTTGTAAATGACCATTTTCCCAATGTATTTAAATTTTTAACCCCTCTTTTTATTTTATTTCTCCAATAGATTTATCCTACTCTCGTGGAACTTATTCAATCCAAATCTAGGCTTGGATCCATATTCTCCATCCAAACTCAGATTCAAGTGTCGATCATCTCATTAGATCCATGCTAGTTATTTCTACATCCATATTACATATTTTTTTAAATTGTATTCATATTGGTGAAGTTATTTAGGTACAACATAATATTCCTCATTTCTAGGGTTTTCATACATTCTTCTTTTTTCTCATGATATGGACCGAACCAGAGGTCGATAATAGATGAGTGTTATACCATAGGTATATATTATGTGTTATTTATAATTCCCTTAATATTGGATATTTTATATACTTGTTGCTATTTTTCTACATTCCATACATTCTAGCGTTGTCTCTAAAATTAATTTAATGTCTTGATTAAATTATTGAAACCTGATTAGGATTCCCACATAGTTCAATTTTATCTTTTGAAGTTTATATCCCCAACCCAAACAACTCATGGGGAGTGTTATTATATCTTACATATGTTGTACCAACCCATTGGGTGAGTATGGGATCACCCGTTTTTTTGGGATCCTTGTTGAATTGAATGATAATTGAATGATTGATTAGGAGAGGAATTATGACCCCTTTTAAATGTTATTTTATGATGTTTAAATGGTTAAATTTTTAAATGGGAAAATATTAAATGAGTTGGGTGAACTCATAATAAGTGATTGATAATGAAATTTGTTATGAAAAGAGATGATGTATTGATAATGAAAGTGGATGCCTTGTACTCATTAAATATTGATTCCATTGGATTCCATGTACTTTTATACTCCATGGATCTGTATTGATTAAGGTAGTGGATCCCTTACAAATTTGTACTTATTGTATCCTGATTCCTTATGATTCCAAGTATATTTCTACTCATTGGATCTGAATTTCTTGGACTCACCTTGGACAAGCTTTGTGGACTTTCTCCTTGGGATCCACCCAAGTCTTCACTAAGTTTCCATTGATATGATACATGGACTCGATGAGGATACCTTGGTCATTCTTAACTTGGATCCAGCCCTTTCAGGTTTGACAATTGATGACACAACATAAGCCTCTATGTATGTTTATCATGCTTTATAGATATCCCATGTAAAGGTTTTTGATTTTGGTTGCTAAACTGGACAAAATAACACCTTCTTATCTATGCTTTATAGTTCTCCCATACCTATGGGTGATTGATTATTTTTAATGGGATCCATGTTTCAATGGATACGATCACATCAGTATTTAAAAACTAATTTTATATTACTGTTATACCTATGATATACTGCTCACTAATTCATTTTTATATTCACATATTGGACATGTTATAGACAATATTTGTGGTGGAATAATAAGTGTGATCTCACAACCTGTTCGGGGCACCGTTGGGTACCCAGAAAGATGTTATGTATATAGGTTGGGCCTAGGGAATGATCCCACTATTTGATGCTTAATTTTATCATTTCATAAGCGCATGGGATAACAAGACCAATATAAGTTTGTGATGTTAGCTAGATATAGTACCTTTTTGTGTCATTTTGTTCTTTTGATACATGTATTGTATGTGATTCCTATTTCCATGTATTTCTTAACATTTTGTGTAGATACATGACATGATCTTCATATTGTTCATGACAATAACTTTAGCTTTAATATTATTACAGTATTATAGATGTTATCTTTTACCTTGATTTATATTATCCATCCACTTATTTATTCACTTGTGATACCGATTTGTTTCTATGATCACAAGGGTGTAGTTTTCTCACTGTACCACTTTAGAGCATGGCTACTAATTTGTAGCCTTTAGCCTATGGGGAGGCATGCTTTAGTCCATGTGATTCACTGACTTGAGGAACCGTTTAGTGGCTTCTATATTGGGATGTTACCAAGTGTTATTAAATACTATTTCTTTACTATATTTATTATTTTGAGATATTATATATGTGATTATGCAGTATTGGAATTTGGTAATGAGCTGTTCATGTGAGTAGCTAACCCACATATAGGAAAAAGACAAATTTCTTGAAACGAGACATGTTTTTCTATATTTTTTCTATTAAAATTGATTTTATTCCATCATTGGGTTGAACACTTTATGTTTTATGTTCCTTATGATTATGTATTGTACTATTTCCCAGTGAGTTGACGACATTCCATCACAAGCATAATTTTAATAACCTTACATGATTCACATTCCATGTATATACCATGCCATAAGATGCATTTCTTGACTTCATGACATTTATTATGTGTGCCTTTTATTATTGAATTGTTATAGGCTAACAACTATCATAGGAAATTGAGAAACATAATCATTACTTAGAGTCCCTACCATAACCTAAATAGTTCTTTCCTACATAGGCTATATCAGACACCATATGTAGTCAATTACAGAACATTGATTAATGGACTATTGGTATCTTGGAATGGACCGTGTTATGGATGGGAATAAATGTATGCCACACTTTGGTCCCTAAGGTACTTGGGCCCTTATGGATCAAAAGTGGTGATCCAAATGGCTCAATAATATTTTTGGTACAACTGAAAATGGAATCTCACACATTCTATGAATAAAAATACAGTAAATCCATTAGCCCAAGGACTTGACCCTATGACCACGCCCCTAACCACATCCCTCTTGTACCACCCCAATCAAGAATGGGGGGCTAGATCCAAATGGTTTAATAATTTTCAGAAATTTATAATATAAATATGAATTTAAATTAAATTGGAATTATTAAATGGAAAGGTCACCACTAAAATGATTTTTCAATTTCACTGGACAATCTATATTCTAGGACCCATGATGTGAAGCAAAGAGATTGACCTGGGTCTAAATTGAGATTGGGTAGTAGGTAGTGTCTCTCGTGCACTTTATAATCATTCCTTTTACCCATTCCGAGCCCCAGGAGCAGGCAGAGGTGTGTGTCTTGTTTATAGAAAGGATTCAGCCTACCCTATACTTTTATATCTATGAATTGTTTTCTAATTGAATATTTTTTGAGATTTTTTGTTTTGAAATTCAGAGGCATTCCACCATGAAAAAATCTAGTCGTGCACCAGGATGTTGGAGACGACTATGATCTGAAGGTGGTAGGCTGTGGGACACTTGTAGAACCTCTAACAGTTCCTCTTACAACTTTACCCATAGTTATTAATATGGGTGTTGATTCCCAGTTCTGTGTGGGTTTTTTAAACTTTATGAAGATCATTCAGGGAACCCTATAGCCAGAATCATCTATGAAGGAGCTGACATGTTTTTTCTTACAGCAGAATCCTCCCCCATTTTGGATGAGGTCGGTCCACATGCTACTGATCTATGGATTGGGACTATGTTTTCTATTTTTGATCATACGGAGAGACCTACTAATAGAAGATTGAATATTGTAACATATATGATTCAGAGATAATATCAACACTATTGGGAAATTTTTATCCCAGATTATGTGCTTCAGGTTATGGTTTGGAGGGATTTCCAATCTAGGTTTTAGAACAACTTATTTCTCAAGACTTTGATAGATGAGTAGGATAATGATTTTATGTGTCTAGAGTAGGGAGTGATAACTGTTATGGAGTATTTATCATGATTCATAGTGTTTCATCATTTTTTCCTATTTATCTTGATGATGTTCTATAAAGTGTGAGATTCTTAAAGGAAGGTATCAAGAATGTCATTTTATCATAGGTCAACATGTTTCAGTTGAATACTATTGCTGAGATAGTGAATCAAGTGCTTATTCTTGAATTAAAGCTAAGCAAAGTTGGGGGGCGCAGAGTAGGTAAGTTCAGCCTCTCAAACCAATGGTTCAATGTTATCTAGAAAAAAGAACCATTTTAAGGATTCTTGTGAGGTTAATACTAGCCAGGGTGTGAGTACTATTATTTCTTTCTTCTATCATTAGTTTGGGAGATGAGGCCATATGAGGAGTCAGTTTTATAGAGACCAAATCGAGTGCCGAGCATGTAGAAGGATGGGCCATGTACAATGATTCTATAGGACCTTCCCTCTAGTAGTCAGTGGAAGGGGATTAACTCTAAATCCAGGTATAGGAGCAAGATTAATAGAACCGTGTTAGGTTAAGATCTAGAGTAGTGATGATCATTCAGGTAGAGGCAGTGGTAATGGATGAGGTATTCATGCACCAGTTATACCATGATAGAAGAGCGGGCCTAATCTGGGTAGTGAGGTTGTTTCATAGGGTTGCAGTTTATGCCAAATATATTTAATACAACCAACACATGAGGGGATGAGTGATGAGAGACATATAGTTATAGGTATGATCTTAGTAAAAGATACTCTAGTATCATTTATTTTTGATATATGTGAAACCAATTCAATCATATATATACCTATTGTGGAGATCCATGGGCTCTTTGGTTTATTTTATGATTGTGTTATGACTCGGAATACTCTATTGGAGATCAGAATAGAGGGTGTATGACTGTGCAGGGAGTTACCCCTTAAGATTTATAGGTGTTACTTCATATGGGATATTTTTCTTCCCATGATGATAGGGTTTGAAGTCACACCCAGGATATAAATTCTAGTTACTTATCATTCCAATGTTGAATATTATTCTTGAAGGGTGACCTTCATATCACCAGAGGGTGGTGTTTTTTCAAAATGGCGAATAAGATTACCATGAAAGTAGATATGGACCAAAGATTCATGGGATAGGTGGAATGAAAACCCAGATTTCTAGTTTATATCTTTATGATTTGGGATCATGACAGACTAATTTCCCTCCAGTGGTGGATCATTTTTGAGATGTTTTCCTGGATTAAGTTTCTTATTTATCTCCATTGAGAGAGGTGTAATTCTCTATTTAGCTGGTCATAGGAGTTGGATCAGTATCCATTTCTTTTTGTACTATGGATATTAATGAGTTTTAGGAGTTCAAGAGATGGATTTAGGACTTTGAGGAAGATGGGTTTATATAACCTAGTACTTCTCTATGTGGTTTACAAGTCCTTTTTTTGAAAAAGGTTGATGAAATACTTAAGCTATGTATGGATTACCAGAAATTGAACCATTTGATGGTTAATAACTGATATCCCTTAACTCATATAGATGATCTATTCAACTAGATCTGAGGAGCTAGGGGGTTATCTATGACTGATATGAGATCGGGTTATAACCAGGTATGTGTTTGACCTACAGACATACCTTATACACCTTTCTATAGTAGGTTTGGTCTATATTAGTGTCAATTTATGTCATTCAGTATCATGAATTCACTAAAATCCTTCATGGAACTGATGAACCAAATTCTATATCAATATTTGGATGTGTTTGTGGTGGTATTCAAAGATGATATCTTGGTTCATTCTCATAATCTCACAACCATGGAAAAAATGTTGAGATGATTTTGGACAAATTGAGTGGGCATCATTTATATGCTAATATCATAAATTTATACTTATGTATGGATAATATTCAGTTCCTAGGTCATATTATCTTAGATACATAAGAATCAGTTGAGCTAGAGAAGTTGAGAGTTGTAGTTTCCTAGGAGTATCCCAATAACGTATTTTACATATATATTTTCTTGGGGATAGATTGATATTATAAGTGTTTTATACAAGAATTTTAACACTGACCATAACCTATTATTGTATTTAATAAGAAGAGTGTGAGATTTTTCATGATCAGATACTTGCAAGATAGCCTTTAATGTGATAAAAGGGTGACTGACTTCAGTGATGATCCAGATTCTTCTAGAGACAAGTAGGAGATACATTGTGTATTGTGATACATAAGGTTTTGGGCTGGGAATAGTAAATGAGAAGAAATTCTTAACAAATGATATCGAGCTCACCATTGTTATTCTTGCCTTATGCTGCTGGATGCATTATTTATAGTGAGAACATTTTTTGTGTACACAGATCACAAAATCCTCAGGTACATATTTACATAGCGTGAATTGAATCCTAGGAAATAAAGGTGGATTTAATAAAAAAAATATTTTGACTTTGAGCTTGACTATATTCTCGGGAGGGGAAATTATGTTGTTGATGCCCTGAGTAGGAGGCCTCAAATACAGGCAGTTCAGGAGGTCAACAGTGAGTGGAAGATTATGAACTTATCCATAAAGATGCACTTGGATGTGTAGGATGTTCAAAGGTATACTTTCCTCTCATCTTTGGTAGTAAATTACTCTCTTTGGGATAGATTGATGATTATATAGTTATTTGATTCTGTTGGCCTAGTCATATAAGAGAGTGTGGAAGGTGAGGACCCAACTCATAGTTGGACCATGAGCGAGGTTGGAATCCTTCATATTCATGGTCGTATTTACGTTATAGAAGACATATGTGTGGAGATGATGTGGGATTTTCGTGCCTCATTATTGGAAGTACATCCTGATGTGACCAAGATGTATCATGACTTTTATTGATAATATTTGTGGCTGTGGATGAAATGAGAGGTAGCTGGTTAGGTCATGTGGTAAACCACTAGTCAGTAGGTGAAGGCAAAACACCAATGACTAGTACATATTTTACAAAAGTTATCAATTACCAAGTATAAATGGGATGTTGTTATGATGGATTTTGTGACTGGGTTACCAAGGTCACCTCGAGGTTGTGATTCCATATGGTTTGTTATTGGCATGATCATGAAGGTAACCCATTTCCTACCAATCAATGAGACCTTCTCATTAGATGAGATTTGGAGACTTTATATCTATGATATTGTGAACTATCATGAGGTTACTCATATCATGGTATCAGATAGGTATGACTGGTTTACATCTTAGTTTTGGAAAGGATTATATAGGTAATTGGATACTAAGGTTCTTATGAAAAAATCCCTCCATGGTGAAAATAATGTCTAGTCGGAGAACAGTATATAGTTTCTAGAGGACATGATCATGGAACACGTTCTTGATTTGAAGGGATCATGGGAGAGGAATATATCCCTATTTTAATTCAAATACAAAAATATCTATTAGGAAAGGATACAAATATAACATTATGAGAATTTTTATGGTAGGCCATCCCAATCACCTACGTGCTGGTAAGAGGTAGGAGATGTAACACTGCTCAGAATGCATCTTGTATAAGAGATTTCAGAGCAGGTCCAGTTGATTAGAAAATGGTTGGATACTATAAATTACATATATAAATCTTACACTAATCTCCATAAAAAACCTATGGAGTTCAGGTTTGGGGATCATGTATTTTAAATATCTTAGTAAGGATGGGACACAAATGGAATATGAGATAGGGTGACATTTCACCATGACATGTTGGGCCATTAGAGATTCTGGAGAGATTCAGGCTGGTAGCATATTGGTTGAAATTACCTCAGAGGTACCAATCCAAGCATGATATATTCCATGCATCTCATCTGTTTCATTATCACTTTGAACCATCTCATAATCTTTAGATGGATGAGGTTGAGTAGTAGGTAGATGCATCCTTCGAGGAGTATCCTATTTGTATGATTGGTAGGAGTATGAAGGATCTCTAAGGTCAGTCAGTTCCACTAGTATGAGTTCAATGGTAGAAAGACTATGTATAAGATGATACATGGGAGTGGGAGGCTGATGTATGTGCTCACTGGTCAATTTTATTCTCAAGAAATTATTGACCACCATTAGAAGGGAAATTCAGGAATGAATTTATTTAAATAGAGAAGATGTTAAGATCCTAGGTTTTTATTTGAGGTACATATCTTTTTAATTTTAGTTTTACTCCTTGTTTTTGACTTAATGTGAGTTCCAAATAAGGTAAAAAAAGTTTTAGGGGTGTCAATGATCTTTTCAAAGCCTAAAGGCCTAGTTTTCGGAAATGGAAGTCAATCCACACAGTTAGTAGAAAATGTGTGACCCAAATAGCATGGTTAGGCGTAAACATTAGAGGGTGTAATGATAGTAGTATAGGGCACATAGTTCACCCTAAAAATTCACTTAGGGCCACATTCCCATATGAGATGATCTGAAATTTTTAGAAGATGTGGGAAGCATAATTTATACATGGTTTCCAAAACTATGCACATGAACCATACTAGTTACCAATTGAGGCTGTGAAGGGTGCCCAGTTTGGCTAACCCAGTGGCCAAGCTATGTGACCTAGGTAAAAGGTGGTAAATTAAAGTTTTAACCTATATATTTAAATGTTTAAACCCCTATTTAAATTTTATTTCTCTATTGGATTTCTTCTCTTCTCGGGGAGCTTCTTCAAGATAAATCTTTTCTTGGATTCTGATTCTCCATATGAACTCAAAATCAAGCATCGATTGTTTTGTTGATTAAACAACAGTGTTTTATTCATTCATATTTCATATTTATTCTTATTTATTCATATAAATGGAGTTATTTAGGTGTAATATAATATTCCCTATTTCTAGGGTTTTCTACTATTCTTTCTTTTTATCTAAATTTGGACCAAATCAGAGGTCGAAAATTGACGAGTGTTCTACCATGAGTTTATAGAAGGTGGTTTATACCTTTATCTTAATGTTTGTTGTTTTATATATCTTGTTTCTATTGTTCCACACACTAGAAAATCCGATATTTACCTTAAAATTAATTTTATTCCTTGATTAAATTATTGGAACTTGATTTGGTTTCCCACATTGTGCCACTTTATCATGGGATGTTGTTAGACTCAACCCAAACCACCCCTGAGGTGTGTTAATGTATTTATCATTTGTTATATCACCCCATTGGGTGAGTGTGAACATTACAATTATTTTGGAAGACTTATTTAATTGAATGATAATTAAATGATTTATTAGGAGAGGGATTGGTCCTCATTTGAAATGTGATTATTTTTTTAAATGGTTAAATAACTAAATTGGAAAACTTGAAATGAGTTGGATGAATTCATGATAAGTGAATGATATTGAAATGTGTTCTGAAAAGAGATAATTAATTGATAATGGTAGTGGATTCCTTGGAAATTTATACACCTTAGATCATGATTCCATTGGATTCTATAGAAATTTCTTGTCCATGAATCCATATTGATCAGGGTTGTGGATGCCTTGGACATTTCTACACTTTGGATCCAAATTCCATAGGATTTCTAGGACATTGTTACTCCTTATATCAAAATTTCTTATAATTTCCCTGTAAATTCTCAATGGACCTGTTCTATGGGCTCCACCCATGTTTTTACCAAGTTTCTATCAAAATAATCCATATAATTGATGAGATTTGCTTCGTAATTTATACCATGGATACAACCCTTTTAGGCCCAAAATTTGATGAAATAGTGTAGGCCACTTTTGATGCTTATCATGCTTTACAGATATCCCTAGTATTGGTATATTATTTTAGTTGTTAAACTAGAAAGTACAACACATGATTGTTTTTTCTTTACAATTATCCCATGCTTATGGGTGCTTAAGTATTGCTCATAGGGGTCCATGGTTGGTTTGATAGGATTACATATTCATTTGACACTTTATTTTATTATTGTTTTACCTGTTATATACTCTACACTACTTCATTTTTTATAAATAGACTAGACATGTTTTACACACTATTGGTGATGGAAAACTGATTTTTATATCACACAATGTTCACACAACTATTGGGTACTTGAATAGAAATCATAGATATTGGTAGGGACCAGGGAAAGATCCCACTATGTGATGCTTGATTTGATCATTTCTTAGAAGTAGGGGAGCACTGGATTGAGATATGCTCACGATGCTATCTAGAGATAGTTCCTTTTGGGTATTTATGTTCTTTTGATACATGTAATATATGTGATTCATGTTTCTATGTATCTCATTCCATTATATATATATATATATAAATGACAAGATTATCATATTTTATATTACACTTCATTCAGTATTATCATTATATAATTTTTGATGTTATCTTCTAACTTGATTTATATTATACTTACACATATTTATTAACTTGTTACACCACTATTTTATTATGATCATGAGGGTATAGTCTCCCCAATGTACCACTTGATACCCTTTCTACTATTTTTTAGCCTTTAGAGTACATGGAGGAGCACTTAATGCCATGTGACCCACTAGATCAAAGCTATATTCGATGGTTCTTGGGTTAGGATGTTACAACGTGGTATGAGATCCTCTTTATTTTATATCATTAGTATTTTGAGATAATATACAAGAGATTAAGAAGTGTTGGAATTTGGAAATGAGTTATTCTTGGGAGTATCTAACCCACATACAGAAAAAATTCAAATTTCTTGGAATGGGACATGTTGTTCTATAGTTTTCGTATTACAGTTGATTTGATTCCGCCATTGGGTGACACACTTGTTTTTTGATATTCCTTATGAATATGGATTTTACTATTTCCTAATGATATTAGGGAATTATATCTCATGAATCATTTTAGGAACCTTACATGATTCACATGCCATGAATATTTCATTCTATATATGAAATATTTCTTGACTGTATGAAATTTATGATGTGTTCCCTATGTTATATAATTTTTGTAAGATAATAATTATTACAAGAAATTGAGAAACATAATTTGTAATTAGAGCACCTACCGTAGCCTAAATAGTGTTTTCTTATATAGGATATAGTATACACCCTAAGAAGTCAATTATGGAAGGTTGAGTCATGGACTATTGGTCGCATGGACATGAAACTATTATGTTTGGGATTAAATGGTTTCCACAATTTAGTCCCTAAGGTGCAAGGGCCCTTACAGATCAGAATTGTTGATCCACATGGTTTAAACATTTAATGAAAATTTTAATATAAATATAAATTTAAAATAAATTGTAATTATGAAATGGAAAGGTTTTAGAAATATGGATTTGTCAATTGCACTGGACTGTCTATATATCGGGACTTGCGATGTGAAACAGGGAGCTTTAACTAGACCTGAATTTAGACTGAGCAGTAAGTATTGTCTCTGGTGTTCTTTATAATCATTCCTTATACCCAATCATAGATTTAGGAGTAGGAAGAGAGGTTTTTATTTTTTATATAAAGGATTTGACCTACCCTATGATTTTATATTTGTGACTTTTTTTTAATTAATTTTTTTCTAAGGTGTGTGTTGCGAATTTTAGATGAATTCTACCATGAAATCCTCCAATTGTGAGCTAGGAGGGTGGTGAAGACCATGCTATGGAGGTGGTAAGACCATGGATACTGGTATAACCTCCAGTAGTTCCACTTGAGGAACCTCTCATAGTTCTTGATATGGGTGATGATGCCCAGTTCTTTTTGGGTTTCTTAAAATTTATGCAGACTATTCAGGGAACCCCACAAACTTGATCCTATATTGAAGATATGACATTGTGTTTTCGTAATAGAATTTTCCCAAGTATTTAGGGTATGGTAGTCCATGAGATGATGAGATGTGTATTGAGACTATATTTTCTATTTTTGATAATATGGAGACAACTTCTGAGGGGAGAGTAAAACTCAAAAAAAATATATGCTTCAGATAGAAGTTTAGTGAAGGTGGGATGTTTTGATCCAGGCTGATGCACTTCAGGATATGGTTTGGAGGGATTTTCAATCTATGTTTTATGACTACCTATTTCCCAAGACTTTCAATGTTTAGTGGGACAAAAGTTTTATGTGTCTAGAGTAGGGAGTGATAACATTATGGAGTATTCTAAATGATTTACATAGATTTATAATTTTGTGCTAATTTATCTTACCAATGATGCATAAAAGAAGATAAGTTTCAAGGAAGGTTTCAAAAATGTCATTCGATTACATCTCAATATGTTTCTATTAACTACTATTACTAATATAGTGAATCCGGTGCTTTATACTAAATAGAACCCATGGGATGTTGGGGGAACAAAGTAGGGAAGTTCAACCTATCAACCTAGTGATTCAGTGTAAGCTGGTAAAAAGTTCTATTTTGAGACTTCTTACGTGGGGAACACTAGACATAGTGTGAGTACTGTTAGTTTTATATTCAGTCATCAGTATGGGATAATGGGAAATATGAGGAGTCAGTGTAATAGAGGCCCATTAGAGTTCTGATAATGTTAAAGGATGGTCCATGTAGAATGATTCTGTAGGACCTTCCGTCCATTAGTTAGTATAAGGGGATCAACTCTGACTCCTATTATATGAGTGAGATTAAAATATCCCTATCATAATGAGGGATGGAGTAGTGTCATTTGTTTAGGTTGAGTTGGTGGAAATGGCCGAGGCAGCCATACACCAGTTGTACAATGACAACAAAGTGGGCTTTTTCTGGTTATTGATTTTGTTTAACATGTCTACTGTTCAGGTCAGATATATCATGTATAACCTAAACCTAAGGACTAGAGTGATGAGCCATCTATGGTAAGAGGTATGATCTTAGTAGCCTCTACTCTAGTATCTACTCCTTTTGATATATTTTCAACTCATTCATTCATATCTATACCTATTATGAGGATACTAGGCTCATTTTTTAGTTTTATGATGGATTTATGACTCTAGATACTCTGTTGGGGATTAGAACAAAGGTTTTATGGTAGTTTAGGGATTTTACCCTTGATATTGGTGGTTTTCACTTCATATGGGATCATTTTTTTCCATGAGATGATATGGTTTGATGTCATACTTGAGATGGACTACCTGTTTTCTTATCATGACAATGTCAACTTTTATCACCAATGGGAAACATTCACATAACCAGAGGGTGAGGTTTTTATTCACAAGGGTGAATGGGATGTTTAGACTAGTAGATCTTGACTCAGGCATCGTGGGATGGGCCAGATGAAAACCCAAATCACTATATAAAGTCGATATGATGGGAGATCATGTATGAATAATTCCCCTATAGTGTTTGATCATTTTGGGAATGTTTTCTTTGATGATTTTTATGGTTTTCCTCCTGAGATAGAGGCGAAGTTCTCTATTAAGCTTGTTCCAAGTGATGTATTAGTATCCATTCCTCCTTACAAGATGTTTACTACTATGTTTCAGAATCCCAAGAGATAGTTTGAGGACTTATAAGAAAAGGCGTTTATATGACCCGATACTTCTTGGTTGGGTTTTCAATACCTTTTTGCAAAAAAGGAAGAGATAAACACAAGGATATGTGGGGATTACTAGAAATTGAACCAATTAATGGTTAAGAACTAGTATCCCTTGACTCAGATAGTTGATCTCTTCGACTAGATCTAAGGATGTAGGGTGTTCTCAAATATTTATCCACGATCAGGTTATCCCCAGGTATGTGTTTGACCTACAGAAATAAATCATACAAATTTTAGTGGATGTTATTGTTTATATGAGTATCCTTTTATTCTGTTTAGTCTCACAAATGCGCCATCAGTTTCCATGGAACTGATGAACTGAATTTTTCATCCATACCTGGATTCATTTTTGGTGGTATTTGTAGATGATATATTGGTGTATTATCAAAATAAACACAACCATGAAAAATATATTCAGATTATTTTGGATACACTGAGAGAGAATCAACTATTTTCTAAGATCACAAAGTTACACTTCTATATAGATAAGATTCACTTCATAGGTCATATTATCCCTAAGACATGAGTATTAGTTGACCTAAAGATGGTGATAGTTGTATTTTCTGAGGATAATCCTAAAAATGTATTTGACGTAAAATGTTTTTTGGGGATATCTTGATTTTAAAACAATTTCATACTGGAATTATTATACTTAGAAGAACACATTGCAAGATTTAATAATAATGGTGTGAATTATTGATGGTCAAATACCAACAATAAATCCTTTTAAGAGCTATAAGGGAGAACGAATTTATCACCGGTCTGAATTCTTCCAGAGTGGGGTAGGAGCTAAATTTTGTATTTAAATTCATTAAGTATTAGGGACGGAGAATTTTTATGTAGGAGGAGAGATTCATGGAATATGATTCTCATTACTTGAGACCACACAAGATGAACTAGCTGATGCATGATCTTGATCCAACCGTTTTTGTTCATGTATTGTGTTGTTTGAGGAATTATTTACTAAGAGATCATTTTTTGGTGCACACAGACCACAAAATACTCAGTATATATTTACACAATGTGACTTGAATATTATAAAAAAATATTGGTTGAATACCTATAGTATTTTGAATTAAATATTTAATATATTCCTAATAAGTTAAATGTATTTAATAACGCACTGAGTAGGAGGACTCCGATACATGCATTTCAATAGGCCAGTAGTGAGTACCATATTATGGGCTAATTCCAAAAGATACACTTGGAGGTGTAGGATGGTCATGGGATGAATTTAATATCATCCTTGGAAATAACTTCCTATCATTTGTATAGAGTGGGAATGATAGAGTTATCAAATTATGAGGGCCTAGTCCTATGGGAGAGTGTGTAAGGTGGTGGCCCTCCTCCTGGTTGGACCAGTGGTGAGGATGAAATCCAACGTATTCATGGTAACGTTTTGATTCCAATAGACATATGTGAAGAGATGATTTGGTAGTTTCATGCCACATATTTGGAAGTAAATCCTGACATTACCAAGATAAATCATGATTTTCATCATCAACATTAGAAATTGGGGATGAAATGAGTGGTACCTGGTTTTTTCATGAGGTGTTCTACCTGTTAGAAAGTGAAGGAAAAACGCCCGTGACAAGGATGTGTTTTACAACAGTTATAAATTCTCAAGTGTAAATGGGATGATGTTGTGATGGATCTTGTGAATGGGTTACCATTGTGACCTTGAGGTAGTGATGTCATATGGGTTATTTTTTATAGTCTCACAAAGGTCTCCCATTTAATATCATCCAGGTATTCCTTCTTAATAGATCATCTTTGGATACTCTATATCAATGAGAATGTGCGCCATCATAGGGGTTTTTATACTATCGCATAATAATGGGATGTTTGATTTACATCTTGTTTTTGGAAAGGTTTTCTAAGGGAATTGGCTAAAAAGTTTCTTCAAGGCATAGAATAATTCCCTCAGACAGATGGCTAGTTAGAGAACACTATAAGGGTTTTAGAGGACATGCTTAGGGCATGCATCTTTAATTTCAGGGGCTCTTTTGAGAGGTATATACCCTTGATTTAATATAACCACAACAATATATATTATAAGAAGATACATTTGAATCATTTTGAGGCTTTTTATGGTTGGATATGTCGATTGCCTCAATATTGGTTAGAGGTAGGAGAGGTAGTGTTGCTCAAACTACATCTCATGCAGGAGACTTTAGAGCAGGTCCAATTGATCAGAAAGAAAATGGTTACTGAATAGTCTAGATAGAAATCTTACGCCAATCACTATTGATGATATTTATAGTTCTAGGTCGGGGATTGGGTATTTTTATATATCTCACTGAGGCTATGACACATATAGATTATGAGACAGGATAAGCTTTCACTGTGATATGTTACGCCATTCAAGATTCTATAGAGGGTCGGGCTGGTAGCCTATCGGTTGAAGTTACCTTAGAGGTACCAATCCAAGTATGATTTCTTCCACGTATCTCAAATGCACTATTATCACTTAAACCCATATCATTATCTTTATCCAGATGAGGTTGATTTGTAGGTAGATGTTCCCTTTGAGGATCATCCTATTTGTATATTTGATAGGATCACAAAGATTCTCCAAAGATGGTCAGTTCATTTATTATGGGTTCTATGGAATCATGAACATTTAGAGGATGAGACTCAGAGAGGGAGACTGGCATACATTCTTAGTGGTTGGAGTTATTATCAGGTGATTCTTGACCACTATTAGAAGGGAAATTTAGGGAAAAATTTCTTTATGGTTGGAATATTATAAGATTCATGGATTTTTTGAGGTGAAGATCTATTTAATTTCAGTTTAAAAACTTGGTTTTGACCTAATGAGAGATCCAAATGAGATCATGGGAGTTTCAAGGGTGTCTGAGGATTTTTCAAAGCTCAGAGGCCTAGTATTTGGAAATGGAAGGTGGGCCTAATAGTTTTTTGAAACCGTGAGACCTAGGTTGTACGTTTAGAAGTAATTGTGTGGGGTTGTTCACAAATAATAAAAGAGTGCATGTTTCACCCTAACCATGCACCTAGGGCTGCACACACATGTAGTAAGTTCTATAGTTTTTAATAGTGTCTTGCAACATGGTTTGTGCATCGTTTCCCAAACTGTACACATGAACTGTGCAAGTTCTTTATTGAGGTAGTGGAGGGAGAAAATTTGGTGTACAATTTGTCCAACTCTGAAAGAAAATCATGAGACCCAGTTAGAAGGTTTTAAATGACAATTTTTCTCCTATGGTTTTAATTTTTTAAACCCCAATTTCTATTTTCTTTTTGTAGTGGATTTATTTTACTCCCATATAACTTATTCATTCCAAAGCTAGTATTGTATACCGATTCACCATCTGGACTCAAATTCAAGCATCGATTGTCTTGTTGGATCCACACTAATGAGTTATTCAGTAATATTTCATCTTTATTCATTTTTATTCATATAGATGAAGTTATTTAGGTTCAAAATAGTATTCCCTATTTCCATTTTTTCTATTCTTCCTTTTTCTCATAATCTAGACCAGATCAGAGGTCAATATAAGATGAGTGTTATACCATGGGTATATAGTTGGTGGTATATAACTTTCTCTTTAGGTTTGGTGTTTTATATACCTTGTTTCCATTATTCCATATTCTTGATCTTCTAGAGTTTCCCCAATAATTAATTGAATACCTTGATTTAATTATTGGAATCTGATGAGGTTTCCTAGAGAGATCCATTTTAACATTGGAGGTTTCTTTCCCCATCCCAGACCACCCGTGAGGTGGGTTATCATATATTCTCTATGTTATACCACCCCATTGGGTGAGTGTGAGATCATCACTAGTTTTGTGAGCCTTTTTAAATTGAATGAGAATTAAATTATTATTTATAAGAGGGATTGTGACTTCTTTTAAATGTGAGTACATGATGTTTAAATAGTTAAATTGTTAAATGGAAAATTGTGAAATAAGTTAGATGAAGTCATTATAAGTGAATGATAATGAAATGGGTTATTAAAAAAATATGATGAATAAATAATGGTAGTGGATTCCTTGAATATATCCACTCCTCATATCCTAGTTCCATTGGATGCCATGAATATTTATACTCTATGGATCCGTATTTATTATTTTAGTGTATTTCTAGTACATTTATAATCCTTGGATCTTGATTCCATAGGAATCTAAGGAAATTAATACTCCTTGGATCCATATTTCTTAGAATCTCCTTATACATGCTATGTGCACATGCTCCTTGGGCTCCACCCAAGTCTTTACTCAGTTTACATTGAGATGATTCATGGACTCAATGATAATTCCTTGGTCATTTATCATTGGATCTATAATTTTCAATCCCGACACTTTAAGAAATTGTATAGGATGTTGTATATACTTACCATTCTTTACAGTTAGACCTATTATTGGTATCTAATTTTAGTTATTAGACTGGAAAGTACCAGGACTACTTATTTGTGATTCATAGTTAGAAAATGCTTATGGTTTCATAATTTCTATTCACAGGGAGCCATGTTTGGATAGATATGATCACATATGAATTTGAAACATTAATTTTATTACTGTTATACTTTTGATATAATGCACACTACTTACTTATTTATACACTAAATGTAAATGATATAGACATCATTGGTGGTGGCCTTCCGAGTGTCATATGACACCCTATTTAGGTCACTATTGGGTACCCAGAAAAACTTCATGGATACAGGTAGGGGCCGAGGAAAGATACCACTATATAACTCTTCTTTTGATTATTTCATAAGACCAGGGCAGCACAAGACCAATAAATTCTCATGAGTCTATATAGAAATAGTTCCATTTGGGTGTTTTCGTTCTTTTGATACATATACTGTATGGGATGATTATTTCTATTTATTGCCTACCATTTGGTATAGAGAAATGACATGATCATCATATTGTACATGATACTACTTTCATATTTATTATTATTACATTATTATAGATGTTATCTTCTTTATTGATTTATATTATACTTTAATATATTCATTCACTTGTGATACCATTGTGTTACTCTGATCATGAGGGTATAGTATTCTCATTATACCACCTTAAACCCTCATTACTAGATAAAAGCCTATGGCTTATGGGGAGGTGAACTTGAGTCCATGTTTCCCACTAGATCGAGGAACTATCTAGTGGCTCCCAGGTTGGGACGTTACAATTGAACCACCTTTGAGATTCTCAACCTTCTTATCTTCTTATATAGATTTAGGGTTTTTATAAAAGAATTTATTCATGGATTAAGGTTAGTAATATTATCCAATATCCAACTCTATAATTCCACATCCTCTCCCTCTAATTTTGGTGAATTGGATATTGGGATTCAATCATGATTCCATCAGAGTATGGTGGAATCATTATGTTGGATTATGGATTTCCTGTTTCTAATATGATTGGAGGAAAATAGGATATTATCACACATGGATTGATTTTGTTAATCGTAAACATACTATTTGTTTTTATCCTTGAATTTTGGTTAATATAATTAAATTAATTATTCATATTGGTTGGGAAAGTGTGGCTTATGTATGGTAGGCCTGGGTGTGAATAGAGAAAGGATAACACCTATTTGATATTGTTTTTGGAATTTATGGGTTTCTTGGTGAGTTGAAACCAATTATAAAAAATTGATAATGTCATTATAATTGATTCAATGGTTGATGTATGGGTGTTTTTTCTTGATATAGGTTTTCCTAGGCTTAGTGGAGGTCTATAAAATCCTGCAATTTTAAGTGGAAGAGTAGTCAAGGCTTGTGTAATTTATATTATTGATTCTCTTAAATTGTTGGATTATTTTATGATTTATGTTATTATTATTGTTGTTATTTCCATGTTTCCATACATTTCATGATTGTGTGGTATATTAGGAGGGTTTATATGTATATATATAATCTTTCTTTATTAAATATGATTTCAATATTGATGTGTTTTAAATTAAAATTTCTTAAAGAAAGTTGTTTAAATTATTTAATGGAAATTTATGAGTTCACTAGATATAAATTATATTTTATAATGTAAATTTTTTTGTTTAAAAATTGAAATTTAAAAAATTTTATGTGTTCAAAATTTCATAATGTGGTGATGATTTAAATAGATGGGTTTTATAGGGGTAAATTCAAAATAAATAACATGTTTTATAAAGAGGTTATATATTTAGTTTTTTTCCTAAGGCTTAGTTTGGGAAAATGCAATATGATTAGTCTTTTTAATTGGTTTTGAAATGTTTACATTGAATTGTGTTTCAATGGAAAAAAAGTAAATATTTTTTTGATTCTCTAAACCGAATTTGGCCTGTTTTAGCTATGGTATTATTCTTTAATGCATCCATAAACATATTTTTAAAATGAACTCAAAAATTTGTTTTGAAGGGTATTTTGAATAAAATCGTTGACAGATTTGTTGATAAAGGATTTGGTTAGTTTGAGCTCATGAAGGATATTACATATTTTCCAAGGCTTATATGATCATATGGATTTATTGTTTCTAATTGTTATACCTTATTTCTGGATATTGGATGATAGTGGAAGAACCACATGCAAGGATTTCCTTGGGTGATTGGTTGAATGGATTTATTAAGCTTATGATTAGGATTCATTTCCAAAAATTCTAAAACAAAACCATGAGAAACCTTAGTAATCGAGTTTATTCTAAGACCCGTTATTTTCCCCAACTAATTAAAGTGATACATGGGTTATAACAATACATTTTTGGGTGAGTTGATCACTATTTTCATTTAAACAAGTCTTGATGTTTTGATGAGTGACTGAACTTATTAATTCATTTAGGAGTTGATCTTTTTTAGATGTCAATAATCAAGGTGGGTGTAGTGTTATTTGAATGAAGAATTAAGATCAATTAATGGGAAGTAATCATAATATTATTAAGATTCTTATCAAAGATCAAGGTATGGGGTAATGAGATGAGTAGATTCATCCTTTATAGTGATTCCATGAGGATAATAAGTTTCCTTATGCGTGTTTTTGGCTTACGACATGTTGGATAATAATATTGGTCATGTAGCCTAAGAGTATATTAGATTCATGTGAGATAACTCTTTTCTATGCAATGATATCCTTGGGAGGTGATATCTAGGATTAATTGAAGGTTTAGTTAGTTCAAGGATATTGTTTAATTTTATATTGTTTCCATAATATTAACTGGTTTTATTAATGATGTCATTGATATAAGATCTGTGTGATTAGTCTACCATTTCAGTGTTATACTATCTTGTTGTGGGATCCATACCCTATTAGCAATCATGATACATGAGGGAGGGTTGGGGGTCCACTGTGTATATTTTGGTAGATAGATCCTTCCTGGACTAATAAGAGGAAATGATCTAGCATGTTAGTTTTTTGGTTGTGATAATATTTTATTAGGCCTGAGTTCCATGAAATATGATGAATTTGTTAGATTATGTGTCGTGTATTCTCAATCTAGGATATGAAACCTAATTAGTTATTCACAATCTCGGGATATGGAACCTTATTGTTTATTCTCAGTTTTCGGCCATGACACCTAGTTAGATATTATTTTTCTATGTTATGGACCCCCTTGATTATTCATCCCAAGTGAATGGTACCTAATTGATTATTCTTCCTAAGGGATTGGGTATGATTAGGCCTTTCCATTATTTTATGTTTAAATTGATTTGAATATAGTCAGTATATTCTTATGATAACATGAGTTGGTGTTTTATAGGTAAGGGCGATTCCTCACACTATTCTTTATTGAGATTGGTAATATTAGTGTGGTTACACTAAGTAAAATAGTTTATATAACAATGTTTTTATTAAAATTGAATGTTTTAAACACCACTATATTATTTCATGATGTTTAAAGAATATTACATGTATTTCTAGTTCGGTGTTCATTTAGTGGTGGTTCATATTATTTTATGATGTTTTTTAGGATTTAAAATAACCTTTATTTGTAAATGGGTTTCTTGATTATTAGTGGTCTTAAAAACCACTTCTAAATATCAAGGAAACCACTAATGGTATTTGTGTTATATAGTTTGTGGAATTATTTTATGTTTAGCTTTTTATATTAAAAAAACCACTGATTAGGTCAGATAATATTTCAAAATCCTTTAAAAAATATGGGCATATGTTATGGTATGTTCCATACATAGTGGTGGTTAAAGTAACCATTAGTGGTAAAAGTGTAGTAAAAAATGGATAATAAAACCACCAATTTCTCTTTTATTCCTAAAAAAATAACAACCAATACATATATAACATATTTATTAAATAAAATACAATTAAAAGTATTTTAAACCATAAATATAAAACGAAAAAATATAAATTATATTAGTATATAGTATTTCAAGTTAAAAAAGTGCATAGTGAAATATTTCATTAGTATTATAAGTCAGAAAATATTAAAAACAGATCAAATTCTCAATTACTATGGATCCCCTTCACTCAACCCAGATTAATATTTTAAATCTTTAGATTCCTATATAGTTCCCACATCTAGTTAAAATGTTTAAAATATTTAACTCTATATAAATTATGATCAATTTCAAAAACAAATAAATAGAGTTTAGATAGTTATAAAAAAGAGAAACACAACATCCTTACTTATTAAAAATAACTGAACCAACCAATGTAACTATGATAAGGAATACAACTATTTAGGAACTATTTGGAAATATTTATTGAAAAAAAACAAAAATTAGGCTCTATTAGATATCATTTAATTAAAAATAAATGACAACATTTATTAAAAATCACTTAACCAAATAATATAAATAATATTTTGTTTCATTTTTATTTTTATGTTCATTTTATTAACATATAAATCAACGAATTAGTATAAATATTTATCCACCTAATGTTATCAAATTTAAATACATGAATATAACAATTACATTCCAATAGACTCTTAATGTTAATTGATTTTTCTTTTGAAATCTAGAGGGCTGCACTATTTTCAACCCGCAAATAGATGAATGTATAAGAATAAATCTAAATAATAAAATAAGAAATATTAAAGGTAAGCAATGAGGTGTACCAAGTGTAGTATATGTTTAATAGGTAAATGTTACTATAGATTTACTCTATATAGAAAACCATTTAATAACTTATTTGTGAACTACTATTGTTTTCTCTACTGTATTTTGAGTTAAAATCCTAAGGTATCTATTTATTTATGTCAAAATACATTAATATATGGATCAATAGTACTAGTATTGAATAAAATTAATCTATGTTCTAGTATTAAATGGAACCATGTCATTAAAAATGAGGGGATTTTCTCAACTTTTTGGCTTGATGTTGGAAATAATTATGATTTATTATTTTTTTGAGAATGACTTGTATTATCATTATCTTGTCTCACTTGATTGAATATTATCTCTATTAAATCTAAATACATTGAAAAAAAGGATAATCAATCATTATCAATATAATATTTAGTAACAAAACCTTCTTGTTGAGATTTATTTTTCAAATAATACATAATAAGTATTGACTTGGAAAAGTATAATTCATCAATGAAAATAAAAATAAAATTAATTTACTTTTAAGAGGGTACATCCATTGATATTAAATGGGTACTAAAAATCTAGATTCCTTGGACAAATACATAGTGAAATGTATATTCATTGTGAAAAATAAGGGGGAATGTTATCTCACAAAGAAAGAGAATCTATACAATTATTTCATGAAGTTTTTTCAAATTCAATTCGGCTTAGGGTTGTTAAATATATCTATATGAAGAATGTGAAAAGGATTATTATAACTGAAGTTATTTTTTAGGTGATAAATTCTGTATTGTTGAAGGTAAAAAATTCTTCTATAATATATGTGAGTCATGAATTTTATATTTATGTAATTTACAATGATTCAAATCAACGAATCTCAAAATGTTACTTGAATATCCATAAGGTAATTGCATATTTTTAAATTTAAAGGAAAAATTTATTTTTAATGGGTTTTAAATAAAAAATTACTTATGTATAATTAATATTCTAATTTTTTCATAGTTCAAGCTTTATATTGAAATATTATATGTTTTTACAAGCATTTAAATGATACTTTTATTTACTTAGATCAATAAGCAATGTAAACAAGACATTGACACACATTTTATTATCAATGTTCATAATTTCAAGATTATGGAATAAAAAATAAATTTCATAATATGGAATTTATACAAATATTCACATTTTCTTCCATTATTTTGTTTAAATTGTATCTAATGGAGTTAGAACACTTTTTCTACCTTTATTCAACTAAAAATAGTTTCTTAAATTTATACCAACATTTTATAGTTTTTAATTATTTTTGATATTGATAATAAATTTAGAAGAATAATCATATCCTTTTTTATATAAAATGTTGACTTTTTATACTTAAATTAATGATATGTATCTAGGAATTGATTATGGAACATGAAATTAAACTTTATTCTCAAAGGTGGTCATTGAGGGTAAAACTAAATACTAAAAACTAGATAAACTAAAAACGTGTGTGTTGTAACATGCCAATTTACCAGTCTCAGAATGTCATGGATAGTCCAAATTAGTGTGGAATTCATATTTTAAATTTTTTATGATTGATGTATCATAATTTTATATGTGATAATTCCATAACATCAAAAAAAGTTAATATTTAAAAGGTAGTAATAAATATCTTATAAAATCATATAATTTCTAGAAATAATCATTGATGTGATAAAATAATATTATTTCATTCACATTCATAGAGGCAGATTATAAGGAATCAAATAATAATCTTTATATTATAAATACTGATTAATGTACTGAAAGGGTTAAATCCATTACTTGTAAATCCTATGTGCACATTTTTAAGATTAGATGAGAAATTAGGATATGATGAATCAATGACTTCCATGATTTTAAATATCTTGTATGTCACATGATCTCCTTATTTATATTGTTAGACATAGAATTATAGTTCATAAGATTAACTATTTGAGATTACATAAAGAGTATTTTCAATCATTTTTTAAATAAAAATAGTATAAAACCTTTTTTGAAGTTTTTTATTTATAGTGATACATTGATTCAAACTAGGATAATTATTTATTAACTTCTATATAAAAGCATAACATTCTTTTCATCCCTCTTTATTTGAATATTTTCCAAAATAAGACATAATATCATTGGGATATGCATGTATCCTGGTATAACTAAGACCAAGAATGGTTATAACCTTCTTTATCTCATATAATTATATTGGGATCATGGCTTCAAGAAATGCGTCATGCAATAATTCCAATATCATGGAAATTGATTTATTTTTTATTTAATAAAGTCAATTAACATGTTACAACATCAGTATAAAATATATTTTTTTAATACTTAACATATACTTCATATAATTATTTAATTACTTTTCAGACGAATTAAAAAAATAATTTTTTCTGGATAGTTAAGTTACCCCTTGCATTATTGTAAAAAACATCATCCATTAATATGTTTTCAACTTTAAGAAGTTTTCATATAATTTTAAAAATATCACTAATATATAGAACATCAACATTTGTATAAACTGGAGAGTTACAATATTGATGGAGTTTCCTTAATGTACCAAAAACATCATTTATTATGTTCTTGATTTCATTATCCACTATTAGGGAATCAATTTATTCATTATAATGGTGGACAGAGTGCTTAAAATTTATGAAATGTTTAATTCTCTATAAAAAATTCACCAGTCATAATGAGGAGGAAATTATTTCAATATGAACTTCTCAAATAATTATTTTTTTCTATCCACTGTTTAAATTAAAATTTATGACATAGACATTTTATTCTTCAATCAATAAATTAATTTATAATTGAAAAATACAAAAACATCTCCAAACTGTTAACTTAATGAGGTGTGTTTTTCGGTAATATAATCTAACTTTTAACCATAACTAAGTTATTTCAAACACCTTAAAATAAAAAATAATGATATATAAGTATATGAGAATAAAGGTGTATATTTTAGGTAAAATTTTATAAATGTAAATGTTTATTATCTGTGTTATGGGATTTCCTCATGATGAAAAAAATAATATTATACTATAATGAAAAAAAATTAATATTATATAACTCATAACATTTTAAATCCTAAAACCTACCCATAAAATCAACTCTATACAATAACACCAAATTTGAAATAGCATTTCCAATATCAGGAATAAAAAAACACCATTAAAATTATACTAGAAATAGTTTATCTAAATTATAAATATTTTTTAATGTATCTAATATATACATCCAATATGGAGGTTTATAACTAATCATGTTGATATTATATTATCAAGGATTGGATGATAGTTTTTTGTCAAATCTAATAAGTACACCAAGTAACTTGAGTTCATTTTTTTCTAAAACAATATTCTTACCATTATAATTTTATTCAATGTTATATATTAAATGTTATAATTTTATTTTTATAAATGAATATTAAAAAAGAAAATATATTTATTCACACAAAAACTAATTGAAGTTATTTGTTATCGTGGTTGTATTTGAAAAAAATTTCCAGGTAGTTATTTATTATTTCATATCATCAATTTAAATATAACCTTTTTCAACCAACAATTATTTTAATTATATAATTGCCTCAATATTTTTTTTATATTTCACATAAATTTATCTAATATAAACCATAATTATTAAATATAGTTTAAAATACATTATATTTATTAATATAATATGAATTTACCAAAAAAGTGTTTCTAAAAATGTACAAATTAATACACATGTGTAATTACAATACTATACTCCAACATGGGATATATAAATAATAAATAGTTGAAAACATAGGGGAGGTAAATTATAATTAGAAAATAAATAATAAAATAAATGAGTAACTAAACAATGGTGTCAATTTTTATTATAATACATTGCCTCAAAATTATTTTCTATAACATTTTTATTATTATAACATTTATGTCATATATCTTACATAGATAAATGATCAATAATAGAAATGATTTTTGTCATTATAAAAGACAAATTAAATAATTTTCTTAACATAAAAAATAAATCAAGATTATATAAAATTTTTATAGTCCTTCAAATAACAAAGTAAACTTTGATTCTATAAAAATGAATCATTCACATAAGTTCAATAAGTTATTATTATGTTGTACATTACAGTATCATCACAAAAACTCTAAAAATACAAGTACTAATAGTTTTAAACTACTATAAAAAGATATTAATTAATTAATTATTGATATAACTTTTAAAATATTTATTTCAATATAATTATAAACAAATTAGCAGTAGTTGTGACATTTTTAAAATTATATTTGTAATGAATATATTTAAATGTATGATCTTTGGTTATTAAAATTAACATGTTTTCATTGAAATTTAATTTTTTAAATAAAATTTTAACATCTATGTTTTTTATATCAAATTATCATATAAAAAAAATGATTTACCTAGAAAAATGTATCTCAGGGATAGGTCTTGAATGTGACACCCCAAGTTTCCATGGTACGTTTCTCATTGAAAAATGAAATAGCTTGCGTTGTACGCACCTTCGAGTTCCAACACACCATGACCAATCAAATTAGCCGTTTTGAATATAAATACCAACTTTTTGAAATTTTTGAAATTTTATTTTAAAAAATAGACTTAATTTTCGGATTTGAAATGTCGAAATTAGCTTAGGGTGAAATTTTGGTATTTTTCTAAAAACATTCAATTTTGGATTAACAGTGAAAAACACTGCGTTATTGTTTAAAACAAAATTTTTATTTAAATAATTTTTTATTTTATTTAAATTTATTTTTGGTCAAAATAGATACATAATACATATACATGTTCAATTTAATTAGTTGGAGTCATTTTATAAGAAGATTAGATATATAAAATTTTATTGAACTTTTAACATCTTTTACCCACCTCTTAGGCACATTTGTAAAGTTGCATAAAACATAATGTTACTGCCTCTATGAATTGAATTTAAAAAATCCTAGAGACATGATTGAAATAATTATGTAAAATGTGGTCAATTGGATGGAAATATTTTTGGTGAATAGTATGTTTTGAATTTTATTTACCACGGTTAGAAATAAATAGGGTAATTAAAGGTAAAAATAATATTATAATCACCCTAAAACATGTCCTAATTCTATTGGATAAGTGTATTTCGACCGAAATATATCTTAGGAATCAAATATGATCCATTTGGTCCACTTGGATTAGATTAGGACATTTATTATTATTTTATTTAAAAAAGAGTTAAAAGTGTTAAATTCAAAGTTTAATAACTAAAAAATTTTTAATATAAGGTTATACATAAGATAAATTCGACTATAGATATTCATTATAATGGTAAAAAGATTTCCTAGATAATTTTATTTTATTTATAATTTTTAGACATTAAATAATAAAATTTATTTATGACACAATGATGATGCAGTAATTACCTTATTATTGAATGATTAAAATAATTGATATTATAAATATTAAAATAGTAGTAAATTGAGACTTTTGATGTATTAAAAGATTTTTCTAGGTTAATATGACATTTTAGGGCTGATTAAATATTTTTTTTTCGAATTCATAAATTTGATATGACTTTCACAAAAACTAAATACTAAATAGTGTCAGAATTGACATAAATGAGTTTTTAAAATAAATACTATATTATTAATTGATATAATATTCCTAAAAATATAAGTCTCAAAGAAATAACATATATAAGGTTATATATATCAATGATGAACCACTTGGGGTTCTATTGTCTTTTTATAGTATGTTTATTAACCATTTATTATAATAATACAAGAATACATGGTAATGGTTAGACTATTTAACTAAGAGTTAAATATAAAGGATATGGTTAATATGGTGACCTAAAATTGTATAAAACATATTGGTTGAGATGGTTTTGACCCATTACCACCTTATCCTCAAAATAAATCCTCTTTTAGCCATTATAAACTGAATATGATTGTATAATAAAATAATATTTTAAGCTTTTCCTAAAGTGACCCTCACCTCTCTTATAAAAGGGTACTTCCCCTTCTCTCAAAATAACACCTACAAAGCCATTTGGATCAGTAAAACCATGATAAAATATCCTACCAACTACACTAAATTACAATTAGAGGCCTTAATTTTATCATAAGACAACCAAAGTAGCCATTTTCATCAAATCTAAAGGATGCACCCAAAGAAGAGGTAATAATTTCATCACCTCTTTCAAAGTTGTTTTCTTCTTCCACTTTCTCTTTATTTGTTGTTTCCATACCAAAATAACAACTCTAGTAACTTATAATTACTGTGCAGTTAATATAAATATTATATATCCATATTCATTATTCTATCTATCCTATGAATGACAAAGTCACCATACGTGGGTATGTACAACTTACCGTATCCACGTCATGGTGTAGTTTGTTATTCAACATTTAATTATTTTGTTGGGTATAATAATGAGTATAATTGATGTAAATAATAAATATAACATGTTAATTATTATTTATATATGATATACTATACAATTACATATGATTTCACCATCAATAGAATGATATTGTCGCTCGTGCGTACGTATAGATTACCGTCTCCACGAACGCGATGAGATTCATTACCCATTGTAATCATTCAAGAATCAATTTAATTTTATGATTAAAAATAATATTTAACAAATTAATATTATTTTGTATATGAATCAAATACATCCTATCCATATCAAACATGACTTACGTAACAAAACATATAAAGGAAATAGAATCAGTTAACACCCAAAACAATGACACTACTGAAATATTATTAACAAATCAATATTAGAAGATCATATATGATATCATATTTAATTATGTGGTTATTTTATAATTTAATAACAATTATTTAACAATTATACATAATCTTAAATTACCCTCGATTATGGAAAAGTACAAGGTAATGGTTAATTATACAATCTCTTCATTATCCGAGCTTGTTTATATATGAGTATCTACTGGGACCTCTTTATCATCCACATCCGTGTTTCAATAAACTTTATTTCAGAAATTTATTATTATTTCCATGACTTTGAATTAAAGTAATTTTACACTCTTTTTTACATTTTATAATATGTTTATAAGAGAACCTTTCTGCCGTTTTCCAAATGAGGTCCTTTACGAACTTTTCGACAAAATTAAGGAATGAATATTTTTTTAACTTATACAAAGAGTGCGGCTATTTTTTTCCATTATAACACCTTTTAAGCTTCCCTTACAAGATTATAAAAATATTTTTGAAATAAATGTTTTCATTTATAATTTGGTGACTTTTAAATGATTTCAATATAAAAAGAGATATTTATCTCAAATAGTTTTGATTTCGTCTATGTCAACATCATTTGATAGATTTTACACTTGTTTGAAGTTGATTTATTATGATACAAAATTCTATATTGTGTTGAAGGTTTTATGATATTTTTGAATGTGGATTTTTTATTTTTATACCATTCATGGTTTATGGTTAATGTATTAACATTTGTTATGATGGTTTTAATACGAATGTTTATGTTATGTTTTAACATTTTCATATGAGAAATGCCTTGGACTTAGTAAGTGACGGGTGGACCCCGATATAGATCCTCGATGCATTGGTAGTTCTCATGAGACCAACTAGTGTCTTGGAACAAGGCCTTGAAAAAATATTATTTGTAGTCTTGGCACGAGGCCTTGACTATGTGGTTATGATGTCCGACATTATGCATTCAATCATTATGAAATTGGATAATGATGTTACATGTGATTATTCAACTTGTAGAATATCAATGTAAATAAGTAAATAGAATTATTTGACTTATTATTTCCATATTTTTCTGAACTTTATGTTTAAAAGGCTTGTGTTTTAGTCTCATACATTTCCTTAAATGTTTATGCTTATTTATGATAGTTTCCTCTATATTTTTATCCTTACTAAGCATCTGAGCTCACCCCTTTCTATATTTTATTTTTCCCAGAATACAAAGAAGTATATTACAATTAACCTCTAGGAATAGGCTAAGGGATATGAGTGTGTTCAAAGGGGACACAATGTTTTTGTTTTCTTTCCATTTCATGATGTAATGTAAAACTTATGTATGTATCTTGCCCTTCCAAGTCTACTAAACTAATCGGTATTTTGAGACTTGATCTCTTGTGATCATTCCAATGTTATGTAATAATGAACTGACTCTATGTAACTAGGGTTAGGGCCTTATAGTTGGTATGAGAGGAATTTCAGTACAAACCTTTGAAACTAGATTTAGAAAAACTCTGATTATAGAACATTACCCTAAGATAGACTTTGAGGATTAGTATCAATGAACATCCTATAATTTTGGTAATGTAGATATTTTTTGAATTTTCCAAGAAATAAATCCTTTTATGGATATGATAAGGTAGATGTGGCTCTGACACAGATGTACCTAGGAGTGAAAACTCCAACAAGGAGTTTCAGGCTAGACCCAGGGTATCCTGGTACACGACAAGAGGCCTTGATTCACTCTTGGTTACGACACTCTCAGGGGATATGCTTAGGATAATTAAAATTTATTTACAAACCATTATGAAGGATTTTTGAGTAAATACCTCCTAAATGAAAACATTTTTTTATGATTATGAATTATATGTATATACTATTCAATTTATTTTAGGTATTTTACTAGTTTATAATTATGTATTATGATTCATAAACTAATATAGTGTATTACATTTTTTAGAAATGGAATATAGTGGAATGAATGGAAACTGTATCAATGTACATAATCCATGTACGGATTTCCCTCTTACTCAAGATAGTTATAGTGGATACGGTCATGCAACTGGTGCTAAATATCTTATTACCATACTAAGACAACTCTCTTAGGTTATGAATAATAACCGTACCCGTATGGATCACCCTGATCCACAACGCAGAGGATCAAATTTAGACCAATTTATGTGGAAAAAACCAACAACATTCAATGGGACTACAAATCCATTTGTAGCTAATCGATGGATAAGTTCCATAGAGAAAATATTTCATGCTTTGGGGAGTAGAAAAAGGGGAAAAGGTTGTCATGGCTGTTTATTTCCACACGGGAGATTCAGATCAATGGCGGTCATTAATTCAAAACACAAAAGAGGATGAGGAAGTATCAAATATGGAATGGAGGGATTTTAAAGAGCTTTTATTAGAAAAATAATTTCCTTGTGACTATCATGCTGATCTGGAAAGGCAATTTCTGAGTCTAAGGAAAAAGAAGGATGAGAATTTTGCAAAGTGTGAGGATAACTTTACAAGTTTAGTAAGGCATAATGTAGATTATATACGTAACCCAAGGAGTAAGATTTATTGATTCTTTGATGGGTTAAAAGCATTTATTTGTTGAGAATTAGTCCCACAATCCATCTCATCGTATGAATATATCTTCTCATGTGCTATCAAGATAAAAAATGAATTATCTATGTCTTATGACTTTAAAGCGAAGCAAGAGAATAAGAGATCTGATAAAAACTATGGAAATGGAAATAAGGAAAAGAAGGGAAAAGTTAAATTTACATCCTGTAGTAAATGTGGGATGAAACACCCCGGTACTTTCCTGAAGGGTATGGGATTCTGTTACAAGTGTGGTGAAAAATTCCACCAAGCTTGTTATTTCAAGGGAAAGACAGAGGATGTCCATGTTGAATGATACAATTATAGAGAAATGGAGAATTATGTAGATGAATTTCCTATGCGTTAGGGAAACTTACCTCAGAAAAGGCCAAGGGAGAAAGTCCAAGATTATGTGATCACTACTGTTGAGGTTGAAGCTTTGAATGACGTGGTGTCAGGTACTTTAATCATTTCCTCAAAATTAGGAAATGCTTTATTTGATTCTGGATCATCTCATTCTTTTATGTCTTCCTAGTTTCCCAAGAAAATTATATATTTTTAATTTGACTTACCAAGGGATTTTTCACTCAAAACTCCTAAGGGAAGTATCATTGCAACAATGTTTTGTCAATTAGTTGCCATTATGTCATATACACGTGCTTTATCTGCCGATATTATTGTCATACCCATGATTTAATTAGATATAATCCTTAGTATGGATAGGATTTAAGACCTTGATATGAAAATTTATTATAAGAAGAAGGAGGTTACAATTTTCGATGATGATAAAGAGTACCTTATCTTTAGAGAAAAAACATCACTATCTGTTTCTTATCTAGATCCACCCCCAAAAGATCTAATAAATTCAATTATTGTGGAGGAAGAGATTGAAATAACTATGGGAAAGAAAAGGAATGTTCAAATAGAGGATGTACCTATTGTGAAAGAATATACTGATGTGTTTCTAGAGGATTTACTTGTACATCCTCCAGAATGAGAAATTGAGTTTTCCATTGACATAATTCCTGGTTCATGGCCCATATCTAAGAACCCTTATAGAATGGACACTGTGGAGTTAGTGGAACTAAAGAAACAACTAGAGTAATTGAGTAATAAGGGATTTATTCACCCTAGTGTTTCTCCATGGGGAGCCCCTATTCTTTTTTGTTAATAAGAAAGATGGATATATGAGGTTGTGCATTGACTACAAGGTGGTCAATGTTATAAAAATAAAGAACAAGTATCCCCTACCTCACATTGAATATTTATTTGATCAACTTCATGGAGCTCAATATTTTTCAAATATTGAACTTTGATTTGGATACCATCAGTTGTGCATGAAAATGGAAGACATTCCAAAGACAATATTTTGAACCAGGTACAAGCATTATGAGTTTACAGTAATGCCTTTTGGACTGACTATTTCACCCTCTATCTTCATGGATCTAATGATTAGAGTTTTCAAGGAATATCTTAATGACTTTGTAGTGGTATTTATTGATGATATCTTGGTTTAATCTAAATTCTATTAAGATCATGAAAATCACTTGTGCACTATTCTAAATACTCTTAGAAGAAATAAATTATATGGGAATTTTAGGAAGTGTGAATTCTGGCTTTAGGATATTTATTTTCTTGGCCATATTGTCTTTAAGGATCAAATATCTGTTCATCCTTCTAAGATAAGAGCAATTCAAGAATGGCCAACACTAATAAGTATAACTGAGGTACATAGTTTTATTGGTTTATGAGGTTATTATCATCGTTTTGTCCATGATTTTTCCTGATTGGCTAACCCATTAATCAAGCTCACACATAAAGGGGTTAAATTTTTGTAGACAAAAGACTGTGAATAATGTTTTTAAGAACTGAAGAGAAGATTAGTCAATTCTTATATCTTGACTCTACCGTCAGAGAATGATGGTTTTGTTATTTATAGTGATTCTTTAAAGAAATTACTTGGTTGGGTCCTTATGTATATTGATAGAGTTATTGCCTATGCATCACGACAACTAAAAATTTGTGAAAAAAACTCTCCCACTCTTGATATTGAGTTATAAGCTGTAATATTTTCATTGAAGATATGGAGACACTAACTTTATGGTGAAAAATTTGAGATATATACTGATTAAAAGAGTTTGAAGTATGTTTTATCATAAAAATAACTCAACATTAGTCAAAGATTATGGATTAAACTACTCATGGATTATGATTGAACTATAAACTACCACCGAGGGAAGGAAAATAAGGTGGAAGATTCATTGAGCATAAAGGATCATGGTGTTTTGAACAAGATGAGATTTTAAAGGGATCCTATGTTTATTGATATAGGAAATATGGATGTATGAATTATCATGGAAGTTGAAACATCAATAATTTTTTAAATGGTTGCCTAACCATATTTACCAGACAGGATAAAAAGTTCTCAGACTAATGACGAGGAGTTTCAAAATAAAATTAAATCTGTGAACTATGGGAGATTTATCAACATAATATATGGAGATAAAATTTTGAAATTTGGGAATAGACTTTGTCTTCTTGATATACCTGATCTAAAAAGGGAATTTTTGGATTTTTATCATAGCTCTAATTTTTCTATACTCCCTAGTAGCACAAAAATGTATAGAGATTTGAGGGAACATTTTTTGTGGGACAACATGAAAAAAGAGATTGTTGATTATGTGTCTATATGTATGGTTTTCAACAGGGTAAGGTTGGAAGACAATATCTTGGAGGATTCATGCAACCTCTTACCATACATGAGTGGAAATGAAATTATATTATGATGGACTTATTCATTGGACTACCAAAGAATCCTAGAATGAATGATGCAATATGGGTCATTTTTTATTGTCTTAGCAAGTCAACACATTTTCTTGATGTAAAAAAAGTTTTACCACTTGAACGTTTAAAAAGACTATATATTAATGAAATTGTAAGACTTCAGGGTGTACCTCTATCGATTGTTTGTGACCATGATCCTCATTTCACAACAGGATTCTGGAAAAGTCTTCAAAAATACCTAGATACTGAACTTTATTTGAGCACTGCCTACCACCCTCAAACTGATGGACAATCAGAATGGTGTATTCAAACCATATAAGACATGTTTAGATCTTTCTCACATTACTTTCAAGGTATGTAGGATCAATATTTACCTATGGTAGAATTTTCTTATAATAATACCTTCCATTCAAGTATTCAGATGGCACCATATGAAGCATTATATGGAAAGAGATGTCCCACACCAACCTTTTGGGATGATTTTGGTGAAATAAAACCTTTAGGCCTAGAACCTTTTGGGGAAACAATGGAAAATGTTAATATTATCAAACCCAAATCAAAGCAGCTAAATGTAGGAAAATAGATATGCCGATAACCGAAGGAAGGATTTGTAATTTCAAGTAGGAGATCATGTTTTCTTGAAGGTATCTCCATGGAAGTGTGTTGTATGATTTTGTAATATGGGTAAATTAATTTCCAAGTACATCAAACCTTTCAAAATTATAGAATGAATTGGAATTTTAGCTTACCGTTTCGCAATGCATGCAATTCTCTCCAAAATTCATGATGTGTTCCACATATCACTGTTGATAATATACATGCATGACCCAATGTATTTACTCACCTATGAAGAAATAGAACTGGAACCCAATCTGTCTTATTGTGAAGTGCCTGTCAAGATTCTTGATACCATAGAACAAGTGTTGAGAAACCAGACGACTTTTCTGGTAAAAGTTCTATAGAGAAACCACTAGATGGAAGAGGTAACGTGGGAACCTAATGAACTTATGATGAATAACTACCAAAATATTTTTATGTAGTAGTATTCTAGAAATTTCAAGGATGAAATTATTTGAAAGATGGGATAATGTAACACCCCAAGCTTCCATGGTATGTTTCTCTTTGAATAATGCAATAGCTTGCATTGTATGCAACTTCGAGTAACATCACACCACAACTAATCAAACTAGCCATTATGAATAGTAGTACCCACTTTTGGAAATTTTATAAATTTTATTTTTCAAAATGGTCTTTATTTTTGGTTTCGGAATATCAAAACTAGTTTAGAGTGATTATTTGGTATTTTTCTGAAAACATTAAATTTTTGGTGAATAGTGAAAACACTACATTATTGATTAAAACCGACTTTTATTTAAATAATTATTTATTTTATTTAAATTTATTCTAGCTCGAAATAGATACATAATACTGATATGTTTTCAATGTAATTCATTGGAGTTATTTTATAATAATATTAGTTAAATAATTTTTTTGAACTTTTAACGTCTTTTACCCACCTTCTTAGAACATTTTCAAATTTTCAAAAAACGTAATTTTACTTCTTTTGTTAATTGAATTTCAAAAAACCAAGAGAAAAGGTTGAGATCAGTAAGTAAAATTCTGTTCAATCAAATGAAAATAATTTTGGGTGAATAATAACTTTTGAATTTTATTTACCACGATTAAAAGTAAATAGAGTAATTAAAGGTAAAAATGATATTATAATTACCCTAAAACAAGTTGCAATTATATTGGATAACTTTATTTCGACCAAGACCATCCTTAGGAATAAAATATGATCCTTTTGGTCCACTTGGATTAGATTTGGAAATTTATTATTATTTTATTTAAAGAAGTGTTAAAAGTGTTAAATTCAAAGTTTAATAACTATACCATTTTTATTACAGCGTTATACATAAGATAAATTAGACTATAAATATTCATTATAAATATAAAAATATTTCCTAAATAATGGTATTTTATTTATTATTTTTAGATATTAAATAATTAAATTTATTTATGACAGAATGATGACGCATTAATTACCTTATTATTGAAAGATTAAAATAATCGATATTATAAAAATTAAAATAATAGTAAATTGAGACTTTTGATGTATTCCACGAATTTTCTAGGTTAATATGAAATTTTAGGGTTGATTAAATATATTTTTTTCGAAGTTATAAAGTTTTTATGACTTTCAAAAAAACGAAATACTAAATAGTGTCAAAATTGACATAAATGAGTTTTTAAAATTAATACTATATTATTAATTGATATAATATTCCTAAAAATATAAGGCTTAGAGAAATAACTTAGTTAAGGTTATATATATATCAATATTAGACCACTTTGAGTTATATTTTCTTTTTATATTAAGTTTATTAACCATTTATTATAATAATACAAGAATACATGGTAAAAGTTAGACAATTTAACTAAGAGTTAAATCTAAAGGATAAGGTTAATATGGTGATTTAAACTTGTCTAAAACATATTGGTTCAGAAGTTTTCAACCCAGACCCACCTTATCCAAGAAATATATTCTTTCGAATCCATTATAAACTGAATATTAATGTATAACAAAATAATATTTCATGCTTTTTCTAAAGTGACCCTCACCTCTCTTATAAAAGGGCACTTCCCCTTATCTCAAAATCACACATCTATATCCATTTGGATTGGACAAAACCTGATCAAATATTCTACCAACTACCCTAAATTAAACCTAGAGGCCTTAAATTGATCATAATCCAACCAAATGTGTCCTTTTCATCAAATCGAAAGGAAGCACCTGAAGAAGACGTAATAATTTCATCACCTCTTTCAAAGTTATTTTCTTCTTCCAATTCCTATTTATTTGTTGTTTACATACCGAAATAATAAATCCCATACCTCGTACTTAATTTGAAGTTAATATAAATATATAGCAACCATAGTCACTATTCTATCCATCCTATGAATGACAAAGTCACCATACATGTGTACGTACGGCTTACCATCTCAACATCGTGGTGTAGTTTGTTATTCAACACTTCATTATTTTGATGGGTATAATAATGAGTATAATTGATGTAAATAATTAATATAACATGTTAATTATTTTGTATATATTATATACCATCAAATTATAGACGATTTCACCATAAATAGATTGATGTTGTCCCTCGTGTGTACGTACGGATTATCGTGTCCACGAACGTGATGAGATTCATTCTCAATCGTAATAATTCAAGAATAATTTTAATTTTATGATTAAAAATAATGTTTAAGAACTAAATATTATTCTTTATATGAATAAAATATATTATATCCATAACAAACATGACTTACGTAACAAAAAATATAAAGAAAAATGAATCAGTTGACACCCGAAACAATGATACTACTAAAATATTATTAACAATTAAATTTTAGAAGATCATATATGATATTATATTTATGTATGTGGTTCATGTCTAATTTATTTAAAATGATTTAAATATTATACATGAGGTTAAAATACCATTGATCAATGAAAATTACAAGGTAAGGGTTAATTCTATAATATCTTCATTATTCGAGGTGGTTTATATATGAGTATCAACTAGGACCTCTTTATCATCCACATCCGTGTTTCTTAAAAATGTATTTCAATTTTTTTTTACTATTTATAAGACTATGGTTTAAATTCATTTATACCTTTTTTTTTACTTTTTATAAAAATTTTATAAAGGAATCTTTCCGTCATTTTCCAAACGAGGTCCTTTACAAATTTTTCAATAAAATTAATGAAAGAATGTTTTTTAACTTATATGGAGAGTGCAACTATTTTCAACCATTATTACACCTTCAAAGATTCCCTTATAACATTATAATAATATTTTCAAAATAAATATTTTCTTTTATAATTACATGACTTTTAAATTATTTCAAAATAGAAACAGATATTTCTCTCAAATAGTTTTGATTTCATCTATGTCAACATCCTTTGATGGATTCTACACTTGTTTGAAGTTGATTTATTATGAGACAATCTTCCATATTGTATTGAAGGTTTTGTGATATGTTTGAATTTGGATGTGTTATTTTTATACAATTACTTATTTATGGTTAATGTATTAACATTTCATATGCTAGTTTGAATATAAATGATTATGTTATCATTCAATATTTTCATACAGATAATGCATTGGACTTATTAAGTGACGGGTGGAGCCTACTATAGCTCCTCGATGCATCGGTAGGTCTCATGAGACAAACTATTGTCTTGACACAAGGCCTTAACAAAATCTTATTTGTAGTCTTGGCACGGGGCCTTGACTATGTGGTTATGATTTCCGACATTATGTCTTCCATCATTATGAAATTGGCTATTGATATTAAATGTGATTATTAATTTAGTAGAATATCCATGTGAATAAGTTAATGACATTATTTGATTTATCTTTTCTATATTATGCTGAAGTTTATGTTTAAAAGGCTTATTTTTTAGTCGTATAAATTTCCATAAATGTTTATTCTTATTTATGATAGTTTGCTCTATATTGTTATCCTTACTGAGAATATGATCTCACCCCTTTCTACGTTTTATTTTTCCCAGGATGCAAAGAAGTATATTACGATTAACCTGAATGAATAGGCTAAGGTATATGAGTCAAACTTATGATGTAATGTAAATATTATATATGCATCAAAAACTTCCAAGGATACAAAACTAATCGATCTTTCGAGACTTTATCTCTTGTGATCATGAAAATGTTATGTAATAATACACCGACTCTAGGTAACTAGGGTCAGGGCCTTACATTGGAAATGGTGCATGTGATTTTAGCTCGTGACCAACAAATTTAAAAATGTTTACCTTAGGAAAATTACCATATAAGAAAAATAATAATTTTTTTCCTTTTATAATGTTAAAAAATAAACACTTACAATCATACATTCAATGAATCAAAGCATTATATTCAAAATAAAAATACACCAAATAGAGAAAATGTTCATAATAATTTTTATTGTAAATAAAACTAAAAATAACATATAAATATGAAATATTTTAACTGAAAAATACTTGGGAATGGAAGGAGGAACTTCAAATTCGTATGAGATAAACCCATCAAGAATGGTGATAGGATGAAGTAGGGGAGGTAACATAGTAGAGTAGGTGACATAGGGGAAGATTCAATAATAGGTAGGATGACTGTGGTGGAGTGGGATAATAAAAAATGGTAGGGATAAAGACTGGTGATGGCTAATGATGTTAGGGGGATGGATACGAAGTATAGAGGATGGTTTGGATATTGAAATATCATAGTGTAGATATGGGTCATGATGGGTACAAAAAGGAAAATAGAATGAGTTTACTTTTTTTGAATCACTTAGTGGTAGTTTTTTAAAAAAATACCTCTAATTAAATTGTTTTGATAAGATTCATTAAAAACCACCATTAAAAATTAGGATTAAAATAATTTTTTAATATCAATGATAAAAAAACAAAATATAATAAATTAATAATTTATAAGAGGTGTAAAATGAAACTACTAAAAAACCAGTATTTATATTTTTTCATATTGTATAACCATTTACTTAATGGTGGGTCCTATACTAAGTTGGGTAGTATCGATTGAGTATTTGGGGAGTTTGTGTCTTATAGACATGATGGGATAGATGTATGTTTTTTTGAGAATTAATAGGTTATGTTTCTAGGAGGGTGAGTTTCACTGATCACAGACTTTCACTCTCCCAATGTTGTCATGCATATCTATTTAATCGCTTGCACGTAGTGAGACAAGGTGAGTGGGGGAATAATTCTTGTTAATTGGAATCACCCTTACTAGAATACATAACATGGGTTTCTATAAACATGGGTATAACTTATGGTCCTTTTCTTGTTCAGGTACCAGCTTGGAGCTGGACACTAAGTTTAGATCTACCAAGGTATAGGGAAGTTGGGTATTCAGTTGGGTATTTGTTTTGAACTAGGTATAAGGATAATGTATATTTACTTTCATATTGTAGTACATATTTATTGGTTGGGGGGATAACCAATTAATTATTATAATTATTCTTTATAAATTGGCATCCAGGAGACTATACCCTTGAAATCAAGTCATACAAACATAAATAATAGTTGAAATAGTAATAATAAAATAAAAGGAAATATGGAATCACAACTTCATGCCAACCAGATAAGTCACATAACATTTTATAACAAAATGAACAAATGTCTTCCATATGTTAAAAATCCAAATATGGTCCCAGTAGGTTGGTAGATCGATTTATATAAATGAAAAAAATTAGTAGTCCATCATACAAAATTATACTAGACTTTATCACATATCAATTATATCCATAAATAGCTTTACCAACTCATTCAGCTGATATAGGGCCCTTACCCTTACTTGTATCCCTAAAAACAAATTATACTACACATGTGGGTGCCCAAGTAGTGTGTTAATGTCACAAACCCACAAAATACATCAATATATCAAACTCTTGAATTGGCCTGTGACATATTTGAGGGGTTCCCCTGATCCCCATGAGCTAATAAAAACTATCATTGGAATCAATGTAATCATTTGGGATGATTTAACTCATAAAATAATCTAAAAAAGGTGTAGAAAAATTGTAATGAGAAGTACGTACATTTGAGGACCATGCAAAAGTAAGAAAGAAACAATATTCATATAAAAATATTAATAAATTAAAACAATGAAATCCCTCATCACACATCTAATATCCACCACCGAAACAACTCCCATGATCCATCACCTAGTATCCACATATATAGTTCTCTACTAATTAATATAAAGTTGAAAATTGATATTTTTCTAATGAGGAAATGAAAACAAAAAGAACAAATCATAATTGACATGCCTTCATGTGACTATATGAGTCACAATCCAACCTTTAACCAAACATGATCCATGAGAAATCGAGAGTAGTATAGTAATATAAAATTTTAACAGGCATGATCATGATGGTCCCATTGGAAAGATAATGGAAAGAACATCCCTTACACATTCTTTAAACAGAGAACCCATTTTTTTCTAGTTTGAAATACATAATTTAAAATTTTGATTTCTATGCATATGAATATTAAATATTTTTTTTAAAATTTACAATTTATTATATTTAATTGAAAAAAAACAATTTGAAATCAGACATCAATTCCCCGAACACTTTTAATAAAACACACATTTAAAAATAAGCATGTAAACACTTTTGGAATATGCTTTTCAATACACATAAGAGCTCCATTTTACTAAATATGAATAAAAGGTGAGAAATGATAAGAAGTCAATAAATCAAGAAGTATAATGTAAGGAAAGAGAAAGAGGAAGTTATACAACAAATAAATTATAATGTGCATCATGAGAGAAATGCCCTAGGGTCACTAAGGATAGGTGAACATATAAATATATCACTAACCATTCTCATACCCTAAATTATTGGAGGGTGTAACATGAAAATGGATGGTGGATATATTTCATTTACTATTATATCATAGTTGGTGTAAAGGTATCCCATCCAATCTATGTTCATGTACCCTTGTACCCTGACTTTATATGAGTTTTGAATAATAATAACACACATCAATAAATAATATATCACAGCATTAAATGTTTCTGAAAAAACAAAGGACATAAAAATCAATACAAACTAAGAGAGGGTTCAAAGAACACAACCAAGATATTTAGGGATGAAATTACAATCAAAATTGAGGGAATTCCCATTTAATATTAATAAAGTGTTTAAAAATTTATTTTTAAGGGCCAATCTGGCCTCATATTCATATAGAAAATAATCCATAGAAATAATTTTTAAAATTCCAATAACTCCATTATAACATTAGTAGAAAAATTAGAAATAAGATTAAATATCAAAACAAATATATGAATTTTAAAAGACATTTTTATAGGCTATTTGTGATTTTCCTCAAACACTCAGTGGGTGTTATTATATAAAACCAATTTGAACAACATTTTTAAATCAAGAAATCCTTTGTGTTGAAATAAAAAACAAGTAAAACATGATTTTTTATTCAAATATCCTTAAATATTTTTAATATTATCATTTTATATCAAAATAAGAATTAAAAAACACAAGAATTCACGGTTCCAAAATTTAATGACCAAATACAAGGGGAAGCATACCTCAAATGATGGAAACTCATCACCTATGATGAACATTACTAGAATAGATAGTAATTATGACCTCACAAACATTATGTTCCAAAAATAATCCACTAATAGAAACTTAATTCATCTAGGATTAATCAAAGAATGATGGATTGTATGGGAGAGAAGAGTAAACTAGAAGGAGAAGATAAATATAAGATGAAGAAGGTCATACCTCAAATATTCAAACCCATATCGTGAAGAATACTCATGGAATCACCATAGGAGGAAAAAAACATGTTTAGGGTCCAAACAATTAGGGATTCCTTGAGTGGTGTATCACATGACCAAGAAGAGGGATAGGGTGAGGCATGACATGGGGATAAAATAAAGAGAGGGTAACTTGGTAAAAAACCAATTTTTAATATTCTGGGCAGTGCGCATGGTTTGGCTGTATGATTTGAAAAAAATATTCACCAACCCTGAACCTCTTGCTGGAGGGATCGAAGCACCTCACATTATAACTAAGTACAATAAAAAACCATACTACATTAATGTATTTTGGAAATATTAAATAAAAAACAAAAATACAATATATCCTCACGGTTTCTATAAACCGTGAATCTATGAAGAAAAACTATTTCTTTTAAATCAACCGTTTTGACTTTAAATTCAAGGAAAAGATAAAAAATCATTAAATAAATTAAATAATATTTGAAAATAGGGCCGGGTTATGCCATAAATCCCCACAATAAAAATATTTTCTCTAAAAAATCCTAATTAGATTAGGTTGGCCAAAGGATAGAGAAAGAGTCAGCCCAATAAAACACCACTAGATTATCTATAACCAAGTAACAAAACAACCACCATCATGATGATACCCGCATCCTTAACTGAAACATACTACCCTAAACCCTTGAACTAACTTCATTTTCCAAAGAACCTCTTAACCCATGACCCACTATCATACACTCTCTAACTAAAACGAGCATCCTAAAAGGACTCCAAGATGGATCAACAAGTTATTAAAGAAAAAAAATATTGTGGTGGTATCTAATATATATTATAATTCCCCTAAAATTCACATCCTCAACTATACCCAATGATCTGTACTCAACCTTACCAAAAAATTCTCAAAAACCACAAACATAAATAAATCATGAATCGCATTTAGAATAAAAACATGAATTCCAAAATTATAGGGGTAATAAAAAAGAAGAATTGAATCTATAACCTATTCTCCCCACAAAAAATATTCCACATACATAAAATATTGATAGATCTAAACAACACCATAAGAAAAAACACCATGATCGAAAAAGGATGAAAATAAAAAGACATCAACTGAAATGTTCAATCAAGGGAACTTCTATAATTTCAATAGAGTCAAACATCTAGGTCTATGAATTTCATGTCCAAAAGTATCTCAATTACCAACTATAGATCAATAAGTATAATATGAAGAGAATGGTAAAAATAGAACTCCTCCAAATAGTCTCACTTGTAGTATTAGCTAACTCAAAATATAACATCCCTAATACATTAAGATCTCAAAAAAACTCAACCATCCATAATTAAAAAGAAGATTTATAAAATCTAAATAATGGAGCTCAAGATATTTGAGCCCAAAATACCAAAGAATTAAATTCAGATAGTCCTATTAGGATGTAGTGCCTTAACCAAGAACAAAATATATAGGGTTTTCACCCATTCGTGTTTGTATCCTCCAAATCAATCAAACTGCCATTATCCCAATGATCACATCCTCAAATGGAGCTAGGTTTTATGAGAACTCATATGAAGTACGGTCTGGATGAATCAATCTTTCAAAAATCAAACATCCCATTATTCTTTAACCATTGAATTGAGAAAAATAATCCTCTAACGAAATACAATATAAACTAACTATGAACTCTTGGGAATTCCCATTAATCAATGGTCTACACTTTCTAACCATATGAGACACAACATTGAAAAATATTAAAACATAAAATTACCTTAACCCACTAAAAATTATCATGGAGGAAATATAGTCAATACAAAATCATGAAATTTAAATAAAGGTTCATTAAAATTCAATAGACCCAAAAACAAGGTAAACCATGAGAAAAAAGGAAGACTCATAGAAATAATTTAGAACCACCACCCCCTAAAAATAAAATACATAACCAAAATAAATACCCAATTTAGATACCAAAATAAAAATTCAACGATCATTTCAATATACTTTCCAAAACGATGAAGTTTACCCTTTAAACCAAGAGGAAGGTATTTAAAATCCATTTTCTCATTTGGAAAAACAAATAAAAATTATTTAAATTTATTATTATTATTATTAATTTAGTATATTTCATTAAAAAATATTTCAAATATTATCAAGAATTATAAAAAGTAATCCATTTTTGAATTAAATCCAATTTTATCATTTTAGATTCTAATTAGTTTATATTAAGTTTGAATTATCACAATTTCATTTGGAAACTAGATTACAAATCCAAAAATCCAATTTCAATTTTATTTTAAAAAACCAAATACTACGTTAGTTTAAATATTTTTAGAAATTTACCTTTCATTAAATTTCATGTAACACTTAATAAAATTTCATATTTCTATAAATCCTTCGTTAAAATAATTCCGAAATCCAAATAATTCACCCCCTTTCAAATAATTTTACAGATACTCATTAATCACTTTCCTATTCAGAACAATATTTTCAACACAATCGTTTAGGTTTTAGATTCAATAATTTTATTTTTTTTAGATTTTCAAAGATTTATTTTAAATTCAATTTCCTAACATAAAATCCTTTCAACAATTTTCAAATCCTAAATCACTTTTATTTAAAAAAACACCTTGAAATACAAAACCCAATCAAAAAAATTAATAAAAATAAAAATTATTTATGAGGGACTATTGTTTTTGAATGTCTTGAATTAATGTTATAGAATATTGTATTTAAATCATGCAACCACAATTGAGAGTTTTTTTAACTATTCTCTCGGGATCCACATGGGTTTTTAGGCCACATGAGCTCACAATTTAACGTTAGTTAATCAAAATTTTCATGTATAAAAACATATAAAACAATTAAAAGTTTCATTAAAAATTGATAAATTTTTTAAAACCATAAACAAAAGACACAAATAACCAAAAATAATAAAATGACACAAATCCAACATCCCATGAAAACTAAAGGTTCATAATAAGTAAGAGATCACAAAGATCTTCCCATTCCCACCTCCCAAGTCTTGAAAATCCAATCTCTATGTACCAGTCACACCCAAATAACAATGGTTACTTTGTTACCTATGTACTCTAAATAACCTAGGCTCTGATACCATTTTTTCCCAAACCAACTTTATTCATCCATTCATTTGATGCCCGACTAGCATGCAACATACTCGTATAGAGTTATCAATACCCCTGGCTAAAGGGAAACATCATTTGTAATAATTAATTTTTTAGTGACAATTTATCCCATAACATATTCAAAACAAACAATGGAAAATTAGGAATTAAAACTCCATATATCAAAGGTCCATGAGCCAACATGAATGAAAAAAATACATATAAATAGTTTAAGATATTAAAACAATGAAATCCCTCTTCTATCCTCCAAAACCCATCACAATAGTATCCCCTAATATCCATCATCGAGTCTCCACATATATATTGTGACACCAATTAATTTAAATGAAATAAGCAAAGGCTTCTTTGGCAGATGAAAAAAATAAAAGTAAAAGAAAAAAATAGCCAACATACCTCTATTTGAATCTACTAGTCACTATCCAACCTCAAGACAAGAATGATACATGTGAAATAAGGATCTATACTAGAACCTGAAATTTTAATTGGCACGATCATGAAGTCTTGGTAGGAATGTTAAAGGATACCACACAACATATAATGTATTAAAATAAACAATTCATTTTGTGTTAGTTTGAACTATATTATTTAGATATATGGTTTCCATCAATAAAAAAATATATGTTAGTATCTATTAATAAACATTACTTTTTTATTTTCTTTAAATGAAAATAATCATGTCGAAAATAATTCAAATGGTTGAATTCTCTTTTAATAAAAAAGAAATTTCAAAACTAACCTTTAACGACTTTTGAAATTTGATTTTCCATTCACATTAGAATACTAATTTACTATAGAAGAATAAATATTAAGAATGAATTAAAGGATAGAAATCTATGACATCATAAAGTAAATCAAGTGTAATAGGAATTAATATGAGCAATAATTTAAAACAAGAATCATGGGAGAAACACCATAGGGAAACTAAGTCTATGGGTATCTAGAAATAAATCATTAACATGGGAAAATCCCTCAATTAGTGAAATGAGTAACACATCACTGGCTAGTGGAGATATCACATTTACTTATCTAAAATAACTAGTGAAAAGGGTACCCATATCTTTAAACTTATTTTTTAAAAGTACCTGAGCTTCCCATGAGGTTTAGGTAATAAAAATAGTAATAAATCAATATTTAACAACACCACTAAATAATTATACAAACATCATGAATATATAAAATCAATAACAACAATGTCAAGGTTTAAACCCCTCACCCACAATATCCAGGCATGAAATTACAAGAATAACTTGTGGATTTTCTATTTAAGATCAATCAAGGGTTTAAATAGTTATTTTTAATTTGTTAATAAAAACTCATATTAATTTAGGGACCAAACCATAAAAAACCTCTAAAATGAAAAACAAACTTTCAGAATATTATGAAAATAATTAAAAATATGTTTTGATATCAAAAAACCTCATTGAATTTTAAAAATCACTCACAAAGGCCATTTAAGATTTTTCTCAAACACTAAATGTGTGAAACTAAGTAAAACTAGTTTGAACCACATTTCAAAATAAATAAATCTTTTGAATTGAAATGAAAATTAGGTGAAACATGATTTTCCTTTCATAAAACCCTAAAATAAAATTAATGCTTTCATTTTATGTAAACAAAAAGAATTTATGAAAACATGAATTCCTGGTTCTTGAATTTAATGATATAATATAATGGGAAACCATGGTGAAATAGAGATAAAATGATCACCATTTGTGGTTTTTGCTATAATATGATTTGAGTGAGGCCTCCCAAACCCCAGATACTAAAACTCAACCATTAATAACACCCCTATTTATCTAGGGTTTTTCCACATATCAGACAAAAAAATGGGGAGAAGAGGAAATAAAAAGAAGAGAAATAATAGAGGAAATAATTCACACCTTGAAGATTATGACCCATTTCATGAATAATACTCACTGAATCTCTATGAGAGAGAGAAGATATAAAGGATTTAGTACTAAAACTGGGCTTTATAGGATGGTGTGTTCCAAAAGAAATAGAGTGTAGGGGGTGATTTGGTGACTTAGGGATAAATGGAGTGGATTTTAGTTTGTAATAAACTACATTTTTAAAATTCGAGGAACTGCATATTGTTTTTTTACACAGTTATAAAAATCATGTTCCCAACATCTGTTGCTACTGGAGGAGCTAGATTACCTCACATAGGAAGGATGTATAGTTAGAAAAACCATGTTCCAACAATGTGTTTTGGATCTATTAAATTTCAGACCCAAATACACAATTTCTCCAAAGTTTCTACTAACATTGTACATCTTCTAAAAAACCAAAAGTTCAAAAAATTTAACCCATTCGACCCTAAATTAACTCATAATTTAAAAAATCATTCAATAAATAAAATAATTCCAAATTAAAGGGTTGAGGTGTGATAATGAGTATATATCCTAGTAGTACACCACCAATGATACATTATCTTGAGTTCAATAATATATGTGAGAGCATGCATTGATGGGAATAAATAAATAGAAATCAAGAATTTTCTCATTCTAGGTCATTGTGAGCTAACCAGGCCAACAAGAATCCCAAAAATACATATTTTCATCCACACTATAGGAAAAAATTCATTTTTTACCAATAGAACCATCACTAATAATATATGATGTGTGACTGAGGATGGAATAACATATCCAACGTCCCTTATAAGAAATGAAATCCTATAAAACATGGTAAGGTCTCAGGGATATGTGTCATGTACATTAGTCAACATAGAAAGTAGCATTGAAGAGGGAATAAAATTTCCAAACTCCCAAACAAGTTGAACTAAAACCCTAACTAATGTAAGATCACACAATTATGACATACGTACACCCATCAAAATAGAAAGTGACACTATGGTTGGTGAATATAACCAACCTCCCATATAAGGTAAACTAACACCCACAATAAGGTATGGACCCTTGGAAAACTATATATCAACTTAACAAAAACCCAAAATAACCCAAAATAATTCCCAACACACATGTGGTATATACACTCACAACAACACTCATCATCGTATCAGATATCCATAAGGATTTCTCTCATTAGGAACACCCTTAACCCGTACCATCCCAAATACTTTAACTAGGTATCTTAATCCAAAACCCTTTATCGATTGAAGGAGGTTACCACATAGATCCATAGTCCAAGTCACATACACATGGTTCTATTAATAGTATTAGGGAGCTCAATTTATGACTAATTTAAAAATGTGGTAAACCATTCATTAATAAACCAAAATAACTATAGTTGGGTCTCTATCAAGTAATAATTCTCAAAAAACCCATTCATAGGACCCATCTTTTCAAATAGTACCTACCAGATCACATTGATACCTTTTGTAGAAAGGATATAGGAAAACATATAAATATACATCCATGAAAGTTCATTGAATCCCAAATAAAACTAGTAACTTTATAGATACTCCCTACATTAGATTTTAGGATATAATTCTATAATATATATTTTCTAATCTAATCCTAATGAACTGCCACATGAAAAACTAACAAAAAACATAGAATATTGGATTTGACATGAGGTGAGAAGAAATAGTGATATAAAATGATGATAGATACTAATATGGTCTCAGTCTTACCTAATTAGGAAGATAAAAATTTATAGGGATCAATTCCAATAATAATCAAGGGTATTAGAGGCTTCGGAGGTCAAGGAGGGAGAAAAGTAGGGACTTCAGTTCATGTTATATTGGGTGAAAAGGATAAGAAAGGAGTTTTGGGACGAAATTATTAAAATCACCTAAAACGTATATCTATACTATGTACCTGATTATCTATAGACCACCTAGTTAACCCCCATTGATTTTATGATGGTGTTCCATGGGATATAAGTGAACCAGAACCAATAATAGGTATTTAGTTTCCAATACTAGGTACCTGAAGGCCTCTAGTATAAAACAGTATCAAGGCCCCAACTACCCATCTATAAAGGGATAACAAGCCCTAAACCCTTAAAAAAATTCACAAATAAGAATAAATAAATTTATTTAATACCAATATCATTCTATGAATTATACATCAAAATGTGAGGATTATTAAAAAATCTCCACCTTAGGGACTCTGATCATTAAGAAGCATCATTACAGCTACTAAATACATAACTCTAAACATTGAAGTTTCATATTTTTATCACACTTCTAAGTATGATTATGAATATTCCCATGATGACACCACAATATCACAAGGGGTTCTAAATCATTTGAACACTCTTAGTGGTCTCTAATACCAATATCAGCCTATTTATTACTAACTTGTCCATCTTTAACCGGTATAGGGGAGAGTATCACAACTAATCATATAATGCATAATCAAGAGATATATGTATCAATTTGGGATAGTTTTTATTTATGTAAACTTTTTTATTCCCAATTAGTCATCCCGTATTCCTATAAATTCAAATAACATATGACCAAAACATGTCCTTGAGTATCTGATTCATTATCTCAGACTATCTATTTTTCTATGAGTGATGATTTCTACTTAACATAATCCGAATTTGTAAATAAATTCATAACCCCTAAAAAATATGGATATTAAATTGGTATCACAACCTAATATAATTATTATAAGTATGAAATGAAAATGAAAATAACTCATATATATAACCTTCAAATATCTTCCACTTATTAGGTCTCATAGAGAGGTAGAAAGCTCACGAACTTTATTAACCAGTCTACCACAACCAAGAATGAATCTTTAACTATTTGTATCCTTATAATACTAGTGAATAAGTCCATGGTCACCTCATCCCACTTCTACAAAGGTATTGGAAATGGATGAAGTAATCCTCTTGGATGCTTGTGCTTTGCCTTCACCCTCTGGCATGTGTGATAGTATGCCGCATAACCTATGATATCCCATATAATACAAGGAAAATAGAAGTAAGGAAAATCACCCATACATGAAAATATATCACCAATTCATCATCTTGGTTCCATGCTTTAATATGATATGCATCAAACATACAATCCCACATTTTAAAACATTTTCATTTAGTATCCAAATTTCATTCACCCAATCCACAAGCGAGGAAGTAATGAATTGAGTAGAATAGTTAATAATTTATGGATCCTCATTCATTTATGGTCTTAAATCCATGAATAATATCATCAACTAACAAAACTTACAAGATTAAAATATCATAATCTCCTAAATGTTCTTTACTTAAATCATCTACCATGATATTCCCTTTTCCTTTAGAACAAGACCTATCAAATTAAAATTTTTATTGTTACTAGACCCAATTATTCCTTAACATGTTCAGGTCTCTCTAAGAGAATATGTATCATAATATCTTTTGATCCTTTTGGAATAAACATATATCATTAAAGAGATAGTGGATCCATTACTTTAGGTAATTAAAATAAAGAAATATCTCTAAATCATGAGTAGGGTAGTTCTTTTCCAAGGGTCACAATTGATGAGACCAATAAGTCACCAATCAATCCTTTTACATCAATATCACCCCCAAACCAAATTTTGAGGTGTTAAAAAAGCACTTTATATCCCCTCCTTAGGTTTGTAAATATCAATATTAGAGAATATTTTAGTCTTTTTTTCAAATCATGAAATATGGAATCATATTGATTGTTCCACTTCAATTCCACCCTCTTCTTGGTCAGGATCATCACCATTGCTTCCAGGTGAGAGAAAAATCTTAAATGAACCCTCTATAACACCTAACTAATCTAAGGACATAGTTTATCACAAATACATTCTTAGGTTTATCCCAATAAGTCACATCCTCCACCTTTTTTTGGGTTAATGGAAATTCTTTACTCATATGCAACATGCGTAAGAAAATATATTTCTTCGATCCATAAGTGATACTTATAATGATTAATATAAATATAATTTTTCATATAGCTTTATAAACATGATATTAAGGTGGTATACATGAATATATTGAGTTTGAGAGTATACAAAAATATTATCAATGAACACCATGATGAATGAGTCCAGATAGGAGAAATAAATCTAGTTTAGAAGGGCCATGAATAGGATTAGTACATTTTTTAGAATTTAGTTCATCAACATGAACTTATATAGCCTATAATTACACCTAAATTATGTATTTAGTATATTATCTATCTTGAATCATAACTGATGATAGTTTGACTATAGATCAATCTTAGAGAACCACTTTGATCCCTTCAACCAGTCATAAATATCATCTATTAAATAATGTGAATACCTATTTTTCACAGTAAGCTAGTTCATATTTTGGTAATCTACATGAAACTAAACAAAACATAACCATTATTGGTGAGAAAAAAATTGAATAACTCTAAAGATATGTATATAGATAGATAAAACCCATTTCCTTTAGATCCTCAGGGTACACATTTATCTATCTCAACTTAGTTGGTTCCATATGGTAAGAATAAACAGATACAGGCTAAAAACCCTACATGAGATTGATCATGAAATAAATCATTCAGTTAAGATGAAAATTTAGAAATCATAAAACAATCCTAGAAATGATCCACTATAGGAGGGATAATATATGGAACTCTTTCCTACCCAACATAAAAATCCACCCATGACATATGTACATTAAGGGTTCTTAGCTAACTGAGGTCATGTACAACTCTACCTATACGTAGATTCCACTTTCCTATTAAGGTATACTCATCACCCCTAAATTAAGTAAATAAAATATTCACCTATTAGAAATCAATGTGATCCCAGAAACACATCAAATGGTCTGTTATAAATATCACATCAAAGCTGATAATATATAATATAACGTAATCCCATAGGGTCCCATAGTCTCCAACCACCAAAATATAGTAAGGGAATCTCTGAAAATTTTCTAAGATATTTTCCAGAAGTGTATCAAGAGAAAATATACCAGATGAATAATACAGGGTTTGAATAAAAACAGATAGTAAATGTGAAGATAAAAAAGAAAATAGATTCTCCTATTTGAAATAAATCCTCTGAATGTTTAGAAAGCAACTAAAACTATACCATCACAATAGAAGGATGTACTTCCCTAATGATTAAAATTGATTCAATTAAAAAACACTACCTACCTCAGATCCATCACCCCAACCATGATATCCTTTTAAATCCTGAGAAGTTATTCCTTGATGAATCTACTTCTTTGATATCCTTGAACAATCTTTACCCTGATCTCCTAGTTGACACTCTATTATCTATCTGCTAAGGTCCCCTTAACTAAGATTGAGATTCATGTGTATTCCCAAGACTCTATGTAATTCCGATTGTGTAATCCATATAAACAAATGCTATAGGTTCCCCATACCACCACATCCATGGAACTCCTTAAGTAGGTTAGGATATAGAATGTGGAAGTATCCAATATGATTTCATTAATAGGATATAACAAATGATTTCCTTAAAGAAGGAAGTAAAAAACCTCTTCTCTACCCCCACTGTCTCTCACAACCATATTTCATCTCATTTGATATCACATTACTAGAATTTAAGAGGAACCACTTACTCCAATAGAAGTGATATAATGGAAATAATCTAGCTGCATTTCCCACCATAAACATCTTCTCGATGGTTAGAGCCTTACAAACCCCATCAGAATAGGATGATAGATTTAAAATCCTTACATAATGTCTCAAATATGTACAAATTGCAATATTAAACCTACGATCCTTTTAGGAATCTATCCCTAATAACTTTAGAGTAAGGAAAAATAACTCTGAAAACTAGGTAGCATAATTGATTGGTAATAATTACTCCTACTATAGCTCTATAAACTCTTGGGATTTACTAAGATTCAGTGACATAGAGAATAAATAATCAAATATTAGTTATTTAAATGTCTTCTGTGTTAAGCCCTCATGCCTCCTTACATAAACCTCAACACCCCAAAATTTTCTAGAGGGTCCTTGAAATATAAAGGCTACTAGATTTACCCTTTTATAAACAAGTAACAAAAAGAACTCGAAAATAAATTTTATCATATCAATCCAATCCCTAATGTCCTATAGACCTCAAATAATATATAATGTTATGAAATTATATGTATAGAAATCCCAAGTGAAGTTCATTATTGTGGTCTCACAATCTTGTACACCCCTTCCTCTTACGGTCACTAGCCAAATAACTACTCACTGAAATGGCTCCACTACTTGAGATACATGAACAAAATTAGTATCATAATCAGATCTTCCATACTAATCATCATATTTTATAATATGAACATCCAAAATATTATAAAATTCATCAACCTTGTCCTTGTATATGTCCGTGGAATTTCTTCAGGGTGGAATTCTAAAATTCTAATCATTTATTTTTAAAATTTCCGTAATAGATTAAATATTAATAAAATTTAAGAATAATCCATCATATAATTAAAAAACCCTGAACCAACTATAACTACAAACCCACCCATATGATACACATGCCAAGGGTTCACTATACAAGGTACTAGATCACAAAACTTATTACCCCACTACCTAACCAAGGGCTATGCCCACACATCTTGTACTCACATAAGAATCAAATTTATATGAAAGCAGTAAAAAAATATCTCTAATTTTTATTAAATTATCTGTCACCAATAAGTTATTTTCTTAAAAATAAGATAAATTATTTTTATCATTTAATTAATTAAACCCATTTTTAAAACCATATTTTATTCACACATAAAAAATAATATGACATGTGAACCTATGCAACAACATGGAGCATGAACTCACACTCTCCTTCCAACTCAAGAAAGTGGATAATCCATAAATTATAGCCCCTATAATATAATTTGAAGAAAAAATAAGGGAAATATTTCGAAAAAACTAAATAACATCAATCCTATAACCTTAACAAGTCGAGCATCCACTATAAAAGTTTTGTCTAGACACAAAAATAGTTTCTAACTTGAGTGAGAATCATCCTATCTCTATTCTACCATGTCCCAATTAGTAAATCAAAAAATATTGATCTAATACAAATTTTTATTATCCCAGAACGGTCCAGATTCTAGTAGGAAACCACTTTATATAGGGGCCTTCCCCTTACCTAGACCTCTAATAATAACATCTTCAAATGCATCAAGGTTCCCCTATTGAGTGCATGTATAAAACCCTATACGATGAAACCAATTGGTCATTATTTATAATTTGAAAATATATGCGAGTGAATGTACTAATCGGATTAAATAAATATAAAACTAATATAGATATTTTGGGTCATCATTCATTAAAAGGTTACCACAAATCTTGACCATACCTACTCCCGTCCCCACTAATGGAAATAATTCATTATAATTCAACAAAACCATCACTAACATCATTGTAAGAAGAACTAAGTAGGATGTAACGAAACCTACCATCCACACAATCCAAACAATACTATAACATAGGGTAATGTCCCATGGATATGTTAGATATATATATATGAACATATTAAGTTATGTCAGTGAGGGAAAACATATCAAACCTCCTCCAAGATTTGAACCAACACCCTTATCAAGGTAATTTCCCATGGGTATGTCTCGTATAAAACCATCAACAAAGGATGATAAACTGAGGTGGTAGTAACAAAATCAGTCTCTTTCATGTTCCAAAACAACACTCTTATCAAGGTAAGATACCATGACAAAATTTATTTTAAATTGGAATAAATAATTAACATCACACCAAACAATAACCAACCCACTAAAGATATAGACACTCACAGCCATAATCTCAAAACACATCAAAAATAAATTATCCCATTGTATAAAACCTTGTCCCAAACCCTATAAACTACTCCAAATTTACATATAAATACACAACCCATTATTACTTGAAGGAGGTCACCACATGGATTCATAACCCAATTCATATATCCCTCTAAACCAATAGCAGTCTTATAAAATTCACTTTATTATTAATCAAACAAGGTAGATAACCCTTATCTAATATACTAAAATCATAATATAGAAGTCACACTAAAGATATAATAGCCATAATACCACTTACTTGGTGCCATCATATCAATTAGAACACAATTGAACACTTTTATACCTTAGTAGAATGAATGTGGGAAGATAAAAACATCTATATATACAAAAGTCCATTTAATCCTATATTTTTTTTTGACATGATAGGGAATTCATACCTCAGTATATTAAGATCCAATTCACTAAATTACATACACTGATTCAATACGAATAAACCTCTATATGAAAACCTATAAAAACCCCTAAAATTAGAAATTATATGTGATGGAAGAAGAAACAGTGAGAGAAAGTGAGAATATAACCTAGAATGTGAATAGTTTTACTTGAGGAGGAGGAACACAATAAATGAGAATCAATTCCAAATATATTTGGGGGTCCAGGATCCTTTATAAATAAAGAAGGGTTCTTAGAAGGGGATTCAGTTCATACCAGGTCTAGTGAGGATGAAAGGTTGGTTTGGGGTGAAATTATGAAAACAAATCCAAAAATAAGAAAATAGACCACTGGGTACCCATTAGGCCAACACTAGATACTCAGTGATCCACCATAAAATAGGTAAACTCCCACAAACTATACATTGGGGATATATGGGATGAAATACCCCTAGACATGACTTTGTGTACCATAATCTCTATACCAAATACCAAATGTCCTTTATAGCTATAAAACAGTAGTAATACATTCACATATATAAAAAAAGAATCACAAAATCCATCAAAACCCATAAAAAATTAGGCAATACAATTTAATTTAAATCCAATAATTATCCATGATTTTTTACTCCAAATTTCATAATCCTTACACATTATATTGATGCGTTACAATGTAATTTCGATAGATTTAGGCACGAACCCTAATAAATATATTTTTCTTCCTACTCTACCCAGTCCAATTATAGGTCCTTTCCACTTATTGGAAGTATATGGAATATACTGAGGCACACATAAGGTTATATAGAACCCCTGGTTTGGGTACTATTCAAGTAACTATTGATAGGGTATTACAAATTGGTATCCAAGCATGAATGTTTCTGGGAAAAAATATGTTATAGGTAGAGATAGTATTTCAAAACATGGGAGGTAGACTATGAGAATGACTAACTTCAATGAATTTTTTTGGTAACCAAGTTACTATTTACAATGTTTTTTTTCTCATGAGCCTATTTTGGTTATTTTAAGATTCACATGTCTTTATTTTTTATAAAAAAAAGATAAGGTTAGGTAGAACTGAAAACCCTTTTTTGTTAGCAAAACAAATACAGGGCACTCATCACATAAGGGTTGTTTTTTTAGTCCTAGACTCTCTTATATGTTTATGAAAAATTCATGAAATCCTTTCCTGTAAAAATACTAATTACCCTTTTAAATGATAGAATGATTGAAAATATTCATATTAGAGGACACTACACAAGGGGATTATAATATATCTCATTTGATCCAAATATTTTGTTACTCTATAGTTTAAGTCATTGTGGGGAGGTACTATGGAATTTATCTCCTTCCTTGGAGGCATTGGATTACACTGAAAGGAAGAAGGAGGTGTTGTGGAGTTGTGATTGGGTCCACAAATGGGAATTACTATGTATCCCTATGAATTAAAAAATAATACATATAGTTTAACTATATTTAATGAGGATTGATGTACCTTCTAAGGTAACATGACAAGAACCATATTTATGCCTTTTATGTTTGTGTATCAATAAACAATTTCAATTATTTTAAATTTATATGAAGTATACTAATATGAGAAAGTAACATAGGAATGGTTTGGTGTGGGTCATACACCAAAAAAACCCATTTTGGTTTGATCCGTTATATGAGTTGGGTGACAGAATTTTGAGAAAAAAGAAGAAAATATTAACTCAAGGAATATTTAGAAATCAAGACGAGAATATTAAATCAAGTTATTTTGGGAAATTGAGAATATTATCTTGAGTTAATACATTTTAGGAAACCAAGAATAGTATCTCGACTTTAATAATTATAGGAAATCAAGTGGTGTATCTCTACTCAAGTCATTTTTTGAAACCAATAGGAGTACCTTAACTTGATATCTTTAAGGAATCTATATGATTATTTTGAATCATGTTTTTTTAGAAAAAAATTGGTGTATATTGACTCAAGGTATTATAGGAAACCAAGAGGAGTATCTCAAATAAAGGTATTTTAGGAAACCGAGAGGAGTATATCATCTCAATTGTTTTTAAGAAAATAATAGGATTTTCTTGAATCATGTTATTTTGGGAGATAAAGATGATGATATTAGATTATGAAAGTTTTTTCTATGGATTACACATGAGTTTCCTAGATGATTGATCTTTCACAAAAGTGGTTTCCTTAAAATAAATCTTACTTGAAGTTGGGACTTCCAAAAGATGGAAATATATTATACAAGATGCTATAATTTTTGGAAACATTTGGAGCATGGTAAGGGTTTATTTTTATAAATAAAGTCTTAGACACATGTATAAGGGATATTTTGTGAAAAGGGGTTACCCAAGGTAAAATCGTTTATATAGATATACCATTGAAAAGATGGGAAAATTTATTTTAAGAATCATTGAATTCCTATAAGATTTAGTTTATATGAATGGATGCGATCTACTAGTGTGTATGGAGGATTAAGGTTAGACATCATATGAGTTTTATGTGACCATAAACCCTTAGTTAAGGACACATGTTGGAGAGATTTAGAACCTTGAAAAGGCAATATGTGGAATAGATCGTAATTTTGTTTAACATAGAGGTGATATTACTTCAATATTTTTTATATAGAGGGTGAATTTTCTATTAAGACTTAGATTACTTATGTAATTTAATTAATTATTCTCTAAATACTTTATATAAAATTATTTTCATAAAAATTATATGATATTTTAGAATCCATGATCTAGATATCCCCCCATCTTGAAATTCACAGAAGAGGTCTTTTTATATGAAAAACCATATAACAACCCACTCAATGATTTATGACTGTATAAAACCATTGTGTTCCAATAATAATACAACCTTAAATTCAAAAATTATGGGTGTGATATAATGATTCACGTGGTTATAAAGGATTTTTGTGGTGGTATATGACATTATAGAAACAAAATATTCAGGTAACCACATCAGATCCCTACCTTCTGACCAAGAATAACTTGTTGTACACTTAATTATTTTATGTATAGAAAGGAATCTTGTATTTGAGTCATAAATGATTATCTTACCAATTAATTATTTCATGGTAATATATTTTATTCATGTCCACTAAAATTTAATTATTCCAAAATAAACCTAACTTTTAATGACCCTAAATTTTTATTCGCATGTCTGTTTCAGCTCAATAATCTATCAAATTGAATCTTGTAAAGTTAGATACACCCATATATACTTTTTACACATTTAAGTTGATCTAATATTAAAAAAGATTTATAAAATTCCCTTAAAAATGGTTTTTCAGGTTTTAAGAACATTTTAATCATTAATGGATGAAATTCATAGGCTACTCTTAAGGGGATGTTTTCACTTTCACATTACAGAACTTGTTAATGTATTTATGTGAAATAGCCATCCCTCGGTGAGTAATAAATCACGTGACATAATGATATAAACTTTGAATCATCTTTATGCGAAGAGAAACATTTATTACTAATCGTGACTTGTGTTATCTAAGTCTGTAAAGCATCATGGATTTCATGGGAATGATTACGGGACACATTTTTTTGATGAAAATGGTTACCATGTAATGTCACCTATTACTACTAGGAGTTTTTTTCTAAAAGTCAGGAGTTGGACTGAAAATCTTTATATAGGAGTGATAAGATTTAAAATGAGTTATAGGAGTTAGCTAGCAACCAATTTTATTATTCATGCATCATGATAGTGGCATGACTAGGGAATGATGAATTCACCTACTAGTGGTGTCGTATTATATATAACATTTTATAAATCCATCATAAATGATGTATTTTTGAATAAAAAATAAGGGGTGATTAAATTATTATGGATTATATGTATTTTTTGTCTTGAATTTTGAATTTATTATGATTGTTTTGTAACTATAGTGAAATGGTTATTCATTATTTTATAATTTTATGGAAATTTATGTTTTTTAAATAAAAAAATGTGGTGTTATGAGTTTTTCATAAAAACATTTGATTTTTCATTAGTCATGGAGTTAATTATTTTACAATGATGTGAGATTTTTGTGTTTTGAGAAAAATTATTTTTGAAATCAAATTTCAAAGTGTATTTGGAATAAAACAAAGATATTGGAAAGAGACCACTAACTAGGCTTGAGATTTTTAGATTTTTAGATTTTAGAAAATAAATTTGATTCTAAGGAGTGTTTTAAAAACACATATGAGTTTTGGAGTGTGTAAAATGATCTTTTATGGTTTTAAAAAAACTAATTAATACCTATATAACCAGGTTCACATGACTTTATGGTTTGGACTTGGAAAGAACCAATTGTTTTTACTTGTGTGTTATGGATTGTATATCAAATTTTCCTAAAGATATTCATGTAGTTTAAGAATGTTTGTTGGATGTTGGTGCAAGTACATGGTAGTCAGATATGGTATTTTAGGATTTCAGGGACTATACCATTGGATTGGGATTTGGTAGGAAATAACTTTGGTGGGGAGCACCACTAGGAAGAATATTCATTTATTAGTTAACATTTATGGTGGGGGAATCATAAGTCCAATAATGGATCACTTTTTAGTATGAAAGTGTTTCAGGTTTGATGGATATGATTGAAAACGATTTTAGTTTTTAGATCATGGATATCAGTGTGGTTCTTAGTATGTATATTTTTGGTAGTGAAAGTGTAGATGGATAATGTGAAGTGAAACAACACCAATGAGATGATGATGATAGTGGAAGTATCTATGGGAATCTCAGTGATGAGGTAATTTAAATTTTGGTGTGTAGTATACTTAATGGATTTACAATGAATTAATGACCAAGATAGAATAAATTTTATCCATAAAGTATTAATAAGGATTATTGGGGATGAGAAATATTATAATGTGGATACTATAATGTGTGGAACTTTAGTATATTTATGAATAGTTTTTTGGGTAGTTATTTCATCTAATACAAGGATGAGTTAGTTTTTAATTTTAAGATGGAACCAAATTTGATGTTAGAAAATGGTTTTAAAAATAAACAAGAAGATAATTTTGAGATATAAGTTTGAGTATAAAATAATTAAAGATAAAAAGAAATAATATGGTGAATAATATTATAGAACTCAATGGTAGTAAAGAGACATTAAAATAAGGTTGTATCTAACCATACTTCTGATAGAGATTCTAACTCCCCGCTTTATGTTGGGGGGAGATGGAAATATGGGTCTTCACTTCTTTTATCCCTTTCCAAAATTTCCCCCTATAGTATTTAAAAAGAAGGGGAGATGATCCCATTTGAGCCCATTAACCCTTTCTCATTCATCTATATATCTAGGGTGTTTGAGAAAGGATTTATTAACTAATTGAGGTGATTAATATTCCTTTCCTTACCTCTCTTAGAATATCCTTCCTCCAAATCTCTCTAATTTTTATGGATTATAGTGATGGATTTGATCATGATTCCACCTGATCATAATGGAATAACATTTTCAGTTTAGAGTTTTCATGTACATATGTTAGAGAAGGAAAATGGGGTGATTGTACATGGTTTCACATGGTTTTATAAGAGGTGAGACATTATTTGTTATTATCTTCATATGTTAGTGAATCTTATTAAATTTTTGACCAATTTAGATAGGAAAATTTGTGATTACATGTATGTTAGGCTAGGGTGTGCATTTAAAAAAGACAAATCCCATTTTTAATTTCTTTTAGTATCACATGGACTCTTAGGGAGTTAGTACCTATTTTTATAAATTGGAAATTGGGTTTTAAAGGATTCAGGGGTTGATTTATGGGTGTTTATTCTTTAGATATATGTTTATAGTCCTGGTGGATTTCCGTATGGGATATAAATATCAATTTAAAGTAGATTTAATGTAGTTTGACTTTACAATATTTATTCTCATGATATTTTATATTATTTTATGGTTTAGGTAATTATTGTTATTAAATTAGGAATGATTCATTTCATTTTATGATTTTATAGTATGGAATTAATTTTTTTATGTAAATGGATTTATTCTTTTTAAATATGATTTTAAAATGGTTTTGGTTTAAATTTAAATTTGAAAAAGAACTTTTTTAAAACTATTTAATAAAAATTAATGGTTGTGTAATATTTAAATAGGGGTTTATTAATGAAAATGGTTTGATTAAAAATGTAAATTTAAAATAAGTGGACGTGTTTGGAATTTAGAAATGTAGTGGTGATTTCATTTTATTGTTTTAAAGGGGTACATTCAAAATAAAGGATGGATTTTATAAAAAGGTTTTCCATATAACACTGTACACCTTAATCAAACTATAATAACATGGTTTATAATATGGGTTTCAATTTATTAAACTCAAGAATAATTTCAGTTTAGAGTTTTAGATAATTTGGAAAAAATTTACAAAACAATGTGGACATTTACACAAAGTATTCATTTTTCCCACAAAACATGATGTTTAAAAAGACACACTATCTTCATTTAAGGTAAGTACTATTTCTAGAACTATGAATTTATTAATATTTCTACTCATCCTAAAGAACTGTAAAAAATATTTTGAAAATATGGGATGAGAAAAATAAATCCAAGGAAGGGACATAAAATAAATGAAACTTGTTATTCCATTTTAAAACCATGTGATCAAATAAGAGAGCTTTGCTTAAAAAATATAAAAATTGGGTTCAAATAATCATTTAATTACACATGAAATAAAATTTACTGTGCAATATTTTTCATAAAACATTTTATAAAAAAGCTTAAAGGAAAAAATCATAATCATGAGGGTTTCATAAAAAGGATGAAAATTCAAGAAATATTTTTTCTTATAAAAATTCTTCTTACCCTTAAAGGAAATAATATTTCATTTAAAAAAACATCCTTAAAAAAATATTTTAAATAAAAAAAGTTCCAAGAAAATTAATTTGAAATAATTGGAAATTAATATTGGATGCAACACCGTGAGCTTCCATGGTGCGGTTATTTTTAACTAATTCAATAACTTGTGCTATGAGCAACACCAAGTTTGAGCGCACCACGACCTATCAAACTACTCATTTAGAAATATTATATCAATAGTATTAATTTTTTTATTTATTTCATATATCCCATATAATTTTAATAGTCATATTTTGTGTTTTTGAGACATAATATAATGAAAAATTCAATTTTTTAGATAGAAGAAGTATTTTTTTTTCAAAAAATGAAGTTTTTCCGCCTTTTAATGGATAACCATTTTAATTAATAAAATTTACCCTTTTATATATTAAATTTTAATAAATTGTATTATTATTTATAATTTTTATATAAAAATTTAGTTTGAATAAAATTTTAGCGTCTTTCTGATATCATTCATATTTTAATGAATAATGAAAAACATTGCATTTTAATTCAAATATGATTTTTCATCTAATTTATTTATATTGTTAGATTATACTTTTAGATGGTTTTAAAGTATAATTATATTAAGTTTTTATCATTAACTATAATATAAAGTCATTGGAATTAGTTTCAAATTTAAATTTTATACAAACACGTATCAATCTTTTGATGGTTTTTATTTTTAAAAACGCATTTTCTCATTTTGACAATGGAGATTAATTTTAAATTAATTACTGATAATTATGTGGTTTGAATTTAAAAAAATGGATTCCATACTTGGAATCAAAATTTTCAAATTATATAAATATGTCCCTTTTTATTTTTGGGCATTATTAATAGTAACTTTAGTAATTATTTTTATTTACCATGGTTAAAAGATCATTTTAGTGAATAAATGTAAAAAAATATTATAATAATATAAAACAACCCTAACACATATCCTAATCCTATTAAATGAGTTATGGGAGACCGATAAAACACTTGGGGTGCACATTTTTCCTTTGGGAGCCACTTGGGTGTGATAATGATATGGTATAATAATTAATTTAAAGTAAAGAGTAATATAACATAATCCTGTATCTTTTTACTAAATATTTTTAATGTGAGGTTATATAATTGATATATTTTACTATAAATAGTCATTAAATATCTAAAAATATTTCCTAAATCATTGAATTTTATTTATAAATTTTAGACTTCAAATAAATAAATTTATTTAGGGAATAATAATGATGTAATTATTACCTTATTAACGAATGAATGAAATAAATGATATTATAAATATTTTAATAAATGTAATTTGAGATTTTTTATTCCTTATATGATTTTTTTGGAAAATATTTACACGTTAGGGATGATTTATTTCTTTTTTTGAAGGAATCAAGTTTTTATGACATTAAAAAAATCTATTACTATATAGTGTCAAAATTGATATAAATGAGTTTTTAAAACAAATACTATTTTATTAATTTATTTAATAGTCACAAAAATCTATTATTTGGTAAATTGAATTAAATAGTGTTAAAAATGTCATTAATTATCCAACTGAGTTTCTATAAGAATTTTATAGTAACTATATTAACCGTATTATATAAAAATAAAAGAATACAAGGTAAGAGTTAACTTATTTAACTGAGGGTTAAAGCCAAAAGATAAGGTTAAATTAGTGAACTAAATTTTTTTAAAACATGTTGGTTGAAAGGATTTAGGGCCATCTTTATCTTATCCTTGAAATAAATCACTTTGGAGCTATAAAAAACTAAAAATAAATTTTTAATAAATTAATATTTCAAACTTTTCCTAAACTGCCCTCACCTCTCTTATAAAAGAAAACTTCTACTTCTCTTTAATTCACACCAAAATTACCATTTGGCTATGAAAAAACCTTCCCACTTATTCTACCTCTTAGATGATAAAAGTTTCACAGAAAACCAACTTAAGGATTCCTTTTTTTTAAATCAAAAGGCGACACCTGAAGAAGAGGTAATCATTTTATCTATTCTTTCAATGTTCTTTTCTTCTTCTACGTCCTATTTCTATGTTGTTTCTATCAAAAAGAAATAAATACAATGACATCCATATAATTATATGTTATTATAATAATGATATAACCATATTCATCATTTTTTCCATCCTACTAATAATAATATCACCATGCATGCGTACATTCGGAAAACTGTCTCCACGCCATGGTGTTATTTTTTATTCAGAATTAGTTTATTTGGATGGGTATAATGATGAGTATAATAGAAATAAAAAATGAATATGAAATGATTATTATTCTGTATAATTAATATACCATCCAGTTGCATATAATTTAACCATTAAAGGAATGATATCGTCGTTCATGCATACATACAACCTACTGTCTCCTTGATGAGATGGGATTCATTCTCCACATTAACCATTCAAGAATGATTAAAAAAAGTAAATGATAAGTAAATATAATTTTTATGAACTTAATATCATTATGTATTTGAATAAAATATGTCGTATGCATAAGAAACATGACTTACTTAACAAAACATTCATAGGAAAATAAAGCAGTTAACACCCAAAATAATGGTAATACTGAAATATTATTAACAGAAAAAGATAATAGGATTTTATATGATATCATAAATATTTATATAGTCATGGTATAATTTATTAACAATATATAACCATTATATTTTAGGTTAACACACCATCGACTAAAGTAAAATACAAGGTTAGGGTTAATTTCACAATCTCATTATTATCGAAGAAAATAAAATTTCTATTCCATGATTATTTTTGAAATCCATTTATACAAATGTTTTAATTATTATAAAACATTTTGAATGAAATCTTTATATCATTTTCCAAACGTGGTAATATATGACCTTTTTGAAAAATTAAGGGAATACTGTTTTTAACTTATTTGACATGAGATACTATTTTCATCAAGTATTAAACCTTTATATTTTGAATCTTTCCTTATCATATTACTAGTTTATTTTCAAATGATATTTTTTCTTTTATAATGATGCCGGATTTTAAATGAATTCAATGTAAAAAGGGATATTTATAAAAGTGTTTTAAATGGTTTTGTTAAATCATTTTCATCTATGTCAACATATTTTGTTGGATTTTATGCTAAATTAAGGTTAATATATTATGATACAATATTCTATATTGTATTTATGGTTTTATTATATGTTTGATGGTGAATTTTCTATTTTGATATCGTTTATAGCTTATGGATTAAGTATTGAAATTTCATATGCTAGTTTTAATAAGAATGTTTAGGTTGGTTATGTTTTACCCCTTTCATAAGAGGAATTCATTATACTATGTAAGTGTCAGGCGGGTCCCGCTATAGCCCCTCGATGCATCAGTAGGTCTCATGAGACAATTATGTTTGGGTTTTGACTAATGTCTTACCCAATTATGTATGGTGTCTTGGCTGAAGCCTTGACAGTGTGTTTAAGATGCCCCACATTATGTATTACCTATTTATAAGGTTATATATTTCATGTTATTATTAGACTAGTAGAATATATATGTGCTTGTTTATATGGTATGTTTTATTTATTCTTTCCATATTATGTTCATGTTTTTGTTTAAAAGGATTCTGTTTTAATTATACATATTGACATAAAAATTTATGCTTATTTATGATAGCTTTCAATGAATTATTTACCCTTACTGAACATATGATCTCACCCCATTCTTATGTATCATTTTTCATAAGATGCGAAGATGTACATTATTAATGACTTATAGGGATGAGAAAAGGTAATAATGATGTTTTCAAAGGTGTTTTTAAGTTTTCTTTAATTTCAAGATGTAATGTAAAAATATATGTTTGTATCTATTTTTTCCAATGCTACTAAACTGATCTATCCTTCAGGATTTGACTTTTTTGTGATCATGATAATGTATAAATAATTCAACGGCTTTGAGAAACTGGGGTCAGGGCATTATAATTGGTATCAGAGGAGGTTTTATAAAAAAAATGGATATTGGATTTAGATAAACATTGATTAGGGAACATTACCCTAAGTTATACATTAAGGATAAGTATATATGACCATCCTAGAATTTTTATAACATAGAGATTATGTGGGAGTTCCTTGAAAATAAAACCCTATCTATATACTAAAATTGGATGTGGTTCTAGCACAGATGTACCTAGGAGTAAAAACTACGACGAGGTGTTCCGGGATTGACTCGGGGTAACCTGGTACACAAAAAAAATACTTACTATTCCCTTGGTTTGACACTTCTAAGGAATATGCTTAGTATAATTCATATTTTATTTACATACCATTATGAAGGATTTATGATTAACTATGTCCTCAAAGAAACTAGGTTTATGATTATGGATTAGATATGTAGAAAGTTTTCTATTTATGTTAAGTATTTATTAGTTTTCAATTATCCTTTATGATTCATAACATAATCTAGTGTATTCCATTGTTTAAAAATAGAGACCAGTGAAAGGAATGGAAACTATATCAATGCACGTAATCCTTGTAGGGATTTACCTCCTATACAAGATAATTAGAGTGGAGATGGTGATGTAACTAGTGTTGAACAACTTATAACTGTACTGGGATAGCTGACTCAGGTTATGAATGACAACCTTACCCATATAGAGCACCCTGATCCAAAACATTGAGAATCAATGTTAGACCACTTCACAAGACAACAACCTCAAACATTAAAGGGGACTAAAAATCATTTTATCTGAGTAATGGATAAGTTCCTTAGAGAAAATATTTCTTCATTTGGGGAGTAATAAAAGGGAAAAACTTTTCATGGAAGTTTATCATCTCTCAAGGGATGCAGATCAATGATGGTCATTAATTCAACACACAAAGGAGGATTAAGAATTAGAAAATATGGAATTTAGGGAGTTTAAAGAACTTTTCCTATAAAAATACTTTCCTTGTGAACAACGAGCTGATATAGGAAGGTAATTTCTGTGTATGCTGAAAAATGAGGATGATAATATTTCAATGTTTGGGGATAACTTTACAAGGATAGAAAGATATTATACAGAATAGATATGTAACCCAAGAAGTATGAATTTTCAATTATTTGATGGGTTAAAAATATTCCTTTGAAGGGCACTCTTCTCCAAAATGTTCTCATCTTATGAAGATATAGTCACATGTGCCATTAAGACAGAGAAGTAATTCTATAAGTCTTATGAATTTAAAGGAAAGCAGGATAAGAAGAGGGTTGATGGGAATTATAATAAAGAAAACAAAGTAAAGGGTAATAAGGGAAATTTTTATTTTATATCCTACAATAAACGTGGCATGTAATATCCTAGAACATTCTTATTATGGAAAGCGCATGTTACAAGTGTAGAGAAAAAGCCATCATGCTCATGACTTCAAGGGAAAGAAAAAAGCTGAAAATGTTAAGTTCTTCAATTTCACAGATATGGGAAACTATGAACATGAATTTCATAGGCATCAAGGAAATATACACTGAAAAGTACAAGGGATTAAGGACAGGATTATGCGATCACAACTTCTGAGGTTGAAGTTCCTAAAGATGTGGTGGTAGTAACTATCATAATCTCCTCAAATTTAGGAAAATATTTATTTTATTCTAGATCCATGAATTCCATTATATCTTCCCATTTTTCATTAAAATGTTGATGTTTTCAATTCACATTAAAAGGGGAGTTTTCAGTCCCCTAAGGGAAGCCTAATTACAATAAATATGTGTCAGGAAGTTCCCATTATGGAATAAAAACATTCATTATCTATTAACTCTATAATCATAACTATGGTTGACTTCAACATAATCCTTGATATGGATTGGATATCAATATATGATGTGAAAATATATTTTAAGAAGAAGGGAGTTGCGATTTGTGAGGAAGATGTAGAATCTATTATCTTTAGAGCATAAAAGTTGCCACCATATTCTTATGAAAACCCACCCCCAATAACTTTACTAAATGAAATTATCGGGGAGTAAGAATAAATAACATCTAGGGATGAAGAAATAAATATTCAAATTTAGGATTCACCTATTGTAAATGAATATATTCATGTTTTTCTTGAAGATTTACATGGACACCCTTTAGAGAATGAAGTTGAGTTTTCTATTGATTTAATCCCCGTTACAAGGCCAATATCAAAAACTACCTACATAATGACCACTGTGGAATTAGTAGAGATAAAGAAACCACTTGAGGTGTTGAGTAATAAGGGATTTATTTTCCTTAGTGTTTCTCCATGGGGATCCCTAGATCTTTTTGCTAATAATAAATTTAGATCAATGAGGTTGTGCATTGACTATAGAAAAATCAGTGTTATTAAAATAAAGAACAAGTTTTCCCTGCCTCACATTGATTATTTATTAGACCAAATCCATGGAGCTCAATATTTTCCAAGGATTTACCTTCATTATAGATATAATCAATTGTGTGTAAATAAATAAGATATTCCAAATACAATATTCCGAATGAGATATGGTCATTAAAAATTTATAGCAATACCATTTGGACTGACTAATGCACCCTCTTTTTTCATGGATATAATGAAAAGACTGTTCAAAAAATATCATGATTATTTTTTTGTAGTATTTATTAATGATATCTTGGTATAATCCAAAATATGCAAAGACCATGAGAACTACTTATAGTTTGTTTTAAAGACTCTTAGAAGAAATGAGTTTTATGGGAAGTATAACAAGTGTGAATTTTGGATCAAAAATTTGTTTGGTCATGGAAATATTGTCTTTAAGGATGGAATCTACATTGAACCTTAAAATACAAAGGCAATCCAAGAATTTCCAACATCGATGAATATAACTGAGGTACACCGTTTTATTGGTTTACCAAGTTACTATCGATATCTCTTCTAGAATTTTTCCCAACTCGATAACCCATTAATCAATCTCACACGTAAAGAGGTTAAATAAATTTGGGAAAAATATTGCGAGGAATGTTTTGAAGAATTGAAGAGAATATTAGTCAATGTTCATATTTTGAATTTAACATCTTGAAATGATGGTTTTTTATTTATAGAGATGAATATTGGAAAGGACTTGGTTGGGTCTTTAAGCAGAATGATAGGTTTATTTCATATTCATTAAAGAAATAAAAAATTCATGAAGAAAATTATCCAGCTATTGTTCTTGAGTTAGTTACAATAATATTTGCCCTAAATATTTGGAGATAATAACTCTATGTTGAAATATGTGAGATATATATTTATCACAAGAGTTTGAAATATATTTTCTCATAGAAAGAAAACAACACGATAAAAAGGAGATGGAATGAGCTACTCCAAGATTATGATTTCTCAATACACTACCACCCTTGGAAGGAAAATAAGGTGGTAGATTATTTGAGTTTAAAGGACCATGGTGGTATGAACAAAATGAGAGTTGAAAAAGATCCTATGTTAATGGATCTAGTAAAGATTGATATGGGGATTATCGTAGAATGTGAAAAATCGGTACTTTTTCAAATGATTTCAAAACCATCTTTACTATAATTGATAAAAATTTCTTAGTATGATGATGAGGAATTTCAAAATAAAATTAATGTCATGAATGACGATAGATTGATTAAATCCATATTTATAGATGGAATTTTAAAATTTTGGAATGGGCTTTGTGTTCTTACTATACCTAAGCTGAAAGGAGAATTATTAGATGATGGTCATAGAAAAAATTTATCTACACACTCTGGTAGCACTTAAGTTTATAGAGATTTAAAGGAACATTTTTGGTGGGAAAAAATGAAAAGGAATATTTCTAATTAAGTGTAAGGATGTTTGGTTTTTCAACAGGTGAAGGATAGAAGGAAAAATCCTAGAGGAGTCATGCAACGTCTTCTTATACCTGTGTTGAAATGGGATGATATTATGATTGAATTTATCATGGGACTACCATATAATCCCAGAACAAATGATGCGATATGGGTCATTGTCGATTGTCTTACCAAATCAACACATTTTCCCACTATAAGATAAGATTTACCACTTGAACGTTTGGAAAGACTATATATTAATGAGTTTTTAAGACATCATGGTGTATACCTATCAATATTTTATGATCAAAATACCTTTTTCACCCCATGATCCAGGAAAATTCTTTAAAAATCCCTATGTACTAAACTTCATTTATGTACTTCATACCACCCTCAAACTGATGGACAATCAAAACAGACAATTAAATATTTAAGGGACATGTTGAGATCTTTCTCACTTTACTTTCAAGGTGTGTGTGATCAGAATATACCTCTAGTAGAATTTTTTATAATAATAGATTCCATTCAAGTATTCAGATGGAACCATATGAATAATTATATATAAAGATATGCCGCAGACCAAATGTTTTTGGATGATATTGGTGAATAAAAACTTGTAGGTCCAGAACTTTTTGAAGAAACAATGGAGTAGGTGAAGATTATCCAAACCCATATCAAAATAGTTCAAAGTAAGAAAAAGAGCTATATTGATAACTGAATGAAGGATTTGTAATTTTAGGAAGGAGATCATGTTTTATTAATGTTTTCTCCATGGAAGGGTGTTATACGATTCAGTAAGAAGGGTAAATTGTGTCCTAGGTACATTAGAGCTTTTGAAATTCTATAATTAATTGGAGTTATAGCTTACCATTTGGAAATGCTGCCAAGTCTCTCCCAAGTTCATGATCTGTTCCATGTATCATTGTTAAGAAAATACAAGCCTGACCAAATGCATGTACTCACCTATAGAAAAATAAAAATATGCCATGATCTGTCTTGTTTTAAGATTCTTTATACCATATAATAAGTGTTGAGAAATTGGACGAATCGTCTAGTAAAAGTTCTTTGTAGAAACTATAAAATAGAAGAGATGATGTGGGAACCTAAAGAACTTATGATGAAGAACCACCTGTGTCTTTTTATGTAGTGATACAATAGAAATTTTGAGGTCAAAAATCATTTTAGTTAAGGAATAATGTAACAACCCATGTTTCTATGGTACACTTCTTTATAAATAATTAAATAGATTGCATTACATGGAACATTGAGTTTGAGCGCACCACGACCTACCAAACATCTAGTTTAAAAAGATAATTTGAATACTATTAACCAAAATTTTAATTTTATATATCCCATATAATCTTAACATTAATATTATGAATTATTAGACATAATATAAAGAAAAATTCATGTTTTTAGATAAAAGAAGTATTTTTTAAAAAAATGTTGTTTTTGCGCATTTTTATTGAAAAACATTTTTAAATCCAATATTTGAAAATTTTATATATTAAATTTCTTAAAAATAAAATTCTTGTTTATAATTGGTAGAATAAAATTTAGTTTGGATAAATTTTAGTGTTTTTATGATAACATTCATATTTTAATGAATTGTGAAAAATTCTGAATTTTAATTCAAAGTTATATTTTCATCTAATTGATTTATATTGTTTGATAATACTTTTAGTTGGTTTTAAAGAATAAATAGATTTAGTTTTTATAATTTAATATAATTTAAGTCTTTGGAAGTAATTTTACATTGAAATTTGATATAAATACATATCAATCTTTTGATGTTTTTTTACTTTTAAAAACCCATTTTCTTGTTTTGAAAATGGGGATTAATTGAAAATTAATTAATAAAACTTATGTGTTTTTAAATTTATAAAAATGGATTCCACATTTGGAATCATAAATTCCAAATTATTTAAATTGTTCACTTTTATTTTTGGGCATTATGAATAGTAACTTCAGTAATTTTTTTATTTACTACGGTTAAAGAGTAAATTTCATGAATAAAGGTAGAAATAATATTATATTAATATAAAACTACCCTAAAACATGTCCTAATACTATTTGATGAGTTATGAGAGACTCATAAAACACTTGGGTTTTATAGGTGTCCTTTGGGAGCCACTTGGGTGCGATAATGACATGTTATAATAATTAATTTAAAGTAAAAAGAAATATAACAAAAACAAGTATCTTTTTACTAAATGTTTTTTAATACGGGGTTATATAACATATATATTTGAATATAAATAGTAATTATAAATATAAATATTTTTCTTAAATCATTTTATTTTATTTATAATTTTTATACATTAATTAAATTTATTTATTTATGACACAATAATGACGCAGTGAATACCTTATTAATGAATGATTGAAATAAATGATATTATAAATATTAAAATAAATAAAATTTGAGTTTTTTTATTCCATAAATGATTTTATGGATACCTTTGACATGTTAGGGATGATTTAATGCTTTGTTTCTATGTAATCATGTTTTTATGACTTTGGAAAAACTAATTACTAAATAGTGTGAAAATTGAAAAAAAATGATTTTTTAAAACAAACACTATTTTATTAAATTATATAATTGTCATAAAAATATAATATTAAGAAAATTTATTATATATTGTTAAAAATTTCATTAATTATCCACTTTATGTTTTATTGTCATTTTATAGTAACTATATTATCCATATAGTATAAGAATACAAGAAGACATGATAAGCGTTAACTTATTTAACAAAGGGTTAAACGCCAAAGAAAAGGTTAAATTTATGACTTAATCTTTTCTAAAACCTATTGGTTGAGGGGATTTAGAACCATATTTATTTTATTCTTGAAATAAATCACTTTGGAGCTATTATAAACTGAAAACGAATTTTTAATAAATTAATATTTCAAGATTTTCTGAAAGTTCCCCTCACCTCTCTTATACAAAGGAAATTATACTTCTCTTTAATTCACACCTACAAAGACCTTTTATGGGAATAAAAATACCCCCTTTATTATTCACAATTCCATCAATTCATTCAATAGGACACCCTTGTGGCAGAAAACCAACTTAAGTAGTCATTTTGTGCAAATCAAAAGGAGACACCTGAATAAGATGTTATCGTTTTATCTCTTCTTCTACTTCATATTTCTATGTTTTTACATTACAAAGTAATAAATACAGTATAACACATATAATTATATGTTACTATAATAATTTTATGTCAATAGTTATAATTTTATCTATCCTGTGAATAATAATATCACAATGCGTGCGTACGTATGACTTACTGTCTCCACGTCGTGGGGTAATTTGTTATTCAACATTACTCTATTTGAATGGGTATAATGACGAGTATAATAGAAATAAATAATGAATATGAAGTTATGATGATTATGTATAACTAATATACCATCATGTTTCATATCATTTAACCGTTAAAGGAATGACATCGTCGCTCGTGCATACGTACGACCTACCATCTCCACGATGTTATGAGATTCATTCTTCACACTAAAAATTAAAGAATGATTATAAACATAATATGATAAGTAAATATTATATTTATGAACTTAATATCATTTAGGATTTGAATGACATATATCCTATGCATAAGAAACCATACTAACATAACAAAACACGGGTAGGAAAACAAAGCAGTTAACAACTAAAATAATGGTAATACTTAAATATTATTAACCAAAAGTGATAAGAGGATAATATATGCTATCATAAATATGTATATATTCCTGGTATAATTTTTAATAATATTTAACCATTATACAAGAAGTTAACACCCCCTACTAAAGGAAAGTACATGGTAAGGGTTAATTTTGCAATCTCATTATTTTCTGAGATTATTTATGCGTAAGTATCAACTAGTACATATTTATCATCTACATCCATGTTTCTTATACATGTCTTTCAAAATAATATTTATATTCCTAGAATATTTTTGAAAGACATTCTACTCAGGGTTTAATTTTTATAATATGTTTTGAAAGGAATATTTCTATCATATTACAAACGAGGTACTATATGACAATTTCAACAAATTAAGGAAAGAATGTTTTTTAACTTAAATAGTGAAAGTGGCTATTTTATTACATTATGACACATTAAAATTTTTAATATTCCCTGACAATATTACTAGGTTATTTTCAAAGGTAATGTTTTCTTTTATAATTACATAGGCTTTCAAATTATTTCAAGGTAAAAAAGGATATTTCTAAAATATTTTTTAAGGATTTTGTTAGACCACTTTCATTTATTTCAACATCCTTTGTTGGATTTTTTGCTTAATTAGGGTTAATATATTATGATACAATCATCCATATTTTATTGAATGTTTTGTGATATGTTTCACTTTGGATGTTCTATTTTGATATTATTCATAGCTTGTGAATTAAGTATTGACATCTCATATGCTAATTTTAATATAAATGTGTATATTGCTTATGCTTTACCCCTTTCATAAGAGGAATGCATTATGATTTGTATGTTTCGGGTGGGTCCCTCTATATCCCCTCGATTCATCGGTAAGTCTCATGATACGATTATGTTTGGGTTTTGGATAATGTCTTACCCAATTATGTATGGTGTCTTAGCTAAATCCTTGATAGTGTGTTTAAGATGCCTCGCATTATGTATTCCATATTTATATGGTTAGTTATTACATGTGATTATTAGTCTATAAGAATATCCATGGGTATTTTTATATTGTAATGTTTTATTTATTCTTACCATGTTATGTTCAATATTATGTTTAAAAGTTTTCTATTTTTATTAAAAATATTTCTTTAAAAGGTTATGCTTATTTATGATTACTTCTGATGAATTATTTACCCTTACTAAGAATCTAATCCCACCCCATTCTTATGTTTCATTTTCCCTAGGATGATAATATGGACATCATGAATGACTTATTGGGATGAGGAAAGTGAATAAGAATGTTTACAAATGAGTTTTTATGTTTTCATTCTTTTCAAGATGTAATGTAATAATTTATGTTTGTATCTAGTTTTTCCAAGGCTACTAAACCGATCAATCCTTTGGGATTCGACTTTCTTATGATCATGAAAATGTAATAAATAATGAACTGGATCTGGGAAACTAGAGTTGGGGAATTACACAGGCACCTTGGGGCAATATCTTTATAGAACCATCATAAGAATCCTCAGAAGAACCCTAAAAAATTTAATGACCTATTTAGTTAATTCCAACATAATTATATAGAGAATATAATCATTACCCAATTCATTATAGAGCTATATTGGTCTCACCCATAATAATAAAAAATGTACAAGGACTATAAAATAAATTTAACACATAAAATAATGTATTCCCATCATCAAAATCCTGAAAATATACTTTTAATACCATAATTAAAACATTTTCAGATATTGATATATCCCTTTCTATTAAAACCCATTTTCAAAACTAAAATACAAAAAATAAAAGGTAGAACAGTTTTTGTTTTGAATAAAACATGAAATATTCTAAAGGATCAAAATATAAAATAATATTTGGGGGGGAATAAAAATACATTGATGTCATATACATAAAAACATTCCTTTTTTACAATGTAATGAAAGTCAAAACTTTCGTATGAAATATGAAAAAAAGATTAATTTTGAAGATATCTGTAAAAAAGTTAGAGGAGAGGTAAAAATAAATTTTAAATTCATTTATTTCATTATTTAAACATTCATAAAAAATAATAACATGGAGTAAAATTTTTAGAATGAAATATTCAAAACAATTTTTAATTGGTTTTTAAGATATAACATCCCTCACGACTTGATAACTTTTGAACCAATGAAATATTAAAAAATATAACATTGAATAAACAAAAAAAAATTATTTTTTAGATAATAATGATAAAATAAATACATGATGTAGTTTATACACCAAATAAAAAAGAAAAAATTTAATGAAAATAAGTATTGATGAAAGGGAATTGAGACTAGAAATCTCTTACCTAATGTCCCAACATTGAATGTTTATTCTTTAAATCCAATATAATGAACTTTTATTAATTATTTAATTTATTAGGATTATTTTTCAAGTTTATAATAATATATTTAACTGTATTTATTACTATGTCTTATATAGTTTCTAAATTGATTAATCCCATGTCAGATGTTTTGAGGACATTCAGTTCATACCAAAAACAACTTCAGTGGGTTGAAAAAGGTAAAATGTAGAAAACAGACCCAAGAATCCAAGATACATGATTGATATCATTACATTGGAATCATATAAAAGTAATAAAATCCTTAATGAGTAAATATTTTAGTAGTCTTGTTAAATTAGATACATACACAAGTCTTACCATACAATTGAATACACAAATTAGAACTTAATTTTTGTTCTTTTGAGAATAATTTTATTCCATCTAGCTTATCTGTACAAATCGGTCATAGTAAACATCATGGAATCCAGATAAAAAATAAAAAATAAGGGTGAGATAAAATTATTAATAAGGGTTAAGTATAATGGAATAAATAGATATTCAGTTGGAATAATCAATATAGAAAGGTAAATAACTAAACACATATTCCATGTAATCAATAAATGAGAAGGAAATGCAGAAAAAATATGTAAATGAAAATAACAGATAACACATTCCATTTAATCAATAACATAAAAAACAACTATATATAGAATAATAAATATTTAAAGTTAAATAACTAAAAACCATTCTATTTAATTATTAAACCAAGAATGAAATGAATCTATAGATTATTTCATAGTAAAAATATCATGGACTATAATAACTGAATCTGAATGAAGAAAATGATTAATTATTGGATGTTATGTTTATAATTCAAATGAATCCTTTACCATAAATAACTTTAATAAGAATTTATATCATACTACTGTCAGTACGTTTCAAAATACATTTTAAAACTACTTGGTTACAAATACATAGGGTTTGTGTCTAAATAATTTGATCCCATGAGATTGCCGCTGCATCAAGGGGGTTACATTAAAGGAAACCGAACCCAATTCATACTATGAAAAGTAATTACTCAGATATTGAATAATCTATTTTAATCAAAAAAAATTCTTTATAAAATATCTTTATTGAATAAAGAATATATATTTATCAATATTTCTCGAAATACTCAAATAAATTTAAAAGTAAACACTTTATGTAAAAATAGTATATAGTTTAGGAAATAATCATATCCATGATAAAAAATGTGTATATTTAGGGGAAATTTAATGTTAAATGTTCACAATAAAGTGAATAACTCAGGGGAAAGTTAATGACTTAAAAAATGATTTAGGGAAGTTAATGTCAGTATTATCCGTGGTCAAAAAAATTATAAGCCATCTAAAGGAAGAATAAGGATGATATCAATACAACATATACCTATTAGAGTATGAATAAAGGTTATTTATTTTCATGAAATAAAGATATCTATAAAATAATTATTTAAGAAAATACCCTTTTCATTTTTAAAGACATTTTTGAAAACCATTTTAGTGAAAATGTTTTTTTGATTAAAATAAGTTTTCTGACCAAAGAGACAAATGATGTATGATTTTATTAAAAACATTATCTAAATTATTTTAAGTAGCAATGATTAGAAAAATGGTACTATTAATTTAATATTATTTTGAAAAACATAGGAGAATAAAATTAAAGGGTTTATTAAACAATGATCAAACAATTTTTTAAAATGGAAATTCAAGTGTAAACAATCCCAAATGAATGAGATTGGGGAGGAAACCCCTAAAAGATCATAATCATGAAGTAAGAAAAAACCAATACATATATATTATGTGTATCACATATAGATACAAATAAAAAACTTTAAATACAAAAATATATATTAAAAGGTAATTATACACATAATTGTATAATATTAACTATAACAAGGAAGTAATATAACCCAATGAAAAGGAATTGGGTTATGAAATTATTTTTCACATGGTAACATTTAATTAAAATTAAATTAAATGAAATATTTAAAATTGAAAATTAAAATACCATTAATAATTAAGCATTCAAGATATTACATGTCAAGTAGTATTATATACACTATATAAGAGTGATTAGGTGCATGATATTTCAATATTTCTCAATGAATTGAACTTGAGTTGAAATCCCATAACCTTCACTCCCTTTTGGTTGAATGCCATTTAACCTCACGTATAATGGTTTTAATCATTTAATTAACTTATAAAAAAACCATATTAATATTTATAATATCATATATGATCATTTTATAACATCTTTTCACCCATTCATTAATAATATTACATTATTTTCATTGTTTATGGTGTTAATTGTTTTGTTTTTCAAGTATGTATTGACTAGTTATTTTATTTTACTATCACTTATATAATTATTTAATCTACATAACATAAAATATTATATATATATATATATATATATTTGTTATATATCTGTTTAATGTAATCTATAAAATTTAGGGATAAGAAGTAAAATTCACCGTCCATGGAGATGGTATACCATATGTACGCATGAACACTATTTCCATTTTATATTTGTATTGAAAGAAAGAAAATTTAATGATATATTGTGTATTATCATTAAATTATAATATTTATTTCATATTTTTTTACATATTTTTGTTTTTAAAATAATCCTTAATACATTCTATGTAATGTGTGAACGAATCACATCGCTTCATGAGGCGGTAGTTCACCGTATAAACAAATGACATTATTGCATTCCCAGAAAAGGGAATTCATGAAGGTATGTGTTATTTAAAAAATAAAAAATAAAAAATATTATATTTAAACTATTAATCCATCATTATTTCTAACCATAGAAGGAGGTAATGTAAGAACTAATGACATCGGTTTGCGAGGTGGTAGTCCTCAGTACAAACAAATGAGGATTGCGTATCCCATTTGATGGAAATGTGCGAATTTGTAGGTTGTAACCATAATATAGAAAATACTAGAATACTTAGGATACTTATATTTTTATATAATCCTGATATGAATAAAATTGAAGTATTTTTATAAGTAAATAAAATTAAAACACTTTTAGAAGAACATTACCTCTTCTTTGGGTTTCCTTCTTAGGTTTTCACTAACCTATTGAATGGTTATATTTTTGAAAAAAATGAAAGATTATATGATTAAGGGAGGGAATTTGGTGAGTGATTTGGGAATATTTTGTTTGATCCAAATTTATTCATGGTGTAAAGTGGAGAGGGGATGCATATGCCTTTTTTAAGTGAGGAAAAGGACACGGTTCATATTTTTGAAAAGAATTGTGTGGTACCCATGTTTTAATTTCATAAAAAGGGTCCATAATGGACCATTATAGATACATGTGGTCTTAATGGTCTAAATATTTCCATAAAATAGTTTTTAGACTATTTTATATAACATTTATACCCTTTTCTTTTAAGTTTAATCACCTGATGAACTTATTTTGATCTTTATCATAGTAATTAATTTTAACAGCTTTCACTAATCATTATCGTAAAAAAAATAAGATGAACTTATTAAAAATTATAAAATATTCTGATTCCAAATATTTAATATAGTTTACAAAATTCAATCCACATAATTGAAAAATATTAATTTAAAATTAATCCCACTGATGTGACGATAAAGTGGGGTTTTATAGTCAAAATGTTCAAATTATTTAAAAGATTTTATATATAATTAAATAATAAAATTATTATAATTACCTAAATTGGATTAATATATATGTATAATTGGAATATTATGAATACAAAGAAATTAAAATATAATTTAACATAAAAAATCATTTTGATAAAGAGTTAGTTTCCAATTGAAATTCAGTATTTTTCACTGTTCATTAAAAATGAATCTTCTCAGAAAAGTACAAAAAAATCACCCTAAGGTAATTATGAAACTAATGCTTCAAAATAAATTTTATTTTTTTCAAATAGAGTTTAAAAAAGGTTCAGAAGATTGTTTTTAAAACAAGTTCTCCCTTAAACGGTGTCCAAAATTCCTTTACAAAAATACAATTTTATACATAAAATTATATTTGTTCTTATCTTATGCCCGTGGACTCTATTGGAGGAATGTGAAATTTTTTTATTGAATATATAATATATAAAATTTATTTATATTATCCACAAATAGCAGTTAATTTAATTTATTTGGACAAAAACACATTTTCATCTTGAAAATAGTTTTTATAAAAAGATTTCCTTTATATTAAATTAGTTTTCATATTTATTTATAATTAATTGGTAACTAATTAATTCCTCCATATATATTTTCATAGTTTTTTTAATTCTATTAATAACATTTCATTAAACAACTTTTAGATGATTTTCATTTTAAATAATATTATTAATATTATTCTATGAAACATGGTCTTGCGTGTAACACAAGATATAAGAGAAAGTCATTGTTGCATGTAACACAAACTAAATAAGTATAGAATATATTTAATTTATTTAAAATACTAAATATAATGTAATGTATCATGATTTTATATTTCCTTCAATGATGGGTGTTTCATTTTATATGTGCTATTGAATAAAATGTTATTCTTTTAGAATTTTTAGGGGCGGGGGTTACATTCTACTGACCCTAAATAAATTTCATCTTTACAATTTAATCATGATCTTGTTAATTAAGGGTTTGATATTTGAAAAATAAATTTATTTAAAAAACCATATCTTAAAATAGTTAATAAAATATCCACTTAATAGGAGATAAAATTAAGTACAAAGGTCACATATAATAACATATAATCATATTTCTAAGTGGAATAAAATTGGTGGAAAGTAAAGATATGGATAGAGAGGAAAATAGTAAATATTTTTAGAGAGTGATTGAGGTCATCGATCCAAAATAGGTGAACGATTAATGAAATTTTTGGGGCCTTACATCGATACATCTATGATGATTTAAAAGACCATCATTTCAATAAAAATCATGGTATTATGATAGGATTTTTCTTTCAATACTAGTTTTTTCTATATTTGAGTAATTATTTCACTCTCTATGAATACACGAAAATATAATTACTTGATATGTTTCTATTTTGTAAACAGAATATCATCCTTTGGTTGTGCCTTAAACTATTTATAATTCATCTCTTAACATAGGTTGCATTATATAGTTATGTAATACAATATTCTCCAAAACCTTATACTAAGATAAAATTAAACCATTTCATAAATGGTTAATCTTATATACCTTCCAAAATTTTAATATTCATAACTTTAATAGATCACTGAATTTGAAAATTGAACTTTTCATGAATACCTCAAATAATATGAAGTATATCTTAATCTTCAGATACAAATCATGCGAATACATTCATCGTGTCTTATCTTGAAACACGATAATAACTTGAATAACTATAAATCCATATTGAAAACATATATTGCTTCATTATTTCTTAAGTAAAATAATAATTGGATAGATTCCATAAATCCAAAATGTTGTAAACTCCATCAATGATAGCATAACTACTTTTTTGATAAATCATTAATCAGTAATAAAGTAGTTAGTAATATCCAATATAATTTATCCATATCAATCATATCTTTATCCAATCATCATTATCTAAACATAATTAACATATTAAGTTTTTTCTATCCCTTAATCATATATTTACAAATAAGTTCAACTTATCACAAAATCATTTTTTTGGGTTATTGTTACTATTAAAAATGTGATCTAAAATCCATAATGAAAAAGTATTGTAATAAAATCCTTACACAATTCATTATTCTCACAACCAATATATCATTTATTCAATACTCAAATGTCACAATTCTTGATTCAAAAAACAAGCACATTAATCAATCCTATTAATTTGTATCAATTTCATAATCTTGACCTTGATTCCTTATATTTTTCTAAGGTATATTCCCTTGATTCTTGTGGAATTAATTTTCATTGTTTCACACACACAAACACACACATATATATATATATATTTGAAGCATTTTACATTGAAAACCTTTTTCTTTCCCTTACAATGAAAATCGTAGTGGCGTTTCTCTCCACACTTTTATAAAACTCCCAATATTTTTAAGTAAGTACCAATGTGTTTATTTCCAAAATTATCACATATGGGAAAATAATTCATTCATTTATTTCATTTATCTCTCTTTTTTATAGCTTTCCTATTCTTCTCATGATTCCCTCTGAATCCATAATATATAGATATCACTTTCTATATCTTTTTATCACATGATACTATGTCCTCATATTATGAAAATGTTTAGTATAACAGTTCCCTAGGAAATATTATCTTATGACCATAAATTATATGATAATTCTTACGTTATGGATCATGTACATTGGTGAGGTTCACATTAATTCTTCTAGGTTCCATTTCTAAATGATGAAATTGTTTCCGTAGAAATATGTGGGTGGATTTTTTCCAGAGGTCTGATTACGGTGGGTTAAATGTTCTACATAATCATTCAAATCAAGATCACCTTTTTTTAATATTTCATATAGACACCTAATGGTTATCGCATTCATAACTAGATATAGACCAAGTTTCCAAAGGTATATGGTCAGTTGAAGTTTTAGACCTGATGACGCTTAAGAACTCACATTGGTCAAGAGGATGAGATTTTAGGAGCATCACAACGTTTGGGGGGGGGGGGGGGGAATTACTATATATTATGAGACACTCTAATATATTTATGATATGTTTGATATTATATTCTTAATCTAGATATGAGACCTGTTACCCAAAAAATTATCAATGTTTAAGTGTCTTTATATTAAAAGATAGGGGGAGTCTTTTTGGTAAATCTATTTGTGTATATATAAATTTCTTTATCCATTTACATTTGGTGGGTAGATTCTTATATGTTGAATCTATATAACAAGACACTCCAGAGTTTTTTTATCCAAGGTGGAAATTGAGATCTTGGTGATCAGATTGATTCATAATGAGGTGTCCTATTTATCCTATTTTATAATAATAATCTAAACCCACATAGTTCGTTAAACCCATATAGTTTAACTTCATACAAAAAGTAAATATATGTGGGCACTTGGGAACCTGGTATATGAGCTCAAACCTCATGGAGTCATCCTATGTATGATGGATATAACCGGAGTCATAGTTACCATAGTTCATTCACTCCCTTGAGACTTTTTCCAAGGTTCATACCCTTGTATACTGGGTAATTAAATTATACAATTTATCATGTATTAAACACTAAGGTTTCCCTAGATAATTGAAAATTATGATGCTAATGATGTGGTGACTGTAACTCTCTAAGACCACATGAGCTATACTCGGTGTGAGAGATAAGGAATATAAAGTAATCAACCTCATTGTATATGGATGTTGGAATTACGTGATGGGATAGACCTTGGGATGTTTAATATCAAGATCATCCTTAATAAGGAGTCCTACGTATCCTAGTTATAGCAAGAATTAGAGTCATTTTAGTTCAATGATTTCATAATCCATTGGTGGATAAAGAAAGACGATCAACACATGGGATATATTGCATCTCGATGGTTGGAATATTGAAGATATGGAACGACTTACACTAAAGTGGATACTTATTTAAGATTTGGACATAGGAATACATCCTATGTATCCTGGTTATTTTAGGAATCAGAGTCATCTTAATTCAATTAATAACGACATACACACTAAGGATGCCCTTATATATAGGACATATCATTTTATGCCACACATTGGGGCTTACACGATGAGGTTTCCCTTATACTGATAGAGGCATGTGACGTGAATGATATGATCATTGAAACTCCCTAAGACCATGTGATCTATTCTCAGTGTGAGAAATAAGGGATGGAAAATAATTAGTCTCATTGCTTGTTGGTGTAGGACTTATGTGTGGGGAATTCCCTACTGATGTTTTAATATGTTGCTCAGGCCTTAGGAATGAATTTTATGTATCTTTATAATATAATGAATAAGAATAATCATATTTCAATTAGTGAGGGTTTGTACAACCACATTTCTCTTTATAGTGGCTGTACAAGGTTATAAATTCCTAATATTTTTTTTGACCTGGTCAGCTTATCTCCTTACATGCATTGATTGTGTTCTCTACATGCCTTGATTTTCATCTTGACATGTTAGAGGATGTATTCCATACATTTCCAAAGACATTTTCATGATCCAATTGACTTTGTTGAGGGACATCACATAATCCGGGAGACATGTATGAATTTCATCACATGAACAAGGATGACTTGTCCGGAGGATATCATAAGACCCAGCTCGCTTGTCCTTGAAGACATTCCATGATATTGTCTGAAATTGTTATAGGGTGCCACATGATCTATATGAATTTACCCATTGTCATTTTAAACTCTAGGTGACACACTTGGAGTCTTTCATGAGAGGCAATGTGACATGTGTGGATGGCGCCACATGTCCTGGATAACTTGTCTGGGTGTCATCACGAAAACTAGATGACATATATGAGGGACGTCGTAAGAGCTAGTTAACATACCCAGAAAGTGTCATGAGATCTGAGTTTCTTGTCCGTAGGATGTCGTGAGATCCAGTTGACATGTCTTGATTCCATGAATTGGTGTCACCGTATGATCTAGGTGACATGTCTAGAGGACATTGTGAGGTCTAGATGGAGAGCCCAAATGGTTTTATGAGACTTGGGTGGCATGCCTAAGGGTTCCATGTGACTTGATCTAACATGTAAAAGGGAATTCGTAGGATCTAAATAGTATACGAAAGTAGCATCATGTAATCTGGGAGACATTACATAGTTCTATTTCATAACATGGGTGGGTCATGCAATGTGCATGAGGATAAGTCTATATGTTCTTCACATAAGTCTCCCATCTTTTTAGTCTTGGTTACCACCTTTTATTGCATATTCCAATGATTTTTTTATTGTTATCTTGTTTTAAGTTTCATGTGATCTAGAAGGTATGTTGGATGTTCTTTACCTGACCCTCTAGAGTTCCTTTACATGATCCATGAGTGATCACGTGAAGTGACTATGAAAGATTCATGATCACTCCAGTTGTTCTGCAGATCTTACCTGATAGAAAACTTTCCTAATCATGAGATTATCCACTCCAAGAAATCCTCTATGATACCTAGGAGTGCCAGTGTGAGGTTACATGGAAAATTACCTGCATTTATTATGCTGGGGTGAAGTATTTATAAGAATTTCCACCCTAGTTATTCACCACACTGTGTGGAGTGTATCACACAAATCTAAGATGGAGTATGTGGAGGGATTTGATATCATGCGTTTTTTGTGAGGTCTTACTGTAGGTCATTAAGGGGGTGTCACATGACTTTCAGTGACCATGCGATCATCTTGTCAACACCCAATTTATTGTATAATGTCTAATTAAATGGGCATTCCCAAATCATGCGGGCATACTGAGGGAATTTCATAAGGTCAGGTTGATAGGTCCAAAGAACTTCTCAAGATTATAGTACCAATTAAAAGGACATCACATGTTTTTAGTGAATTTTCTAGGATCTTATACAAGATAAGGATTTATTTCCAGGAGGCTTCACAAAATCAGGTTTTCATGTTGAAAGTATTTTTCAAGGTCTTACAGAGTTTATGAGCATGTCACATAAAGTTTACAACCATAAGAGGCTCACACATTTTCTGTTTTATTTCCTTCTCTTATTTTTCATAGGCTTGGGGATTTTTAATATGTCACAAGTTTTATTGAATGAAATCAATTTCCCCATTGGTGATGTGCCACATGAACAAGATATTTTTTTATAGTGATGCATAAGCACTTCATTGAAAAACACTTATGCTTATTTTTGGGGCCAAAGGAGGAGAGTGAGACTACCTGAATATGTTTGAATCCTTTCATGTGATGGAGGTGTCAAGCTAGTTGGATTTTGTGTGACCAGGAGGACATGGAATTGGGGATTCTAGGGTTTCTCATGGGCTGTATGGGTGCATTTCAAGAATTTTATGATCATGAGAAGATTCTATATTTGGGATATTTTTCCCTAAATTTTACAAGGATTTGTTGATGTCTTGTTAGGCATTTGATAGCTAACAATTCACACAACCTAGTGGTGCTCATATGAAAACCACTACGTGATCAATGGTTGTCTGGGATTCCTTATCAAGAGAATAATGAATTTTCAAATGGCATCCTTGGGATCTACCATAGGTTATTCACTACACATAGTCCCTTTAGGTGACCTTCTATAGTCTAATGACCATGAATCTCTTAGAGTATCATGTGATCAGCATGATCTTGGCCACCTTATTCTTCCTTTAATTTATGGATAAAATCATAACCATATATTGGTATTTCACCCCTTATTAATTCTTTGATGCTCATTTTTGAAAGAATAAAAAAATTACCCCCTATTAAGGGTGATTCCAATGGTAAAAAGCTCACTTATAAGGAAAGTAAATACCTATAAGTGGATTTAGAACTATCTCCAATTAGTATATTCGGTGGTTCTTGGTATTCCGAGGGACCTTTGGTATTCCAAGAAATGACCTATAAATTGGGGAGTGGAGTGTGGTTCATTAACCAAATTCTCGATTTATCAGATCTCTTACTCTATAAAACTGTTACATAACTAGTTCACAATAACCATTCTCTTGAACTGGTCAGAATATCCTTTCATGAAACCTTCCCATGAGAACCACTTTTTAAGATCTGTTTTTCCTAGACGCTTGTTCAAATAAAATGAAAACTAGATTTCTGTAATTGTTTGAAATTCATCCCTGGGGAAGCATGACCACATTTGAAGGAGTCATAGGATATACTGGCTCAATCACATGATACTTTTTGACTATTTTGTAGCTCGAATGACCATTTATAGGTCACACAATCATGAGTATTTTAAGAGGTCATGTAGTTGTGTGATGTTTGGAATGTTTATATGGTCTATGACATCTTCACGGAGTGGGTGATTTGTGAATCCTTTATACGATCATGAATTCCATGCTTGTTCATGGGAGTTTCATGAATATTCTAAATGTTTATGTCTTTCTATTGAAAAAATTTTTCTTCTTCTATATGATATATCCCACTTAATATTTCTTAGATGAACTCTATCTTTCATTATAGTTCATCTTCTTTAACTAATTGAAGGGCCATGATTTCTCAATACCACAATGATAACCCCTGATATCATGTGAATTCTGATAATGAGGTTCTGAAATGGATTCAACTATATGAGCTCCATAATTATTCTTTATCATACCAGCTTCCTCTATATAGTGATGGATTTTTGGACGATGTTGTCATTCCTTTTCAAGACTAAAATCCACCATCTTTCAAGGGGTAAATTTATCTTGACTGTTTTTATTTTACAGTTCATGATGATGGTTGACTGGTCACATATCAAACATAGGGGTTGAATATCAATACTAGGGGATATCATATGATTTTTATCACTAGCCCATCACTTCTAGCTACTCGATTATATTCATATATTCTCTAAACAACTCATCTAGTAGATGTATCTTGAAATGGGATATTTATCTTGATGGTATCTTTTTTTATGAATGGGTGTGGCCATTTAGGGTTAGGAAAATCATCATAGAGGTCTTTCTTACTGTAGATTTTTGGGATGACCCTTTGTAGACTCTAGTATTGGTGAGGGACATTCTAATCACTTTTAATGAAAAGTTAGGAAAGGAGAGGACTATGTGATCACTTATCTCTTTCTAATATTATGTCAACATTTCCATCAGTCACAACAGAGTTTGGCCAACTACTATATTCCTCCATCGGTGCCCTTCCTGGTAGGTTTGTAATAGTTTCAGTTTGTATTGATCTATTTTAGAAGATGGGGATCATAATTCATTGTGAGATGCAGTGAAGCCATAGATCTCTCCAGGCCCTTTTTTGGTGGTTTTCATAGACATGTTCTTTAATGAGTGGCCTTTACCAGTTTGGGAATTTTTTTTGGAATCTAGGTCATTAAAAAGGTGATGAAAACATGAAAAGCGGAGGTAAAATGACTTAATATTGAAGTGATAACTCTTACACACAATTAAAAATTTCTGTTCCACATTTATCAAAGTAGTATCCCATATAAGATCATAGATCCTTTAAATTTTTTATTTGGATGGAAATGGGATCATTTCCATTATTTTAGAGTATATCACTATTGTGATCGAGTTTAGGTTCTTTCTACTTAGACCATCTATCTCTTTATTTTAGGTTAATTAGCTCAGACCTTCAATCGCTTTAGTTTAGGGTGTTTTAACTTGGACATTCTATTTATGTAGTTTAGGATTTTTTAGCTCTAATCTTAGATCACTATTGTTTATAGTCTTTTATCTTGAACCATAGGATTCCATGTAGTTTAAATTGTTAGTTTTAGGAATTTATTGATGATCTTAGAATATAGTGCATACATTCCATGAATGAACCTATACATCATAGGGTGTTGAGTTTGGTCATGATGTTTTCAAGGATCCTGAGGATTATAGCTCCTTTTCTGTAAGGAGGAGATGCCTCTGGTTGGTAGGTAAAAACCCTTATGCATCGGTAAAATTGTAAAACAGATGTGTCTCCACTCTTTTCTGAGGGACTTGGATGATTTATGGTGGTAAAATTGGAAGATTTATAAATAGTAGGGATGCTAGATCCATCAAGATCATTGGAATATGGGTGATATAAGTCATAACCCAAAAGTTTGAGTTAGTGAATATAGAATGGGGAAGACATGCTAGGGATGACCCATAACACCCTGAGATGATATGTTCCACAACGATGATTCTAGGGCTCATAAGGATTGAATCTACTTTCTTATAACGATGAGATTCCTATGATTGGTAGGTAAAATCCCTTACGAGTCAATAACATGGTCATGAAAATATGATCTCCACTCATTTTCAAGGTCTGTGAAATATTATCAAATGTTTAAACATCCATATAATGAGGTCGGGTATAGGAGGAAATCTATCTTGGAAGGGTTATGATATCCTAAGGTAATTCAACTCTTAATTATGAAGCTTGATCCCTAAACCCTATTGTTTCAAATCAATAGGTGTGGGCCATCAAAAATTCAGGAATGGACTCTCTCATTCTTTCTTTGAGAAATGGTAAAACCATGGGGATGCAACATAAAGGATATAAAATCCACTTTAATAGTTTAGTTTTAGGGATTGAAAATCATTTTGAAATGTTCTTAGGTCATGAGGATGGTCTGGGAAAATCATACTGGGAATGTCCTAGAACACAATATGGTACTGAGTTCTTCCACAGTGATGTCAGGGATCACAAGGATCAGAATTCCCTTTTTGTTGAGTAATGAATTTGGTTGATGACCATTGGTGCATATGTTGAATCCATAGGCATACATGCTTATTCAAATTGTCCCTTGATGTTTCGTATCACTTTCAATGGGCCATGAAAGGCTTATGGAGATTTTAGGTGCTTAATACATGAAGTGTGGTTTATGAATTGAAGTGCTTAAAAGATAGTGTAAGCACCCTGTACTCTAGATGAATGACGTAAGGGTCTTGTGGTCCTTTGATGAGGGATGATAATGGATGATGGTATGTATAGTTTAACATCATGTATAAGGGACATAATTTCTTCCATGATGTTTAACTTCATGTGGTAAAGAGATTTTATTTATATTTTAACATCATGCGGTAATGATGGATTTTTCATAATGTTTGAATTTCATGTGATCAAGAAGTTTTCCTTTAAGTTTAATCATCATGTAGTAAGAATGTGGGATCCAATGTGAAAAATTGTACAAGATATATAACATGTACAAGCAGGATGCACATAGAACTGACTTGTATGTAGTAAAATTAGTCTTATATGGCTCAAACCCTATGTTGTTGGGGTGTGTTTTTTATTTCTTACTATATCTAGTCCCTAGATTGGAATTTAGAGTATCACTGCACATCATATTATGAATGGAATAAAGACACATGCAGTTATTGAATTAGAAAATCTCTACATAGGTATGAACTATACACAAAGGCGTGCATTGTTTCCATTTATTTTTGTAGCTGATCCTAGGATCGGAGATGTGGGAATTAATATGTATCCTTTGATGAAAATTATCAAGAAAAATTTATTTTTTTATGAAAATTGTAGTTTATTTTCATGTGATAAGGAAATATGCTTCCTGACGTAAAAAAGGGGCATTATAGTTGGACCCAAGGATGTAAATATGTGTGTCACAACATATCATGTGATGGAAAGAATAAAGCCACATGTAGTTCTTGAAATAAGATCTTTCTCCCCAAGTTTAACCTATATGCATGGAGGGGTAATTTTTATGATTATTTTTTGTAACTAGACCTAGTGCTGACGAATCAGGTGTCACTTAATATCTTGTGATTTACAGAGTCAAGTGTCATATAGTTCTTGAATATAGGTGCGGTAGGAGACAAACTCGAACAATAGTGGTCATCTCGAGCGAGGTCCACATAAATGTGTAGTTTTGTGTCATGCAAAAGACATCAACTATGAATTTTAATATCGTGCAGTGAGGAATCATGATATAACTTTTATGGTCTTCTATTCTAGACCATTATGAACCTATCATTGGATGTTATGCCTTGTTCGTGTGGGGAAACCTTTACTAAAGTCCATAAGCTCATGTGAGCTATGATTAGTGTGAGAAAAAAGGAATGAAAAGGATTCCACTCACCATGCATAGGTGATTAAGGATAGTACATGAGAATTATTTATCATGTGGTGGCTAGACCAAGATATAGGATCAAGGAATCCCTATGTATCTCATTGAAATGAGAATAAATCCATATATAATTATAAAAACCCATATTTTTATTATCACGTGGTAAAGAAAACTATCATGTAGTTTAACATCATTATATAAGGTCATTGATGACTCAACATGAAAGGTAAGTAACACTATGGTTTGGAAAAAAAAGGTTTGAGCATCACTATGTATCCTGTGGAGGAAGGAATCATGAAACACACAGTTCTTAGAAGGAGAGACTCCAAATGTGGAGTTGACTCTTAAGTAGGGATGAGGGAACTTAATCCCTCTTTCATATATATCTATCTCATGTGAAATGGAATTTCAATGAGTTAGAAATTCCCATGAAGTTTAATGTCATGTAGTGAGTACATCTTCTGGGTAGTTTAATGTCATGTGGTAAAAATGTGCAATGTACAGTTTAATGTCATGTAGTTAGGACTTACCCGCGTAGTTTAATGCCACACAACTAGGATGAGAGATGAAGTGCAGTTTAAAATTTGTATTCTAGGAAGATTTTTTACTGTATAAAATAATGTGGTTTGGATGTGAGATTTAATTCAGTTTAAATTCTTATTTCTAGGACATTAAATGTTGTTCAATTTAACGACTCATATCCAGGATGAGAGATGCTATGTAGTTTAACATCTTGCTTCCAAGATGAGAGATTCTATGCAATTTAACATCTTGTTTCTAGGATGAGGGCTAGTTGATGGTAAATATGAAAAGTATTTCTTGAGAAACCTCTCATTGGTGGGGGAGTGACACATTCCCCATCCATTGTGTCCAGTGAGTAATATTCATTGTGATAGACCTTATGTATGATTTAAGTCCCTTCCAATTTGGGGTCTGACTATGGAGTCTTCTTGCCTAGTATTATTGGGATTGTAAGAGCCAACATCAGTTCTCCATAGTGAAATTAACTGAGGCTAACCTTCTTATTAAAGGCTCATGTGATCTGATTCTAAAGGACTTTAAGGATGTAAAATTTACGCAACCTATTGTCATTTAGCCTATCCAATTCATCCAACCACTTTTGAGATTTCTTTTCTTCCAAGATTTGTGCACAAATGGATATTTGGACCAAAGGATACTAGAATTATCTGGGTAAAACTACCTCAACCCCATACACTAATGAGTATGGATTTTCTTGTATAGTAGTACATGTTGTAGTATAGTCGGCCCATAAACCATGGAGGATCTTGTTTGGAAAAGAATTATTATCATTGTTATATATCTTTTGGAGAATATTTGATATAATCTTATTGAATTCCTCTATCTATCCATTTTCAACTGAACAATAGCGAGACGAGTGATTGGACTTGATATTTTACTCCTAGTACTATTTCTTAAATTCTATAGAACAAAAGATGGTGTCTTTTTATGCCAATATTTTTTTGAGGGACTCTGAACCTGGTGATTATATGGGACTTTATGAAGTTGATGACATTCTTCGACCTGAATTCCTTGAGGGGTTTTAACTCATCCCATTTGTAAAAGAATTTTGTAGCAGTAAGGATATACTTGAAGTTCTTAGCTGTGGCTAGGGGATATGGCCTTGCAACATCCATTACCTAAATAGAAAATGGATAGGATTATTTAGTTGTACGTAGAAATCCTGGGGGATAATGGATGTAATTTTCATGGATCTATCATGCATGAATTTTTGTGGTGAATTCCACACATTTCTGTATCATGGTCTTCTAGTAGTAACCCGACCACCTAATTTGGTGGGAGAGTGTGATCGCTTACAGATGAGTGTAGGAAGAGACTATATAGACTTCTTCCATGACAATGTGAATATCTCATGCTATTATGAATTGAGGATTATTCTTTCCAAGCGATGCTTATAGAGGGACATATGCTCATTTGGACCATCCTGCAGGGTAAAGATAACTACACGGTGCTAAATATATTCCCTTCCAACTCGTTCTGTCCAGAGAGTCCCATTTGGGAGAAAACCAATTATGGGATCTATCCATCCAGGGGTTGGATAAAATTCATCACGCTCAAGGGAATTATTTAAATGATGGATTTATTCCATATAATAGATGATGATCGATGAGACTATTCTTCGGTGCATGGTTGAAAAGACTTCTTCCTCATGATCAGGGTAAGCTATGACATTGGCTGCATTATCCAATGCTTCAACACATTCATTATTTGATCAGGGAACATGATGCGATGTGGGATCAAAATGTAATTCTACCATTAGTCCCCTAACATAGCAAGTGAGAGGGCTGAATTATTACTTTTAGATGTAATATTGTCAATTGATCTACTTTATCATTATTTATAAATCCCCTTTGATATTTATACAGGTTATCTACAGCTATAGGACTAGTTAAAAGCTAGTGACGAGGGATTGGTATTTTTCATCATTATTTGTGAAGCCTTCAGATAGTGAGAAAGAGTAGGAAACAAATACGTTTTTGGAGAAGAAAATACAATCCCTAAGACAACCCAATTGAGCTCTCTATTTTCCATCATATTTTTTATAGAACTTTGGGAGGTTCAATAAAAATACTTCTCCCGTGTAAAAGGAGTATCATGGGAATAGAAAACCTTCACATCTAGGAGTTCAATGTCTAATGGTGTACTTTCTAGGTTGAGATGTGCCATTAGAAAATTGGTAATGGCTTATCTTTTAACCACCTTCTGTGACATGAAACTGGATGTAATAGTATTAAAAAATGACCTCCCAACAAGCTGAACCCCTAGTCCACATGGGGCAGCTAAGGATGTACTATAGAAGATCAATACAAGATACTGTATAGAAATTTTGGTTATACATATAATGCCTCATCTTCTTCGCAACAAATATGAGTGCGAGGTGGTCATTCTCAACATCTGAGTACCAGGTATCAGTACCTAGCATTGTTGGGATGGGTTAATAGAGTCTGTTCTGACTCCCTAAATCTTTTTTCTATTAGAGGATGTCTCTAATTTAGCAGTCCTTGATTTCCACATATAAAATGATTGGACTCCCTTCCATTGGAGGCATTATAACCTCTGGGTGTTGTAGATAATACAAGATTATTTGGAAGTCTTATTGAAAGTCATCGTTCCATTGGTAGGAAATTAATTTCTTCATTATCCTAGTGAAGGGGAGATATCTTCCAAGCATGTTGGATATGAAACGCTGAATATAGGCATGGTTCCCTTAGACCCCCTAGTTCATTATGATTTTTGGGGGGTGACATTGCTAAAATAGCACTAGTCTTTTCTGGTATGACTTTAATTCCCTAGTGTAGTATCAAAATGCCAAGAAAATTCCCTTATGTTACCCTGAAAGTGCATTTCAGCAGATTCATCTTCATACTAGGCTTCTACAGCTCATTGAAGACTATTTGAAGATATGTGATGTGATCTTATTACTGTCAGAATTTGAAAATGAGTTTTTTGACATAAAATTTAGCTATCCTTACTAGGAATATATTAAAGATATGATGTATAGTGTGTAGAGACCCGTAGCCTGACGTACATAGACATTACATTACTTTTGCGGAATACGTAGTACATAACAAAAACACACACACACAAGGATCGTAATAGTTTAGCGTCTTTGGAAACTCGGAACGTAATCTTCTAATCGTGGTGAAAGATCTTCAATATCTCCCATAAAGATCTTCCCCTTTTTTTTTTACCTAAAACCTTTCTTTATATCCTGGGGAAAAGAAAACATAAAAGGGTGAGCTCAAATGCTCAGTAAGGGTATACAAAAGAAATAAAAATCATATCATATCTTTTTGAAAATCATAACCTGCAAAAGAGATCATAATATCTTAACATGGAACAAATCATAGAAGTGAAAATGAGATCACCATAATCATAACATGAAACTTGAAACTTTGTGGCATGCACACATAATCATGGAAAATCATTTCTTGTTAGTCATGACTCATTGCCAAGACTATCTTAGTGGACGAAGTCCCTTTCTGAACCGAGTTCACTCCTCGTTTCAGTCCTGTATCACTGAACCGAAATAACCTTCCGTTCCAGCCATGTCTATCTCATGAGATATAAAATCTTTACCCAATGCATTGGAGGGAGATATAGGTCCCACCCATCTTATAATGAATCCTTTCTTATGTGTGCCACATAATCATAAATCATACTTCATCGCATAACCCATGTAATAAAAATTGGATTCTTAAACAACATGACATCATAAAACCATTCATATAAGATAAAGGAATTCATAAACATAATTCCATCACAACATATTAAAATCAATGTAAAAATATGGATAGAAACAGAACCCTTTATTATCTTAGATGGAAAATAATTTTGATAAAACACTTGAATTGAATTCTTGAGGAAAATATCCTTTCTTCTTCAAAATCAATTTCTTTTCACAAAACATCATGCAATTTTAAAAGAAAGAGATTTTATTGAAAATAGTCATGAAATATTTTGGAGGAAGCTTCATGAAAATAAGGCTTTATAAAACCGTAAAAATCCGTTCGTGCCGTATAAGTTAAAAAAAACATTCTTCGTACTTTTGTCGGAAAAGTCAAAAAGTACCTCGTATGAAAAAGCGACAAAAGATTCATTTCATATTCTTTACTAAAAACTCACCGAAGAGTAAAATTGGATTTAAACTATTGTAAGTGGATGGAAACAATATTACATAATGAAGGAACATGGATTTGGATGATAAAATACACCCCAATAAATACTTACGAATAAACAATCTCGGATAAAAATGAGATTGTGATATTTCCCTTACCTTAGGTCCGACTTGCTTTGTAAGTGTCTGAACCTCCTGTATAATGATTTAAATCTTGTTATTGACTTATTACAGAATCATATTCATTGTTATGATATCATATATGGTTCACTTATGACATTATATTACCCGTTCTTTTGTAAATTCCATGTTAAAGAAGCGTTTTGGGTAAAATCGTTTCATTTATCGTAGGTGTTTTGATTTGTTGTTCTTGACATTATTATTACTTATATCATGATTTACTTACTTACAGAATATAAAATATGATTTATATATCATATATATTCAGTATATATATATATATAATAGATAGATAAATGAAATGAAAAACACCGTTCATGGAGACGGTAGTCCGTACGTACGCATGAACGCTATTTTCCTTTCCTTATTGTCTTGAATGGAAGTAAGTAGATGACATACATATATATATATATACATAAATCCAGTAGCTTTATAATGTCATATATTTCATTATTATTTCTTATATATACTTTATAATCATTCTTAAATGGTTAACATGGAGAATGAATCTCATCGCGTCGTGGAGACGGTAGTCCGTACGTACGCACGAGCGATGATATCATTTCTATAAATATTGAATTGAATTGGAGTGGATTATACAATATATCAGAATCAATATGATGTTGTAATAACTATGTATAGTTATTCTTTACACCATTATACCCATCCATGTAAGGTGGTGGTGGAAAATAGATTACACCACGGCGTGGAGACGGTATTCCGTACGTACGCACGCGCGGTGATTTCTTTTTCCGTAGGATGGATAGATGGTGAAATAAGGATGTTTCATACTTATAATAACATATCAGTATATGAGTGATACTGATGTTATTACTTCATAATGAAACAACCTAATAAGAAGAAGTGGAAGAAGAAATAAAGATGAAAGAATTGGTAACGGTAATTACCTCTTCTTTGAAGCGCCTCTTTGAGACCTCCTCTTAGGGTACTAAAATTGGTCTTTGAGGAAGACCAGAACCTCTAGGATGTTGCTAGGGAAGTGGAGAAGAGATTTTGGCAGGGGTTTTCTGAGCTTGAGAGCTCAAATTGGTGTGAGGAGGAGGGGGAGGAGGTGTCCTTTTATAGGGGAGGAGAGGGGCACCTTAGGAATTCTTAAAAATATTAATTTATAATAAATCTAACCCCACTTAAAAACCTCCAAAAATGACTCATATTCGAAGCTTAGATGAGATAGGGTTGTAATCTCATCAACAAATCAAATTTAGACATGTTTGGATCTTATTTTAAACCTTATCAATTAGATTTAACTCTAAGTTAAATAATTTAACTTTTACCGTGTCTTTTTGTTTTCTTTCACTATATGGTTAATACACTTACTATAACATGCCAAACGAACCCCAAATTGTTTATTATTAATATATATATCCTTATCTAAGTCATTTGGCCGAGCCTTAGATTTTTAGGAATAAAATAACAATTAATAATATAATATTTGATTTAAAAACTATTTTGTGTCAATTTTGACACTTTGATATATGATTTTTGTGAAAGTCATAACAGAATTAAACGTTCGAACCAAGTTGATTACATCAACATTAATATATCATAGTAACCTAGAAAATTAGTGGAATTCATAAAAATTCTCAAATTACATTTATTTTGGTGTTTATAACATCAATTATGTCAATATTTCATAAATAAGATAATTACTGCATCATCTTTGTGTCATAAATTAATTAAATTATTTGATGTCTAAAAAATTACAAATAAAATACCATTATGTAGGAAATCTTTTTAGATTTCTAATGAATATTTATAGTCGAATTTATCTTTTGTATAACCCCATATTAAAAATGATTTACTTATTAAACTTTGATTTTAACTATTTTAACCCTTCTTTAAATAAATTAATAATAAATGTCCTAATCTAATCCAAGTGGGCCTAAATGGTCATATTTTATTCCTAAGTTTGTTTTTGGTCGAATTACACTTGTCCAATAGAATTAGGACATGTGTTAGGGTAATATTGATATCATATTTACCCTTAGTTACCCTATTTACTATTAACCGCGGTAAAAATAGTAAAAAGTTACTATTCACCAAAAATTATTTTCATCTCATTGAACCACATTTTAGTCCTTGATATTAACCGTGTCTGTCGGATTTTCGAAATTCCATTCACAGAAGCGGTAAAATTAAGTTTTATGCAAAATTCAGTTTTTAACCTACCACTTAGTGGTTTCACTATTCATCAAAAATTGAAAGTTTTCAGAAAAAAGCCAAAATTTCATCCTAAGCTATATTTAATATTCTAAATTCAAAAATGAAGTCTATTTTACCAAATTCATAACATAGAAATTGCATTAATTAATTTTATAATTAAATCCCGCTGTTAAAACAAATAGCGTGTTTTTAAGAAACAATATCTATCAAAAGATTGACACTTGATTATGTCTGGTTTAAATGTGAAATTACATCCAATGACCAACATTGTATTAAATTGTAAAAATATATTCTAAATATACTTTAAAACAACTCAAATTAATAATTTATCACTATTAATTATTTTGATTAAAAAAGTTGTTTTTTAATTATAATTTAGTAATTTTCACTATTCATCAGAATATGAAAGTTATCCAAAAAGTACCAAAATTTCACCTTAGGCTAAATTCGATACTCCGAATCCAAAAATGAAGTCCATTTTGGGAGCTAAAATTTCTAAAATTTTAAAAGGTGGTTATTACTATTCATAACGGCTAGTTATAATAATATTTTAATAACATATCGTTGTTTAGTGAAACTCGGTATTGCGTACTATACACGCTATCGAGGAAGGTCGTGATTGTGTGTAATGCAAGGCAAGTCAAGGATGCGTGTTGTGCAAGCTCCTTTTGGTGTAGCGTACAACACAAGAAATTAGTGAAATAAAAAAGAATATTTTTCATAAAATCTCGGGTTGTTACATTCTACCCCCCTTAAAATGAATTTCGCCCTCGAAATTCGTCGGGGTTATAAATGGTTTACTATTCGAAAGTTTCTTTAATAGAAACCCACATCGTAAAAAGGAATACCAAAAATTGGCTTTAAAAACTAAAGTATGAAATGTAACGATTACCCAAATAAACTAATCACTGGGTTTCCACAAAGGTGAAAATATGGATATGGAAGAGAAATCTAACCATCATGTTCTGATGGAGAGTGGTAGAGAACATGGCTATGGAAAATCCAGTAATCAAAAATCCATAAATTTGTGACGATCTAAGGTACCATATGATTCATCAGGTATAAGATCACTTGGACAACATTTTTGGTTTTCAAGATCATTTCCCTAAAGTTAAAGAATTTGAATTAGAATAAATACTTACTTTATGTTGGTACAACCTCACTGTTGTTCGTGCCTTTAACAATTTCCACTTCATCTCTTAAATAAATGAAGTTGAATTTGTTATTCGTGAAGTGTTAGCAGATCATGTGATAGAATGACGGGTCATTCCATCTGTCTCAAAAGGTTAGCAAAATTTATATACATAAGTCGATCTATAGTGAGATTAATCACATATGGTTCCTAAAATGGACTTATACTTCATATATCATACTGCTTAATATAATAAAACTAGTTTCTACTAAACAGGGACTTCCTGTAGGCCAGTGGTAGGCGATAAAGGCCAGTCGCACTTCGGTTGTGGGTTCGATTCCCACAGCCTTGTCTGAAGCGATGGGCTGTCACCCGTCCTGCAGGTTGTCCCTTTTTCTAAAACTACGTTACTATAACATCCCATCAATAATATCGAAAATCTTCTATCCTTAAACAATACTAACTTATGTCCAACATAATCCAGTCTAATCTTTAGGCTTATACATAATACTGCAGTCCACTCTCATAATATAGTGACAACGATTACTAGAGATTTAATACTGTCGTTGATCCCCACATATCATAAGATATGTCTTGTTGGTCACATTCCAAACATTCAAAGTCCTTAATCGTGTATTCTCTTGAATACCTTAGTGAAAACATGAGTGCAGTTAAAAGTTACCAAAATCCTCAAAATTCTATATACTCAAACCATGATATCACTTAGTCCTTATATCAATCATGAGCTCATGAATACTATCAAACATTTAATTTTCTCCTTATCCCTTCATTATGCGCATATCATCTACATTCCAAAAATATCTGAATAACCTTTCATGGATACTGGTAACATTAATCATACACTTTCAAAACACAAGGAAAGACAACAGTGTAACAATCCATAGATGTCTCTTTATTCTAAAATTACACATGATAAACATGTAATCATTCCACTACATTCTCAAACCATTGACCGAGCTTCAAAAATTCTTTCATCTCACATATTATTTGTAGTCTCTTCATCATCATCCACATAAATACTACCCATATGACCATACTGATTCTCTTCACGAGTCTTTCCCTTAGGGCATTTGTTTGCATAATGCCCATACATTCCACATTTAAAACACTTAACCATTTTTGATGTCGTAGCATTACCATTATCCTCATCCATGGTGTTAACTGACCCTTTTCCTTTGCACTTACTTGCTTTGTGTCCTTCTTTTCCACACCCAAAGCATCTTCCAGTTCCCTTGAAACATTCTCCTTGATGCCTCTTCCCACATGATTTACATAGGGGAAATTGAACTTTCTTTCCTCTATGATCATCATGGAACTCCATCTTTCTCTTATTAGTCGAGTCAGGAAACTTACCAAATTTTACTTTATTGATCATGTTGTGAGATTGCTGATTCGGCATAATAATGATGTTTGGACATCCAAATCCCATTTCATTTGGTTGCTCATGAAGAATATCATTCCATTGTCCATCATATCCTCCATTATTGTGAATCATCTTGTTTCCAGCCATTTTCTAAAACCCAAACAGAATAGTATTAGATGAAAAAATCATAATAAAGCGGGAGTAACTTAAATATCTATCATCTTTGGTTTAATCTAATATCGTTACCATAGTTCTAGGACTATATCCTATACGTATACTTATCCTTATAGGCATCCCTAGACATACCTTAGAAATATCTCTAGGGATCTCACTAACGTTTTCGCATCCTAGTTTCCAAAGGTTGACTAAACCTCCCTCTGATACCAACTGTAGAGACCCGTAGCCTGACGTACATAAACATTACATTACTTTTGCAGAATACTTAGTACATAACAAAAACACACACACACAAGGATTGTAATAGTTTAGTGTCTTTGGAAACTCGGAACGTAATCTTCTAATCGTGGTGAAAGATCTTCAATATCTCCCATAAAGATCTTCCCCCTTTTTTTTTACCTAAAACCTTTCTTTATATCCTGGGGAAAAGAAAACATAAAAGGGTGAGCTCAAATGCTCAGTAAGGGTATACAAAAGAAATAAAAATCATATCATATCTTTTTGAAAATCATAACCTGCAAAAGAGATCATAATATCTTAACATGGAACAAATCATAGAAGTGAAAATGAGATCACCATAATCATAACATGAAACTTGAAACTTTGTGGCATGCACACATAATCATGGAAAATCATTTCTTGTTAGTCATGACTCATTGCCAAGACTATCTTAGTGGACGAAGTCCCTTTCTGAACCGAGTTCACTCCTCATTTCAGTCCTGTATCACTGAACCGAAATAACCTTCCGTTCCAGCCATGTCTATCTCATGAGATATAAAATCTTTACCCAATGCATTGGAGGGAGATATAGGTCCCACCCATCTTATAATGAATCCTTTCTTATGTGTGCCACATAATCATAAATCATACTTCATCGCATAACCCATGTAATAAAAATGGGATTCTTAAACAACATGACATCATAAAACCATTCATATAAGATAAAGGAATTCATAAACATAATTCCATCACAACATATTAAAATCAATGTAAAAATATGGATAGAAACAGAACCCTTTATTATCTTAGATGGAAAATAATTTTGATAAAACACTTGAATTGAATTCTTGAGGAAAATATCCTTTCTTCTTCAAAATCAATTTCTTTTCACAAAACATCATGCAATTTTAAAAGAAAGAGATTTTATTGAAAATAGTCCTGAAATATTTTGGAGGAAGCTTTATGAAAATAAGGCTTTATAAAACCGTAAAAATCCGTTCGTGCCGTATAAGTTAAAAAAAACATTCTTCGTACTTTTGTCGGAAAAGTCAAAAAGTACCTCGTATGAAAAAGCGACAAAAGATTCCTTTCATATTCTTTACTAAAAACTCACCGAAGAGTAAAATTGGATTTAAACTATTGTAAGTGGATGGAAACAATATTACATATTGAAGGAACATGGATTTGGATGATAAAATACACCCCAATAAATACTTACGAATAAACAATCTCGGATAAAAATGAGATTGTGATATTTCCCTTACCTTAGGTCCGACTTGCTTTGTAAGTGTCTGAACCTCCTGTATAATGATTTAAATCATGTTATTGACTTATTACAGAATCATATTCATTGTTATGATATCATATATGGTTCACTTATGACATTATATTACCCGTTCTTTTGTAAATTCCATGTTAAAGAAGCGTTTTGGGTAAAATCGTTTCATTTATCGTAGGTGTTTTGATTTGTTGTTCTTGACATTATTATTACTTATATCATGATTTACTTACTTACAGAATATAAAATATGATTTATATATCATATATATTCAGTATATATATATATATAATAGATAGATAAATGAAATGAAAAACACCGTTCATGGAGACGGTAGTCCGTACGTACGCATGAACACTATTTTCCTTTCCTTATTGTCTTGAATGGAAGTAAGTAGATGACATACAGATATATATATATATACATAAATCCAGTAGCTTTATAATGTCATATATTTCATTATTATTTCTTATATATACTTTATAATCATTCTTAAATGGTTAACATGGAGAATGAATCTCATCGCGTCGTGGAGACGGTAGTCCGTACGTACGCACGAGCGATGATATCATTTCTATAAATATTGAATTGAATTGGAGTGGATTATACAATATATCAGAATCAATATGATGTTTTAATAACTATGTATAGTTATTCTTTACACCATTATACCCATCCATGTAAGGTGGTGGTGGAAAATAGATTACACCACGGCGTGGAGACGGTATTCCGTACGTACACACGCGCGGTGATTTCTTTTTCCGTAGGATGGATAGATGGTGAAATAAGGATGTTTCATACTTATAATAACATATCAGTATATGAGTGATACTGATGTTATTACTTCATAATGAAACAACCTAATAAGAAGAAGTGGAAGAAGAAATAAAGATGAAAGAATTGGTAACGGTAATTACCTCTTCTTTGAAGCGCCTCTTTGAGACCTCCTCTTAGGGTACTAAAATTGGTCTTTGAGGAAGACCAGAACCTCTAGGATGTTGCCAGGGAAGTGGAGAAGAGATTTTGGCAGGGGTTGTCCGAGCTTGAGAGCTCAAATTGGTGTGAGGAGGAGGGGGAGGAGGTGTCCTTTTATAGGGGAGGAGAGGGGCACCTTAGGAATTCTTAAAAATATTAATTTATAATAAATCTAACCCCACTTAAAAACCTCCAAAAATGACTCATATTCGAAGCTTAGATGAGATAGGGTTGTAATCTCATCAACCAATCAAATTTAGACATGTTTGGATCTTATTTTAAACCTTATCAATTAGATTTAACTCTAAGTTAAATAATTTAACTTTTACCGTGTCTTTTTGTTTTCTTTCACTATATGGTTAATACACTTACTATAACATGCCAAACGAACCCAAAATTGTTTATTATTAATATATATATCCTTATCTATGTCATTTGGCCGAACCTTAGATTTTTAGGAATAAAATAACAATTAATAATATAATATTTGATTTAAAAACTATTTTGTGTCAATTTTGACACTATTTGATATATGATTTTTTTGAAAGTCATAACAGAATTAAATGTTCGAACAAAGTTGATTACATCAACATTAATATATCATAGTAACCTAGAAAATTAGTGGAATTCATAAAAATTCTCAAATTAAATTTATTTTGGTGTTTATAACATCAATTATGTCAATATTTCATAAATAAGATAATTACTCCATCATCTTTGTGTCATAAATTAATTAAATTATTTCATGTCTAAAAAATTACAAATAAAATACCATTATGTAGGAAATCTTTTTATCTTTATAATGAATATTTATAGTCGAATTTATCTTATGTATAACCCCATATTAAAAATGATTTACTTATTAAACTTTGATTTTAACTATTTTAACCCTTCTTTAAATAAATTAATAATAAATGTCCTAATCTAATCCAAGTGGGCCTAAATGGTCATATTTTATTCCTAAGTTTGTTTTTGGTCGAATTACACTTGTCCAATAGAATTAGGACATGTGTTAGGGTAATATTGATATCATATTTACCCTTAGTTACCCTATTTACTATTAACCGCGGTAAAAATAGTAAAAAGTTACTATTCACCAAAAATTATTTTCATCTCATTGAACCACATTTTAGTCCTTGATATTAACCGTGTCTGTCGGATTTTCGAAATTCCATTCACAGAAGCGGTAAAATTAAGTTTTATGCAAAATTCAGTTTTTAACCTACCACTTAGTGGTTTCACTATTCATCAAAAATTGAAAGTTTTCAGAAAAAAGCCAAAATTTCATCCTAAGCTATATTTAATATTCTAAATTCAAAAATGAAGTCTATTTTACCAAATTCATAACATAGAAATTGCATTAATTAATTTTATAATTAAATCCCGCTGTTAAAACAAATAGCGTATTTTTAAGAAACAATATCTATCAAAAGATTGACACTTGATTATGTCTGGTTTAAATGTGAAATTACATCCAATGACCAACATTGTATTAAATTGTAAAAATATATTCTAAATATACTTTAAAACAACTCAAATTAATAATTTATCACTATTAATTATTTTGATTAAAAAAGTTGTTTTTTAATTATAATTTAGTAATTTTCACTATTCATCAGAATATGAAAGTTATCCGAAAAGTACCAAAATTTCACCTTAGGCTAAATTTGATACTCCGAATCCAAAAATGAAGTCCATTTTGGGAGCTAAAATTTCTAAAATTTTAAAAGGTGGTTATTACTATTCATAACGGCTAGTTATAATAATATTTTAATAGCATATCGTTGTTTAGTGAAACTCGGTATTGCGTACTATACACGCTATCGAGGAAGGTCGTGATTGCGTGTAATGCAAGGCAAGTCAAGGATGCGTGTTGTGCAAGCTCCTTTTGGTGTAGCGTACAACACAAGACATTAGTGAAATAAAAAAGAATATTTGTCATAAAATCTCGGGCTGTTACATAGTGTGTTGATAAGTGGAAACATAATTCATTAATAGAAATATATTGACCTGATAGAATCATATCCCATGGGGTGCTATGAAGGAGTTGGCTTTTCCATCTTCAGGGGATATCTTTATCTGATTGTACCCTAAATACCGATCCCTAAAGGAAAGAGCTTGGAAGATAGAAATTACATTGATAAATAGTTCATTGATCGAAAATGAGAAATAGTCCTATGAGAAATATTGATTAATGTCTCTAAAATTTAGGTAAATCCTAATCTTCCAATTAATTATCTTGATGGGAAAAATTTTGCAAATCGAACTTGGTTATTTCACTTCTCATACAATGTTAAATTTGATAAAATTGTAAACTTCTACCGCTACATTGGTATCATGAGAGGGGTTTATCTTCTTGGATGAATTCTTAATGCCTCAATGGTCATTGGGTAAGCCAAAATGATACATAGCCACATCTATATTCATTATTGGAATTTATCCATAGTTATAAGAAAATAAAATTTCATTGTTGATTTAGAAATGCAATGTACATATGATTATATTCAAGGGGAATATAATAAATAATCAGTGTAGTCCATGGGTATTATTCTATTCCTACATTTACCTACCTAAGCTCATAAATAGTGGTGTAGACACCTTCCTTGAATGTGGGAGGGGATTTTATATGGTCATCCTATTCTTCTTCCACCTCAATGATTTTGGAGGAATTCTTAGGTAGAGATGGAAATATGGGGCATCTTTATTATTGTCGAGATGAGAGAGGGAATGAGAAGATACATTTTCATCCCCTAGTACTAGAGTCATCATAGAATGATGCTGGAGCTGATTGTATTTTACATTGACACCGAGTATATGAGGGGCATGGAGCTATAGGGCCAGGTCTATTACTTCAACCAGATTTATTGGGAGCACATAGTCTCTATCGGGCATACTCCATGGATTTAGAGGGGAAATCCCCAATCCATGGGGGATTCAACCAATATATCGTTATCTGCTATTGGTTTCTTTCACCTCACTTTGTAGAATCCTTCTTCAATATGTGTGGCTTCAAAATTCTTGAAGGGGTTCTATCACCATGTAGTATGACAACATTTCCATTAATGGGGTATTTCAGAATTTGATATAATATTGAAGGTACATTTATGTGGCTATAGAGCCAGGGTCTTATGAGAATAACATTTTATATTGCCTCTTAATACAGAACTATAAACCTAGCATCATATGTTAGATAACCAAGCTAATATTTGAGTTTTATCTTCCCTAGAGTTCTTTTCTAGCACTTATCGTACCCTTGAATGGTCAAATTTATAGAAGATAAATCCCATTCTCTATATTCCAAAAAATTAGAGGGTTCGAATTCGAATAATATTGATCCCAAAGCCATTATCAATTAGAGCTCTTTGGATATAAATAATATCAACTCTACCCAAAACATATAAGGATCTGATGATTCCTTTGATGAATTCTTTCTGATCATGATCCTTGAACAAGATGGTGACATGGAATTCTACTGACAAGGTCTGTATTCATTAGAACTAAGATGTAGTGAATTCTATATTGAATTACTATGGGATTTAGAAGGGTATAATGATTTTTTATAGGATTTCTTTTTAAATATGGAGTGAATCGAGTATTGATATCTTAGATGGGAAAACCACCAGCTATTTTATAGGGATGAACTTTTGTTCCCGAGGTTGACACTTCCCGAGGTGGGGTTTCAAATTAAAAAGAGGATCAGGAGCCAAGGAATTTTAGGTGGATAGACATGCTGATTTTACAGAGGTATATGGAGCATCTATTTCAAGTGGCATGGGTCATGGTGACCTCCCACATTTCTTGTGCTGATCGGGTAATGAAACCCCTACTAGGTGGTCATGAAAGACAACTAGGTGCAGACAAACTTTGGAGGGTTTTGGGAAACCCCCATGTATTTTCTGGGCTTACTGGAGTCCTTTCCCATGGGTCACATCTGCATATATGTTCTTTTTGGGTATGTGAACAAAATATTGGGTCTGACCATGCATGTGTTCTCCCATGTAACCTTACTTCCTGTGCATGCGGCCTCTTGTTCCCTAGTTTGGTGAGGGGAACTCAAGGGTTATTCCAAGTGTATCATATTTAAATAACTAGTGATGATTTATTTTTCCAACGAGGGTTACTTTTTATGGGAATTGTAACACCTCAATCTTCCACGATACGATTTTCTTTGAATAATACAGTAGAGTGTGTTGTACGCAACTTCGAGATTCTAACACACCACGACCAATCAAAGTAGCCGTTATGAATAGTAATACCAACTTTTTGAAATTTTTTAAATTTTATCTCTCATAATGGAATTCATTTTTGGATTCTGAATATCAATATTAGCCTAGGGTAAAATTTTGGTACTTTTCGGATAACTTTTATATTTTGATGAATAGTGAAAATTACTAAATTTTAATTAAAAACAACTTTTTTAATCGAAATAATTAGTAGTGATAAATTATGAATTTTAGTGGTTTTAAAGTATATTTAGAATATATTTTTACCATTTAATACAATGTTGGTCATTGGACATAATTTCACAATTAAACCGGACATAAACAAGTATCAATCTTTTGATAGTTATTGTTTCTTAAAAACACGCTTTTTGTTTTGACAGCGGGAATTAATTTTAAATTAATTTCTGCCCCTTATATGTTTTGAATTTTTAAAAATGGATTCCACATTTGGAATCAGGATGTCCAAATTGTGTCAATATGTAACTTTCATTTTTAGACATTTTGAATAATTACCTCGGTAAATATTTTATTTACCATGGTTAAAGGGTAAATCCGGTAAATAAGGGTAAAAAATAATATTATAATAATAATAAATTACCCTAAAACATGTCCTAACCTTATTTTTGTATAAATGTATGACTATGGGCATCTTTGGGTCGATTTTGGGACCCCATGGATCCACTAGTAGGTGATATGGACACTTTATATTAATTAAGTTAAATTAAATACAAAAATGACACAAGCATATATCTTTTTGACAAACAATTTCTACATAGGGTTATATATGTTAAATTTTAGACTATAAATATTAATTATAAAGATAAAAAGATTTCATACATAATGGTAGTTTATTTGTATTTTTTAGACATTAAATAAGTTAATTTATTTATGTCACAATGATGATGCAGTAATTACCGTATTAATGGAAGATTAAGATAATTGATATTATAAATACCCATATAAATGTAATTTTAGAATTTTTATAAATTAAAATAATTATCTAGGTTACTATGGAATATTAGTATTGTTTATATAAATTTTTTTCTAAGTAATAATGCTGTTATGAATTTATCAAAAACAAAATACCCAATAGTGTCAAAATTGACATAAAAGAGTTTTTAAAACAAATATTATATTATTAATTTATATTCAATTCCTAAAAATCCATGTTTTTTCCAAGAGACTTATATCATGATAGGTTTATCATTAAGGGTCCACTAGGGGGTCTCTTTGAGGTATATAGTATGTTTATTAACTATATAATATAAAAATACAAAGTGACATGGTAAGTGTCAAACTAATTAACTAAGAGTTAAAAATAAAATATAAGGTTAATATAATGACCCAAACCTATCTAAATTCTATTGGTTGAGTGGTTTTAGGCCCATAACCACCTTTGAATAATCCACTTTTGAGCCATTCTAAACTGAATATAAATTTCTTATAAAATAATATTTCCAGATTTTCCTAAGGTGCCCCTCCTCCCCCTTATAAAAGGACACCACTTATAACCAATTCTTCACACCTTAAAAGCATTTTGGTTTGGCCAAAACCTGCCCAAATACTCTCTAAACTTCCCTCACTTCAACCTAGAGGCATTATTTTGATCATAAATCCATCCTAAAGAGCCCTTTTTATCAAATCAAAAGGAAGAACCTGGAGAAGATGTAATGTTTTCACCAAGATTTTTTAAAGTTCCTTTCTTATTCCACTTCTTCTTTCTTTGTTATTTCCATTCTAAAATAATAGCACAAGTATCTTATATATACTATGATGTTATTATAAAAATGGTACAACCATATTTAGTATTCTATAGATCCTTTGATTGACATATCACCATACGTGCGTACGTACGACTTAGCATCTCAACGTTGTGGTGTAATTGTTATTCAAAACATTATTATTTTTATGGTTATAATAATGATGTGTAATTCATGTAAATAATAAATATATCATGATAATGATTCTTTATATATGATATAACATCCAATTATATATTATTAAATATCAAAATAATGATATTGTCGCTTGTGCGTACGTACGGACTACCGTCTCCACGAATGCGATGAGATTCCTTCCCCATCGTATCCATTCAAGTCTAATTCTCATTTGATGATTAAAAATAATGTTTAAAGACTTGATATCATTCTGGAAATGAATAAGATACAACCTATCTATAACAAACATGGCTTATGTAACAAAAAATATAAAATAAAACGAGTAAGTTAACACCCAAAATGACGATAATAATAACAAAGCAATGTTAAAAGATCATATATGATATCATATTAATGTATATGATTCTTGTATAATTTAATAAAATTATTTCACCATTATACAGGAGGTTAATCAAACCTCAACCAAGGTAATGTACAAGGTAAGGGTTTATTTCACAATCTCTTCATTATTCGAGGTTGTTTATATGTAATTATCTACTAGGACCTCCTTATCATCCACATCCATGTTTCTTAAAAATGTATTTCAAATCATTCTTAATATTTTACTGAATATGGGATAAAGTCATTTATACCCTTGTTTGACTTTTTATAAGATGTTTATAAAGGAGTCTTTCCATCGTTTTCCAAACAAGGTGCTTTTTAACCTTTTCGACAAAATTAAGGTAAGAATGTCTTTTTTAAACTTATACGGCGGGTGCGGCTATTTTCCGCCATTATAAACTCGTCGAAGCTTCCCTTACAAGATTATAAGAATATTTTCAAATTAAATGTTTTATTTTATAATTATGTGACTTTTAAATGATTTCAAAATAGAAAGAGATATTTCTCTAAAAAGGGTTTGGATTTCATCTATATCAACATCCTTTGATGGATTTTAAGTTTATTTGGAGTTGATTTATTTTGATACAAAACTCCCATAATGTATTGAAGGTTTTGTGATATTTTTGACTGTGGATGTGCTATTTTTATACCATTCATGATTTATGGTTAAAGTATTGACATTTAGTATGCTAGTTTTAATATGAATGTTTATAATATGTTTAAACCTTTTTATATGAAGAATGTATTAGACTTAGTAAGTGACGAGTGGAGCCCACTATAGCTCCTCGATGCATCGGTAGGTCTCATGAGACAACTAAACATGGAATTGGACGAGGCACTTTCCCAATTTTATTTATGGTTTTGGCCGAGGCATTCACAAAATGTTTCAGAATGTCCGGCATTATACATTCCCTCATTATGGAAATAATATTGGTGGTTCATGTGGTCATTTGACTAGTAGAATACCCATGATTATGTTTTATTATGGAATTATTTACTCATATCATATTCTTTCCATAAAATTATTCATGTTTATTATTGGTAAAGGCATTTGGTTTCAATTATTTACCATGCTTAATATTTATGTCATATTCCACTGTATTACTTACCATTACTGAACGTTTGAGCTCACCCCTTTAAATGTTTTATTTTTCCCAGGATATGAATAAGTTAGTTATGAGGGAACTGCAGGCATAATCTAGGAGGCTTGGATGTTCATAATGAAATATATTTGTGTTGTATTTATCTTCAAGATGTAAAGTTGAACATATGTATGAATCTAGTTTCCAATAATAATAAACTGATCGGTCATTTGAGACATGATTTCCCTGTGATCATGCCAATGTTATGTAATAATTCACTGAATATAGGTAAATAGGGTTGGGGCATTACACTAGGTATCAAAGGAAGTTTAGTATAAACCTTGGAAACTCTATTTAGATAAACTCTGATTAGAACACATAGCCCTAAGATAGACTTTGAGGATTAGTATAGAAGAAGTTCCTAGAATTTTGGTATTGTAGAGATTTTCTGAGTTTTTCGAGCAATACATCCCTGTCTGGATACGAGTAGGTAGAGGCAGCTCTAGAACAGATGTACCTAGGGGTAAAACCAGAAAACACCGCTTTGAGCTAGACTCAAACGTGAACTGGTGCACGACAACAAGCCTTGCTGCACTCTTGGTTACGACCCTTCCAAGGGATATGCTTAGGATAATTATAATTTTCTTTACAAACCATTATAAAGGGTTATGAGTATATACTTCCTCAAAGAAAACTTTTTTTATGATTATGGATTATATCCATAAACTGTTGAATTTATGTTATGTGTTTTAGAAGTTTGGAATTAGATATTTCGATTCATACACTAATCTAGTTTATGCCATTGTTTAGAAATGGCACCCAGTGGAAGAAATGGAAATCATTTCAATGAACGCACTCCATATAGGGATTTCCATCCTGATCAAGATAATTATAGTGGATCTGGTGATGCAACTGGTGCTGATCAGTTAATCAACATACTGGGACAACTCACCCAGGTTATGAATAATAACCTTACCCGAATGGAGCACCCTGATCCGCATTGTGGAGGATCAATGTTAGATTGTTTCGTGAGGCAAAAACCACAAGAATTCAATGGTAATACAAATCTCTTAATAGACGAGTAGTGGATAAATTCTTTAGAGAAAATATTCCATCCTTTGGGGAGTAGCGAAAGGGGAAAAGTTGTCATGGCAGTTTACCACCTCACTAGAGATGCTGACCAATGATGGTCCTTGATTCAAAATACAAAGGAAGATGATGATGTATAAAATATGGAATGGAGGGAATTTAAAGATATTTTTTTAGAAAATACTTTCCTTGTGACCCTCAAGCTGATATGGAAAGGCATTTTCTGAGCATGAGGAAAAAGGAGGATGAGAATATCGCGAAGTATGAGGCTAACTTTACAAGGTTAGAGAGGTATGCTCCAGATTATATATGTAACCCAAGAAGTAAGATTGATCATTTATTTGATGGGTTAAAACCATTTCACCATTGAGCATTAGTATCACAATCCTTCTCATCATATGAAGATATTGTCTAGTGTGCAATTAAGACAGAAAAGGAATTCTCTAAGTCTTATGACTTTAAATCAAAGAAAGAGAAGAAGAGATCTGCTGAACACTCTGGGAAAGGAAATTATGAAACATGGAAGAAGGGAATAATTGAATTTCCACCCTGTGAAAATTGTGGAAGGAAGCACCCTGGTGCCTGTCCAAAAGGAAAAGGAGTGTGCTACAAACGTGGACATAAGGGTCATCTAGCTGGTGATTGTAAAGGAAAGAAAGATGCTACCGATGATCAATGCTACAATTGTAGGGATATTGGACATTATGCCAATGAATGCCTTAAGAGTAAAGGAAACTTACCTTATAAAAGGACAAGGGATCATGGCCAAGCTTATGCTATCACTACTGCTAAGGTAGAAGCTCTGAAAGATATGGTGGTAGGTAATTTAATGGTTTCTTGAAGTTTAGAAAATGCATTATTTGATTCTGGATCATCGAATTCTTTCATATCTTCCCAGTTTTCTATGAAACTTAGATATTTCCAATTTGATTTAACAAGGGTGTTTTCAATCAAAACCCCTAATGGAAGTATCATTGCTATATAGTTTTGTCAATCAGTCCCCATTATGTCATATAAATGTTCTTTATCTTCTAATCTCATCTTCATAACTATGAATGAATTTGATAAAATCCTTGGTATGGATTGGCTTTTGGACCATGATGTGAAGATTTATTGTAAGAATAATGAGGTTACAATTTTTTATGATGATGATAAGGAACAACTTATCTTTAGAGAAGAATCGTCACCACCTAATTCTCATCTAGATCCACCCCCAGTAGCTCAGCTAAATTCAATTATCGGGGAGGAATAGAATGAAATAACTGTGGGTGAGGAAAGGAATGTTCCAATAGAGGATGTACCTATTGTGAGAGAATATTTTTATGTGTTTCTAGAAGATTTACCTGGACATCCTCCAGAACGAGATATTGAGTTTTCCATTGATTTAATTCCTAGTTCAAGGCCTATATCAAAAACCCCTTATAGAATGGCCACTGTGGAATTAGTTGAACTAAAGAATCAACTGGAGGAATTGAGTAATAAGAGATTTATTTAACCTAGTGTTTCTCCATGGGGAGCCCCTGTCCTTTTTGTTAAGAAGAAATATGGATCTATGAGGTTGTGTATTGACTATAGGGAGATCAATGCAATACGAATAAAGAACAAGTATCCCCTACCTCGCATTGATGATTTATTTGACCAACTGCATGGAGCTCAATACTTTTCAATGATTGAATTTCGATCTGGATACCATAAGTTGTGTGTGAATAATGAAGACATTCCGAAGACAAAATTTCCAACCAGGTACAGGCATTAAGATTTTACAGTAATGCCTTTTGGGGTGACTAATGCACCGTCTGTTTTCATGGATCTAATGAACAGAGTTTTCTTGGAATATCTTGAAGACTTTATAGTGTTATTTATTAATGATATCTTGGTATACTCCAAAATATACAAAGATCATGAAAATCACTTGCGCATTATATTGAAGACTCTGAGAAGACATGAATTATTTGGTAAGTTTAGGAAGTGTGAATTATGGCTTCAAGAGATTTAATTTCTTGTCCATATTGTCTCTAAGGATGGAATCTCTATTGATCCTTCTAATCCAAGAGCAATCCAAGAATGGCCAGCACCAACGAGTATAACTGAGGTATGCAGTTTTATTGGTTTAGCAGGTTATTATCGACGTTTCGTCCAGAATTTTTCCCGATTGGCTAACCCATTAACGAAGCTCACACGTAAAGGGGTTAAATTTGTTTGGACAAAAGAGTGTGAAGAATGTTTAGAATAACCAAAGAGAATATTAGTCAATTCTCTTATATTAAATCTACCATCGGGGAATGATGAGTTTGTTATTTATAGTGATGCATCGATGAAAGGACTTGGTTGTGTCCTTATTCAAATTGATAGAGTTATTGCCTATGCCTCATGAAAGATGAAAATTCATGAGAAAAACTATCCTACTCATGATCTTGAGTTAGCTACTGTAATATTTTCTCTGAAGATTTTGAGACAGTATCTCTATGTTGAAAAATGTGAGATTTATGCTGATCACAAGAGTTTGAAGTATATTTTCTCACAGAAAGAACTCAACATGAGGAAAAGGAGATGGCTTGAACTACTTAAAGATTATGATTGTACAATACACTTCCACCCGGGGAAGGCAAATAAGGTGGCATATGCTTTGAGCAGAATGGATCATGGAGTTTTGAACAAGATGAGAGTTGAAAAGGATCCTATATACATGGATCTAGTGAAGATGGATATGGGAATAACCATGGAAGGTGAAACATCGATACTTTTTCAAATGGTTGCCAAACCATCTTTACTAGAATGGATAAAGAGTTCTCAAGCCGATGATGAAGCGTTTAAAAAGAAGACTAAAGCTATGAATGATGGAAGATTGAGTGAATTTGTTTACGAAGATGGAATTTTGAAATTTGGGAGGAGGATTTGTGTTCTCGATATACCTAATTTAAAAAGGTAATTGTTGGAAGATGCTCATAGTTTCAATTTCTCTATACACCCTGGGAGCACCAAAATGTATAGAGATTTAAAGGAACATTTTCAGTGGGACAACATGAAGAGGGAGATTCATGATTTTGTGACAAGATGTATGGTTTTTCAACAAGTGAAAGCTGGAAGGCAACAAACTGGAGGAGTTATGCAACCTCTTCCCATACCTGAGTGGAAATAGGATAATATCACTAAGGACTTTTCCATGGGACTACCAAATACTAATAGAAGGAATGATTCAATATGGGTTGTTATTGATCGTCTTACCAACTCATCACATTTTCTTACTATAAGGGAAGATTTACCACTTGAACGTCTAGGAAGACTATATATTAATGATTTTGTGAGACTTCAGGGAGTACCCCTATCGATTGTTTCAGATTGAGATCCCCGTTTTACTTTGAGATTCTGGAAGAGTCTTCAGAAGGACTTGGATACTGAACTTCATTTGAGCACTGCATACCACCCTCAAACAGATGGACTATCAGAACAGACTATTCAAACCTTAGAAGACATGTTGAGATCTTTCTCACATGACTTTCAAGGTATGTAGGATCAATATTTCCCTCTAGTAGAATTTTCATATAACAATAGCTTCCATTATAGCATTCAAATGGCTCCATATGAAGCATTATATAGAAAGTGATGTCACACACAAACCTATTGGGATGACGTTGGTGAAAGAAAACTTGTAGGCCCAAAACTGGTGGAGGAAATGATGGAGAAGGTGAAGGTAATCCAAAACCACATCAAAGCAGCTCGAAGTAGGTAGAAGAGCTATGCTAACAACCGAAGGAAGGATTTGGAATTTCAGGTAGGAGATCATGTTTTCATGAAGGTATCTCCTTGGAAGGGAGTTATACGTTTCGACAAGAAAGGTAAATTGAGTCCCAGGTACATGGGACCTTTCGAAATTCTAGAACGAATTGGGTCTGTAGCTTACCGTTTGGCAATGATGCCAAGTCTCTCCAAAGTTCACGATGTGTTCCACTTATCATTATTGAGAAAATATATGCCAGACCCAAGACATGTACTCATTTACGAGGAATTAGAACTAAAAACCGATCTGTCTTATTGCGAAGAGCCCGTTAGGATTCTTGATACAAGAGAACAAGTTCTGATAAACCTGATGACTCATCTAGTAAAAGTTCTATGGAGAAACCATAAGATGGAAGAGGCAACATGGGAACCCGAGGAACTTATGTTGAAGAACCACCTGAGTCTTTTCATGCAGAAATATTTTAGAAATTTCGAGAAAAAAATTATTTGAAAGAGGGGAGAATGTAACACCCCAAGCTTCCACAGTACGATTCTCTTTGAATAATTCAGTAGCGTGTGTTGTACACAACTTCGAGATTCTAACACACATCGACCAATCAAAGTTGCCGTTATGAATAGTAATACCCACTTTCTAAAATTTTATAAATTTTATCTCTCAAAATGGACATCATTTTTTGATTCAGAATATCGAAATTAGCCTAGGGTGAAATTTTGGTACTTTTCGGATAACGTTTATATTTTGATGAATAGTGAAAATTACTAAATTTTAATTAAAAACAACTTTTTTAATCAAAATACCTAATAGTGATAAATTATGAATTTGAGTGATTTTAAAGTATATTTAGAATATATTTTTACCATTTAATACAATTTTGGTCATTGGACATAATTTCATAATTAAACTGGACATAAACAAGTATCAATTTTTTAATAGTTATTATTATTTAAGCACACGCTTTTTATTTTGACAGCGGGAATTAATTTTAAATTAATTTCTACCACTTCTGTTTTTTTAATTTGGAAAAAATGGATTCCATATTTTGAATCAGGATTCCCAAATTGTGTAAATAGTTAGCTTTCATTTTTAGACATTTTGAATAATTACTTTGGTAAATATTTTATTTAACATGGTTAAAGGGTAAATCCGATAAATAAGGGTAAAAAATAATATTATAATAAAAATAAATTACCCTAAAACATGTAATAACCTTATTTTTGGATACATGTTTGACCATGGGCATCTTTGGGTCGATTTTGGGATCCCATGGAGCCACTTGTAGGTGATAGGGACACTTAATATTAATTAAGTTAAAGTAAAGACAAAAATGACATAAGCATATATCTTTTAGCCAAATTTTTTTACATAGGGTTATATATGTTATATTTTCGAATATAAATATTCATTAGAAAGAAAAAATGATTTCCTACATAATTTTATTTTATTTGTAATTTTTAGACCTTAAATAATTTTATTTAATTATGACATAATGATGATGCAATAATTACCGTATTAATGAATGATTAAGATAATTGATATTATAAATACCCAAATAAATTTAATTTGAGACTTTTTATAAATTAAAATAATTTTGTAGGTTAATATGACATATTAGAATTGTTTATATAAATTTTTTTCGAAGTAATAATGCTGTTATGAATTTATCAAAAACAAAATACCCAATAGTGTCAAAATTGACATAAAAGAGTTTTTAAAACAAATATTATATTATTGATTTATATTCGATTCCTAAAAATCTATGTTTCGGCCAAGAGACTTATATAATGATAGGTTTATCATTAATGGACCACTAGGGGATATCATGGAGGTATATTGTAAATTTATTAACTATATAATATAAAAATACAAAGTGACATGGTAAGTGTCAAACTAATTAACTAAGAGTTAAAACTAAAAGATAAGGTTAAAATAATGACCCAAACCGGTCTAAATTCTATTTGTTGAGTGGTTTTTTATACATACCCACCTTAACATTTAAATAATCCACTTTGAAGCCATTAGAAACCGAATATGAATATATTATAAAATAATATTTCTAGATTTTCTTAAGGTGCCCCTCCCCCTTATGAAAAGACACCACTTATAACCAATTATTCACCCCTTCAAAGCCTTTTGGTTCAACCAAATCTTGCCCCAATACTCTCTCAACTTCCCTCACTTCAACCTAGTGGCCTTAGTTTGATCAGAAATCCATCCTAAGGAGACCTTTTGATCAAATCAAAAGGAAGAACCCGAAGAAGAGGTAATGTTTTCACCACCCCTTTTTCAAGTTCTTTTCTTCTTACACTTCTTCTTTCTTAGATATTTCCATTATAAAATAATAACAACAGTATCTTATATATACTGTGATGTTATTATAAACATGGTACAACCATATTCAATATTCTATCCATCCTTTGAATGACATGTCACCATACGTGCGTACGTACGGCTTACCATCTCCACGTCATGGTGTAATTGTTATTCAAAACATTATTATTTTTATGGGTATAATAATGATGTTTAATTAATGTAAATAATAAATATAACATTATAATGATTCTATATATATGATATACCATCCAATTATATATTATATTAATATCAAAAGAATGATATTGTCGCTCGTGCGTACGTACGGACTACCGTCTCCACGAATGTGATGAGATTGATTCCCCATCATATCCATTCAAGTCTAATTCTCATTTGATGATTAAAAATAATGTTAAAATACTTGATATCATTCTGGATATGAATAAGATACAACCTATCCATAAAAAAAATGGCTTATGTTACAAAAAATATAAAAGAAAACGAGTAAGTTAACACCCGAAACGACGATAATACTAACAATGAAATGTTAAAAGATCATATATGATATCATATTAATGAATATGATTCTTGTATAATTTAATAACAATTATTTAACCATTATATATGAGGTTAATCTACCCTCAACCAAGGAAAAGTACAAGGTAAGGGTTTATTTCACAATCTCTTCATTATCTGAGGTTGTTTATACGTAATTATTTATTAGGACCTCTTTATCATCCACATCCATGTATTTTAAAAATTTATTTCAAATCATCCTTAATAATTTACTGAATATGGGTTAAAGTAATTTATACCCTTTTTTGACATTTTATAATAATTTTATAAAGGAATATTTCTGTCGTTTTCCAAGCAAGGTACTTTTTAACCTTTTTGACAAAATTAAGGTAAGAATGTCTTTTTTAACTTATACGGCGGGTGCGTCTATTTTTCGCCATTATAAACTCGTCAAAGATTCCTTTACAATATTATAAGAATATTTTAAATGTAAATGTTTTATTTTATAATTATGTGACTCTTAAATGATTTCAAAATAGAAAGAGATATTTCTCTAAAAAGGGTTTCAATTTCATCTTTTTCAACATCCTTTGATGGATTTTAAGTTTATTTGGAGTTTATTTATTATGATACAAAACTCCTATAATGTATTGAAGGTTTTGTGATATGTTTGACTATGGATGTGATATTTTTATACCATTCATGATTTATGGTTAATGTATTGACATTTCGTATGCTAGTTTTAACTCCAATGTTTATAATATGTTTAAACCTTTTCATATGAGGAATGTATTGGACTTAGTAAGTGATGGGTGGAGCCCGCTATAGCTCCTCGATGCATCGGTAAGTATCATGAGACAACTAGATGTGGAATTAGATAAGCCCCTTTCCCAATTTGATTTATGGTTTTGGCCAAGGCCTTAATCATTTTTAGACGTCTTGGCCGAGGCCTTGAAAAAATGTTTCAGAATGTCCGGCATTATACATTCTGTCATTATGGAAATAATATTGGTGATTAATGTGGTCATTCGACTAGTAGAAAACCCATGATTATGTTTTATTATGGCATTTTTTACTCATCTCATATTATTTCCATAAAATTATTCATGTTTATTATTGGTAAAGGCATGTGGTTTTAATTATTTACCATGATTAATATTTATGTCATTTTCCACTGTATTACTTACCCTTACTGAGCATTTGAGCTCACCCCTTTCAATGTTTTATTTTTCCCAGGATATGAAGAAGTTAGTTATGAGTGACTTGTAGGCATAATCTAGGAGGCTTGGATGTTCCTAATGAAATATACTTGTGTTGTATTTCTCTTCAAGATGTAAAGTTGAACATATGTATGATTCTTGTTTCCAATAATACTAAACTGATCGGTCTTTCAAGACATTATTTCCTTGTGATCATGATAATGTTATGTAATAATGCACTGAATCTAGGTAAATAGGTTTGGGGCATTACATGAATGTTCCCATGTTTTGGATATTTTAGTTAAAAATTATGAAAGTGTAAAATATTGCATTAGAGTAGAATACGACTCTTCCTCTTCTATCGCTTCTTGTATCTGATGGTCACATCCACCTTCTGGATACAAATCTAATGTAACTTTCTTGGACGGTGATGCTAGTATGGGTTTGAAAAACTATTCTCTTAGGGGGTTAATGATCTCAATCTACTATTTTCTGATTCATCTAGTTTTTGATCTTTTGTCCACTCTTGGTCAGAACTTTCTTCCAATTTCCCTCTTCTTTTGACTGGGCAATGATTATGCAAGACACATACTCTAAGGAGTTATCTTACAACAACTTCCAAGATATGACCATACCTTTAATGATTTATTTGATGATGAAGTAGTACTAGATATTATTACTAGGCCTTGTATGGATATGGAGGTAGTTATAATGGTTGGTGTGGTTGACTTCATTGGGCTTCTAGGTCTGTTGTATCTTGAGAAAGTAATTATCCATGGATTCAAAGAAATAATTCAAGGATTGTAAATTTTAGAATAAGTAGGATTCATTAATCTATTACTGAAATATTGGGTGACCCTAATTTCAATATTCATCTAGATGAGGGTGATTTTGTTGTTATTTCCACTCAACAGGAGCCACTAGGTGGTTTGGGACCTAGTTAGGTTCATGAATGGGAGCTGATACTAGTTTGAGAGTAATAGTAGAAACTTTTTCCTTACCAACCCTTTTCCCCTATGCTGATGGCATGAGATATGATTTATATTAGGTTCATTTAATTGTTTCCTCAAGATTTTTTTCCATTTCCAAGAACTCATAGAACCCAACTGGATAATTCATTAGGATCATATGTGTCTGCAACTCACCCAAAAATGTTTTATCACAAAGTTCCAAATATTCTTCCAATGAGAGAGGGATTCTAAGGGAATAGGTTAAACCCTTCCATCTAGTTATGAGTTCAATCAAACTATCATTTTCACATTTATTTTAGTTCATTAGGTCGATAATTTTCATTTTCCTCATCATAGAGCTAAAATCGTAAAGGAATTGACAACAAAGGTCTTCTGATTCTACAATGGATCCAACTTGAAGGCTATTGTACCAAATAAAGCCTGTCCCAATCTGATTCAATACAAAACACCTCATATTTGTTGATTCATACTGGTGTTGAGGGCCAATAATCAGCCCATATATAGATATGAAGTGTGTGAGATGCTGTTAAGGCTCTCCCGCACCATCAATGGTGGAGAATGTAGGATTACCAAAGATTGGTGGAGGTAATGTGTCATCCAATAATTCATGATATGGATTCTTCTTAGGATGTATATCTGTATTCCTCCCTTCCATGGATTCAATTTGAATATCCAGCGACTAAATTGAGTTGAGTAGTTCTAGATGTTCAACTATTTGATCCACCTCTTGTCTTTAAGGAGAGGGTAGGGATTGACGTGGTGGCCTTGTATTCAAGTCCCATTAATTTTCAACTCATGCATAAGATGTGTGATTACCCTTGTGAGGGAGAGGATTTTTCTCTAATGGAGGGATGTAATGATCATTTCTAAATTCCTCATGTATGTAGACTAGATACCTAGATATATACTTAATCCATCACTTAGAAGTCACATTTTTAGGTAGATCATCCATAAGAGAAAGAATATTTGTCTCTTTATAAATACAATAACCGGTGGACATTTTCCCCTTAAGTGGATCCTCATTGAGTTGTTTGGGAGTTTATATATCATTCTCATATTGTGGAAATTGTACCTCCATGGGAGGAACCTCAACTATTCTGGGTGGTGATTGGGATGAATCCACATCAATACCTTTATCTTTGGAAGTGTTTCACTAGAGAAGAGGATACTCAATATTCAGAGGTGCCAGATTTTAAAAGCCATCATTGGTTCCAAGTGCGTGAAGACTTAGTTATTACATCCAAATCCCCCTCCTCTTTGGGTATATTTTCTATGTCACCAGCCTTTGTATTTTCTTCATGATCCACAATATCTATTTTTCTAATAATGATGACAATCACAGAGGCATATAAAGAAATATTGGTTGTCTCATTACTTTCAACACAACATAATGATTCTGCAGTACTTGTATTATCATTGTTCCTTGAACGCTTGGCCATATTGGGCCATTTTGTGTTGTGATATCAGTGAGGTCTAATTTACTTCATCGTGTGATCCTCATATCTTGTCCTATGAGTAATGACCTTGAAATAGTTTCTAGTGATGTTTTCTGAACAATCCCTAAATATTATACGCTTTTCATATGGTGAGAGGAATTAATAGGATGTCACCCATCAATATTTACCTCCCAACCTTTAGAATATCGATTTTATCTATGGCGGTGATAATGATGAAAATGGACCCATCCCTACCAACTATGGGTTATACAGGGCTACAATTTGAATTGATTGATCATATTATTGAGGACTCAATGCTTCTAGTTGAGGATTTTATGATTCCTAGGATGGGATATGGGATATAAATTCCGCTAGCCTTATGGGTTGGGGTGGATCTAGAATCACCATTGATTTCCCTAGGACCCTACCATAGGATGATAAACTTGCTGGTAGAAATTGAGACATAAATTCCCCCATCTCAGTAAGAATTTATTTTTTTGAATCTTTGAATGATTTGTCTTGAATCCTCTCGGTAATAGACAATCTAAGAGATTAAGGTAGTGGTAGATATTCCTATGACCGATTGAGATAGGTCTGCTCCTAGATGGATATTATGGAAGATTCTACAATTGTATGTATTATGTGGAACCGTTTTTCATGCATATGATCTCGGTATGATGGTATCCCATAATGAGATTCATTTTTTACAGGATGTCATCAGGTTGATTACAACCATAGATTTTGGGTATGAAATGCATTTTCATTTCTTCAAGGGGCCTAGATGAAATATTGTTTTTGGATATACACTTCCTCTGTTCATGATGTATGGTCACTGTTGAAGTGTGGGAATTCTATTATAGTGACCAACTGTCCTAATCATTTAATGGTCCCTTGATTTCTCTGTAGGTAATGATATTAGAGGATTCCATATTTGAGGGGTTCTACTATTCTAGGGGTCTGACAAATTATAGTTCTCCATAAATTCCCCATCATCGAATGTGGATACATGTTGTGGATTCAGCTGTTAATTTCCAAAGATATGTGATGAAATGGTCACTAACATGTTGCAGATCTGTGCCGTGCTTTTCTAGTTTTGGATTCCAATCCATGGAGATTACAACCATGTCTAGTTGACAATATAGTATCTTGATGGTCTGAAGGTGACCATCATATCTTGTATAAGGGAGGTGTCTAATATTCAGTCGTTGATGAGTATACCACATATTTTGACATAGATAAGGCATCCAATCCTTTTCTAGATTTTCTGTAATCACATAGTAAGAACTTGTTAGAGGAAAGAACATGATAAGGAGGCTGTTTCCATGTAACTATATTCATTTATCAATATCATCTTCCAATTCATCAAACATACATGCCTCCATCTATTCAAACAAAAAATATGCTTCTTGGGTTCACCTACTGACTAAAGTGGAGGACTAATGGAAGTTAACAGGGAACTATATACAATTCACCCTGATGTTTCGAGCACATCTCTATATGAAGTCCTCTGAGTTTTTAAAACATCTCAACATAGTGGTTTCTAGGATATGGGAGGATTTATTTATCTGTGGGAGATATAAATGTCGGGAGGTTGACTATGATATATGTAAGGGGTAGAGTCCCTGCAATCCATCTCCTCACTACCATGAGAAGTACTATCACGGTTATGAATGTATTTTTCTGTGGTTTAAGAGTTTCCATACCCTTGGGGTATTTAGAATGTGTCTCCAACAACATCAAGGACACTATAATTGATTAGATTATGGATATGATCCTTGTTCCATTTCATGGTTGAAATATGACACCCTACCTTCTAGAATTGTGCAAGGACATAAGCCTGATGTATGGTAGTTTACATACCCTTTTTATAATCTCCTGGTGCATTGGGAGTATGATCCCACTACTAAGAAGCTTCTAGAATTTTTTCATAATATTATTCATTATTGAAAGGAATATGAGCCTATCTTAAGGCATGTTCCATTCTCACTTAGTGATCCTAGGTCTGAATGGGTGTATGAGGTCGATCCTATGATTTTTGTGGAAAATATATGAGATTTTATTGAGGCATTTGACACTCTTACTTGGTGAGCCCTAGTTAGAATATGAATATGAGGCCGACTAAAATATGCATCCCCCCCGAAATATGATGACGAACCACCGTAATGGGTCAAGGGATATGATCCTCCTCTTATATTTCCTCGAAAGGATACTTTCATAGTCATTCATTACTGGAATTACGAATACGTTCATGGATTCTGTGATCTGTTAGAATATTCCTGATAGATTTGCTGATATGAATATGAGCCAGTCCCAATGAATGTGCCATTCTGACTTGGTGATCCCTAACCAAAATGGGGATATGATCCTAATCCTAGGAATTTGGATTATATTTTTGGTCTTTTTCAACATGAATATGAGTATGTACCAAGGCATGTGACCCTCTCAATTATTAAACCCTAGCCAAAATGGGGATACGAGCCTAATCCTGGGCCTTTGGAATATGTAACTGTACTATTTTGATATGCATGTTCCCCTATCTCGAGACATGTGCCTCTCTCACCCGTTGAGCCCTAGTTGGATCAAGAATATGAGTTTGGTATGACTCCTTGTACTTTACTGGAGCATGTTGATAATACTCATAGAAGGGAGCATGAATGTTTGCTTGCTATGGAGAAGCCACTTGTTTATAATGGTTAGAGTGTTGATTTTTCCAAGATGTAGGGATAGGAATATGCACCTGTCAATGTATCTATACTAGCAAAAAAATATGATGGTAGAGTTCTTCAGATATTTCTATGATGTAATTTTACTTTATCAAAGTGTTTACATGGATATAATTCTTTAAAATATTCCATCTCCATTATATACTAGAATAAATCATTGATTTAAGTGGGTGTATAATCCCACTTTTATCCTCTGTGTGCCACTAAAATATGCAGATGGGATTCATGCATGAGGGTTGGGATATGCACCTCCCACACTGATTTTGTAGAAATAAGACCATAGAGATGTTCTAAGTGACATGTGATATGATCATGCTCATATATAACTACCAAAATATGATGGTAGAAATCATTGGAAGAAGCAGAGATGTGAGACCACTCACCATTACTCATAACCTTATAAACTCAATGTGTCTAACTTGTTTTTCATGCACGAGTTTCAGAGGTGGCTGTATTTTGGGTGGTACCTTTAGCTAGAAATTGATGGGTACTAGTGGGATAATGTTGGAAATCACAGTTGATAGGATCCCTCCTCATTGTCCCCTAAACTTGAAGAGATCTATATTTTTACCTTGATAAACATTCATCAGATACTGAAGGTGGTGATTGTCATGCTTCGAGGATAAACTTCAGAAGTGGTTGAATGTGGCAATGGGGGCCACATGCCTTACTATATCTTTCTTTGGACTATGTAGAATATTTGGTTTCAATACATAAAAACCCTTGTATGAATCATTGATGTTCAAGATCAGACCATGTCAATGGTATTCCTAGAAACCATCATTCTCCATTCAACATTGAAGTTTTCGAGAGGGTGTGGTCATTATTAGGCCAGTAGGGGTTGCAGTTGTAGTTCATTTACTAGAGTTGTCACTTGATAAAGAAATTATCTCAGATATGGGAATTGTTTATAAGAGAAGTTTCTACAATCATGTAGAAAATAAGGGATAAGGTCACCATTTAGTGCACCATTGTAGGAATGATATTTGCTCAATCAGATATACATGGGTAATGGAATTTTACTTTTATTCCAGATATGGACTTTTTTACTCATATGGTCTTACTAAAGTGAGGATGATCATATTTTATGAGAACTGTGACTACATATGATCAGCCATAAAATCCATTTCATGGTGAACCGATCATATTTCTATTTGGGAGTTTCATATCGGGTTCACCATTTTTGTTTGTGTTCATTATGAAAAGAAATATGTCCTGGCACATGACTGGCTAATCATTCAGTTATTTGAGAGATTTACATTGGGATCAACATTTTTTGTGTGCATTATGAATATAAAAATAGACTGATGCATTATTAACTAATCATTATATTATTTTAGATATTCACATCCGATTCAACATTTTTCTTTTCCTAGAAAGATGTGGGTGGATTTTTTTTAATGGTCTAATTGCGGGGGTTCAATATTTTGACAAATAATTTTGGTGAGGACCCACATTTTTTAATCTTACATAGAATCTCCCAAAAGTTCTTGCATCCATAGTTGGGTACATAACTTATTTACAAAGACCGGTAGTTAGATGGGGTTTCATACCCAATGATGCTTTGGAACTCATATAGGTAAAAATGACGGGTGGTCAGGCTCATCCCACACTTTTGGGGTAATTTTTATTTACTTTGGGAGTCTCTTATATAGTTAATATTTGTTAAATAATCTCTTCTTAGTCTCGATATGACACCATTTACCCTAACAAAAAAACCATAGATTAATTCTATTTATATGTAAATAGTGGGGTGATTTTTGTTGGTGAATCATTCTGTATGTATTTCAGATTATTCAACTATTTTACTGTTGTTGGTTAGATGATTATAAGTTAACATATTATAATCGGAGCCTCTATATTTTTTTATCTAGGGAGGTGATTAATATCTTGAGGATGAGATTGATCCATTGTGAGGCATCCTACGTGTCCTATTTTATAACATGAATGAAAAACCACATATTTCATTAAACTAGTGTAGTTTTAATTTGTATAGAAAGGAAGAATATATGGAAACATGGGAAACTAGTATTTGAGCTCAAACCTTAAGGATTTAACCTATGTATCCTGTTTATAGCAGGAATCAGAGTTACAGTAGTCTGTTTTTGACCTTGATACTTATCACATGGTATATTCCCTCGTATGTTGGGTTATTATATCATTCCACTAATCTTTTCTTACACACTTAGGTTTCATGGGTTAGTGGAGATTCATGATGCCAATGATGTTCTCTTTTCAACTATCTAAGCCCATGTGAGCTATGCTAGATGTGATAAACAAATGATAGCAAGTAGTCTGCCTCACCGAATATAGATGTCGATATTACATGTTAGGACACACCTTGGGATGTTTAATATAGAGCTCAAGCCTTATGAAGCTGTCCTATATATCCTAGTTATAATAGAAATTAGAGTCATCATTATTCTATGATTTCTCAATCTGTTGGTGGATGCAAAAATATGATCATCCCATGAGAGCGATTAGGTTCCAATGGTTGGATGTTAGAGACATGGAGGGATATACACTGAAGTGGATGCCCACCAGATCCTAAGAATTAGGAGGGAATCTTATATATCATGATCATGGATAGAATTAGAGTCATCATAGTTCAATTAATTTGTTCTTACACAACATGGATACCCTTATGTGTGGGGAATATCATATTATTCCACACATTGGAGATTTCACACTGAGGTTTCCCATGTCTTGATATAGGCTTGTGACCTGAATTGTATGATCATTGTGACTCCCTAAGCCAACAATATCTAGTATCGGTGTAAGAAACAAGGGATGGAAAATAATTAGTTTATTTTCTGATGGATGCAATAATTAAGTGTTGGGACTGCCCTAATGATGTTTTCATATGGAGCTAGGGCCTTAAGAAGTAATCTATGTATACTGGTTATAGCAGGAATCATATTCATCGCAGTTCAATTGGTCTGGGATTACCCATAGACATTGACCTTTATAGAGGCTGGAAAAGGTTATCAAGTCCTAGGATTCCCGTTTGACGTCACCTTCTTGTCTTCTTGACATGTGCTGATTGTCTGCTCAACATGCCTTGATTGTATGATTGACATGTCAAAAGATGTGTTCCTAAAATGTATAAATACAATCACATGATCTAGATTAAATTTATGAGGGAAATCACATAATATGTATATCATGTATAAAGTCAATCACATGAACAAGGATGACTTGTTCATAGGACATATCAAGACCAAGTTGGAATTTCCTGGAAGCCATCACATTATCTCAACCTACATGCATAGAGGGCCACTCATGATACTGCTAAAGTTTCATGGTGTCACTATAAAATATGTTTAACACACTTTAATGTTATCATGAGATTCAATGTGACAAGTATAGAGGGTGAAACATGTCTTGGATGACTTGTCTAGGTGTCATCATGAAAGAATACTGACATGTATGATGGATGTCGTAAGATCAAGCTAACATACCCAGAGGACATCACAAGATCTGAATGGATTGTCTAAAAGATTTCGTGATAGCTAGTTGACATGTACTAATTCTATTACAATACATATATATCATGTACTAGTAAAACCATATGATTTGGGTGACATGTCTAGAGGACAACATGAGGTCTTGATGGTGACCCCCTAGGGTTTCATGATAATTGGGTGGCATCCTGGGGGATGTGATGAGACTTTCTATGACATGTCCAAGGTACATCAAGTGATCAAAATGGTATACCAAAGGATCATTTCATGATTTGGGTAATATGTCCTTGTGCAACCACATGACCTGGGTGGTTCATACAAAGTGAATTAGGATCATTATATATGTTCTTCATATAAGTATTATTTATTTTTAGTCTTGACTCCATCCATTAATTGAATATTCCATAGATATGTTTAGTGTTAGCTTGTATTAAGTATCTTGTGATCTAGTAGGCATGTGTGATGTTCTCCATTCCACCTACCAGAAGTCCTTCACACGATCTATCAGTGATCATGTGAAGTGCCTTGCATGCTACATGATCACTCTAGTTGTTCTATGTATATTACATAATGTAAAACTTTCTCAGTTGTGAGATAATATGCACCGTGAAATCTACTCTGATTATAAGGTGATACGATGTGTGGTTCCAAGGAAAATTCCCTTCATTTTTCTTGATGGGGGTGGGCAATATATAGGCCTTTACACCCTATGTATTCGCCTCTTTGTGTGGAATGTATCTTGTAAATCCAATTTGAAGTTAGTGGAGGGGTTTGATGCATTTAATTATTGTGAGGTCTTGCCTTAGGTTATTCTGGGGGCATTATATGATTTTCAATGACTGAGAGATAATCCCATAAAATACCCCATTCTTTGGATTATGTACAATTAAAGGGGTCTTGGAAACTCATTCTTACATTCCAAGTGACTTTCATAATGTCAGGCCGATATGTCCTAGGGCCTTTACAAGTATAGGGGGTCTATTAAATGGCCTTTGTGAGATTTTATGTGACTTATCTGGGACCTTTCCCAATATAATGATTGAATTCCAGGGGGAATTCATGGAATCATGCCAATATGGAGAAGGGATTTTGTGAGGCCTTTTAGAGTGCCCAAACATGTCACATCAGGTTTACAATTGCAAGAGGCTCCCACCTTTTCTCTTTTATTTCCTTTATTTATTTATCAAAATATTAGAGATTTTATGAAATGACATGAGTGTTGTGGAAGAAAATAACTTTCAACATTGGTGATATGCTGCATTACCAAAAAAAGTTATAGTGGCAATGCATGATAACTTCAGGAAAAAAACCTTCTTCTTATTCTTGGAGCCAAAGTAGGAGCACAAGACAACCCATATATGCCCACAACCTTTCATGTGATGGGGGTGACATGCCAATAGGGTTTTTTCAACTAAGAGGACATTTCACCAGGGATTTTGTAGTGTCTCATGGGATTTATGGGTAAATAACGTGAGTTTTAAGACCTCATGAATCTCCTACATTTTGGATATTTTTCTCTCTATTTTTCTATGATTTTTGGATGGATTTTCAGGTACCTAACTCGTGACAATTCGTTTGAACTGGGGGTGCTTGCCTGGAAAACTTTATAGGATCAAAGATTGTATAGTACATTGTATTAATATTAGAAGGACATATTAAAGGTTCTCCATGGGACCTACTAAAGGTTATTCATTTCACATGGCTCTTTCATGTAACCTTCAAAGGTCACTCTATTACACATATATTTGAGGCTCATGTGGTCAATGTGAACCAGTATACCTTTTTATTCCTTTTCATTGTGGGTAAAAAGATAAACATAATTATGAATTTCTTACCTTGTGAATTTTTCGATGCTCATTTGGATGATTTCAACAGACATGCAATAGATTATATAATACCATAATGATACATAATGTATAATCCAAAAAAATAGTGAAATAATTAACATAAATTGAGAAATATATGTGTAAGTAATCTCATAATCATAATAAAAATTTATTGGGGATGTTTTTATAAACTTTTCCTCAAAATATATCTTAGTTTCATGTTCTCTAATATTTGTTTTCCTAAATCTATTTTATAAGGTTTCTACTGAACTTCATCTGATAAAAACTGTAGCCACCCACTCGCAAAGTCAGGAGTCAGTGCCTTCTATCATTATATTTGAATAAGATATGAAGAATCACATCCCGAAGGACTAGATATTTTTGTATTATTTGTAAACTAGATACATATATGAGTATTACAATATAATTTAATACACAAATCAAAACATAAATTTTTTCTTTCAAAAATAACTTTATTCCATCTAGATTAACCCTATATATTAGTCATAATAAACTTTATTGAATCTTAATAAAGGGAAAAGTAATAATGAGGTAAAATGATTAGTATGGACTGAGTAAATTTGGAGAAGAAATGAATCAGTGAGAATAATAAATATGGAAATGTAAATAACTGAACACACATGCCATGTAAACAATAAACTAAAAATAAAATGCATAAAAAATATTGAAATGTAAATAAGAATTAAAACATTTCATTTAATCAATAACATGACTATCATAAATTGATAATTAATAATCAACATGGAAAGGTAAATAACATAAAACCATTCCATTTAATCAATAAACTGAGAATAAAATGAAACCATATATTTTTTCCTAGTGAAAAAATCATCGAAAATAATAACTAAATATGAATGATAGAAATGATTAATTATTGAACATCATGTTTCCCAATCACATGAATTATTTACCATCAATACCTATGAAAAGATAGTTTAGAATAATAATTTCAAAACCATTTTATAATAAAGTTTAAAACTATTTGTTTATAAAATAGAAGGGTTTGTAGACAATAGATTTTATCCCATGAGACTGTCGATGCATCGAGGGCCTTGCTTTAAACATTATCCATATTGTGTCATACCCGTCCAAATACTTATTAATATATTTAATAATAATTTTATTCATAAAATATGTAGCTTATCAAATATATTTATTGAATAAATAATACAGATTTATCAATATTTCCCTAAATAATCAGATAAGTATAAAACCAAACACCGTATGTGAAAATGGTATATGATTTAGAAAATAGTCATATCCATGATAAATAATGTGCATGTTTAGGGTAAATGTAATTTTAAATAGTTTATGGAAATTAAATTACTCTATAGGAAGTTAATTAATACAAAAATGCTTCAAGTGAGTGAATGTAAATACTACCCTTATTAAAATTAATTATAAGACATCCAGAGGAAGAATTATGATGGTATCAATAAGACGTATACCCATTGGAGTAAGAATAAGGGATGTTGTGATTGATGAAATAAAAAATATATTTAAAAATATTCTTATGGAAAATATGATTTATATTTTTAAAAACATTTTTATAAAACAATGATTTTAGAACAAAATAGGATTTTTCGACCAATGTGATAAATAAAGTCAGGTTTTCTAAAAAATATTTATAAATAATTTAAGTACCAAAGAGTGAAAAAATGGTACTATTATGTGAAACTAATCATGAATAACATTGTGATTATGAAATTATATGGTTTATGAAAAAATGATCACATAATTTCATTCAATGGAAATTCAAGGGTAAATAATCTCGAATTAAATGAGATCAAGGAGTAAACCCTCACAAAGATCATAACATCAATGTGAGAAAAAACCAATGAATCAATTATGTGTATCAATAATAAATATATATAAAAAATATGAAATAAAATAATAGGTATTCAAAATTAATTAGGCAAATAATATTAGAATATTAATGATAATGAGGAAGTAATATAATCCCATGAAAAAGAATAGGGTTATGAAATTATTTACCACGTGGTAACTTTTAATTAAAAAACCCTTAAATTAAATAATTAAAATTGAGAAATTAAATTCTATAAAGAAATAATTATTCAAGATACTAAATGTTTAGGGGAAGAATATAATCCCGATAAAATTGATTAGGTTCATACCATTATAATATTCCACAATGAAATGAAATTGAGATGAAATCCCTTACCTTACACTCCCTTTTGGTGGAAATCCCTTTAATATCATGTATAATGGTTTTGAAAATGATATTAACTTATAATATAACCATATTAATATTTATAATATCATATATTAAACTTTTATAACATCTTATAACCCATTCATTAATAATCTTCCATTATTTTCATTGTTTTATTTGTTAGTTTCCTTGTTTTTTGTGTATTTCGTGACTCGTAATTTTTTTCCTATTACTTATATCATGATTTAATCATATATAAAATGTAAAAAATTATGTAAATATCATATCTATTTACTATATATATTTTTATATCAATCCAAAAAATTTAGTGATAGGAAATAAAATGCACCGTTTATGGAGACTGTAGGCAATGTGTACGTATGAACGTTGTTACGATTTTATAATCATATTAAATGAAAAAAATTAAATGATATATATATATAATCATTAAAAAATCATATTTATATCACATATATCAAATATTTTCATGAAAACCATCCTTAATATATTCTATATAAAGTGTGAATGAATCTCATTGCTTCGCAAGGCGGTAGTCCGCCGTACACACCCATAATGTTATCATATTCCCACAAAATTGAAATCATGAAGGTATGTGTTATATATAAATTCTAGAAGCATAAATGATTCATAAATATTATAAATATCATATTGAAACTATAAATATATTATTATTACCAATATTAATTGTTGTTACTGGAAGAACGAACAACACCAGTTTGTGAGGCAGTATATCGCTGTACACACAAACAATGACTATGCATACCAATTTATGGAAGTGTGTGATTTTTAGGTCAAATAATTAACATAAAAACATATTTTTGGGTTGAATATAATATGGTTATTATATAATAATTATAAAAATATAATTGAAGGATGTGGAGAAGGAAATAATATAAAAAAGCTTTTATAAGAATATTCCCTCCTTTTCAGGTTTCCTTATTAGGTTTACATTAAAACATTAAAAGTTTTGCTTTCTAACTAATATAAGGAATCAAGGATTAGGGGATGTATGTGGGGGAGTTATTTTTTTAGATATTGGATGATCAATATGGCTTTGTGTTTTGAAGTGGAGAGAATATGGGGAGGCCTTTGATAAGTGGAGCAGATGACACACTTGGTAATTTTAAAAATAATTACGTGATTCCCATGATTTACTGGCTTCATAATTGTATGTAATGGAATGTTATATATAATTATAGTTTTAATGTTAAAAATACTTCAAAAATTAGTATTTAGTAATGTTTATAGGTAAATTTGTGCCAATATATTTTATGTTTAATCACTTGGGAAACTCATTTTTACCTTAATCCCAGTAATTAATTTTAACTGCTTTCACTAATAATTATGGCAAAAAACTAATTTTAAATTATTAAAAATTATAAATTATTATCATTAAAAATAATTATTCCTTTTTTCGAAATTCAATCCCCATAAGTGGAATAAATTAATTTAAAATTTATCATGTAGGCGTGATGGTAAAGTAGGGTTTTAAAGTTAATGTGTTCAAATGTTTACAAAGATTTTATACATATATTCTATAATAAAATGAAGAAAATGACCTAAATTGTATTAATATATGAATAATTGGAATAATATGACTTTAAATCCATAAAAATATTATCTAACATTATAAATTATTTATATGAAAATTCAGTATTATTCAATATTCATCAAAAAATGAAACATCTTAGAAAATTACCAAAAAATCAACAAAAAATAAATTTGAAATTAAAAATTAAGAAATTAATTTTATTTTTTCATATATAATTTAAAAAATTTTCAAAATTTTCTTTTAAAACATGTTATATATAAAAAGGCAGAAAAATCACCTTTAGAGAAATACATATTTTATGTGTAAAAGGGGATTTTTTTTCTTATATTATGACTATAAAATATATTAGATTAATTTAATTTTTTATTGAATATGTAATTTATAAAATTTCATTAACTTCATCTTCTAATAGTAATTAATTTAATTCATTAGGAAAAAAGGAATTTCCCACTTAAAAAAAGGTTGTATAAAAACATAACCTTTATATTCAATCAGTTTTTATATTATTATATAATTAATTTCTAACAAATGAATTCAAAAAATATATTTTCATAATATAGTTAATAATATTCATAACCACTAATTTAATGGAAAGGAGATAATTTGTAGTTATAATAATAACATTAATACTATTGTGTAAAACATTGTCTTGCATGTAACACATGCCATCGAAGAAAGTCAATGTTGTGTGTAACAAAAGACAATTCAGTATAGAGTATATTGAATTTATTTAAAATAGTAAATATATTTTAAAGTCTCAGGATGTTATATTTCCTTGTATGCTTGGTGTTTAATTTCATATAAGCTATTGAATAAAATTTTGTTCTTTTTGAATTTAAATGTGTCTCAAAAAATGGGTCATTATTCAATTATACATGGAATAATAATAATGAAATAATGATAATTTTTATACATTAAATATAATTTTATATCCATACATTAAAAATGGAGATGAATAAAAAAATACATTAGCTCATGAGGTGGTATTCCGCAGATACACGTAAGTGATGTTTTTACTTTTAATTGGATGGAAAATAAGGAAAAAAATATTATCTTTAAATAATCGTTATCATGTTATAAAAATAAAACATCTTAATCAAATAAATCCCCATGACCATCAATGAAATGTTATTTTTTGAATAACAATGTTCCTTGCAATTTGGAGACAGTAGTCCGCATGTACTCACATGCAATGACTCTATTTTTAATGATTGGAATAGTATGGGGATAGATTATATATATATATATTATATTTTCGAAATAAAATACTTTTGTCATGAATAACATATATATATGTATATATATTAAATTCATCATAACAACCAACCATGAAATACAATGATGAAAAATGGAATACATCATATTATGAGGTGGTAGTCAACACATATGCATGAATGATGGTTTCTTTTACCATTTCATGAAAAAAAGAGACGAATAAGGTAATTTAATTAACATAATAACATGTAAGAATAAGGGATATAATTATTTTATCATATTTAAATGGTTAGGATATAATAAATGTGTGTATATGAAGAAGTAAAATTACAATTCTAGTTTGATATGATTACCTCCTATTTTGAGAGCCAACTTTGTATGTCTCATTAATGACCCAAGGGATAGAATTTTAAGAACAGAAACACCTTTATAATGTTTCTAAAGAAGGTAATAAGAGGTTTTTATTTTATATTTTTTTATCTAAGAGTCTCAATAATTGGGAGAAATAGTGGAGAGGTGGGATCCTTATATACGACTGGAGAGAGGAACACTTGTAATTACATAAATAATAAATTAATAAAAATTAATTTTCAAGTTTAATTAGAACAAAATTGAAATATTTTAACAGGATGGTGTAGATAAGTTTACATAATCTTATGCAATAAAATTGAGATAACATTAGGTGATATTTTAACCCTTATCTCTTTGTTTTAACCCTCTTTATCCCTTCTAAATAATACTGTGATAACAATGGGTTTTACTCTTTAGGGGTAAATTAAGTTACAATAAAAGGAAAATTGACCCATAAGTGGAAAATTATTGATAGGCTCAACTATTCAACATTCAATTTGATGAATATAGATTTTTTATGAGTATTAAAACATTTAATAAAATATTATTTAACATAAAATACCATTAAAGTAATTTTCAAGACTATTTACATTATTGAACATAACAAAAATATCAACATACTAATTTAATTCTAATATAATCGTTTAACATATAAAAAATTAATTAAATTTATAAAAAAATTTGTGGATCACCATATCTCTCACAAAAAATATTAATTTTTAGGTTTTTAAAATCATTTAATTTATTTTTCTATTGATTTCATGAGATTTATGTTTTTTATAATCCTTTAAGGAAGTTATTTCATCACTAAAAAATAAAAGTAAATTGTCATCCTAAAAATAAAAATTCATATTCAAAAAAACCTCTGATAACCATTTATAACTTTTTTTATCCTTATGAAAAAATATTAGAAATATTAAAAAAATATTGCAAATTTTTTTATTTATTCACTAAAAAAAATAATATCAAGTTCATTATCAATCGAAATTAGAAATAAATTAATTATAATATTTTCTCATAAAAAAATAAATAATTTTTTTGATGAAAATATATTTTTGATGAATAAAATGACTACTAAAATTGGAGTTCTTATTTACTAATCATTATTCAATATATTTATGTTGAGTATGTTCTTTATATATATATATATATATATATATTTCATAATGAAATTACTCTTAATAATACCCTCAAATTCAACGGATAAGTTATACTATAATATTAAATAATAAAATTTCATGTTTGTTAAATATTTGTGTTGGGTGTAAAATAAGATATCAAACATAGTATTATTTTAAAATATGGGGGTATTATATTCTAGCCACCTTAAAGGAATTTTGTCCTTGCAATTTTATCTTTTTTCCCATAAAATGTGTTTAATTATTTTCTAAAAAATACAAGTCGTGTAAGTTAAATCATTTTATCATGAAAGGAAAAACTTTTTATATACTTTTTATAAATATTTAAAAGAAACACTTCTTAAAAAGGGATAATAAAACTTCATTTTGAAATATTCAAATGATAAATAGTAAAGTCACATGGAATGACACATAACCATGTTCCCAAATTAGTATAATTTTGACGGGAACTAAAAATATAGACTTAGAAAGAATACCCATTTAAGAAAAAAAATTATTCTTTTTGAGAATAGAAGAGACAACCAATTCACTATAAATGATCATACATGAATAATTTTCTTTTACTTCAAGATACTTTTCACAGAGTTAAGGGATTATTTTAACATTAATATAAAGTAGATGAGAAAATATAATTTATTTATTTATTTCCGTTTCATATTAAACATTTCATAATTGGGTTATGCTTTATTCAATCTCAAATTTTATCATATATATTACACCAATAAATAAATATTCATGATGTATTTTTCATGCATGAAGAACTAAAATCAAATTCTAATGAATCACATGATCCAAAAAATGATAAAAAGTTATTTATATTCTCTTTAGATGTTAACCAAAACCAAAATGGTTAGAACAAAAATGAAAATATGGATATACATAATGAATTAACCTCAAAAAACCCAATAATAACACCCAAAGTTCAACTTAAATGATTCTTTAAATAACTAACCTTAAAACTATTAAAAAGATTGCATACTAAGTTGAAAAACCAAAATCAGAAGGAATATGTAACAACCCAAGATTTTGTGAAAATGTTTTTCAAATAAATTTAATCTTTTCAATATTTTATATTATAAACAACAACGAGTTTAGATTTCATTATATGCATCACCGTGTTTATCTTGCATTACACGCAAACCGAGATTAAATGAAACATGAAATACAATTAAAATATTATTATTTAATATGCTAGTTATAACGTTTCCAGTGGAATAAAGGTTATTAATAGGATAAAATTATTTATGAAAATACATGTCTTATACATGTATATAAAAATATTTATTTGGTGACCAATTAATTAGAAATGAAAATAGAATCTATCTGAAAATAAAAGATATATTTTTCTAAAAAATTATTTTTATGCACAAAAACATGTTCTAACTCAATAAATTAAAATAATAACTTTTTTAAATAATTGTTAATAATTTTTTTGTATTATTTATTAAATAATATGTTTATCATTCATCTTATGTGTTTTCTAGACTATAGAAAATATGAAATCTAATTTTATGCTTAAAAACACTATAAAAAGTAGTTATATAACCTTTTGAAAACCTATTTTAAAATTAATATTCGGAAAATAAATAAATTTTATTTTATAAAATGAAATTTGTTTTTGAAATAATTATGCAAAAATTATCTTAGTGTGAATTTTCTATAATTTTCCGTGAAGATGAATTTGTTGATGAATAGGAAAAAATAGTGGTTTTAATTAAGAATTATCATATATTTTAAAGTATATAAAAACATAAATATTTTTTAGTTGGATTTAAAAGTAAAATCAGTAAAATTATATATCAACTAATTCAACGTAGATCCCTATAATAAATTTAATATTATGTTTTAATATTTAAAAATTTAATCTTTTGAATATTTTCTCTTTAGAAAACCACTTTCTCATCATGTTTGCGAGTTTACTATTAAATTCAAATATACCAATTATGTGAATGGAATTTAGAAAATATATCAATTATTTTGAATTGAAATAATTTAAATGTTATAATAATTTCATATTAATTTTTCCAATTTTGAATAGTAAAAATAGGAAAAATTATTTACATCGGTTACGGTAAAAATGGGTTTACCAGGGGGTTAAACTAAAATTAAAAGGTTTAAAAATTACATAAAATGTATAAAAAAACGTTTTATGAAACTATTTATACCTTATATATTCTCAGTTCTATTAGGTAACATTTGAGTGTCTAGTGGAATGTAGAAAATGTTTGCACACCAATTTCTTTTCAAAATTTACAAGTGTGCCACTCACCTCACTTATAAAAGGTCACACCATATACTATCCACATCACACTTCCAAAACACATTCTTTAATAAAAAAACTAACCAAATAACTTCCTTAATTTCTTAATCTTATCCTATAATACATAGTTTTGTAAAAAATTCAACCTAAGAATCCTTTTGGTGCAAACCAAAAGAAGTTATCTGATGAAGTGGTAACATCCCTAACCATGTGTTTTATTTTATTTCTTCTTCCACCACATTAAATTATTATTAAAACTTGTTGATATAATAAAATCAGTATGTTACATTTAAAAATATATTTTTACGTTATATTAATTACCTAAAACCCTCTATATTTTCCTCAAATGGAATACAAAATCATCATTCGAGTGTAAGTCGGACTCCCGCCTTGCGAAACGATGTTATTATTTTTCCATTACCTCCTCTCACAGATGGATATAAAGATGGAATAAATTTGTATATATAATATTTAATATATATTTATACATTTTTAATTATTATATCACATATACCTACATACTTTCCATTCTGTGGGAATACGATACCACCATCCGTGTGTACGGTAGACTACTGCCCCGTGAAGCGATTTGATTCATTTATGCTTTAATTTGATGTTAATAAGGATGCTTTTAATGATAATATGTGATCTATATTAAATAAAAATTATTCTTTAATGTTAATATATTATTTAACTTTCTTTTCTTTATTCTGTTGAGAAAATGGAAACAACGTTCATGCATATGTATGACCTACCATCTCCATGAACGGTGTATTTCATTTTATATCTCTAACTTTTACGGATTAGTTTAAATATATATATTTTAAATATATATGATATTTATATCAGGGTTAAAATTATATATATTATGTAACTGTGATAAAAGTTAGAGTACAAAAAAAACCAAAACATACACGAAAAACAATGTTGTTATTGTTTAAAACATGACTTCAACATGGAATTATAAATAAATGGGTAATATAAGTTCATAAGTAAATAATATATGGTATAATATATATATATATATATGTGGGTCTATAATATGTTATAATAAACTTATATTTATTATACATGAGTTATGAACATGTATGAAGGAAGTGGAGAGTTAAGGTAAGAGTTTTTCGTCTCAATTTGCCTTCTTTGAGACACATATTATGTTATGAACCTATATTATTTTATGGGGTGCATATAAATTAAATTTGACATGTAATATAATTATTATATTTAATTTCATAATATTTAATGTTTCATTTAATTTTATTATTTGATGGGGCTTATGATTCAAAGTCATAAAATTGGTAAGGGTTTTAGGTTATAATCATATTGTTTATTAGGATTGCTCATGATTATGCTTCCAATGATGAATTATTTTGATCTATCTCTCCATAAACTCATGTATTTTATTATAATATAGTTATTTAAATAGAATATATTTTCCCCTTCATTTTCCTCTCATTATGTAATCAAGAATTCAAAATGTTTTTTATATATAAATCATATTTATTTATCTCTTTGGTCAAAAACAAAATTTCCTTCCAAAACCATGTTTTATAATTTTTTAAATCTATTCTTGAAATTAACTAAATGATTTATTAAAGAAATTTTTACCCATTAATGACTTTTTTAAAATATTTTGACATAAAAAATCATATAGGTTCCTAAATAATTTTCATTTGGATTTTACTAAAAATGTGAAAGGAATCTTAATTTTAAAGTGTACGATGTGAATGGTATTTTAATCCATCATGACCACTCATTTTTTAAATATTATTTTATAACTTTCCAATTTTAAATTTAAATTTTTTTTAATATATTTTATGTTTGAAAAAGTTTTTTTTTTTCTGAAAGTGGAAAGTCTATTTTCCTCAAAAAATGTTCCATCTGAACTTTAAAAATCATTTTCCATCAAATATGAATTCCTTTTATGTTACTTATTCTTTACTAGGGATATTATATAAGGATACCATTATTAATATTTATATATATGGTTTATTGTTTTGTGACAAGATTCATATGAAACCCATTTCTATTACACATGTTATAACATGGAAAATGCATATAAAACCGACTTATTTTTTGTGGTTTATGCTTGGATGAAATAAAAAAATGATTATGAAACCTGTTTATTTTACATAGGTTATGTTTTGATGAAATTTTTATGAAACTCATTTCTTTTCATTTGTTTTGATATGATGAACGTTTTATAATATTGTGTCCCACATATATATAATTTTCAGTATGTGACAATGGTTACTTTATTACCAAGGATGGTGGTTATGTTATAACCTATACAGGTGGGACCTATATCTCCCTCCAATGCATTGGGAAGATATTAATATCTCATGAGATAAACAAGTATGGAATAGAGAGTGAACCCAATTCATTAAGGGAGTCAATCAATTATGAATATATTGGGAGGAAACCTTGACTATTATGGTGGTTTGGGGAGTGAACCCATTCTTGTATGATAGCCTTGGAATTGATCATTGAATACTAAGGAAATGATTTTCTAAACATATATATATACAAAAAATCTATAACTTATTCCAATGTTAAATTCAAATATATCATGTTATGTGGTTCCATTATGATTCATGTCTTTTAAACTAAGACGATTTATTCCATGACCCAAATTTATGATCTATGATATACGTGGTATGGTTTTCAAATCTTATTATCATTTTCTCATATCCTTATGCTTATGCTATGTTGATATATACCTCATTTAACCTTACTGAGTATCTAATATCACCCTGTATTTGGTTTCATTTTCATAGTTTATGATGAATGGTATTGTGTATTGTATATCTAAGAAGGGTTATAGTTATAAAAAACATAGTGGGAGATGATTTAGATTATTTATGGACTAATTTTTTTATGTGTCAATGTCTTTAAATGCACTGTACCTTTACGATCCCAAGGTGTGTGTTGGAGTAATGTAATGAATATTCATTTGAAATGATTTAATATATTTGTTTGAGATTCTTGGGTCTCTATAGTTGGTATTGAAGGAAATGATTAGTTAAAATTTGGAAATTATGATGTGAAAAATTAATAAAAATTGATGGGGATAAGTATAAGGATATATCTAGGTATATGTCTAAGCATAAGTCTAAGGATGAGTAAAATAAAAGGAGAATGTCATGGAATTTTGTTAAGGGATAAATAAAGTGGTTTCTATGAAATTTCAGATATGTCTTGATACTAAAAGTGGACGTGGCTCTAGAAAATAGTTACATCGAGGTAGTAAATATGAAAAGAGAGCATTTATAAGGAATCTATCATAACCTAGTGCATAAAGACTTGCCTTGCTACACACCTAGTTTTACACTCTCAGGGGATATGATTTAGAAATTTAAAAAATCTTTATTGACCATAATAAAGAATTTAAATAATGAAGATGAATGACCTAGGTTAAGCCCATGGTGTCATAGATTGGATATAATGCATCATGATTTAGATGTAATATATGTGATTTTTTTATTATTATGTGTTTTTCGACTATGATTATTATTACTAACACTAGGAATTTTGGTTTTAATTAATAGAGGGAACTAGAATATTCTGGATTAATGTTGATTTTGATAATTTTTTTTATAATAAACCAAATTGGATGATAACAAGAGTGAATGATATTGTGATTATTACTAATATATTATCACAATTTATGATTAACAACTTTCACATTAATCAACTATCTGACTCACCAAAGAATATAAGGATAGAGTTCATTGAGATTTATGTTGGTGGAAACCATAGAGGAATGAAGATTCAGTTTCATATATGTTGGGAATGTGGGAAGAAGAACCCAAGTGGATGCCTTAGAGTAATGAGACTATTTTTTTATATATATTGAAGAAGATAATGTAGAAATTAATTTATAAGTAAAAATGAAAAATTCAGTTAATTTAATGGATAATAATATTGGTGTCCCTAAGGTATTATCAATGGATCAATGTTTTAACTATTGAAAGTATTTGAATTATGAAATTGATTTCCTAGAGGGAAAGTAAAAAAAGGGATTAGTAAGGTGGTACAAGTAAATGTTTTTTTATTGATGATAAAGAGACTATAAATGATATATAAAATGTATGTGTTTTTGTAACAATATTTTGTATGTAAAAAATAAGTATAATAATTAAATTCAGGTTGAATAATTTTAACACGTGATATATATTTCATATTATTGCTAAGAGGAATTAAGGGAAAATTTGATGAATCATTTTTACTATTTTAATTACAAATAGGAATGATTGAAGTAAGTATCCTTTGGAATTAAAGAATTATGTTACACGAATCATGAAATATATAGGGGTTTCTCTATAAAAACAATTCATTAAATATTTGAATGAATATTTTGAATAGTAATGATGACTGAGAAAATTTATTTAAAGGAAATGTGATATTTTATGAAAACACATGATGAAAGGAATATAACCATTAATACGGTTTTGATTTTTAGGAAAATGGTGTTAAGTTAGGATAAATAGATTATTAATATGGATGAAGTAAACTATAAGGGATTGATGACCCCAGAGTTGTATAATGATTTGTTGAAATATTAGTATATACTATCAATGATGGTTTTTAGATTTTTTTTTGATTTATGTAATATATTCAATATTATGTGATTTTGTTTATTGAATGAGGAATCATGTATTTTTTTCATTGAGTTTTTATGGAAATTATAGTTATTACCATGATTCAAAAAAATATTGTATCAAGGTATTCACATATTTTGTATGAGACAATTAATAACTACATATTTATATTTTCGGGATTAATGTTAAGTTTATTTTAGAAAATTTAGTGACCTTATTTCTAAATTTTGGGATTTCAATTTTGTTCAGACATGAAGGATATTTAATTTTAACAATTAATAGAAATGATTAAGTTAAACTTTCGATGTTATTGGATAACTTGTGCTCACAATTCTAATTTTAATAACAACTAGAGAAATAAGGAATGAATTATCTTTAATTTATGGATATTATAATCCATTAGTTCATTAAGCCTGAAGAATCATTTTCAGTTCATAAAGTAATATAATATATTGAAATTGACAGAACCAAAAGAAAATAATGATATTGTTCTAATAAAAAAGAATGAAATCAAGTAAGTATATATTCTAATTATAACTTCCCAAATATAGGGAAAGGTTCTTGAAATAAAATGTTATCATATTACAATAATTTATGGTGATATCAAAGAAAGTTTTAAAAAAACTTTTGTATATGATTTTGTGGTTGTTCTTTTTTGACATTTACCATTCACTTTCTTATTATCACTGATCTCTATCAATATCCATCATTATATAGAAATTAAAGTTTTCTTCCCTATTAAACTATTCAATTCCCACTCATGTTATCCTATTTCAAAACCTAGTATGTGTTATTCCATATGACCTTTACACATAAATTTCTCTGCCTTAAATAGGCTTTTTTATTAACCCTATTTACAATATGAGTTTCCCAAAATGAGATATTCAAATGTTAAACTCTTTTTTACTGATAACTAGATAAAATTTTGAGGACATAATTTATTTTAGGGGGAAGAATGTAACACCCCGATATTTTTTGAAATATTTTTATTTAAAATAAAATTTATGTTCTTGATATTTTTCATTACACCCAACACCATTTTTATCTCGCTCTACACACATAACTGATTTTATCTTGCATTACACACACCATCATGTTTAAAGGAAACATCATCTTCTATCAAAATATTATTATAAATATTGATGTTATCAACTAGATGTTGGAATCGTGGATACAAATAATATTTACTATATTATGAAAATATATGGTTTTTACGTTTATATAAAATTATTTATTTGGAAACCAGTTAATTATGAATTAAAATAAAAACTATTTAAAAATAAGGAAATCTTTTTCCAAAAAACTATTTTTATGAACAAAAATATGTTTCACCAAAATATATTACAAAATAAATTTTAGTGAATTATTCGAATAAAATTTATATATTATATATTTAATATAATGTTTAACATTCATCTTATATGTTTCTAGACAAGAGATAAGAATAAATCAAATTTTATGCTTAATTTTTTTTTCATTTTTATAAAAATATTTTTTGTTTCCTTTTCCAGACTTATTTTAAAATTAATATTTGAAACTACGAGAAAATTTATTTTAAAAAATTAATTTCATTTCTGAAATCATTATTTTAAAATTATATTGCGCTGAATTTTTGAGAATTTTATAAGAAGGTATATTTTTTTGATGAATAGTGAAAAATAATGGTTTTTATTAAGAATTTTCATATCTTTTAAAGATTTTAAATACATAAAAAATATTTTAGGATAGTTTTGAAATTAAAATTGGTAAAATTATATATCTATTAATACAACTTAGTTTATTGGAATCAATTTATCAATTAATTTTGATATAAGATCTTTATAAACTTTTGAGCATTTTCACTTTGATAAATTGGTTTATCTTCACATCTGTCGGTTTATTATTAAATTAAAATTTTCTAATTATGTGATTGGTATTTGGAATTTTTTTTTTGTATTTTGAATCTGAATAATTTTTTTTCTAATATTTTCAACTTAAATTTTGACCATAATGAATTGTAAAAAGAGTAAAAATTATTTATAATGGTTATGATCTAATGGGTTTAATCTTGGGTTAAATTAAAATGATATGGGTTAAAATGGAAATTGGTTTTAAAAAACCCATTTTATAGACATATATTGAAATTATATATTCTAGGTTTTAGAATGTCCCATTTTGGAACCTTGTGGCATGTAAAAAACATGGGTACCCATTTTTCTTTTCAAAAATTACAACTGTACCACTCACCTCACTTATAAAAGGCAACCATTAACCTCTCTTCTTCACACTTCAAGAACCCATTGGATTTAAAAACATAGACCAAATCACTTTCTTGATTCCATAATCTAATCCTATAATCATTATTTTGGGCATAAATCCATCCTATGAAGCCTTTTATGGAAAACTAAAAGAAGTTATCTGAATAAGAGGTAACATCCCTAGTCGAGAATTTTATTTTATTTCTTCATTAAAATATTTAAATTCATACTAAAAATGTGGATATAATAAACTTAGTATCTTTCATATACGGGTATGTTTTTATTTTAAGTTAATGAAATAAAACATTCTCCACTTCCATTAAATAGGATAGAAAATCATCATTTCTGTGTATGGAGAACTATCACCTCACGAAACGATGTTATGTTTTTTATATCACCACTTCTCATGATTGGATATAATTAAGGATTAAATATTTATATAAAATAATTATGATATTTTTATACTTATGAAATAATTATATCACATAGACCTTCTTATTCTCTGTTCTATGATAATATGATAACGTATATGTCATGAAAAAGCCCGGGTACCTTGGTAATCCAATAACCAAGTCGGTCCTGACATATTTCAAAAGATGTTCCCAATCCCAATGGGATGGAAAATTTCACCTGAAATCATAAAAAATGAAAGTGGGAATGAAATTTCAACAAACATTACAGAAGTAAGATAACAAATTAGAAAGAATAAAAAGAACATCCCTAGGAAGAAGTGTAGCATTAGTCAAATTGGTATAAACAACCCAATATACTACAAAAAATTACTAGAAATAGAGAGAACAACCCATGTCCTAGTAGAACCAAATCTCCAAGACCAAATATCAAAATCTAGAACCACGTCTAAGTGGTGCTTTTCCCCTACTCAAACTAGGAAGGGGATAATCTACAAACACCCTAAGGAATAGGTAGGGTGTGGATAAAATCCAAGTAGTGTTTCACCAAATATTCTATAAGAGATTACACATTTAATTAACTAATAAATCTGTCAATGTTTTTTACAAATAAATATATTTTGTATTTCAATAAAATATTTAAACAAATCATGATTAACATTTAAAATGATTGAAATAATTTAAACAAAAGTTCCACATTTAAATTGATGGAATATTTCTAAACAAATGGATTAATTAAACATTTTATATAAAAAAATTATATAACTGAAAAATTGATGTAAAATAGGTTTCAATAATCAATGGAATATGTTTCAAATAAAAACATGTGAGCAACATGGTCATGTTCGAAAAGGTACGATAGTTCAAGACTATGGTAATCACTTGCACTCAAAGGGGCATGCCAATATGTGTATACGTACGTCCCTTCGACACTGGTAAAAATACTTCATCACCATCCTATCATGTATATGATGTGCTATAAATTTGTTTTATAAAGTTCTAAATCGTATAGTTATATCCCAATAGCTTACAAACTACCAAAGGCTTTCATGTGCTCTAGTACAAAATAATGATCTGAAATTTATTTTAAAACTGTTTAAAATATAACTCATCGTATTCTCCCTTTCAAATATTCCAATTTCCATTTAAAAACCAACACATGAGATTTTAATCAAAAAATTACATTTTCCAAGATAAAACCCAATGGTTTATATCAAAACCATTTAATACATTTTCACCAAATACAAATTTAAAATCAATTCCATCAAATAAATTTCTAGAATTTTTATTCAATAATTTAAATTACAGAATTTTCCTTTAAACCAATTTCAAAATTTAAATTTCTGTCATTTCCATCAATTTCACAAACACACCCCAATTTCATCCCCAAAATACAATTTAACAAATAAAATCCCACAATTAAATGGAATTGGGTTTTTAATCCAAAAAATGAAGAATATTTCAAGAAATTAGATACAAATTGAACAATTGAAAATAAATCAGGTAATTTAGAATTAATTAAATTATCCAATCAAACTAGAACCACTGACCTTAGGATCATGGGATCTTGAATCAAAAATCCATAAATAGAAATAACCAATGAAGAATAGTGATGATAAAAAACCAAGAATCAAACCTAGGTTAATGATTCAAAACAAGAGGGATGCAATCCTCTAACCAACATAGAAATCTAAAAAACCTTGTGGTGGAAAATAGAGAGAGTGGGAGATAAAGAATGTGAATAGAAAACCAATTAGGTGGATATCCAACAACACTAGTCGAGCATCAATATTCTTGTAGGTGGGTGTAGTTGAGGAACATGCTCTTGGGATCTCCTAGGGAAGAAGAAACAACTTGGGGTCGTATAGGTCTATAGAGGGTCTAAAAAGGAGAGTTTGGGAACTCAAAACAAAATTTTGAATTATAAAAACCCAAATGAATAATTTCTTAGATAGAGCCGAATGATTTAGGCAAAGCATGTTTTCGGGCCATGAACCCTTTATTTCCACATGCATGGTTACTACTAAATGGATGTATGATTTGAAAAACCCTAAAAAACCACACTACATTGATTTTAATGGTTTTCACTATTAGGGAAAATGATGTGGAAGAAACACACACCAACCATTCATAGCCCTAAAAAATAAAACAATTTCCAAAATTTCTCTCAAATCAACACCAATTGAAGGCCAACCAAAGCATGATCAAAATAGAGGTTTAGGAATGCCTTAAAATAGTAAAATAATGTTACAAACTCCCCACTATAGAAAATTTCTATCTACAAAAATACTAGGAATAGGATTTCATGCTTAAACTATTAGGATACTTCTCTCTCATCAGTGCCTCCCTCACCCACATCTCATAATTATTAGAACCATGATTCCATAACTCTCAAACCTAATGTAACGTCCTACCACAGAGTTCCTTTGTTTTAGAATCAACTAACCTGATTGGATTCTTTTTCACTGATAAATTAGGTTGAACTTCAATATCAATCCATATCAGAAGATGAGATGAATTAGATATATAATTTTTTATATGAGATACATGGAACACATTAGGTATCTATGTCATTATAAATGGTAGCACTTATTGGTAATAAACTTTTCCCACCAGATCAACATCCTAAAAAGGTCCCACAAAATATATATAAATATTCCCTTTCCTCCCAATCCATCGATGACCAAACAAATATAAGACTTTAAAGAACACCTTATCATAAAACGATAATTTAGACGATATACCATGATCATCAGCATAAGACCTATTCTGGCTCTGTGCCATCAACATTCTCTGATGAATCAAATGAATCTTTATTGTCGTCTCTTGAACCAAGATCTTCCCGACGAAGGAACTCTCTCCAATACTTGACCAACACAATAGATATCTAAAAGGACTACCTTAAAAGGCCTCAAAAGGATCCATTTTGATCATGGAATACTAACTATTATTATAAGGAAAATCAACCAACCCCAGACAGTGATCACATATCCGACCAAAGTTAAGGACACAAGCACAAATCATATCCTTAGGAATCTGTATAGCTCCTTCTATTTGGGAATTTGATTGCGGATGACATGAAGTACACAAATAGACATGAGATCCAAGTTCTTTATGAAATCTTATCCAATTATGAGAATTTAACTGATGATCTATATCAAAAACCATAGCAGAAGAGACATTATTAAAACAATGTCTTTCACATAGTGATTTCCCAACTCTCTATCCGTGGTTGTATATCAAAAGGGTATAAATTGAGCCGACATTTTCAACCAATCAATCCCCAAAAAATCAAATTATTCCTTCTCTCAGTATGTGGAAACCCAATCACAATGTCCATTGAGATTTCATCCCAATTCCATGTTCTCTCTAAAAGTGGTAAAGAAAATTTGAAGGATTCTGGAGTTTGACCATGACCTGCTGGAACTTATAACAATGAGATACAAACATAAGAATGCCTCATCTCATACTTGGATACAAGAATTTCTAGCATATGTGACTGAACATATTCATTGTTCTAGGATGCACAACTCACTAATAATTACAAATATCCCTCATAATAGGTATTATTAATTCGAACAGTATAACAATGCAATTCCAATAGAATAGGATGCCCTCAGTGAATGAACAGTCAGGCACAATCACCCCACCATAAAGAGATTAATTAATTATAAATAACTCTTAATCAATCTGTTTACCCTGAATAATCATCTCAATAAGAGAATATATTGATTGAAAACTAACCAAGTAAACCTCAACCCCTGATTCCCGAACTCTAATATACAACTTTTTACAATAATCCACCAAACTCAACTCTTACGATGATTCTCTCACTGCTTGGGTTAGAATTTTTCTACTCAAATAATCTGTGACAACATTTCTATTCCATGGGGCATAGGTGATGTCAAAAAAAAATATTGAAGTTATTCCACCCAATACCTCTGGCATAGAATCAAATATTTATTAGAGAAGATATAACTCAAGCTCTTGTTGTCAAAATACATGGGATACCTTTCACCATAATGGTAGTGCTATGGACTCTTAATTGCATGAATCAAATCTATGTTTTAAAGGTCATAGGTATGATAGTTCTTCTTATGTGGCCTAAGCTAACAAGATCCATAAGAAACAACATGACAATCCTACATCAGGACACATCTCAACCCGAAACTCAATACATCACAAAAGGTCACATACCCCTTCTTAGCCTATAGAAGAGTTTTCATCGGTGTAGTCGTCAAAAGGATTTTTATCCCAATAAAAGAACTCTAAAATTTATCATCCCAAACAAACTTTTCTCCATTTCGAGTTAGAACAGTCATTGTAAAATCTAACTTAGAGAAGTCCTTTACAAACCGGTGATAACGCCCAGCCAAACCCAAGAATCTCCAAATCTTGAAAAAATTTCATGGTTGTTCCCATGTAATAAAATCCTTCACCATTTCATGATAAACTAAAATATCATGTTCTGACACCACGTATCCAAAAACTTTTATAGCCTAAATCTAGAAATCACATTTAGAAATCTTGGAAAAAGTCCGCGATTTCACAATAATTTTAGAACTGCTATTAGATGGAGCAGATGATCCTCCTCAAATATAGATTAATCTAGGATTTAATCAATAAAGACCACAAGACAATTATCAAGATACTCCTAGAAAATCATGTTCATAAAATCCATAAAGACTATTGGAGAATTGGTTAAACCAAATGGAATGAAAAAGTACTCATAATGATCATACCATCTTTTAAAGGTGGTATTCTAAATGTTAGATCATTTTATCTTCAACTAATGGTAACTAGATCAAGGATAAATCTTCAATAACCACTTATACCATTTCAACCGGTAAAATAAATCATCAATCCATGGAAACATATACTTTCTCTTTATCATAACTCGATTGAGTTTTAGATAATAAAAGAAAAGACTCAATGAACCATCAACCTTCTTAGAAAAGAGAATTGGTTCAACCGAAGGTGATGCACACAATTTTATAAATACTCTCTCTATAATAACATCAAACTGTGCCTTCAAATATTTAATTTCATATGGAGGTTTCTGGTAAGAGGGAGTCGACACTAGTTGAGAAACAGGCACTAATTCAATATAAAACTCTACCTCCAATACTAATAGGAAACTAGAGAATTTAGAAGGACAAACATCGGGAAATTTGATTAAAACTAGAGGGAGATCACCACTCAAATATTCTATCTTTAGATCAAAATCAATCACAAATTTCACTTTCCCCAAATTTGGATAAAAAGGTTTTACTCTGCTCGACCTCATGTCCCATTATACTTGAATGATTCTGCAAACCCCATCAGGTGTAGTAAATTATACCCATCATAGATAATAATCAATCCTATATTTATTGGCAATGAGAAAATCCATCCCAAATATTATATCAAGTATTTTCTGGTAAAGAGCTATAAAACTCTAAGAAATATCAATATTAGATAGATGTAAAACACAAGTAGAACTATAGAGACCCTTCTCTCTCTTCAATCCATGGTGTGTAATAATATCAATCAGAAAAGAATAAATCCCCACAGGTTGATTTAGTTTATTAATAGTGAGAGTTCAAATAAATGAATGAGATGCACCATTATTAAATAGATACAACATTAATGATAATGCTAAAATAATGGTACCTCTCATAGTTATTGGATCTTTATCTACTTCCTCTAGAGACACTTCCACTATATGAAGAAGCTTTGTTCTAGATGATTATGTATAGAAACCCTTTGATCACGAAGTATCTTATTTCACCATATTAATTTTTGGCATTGGAGATCCCTTGTCACTACTGGGAGAAGAAAAAATTGGGAGTAACTTATGTAAGTTACCTAAGCATCCATAGAAGCCATAATTCTTTGTTAACTGAGTGCAAACCCTCATGGAATTCCATGGCTTTCCACCCTAGTAGAAAATCAAAGGGTATCTTTCAGACTCTGTAGGAGGTCTATAATGACCCTGATGTCTAGAAATTCCATGAGAATCATCATGATCCCTCTTACCCTTATAGGAATTCACACTACCTCTAAGAGAAATAAACTCCCACAGCCATGACTTTCCAGCCAGGTTCATTTCGACCATCAAGGCTCTATCCAACACCTCAACATAAGAATAAAAATTCAACAATAAAAAATGAGAATGAATATCTGGTTTAATTACAAACTATAACAATCGAGCCATCATCTTTTCATTCAATAATGTCGCAGGTAAAAAATACATAAGCCTAGAAAAGAGTTTCCAAATTCTATCTTGGTCTTTCTAGCCTGCTCAAGATTGAAAAAAATATGTTGTTATGGTAATCAATATGAACTATAGATAGATTTGGTAATTGAAAATAACCTTGAAGGGTTTCAACTATAATCCCTCATGTTTCTTCACCATCACCATTGTGTCCCGCCATCTCTTGCTCGGTCCTTCTAGCACAAAGGTGGCACACATCACCTTGATTTTTTCAGTTGTCTCCAAGAACCCAAAAAATGATCCATCTTGCTAAACCATTACTCATCCTCATGGGGATCATTTGAGAATTTGAGTTCTGGTAGATTATGGCTAATGAACTCTTGAGAACTAATATTATGAACTTCCCTCTGATGTTCCCCAGTTGGAGCCTAAATGAGAACTATTAGTCATGCTTATCCCAATGCATGGAGAGTACGCATGATCACGTCAACTAGAATTGGGTCCAAATAGGATTTTTTAGCTAAGGGTTAGAAGTATCTTTCTTATGGTCATGATACATACGTCTTATAAGAGGAATGATTCTATACAACATCAACATACAACATTGAAGGCATCATATTAACACTCAAATAGAGCAGCAAGGAAAATTAATCACAATAGATAAGAACATATGATTTGGAATTCATATTATCCAAATCTAAATTAGGGAAAATAATAGAAGTAATCCTTAATACAAATTTCCAAAACCACCCATAATGACTTAAGGCTCAATGCAATGTGAGCTGACCAAACAATAAATAAAAAATACCTCATAATTCATGACAAGATTACACAAACTACATACTTACATCAAGGAAAGATGAAAAAACTACTCCTATAATATATCTTTTTCATAAACTAGAATAGGTATCCTAGAAACCCAATAACTAATCTAGTCCTAAGATATCCCAAAGGGAATTACTGATCCCATGGGTTAGAGACTAACATCTAGTATCATAAAAATTTAAAGTGGGAATGACCTTTCCAAAAAAATTAAGGAAGAATGATAAAAAATCAGTATAAATAAAAAATAATGTCCATATAGAGAAGTATAAAAGAATTAAAACTACTATAAAAATTCTATATTACAAATGAAAAGTATGAGAAACTGAAATAAAAACCCATGTCCTAATGGAATAAACTCTTCTAGATCAAAGATCAACTGATTGAACAACCTATGAATAGTGCTTTTCCCCTACTCAAACCTAGAAGGAGGTAATCTAAAAACACCAAAATTTACATGTAGGGTGTGAGATAAAATCATAGTAGGGAATCACCAAGGATTCCATAAGAGATTCCACGTTTAATTAACGAATAAAGATTTCAATTTTTTATAAATAAATAGATTTTTCATTTCAAAATCATATTTAAACAAATCATGATTACATTTCAAATAATGGAAATAAATTAAAAAAAAGTTTCACATTTCAATTGATGGAATATATATAAATGAATGGATTAACTAATATTTTTTATAATTCAAATTATATAAATTCACAGGGCATGTAAAACATTTTTCAACAATCAATGGAATATATTTCAAATACAAAAAAGCAAGCAGCATGGTCACTTTCCAAATAGTATGATAGTTCCAAACTATGGGAATCCATCATAGTCTAAGTGTCATGGAAATATGTGTATAAAAATTTCCCTTTGACACTAGTCAAAAATAATTCATCACCATACTATCGGGGTTATGACATGTTGAAAATATGTTTTGTAACTTTGTAAATCATACAGTGATATCCCAATAACTCACTAACTACCCAAGGGTTTCATGTTCTCTAGTACAAAACAATGATGAGAAATTTATTTTTTAACTGTTTAAAATACAATTCATCCCATTATCCATGTCAAATATACCAATCTCCATTAGATAACCAATACATAAGGTTTGAATAATAAACATTCATTTTCTAAAATAAAATCCAATGGTTTCTAGTAAAACCATTTTAAGATGTTTTCATCAAATACAATATTGAAATCAATTCCATCCAATCAATTTAACCAATTTAAATTAAAAAATGTGAATTCCAAAATTTTCCATCCAACCAAATTGAACAATTTAAATTTCACTAACTTCCATTAATTTCACAAACACACCCTAATTCAATGAAATTGGGGGTTTTCCTAATGTCTTTCCAGAAATCCAATTTCACATATCAAATCCACCAATTTAGTGGAATTTTGGTTTTTAATCAAATAATTTAAATCAATTTAAAAAAATTAGATTCAAATCAAAAAATTGGAATTTAATCAAGCAATTTAGGGTTAATTAAATTAGGTAATCAAAATGGAACCCCATACATCAGGATCACAAGATCTCGAATCACAAATTTCTAAATGAGAATCGCTAATGAAGAATAGATATAATAGGAAACCAAGAATAAAACCTAGATTTAAAATTCAAAATATAGGTTATTATATCCTCCAACCAACACTGAGATCTACAAAACCCTAGGGAGGAAAAGATAGAGCATGATATATAAAACGAGAAGAGGAAACCTAACAGGTGGAGTTCAAATGATGTCCTTAAAACTTAGATAAAATTCCAGGAAGGTATAAAGGGGCCAAAAAAATTTCATGGGAGTTCATAGGAAAGACTAAATTTTTTAGGGGTTGTACAGGTATGTTGGGGGTCTAAAAATGAGGGTTCAAAATCTAAAAAATTAATTTTATATTAAAACAAATATCCATTGTTTCCTAGAAAGATCCGCATGGTTTGGAAAAACCATGCACCCTGGACATGTAACCTTTATTTCAATTTGCATAGTTAATACTAATTGGGAGTATGTTTTTAAAAACTACGAACCAACCATGAAAACCCAACTTCCTCAGTTTATAGCATTTGCTTTATCATGGCACATAGTTTGGGAAAGCATTACGATAATTGTTTAAAACACCATAACATCCAAAAATCTCCAAACATTATCCCAAACCAATAAAAAATGAATCAAAACCGAAGAAAGATCAAAATAGGGGTTTAGGTATACCTAAAAATAGTAACAGGATGCTACAGTCTCTCATGTGTAGTACAGACTACCGCCTCACGAAGCGATGTGAATCATTCAGTATTTATATAAAAGTTACTAAGGATGGTTTTAAGGAATATATGTGTTTTATATTGGATAAAAATAACTTATAATGTAATATATTATTAACTGTATTTAATTTAATCCATTAAGAAAATCAAAAGACATTTCATGCATACATATGACCTGTCATCTTGATGAATGATATATTTCATTTTCTATCTATAACTTTTATAGATTACTCTAAATAAATATATAATGAATATATAAGATATTTATATCATGTTTAATATTATTTAGTCAATGGGACCATGATAAATTTAATAGGTCTAAAAAAATAATAGATCAAAACATAAATGAAAAACAGAGAAGTTATTTCCCAAACAAGACTTCAACTTGGAATTATTAATAAATGGGTAATTAAAGATCATAAGTAAATCATATATGTTATAATATATATATGTATGTTTTTGTAATATATTTATAATAACATTATATTTATTATAACAATGGTTTAAATGTGTATGAAGGGAATCAAGAATTAAAGTAAGGGATTCTTGTTTCAATTTTCCTTCTTTTTGATGTATGTTATGTTATGCACCTATCTTCTTTTATGAGGTGCACATACAACCCTTTGAATTGTAATATAGTAAAAATATTTATTATAATCATATTATTATTTTCATTTATGTTTATTCATTCATGGGTATTAAAATTGAAAGTCCCCAAAGTAGTTATATTTTTATGTTACAATCTCATCGTCTATTAGGATTGATAATGATTATGATTACAATGGTTAAATATTATGATTTATATATGAAGAAATTAATATAGATTATTATCCTCTAGTTATTTATTTAGAATTCATGTTTCCCTTCTTTTTTTACTCTTTATGCACTCAATAATTCAAAAATTATGTGATTAAGAAAAATCTTCCATATTTATCTCTTCATTTTAAAACCCCCTTTTCGTACAATACAATGTTTTGTTAAAATCAATTAAAAATAGTATTTAACATTATATAAATGGTTTAGTTAAGCAAATTTTACCCATTTTTTACTTTTTCAAAATATTTTGAGAGGAATCTTTGTATATTTTTACAAATAATTCCAGGTTTGATTTTATGGAAAATGTGAATGAAATCATTGTTTTAAAGTGTAATACATGAACAATATTTTCTCCCATCATGAAAACTAATTTTTTTAAAAGTTCTCTAAAATGTTGCCAAGTTTAGTTTTAAATAAAGTGACTTTTAATTTTTTTTTATTTTTTATATTATTTTCCAAAGTAGAGAGGTTGTTTTCTTTAAGAAATATACCCAATGATCTTTAAAAATCATTTTCCCTCAAATAAGAAATAATTTGATATTACTTATGATTTACAAGGGATATTATCAAAGGATAGAATTCTTATTATTTAATTGGATGATTTATACTTATGATGATAATATTTTTATGAAACCCATTTCTCATATATAGGTTATAGCATGAAAAATTCTTATGAAAACCACTTATTTTTCCATAGGTTATGCTTTGATGAAATGATTCAATGATTATGAAAATTGTTTCCTTTCCATAGGATATGTTATAATTAAATGTTTATGAAACCTATTTATTTTCTTAGATTATAATATGATGAATATTTTATGATCTTGTGGTTCACATATGTATGATTTTAATTCTGTTATAGTGGTAACATTAGAACCATAAATCGTGGTTATGTTATAACCATGATGTGTGGGAAATATATCTCCCTCTAATTAATTGGTTAATTATTGATATCCCTTGAGATAAACAGGATTGGAATGGGGTAGTGAACCTAGTTCAATAAGAGAATTTTTTTAGTATGATAGTCTTGGGATTGAGACTTGAAAACTATGATGGTTTTGTGAGTGAACCCATTTCACTATGATATCCCTAGAAATGATGCTTTTCTACTATTAAAAATATTTTCTATGGTTATATGTAGGCAAAAAATTGGTATCTTATTCCAATGAAAAGTTCTATTGAATCATGTTCTTTGATTCCATTATGATTTATATCTTATAAACTACTAATATTTATTCCATGACTCAATTCCATGATCTATGATATTAAGGGTATGGTTTTCAATTGTTATTCTCATGTTCTCACACCCTTATTCTCATGATATATCGATATCTCCCTTGTTTACCATTATTGGGCCTTTGAGCTCGCCCTTTATTATGTTTCTATTACCTAGGTTATGATGAAAGGTGTTATTTATAATATTTATAATAAGGGTGATAATTATAACACAATGGGAGATGATGTAGCTCACTTATAGACCAATTTTTTATATTTCTAATCCTCCAAAGGGACTATACCATTACAATTTGTAGACATGTTTTTGTTAAATATAATGAATATTCATATAACAAGATACAATATCAAAGTTTGATATATTTGGTTTGCTATATAATTGAAGAAATATTATTCCAAGATCAATTTAACATTTACCTTTAAATAAAATTAGTCACTCATGAGGTCATATACCCAAAAATCTGAATGACCTAATCATATAATCTCCAAAATATGTTAATGTTTTTCATAAATAACCTAAACACCAATAAAGATAATATATATTAATATTTACATCCAAATGATAATTAAATATTTATTTGTAAAAAATATCATCTTATCCAAAAATATTTATATTTTCTTTAATTATATATTGTTTCCAAAATAGTCAAATTCTTCAAAAATATCCCTAATCACATAGTCACCAAATCAGTTATCAATCCCATGGTCATCTACATGATAAAACATATGTCCCTAAAATTTAATAATCATCTTGTCCCAACTAAAAATAATTAATTCAATATCAATGATCATATTAACCCTAATGGTTGTCGATACATTTCAAATTATTTCTAAAAAATATAAAGTTATTATTCCTAAAATAATCTTTTCACTACAATAAGTGTTACACTTAATGGTTACATATACTTAAAGTATTCATCAAAACTTAATAAATGTCTCCCAATGTACTCTCATCATGAAAAACCTCAAAAGGGACATCTGTTACATTGATATTATGTTCCAACATAGACATATTAACCAATGATGGTATATAATAATCTTAAAAGTTTCTCATATGAGTCATCCTAAAATCTAAAGTTATTTAAACTTTTCCTTTGATACAAAATATAATGCAATGTACCTTAATCAATCCATAATTATATAATTTGTGAAAAGTTTTATACATTATTATATTCAAAGATCTTTTTAGTTTAATTATTTAGAGGATTAGGTCAAACATTATATAAAAAAAGTGTACATTTCCAGATAGTATCCTTTTTTCTCACAAACCAATTTTTTTTATAATGATACACTAGATTTTTTTAAGGAAACACTCATACCTGGAACCCTGACATTATTAAGATTTCTACTGATTCTTAGGCCATGTGAAAAATAATTTCAAAACATGGGATGATAAAAAATATTCTTAGTAAGGGGCATAAATTAAATTAAACACATTATTCCATTTCAAAACCATTAGATTAGATGAGAGAGTTTTCCTTTAACATAATAAAATTTATACTCAAATAATCATTTACTTACACGTAAAAACAATTTTACCACCGTAACTTTTCATAAAACAATTTATAATAAAACTGAAGGAAAAATCATAATCACATGGGTTTCTTAGAAAATATGTGAATCCATGAAAATGTTTCTCACAAAAAACTTTTAACACTTTAAGGGATTAATCATTACTTAAAAAATGATAATAATATAACATTTTTAAATTAGAATATTTCCATGAAAATATATTTTAAAAGAAAATAAATGTCATATAGGTTATTTGGGAAATCATATTCATATAACCCTTACAATAACCCTTACAAATGGAATAAAATAATCCATTAATTACAATGTAATTATTCGTAGAAAATTACCGTTACCCAATGAAAGAGAGAGATATATCACGATCACCCATCACCATAAAATAGTGTAAAGGACTAAAAAATATTCAGAATATATAAAATATTTTATTTCTACTATAAAACTCATAAAAATATTACTTTGATCCCATAATTACAACATTTTGTAAAATCTATATATCCCTTTCCTTTAAAAGCCCATTTTCAATGATGAAAAACCCAACTAAAGGAATAAATGTTTTTATTAAAGGAAACATGGAATATTATAAAGAAATCCAAATATCAAATAATTATTGTGGTTTGAGAAAAATTAATTTATGTCATATATATAAAAAAATTATCTTTTTTACCTTATAATGAAATTAAAATATTCTATATGAAATACGCAAAACAATTCCTTTTGAACACTTGTGCCAGAATGTAAAATGATTACTAAAATAACCTCATTGATTAATTTATTTTAATATTTACACATCCACCAAAAAATATATACATGAATGAAAATTATTAAAAAGGAATCTTTAAAACATTTTTGAACTAGTTTTTATTATGTGATATCCCTCACAACTTGATAAATTTTGAACTAATGAAAGATTGAAGGAATTAAGTTTAAATTTAATTTAAAACACTTGATTTTTCTATAAAAATGATAATATACATCTATAAGGTTGTTTTTAAACTGAAGAAAGAAAATATTTTGTGAAAATATGTTATGTATGAAAGAAAAGGAATTGAGACAAGAATCCCCCGACCTAATGTCCCAAATTTCTATGCACACTCTTTAAATCCTATATAATGATATTTTATTAATTATTTAAATTATTAATAAACTTTTTAATGTTTATAATAATATATTTATTTCAGGTAGTACCATGTCAAATATATTTACTACATCAATTAAGTTCACATATGATATTTGGAGAATGTTATGTTCATAATCTCCAAAAAACTATAGTAGGTTGACCATGATAAAAATTGTAATTGGTATTGAATCCCCATTATTTTAATCATTCCATAATTATCAACCCATAATTATCATTTTTATATATCAATGAAAATTTTATAATCATCCATGAAAGAGGTCATGAAAAACAAAATACATTGGCTTGCGATGCGGTAGTCCCGACATGCAGACAAGTGAGTTTTTTTACTTCTCATATGAAGGAATATAATGAAATAAAGTAATATTTTATCTTTATATAATCATTATAGTGTTTTTAATATAAAATAAATTCATTTAAACCATCCCCATAACTATCCATGCGAGGGGTTTAAAAAAATGAAGTATATTACTATATGGGGATGATAATCCATACATACGCACATGTGATGATTCAAATTTTAATAATTTGAATGGTATGAAGATTTATTATATATTATTTCTATTGGACTTTAATTATGTCATTAATATACTATATAAAAATTTAATCCACCAAAATAACCATCCACTAAATTAGGTGATGGGAAATAAAATACAATGGTTCATGAAGTGGTAGTCCGCTTGTACACACACATGATTGTTTCATTTCTGATTAGATTAAAAAAGGAGATGAATAAAGTTATTTCAATTACAAAATAAAATCAAATTATATTTAAAATAAAAATACTATTATATTGGAATGTTCAGGAAAATATTGAAGGAGTTTGAAGAAGAGATAATATACAAATGATCTATTGAGACAATTACATCCTCGTTGAAGAACCTCCTTTGGATCTCTCCATAAGTACCCTAATGATAGTCATGTATAATATATCTATGTAATATAAGAAGAGGTATTATTAGGTTTTAGTAAAGATATGTGGATGAATAATATTAAAGAAGAGATGAGAGGTGACTTCCTTATCTAATAGTTGAGAGGGGCACTCTTGGAATTATAGAAAGCAGTAAATTAATATATATATTACTTTTTATGTTAAAGTGAAACCAAATTGATATATCTTAAATATAGGATGAATATATATTGAAATAATCTCATCTAATATAATTTATATGAGTTTGGGTGATGTTTTTTACTCTCATCTCTTAGTTTTAACCTCTTATTAACCCTTTTAACGCTTATAATGGTAACAATTGTTTTTACTCTTTATGGGTCAAGAAAATTTAAATAAAAGGATAAATGACCCATAAGTGGAACATGGTTGATATTGATGACTATATCATATTAACTTGTCCAAATATAAATTTTAAAAATTTCTAATTATTTAATAAAATAATACTTAACATTAAATGCCATTGAAGTCATTTTCAATACTATTCACATAATTGACATTTAAAAATTATTTAGATATTAATTTTTGTTCAGTTATAAACTTTTATCAAATCACTAATTCATTATATTTATCTAAACAATTTGTGGAACACCATAAGTCCCACCAAAAATATTACATTGTATGTTTTTAGAATCATTTACATGATTTTCTACTCCTTTTACAATCACTGTATCAGTGTTGCACAAATATTTAAGGTAATTATTTCATCACCAAATATTTTGAAAAAATTAATATCATAAAAAATATTTATCCTCAAAATAAAATTTTAGAACAATTTATAAATTAATTTTTATACTTATGAAAAAATACTAGATATATTAAAATAGAGTAGTGTCTTATATTTATTCTTTACCAAAAATAATATTATGGTCATTATCAAAGAAAAGTGGAAAGAAATTAATTATAATATTCTATCACAATAGAAATAAAAACCATTTTGAAGAAAACTTATTTTTGAAGCATAAAATGACTTTACAAAAAATTATGTTCTCATTTCCTTGGCATTAGTCAACACATTTGTATTATGTGAGACAATATATATATATATATATATATATATATGTATATCATAATACAATTACTTCTATTCATACCCATCAATTAAAAGACTAGTTTATAATGGTAATATTCAATAATAATATTTTATAGTTGTTAAAGATTAGTGTTTCATGTCTTGTATTCTATCAAACATAGTCTCTTTTTAAAATATCAGTTTATTATAGTAGATTTATGTTTTTTTCTTAGGCGCTAGTTTTGGAAAATCTATAAATTTTATAATTTTTAATTATTCTTGAAAATGGGTCTCTCACTTGTGTTTCAATGGAAAACGTGGATATTTTAGTTGACTGTTCTAAATTGAATTTAAATGTGTTCTACTAAGTTCTTAATTATCTAAAACAAGCATGAGTAAAATTTTAAATGAATTTTATACAAGGGGGTTTAAGGGTATTCTATATAAATACATGAAATATTATTTATAAAGTATTCGGTTTTTTGACCTCACAAGGGTTATACCATGATTTAAAAATACATGTATTCTTGTGTGAGCTTCTTGATTTACGGTTTCCTTGTAGTTATCCACTATTTCATGATTATTCATTATAGTATATGAACCATATGATATATTACATAAATTTTTTGAGGTTATGGTAAAGTTTCCTTTTCGAATTGGTCTATAGGAAAAAATAGACAGCTTTATAAATAAGTTAAGTCCAGGAATATTTATTTACCCTAAATACATGTAGTGAGTTATAAGTTCTATTGAAATTAAATTAGATAATATTTTAACTATTGAACTTTGGGATAATATTAATTTTTTAATAGTTATTATAATACTTATGTTCTATAAGAGTTCTACTTGTTAGACCTCAATGGATGAGGTAAGAGTTATCTTAGTGTTGTCTGACTTAAAAACCAAGATAGATTCATCATAAGTAGTCCTTGTATAATTAAAATCCTATGTAAGGATATAATAATGGTGTTATGAGATGAGTGTATTCATTATTTATAATGTTTATAAGAAATTAGTGAATTCCCCCCTAAGTAATGTTGATTTATTCCATGTGAGATTGAGAGACTAGACATGTATCCTGAGAGGTAGTGAGACTCACATGATAGACCTCTTTCCTGAGTTATGGTACTTATGGGAAGTAACATCAATGATGATCTCAGGGACTTGTGTTTATCTTGAGGATAATGTTTACATTTATTAGTAGTCTATAGAATGCCCATGTTTTTTTGATGATTACATTGATATACGATATGAATGATTGATATACCATTAGTGTGATCTGGTAATGCATAGTATGATCCAACCAAAATGATATAGAATAATATGTGGAATCAATTTCGTTGTTAAAAATAAGTATTTTTGTATATTTATCTTATTAAGTCAGGAAAGATGATACAAGGAAGGTTGTAAGTGTGGGATCTGTGTTAGTAAGTGATTGTGCAAGATTTATACGGAATATGTCACCATGTTAGTTATTATTTTCCAATTTCATGGTACATCATTGGATACTTTCCTAGGGCCATGTCACCATGTTGAAGGGTTTAAGTGTGCGGGTTTTGTTAGGAAGTGATTGTTCTATAATTAAGGTTGTCCCTACTACTGTTCTTCATTGATAGGGGTATGGTCAGCGTGGACATAATTTATAAGTAGTTGTGTACTATCCCAAATTGGGTATTATAAGTGGAATGGTCAAGGTTTGTGTGTTTACTACTAATTATGGCATGAAGTTATGCATTTTTGTGAGTATTATTGAGTATTTTTTCAAGGAGGTTGAGTAGTATTTATCAATGAATTACACTCTCCCATGTTTTCAATGCACATCTGCTTGATCACTTGCACTATGTGTGTTGAGGAAAGAAGGGTAATGCTACTTATCTGTTGGGCTCAGCGCAACCTATGTACATAGATCTATTTTTTATGTACATGAAAATAACTAGTGTTTTATTTTGGTTATTGATATCATCTTATATGGATATATGGTTCATATCTAGTAAGTTATAGGGAGTTAGTGTATTCTATAGGGTATTTAAAATGAGTTGGGTTGGAGTCAATTTTATATTGACTTTCCATTTCCACTATATATGTACTAAAGATGGGGAAAACATGTTTATTATTCTGGTGATCCTTATTATATATATTTCATTGTTTCTTTATTATATTTTGTGAATCATAATTTTTTTATTTTATATTTGGGATTGTAGGATTCTCTCTTGGATACCTATCTATATATATTGGTATTGGGTATGAATGTTATAAGAATGTGTTCTGATAAAATTTTAATATATTTAGTCAATACACATGGGACTTATATTTGAGGTTATGATCTCTCTATAACTATTATAGGACCTCCATACTAGTCTGTAAACAATGGCATATATGGAGGTGTAGTAGAGGTTATGTAGTTCCTCGGGTTTGAATACTGTTTAAGTGACCCAAAAAACTCATGATTAAACAAAAATTTAGATGAAACCATACTAAAATAGGTCATCAATTTCAATATGAAACTCCTGAAACTATAAATTCACCTACCTATAAGGATATATTAAAATCATAAATACATATGGTCACAACTCTGTCATAAACTTGATGTCACATTAAGGGGTGTCACTATAACAACTTGAGAAAAAATATCTATAAAATCCTACATAAATCATCAAAATTACATATCCCAAACTTCAATGGAACCCAACATCAACTCTTATTACTCAGATTAAAGAGCCTTTAAATATTTTTGATCTATATAATAATCCCGATCACCAATGAATGTCATACTCTCACCTTAAAAATTTAATAAAAACAAAACGCCTCTGATAAAAATATATGATAACTCATATAAAATAAAATAAATTCATTCCATGCATGAATTAGTATTGTTTTATGAACAATAAAAATAATTATCCCAATGATTGATATTTCCCCATCATCAACTCACACACTCAACAGACCTCGAACAAATCAAACTGGTATCTAACTAGTATTAAAAACACCAATGGAACTTGAAATATATATATATATATATATTACATTATAAGTCTCAAAATATGAAAATAAAAATAAAAGATTAAAAATATCACTAATAAATCAAAGTGTAAATGTGGGTGGAATAGAGATAAATATTACTTCAAATAATATTTATCCCACCAAGCACTGGAAACTCTATGGCTTGAAACTCACCATGATCGAATCCTCTGCCTTACTGGCTATGATAAAATCTACCACCTCATATATGCTCAAACTTATGTCTCTAAGGGTGATTAATATTTTAGGAATATCCTATGGTTTTCCCATTGGTCCTATATATTTTTTGATATGTCCAAGGGAGAAACCACTATTGATGTTTTATTTAAAATTAATTTCTAGCTCCATGATGATCACTATGAAAGGCCATACAATGAAATTATTGATATTATCCCGATCCAAGAAAAAATAAAACAACACCAGAGATCCATATGGAATCATAAAAAATATCAACTCTAGTTAAATGGGAGAAAGAAGACTGACCAGGAGTCATTAATAGGTTATAACTGAGAATTTAATGATACATAAGAGATCCACTCCATATATCTACTCCTTAAGATGTTTTAATAAAATCCGTCCTATAATGATATGATCTATGAAAATATCTGCTCAGTCACTTTATACTTCATTAAAACCTCAAGATATGAAGGAAAAATAATAGGCTTAACATACTTCTAGTTCTTTGGATGTAAGGACTCCTCAAAATGACATGTTATAACCTCATAATATGGGATAAGATCCTATGATTAATGTAGAAGGTTCATGAACCATAATATGAATAGTCTCTCACACCCAAACTACCCTATTAAAATGTGATAAACATCTACCACCACATTTACTTTCACATTGAAGATAGAAAATTATCTCCAAACAAACTATGAAATTTTTCCTACATTACTAAAAATTTATGAGACACCACTATTGAGCCATAGGTCACAACAAGATATCAAAAATGGAATCCAATGTTATTTTATCATACCAATAAAACCAACAAAATATCAAGATCCGATAAAAACATCTATTTATCCCAGCCATAGGTATTATACCCATACATTGACATAATCTGGCATTGAAACTCATGAAAATATTTCCAATATGTATAATCAAACATAGGATAGGCCATTCTACAATCAATTGAAACATAATCCTATACCACTCTAACCTAGACCACATGAAGACACTTTCTATTATCTACATCTGAAAATGAATAAAATTAACTTCTAAAGATCATGATATATAATTCATAGAAGGATTTTTAACTAAATTCATTTTCACTTTCCCTAAAATATTTCCAATATAAAAATAGTAGAAAACAAGTATAATGCATGTACCAAACCTAGGTCTGTCACCCATAATTAATATAATCTATATTTATGATTTTCTAATGGGTTTAGGTTTTTAAATTGGATCATAGGGGCCATTTATTCATTCTAATTGGTCTCACTTTCCTACTTCACATGCTAATATAGAATGATATCGTTTCCCCACCAAACCAATGTAGTTTCTCAGGAGTTACTAACTCTAAACTAAATCTTAACTCTCAACCATAAAAAAATATCACAATATCCTGACGTCCCTCCACCAAAACATTTATTATTCTTATGATGGAGACTTGAGTGACCCCAAATATTTCCGTGATATAACATTTTCTTTTGATTATCACTAATGGTCAAAACATAAAACATTGGATAAATTAACTTAAAAAACTCCACAAATGTTACAAAAAAACCTATAATAAACAAAAAATGAAAGAATAAAATAAACCCCCTGATCCATAAAATGTATATAATTTTATATAATAATAAAATAAATTACATAAAGAAAATTTCCACTAGAAAATAAAATCTACCCCTAAATGATAACCGTATTAGAAGATAGTAATGTTCATCCTAACCACTAATTATTTCCTCAAAATTTTTAAAATTAGTGTAAAGAAGTGAAAGTGTTTATACAAGAATAATAAATATGTACCAACCTAGAAAGTATTGTGTTAATGTTGAAGAAGAATATTAAATACTCATTGAACAAACAAAAATACCAAATCATTACCTATCCCATTTCAACTACTATTACAACCTCACCAAGACTCACTCCAAAAATATGTACACAACTAAAATAATATATCAAGCATAAAAACAGTAACAAGAAAGTACTCCAAACTTGCTTCATCATTAATATAGTTACAATAAATTACCAATAACATATGTCTTGATTCTATGATACCTTTTATTTTTATACAACACATCCTTATACAACATATAATACATAACAATACAACTACACCACGTATCATATAACAACCACATACTATATAACAGATTGATATGAATTCAAAGTTATAAATCGTATTATATGATTCATCCATATTGTAGTATTTTTTTTCCTGTGATTCATATAATAGGGTAATATTTGGCCATATTATTAATTTAATATAAAGGAATATAATGCCAATATCAATTTTTATGATTTGTATTATAGTATAAGATATCAATTGTATCACTACATACACATATTCTAAATGGGTTTCTATTAGTTTTGAATAAAATATTTGATTTATTTATTGCTTAAAAACATATTATAATAGTTTAAACCTTCAAATATTACAATAAACCAATAATAATATGCTATAGTAACATAATCAAGCTACCCAATGTTGGAGGATATTGCTAAACCTCCTTCATTTAATGAAGAGGCCTACATAAAGGGTTGGATCCTCTAGTTATGTATGAGTTGTGATTCTATCAACCTAAGAAAAATATATCTTCATTATTTTTCTCAATTGGTCCTCATGTTTAGGGGTCATCTCATATGTTATGATAATACTGGTGGTTGGTGTACTACCTATGAAGACAAGAGTCATTCAACTATAACAATGTTATGTTCATCAATTATATTCCATCAATATAGAGAATATTGGAAATGAGGTATGCCTTTTTTATGTTCTTTATTAACAAGTTGATTTAATAATGATGGATCCAAATATTTATTTTTTATTATATTATATGAACATGGTATATTATTATAAAAATCATCAGTGGTAGTAGAGACATATTCTTTGTTGAATCAACTTGATTTTTTACTGATTTTATGATGAACATGTTTATCCGAATGTGTTAATGGATATATCGTAAAAATATGACTACCATTTCTGACAGATAACCACCCTTTCTATAACGTATAATATGATATGGCACGACTAATCGTTATACATTATATTTTTATACCAGTATTTATGAAATAGGATTTTTTAAAATGTGATTCTATATTTTTCAAAGTCAAAGGGTAAGGTTGAATGAATCCTAATGCACGATTCATTATAACCCAAGATTATTACAATGTTTTTTAATCTATGATAAGCATTATTTTTAGATAAAACTTATAATGCAAGTTTCAAAAACTATAAGCTTTTATCATAAAGTAAATATAGTGTATATAATTTAAAATGACTGGCCACATGTGATAACACTCTTTGTTAATCATGATAGGATTGTAGGTTATGATAAATAACTACACTATTTATTAAAAAATAAGATAGTCTAAAAATTGAAAAAAATTATATTTATGTAAAAATGATTATAGTATATAAATAGGTTATAAAGGATAAGTGTGAGGAATTATAAATGGAATATTTTTATTCCTAAATAAAATATGAAATGTATATTTTTTATTATGCATTAAAAATTAATTAAATTTTTATTGAATCATTCATTTTAAATATCAATTTATATAAAATGTTTATAAAAAGTGAATATTATGTATGTTTAAATTTTTATGATAAAAAAAATTAGTATTCAATGAAGGACATGTTATGTTCGATAGTATAATATTTAGTTTTCATATACCATGAATTTGTTTTGTTATAGATTTATTTTTTTGAACTTAAAGGTTGAATATAGTTTATACAAATTAAGTGTTAGTGATGTGATGAAATTGAGGCCTCTCTTGAGTTAAAAAACATGGGTAGAAGGAATTTATGTTGGTGTTCTCACTATCCTTGACGTTTATGCCTTATCTAGAAATGTGGGGTCTGTTTATCTATCACTCCCTGATTAATCTTGTTGTATTTTCAGTCTCATATAATTATAACCCTTTTAAAGAAATTATTTCACATACCTTGTGTATTTTATGCATTGAGATATATATTAATATGATTGGCTCTTATATTTGGGTAAGTAACAAAAACCGTGACTTATGTAAAAAGAAACACATCATGAATTCCAAAATTAAATCATTAGAATATTTCATATACAACGGAATAAAACATGAGGAGAATAGATATTTCATCCAATTAAATAGTTATATATTTACTATGAATGTGATGTATATTAACTTGGAAAGACCAAGAAATCCCCTCAATTACTATGTGTGAGATTCAGTACACTAAAAAAATATACTTAAAATCATCGAACGAGGTAGGTCATAGTTTTTTCTGAGGGATTATCATGCATGAGACAATTTAAGTATGGGTGAACATAATAGGATTAGGTGTCCCTATTCAACTATGAAATTTGTGTTACAGTAGGATAGGAAACCCAAATAATATTAAAATATTAGAGGAATAATGTTGAGTACTTTCATATGATGGATTTTCATAAAGTGTTTTCAACTCAACTATCAAAGATTCATATGTGATAAATTTTTTATGATTTCCAAATTAAATAAATAAATACTAGGAGAAATACCAAAGTAACTTAATATTTAATGAATTATTGATTTTGGTTCAACAAAGGTAATGATATATGGGGTCATAATTTTAGTGGGACTACTTTCATAAAATATACCTGATGAAAAGATATAAAACATGATACTAACCTATAGATATATCTTTGTTATAGATTATGGGATGAATCATGATTTTCATTTTTAGTTATATTATTGATATGAACTATTAAATTATTTTTTATTTGTATATGCGGTTGTAGAGTATTCTAAAATAGAATCATTATAATAATATGGATGTGAATGTTAATGAAATCAGTTTCTCCAACTCCAACTCAAGGTTACTGGATACTTGTTGTAAATAACAAATTTTTGATGATAAACATAGAGTAATAAATATGAGATATTTGAAGAAATATGATGTAGATATATGTGTCAAAAATATAGAACGTATTTCTTCATTTGTGTACAAATTCAGTCTTATTATACCTAGTCGATTAGTTTTGAAATTAGAAAATGGTTATTATATTTTTCTATAAATATAAATTTTATTTCTATATCTCATTTGGAAATGATGGAGTTCTTGTTCATTATTAAGAATAAGATTTTTTATATACATAAAGGATTTTTTTTGTAACAACAGGAATATGTTGAATAGTTTATATATTCTAAACACGGATAATATAATCTATAACAGTCAGAATAATAAGGTCAAGGTTTATTATAAAACAAACCATCATTTGCAATTTCACCTTATACATATAAATGAGGAACACATTCAAAGACTCTACAAAGATTAACTATTAGAATCAATTGATTTTGAATAATTTTACATATGCGAATATTTTTTATTATGAAAAAGTACTAACATAACTTTTATTATAAATTTTGAAAGGGAGAATTTACAATTTGATATTATACATACCGATATATGTGGATCAATGATTAATCAAGGAAGTAGTTGGTATAGTTATGAAATATCCTTTAATGATGAATTTAGTTATTATGATCATGTGTATCTAATGATACACAAGTCTAAATCATTTTAAAGTTTAAATAGTTTCAAAATAAATTATAGAATCATTTAAGAAGATTACTATAATTATCTGACTAGATCAAGGTATTGAATACTTATGTAAGGATTTTACTGATCATCTACGAGATTGTGGAATTAATTCAAAACTCATTCCACATATAAAACCATATTGTAATAGTGTTTAAAATAAGATAAATCATACCATTTTGTATATTCTTTGATCATTGATGATTTAATATGAAGTTCGTATATAAATATAGGTATATTCTATGAATTTTTTTATTCCTACTTAATCGTGTTACAATTAAAGTAGTAAAAAATACTGCACACAAGATATGTATAGGGAAACATTCCAATTAGTATTTTATAAATATTTTGTCTTTTAAATTACATGTATGATGTTTTTATTAATATAAGTTTAACCATAATTCTGATAAATGTTTATTTTTTATTTATCCTAATAAAACTGGAAGATATTATTTCAATAATCCTACTAAGGAAAAAGTTATTTTGGTTCAAAATGATATATTCCATGATAAGTAAAATATTAATCAAGGTGTTATTTAGGGGAATGTTAAACATAATGAAGTAAATTTCCAATAAATAGAAAGTGTTCTTGAGATTGTTCCATAAAGGTTTTTAGAAGAATTTCTAAATCAAGATATATGATAATCTAAAAGGTTTGGAAAAAATCATCAAATTCCTAATATATTTTGATTTATTATTTAATATTATGACTAATTAAGGTTTATAAATTATGAACCTAATACCCAATAATAGTATTTAATAATTACGATTTAGAAAATTGATATATTCCAATAAATCTAAGATGGACACCATGTACATTAACGAAGTTTGGATCTTAGTGGATGCACTTGAAGGGGTTAAACCCATAGGGTTAAATGAGATTTGAATATGAAAATTTACAATGAAGATAGGGTTCCTACCTATAAATCTCTCATTATAGAAATGTTTACAAAAAAAATCCTGAAATTGACTATAAAGAAATATTTTCTCTAGTGTTGATAATATTGTTCATTCTATTATTTATTACTATATAAAATCAATATGATAATGAGATAAATAAAATAGATATAAAAAACACATTAAGTAATTGGAATTTATTCAACAATTTTCATATAATACAACCCAAAAGTTTGAAAGTGCCTAATGTGTTTTATAAGGTATATAAGTCACAATGTTCTATTTATGGATTAAAGAATGATTCATAGAGGTAGAAAATTTAGGATAATATTAGAATAAATTATCTTGGTTTCCTTAATAATGTGGGTGATTATTTTATACAAATGTGATTTAGTGGGATCATTGTGACATTTATGGTATTTTAGGTAAAAGATATAATACTTAGGAAAAACAATATTCTGAATTTTTTTCTACTGGGGCATAGTTGGGAAAATTATTATTTTGGAGATTCATGGGTGAGGTATAATATATAAAAGAAATTTATATATATAGAGATATATTATGTTGGATTAATGTAATTATCCAGAAAAAATAAATTAGAAAAGTTATAAAACAATTTAGAAAATAAACTCCAAGAAGGGGTTTTTACTAGTGCTGCATGGAATGAATTTTAAGGGGATCAAATATCCTTATAAAAGAGATATAAATAATGGATATAATTTATTATAAATCAAACAAATTATCTATCATGTATTCTATTTAATACACTTGACCCAATGTTGTATATTATTTTATAATAACAAGTGGATTCCAACCCAATCGTGGCGAGAGTCATGAGATTGTTGTCAAGAGTATCCTTAAGTTCTAGAGAATAATTTAGGATATATTCTTGGTATATGGAAGTAAGGATGAGATCCCTGTAAGGGGTAATAATAATTTTAGTTTCCAATATAACAAAAATTAAATGATATTTAAATATAGTGTGGTTAAGAGTATAATATAAAGAGTTGGAGGGGGAGTCAATTTACTTTTAAAAATTAATTCAATAAATGAAAATAGAAAATAGAAAGAGAAATATTTATATATGATGAAGTGATCTTTATAGAAGATAAAATAAAATATAATTAAGTGAGTAAAGAAAGTGGAATTTAGATGAATTGAAAATTCTTAATTTATGTGTATGGAGGATGGAAGCTGTAATGTGTAAATTCAAATAGATATGTAACATGATTTGAAAAAGGAGTTTGAAAATAGCTTAATGTGAGCCCCTACCTCTCCTCCACTTAGGTTGAGAGTTTTGTCTTATTAGTCTCTTGATTTTAATAGAGACCAATAACCATGTATTCCCTTGATTTTCGAAGGAGATATCAATAATCCAAGACTCTATTTTTCTGATGTAAAGGGAAAAAGAAATCCTACCTTTATTTTTGATGTAGATAAAAAAAGGTAGAAGGTAAGAAGGGAATAGAAGATCAAGAAGGAAAATAAAATTTAAAACAACCAAAGACCTATTTTTAATTAGATGAAAGATTATGTCAAATATTCTTTATAAAGGTAAAGGAAATTATTCCCCTCAATTATTGAATATAAAAAAAATATTGAGAGGAAATAATTTTTTATTAATTTCATGTGTTGATGTCATTTTTTTATGATAGGAATCCATATGATAGACGAATTATTCCAAGTAGTGTAGTCCAACATGATATCAAAAGATGATTTTAGGTAGATATATTTTAGGTTTGGAAAGGTTAGAACTAAATTATTTAGGAGACATAACAATCTTGGGCCCACTAAGATTTACTAATAAAGATATTGGAATCAAATATTGTGTGTTATAATATTTTATATAAGTTATATGATATTTAAGATTAATATATTTTTTCCTTGCATATATATAAATTTTCCAATCACACTCATAATATTAATTTAATATTTTAAAATAATAATTAAACTTCATATTTTTGGAAATTCTTTTTATAGAAGTAATATTTTTGGAAGAACTTGAATCAATTGGAAAAACAAAACCATGATGATTTTTTTATATGACATTGAGAACCAATGATCATATCAAGATATTGATCACTATGGGTGGGTTGAGTTAGAGTTTTTTTCAAATATTTAATTTTTTATTCTAAATTCTCAATATTTGTTGTTGGTTTAATTTGGAAACCAAATCATCTCTTTCTTTAAAAGAAGTTATTTTTCATTGACATGTTTTTTGTTTTTATTTTTAAGATATTTGAATTTTTAATTAATTTTATCATAAAAACATTCAAGTTAATTTGGTAGATTAGAATAGGAAGAAAAAGTTGATGAATGATAGGAAAATGAGGAATAATAAGGAGAGTGAGAAATATAATAAGTATCATAACCACCAACCTAGATAAATGCGATTAAGCATTTTGTTATTTCGTCACATGATCCATAAAATGAATGTGAATCTTCTATAGTACTCCATGTTGATTATTTGAGAGATTTATTACATGTGTTATTTTCATTTCAATTTTTGTAGATGGGGAAATCTGGTCTAATATGTTCCAACATGCCTCAATCATAACATGTTACTTCCAGTACTTCAATTTGATATTTTGTTTTATCATGGAATAATGTATTATTATTTTTTTGAAAAATTTGTTTAACCTCTTGGTAAAATGTTAAATATTAAATTAATTATTATATGAATCTTCATAATCAATGGTATTAAAATCTATTTTTCTTTTGGAATATTTTTCTTCCATTACCTATTTTTCTTCTTTATTGGATTTTTTCTTAATGGTTATTTTATATGTTATAAGGGAGTTTATGTGTTCTATGAGTGGAATATTTTCAATTCCATCAACTTATTATATATCCATAACTTTTGGTTCTAAAGATATTTATAATACATAATGAATTTTCATTACTAAGTATTCTATAGATAACTCATCACCAAGAGACTTTCGACCATTTAAAATTATAGTAAAATGAGTAAGCAAATCTTATATAGACTCATTTGTAAGCATATTAAAACATTCAAAGTCAGTTATATATAAATCAATAATAGTAACTTTATCTTTTTTCATGTATTCATTAGTAATTTAAATCAATTTCCAAATTTCATGGGAATATTTCAAGTATTTATTCTGTTGAATTAATTTTTTTATAAGACATAATGTTAGGAATTCATAATTTTTACATGTAATATAAAATATGTAATATATAGAGGTGTCTATTTATTTTTCATTTCATTTGTTAGGATTTTACCTTGAATAACCAATTTCTAAATAGGATATCTTATGCTTCTAATATAACATTTCTTGTGAGTTTTCCAGTAAGAGTTATTTGTTCCATCAAATAAACAGGAATGAGTATAATTGTTAGAGTCCATCATAAATTATAAATTTGAAATTGACTAATATTTATAAAATTTATAATTTTTTTTGAAAACAAGTAATATTTAGAAAAATAAAAAGATTTACTTTGATACCATATTTTTAGGTGTAGAATGGAAATTGTTGGGGGTTTATTTACTCTAAAAAAATTAAATAAAAAATTAAAATAAAAGTGAAAAACAATTTTTTTTGATATAACAAACCAATAAAGTGATATATTTGTACCATATAAAAGATAATATCTATGTTAATTAAGGGAGAAAAAGCATTATAATGAGGATGAATCAAATTTATGAAATTTATGTGTACCTTTATTGGATATTATAATTCATATATTTTAATACAGAGAAAACATTGTTTGAAAAAGGAGTTATGAAATAGGTCGATGTGGGCCCTAATGTCTTCTCCCTCTTATCAGGAGGTCTGTATTTTTAGTCCCTTAATTTTAATGGATATCAATAACCATGTATCAAATTAATTTTTGATAGATATACAAAAAGACAAATATAAAATTTCCTTTTTATAGAAATAGTTAGAAAATAATTCTCCATAGCTTTTTAATAGAGATATAAAGAAACTAATGGTAGAAGATATAGATTGAAGAGAAGTTTTTTTTGGTGAAAATTTTATAAAATTTTATCTGGAATATCTATAAAATAAGGAAACAAGATAAGAGATAGATATAGAGAAAAAGGTGAGATTATTTGATATTGAGAATTGAGAATTTGCTCTTTGAGGGAGGGCTTGGAGGTTGACATAGAATTTATAAGAATCCATTATTAAAGAATTTCAATTCCACCATCATTATGATATGATATCCCAGACTCCAAAGGAGAATATTTGAAGGATTCAAAGATATTGAAGGAGTATATGGTTGATATGTATTTTTAATGTTATTATTGAAATTTTTTTGAACAACATTAAATGCTCCCTAGAAGGTTCTATAATACACCCACCAAATAACCACTTGAAAAAATCAGGTAGACAATGTACCTTTTAGAGTAGCTTGGGTTCTTCTTTCCCCTACTAGCTAGCCAGTGGACTTCTTCTAGATGATAGGAATGTGTACACAATACCATAAATATATTATCTCTATACCATCTAATCAGTGCTACCTACTATCTTCAACATAATTAGTTCCACATATACTTTCGTCAATGTCCTTCAAATTTTATTCCAACTTCAGTCCCTTAATTAAACAAGACTATAAGGATATTAACTGATATTCAAAGAATAATAATAAATATCCCCCAAATCATTTGAATTACATCACTTGGTCCCTCAATAACATGATTTGGTATTTAATGTAAACTCTAAAAATTGATAAAATAAAAATGTAAGATAAAAAAGAGAGTGTTTGTGATAATGAAAACATCATGAGAGAGAGAAAGGTACAACATAAAGTTTCATGTTTTCCATAAATTATGGAGCTATTAGTTTAAATTTCTCTATGTAATCCATCATATTAGATCAATAATAGAGGTAGAGTACAACACTACATCATATACTATGAGGTATGTTTTTTGGATTAAGGTTTTTAATGTTGATCTAGGTGTGGTTCCTTACATTAAAAGATAAATAGATCTTTATTATAAAAATAATGGAGATATTTATAAATCTATGTAATGTAATTATCACCAAAGGACTGATTACATCCTTTGTAATTACTATCACATTCAAGTGATCATTTATAAGGGTATTTTAAATATCTATTAAGTGGATAAAATAGAGAATGTAATCGATTTATTGAAAAATGAATTAATATAGTAGAAACACAAGGGTCATTTCTAGACTCAACTTATTAGATAGAAAATATTATGGATGTAATGCTCATTATAAATTGGGTTTTATCATTATTATTATAATAATGGAAATTTACATTACAATTCATTCACGTTTTCTTTATATATTACATTAAATAGTTTAATGATAAAATCCACGAAAAGTATAAATTGAATTTATTTCTAATACACGATCATCATATAATATTATTGTTTGTGATGATATGGTAATATTTTATTGATTAGAATCTTATATGTAATATAAATAATAGGCTAATGAAATAATAAATGCAGACTTATTATCTATACAGGTGTATAAAATCATATCACATGTAATTATATGAAGTCATTGATATACAATGGGTAGTATTATTATTATGAATTCCCATTACTTGAGGTTGGAAAGATACTTGTCATGTGAATCTTTATACATTGATATCTTTCTTACACTATCCTTGAGGATGACCTAATTATAGGGTGGTTAGGTAATGTTGTTGATAATTTCATTAGTTGATATCAACCAAGATAGAATTTTTCCACTTATATGACAGGAAAATACATATGGTACAACAATTGAGTGGTTGATGAAATGTATTACCATGATTATATAAGTAAAATATGATGTGATTATCTACTAAGAATGATTTATATGCGATGTAATAATTTTTTATGATCAATATAATTAGAGAACTGAAAACATATGAGTGGCCCTATAGTAGATTATCATGTTTCATATATAATTGTAATTTTTTATAGGGGAAAAGGGATTATATAATCATAAATACAGTGTGTATAAACTAAAAGTGATTAATCATATTATATTATTCATATATAGTGTAATCCATAAGAGGCATGTGATTCATATCTTAAGATACAATTTGAATATATAATTAAATGCATTTTACGATTATATCATTTTGTATGATTCAGCTTATGAAATGAGATATTAGATGAATCAATGTTTACACATCTTATAAATGTGTTGTAACCAGTTCTAAATCAAAGTGTTGATTTATTGATAGTATAAAAAATTTATTATAATCTTCAACACATTCAATGAATATAATACACCAATGGGAATATGTTATGGTAATGCATGCTAGCCAAAAAATGTTGGTAGCCGATTCCTGACCTCATTCATTGAATAATGGAGTTTATATAAAGGATTATATACTATTTTTGGTTGGGGTATGTGATTATATTAATAAATGATAAATCTTTATTCTTCATTGTTCTCTATTTTTCTTTGAGGTGAAGGTTCCAACAAAATTTTAGAGCTTGGTGGGACCTATAACTGTATACAATGAATATTGTGTCGGGGGTACTACTAATGGTGGTGAGAGTCATTAAGATATTAATATGTGATCTTAATAAAAGAGAGTTCAGTGAGACGGATATTTCTAGTTGAGTTACATGTCTATTTATTTCATATTCTTCATTAACAGGGTGATTTTCTAAGGATAAATCTAGTTATTTATTATGCTTCTTACTCTACCATAAACATGATATATTCTTGTAAAACCCATAAATAACCACAAGAATATAAAAAATTACCATATCCACTTATAGTATACAATTTGATAACCACATTACTACAACCTAACCAAATCACTATTTCTGGCCACCACCATATAACCACACTACATATGGAAGAAAGAGTGGGAGAGGGGAATACTCATCCATCTATATCTCCCATATCCTATATATTGGGGCAAGACTGGGGACCCAAAAACTTTTTGGGCATTTGTAAGGTTACTTGACTTTAGTGGTGATGAATAAGAAATAAAAAAAATTACAATTGATGAAGAATAATATCGTAATCCCAACCTAGGGTCCACTTCCCCTTATAACACCTCCATTATCCCAAAAAAATGTTATAACGTAACCAGAGTATAATACAATTTTCTACCAACTCTAAATTCACAATTACTAGTTTCACACATTAAAAATTAACCAAAAACAACCACACAACTTCTTCCCATTCATATTAATTATCTATTTACACATTAATAATTTATTAACCGTGTTAATTATTTATATAAATTAATTCTAGCGAATTTACTTTATCATCCACATATATTTATTCCTATTAAATTAACAATATTAAAAATTTAATTTAATTATAAATCCTATTACCATTTCATGTTATCCCATTCATTAATTTTTTATATCGTGCTCCCACACTACCACTACTGGAAAGTATACTTTTCCCAATAGTTGTATACAAACGGTTCTAGAGAACCGTTGGTATAAGTGTTTATTACCAACCGTTTTCACAAACCGTTAGTAAATATTGGTTTTGTGAAGGATTCCCCAATGGTTTGAAGAAACCGTTGGGAATGCCAATTTTTTTTCATTTTTCCCAACGGTTTTTACAAATCGTTGGAAAAGGTCTCTTCAAATAGATCGTCTTCCAGAGGCCCCCACAACACTGGAACAACACAGAAGTTGTTTCCCCAATTTCCAGAAGCCGCGGCACCTAGGTGAACCATAACCCTAATTCTTTCATCTGATCGAATACAACTCCGCCATCAAAGTTATACTCTTTAAACCTCTTCCCCAATACAAGCCCTCTTCCTCTTATTTCCAAATTTATTTCAATATCTCTAAAGATCAAGTCATTTTTTCCTATTTTTTGGATTTTGGAAAAATTTATGATTTACACTATTTGATAGTGAATCAATGACGAATACATGATTGGTAAATGTCTGTGACTAGGGATGACTTTGGTTTCATATATCATTTGTAACTAAACATACGACATAATACCACTAATATGGTGATTCCACCTAAGAATGGTGGAACTTTCCTAGGATCATGGGGCTTTCTCTAATTTTGTTCTATAGAGTTGGTAGTGTTGGTTTTTAATGTATTTTATTTTCTTATGGATTTATAGTGATTATGTATTGGTTTCTTTTGGTTATGAATTTCGGGTGAGTTATTCTTAGGTTCTTCTTAGAGATCATTGTATTCATAAAGTGTGCCTAATTTTTTTGTAGGTGGTGTCGACTCACTAAGTGACTATTTGTTAATTTATTTATGATGCCAAAATTCGGTTTTTTAATAATGAATCCTATTTATATTTTAATGATATAAATGAGTGGTTTTTAAATATATGTTTATATAATTGGAAAAAGTTTTTTAAGTGGTTTATTTGGAACTGTACAAAGACAGATCCCATTTTTATTATATTCTAAAATCTCATTAAACATATTTATACTTAGTGAATCCTTTATATGTTTGGATCCATGTTTGAGAATTACCACTAATATCCCATAACTTAATACCATTTTTAGATTGTGTATATCTCATTATATTTTTTAATTAGTTCACTTATTCCATCATTAATGTATTCCAGGGATGTCTTAGAAATCTAATAGCCACTTGAATGTTTTTCCTTACTTAAATAATGTAATGTATTCCCAGAATAGTCAATTAATTTTTACATTCTAGTAAACCATGTTGATAACCTTCATGATTATATGATCTCATAGGTGGGTGTGGTGAATATGGATATAATTTTAAACATATGTATTGAATTTTGTTTTCATCTTCCTGGGTTGAAAATTCTGCAGTTGGGTTTTTTTTAACGCGATATACAATAATGTTTTAAACCCCTTCTATATATGCCTAATGGTTGTTTAGTAGTGGATTAAAACACCACTATTTAAGGTCAATATTTGTTTACCATTTTTTGTTTTAGAAGTTTTATTCCATGAAACAAAATGGTGAGGATATAATGGTAGTTCAAACCACTACTATATCCTTTCTAATTTTTGGCAGGTTAAACCGTCTCTAAAACCAAAAGTGCCACTAAAAAACAGTCTGTGACGATTCCCCGAAGTTTCTGCTAAATTTATAGAACTAACCCCCCACCCCCTAAACACCCCGACCCCCTGGAAAGCCCCTACACCCCCATGGACAGCCCGCCCACCCCCTTGGACAGCCCGTGCCCCCCTGGACAGCCCCCCACCCATGTTGACAGCCCACCCACCCCACCCCCGGGCACCCGCCCACCGCCCCCCGGACACCCCCATCCCCCCGGACGCCCCACCCCCTGGAAAGCCCCCCCACCCCTTGAAACCCCCGACCCCACTAGACAGTGCCACCACCCCCATGGACAGCCCGACCAGCCCCCGTGGATACCACGCCCACCCCCTGGACAGCCCGCCCACCCCCTGGACACCCCAGACCCCCTGGATAGCCCCGCCACCCCCATGGGAAGCCCACCCACCCCTTGGACACCCCGTACCCCCCGGACAGCCCCACCCACCATCTGGACACCCCGCTCACCTCCTTGGACTGCTCTCCCACCCCCTGGACTCCCCCTACCCCCTTGGACAGCCTAAACACCCCCGCGGAAAGCCCGCCCACATGGACACCCCGACCCCCTTAGACAGCCCCCACCCCTGGACAACTCCGACCCCCTGGACGACCCCACCACCCCCTAGACACCCCAAACCCCCCTGGACACCCCACACCCCCCTGGACAGTCCCTCCACTAACCTGATCCTCATCCTACTCCTCATCCTGATCTCCCTGAAGAAGTTAAAGTATAAAACTCATGTACTCCCAACAAGACCCTTAAGGATTATGTGTTCCTTGATCCACTTCCATTATCTTTCTGGGAAATCCTTGAATATAGACACTAGAAATTCTGTATCTTATTTTCTTATATACACTGTATTTTTTTTGTATTTATTAATATGATTCTCATATAAAGTAATGTGCATGTTATGATTTTCTATAAAGTAATCAATTTTCATTTACCTAAATATTTTTTTTACTAAACTTCAATATTATTGAATTGCTTTGAAATGACTTACTGCAATTTGTTTTATAGAATGGATAGAAGTTGAATGTATGAAACTGATCAGATTTCAACCAATTTTCAAAATAATTTGAACAACTTTCTAGATTTTTCATTTGACAAGGCTTCGGATAATGGTCACATACACTGACCATTTTTTAATTGTGCTGGAAGATCTTGGTTGAGTCATGAAGCAGGTAGCTATCATATAACCAAATATGGTTTCCAAACAAACTATTATGTGTGGTATCACAATGGAGAGAAAATAGAATCTCAAAATGTTGATGATCCAAATGATAAGACTAAATTAGAGAGCTTGATATATGAACGGTTTCCATTTATTCGGCATCATGAGAAAGAAAGGATGTCCATCCAATAAGATTTCGATACAAGAACACATGATGCGTCCAATGAAAATGATGATGTTTATAGAGTGAAAAAATTTAATGATGCTGCGACTACTCCAGTATATCGGTAATGTGGTAAAATGAAAAAGTTGTAATTTTTAATCCGATTGTTTCAAGGGAACACTATGTATGGGATTTAAAATACTGAAATTGATTACATTCTTACCTTCATGAAGGACTTACTTCAAGATGATGTAAATATTCCTTCAAACCACTATATGGCATGGAAGTTAGTTGATTAACTTGGATTATAAAAAAAAATTAATGCTTGCCTGAATAATTGCAGCTTATTTTGGGAGGAAACTGCTGAAAGAAATGATTGAATCAAATGTGGAACCTCTTTATAGAAGCCAAAATATGATGGAACACCATCTCGTGTGCCACAAAAAGTAATGTGGCACTTTTCATTGATCCCCATATTACAGAACCTTTTCATGTCTGATGAAATATCCATAAAAATGCGATGGCATGACATAGAGAGAAAAAAGAATAATGGAGAGTTGGTTCACCCTGCAGATGGATTTTTAGGGTAGAGATATGATGCTCGATGTCCTAAATTTTTAGCTGACGTGCATAATGTGAGACTGGGTCTTTCATGTGACAATTTTAATCCATTTGGGAAGATGCTTACTTCGCACAACACATGGCCAGTTTTCATACACATTTATAACCTGCCCCCTTAGTTGTGTATGAAAAGGCCTTACACTTTCTTGAGTATACTAATATCTGGCCCTTATGATCCTGGAAATGATATAGATATATACATGAAAACTTTAATAAAAGGGTTGAATCTTCTTTGGTATGTGGGTGTGCCCACATACAATGCATGTTTGAAAGACATATTTCAGATGCGTGCTGCGCTTATGTGGATGATCAATGATTTTTCTGCTTATGTAATGATGTCTGGATGAAGCACAAAAGGAAAATTGTCATGTCCTATTTTTATTAAGAATACTTGATTGAGAAGACCGAAATATCATCATAGTTTTAGTTTTATGGGACATCGATGATTCTTTCCAATGAACCATCCATATAGAAACAATCGTTGAAGATTTGACAAGACCATGGAGAATGACGATCCACCTCAGCGTATGTCTGGAACTGATGTCCTTAATGAATTGAAATATTTTAGTTATTTATTTGGTAAGGGTGTAATGAAATCTAGAAAGAGGAAAAATGTTTCCAATGATACCTGTTACAATTGGAAGAAGAAGAGTATATTCTTCGAGTTGTCATATAGGTCAACAACTTGTTACTTCATTTCTTAGATGTAATGCACATTGAAAAGAATATATGCAAAATGTTGATCTAGATTGTTCTAAATGTCAAGGGGAATACAAAAGATGATTTACAATCTCTGAGTGACTTGGTAGATTGGGGGATTAGACCAAAATTGTATCCTGTCTGTATTAGTGAAAATAAATGGAAAGTTCCAGGTTCTTCTTATATGATGACACCTGCTGAAAAAAATAAATTTCTGGAAGTGTTAGAGAAAATTAATTTTCCTGATGTCTATTCAAAAAATATATCAAAACGGGTCAACATAAAATAGTTGATGTTGAAATCTTTGAAGACTCATGATTATCACGTCCTTTTGCATGAGTTGATTCCAATAGAAATCTATCATCTCTTGACCAATAATGTTAAAGTCTCAGTTATTCAGTTGTGCTATTTTTTTAGAGATCTTTGTTCTAAGAGGTTTTCCAAATCCTTCTTGAAAAAACTGGTGGTAGAGACACAATTAATTTTGTGTGAGTTAGAGAAAATATTCCCTCCATCATTTTTACATGCATGTTGCGTCTGACTTTCCATCTTCTGACCGAAATACTTCTTGGAGGACCCATTGATTTTCGTTAGATGTATCCAACTGAAAGAAACATGTGCACATTTAAATCATATGTTCGGAACATGAATTATCCCAAAGGGTCTATTGTGAACAGTTACTTGGCTCAAGAATGTATGGATTTCTGCTCAATGTATTTGTCTGATCTTACTATGAGAATAAATAGACCAATGTGAAATGAAGAAGAAAAGTATGGGCAAATTGAACCTAGTTTTCCATCACTTCCTCAAATAGGAGGAATTCTGGGATCATATACATTGACAACATTAATCCATGAAGAGTGAGAGATGGCACATTGCACAGTGTTGTTCAATTGTGATTTGTTTAATGAGTATATCAAGTAAGTAAATTGTACATGTATCTCTTATCTTATATCTTGTAATTTTAAGTATTTGTTAAAATATTATTATTTTTATCTATAGGGAACATAATGAATTGATATATAGAAAGAATAATTCTTTATCTTTAAGAAGGAAAGCGACTTTGAAAGGGTCACAGAGTTGGAAGTGCAAGTTCAAACGAGGGAAAAAGAATTTATGAAACTGATGAAAGCATTATATCATCACTTCCACCATAGGCCATCGTGGCTTGTCAGACATTTATGTCATCAATGGGTGCATTATCCAATGTAACAGGCAGAAGCTCTAGTGGAGGTTGAGATGATGACATTCCGGGTGATGACGAGGATGCTGAAGAGGATGAGGGAAAGGATGAGGATGAGGAAGTGGGCGAGGATGGGGCCGAGGGTGAGGTTGGTGATGAGGATGAGGATGAGGCCGACGATGAGCATGGGGATGATGACGAGGATGATGACGAGGACATAGATGGTGGAGAGGATGAGGCTGATGATGACAGTGGTGATGGTGATGGTGATCAGGGGAAGATTGATCCATTACATTTTTTGAATTCTGTATAACTCTTTATTTTTGAACATGGTTTTCCACTCTGGTATGGATATTTTTGAAATTAGTATAACTCTTTATTTTCGACCAAATATGGAAGCCTAATGATGTTATAATGGTTTGGAGGTGAGTGTTTATATATGAGATTTTATGGGTTATTGTGAGGAGTTTCTTTCCCTTCAATTGATTGGTTCATAAAACATAAGTTGGTTTTGTATTCTATTGTGGGTGTGTGTAACATAAAATTCAAAGTAGGTGGTTCCATTTCTATCCTATGATAATGAAACTAATTGTTTTGATTTGAAAATTGATTTATAAATTGAATAATGCCATTGGAATGTTTTTTGTATGTGTTGAAAAAGTGTTTTGAAATAAAAATTGGTTTTCCTTGGATTTTGATAAATGTATTATAAATGGTTTTGAATGGGTTTCAAGGCATTGAAATGGGTTTGTGAAAAAGAGAACATGGGTTACATTGGGTACTTAGGTGAAAGGTTTATCTTAAAGAAATCATCTATTTCATTATGGTTATCAAGGAGGTTTGACTTCGGTGTTACCCCTATATTCTAGGTCTATTATTCTTGGGGACTGATATTGACATTTTGGGGAGATTACTCTTGGGGTTTTCCCCTGCTTCATAGAATCTAAATGCGTTTGGTTTGTTTTCCGTATGTCAGTTGTTGTTTTTACTTAAACTGTTGCCTATTTCAAAGAAAAGTGAGACACTTTGAGTGGTTCCGGACACACCGTGCCTCAGATTGAGGCATGGTTGACTCGTACACGTTCCTGGTGCTGACGAGGATGCTGAAGAGGAAGAGGGCGAGGATGGGGATGAGGATTAGGGTGAGGATGGGGCTGAGGGTGAGGAAGGGGCCGAAGGAGAGGATGGGGCTGAGGACAAGGATGAGGCCGACGATGAGCATGGGGACGATGATGAGGACGACGACAAGGACAGAGATGGTGGCGAGGATAAGGCCAATGATGACAGTGGTGATGGTGATGGTGATCAGGGGCATATTGATCCATTACATTTCTGAATTTTGTATAACTCGTTATTTTTGAACCTGGTTTTCCACTCTGGGGTTTTCCTCTGCTTCATAGGGATATTGTTATGAGATCTGTTTTTTACACTTGATTCTTATTGTATGATTAGTCTACTACCTAGACCTTTAGTATTCCTTGGTACTGTGATACCCATTTTTCTATTTTGTGTTACTTAGATTTCTTAGTTTTTCATGTATTTCATGTTTATGAATGTGGAAAATGATATGGAAAATGTGCTTTGAAGTAGAAGGATTTTGAGCGAAATTGATATGCTATTATCTCTAATGAAATTACAATTCCATGGTTATTTTATTCACACCATGACCAGAGTGTCTCTCTTTTGTTTCAAAAGGACATCATTTTAAGTGAATACAACAACTGACATACGGAAAACCGACCAATAGCATTCGGATTTGAATGCGATTTTTGGATAACGATCCATGGGTCATATGTAATGTATATGAGTCAACCCCGCCACAATCTGAAGTCTGGTGTGGCCGGTACCACTCAAAGGGTCTTTCTTCTGTTTAAAATGGATTCACTTTTAAGTAAAAAATTGACATATGGAAAACCAACCAAAGGGATTCAAATTCTGTTGAAACTTTAGGAAAAATATACATGGGTCATATATGACGTGTATGAGTCAACCTCGCCTCAATCCGAGGCATGATGTGGCTGGTATCACTCGAAGTGTCTCACTTTTATTTGAAATGGACATTATTTTAAGTGAAAAAAACAACTGACATATGAAAAACTAACCAAATGCATTCGGATTCTGTTGAGACATTAGGAAAAAAATCCATGGGTCATATGTGATGTGTACGAGTCAACCCCGTCTCAATCTGAGGGCCGGTGTGGCTGGTACCACTCAAAGTGTCTTTCATTTGTTTAAAATGGATGCGCTTTTAAGTAAAAAAAACAACATATGGAAAACTAACCAAACACATTTGGATTGTGTTGATAATTTAGGAAAACGATCCATGGGTCATTTGTGACATGTACGAGTCAACCCCACCTCAATCTGAGGCACGATGTGGCCGGAACCACTCAAAGTGTCTCACTTTTCTTTGAAATGAACAACAGTTTAAGTAAAAACAACAACTGACATACGAAAAAAAACCAAACGCATTCAGATTCTATTGATACTTTAGGAAAAGTATCCATGGGTCATTTTTCAAGTGTACGAGTTAACCCCACCTCAATATGAGGCACGATGTGGCCGATACCACTCAAACTGTGTTTCTTTTGTGTAAAATGGATACACTTTTAAGTAAAAACAACCGACATATAGAAAACCAACCAAACACATTCGGATTGTGTTGATACTTTAGGAAAATGATCCATGGGTCATTTGTGACGTGTATGAGTCAAACCTGCCTCAATCTGAGGCATGGTGTGGCCGACACCACTCAAAGTGTCTCTCTTTTGTTTCAAAACGACATCATTTTAAGTGAATGAAACAACTGACATACGGATAACTGACCAAACACATTCGGATTCTATTGAAACTTTAGGTTAACAATTCATGGGTCATATGTGATGTGTAAGAGTCAACCCCACCTCAATTAGAGAGCTTGTGTGGCCGGAACAACCCAAAGTGTTTCTCTTTTGTTTGAAATGGACAAGATGTTAAGTGAAAACAACAACTCACATACTTAAAATCGACCAAATGCATTTGGATTGTTTTTATATTTCAGGAAAACGATCCATGGATCATTTGTGACGTGTACGAGTCATCCCCTCCTCAATCTGAGGTCTGGTGTGGCCGGTACCAATCATAGTGTCTTTCTTTTGTTTAAAATGGATACGCTTTTAAGTAAAAACAACAACAGGCATACTTAAAACTGACCAAAGGCATTTGAATTCTGTTGAAACTTTAGGACAACGATCCATGGGTCATTGTTGACGTTTAAGAGTCAACCTTGCCTCAATATGAGGTGCGTTGTGGCCAGTATCACTCGAAGTGTCTCACTTTTATTTGAAATGGACAAGATTTTAAGTGAAAACAACAATGACATATGGAAAATCGACCAAACACATTCGGATTCTGTTGAGACTTTAGGAAAACGATCCACGGGACATATATAACGTGTACGAGTCAACCCAACCTCAATATGAGGGCCGGTGTGGCTGGTACCACTCAAAGTGTCTTTCTTTTGTTTAAAATGGATGCACTTTTAAGTAAAAAAACGACATATGAAAAACCAACCAAACTCATTAAGATTGTGTTGATACTTTAGGAAAACTATACATGGGTCATTTTTGATGCGTAAGAGTCAACCCCGACTCAATCCGAGGTGCGGTGTTTCCGACACCACAAAAAGTGTCCCTCTTTTGTTTAAAATGGACAACAGTTTAAGTAAAAACAACAACTGACATACGGAAAATAGACCAAATGCATTCGGATTCTATTGATACTTTAAGAAAAGTATCCATGGGTCATTTGTGATGTTTACGAGTCAACCCCGCCTAAATCTAAGGCATGGTGTGACCGACACCACTCAAACTGTCTTTCTTATGTTTAAAATGGATACAATTTTAAGTAAAAACAACCAGCATATAGAAAACCATGCAAACAAATTCGTATTGTGTTGATAATTTAGGAAATGATACATGGGTCATTTGTGACATGTACGAGTAAACCTTGCTTCAATCTGAGGTGTAGTGTGGCCAGCACCACTCAAAGTGTCTATCTTTTGTTTCAAAAGGACATCATTTTAAGTTAATACAACAACTGACATACAAAAAACTGAGCAAAAACATTTGGATTATGTTAAAACTTTATGTTAATGATTCATGGGTCATATGTAATGTGTAAGAGTCAACCCAATATCAATCCGAGATCCGGTGTGGCCGGAAACACTCAAAGTGTTCCTCTTTTGTTTGAAATGGACAAGATTTTAATTGAAAACAACAGCTGACATACTTAAAACTGACCAAACACATTTGGATTGTTTTGATATTTTAGTAAAATGATCCATGGGTAATTTGTGATGTGAATGAGTCATCCTCGCCTCAATCTAAGGGCTGTTGTGGCCGACACCACTCAAATTGTCTTTCTTTTGTTTAAAATGGATACGCTTTTAAGTAAAAACAACAACTGGCATACTTAAAACTGAACAAACGCATTTGGATTGTTTTTATATTTTAGGAAAACGATACATGGGTCATTTTTGATGTGTACGAGTCAACCTCGCCTCAATAAGAGGCACGGTGTGGCCAGCACCACTCAAAGTGTCTCACTTTTCTTTGAAATGGACAGGATTTTAAGTGAAAACAACAACTGACATACGGAAAACTGAACAAACGCATTCAGATTCTACTGAAACTTTAGTAAAATGATCCATGGGTTATATGTGACGTGTAGGAGTCAACACTGCCTCAATATGAATGTCAGTGTGGCCGGTACCACTCAAAGTGTCGTTCTTTTGTTTAAAATGTATACGCTTTTAAGTAAAAACAAACGACATATGGAAAACCAACCAAATGAATTCATATTGTGTTTATACTTTAGGAAAAAGATCCATGGGTCATTTTGGATGTGTTAGAGTCAACCTTGCCTCAATCCGAGGCACTGGGTTGCCGACACCACTCAAAAAGTCTCTCTTTTGTTTAAAATGGACATCATTTTAAGTGAAAACAACAACTGACATACGGAAAACCGACCAAATGCATTAAAATTCTATTAAAACAATAGTAAAAAGATCCATGTGTAATTCATGACGTGTAAAAGTCAACCCTGCCTCAATCCGAGGTGCGGTGTGGCCAGAACCACTCAAAGTGTCTCACTTTTCATTGAAATGGACAATAGTTTAAGTAAAAACAGCAACTGACATACGGAAAACTGACCAAACACATTCAGATTATGTTGATACATTAACACAAGGATCTATGGGTTATTTATGATGTGTAAGAGTCAACCCCACCTCAATCCAAGGCATGGTGTGGCTGGTACTACTCAAACTATCTTTCTTTTGTTTAAAATGGATACACTTTTATGTAAAAACAACCAGCATACGAGAAACCAACCAAACGCATTCGGATTGTGTTGATACTTTCGGAAAATGATCCATGGGTCATTTTTGACATGTAAGAGTCATCCCCGCCTCAATTAGAGGTGCGGTGTGGATGACACCACTTAAAGTCTCTCTTTTGTTTCAAAATGACATCATTTTAAGTGAATAGAACTAAAATTTACACTCATCAACGATAGTCGCAAAATCTTTTTCATGATTTGGGTCGTTTCACTCCTGGGGTCATAAGTGGCAAGACTCCTAAGAAAATACCTTTCACCATATATTATAAAAAATACAAGTTTAATGCAAAATTCATCACAAATCATTACATACCCAAATCTAGGATCAGAAAAAATGGGATTTGAGCCAATTTCAAACTCTTATTCAACTCTAATAGGTATTTCTCAGACTATTCTACCTATTAGAATTTGATGGGGAGGTTGGGGAGGCTGTGCTGGTTGGGGGGTTGTGTAGGGGTGAGGTGAATTACTACGGGATGATTGTTGTCATATGAATATTGTAATACGGAATTGTAGTACATGACATGGTTGGAAGAGTTTGATGGTTTTATGTGTTTTTTGTGCTATGTTAGGTGTTTTTTATACTATTTTAAGTCTATGTGGTTTTTGTGATATTTTTTATGCAGGTGCATAGTGGAGGGGATACTGGAGGGTTTCTTTGTACCAGTTCTGAAAAAACACAATACCAACGGTTTTAAACCGTTGGTATAAGAGTTCTGAAATTTTGGAATTCAGGAAAAACACAATACCAACGGTTTAGAACCGTTGGTATAAGAGTTCTGGAAAAACAAAATACCAATGGTTTTCAACTGGTGGTATAACAATTCTCAAAAAACACAATATCAACAGTTCTAAACTGTATGTATACAATGATAGAAATTAAAAAAAACATTATATACCAACGATTTATGAAAACCGTTGGTAAAAATATTATGCAAACATATACCAATGGTTATCTTGCAACCGTTGGTATATTAGTAAATACAGTGGGATATACCAATAGTTTATATCAAACCATTTATATAGGGCTTTCCTCACAGCTTACTACCCTATGGTTTGGAAAACCATTGGAATAGGCTATACCAACAGTTTTGTAGCCTATACCAACGGTTCAGAACCGTTGGTAAAACCTTCTTTTCTAGTAGTGTACTATTTTATTTCCTCTACATTCCCACAAAATATAACCTACTAACAACATCAACCTCATTATCCCACCATATAAAAAACTACTAATCACTTGCACCATCACATCTCTCACTACCAATTTTTTTTTCATAATATAAAAATTAATCCACAATATGAAGAAAAAAAACCATTTCCAAGACCATTCTAATTCAATTACAAGGTAATGCAGAAAAAAATTCACATAAAAAATTATATATTTTTATTGTTTTTTATTTTATTTAATTATTTAATATGGTTAGAATATGATTTAACTTATGAAAATAAAATTTAAATTTCATCAACATGATCAGTACAACAAGAAATAAGAAACACATAGACAATAATAAAGAAATAATGTAATATTCACTTCCCTTAGAATTTAAATTTAATTAATTATATTTAGTTAATACAATTTCATATATTCACCTAAATAAAACCAAAATATTGATAATTATATAATATAATAAATAATAAATAGGGATATTCTAAATCACTCATGACAAATTACTATCAATCACAACACTAATAAGAGAAGGAATGAAATTTAGAAATCCAAAAAATAGAAATTATTCTTCACTAAAATCATATCCATAATGCATTATTCAAAAAACATTTATCTTAACACCATAAGAATTACCCCGGAACCTCAATATGATATAAACAACAAGGTGAAGGAGAAAAAGAAAAACACTAAGGAATAATTTCCTCAAACAATATGAATTGAACATTTTGTAAAGGAAAAAATGAAATTGAAAAGGAAGTATGTTATATGCTTTCTAAAAAATCACTACGGTTTACAATATATAAGAAAGAAATGAAATTGAACTAAATTTGAGAAACCACTTGAATTTATAATTAAAAATAAAAACTCACGAATCATGAGTTAATAATCTCTATTATATGAAAATGGCTGTCAGTTAACCGAATCAATGAATACCATTGTTTAATCCCCATAATCTCCCCCATATAAATAGTGACTAATGTCTATTCTATACTAATAAAATGAAAGTAAATTATTGTGTAATTATTTTTATAATACATCAATTGATGGAATACCAATTTTCAAAGCACAATCCTTGACCTCCTCTAATATCATAACCAAATGTTTACTTAGATTAGAAATATCTCAAAATATATCATGCTAAAATGATAAACACCATGAGATTATAAATTATCCCAAAACATCCAATTAAAGTACTAAAATATCATCACAAAAAGAATTATTGTATAATATAACTCATCCATCATAACTAAATAAACAAAGTGAAATAGTCTATACCTAATAGCCATATAAAACACGTTTTTACCCACACTAATCATTAATACATCACAAAAAAATTCAACCTTTTTTTGTCTGATTTATATTCCCACAAAAATACCTGTTCAACTTAACTTCTCTTCCCTAATTTTCGTCAAACATTTGTTCCAACTCCTTTAAAACATAAAAAACATTAATTAGCTATGGAAATATGATCCTATACATTCATAATACATTTTGATATGAGTGGAGTAATCTTGGAACAATAAAAAAATTTAAAGAAATAAATAAATGAAGAAAAAAGAAAGAAATATAAAAAGATTAAGAAATAAGAAAAAATTGGTGAATATAAAGTATCATACAAGATAAAGTCACTAAATTGATAAGTGGGGAATAATGTTATCCTAAAATTAATAGTATTAAAATAAATCTACATAAATATAAAATTTTAAAAACTATAGGTTTTGTTTGAATGTGGATTTACTAATGAATCAATATTATTTTAATCACATATTAGATATTTAGTTTTCTTATAAATAGTTAAAATATATGGAATAGTATTATTAGGTTTTGAAAAATATAAAGAAAAATTAAGGAAATAAAATAAAATAAAAATTTCATTTTAAAATTGTAGTGAACCTTTAGTGATTTGCTAAATCCATTCCTTCATTGTTATTATTGATGATTATAAATGTTTTATTATCACCTACTAAGGCTACTAAATATAATCCATTGAGCCACCCGTTACTGTTTCTCACTTGTTAAAATAAAATTATTAAGATCCTTGATTACAAATCCCCTAGTATCCTTATGTTTGTACTTGTCTAGATCAGTCACCAATCACTAAGTGATCCATTAACGTAATGGATCCTATTACTTGAAATATATAATAAAAAGATATATCCATTATATAGTGGGATAATAAGTTTTTAAAATAAAAAATGACCAAAATAATGCACCACTCCCTCCATGTTCATAAATATCCATCATATAATAGATTATCATCGAAGAGGAAAAATTTAAGTACCAGTTAGGGAAGAAAAATTAAATGAGTTAATAAATATAAAAAATGAAAAATTATATTTTATCTTTCAACCCAATTAATTCACATTTCTCAAAATGAAAATAAGGTATTTTAAATAGCATGAAATTAAGAAATAAAGATATAGTACTTCAGCCTTAGATATAAAACCAATATTTATTCTTCCATAGAAGGAAGTGGAAATAGGCAAAGAACATAGTTTATAAAATAAAATGTATGAAAATAACACTAAACAAATCCTTTGTACGGGAACTAATACAATTTTAAACCTATTTATATAATTTTATCCCTCTATATCATCATCTTCCAACCTTTTTCCTTACAAAATGGATTTTTGTATCTCTAATTAAACTGGGTGAGCCCACAATGGTCTCCTCTATATATTTTTTTTTATATTTACACAATTTGGTTAGGAAATCAAGAATATAATTTTTTTTCTACTTCAGCTACTATATGATTTCCCCATGGGAAGTTTCAGAAATCACCCAATGATTTCATTTCTTCATATACACATATAAATATAAGTATAACATAAGTAGTTATTTTTTTTATTTTTTATCAGGAAACTCATGTTCATTATTACGTTTCTTGTTTAATATATTATTTTTATCTATGTCATAGCTATCCATGACATTCTCACTTATAAAAATTTTAGACTAACTGTTATATAAAATTTACATTTGGCCATTTGATACTATACCATCTGATGATTCCTTTGATCAAACATACAAGAGATTGAGATTTCTAAAATCAATATTACATAACCATTAAATACCAGATTTAAATATTACATAAGAAAATAGTTATTTTATAACTTATAAAACCATTAGATTTCTTAAATATCATTTTTACATCTATATTTCACTCTTATGAAACATGAGTTTACTCTATTGTAAGAATTATTTTTTTAGTTTTTACTAACATAGACATCATAAATTAACTAACAATTAAAATACATGAATGAAAAACTTTCCATGGGTGTGAATATATATATTTACCTAGGTTCTTATAAATATAGTATAGTGGAAACCATTCATTGTCTCTAGAAAGGTTTGTGACACACCTATTTTGGGGTGGTATAAAATATTAATTAGATTTCTCTACGTATAGAACAGTGGTTGACCAGATTTTTCTCTTGTAATGTAATTTTTTTTCATCAATCACTCCCTACTCCTAAATGAATTTTTATATTTTTAGTGGTTTTATATTCCTAAAAACTAAATTAAGAAACATAGGTTTGATAATTTAATTTAGAATAAGAAACTTAAACACACAATGAAAATACAAATACAATGAATGAGGTTAGAAAGAAAAAACATGATCCTAGGGTTGATTACTCAGGTAACTTCCTTATACATTATTATTGTTTAAATTCTATTTAAAATTATATCCCATTATAAATGTACTGATATCCCTTACAATGAGTTTTAATCTTATAGTTCTTAGGTGGTCTCTTCTATACAAAAAATCTCATCAACTCAAATAGTAAATGTTGATGAACATTGTCCATATTATATGTGAGACCTTCAAAGAACCAATTTTATTATATGTCAATTCATCCATAAAAAACTCTAAATTTTTTCATATGAAATGGAATCTTTAGATAAGGGAGGTATTGATAAATTACTTTGGTATAAAATGAGTTAGATGATCATTTAAAGGAAAGGTGGATGATTACCTGACCAAACTATAATACTCCTCTCTCCCTAAAAAACAAAATAAAAACATTAATATTTCTAAAGAAATAATATCATAACACTGTGAAAACATTCACCAAGTCTAAGACTTAAGTTAGTCACATAAAATTATGAGTGTGAGGGATAATAGTGAATAGAGAGAGTGAGATAAAAATAAAATATATTGAGAGGGAAAGAGAGAGAGATAAAGAAACACTAGTAAAATGGAATATAGGATGAACAATATTTACTAAATAATGATATTAATGAATTTCAATCCAAGAGAAATGATTTAAAAATAGAAAAAACTAATCTTTAACTGGTTAATAACTCCAAAATCTAGGACCCTTCCACTCCAAATAATAGTAATACATATTTATAGAGTAAAGGGGAGGATTTAAATTTTTTAAAATTTATATTTTAAATTGTGTCAAAGTAAATACAAATGTTTTGTGCCATGTCATTGATGTTAGAAACAAATTAACTAATTATGTATACAACTAAATTCAATATTTTTTTGTGTCCTATGTATTTATTCAAAATTTCAATATAATGAAGAATATAGAATAGAAGTCATATTCCAAACATTAATGTGATATCAATATTGATGAATCTAGCCCAAAATTTAATTTAGGACCCAATGTCTCAATAAATCATTTTGATCCAAATCATGGTATTCAATGAGAATATGTATCCCATAATGTTTAAAATTAATTTTTTTAAAAATAAATTAGTATTTTATATACACAATATTTTAATTTAAAAATACTTGATTATAATTGAAATAGAAAAACTGGAATTTTATTGAAATTTACAAATTTATTCTCTAATTATAAATTTCTATTAAATCAACACTTAAAAATCAATGAGGGATAATTAGATAATTAAAATACAAGTTAAAGTTTATGAAAGTGTTATATTTTTTGATTCACCCCACACATTAACATTTCACTCTTAGGAAGTTAAAATAATTTAATTAACAAAACTTATTCTCCTTCCAAGGTACACACAAAAACTAGAGGGGAAGAAAAAATATATTCATATATTATTAAAAATATCACGAACCCTCTATATGTTCTACCCACCATAATGTATCCAAAAAATCATTCTAATTCATTAATATTAAATAGAATAAAATTTAGTTGAATTAAGATTTGAATTAGTGACACAATCATAAATTCCACCTCGTAAGATCATTACACCAAAGATAAATTTACCTATTTCTTAATACTACCCAAATAAAATTATTAAAAGTAAATTTACCCTTATAATTTTGGGTTTAATATTTACTTCACAAAATACCATTCCTTTTTTAAAATTAGGCACTACATAGTTTATTTTTGTTTTTTTATTTATTTCTATAAGCCATGGGATGTGATAGACACTAATTTAATATAAAAATTGAATTCTTTATTACTTAAAAAACAATGTTTAAATGTATTATAACATCATTTGGGATCTCAATTTCCTAATTTTATCCAATTTTAAAAGGACTTATATTACCATATTTTGGGTTTTCTCCTCGGGATGTTACTTTTAATAATAGAAATGTTACCGCAAATAGTGTTCAAAATTCCAATTACCTCATGTTATAATTTTGATTCAACTTAATTCTATTATTTTGAATCATTTTCCCAATTCCAAAATTTACATGTATATAATGGAAAAACATACTTAGAAATTCTATTGATTAAATAACTTCAAAATGAATTATATGATTAAAAAATTGCATGGTATTTTCCACTAGGGAGGACAATATTTAAATCTCAAATTCCCAAACTAAAAACACTCCAAAAAAACATGCTAACATAAAACTGTTAGTTCCCCTTCCCCAAAATTTTGTTTACTAATTCATTTTTTATTAAGAAATTATATCATCATCTTTTCATGAAAAAGTTTTTTATAGTAAAAATGATATGGTGTGATATAACCTGACTTATTGGAAGTGTAATCCTTTAGTTAATCTTACAGTTATTATCTAGTGAAAGCCAACATGTAAAATAAATTAATAAGACATAAAAAATGTATTTAATAAAAAATAACTTAAAATTAATATAAATGGAATGAAAAGGGTAAAAATTGTGGTTTGTACCCCCAAGTGGTTACTAGGGTTTTACTGTCCCTAGAAAAGAAGTTCCAATTGTCACACAGACTTTCATGGTGGGTGAGATTAATTTGACACAAACTACCACATATTATTACATTATTTTTTATTTATATTTAACTAATTTTATAGGAATCCTTGTATAGATCATTTTAGGTTCATCCACATTTTTGTAAGGTAAAATTTTTTTCGGTGTGGGCAGGAAAAGAATGGGTCCTCCTCCTTTTCTACCATTACTTGTGTGGATTTTTCTGCAACATCCGAGCCTTTTTTAGTGTGTGGTTAATTAAAATATTCAACAAGGTGAAATTAAGATAATAATTATATTTGAATAAAATTAAAATATTATGAATTCATATATGATTCTACATCATTAAAAACATATTTATAAGTTTTTTCTTTATACACAACCCCATAAACTCTATCTTCAAATTATAACTTAATATTATATTAAATGGTTAATTATTAATGTTACTCATCACTATCCACAAAAGGAATAGGTAGAGATTGTATTAAAGAAAAATTAGGATAATTAATTTTCATTGATAATAGTGAAAAATAAAAAATAAGACAATCTACTATTATGTCCACTCCCTTTAACTGACCAAATTCACATATCAATTATTATTCCTAGAAAACTAGGATTATTGTATAATTATATGAGAGATAAGAGGAGTGTACTTATACATACAAATATATTATATATTCATCAAATATAGGATGGATAAGTTATTTTTATACCTCGACCACTTCTTGATGGAACTCTAGAATGCAGTGTGAGAATTCATTGAGCTCCTAGGCTTAGGATTTTAGGTATGGTTCTTAGGGTCCTATTTCAAATCCAAGATGATATATCCGAATTTAATCTCCATATAAATATATTTATAAACTCCAATTACATTAACAACAAATAAATAAACAATCTATACCATTAGTGGGGGTGAGTAATTCTTTTATTTCATAAATTTTTAACATGAAAACAGTAAAATATTTAAAAAATTAAAAGTAATATCGAGTAATAGACTAACCTGGATCCCTATAAAAATGCCCAATTTTTAAACACCTATCATGTGGGGGTGGGTGAAAAATATTATTCAAATTTTCCCTCATTCAACATAGTGGTTGACCGGTTCCATATCTCATGGGCCTCTTTTAGTGTCAATCACTCACTAGTCCTAAAAAATGTATTTAATTTTGCAGTATTATATTTATGGTTACTAAATAATTTGATTGGGGTTTTAGATTTGAATTAATAATGGGTAACTAAAATTCTAATGAAATTAAAAAAATAATTAATGATGTTATAGAGAAAGAACATCTTCCTTGGGTTAGCTATCAAAGTCCCTTCATTTTCTATTATTATTATCTAAATTTTATTTGATAGTAGATTCCATTATACATGTACTCGTATCCCCTAAATTTAATGTGATTATTAGAATGAATATGATATATATTCATCACACCACACCTCAAATCATCTAATAATCATGGTTTAGGAACACACTCAATCTTATGTGTGACACCTTCCAGGATGTAGCTCCATCGTTTGTTATTTCATCCTTTGAACACACTTAAATTCATAAAATGGAGATTATTAAATAGTGAATGGAGGGATTCAGTATCTTCTAGGGAATATAATTTTTTCTATAATCATTTTTATGATATAAGTATGATCATTACACCAAACCTTAACACTTCTTTCTCCCTCACCACAAAACAGAAAAACATAATGATTTAAAATGGAGGAATTCAATAACACTATGGATGTATACTTAAAGGCCCAACCACAAGATAGTACTTAAACATCATGTGTTTGATATATCATAGTTAAGAGAGAGATAAAAAAATATAGAGAGAGATATATGAGATAGAGAAAGAACCACATTGAAAATAAGAGAGGATATAAATGTTTTTTATTAAATCATGTAGTGTAATAATTATAATGCAAGGTAAATGATAAAAAATAATAAAACCTAATATTAAAATTGAAAATAAATTCTTAATCCATATACCATACTATATAATAGTTTATAATACACATTTATTGAGTAAAGTGGAAGCTATATTTTCCAAATATTTAAAATGGAAAGATTAAAATCTTGTTGAATTAAATCCATTTTGATTTGTCACATTGATGACCATAAAAATTATAAAAAAAGATATTTACCTAGTTTAATGAAATATTTAGTTTGAATTTATATAACTTGTTACTAAATTTTATCCCAATACTAGTAATGTTACAAAAGTTATGGGATTAACATTGAAGTAATATCTAGATTGATGAATCCGGTCAAACATTGAATTCATGGCCCACAATTTCCATAAAAAAGTGTCATAAAACTCAACGAATTCAATGAAAATATTTATCCCAAAAGTTTTAAATTCATTAATAAAATAAAATTAATATTCAAAATATATAATATTTTATGATAAAATTACCAGAGTGTAATTTTAAGAGGAAAACTAAAATTTCTATGAAATTTACAAATTCAATCTCTACATACAAATTCCAATTAAATCAATACTTTAAAATCAATGTGGGGTAATTAAATAATTAAAATAAAAAATGAAATTTAGGAAAATATATTTTTTTATGTCCCCCCACACTTAAACAAACCACTCATAATAAATAAAAAGAACTGAATTAAATATATTTATTATAAGGCCTAGGTTAAAACACTAAATCTATAATGGAATAAAAATGATTAATATATTATTGAAAAGATTATGCCTCTTATATATATTATAACTACAATAAAATTTTATTTAAGAAAATTTACTAGTTCTAGGATTGTAAAAAAAATATTTTAGTGGAATTTATATTTTAATAAGTGGAATTTTCATAAATACCTCTTCCTAATATCCTTATACCAGAGCTCCATTTTAAACATACATGATACAATATGAATGAAATTGTTATAATTCAATCACATAATTCTTCATTTGGGCTCAATATTACCCTAAACTAAGTCTATTAATTTTTTAAAATTTGTCACTCAACATTTTTTAGGGTTTTATATTTTCTTTTTATAAGCCATGATATGAAATAAGAACATATTTAATATAAAAATGTATTACATTATTACTCCAAAAAATAGTTTTAAATGTATTATAACTACATGTGAGACAATATTTTTCCATTTTACTCATGTTTCAAAGAACATATTTGAATATATTTTGATCTGGTTTACTTATTTTTTCCTTTAAAAAAAGAGTTACCTAAGATAGGGTTCAAAATTTTAGTTCTCTCATGTTATTTTTTTATTCTACTAAATTATATTCAACTAAAATACTTTACCTATATTAAAAATTTCAATGGAGGTGGTTGAAAAACTAACTCAAATTCATATGAATATTTACAAATTCAAAATAACTGATACCCTAATAAATAGTGTGGTATTTTTTACTAGGATGGAAAATATTTAATGATAAAATTCCTAACCTAAAAACACTCTAAGAATAAAAATGTAAATAATAAACATATTGCTTCCACTCCACCATATTAATTATTTTAATACACCTTTTTGATTAAAAAATGATCTCACCAACTTTACATATATAATTTATTTAGGAAATAAACAAGATTAGGAGTAATAGAATCTATATTATTTGTGGAAATTTTTTTCAGTTAATCTCCTAGATACTTACCACTAAAAATATACAAGAAAAGAAATATAAAACTTATATTAAAATTATTGAAATAAAATTACAAAAAATAAAATAAAAAAGTAGGATAAATCATAGTTTGGACCCCCCATGTGGGTACTAGGGTTTTAATGACCCCAAAAAAGAAATTAGAGTTATCAACCAAAGTATGATAGTGGGTGCTATTGTTTTTGACATAATCCACCAAATATTATTCCTTTTATTGTGATTCATCTTGAACTACTTATTGAGGACTCTATGGATAGATAAATTTAGGTCTATAACTATTTCTCTAAGGTATATCTTCTGTAGTGGAGGTAGGAATAATAATGTGTCCTCTTTTTTTGACACAACTTGTGTTGGTTTTTATTCAACTTACATGGTTTTCATTGGGTGTTATACATTAAAAGATTCAAAAAGTGGAATTTCAGATAATAATTCTATTTGAATAAAATTTTGACAAAATAAATTCGGATATTATTCTCCAACATTAATATAATCTTTAAATTTTTTTTCTTCATAAAAATATTGATGAAACTCTATATCCCTAATTTATAGATTTTACTTCTCTTCAAATATGAATGATTAATGTTTAGTTTCACTATCCTGGGAAAGCAAAGGTAATGATTCTATAAATGGAAAATTTGGGCAGTGAGTTGGTTATATTAACAATATACAATAAAAATCAAGAGAATATAGTGTCAAGTACACACCCCTTAACTAATCATATTTGAGTTTTAGTTCATCCTATAAGGATTCTATGAGAATTTTAGAATAATGTGGGGGAGAATTTTATTTTCGTTCCACATCTAATTTAATGATTTATTAGTAAAATATATGAGGGGAATGTTCTTCATTTACCTTGACCACTTCTTTATGGAACTCTAGAATGTAGTGAAAATCTTAAATGAGCTCCTTGTATAAGACTTCTAAAAATGGTTCTCCAATGTCCACATTTATATTCAGGATGAGCTCTTGGAATGGTCTTTCTTTATAATTGTATTTTTAAACTCCCCTAACCAGCCTAATAAATAGGGAAATAATATCTTCCATTTGTGAGGGTGAGTAAAATTATCTTTATTAAAATTTAATTAAATTATGGTAAAATATTTATAAATTAAAATTAGACAATGAGTGAAAGAATGATTATATCCTCATAAATGGTTCCAAATTTCGACACACCAATCTATAGTGGAATAAAATAATATTTATATTTTTTTAGTGCAATATAGTGACTGACCGGGGTCATCTCTCTTGAGGTGTCTTTTTTGTCCATCACACAATTCTACTATTTGTTTTATTTTTATGTTAATAAAAAATAGATTTTTTTTGATAATTAAAAGAAAAATAGGGAAATTTATCACATAATGAAAATCAAGATCAAATGAGCGAGGTTACCAAGAAAGAAATTGGTCCTAGGGTTCGTTACTTGAGTACCTTTACTATCCATTATTATTATCCAAATTCTTATTGATAGTCCATCCAATCATATATAAACTATTATCCCTTATTTTTCATGTAAATATTATAATGCCTATGAGATCTCATCGGTACATGAAAACTCACCTCCTATTTTATTAAATGTTGACGAACACACTCCATTATTTGTGTGACACCATCCAAGATCCTACTTTATTGTATTTATTTCTATACCATGAAGACCTACAACTCCATAATATGAAGATATTTATTTAGATAAGGGAAGGAATTATTATTTGGTATGGAATAACATGAGTTTGGGAATCAAGCCAAGGAGAGGTGGATGTTCTCCACATAAAACCCCTCCACTCCACCCTCCCTCACCATTAACAGAATAAAAACATGAATATTTTAAAATAAATAATTTAAGATCAATGTGAGAAAAATCCAAATGGAAAATTATCAAGTTATTCAATCCCCATTATGAGTGTGAGAGTTCTTGATTGAGAGAGAGTGAAACACTTGGAAAATGAGAGGCAATATAAAATTTCAAATTAATTCATGTACTTTGGGAATTATAGGGTGAACAAAATGATTAAATAAAAAAAACAATCTAACATCCGAATGGTTAATAAATTACTATTATACGAACCATAACCTCTAAAGGTGGATAATATATATTTATATTGTGTAGGGGAGACTATGTTTATATATAATTTAAAATGGAAAGTTTAAATTGTGTGAATGAAAATATTTAATTTTTTTTATCATTTCATTGACCCTAAAAAAATAACTAGATCTTTATTTAGTTGAATGAAATATTCAATTTCAATGACTCTATGGGTTGTAAAAATTTCAACCAAATATTATCACAGATCTAATTATTTCTAACCAATCATTCAAGTGATATTCAAATTGATGAATCTAGTCCAACCTTGAATTTAGGGCCCATTATATATATGAAAAATGGGGATCTAAATCATGGTATTCAAAGAAAATATGTATCCAAACATAATTAAAATTTTATATAACATTTTCAAATTAATATTCATTATATAAAACATTTAAGAAACAAATACCATAATATAATTGAAAGGGAAATACTAGAGTGTCCATCAAATTTCAAAATTATTTCTATAATTAAAAATTCCAATTAAATTACTACATAAAGAAAATTTTGAAATCATTAAAATAAAAATTTAAGTTTTTGAAAATATTAGTTTTTAGGTTAAAAAATAAGATTGACACAATTTGTTTAAACAAGGGTTGGTTTCAGGTAGTTTGGTTTAGAAAACAACTAATAAGTGGATAAAAATATATTAAATGAAAGTGATAATTCTAGGGTTGGATTTATAATTATAATTATATCATAGTACTCAATAGTTTAATTCTTTACTTATTAATTTTGAAATGAATGAATCCATAATCTCTTCACCAGTCGTACTAGGCTGAAGAATATAAAAAATATTGATCTAATAGTAGTTAATTTTCAATATGCCCTTTGTTATGTGTATAAAAAATTACCAATGAAACAAAAATTATAGAACAATCATTAATCACCTAGGTTATTCTAATGTGGGTTTTGGTGTGCCCCTGAAATTCCATTTAATTTACTACTACAACACATGTGTCAACAATCACTAGAAACACAAGAATGAACATATCTCATTCCTTTGTGTATAATCTAAACTTGGGAGAGGGAGATTAATGATATTTTTACATAATAGTATCAAATTAGCATAAATTACACATAAAATAAAATTATATAAAAAATAATTAAAGTGCCTCTGAATATATAAATAAATTAACATAAGAGTATTTATGAATTAAGTATGAAAAACATGAATTATAATGGATTAAATAACCTTTATTAATCACCAATAGGTTTTCCCATTGATTTGAGTGATAAAATCAGTGCTGGAGGGAGGGAAAATGAAAATTAGTGAATATAATAAAATTATAAAATATATCATAGTAGCAACACGAACTGACTCCTCCTTCCCTTGGATTTTTCCTACCTCTTACATTATCTTATTTGGATAGTCAATCATTTGAGATCCTTAATCATTTTAATTTTTAAAATAATTACCCTTTCTAATGATATATGCTTGACTTAGATGGACATTACATTTCTTTTTCGAATACTTAATACATGACAAAAATAAGTTCCCAAAGACCATATATGTTTAGTGTCTTTGGAAAATTGGAACATAATCTTATAACGTGGTGAAATATCTTCAAAATCTCCCATAAAGATATTCTCCATTTGTTTTTATGACCTAAAATCCTTCCTTATATACTAGGAGAAAAAATATAAAATGGGGGAGATCAAATTCGTAGTAAGGTTAAACATTAAGAACATAAAACAAAACATAAACAAAAGAATGTAAAAACATGAACACAAATTTTAAATATCAAAATCATGAGTCATGAAAAAAATCTTGGAAGTTCATAAGGCATATACCTTAAAGGAACATTAACCATGATAAAATATCATTGGCATAAAATATAAAATTTTGGAAAACAAATAAGCTGATAATATGATTTCCATAATAGACAAGGAGTTGCTGACAATACCATTATAGTGTACAAAGTCCTTTATTGGACCGAGTTTACTTGTCATTTTAGATAGGTATTACTGAACCAGATTTACTTTTCGTTCTAGCCCTATATAACTAAAATGTATTTACATTCTGTTCCATCCATTTTTTTCTCATGATAAATAAACTTTTACCTAGTGCATTGAAAGAAGATATTGGTCCCACCCATATCATAGTGAAATAATTTATACATGTTTCAGAAAAACATAAATTATTCATTATAGAATAACACATGAAATAAAATAGGTTTCTTAAACATCATTTCATCATAATACATATAAAATAAATGGATTTCATAAAAATAATTCCATCATAAACACAATAAAATAAATTTAATAATGGATATAGTAACATAAACTTATGTTATCTTAGATGGAAAATAATTTTGATAAAACACTTGAACTTAATTCCTAATGAGAATATCCCTTCTCTCAGAGCTTCCTGATCATATCCAGCATATAGTTGAGGGCTACACCTTCTCAAATTATGAGGATAGTCTTATTTGGAAGGCAGCTCACAATGGGATCCTGGTCTCCAAAGCCTACTACAAGCATTGCTACTCATCCTCTGAATCCAACTTCTATTGGTTGAAACCTTTTGATAAATACTGGATTAAGCCTTCTAGGCTTAACTTGGTTTGGAGAATTGATCACAAGCGACTCCCGATGGAGGTTTTCCTGCAATATTTTGGTGTTCATCTTTTCTCTAGATGTCTCATATTCCATCAACATAGAGAAGACATCAATCATTTATTTTTGTCTTGCGACATGGCTTCTGTTATTTGGAATTTTGTTACTGACATGTTTGATTGTAGATGGTTAAATGCCGACTCTATTTGCTCTCTCCTCAAAAAATGTGTTGAGATGGATCTCTCATCGCAGATTAAAAACCTCTTCCTTTCCGCCATTGCAGAGCTGCTCCACATTATCTGGTATGACAGGAATGATATTATACACAATGGTGTCTCTCTTAATCTCAATGCAGGTCGATCGAGAATTCTGATTGCTATCAAGGACACATCCACTCTTCAGAAATCCCCTTGTGCTAACTCAGTTGGGGACTTTGGAATTATTCATTGGCTCGATATTAAAGGAATCTAAAATCATTCAAAGTGACTTTTTAAAGTGTTCTGGCAGGCCCCGATCCCTGGCTGGATAAAGATTAACGTAGATGGTGCCTCGAAAGGAAACCCTAGTCCCGCAGGCTGTTGAGCCATTTTCAGAGATTACCTTGGTCAGTTTCTTGGCTACTTTTTTGGTGGCTATGGTTCTGTCTCCGCCCCAGAAGCAGAAATGTTGGCAGTGATTCATGCAGTCAACTTTGTCTGATCGAAAGGTTGGGACAACATTTGGATTGAAAGTGACTCCACCACCATTATCCAAGCCATTTGGAATGGTGTGGTTCACCTTTCTTGGTCCCTTACCGCTCGATGGAAGAATTTCCTAATATCACTTCAAGAGATCAGGTACATTTTTACCCATAACTACAGAGAAGCTAACAAAGTGGCTGATGGGCTTGCTAACAAAGGAATTGACCAGGCCATTATGTGGAGTGATACTTTGTCGGTTGATCTTATTCCGTTTTATGAAAAAGTTTGTAAAAAAATTTCCTCCTTCAGAATTTTGTAATCTTCTTTTATTTTATTAATAATACATTGTGTCTTGGTCTTTGGAAAAGACATTGCCTTAAAAAAAAGGTGTCATGAAATAGTAAAATCGATTCATCTCATGTATGTTAGAAAATAACATTCTCATACTTTTTCCAGAAAAGTCAAAAAGTACCTCAAATCTAATAATGGAAGAAGATTAATTTCATACCATTTAATAAAAATGTAACAAATGGAAAATAAAATTTTAACAGTGGTAGAAGAAGAGAATTAACATTACATAATTTGTAAATATGGATGTTGATGATAAATATACCAAAGAAAATATTTACGAATAAACAATCTTTGATAAGAATGATACTTGCAAAGTTATCCATTAAATAATGTATAATGTGCATAATATGTGTCTCAAACTCCTATATAATGATTTATATAATGTTATTAACTTATTACTGAATCATGGTCATCATATATGGTCATATTCTCTTTTTTCTGTCTGCAACAATTCATTGTTACTTGTTAGTTGGGTTGTAACTGTTTTATGATCATATGCTTGTTTTGTAGAATAATTTCAAGTTCTAATTCTTAGTTATGAATTGTAAAATTATATTAACATAATAGATAACATATTTATTCATTATTTATATTTATATAATCATTATTTATTAGTTATCATGTAGAACGAATCACATCACATCGTGGAGACGGTATGCTGTACGTACACACGAGGGACGATATCATTCCCATAATTGTTGAATGGAATTGATTTGAATGGTTTAATATTTTTAAGAATAAATATAATTTATAATAATAATATATTGTTATTAAAACCATTTTATTCCAATCCACGTAAGGCTGTGGTGAAAAATTATTACACCATGGCGTGAAGACGGTAAGCTGCACGTACGCATGCGTGACGATTTTATCTTTCTTAGGATGGATAGAAAGATGAATAGGGTTGTTTTGTAATTATAATAACATATAAGCATATAAATTCTATTGGATTAATTATTCTATAATGAAAAACAATCATGAAGTAGAAGTATAAGTAGAAATAATTATGGAAGAATCGGTAGACGAGATTACCTCTTCTTTGACATGCTCTGTTTAGATCTCCACTTAATGAGACTAGAGTTGGTATTTTTAGAATACCAATTAATGTATAATGTAACTAGAGATGTTGATAAGAGAAATGGAAATGGATAGACTAAATTGAAGTCTTAACTAGTTGTGGATAAATGGGGGATGATGCCTTTTATAATTGAGGTGAGGGGCACTATTGGAAAACTAAAAAATATTAATTTATAATAAAATAAAACCCCATTTAAAAACCACCAAAATGCCCCAGTTTTGAATATGTGATGATATATAGTTGTAATAAAATCAAAAAATAAATTTTAGACAAGTTTCAATGACCATTAAATCCTTATATTTTCAATTTAACACTTAATTATTCTATATCATTTTAACTGGGGTAACAGATATTTCAATACTAAAAGGGTAAAATACTTACTTAATTGATGTTAATTAGAACATAAATAAATCATAAAGAACATATTTTAACATATAATAAGTATTATATATTTCTAAAAATGTTTTATGATTTTTATATACTTTAATAAATCATTATTTTGAAAAAATATCAATTGTGACAATTTTGACACTATTCATTTCATTGATTTTTAAAAATAGCATGAAAAGATATTATCCTTGAACCAATTTTTTTTTAATATCCCTTAGAGGTCAAGGGAATCTATAAAATTCATTGGAAAAATTAATTATCCGAAATTATAGTTATTTTAATATTATTAATAACATTTATTTGATATTTCCTTTAATAAAATAATTACTACATCAGTATTGTGTAATTATTTAATATATTTATATAATGAAAAAAAATTATAAATTAAATACTATTATGAATATAAATTAACTATATATCAAAATAATATATGTAGTCGAATTTATCCACATGAAAATCCAATATTAAAAATTTTGTACTTATTAAAGTATGAATGCGACAATTTTAACATTACTTTAAATAAAATAATATAATTGTCTTATTATATTCCATATGGATCCAAATAGTCTATAAATCAACCATTGGATTATTAGGGTTTATATATAATAGACCAATAATATTTGGTAAAGTGTTTTGTTCCTTTAATTGTTGTTATCAGTTTAATTAAAATTACATTATTGATTTTTTATCAATTAAATAATTTATGTTTCATCCATATATAAAACCATAAGGTAAATATTTCTTTCATAAAAATTTAAAATAAATTACCAAAATAAATATAAAAATTTTATATTTAAAAGACATATTAATAGTTGAATTTAGCTTATGTATAACAATATTTTTAAAAAAATATATTATCTAAAACATGAATGTGGCATCTATAAATTTTCATTAGATAAAATATTGTAAATACCATAATATCTTTAAAATGGCCCCTAAATGTCAAAAATAATTTTTTATCAAGGAAATATGTTTATTAAGTTAAAAATTACAATTTATATTTGTTGATAACACACATTTGTTTATATATGGAGACATAATAGATATTAAAGACAAAGAAACTGACACTTTGTGTCTTTCTTGATTTAAATATTATTTAAGTCATTTTGATGGAAAAATTTCCATTAAATGAAATAATTTATATCCTTACATGTTAATAGTAAAATTCCATTCATCAAATAAATTTTTTTCATTTTTTTGGTCATTTTATAGTCATTATAATTTTATTTTTAACATAAATTACCTAATTTTCTAATTACCGTGGTAATAAAATTTACCATAGTTACTATTAATATTTGTCCAAACTAAAAGGGAAATACTTACAAAATTTTAACCTCATTAATCCAAATTTGACATCAATTTTTCAAAATTCAATACATTGAAGTTATATAATTAAATTTAAAATAAAACCGTTAAAAAGTCACAAAAAACAATTTTTTGGAAAAAAATGCCTTCTTTTAAATGAGAAATATTTTTATAATGAATTCATGTATAAAATAATTTTAAAGAAGCATAATTGGAAAAAGTTTAACTAATTATAATTTAAAACGAATCCAAAACAAAATATTACTATTTAATGGCATTCAAATAAAAAAATCAGTATTTTCAGTATTCATAAAAAAAATGAAACTTATCAAAAAAATACAAAAATTTCAACCAAAGTAAATTTTTATATTTTTCAATAAATGAATAAATTTATTTTTTTAAATTAAATATAAAAAAGTTTCAAAAACTATATTTAAAATAGGTGCATCATCAAAACGTAGAAAACTGTATTCTTTGAGTAGTATTTGTTTTATCCGAAAAATGAAATTTGTTGTTATTTCATGTCTATAAAATACATAAGATTAATATTAATCATATATTAAATTAAAAATTTGGTTAATAATTTTCATAAAGGATAGTTTATATCCCATTAAATAATAATAATTTAAGAATATATCTTTGTTTAATGAAACTCAGTATTGCATACAATGCTAGCTATCGAGGAAGGTCTCTCTTTCGTGTAATGAAAGACAAGTCAGTGTTGCGTTAGTGAAAACTTCCTTTGGTGTTTCATAGTTTATTTACACATTGAAAAAATATATACGCCGTGTTTCATGAAATTAAATCAATCAAAAGAACTTGAAATTTTGTATAACACAAGCTAAGAATAGTGTTGCATGTTCTGCAAGCTAATACACTGTTCCATATAGCCCAAAATAATCTTAGTGTAGCATAAAACAGAAGACAACGAATAAATTAAAAATAATCTATTATATAAAATTTCAGGGTGTTACATTCTACCTCACTTAAAATTAATTTCAACCTCTAAATTCGTGGTGGTTAAAAATGGTTTATTATGTGAATGTTTCTTTAATGGAAACCCAAGTTGTTAAAAGGAATACTAAAACTTCATTTTAAAAAAGAAAGAGAGAAAAAATGGTTTCTCAAAATAACTCATCACAGAGTTACCACATAAGAGAACATTGGTGGGATGTGAAAACATAGATATAGAAGAAAAATCTAACCATTAAGTTCTGATGGATAGTTATAGAGAACAAGGATTGGAATGTTAGCTACTAGAAATCCATAAATCTATGATGATTTAAGGGGCCATTTGATTCATCAGATAAGAAGGTAATATGATAATTATTTTGGTTTCAAGAACCTTTTCCTATAGTTTATTAATTTTTTTTCATGAGGATAAATACTTAATTGATTTCAGTACACTCTCACTATTGGTCATTCCCTGAACAATTTCCACTTCATCTCTTATTTATTGAAATGAAGTTTAATTTTTCATTATTTAGGTGTTACCATATCATGGTATAGAATTATAGGTCATTCCATATGTCTCAACAATTAGTTTAGAAGATGTTATCTAATTTCCATAAGTCCACCTACATAGAGATAATAAATTAATCTAAAAAACTTCAAATAGAATATAACACAATCTATCCATAAATGGATAACATTAAAATCCTTCCTTAAATATAAAATATAAAACTTTAGAAATAGGTGAACTAAATCAACATAACATTTGTATCCCATATATCATTTGGAAGTTCCTGGTTGTCACATTCCAAACATGTGAATACCTTAATCATGTATTGTCTTGAAACATAATAATAACATGAATTATAATGGAACCTTAGTGATAACATTCATTCTGTCAAAATTAATTCTTTCCACACACCAGAAAATACAAAAAATTCTACATAATCAAACCCTGATATCACATTGTCATTTTATCATTCATGATCTCATTAATACTAAAAAATATCTCATTACCTACTTATCCCTTCATTTTGCGCATATAATGTGATTTCAAAAAATATTTCAATAAATTTTCATTGGTACCTATACCATATACATATAGAAAACCAGAATGGACCAATACATAGATATTCCAATATTCCACAATACTATAAAGGAGATTCAACAACACTATTTTGGAATCCCATTACATAAACACTTAATCATTCCACAACCTTGTTTTCAAACTCAACATAACCAATAATGATTTCATTTGACTTTCCTTTGTATTTTTCCTTATGAGTTTTCTAACATCAATCATCATTAACCCTTAGATTAGGGAATTGGGTAGCATAATTCCCCATTTCCTTTCACTTGTTTCATTTAAGTGTTTGTGGTACTTTCTCTGTAATATTTTATCTATTCACGTATTTAGAAACCATTTTTCAATTAATTTAGCACTCAACAGCTCCGTGAACTTCTTTTCCACACTTGAAAAATTTTCTAGTACCTTTAAGACAATCTCCACCATGATTCTTTCATCACATTGAGCATAAGGAAACATTAATATTCTTTTCCCCATTGTTTTGAGATATTCCCTTGAACTCCGTCTTTATTTTCTTTTCAAAACCATGAGATGGATATATAACAACAACTTCTAGTTTTACCTTGATATCAAAATTCCCAATCTCTTCATAGCTACTAAAGTCAATTATAGCTAATGCTCTTTAAAGGCTTGGTTTTACGCCACCAATTAATGATCACCTTTACTTTTAGTTTTGATGATAAAACCAGAAGCATACCTTTCAAGTGTTATAAAATATTCCTTGTATTTACCAATAGATTCATCATCCTTTTTCTTAATCCCAAGGAACTACTTTTACATATTTTTTAGAATAATAAGAGAGAAATACTTATTGAAAAATAAGTTATGGAACTCGTCCCATTCCATGTATTTAATTTCATCTTGCTGCTTTGTATTCTTAATTAGAGTCCACCACTCATTCGCTTGACCTTCTAAATGATAGATAGCCAAAACTAAATTTTTAATGTTCTGAAAAGTGAAGGATAGAAAATACCATTTTAATGGTACTAATACATTGTTCAATAACATGTAAATCAGAATACTCACTGAAATAAGGAAGACGTTTCCTCATGAAGGACTCAATAAAATTGCATTCCCTTCTCTTCTCATTTGGAAGTCCATAGTGATTCATAGCTTGTGCAAGTATAATAATAATTTTTTTCATTACCTATCCTATAAGATTTTGTTTTTACAATGGAAAATCATTGCATTTCCTAGTGCATTGATCATTAACATGTTTCCTTCAGGTTACAGCCATTGTCTAAAACCCAAAAAGAATAGCGTGGGAGGAAAAAACCATACTTGGAAAACAACATAATCAGGGGGTACTTTCAATGTCTAATATCCTAGGTTTAATCCTATGTTATTAATGATCATTAAAACAATTCTATGACCATAACCTACTGTTTTAATTACCCTTATTGACATCCCTAGACATACCTTAGAAATATATGTAGGGATGTAACTAAAGTTTTTTCATCCTAGTTTCCATAGTTGAATAAACCTTCAATTTGATACCAACTCTAATGACCTAAGATTGAGGTACATGGAAATTAAATTAATTTTTATGAATATGTAATACAAGAAAAAATAGATGCCAAAAGACCATATTAGTTTTGTGTATTTGGAAATATGGAACATAATATTCTAACTTGGTGAATGATATTCAAAATCTCCAATAAAGATATTCCCATTCATTTTCCTACCTAAAACATTTTTATATCTTAGGGATAAGAAAATATAAAAAAGGTGAGATAAAATTCTCATTATGGGTAAAAATTGGGATTATAAAACAAACTATAAATATAGTAATGTAAAAAACATGAACATAATGTTAAAATATCAAAATCTTGAGTCATGAAATTAATCTTCATAGTTCATAAGGCATAGATCACAAAGGAATGTTTTCCATGATAAAATAACATTGGAATAAAACATGGAATTGTAGAAAACAAATAAGATCATAATATTATTTCCATAGTATCAAATTAATTACTTCTAAGACCATTATAGTTGAAAAAGTCCTTTACTGAACTGGGTTTACTTGTCGTTCCAGCCATGTATTACTGAACCAGGTTTACTTACCATTCCAACACTGTATTATTGAACTGGATTTTCTTGTTGTTCTAGCCATGTCTATCTTATGAGATAAAAATCGTTACCCAATGCATTTCAGGGGTATATAGGTCCCACCCATCTCATAGTAAAATGATTCTTACATGTGCCGCAAAAACATAAATCATTCATTATAACATAACCCATCAAATAAAATGGGTTTATTAAACATCATTTCATTATAATCCATTTAAAATAAATGGATTTCATAAAAATAATTCCATCATAAAAAAATAAAATCAATGTAAAAATAGTGATATTAACATAACCCTATGTCATCTTAAAATGTAAAATAATTTAAATTAAACACTTGAACTTAATTTTTCAAGAAAATATCCATCCTTCTTTAAAAATGATTTCTTTTTCCAAAATTCCATGAAATTTTATAAGAAAAAAATTTATTTACAAATAAACTTGAAATTTCATAGAGCATTATTTATGTAAATAAGGTTTCATGAAACCGTAAAAACCTATTCATGTCGTATAAGTTAAAAAACATCCTTCTCGTACTTTTTCTAGAAAAATTAAACAGTACCTCCATTCAAAAAATGGAAAAAATATTTGTTTCATACCGTTTAATAAAAATTTACCAAAGGTTAAAAATTACTTTAAACAACTATATAATAATAGAAATAATATTACATAATTAGGAAAACATGGATGTGGATTATAAATATACCCTGATAAATATTTACGAATAAACAATCTCAGATAAAAATGAGATTCTCAAATTTATCCCTTAAATTAGGTATGATGATCTTCCTATATGTAGTAACCTCCTATAAAATGATTTAGATAATGTTATTAACTTATTCTAGAATATTGGTCATTATATATGGCCAGATTTATTTTATTTTTGTAAAAATTCATTGTTACTCGTTATTCTGGTTTTAACTACTTTATGATCGTATGCATATTTTATCAAGTGAGTTCTGGTTATCGTTATTAGTTCATAATTATAAATGAAAATAAGATAATAAAAACCGTATTTATTCATTAAGTACATTTATATAATCATGCTTGATTGGTTATCATGTAGAACTAATCACATCATATCATAGAGATAGTTGTCCTTATGTACATACGGGCGACAATATCATTCCCATAATTGTTGAATGATATTTATTTTCATGTTTTACTCTATTTAGGAAATAATATAATTTTAAAATAATCATATATAGTTGTTGAATTAATTTTTATACCCATCCAAGTAAGGTGGTAGTGAATAATAGATTACCCCACGATGTAGAGATGATAAACTGTATGCACGCATGCGTGGTGATTTTGACATTCAAAAGATGGATAAAAAGTTGAATATGGTTGTTTCATAATTATAATAAAATCTCATTATATAAGTTCTACAAGAGTTATAATTATACAATGAAACTAATCATGATGTATAATTATAAGTAGAAATAAATATGAAAGAACCGGTAGAGGAGATTACTTCTTTTTTGACGTGCTCTCTTTAGATCTCCTCTTAATGGAAATAGAGTTGCTGTTTTGAGAAGACTAGATCCTCTATAACATCACTAGTAAATTTGATAAGATAAATGGTTAGTTTGTGGATGAACGTGAAGGATTAAAGAGTTGCGGATAAATGTGGGTGGAGGTTCCCTTTTATAATTGAGGTGAGGGGAACTTTTGAATACCTCAAAAATATTAATTTATAAAAGAAGAAAACCCCACTTAAAAACCCAATAAATGTCCCAATTTCTAATATTAGATGAGATAGGATTTAATTATCATAAACCAATAAATTTTATACTATTTCATATATCCATTAAATCCTTATCATTTCAATTTAACACTTAGATATTCTATTTCATTTTATCTAGCTTAACAATTATTTCAATATTACGAGGGTAATATATTTACTTATATTATTTTAATTAAATCAATAATAAATAATTTATAACATTTTTGACCATATCTTAATTATTATATATTTTTAGAAATGTTTATCGATTTTTAAATAATTTAATATATCATTATTTGGAAAAAATATCCATTGTGTTAATTTTGACATTATTCATTTAAGGGATTGAAAAAAATATGAAGATAAGATGTTATCCTTGACCAAATATTTTTTTTCATATTCCTAATGGGTCAAGGGAATCTAGAGAATTAATTAAACAAATTAATTATCCCAAAATATATTTATTTTAATATTATTAAAAACATTTATTTGATATTTCCCTTAATAAAATAATTACTACAACAATATTTTGTAATTATTTAATATACATATTTGATAATGAAAATTAAAAATAAAATAAAATAATGAATATAAATTTAATATTTTTAGAATAATATATTTAGTCTACTTTAGCTTCTTGAATATCTAACATTTAAAATTTTATACTTATTAAAGCATGAATGTGACAATTTTAACATTACTTTAAATAAAATATTATAATTATATTAATCTATTTCATATAGATCCAAATAGTCAATAACTCGACAATTTTATGATTATGGGTGATATATAATCAACAAATAATATTTTTTAGTGTTTTGTCCCATTAATAGTTATTATCATTTTAATAAAATTTAGTTTATTTATTTTCCATCCATTAAATAATATTTACATCCTCTATATATAAAACATTAAGGTAATAATTTATTTCCTAAAAATTTAAAATAAATTATGATGATATAGATAAATATTTTAGATTTCAAATACATATTTATAGCCCAATTTAGGTTATGTATAATCTTATTTTAAAAATGATATATTATTTAAAACATGAACGTGAAAACTCTAAAGTTTCATTAAATAAAATATTATAAATACCTTAGTATCTTCCAAATGGTCCCAAAACGTCAAAAATAAATTTATATCATGGAAATATGTTTATTAAGATAATAATTACAATTTAAATTTGTTTATACCACCCATTTGTCCATATGTGGATACATAATAGTTATTAAAGACAAAGAAAACGACAATTTGTGTCTTTCTTTGATTTAAATATTATTCAAGACATTTTCATACACAAGTGTCCATTAAATGAAATAAGTTCGATTATTAAGTGTTAAGGATAGAATTAAATTTATAAAATAATTTTTTTTTTCATTTTTTGGTAATTTTATAGTCATTTTAATTTTATTTTTACCTAAATTACCTAATTTTCCATCTACCATGGTAATACAATTTACTATTATTACTTTTAATATTGGTAAAAACAAAAAGGGACATACTTAAAAAATGTGTACATATGGAATCTAAATTTTACATCAATTTTATTGATATTAAATACATAAAATATTCAATGTTAAAGTTAGTATAAGGCCGTTAAAATGTCTAAAAAAATAGTTTTTTTTGGAAAAATGCCGCTTTTCAATGGGAAATGTTTTTATAATTAATTCATGTATAAAATCATTTTAATACCATAATTATATAAGAATTTAACAATTTAAATTTAAAACTAATACAAAAAATAAATTTACTATTTAATGGCTTTAAAATAAAAAAGTAGTATTTTCACAATTTATAAAAAATGAAACATTTCAAAAAAATTCAAAAAATTAAACCAAAGTGTATTTTTATATTCCCACTAAAATAAAAAGTTTATTTTTTCCAAATTGAATATAAAAATGTGTCAAAAAATATATTTAAAAAGGGTGTGCTATCAAAAGGTCGCAAAAATGCATTTTCTGAATAGTACTTATTTTATCTGGAAAATAAAATTTGTGGTTATATCATTTATTGAAAATACATAAGATTAGTGTAAATTTTATATTAAATTCAAAATTTGGTTAATAATATTAATAATTTCTATTTTATATCCCATTAAATAATAATATTTTAATAATAAATCATTATTTAGTTAAACTTGATATTTTGTACAAGAAAGCTATCGAGGAAGGTCGCCCTTTCGTGTTATGAAAGAAAAGCCAGTGTTGTGCTAGTGAAAGTGTACTTCGGTGTTGCCTAGTTCTTTTATACATTGATAAAAAATCTATGCTCAGTTTTTCATGAAATGAATTCTATCAGAAGAACATGAAATTGTGCGTAACATAAGCCAAGAATAGTGTTTCATATATTTGAAGATAATATGGTGTTGCATACAACCCACGATAATATTGGTGTAGTGTATAATAGAATGAATTAAAGAAATTAAAAAAGAATATATCTCATAAAATCTAAATGTGTTACATTCTAACCCCTTAAAAATAATTTCATCCTCAAAATTCGTCAGGGTAATAAATTGTTTACTACTTGAAAAAATCCTTCACGGAAACCCACATTATAAAAAAGAATACAGAAACATCATTTTAAATATGAATGTTTGAAACATAATGGTTTCCCAAAGTAAATCATCACTGGTTTTCCACATAAAAGAACTTAGGTGGGAAGTGAAAACATAGATATGGATGAAAAATATTTCCATCAAGTTCTGATGGATAGTGATATAAAACAAGGTTTGGAAAGTTAAATACCAGAAATCCATAAATTTAAGATGATTTAAGAAACCATTTAATTCATAAGATAAGTAGGCACTAGGAAAATATTTTTTGTTTCAAGATCCTTTTCCAAATGTTAATGATTTTTGTTTCAGGAGGAGAAATACTTACTTGATTTCAGTAAAATATCACTTTTAGTTATTCCCTGAACAATTTCCACTTCATATATTTATTAATGAAATGATGGAGAATTTTTCATTCTTGATGTGTTATCAGATCATGCGATAAAATGATAGGTCATTCCATCTGTCTCAAGAAAATGGTTAGAATTGGTTATCAAAATGCATAAGTCCACCTACAGAGAGATAACACATTAATCTCACAAACATAAACTATAATATAACTTATACTATACATAAATGGATTAAATTACAATACTTAAAAAAACAAAAAATATTAAACATTAAAAATAGGTGAACTAAATCAACTTTACATTTGTCTCCCATATCTCATTTGGATATTCTTGGTTTTTATATTCCAAACATGTGAATACCTCAATCATGTATTATCTTAAAACATGGTAATAACATAAATTACCATAGATAAATAGAGAACACCTACATTCTATCATAATTAACTCTTTCCACACATCATAATACCAAAAATTTAATAAACTCAACCTGTTATATCACTTTGTCCTTTTACCAATCATGGACTCATTAATACAATCAAACATCTCATTATATCTTTATCCCTTAATTTTCCATATATCATGTGATTTCCAATAATATTTCAATCACTTTTCTTGGTTACCAGTACCTTATACATATGGAAAACCATAATGGACCAATACATAGATATTTTAATATTCGAGAATACTATAAAAGTGATTCAAGAAGACTAATTTAGAATCCCATTATGTAAACACTTAATCATTCCAACACTTAAATTTTATACTCAACATCACCAATAGTAATTTCATGTGACTTCCCTTTGTCTTTTGCCTTATGAGGTTACTGATATTGATCATCATTAACCCTTGTATCATTGAATTTGTTATCATAATTCCACATTTACTTTCACTTGTAGCATTGAAGTGTTTTTGGTACATTCTCTATAGTCGTTTGTCTATTGAAATCATTAGCAATCATTTTCCCATTAATTTGGCACTCAAAAGCTTGATGAGATTCTTTTCCAAACATGAAACATTTTCTATTCGCTTTAATACAATTCTTACCATGCTTCTTTCAACAATTTTTTCATAATGAAACATTCATCTTCATTTCACCATAGTTATGAGATTTTCCCTTGAACTCCATCTTTCATTTCTTATCAAGACCATGATATGGATACGTAACACCAACTTTCAGTTCTACCATGATAGCACAACACATAATCTCTTCATAGATACAAAAGTCTCTTATAGCTGATTCTTTTCAAAGACTTGGTTTTAAGCCACTGAAGAATCGAACAACATTACATTCAGGTTGGATGATAAAACCAGAAGCATACCTTGCAAGTTTTGTAAAATTTTCCTCGTATGTACTATCATATTCAACATTATTTTGATTAAGCTCGAGGAAATACTTTTCCATTTTTGTTCAATGAATATAAGGGAAGTACTTATTGAAAAACAAGTTCTTGAACTCATCCCATTAAATTTATTCAATTTTATCTTGTTGCCTGGTATTATTAATTAGATTCCACCACTGGTCCGCTTCACCTCCTAAATGATAAACAACCAACAAAATGTTTTTGTGTTCTGAATAAGGATGGTTGGAAAATATCTTTTCAATGGTACTGATCCATTTTTTTTCAGAAAAAGTGGATTAGAAGTCCCACTGAATGAAGGGGGATTTTGCCTTATGAAAGACTCAACAGAATGTATTTCCCTTATCTGCTCATTTGGAAGTCCATAATGATTTATATATTTTGTAGTTATAGTAATAATATTTTTCATTCCATCTACCGTAACATTTTCTTTTTTAGGAGGGAAACCATTGCATTTCCCAGTGCATTGATCATTAACATGGTTCCTTCAGGTTCCATCATTTGTTTAAATCCCCAAAAGAATTGTGTGAGCAGAAAAAATCATACTAGAAAAAACAACATAATCAAGGGGGAGTACTTTCAATATCTAAAATATTAGTTTTAATCATAAGGTATTCATGATCATTACCATAATTCTAGGACTATAACTTATAGTTATACTTAACCTTAGGGACATCCCTAGACATAACTTAGAAATATCTCTAGGGATCTCACTAATATTTTCACATCCCAGTTTCCAAAGGTGGAGTAAAACTTCAGTCTGATACCAACATTAACAACCTAATCTTGGCATACATTGACATTACATACCTTTTTTGGAATACTTAGTACATGACACAAACAAACACCTAAAGACCATATCAGTTTAGTGTATCTTGGAACTTGGAATATAACCTATTAACTTGGTAAAATATCTTCAAAATCTCCTATAAATATATTACCCTTTCATTTTACTACATAAAACCATTATTTATATCTAGGGGAAAAGAAAACAAAAAAGGGTGAGATAAAATTCTTAATATGGGTAAACCTTGAGAATATAAAACAAACCATAAACATAAGAATGTAAAAACATGAACATAAAGTTTAAATATCAAAATCACGGGTCATGAAATAAATATTGTAAGTTCATAAGGCATAGATCATAAAGGAACATTAACCATGATAAAATTGCATTGGCATAAAATATGGAACTGTGAAAAAACAAACTCATAGTACAATTTCCATAGTATCCAAGGCATTGCTGCCAAGACCATCTTAATGGACAAAGTCCATTACCAAATCAGGTTTACTTGCTGTTCTAACCACGTATTATAGAACCATATTTACATGTCATTCTAGCCCTGTATTACTTAACCATATTAACTTTTCGTTCTATCCATGTTTATCTCATGAGATATAAATCATTACCTAATGCATTAGAGAGAGATATTGGTCCCACCCATCTCATTGTTATATCATTCTTACACGTGCCACACAAAATTAAATCCTTCATCATAGCGTAACCCATGAAATAAAATTAGTTTCTTAAACATCATTTCATCATAATACATATAAAATAAAACGATTTCTTAAAAATAATTCAATTCTAAACACAATAAAATCAATTTAATAACTGTGATTTTAACATTACCAAATTTCATCTGATATAGAAAATAATTTTGATAAAACACTTGAACTTAATTTTTAAGAAAAATATATTTTCTTCTACAAAAAAAATTTATTTTCTCAAAAAAAAATTCAGTTTTAAATGAAAATAATTTAGTTTAAAATAACATGAAATTTTTTATAGGATGCTTTATGGAAATAAGTTTTCTTGAAACCATAAAAATCCATTCATGTCGTATAAGTTATAAAAAGATACTTCTCATAATTTTTCTGGAAAATTTAAAAAGTACCTCAAATATAATAATGAAAAAAGATTCATTTCATACCATTGAATAAAAATATACAAAAGGGTAAAATTAAATTTAAAAATTTTAGATGAATCAAAATAATATCACATAATTAGGAAATATGTGGATGAAAAATATACCCCAATAAATATTTACGAATAAACAATCTAAGATAAAAACCAGATTAGAAAAGTTATCATTTACCTTAGTTCTAATGTTCTTCATATCTATCTAAACCTCCTGTATAATTATTTAGATAATTTTATTAACTTATTCCAAAATCATTATCATCATATATGGTCATATTCTCAATTGTTTCTTTGTAACAATTAATTGTTACTCGTTATTTGGGTTTTAATTACTTTATGATCGTATGCATGTTTTGTCAAATACATTCTGGTTATCCTTATTAAGACATCATTATAAAATTATATTAACATAATAAATACTATATTTATTCATTTCTTACATTTATATAATCATTCTTGAGTGTTTATCTTGTAAAATAAATCACATCACATCATAGAGACGATAGGTTGTATGTATGCACGAGCGACAATATCATTTCATTAATTGTTTAATAGCATTGATTTTCATGGTTTAATCTATTTAGGAATAAATATAATTTTATAATAATAATATACAGTCATTATATTGATTTTATACCCATCCAAGTAAGGTGGTGGTGAAAAATAGATTACACAACAACGTGGAGGAAGTAAACCGTACATACTCACAGGTGGTGATTGCATCATTATTAGGGTGGATATAAAGTTGAATATGGTTGTCTAATAATTATAATAAGATCTTAGTATATAAATTCTACTATATTTATTATTATATAATGAAACAACTCACGATTTAGAAGTATAAGTAGAAAGACATATAAAGAATCGGTAGAGGAGAATACCTCTTCTTTGACGTGGTCTCTTTAGATATTCTTTTAATGGAACTTGATTTTATCTTTTGAGAAGACCAAATACTATATAATGTAACTAGGTAACTGGATAAGATAAATGGTCTGGTTATGGAAGAAATCTAAGGCTTAATGAGTTTTGGAGAAATGGGGGAGGAGTTGAGTTGAGAGGCACTTTTGGAAACCTTAGAAATATTAATTAATAATAAAATCAAACCCCACACAAAAACACCAAAGTGTCCAAATTTAGAATAGTATTTTATATTGGGTTGTAATCACACCAACCAATAAATTTTATACAATATTATATGTCCATTCAATCCTTATATTTTCAATTTAACACTTAGTTATTCTATTTCATTTTAATTGGGGTGACAAATATTTCAATATTAAAGGGGTAAAATATTTACTTATTTGATGTTAATTATATTATAAATAAATAATTGTGAACATTTTTTTACCATATCATAATTTTTATATATTATTTAAAATGTTTAATTATTTTGAAAGAATTTAATAAATTATTATTTTGAAAAATATCAATTGTATAAATTTTGACACTATTAATTTCATGGAAATTGAAAATATCAAGATAAGATGTTATCCTTGAAGAAAATGTTTTTTTAATCCCTAAAGTTTCAAGGGAATATAAAACATTCGTTAGAAAAATTAATTATTCCAAATTATATTTATTTTAATATTATTCATAACATTTTTTTTGATATTTCCCTTAATAAAATAATTACTATATAAATATTGTGTAATTATTAAATATACATATTTGAGGGAAAAAATTAAAAATAAAATACTATTATGAAGATAAATTTACTATATTTTTTAATAATATATGTACTCAACTTTATCTTCTTGAAAATAAAACATTAAATATTTTATACTTATTAAAGTTTCAATGTGACAATTTTAGCATAACTTTAAATAAAATAAAATAATTTTATTAATCTATTCCATATCGATCCAAATAAACAATAAATATACTATTGGATTATTATAGTCAATTAATACTAAAACAATAAAATTTTGGAAAATGTTTTAGCCCTTTAATGGTTATCATAATTTTAATAAAAATTTGTTTATTGATTTTTCATCAATTAAATAATTTATGCATCCTCCATATGTAAAAAATTAATGTAATTATTTCATCCTTAAAAATTTAAAATAAATTACAACGATAAATATAAAATTTGTATCTTTTACATAATTTTTTATATTCTAATTTATCTTCTGTATAAACTTATTTTAAAAATGATATATTATCAAAAACATGAATGTGAAATATTTAATTTTTCATAAAATAAAATATTATAAATACCATCATGTCTCCCAAATGGATCCCAAATTTAAAAAATAAATTTACATCAGGGAAATATTTTTATTATGTTGAAAATTACAATTTATATTTCATGATACCACCCAGTTGTCCATATGCAAATACATAATATAAATTAAAGACAAAGAAAATTACACTTTGTGTCTTTCTTTGATTTAAATAGTATTTAATTCATTTTCATGGAAAAGTGTCCATTAAATGACATAATTTAGATCCTTAAGTGTTATGGGTATAAATAAATTCATCAAATAAAGTTGTTTATTTTGTTTTGGTCATTTTATTGACATAATAAATTTATTTTTAACCTAAATAACCTAATTTTCCCTTCACTGGTGTAATAAAATTTACCATGGCTACTATTTATATTGGTAAAATATAAAAGGAATCTACTTAAAAAATTTGATCCTCATAAATAAATGTTTTAAATTAATTTTTAAAAATTCAATACACAGAATTTTCATAATTAAATTTAAAAAAACCCATTAAAATCTCACAAAAAATTGTTTTTGAAATAATTTCCATTTTTAAATGGAAAATGTTTTTATAATGAATTCATGTATTAAATCATTTTGAAAAACCATAATTGAATAAAAATTAACTAATAAAAATTTAAAACTAATACAAAACATAGTTTTACTATTTAAAGGCATTAAAATAAAAAAATCAATATTTTCACTATTCATCAAAAAAATGAATCTTATTAAAAAAATACAAAAAAGTAAATTTTTATATTACTCACTAAAATAAGAAGTTTATTTGGTAAAATTGAATCTAAAAAAGTGTATAAAAATATATTTCAAAGGGGTATTCCATCAAAATGTGGAAAAACTGCATTTTTTGAATTATACTTATGTTATCCAAAAAATTAATGTTTTTGTTATATCATGTGTAGAAAATACATATGATTAATGTTAATGTTATATTAATTAAGAAATATGGTTAATAAAATTCATAACATATCTTTTCATATCCCATTAAATAATAATATTTTAATAATATATCATTGTTTAGAGAAACTCGGTATTGCGTATAACGTAAGCTATCGAGGAAGGTTGCTCTTAAGTGTAATGCAAGACAAGTCAATGTTTCATTATGGAAATATACCTTTTCCGTGGCATAGTTATTTTATACATTGAAAAAAATATATACTCAGTGTTGTGTGAAATAAATTCTATAAAATGAACTTGAAAATGTATGTAACACAAGCTAAGAATAGTGTTTCTTATACTGAAAGCTGATACAATGTTGTGTATAGCACAAAATAATAATGGTGTAACATACAATAAAAGACATAAAAGAAATAAAAAATAATCTATCTCATAAAATCTCTTGGTGTTACACCCTTCCCTTAAGATCTCCCTTAAATGTCTTGGTATTCATGTCTCTTTGACATCAATAAATTCTTTTTATGGTATCATATTTACATAATTATAGACATTTATGTTATTTAATATATTCCATGTGGCCTCTAATGATAGGATTGAATGCATGCTGAGGGGATAACACATATCGTTGGGTTGTAGCACATATGAAACTTATGAAATTTTCCAAATATCACATTAATTTTATATGTCTAGCCTTAATCTTTTGAGAGTTCACGTAAACCTCCTGAGATGAATATCCTTATGAGAGCTAATCCTTTAGAGTCTGAGAGATATCCTTATAATCTTAGAATGTATAATTATGATCATAGATGTTATCCATTCAGGCTGAAGAGTTATTCTTTTAATTTTAGAAGTTATCCTTTTTGAGCTTGGAAGATATCTTTGTGATATGGGGTAGTGATCCTTTCAGGATCATGAGTTATTCTTATGAGCTCACAAATAACCAAGTTTCCACTCCCATAAATGGTTTTTTAATTTTTATAGATATCTAAATGTTTCTTCAAATTCCTATAAAAAATCAAAACAAAGTAAAATCAAGATCATTCTATCTATTTATTAAATAAATCAATGGAAATAAAAATTTTCCCATTTTAAATAGTATTCTTATAATATAATATATTAAAACTTTAGGACCACAAATATTCAAGTCATAAAAAATTAATAAATATGATGGAATAAAAATAATTTAATATTTAGAGAATATAATGATAGTTTTTGACTCAATCAATTCCCCTAAACTTAATCACTGGACTCCCAAACAAGTGATCCTCACAAATATTACCCATGAAAAATTAAAAACACAAGCTATTATGAGTTACTTTTTCAACACAATGTCACTCAATCTTATCCTACCTCATTAAGGTTACAAATTCAACACTATTCATGAAGTTCATTAAATTTATTTCCACTAATTTAATACACTTATAATCATTTATACCAACCTCTATAAAATTATCTCACTCAGTACACAAGTATTAATTTAGTGAATTTTTTTTCTCATTCCAAGATTCTGAATGCCTAACTATATGATTGACAAAATTTTAAATCTCTACCTATTTAATCTAGTATTTTATCTTATCATGAATAACATTCAGACTATTTATGTGTCTTATGGTTTGTAGGTTCAATTGTGATAATATTTTAAAGTAGAATAGGGTGTTTTTCTATATTTTAAATAATAATTCATGATTCAAAATCATTAATCAAGAATTACATACTCCTTACTCCTGTTAAAAGTTTTTTTATCTCAAAACCCTTTTATTGAATCTCCCGGGAAGCCCACATTTCAAAATTTTTAGAAGCTATAATGTTTCTTCTCTGATCTCATCATTTATATTACATTTATGTTTAGATCAAAAATATTCTATAATACCATTCAAAATTTAGTTTTTGAGGGAAATAGTGTTATTTTTTCATCTCAAAATAAGGTTGTACTCCAATACGAGACATGAATGGTATTTTTTCTATCATTTCACCTTTCCATCATGGATTTTTTCACAAAATAGAAAAATAATTAATGGAATATTACTTCTTTTCTAATTTAATTATATTTTTTTAAAAAAACATAGAAAAAACTATCTTTACCCTATAGCTGAGTTCAAAAATAATCATGCATTTACTTATAATGATATATTTTAAGGGATTTTAGGCTTATAATGTGGTTTTATAATAGGTATATGATGGCCACTAGGGGTTTTAACGATGGTCAAGTATTAGGGTAGGTTTGAAATTGAAGATTTTTATAAAAATTGAATTTTAATTTAAAATTATTTCTCAATCTGTTATATAGGGGATTTTATAATTAAACCACTTATTTATGACATGGCCCTTATAAATATAGTATAATTAATAATGACTCTTGTGCATTATTTACATGGCTAGAAAATTGAAGCATATGTAAATCTTTGAAATATTCTCAATCCTTATATTTCAATACTAAGGTGTTCGTTACATCATAAGTGCTTTTAATACTTTATGAAGGGTGATTCAGATGTTTTTTTCAAATTAGGGAAGCAACTTATATATTTTAATAGATTATTCAGAAAATAATTTTGATGTTTTTCTAAAAGAGATTCTATTATATTAAATTTTTTAGGATTATTAAAGTAATAATAAAGTATTTTCTTAATTATTTATAAGTTAGGGTATTTATAAATTTATTATTTTAAAAAATATATTTACCCTTGAACATGATTTTTTATGTTGCGTAAAGGTGAGAAGTTTTTCCTAAAGGAAAAAATAAGGGAAAATATTTATTTTTCATACCTTTAGGAAATGAAAAATAGTTTTTAATTATTGTGTATAGGTAAGAAGGAGTATCTATAGGCTATATAAAGTTTCAATTTATCTTTGTAAGGGTAGTTTTGGTTTCTCAAGACCTATGTAAAAGAACTCTTAGTTTTCTGAACAATGCATAAAGGTCATGTGATTTTTCTAATAGATGTGTAAGTGTATGTCCATGATTCCTCCAGAACATAAAGGTAATATCATTTTATAAATGTTGTTTGAACATCTCTTGGGCCTTGTGTAAGGGTTTAGTGGAGTTACCTATGATCGTATAAGGGTTTACATTAGTTTCATAAAGTTAATCCATGAATTATAATATTCTATTTAGAGGTAATTTGCTTGGTAAGGGTAAAACATGGTTAACCATACACATCATGGATCTCCGACATATAAGTAGATTTTTAATTAAGAAAATTCCTTTTTCACCACTAGTTCCCCTCCAACTCATTTTTAGGATTATAATGTGTTTTTAACTATAAACCATGATTTAAATATATATTTTGGATTAGGAAAATATTTTATAAATTTTAGAAGATATAAACAAGTCTTTAATGTCAATTAAAATAAAATCATTTTAAATTATAATTAAACTAGAAACTTTGATGAGTTTTTTGAGAGAAATTTCAATTATTAATAAAAATAATAGATTTATCCTAGTTTGTGTTTCTTGATTTCTACTTTGAATAAGGGTGATAAAATATTAACCATTTTGTTATAGAGAGTCTTATAAAAACAAATTGGATCCATTATTAGGTTTCTAAACATTCATATATTCTCTATCTATCCTCTATTTTAGTGTTTTAGCATGTGAAGCTTCCATGTGGTAGTTGATCAGAATTTTCACTTTAATTTTGTAGAAGTGTGAAATTATCAGTCTCCGAAATCCTCAAATTAAATATATGAATCTAACCATAGACAAGATAATAATTTGTTTAAAGATCATTTAAGGAGAAAATATCATGACATATATTCTTCCTGATCATAAACACGAAATATAAAAGTGTGAGAAAGAAGACTACATTGAATACATAAAATGAATTTTTTTTGAAGAATTTATAAAATACATGATATAGAATAAATTTTCAATATTATTTGATAATCAGAAATTATTAAATAAAGAGGTGATTATCACATATATATTTTGATTATTTTTCATTATAAGGAAATTGAATAATTTATATAGTGGAATTAATAGAATTTAATAAATTTATAATTCCATTCAAATTATAAATTTAATACATTGTAAATTAATGTTTTTAAATTAGAATCTAAAAATTATATCTAGTATAATACAACCAGGTGTTATTATTATTGTTATGTCAAGAATTTAAATAAATGTTTAGTTCATTTAGCTGATATTTTATCACCGAATGATTTATTTCATGTAGGGTTTTAATATAACAATAATATAGAAATAATAACATAGATTTATTTATCAGATATTGATTAATGGTAATTTGTTATAATTTTTTAGATTATCTATGACATATGAAAAGAATTATTTCATCTAATGGAATATGATTTTAACTTCACTATTATTATTAATTCAATAATTGAATTGAAAATTATATTCAAAGTCATAGAAAATTCTAAATATCTTAATATTTAAGACAATTTTATGCTGAAATATATTATTTATTTTATTGACACCTGGAATGATAGAAATTGTATAGCAGACATAACACTAATTATCACATCCTATGATATTTTATTGATAAAAAACTATCACATGATATAGAATAATTAATATTATTTAGGAAATTACATATCTGAGTAAAATAGATAATCACATGGTTTAGTGTAATAATTATTTTTATAAACGAAAAATGATATACTTTTTAGGGTCGAGCATCTTAATAAATTATCCTAAGAATTATTTTATAATTTTAGATATTATAAAATTGAAATAGTGATTATCACATGTGAATAATAAGAAATAATTCATGATATATAGATTGAATTATTGGTTGGGTTTTTTTGACCAATTTTTTATTATTATTTCCTTTTGATATTCAATAGAGAGTGTACTATCTACTTAAATGTATTTTTTAGAAAGGTTGAATTATTGAAATGGATAAACAATTTAAATCCATATTTTAAAATTAAATAAATTAAAGTGGCATGAGATGAGTAATTACCACTTATATCAGCATTATTTAAACATAGAATTAATGCTTGAATCTTGTTACGTTAATTGAATCTAGTATTACCCATAGCCATAATTTTCCTAGAGTGGAAAACCTATGCCTATAAAATATTTAATTTAATATGGAATTGAAATGGTCAGTTGATAAAGATAAAATGATTGGGGGAGAGTGAACCCATTCTTGATTGTGAGAGGAATTAATTCTATAATGTTATGATCACATTTTCCCTTAAAATTATCTGTGGAAAAATACATCTGATATTTATATATGTTCTAGATTTTAGAGTCTTGTTGTGAATTATTGACTACCTAATATCATTGGTGTCATAATGAATTATTCATGGGGATGCCTAAGGCTATAGTGTTGTTGATTATTATGATGGAAGAAGCTGCTGGTCATGGTGGTGCTGGTGGAACATGGTGTTAGTTATGATGGTTATGGTGGCATGAGATGGCATATTTGATGATTTTGTAAAGAGATGCTATGAGTTATTTTATACGAAATGGTGTGGGTCACTGAGTTGGATGATATGAGTTCAGAGCATGGGTTGATCTTTGATTCTTACGTTTATCTTGATGCTTAGCTGTTGGCCAAGGAAGTATTTTTATTTATATAACTAGTTTTATATTGTGGGACACAACTTGATACTATTCTCTACAATAAGATCTTTCAAGTGATAACATAGGATGATTCCTAAAATACCAGAATTATTATGAAATTATAGATGAACTAATGAAATAATGAGTTTTGTTATTAATGAATACTTATGAAAATGACATACTTGGGAATATATGAAAATATTTAATAGTATTATCATCACTTGTCTTATAATATTAAATAAATTTATATTTGAAATGAAAATAGAATATTATTAATTAATGGATAATGAAATAATAAATATTAAATTTGATTCTTATATTCTCTGTTGTTATCTACACCTTAATGGTGGCAGCCTAGTGTTTTGTGTGATGATACCAAAATATGATTCTAAGGTTAGGTAGTTTTATATAGTATGGTTTTGAGATATATATATTTTATATTTTTATATTTCATACCCATCTCACTACTGTTGCAAGGGACAAAGAAAACCATAGGTTTTAGGGGTGCTTCCCCAACATCCAGGCCGATGAGGATACAACTGGAGGAATACCCCCTCTCCACTACTCTCCCATCAGCCATCATATTATGTGAGTGTGCACATGGGGATGACTATAAAAACATGTGTGTTATATTATATAGTGGAATAAGGTTATCGTTTATTCTTGTTTTCTGGATATAGAATCCAAAGGATCAATATATGTGTGTTTTATATAGGATACGATGGCTTGAGGTATAATACATAACGAAGAATTTCTGGTGGCTTTCAAAAATAAACATGGTTACTATATGGAGGATACAAATTTGGTGATGTGATATATTGGGTGTATAGGATGATATGGCTTGGAACGTGTTTTTGGGAAAGATTATTTATGGAAGATATGATGGTTTTGTACATGCTATGTTGGGGTGTGAGAGAGATAAATTAGCAGGGAAGTGATTACAGGGTACCCATATGTGTGTGTATATATATATATATATTCTCAATGTTTTGGATATAATTATTTGCATTATTTTGTGAGTTAGGCATAGTAACGATGGGAAATGAATAGTAAACCTATTTACATAAAGATTTAGATTCATTTATTTACTCAATTGGCTTTAGTATGCTTCTTTGACATTTTTCACAAGCAGTTTTAGGGAGGATCCTACTGAGCATATAGGTTATGCTCACCGTATGTATTTATGAACTATTTTTATTCTAGAAAGAGTTGGTTAGTGATCAAAAATGTAAATTCAAAGGTTAAGGAGTTGTTCTGAAGCCATTTTAGATTCATTGTCACTACTGGGGATTTATCTCTTTTTAATTTTCATTTCAGCTATATCCAATTATATATTAAATCACATAATGTATTGAGATTGTTTCTTTATTTATAATGATAAAGAGTTTTTTGTGTCTGTTCTCATCTTATCTCTTGATTCTCAAATCTTTATGAGGGTAATGATGCTAATTATTGTGTTTAGACACTCTTAGTGAATTTATCTAACATGTGGTCTATTGAAGAAAATATTTAGGTTTCATTGTCTAACCTTCTCCATTTTTGGCCTAGGATATGTACCTTTTGGGTGATGGGATAATGGAAGAGTGGTATCAAACAATGATGGTAGGGAGAGAGTTTTGAGTTTGGAGTTATACACTAGGGAGGATGCATGGGTTGGTAGGGAAATGGTATCAGCACTACTTAGCATGTATTATAAACAAGGGAGACCAACTAGGAAATATAATTTTTGGCACCCCTTTGATCTGAATCAAGGACCTTCAATTGTTCTATAAATTCTAAGTGAAGTGATTTTTTTTCACGGTAGATACATAGGAAAATATCATTTACTATGATTGTTTGTTCCTATTATTGAAATTTGTAGAAAATTAGAAATTAATTAAAAATCACTTAACTAATTATCCATAAAAATAATTTGTTTCCTTGTTTTGGATTCCTTATCATTTTTTCTATCGAAGTAGTTCCTTTAATTTGACATCCCCTTTAGCAATATTTTCTATATTATCATTGTAGATTCAATGTTAATGACAAAAATGTTTGGGCAAAGATGCTCCAATTATTCCAGTGATAGAATCGATATATGCTTGAAATATCTATTTTAGATCATGGTAAGGAGGTTTAGTTGGAGAAGGTGGTGATATCCTTTAGATTGAATCATTATCATAGAAATCCCTTAGTTATTTTGACTATGAAAATGTTTTGTGGGATAGGTAAAAAATGGTTTTTCATTATTCAATGGGGTTTTTGAGGACGTGGCTATTTTGTAGAGTAATTTCCAAGAACAATTTGGAGGCTTTTTATTTCTTTGTTCATAAGGGGTAGCTTATAATTCAATGATATTTTACCTCTATTATAGGATTTTAAAGTCAACTTATTAATATGATGAGATCTTTGAATTTCAATTTTTATCCTAAAACCCTTCAATTGTTAACTCCTTGATGTGAATGAATCAGATTTCCATCATTATTAATTTTTTATCCCTTAAAAATGAGTGCTGATAAGCTCTCCCATTAATTAAATTGCAAAAAACCTATTAAATCCGTGATCCATAATTTTATATACCACTTAATCCATTAGTTTTTAAGTGACACCTATTGGACATTAGAGATAGTAAGTATAACTCATTTCTTAGGCTTGGTGTTGAGATGAAGGTATGGTTTATGGAAAGGGTTTCTATGTCCTTGTTCTTATCATTCTCTAACTCTTATCAGTTATATGAAGACCTGATTCTGGGGTAGGGGATTCTACTTTCATATACTTTCTATACTCTTTTATTGGGCTTAGTGTGGTTGGTATTTTGTTTGAGGTAAGGGTTTCTTATATGTGTTCCATAGTTTTAATCAATATACAATTTACTTGATATATGTGATATCATTCCTAGTTTGGGGAAATGGAATATTTTATAATTTGTATTTAATATATTTTACACCTATAATTAGATAAATTTTCTACTATGTAGTGAATTAAATTATTGTATACTATTATTTTTTCATGTAACCTTGTTTACGATATTTCTACGGAATTTTGTTCTTAAATCCCAAAAGTTATTTCTCTCATATTGGTAATGTGTGTTGTGTCATGGATCATATAAAGAAATGGGACACATCACCCATCATGATGATTTTTTTTGTGATGAATTTTGAAACTACATGGGTGAGTCATTCCTCCCAAAATAAGACAATATCATGCTGTGGGGGATGAGTTCTTTTGATTTTTATGATTGTGGTATCTATGTTTATGTTGATATAGGTGCTTGTATTGGTTGAGTAATGTTATATAGTGTTAATTTAAATCCCTTTAAGGTAATTACATGTGCCTATAGTAAATGATAATTGGGATGTTGAATCCTTTGTAGTTTTTGCATGAGTGTCATCGTAGTAAAAAACTTGTTAACAAACATGGAGAATTTTGAAGGTGGGAAAATTGGGGTTTTCCAACTTCAATTTTTGTTTACAATGAATTTTATATGTTAAAATATTTTATCTAATTTTGAATTTATGTTTTTTGATATTAACATTTTAAATATCATTATTTAGTCATATTAATTGAATTCATAGAATTTACTCAAAGAATGTTAGACATTGTAGGATAGGCATCATGCTTAGAATGTTTTCAACTTCATATAATTATAAATTTATTTAATATGAAACATGTTTGAGTTTTACTTCACAGTAGTGGGTGAATTATTTAAATATTTTGGTATATGATAAAATTAAATTGGTTAATTTATGATATATTTTGGTTTTTTAATTAGTAATACAATTTTTTTAGACTATAATTATTTTAGTAAAATGTTTTAATAAATAAATAATTGATGTTCTTCCATGAAACATCTAATTATTTAAAAATAATTTATTTATAAAATGATTAATTAGTGTTTTCATGAAGATTATTTTGATAAATACCTTGTTTATAAGAAGTAATAAAAGGGGTTTCATTTTAATTTTCCCATTTGATGGTTTTCTAACTATCTAAATATTTAAATGTAAGGGACTTATTGAGAAATTTTTATCAACATGATTTTAAATTTAATAATTTGTGACATATTTCATCCATGTAAAAAAAAAATTGAAAATTATATTGAGGTATTGAACTCTATAACTAGATGATTTTTATGAAATGTTTTAAGAAATATATCTATGTATATTTATAAATTATTATTCCAGATTGTTACATGAGGATAATGAATGTACAAAATTTAATTTGGTAGCATACCAAATAAAAATTGATAAACTGAGAGATATAATATTGTTTTCTTCTACATGAAGTTGTAAAAATCATTTAAAATAAATTTAATTTGATTGTTTCAAAATGTGTTTCCTTATGTAGTGTTTTTTATTGTAATAATTGTTCAATTGATATGGATTTCTTTCTTTGATTATTATTGCTATTTGTGTGTCCTTGTTGTGATTATGAGATCTTAATTGGGAAACCAGGTTATAGATAGATGCTAAATATCCATAGTTGTTTAATGGTTGACTTTTTATGGACGAAGTATCTAATATCATATCGATATATGTGATTGATTCTCCTCCTTGATGCAAATTTTATTTTAATGGTGTTATTCTTGTTTGAGAGGTATCTCTCCTGGGAGATTCTTTTGAGGGTGTTTTAAATATGTATTGTGGTTATGTTCTTTATTCCTCTAGTTTTTTAGTTGCGTTTTAATTATAGTGAGATCCCTGAGAGGTATCTCATGGGGAGATTGATTTATTATCATTTTTTCCATCTCATACCTGGAATTGATTCAATTCTAGAGGACGTGAATTATTTTATATATATATATTGTAACATTATAGAATATTCTTGAGCCTTACATTCTCATTATAGGGTGTATTTATGTATGAAAGAGATTTTAAAATTTTAATAAGGGGTTTTAATTGTTTTGTAAAATTATTAAATTAATTTTAAAATTTTAAAATTTTATTGTCAAATTAATTTGGAAGATTTTTTAAATGACAATAAATTATTTTATATGTGGATTTTGGATTTTAGTAGTAGTATTAAACTATTTTCTTCATTATTTATAAATTAGGTAAATTATAAATTTAATATTTTTATTAAAATATTTATAATTAAAGATGATTTTTAATATTAGTAAAGGTAAGAAGGTTTTTTTAAAAGGATTTATATGGGTAAATCCGTAGTTTTCATACCTTGTGTAATGATAATAATGTTTTTTAATTATTCCATAATTATAAATATGATCTATATTGGCTGTTTAAAGGTATATTTTATATAAATATGGGTAGAAAATGTTTCTCATGACTTTCATATAGGTCCTCTAATTTTTTAAACTATGAGTAATGGTCATGTGAGATTTCTAATAGTTGTGTATGGGTAAGTCAACAATTACTTCTATATGTAAAGTTAAGATGAATTTTCTTAATGCTGAAAGAAGGTATATTCAACCTCACATAAGGGTTTAGGTGAGTTCCCTCAGCTCGCATAAGGGTAGTTCTTTTGTGTCATAAAGGTATGTTGTGAATTCTAATATGATCATCAGGGAAACAATCCATATAATGGTAAAATCGAGCTACCCTTATGCAATGTGTATCTCCTCTATGTAGGTAAAATTTAAAATAAAAAATTCCATTATCACCTTTTATTTATCACCTCCACTTATTTTCTTGATTTTAATATATTTTATTAAATAAAATAATAGTTTTAATATATATTTTATTTTTTTCAAAATAAGTCTTTAATTTTAAATGTTTTAAATGAGTTTTTACATGAACTAAAATCATATTGAATGAAATAATAATTAAATATTCAACATTGAGATTTTTTTAGATATATTTATTGATTCATTTTGGATATTCTTAAAAATCAGTGAGTCATACCAATTTCATTTTCTTAAATTCTTATTTGAGTCTAGGTGAGCGAAGATTTTTTCTTTTAGTCTAGAAATACCTTTTTAAATTGACTACATCTCTTCTCACATTTCCAAAAACTACATATACTCTATATCTCTACTTTGTATTGGTGTTTTAGCATTTAAAACTCCCAAGATACATGGGATTTAAATTCTAGCTTTTTAATCTGAAATTGTGAAATTATCATGCTTTGGTTTCCTTTGATAAAATAGATAGATCTTTCCTTAGATGAGATACTAATTTTGGAATTATTAGAGAATGAGAAAAGATCATTTCATGTAGTATCATTGATCATAAAATAGAAATTTACATAAAACAAAGAAGTGCATATTGAATATAGTAAATTAATATTTTTACTCAAGAATTTTTAAAAGTAATTCTTTGGAACAAATTTTTCTTATTATTTGATAATTTGTAATTTCCAAAGATAGAGGTGATTATCACATTAAAATTATTATTATTTTTCAGAATAAAAAATTGAATAATATAGATAAATTAAATAATTTTGTGAATTAAATTTATAGTATTATTCAAATTATAAATTAAATATACTTCTGATTAATATTTTAAAATTATAATATATAAATTATATATTGTAGAATATAATTAGTATGTTAAAATTCTTGTTATATCAATCATTTAATTAAATATTTACTCTACATTGTTAGAATTTTATCCTTGAAATATTTTTTTCTGCATGTAATTAATATATTCATAATATTTATATCAAATTATATAAATATTTATCACACATTGATGAATGTTAATTTATAAAAATTCCAGAAAATATCTAGGAAAAAGGGAATAAATAATTATTTTCATTAAAATATGATTAGTGCTTCACTATTATATTTAATTCAAGAATTAAATTAAAATTAATATTTCATGTCATGGATAATCTTGATTATCTTAATAATTTAGAAAATTTCATTTCGAAATATATTATTTATATTGTTGTTTATGCTTTATATGATGGAAATTAGATCGGAGAGTGAAAACTAGTTATTTTATGTTGTGAGATTTTATTTGTTCAAAATTTTCACATGAAGAATAAAAATCATAATAATTCTACAAAATTATCCAAGAGAGATAAATAAGTAATCATATTCCATTATGAAATTATTATTTTGATAATAAAAAATCATATGATGTTGTAATATAAAATGACATAATTAATTATAGTGAAAATTAATTTATAAATATGGATATTAGAAAATTGAAATGCGAATTTTTATCATGTTATCAATAATTAATATTTAGTGATATTGAGATGAAGTTATTGGTTGGGACTATGTGATCCAATGTGTTTATTATTTACCCTTAATATCTAGTATATAGAGTGTTATCTACATAGATGTAATTTGTTATTATTGTTTTGAAAGGTTGAATGCTTGAAATATATAAATAATGTAAAGACAAATGTTGTTATTAATTTAATTAATGAGTAATGAGTATAATAATTAATACTCATATTAGATTTGTTTAAACATGGAATTAATGTTTGAATCATGTTATGTTTATTTTAACTATTATTATCTACAAAAATAGGTTTCTTTGGGTGGAAACCCTATGACTATAAAAAGTTAATTCAATATATAATTAAAATGGATGCTTGTAAAAGATGAATTTATTTGGGATGAGCATGCCCATTCATGATTACAGGAGGCTTGAATTCATTTATTCTATGGTTGTAGTCTCATTTGAAATTATGCATGGAAAAATATATTCTATATATATGGACATTGATGATTGTATAAAATTTATGTGAATGATTGATAACCTGATATGGTTGGTGTGAAGTTCTGTAATGGGAGAGGATTCTTGAGGCTGTATTGGTGTTGATGATTGTTATGGAAGGGGGTGCCAGTTATTATTATAGTTTTGGAAGGAGTTGTTAGTTTTGATGATGATGGTGGAACTGGGTGCCAAATGTGAAGATGTTGACATGAGACACCAGATGTTATTTTATTCATAATGGTGTGGGACACATGGGGTGTTTAGGATATTCTCATTGTGGGTCTTGGTCATCGACTATTACTTCTAGTTTGATTTTTAGTTGTTGAAAAATGTCTAATTTTTATTTATATGACCAGTGTATAACTATTGGACATTATTTAATTTTTTATTGTGGGTGAATCTTTGAAGAGGTATATTAGGCTATGTTCTAGATTAATTATTTATTTATGAAATGATAGATCAATTAATGAAATAAAAAGGTTAGTTCCTAATGATTTTATATAATAATAACACACTTGAGAATAAAATAAATGAACTAATAGTGTTGTCGATAATTAGCATAGAAGAAAAAAAGTTAATTTTATAAATGAACAAATAATAAAATTAATTAATGGATAAAGAGTTAATTAATATTGAATTTTATTCTTGTATTATTCTCTGAGATCTATACCTTATTTGTGAAAGTCAAATATCCTTTATAACGATAATGGAAGATGTGTTTAAGGATAGTTCATTTCACTTAGTGTGATTTTTTAGATATATATATTTTGAATGTTTTTTTATTTTATATCCACCCTACCCATTTCATATGTAAAACGAAAAAATAGATGTTTTGGTGGTTCTTTCACCAACATATATATAACTGAGGATATTGATGGGCTACCACCCCTATTTCATGCCCTCTCTTAGGATATATAATTACATGAATGTATATAGTAGGATTATTTACTATACATGTTTTTTATTGATTGTTATAGCTTGATGATATTGTATATGTATGTATTTTGTATACAGTATATGAAGGATTATTATAGGTTTGTTATGTAATGATTTTTATGGGTTGAGGTATAGTATATAATAAAATGGTTGTGGTGGATTCTAGAAGTAAAAATGGTTAATATATGGAGGATATGGATGCCCATGTTTTCTCATGTATGATTATTTATGGAAGGGATGATGCTCAATAAATGTGACATTGGGGTGTGAGAGCTAAAAACTAGTGGGTAAGTGGTTTTGGGGTACCCATTTATATTTATGTGTGTGTGTGTGTGTTATAAATGTTTTAGTTATACTTATGTGTATTATTTAGTGAGTGATCTATGTTAAGGATGAGAAAATAACAGTATACCTATATTAGTAACAAACGTGATTCATTTATTTTCTCTATGGGATTTGGCATGTTTCTTTCACATTTTTCATGAGTGGTTTCATTGATGATCCTACCGAGTATACATTTTATAATCACCATATATATATGAACTATTTTTTAGGTCAACATGAGTTGTTTGGTGATCGATCTACAAATCACAAGTTCAAGTAATTTTTCTAATGTTGTTGTAGCTTCCGGGTCAAAATGAAGGATTTATCCTTTTTTCATTTTCATTTTCATTTCTACTATATCTAGTTATGTATGAAATCACATTATTTATTTGATTTCATATTTATTTATTATCATCATGAGTTTTTTGGGATTGTTATCATCTTATCTCATTCTTCTCAAATAATTATGTGGGAATTTGTCTCATGTGTGTGATTACACACCCTTAGAACGTTTCATCAACCAATGACCTATTTGAGGTGGGATATGGGTGTCATAATCTTCATTTCTCAATATTCCTCCTAGGAGTGGTAATTTTGGGTGGAAGGGATCATGAAACACACCTCCCACACCCAATAATGTTCTTGATCCCAAATAAAACCCAAAAAATACCTTCCTCCACAGTTAAACATGAAATGTTTTGAAAAACAATTATGAATGTATGGAGGTAAGTAAAAATGTTTATATAATGTTTCTTAAACTTATAATGAAATTTATATATTATAAGGCATAACATGGGTTAATTTAAATCTAGCTATTGGGTTAAAATGTGGCTATATATATAAATGACTAAATGAGATGAAAAATATTTTTTAAACTCTAAATCATTGAAAGAGAAAAATAATAGGCTTTGGTTCAAACAAAAAATAAATTTCTTTCTCAAGAAAGTGTGGGTATTTGTAATAATATACCAAAATGGTTTAGAATACGTCATATAACTAAAATAATATTTTTTAGTTATTGTTTTATGTTCATGGATTTCAAATATTGGTCAAACTTGAAAAAATTATTAAAAATAAAATTCAAGGGAAAAACTTTCACATCACAGATAATTTAAAATCCATTATTTAAAAAATCGTTCAAATAATCTCAATATTAATTCAATACTAAAAAAGTATAGGAAATATTATTTTATGATCAATGTTCCTACGAAAATAAAATTTAAAATAATACCATGCAGAAAATCCTTGACAATTTGACAATCATTTCAACTCAAACAAAATAAGGGTTGAAAAATCAAAGAGAATGAAATATTCCACCTGAATTTATTTTCTAATGGTATTCCTGAGTTAAACACCCAGAAAATACCTCAAAATATATAATAATTCAGAAAACAAAAATGTAAATTTATTAATTTTTTTAGTAAAAATAGAAAGGGAAAAATTAAAATGGATAAAATTTTGTTTAAAACCACATGTTGGTACCGGTTTTTGAGTTCCACTAGTTTTTATTTTATTAATTCTATCCCTAATAAAGGGAGGATGGGGTTCATTTAGATGAATCATCACAAGTGACTTTTCATATTACCAATGATTAGACATAGAGAATGGAGGCTCCGAAAAGAAAATGAAAGCGAATCATCCACTAAAATGAGTGGTGAAAATTGATGTAATGGGAATATGTAGTGTAAAAAATGGGTACTCCCAATTTTGTTTAACTGGAGGAGAGGTGTTTAATGGTGGGGACAATATTTTAACAAGATATGGATCCTTTTTTTCATGTTCAAAAAATTATTCATCATTGATTTTTGATTTTTTACCATTTTCCTCATATTCACCAGTACTCCACTCAATCATTTCCACTAATTTTTCATCGAATTCATCCATTAATTTATTTTCCTCATAGGTTTAACTATTCCCTTAAAAATCCATATGAATAAAATATTCTATGGAAGATGATTTTTATAATTAAATATGAATATAATATGATTACCAAATTCATATTTGAAACTTCTTCCTAGGGATTCTCAGATTCAAAATCTCTTATAAGTGGAAAATATTTATAATATTTAATTGAAAACTATCACCATCTCATGACCCCATAATTTTTCATCAATGTAAAATGGTTTGAGTATTTATTCATTTTTTTCTATATTTATGTGTAATGATAATTATTTTTTATCTTCAAAACTAAGTGTTTCAGATGGAATTATATTTTTAACAACTTATACAAAGAGATATTATAATGGATCCCAATTTACAAGACTCAAATCAATGGGTTAATAAAAGATAATTTATTATTTTTATATTTTTAAATTGAAATTTTAAATCTTTTTTATCTCAATCTCATAAGGTTAGTTAGTAGAAAAATGTGGTGGGACAAGACTTTCTATTCTATTGTTTCCTTTTTCAATTATCTCATAGCTGTAGAGAGAAGTTACATTTCTTAATAACATGTTAAAAAATACATCAACATATTTTACTAGCTATTCCAAATACTAATTATTATTATACTCATAATTTGTTTCATTAAGAGGCCAAGGATATTAGTAATTTCCAAAAAACAAGTTTATTTAAAGGTCAATATTAGTGGTTAAAATCCAAGTTATTCAAACAAAAATTGGAAACCTACCTAAAAATAGTATTAATTTTATAGTAGTGTATTTTTAATGGATCCCCAATCAATAAATTTATTCTTAACTATTAATGCACTATAGTGGAACAACCTAGGTTTGATCTTACAAGGAGGCCACTAATACACATTGTTTTTCTATTTTTTATCTTATATTAACCAAGTAAAATACTAAAAATGTAATATAATAATATTAGGTGTGGTGTTGAAATTAATTTTATGTAAATATAAATATACATCATGATGAGAACACAAATAAAAAAACAAATCAAAGTAAATAAAATAAGATACACAAAAGTTAATGAAAAATAATTACTTATTCTTGGGATTTCCTAATGATTCAATAAATTTTCATTAAATAACTCTCAATATTCTACTCAATTTATCGATTAATATCTATCACACTATACCTTCATAAATTGAATCATAATTACGCCACATTGATCACTGTACGTGCAAGGAAATACTCTTCCACATAGACACCAACGTCAAACTTCAATATATGAATGTGTTACATATCACGGTGAATGAATATTGATGACAAGGAAGAAGAAAAATAATAATAGATAAAATTGGATGAATATACATCATAATAAATTTAACCACAATTATACTTCTCATAATACAGTAAATATAAAATTGATGTTTAAGACACAATTATCCGATGCTTATTTCCCTCAATTTTTTCATCCAAAAAAGCATGCATGTTTAGAATTTTAAATGAATTAATAATGCAAAGTGATATTATTTAATGTTTCCATATATGATCAATTAAAAAATAAGAGTTTTATTTTCCGTGTGTAACCTATGTTTTTTATTTATTTTCAATGTAAATATTTTCTCCATATCAGACTCTTCATATTTAAAATGTATAATTTCTCATATATTATTACCATTAAGGTGGTTGAATCTTGAGATTACACAATAAATGAAATACATCCACACCATTTTCAGTTTCAATTTATAAAATCACACTCATTTGGATTTTTATTTTTAGAGATATGGGCCAATCTTTAAAATCCACAATAACAATGTACATATTTTGATGCCAAACTTGCATGTTCATTTTGGGACTATTACAGTTGGACATTCCATTGAGTTTTGTTTATTTAAGTATTCTCTATGAATATTGTAAGCCTAATAAAAATTATTTTCCAAATTTTATTAGTGTATAAAATATTTTGTCCAAAATAAAAAGAAACTTTAAAATACTTAAAATGATAAAATTAAGCCAATATTATAGTTATTATATAATTTTTATTGATAACAAAAAATTTTGTCATTAACCTAAAAATAAAAATTTAATGGTATTATAAACAATTAATTAAAAAAAAATTTATGAATTTATATGCTACATCAACTCCCTATACATGACTTTTTCATTCTTAGGAAATATTAATCTATCAAAATCCAAATCTACACCAAAATTAAAAGGGATAAAATTTTGGAGATATTTTCCAAAATAGGATTCCATCATTCCTTATTTGTGAAAAAAATCAATTTCATTTTCAACTAAAAAACTTAAATTTATTCAACCAAAAAATCCATCCATGATCCAATAATAACTTCCCCCACATGAAATTATATGCCACTATCAACTCAACCAAAATCAAATAAGGAGTTAATCTCATAATTGGAAAATGAATGTATTCCTATAGTCTTGTGAAAATTATCATTTTCCAAAACTGGACGATTTCTTTTTCAATCAATAGGGATTTTTAGGTGATTTTGGTAACTAATGGTTGGTGGGGAAAGAATTATAAATTTCAAGTTTGGAAAGAGGAGGTTAACCTCTTAAGTATCAAGAATAACTATTAAACCAAAAACATAGGTAGATTATCAATCAATTCCCTTAAAAAATTTGAAACACAATAAAATTTTTGTTCTATGTTTCATGAGTAAAAATATTTAATGAATTATTTTATTTCAATTATACTTTTTAGTCTTTTTCATTTGTTTTATTCTTTTTTATTTTCATAATAGAAGATTAGATGAAAAATGAATTCAATGAATGAATGAAAATTCACACCCTCTATTTTAGAGAGGTACATGAGTCTTTAAATTAATAAAAATGAAAAATTAAATCAAACCTTCATTTTATTTCTTTTTATATATTATATATAATTTTTCTGTTTCTCAAATTATTTTAGGGGAAAAAGAATGATATGTATAAAGTACTATGAATATTGACTCATGTCCATTATTCAAATCCCATGAATGTTGTCACACTCCCCACACACCCCAAAATGAGTTGTATCTTGAAAAAAACACAAAAAATACCTCCCACAACAATCAAATAAAAAATATGCACAATGGTTTTTTAAAAGTGTTGGTAGGTAAGGAATAAAACATCTTATAGTGAGACTTAATCCTATTATTAAATTAATGGATTATAAGGGATAAAAAGTACAGATGTAAATATATGTTTCCAATTAAAATGTGGATATCCAAAGAAATTAATCAGTTATATCAAAATCGATTTATGAAATCCAATGTTCTGAAATTGAAAAATCATAAGCTCAAGTTTTCACATAAAAAATCATAGTTTCTCTCAATAAAAAACATTAATTTTGAATAAAATGTCAAAATGTATTAGAATACCTCACAATATTGGGAAAATATTTTTATCATTGTTTCATGGGAATGAATATAAATTTTTTATTCCAATAAAATTTATTTATATTTAGTTTCATGTAAAATGTTTATTAAACATCTGGGGTGTTGTTATTTCCCAACAAGGCCCGTCAAAATACAAAATTTAAAAAACTCAACAAATATATAAAACATTAATATGTTTTATATAGAAATATCAATGTTGAACTCATGAGACTACACCATTTCAAATTTAGGATTTATAAAACAATTGATTTATTTAATTTGAGAAACGAGGGAAGAAAGAAAGTTTGATGTTTTGGAAGAAAGATAGGGAGAAAGAAAAGAACAATTTGGTTATTTTGAGATCATGTTTTCATGTCATTCCATGGTTTTGTAATTTTAGGATTCAGGTTAAAATAAATTTAAAAATTAATTAACTATTCAGTATTGATATTATAGTCAGTATGAGATATATTTAGTGGTCATGAAATCCCCTCCTCAATGTGAAAATTCCTCTTTTCCCATGGGAAGGTAATTTTCAGTATTGCCGAATTGAATTTTTCTCAGTACCAATTTTAAGTTTTATTAACCTAAATGTGACAATGTTTATAACTAATGTTGAGAAATTAGTTGTCTAACTAAAAATTTACTTTCTTAATATCTAATCAATGGTCATGATTAAACCATAAGAAATATATTGGAATATTATTAATTAATTTCAACAAACCAATGCACGAATTAAAATAAAAAAAGATCCAAATAATGATTCTCAATTTTGGAAAATGTAACTAAAAAAATAAAAAAATTACCCAGTCATCCTAGAGATGATTGAGTAAATTGGTATAAAAAATGATAAATAAGGGAAATAAAAGGCAGAGTTGAAAATTATAAAAAAACTACTCTTTATTACAAACTTAATCATGTTTTATTACATAAACTGAAAGTTATGCCAACTATGAGGATCGATAGGTCTACTGTACTTGGAAATTAGAAATATTACATAACAACTTAAACCATAAAATACTACATATTTATTGAAAACATCATTTACAAGACTAACTCATTCCATCTTAAATTTTTTAGAAAAGTGGTAACATGAATTGGTCTCCCAATTTGTTACCCAAATTAATTTATTAAAAGAAATACATATAATAAAAATACAAGGAGTAAATGGCTTACACCAATAAGGGATTGTTGGGATTAAAATCTGAGATTTTAAGAAAAGTAAGAAAAAATTCAGATTGCATAAGATGTGTCCAAGATGTCCTTTCATCAAACTATTAGAGACAACCTCTACGAAGGGCAGTGTCACCACAACACCATTAGAGTGACTTTGTCGGTTTGAGATGCAAGTTCCCTTGTAGGTTATTCCTTCACACTTAACATTGCATGATATAACCTAAGGATATACATTAGAAAGGGGTGAGATATAAAGCACAGTAAGGGAGTAAACAAGTAATGACATGAAGAATACAATACAGGTTAGGGAATATGCATAAAAATGGAGCATAATAGAAACATGAACATAAAGGAATTATATAGCATGATTATCATAACATGGAAATGTGCCAACAATAGACAACATGATATTATCATGATACATGGATAATTGTACATAGATTAGCATTAGTAAACCATCATTTCACATTAATTAGAAAGAGTAAACCCTTATTGCATAGGTCGTATCGTGATACTAAAAATTACCCAATGCATTTGAGCACTATCAGGGCTCACCCTTCATAATCATTTCAATCCCATGCTTATGTGTATGACATAGATATTATAACATGGATTAATTAAACATCATCATTTATTCCACTACCAAAAAATGTGGAATATATAAATTTCTATATTATTCAACAAGTATATGTCCATAAATGTGAATACCATTGATAGAGAAATTGGTACGGGGTTCACTAAATGATGATTTTTTCTACGAAAATCGCGATGCAATTTCGACATCATAACATCATCAAATAAATATTCATAAATTGTGTTGATGAGAGAGAAAGGGGTATCTCATAATTTATACATGAAATAGACAGTTAGTGGATCATGGAACATAATATCACTACATAATAAATTGAATTTAGATACATAATATATAATAAATGCTTGAATGGAAATAAGAAAAGTGAAATTTCTTAAGGAATTTCGGCATGGTAATGAGTGTACCCAGAAGAAATTAATTAGAGAGAAATGGGTATACCATCATTCTAAAATAAGGAGGTTAGTATAATAGAGCAATGAAATCATACCCCAATATTTTTAATGGAAAATAAATGTGTATAAAAACATAAAAAACATGAATAAAAATGAGAAAGGAATGAAAGTAAAGATCCCTTACATGAGTGTGTGACTTCAAAAGATTGATTAGTGTCCGATTGAGAGCTTGGGGCACCTCAGAAGGATTATAGAGAGGGTAGGTCAGATTAGGTATGTGATCCAATGATTTTGAGTGAGGATAAGTGGGTTCTTGGGTGGGATTATATAGGAAATGAGAAGAGAATTGTTTAATATTTCACAAACATTGATTTTGGAATCTATATAATTAAATATTCAAAACCACAAAACATACAATGGTTTTTGCCCATGGTTTCTGCCAATTTGGACTAGAATTTTTTTTTCTGATTCCAATGTTTGAAAATATTAATATATTGGTTTTTCTTATGCGGAGGTGAGTCACATTATTAAAGAAATGATTTTAAAATCTTAAAGTACATTATAAATTTTGGAGGATTTCCTAAGGCATTATAAAATAAGTAAAAAAATCTAAAATCAAATTATTTCAATGGGAAAATATATATTAGGATGATAATACCCATTATATAATTTATTACATCATTTTGGGTTCATAATGATGTTATAAAAAACATATTCTTTATACAGTATTTAATTTTTACCCAAAAATTCGACTGTTTCAGAAAATGATGGAAAATTAAATAATAGATAATTTCAACCTCTTGATTCAAAAAATATTATTCATTTTATTTAAATAATTAAATAATTATGTGAATTTTCAATTTTAAAAAGAAAATCAATATTTATTGAAAATTCACAGGTTTTGTCAAAAACAATTTTCAAACCTTGATAAAAATTAAATTTGACGTCATGAAAGATATATAAACATTTATTTTTCATAAAATTAATTTGTAAAAAATATTTTATTAAAATATTATTTGTTTCCAAAATTCATTAATTCCTTAAAATAAATTCTTTAAAAATACACTTTCTATTTTATCGTATGAAAAATATAACTCTTATCAAACTGATTACTTAACCATTTACAGATAAGGAACTTATATATTCATCATTTATAAGAATTGTTTTTTTAAAAAATTATTAACAAAATCCTTAGTTTAATATAATAATGTATATATTTTTCAATAGTTCCATTTTTACTCGACGATTCAATTTATCATAGTCATCTTTTTTTAAGAAATACTATTCTCCTAAAGGAATTGATAGAATAAGACTTTATTTATAAAAAGGTATTAAACAATAAGTAACTAATACCTTATTTCATAAGAACTTATAACATCCGTATAAGACCTAAGGGCGAGGTGTGAGATGGTGATAGACTCTTAGGGCAGCTCAGATAATATCTCTCGGGTGGTAATCAATATTAACACGAACTTTTCTCATAGGAGATTTGGTTCAAGGATAACGTGTTAAGGCTCATCTTGGGATTGGTCAAGAGTGCGGCTTAGTGATGCTACCACCTTTCCGAGGTCTGAAAAATGAACTTCTTATGGCCTGAGTCAACTGTTTGAGGCCATCCTCTCCTTCTTCTATGTCCAATTTTTTTTTTCAAAAAACATATATTTATATTAGTTATGTGATCACTGTTCAACGACTATATTATCAAAGGTAATGATAAATTAACTATCATTTAGAAAAAATAATAAAAAAAGAGTGAATGTGTTTTTTATATCTATATGTTATTAAAATAAAGGGATTTTTATTCATATAAGATTAGGTTGTAACCAAATTCCCCCCTTAAGAAACTTCACCCTAAAAATTTTCTTTTCCCACACTTAAAATGATAAGGGTAACTTTTCCTCATCAGTTCCTCCAGTTCCCATGTTTATTATTCAAACTGATGTTTTCTCCACAAAACATTGACTAGGGACATTGCCTTATTTTGTAGAAATTTTTCTCCATTATCTACGATCTTCTCCAGATTATCTTCATTGTAGAGGTCATTCTCCAATGGTACCACCTCTAGATTGAGTAAATATGATCGGTCATGTATATGATTTCTCAAGAGTGATACATGGAATACATATTGTACTTATGATAGGTTCAGTGAGAGTGCAAGTTGATAGGCCCCTGCTCCAATGTGATCAAGGATATCAAAAGGGTTGATGTACCTCATAATATGCTTTCCCTTCTTCCCATGTTTCGTAAATATCATCCATGGAGATATGCGGAGGAAAAAAATATCTCTAACATAATACTCTTGGTCTCATTAGTGGTGGTCAACATAGATCTTTTGTTGAATCTGAGTAGCTTTGATGTGCTGTTGTGTGGTCTTAACCTTCTCCACCATTTTATCGACCATTTCTAGACCTATAAGTGTCTTCTCGCCAACATCATCTCAACATGTCGGTGTTCTGCACCTCTTCCCATAACGGGCTTCATAAAGATCCTTTTGGATGCTTGAGTGGAAACTATTGTTGTAAGAGAGATTAACTATCCGAAGATGTTGATACAATCCTCCTTTGAAGTATATTGAGCATGCTATCAACATGTCATCAAGTGCTTGGATAGTCCTCTCATATTAGCCATTAGTTTGAGGATGATAAGCCATAAAAAAGTGCATCTCAGTATTCAGAGCATGTTGGAGACTCTTCCAGATAATAAAGGTGAATCTTGGATTGCGATCAGATAAAATAGATAGTGGCACTCCATGCATCTTTACCACTTATCTGATGTATATCCCTGATAGTTGATCCAATGATAAATCCTCTCAAATCGGAATGAAGTATGAATTCTTTGAAAGATGATCCACAACAACCTAGATATAATTATGTAACATCCTAGATCCAGAAGCAAATCAATTGGTTGCCCATACTTTGTAGGCCACATGGCCTCAAGCACATTTCCCCAAACACCAGAGGCTGCAGACTACCAGCAAGGGACTAGGGTGTGATAGTGGGGAAACTATTCCCTCATTGGAATAGTGTAACACAATTGAACAAATAATAACAATAGTGGAAGCACGAAACCACATGAAACTAAACTAAACAATGGGAGACTACACGATAAATATAACCATGAGTCATATAATATCAAAATGATGAAGCATGTCACATGTTCTGAAAAAATTTTGTAAACAAGACACACTACAATCAAGTACAATAAAATACCAATGTATGTTAACACAAAATGAAACTCAACAGAATTGAAAGCCTTGGCTTGGTCCCATGCTCTTCTTCTCCTTATATACAATCAAGTACCTAAAAAGGGGGCCTTTCCCTTATTGACACCTACAAAAGTATAGTCTGTTTTGGCACAAAATATTACCCAAACAAGGTGTGAGAAATAAATCCCAGTAGGCAACCTTTTAAGGTATGTTGAAATCTGTCAGTGAGTATATGGAATAGTATTGTACAATAGAGAAATGCAGTAATATAGGAGTTACTTAAAAGAAAACAAGCCTACAAGTACTAGTATTCATTTACGTTAATTTCATGTTATTGAACACTTCAAATTCATCTAATTATATAATTATTGGGGTCCGACGTAATCTCGTCAATACCCTATATAATGAAACACAACAGATACCTTTGCATGCTATCTATAAAAATAAGTGAAGACTGAAACCAAGCTTGTGCTTTTTCTTGGAAGACACATCATAAGTCATTTTATTACAAGACATATTAGGGCCAAGTGAAGTGTATAAACATTTTAGTATATTAAAATAAGGGAAAATCTCAGTGTATCATTATTTCAACATGAATCCTGGTAATGCCCGGTGTATGATTATTTGAGTATGTTTCTAGATCAAGAATAGTGTATAAGTAATTCAACATGTTCTAGGGTCAAGCCCACTGTATAATAATTTTAGCATATTTCAAGGTCAAGCTTGATATATTGGCATTTCAGCATAGTTAACAACATATGTAAATTACACTATTACATGGTTAACAAAATAACATATCATGTGGGAAATTCAAATATTAAATAACACATATAATCAAGACTATTACATTATTTTCAATAATAAACTAACATGTGAAAATTTATCTAACAAGACCAACATGTGAATTAAAATATTACAAATATTTAAAAACATATTCACATGGAACCAATTAATTTACTAATTTAATTTTTAAACAACCCTTAAATGGGAAAAAATGTCATTCCCCTTGGCATCATAGGCCAAACAACTAAATAATGGTCATCCAAGGGAAAACACACCCATGAGGTGTCCCTTAATACAACAAAATAAAATCAACATGATTTAATTAATTTATTCAATCACCAAAATGTCATTAGGTATCCACACAGGACAAATTCTCAACCAAGAGACACCCTATACATGGTTGTGCGACACTATGACACATGAAAACAAGCCAAAATTTAAACAATGACTCAAGACCACCCATCTAGTCCTCGTGTTACTCTCCTCATCCAACGTCATCATTCAGTTCAAGATAGAACGAAGAAGATCTAAAAAACAAGGATAAAATCTCAATAATAAATAACTATGTAATTATTTCAAATCTGAAATAATAGTTCAAGGGTAATCGGGAACTTACTTATTGGGTTCCAATGCTTTTGACGGTGATTGAATCGAAGTCCAGATGGAGAATTGGGAGGATATTGAAGGTTTAACACTATTATTTGGGAAATCCAATGAGCCCCTTCTGTCTAGAATGTTATTGGAGGGATACTTCTCATTTTACAAGAAAAAACCAAATACATGGTGTGTATGTCCACATACACAGCATTTATATAAATTTACTATTCATTTGGTGTTTTTTTCTTCTAACTTACTTTTAAGGACCTGCCGACATAACTATACAGTGTGTACTAGAAAGTACAAAATGTGTAGTTGGATATCCCTCTCTTTCCCACCAACATGACCACACTCCATGTATTCACATCATACATGACAATATTACATGTCATGTTCATATTTTTATATGGAATTAAACCCTTGATTCCAATATTTTTCCCCAATTTCCCTTGTTTATTCAAAAAGATCTCAAAGGAAAGGAAAAGAAGAAATCCTACCTCAATGAAAGAACTAGGTTCTCAAAAACTTCTTTGCTTAAAGAAATTTGTCGCCGAATTGTGCTTCCAAGGGTGGTGAAATAATATCAGAGAATAACTCCAGCCATTGAGCACACACATTAGCCTCCCGCTCCCAAGGCTCATCCTGCACTCGACCATGCTTCCATAACACCAGTATGAGTGGAACTGATTGGACATGGAGAACCTTCATGCTCCTATCAACTATAAAAATCAGATTCTCCTGAAAGGGTGCATTGACCTAAATCTCAAACTCCTTGGGCTGAAAAATGTGTGATGGGTATGAGTGATAGTAGTGCAGTTGAGATACATGGAAGACACTATGCATGGATCGTTACCTCTGATGTAACTGCAACTGATAGGAAACCGGCCTGAATATGTCTAGGATCTCAAACGGTAAGTCATATCTCAATGAAATTTTACCATGTATGTTAAACCTCCTATGTCCCAAACTCGGTGAAATGCGTATGAAAACTTGATCCTTGACATCGAACTCTATAAGTCTTATTTAGCAATAAACATATGATTTTTGGCGAGACTACACAATAGCCATCCATTTCTAAATCAATTAGAACTGCTAAAAATTCTTTGACATGAGACGTGGTCCCAGTAAGGCTACCTCACCTGCCTATAACCAGTAGAGGGGTGAATGACATGGACTACCATAGAAATCCTCCTAAGTTTCCATCTGTATAGTCACTTGGAAACTGTTATTATAGGATAACATGAACATGGGAATATGCTTCTCCCAAGAGCCCCTAAAGTCTAGGAAACCTGCATGCAACCTTTCCTCCTGCACCTATATCATACGCTCTGACTAGCCATCCGTCAGAGGGTGGTATGTCATGCCAAATATAACCTGTGTACCTAGAACCCTATAAAAACTTTAATAGAAACGTGAAGTCAAGAGGGTGTCCCTATATGAAATGATAGAATTAGTGACTCTATGAATTTCATACCACATTTAGGATATACATCTTTCCAATCTCATCAACACCATAGGTCTCCTTGATCTGTAATAAATGAGCGACCTTCATAAGTCTGTAAACTAAAACCCACATAACATTTTCCCCTTATGAAACCTTGGTAACCCTTTCAAAAAATCCATCGTGATATCATCCCATTTCCACTCCAAAATAGGTAACTACTATAAAATCCCAAGTGGTCACTGATGTTCCACCTTCACCTACTGACTGGTGCAACAACTCGTATGAAATCCAAATACTTCTCACTTCATACCTGAACACCAAGTTTGACCGCATAAGTCATGGTACATCTTATTGACTCTGGGAAAAACATCCCAAGATGAAGCATGAATGTCCCGCATCAGATCCTCACATATATCCCCTTGAACCCACACACGTCCATGGATATGAAGAACCCCATCCTTTCCTATTGTCCACCCAAGAGGAGGGTCCTCACCTTCAATATATTCCTTTAGAACTATGCCTTTATAATCTGATAGCTACCTCATCCTCACTCTATCCAGGAGGGTTGAATTCGCCACTAGATATGAAAGGTATGCCTATCCCAAATTATCGTGATCCTCTAAATGAAACTCAGAGAACAAATCCATAAGCATCCACTCACCACTGGACTCCTGCACTTCCTACATCTAAGTCCTATTGCTCAGTGCATCAGCCACTACATTACCTTTACTAGGAATATAGAAAAGATTATTGTCAAAATACTAAAGGTATTCCACTAAAATTCACTATATCATATTCAAATCACATTGAGTAAAGATGTATTTGAGAATTTTGTGGTCTGTGTACACCACCAAATTATCTCCTAATAAATAATGTCTCAAATAGCTCAAAGCATGAACAACTACAGCTAACTCGAGATTATGCGTTGGGTAATTCCTCTCATGTGGCCTCAACTACTGATACCCGTATGCAACAACCCAATCCCCCATGCATAAGCACTCCTCCAATCCTAATACCTGATGCATCGTAGTATTCGATGTAACTATTTCCTAGCTCTGGAAATATCAATAACAGCACTGAATTCAAACACCCCTTCAATCATGAAAGGATGTGTTATAAGAATCTGAACAAAATACTTCACACCCTTCTTAGTCAAGCCGGTCAGCGGTACATCCAAGTTCTAGAAGTCCTATATAAAAATCTTGTAGTAACAAACTAACCCCAAGAAACTCCTTATCTCAAAAACGTTCTTGGGTTGTTCCCTGGGAACTCCATCCCTTACCTTCTTCGGGTCCATTGGCACTTCTTTCTCCATGTTGATATGACAAATGAAGTGAATTTGATCCATCAAAATATGGAATTTTGTGATATTAGAATATAATTGATTCTCGATTTGTGTATTCAAAATGATCTCAAGGTGTTGGGCATGGGCATGTCGATTGTAAGAATACACCAATATATCATCCATGAAAACCACCACAGAAGAATCTAGGTAAGGATGAAACACTTGGTTCATCAGCACAATGAAAATTACTGGCACATTCGTGAGACCAAACGACATAACCAGGTACTCATATAGGCTATACCTAGTATGAAATCCTATATGAGGTATGTATACAAGTCGAACAAATACTTGGTGATATCCTGAACTTTAGTCAATCGTCTAGAACAATTGAGATCCTTGAATCTAATAAAAGAAGTCATCTATCTGTGGAATGATATAATAGGTTTAACCATCAACTAGATCAGTTTCCAGTATTCCACGCATAGAATAAGGGTAACATCCACCTTTTTCACTAAAATAACTGGGGAACGCCAAGGAGAAGTACAGGTTTAGATGAAACCCTTAGATTCCAGATCTTCTAGTTTCTTCTTGGGATCTTGAAACACTATCATAACCACACTCTAAGGAGTAATGGGTACCAGTGCATATCCTGGAAGTAGCTCGATAGTGAACTATACCTCTCTGACCAAAGGTAAGCTTGAAATTTCATCCAGGAAAATGTCCCTGAAATGATCAACCACTGGAGTAAAATCCATAATGCATGTTCCCTAGTAATCCAAATATAAAATCCCAATCTGGGATATCATCATACCCAACCTATGATGCTCAGGTCCAGATCTGCTCTCTTGAACATCCCAATCACCCTTATTTAGATACTCTCTACCCTATGGTGATGTGGAGCTCACCCTGTAGGGATAGAGATTAACAACATCTCAAAAATTAACCAACCGGTACATTATGAGAATGACATCCAAGCCAGTCATCTATAAGACATAAATGTTCTATATAAGGTCACACCCACCAATCTCAAGGGGGTTCACCTTGCACTGGTGCACACCATCTATCCTAATACCTAACTGAGTGTCGAGAATCATAAAATCAGAAGAAGAATAAACACAAGGACCATTGATTTTCACAATGACCAAATATATAAAACTATACGTAGCACCAGTATAAAAAAGTGTAGAATCTAAAATGAAGATGACTAGAATAGTATCTCAGACTGTAGAGAGTTTAGGATCCTACTCCTGCTAGGTATGTTGCGCTGCATATGTTTAACCTGTACCATGACCCGGAGACATTGCTTGGATACCCTGAGCGGACCCACCCTACCATCGCTGAGATCCTAGTGTCTGGCTACCATGTCCATGACCACCACTGTGGCCTAAACGGACTAACGTATTCCAGTTCTCTGAATGGTGAGAAGCTGTCGACCCTGATCCTAAATGTGGAGTTGGTGCATACCCTCTCTCACTAGATATTGGTGGGAACATCCTATAGAAACGCTATAAATGACCCATATTTCTACAAGATCGACACTCGACTAGGTTTATTGGGCTCTGAGGTTTAGTAAGAACAACCTTTATATATTTGTACCACCTTACCTGGATACTGAAGGATACGTTCTGGATTTTACTGTCACCACAAGAAAACTCAAGACGATGCTTATTCTTTCTGATAGAAATAGTAGCAGATCTCGGTGTCGAACCTTCCTTGCCCTCCCCTATAGACTCTCGTAGGATGCGCTCAATAATCAGTCTCTAATTCTCAATAGTCGAGATAAATGGCAACCTGAATACATTTACCTATGATCAGATGGAAAACCTAATACCATCCTTAACTTTTCGAGCTTTAAATACATCATCATCCATCAGAATCAGTGCCAACCACTAATGTTCAGTAAACTTGGTAGAATAGTATATAACTAAGTGCGTTCCCTACTCCAGATGCATGTATTCCTAGGCTCAGTAATCCCTCAACATCTCAGTAAAATAATAATCATAGAAGGCCATATAAAATTCATCCCATGCCATAAAATAATGAATCCCTACCTGAGTGATAACATCCCACTATCATTTGGCAGAATCATGCTTCATATATGCCACGAGATTGAATATCCTCTCAAGTGGAATTTCTGGAAGCTTGAAAAGAGTCAGCATTGATTCCATCCATGATTCTGTATCCTGTGGCCTACCATCGCATAAAAAACAATGCGGATGTTGCTACTGTAATATATGCATCAGCTCTACCATAGATGTGGTAGCCTGTGGTGCTCCCTGAAAGGTCTGCATGAACCTCAAAAAGTCTTCACAGAACTATGCATCTGCACCTACATTCGGTATATCAGTTGGTGCTAGAGCTGGCAAAAATAGAGGTTTCATTAGTATTACATGGCCTACCATCTCTGGAGTATGATCATAACTGATGTCTTAGCATAGAACTTGTTGTCACCATAGTGTCTTGACTCTATAAGGTTAATATCAAGCCTTAGTTCCAACTAATTATCATGATTTTTTCCATTCAAGAGTGTGAAAAAGAAGTAGGAAAATACCCTCAAAGTTTAAAAAAACGGAATACAAATCAAGTAGAAAGAAGACATGGCGTTTTCCCTTAAGCTTGGAAAATATCTTGTTCTACAGCTGACATGGGCATGTACAAACCCCTGGTACATGGCATTTTCTACACACACATGTCGTGTACACATGTTTTTCCTCCTAGACATGAACACCCACACACCCAGGTCCATACAGGTTCTGCTTGGGTAGGCTACACGTCATGTAATGAAAGTACATGGCATGTTAGGACCAAAAATCAACAACCTTTGTTTCCTCTCACATAGCTATTTACACAGAAAAATACCACAAAATTTGTACACTCAGTACAAGGAATGTACACAAGAAAATTCTTTACTCTCAGAACAGGAAGAGCACATGGTGCGAGTTCATAGATCCACACACCATTTTATCTTTTTTTCTTGATATTAAGCCTCAAACAATTCCCTGGAGCCCCTGTTTTTTGAAAAATATAGCCAAATTATGAAACTTTATGATCCGTAAGGGCCCATAATCCCTAAAAATAAATGATTGAAACCCTGTCATAACATAATTTCTCAAAATTCTATACTAAATACTGAATCATGATATGCTAAATTGTGGTCCAAGAGGGACCATACACCTCAAGTACCAAATTTTTGAGTCTATTCAATCCAAAACATAGAATGTACTAATACACCTACCAATACAACATGAATATCTATCAGAATATCTATCACAATGACAAGAATTTAAATCATGAAATCTATCACAACGACATGAAATCAGTAATGCACCTAAATGGCATGGAAAGAATGCATGGCATGTGATTCTAACAAGTGCCTAAATGATGAATGTGATGTCATGCCATCATATCATCAGGTTGCAACAAAATAGATCAATATTAAAATGAATATTAACCACCCAAATATGATTACATCACCCAATGGTGAAATCAAATCAACTGTAATATCTCACAATGAAAAAAATAATAATTTGAGGAAATTTGGATTTTCCATATACACGGGGTACCTACTCCCATGAATATCTAATTAAAAAATTTAATATCCTTTATATCATCGCCAAATATTAAGGCAATATAGAAAAAGAAACCCTATAATATGGCTTGGTAACATCCCATATCTATAAGGCACTCAACCGATTCCCCGTACCCAGATGGACACATGGCCGCAAGAGCATTTCTCAAACACCTGAGGCTACCGACTAGTAGCGAGGGACAAGGGTGTGATAGTGGAGAAAATATGCCCTCATTGGTAGAGTGTAACACAGCGGAGTAAATAATAACAATAGGGGAAGTATTAAACAACAAGAAACTAATGTAAACAACTATATACTGAAAGATAAAGATAACCAGAAGTTTTATAATATCAAAATTATGAAACATGTCACATGTTCTAAGAAAACATTGGAAACAAGATACACTATAATCTTGTACAATACAATTTCAAAGTATGGTAACACAAAATGAAACTCAGTAACATCGCAAGCCTTGTCTTGGTATCATGCTCTCTTTCTCCTAAGTAGTAATCTAGTACCTCAAAAAGGGGTTTTACCCTTATCGACACCTGAAATAGTATTGTCTATTCGAGAAAAAAACATGACCCAAATAGGGTTTATAAAATACATTCTAGTAGGCAAACACCTAAGGTCTATTCTAATATTTTAGGGAGTATATAAAATAAATGTGTACAATATAGAAATTTTATTAAATATTAATTAATCAAAAGTAAACAATCCTACAAGTACTGGCATTCATTTACATTCATTTCATGTTCTTTAATAATTTAGATTCATCAAATTATATATGTCGCGGGATCTGGTATAAGCCTATTAATCCCCTGTATAATGTTATCATAATAGATACCTCAAAATACTATCTAAACAAATAAGTGAAGAAAAAATCCAAGCTTGTGCTTTGTCTTAGCAGATGTGTCATAAGTCATTCCATATTAACATATCTCAGGGCCATGCTCGATGTATAAGCATTTCAACATATTAAAATTAGGGGATAGAGCTATGTATTAGCATTTTATCATGTATTAAGATAAAACCAGTGTATATGTATTTCAACTTGTTTCATGGTCAATCCCAGTGTATAATCATTTATGTATTTTTTAGGGTCAAGATTGGTGTATAAGCATTTCAACATGTTTCAGGGTTAAGTCTAATATATGAGTGTTTAAACATAGTAATCAACATCAGAAAATTACACTATTACATGGTTATCAAAATAACATCTCACGTGGACAACTCACATAATAAACAACACATGTAATCTACACTATTACATGGTTTTCAATAATCAACTCACATGGGAAAATTAATATAACAAGACTAATATGTCAATTAAACTATCACAATACTTTGACAAAAATATTCACATGGAAACCATTTAATTAACCAATTTCATTTAAAAAAACCCCTTCAAATGAGAAACAAGGTCATTCCCATCAGTATCCTAGGAAAAATGTCTAAACAATGGCGATCCGAGGGAAAACGCACCCACGGGGTGACCCATGATCCAACCAGATAGTCTCAAAATGCTTCAATTAATTTATTCAATCAAATAAATGTCATTAGGTATTAACAAAAGTCAAATTCTCTACCAAGAAACACACTAAACATGGTTTTATGGTACTAAGACACATGTAAACAACCTTAAAGTTAATGAAAGGCTCAAGAACACCTACGTAGTCCTCATGTGACTCTCCTCGTCCAGCATCAGCCTTCAATTCATGAAAGAAAAATAGAGATCTACCAAACAAGGATAAAATATAAACATTAAATAACTCTTTCATGAGATTTAATCTGAAAAAACAACTCAAGAGTAATAGAGAGATTTTCCATTGGGTTACAATGCTTTTGATGGGGACTAAATCAGAGTTTTGATAGTGATTTTGGAGGAGATTAAAGGTTCAACACTGCTATTTGGGAAACCTTAGCGAGAACCTTCTATCCAGAATGTTATAAAAGGAAAATTGTCTATTTTTATGAAAAGAAACCAAATAAAAATTTTGTAAGTCTATATATATGGTGTGTGTATCATTTTATTGTTCATTTTGCAGTTGTTTTCTTCTGACATACTTTACAGGACCTACCAACATGACTACACTATGTGTACTAGGAAGTACACATCGTGTAGTTGGTTTTCCTCTCTTTCCCACTAAAAAACCCACACGCCTTGTATTTCCTTCATACATGGAAATGCTACAAGGCGTTTTCATATGATTACATATCATGTAACGCCAGATTATAGTATTTTTCCCAGATTTCCATTGATTTCTCGAAAACAACTCAAAAGAAAAAAATGATAAACTTTACCTCAAAGCTAGAACTAAGTTCTTACACATTGTTTCCTTTGAATGTAATTATATGTCCGATGATAAAGTCCATGGTGATGTTTTCCCATTTTAATTTTGGTATGGGCAATGGTTTCATCATCCCCTTAGACATCGACCTCCTAGTCATAACATGTTGACATACCATGTAAATTGATGTATACTTAGTGATATCCTTCTTTATTTTATCCAACCGATAATTCATTTAGAGATATTGATAAATATTTTTGTTTCCTGGGTGAATGGAGAAATTTGAACTATGTGAATCATCCTAATGTTCATTCATTAACTCCAGATTTGATGAGACATATATTCTTGACCAAATTCATAAAATTCCTTATTCATTAACATTGAGCTATATGTATTTATCTTTTATAATATTTTCAACTTTCTTATGAATTCCCACATCATCATTTTGAGCATCCTTCAACCTTTACAAATAGACTGTTGAGAAATAATTTGTAAAAGGATTGTTGATTTTCTCTTCTTTGTGATTCCCATGTCTATCTTTATCAAATCTAATAAGATTGGATCCTTATAAAATCTCATTAATGTAAGAGTTTCTGGATCCTTTCAAGTTGAAGTGTCTTCCACTTTATTTTATTTCCTCAGATGGTAGTGAATTGACTAGTCCTAGTCTTTGATCAGCTCTAACCATCTTCCTGGGTGTATATTCAACTCTTTATATATGAATATATACATGAGGATTTGTTATCTATATATATTTTACACTTTTCCCCAAAGAGGTAATGTAACCAAATTTTAAAAGTAAAGCTCACTTTATAGAACTCCATATATTGTGTTGGATAGTTCTTCTCAAGAAATTTCAATTTACTTGATGAATATGAAATGAATTTTTCATTTTTAATCAACACACAGTCTATTCACTTTTTTGAAGAATCACATAATAACATGAAAATTTCACCACTTGTGGGTAGTGTGAGCACGAGAACAGTGATAAACCTCCTTTTAAACACCTTGAATATCTCTTTGCATTAATCATTTCAATCAACCTTGGCTCCCTTCTGAGTTAGACTGGTAAGGGGGTTTGGAAATCATGAGAAATTTCTCACAGACCAGCGATCATATTCAACTAACCCAAGGAAGCTACAGATATCCGTTACAGATTTTGGCCTTGGAAATCCATCAATTGCAATATTCGTTGATGGATCCATAGATAAACCATTGTCTTGTGATAATATGACCCAATAATGGGAATTATTTCAACCAGAACTCACACTTTCTATAGTTTTCATAGAGTTCATACTTTTTCAAGTTCTCTAGAAGTGTACATAGATTCCCCTCATGCTCTTCCATAGTTTTGGAGTATATTAGAATATAGTCTATAAATACAACCAAAAATTTGTCGAGGTAATCTATAAAGACTATATTCATCAATTCCATGAAGATTTCTGGAGCATTAGTGATTCCAAAAGGCATTATTATGAGTTCATAGTGCCCATACATTGTACAAAAAGAAGTCTTGGGGATATTATCCTTCTTCACCCCTACTTTGTAATATCCCGACTACAGATCCACCGTGGAGAAGTATTGGGATCCATGTTGCTGATCGAACATGTCATCAATTCAAGGTAGAGGATACTTATTCTTTATTGATATTTTTTTGAGCTCATAATTATCAATGAAAATGGGAATTGAAGCATCTTTCTTCTTGATGAAGGGAACTGGTGCACCCCATGGTGAAGAACTTTGGCATATAAACCCTTTATCCAGATTCTCTTATAGTTTTTTCATTATATAATAAATCTCCACAAAAACTATTTTATAAAGAGTATTGGATATTAGAAATTCCCCAAGTATAAGATCAATCAAGAATCCAACGTCTCTTCCAAGAGTAAGAACAGACAATTACTCAGGAAACACATCAATAAATTCCCTCAAAAGGCATGTCTTCGAGGATGGTTCCTTCCTTAGACACAGTAATCTAAGAAAGATATGTGTTCTCATAGGTCAGTAAAATCCACACTTCATATGATGGTTTTATGGAAGATTCATCATCCTCCTTATACTCGTATAGAATCGGTGGTTGATTCATCATATGGAGAGTGATATCCCTCTCACAGAAATTTATATTGGATTTATATAGGTAAAACCAATATATTCTAATAATTGAATCAAATTACACAAGATAAAGTATGATTTGGTGATCTGGTATGGTCAATCAACAAATTGTGATAGGGGATTCATTATATTTATGGGATACAATAATTTACCCTTTTCCATTCCTACCAAAATCTCTACTTCCACGATCTGTGGTAGTGTCTGGATTGTTCTACTAAACATTTGGGATATAAAATAATTCATAGAACCAGAATCAAAAAGTACATTTTCTATTAACGAATAAATAACTAATCTACCTATCACCACTTCGTTTTTGGGATTTTCTTCATCAATAGTGATGAAACATATCTCCCTTGCTACCTTGGAGGTTGTTGGTCACCTTATAAAACCCTTGTCTTAGGGAAATGGTTCTTAAAGTGACATGCTTGTTTGCAGTTTTAGTAATTAACATTGAGTTGTGGGTCGAACAAAGCTTTACTCTCCTCTATCACAAGAACAAGTATTTCTTGTTGGAAATTATTTGCAAGGTGGCCTTATCTTCCACACCTAATGAATTTCCTCATCCCCTTTAAGAAATTTTTGGGGTGCTTCTTTAAACACCTTTGACAAGTGGGGTGATAGAATTTCTTATCACTGTTGGATTTATCCATCGGACTGCCAGAATTAAATCCCACTTTCCTCTTCTTATCCCCATGATACCCATGAGATTATTTAATCTCCATTTCAATTCTGAGGGAATATCAGACAATTTACTCATAGCTATCAATATCAGGGATCACAATGGCTTCCCGTAGTCTAGGTTTTATCTGACCAATTAAGCGGTCACCCTTGCATTCAGGGGTAATGAAAACACTAGATGTGTATCGTAAAGGCCTTGTGAATTTTTCCTTGTATGCTCTGATGGATTTGTCATGTTTTTTCCTGAGGGTAAGGAAGTCCCTTTAAATCTTAAGTTAAAGGGGGCATGGAAAATATTTATTGAAAATGTTTTTCTGGAAATCCTTCCATTCCAATGCCTTAATCCCTTACTCAGGATTCATATTTTTGATCAATGTACACAATTGATCAAATTCTCCCTCCATATAAAAATAATCCAAAATAATATTCTATTGTTTGGAACATTGTATGATGAAGAAGATATTCTAAATGGATTTGATATATTGTTCGTTGATTGAGGGATCAGATGATCCATTAGAAGTAGGAGGCCTTTCTATCATGAACCTCTGGATTAAAACTTATTATTTCTTAGGGGGGTGGACGTTCCTCTTGAACCATGTTTATATTAAAAACTTGTGTTAACTAAGTAAGTATCATGATAATGTTTGTGATTCCCTCTCCCATCAGATTGAGCTTCTCATTAGAACAATAATCACATTAATATTCATATCAGTTGTTAACTCGAGTCCTCCTATTAATGGCCATTGGATATAATAAAAGGAAAAATATATTTAAGTATTTTCAACTATTAAACACAGAAAGGGGAATCCAATGACAAAAGGTATAACTTATAAATTATATTTATCTCCTTAACTTATGAATTTCTAGGCTTCAATCAATGTTATCGATTATCTATTTCCTAATGTATATTCATATGGACTTTTTTATTACTCCCTTAATAATGGTTCATACTAAGCTTATGAATATATTGCAGCACAACCCCATGAGTGTCAGAACAAAAGTATAGCAAGACCCATTATTGTGCACCCATTATCATTCGAGTTTAGATTAAAGCTGTGTTTTTAGGTTTTACCCCTGATACATCTGTTACAGATCCACCTAAACTTTTTTGTATCGGGATAGAGATATATTTATTGATAAAACACTTACTCTATTCAGACCAAAATTTAGGGATTATTTTCTTATACTCAGTATTATCCCTAAGGATTTCACTAGAGTTTTATAGCCCTACTCCAAAAAATAACTAAACCTATCATCTGATACCAACTATAAAACATTGATCTTTATTACACACTTAATCACGATTTACTGCATAAAATTGCAGTTAATAAAACTACAAGGATCTAGTGGTATAATGTCTTGGGAAATTCAGAACATTACATAAGAAATTAAAACATAAAATACTACATATTTATTGAAAACTTCCTTTACATGACCAACTCATTATTTTGTACTTAACCCTGCATGGGATAACATAAGGACATATATAAGAATGGGGTGATATATTAAGCCACATAAAGGTGTAAAAAAGGCATAAAATGATGAATATAATATTTTTTAGGAAATATTAATATCAACGAATTATAATAGGAACATGAACATAAAGGCATGATGTAGCATGATTATCCTAACATAGAAATGTGGAAAAAACATACAACATGATTTTAATATGAGCCAAGGATCATTACACATGTATTAGCACGAGTAAATCCTCATTGAAAATGAATTATAATGAGTATTTCATCATTTCACATGGAATTTCACGATACTAAGCATTACCCAATGTATTGGAGCCCTATCAGGGCACACCCTTCATAATCATTTCAATCTCATGCTTATGTGTGGCACATGGATCATATAACATGGATTCATTAAACATCATCATTTATTAAAGAATAAAAGAATCTGGAATACATAATTGTATGTACCATTAAATAATTATATGTACATAAAGGTGAATACCCTTAATAGAGAAAAGGGTATGGTATTCAATACATGATAATTTTTTCTTAGAAAATCGCGGTGCAATTTCAGCAGTATAACAACGTAATGTTGAAATTCATAAATTTAGTTGATGAAAGAGAAATGTGTATCTCATCATTTTTACATGAAATATATAGTAAGAGGATATTGGGACATAATATCCCAACATATTAAATGGAATTTAGATATAAAATATAGATGAAATTCTAGAATGGAAATAAGAAAAGTGAAATCCCTTATAGAATATCAGCATGGTAACAAGTGTACACGGAAGGCATTAATTTGAGAGAAAGCGGTCTATCATCATTCAAAAATAAGGAAGGTGATATGTGGAACGTATGAAATCATACGCCAAAATTTTTAATTGAAACTAAAAGGGTATATCATTATTAAGAAACTTGGATAAAAATAAGAAAAAAGTAAGGATCCCTTACTTGAGTGTGTGACTTCAAAAGATTAATGATGGGATTGTTTAGAGCTTGGGGTTCTTTAGAAGGATTATAGAGATTGGAGGGTGGAGTATGAACATGCTCTATGGATTTTTAGTGAAGAGAAGTGGGATCACGGGTGGGTTTATATAAGAAATGAGAGGGGAATTCTTTAATATTTCCCAAAATTAGATTTTGGAAGCTATATAATAAATATTCAAAACCACAAACCTTCCAAAGATTTTTTCCCATAGTTAGTTCCAATGTGGATTGTGAAAGATTATTTTATAAGGGAAATTTCTGAAAATATTATTCTTTCTTATGTTGAGGTTAGTCCCATTATTATGGAAATGAATTTAAAATCATAATGTATATTATACACTTTGGAGGATTCACTAAGGCATTATAAAATAAGTAAAAAAAAATAAAATAACATTATTTGAATAAAAAAACATATATTGGGCCCATAATACCCATTATAGTATTTATTACATAATTTTGGAGTCATTATGATGTCATAAAATACATATTTTATTAATATGGTATTTAATTTTTACCCAAAAATTCAACTGTCTTAGAAAATTATGAAAAATTCACCATTGGATAACTTAATATTAAAAAAATCAGAAAATAATATTCATTTAATCAAAATTATCTTCCAAATATGTGAATTTTCACTTTTAAATTTAAAACCAACATTTATTAAAAATTCACAGGTTTCGACAATAACCGTTTTCAAACCATGATAAAAATTACATTTGACTTCATAATAGTTTTATAATCTTATATTATTCATAAATTTAATTTGATAATAACATTTTTCTTAAAATATTAATAATTTTAAAATTTCATTAATTCCTTAAAATATATTTTAAAAATACACTTTCCTTTCTATCTTATAAAAAAATATAACTCTCATAAAACTGATAACCTAATATTTTGCAGATATGGAACTGATATAATAATCATTTATAAAAATATTTTTATAATAATATTATTAAAAAACATAGTTTAATATGATAATGTAATTATTTCTCAAAAGTACTATTTTTTTCTCTAAGAGTCAATTTAACATAGTCATCTTTTTTTTAAGAAAGACAATTCTCATTAAGGAATTGATAGAATACGAATTTTATTTATAAAAAGGGATTACACAATAAATAACTAATACCTTATTACATAACCCCTTATAACACCTGTATAAGACTTAAGGGTAAGGTTTACGATGGTGAAAAACTCTTGGGAAACTCAAATAACTTTTCTCGGGTGGTAATCTCTATTAACTTGAACTTCTCCCGTATGTGATTATGTTCAAGCTTAACGTGGTGATTCTTGAATTGTGATTGGTCAAGAGAGATTCCTAGTGACACTAACTCATTTCCAAGCTCCAACAAACGAGCTTAGTATTGCTCGATCCTAATAGATGAGGCCAACATCTCCTTTTTTTGTATCGAAAGGATTTTTTCAAAATCCTTATATTTATATCAGTCATTTAATCACTGTTAAAAAGCTATATTATCAACCGTAATGATACTTAAAGAAAATTTAAACTCAATAAAAAAAATGTCTTCATGTGTTATCTATATCTATAATTCATTAAAATAAAGGAAATTTTATTCTTGAATGATCAGGTTGTTACAACATTCCCCAATTAAGCAAAATTTCCCCCGAAATTTTATTTTCCCATACTAAAACAATTGAGGGTAACTATGATTCATCAATTCCTCCAGTTCCCACATTACTTCATCAAACACATGGTTTATCCACAACACTTTGATGAGGGACATTGTCTCATTTCATAAAAATTTTCCTTATGGTCTAAGATCATCACTACCTACTCTTCATTAGAGAGGTCATTATCCAATGGTACCACCTATGGATTGTGTACTTGTGATGGTTCAGGTATTTACTTCCTCAGGAGTGATACATGGGTTATATCATGATCTTGAGATAGGTTCAGTGGGACTTTTTGTGAACATGACACTGCTCCAATGTGATCAAAGATATCAAAAGGGCCAATATACCTTGGACTAAGCTGTACTGTTTTCCCAAATCACATAACTCTATTATATAAAGATATGTGGAGGAAAACCATATCTCCAATATCAAACTCTAGGTCCCATAAATAGTTTTCAACATAACTTTTTGTCAACTTTGAGCGTCTTTGATGTGATGCGGGATGGTCTTAAACTTCTCCACCATTTCCTCTGCCATTTCCATACCTATAAGTTTTAACTACCCAACATCCTCCCAAAATTCCAATTTTCTACACCTCTTCCCTTAATGGGCTTCATAAAGAGCCATTGATATTATTGAGTGGAAAATATTATTGTAAGAGAACACAACCAGAGGAATATTTTGATCCCATCCTCCTTTGAAATAAATTGACCATGCTCTCAACTTGTCATCATGTGTTTGGATAGTCCACTCAGATTTTCCATTAGATTGAGGATGATAATATATACTGAAGTTCAGCTCTATATTCAGAGGTTTTTGGAGACTCTTCCAGAACATAGAGGTGAATCTTCGATATCAATGAAATAAAATTAATAGTGGCACTCCATGAAACCTAACCACTTATTTGATGTATATATGTGCCATTTGATCCAATGAAAAATCTTCTCAAATTGAAATGAAGTGTTCAAACTTTGTAAGACGATCCAAAACCACCTAGATAGTATTATTTCCTTTGGATGTCTTCGGAAGTCCGGTGACAAAGTCCATGGTGATGTTTTCTCATTTCCATGATGGTATGGGTAATAGTTTCATCATACCATTATACATATTCCTCTCGACCTTCAATTTATTACACACCAGACACGTTGATGTATACTCAGCAATATCTTCTTCATGTTATCCCACCAATATTTCTCTTAGAGATCTCGATACATCTTTGTGTTTACTGGGTGAAAAGAGAAATTTAAATTGTGTGCATAATCCAAAAGTTATTTCTTTAACTCCAGATTTTGTAGAACACATAGTATTTTCCAAAATATCACAATTCCATCTTCATTAGTAGTGAACTCTGAGGATTTCCATTTTCTGATAGATTCCGCTTTCTTCTGAATTCCCAAATCATTCTTTGGAGAATTCTTTAACCTTTTTAAAAGATATGGTTCTTAAATCATTTGTGAAAATATTGATTATGTTCCCTTATTTATGATTCACATTTCCATCTTCATAAAATCTAGAAATATTGTATCCTTTTCAATTCTCATCAATGAATGAGTTGTTGGATTCTTTCTACATAGAGTGTTTTCTACTTTATTCACTTTCCATGTACAGTAGTGAATTGACCAGTCATAGACTTTGATCAACTCTAAACTTATTCATTGACTTATATTCAACTCCTTCTATTTGAATATATGTTTGAGGCTTTTGTGATCCGTATATATTTTACATTTTCTCCATAGAGGTAATGTCGCCAAAGTTTTAAATCAAAGATCACTCCATTCACCTCCAGATCATGTATTCAATATTTTTTCTTGTGAACATTTATTTTCCTTGAAGAATAGGAAATGTATTTATCATTTTTCAGCAAATCACAACCCATTCCCATCTTTGAAGCATCATTAAATACCACAAAAAGTTCGCCACTTGTGGGTAGTGTGAGCACATGCATAGGGACAAGCCTCCATTTTAACTCCTTGATTCTCTCTTTGCTTTTATCATTATATAAAAACATGACTCCCTTATGAGTTATCTTAGTAATAGGGTTTTACAATCATGGTAAATTTCTCACAAATCAACGTTAATATCTCGCTAACCTGAGAAAGCTACAAATATATTTCATAGATGTTTCCCTCAAATGCCCCTTAATTGCATTTGTCTTAAAGGGATCCATAGATATCCAATTTATTGTGATGATATGACCCATGAATGAGACTTACTTCAACCATAACTCACACTTACTATAGTTTCATAGAGATTATCCTTTCACAAGATCTGTAGTAGAGTGCATATATTCTCCTCTTGATCCTCCTTGGATTTGGAGTATATTATAATACTTTTTATAGACTATCAAAATTTTGTCATGGTAATCTCGAAAGAATCCATTCTTCACATCCATGAATATTTATGGAGCATTAGTGAGTCTTAAATTAATTACTATGAATTCAAAGTCCCGTACCTTTTATGAAAAGCAGTCTTGGGTATTTACTCCTTCTTCACTATTACTTGGTAATATCCTGACCACAGATCCACCTTCGAAAACTATTGTGCTCCACATAGATGATATAACAATTTATCAATTCGTTATAGAGGATACTTGTTCATTATTGTGATTTTGTTGAGCTCATGATAATCAATACAAAGGCACATTGCCCAATCCTCATTGTTGACGAAGAGGACTGCTGCACCCCCCAGTGAAGAAATTGTGCATATAAACTATTTTTTCATATTGTCTTGTAGTTTTTTTTCAGATTTTTAGGATCCAAAATAGCCATTATATATGGAGAAATGAATATTGGAAATTCAGTAGGTATAGGATCAATCAAGAATTCAACATCTCTTCTAGGAGGATGACCATTCAATTCCTCAAGAAACACATCAATAAATTCCCATACCAAAGGCTAGTCTTCGAGGATGGTTGATTATTTAGTCTCAATCATCTGAGAAAGATATGAATGATTATAGGGCAGTAATTTCCCCATATGAGATGATGGTGCTAAATAATATTCATCCTCCTCCTTGCACTTGTATAGAATCAGGGGTCAATTCACCATATAGAGAGTGATTTCCATCTCACAACAATTTTTGTTGGATATATATAGGGAAATCCAATCAATGACTAGAATTGCATCTAATTCCACTATAGTGAGTATGATGAGGTTTGTTTGGAAGTTAAATACACAAATTGTGACTGGGGAGAGGTTATATTCAGGGGATTAAATAATTGAACCATTTCCTATTATCACCGACATCTATATATCGACGATTTGTAGTGGTGTTTGGATTATTCTACTAAACTTTCTGGTTTTAAAAGAATAAAAATCAGAATAAAAAATTACTTTATATTTTGTTGAATGAATATCTAGAACATCTATATCCACTACATTATTGGGATTTTCTTCAGTGGTAGTGATGGAAAATGATTTCCCTTACTGCCTTGGAGGTTATTAGTTGCCTCAAAAAACCTTTATCTTAGGGCACTGGTTCACAATGTGACCTAGTTTGTTGCAGTTTTAGCAATGAAAAATACGTTGAGGGTTGAACAAAGAGTTCCTATCCTCTATCAAACTAGTAGGTATTTATGATCAGCAATTATTGGAAAGGTGACATTCTCTTCCACACCTAAAAAATTTCCTTTTCTTCTTTTGGTAATTTCTGGGGTGCTTCATACATCACATTTGGCACGTGGGTGCTGGAATTTCATAACACAATTTGATTTATCCATTATACCACCATAATTAAATTCCACTTTCTGATTCCTATCCCCATGATACCCCTGAGATTCATCGATCTCCATTTCAACTTTGAGAGAACATCAAACACCTTCCTCATAGATATCAATGTCACGAATCACTAGGGATTTCCATAGGCTTGGTTTTATCCCATCAAAGAAGCATTCAACCTTTCATTCAAGCATAACAACAAAGATGAAGGCGTATTATGAAAGTATTTTGACATTTTCCTAGTATACTTCAATGAATTAATCGTATTTGTTTCTTAATATAAAATTATTACCTTTCCATCTTAAGTTAGAGGGTGCAGGAATAATATTTATTAATTTTTTTTTTCAGAAATCCATCCATTCCAATGCATTGATCTCTTCCTCAGGCTTGGTAATTTTGACTAATGTCCAAAATTTATCAGCTTCACCCTCCATAAGATAAGAATATAGAATAACCCTCTCTTTTTTATAACAGTGACAAATGGATATGTTTTTCTCAATGGAGTTTATTCTTTTTTTGGTGATTGAGGTACCAGATGATCCATTGAAAGTATGAGAACATTGTCTAATAAGGATCTCAACTGAGGGTTGTTATTTCTTGGGGTGGGGGTGTGAAGTTCCTCTTGAACCATTTTTCTATTCAAAACATGAGTTAATTGAGAGTGTATCATGCCAAAGTTTGTGATTCCCACTCCCATCGTATTGGGAATCTCATTAAAACAGTCGTCACATTGATCTTTGTATCAATTGTTAGCCCGAGTCCTCCTATTACCATCCATTAGATAGAATAAATGGAAAATTATAGGTAAGTATTTTAAATTATTAAACAGATAAAGGGGATTCCAATGACAAAAATGGATAACATTTAAATTACATTTATCTCTTCAACTTATGAATTTTTAGGCTTCAATCTTTGTCATCCATGATTTATTTCCTAACATATATTCTTATGGAATTTTTTATTACTCCCTTAATAATGGTTAATACTAAGCTTTTGAATTTACTGAGGAGTACCCCCATGAGTGTTGAACAAATAGTGTAGCAAAACCTATTGTCGAGCACCAGTTCTTGTTCAAGTCCATCTCAAACCAGTATTTTCAGGTTTTACCCCTAGATACATCTATGCCAGATCCACCTCTACTTGTTTATATCCAAACATGTATGTATATCATGATAATTCAAATAATATATACTCAACAAAATTTATGTATTATTTCTTTATTCTTAGTCTTATCCCAAAGGCATTCACTAGAGTTTTATAACCATAATCCCAAAAATAACTAAACCTTTCCTCTGATACCAACTATAACAACCCTACTATTTATTACACACTTAAACATCATTTATTACATAAACTTGCACGTAATAAAACAATATGGAAATATAGGTCTAGTGTCTTGGGAAATTTGGAGCATTATATAAAAACTTAAATGAAAAAATACTACATCTTTATTGAAAACCTCATTTACATGACCAACTCATTCCTTCGTACTTAACATTTCTTAGGATAACATGAGAACAAACATAAGAAAGGGGTGAGATATAAAGCCATGTAAGGGAGTAAAAAAATAAAAACATGATAAAAACAACACATGTTAGCTAATAAGAATATCAATGAAGCATAATAGAAACATGAACGCAAAGGCATGATATAGCATGCTTATCATAACATGGAAATGTGGAAACAACATACCACATGATATTAGCCTCAGAAAAGTATCATTGGACATGGATTAGAATACGTATACCCTCATTTCACATGTATTATCATTATTAAACACTCATTTAATATGGAATATGATTATACTAAACATTACCAAATGTATTGGAGCACTGTTATGGTGCACCCTTCATAATAATTTCAATCTCATGCTTAAGATAGATCATATAACATGTATTCTTTAAACATCATCATTTAGTCCGCAATCAAATAATGTGTATTAAGTACAAGAATGTACCATTAAATATGTATATGTTCATAAAGGTTAATACCATTGATAGATACATGGATATGGTATTCACTACACAATAATTTTGGCTTGGAAAACCGTGGTGCAACTTCAGTAGCATAAAAGCGTCATATGGAAATTCATAAATTGGGTCGATGAGAGAAAATGAGGTATCTCATCATTTATACCTGAAATAGACTTTATTTGTTTCATGGAACATAATATCCCAACATATTAAATATAATTTAGATAAATAATATAGAAGAAAGTTTTTAATGGAAATAAGAAAAGATAAATCCATTACAGAATGTCGGCATGGTAATGAGTGTACACGAAAGGCATTAATGAGAGAGAAAGCGGTCTCTCATCATTCGAAAATAAATAGGGAAATATGGGGGAGGAATGAAATTACACCACAACCTTTTTAATTTAAAATAAATGTTCATAACAACATAAAGAAACTTGGATAAAAATGAGAAATGAAGAAAAGTAAGGATTCCTTACTTTCGAGTGAGACTTCATAAGATTATAAAGGGGATTTATGAGAGATTGGGCCACATTGGGAGGAGTCTAGAGAGGGTATGTAAGATTAGGGATGTGATATATTTATTTTTAGTGAATATAAGTGGAGATTTTGTCGGTATATATAAGAAATGAGAGGGGAATTCTTTAATATTTCACATACTTTGGTTTTGTAATCTATATAATTAAATATTAAAAACCACTAACATTAAAAAGTTTTCCCTAGTTTTTTTCCAAGTGGAGTGGAAAAATTTATTCTAAAAGGAAAATCTCAGAACATATTAAATTATTTTACTTGCTAATGTGGAGGTGAGTCACATTATTAAATAAATTAATTTAAAATCATAAAGTATATTATAGATTTTGGAGGATTCACCGAGGCTTTATAAAAAAAAGTAAAAAAATATAAATTAAAATTATTTTAATTGGAAAACATATATTGGGTTGATTATAGAAATTATTTTATTTAATACGTCATTTTGGGTCATTATTATGTCACGAAACACATAATTTATTAATATGATATTTAATATTTACCCAAAAATTCGACAGTGTCAGAAAATTATGAAAACTTAACAATTGGATAATATCAATGTTCGGATTCCAAAAATAATTTTCATTTTATCTAAATTATTTTCTAAATATTGGAATTTTATCTTTTGAAATGAAAAAAGTATTTATTGTAAATTCACGAGTTTTGAAAAAAAATCATTTTCAAACCCTAATAAAAATTAAATTTAACTTCCTAAAAGTTATATAATCATTTATTATTCATAATAATAAATTGAAAATAATATTTTATTAAAATATTTCATATTTCAAAAATTCATTAATTCCTTAAAATAAATTATTTAAAAATACCATTTCTATTTTATTGTATAAATCAATATTACTCTTATCATACTAATAACCTAATCATTTACAGATAAATAACTGATATAATCATCATTTATAAGATTTTTTTTCTAATTATATTATTAATAAAAACCATAGTTTAATAGGATAATTTATATATTTATCAAAAGTTCCATTTTTTCCGAAATAGTCAATTTATCATACTAATCAATTTTTTAAGAAAGAGTTTTATCATAAAAGAATTTATGGAATAATACTTTTATTTAGAAGAATATATTACACAATAAGTAACTAATACCTAATTACATAACCCCCTATAACACCCGCATAAGACTTAAGGGTAAGGTGTGTGATGGTGAGACACTCTGGGGCATCTCAAATAACATTACTCGGGTTGTAATATCTATTAACTAGAACTTCTACCATAGGCGATTTCATTCAATCTTAATGTGATGAATCTCAACTTGGGCTTGGTCAAGAGTGATGCCTAGTGATGCTACCTCTTTTTCAAGAGTGAAAAATGAGCTCTGTATATCCAGTGTCTACTAGATGAGGGCATCATCTCATTTGTCTGTGTTGAAGGGATTTTTTCAAAATCCTTATATTTATATAAGTCATGTTATCTCTGTTCATCGACTATATTATAGATTTTAATTATACTTAATGGTCATTTAAAATAAATACAAAAATTGTGCATGTGTTTTATATATCTATAAGTCATTAAAATAAATGGAATTTTATTCATAAAAGATCAGGTCCATACAACATTCCCCCCTTAAGAAATTTCTCCCTCAAAATTAACTTTTCCCACAATAAAATAGATGAGGGTAACTATACCTCATCACTTCATCGGGTTCTCGTGTTACTCCTTAAAACATGTTGTTTCTCCACAACAATTTGAAGAGGGACATTGTCTTATTTTGTATAACTTTTTCCTTATGATCTATGATCTTCACCGACTTCTCTTAATAGGACAGGTCATTCTCCAATGGTACAATTTCATGATTGAGTACATGTGATGGGTAAAGTATGTACTTTCTCAAGAGTGATACTTGGAATAAATCACATACTTTTGACGGGTTCGGTGGGAGTGTTAGTCAATAGGACACTGGTCTAATATGATCAAGGATGTCAAAAGGGCCTATGTATTTTGAACTATGCTTTCCATTCTTCCAAAATCTCATAACACTCTTACATGGAGATATGTGAAGGAAAACCATATCTCCAAAATTAAACTCTTGATCTCATTTATGTTTATCAACATACCTCTTTTATCAACTCTGATCTACTTTGATGTGCCACTGGATGGACTTAACCTTGTCCACTCTTTTATCATCAATTTCTAGACCTAGAAGTTTTTTCTCCCCAACTTCATCCCTGCATGCTGGTGTTATGCACCTCTTCCAATAAAGGGCTTCTTAAGGATCCATTTGGATTATTGAGAAGAAATTGTTGTTGTAAAATAAATCAATGAGAGGAAGATGTTGATCCTATCCTCCTTTGATGTCCATTAAGAGTGATAAAAAAGTCCCCAAGTGTTTGGATAGTCTGCTCAGATTGTCCATCAGTTTGAGTATGATAATATATAATGAAGTTCAGCTCAATATTCAGAGCATGTTGGAGACTCTTAAAAAAAATAATGGTGAATCTTGGATATCGATTGGATACAGTCGACAGTGGTACTCCATGAAGCCTTACCACTAATCTGATGTATATCCATTCCAGTTGACCCAATGAGAAATCCTCTCAAATCACAATGAAGTGTGCAGTCTTTGTAAGAAAATCCCCAACAACATAGAGAGTATTGTTTCCATTGGAAGTTTTTAGAAGTATGATGAGAAATTATATGGTGATTTTTTTTCTCATTTCCATGTTAGTATGGGTAATGGTTGAATCATCCCCTTAGAATTTTTCCTCTCATCCTTCACTTGTTGATGTACTAGGAAATTTTATGTATACTTAGCTACATACTTATTCATTTTATCCCACCAATAATGCTCTCGGTGATCTTGATACATCTTTGTGTTTGTTGGGTGAATGGATAAATTTGATCTATGTTCATAATCCAAAAGTTCTTTCATTAACTCCAAATTTTATGGAACACATAGTCTTAGCACAAATCTCACAATTCTTTCTTCATTAATATTAAACTTCAAGAATTTCCTTTTTTGATAGTTTCCACTTTCTTTTAAAATCCCACACTATCCTTTTGAGAATTTTTTAACCTTTCCAACAGAGACAGTTGATAAGTCATTTGTGAAAAGATTGACGATGTTCCCTTATTTATGATTCCCATGCCCATATTCATCAAATCTAAGGAGTTTGGATCCTTTTATATTCTCATCACAAATAGAGTTGCAGGATCCTTTATAATTAGAGCTTTCTCTACTTTATTTGCCTTCCCCAGATGATAGTGAATTGAGAAGGCATAGTAATTTATAATCTCTAACCATAATCATTTGGCCATATTCAACTCTTTTTATGTGAATATATACTTGAGGATTTATGGATCCATATATATTTCACACTTTTCTCGAAAGAGGTAACGTTGCCAAATTTTCAAAGTGAAGATCACAGTATCCACCTCTAGATCATGTGTTGGATTGTTCTACTCATGAACTTTCAAATTCATTGAAGCTTCGGAAATTAATTTTTCATTTTCCATCAACACATATCCCATTCCATTATTTGAAGAATCCCTTAATACCACAAAAAGTTCTCTACTTGTTGGTAGTGTGATGAGGGGAATAGTGATAATCCTTCTTTTTTAACTCCTTGAATCTCTCTTGGCATTCATTATTCCTTGCAAACTTGTCTTCCTTATGATCAATCTTGTTAAGAGGGTTTGACAATTGTGAGAAATGTCTCACAAATAAGCGATAATATCCCTCTAACCCAAGAAATATAAGGATATTCATCATTGATGCTGGCCTCGACCATCCATAAATTGAATTTTTCTTGGAGGGATCCATAGATATCCAATTACTTGTGATGATATGACCCAAGAATGATACTTACATGAACCCAAAATCACACTTACTGTACTTTTCAAAGAGATTCTCCTTTCACAAGGTCTCTAGTAGAGTGTATAGATGATCCTCATGCTCCTCCTTGGTTTTGGATTATATTAGAGTATCATTTATAAAGACTACCAAACATTTTTTGAGGTTATCTCTAAAGACTCAATACATCAGGTCCGTGATGATTTCTAGAGAATTAGTTAGTCTCAATGGAATTACTATGAATTCATTGTGCCTGTACCTTATATGAAAATTATCCATGGGGACATCCTCTGTCTTCACCCTTACTTGGTAATATCCCAACTGAGATCCACCTTGTTGAAGTGTTGTGATCCATGTAGCTTATTGAACAAGTCATCAATTCTTGGTAGAGGATACTTGTTCTTTGTTGTGATTTTGTTGATCTCATGATAATCAATGCAAAGGTGAATTTTCCCATCCATCTTCTTGATGAATAGGACTGGTGCACCCCATGGTGATGCACTTGGGGGTATAAACTCTTTATACATATTCTCCTGTAGTTGTTTCTTTAGCTCCTGAATATCCAAAATAACCATTCTATATGGAGTCTTGGTTATTTTAAATCATCCAGGTACAAGATTAATCCAAAATTCAGTATCATTTCTAGGAGGAAGACAACGAAATTTATCATGAAACACATCAGCAATTTCCCTCAAAAAAGGAATTTATTCGAGGATGGTTACATCCCTATACTCAATCATTTGAGAAAGATACATGTGCTCATAGGGCAGTAATATCCATGCTTTAGAAGATGGTGGTAAAGAAGATTCATCCTTCTCCTTGCATATGTATAGAATCTATGTTTGATTCTCCATATGGAGAGTGATTTCCCTATCATGGAAATTTATGTTAGCTCTATATAAGAAAATCCAATACATGCCAATGACTATATAAAATTCTACCATAGGGAGTATGATGAGGTTTTCTAGGAATTTCATTCCACAAATTGTGATAATGGAGGAGTTATATTCATGGGATGCAATAATTGACCCATTTTACATTCTCACCGACATCTCTACTTCAATAATTTCTGGTGGTGATTTGATTTTTCTACTAAACTTTCAGGATTCAAAAAATGAAATGCACCAGAATAAAAAAGTATGTTCACTATTCTTGAATGAATAACTAGTGTACCTATCACCAATTCATTTTTTTGATTTTCTTCAGTAGTAGTGATGGAAAAAAATCTCATCCTTGCTAACTTAGAGGTTGTTAGTTTCTTATGAAAACCCTAGTCATAGGGCACTAGATCACAAAGTTCCCTGGATCATTGCAGTTGTTGCAATGAACAACACATCACGAGTCGAATGGAGTGTTCCTCTCCTATGTTTCCGCAACGAGTCTTTCTTGTCAGAAGTTATTGTCAAGGTTCCCTTATCTTCCATACCTAAAGCATTTACTTTCCACCTTCAGGAAATTTCCAAGGAGCTTTTTTCCACACCATTGGAAATTTGGGTGATATAATTCAAAGCACCATTAGATTTATCCATCAGACCACAAGAATAAATGTCCAATTTCTACTTCTTATCCCCATGATACCCCTAATATTGAACAATATCCATTTCAACTTTGGGGGCACATCAGGCAATTTACTCATAGCTATCAATAACACATATCATTAACGATTTCTGTATTCTAGGTTTTAGGCCAACAAAGAAGCAATCAAAATTGTATTCGGGGGTAATGACAAAGATAGAGGCATATCGCATAGGCCTTGTAAAGTTTTCCTTATACAATCTGATGGATTTCTCGTCTTTTTAACTTGAGGGCAAGGAAGTCACTTTTCATCTAAAGTCAAAGGGTGAGAGGAAAATATTTATCATGTTTTTTTTGGAAATCCTTTCATACCAACACCTCGATCTCTTCCTCAAGATTTGTATTTTTGACCAATGTCAACCATAGATCAGCTTCATCCTCCATATGATAAGCACTAAGAAGAACCTTATCTTGTTTGAAAATTTATGTACGTATAAGATCTTATAAATAGAGATGATCCATTGTTCGGTGATTGAGGGATCAGATGATCCATTGTAAGTGGGAGGCCTTTGTCTCAAGAAGCTCTGAATTTTGACTTGTTCTTTCACGGGGGGGGGGGGGAGTGTACATTCCTCTTAACCTATGTTTCTATTAAAAACATGAATTAATTCCGATAGTATTAGGAAACATTTTAGATTACCTCTCCCATCGGATTGGGTTTCTCATTAGAACAATTATCACATTGATCTCTGCATTGGTTGTTAGTATGATTCCTCCAATTACCGACCACTGGATAGAATAAATGGAAAATTAGAGGTAGTTATTTTAAACTATTAAACATATAAATTGAAATCTAATGACAATAGGGATAACATATAAATTTCATTTATCTCCATAACTTATGAATTTTTAGGCTTCAATCTAAGTTATCCACGATCTATCTCGAAACATATATTCTTATGGGATTATTTATTACTCCCATAATATTTTTTTATATAAGCTTATTAATTTACCAAATCATCCCCCCTAGGAGTGTTAAAAATTTAGTGAACAAGTCCCGTTGTTGTGCACTAGTTCCCATTTGAGTCTAGATAAAAGTGGTGTTTTCATGTTTTACCCCAAGATACATCTATTCCAGAGCCACCTCAACTTGTTCATATCCATACAAGGATACATTTTTTGGAAAAACAACTTAATATACAGTCATAAAAAAATTATAAATTATATTATTATAAATAGTATTCTTCCTAAGGCTTTTACTAGAGTTTTATAACCCTAATACAAAAAATAACTAAACCTATCATCTTATACAAACTATTAAAAGTGTACTATTTATTACACAGTTAAACATGATTTAACATATAAAAATTCACTCAATAAAACTATGGGAATAGAGAGGTATAGTTTATTGGAAAATTAGAAACATTAAATAACGACTTAAAACATAAAATACTACATCTTTATTGAAAAATTCGTTTACATGACCAACTCATTCCTTCATACTTTACAGTGCATGGGATAACCTGAGGACATACATCAAAAAGGGGTGAGATATAAAGCCCAGTAAAGGAGTAAACAAGGAAAAACATGGAGAATAAAATACATGTTAATAAATAGACATATTAATGGGGAAGAAGATAAACCAGAACATAAAGGCATGATATAGAATTATTATCATAACATGGAAATGAGGCAACAATAAACAACATGATATTAGCATGAGTAAAGGCTCATCGAACATGGATTAGGATGAGTAAAACCACATTTCACATGAATTATCATGATCAAAACCTCATTGCACAGGGAGTAACAATATACTAAAGAAGACCCAATGCATTGGAGCGTTATTAGGGCACACCATTCTTAATCATTTCAATCTCATGCTTAAGTGTGCCAAATAGATCATATAACATGGACTCTTACAACATCCATATTTATTCCACAATAATATAATGTGGAATAAATACATGTATATAATATTAAATATTTATATGTGAGTAGAGCTTCATACCATTGATAGATAAATGGGTATGGTATTTACTACACAATTATTTTGGATTGGAAAAGCGCACTGAAATTTCGGCAACATAACATCGTCATATAGAAATTCCTAAATTGGGTTGATGATAGATAATTGGGTATATAATAATTTATACCTGAAATATACATTAATTTTATCATGGAACATAATATCCCAATATATGAAATGGAATTTAGATTCATAATATAGAAGAAATGTTTGAATGGAAAAAAAGTGAAATCCATTACGAAATTGCGACACTAAAACGAGTGTACACAGAAGGCACTAATGAGACCTAAAGGTATAATTAATATTTAAAAATAAGGGGGGATGTAAGGGGGAGGTGATAATCACACCACAAAATTTTTAATTGAAAATAAAATGGTATAACAACATAAAGAAACTTGGATAAAAATGAGAAAGGATAGAAAGTAAGGATCCCTTACTTGAGTGTGTGACTTCAAAAGCTTTATGAGGGGATTGTTGAGATTTGGGGGCATGATGAGAGGATTCTAGAGAGGGGAGGTCAGAGTAGGGATGTGATCCATGTATTTGTAGTGAATATATGTGGTATCTTGGGTGGGTTTATATAAGAAATGAGAGGGGAATTCATTAATATTTCACAAACATAGGTTTTGGAATCTATATAATTAAATATTCAAAACCAGAAACCTTTTCATGGGGTTTCACATGTATTTATCCAAATTGGAGTAGAATAAATTATTTTATAAGGATAATGGCCTAAAATATTAAAATATTATCTTTCCTTATGTGGAGGTGAGTCACATTATTAAATAAATGAATTTAAAATCATGAAGTATATTATTTATATTGGAGGATTCACTAAGGCTTTATAAAAATATTAAAACAGAAAGAAACCAAATTATTTTAATGTTAAAACATATATTTGTCTGATAATACCCATTATAGTATTTATTACATCATTTTGGGGTAATTATGAAGTCATAAAACATATATTTTATTTATATGGTATTTAATTTTTACCCAAAAATTTGACTGTCTCAAAAAATTATGAGAAATTATCCTTTGGATAATTTTGAAATCATGATTCCAAAAATAATATTAATTGTCTCTAAATAATTTCATAAATATTTGTATTTTCAATTTTCAAATGAAAACAAATATTAATTGAATATTCACAGGTTTTGACAAAACAGTTTTAAAACCTTGATAAAAACTATATTTGACTCCATAAAAGTTATATACTCATTTATTATTCATATATTTAATTTCATAATAATGTTTTATTAAAATATTAATTATTTCAATAATTAATTAATTCCTTAAAAAAATTCTTTTAAAATACACTTTCTATTTTATCGTATTAAAATATAACTCTTATCAAACTAATTACTTTAACATTTTCAGATAAGGAAATAATATAACAATAATTTAGAAGAATTGTTTTTTTATTATATTGTTAATAAAAATCACAGTTTAATATTATAATGTATAAATTTCTCAAAACTACCATTTTTAATTGAAGAGTCAATTTGATAGTAGTCATCATTTTTTATGAAAGACTATTCTCATAAAGAAATTGATGAAATGAGACTTTTATTTATAAAAAGGTTTTACACAATAAGAAACTAAAAAATTATAACATAAAATCTTATAAAACCTGCATAAGTCATAAGGATAAGGTGTGTGATGGTGACTGACTATTGTTGAGGCTCATATAACGTCGCTCAGGTGGTAATCTATATTTACACGAACTTCTCCCATCAGAGATTCCATTCAAGATTAATGTGTTGAAGTTTATCTCGGGCTTGGTCTAGAGAGAATAATACAGACACTACCTCGTTTCTGAGATCCAACAAATGAGCTTCGTATGGCCTGTGTCTACTGGATTATTCCGTCCCCTCCTTTGTCTTTGTCCAAACTATTTTTTTAAAAAACCTTAGATTTATATCAGTCATGTGATCACGGTTCAACGACTATATTATCAATGGTAATGATAAAAAATGGTCATTTAAACTAAATAAAAAAGATTCAAAGTGTTCTCTATATCTATAAGTCATTAAAAGAAAAGTAATTTTATTCATAAAAGATTGGGTCTTTATAAAAATAGATGAGGACCCTGCACAACTTATCTTCTCACCAAGAGATTGGTATCTAGATTCTATCCTCTAGAAGAAACAAAATAGGTCTATATTTATTTAAATACATGGGGTTCATGTTGTATTTACCTCATAATAATTATTAACTATATTAGTCTTGGTTAATTCCAAGGTGTTGAGAGGCGGTATGGGTAATTAAAATTACGGTGCCCATTGAAAATCGTTATCAAACTACTAAATCTAGGAAAATCCTGCTATAAAACCATAGGATTTTAAAGGTGGATCATCATATTTGATAGAATATATGATCCACAACAACAATATTAGATTTAAATGTAACACCACGATACTTTATGATATATTTATTTTTTAATAAATTCAATATATACAATAGATTTCAATACACACAATAATGGATTTGAACGAAACATGATACTCTATTGAAATATTATTATTTGAACATGAACATTATAAACTAATCGTTAAGTTAGTGGGTATGGATATTAATAGCCACATTATGAAAATTATATACATTAATAATGAAAAAATTAAATTAAAATATTATTTTTTGATTATAAATAAGATAAGAATCATTTTTAAGAAAAAAGAAATGTTTTCTAAAAAACTACATTTTTCTAAAAGAGATCTAGTCATGTTTTTTGCATATAAATTAATTTTATTTTTACAAAATTATGAAAATTTAGATGAAAAAATAAAATTATTTTTCAAATCTACTTGGAAAAATTATATTTGGGTAAATTTTTAGGAATTTTATGAAAATATAATTTTTTAAATGAATAGTTAAAAATACTAATATTTATTGAAAAAATACATTCTCCTTTAAATTATTCAAAAAGATATGTTATATTATAAATTGGTTTTAAGGTGAATTTAGGTCAATTATATTACAATTTAACTAATTTAGGTCCTTGGAATAAATTTCATATTGTTTTTTTTAAATAAAAATATTATATACTTATTATAATTTTCTCTTTGAAAAAACACTCTTTCACCGCGTATGCAGTTTAATTTTAATTGAATTCTTACCCATATGTGGATTTAATTAGTAAAAATGATTTTAATATTCAGAATCACAATATTTTATGTTCTCTAATATGGCCAAATTAATTTTCTACTACACCGAATGGGGAAAATATTAAAAATTAATTACTGTAGTTAAGGTAAAAATGAGTTTACTAAGGAGTTAAACTAAGAATATAAGATTTAGAAATTATCTCAAAACTTTAAAAAACAAATATTATGGACATATTTAGACCATATGATTTTAAAAGTTCTTATGGAGACCCATTTTGTGGCTTGTTTCATTTGAAAATTATGGGCATCTCTTTATCTTTTAAAAAAAATCCTTGTGTGTCCTCCGCCACACACATAAAAGGTCACCACCTCTACTCCCTTATAAACACTTACAAAACCCATTGCTTTGAAAAATTATTTCCTAATAGATTAATAAATTCCATCCAATATCCTAGAAACCATGGTTATAGCATACAAAAAATCTAGAAAGGTGTTAGATTAAACATAACGTGGTTTTCCGAAGAAGATGTAATGTTTCTAACTTTGCATTTTCATTTTACTTATTTTGTCTTCATATTATATTCTCAAAAAATGATAAAATAATAAAAATTGTATATAATTTTTAAAAATATTTTATTATGTTATTGGTAAAACATATATTCATCTCTAATTCCTTGAAATGAGAAACTAAATCATCGATCATCTATTTGGACGACTACCGCCTCTCAAACCATTGTAAATTGTTTTTTATCACTGAAATTAAAGTATGGATATAATGATTGATTTAACATATTTATATGATATTTATTAAATTATTATACTTGTTAAACTTTTAAATCACATATACCTTCTTACTTAACATTCTGTGGGGGGATATAATTACGTCACTTGTGTGTACAATGAGCTACTGCCTCACGAAGTGATGGGATTTGTTTTTAGGTTATGAATTACATGGAAGGTAGTAATAATAAATTTAATGAATTTAACTGATATTCATGACCTAAAAAAACTTCTGAAAATGTAATATCATATTATAATTCTTACATTCTAATCTATTAGAAAACAATAATGTCACTCGTGCATTTGGGTGGACAACCACCTCCACATAGTGATGTGAAATGTTTTCATTTTATTTTTACATGGATGGTAATAAGGATGGATTTTATTAATATATATACTATATATAACATAATAATTATAATGTAAATTTTAATTAATATATTTTTCCTTTCATTCCATCCATCAAGAAAAATGGAAACATTGTTTATGCGTACATATGGCTTACCATCTTCATGAATGAAGTAATCCATTTTATATATCCATCCATTATATATTACAATAAATACATATAAAATGAAAATATATGATATTTATATCAAAATTTTAAATTTGGTGGATTATTTAAAAATTATCAAAAGAAAATATAAAAAACTACTAAACTAAAACATACATGAAAAATGAAGAAATTATCACCTAAAAGTGTGATTTTAACAAAAAATTTATAATATACAGGTGATAAAATATTATAATTAAATGATATATGGAATTATATATATGAGTATGGTTCTTTAATAAATTTATAATAAACCTATAATTGTTATATAGTAGGTTCAAACACATATGATGGAAGTTGAATAAGAGGTAAGAGTTTATCATCTCACTTTTACTTCCTTTAGACATACACCATATCCACCACAAATTCCTGTGTGTCATGTAAATAATTAACCTTTTGAAATTTTATGTTAGGAATATATTTATATTCATGTAATTTAATGATTCATTTAATTTAATATTTTATGTGGTTTATTATTCCAAAATTACGAAATTGGTAATTGTTTATTTCATAATGTCATCAATATCCAGGATTGCTTTTGTTTAAGTCTCCCTGAGGAGAATTTTTTGAAATTAATTTCTTAAAATAATCTACTTTTATTCCCTTATAGTTATACATGAAATATTTCACATAATTGTACACATTTTTAACTCCTTGATACTTAAAATGATTGAGAAAATGTTTCTAAGAAAATCAATCATTATTTGTCTTTTAGATCGAAAATCAGATTTCATTAAGATTTAATTTTTCGAAACATATTTTCAATATTTTTTATCCATTTAAAAATTATTTATTAAATAATTTTTTACCCATTTTTACCTTTTAATAAATGTTTTAAAAGGAACAATTCTGCCATTTTCAAAACATTGCATGTTTGGTTTTGGCCGAAAATGTGAAAGAAATCATTATTTTAACATGTACAACATGAATATAATTTCTCATAATCATGAAAAATAAATTTATTTTAATAATATTATATATTTTTTCATGTTTATTTTTAGAGAAAATTCATTTCAAATTTTTTTTGAGTATTTTATTTTATAAGTTTTTTTTCATATTGTAATGGTTATTTTCCCAAAGATGGTTTTAATGGATTGTTTTTGGAATTTCTATTCATCAATGAAAAAAACAATTTATTTTATTATTATACACTAGGGATGTATTATATTTATATTATACATATTGTTTACATTGGTGGTTTATAATAAGTTTGACTAAGGATGTAATAATTTATTACCATTCACCATATTATTCTGAATGTTTTATCATAATGTTAATTTGATTGGGGTAAGTATTAATATTTATTATGTTATTTTTCAATAAATATGTATATGTATAATATGTATCACACATTTCAAATGAGTAATGTATTGTAATTGTAATTTTAGTGGTATCCCCGATTATTTATAGCCCCATGATGCATAAACATGTCTCATGAGACAAACTAGTTGGCCAAATCAGATAGATTTCTAAAAATATATTTTAAAGGTCTTGTGAAAGGTATTGAAATTATGTCAAAGAATTTTTGAATTATTAGTAACATAATTATGAGATAATTTATTAATGTCCATGTGATTATTCAATTATTCAAAGTATCCATAGATAATTTTCAAGATCATGGGATTATTTGTCTGGAATTACTTAATCATCATTTCCTTTTTCTATATTATGATCTTTTTATTGATTAAATATTATTTATTTCAGTTAATTTCCATTTTTTATAGTTTATGATAATTTAATAATGATATATTATGTTTTATACTTACCCTTTTGAAAAATCTGAACACAACATTTCTTATGATTTATTTATCCGAGGATTCTAGCAAGTGTTTTGTGAGTCATATGCAGGGATACACTAAAATAAATAATAGAATTTTCAAAGAAATAACATTATGTATTTTATGTTTTAAAATTTATGTTAAATTAAATTATTTATCTATTTTAACAAGACTAATAAACAACATGGTCCTTTCTGATTCAATTACTTGTATCTAGTTCAAATGTAATAAATTAAACATAAACTCTTGGCTATTGGGTTCAAGGTATTTATAGTTTGTATCAGAGGGAGGTTTAATAGAAACCTAATGAACTAAATATAATAAAATATTGAGTAGAAAACATAATTAAATGATATACATTGAAGATAATTATATAATAAAATCATAAGGGTTTGGTAATAAAGAGATGATGTGGTTTTTCCTAGAAAACATCCCTCTTAGGAAACTATAGATGGGCGTGGTTATGGAAATGAAATAACTCCAAAAAATCATGTGAAGATTTAATTGGAGATTAAATGGTACAAAAAATTGGTCTTAATATAAACCTAGTTTTATAATATCAGGGTACATTATTAGGATGATTCAAATTTTTATTGACAAATAATTATGATGGGTTTACAAATATTTTTATGATATGGAAATTATCCCAAAGAAATCATGCTTATGACTATGAGATTATCGGCACATAAAATTTTCTATTTATTTAAAGTGTTTCACTAATTTTTGGATTATACTTATGATACAAAATTTTATGATATAATATAGTGTATTCCATTATTTATAAAATGGATACTAGTAGAATTAATGTGAATCATATCAATTCACATAATCCAAAGAGAAAAGATGAGCATTTCTCGGATGTGATTAATAAAATTTTTCAAAGGGAACTAGTCTACCAAAAATTCTCATCGTAAAATATAATATTATCATGTTCTAACATGATATAGAAATAATTCTATAATTATTTTGTCTATTAATGGAATAAAGATAAGGATAAGATGTCAAAAAATGGATATGCGGAAGAAGGTAAATAAGATTTTTCTCAAATTTGTTAATTAAAGTAAGAAAAACCCTTGTACATCATTAATGGGAATGTGATTTTTCTATTTGTGTGGAAAGAAAATATACCATGTTCATGATTTCATTGGGAAGAAAGAAGTTTCCAATGTTAAGATTTTCATCTGTAAGGAGATAGGGAACAAAAAAAATGGATTCCCCAGTATCAAGGGGAAATAACTGTGATGACTATAAGGGATTATGGTCAATATTATGCTATTAACACAGGTAATGTGTAATGAGTAATGTGTGTGTTTTTTGATTCAATAATTATGTCATATGAGTTTTTTACAATGATATTGTGGTAATAAATATTATAAAACATATAAGTATTATATTGTATTAATTTTTCTTCTTGGATTTGAGAGCATATGTTGATTGGTATCCATGAAAAAGAAATGTGATTTTATGATAAGTTAAAATTCTAGTAAAATACATGATTGTGGGAAGATAACCATTAAATTGTTTTCTATGTTGGGATAATAAAGATAAAGTGATGTTTATGGGATAGTATTGGTGCCATTGAAATTTTTTTAATGATTTTATGGTTTATATTATCATCGTTGGAGTTTAATACTTGTTTAGATTTATGAAATATTTTCAATAGTACGAGATTTTAATTTTTTAAAATTACAAATTTTTTCATTATGGGTTTATGGTTATCAAGGTGTTCACATATTTTTAATGTAAAATTAAGAACCACTTTATATTGCTTGAGGAATATAATGTTGATTTAGTGACCTTCGTTATAAATTTAGTCTCAAATATTTTTGACATGTCATAAGATTAATTATTTATGGAAGGGATTATGTTTAAATTCTGGTGTTATTGTATAACTTCTTCTTACCATTTTGGTTTTAGTAAACACATGAGTAATATCATGTTATTCATTTATTGATCTTATGATCTTTTAGAAGTTCATTTTAGTTCTTTAGTCATAAAAAATCATTTTTAAATATTTACATATTGGAAGAAGAGGTGAATTTAAAATTTATTGAAAATAATTCAAAGGATATATTTTTTGTTATGAAATAGAAATATACCAAGTGAGTATATTTTTATGTCTTCATAAATAGTAATACAATTCCTAAAATCTAGGAAAATGATCTTGAAACAAAAATGTTATGCTAATAACTTCATTTCTGATGAACTGATGGTATTTTCACCCTTAAAATATTTATGGACTTTGGTAGTTATACTTATCTGGATCACCAAAATTCTTATAAATCAATATTGAAAACAATTTATCCTTTTCTTCTATATCCACATCTTTACTTCCTGTTAATGTTCTTTTAGTTAGAAAGCTAGTTATGTGATTATTCTAGATGAACTTCATAATTTCCTTCATCTCTTATCATGAGGAATTTTTATTAACCCATTTAATAATGTGTGATTTAAAGAAAGGTATTTTCAAATTTAAAACTCTTGATTATAGAGATCTAGATTAAATTTCGAGGACACAGTTTATTTAAGGGGGTAGAATGTAAAAACCTGAGATTTCGAAAGAGGAAAATCATTTCCAACAGTGTATATGACACAAAACACTAGAATTATAAGAGAATGTAACATAGAATTTTTTTATGATATATTAATTTTTAATTAAATTAAATATCTTTGACATATTTCAATTCATACAACACCAGGTTTGAACAAAACATGTTACTTAATTGAAATTTTATTATTTAAACATTACCATTATCACATAACCGTTTAGATGACAGAAATGGATAGTAATAAATAAATTATGAAATTTATATGGTTTTCACATGTATAAAATAAATTTAATGGTAAGATATTTTTTAGATATAAAATAAGAATAAATTGAAAGAAAAAGAAATGTTTTCTGAAAAAATGAAATTTTCTAAAAGGAGGTCTAGTCGCTCATTGCACACATAATTTAAAATAAATTTTTACCACTTTTAGAAAAATTATTTTAAAAAATAATCTTAATTTTTTAAATATATATATCAAAATTATATTTGGTGGAATTTTTAAGAATTTTCTAAAATTTTGATTCCTTTGATGAAAAGTAAAAAATAATGATATTTAGTTAAAACTACCTTTTTGTTTAAATTATTTAAAAATTTAAATAAACTTTTAAATTTGGTTTAAAGTAAAATTAGATTAATTATATTACAATTTTTCTAATTTATTTAATTTTAATCAATTTTATTTTTTATATTTATATTAAAATGTTACACACTTAAGAAAATTGTCTCTTTTGAAAACTTCTCTTTCATCGCGTCTGTATTATAATTTTAAATTTAATTCTAAAATTTTTGTGAATTAAATTTGGAAAATTAAATTACATATTTTTAAATAGGATAATATAAATTATATAATATGATAAACTTAATTTTTGACCAAAATTAATAGTGAAGATAGTAAAAATTAATTACTGCGATCAAAGTTGAAATTGGTTTACGGGGGTTAATCATAGAAGATAAGGGTTAGAAATGATAAAAATAATTCAAAAACCCATTTTATTAAAATATTAAGACCTTTAAATTTCAATTTCATGAGATTAACATATTTTTTTAGGCTTTTGGCATGAGAAATAATTGGTTATCACTTTATCTATTGAAAATATCCTTGTGTTGTCTCTCCCCTGCTTATAAAAGGGAACCCACTATACTTCCATATTCACACTATAAAAAACATTTAGATCACAAAAAACCATATAGATTACATTAATTAATTCCCTCACCATATCCTATTTTCCTTGGTTATGTTAGAAGGACAATCTGTAAATGATTTTGGTTAAAACTAATGAGGTTGCTTGAAGAAGAGGTAAATATATTAACTATCCATTTTCATTTTATATATTCTTCATAATCATTATAATCTAATAAAATTATGAAAAAATAAAAAAAAAATATTATATATACTTATATGTTATTATGTTAATATAATAACCTATATATATTTCCACTTCTATCAAATGATAAACAAAACTATTTGATCACGGGTATTGTGGACTACCACATTGCAAACTGTTCTTATCAGTTTTCCATCAACACCTTTCAAGGATGGATATAATGATATATTTAAAATATGAATATTATTTTTATAAAATTTTTATACTTCACTAATTATGATATGACATATAACTTCTTACATAGAATTCTGTGAGGGGGGGGGGGATATGACAACGTCGCTCGTGTGTACGTTGAACTATAGCCTCACGTAGTGATATTATTACTTTTTCATTTACACTTTAAATGGAAGGTATTAAGGTTAGATATAATAAATATATGTAATATTTATGATCTAAAAATGCTTCTAGAAATATAATAACACATCTAAATTTTTACCTTCCAATCTGCTGGAAAATAATAATTTCATCCGTGCGTACTTGTGGACTACCGCCTCCACATAGCAATGTAAATTTTTTTTAATTTTATCTTTACATGGATAGTAATAATTATGTGTTTTATTAATATAAATCATATATATAAAATAATAATTATTATATGATGGTTAATTAACATTTATTTTCTTTTCATTAATTCTTTTGAGAAAAATAGAAACAACGTTCATGCTTACGTATGACTTACCGTCTATATGAATGGTGTAATCAATTTTCTATATATGACTTTTATAGGTTACTATAAATACAAATATAATGAATTTATATGATATTTATATCATAGTATACATTTTTGAGTTAATTTAACCATTATGAAATTAAAAGGAACCAAATTACTGAACTAAACATAGATGAAAAATGAAACAATTGTCACATGAAATAGTGATTTTAACAAAAATTGATAATATGCGAGTGATAAGTGACTATAAAAAAATAATATATGGTATAATATATATTATAATTATTATTAAATATATATATAATAATCATGTATTTATTGTACAGGAGGTTTAGACACATACGATAGATGTAGAACCTCAGGTAAGGGTTTCTTTTCTCACTTTTACTTTCATAAGACATACACCATATTCACCCCTTATTCCATTATTTGGGTTATTTATTTCCCATTTTTATATGTTATATATGAATAAATTTCTATTCATGGTATTCAAATTTTAATTTTAATTATTTATTTCATGGTGCTTATTATTCAACTGTTACCAAAGATGTGAGTGTTTATTTCAAAATCTCATCATTATTTGAGATTGTTGTGTTTAAGTCTCCCTTGGGGGAATTCATTGATATTTTTATATTAGAAAAAATATATTTTCTTTTATTCTAGTTATTAATGAAATTTATCGTGTAATAGTTGTAACACCCAAAGCTTCCACGATACATTTCCCTTTGAATAATGCAGTTGCTTGTGTTGTACGCAAATTGGAGTTTTAACACACCATGACCAATGAAACTAGCCACTATGAATAGTAATACCTGCTTATTGAAATTTTATAAATTTTAATTTTCAAAATGGACTTAATTTTTGGATTTTTAATATCCAAATTAGCTTAGAGTGAATTTTTGGTGTTTTTCTAAGAACTTTGCATTTTTATGAATAGTGAAAAAGACTGCGTTATTGTTTAAAACTGACTTTTTATTTAAATAATTTGTTATTTTATTTTAATTTGTTTTATGTAAAACTATATAAATAATACCTATATATGTTCAATGTAATTCATTGTAGTAATTTTATAATAAGTTTAAATATATAAAATTTTATTGAACTTTTTCCCTCTTTTTCATACCTTCTATGAGCATTTACAAATTTCTAAAAAACTTAATTTTACTACTTCTATGAGTTGAATTTCAAAAATAATATAGGCATAATTGACATCAATAAGTATAATGTGGTTCAAAAAGATGAAAATAATTTTTAGTGAATAGTAACTTTTGGCTTTTATTTACCACGGTTAAAAGTAAATAGGGTAGTTAAGGATAAAATTGATATTATAATTACCCTAAAAAATGTCTTAATTATATTTGATAAATTTAATTCGACCAAAATAGACCTTAGGAATAAAATATGATCCTTTCAGGCCACTTGGATTAGATTAGTACATTTATTATTATTTTATTTAAAGAAGAGTTAAAAGTGTTGAATTCAAAGTTTAATAACTAAACCATTTTAAATATAGGGTTACACAGTATATAAATTCGACAATAAGAATTCATTATAAATATAAAAATATTTCCTACATAATGATATTTTATTTATAATTTTTAGACATTCAATAAGTTAATCTATTTTTGATACAATGATGATGCAATAATTACCTTATTAATGAAATATTAAATTTATTTTTATTATAAATATCCATATAAATGTAAATTGGGAATTCTTGATGAGTTCCCCTAATTTTATATTTTAATATGACACGTTAGGGTTTATTAAATAATTTTTTTCGAATTAATCATGCTGTTATGATTTTCACAAAAACCAAATACGAAATAGTGTCAAAATTAACATAATTGAGTTTTTAAAATAAGTACTAAAGTATTAATTGATATAATGTTCCTAAATATCTAATATTAGGACAAAGGAATTATATAAGGCTTTGTATATTAATAAGTAACCCCTTGGGGTTCTCTTGTCTTGTTATAGTATGTTTTTAACCATATAATATAAAAATACAAGGAGACATTGTAAATGTAAAAGTATTTAACTAAGAGTTATGTCCAAAAGATAAGGTTAATATGGTGACCTAAACCTGACTAAAACCTATTGTATGAGATGTTTTAGTCCCATCCCCAACTTATCCTCTAAATAAATCATTTTGGAGCCATTATAAATCGAAAATGATTTTATTATTAAATAATTTTTCAAGCTTTTCCTAAAGTGACCCTCACCTCTCTTAAAAAAGTGTACTTATTTTATCTTACATTCACACTTCAAAATCTATTTTTATGATACAAAACCTACCCCAATATCCTCTAAACTATCATCCCTTATACCTATAGGCCTTACATTGATCATAAAGACAACCTATGGAGGCCTTTTGATCAACTCAAATGGAAACACCCGAAGAAGTGGTAATAATTTCACCACAATCTTTCAAGTTCTTTTCTTCTTCCAATTCCTCTTTATTTGTTGATTCCATACCAAAATAATAAATCCAGTACCTTATACATACTATGATTTTATTATAAAAATGGTACAACCATATTCATTATTCTATCCATCCCATAAATGACAAAGTCACCATAAGTGCGTTCGTATGCCTTGCCGTCTCCACATCGTGGTGTAGTTTGTTTTTCAAACACTTCATTATTTGTATGGGTATAATAATGAGTATAACTTATGTAAATAATAAATATAACATTTAAATTAATCTTTATATATGATATACCATCCAATTACATACGATTTCACCATCAATATAATGATATTGTCGCTCGTGAGTACTTACGGATTACAGTCTTCACAAAGTGATGTGATTCATTCCCCATTGCAATCATTAGAGAGTAATTTTTATGTTTAAAAATAGTGTTTATGAACATAATATCATTATATATATGAATCAAATACATCCTATCTATAACAAACATGGCTTATGTAACCAAGCATATAAACGAAAACGAATCAGATAACACCCAGAACGATGATACTACTTAAATATTATTTACAAAGAAATATTATAAGATCATATATGATATCATATTTATTTATATGATTCTTGTATAATTTAATAACCATGTTTTAACTATTATACAGGAGGTTAACGTACCATCGACTATGGAAAAGTTCAAGGTAATGGTTAATTATACAATCTCTTTACTTATATGAGGTTGTTAATACGTAAGTATCTATTGGGACTTCTTTTTCATACACATCTGTGTTTTCATAAAAATGACATTCAAATCAATATTACAATTTACTAGACTATGGTTTAGAGTCATTTATACCCTTATTTGACCATATATGTTTTGAAAGGAATCTTCCCGTCATTTTCAAAACAAGGTACTTTATGACCTTTTCGACAAAATTAAGGTAAGAATAACTTTTTTTATCCTATATGGTGGGTGCAACTATTTTATGTCATTATAACATCGTTGAAGCTTCCAATACAATATTATAAGAATATTTTCTAAATAATTGTTTTCTTTTATAATTATATATACTTTAAATGACTTCAATATAAAAGGATATATTTCTCAAAAAAAGTTTTTATTTCATCTATATCAACATCCTTTGATGGATTTTAAGCTTGCTTGAAGTTGATTTATTACGACAAAAAACATACATATTGTATTGACGTATTTGTGATATGTTTGACTATGGATGTGTTATTTTACACCATTCGTGGTTTATTGATAAAGTATTGCATTTCGTATGGTAGTTTTAATATGAATGTTTATGTTAGGTTTAAACCTTTTCATATGAGGAATGCATTGGACATAGTAAGTGAGGGGTGGAGCCCGCTATAGATCCTCAGTGCATCGGTAGGTCTCATGAGACAAACTAGTGTCTTGGCACAAGGCCTTGGAAAAATAATTTTTTTAGTCTTGGTATAAGGCCTTGACTATGTGGTTATAAAGTCTTGCATTATGCATTCCATCATTATTAAATAGAAGGAGTTTAATGATTTTTTCATAGAAAAATAGTTTCCTCATGACCATCGAGCGGATATTGAAATACAATTTCTGAGTCTGAGGTAAAAAGAGGATGAGAATGTCCCAAAGTATGAGTCTAACTTTACAAGGTTAGCAAGGAATGCAGCAGAATATATAAGTAAGCTAAGGAGTAAGATTGAATGATTGTTTGATGGGATAAAACCATTTCTCTGTTGAGCGTTAGTCTCACAATCCTTCTCATCGTATGAAGATATAGTCTTATTCAATATCAAGAGAGAAAATGAATTCTCTAAGTCTTACGACATTAAAGCAAAGAAAGAGAAAAAGAGATCTGCTGAAAACTCAAGAAATAGAAACAAGGGGAAGAAGGGAAAAGTTGAATATCCATCCTAGGGTAAATGTGGGAAGAAATACACCAGTACTTGCCTGAAGGGAATGTGACTATATTACAAGTGTGGTTAAAAAGGCCACCAAGCACGTGATTGAAAGGGGAAGAAAGAGGCTATCATTGTTGAATGCTACAATTGTAGAGAAAAGGGGAATTATACAAATTAATGTACTAAGAGCCAAGGTAACTTACCTTAGAAAAGGCCAAGGGAGCAAGGCCAAGAATATGCAATCACTACAACTAAGGTTGAAGCTCCAAAAGACATGATGGTAGGTAATTTAATGGTTTCCTCAATTTTAGAAAATGATTTATTTGATTTTGTGTCATCACATTGTTTCATATCTTCCCAATTTGTTAAGAAAATTAGATATTTTCAATTTGACCTAATAAGGGATTTTTCAGTCAAAACACCTAAGGGAAGTATCATCGCAACAATGTTTTGTGAATCAGTTCCCATTAAGGCATATAAATGTTCTCTATCTACTAATCTCCTCATCATACCCATGATTGAGTTTGATATAATCCTTAGAATAGATTGGATTTCAGACCATGATGCTAAAATTTTTTGTAAGAAGAAGGAGGTTACAATTTTTGATGATGATAAAGAGTACCTTATCCATAGAATAGAAACGTCACCACTTGTTTCTTATCTAGATCCACCTCTTGTAGATCTACAAAATTCAATTATTATGGAAGAAGAGAATGAAATAACTATGGGTGAGGAAAATAATGTTTGAATAGAGGACGTACCTATTGTGTAAGAATATGTTGATGTGTTTCTAGAGGATTTAACTGGGCATCCTTCAGAATATGAAATTGAGTTTTACATTGATTTAATTCCTCGTTCAAGGCCCATATCGAGGACCCCTTATAGAATGGCCACTATGGGATTAGTGAAACTAAAGAAACAACTAGAGGAAATTAATAATAAGGTATTTATTCTCCCTAGTGTTTCTCTATGGGGAGCCCTTATCCTTTTTGTTAAAAAGAAAGATGGATCTATGAGGTTGTACATTGACTGTAGGGAGATCAATGCTATATAAATATAGAATAAGAATCCCCTACCTCGCATTGATGATTTTTTTGATCAACATCAGGGAGATGAATATTTTTCAAAGATTGACCTTTGATCTGGATACCATCAGTTGTTCATGAAGATGGAAGACATTCTGAAGACCTCATTTCGAACTAGGTATGAGCATTACCAGTTTACAATAATTCCTTTTGGATTGACTAATGCACCCTCTGTCATTATGGATCTAATGAATAGTGTTTTCAAGGAATATCATGATGACTTTTTAGTGGTATTTATTGATGATATCTTGGTATAATCCAAAATCTACGAAGATCATGAAAATAACTTGCGCATTATTCTAAAGACTCTTAGAAGAAATGAATTATATGGGAATTTTAGCAAGTGTGAATTCTGGCTCCAGGAGATTTCTTTTCTTGGCCATATTGTCTCTATGGATAGAATTTATGTTTATCCTTAAAACACCAAGGTAATCCAAGAATGGCTATCACCAATGAGTATAACTGAGGTACACAGTTTTATTGGTTTAACAGGTTATTATCCACATTTTGTCCATAATTTTGCCCGGTTGGTTAACCCATTAACCAAGCTCACACGTAAAGGGGTTAAATTTGTTTTGAAAAAACAGTGTGAATAATTTTTTGAATAACTGAAGATAAGATTATTCAAAGATTTTTTCTTGACTCTACTATCAGGGAATGATGGGTTTGTTATTTATAGTGATGCTTCAAAGAAAGGGCTTGGTTGTGTCCTTATGCAGAATGATAGAGTTATTGCCTATGCATAATGATAGCTAAAAATTCATGATAAAAACTATCCTACTCATGATCTTGAGTTAGAATATATAATCTTTGCTATGAAAATATGGAGACACTATCCTTATTGTGAAAAATGTGAGATTTATACTAATCACTAGAGTTTGATGTATATTTTCTCACATAAAGAACTCAACATGAGGAAAAGATGACAGCTTGAACTACTAAAGGATTACAATTTCACTATACACTACAACCTAGGGAATGAAAATAAGGTGGCAGATGTATTGAGTAGAAAAGATACTGGAGTTTTGAAGATGTTTATATTTGAAAGAGATCCTATTTTCATGGATCTAGTAAAGATGGATTCGAGAATAACCATTGAAGGTGAAACATCAATACTTTTTTAATGGTTTACAAACCATCTTCACTAGAAAGGATAAAGAGTTCTTAGACTGATGATGAGGAGTTTCAAAATAAAATTAATGTTGTGAATGATGAGAGATTGAGTGTCTTCATATATGAATATGTAATTTTTAAATTTGGGAAGAGACTTTGTGTTCCTACCATACCAAATATAAAAAGGGAATTGTTGGATGATGCTCATAGATCCAATTTCTCTATACACCATGGGAGTATCAAGATTTATAGATATTTGAAGGAAAATTTTTAGTGGGACAATATGAAGAGGGATATTGCTGATTTTGTGTCAAGATGCATGGTTAGTCAACAAGTGAAAGTTGGATGGCAAATGCCTGGAGGATTCATGCAACCTCTTCCTATACCTGAGTGGAAATGTGATAAAATTACGATGGACTTTGTCATGGGGCTACCAAAGACTGCTAGAAGGAATGATGAAATATTGTTCATTGTTGATCGTCTTAAAAAGTCAGCACATTTTCTTGTTATAAGAAGAGATTTACCACTTGAACGTATTCCATGACTATATATTAATGAAGTTGTAAGAATTCAGGGAGTAACCCAATCGATTGTTTCTGATTGTGATCTCTATTTTACATCAACATTCTGGAAAATTATTTTGAAGGCTCTAGATACTGAACTTCATTTGAGCACTGCCTATAACCCTCAGACTGATGGAAAATCAAAACAATCTATTCCAACAATAGAAGACATGTTGAGATCTTGATCACCTAATTTTAAAGTATGTCTGATCAATATTTACCATCGGTATAATTTTCCTATAACAATAGCTTCCATTCAAGTATTCAGACAACACCATATGAAGCGTTATATAGAAAGATATGTCACACACCAACTTGTTGGGATGATGTTGGTGAAAGAAAACTCTTAGGCACAAATGTTTTTGAGGAAATAACGTAAGAGGTGATGGTTATCAAAAACCACACCAAAGCAGCCCCAAGTAGGAAAAATAGCTATATCGGTAACCGAAGGAAGGAATTGGAATTTCAAGTAGGAGAACATGTTTTTTTAAAATGTATCTCCATGGAAGGGTGTTATACGTTTCAGTAATAAGGGTAAATTGAGTCCCTGGTATATCAGACCTTTCTAAATTCTACAACGAATTGGAGTGGTATCTTATTGTAGCACCCCGAACATTTTATTGTACGTTTCTATTAAATACATTCCATTCATCACTATGTTCCATTGAAACAACACTAGGTTATTTAGGAGATAGTAAAATCCTATCCATTAAATATAAATTTTCCACTTCTATATTTTTAATTTTGAAAAATGGTCATATAGAGTTGTGATTAATAAGTCATTTGAAGTCTGATAGAACAAACATGATTTTTGGTCAATAGTAACATACCCTTATGAATAGTAATGTGGATAGTAATATTACCCTTATGAATAGTAAATAATAAAATTATTTTATTTTATTAATGAAATAAGATAATGAGATCTTAATTAGTTTTTCAATAAGAAATAAAACTAATTGTACCTTTAAGATTGTTATTTTTTTAATTAACTATGAATTTATTTAAAAATTAAATTAATAATATTTAGAAAATTAATTTTGAAAAATTGAGTTCATTTTTGAATTCTACACAATGAAAAATGGTTAGGGTAAAGTTTTTGGATTTTTCTGAAATTCTAGAATTTTTGATGAATAGTGGAATATGATAAAATGCCGTATATAAAAATTATCAGTAAAAAACAATATTTATGACATCATAAGTGATTAAAGGCCACTTGGTTCGAACTCACATTCCATTATTACTATTTTAGGTCACATTAAATATGACTATTCATAATCATGGGAAAAATATTATAATAATGATTAAAATAATGAAAAATAGCCCCTCTCCTCCATTATAAAAACACCTCACCACTACCTCTTCTCTTCACTCCTCTAAGCCTTGAATCTCCTAAATGTTCTTCCCAAATAACCTTCCCTAGTCACTCCCCACGACCAGGAAGCTGTTGGTCTTTCCAAAAGACCAAAATCCCTTCCCTTAAGGATGTCTTCAAGGATGTTATTTCAAGAGGTAAAACACCTTTCTTTTTCTTTTAGTTTCGTTAGAATTTATCTTCATTTGTTATCCTCTCCTCACCTCTTCTATCCAAATGATCATGATAACTCATGTATCATCTATATACTAGATTTATATATTGTGAATAGAAGAACCATCATCCATATTCTTACTCCCTCCCTTTTATTTTTATAAACGAAATCAACGTCTATGAGGTTCCAATTTATAACCTTCATGGATGACAAAGTTTTGTTCTTCAATAGTTATTTCATTACTGATCATGAAACCATAATTATGGTTGGAACAGGTCATAACAAATTTATTTTATCTTTATTAATGTTCTGGAATCATTACACGTACATAATATGGAATAATAATACGAAACAAGTTTATTAAGCACAAAACTGCCAATCCAAATTCAAACGTTTATTTTTCTCTCATCAAATGAGTCGTCCTCATGATATATAAAAAGAATCATTATAAGATCATTTATATCTCTTTAATGTCACTAAAAATGCATATTAACAGTTCTGTATGTATAACCATATTTCAAACCAACATTCATTCATGAATACAAGTAAATAAATCATGAAACCAAGTAAGAAAATGCTTCCAAAACAACCAGATTTAATCTCTTAACCCCATCCAAATGGCCATTAATGAACTTAATAAGGTTATATCATATCAATTAACTATTTATTAGGTTCTATAATTATTAATTAAATAATTTAAATTTGATTATTCAGGATGTTAAGAACAATAAAGAACACACTAGAGCAATAGGTAAGGGGTTTCTCATCTCACTTTCATTTCTGTGATATTTTCATTGTTCAACATTTATTTCATGTATGTGGTATATGTGTACTGAAATTTGATATATAATAACATAATTATTTTTATATTAGTGTTATTAAATTATTCACTTGATGTTCAATAAGTTTTTTTTCATTTGATTTGACTGATTACATTGTGGTATGAGACTTTGTCTAAACTACCTTTTCATTGTGACTAACATTATATTATGCACCTAATAATCCTTATGTGGTTACCTATTTCCCATTTCAGATAACTTTTCATTTGAAATTATATTTATATTAAATATCCATAATCTCATGTCATGGATATGTTTGTTGTTTAAATCTTATACCATTTTACATACGGTGTTTATTTGGAAGGATATTTTACTTATAGAAATATTAATGAATCTGTATACTCTACTATATAAGGTTATTGAAAAGGAATATTGCCCTTGTATTGAATCATTTTATAAATAATTCTTTGGAAATTAAGTGGTGGGTGTGGCTGACTACAACCCCTCTATGAATTGGTAGGTCTCATGAGACAAATCAGTTGGCGACAAACCCTTCGAGTTTGTTTCCAAAAATCAGACGGGTTTCTACCCACAAAGCTAAACCCTTTTTACAGTATAATGGTTTCATGTGCTGGATCGATGATTTACAATTAATAAAAATTATATTTATTCATTATCAGTTATTATTATTATACATGAGTTTTTCACTATGAGAAAATATATGGATGCAGTTTCATTCTCAGTTTAATTATGGAATTAGTTTTTAATTTATTCACTATATCATATTGATTATGTCAGATTGATTATGATTAAATTATTATTGTAATCATGATTCTGGTTTTTGTAACCCTTACTAAGCATTTGAGCTCACCCCTTTCATTGTTTACCTTCAAAAGGAGATGAAGAGAATGTTTTTTATTGAGTTCATGTGGCTGCAGTTTTTAGTTTTTGTTATGTGTTGTGTTTTGTAAACTATTCCGATGTAATTTGAGTAACATCTATGTATCTAGTTTCTTCAAGACTAATAAGCTGATTGTTCCTTTGGGATTTTCATTCCTTCTAACCATGCCAATATCACAAGTAATGCACCGGCTCCAGCCTAGAGGGGTCGGGGTATTACACTTATCATTTTGTGTTGCCTCCAAGTCTCTCCAAAGTTCATGATATGTTACACGTATCACTGTGGGGAAAATACATGCCTGACCCAACACATTTACACACCTATGATGAAATTGAACTTGAAGCTGATCTGTCTTATTTTGAAGAGCCAATCGAAATTCTTGACACAAGATAACAAGTGTGAGAAACCAGACGACTCATCTGGTAAACATTCTATGGAGAAACCATAAGATAGAAGTGGCAATGTAGGATCCCAAGGAACTTATGATGAAGAACTACCCGAATATTTATATGCAGTAATATTAATTAAATTTAGAGGTTGAAATTATTTTATAGAGGGGAGAATGTAACACCGCATGCTTCCATGGTATGTTTCCCTTAGAATAATTTAGTAGCTTGCGTTGTACGAAACATGGAGTTTGGACACACAACGACCAATGAAACAAGACGTTATGAATAGTAATACCCACTTTTTTAAATTTTATATATTTTAACTTTCAAAATGGACATCATTTTTGGATTCAGAATATCAAAATTATCTTAGGATAAATTTTTGGTATTTTTTTGAGAACCTTCAATTTTGGATGAATAGTGAAAAACACTACATTATTTTTTAAATTTGAATTTTTATTTAAATAATTAGTTATTTTTTTTAAATTTATTTTAGGTCAAAAAAGATACGTAATACCTATATATTTTCAATGAAATACATTGGATTCATTTAATAATAAATTTCGAAATATAAAATTTTATTGAACTTTTTTCCGTCTTTTACCCACCTTCTAGGAGCATTTACAAATTTACATAAAACATAATTTTACCACTTCTGTGAGATTAATTTCAAAAATTTTAGAGATACGGTTGACATCAGTATGTAAAATTATGTTTGATAAGTAGAAAATAATTTTTTTTAAATAGTATCTTTTGACTTTTATTTACCACGGTTAAAAGTAAATAGGGTAATTAAGGGTAAAAATGATATTACAATTACCATAACACATGTACTAATTCTATTGGATAAGTTTAAATTGACCAAAAACAACCTTAGGAAGAAATTATGACCCTTTTCTTCTACTTGGATTAGATTATGACACTAATTATTAATTTATTTAAAAAGGTGTTAAAAGTGTTAAAATCAGTGTTTAATATCTAAACCATTTTTACAATAGAGTTACACATAATATAAATTACACTATAAATAATAATTAGAAATATAAAAATAATTCCTAAATAATGGTATTTTATTTACAATATTTTGACTTTATGAAATTTAATTTATTTATGACACAATGATGATACAGTAATTACCTAATTAGTAAAATATTAAAATAATTGTTATTATGAATATCCAAATAAATGTAAATTGAGACTTCTGATCTATTAAACTAATACTATAGGTTAATATAACATGTTAGGGTTGATTAAATAATTTTTTTCCCAAATTAATCATTTTTTATGATTTTCAGAAAAACCAAATACTAAATAGTGTCAAAATTGACATAATTGAGTTTTTAAAACAAAACTATATTATTAATTGATATAATATTACTAAAAATATAAGGTTCGGCCAAAGGACTTAGATAAGATTATATATATTAGTAATGAATAACTTGGGGTTCTCTTGTTTTGTTGTAGTATGTTTATTATCCATATAATATAAAAATACAAAAAGACATGGTGAATGTCAAACTATTTAACTAAGAGTTAAATCTGAATGATAAGGTTAATATGGTGACCTAAACCTGTCAAAAACCTATGTTTTGAGAGGTTTTCGACCCATACCCACCTTATCCCTTATATAAATCATTTTTTATACATTAATAAACGAAAATTATTTTATTATAAAATAATATTTCATGCTTTTCCTAAAGTGACCCTCACATCTCTTATAAAAGTGTACTTCCCTTTCTCTGAAATTCACACCACCAAACCCATTTGGATCAGCCCAAACCTACCCAAATATCCTTTTAACAATCCTATCTTTTACTTAGAGGCCTTAATTTGACCAGAAATACAACCTAAGGAGCCCTTTTGATCAACTCAATAGGAAACACAGGAAGAAGAAGTAATAATTTCACCACCCTCTTTCAAGTTCTTTTCTTATTCCACTTCCTCTTTTTTTTAGTTTCCACAACAAAAAAATAAATCTATTAACTTATACATACTGTTATGTTTTTATAAATATGGTAAAACCGTATTCGTTATTCTATCCATCCTACAAATGTCAAAGTCACCATAAGTGCGTACGTATAACTTACCGTCTCCACATCATGGTGTAGTTTGTTATTCAAACACTTAATTATTTGGATGGGTATAATAATGAGTATACATGATGTAAATAATAAATATAACATTTTAATGATTCTGTATATATGATAAACCATCCAATTAAATATGATTTACCTATTAATATAATGATATTGTTGCTCATGCGTACGTACAGTTTACCGTCTCCATGAACACGATGAGATTAATTCCCCGTCGTAATCATTGAAGAATAATTTTCATGATTAAAATAATTTTTATAAACAAAATATAATTCTATATATAAATAAAATTTAACCTATACATAACAAGCATTCCTTACATAACCTATCATATAAATTAAAATGAATCAGTTAACACTTGAAACGATGATACTACTAAAATATTATTATCAAAGCAATATTATAAGATCATATATGATATCATATTAATGTATATTATTCTTTTATAATTTAATAAAAATGTTTTAACTATTATATTAGAGGTTAACATACCATATACTAAGGAAAATTACATGGTAAAGGTTAATTCTACAATTTCTTTACTTATCAGAGGTTGTTAAAATGTAAGTATCTACTGGGAACACATTATCATCCACATCTGTGTTTTCTTAAAAATTTAATTCAAAAAATTCGTACTATTTACTAGACTATGGGTCAAAGTGATTTATAATCTTATTTGACAATATATGTTTTGAAATGAATCTTCCCGTCATTTTCCAAACATGGTACTTTATGACATTTTCGACAAAATTAATGTAACAATGTCTTTTTTTAACTTATATGACGGGTGGGGATATTTTCCACCATTATAACATTGTCAAAGCTTCCCATAAAATATTATAAGAATATTTTAAAAATAATTTTTTTCTTTTATAATTATATAAATTATAAATGATTTCCAAATAGTATGAGATATTTCTCTAATTTTTTTTTGATTTCATCTACGTCAACATCCTTTGATCGATTTTAATCTTCTTTGAAGTTTATTTATTAGGATACAAAACTTCCATTTTGTATTGAAGTATTTGTGATATGTTTGATTGTGGATGTGTTATTTTTACATCATTAATGGTTTATGGATAAAGTGCTGACATTTTCTATGCTAGTTTTAATACAAATGTTAATGTTATGTTTAAATATTTTCTTATGAGGAATGCATTGGACTTTGTAAGTCACAGGTGGAGCCCTCTATAGCTCCTCGATACATCTATAGGTTTCATGAGACAAACAATTCTCTTAGCACAAGGCCTTGAAAAATTCTTATTTGTATTATTGGAACAAGGCCTTGACTATGTGGTTATGAAGTCTGGAATTATGCATTCCATCACTATGAAATTTGCTATTGATATTGCATGTGATTATTCGACAAGTAGAATATCTATGTGAATAAGTAAATGAAATTATTTTGATTTGTATTGGCCATATTATTTAGACTTTTATGATTAAAAGGATTATGTTTTAGTCTTATACAATGTCTTAATTGTTTATGCTTATTTGTGAATGTTTCTGTTATATTGCTATCCTTATTGAGCATCGGAGCTCACCCCTTTCTATGTTTTATTTTTTCCAAGATGTGAAGGAATATTTTATGGTTGACCTATAGGGATAGGTAAGGATATAAGTGTGGTAAATGGGGACAAAATGTTGTTGATGTTTTTATATCATGATGTCAAGTAAAACTTATTAATGTATATAGTACTTCCAAGGCTACTAAATTTATCAATCATTCTATATTTATCCCTTGTGATCATTCCAATGTTATGTAATAATGCACCTACTCTGGGTAACTGGGGTCGGGGTGTTACGATAATTCCATTTTACAATCTTTGGTACATTAAATGATTATTAAAATGTGAATTTATATATATTTTCAATAAAAAATCTATTTTCATCAACATCCATATTTTCTAAATTTGTTTTCCATTTTTTTTAACATTTTAAAATTTATTTATTAGAGAACATTTCACCCATTTCAAATTTTTGGAAAATTATTTAAAGGGAATATCAATTTCATTTTCAAAACACACCTCGTTTGGATTTAATTATAATTGTGAGACAAATCTATTATTTAACGTGTAAGAAAAGAATGGAATTTCCCATTATTAAGAGCAGTCAATGTTTTATAGATTAATTTATATGTTTTAGATGTCATCTTCCAATAAAATTATTTTAAAAGTGGTTTTTGAATTTATTTTTAAAAGGTGATTTTTAAGGTACACAGGTTTTTTTCTTCTAGAATATTTTTAATAAAATTTTATGGAATTTAAATTTATCAATAAAATTATACGTTTATTGTACTTATTATAAACTTGGTATATATTGTATTGATATCAACATTATTCTTTCTGTGGATGGTTTATGATTATTTTGACTGAGTATATACAACTTTATTACCATTAACCAAATTATTCTATATGTTTTTTGATTATTTTTATTTGATTGGGGTATGTATTAAAATTTCATATGATATTTTTTCAATAAAAATGTTTATATTGATTATATTTAACCTATTTTATATGGGAAATACATTACAATTAGTAATTTATTGGTGGGAACTGGCTATAGATATCCCCTCAATGCATTGATAGGTCCCATGAGACAAATTGGTTGGCTAAATTAGATGGTTTTCTACCCATATATTTAAAATGTCTTGTTAATATTCTTTATAGTATGTTTTCAAATGTAAAAAATTATACATTCCTACATTATGAGAACTATCATTTGATATTCATTTGATTACTTGATTAGTTAGAATATCCATGGATAAGTTTCAAACATATATGATTATTTATATGAAATTATTTTATCACGATTTTTTAATTCTATATTATGATCATTATATTGATTACATGGACCGTATTTCTATTATTTATCATTAAATATTGGTTATGAATATTTATTCATGATAGATTCCACTGTATTCTTACAGTTTACTAGTATCATATATCACCACTTTCTTATTTTTCCCCAGGATACTGTAAAGTTTCATATTATTGATATGTTTGGATACACAATGAGGAATAACCATGTTCTCAAAGAAAACAATTTGTTTATATGATTTTTTCAAATGTATTTTAAATTAAAGTAAGTATGTTTTCTTACCATGAATATTAAACTATTTAGCCCTTTGAGATGTGATACCTTGTATCTAGTTCTAACGTAATAATGTAACCACCGACTCTCGGCTACTGGGGGTTGGAGCTTTACTCAAACAACTTTCATGCCCTGATCTGGATTGAAACCATGATCTGGTTTCACATCTAGATTTAGTTTCACATCCAAAACATAGTTCATTTTCTCAAATGGTTCCAGGTCCGAAATTGGTCACAATACTTGAATTCCCAATCGCTTGTACATAAAGCTATATTTCACCCCATTTTATCTGTTTTGACCCTTAGAATCATCTATAGGCCTCCAACATTTTGGGAAGCCATATTTAAATTGAAATTAGGGTTTTCATTTCTTATTTTCTATGTTTTCATAATTTTTTTACTCTTATAAATATGATAAAAGCATTAAATTTAAATGCATTAATTTGCATTAAATTTATTAAAATAAATGCATTTGAATATAAAAATGCAAACAATAAATGCATGTATGAAATCCCAAATACATCAATTCAGACTTGTACTCATGGATGGTATATTAATATATTAAATTTTACTCTCACCCTACCATGATTTAAATTAAATTTAAATAAAAAATGATAAAATGGGAAATTAAACATTAAATAATTACACATGAAGTTTCATTAATCCAATATTTTAAAATGAAATAAATTACTAATGTATTTTAGTTTTTATCCTTTTAGATAAATAAAATTTTTCATTCAACTATTTTGGTTTTAGGTTTTTTTATTAATATTAAATCTATTTTGAAATTTACCTCAATTTTATTTTTTATACTCATTATCAAGGTAAAATTATAAATATAGTTCAAGATATACTAAAAGAGCATGTCACTTACCATAGGCTTGCACGGAATCTAGAATATCCGTTATATAATGACAGAAATCACTATTAATCATAGGGGATTCACCATTTTGGATAAAATTACTAAAATAAATTAGGGTTGGTGGGTAATTGATAAAAAAATAAAGATCAAAAAGTTTATTTGCCTCTAAAATATAGTGCATGATATAAAAATATAAACTCTATAAAAATATCCTTTTAGAAATGTAATCTCTCAATGCCCCCCAAAATGATCTATGTGGGATCATGATAAAAGTTTGAAAAATTAATGAATCATACTATATTTCTATTTATTTTCAAAAAAAGTTCTTAATACAAATATCACATTTACCACCTAAGCCCATACGATTAGAAATCACCAATTAGGTAATGGTGATTATTGATATTTCTTAGACACAACCCAATTTTTTTCTATTGTATTTTATATATATATTCAAAAAGAGAGGTAAATAATAAAGTACAATGAGTAATATATATCCTCTCCCCTTATAATTATAAAAATCATCAAAACAATATCCTCAATGATGTAAATCCCCAAATACCATGGATATTATCTCCCCTACACTTATTTTTTTATATATCATGAAAAATGATTAGAGGAAGGTAGGAATAGATAAAATAGTCATGTATCTCTACTAATTTACTAATAATTTTTTTCATTCATTATAAATGCTTTAAATTATTAGTTCAAGGAAGGTCCAAGGACAAAGGGTTAAAAAAATAATTCCTCAATAATATTAAAAATAATTTTATTCAATCATATTTTTGATAAGGTGAAAATTAATATTTAGAATAGAACATGATAGTGTCTCAAAGAATTATAATTTAATAAAGAATAGGAAATGTTATGATTATAGGGTGTCTTGGGAATGAAAATAAAGGGTTAGACCAACTACACATAGAAATCAATATAAATGATAAAATAAATTATTACAAATATTAAAAATTAAAGGAAGGAAAAAAATCAGGAAAAACCCATTTAAAAATACTAACATGCTCCCCTAAATCATGATTTACTAAATCGAAAACCAAATGTGTATCTCTTTTAGTTTATAACCATTTTATTTTTCAATTTTTTTACTAAATAAATTTAAATATTAGGGAATGGAATGTTTCTTAGGTAGCCTATGTCTCTTATTTTGGTTAAATAAAAAATGAATCAATTATAGGCATGAAATTTGTATTTAAAATATCTAAAAAATGGATTATGGGGAATAATATAGTCAAATTTATAAATGAAATGACTACTCCTCTTTAAATTGAAATGTAAAATTTGGGCCATGTAGGTTCTTCATGCTCTTGATTAATGACGTGAATGTGATTTTTTATGTGTATTCCATGAATTAATGATGTCAATGGTGTTCATGATTTGTAATGGGTCTAAAGATTTTTCACATACTTATTTCCACTGACTTGATGATTGTGAAAAATAAAAATAAATAGGTTAAATAATATTCCATAATAAATAAAATTTTGAAAGGTTTTGGGTGAGTTAATGTTCCTAAAAATCGAAATTAAATAAAATATGAACTCTAAAAACATGGGTTTCCTCTCGAAAGATATTTTTTAAAATCATTGGATCGACCCTACCTCCTTCATCTTCAACTCATGTAATTGATGATTTCATTTTTTATATATTCAAGGCCAATAAATGGTATCATTTTTTACCTATCCATGTGGGTCGATATGTCTTCCCCTCTCTAAAAAACTTAACTCTTCATTATAATGACCCAAAATTTTGAATAATTTTTGTTTCTCCAATTTGTGTGTTATTTTTTTTACTCAACAAAACTATATTCTTTAATTAACAGAGTCAGAATAATGAGACCGTTGGGTTTCAACTTTAATATGGCTGTTGGTCAATATAATTGTTGTAAACTATACTCTTAATTTTATGATTATGTTTATAAAAACAAGTGATCATGGTTGATTAATACAGAAATAAGAGTCGATGGCCTCATCCAATAGATACAGACCATATGAAGCATATCTTTAGGGGCTTGGGTAGGAGGTAGCATCAATGGTCTTTGCTCTGGACCAAGCCTAAATGGAACTTCAACATGTGAATCTTGAACAAAGTCACCTATAGGAGAAGTTCAAGCTGCTATAAATCACTACTCAGGTAATGTTGTCTGAGCCGCCCCAAGATTCCATCACCATAGCACAACATACACTTAGTTCCTATGTAGGTGTTATAAGGGGCTATGTAATAAGGCCTTAGTTTCTTTATGTAAATATTTCTGTATAAATAAAATTTTTATTTCTTATTATGGTAAAAATTTTCAATCTCAAATGTTATGATAAATATAGGATGAATTTATAGATTTTACATATTATTGTTGAATATTGATAAAAGTTTATATTAAAATATTTTTGTATACATTAAATAATTAATAACATGAAATGGTTTTCAAAAAAATTTCTTCTATAGTTTTGATCAGTAAGAAATTTAGAGTCTAATAAGATCAACTAAATTTTTAGTGAATAGTAAATCATGAATAGTAATATTACCCTTATGAATAGTAATGTGGCCTTTGAAATAGTAAGGTCACTTAAGCAAGTATAAAAATAAGTTAGGAATCTTGTCTGGTAATGTGATATTATAGCATTAGTAAATGAATATTTCCGAAATTATTAGTTATGTATTAGTATTATTCAGGTAAGTATTGTTTTTCTTAAAAATTAAATAACTCACAATTAGAAAATTATTTTCATAAGATTGAGTTCAGTTTTTAATTTAGAGGATGAAAATTAGGTTTGGGTGAATTAATGTGATTTTTATAAAATGTTTTGTTATTCAGTTAATAGTAAAAATATAGTTTTGAGTTTCAGTGTGTCTCATGACATCATTAATGATGTAATAATTATTTAATAATTATGGTAGACTTAGGAATAGTAATATATGTTATTTGGTGTCCCATGTGGCCAATACCATGGAAAACTACCATGTTCAAGCCCATGGTTTGGAAAATACCACCGATGAGGGGTCCCTTGGAAATTATTAAAACATTCCTTCACTTTTTCTATAAATACCTACCCATTACTTCATTAAATTCATTCCAAATTACTCCTCAACAATGTTATGGTCTATTTACCTCCCAAGTATTCCTTCCAAGGCGCCCTCAATCCCCCCCAAGGTCCCAAATTTTTAGCTTTTGAGGTAACTCTTTAAGGTAAGGGATCCTTTCACCATCCTCTTTTAAGTCCTGGCTTCCTTTATGTTATGTCTTATAGTTTTCATATTATTATGTTGGGAAATTTTATTCTATGTACTTATTGATGTCCATTTAATGTCAAAATGATGAGAGAGAATTTTTACTCTAATCAACTTAATTTTTTGAATTTTACGTTATGTCGTTAGGCTGCCGAATGTTTCGTAAAAAAACCACATCTTCTCATTTCATTCACATTTCCTTTTTCATGTGGTATGTCATTCAAATATACATACCATGTTCTTATTTCTTTTTATTCTGTACTCATACATTATTATGATTTATTTTTTAGTGGGTGACCCTTGTGCCGTCTCTTGTAAATATTTTCTAAAACCATGTTTTATAGTCATTATGCTATAGAATTTTCATCTTCAAAATCTATATCTTTTTTCTCAATAAATTATCTGATTTTATTTATGTGGATACCCAACCCTATTTCATTTCAATGGGTACTAATCAAGACCTAAAATTGATATATTTTATTTGGAATTAACATACATAGAACCCTCACTCCTTTTCCATGGGTTATAAATGACATAATGATCTTTTTTTAATTACTTTTTAAAACGTCACAATTTTGATATGAAACCCATTTATTTTATTCTATTTGGGTTATTTATGAAATGTTTGATTATGATATATGTGGATCACATGAAAATAAATTCATATTAAGGGTCCACCCTAACATCCCTTCAATTCATTGGGTAAAGAATTTATTCTCTAGAGATGGAAAGTTTGATGATACCTTGGTGAATAACCTTGGTATTTTTTATTAAACATTGGGGATGGACCATGGTGATATGATCATGAATGTCTAAATTAAATGTTGTATCCACATATTCAAGTTATGATTCATGTTTTATTATTATTATATTACTCTTCTTCCATTTCTCATGTCTTTATGTTTTTCATCAAGTTATTATTAATACCACAAGTAAACTGATTCCCTTTCATTATTTACTAGGCCTTGTGCTCACCCTTTTCTTTAATGTTTTTCTCCAGGATATGAGATACAGTAATTATACATAGGATGAACTTTTCAGGAAGATTTTCATGGTAATTTAAAATACTGTTATATGTTTTCATGTTATACATTCCTGATTTCCAAGACACTGAAATTTCAAGATCCTCTATTTGTAAAATGTAACGAAAAGTTATGTAATAAAAAGGTGGGATTCCATATTCTTGATGTAATCACTTTCTTGATTTCCATTAGGCTGATCCATCATTTTGTATTTAATCCTAGAAAACTAAATGTAATATAATATACCATTCATAACTATTAACCCTTATCAAACTAGGTGGATCCATTCACTCTTTCTATGTATTTAGTATTGATCCTTAGATTCTATTTACTTTTATTTGATATTTTATTTTGATTATCATATTACACAACAATAGCTACCTCATGAACTTCTTTAAGCATAAAAATCTCTTTCATGTCAACTGTTTTGTATTATACAAAATCCTCATCTTCTATGACATAATATTTCTTCTTTTTCTTGATGGATATAGAAAAATAATTGCTCATAGAGAACCCACATATAGAGTTATACACTTTGTACATATATTATCCCTCACCTAGTAGAAAAGAATACACTTCTCGAATTAGTTTTGTTTTATCCTCTTCTATATCAAGTACTAAGAAGTCGATGGAGAATATGAAATTCTCAAATATTATAAGAATATATTTTCTAACCCAGAGGTGTAATTCACTGTTGAATCCACTAATTGATGTTTTTATTATTATTGATTTTAATCCCACTCGTCCATGATTTTTGAAATATGTGTCAGACATGATGTTGAGACTTTCAACCAAGTAAAATAAATATTTTCCAAAATAACTTACACCAATAAATATTGAAATTGTGAAACTACCAAGATATTTTTCTTCTTAGGTAGTCCCTTTGACACCACCATAGAAAAATCCAAATTGAGTGGAATGGTTCCAAATTCCTCAAAACTCTTCTTGTTTGTAACCAATTATTTTATGAATTTTTTATACAATCAAATGTTTTCAAGTTCATCTTTAGAAATAATATTAAAATGTAGTTTTTTAATTTTTTAAAAAATTTACCTTTTTGAACATCATTTTTTACTTGTTCTAGTCAATAAGTAAAATGTTACATTTACTAGGACTATAGTGATCCATCTTTTAGATCTTACATAGCTAATTTTTCCTTCAACATTTTTGGTTTTTATTTTTTATCTTGTTGTTCTTTTTTGTTGTTTGGTTCAGGATGATCCAGAGTGACTTTACACTTTTTATAGAAAAAAATCAAATCATCATGTGGTCGTACTTCAAAGAATCTAAGAAGTTCTTCTCATGGTCTCTCTCAATGTAATTTAGTGATTTTCCCGACATGATGCTCGAAATTCCTTAATCTAGCCTTCTAGATTGTTGATTCTCCCTTCCTATCTTTGACTACCACCTAGGTTTATTGTGTAACTATTTTTGATAGCATATATTTTCATAGGCATATAAAATGTCTTGAGGTCTTTCTTCAATCCTTTTTGAAAACACTACTCTATGATAATGGTTGGAAGCATCAAAAATAATTTTAAAATTGTGGATGTTATTGGGTGTCTACATTCCTGGTGGTTTGATCAGCCTAAAATTTATCTCATCAAAATAATCCCTATAATAATAATTAATGATGAAGGGAGTATCTCTTAAAAGAAATCTAAATGGTGGTCTAACAACCTTTCTAAAATCATTGACGAACCTACTATAAAGTATATCATATCCTAACAAATGATCTAATATGTTAAATAGATATTATATTCAAAATTTAATTCATCAATTCTATTTTGGATATATGCCACTCATTTTGATGAAATAAAATGAAAAAGAACTATTCCCATTTTAACCTTGAAATACAACTATTAATATTTCAAAATAAAGTTCAGTTCTATGAATGTTTTCCAAAAAATACCATGATTTTCCACGAATTGGTCAAAAGGATTACAAAAAACACTAAAGTATTATAAAAAGCATCCTACAAGTCTTAAATATGATCTAAAAAATATTTACCATGCAAACATCAAATGTTTCTAGTTAAATAACCTTGGATAATTAAATTATCATATAAGAATTTATCTCATATAGAGATATAGATTTTTAATTCTCCTGATCATTGGGTGCAATGGGTTGTTCAAAGTAACTTGAAAATCCCTCTAGAAACCATTATTGAGTTCATTCTATTAATTTGTTTAGAATATATTCAATAACGTAAATTGGGGAGTGATATTTTATAATGAACTTGGATATCTATACATAGATATTATATTTTTTAGATGAATATTCAATACATTTCACAAACACACACCTAAGGATAAAAATAGTTTATTGTTTTATGAGACTAGTTACACTATCTTCAAATTTGGTGAAAGTTATTTGATATATCTGATAAATATCGTCATGATTTTTCACTCTTTATAATCATACATACTAAAAACCATGCTTCATAACCCAAGGAAAGGAAACATAGGTAATGGTGAGCTGAGATTCTCAGAAAGGATAAAATTAAGTGATATCAATCTATGATCATGTGAAATAATAACATAAAAATAAGGGGTTGTGATCATGAGAATAAATTAAAAAGTCCCAACCTATAAATTATTGTAAAAATCAATTATAGAGTAAAATATCCCCATATTATAAATCTTGGTAAAATAGAGTTAGTACCAGCATAAAAAATCATGAACTATAAGCTTCTACCCTAAATGTCTGGAACCATTATAAATATAGAAACAAAATTCCAATATTAAGTTTAACTACCAATACCATATGTATAGTGGATTAGGACACACCTATTTCCCATATTGGATCAAGCCCATCGACTTATTTCTAAATGTTATCCCATAAGATATAAATCATTACCCAATGAATTAGTGGGAAATAAAGCTTCCACCCATAACATAATGAAAATAATACATATGTATTGCACAAGATCATATAAAATTCATCACATTATAACCGATGAAATGAAATGGGAGTCATAAACATCATTCCATCATGAACATAAACCATTCAGATAAAGAATAAGAATGGTATCATTGGTTTATGTCCCTAGTAATGAATAAGTTACATCAAAGGATGTCATATTCGATAGAGAATTATTTATAAATATAAATCACTTGGAACATTTCATAAGGAAGAAATGTTTCTTTGAAAATCTCTTTTTATAATTAAAAATTTAAAAAAAACTTTTGAAATCATTTTATTTTAAAATAACCTTGAAAAATTAAAATAGAAGCTTCAAAAATTAATTAAAAGATTTCTTGTGGAAAATGCCCTTTCCACCATGAAAAAACTATTTAAACCATAAAACATTTGTTAAATCATTTTATTTTTAAATATAATTGAAAAATTACTAAGAAATACTCATAGATAATAATGGTCCTCATGATGGGATGTTTATTTACTATTGTACAAGTTAAAATAAAGATTCATTTCTCATTTTTGGTAAAACCGAAAAGAGAATAACTTTTTAAAATGAAATGAATGTTCCTTTTTGAAAAAATATTTTGAAAGTAAAAAATGATTAAAAATGTCGTCTATAAACCATAAGATAATTATAAAATGTCTTTGAAAACATTTTTAGAAATCATTGTTTTGGAAGAAAACAACTGTTTGTCTAAATATAGAAGTAAAGTATTATTTTTTTTAAAAATAATTATTATTTTAAGTAATAATTACTATAGAAATGGTATTATTACTTTCAAATATCATTAATAATTAGATGATAAGATAATTCATTAGTTTCCTTATATATTTTCATATGATTTCATCATTGGAAGCATAAACCTGAGCAATTCTGAAAAATGATGATATTGTAACAAAAATACGTTACCCCTTTTATAACATTGAATCATATGCCCGATGAAAGGATAAAAATAAATTAAACATTAAATATAATGAGAATAAATATATTCATGGTATTACATGTCAAATGTTATATATATACACTTCATAAATAATAATGGTTCATAACCGAACATATGTCTAATAGAGGTAAATGAAGACAAAAACCCCTAACCTCTTTGGTAACACTTAAACCAAAAACCCCTTGAAATAGAGATCCTAAAATGGATAGGTAAATCCAAATAATATGTAGTCTAAGAATCATAAAATACATTAATGGGACTATATACACTTCACAAATAAGATTAGTTGTGAATGTGGTATGTGTCTCCCTAAAATAAAAGAGAGACTAGAAGTCCCTTACATTAGGTCTCGACTTACTTAATACATGTTAAAACATCACATATATTTAATATATGTGTAATTTACATAAATTGGAGAAAAATATTTTTATATATCATATCATATATTATTTTATTATGATCTTTTATTTCCTGTTAATCAACAATTTTATGTTAAAGTTACTATTTGGGTAGTAAACTCTCTGTTTTTCTTATACATTTTAATTTTTATTTTTTGGTCCTCTTACATTTATCATGATTTCACAATTTCAATATTTTTTAAAATGATATAAATATCATATATTTTCAGTATATATGTATTTATCTTAATCCATGATATTTAGTGATAGAAAATGAAATACACCTTTAATGGAGATGATAGACCATATGTACCCATGAATGTAGTTTCCCTTTACTTGTCAGATTTAATGAAAGAAAGGTAAATGATATATTATCATTAAAAAATCTATTTTATGTAATATATATCACATATTTTCATTAAAAATATCCTTATGAGCTTAAATGTAAATCATGAATGGATCACATCTCTTTGTGAGGTGGTAGTTCATTGCACACATGAGAAATGATATTGTGTTCCCAAAAAATAGAGAGTATAATGATATTTGTGATATAATACCTCTAAAAGTATAATAATATCATTAATGTTATATATAAATAATAAATCAAAAATTATTTCCAGCATTGATAGCTGGTAATGGAAAAATGAATGACATCGGTTCATGAGGTGGTAGTCCGTATTATATACGAATGATGATTTTGTAACCCATTTGATGGAAGTGGAGATGGATTTATGTTTTTATCATAACAGATTAACATCTAGGTAAATACGGGTTACTAGTGTTAATATATTTGAATTTTTAATATATAATTAATGGTGGAAAAATAATTTAGAAAAATAAGGATCCAAGTGAAAACAATTACGTTTTCTTACAAGAAACTCAATTAGATCTCTTATTAAGAACCCTACTTTTGGTATTTTAGGACGACCATAAGCTCTATAAAATGGTTGGGGATGTCTGGCATGGAATTTTGAAGGGGCTGGTTGAACAATATTTCTTGAGAGGTGTGAATAAGTGGAGGGTGGTGGTGTCCTTCTATAAGTGGGGGAAAGAAACCCACTAAAAAATTACATAGAAATTTTGAATGATAATAAAAAAAGGTCATCAAAAATAAAAAATCATCCAAATGAAAAAATATTTGAACCTGGGAAGTTTAAAATTTATGTATGGATATAAAACTGTAATTTTCATGTTTTATATTCATTTAAACCCTTATCTTCTTTATTTTAACCGATGATAAACCCATTTTTACCTTAACCACAACAACTAATTTTTACTACTTTCACTATTCATTTTTGTTAAAAATTAATTTGACCTTATTATAGAATATATATTACAATGACTCAAAATATTTAGACCAATTATCCAAATTCAATTCACTAATGTGGTAAAATTTAATAAAAAATTAATCTTGTAGATGCAATGAGAAAGTAGGGGTTTAAAATAAAATTCTTCAATGGTTTAGAATTTTTTTATATCAAAAATAAAAATAAAATTGACTCTAATGAATTAAATTTGATTTATGGAAGTATAATTAAACTAATTTTAATTTTAAAAAAAAATAAAACATTATTTGAGGATATGATTAAATTTGTAAAATTCATTTTTCAATTAAAATAGAGTATTTTTCAATATTCATTAGAAAATTAAACTTTTCAGAAATATTAATGAATCACCCAAAGATAATTTTTAAATGATTATTTCAAAAATTACTTTTATTTTATTTAATTATTTTTCTAAACGTGTTAATAATTTATATTATTAATATTCACAAACAGAAATAAAAATCAATTTTTTGTGAAAATATTATTTTCAAAACAAATTAAGACATTTCTGAAAATTAATTAAATTTTTATCAATATGTTTTTTATATAAATATATTGTAATTAATATATTAAAATTAGTTATTACTACTCATTTCCTATGTTTTAACACTAGTTTATAATTGTAATGTTTAAATAACTATATTAAAAATACTTTATAGATTAGTTAAAACACAATGTCATGTGTAATTAAAGATAACCCAGTGTTGTATATAGAAAAGGCTTAACTTAGTGTTTCATGTAATGAAGATATCAAATAATCTTAATTTATTTCGAAAAAAATAATTCATAAAAACTTTGGGGTTACATTCTACCCCCGTATAATGAGTGTTTTCCTCGAAATATATAACTATAATACTAATAAATGGGGATAATTATACCTCATCATATTCTCATGTTCCCAAGTATATTCCTAAAACTAGTTGTTTTGACGTGAGTTGTATTGATTTGTAGATCTTTTTTTTTTGTATCATTCGGAATCTTCGCTGGTTGTTCCTTATAAGAAGGATCTTTCTCCCATGGTATGATCTCATATATTTGTATATTTGATTAATAAAGTAAATAAATTCTCATGAGAGTTACATAGAATACATTGTGGTTCTAAAATAGGTTTTGTGTAAGAATTATGAGATATTTTATAGTCCCAATGTGACCAAGAACTCCAAAGTTATTAATATACTTTCTATTTAGTTTTCCCTTCTTTCTTTAATAGAGAAATTCATATAACAACTTTCTCACTAGCTTCAAATTATAGAACATATATATGACTCTTAACTTAGCATTTTTATAATGTTTATGTTTTAATTATGTTTTATTGAATGGATCTAACCTTATATTCCATCTCATTATCTTACTCATGAACCAATTGATTTCTTTCGATAACTTCATTCTTGTATGTTGGTTTTATACACTTATTTCCCTAAATGGAATAATAAGGAGCCATCTAAAAGATTGATTGAAATCTATTGTTTCAAGAAAACTCAACTAGGGGATGGTTCTGATCCCAAACACCTTTTAAATCCATATTATAATATTTTAGAAAATTCTCTAGAGTTTTAATTGTTCTCTCAAAATGACTATCTACCTGAGGATGATACCCAGTGCTGAAAATCAACTTTGTATCATGATATTGTTGAATAATTTTTCAAAACATTAAGGTAATATTTGAATAATGATCAAATTCAATAGAATGTGGTACCCTATGAAACCTTTACACTACATTAATGTATATTATGGAAAGAGGATCCCGAGAGAAATTTTCTCTAATAGCAATGAAATGTTCTAATTTCATAAGGCAATTAAATAAATACCATAATTACCTCAAAATAAAAGATATGATAAACCCTAAAGGTTACCGTTATATTTAATCTTATGTAACAAAAGTGTATATTTATCCCCCCTTTAATAACTTTTTTACTAAATCATATACAAAACCAAAGGCTTTATTGCCATAAATTTCTCTTAAAATATCCTTAATCTTGATAATCTACTGTCACATAATACAAGAAAAGGGATGTCAATTAATTCGAGCATATAGAAAACATTAAAATCATAATACCATGATAGTTTACATAAATGTTATGTTAATATAACCTAGAGATATATAGACTTCTAAAATATAATTCACCCTTTATTCCTTAAATAAAATCTTATCTTATAAAAAACATTTTCATTAGAAGAATGGATTCATCATTATACTGAATGAATATAAAATGTGATTCCGTTATTCTAGAATCTATGTAAATGAGAATAGTCACATGAAATCTCCCAATAGGATGAACTATAAGATGTTCATAGTTGTCATTCATATAAAATAAATCATAAATTTCAAAAATAATTAGTGGAGGATAAGTGTGCCATAATTATCATAATTAAATTCTTCCATTGTGATTACATAAATTTTCCATTTGCGGTTTTTATTCAATGATTACTGTAGATTATCATACACATTATCCCATTGATTTGGGAATTGAGTCACATTATTTCAAAAATCCCTGTACTTGAACCACTAGAGTATAGGTGGGGAAATTGTTGGTGTCTTGTTATCCTCTATTTCAATAACCAGACCATTAATCAAATTTTGACATTATATGGATTTATGATCTTCCTTTAAACATTTAATGCACCTCCCAATTCCATTAATTCAATTCTATTAATGCTTCTTCCTGTATTTCTAGCATATCAATGGATTGAATTTATTTGCGCCATTTCAGTTTTAATGAGACTCAATATTTAATTTCTTATCAGAACTATACGAATGTGGGAATATCCAATTTACATTTTTACCTTAAGTGCACATAAAAATAATTCTTCATAAATACAAAAGTCTCTTATATCCAATGCCTTTAGAGGACTCAGTTTTAGTCAACCATAAAATCAATTAATTTTATTTTAGGGATGGTTGTTGAACTAAAAGAATACCATGAAAGTATTCTAAAATTAGCTTCATAGGTACTAATAGATTCATCATCATTTTGATTATGTTTAAGTAATTACTTTTGTATATTTGCTTTTATGATATAATGAAGTACTTATTGAGAAATATCCCCTAACACTATTCCTATTTCATAGATTTAAATTCTTCTGGTTCCCTCATATGATTAATAAGTGTCCTCAATAGATCCTATACTCACTAAAAATGATAAATAACTAAAATGAATTTTTTATTATTTGAACACCGTAGAACCGAAAATAACTTTTTAGTGGTACTGATCCATTACTTAGTAACTCAAAGATCATTGAAACCACTAAAAGAAGGCAGTAGTTTCCCTATAATAGAATCAACATAACATTGTTTCATACATTGATTGTTTGGAAGTTTGACATGATTATTATGTAGAGATATTTTTTTTGATATTATCAAAAAAAATTATCATTATAACACCCATATATTTTGGGTTTTAGGTAAATAATTTCATTATCTATTTTATTAAACATTTACATTGTTCCTTTGGGTTCAATCCATTAACTAAAAGTAGAATGTATAGTGTAAAAACACTAATCATTGTGAAAACCCACATAATCCTAAATAATAACTAATATAATGTCTAAATCATGACAACTTATTTTCAATAATTGATACATCATGTTTATCCTATGTCATTTATAGTCACCTTCGATTTAAATCTTTCATGATAGTTCAGAAAACGTTTTTTAATTTATAAAGGATATCTGCATAGAGTGTCAAACTAGGTATGAATCAAGGCCCATTTGCATACATTTGGTGATGATCAATTCTAAATTAATGCACCCTTTTTGGATTTATACCCATATTTGCCTCTATTCCATATCCACATCCACTTTTAGTATCCAGACAAGGTCACAATTTCATAGAAACCACCCACTCTATCCTTTACGAAAATTCCACGGCATTTTCCTATACATTGACTCATCCATAGAATTATTTTTAAACATATCCCTATTTATATCCTGAGATATATCCCTTGGTATTTCACTAATTTTTTCTCATCCTAGTTTTTAATGGTTAAATAAATATTCCTATGATACCAACTATAAAGGTATGAAATTTATTCTCATAGAATATAATTGATACCTATCAATGAACTCCATAGGCGACTAGACCTCTTATGAGGAAAACCCACCATCCCTAGTGGTCACCCTTTCCTCAAAAATACCTTGAATGAGATGATATATTTTTCCAATGATAACATATGAGAGTTCCCAATGATCAAATGACATCCTCTCCTCTACTAGCAACAATAATGACCTAGGACTTCCATACACAAATATTACATCTTTTTAGATGAATATTCAATACATTATACAAAAAAATTAATATGGACTATAATATTATTGTCTATATGGAGGCTAGTTACAAAATATTCTAATTTGGTGAAGTATCTACAATATCTCCCATAAAGATATTTCCATTTAGTACTCTTCATAAAAATACCCTACATAAAACCATTCTTCATAATCTCTGTAAAGGAAACATAAGAAAGGGTCAGCTTAGAAGCTCAGTAAGGGTAAGAATAAGATATATCAATAAATGATAATATAAAATCAAAATATTATTTTATTGGTTTGTGATAATGAATATAACTGAGAAATTTAAAACCCATAAATGATTTTAAACTTGAGTTAAGGAATAAAAAGGTATCATTTTAGAAAACAAGGGCTAATAGAGTGGGAACCATCATAAATAAAAAATTAGCCATAATATCATGTCATAAATGTTTAGAACCATTATAAATATAGAAACAAATTACATGTTATGGTTATTTATAAATACAATCAACATAATGGATCAGAAAACACCTGTTTTCTATAGTGGAAGAGGAAGAAACTATTTCCCAAAGTGGATTAGGACACACCAATATCCCATAGTGGATTAGGACACACCTATTTCTCATAAGAGATAAGGATATGCCTATTTCTTATAGTGGATTATGGAAAACATGTTTCCCACTATAGATCAAGCCTATCTACTTGTTTTCCATTATTTTCTTATGATATATAAATATTAACCCAATTCATTGGAGAGAGATATACGTCCCACCCATCATAGTATGAAAATAATATATATGTGTACCCGAAGTTTATAAAACATTCATCATATCATAAAAAATTAAATGAGATGGGTTACTTAAATATCATTCCATCATAAACATAATACATTTAGAAAAATCATAATAACAGTATCCTTAGTTCATATCCCCAACAAATCCAAAGTTATCTCCAAGAATTTTATCATAGATTGAGAGTGATTTTCGAAGCTAAATCACATGGAATGTCTATTGAGGAAGATAAATTTTCTTTGAAAATAAATTTTTTAAAACATATAATATATAAAATATTTTTTAAATCAATTTCCTTAAAAATAATCTTGAATACTTATAATGGAATCATTAAAAATAATTTAAATCATTTCTTGAGGAAAATATCATTTCCTTTAAAAAAATTATGAAACATAAAAAAATTGGAAAATAATTTTATTTGAAAATTATCTTCCAAAATAATAATATAATATTCAAATAAAAGTATTGTCCATACAATGGGATGATTTGTTCAGGTCGTACATGTTAAAATAAAGATTCCATTTAAATTTTTTGAAAAAGCTAAAAAAGAATTGTTTTTGAAAATAACATGAAGATTCAATTTTAAAAAAATCTATTGAAAGTAAAAAATGGTTAAAAATGTATTTAAAAAATGCTATGTACATAGTGAATAATCATTTAAAACATTTTTATAAATCAAGGTTTTAGAATAAAATCGTTTTTTGATTAAAGAGAGAAATGAAGTCAAATTTTGTAAAAAATATTTTCATATTTATTTTAAGAACAAATGAGTTTGAAAATTTTAATATTACTTAAAAATATTATAAATAACTATATGATAGGAAAATTAATCTGTTTCTTGAGAGATAGATCATAAGGTTACATTATTGGAAGAATAGTCATGATAAATCCAGATAAACAATGAGATTCTAACATAAAAAACTCATCACTTTGGACACCTTGAATCTAAATCCCCATGAAACAATAACATCAAATGAATCATAAAATATCATGAGAATAAATAAATTAATGGTTTTACATTTAAATGTGTGTATATATATACCTCATAAAGAATATATGTTCATAACATAACATATTTCTCAAAGAAGTAAAATGAAGATAAAAAATATTACCTCTTTGGTAAATTTAATGCCATAAACCCCATGCAAGATATTTCATAAAATGGGTATGTAAATACCAATAATATCAAGGATGATAATAATAAAATAAATTCATTGGTATTATATAAACCACACAAATATAATGAGTGGTGAATATGTTATCTATCTCTCATAAATAAAAGAGAGACTAGAATTCCCATAACTTATGTCTAGAATTCCTTCATACACATTGAAACATCCTATATAATAAATATTTTTTTTATAAATATATTAAATAAAAATATTTATATATATCATTCCATATATGACTTAATTACTACCTTTTACTACCCATTTATTAATAATTCCATGTTAAATATACAATTTGGGTAATAACCGCTTTGTTTTTTCATATATGTTTTATGTTGTTATTTTTGGTCCTCTTAATTTGATTATGGTTTTATCATCTCCATAATTTTTACTATTATTTAAATATCATATATATTCTGTATATATTTATTTATATTAATCCATAATATTTTGTGATAGAAAATAAAGTATACTATTCATGGATATAGTAGGCCGTATATATTGCAGAACGTTGGTTCCATTTTCTTATAAGATTGAAAGACAGAGTGGTAAATGATATATTATCATTAAAAAAATAAATTTTATTTCATATATATTAAATATTTTTATTAAACCCATTTTATTACCATCTATGTAAGGCCTGAAAGAAACACATCGGTTAGTGATACGGTACTTCATCATACCCATGAGTAACATTATCATATTCCCAAAAAATAGAGAGTATAAATTAATGTTTCATAAATTTACTCAAAAATTATAATAATATCATAAATATAATATATAAATAATTATTTGATCCTCATTTTCATCCTTGATAGTTGGTAATGAAAAAAATGAATAACATCGTTTCACGAGGCGGTAGTCCGTCGTAGATACGAACGATGATTTTGTAACCCATTTGACGGAAGTGAAGATGTATATTGGTTATTATGTTAACATATTAACATATAATTATATATGAATTACTAATGTTCTTAAATTGTATGTGTTAAGTCATAATTTAAAATGCATAATGAACTCCAGTATAAGTATACGGTTCTTGGAAAGTGATTTTTCAAGGTATATGAGAAGTTATTAGTTATGCTTCAAGATCCTCAAAAAGATTTATGGTAGACATGTCTCATTTGGTAATAATTATAAATGAAGGATAATTATCCAAGGCCATATTAGTAATAATAATTCAGTTCTAATTTCTAAAGTATTATATATTAATGGTTTAAAATATAATCTGATTATTATTTATTTTTTATGTGATGATCGTTTTCATATCAAATTTCAGAATTATTCTTGAAATGTTAATGGTTATCAAAATTCTTTAATTTTTACATCCTTGACAAATAAAAATGACTATACTATTGATTTGATTTCATTAGTTTCACTAAACGTTTCTTTCCAAAGTGCCATTGACTAGGAGTGATGGATTTGGAATAGGCTTTTAGACCATTTCAATATTCACCCACTTAGGAAGCTAACTATGAAGGGGTTACGTAGGTATCTACCTAATATGGAGTTCTCATATGATAAAGTCTATAACCCTTTTCAAAAAGAGAATCATCGAAAATATTATTTCAAATTAAAGAAAGACGTTTTAGCTTTATACCTCTCTTGTTGGCTCATATTGATTTATTTGAACCGTCTACAGTTTCATGTCCTAATGGGATGCACTATTTTTATGTTCTTGTAAATGATTTCTCAAGGTATACGTGGTTTTATTTCTATCTCACAGAAGTGAATCTTTCCCTTACTTTACCAAGAATGCTAAGTCTGCAAAAAATCTTAGTGGCCTTCGGATTCTTTCCTTAATGAGTGACCATGATAGTGAGTTTGAAAATCATGATTTTGAATCCTTATACAAAAAATGGAAACACTCATAACATATCTCCTCCTAGGACCCTTAGTATAATGGAGTTTAAGAAAGGTGAAATAAAAATTTACAAGATATATAACAAACCACATTATATGAGTATGACATACCTATCTATTTTTGGGTTGAAGTAGTTTATGAAACATGCTACATTATCAATAGAATATTGATCAGACCTATCCTTAAAAAGATAAATTATGAGATGTGTAACAATAGGAAACCTATAGTTAATTACATTATATTTTTTGGTTACAGAGTCTTTATTCTTAATACTAAGGATAATTTGGACAATTTTTCTTTCAAAAGTGATGAATGAATTTTCCATGGTTATTCGTTCTCTAGAAAGGCCTACAGAATTTCCAAAATGGAGTCTAAAAATATGGAAGAATAAATTCATGAAAATTTTGTTGAAAATAATCCACCTTATCCTAATAAATCCTTCGAAATCCTTGATGTTGATTTGTCTTATCTAAACTTAAATTTGAAATATTTATATTTTTATGTCAAACAATTAAACATATCCATATATTCCGTAGAATTTCTAGAACTTCTAAAACCTGAACATGAAAATATAGATGTGACCAACCCTTCTTTTTCTCAATCTTTTATAACCATTAAGTGCCATCCCTTAGATGATATTGTAGGATACCTAAATATAGGAACCCAAACTAGATATTCTCTATGAAATCAGGTGTAAATTCAATCTTTCTTATCTTATCTTGAACCTAAGAACATAAATGATGCTATTAATGATGAATTATGGGTAATAGTCAACCAAAAATAATTAAATAAGTTTGAAATAAAAATACTATGGGAACATGTAGATATACCCATGGAAACATTGATGATTAGAACTTAATGGGTGTTTAGGAACAAATTTAATGAGTTAGGTTCTATAGTTATAAATAATGATAGACTTGTCACACAAGGTTATAGTCAAGAAAATAGAATATAATATAAAGAATCATTTTCACCTATCGCCAAACATGTCCCCATTAAAATCCTACTTAATTATTCATCTCATCTAGATTTCATGATTTTTCAAATGGAGGTCAAGAGTGAATTCATAAATGGTTTTATAGTTGAGGATGTTTTTTTAAAAAACCCCTAGTTTTCAAAGTCCTCATTTTAAAAATCATGTTTTTTAAATTTACTAATGTTTTATATGGTATAAAACATGCTCCTAGAAATTAGTATTATTGGATCGACTATTTTCATATTTCAAAATAATTTTAAAATGGTATAGATGATCATACACTTTTTTTTAAAATACTTTAAAAGGATTTTTTAGTAGTAGAAATATATGTTGATCATATTATTTTGGCATATTCAACAAATATCTTTAGTATGAATTTCCTAAAATGATCCAAAATGTGTTTGAAATGATTTTAATGGGTGAATTAAAATTGTTTCACGAATTTCATATTTTTCAAAACAAAGACTGAATTATTTTAAATAAAAGTAACTATACTAAAGATATTTTAATATGTTTTAACATGGATATCACTAAAATTAGTGATACAACTGTGAGTACCACCAATAAATTCAATCTTGATGAAGCTGGTAAACTAGTTGATCAAACCAATTACAATGGTATGACTGGAAGTCTTATCTGCTTGACTGATAACCGACCAAATGTTATATCTTGTGTGTGTACGTGTGATTGTTTTGAAGAAAAAACTAAAGAGAAACATTTAAATGATCCTAATAGAATGTTAAAATACATAAATTATTCAACTAATTTTGGTTTGTTTTACCTTAGAGGTTAATAATTTCTTTTAGTGAGTTATTATGATGTTTTTTTGGTGGATGAAAGATAGATATAGAAAGAACCTATAGAAAATATATCTTTTTTGGTAAGTTTCTAGTTTCATGGTGTAGTAAAAATAAAAACATTGTTGAGTTGTCTACTACAAAAGCTGAATATATAGCTCTATGTAGTTATAGAGCACCTATATTTGGTATGAAACACACTCTACTAGACTATTGATATCAATTCCAACATGCCCCCTTAAATGGTGAAAACATTAGTGTAATAAATATTTCTTTGAATCTGGTATCACATTCCAATATAAAACATATTGATATAAGACATCCCTTTTTGAGAGGCCATTTTCAAAAAGGAGATACCAATCATGAGTTTATTGAAACAGAATATATGTCAGCTGATATATTCACTAATAAATTGAATTCTCAGGGAATGAACTATATCAAACTAGAGTTCATAATGAAAAATTTCGGTTAAGTTTAATTTTATGGATGAGACAAAATTGGGTTATCATACTATTGTGATTGGAACACTATAGAGTTGACATACCATTGTGGTTGGCACACCATTGAGTTGACATACTGTTGTGGTTGACATACCAATATATTGAAATATAGTTCTAGAATGACACATTGTTAAGTTGACATACCATTATGGTTGACACACTATTAAATGGGCCTACAATTGTGGTTGACACACCATTGGGTTATTAGACCACTGGATTGTCATTCCATTACTCTATCACACCTTTGTGATTTTTTTGTTAAACCACCTAGTTTATTTTTCTTCTGATTTATATATCTTTCATAAATCAATACATGTTTTCTCCCAAATATTAAATTTCATTTTTTCAGTATTATTTCGATTTCAATTTTAGAATACTAAAATCTAAATTGATAATAAAACCAAAGTAAGTCTATTCTCTACACACCTTGAACCCAGTGTGTTACCCTTTTATCTTTCTCCCTCAAGCCTAGTGAAACCCTTCACCTCCTACTTTTCAAACCATCTCCTTACCCTTGATCAGTATTTCCAAACCCGTCTAAATTCCATGAATGAAGTGACCTTATGAGTCTTCACCTTCTAAATTGGAAAATTCTAAGAAGCATTAGAAGGAAATATGTGTACTTACTCCAGTTGCACCAATTAATATTGATATTTCTAACAATGTTTGTAGCCGAAAAGGAAGTTGAATCAATGTGGCTGATATCTAGAAAGTCTTTTGCACCCAAAGTACTCCAAGACCAAGGATGGTTAGAGTGGTTCTTCTCAATCTTGATACCATTCGACCATAAACTAGTTTACTAATTGTATCATCTTGTAGGGTTCTCCTTTAATCAATAGAGTGATGATTGGATAAGAAGTCATGTTAAAGGACACATAAATGGTTTTTCATTGATTAAATGGTCTAAGTGTTGGAATATACCCCATGAAGGATTACATGATTAATACAAAGGTATCATTTATGAGAATAATTAGTTGTTTGTGTATGAAGAGGCTTTGTCAGATTTGGTAGGAGGCGACATAACCGAAAGACCTATTGGATCAGAGATTGATGGTGAATATAGTGTTCTCTTTAATTTTTTCTAACACATGATATGCACATGAAAGGGAGATTTCACAACTCTAAGGTACCAAGATTTTTACATATTATAATTTTTGAAAGAGGTACATAATATAAAATTATGTAGATATCACACGGATAATATGTGTGAGATGACAAATCCATCCTCCAAATTCAATTACTCGATCTACCCCATGTTCATTTCTACCATGTTTAAGGTTTTTGGTCTAGTAGCTGAGGATAAAGAGACAATTACTGACTATGGTAGATTTTTATCATTTATGATCTTCTTGTTCAGGGATGAATATTAGTTGGAACCCCTAGAAGAGAAAGTGGGTTGGAGATATTGATAAGATATGCAATATGTTTAACTTAGTTGATCATCCTACCAGGATGAAGGATGTAGTTGATCTAAGTCTTGAGCCTGATAAAATACTAGAATACTTTGATGATGAAGAAAAAGAACCAATTATTGAATCTTTTTTAAAAGATCCTTCTGTTGATGAAGGGAGTGATACTGAATTGTATCTCAAATCATCTCCCATTACATATGGAGATCCTAGTCCACCTAGAAGACTTACAAGAATATAAAATCTTTTTAAAAGTAATGAAGAGGAAATAAAGGTTTTAGGTGAAGATAAATTCAAAATAATTTTAAAAATTGATGATGAAGATGAGAATGATGATGAAGAAGAGGGAGAAGAAAATGGTGAAAATGGTAATATAAATGTAAGGGAAGAAAATATTGGAACTGATGATGATGATTTCTATGGAGAAAATGGTGAAAGTGTCCAAATTCGATGAAAATATATAGAGATGCCTCCAGAGATTATTTTCTCACCATGTAAATCTATTTTGAATCTAAATATGTCAAATGAAGTGCACCCATTTCTTAAAGAAAATGATTCTTTTGTTGAGGGGGAGAAATCACCATATGTAGAGATACATCATCAAGTGTTGACAATTGATAGAGATAAGGGAAGCTCTATTGACATTGGTTATATAGTTTTTGAATATGATATGGTTGAGTAGATGGGTGTTATATTTGCTGATGAGTAGCATGTGGGTGAGAAAGAGAAAAAGAAGATGCCTTCCCATTAGCATGGAATCGATATTTAGTTATTTTTTGGATATTGAAGAGCTTCTTATTGATAGCTGTATGAAAGTAGAATCTATAATTTTTTTTCAAAAGGATGATCTTCGGATGACAGTGGAACCTTATATTGATAATAATATAGAAGAAAACCCTTCTAGTATTGAACACCCATCATCTTTATAGAGTTTAGATGGATAGAGAATTTTTGAAGTTTTAGTTGTACCTATGTTTTTGGTACGTCTTATGACTATATTTGTTTTAGTTTTCTTTCCACATCAAAGGGTTGATCATATAAAAGAAGAATGGGGAAATTAGTCCATTATTGTAAGGAGTCCATCAAAGAATGGTGGACTTGAGGATCGAAATGGGGGAGATACTAAGGGACCTATGATAGATCGTTATAATTTGAAGGTTTATTAGAAAAGTTTTCCCCTATTAGAACTCCTTACCCTGAACCAACACCAGCTTATCCAACTCCTCCTGGTGTACTGGTTGACATAGTCCCAAGGAGTGAATTGTAATCCTTTGGTGAAATGTTAATTTCACGATTCAATGAGATGTTGAGAATCTAATATCCTCTTCTAACCAAGCATTGTGAAATGGATGGAATATATATTTTTGAGATGATGATCAAACATATTAAACCAAAGATGATGCATCACATACAAGAAGATGATATTGAGATTAATAGTATTGGAAGTGATTTGGACTCTTTCAAGGGTATACTTGAAGTCATGAATTCAAACTTTTCGTCCTCTATAGATGGAATCATAAAAATTCTTGATGATACATCTATAAGTACTTGTTCACCTTCTTCTATAGTATTGGATATTGAACAGTTTTGAACAATTGTTAGAGTGGAAGTTGCAGCCACCTCAAGTGAACCCTTAAGGGGAGAACATGTGATTCCTTTAAAAATTATGAGGACGTTTCTATAATGTACATAGCATGAAGACATGAGGATCAGATCCTATATAGGATATGTTTTCTTCTAATTAAAAAACTACCATGTATATGAAATATTATCTATACATGATCTACACGAAACATGCTATAGAAGCAAATTTCATGTTCTTGGATGAGAAAATTCAAAAGATCCAGTTTCTCAGGTCTTCAAAGAGATGGCCAGGAAATTGAAAGATATGACTCCAGTGTTGTGGTGGTTTATGGAAGAGAAGGATAATTTCATCAATGCAATTGAAAGAGGTGGCTTGGTAATAATGGATTTTATAGTTATGATGAATCCATTTATTCATGTTCATGGAAAACTAGTTGTTTCTCCGGAAACTATTACTATTACCATCTAATACCATAAGATAATTGAGATCCTCTAGACCATTTTTCTAACCCATCCCATCATTTTTTTCTATCTCTTTATCAATCTGTGAGATAGATCCAACCAGTTGTTTTTCAGAAGATCATCCCAAAGCTATAGCTAGATTACCAACTGCTATTCCTTCCACTCTTCCTCTCCCTAATCTTGCTACCTTAGATAAGGAGAAACAAAAATCAAAGGATAAGGGAAAATAACCAGTGTAACCATCTCCTCATCTTGATCCTTTTTTGTGGGATTAGATTTTTTTTATTTGATGGGACATGGTTTGTAATCTCTTTTTAATAATCATATTGACTGAATTTCCTTTCATTTTCTCTATTTATTCTTACTGAATTTACTTTACTTTCTATGTTAATCTTTACCTTTTGGATAATCCCAAAATAAAGTTATATATTACAGAATATTTGTTTTGGGTTGTTTTGAAGAACATTATGGCTTATGGAATTTCTAAAATATCATAGTATTGTTTCTAAGTTATCTTCGATACTATCTGCTTCTAATCTCTCTATCCTTGATCCATGATACTTACCATTGATCCTTACTATATTATTATTACTTATTTGATACCATATAAAAATACTGTGAATTCTATGTTTTGATTTATACTACCTTTGATAAAATATTTTTTTCATTTATAAACTTCCTTGATGCCATATTTTATTATCATAAAAAGGGAGATATTATTGAATTGATTGTCTTAATTATCTGTAAATCATGAATATAATGATATTAATGAATTTCATATTTTCTAGAAGAATATCATATTATGAGGAAAGTGATGAAATTAGCTAAGGAAGAGAAAACATTGAGACTTACACCGCTAACTCAAGTCGCCATCATGATTGAAATCAAACTAAGTTTGAGACATCATCAGACGACACACCATTATATGAGATACCACCAATCGAGACATCATAATTACAAAACCTCCATAACATAAATTTGGATATGTATGAAAAACTTCCTGATGAAGCACATTTAGATAAGAAACCATTATTGTCATACTGCCAACATAGACATTTCCCCTTGTATATGACACCGCTATACCAACCACCGCCAGTTGAGACACTGTTAGAGAAGTGAAATTTTTTCTATGTCTAGGACACCACTAGAATCACACAGCAAGTATCATTCCTCAATAACAACACATCACCATAATTCAAGACACTACCAGACTAATACCCTTCAACTATTTCTGTATACTAATTTTTGAATAAATTTATTCTAACTGCTACATCATCGAATTGAATTCCATTCATTATTTTAATGATTATCTCTTAAATGATCAACAACGTGCATTGATCTGAGTTTCATGCATGCAGTACAAGTATTAAGTGACCATATAGATATTCATACTTATATTGAGAAAAAATATGTAGACCCCCGCATGTGATAAGGAAGTATATGGAAATTCAGAGAGATACAATAGTGGATGAATCCGGATGATAGAAATAAAACTGCTCAAAATCTCAAAAAATATATACATAAAGATTATTATAAACTAGAATATATTACCTTCTAAAAACACTTTACTAATAAAAAAACTACATGATCACATCTAATGATTTCATCCAGTCAAGACGAAGAGTTTTTCACACTCAATTATTTTGAAGTTTTCAATAGAACCTGACTAAAGCGTCACTTACCATGAGATCAAGAGTCAACAGATTAATTTCAAATAACTAAGAATTTATTTTCTATATTTGTTTATTAAATGTTGAGCAGTGTGTGTGTATAATCTATTTTACCACACATACACTTTCTCCTATACTAAACTAGAAGATACCAAGATATATTTCTATATTTTCTTACATATGTATTCCGATAGATAATAGTGGTCAAGCTCCTTCTGTGGCTTGTTTAACTTTACTCCATGTATAAATGTGTAAGAGTCCGTGTATGACGTGGTTAGTTGTAGAATAATGTAAAACCCAATATAGGTTATGGATTATCTTCTTTATTTTATATAAATTTCATGGTGATAGGGGATCACCAAGTGGATAAGACTAAGTCTCGACTTGGGAATGAATATATTATATTAATTCTTTCCAATGTATTAATTATTTTTTTACATTATTTCCACCTTAAAAATTAAATGTTATTTACTATATAAAAAATATTTACTATGGTAGTTTATGTTAATTTATGTTCATATAGAATTTTTTTTAAGTAAATTTATTTCCAAGGATTAAATAATATTATATATTATTCATCCAAGACCTAATCAGTCTTTAGAGAATTATTTATAAAGATTAATAACTATATCATACTACTTATTTTGAAAATCTGGGCTATATTTAATCATTTGGGGGATTTAAATATAATCAATTTTAAATAGAAATTTTAATGGGTACTCAATTCACCCCCTATAGAGATTCTCACTCTGACCAAAAATAATATCCAATGTCACTGAACTAACCATGTCTATTCATTTTCATTTTCCGATTAAAAAAATGCCCTAAGTTTCACACTTTTTTTATATGAATATAAACCTAAAACTCAATTGATAATGTGGTTATCCACATATTGAAACACCCCTTATTAACACAACATGAATTCTAGGATAAGAAATTTTTCAATGTTTTAATCTTTATATTATATGTATATTTTTAAAACTTATCATATGATGGTTCATATATACTATACATCCATAAGTGAAACATTGACTGTATGACATTCCATGTGATATGATTTTCCAATTAGGTCCAAATAATATGTCATCACTTATTATATCATTAGTCTACTCTATATAATATACTGAATTATGTACCTGCCAATCACAACATATCTTCAAAACTGATAATAATCCATGATGACTATCAATTAGATACAACTCTAAGTCATAATTTTATGGGGTTTTATTATTACAAACTTCATGTAAAATATATAACACACATGAAGGAATGATTAATAAATTTTTTAATTTATTATGAATTCCTAATATATTGAAAGGAAAACAACTATTATATTTGTCCTATCATTTACCTAATACCCATTGATTTTACATGAATCTCATTATTCAAGTATGTCATACACCCTTCAAATTTTTTTACATTCCCCATTGTAGGAACTAAAAAAATTTACACCATCATTCACGAAAAATGATTGATGAGAAGGTGTTTAAAAGGGATTTTTCATCCGTAGTGCAGATTAGAGTTTCATATGCAAGAAAGTAGATCTATTTTTATATTAGTACTCATCAATCACTCCAAAAAATTCTAGGAATCACCCTAAGATTAGATGAAATTATTGGTCTTTTATTTTTCGCAATGACATACTCTGTCTAGGTTGTTAAGTCTTCTTTGATGTGTTATTTAGAACTTTTCCAACTAATAGCTCCACCATTGAAGAAAGACATGAAATCATATTTGGATCTCATATCAAAATTGTAAGTTTAGGAATCAGTATTACATTAACTCCTTATAGAAAGATCTTCCTTTCATCCAGTGATAAAAAAAATTCTTAGTTCCTTATAAATACTTAAGTATATTCTTTATACCAATCTAGTGACTAGTATCATGATTGAATTAGTATCTAACAGTTTTTACCAAATCCCATTACACATCAAATCATGTATAAGACGTGGAATGAATGATAGATATTATGGTGTAAATATAATAAATACTAAATATTTTTGTCCTTTTAAACTATTTTAAAGATCAATATGTCTTTACAAGTACTATTATAAAGATTCAAATTTATCCTAGTACTCTACGTTATGTTTTTTTTGGAATTAGAGAAGTTGGAGGGAATCCTAACAGATATTGGTTGAAGAATAGTGGTGTTTTATCTAAAATTACAATTATTTTAGGATATTATTCAACGAAGGGTAGTGTTGTATTGTGATTGGTTGGTTAGAGGAGAGAGATCATCTTGCTCTGGTGTGTTGGATTATGGCCACTAAGGTTATAGTGTTAGGGGATATGTTGTGGAATAGAGCATGACCAATGAAAGATTGGGTTTCCTTAAGATATCTAATGGTTGTTAATTGTTCCACCGTGTTTTTTATTAACAAATGGAGGTATTTATTTTTCCATAGTGATATTGTTTTTGATATATTCATTATCATTTCCCTATAGTAGTTTTTATTATTCCGCGTTTTTAGGTTCGAGGATTTTGTGTTCAAGGTAGAGATATGAGTTTTAGTCTATGATTTTTAGGACAACATGATTTATGGAATGTTGGTATCTAATACATTGAGTCCTCATTTATTGTATTAATCCAAGATAATCTTGATCCTCACGAATTGGTGAGATTGGAATTTGATTCTTTTTAGACCCTCATTATATTATGATATCTCCCATCAATCCATTATTCTTTATTTATAATATTTTAATATAAATTACAGAAAAAAATATGATTATATTTAATTTCTTAGACCTTATTCAAATTCTATGTTTTCTAAGGATCATAATTTATATTCCTTGACTATACTTTTCTGGGTCTTTTTCCATGGATTTATAAAATAATTTTTTTTATTGAATCAAGGTTCTATTCCTCCCCAATTTATCTTATAATTTCCTTTATCATCTACTTAAAAGGTCATGTTTGTATTGTTTTCCTATAACTTGTGATTTTTTAATGGTCTTGATATTGGATTGTATTGTATAAGGGTTTTATGAATTTATTTCTACATTAGCGGTGGTCAATTACTGTTTTCTTCTTATTATTTTTATCTTATTATTAATTTTCTTATTGTGGGGTGAGAATAAAAATATTTAATATTTATTTATGATGTATCTGTGGTATTTTAATTATTTATTTTTATTTGGGTAAAATGTTAATATTTACAAAATAAATAAAATAAATCAAAACTAAAATAAATTGATGGGTTAGTGTTATAAAGCATGTTTTAATAATTTATATTATTATTTATAATCCATTAATATTGTTTATTATTTATTCATGAATTGTATATTACTGGGAACTAGATTGATATTTTTGTAAAAATCCATATTGAAATTAGAAAAACAACTTAAAAATTGAAATGGACTTTAAAGATGTGAAAAAGGTAAAAGATGGAGAAGTAGATGCTGAAGAATCAAAGGATTCAGATAGTGATAAAGATTATGATGACTTCAATCACACTTTTTACCTTTAATATAAATGGTTTAAGAAGAAAAATTGGATGAAACAAAAAAAAACTATTCAATTATGGTAGCTCTGGACATTTTTACAAGTACTATCTAAAGAAGTTTGAATATTCAGAATTAGAATTAGAATCAGATGATGAAAGATCCTGTAAACAAAATTGTGATAAGAATAATGAGAAAAAATAAAATAGGAAACAGAGAAATATTATGTGCAGGCATAAAAAATATTCATAATCATGTTGTTTTTACGATAATTATGTCGGATCTTTTATAATTATAAGAGAATAACTAATTCCTTATGTAATATTGATGATGAATATGAATTAAAATCATTTGAGTGCAAGCTGAAATAATAGTTAGAATTCTGCATGGAATATATCAAATATAACAATAAAGAAAATGATGAAGATTTAGAATGAGAATAATTAATTAACTAATATAAATAATAAAAAATAAATATTTCTTATTGATGAAGAAAAATAGAAGATTATTAATAGAGAAGTGTATTTTTTATATGAGATCAAGATGCACCGATTAAAAATTATTGAAAACGAGAAAAATTATGTGATCTTAAAAAGAAGTTGAATTATAATAAAGATGATTTTTGAGGAAAAATTTATATGTTTTACTATTAAACATGAGTTTAAAAAATCCAAATAATATTTCAATAATTCGATTGATATCATGAGAGAAACATCTCAAGATAGAGAGAAGAATGGTAAAATTGCACTTAATCAATTTGGTTGGTGTGTTACTTCTAATAGTGCAAGTTTTAAAGCTAAAAGTAATGAAATAAGAAACATGAAAAATGAGAAGTAATATTTAATATTGGTAGAAGAGAAAAATTTTCCATGAAGGGAACAACCCCTAGGAAAATATAGGTTTATTTTTAAATAAGAAAAAACAACATAGATCTCGATTCATCTGGAACCAATATAGGAGAATAATTTTACAAAACATTTTCTATGTTATGGTAAACATGTTTGCAGAGAATATTATTTCTGGTTCTAATTTATTTACCAAAAATGAGGAAATAATAAAGTGGTATTATCAATGAGAATACGAGGAGAAGAACATAGATAAAACGACATGTGAATATATATGTGGTAAAACTATCAACAAATTTTTTTATATTATGGATAAAGTTTGTGGTAGATGATGTTTATAAGGTCATAAGGCTTAGATGTGCATGAAAAGACTAGAAGCAGAGTTTCCCTATACAATGAAAGAAAAGAGGTTCTAGAATAAAATAGATGAAAATTCAATTAGAGATTATGAGAATATTGAAAATTCTTTGAAAGACTATCTATTTGTTTATCCACATCATGTAAAACTAGCTAAAACTTTTGGAGGAATATTTGAATATTTCCAAATATAAGGGAAAGAAATTGGTCACAGAAAATTTGGAGAAAGATGATGAGAAGTTATCCAAAATTAGAAACTTGAAGATCTATAGGACTAAGGTTGAAGATGTTATTTATCACATTGAAGATGATAGAAAAAATGAAATAAGTCAAACTAATGAAACTCAAAATAAAAAATAATAGTCCTAATAAATTTTATAATGCATAGATTAGAATAAAAAAATGTCCAATATTAAGTGTAATATCTTAGTCTGAATGTTAATTCTTAGAAACCAATAATTAACTCCTTATTCTACATTTTTTTTGTTTTTAAGTAACGATTCAGTGAATTGAATTAGATGCTTGAGGATGTCACTTCTGGATAGCATTATGAGATTATTCATCATAGATTATACTAACTTCCAGGAAATGGTAGAAAATTGTGCAATCCTTAAGGTGGATACACAATTAGATTGAATATGAAATACATAGGATATATTTAAAATTAACGTTCATGGTATGAGGACAAATTATATTACTGAACAGGGTTTACTTACCGTTCCAACTCTGTATTACTAAACCAGATTTTACTTTTCATTCCATCCATGTCTATCTCATGAGATATAAATATTTACCCAATGCATTGGAAGGAGATATAGGTCCCACACATCTCATAATTAAATCATTCTTATGTGTGACACAAAATAAACATACGTCATTCATAATAACCCATCGAATAAAATGGGTTTCATAAACATCATCCCATCATAACATAATCCATATAAAAAATGGATATCATTTTATCATAAGAAAAATAAAACAATGTAAATAATAGAGTCATTATACTTGAAACATAATTATACAAAATAATGTCATCTTATATGGGAAATAGTTTTGATAAAACACATGAAATGAATTCTTGAGGAAAATATCCTTTCTTCTTCAAATTCATTTTCTTTTCACAAAATGCCATGTAATTTTAAAAGAAATTAATTTCATTAAAAATAATCATGAAATATAGTAGAGTATGATTCATGAAGAAAAGGCATTATTAAACCGTAAAAATCCATTCATGCTGTATAAGATAAAAAATCATTATCTTCGTACTTTTTCCAGAAAAGTCAAAAAGTACCTTGTATAGTAAACAAAAGAAAGATTCCTTCCATATATTATGGTAAAAGTCAAAAAAGGGTAAAAATTACTTTAAACATACATGGAATAATTCTAAACATTTTTTGAACAAATTTTGAGAAAAAATGGACATGAATGATATACATAACCCCAGTAAATACATACGGATAAACAATCTTGGATAAAAATTAGATTGGAATAATTATCCCTTACCTTATTTTCAATATCATCCATATGTGTCCAAAACTCATGTATAGTGGGTTTAAACATATTACTAACTTGTAAAAGAACCATAATAATATTTATGATATCATATATGATTTAGTTATGACATTATATTACTCGTTCTTTTGTCAATTCCATGTTAAAGCAGCGTTTTGGGTAAAATCGTTTCATTTATTGTACGTGTTTGGAATTTTTGTTCATGATATTATTAATTATATCCTGATTTACATAATTTCAGAATTTAAAACATGATTTATATATAATATATATTAATTATATAAATATCTATGATAGATCGATAAATGGAATGAAATACACCGATCATGGAGACGGTAGGTTGTACGTACGCATGAACGCTGTTTTCGTTTTCTTATTGAATTGAATGTAATTAATTAAATGAAACATACATGTAAATAAATCTAGTATCATTATTATTTCATATTATTAATGATTATTTAATATATATTCTTTATAATAATTGTTTAATGGTTAACAAGAAGAATGAATCTCATCGCGTCTTGGTGATGGTAATCTGTACGTACGCAAGATTGACCATATCATTCCTATAATTGTTGAATGGAATTGGATTGGATGATATAATATCTCATAAATATAATAATGTTATAATAATCATATATAGTTATTATTTCCATAGTTATACCCATGCATGTAAGGTGCTGGTGGAAAAACATATTACACCACAGCGTGGAGATAGTATTCCGTACGTACACACGCGCGATGATTTCATTTTTCGTAGGATGGATAGATGGTGAAATAGGGTTGTTTCATATTTATAATAAAATATAATTATATTATGGATACTGATGTTATTACTTTATAATTAAACAAATAAAGAATAGGAAGTATACGAAGAAATAAATTTGAAAGAATCGGTAAAGGATATTACATCTTCTTTGACACACCTCTTCTAAACCTCCTCTTAGAGCAATAAATATGGTGTTTGAAGTAGACCATGTCCTCTATTATGTTCCTCGGGAAGTGGAGAAGTGAAATGGACAGGGATTGGCTGAGCTTGAAAGCTCAAAATATTGTAAAGAGGAGAGGGAGTAGGTGCCCTTTTATAAGAGAAGAGAGGGGCACTTTTGGAAACCTCTAAAGTTTTAAGTTATAAAAAAGAAAACCCCACTTAAAAACTTAAAAAATGACTCAAATTAGAATATTAGATTACATAGGGTTGTAATGTCATCAGAAAATAAAATTTATACATGTTGGGAATTTATTTTAAACCTTATCAACTTGATTTATTCATATTTAATCTATTTAATTTTATTGGTAAAATAATATTCTAAATTTTAAATTTTTATAAATAATTTCTTATGCGTTGTGAATTGTCAATAATTGGATACTTTATGAAATTTTAAACCATATAAATTTCAATTTTTATTTTTCAAATATTTTTGTGATTTTTAAAAAATTTAATAATATGTTATTTTTATAAAATAACAATAGTGTCAATTTTGACACTATTCATTTATTTGAATTTAAATAAAATACACACAGAGAATATATTATAAAAAAAAAATATTTAATAGATTCAAAACATGTAATATGTGTCTATAAAATTCATGGAAAACATTAAATAGTTCATATAATATTTATTTTAATATTTTTAAAAGCATTTATTCGATATTTCCCTTAATAAAATAATTACTACATCATTTTTGTATAATTAATTAATATTCATATTTTTTGCATAAAAATTAAAAAAATACTATGATGCAGATAAATATAATATCTTCCATAAGAATAATTTTGCATGATTTTATCATCTTAAAATCACAACATTTAAACTGTTATATTTATTACATTTTGATGGTGACAACTTTGACATCAATTAATATAAAATAATATAAGTGTTATAATTGCTTTTATAAGGATAAAAATGGTAAAATAATATACCATTGGATGATTATGGATTACATGTACCCGACTAATAAGTTTTGGTCAGGTGTCTGTGCCTTTTATGGTCACTATTAGTTTAATAAAAACTGTATTATTGATTTTTCACTAAATAAACAATTTCTGTATCACTATTGTTTCACCATTAATGAAAATTATTTAATCCCTAAAAATAATAAATAAATTCACATGATGTAGGTAATTTTAATAGGTGTCTGGTGACTATTTATGATCAATGTTTTATAAATTTTATCTATAAATTAAAATTATTACACTTATAAGATATAAGCGAGTGACATGTTTTCACATTCTTTAGTTTTAATAACAATTGCATCTTTTTCATGGTTAGGAGTCCATGAAATGAATATATTATGACCCTTCGGTGATATGAGTCGACTTTTATTAATTCAATAGAATTTTGGCAGGTGTTAGGGAAATTTATAATCTTATTTTTACCCTTAACTACACGATTTAACTTTAACTGTAGTAAATAAAATTTACCGTAGTTACTATTCATAATGTCTAAAAATAAAAAGTATCCTATTAGCATAATTTGTACCTACTGATTCCAAATATGAAATCAATTTTTGAAAATTTAGAACACAGAAGTTGTAGTAATTAATATAATATTAATCCCATTAAGAAAATGGGTTTTAAAAGTTAAAACGTTGCAAACGATTGGAATGTTTTTACCTATGAATTTAGTGTATAATTAATGATAATGACATAAATTATATTAAATGGTAAAAAAATATTATATTTATACTTTAAAACCATTCAATATTATAATTTAACCACATAATTTATCTTGATGAAAAAAATTGCTTTTAATAAAAACATGGCATATTTTTACTATTCATCAAAATATGAAGGTTATCAGAATAATGTTAAAATTCTATACAAAGTAAATTTTAATATCCCAATTGAAATGAATAAGAATATTTTTTCTAATTGAACTTATGAATGTGTCAAAAAATAGATTTAATGTGGGTGCGCCATCAAAAGGTGGCAAAACTGGATTTTTTTTAAATTACTTATTTTACCAGAAAAATTTATTTTGTTCTCATACAATCTTCTATAATATGTGTAAGATGATGGATAATGTTATAAAATTCAAAATTTATTTAATAATATTCATAACGAATAGTTCATAATAATATATCGTTGTTTTGTGAAACTCAGTATTGCATAAAACACACGCTATTGAGGAAGGTCACTTTTGCGTGCAGCACAAGCCAAGAATAGTGTTTGCATATAATACAAGCTAATATGGTTTTGCGTATAGAGCAAGATAATAATGGTGTACCTTAAAACACAAGACATCGATGAAATTAAAAAATAATATTTGTCATAAAATCTCAGGGTGTTACATTCTAACACCCTTAAAAAATGAATTTCCCCTTCGAAATTAATTGGGGTTATAAATGGTTTATTACTTAAAAGTTTCTTTCATAGAAAACCACATCGTAAAAAGGAATACTAAAACTTAATTTCAAAAATTAAAGTATGAAACTTATTAGTTACACAAATTAATCATCACTGAGTTTCCACACAGGAGAACATCGCTGAAAATATGCATATGGAAGAGAAATCTAACCATCACGTTTTGATGAAGAGAGATAGAGAACATGACTATGAAAAATCCAACAATCACAAAGCCATAAATTTGTGATGATCTAAGGTACCAATTGATTAATCAGATATGAGGGTACTAAGACAACATTTTTAGTTTTCTAGATAATTTCTCTAAATTTGATAAATTTTTTCATAATGATAAATACTTACTTGATTTCACTGTAAAATCATCATTGGTTATTCCATGTACAATTTCCACTTCATATCATATTTAAAGAAATGATGTTGAATTTTTTCCTTCTGGAAATGTTAGCAGATCTTGTGATAGAATGATAGGTCATTCCATCTATCTCTATCTTAAAAATATTTATCATAAGATATTAAATATACATAAATCCATCTATGGTAGGTTAATCGTATATGGTTCCAAAAACAGACTTATACTTCAACTATAATTCCATAAAATAAAACTAATTTCTACTAACCAGGTACATCATGTAGGCTAGTGGTAGGAGATAAAGGCCTATCACACTTCGGTTCTGGCTTCGATTCCCACAGCCCTATCCGACATGATGGGTTGTCACCCATCCTATGAGTTTCCCTTTTTCTAAAACTATACTATTATAAAATTTTAGAAAAAATATCAAAGAGTTTGATCCATAAAAAATACTTTTTAATGTATAACTTAATCCATTACAATATTTAGTCTTATCTAAAATACTTATGTCTAATCTCTTAGTAAAAAGAAAAATATTACTAAAGTGGTCATATACAAAGCATGTGATTACCATCATTTATCCCCCATATATCATAAGATATATCTTGTTGGTCATATTACATACATGTGAATACCTTAATCATGTATTCTCTGGAAACATGAATTACCATAGAACCTTAGTGAAAACATTAATGATGTTAAAAGTTAACTCTTTCCACACACCAAAATCCAAAAAAAAATTATACACTCAAACCATGATATCACTTTGTCCCTATATCAATCAGGAGCTCATTAATACTATCAAACATATGATTTTCTCCATATACATTCATTATGCGCATATCATCTTCTTTCCAAAAACACATGAATAACCTTTCATAGTTATCGGTACCATTCAATACATACTTTCAAATACTTTAGGAAAAACAATAGTGTAAAAATCCTTAGATGTTTCATTATTCCATAGTACCATTAAATTACCTATACAACATAATTCTTGATAAACATACAATCATTCCACTGCCTTCTTAAGCCATTTACCGAGCTTCATAATTTTATTCCTCAACACTTGTTTCATCGCATATATCATTTGTAGTCTCTTCATCATCATCAACATAAATTCTATACATACGACCATGCTGATTCTATTCATGAGATTTTCCCTTAGGGCATTGGTTTGCATAATTCATGTACATTCCACATTTAAAACATTTAACCATTATTGATGTCTTAGAAATACCATTCTCCTTGTCCATGGTTTTAACTGAACCTTTTCCTTTGCAATTACTGGATTTGGGTCCTTATTTTACACACCCAAAGCATCTTCTTTATCCTTTGAAACATTCTCTTTGATGCCTCTTACCACATGATTTACATGATGAAAATTGAACTTTCTTTCCTCTATTATCATCATGGAACTCCATCTTTTTCTTATTAGCTAAGACAAGAAACTTACCAAAGATGAGATTATGGACCATATTATGAGATTGATGATTAGGAATCATAACGATGTTGGTAATACTAAATCCCATTTCATTTGGCATCTCTTGAATAATATCGTTCCATTTTCCATCATATCATCTATTATCATGAATCTTCATGTTTCCAGCCATTTTCTAAAACCCAAAAAGAATACTGTGAGAGGAAAAAATCATACTAGGAAAACAACATAATCAAGGTGAGTACTTTCAATCTCTAACATCTTAGGTTTAATCCTAGGTTATTCATGATCGTTATCATAATTCTAGCACTGTAACCAATACTTCTACTTAACCTTAGGGACATCCCCAGACATACCTTTGAAATATCTCTAGGGATCTCACTAAAGTTTTTCCATCCTAGTTTCCAAAGGTTAACTAATCCTTTCCTACGATACCAACTATAGAGGCACAAATCTTCATGTACATGGAAGTTATATTACTTTTGAGGAATACTTAATACATAACAAAAACAGACACCCGAGGACTGTAATAGATTAGTGTCTTTGGAAATTTGGAACATAATATTCTAATCATGTTGAATGATCTTCAACATCTCAAATAAAGATATTCCCCTTTTTTTCTTACCTAAAACCATTATTTATATCCTTGGGAAAAGAAGACATATATTGGGTGAGCTCAAATGCTCAGTAAGGGTAAGCATGGAGAAAATAAAACAAACCATATACATTTGAATATAAAGACTAGACATCAAAATCTTGAGTTGTGAAATAAATCATGGTAGTACGTAAGGCATAGATCATAACAGAACATCAATAATTATAAAATAGCATGAAAATAATACATGTAATTGTGTAAAACAATTAACCACATGATATGATTTCCATAGTAGCCAAGGGATTGCTGCCAAGACCATCATAGTAGACAAAGACCATTACTGAACCAGGTTTACTTGCCGTTCCAGCCCTGTATTACTGAATCATATTTTACTTTCCATTACAGCCATGTCTATTTAATGAGATATAAATATTTATCCAATGAATTAGAGGGAGATATAGGTATCACCCATCTTATAATTAAATCATTCTTAAGTGTTCCACAAAATAAACATACATCATTCATAATAACCCATCGAATAAAATGGGATTCATAAACATCATCCCATCATAACATAATCCATATAAAGCAAATGGATATCATTTCATCATAAGAAAAATCAATCAATTTAAATAATAGAGAAATTATACTTGAAACATAATCATACTAAATAATTTCATCTAATATGGGAAATAGTTTTGATAAAACACAAGAAATGAATTTATGGGGAAAATTTCCTTTCTTCTTCAAAATCATTTTCTTTTCTCAAAATGCCATGTAATTTTAAAAGAAAAGTATTTTATTTAAAATAATCATGAAATCTAGTAGAGTAATATTCATTATTAAATGGAGTTATGAAACTGTAAAAATCTGTTCATTTCATATAAGTTAAAAATAACATTCTCCTCGTACTTTTGCCGGAAAAGTCAAAAAGTACATCGTATGGTAAACAAATGAAAGATTCCTTCAATACCTTGTGGTAAAGACAAAAAAGGGTAAAAATGAATTTAAACATATATGGGAGAATAGTAAACATTTTATGGAATTATTTTTAGAAAACATGGAAAGGGATGATAAAGACAACTCCAGTAAATACATACGAATAAACAATCTCAAATAAAAATGACATTGGAATAATTATCCCTTACCTAATGTATAATTTCTTCCTTATGGGTCCAAAGATACTATATAGTGGGTTTAAACATATTATTAACTTGTAACAGAACCATAATAATATTTATGATATCATATATGATTAACTTATGACTTTATATCACCCGTTCTTTTGTCAATTCAATGTCGAAGCATGGTTTTGAGTAAAATCGTTTCATTTATCATACATGTTTGGACTTGTTATTCCTGATATTATTAATTATATCTTGATTTACGTAATTCCAGAATGTATGAAATTATTTATATATAATACATATTCATAATATAAATATATATGATAGATCGATAAATGGAATGAAATACACCGTTCATAGAGATGGTAGGCCGTATGTACGCATGAATGTTGTTTTCATTTCCTTATTGAATTGAATGGAATTATTTAAATTAAAAATATATGTACATAAATACAGTATCATTATTATGTCATATAATTCATGATTATTTACTATATATACTGTATAATCATTCTGTAATGGTTAACATGAAGAATGATTCTCATCGCGTCGTGGAGACGGAAATTCGTACGTACGCACGAGCGATGCTATCCTTCCTATAATTATTGAATGTAATTGGAGTGGATGATATAATATCTCATAATTAGAATAATTTTATTATAATAATATATAGTTATTATTTCCACCATTATACACATCCAATTAAGGTGGTGGTGGAAAAACATATTACACCACAGCGTGGAGACAGTATTTCGTACATACACACGCGTAGTGATTTCATTTTTCGTAGGATGGATAGAAGGTGAAATATGGTTGTTTCATATTTATAATAAAATATAAGTACATGAGTTATACTGTTCTAATTACTTAATAATGAAAAAAAATAAATAATAGGAAGTATAAGAGGAAAAAAATTTAAAAGAATCGGTAAAGGATATTACCTTTTCTTTGACGCACCTCTTCTAATCCCCCTCTTAGGGTGCTAAAGTTGTTCTTTGAAGAAGAAAAGTACCTAAAGTATGTTTCTAGGGAAGTGGATAAGTTAAATGGATAGGGTGTTACTGAGATTGAAGGCTAAAAATGTTGTGATGAGGAGTGGGATGAGGTGCCCTTTTAGAAGACAAGAGAGGGGCACTTTTGGAAACTTCTAAAATATTAATTTATAATAAACCTAAAACCCACATAAAAACATAACAAATGACTCATATTATAATATTAGATGATATAGGGTAGTAATATCATCAACCAATAAAATTTATAAATGTTTGGAATTTATGTTAAACCTTATCAGCTTGATTTATTCTTATTTAATCTATTTAATTTTATTTGTGGTAATAATATTCTAAATATTAAATTGTTATAAATAATTACATATTTGTTATGAATTTTCCATAATTGGATAATTTATGAAATTTTAGACTATATAAATTTCAATTTATAATTTTTAAATATATTTTTGATTTTTAAACAATTTAATAATAGGTTATTTTTATATAATAAAAATAGTGTCAATTTTGACACTATTAATTAATTTGAATTTTAAAAAAACCCACACAGAGGATATATTCGAAAAAAAATTTTAAATAGATTCATAACATGTCATATATGTCTAAAATTATCGTGGATAACTTTAAATAGTTCATATAATATTTTTTTTAATATTTTTAAAAACCTTTATTTGATATTTATTTTAATAAAATAATTACAACAACTTTTTGTATAATTATTTAATATACTTATTGTTAGCATAAAAATGAAAAATAAAATACAATTATGCAGATACATATAATATATTCCATAAGAATACTTTTACTCGAATTTATCATCTTAAAATCACAACATTTAGATTGTTATATTTATTAAATGTTGAAGGTGACAACTTTGAAATCATTTAAAATAAAATAATATAAGTGTCATAATTTCTTTTATAAGTCTCTAAATGGCCTAATATTCGACTGTTGGATTATTATAGATTACATGTACACGAAAAATATGTTTTGTTTAGGTGTTTTTTCCTTTTATGGTAACTATTAGTTTAATAAAAACTGTATTATTAATTTTCCACTAATTAAACAATTTTTTCATCACTATTGTGTCACCGTTAAGGATAGTTATTTAATCCTTAAAAATTCTAAATAAATTCACATAATTTAGATAATTATATTATCTTTCTGGTGACTATCTATGTTTGAAGTTTTATTCAGTTTATCCCTAAATTAAAATTATTACACTTAGGAGATATAAGAGAGTGACATGTTGTCACTTTCATTGGTTTTAATAATAATTACATCTTTTTCATGGTCAAGAGTCCGTGAAATGAATCTATTAAGACCCTTAGGTGATATGGGTCGACTTGTATTCATCCAATATAATCTTGGAAGGTGTTAGGGTAATTTTATAATCTTATTTTTACTCATAATTACATGATTTACCTTTAACTATATTAAATAAAATTTACCGTAGTTACTATTCATAGTGTCTAAAAATAAAAATTAGACTATTAGCATAATTTGGAATTAATAATTCCAAATATGAAATACATTTTTCAAAATTATAAACACAAAATTTGCAGTAATTAAATTAAAATTAATACTGTTATTAAGAAAATGGGTTTTAAAAGATAAAACGTTGCAAAAGATTGAAATGTTTTTACCTATGAATTCAGTGTAAAATTAATGATAATGACTTAAATTATATTAAATGGTAAAAATATATTCTATTTATACTTAAAAACCATTCAATATAATATTTTAACCACATAATTTATCTCAATGAAAAAATTTATTTTTATTTAAAATTTGGCGTAATTTTATTATTCATCAAAATATGAAGGTTATTAGAATAATATCAAAATTCTATACAAAGTAAATTTTTATATACTGATTTAAATGAATAAGTTTATATTGTATAATTGAACTTATAAATGTGTCTAAACTAGATTTAAAGTGGGTACGCCATCAAAAGGCTGCAAAACTCCATTATTTGTAAAATAATTATTTTACCGGAAATATTTATTTTGTTCTCATACCATCATCTAGAATATGTGTAAGATGAATGATAATGTTATAAATTTCACAATGTAGTTAATACTATTCATAAAGGCTGGTTCATAATAATATATCATTGTTTTGTGAAACTCGGTACTGCGTAAAACACTTGCTATCAAGGAAGGTCACTTTTGTGTGCAACACAAGCCAACAATAGTGTTTGCATATAATACAAGATAATATTGTGTTGCTTATATCACATGCTAATTTTGGTGTACCGTACAACACAAGACATCAATGAAATTAAAAAAATAACATTTCTCATAAATTCTCGGGGTGTTACATATATTTAATAAACTGAAGCAGGGTCACGATGGGAAATCAATATGGAATGTACACTAGGTATTCACTCTTTATTCACGTTAAGAAATATGGACATAAGGGTGGTCCCATGATCTTTTTCATCTGATCCATCCAATAAATCTTAGCGGCCATATTCCACCGATAGAATTTTCATGGAGTTCTATTATGCCATAGATAAATCAAACACCCAAAGATTGGTTAATATTCCATCTTCTGTGATGTTTTTAATGGTTTGTGGTATTCCAATCAAACTAAAATATTGCATGAAATATAGCATCTTAACTTCATGTGAGGAACTCTAAGGGAATGATATAGATAAACTAGAAACATAGTTATAAAAGGCCATTCTATCACATGATCACCATAATTGAATTAAAAGTATGAAAAAATTGATTATTCATACGATCCTCATTACATGAAAGTGAGGATATCCTTTTAAAGAAGAATACTAAACTAGTGTAAGAAAAATACCATGATATTTAGTGTAAATTTGAGATAGCTCAAAAAAATAAAGTGTTTGAAGAAGATCTATTATATGGCATAAAAACAAAATATCTAATGTGTAATTTTTCTCATATTAGTAGAGGTGGAGTGAAACCTATAAAAGGATAAGATTAAATCTCAAGAGATGCTGCTTATTGACTTAATATGATCTTGTTATTATTGAGAAAAGTAAAAAACCATGAGGCAATAGTTTTTTTGGGATGGTTTTATGTGAATCCTTGTATTACATGAGGGAGAAGTGGATTTTGTGGGTATATGATATGTTCATTGAATACATTTCATGTTTCATGAAGAACTAATATTCAAAAAGAATTATGGGAAGCATGATAACCCTCAGACATATTCCTCCTAGTGTTGATGAAGCACCAAGAAGCCATGACAACATATCTTACATGATTATGTATACCCCTTTCATGAAGGATTTTTAATTTATAACCAACACACATGGTTTCTAGAATAAGTGATATCACAATTCTTTTGAGTAACATGAATTCACTATTAAGAACAGATTATGAACACTCAGTTTGCATGAAACAATTAGTGCATGTATAAATGCATGATCATACACATGCAATGAAATATTGAGATGGTGTGTCTATGCATAAAAGGTGTGATTAAAGAAACACATAGTGAAAAATTTATACACAATACTTTCATAAATGACTTGCATGGTATATAAAATATACATGCATGTGATAACATGAATGTATGTGATATAAGTGAGGTGTGTGAAGTATGAAAGAATAAGGAGAATGTGGTACATGCATACTTACTGGTGTATGTACCAAAATTTTTATACCCAAATCATGTATTTTGAATTCCATGAATTAAACTTCCATACATGAAGTGTTTTTGATTAGTTTGAATGGAGAAATAAATAAGTTATATACCTTGAATTTGTATGAGTTTGATCTTGTATAGAATATTGGAGAACTTTTTTGCATTTATTTTATATATATCAGTGAGTCAGGGACTTCAATATAAGGAAACAAAGCATTTGCATTCTGTTTCCTTATGGAAACTTACCAATAGAAGTGATCATAATTGATTAAGCAAGACCAACAGGCCAGACCAGTGGTTGATAATGTTACTTGAATGATGAGATAAGAAAGTTAGATCCTACAAGATCTTATAGGCAGATCAATAATCACCCTATAGTTGTTCAAGGATTTGAGAATAGGTGATTCATTTCATCTAGTTCCAAAAAAAAATATTTCTTCGAGTAAGATCTTGGAGAAAAATGGTTTTCTACGTTATAACCAGATAATGAAGGGGTTTGGTAGGAGATAAAATAAAATAGAGCCCCTTAGGTGGATCTAGAGCTAGTGTATTCATTTCTTTGATAACGAAGAACATATAACTAGAGGAATAACAAATAGTATAATGGAATATAATTTCCACTAAACCATGTAAATCATGCATTCTTATATCTCTCCATTATTACAACTACACGTAGGGTGAGATTGAGAGGAAATATTGAATGTATCACGAACCATAAAAATTTTAAGTGGTTGAATTTAATATAAAAGTAAATTATGAAAATAAACCACTTATGAACTACTCCCATCTCATATAGTCAATCCATCATGGGGAACTACAAAATTTTTGATAGCAAGAACCCCTCAACCTGAATTGGCACTATATCAAACACATACAAGGATAATATACCCAATAGTCAAATTTTTATGGGATATAATTCAATTTTATAATAAAAAATAGAATATATTTCATAATTTGGGGAATTTTCAACACCACCACCTCCCATAGGACTATAAAATCTATAGTAAAGCAAGTATGCGATGGTAGGAATGAAAAATCATCCCCAACCCATTAGGTTGTTGGAATTATTTCCATGATATATTCTAACTATTTTAACCTATTCTAGACTGATAAGAACTTAATAATAATTCCCCTCATGATTTCTTCTTATTATTGATTAATCTACCACATTAGAATCATGTTTATTGAAATCATTTTGGGGATAACAAAAATATTACCCTCTATAATCCAATTCCAAGGGAGTGTTGAGGGGAGATTTTCTAAACCACGTAGATATTTTAATTCAAAATAAACTGATGGGAAAAAAGAATTAAAGTATAATTATGATCTGTCCATTGAAGGATATTTAGAGTTTGATGACTACCATTTCCACTTTTATGTAAATTAGGATATAATTAAAAATATATTTTTCACATTTATTAATTTTATTTGCATCAATCCCATAGGTAACAAAGATTATGATACTAATTTTGAAGAATTTGTTAAAAAATAATCCATTAATAATATGTTTTATTGTGAAATGAGTGAATATGGGGTGGTAAAACTACGTTATAAGAGTCCCATGATTTTATAGACCTCTGAAAATCATAATAATTTCTAATTAGAGATATTCATCCAAAGATAAATTCATAGGCATGTCTACATCTATATCCCACACACCACTTGAAGAAGATAAGAGTTATTGCACCTCAAAATATATTTCCCAATATAAAGTTGACATTGAGAATATCGGATGACTCAATTCTTAGTTTCTTAGAGAAAATATACCTACTAAGTGGAACTCCCAAGCCGAGTCTAGTATCTTTGCTCCCAAACAATTCCCTTCTAAAACCCCTTTGGATTGTTTTTTTAATTTTTTTTGTAGTTGTTTTCAACATACTAGGTATGAATGATTTTGTGCTCTAGAAAACTAAGATTATGATTTCGGGATGAATTATTATTTTATACTCATAAAAATTAAGAACATTCTATACGTACCCCAAATATTTCTAACATCATGATTACTAAAATTTTCACATGGTTCAAGATTAAATTTCTAGACTATGATAATTTATATGAAGTTCAGGTTAAAGAGTGATTAATTTGAAAAATATAAAATGGTTGAATTATGAAGTCATACTGGATAGAGATGCATGAAGTATATCAGATGGAGGGAGAGATGATGATCATAATGTTTCATTTGTTGTGTCGGAGTTACAGATGTGCAATGTTAAATCTATTTTCTGATGATCTTACAAATAATTATTTAATTTAATTCTAATGGATCATCATAAGGATTAGTATTTGATAAAGAAATATGATGTCATCAGATGAACGATCTAATTATGTTACTCTAGGAAGAGAAAAATGTGAAGTATTCTAGACTATAAGATCTGAATATGACTGGATAGAGAAGGTGTCAATAAAATCAGTTTAGTGGGTTGAGCTCTATAAGAAATTTTAGCTGATGGAGAATGATCATATTTGGATATGGAAAATCATGGGAGAGATCAATACAGATGACGTTTTGTGAGTACATTGAACAAAGTAAATATATGGATAACACCATAAATAACTATCTAGAGTGTATAGTTCTAAGAAGATTGAAGTGAGTAGAATTGGACCAATAAACATCAGATGAAGTGTTATTGGATAGGGAGGTCCTTAAGTAGACATAGAAAAAAGAAGATATCACATTGTATTAGAAAGGGAAGCCTTCATATTGATTCACTCTATATAATTATGATTGTGAAGAGATATTTTTTCAATGTCGATAAATCTACCTAAGATTTAATCTTTTTTTGAAGATATCATTAATGAAAATAGTTAAGTAATCTCATATAATGACTGTTGAATCTAATTTTTTTGAGAATTTATAGGTGGGAAATGGATGTTAGAGTTGAGTAGGAAATTTCATATCAAATCATATGTTTGTTCCTTAATATTTGGAGGAAGGTTTCCTATATAAAAGAGTGAATCCTCATTTATATCTTTTAGTGTTACTAGTTTTAATGAATGAATAAGTACTTACATTTTTGTAGTGTGAGAATCCTATAATGGAATATTTTCTTTGAAAAAGAGATAATAGATAGAGATAACTGGATGGCTGTGGATTAGAAAGGGATGAAACATACAGAGTAGATTAGAAAAATTATTTCCAATAAAATTTGTTGATCATCTATCAATTTTTATTTTTATTTGGATCATTTGTATAAGTAAAATTTATAGCTGGTGGGAACTAATATAATTACATGTCGAGAGACATACATATCTAGCTGATAGTTAAAACATTTTTACTCGATTCACTATATACTGGATATCCATGGAATAATTGGATTTATCATGACAAGGGTTTGGTCACACACATTGAGGGATAACCTTATAAAAACGCACATTACTTGATTTATTTTCATATCTTTCTATAGGAGTGAGGAATGGATATAATGTTGAGAGGATTTAAAATTTTACAAGTTATAGGGGTTAACTTCACATGAATGTAAATTTCTAAAGATCACTACTAATTCAACACCACAATAGTCTAAAAATAATTAGGAACTTCAAGTGATATTAGAGGATGTAGGTTCCATATATAATATTCTTATATTAGTTATCATGGATAATATCAAATTAGTTTACAATAGAAGTATTCCAAACTTTGACAAAAACAATCCGCATGGATAGAAAAATATAATGAAACTCTATCTTTTGTATCTTTTCATTTAGGTGATTGATATAAATACATTAGTGTTTCTGAAAATGGGTAAATATTAGCTTATGATTTTTTTTGAAAAAATAATATACAGTTTGATGGGAGATCTCAGAATACTATTTGTATGTTCTTGAAAAAAATGTTTTATATAAATGTGGTGGGTCTCAAAACAATGAAGAATAATGGTAAAAATCAATATCATATCTGAGTTAAATATAAAATTAATTATTGAAAAGATATAAATATTGAGAATAATGGTAAAAGATATCAGAATAGATAATGATGAAACTATTGGGGAATACTTAACCAGTATTAATGAAAATTTCATAGCTACAAAAGGGTTTAAGGATATCACAGAAGATCCAAATATTATTAAAATATTAACGATGAACTTTATAGATAGTCTTAATCCAATAGTATATTCTTTATAATATATAGATGTTTTATTCTGGATGAGTTAAATAACATTCAAATTTCATATGAAATTAGAAAATCTCCTTCCATTATAAAAAAGATTAAGGAATAAATAACTTTTGATACTATAAGAAATCTAAAAATCCAAGAACCCGATCTTGAAACTTTGAGGATTAGTTAATATTACGATAATGAAGATGATACTAAATTAAATAAAAATATTTTATATCTTATCTATAAAAATTACCTGAAAGGAAGAGGCAATTATTATGGAAAACTCCCAATTAAAAGTTTCGAATGTGGAGGCATTAGAAATTTTCAATGATCTTTTTGAAAAATAATGATGGAGAACATGATTATGATAATTCTATAGAAAATCCCTGGAGGGAGAAGTGGTGAAAATATTGAATGACATAAAAAATTATTCTAGATGGGAAAAAATTAGTATACTTAGTAAATGGGTAGATTATGAATATTGTATCAAAAGTTAATTAGGAGATGAAAATAAAGAGAATATTATAACCTTAATGGATATTATTGAATGAAAATAATATAGATGAAAAATTCATGAAGAATAAGGTGATGAAACCTATAAGAAATATTAGGTAAGATCAAAACTCATTTCATGTATTGAGAAAACACAAAAATCATTAATGAATATAGAATATTGAAAAATTAATGTGGAAATAATAATAAATAAAAATAATAATTACTAAAAAATGAAGATATGTACATTGAACAAGAAAATAATCTCAAGATGAATGTTAAGGTAGAAAGAAAAATAGTGAAATTTTTTCACGAATATTTTATTAACATGGTAGAATCACTATTTAAGAGTCAATTAATATGTATCGAGGCTGAAAATAGCTTCACGAAAATTCAATATAATTTCAAAAATGATTCATATTTAATCGATTAAATATCTAAAGCAATAGTAAGAACTCATTACAAGAATCATGTTAAATCTACCAGTAAACAGAAAAGTTCATTTGATTATACTAACTAGGAAATTATTTGAATCAATAATGGTAAAGATTGGTTTGATAAAGGATGTGAGAAACATATTAGATTAATGGGAGATAAATGAAAGTAATATAATAATAATTACTCATGCCAAGGAAAATCAGATGCTATAGAGTAGAATAAATCTAAACAAACTTGTCCATGTTAAAAAAATAATTCTATAGAAGAATAAAATTTAGTATATATATTTTGTGATATAGAATACATATGGAAAAGGAATATAAGAATTGGAATAACATGTACTTTCCTGGTAGTAAGTAAGTAGAGAGTGATAGAAATAATAAAATAAAATGTTGTGTCCTTATATAGTTGCATGATGATAGATGTAATGTTATCAGAACATAAGAATATGTAAAGGGAAATAAATAAATTGGCCTATGTTGTGGATGTTTTTGGATGGTCTGACCAACTAGGTCACTATGCTGTAGAATATATTAAAACATTTCTAGGAAATGTTCCATATACCAAAAAAGAAAAATAGGTTTGGAAATTGAATTTCAAATAAAATGATTTCTTGTTGAGATTGTACTAATGGAGAAAAAAAGAATAATTGATGGATTATTGATTGCGGTTGTTTCACACATACGATAGGTGATATAAAAATCAGGAAAAATATTGATGAACATCATGTAGGACAAAAAACATTAAAAATGATACAAACATAAACAAAGAATGAATATTACAAGATAGACCGGATCATATGAGCTAAATCTAAGGGAAGTTATGTTTGTTCATGGGATTAAGAACAACTTATAGAGTGTTAGACAACTTTTTGATGATTTTAAGGAAGTTATTTCCAAAAAACAATCCTATATCATATCAGGTTTTCATGTTATAAACTAAGGGAGAAATAACTAATAAAAATATTTTCGATATTAGAGATCCTAGTAATTTTTTACATTTATATATTTCGGATGATGATATGTTTTGAGACCAAATACATGGGTATCTTAGTGAGAAAAGTATGGGAATATTTTATGAGGAATATGTGGTAAGAGACTTACCATAAAAATGTGTAAATATGATGTTGTTGTTATTACTTTCCTAAAAGGACGGATGTTTAGTGGAATACATAAGAGAGTCTAAATCCAATCCATCAAACCTAATGAGCTCAGAAACTATGATCTATGTGGGATGATGAGACATAAATAAAAAATGGTTATTTGTACATTATTACTCTCATTAATTATTTCACTTTGATGATCAACATAATGTTTATGAAACATAAATACGAGTTTGTCAAATTTTATAGAAGTTTCAGAAGGGATTTTGAGAATTTGGTTGGTGTATATATATTGAGTTTATGGATATATAATAGAAGAGTACAAAAGTCACTCTTTTGAGTCATATCTGAAGAAACATTGAATTAAAAAAACAATGTATCTCTCTATTCAATCCTCAATAAAATGAATTCACAGAAAGTAAAAACAGATATCTTCTATGATAAAACTACAAAATTACTCCCTATGAGATGTGATATAAGAAAAATACTACACTAAAATACATAATGGTTTTCAGGAATCCATAAGACCTAATGATAAAAAATATCTATGTAGGATAGTTTGATGAAAAAAGTGTAAGAATGTGTTTTCATGGGATATTCAACCAGTGGAAAAATTTTACAAGTGCTATAATAAATAACTAAATAATTTGGTTAACTCCTTTGATGTGAAGGTCATTGAAAACCATCCCACCATAAGAAAAATTATTTAAGATGTAAAGGATATTTTAAAAAAATATAGAATTAAAACATCAAAATAAGTTAATAATAAGGATGAGGGCTGCATTCCTTATCCTATATAGGATGATTATAATCAATTTGGTGATGAGGAAGGGAAGATCAGAAGAAAAGAACAAAACAATAAGACATAGAAAAACTAGATTAATTGAATAATTTATCAAATATAAAAAATACCCAGTTCATACAACATGCAAATTGAGGATTGAAAATCCAATGTCACATATCAGATATGTGGATCCACAATCCATTACAGAAATAATTTAGCATAAATAGTGGTCAAATGTGTTGAAAAAGGAGTTGGATAAAATGTAGATGAAGGAAACATGGGGTCTTATTCCAATATTGAAAGGTTATAAAGTCCATGTATTAAACGATTACTCAGAAATAAACTCAATTTTCATGGAGAAGTTTCAAGAAATAAATCATGACTAGTTTTTAATGGTTATTTGTAGGCATATGATGTTGATTTGGCTGAATTTTTTCCCTTATTGTAAGACATGAATATCAAAAAAATTGAACATTATTTATCATCCAAATTAAAAATTATATTTGATTGATATAAGTTAATATTCATGAATGGAGAAATTGAAGAAGTTTATGTTGTAAAACCCAATGGGTTCATACTTGATAATGATGAAACCTTGTTTTGTAAAATGATGAAGGATTTGTATGGTTTTAAATAGTCTCATCATTCCTAGTATTTATAACATGAAATTTTACTCACTAATATTAACATTTATAAAGTATAAATTAATAGTAACTTATATGTGAAATAGATGAGTATGGGTTCAGATATTTTCATTTTTCACACTGTGGATATAATTTTTTTCAGGGGATACAGATAATTCTTTTGAATGATTTTTTAATGAAATGACGAAGGGATTGGTATGTCAATTCTTAGAGAGTTGAATTTATGTTTGGTATTAGTATTTTTTTAAAAAGAAGATTTATTTTCATCTCAAAATAAAATTAGGAAAATGAGTTGTTACAAAAGTTTGTAATGGAAGAATCAAAGTAATTATCCACACCAATTCATGTTGGCATGAAAATGAGTAAAGAAAAATCTAGTGAAATTATGAATCATAAGACTAAATGAAAGTTTATTGAAATTTAACTCCATATTACCACTTCATAATTAGAAATTTCATACACAACAACAATGTGTGTAAGATATCAGAGTGATATAAATTAATTAAACATGATGGTATGAAAAACAATCGTCAGATATATTAAATGAAAAACAAAATATGGCCATATATATAGGCAGATTATTGAGTTGACCTTTCATTATTTAACCGATGCTAAATGTGGTGGAGATTTAAATGATCGAAAATAAACATCAAGAGGAAAAACGTTGTTAGGATAAGGTTGTGTGATTTAGAATTGTAAAAAAAGTGGTCATATTGATTACAATAGAATTAGCATAAGATTACACCACCCATGCATCTACACAAATGTTGCATATGAAAGTTCAGTTGTATTATTTTAGGGTTAATGATTAAAATCCATTGCATATTATTTTAAATCATAAATGATCCAGTTATCTCGGTAAAAATAATATTTAATATTACAAATAAAAACACATTCATATAAATTATTGTTTTCTTAAGGATAACATTCCTAGTAGAGATATATCTTGAGTATATTTCAATAAAAGATCAAATTATTGATGTTTTCAAAAAAATTCTTCCAATGGAATTATTTTCGGAATTTAGGTTGAAACTACACGTTCTTCCTCAACTATTGACTTAAAAAAGTTCTTAAGGATACCCCCATAAACTTTAAGATATTTTTCAAATGGGGATAAGAAGTAAAACTCTTAAATTTATCATTTATCAATTTAAAGTTGATATTATCATAAAAGGTGTAGTATAGAAAATTTCCGTGATTTACTATTATAGTAATTTAGATGATTTAGGGGATTTTATCAGTACCATGGCCAGAGAATTTCAGTTCATTATGTTATTAAATTCCTTTAAAAACATTTATCAATCAGATAGTGTGGTGTCCAGACATTCTCTATATGAAATGATGTGGTTTGATGAAAGTTGAGAAATGATTTGGTGATAATATTTCAAATAAATCCAAAGGGAGAGATTGAAGATCCTTTGGGTTTATTTTATTATGTTTTTTCTATTTTCTCAATACCATTCACGTACATATTTTTTTCTTTAAGAAAATGTGTTACTACTTATCAGAAAAAGTATGAGATCCTACACATATAATGAAAGATAATGTAGTATCGAACCTCAAAAGTTCTAACATAATTATTGATAAAAGGTTCTAATGATTCACAATGGAGTTTCTCGAAAGAAATGTTTTTTACTATGATCATGTTATAATGTAATGAAGTTGAAAACATTATAAAGTTAAAAGTATGAAGTCATACTGGATAGAGACATGTCATGTGAAATAGATAGGGGGTGTGATGATTATCAATATGTTCATGTTTCCAATTTAGAGTTATAGATGTTCAATGTTCAAGATATGATGTTTTAATGTTAAAAATAATGTTTGGATAAACTTATGAGGTATCATCCTTTGAAAGAGTATCATATGGAGAAATATTATGCTATCAGATGGATTTTCTTTTGATGTTATACCAGTAAAAGAAACATATGATGTCTCCAAGATAGTGAAATATGAATATGATTAGATGAAGAATAAGTTAATGGACTATGTCTAGAAGAACAAGCTCTTTATAATGTTTAGAAATCATAATATGACTTGATGGAGATATGCCAACTCCTTGGATAGATCAATATAGATGAATTTCTATGAATCCATCAGATAGTGGAAATATGTGAGGATTACTAGAGATAAGAATCTAGGGAATACCATATCGATATATTCTAACGGAGAAGAACCAAAAAAAGTAACACTAGATGATGTGTCATAGGAAGAGGAAATAATTATAAATGAATCAGATATAGAAGATCTTACATTGTCTGAGAATAAACATCATTCATGTTGATTCGCTATAAATAATTGATATTATGCTGATATGTACATTCACTATTCATAAATATTTCCAAGATTTGAGGATGTTTTGAACATATAACTGACTAGGAGATTGATGTACGGTCATATAAATATTGTTGACTATAAAATCTTAAAGGCTTTGAAAGTGGTTATGAAAAGTAAGATTTTAGCAGGAAAATTAATATTAGATTTCATTCATCATCCTCAACTATTAGAGGATGTTTTCTTATATAAAGGGGTTAAGGGTCATTGAGAGTTTATGTTACTATTAATCAGGATAATTGATGTGGTGAAGTGTTTTAACAAGTGTATCTTGAAAAGGAATCCATTAGTAGAATAAGTGGTACAAGACAGAGTTATCAGGAATATGTGAATTAGGAAGAGAAATAAAGTATAGGTACACTGAAGTGTGTTACACTAAATTAAGGTATACTAGATAGAGATGGAGGCATGAAAAATAGGGGTGAAATGAACCAAGTTTTCCAGATTTATAATTTCTGAATAATTTTTTTAGAGTATTTATAGTTTGGTAATTGGTGTGGATATATGGGAGTCTACATGAAAAGGAAATAGTCACATGCATTGGGGGTTAACATTATAAAAAAAATGTATATCTATCTCTATTTTATTATCTTTACATAAGAGTTATTTTTAGTGTTTATGTTTGGAGTCGTGAAACTTTAACATTTTATGGTTAATAATTTCATAATAATGGAAATCATAAAATATCATCACTAATTCAACCCCCATTCTCAGTAGTCTAGACATTAATATAAATTTATCCTTCAAAATAAATTAAATATTAGATAAATATGAGAAATATCAAGTCAAATAACCAACATAAAAAACAAAAACTCGTCCTTTTGATCAATATAGTCATGACATAATAGGAATTACCTCCCCCCTGAGAAACAACTATGTCCATTTTATGAGAGTTACACTCAGATAAGTCATGTTAGATACCCATAGTAGGAATAAGAAGAAAAATCTTAGAAGATTTCAATCAATACCACTAATCAATCATTGGAATTATAAAAAGTCATACTAGAGGTCATATACTAAACTGAGTCACTTGTCACAAGAATGGAAGGCATGGATGGATGATACATACCATTGTAAAAATGAAGGGAATTATATCCTGAGATTTTTAATTAACAGATCCTCCACCCGACCTTGGTAACCCTAATTTATAGATATTCAACTATCTATGTGATCTAAAGAATCATTTATCACTCTTTATATCTTAATATGGAAAGTTAATTGGAACACATGGGTAGTAAGAAGTAAGAAAACATAGGTTGTTTGAAAAAAACATGATGGGAAAATGTTTTTTGATTGAAAAAACACACTAATCAGATCCATTTCTAGTTGGGAAGAGATTTAATAGTAGTTACCTTACTAAATAATCTTTACTATAATAAATACCACTATCCTTGGATACTAAAATTGATAATAGTGTGAAATTAATTGGGTTTTATAATTTATCACCATATGGAATGGCCTAACATACTCCCTAAAATTATAGATTCTGTAAAAGAATCACTTCAAGATACACATGGAAAATATATTATAAAATTTTGACAAACCTCTTATAATGTTGAAATAAATTGTGGATTTCAGGATTTCAAGTTGTTTTGCAGTGGATTGAAGAAGCTATTTGGCATTCCATAGCTAAATGTTAATCGATGTCATCGATACAAAACATTGATAGTAAAACCATCACTGATTAAAACACTAATCTATATTCTCATTCACTATCATTTAGTTCTTCGCATGGAAAATAAAAATAATAATACTTCTCGTTTAATAATGTAAAGAATCAGAAATTTAACCTTAATTTCATAGATCAGAATAAAAATTATATTCTTTATTAAAGGAGATGGTTGTATGATTTTTCAATTAGGTTTCATAGGTGTAAAATTATAGTTACTAAATATAGTATAATTAAGTATTAAATTGTCAAAGAATATCCCATGCATGATATATAAAACCTATAATAAAATCATAAATGATGAACACTATAAAACTGAGTGTAAAATGCATAGAAGAGCCACATAAACCATTGATATCCATTTTCATATACATTTGATAATGATCACTTGAGTGGAAAACATAAGCATCCCACCACTTTTGTGTATCCACAAGATAACCGAATCATATTTCTTACATGCAGGACTCCCCATCCTTCATGAAGTACTAAAATCTCATGATGAAAAGGATGTTAGAAAAACAGAACATTGGTATAAATAGTATCATCTAGATATCCACACACACCCACTTCCATCACATTGTAGAGTTTCACTACAAAATAATTACTTATTCCAACACAAATATATTTTCAAATAGCATATCTGTGGGTAAAATTATCAATTTTAATAGATATTAATTTTTTTGGTATTCACTTTAATTACCAACACTTGTTTTTACCGTCAAATATATCTATTGATATTGATCTCTCAATACCAATAGTTCTTTTACCAATAATAAAATATATTACTCTATATACTAATTGCAACATTTTTTAACTAACACATAAATATATTATTAATAATAACTATTTCTAAAAATTCCTTTTCTATATATATAAATTTTTATAATAAAAAATTCAATAACATTAAATAATTTATCAATAACCAATCAATAGATACAAATTTTTATTATATTATTATTTTTAAACGAATTTAATATCCATTTTTTGGGTTTTCTTAAAAATATGATATTAATTGATTTTAATTTTCAATTTTATTTAAATAAAAATATGGTATATTATTCAATTTTGTTCATCTAATAATCATTTAAACACTTTTTTATAAAAAAATAAATCATTATAATATTGTATATATTTATATATATTTCCATATAATATCATTCAATTTAACAACTGCTTTATTTTATTTAAATATGAAAAACAAAACTAAATATAATCAAAATTAATTTAATAAATTAATTTTTTAAATTTAATATGGGGGGATTTCATCTCTTGAATAGATGAATTCCTAGTTTTGGGATGGATGCGTCCCTCCTTCATCTCAAAGGTCCTAGAAGCATTGGAAAGGAATGATTCATCTTCTATCTCAATGGATCTTTCTAAAATAATACATATTCCTAAGGATACGAGAGTATTTGATGGAAATATATTAGTGTATTCTAGTGATCAACATCTGGTTGCTTCCCTCTTGCTGTATTTTTGTTCTAACTATTGGGAGTCTTTGTTAGCCTTTAGCTGCATCTGTGGTGGTTTTGAGTTTCTATTTTGGTTTTTGTGCTGGATTATTTTCATTACATTGAAACCTAGAGACCCATCTTGGGGTCCTTCTATTTCACGACTGTGGTTCCGGTACCAGAAAACAATGGATCCTGGGGTACTGAAGAGTTTGGTTTTTCTTATCTAAAAAATTTTCCCTAGTGATCCTCGATTCATTTTCTCATTTTAAATCTTTCATGTGGGCTTCTATTTGCACTAATAATGCTAGTAGTTCTACTAGTTGGATGTTTAGTGTGTCAAATTATAGTTTGAAGATATCTGAATATTCTGGGTTTGTTTTATAAAAGTCAATTTTTTTATTTTTATGTGGGAAACAAATTCACTGAATAGATCTGATGTTTTCTCAAAGACGCAAGTTGAACTGGAATTTGGTAAATAATGTTAGTTAATTTATCATGTGGACCGCCTTAAATATTACAGCAATAGTGTATGGTTTGGGAATCTGGTGATCAGGTGTACTGAAATGTGTCATGTTTTTTGGTTATAAACATGTAGAGTGATACTGTATTGGTTAGTTTCTTCTTTTTCTGAGTTGTTGTAATGCCTTCTATTAGTGTTGTTTTTCTATTCAGCATGTCTTAATATTTTGATATTTCATTATCTTCTTTGGATGTTATGGATTCTAGTATAATTTTTTATTATAATCTATTAAAACTCAAATTTTATTGCTAGCCATCAATTTTGAGCAGCAAATTTTAATGTTTGTACTCAATATCCAAACTATAACTTCTTTTGACCCTTTTTCTGATATAAATGCTGAGGAATCAGGTACATGGGGTTAAGAATTATGTTCATTTTCAGGTGTAGTAGCATAAATAAAGGAATATCATGACTACTGTACAAGGGGTTTAAAAATTAATTTACGTACAATGGGATTCTTAAGGATCTTATGAGGGTATTCTAAAATAATGAAACTATATTCCAAGATCCAATACTGGGCTTGGTGATTCAACCAAAACGTGATCAGGGAAAGAATGATTCGATATTCAGGATTTAGGTGGGCATGGTGAAGAAGGAAAAATTAATGCTTCATGGGTTTTAGGATCTTCTTCTACCTTTAATATGTCCTTATAGTCATTGTAATGTAATACTATAGTGTTTCTCTATAACATTTATTGGAAATAATAGCACTTATAGTTTGATATTTCAGAAATATTTTGAATTCCATTGTTATTTAGATTGAATTGTTTTTATACAAGTATAATTAAGAATGAATTTTATAAAGTAGTTTTCCTTTTTGGTACAGATACCAATGAACCAAAACAATACATTTTCAAAAAATAAAAAAAATGTAATTAGAGTCCATCAATGTTCCTCTATCCTGGTAATTTTATAAAGCTTATTATGTGATTGATTATTTATTGATCCATTGTTTTGAACAACATGAACCTACGGTGGAAGTATTCAACAATCATGTAAAAAAATTTTCAGGTCAATAGCATCACATAGTGGTGGGCCTAATTTACTTAATTTTTTTAATTGTCACTCAAAGAGGATATGGTCAAATTATTCACATTCTATTGGCTCTTTCTGTTTCCATGTCTTTAGATAGATGTTCAGATTTCTAATGAAGTAGGACTCCATTTCCACATTGGTTTGGGTTTTGTTATCTTGTTTCCCTCTTCCATTTCAAAACCCAGTAAGGCTACTCACTCTTGGGGAATCTGTCTTAGTAATTTTTGAATTATAATCATCACACTCCCTCCACAAAGCATAAAATAGTTGCTAGAAATTGTGTGAAAATGAATATTGATTCTCCACCTCTTATGTTTGTCCAGACAAGAGTGTTGTATTTTATATTTGTTAAATGATGTTAAATACACATTTTTTCCATTTCTTATTATTATTTTTGAATCTAGGATAGTTATTAATCACATATAAAAGACTTCAAATTCGAGGAATTACCAATTTTTTAAATTTTTACTAATATGGATTGAAAATTCATGCTTTGACAAATTACCATCACGTATTTCATTATTTTTTTATTTGTTTCACATGAATAATTAAACTGATATTGTGTTTATCATGGTTATGATTAATGAATGATTATCAATATTATCATTTGTATTGTCTTTAATGCCTTTGATATGACATATTGAGGTTACTCAAATTTTAATTTCCTTTCGGCATTGAGCATACCGCCTATAGACAGATGGTATTTCTATGTTTTTTAATTTTTCATATTTTTAATACATTGTTTTTTAATTCACTTTATGTTTTTTATGTAGACTAAACTTGTTATAAGGTCCTAAAAAAGAGGGTGTGAAGGTGTGTGTCAATCTTATTTAGGTTTTTGTTATGTTTTTTGTACATATACATGCTATATATGTTTAAAAAATTACCCAAGTTTAACTCTAAGATTATGTGGGTAATTCACAGGCCTTCCATTTGACTATAATATTCCATTTTTAATATAATTATATGATCATATAACAACTCATAGACCTTCTATTTAAGTCTTGGTAGTATAATATTTATTTATACAAGCCATGCTGATGGAATTATACACTACTCATTACTGCTTTTTTTGAAAAAATAATTTTAACTAATATCATTATTATTGGAACACTTTTAAAGGATAATAACTAAAACACCATTTTAAAATCCATACCCATTTTCTATGTTGAATGGAAGGAGAAATTGACCTATTATGTCCCAATTATATGATATCAATACTAGTTTGGGATAAATAATGAAAATCATGGAATGATACTATTATAAAGATAGTGGTGGATGTGTGGGGATTTAAAATGGTGTGGATTTTCTCACCCTGGATTTTCATATGTTCCATTTACTTTAAAATATTCTAGAAATATTAGTATTATCAGCACTATTCAGGCCCTTGAATTTTAATTTTTTTGCATATTTATCTCATGGGTTGACTATCAATTTATTAGTATCATTAAATATTTTAGTATTTGAAACATTAAATTTAGTTTAAAATAGTAATTTTCACATTATTCAATAACCTTCATTTTTATTGTTTTTCTCTTTTTAGGTTAAAAATATGAAATAAATTTATTCTGTTAGCTTCTCTTAACAAATTAGAATTTATAGATTTAAAAGTTCTGTTTCCTTTCTTATGTTATTCTAATTTTATTCTAATTTTATTTTAAGGTGTATTCAAAACAGTATCCCCAGTCTTCAATGGAAATTTATAGTCGCATTCCTTATGCTCGATGATTTTTATTTCCTAAATTATTTTCATGAAAACACCTCAACTTCACCAATGTTATCCAGTAACAACCATTCCATTAAAATATTTCATGGAAGCTTATGTGCACTAAATAACCTATGAGAAATAATCTAATTATAGTGACCAAGTAAAATTGCATATATATATATTTATTTGTCATGATGGTTTCAGTATACCCCAAATCTACTAATTTATTTAATTAATATTTGGAAATATAGATTTTCAAGATCTATGGAATCACAATTAACCATGTAATATTGTTTTGGTTGTGTATTGGTGATACAAAATAAGATTAATAAATATGGTTTTTAACTTTTAGATTAAATTTAATGTAGTTGTGATGATTAAATGGAAAATAAATACCCTAATTTCTCATTGAGAGAGAATGCCTCTGGGAAATGTGTTTTATTCATTCCTTACCTGAATTATGGATTGGTACCCTATTATTCTTAATATGACATTATATTTATTATTAATCATAATATAATATTAATCATAATATACTGTAGAAAAATATATCTCCTTTATGGGAATGTGTTTTATTCATTCCTTCCCTTCTAATCCTTAGGTGGTCTGTAGTTTATTGACATCCTTCCACTTTTCAATAAGAGAATTATGAAAAAAGTGGGGAAATGGAGTGAATGGTATGATGAGTATATATATGTTGAGTACGATTTTGATGCCCTAGAGTCCCACTATCAAGATGCCTATGAGACAAGGACATCCCTTACATAGTATATTATACAAGGCTTCCACAGGACTTAACCAGGTATCACCACCCTCCACCACTTTGGAGAAACTGTTTCATCATATTGTTGCTTCCATGTATTACTCATTTATAACCAAATGAATATTTTTTTAAAGAATGTATTTCCCTTTATAGATCCACCAGTATACCCCTTTTCTCATCCACCATATCTGTCACCAACCCAGCAGCTATATATAGAGAAGAAGCTATATAATTACACTATAAGATATCTCACCCAGCCATCCACCTAGGATATCCTTGATGACCTAGAAAACCTTTATAATCTAGTGCCCCAATAGGAATATGTATTTTAGGCCCAAAAAAATGTAAAGGACCCTAATATTAGAAATTGGATTCTTTTATTGATCTCTAAAGAAATGAAATCTATCTCAATCAGAGATTCCCCACTTCCCTGGATATAGAAACAAAATTTCCAACTAATAAATTACTATTTACAACCTCTACTACCAACACTATTATTCTTGACCAACACCTTACTTAGTAGGATCTGACACATGTATTGGTTTCAACTATTCTCTATTAGGATAATATTAAGACAATTTACGTCACTATATGAATTACACATCCACCACATATAGAGAGCAGTAAAGGGTTATTTTATATATAATAGAATAGTATGAATGCATAATGTTCCTTGTATTTATTCAAGATTTAAAGAGACCCTAATCCTCCAAATCTCATTCCCAGGTTGGATTTTACCTAGCCTAACTGCTTGGTCAATGATCTATGTTCCAAATAAAATTCCTCCACCATAATGATCAGTAGGTGGCACTTCATGTAGACCATCACAAAACGTTCTGTGAATGAATATACATCATATTATTTCAACCTTAAAATTTATTTTTCCATCCCATCCAAGGGTGTGAGCATTGATTGGAGTGTAGAAGAGCATGCTCAACATCTATAGATCTACATTCACTATAGTTGTGGATACTTCATCATCTCCTCCATTTAGTCAATGTAATGATGTTTAGATATTTTTAATTTTTCTACATATCATTGTCTTATATAAATATCATTCTGTCATTAAATATTTGTTTCACTCAATGTACTAATTTAGGAACCGTAAATTTTTTCAATTTTAATTATCTTATGGTTTTTTTACAATGGTTAATAATCCTCTTTTTTTAGTCACTGGGTTATATTTTTTATCATAGCCTTATTGGAATCTACTATGGTTGGTATTCTTTTTCACAACTTTTATGGATCATTAGTTTCTGAATAAAAAAGTATTTTAAGTTACTACTTTAGTTTTTGTTAGTTCCAGTTTAATTTAATATGTTTTTCTCAATCTTAACATAAATTATGTTTTTTGGAAAATCAATACTGATAGGTGTGAACCATTCACAACATATTCATGGGTTTGTGACATCATCTAGGTTTCCAGCATCGATTCACTCATTAATGATCCAGTTTCTAGTAAGAGTATGTATTTATGTTTTAATTGCCTAGGTATTCCCACCGCCTATTTCCCAATTTATGACCATTTCCCTATTATGCCCATTAACCAATTTATTCCCCTTGCCCATTGCCCATTGCCAATTTCCCAGTTGATGACCATTTCCCAGTTAATCCCATTTCCCATTTCCCGGTTCCCATTGCCTTGAATATACCCACTACCCAGGTTTAACCATTCCTCATTGCGCATTACCGTTACACATTTCACATTCCCGATTTCATTCTGATTTACTATTTTCCATTTCATGAATTTTTCAATGTTTTTCTATATTAAAAACTTTCAAAATCAAACATAGCCTTATTTCAACTCATTTGGAGAGGTGGAGTGATTGTGATTATTTTTTTGTAGGTTTATCCTGGTGGACCAGATATCGTAGATGGACATAATGATGTGGTGGGAGGGACCTATTGATAATTGGATTACATACTCTTATAAGATTGATGATATTTCAATAGGGATGATTAAAACTGATCACTATGAAAACAATTTATTATACCTATATTTATTTATATTTTAGTTTCAATTCATGTATATATTTTTCATTTATTTGAGCTGAAGATGGATCTCTGGCATGGATGGGCTACTGCTAGATCACTAGTGTCATCTTACTATTTCTTGTTGCTCCTTAGTATTTCATCAATGGGAAAATGATGGAACGTATGGGTTACTACTATTTTACTGGCATAGATGGGCTGTTGTTGGACCCTTATATGAAATGGATGGACTGTTTCTTGTTCACTAGTCATGATTTCTTAGGGTTCACTAGTCCATGGTGTGGTATAGATGGGTTGACACTAACATGTGGTTGGGATGCGTTTTAGGTTTGCTAGGAATGTGATGGATCTAATTCGGAGGATGGATTTTGTATTGATTCCATTTAATTATTAATTCCATTTAATTATAAATATATATATTTTTTCTAATTTGATCTTGTGTGAAAATAATATTCTCTTTAATAATTAAAACAAATGTATTATATATGATAAATCCATAAATATAATATGGAATTTTACTAGAAATAAGAAATTTTACTTTAACAGATATTATATGTTGGTAAAATTATTACCAAGAAATATAATTTGTCATTAGAACCTATTGCTAAAAATCTTAACCAACATATATAATATCTGCTGGTGTTATTCTAATTGTAAAAAAATGATTTTATGTGTCACAAAAACATTTAGAGATGATTTTTTACTAAAAGGTTTCTGACATGGTAATATATGTCAGTAAATCATTTTACTAATAGAAAATGTATTTTTACCAATAGATATTCCCCTATTAGAAAAATTGAAATATTTTGTAGTGTTTATATAACACCCAAGGATTATCCAATGTTGATCTCATGTTTACACATGAAATTATAATTTTTGAATAACATTTAATGGATATTACATGTATTTTATTCTTGAATGAAACTCCTATAGCCATTTTTTCTCATGAAACATTGTGATAGTAATATGGGAGAATGAAAAATTGAAACAATTTATCATTTTTTACAAATTCATAAAACAAACTAACATGCCAATAATAATTTAAAAACAAAATGGCATCACATAAAAATATATATTAAACCATATATACATTGAAGGATTTAGGGAATATTCCCATCAATCTCTCACATACATGAAAGTCTAAAATAATTTTTTCAATTTCATCCTATAATCTATCCTATAAAATTACATTTCAATCAATATTCAAAAATCCTTTTGGATGTCTTCCAAAACACATTCAAAAGATTTTATTAACTTCACCTTGTATCACATCATATGAAATAACTTTTTAATACCCAACCAAATAAGATTTTTATTATCTCTAAAACAATTTTAGAGTATCAATAAGAGTAAAACTCACAACTTTTTCAGTAATCCAAGAAGAGTAACCCTATATGATATTATAGCATTGAAAAAAATAGGAATATTCAAATATATATTAGTATGAAAATAGAAACATATAAAAAATTATTAGTTACACTCAAGCTATAAAGTGATCCATGATGATCTCCATTAGACACGTGTTTCTAAATACTTGTGCCCACCAGTCTGTATCATATCTAAATGTCAATTCTCATATTTTATTTTTTTTATAATAAATTGAGTGACTTGGTACATAGAGAATATCATTATCATATAGTAAATTCATATGTTATCAATTATCATAGTGTGAACTAATTTTATTGATGAATACATCACACTGCATTCATCCTTATGGATAAGGAGATCAAATGTTTGTTATCTTAAATGATGTAATATCTAAATGTGTCCAAACACTCCCACAATGTATGTCAATCAAGTTCATTGATGTAATACACATTATACATGAAGAAAAATCAAATCTTGGTTATGCTACAAATGATGAGTTGATAATCAACATTCCCAACCAACCCCTGATTACCTAAGTTCATATGTTGAATTTCATTAGTAGGGTATCATAGTATAAAGGTTCTCATGCAAGCTATCTCACCAAACTCATGTTGTGGGGACTCAAATATGATGATGCGCCCCTAGTATACAAATGAAATTTGTGTGTGACACTCCATATGGTAATCATAGCAGTCCATCCAATACACCTAAATAATATCATATTATTCTATTAATACTTCATGAATATATTAAATATCTTTATACAAGAATCATACACATGTTAACCATAAAATTTCATCATAATAAATAACATTCCATAATGAACATCAGTTATGGATAAAATTAAAGTCATATGTTCAACGGTAAATTATCATTGGACTTCATGGAATGTATATATGTATATATACACATTTATGTATCCAACATGAAACAATGATAAATAGAGGTTTCTTTTGAATTTAATATTCAATAAATCTTTATGTATATTTAACAAAACCAACATAAGAACCAATTTTTCATATCATAAATGATAAATTATATGGTAATATTTTTGTTTTCTACGCTTTCTAGGGTTTTTATCTCTTTTAGTCATTGTTAATCCACATCACATTTCTATATAAGTATGTAACATCTCTATTTGACTTTATAATAAAACCATCTCACTAAACTATTTAATGAGAAACATTTATGAAGCTAGTTTGAATAATGATGAGATGTAGGAATAATTTTTCTAACTATTCAAATTCTTGAACTTATTAAACATTTAAAACATTATAAAATCAAATTTAATGATCTCAATTGTTTTGCCTACATAGAACATTTTAAAACGTTGTCTTCATCACCATTAGAACCCTATCCCATCAAATCATTTTCTCAAAATAAATTAACTACTTACTCTACTATTTACCAGTCCTCCAATGCCCTTTTAGGACAATGTTACAATAACTTTAATACGGTAACTAAATTCAACCCTTTACATTTCCCTTTATAGGCATAACATAAAAACATTTAGGATATCAATAATAAATTAATTTTTTAACTTGTATGATCTTTAAAGAAATAATGTTTTATTATTTTAGGATTACTAAATCTAAATGTTTGATTTCTTGTTTGTCATCACATATCCAAGTCTATTTTAGGATAATGAGTGAAAACACTTTAATATTATATTTTTATAATAGAGATATCCAATATCTAAATGGTAATTAAATTTAGAAATTTATGTTTTTTTCCATCACATATACTAATAATTTTTGGATATTATGTTAAAAATGACATTAAATTTAGAATAGTGTTATCCTTAATTTTTTAACTTTGGACTTGTCTAAGTCCAAACACACTCACACTACCCTCTTAGAGACTATTATTCTTCAGAATACCTTGCTAAAATAGAAAACTCTATTTTATTTGGAAATAATTTTTTTTTCTTTTTATTATGAATATTTAAAAAACAAACGATTATTTCCATATCACATTTGGTATTCCAAGTGTTTTAAAAATTTTATTTGAAAATAATACTTTGTTAAAATATACCACTGATGGGTGTTTAATAACAATTCACACATATTTTAACAAATATTTTGATAAATACTTTTATCCAAGATAAAATATTTCTTCCAAATCTATTTCTTAAAACATTATATAAAATCCTATTAATCATAAACCATGTGTATACAAATAATCATCGCATACATTCCCAAAAAATTAGTTTTAATCGAAAAAATTATCTTATCATATAAGAGAAATGATATATAGATACACATATTTTTCAAAGACATATTTGTGCATAATAAAATCTTTTACATTCATAAGTAGAAAATCATTATTTAAGGAATGTAAAATACCTTCTCAATAAATTATTCCTTTTATTTTGAACTCATGTGCATTTACACCACACTGTAAAATATACATTTGGTATCACATACCATTCAAAATTGAGGACTTACTTTCTATAACATCTGTACATGACTTGGAAAATCCATGGTGTTTCACAAAATCATTTATGTGTTTTCAAGATAATAAAATAATATTGAATAAGTACCCTTTCTTCCTAGCTACCCTAGGTTTTAATGACCATGGTTGGATTCTAGTTTGAACTCATACTTAATTTTACTACTCATACAATACTAGAAAATAGATATCTTCTTCTGAGTTCATTAATTCTCGACATATATATAATATTGGGTAAAAATTTCATTCAATTTAATCATATTGTCAAAACATTTCTGTAGATGGAAATAATATGAATTTTATAACCAAAATAATCCATTTTAGTATATATTTAAATCATTTTATAGAACAGTAATGATCGTAAATCATGTCTAAAATAACCTATCTTAATTCATATAAACAACCATCACTTACATGCTCTTCTTAATAGATAATTGGATAACACACATCTTATGAAAATATTATACAATCTTGAAGCATCTAGGTTATAAATGTAGCAAGACCATTTCTCCATTACTTGAAAGAAACCTTCAAGCCCCAATTCTATCTAAACTTCATGTTTCTACATGTGAATGTATGTATTTATGTTTTATTTGATTACATGTTTTTTAAACATTTCAATCCCTTTTATTATTTAATGTGAAAAACGTTTTTTAAAACCATTATGTATTTTTATTATGAATTAAGCTATAGTAATATGAATTTTAAATTTTTTTTTCATATGAAAGATAACAAGTTAATATAAATTGTTTTAAAATATAATGTTTACTAATTCATTCTCTAACATATTTTCATTTAATACTGAACATGATTTACGTTTTCTATCTTAAGTAATTTTTTTATTGTAAACTAGATAAAGGTTGTCTTCGATTTTTTAATTATAATATATGCTATAATAATTTTATTTTTTCAAAATTTATCCCATTTGAAATAATTTTTTTTATTAATATAACTAGAATAAATGAAGGTATGATTTTATTATTTAAGGGGTGCGCTATATGTTCAAATATCATTCAATAGATTAGAAATTATTTATAATTGATTTTTTTGGGTTTATTTAATATCTCATTAATTTTTAATTATAATTGATAGGATTTTGTTCAGTTAGAAATATACCAAGTTTTCTTTATTATATTAATCTACTAAAAACTCTAAAAATTTCATTTACATATATATAATATATTCTAAACTACTATAATCCAATATGCAACAACAAAATCATGTTTCAAAAATATTTTGATCATATCTCATTTAATACTTACCTGAATTAAGTGATTATATATTAGTTGGAAGTATCTCTAAATTATATTCGAATAATTATTCTAGACCAAGTCAAAATTCAGTCTTTTATATGGATTAATTTGTTTTTTGAATTTTTTATTTCAAAGTGAAATGGTTGGTTGTTCTTCTGTTGAAAATTTTATTCTCAATGGTGGGTCATTTTTTCCCTTTTCCAATTTTTCTCAATAGTAGGCCATTTTCTCCTTTACCATTTTTTCAAATGGTAGTCTATATTTTCCATTTTTTCAATGATATAGCTTTTTTTCCTTTCTTTTTTTTTCAACGTAATATTAGTTTTTTTCATATTCCATTTTTTCTCAATAGTAGGTCATTTTTTCCCTTTATCATTTTTTCTCAACGATTGGTTATTTCTTTCTTTTTCCCAATTTTTTCAATGGTGGTTCATTTCATTAATTTTCTAGATTTTTCCTAATAGTGGTTAATATATTTCCTTTGAAATTTGTTTTCTAATGGTTGGTCATTTCATTCCATGGACAACTTTTTTTCAAACAGTGACACATTAATCAATGGTGACTAATTTTTCCCACAACCAGGTATTTCATCTACTTCTAGTGAATATTTATTCATGCTCTATTTTCATCACTTTTAATGTTTTTATGAACTATTTGAATATCATAATTCTTCTATGAGTTTTATCACATTAGAACATATATATATATAAATTTATTCCAAAAAGTGTTATTATAATATTTTAATTAGTTTCAAAATATTATTTAATTTATTCATTATTATTATGTGAGTTTTTCACCATGTATTATGGAATATTCATTATTTAATATTTTATGTTCATTTTGTTGAATAATTATTTTCATAACTATTAATTAATTACATTAAATATATTTAAATAAATTTTATGACATTTAAATAAGACTAATAATAATAATAATTTTTAAAATTACATAATACATTAAATTCTATTTTATTTTACATTTGGTTTAAATATTAATACAATTTTTATGGGATTTAATTGAATTATTAGTACTATAATTTACTAGGATATTCAAAGAGGTATGAATTAGTCTTTATGATTTGAATTCAATTGATTGTTATTACTATTAATATGGAGGATGATTTTATCTCTCCTAAATAATTAAATCATTTTTAATTTGAATTTATGCAGACGAATATTGGTTATTTTTTTCTATTTAGAGATCCTATTGAAAGGTTTCATGAATCTTTAAATATTACAATGATTAACCTCTTCTTTAATAATCTATTTTCACTCAAAAAGAAAGCCATGATCATTTTAACCTGATGTACAATTTTGAAAAGTATTGAGATACCCTATTTCATCACTTAGACATTCTCTCAAGTAATATATTACTTCTATTTAAACATATACTAACTTGATGAGTCATTCCAATAAAATTATCATGAACTATTACATGTGATTTTATTATTTATCTTCTCCTTTGTTGGATTTCTTGTGTTTGAAAAAAATATTTCTCTAAAGGCCCAAAATTTTAAAAATGGAATTATTGCCCATCTCATAATTGTGTTATATAGTATAAGTCACAAAAATTTCAAGGAGATCTGAATAAAATCACCATTCACATAAATTAATAATGCAATGAGTTCTATTCATAGTAATTAAGGAACATATATCAATAGAATAGTAACATAACCCTTTTAATAGTAACATGATCATTAAGAATAGTAATCCAGCCAATAAAATAGTTACATGACCTATGAATGTATAAATAAAATTTATACATATTATAAATGAAAATATCATATAATTATATCACATTATAATTAAATAGATGTTTTAAAAATGATAAATTGAGTGTTGGTATTTTTTATAAATCATAAATGTAGATTTACAAGTGTATAATTAATATGATAATTTAAAATAAAATTTATTTTCTTAAAATATATTCAAGAAGTAATTTTTTTGTTGTATTATGATTATAATATACTTTTTTCTTAACATAAATAATTTTTCGAAGTTTAATAAAATCCGTTATAATTTTAAATCCGGATATGTTGAAAAATTATGATTTTAATTAAAAATTAAATTTCACATATTTAGAAAATTATATTAACAAAATGGAGTTCTTTTTCAGTTTTAAACATAAAAAATGTTTATGGTCATTTTTCGTGATATTCCTAAATTTTTTGAATTTTAGGTGACTAAGGAAATACAATAATTTACGGTATATAAAAAATACATGCACTATTGAGTCACAGATGATGTATATATGATGTAATACAATAATCTGTATCTATCTTAAATATTTTAATATATTTAGTGATAAGGTTCAATATATTGATAGTCTCGAGTTATGTTAATAAAATATTGAAAAAAATAAAGAGAAAATGTCATTCTCTTTACTTATTAATACCACCCCTCGCCACCACTTCTCCTCACCCCTTCTAATATTTGAGGTATGTACAAATTTTTCCCTATACTCTTAAAATTACTCTTCACCATGTTCATGATAATTTTGTATCAGAAAATGACCCAATCCAATTTTACAACGGATATTCTCAAAGAGAAAATGTTCAAGAGGTAAAATCCTCTTATGTTTCTTTTAATTTCAGTTCCTGTTCTTTTATTTTTATTATTCTCTCCTCACATACCATTATCCAATTGGAATCCTAACTCAATAATCTTGTATATAATTTAATTTTATTAATTTAATAGGATATTCTTTCATAAAAACTCGTCTCCTCTCCCTTTTCTTCTAAAAATTGCAACATCTTCTATTAGGTGTTGATTTATTTCCTATAGGGACGAAAAGTGTTTATTTTCCTCTACCACCATAATGGATTCTCATAGAAATCTTATAATGATTGAAAATATATTTTAGAATTTATTTTGTAATATTTTTTTATGTTTTGGATCTAACATGCAAAAATAATGTTAAATTATAAAATAATATCAGTTAGTTGCGATCGAAAACCAGTCAGATTTATCTAAACGGTTATAATTAACATTTTATCTAATGAACCATATTAAAATATTTATATAAATAATATATAAGGCCAATTAGAATTAATAATGTTTAATTATAGTGAATAATTTCAATTATGGATTATTATTCTCACTTATATGAACTTTCATATTTTTAAAAAATAGAATCGATCATGAAAACCAAGAAACGATCACTCTGGGAACGACAAAATTAAACTCTATAACTCATAAAAATGTCCATAAATGAAATTAATAAAATTTTAATAAATAAAATAGGTGTATAAGAGATTAAATATTTATTAAATAATCAATATAATTTGATTTTTCATAATTTCAAAGTGAATAATACATTCAAATATAAGGTAAGGGGATTCTCAAACCTAATTTACTTTCTTTGGTTTATCCCTCTTTCATTCCAAATTTCATTTTGGATGTTATTTTACTATGAACCAGTCATAATTTCATTGTAATTCCATTTTCTTTTTGAGGATATATATTTTACCAAAATCATTTTATGAAAAACGCAATGATGTTACAAAAGAACCCTTCTTCCAAAAATGAACATTTCACTTCTCTTGAGATTGTTTCTTCATCACATAAGATTGATGATTATTCTACCAATTACATAAATTAATTTTTATTTTTGGGAATCTGAAGCTTCGGCGTTACTTTCTTTGGCTCTGATTGTAAGGTTTGCGAGGTGGCGACCCCTTGTGGAGCATTTCGACAAAGCAGTCAATGCAGATTGGGGATTTAAGCATCGTGTGCGGGTAGGTATCCTGGGTCCTCGTCAATTCCTGATTATTTTTGCTGATGAGGAAGATTTGGGTAGGGCTTGGTCTAAAAAGAGTAAATACTTCTCTGGTCTCCCTTTCCATTTGCTTCGCTGGTCTTTTGACGCTCACATGAACTGTGAGTCTCCTTATATGGTGCTTTGGATTCAATTAACTGGCCTTCCTCTCCCGTCCCAGAATCTTGGGTTGCTGCGATCAATTGGCAACTCCATAGGCCAGTTTGTGTGCAGTGATCAAAGGGAAGATTCTTTGTCACATCCCATATCGACTAGAATTTGTGTGGAAATGGATCTCTCATGAATTCCATCGGAGATTGTTTGGAATGTGGTTGAAGAGGAGTACAGGTATGAACATTCGATTGTATATGAATCTTGGACACCCTTATGTTCATTTTGTCAGAGACAGTGTTATGAGGAATTTGGTTGTCGAAGGAGGTCTGGGAGTGTCCGAACTTTTGAGGACCCAGCTGTGCCGGTGGATATACCTTTGAAAGGTGGTGTGGACACTCCTAATGCTGGGCTAGGTAGTGCTCAGACACCACCCACAGGCCTGCCCCAGGATTGTCAGGCTCCCTCTATACCAGGTGGTGAAAATATCTCACTGGTGTCGGGGGTGCCCTTAGGGGTGGTTACTGCTCCATTACTAACTACTGCTATGGAGGAAATGAGATCGGAATCTGATATATTGTGCACAAATTTAGGAGTGCAGGTAGGATTGGATGAGGTTAGGAGGAAGGAACACATTCCTGGAGATGTTGTGAATACCACTTCACATGCTTCTGAGTCGGACAATTGGGAGAATGGTAATTCTAATGACCTGAGTCAGGATGCAGCTACAAATAGCCATGGCTGGGACACAGATGGGACTTATAATCATTAGTATATGGGAAGGGTACATGAGCACCAGTACGACTTTGGAGAGACTGTGCTTCCAGTTCTGAACACTCCAACCAATTTGGTGAAGGTAAGGGTGGATGATCTTATACCATGTTCTCCAAATCGGATTGCTGTATTGGAATGTGAAGATATTAGAGAGTCTCATGAGGTGGAAGAGGAGAAAATCCCTTGCCATCAATTCATCTAAAGTGATCTTTCTGTTCTACCACGTAGTGATTCTACCCCTAAACTGACTGTTGGGAAACTAGGTGGTGGTGAGGCTGACTTGGAGAAAACCAACACGGTTGACTTGGTGTAGTCGGCTAAGGAGGTACCAAGTCAAAAGAAAAACATGAGTTCTAAAAATAAGAAGGGGAAAAAAGATTACTCCTTGCTTCCCCCACCTATGGAGACCCACTCTCTGAAGAATTTACCGGTGTCATATCCCAATGCGGTGAAAGAGGATTCTCATGTTTTAATTAAGGGAAACATCAATGAAATGGGAAGTTTTATCGGGAAGGTATGTTCCAGAAAGGAACCTATCCTTTGTTCCGAGGAAGACATGGTAGAAGAATTTATGTATGTTGACATTCCACAGGAGGAGGCTGATATGATGGGAAGGGCTGTAAGAGTGTAGGTCAACAACAAGCATGAGAAGTGGATTGACAAACATGATTTGATCTTAATGAGAAGCTTCAACGACAGGAAAATTAGAAAAGAAGAATATATCTGCACGTGAGACAAAATGGCGAACTGATTAGAAGACGTTATTGGAGAAGATCCTGAGGCTATGTTATGGCTAATGTATTGGAATCTCTATTGGGAAGAAAACAACAATAGACTAAAGCTTTGTTTTGGTAACATTTCCTTTTCTTATGTGGCTTCTCCCCCGGTATGGTTTGGGAAGTGCAGTCTAGACATCCTTGTCGGGATAGAGCACTCTGCCATACCCTTTGAAGGACATTTGGGATATGTCTATTTTGGAGGGATGGCAACATCAGGAGGGACTATGCTTGCATGGGATCGCCGAGTGTCCCGCAAGGGGAGGGTGGATGTTTTTGTTGCATGTATGAGGTAGTTCCTGTCTCTTTCTAGTTTTGGTTCGGGGTTGTTTGGGTGTTTTTATGGATCCTTTGGTTTCATGCTTTCTTCCACAAAAGTTTTTTATTCAATAAAAAAAATTTCCATCAGATTATTCAGAAATGTTATGCATGAACTTGATGTTAGCATTCTTCAAAACTATGTATGGTAGTTGACCACTAAGACACGATGTTTCATTTTTATGCTTTTCCATGTTCTATAAATTTATATAATGCTTACTGTCATTATAATGATAATGATACCACAATTACGTTATGATGATAATGATTTTTCTCACCCATTTTATATTGATTCATGTTATTAACTTTCGTTTTTTTGGGATTTTAGCTCACCCTTTTTGTTGATTTATATCCTCAAGTGGCTACTTACACTAAGTATTATGTGAGCGAAACTATGAAACTATAGAAGAATGAATTAAATAATGTTCATGTTTCATTAGGTAAATGATAATTTTGGTCTTAATTTTCCATAGAAACTAAAGCTTTAGATCCTAGTTTTGTAACAATATTATATTGTTTATCATTATAATGAGGTAATAGTAATGTGGGGAAAATCAGGGTCACTATAGTTGGTATCAGATCACAGTTTACGTAATTAGGGAATTGGGGTTAGAAAAAATTACTATGAAACCTTATTATGAGACTAATTATATGTAATGACCCAATTAAATTAGTTTGATAAAAATTATAAACATAGGGATCTCGCTAGATGTGCCTTTAGAGTTAATTTTGCAAAAAAATAAATTATTTATTTATGACTTGTTGAATTATGTTTTGTTCAAACCATTTCTATTTTAGTAAACTTTTGGAACTAGGAGAAACCAGGCTAATAATCCATGTGTGGGACAATGTAGTGAATACCTGAATGATATCCCCATTGACTTGGGAGGCGGAATTAAAAATTTCATGGGGATGCTTACCCTGATGTCTTAGGTTATTAACAATAACCTAAATAATAGTACTAGAAATATATTTTATAACCTCTGTTTAAAACTGCGGGTATAAGTTGGGAAAATTTAGGTATAGGGTATACTACTGTTTACATGATGTGAGGGATACCGAGGCATCAGTATAGCCTTATACCAACAGTTTCTACAAAAACATGGGTATATTCAATGAAAATTTATTAATACCCATGGTTTTATTTAATGTGTGGGTATATATATATATATCCATGTTTTAAAAAACATGTCTATATATTTTTAGAGCACACATAATATACCCATCCTTCATTAAAACATGGGTATAGAGGGTTCTCCTAGAAGCGCATCAAATGCCTGCCTGCCGGCATCCTTCCATTATTCACCAGTAAAAACAATACAAACCATAATGCCAAACTAGTTATAAATCTATTTCAAACCACAATCTATCATTTTACCAAAAATTATCAAAGAACACCACATACAAATCTTCTTCATATAGGAATTATAAAACATCTACCTATTCTTTAGTTCTATGAAGGCTCTTTGACCATGGTAAGTATTCATGAATGTCTTCACTTTTTGGGTAATGTTATTCATGGGTGTTGAAATATTGGATTACTAAACACTATAACTATATTAATATCCTATAATCTTAAGGAAACAGGGAAACTCAAACACCATATTTAGTGGCATCCAATCTATCATGGCCTATATATTCATGAGGTCAACTGATACCCTTACCTTTGATTAGACATTCCATGCTAAATGAACATACCAAATCAAGAACAATAACTTCAATTATATTCCATACTATTGGTTCATATGAAGTACGTTTAGGATAATCATCAAATTATAAATAATTATCATCATTTATTCTTTAAAAATTATGGGTTTAATTAATAAAAGTATCCATAAACATGTCCAAATGAAACGCCTAGCATAGGAGTTGCATGAACATAGTAGTATAATTAGTTATTCCAAATAATATATATGTTTCAGTGGGTTTCCCCTTCTTGTCATAACTAAGGTACATTCCTACTATTCCATGTTATTGATAACCAATATAAATGAAGGAATATCACCATACTATTATTGAAATATACACAATCCTAGACTATAGATAAACATTCCATATAAAGGATTATGTATAGGGTTTCATCTCTACCATGGTGAGATCCCCTGAAAACAACAATATTCCATGATAAATCTTTGACTGAAACGAGATATGACTAAATGGATAATGACCCCTAGTAAGATTTTTTTGGTAAAGAGGTTAGGATTGGGGATCTACATGAATCTTTAAACCCTTTACAAAAAATATAACAAAAAATTTAATGGATCGTGATATTTTTAAGGTGTACGAGTGTATAAGTATATAAGAAACATATTATAAATTGAATTTGGAAAATATCTACATGATAAATTTGCTCCATCATTTGGATATAACATAATCCATGGTCTCTCGCATCCAAATCATGATATAGACTAGATAATGGCGGTGGTGGTGGTAGTACTAGAAACAGGTTAATTTTATATCTACCACAAGGTTTTTCAACATGACTATCTCCTCTTATATATCTTTATCTAGGAGGGAAAATTTATCCATCTTCTGGGAATCATAATTCTAGTACATTATTTTACTATTTAGTCTATCTACAATACTTGGAAATTATATTGATCCTCATGGTTAGGTCTGAAAATGATTCTTTTTCAGATCGAGAGACCCCACCAACAATTGCGAGTTAACTACTTATGGTGATTTTGCGTTGAGAAAACCTAGTAATCCCTTGATAATAGATTGTGTCTCATTGAAGACACTTTATATCCCCAGGTATTACACTAGAATTCCTTTATTGATGATAATTCATTAGGGAAGGATCTGAACATGAATATCCCTACTAAGTTCTCACTCATTTTTACGATGAATGAAATAAATTCTGAATCGTGTCTTGTGAGTACCTTTAGATATCCATGATCCTTTGTATATTACTATACATATAAATGATATCCAACTAAAAGTAAAATATATTATAAACACAAAATAACCATAAATGAAAATGATTAAACTCTTTTGTAAACATAATTTTAAATAATAACAATTGTAGATTGAAGTCATTGTGAGTTTGAGTTATCAAGGTACAATAATGAATAATTTTTAAATGTAAATGACTTAAACCTAGAACAAAAAAATGATCTATTAGTTTCTGAACCATATAGAAAATGTTATTTATCAACACCATCCAATTATTTTCTATTAGGGAATTTAGATTGCTAGAAAACCTAGTGCCCTCTACCACTAAAACTCATAAAGTACAATCAATCTATGAGTGGTATCATTCCACTCAGTTGGTATTTGTAACACTAGAAAACCAAAAAGGACTCTACCACTATACATCATAATGTATAATCAATCTATGAGTAGTCTCATTCAACTAGACATGGAGAATATAAACTCAATGGCTGGGTCGACTCTCTTCGAAACTGGGTGAAGATCTACAAAAAATTCATCGGTTGAGATACCTCTTAGTGAGGTCCATAAAATAATATATCATTATCCAACTATCCATCATCTGAATAATAAAGGACTAGAATAAGATCATCATAACTATAAATATGTATCTATGATGGAAATCTACATGGTGGTATGCAACATTTTGAAATGATGAACCTATGATTATTAAGTAATATCTAGTTGAAATGACCCCTGAAGAAAATTGATAAAAAAAACTATCAATATATATGATGCATGTATTTTCCAATTATATATCTCAAATGATAGAATATATTATTCTATCATGTAATAAATTATTTGAGTCATGGTGAAACAATTTATTATCCTACCTTACTTATGAAGAGTTTTCTAGCCTATTAATGATTCTCAAAACTCAATGTAAACTTTCACATATTTCTCCTATGGATTTTGGCCAAAATAGTTTATTAGAGATTCATACTCTGTCAGGTCACCCACCGGTATCGATGTAGCATGAACACTTAGTGAAAAATTCTTGTATAACATGTTATGTTTCTTCAAGAACACATCAAAATTAAATTCTAGAAAACCCACTTCATTAACTTTTAGATGCATAAAAAAATTAATTTACCAATTGATCAACTTCAGTGAAGTTATAGAAAACCTAAATAAGAGAAGAACTTGAAATACTTTCTCTTGTCAAATGGGTAAATTCCCGATGGAACCATGAACTAAGATCCCTAGCATATGTTATACCATTCAAAAACCATAGATTTTCAACATTGGCATTGAATTTCACAGACATGGATTTCTAGAAGATTATTTTTGTAGTAGATAACAAACATTAGAATGATAAAGCATATCAAATGAAATAAATAATAGGAACCTATTACCTTATATAAATTTACATTTTTAAATCTCTATCAAGTTATTCTTGATGCACATGAGTTTCTATATCATTAAAAAGTTCTCTTACTTAATTACTAAATAAATAAATATCAAAATATAAAATCAATATAACCACGGTAAATATCATCAATAATCACCAAAATAATGTAATCATTTGAACCAAGGTATATGTGTAATATAGAAGACTCTGCCCCCCCTATGAGAAACAATATCAAATATCACACACATAACCCATGGGTCACATGGGTTGGAAACTCACATGACCCATACACACACTGATCCATATCACATTTTCCTATCAATACTACAATTTTATACTAATATTATGATTATCTCAAATGTCAACACATCATAAATAGTAGATAATCTTAAATCTATGAACAAAAATATCTATAATAATGTGATGTGCTATTTTACAAAATTTTAGAAATTATTGTTGTTTCACATTTTTACTATTTGGGAACAACGCATCAATGTAAAACAGAAAAATAATAATAAAAATAAATTTAAAGATGTTTTTATTACTTTTTCACATTTTTATAGACATGTAAGAGTATTGTGGTTTCACATTTTCACAACCATCAATGGAAATAATGTAAAACAACACATCACAAATTGTGTGAAACAAAAACAATAATTTTTAGACATAATGATATGTTTCAATAATTCCATACCATATAATATGTAAAAGGAAACGTTATTAGGGATGAATATATGCCATAAAATCAACCACTTTTAAAAAATATATAATAAAAATGTGGACATATTTTTTTGTCATGCTTGCATGTATAAGGGATAAAAATACATGTTCCTTCTATTTTTAACCTTTTCATTTTAAATATAACATATCATATTAAAAAAGAATATATGTTTCATTCCATAAAACATGTTCAATGAATGAAACCAATATATGAGAAAACAACCAATGAATCATACGAGAAAATAACATGTGAAACAAATCTAATGTTTCCCAAAAAGATGTGTCTTTGTAGCTTCTATAACTAAATTTCATCTTGAAGTCATCATAAATATGCTAATGTAAAATATGTGAAATAACCCCTAAAAACATACTGTTAAAACTATATATAGTTTTTAAATCAAGTATGTAAAAGAGGAATAATAAAGAATAAATTTGTAATGGTTTTTATTGAAAATAGATATAATAAAATATAATGTAAGGAATAGTTTAGAACCATTTCAAGGAGGTATGAAAAAAAATTACAACCACAAGAAAAAGAAATAGTCTGTATGGAAACCGGACATTTAAAATCATCACATATTCTTCCATTATGTTGGGTTTTAACACAAAATGATATAACGATATACAAATATATTTCAAAGTGATAAAATAAATTTCAATACATGGAAATAAATATATAATTTAAATAAATAATAAAATATGATATGATATTCTTCTTTAATTGTACATCGTATAAAAACCTCGAACATGTGCTATAGATGAAGAGGTAAAAACCATTCATAGAAAAGAAGATGAAGGGGAATATTAAACATACATGAGGCCTCTCATTGATTCTGTTTTCTATCTAGTCGCAATAATGTTCTACATTCAAGGCATGGAAATTAAGAGTCAATGTGATAAAAAAATGTGAAACACATACGTACTAAAAACAAAATATCATCATTGACCCTATTAACTCTATATATACTCATCAATATACCTCGTGTTAGTTTTCTCCATCGATCTTTTGTAGCCACAAAATGAGTTCCCCTGCAGAATTTGTAAAGATCATGAATCCCTGAATAGAATGAAATATGGTTATGTTAGATAATATGTAAAATATAAACTAAAACTAACATATAATGTGGAATAAAACCAAAAAATGAGAACACACCACACCCTTCTATTTTTCTTTCTCAAGATCAAACCCCCATAACTTTGAAAATCTAAATGAATGGAACTATAAGGAATTAATAGATGGTATTTCAAGAAAGATGTAGGTTGAAATTGAGGTAATGTATGAATAATATTAAGAAAAGAACTTTTGTAATAATGGAATACTAGGTTGGATATATTATTGATAGTATCCCATTTAATGTAATTATTGTGGAGTTTGTCTTCCTGAAATCCAAATTCAAGTGCTTATACACGGTGAATTCATTGAATTTTGAATATGTAAAATTACAAAAATAATTCCCATTTAACACCCATAATGAAAACATAAACCAATATTCATTTCATTTCATGAATAAATTCACATCATACAAGAACACTGCCAGTCAGAAACATAACAACTCCAAAACAAAACAAACCACACTGCACCTGTACATCAAATAAAACATACATGTATATCCTAATCCATACTTATAGTTAGTCCAGATTATTAAATTACTTGTACAAGTCTCTATTCTCAGTCAAAAATAGAGGGGATTAATATCCACCAACACCATCATCCACATCCACATTCACATACGCATTATCATTATCATTAATAACATCTTCAACAATAACATAACAAACTGGACCATCAACATCACTATCTGCAGTCTCATCACCAACAACAGCATCAGCAATATCCTCACCTCCAACATATATTTCTCCATCACCGACATGACCACTAGAACCCTCATGGGAATAACCTGAGGTGTCACTTAAAGAGTGCATTGATACCTTATATGAATGAAAAGTAACATCATCCTCTGATGGGAGTGACTAGCACAAAACTAACATAGCTTTCATGAAATGTTCGGTCATTAGCTTACTTATTTTATGCTCTTATATTTCGATTTTATTTTTCTAAAATTATTCTTCATGTGAAATTTCCATCTCAAAGGTCTGATATTCGTTGGAGTAGTCTGATGAGGACCAATACATAAAGAAGATGATGTTTTTTCCAGGTCCACATTGGAATCTTCTATAGTGCTCCACACCTAACATCTGACTCGAATGATCATGTGGCCCTATGTTTTTAGCTTCCTTTTCATCAAAGTCTTACAAAGAAAGATTTGAAATTATAAACAACATATTAAATTATTAATTTTGTATAGATATTTGAAATATAAATAAAAAATCAAAATCGTATCTTTTGTCTGTGCATTTACTGCACTTCCATCGATTTTGTTTCTACTGGAGAAAAATAATTTGGAATGAAGTATTGGACCTTAGATTCCCAATACAACTTGATAGAAATGAGAAATGAACAAATATGTATTACAAACATATATGGTAAATGTATAAATTTAGACTAAAGTAATTTACATCACACACCTACAAAAATTAAGGTAAATGACCCTCATAAAAGATTAGTTGTTTTCTGAAGTTGGTTTCAAGGAATTTATTACTTTTGATGAAAAAGTAGACAATAATTTTCATGTTATTATATGATGTCATTTCTAGGAAACATGGAATAACCAAGGGGAATCCATGGTGAATTTATAAGGATATGTTATCAATGAAACAAATTCTTAAATTTAAACCCATCAATGATTCCAATAAAAAACAATTATGAATACATTTTGGGGTTGTTCTTTGTTGATATTGTTTCTTATGGGTACTAAGGTGTGTTCTTGTGGGTTTGGTCCAATTTTCCCTAAAAAGGTGACTAAGTATCAATATAAATAAAGCAATTGTTTTAATTCAGATGAATTCACCAGCTGCTTCTCATGCTCGAGCATTTTAGTGCACCTCAATGTCTGTAGATATGTCATTACATCTTTGTCCTTTTTGTTTTATCTAACGCTTACAAAAAAAATACAATACAATAAATAAGAATTAAATTTTATAAATAGAATATTAAAGATTAGTTGTACCTTAAACTTTTCAATCTTCCTATGTGAACACATTTTTTGATATTTACTTTATGGATAGTCAGGGTATGTGGGTACACCATCTAAATCAATACCCACTCCGATCCTCCAATAAATATTTAACCCGGGCTTGAAAGATAACCATAACTATCCATGATCACTCACACTAGAATCAGTGGCATTTTCACTATTAGGATAGTTATACTGACTCTTCATTGAACGTGTTAATTCATATAAATATTTTAATAATATAGATATAAATTTATAATTTTTTTCCCATATCTGTGTCCATTCCCTATCTTTGATGTAATCAAATATATCTTTCCATGAGACCTATTCCACTAGCAATATATCATGGAATTTGGAAAAGGGGGACATGGAAATTATACATTTCCTAGAATTTTTTCTACCCTTTGATTTTTATGATTTTAATCCATCATAATCTGAGTTTCACGATTCCAAGATTCCGACATATGAGTGTGCCCACATCACCTACTAGAATATCCAATTGAATAAGATAAGTGGGGGAAAAGAAGATTTAAGTGATGATATAATATGAAAAAAATGAATTGATATAATTTAGAGCAGTTAAAATAAAAAAAACCGGATGCATACTCCTAAATAGGTTCTGATGCATTAGTGGATTGTGCTAGATCTGTAGCCTCCGAAGGAAGTATCTATTCTGCTGCATGATCTAGCTGATCTTTTTTCACTATAGGGGAAACTAAATGAAATGACTCATTATATTTAGGATGGATGGTAGGAAAATGAGGAGGTGTAGACATGTCATAATTTGGTTTTCATGTCTAGGAATACATGAATGGATATGGAAATGGTATAGCTGGGAACATCAGGACAGTTAGCGTAGACATAGAATGGGGAGAAGAGGATAGATGAGATTTTGAAGATGGTATGGATGTGAAAATACCATGAGTCTCAAGAGGTAGAAATACAAGTGAAGTAGATGAGATGTCCCCTGATGGGTCAGTGTGGAAAATGGTAAGTGGGGTGCTCCATTTAGGTCTAAGAGGATCCCTAGTCAGGTCCATGTAGGTTGGAGGAAATAATGGAGCTATATATCCCAAAACAAATTTGATAAAGAATATGAACATGACAATATATGTAATGAAGAAGACAAATATTCCAATTATTATACTCAATGATGGAAACCCACACTCATGTCTATCATGATTAACATCAAATAATCTAATCTTCCAAGCTTCTGTAGTATTCATTATAATATAAAAAAGAATGAAATGTATATTTTTTAGAAATAGTTTTTATAAATAATGTATACAACTTACAATTCAAATAAGACAAAACATTTCATAATATCTTTCAGTAATGAAAATTTAAAAATAATTTATACATTTTCTAAAATCCGTTTGAAACTCAGTTTTCGGAATTTAAATAAATATACCTAAATGAAATGAAACAAAAAAATACTAATATAGACATATAATTCCAAAATAAAACTATATTCAAGTAGTTACATTAGAAAATTCATTATTATAAATTTTAATATTAAATAAATCAAAGAATACTACTAGTTATCAAAAAAATAAAAAGAGAAATAACATATGCTATAAGAGATGAACACTATCTATTTCCAGCACTGGATTCATAAGTCTAAGACTGGGAAATCATTTTTAACATTTAAATTGATATCTTTAGTTGAGTTTATATATTTTTTTAATTATTTTTTTTGCATCAATTAGAATATAATTATGTAAATATCATATTTCTCAGTAAATTACTTTAATAAAATACATACTGCTAGTAAATTAGGTCAAAAATGTCTTTTCTTTTAAATAAACTATTAAAATATAATGGATTTGGTAATAAATGTTTTTAACTCTTATACTCCCCTGGTATTATGTGTTACGTGTAATAGTAAACTTAAATAATAATTATTTTGGTCTGAAAAATATTTGATGTTCAATAAAACTCAATTTTTATCCAAACAACGACATCAAGAGGGAGTTAATTTAAGTAGAAATAAAACTCATTTTTTATCCAATTTGATAATAAATGTTTATTAGATGACACAATTCATAATCAAATAGAATATATCATAGAAAAAATTTAGAAAACCGACATGTACTACAAAAATTAAAACTATTCTAACAAAACAACTTAATAGTTAAATCTAATTCTCATTTGTAATGAAAGTGCCTTATTTTTTATCACCAATTTTCACACCTTTCAGAATCATAGATAAAATTCGTACATATTTCCTATAAATTGATATTCCACAAGGTATATCATAATAGGCCAAAAAAGGTTCCATGTCTATGATTGAGTAGTATGTGTCATAATATTTGAACTATAACATGATAATGCTACCATCCCATATCTATCTAGAATCTAACATAGAATACCTTTTTTAGATCCTTTAAAACATAAAAGTATTACTTTTTTGTAGTTTTAATCTAACTGAGTTAATTTTTAATGAAGAATTATTGGGTCATGAGTTCCTCCTAAAATCACATCCATAACTAAGATGTGAACGAAGTGTCCTGTTATGAAGTGACCATATATAGTACCTCATAAAATCAGAAAATGTAAATTAATTATAAGCATCAAAATCCATCTACTAAACTATATCCTTGTATTGGGACACAATATTATTACATTCATTAGTCTGAAAACTAGAAAAATCAATACGATGATTAGTAATCTGGCCTAAAAATAGATTTTTCAATATAATATGAATCAGTTACTCCCTACAATATTCTTGAGGAAAGAGAAAATTGTAATTTTTAATAGTCCAAGATGAACCGAGTAGCATTTTCTCAACTTTTCATGAATCCTGAAAAGATATAATTTCATTATAGCTCAATATATATGAAATGTCACTAAATTAGATATTGTTTAGGGTTTATAAATTCGTAACATCGCAAAATTATTACTATTTTATAATACATAAAATTATTATCACATAAATTATATGATCCATTCATAGAATATGTTTCGAATCTGATGTTGTTGGTTCAATAATATTAATTTTCATGAACTATTGTTTCTAAAATAAATTAAAAAGAGTTAATTATTCTTAGAGAATATTAATATAAAACAACACTCGAATGAAAATTTCATAAAACAGAAACTTCACATATATGTATTTCTTTGTGAAGTATTTTTTTTCAAAATTAATCCTTCATATAGTGTTGTTATGCCTTTGAAAAAATCAACAAGGAGAAATATGAAAATACATTTTGTTAATCACATCTCGGAAAATGTTTCGACACATTTCCCATGAGTTAATTCAATATTTATAGGGTATATTTCATCTAGATAACAATTTATAATTTAAAAAAATATGGGTACCTATTCAACTATATTTAAATCCAAAAATAACAACACATATATAAATAAACCAATTTCCCTTTACTTATATCATATACATATTAAAATTGTATGCATTAGATAATATTTTTATTAGAAAATTATAACACTACATTCACAGGACAACTTAATCCACAAAGCGTTAATGAAATGAATAATTCTATACATAAAATATTACTATCATTTTTATGATCCCCAAATGGTTTCACATAGAATGTGATATTGTTTATGAAACTAGAAACACATCATATATTGTTCACCTAAATCACAAAGAAATCATATTCTCATGGTATCGTCTATGTGAGCATCTAATGATTTATATGTACAATCACAACAATGATAATTATTTAAATCTTTGGAGAATACCAAAATCAGTCAAATATCAATGATAAATGAAAAATATGAAATGATAAAAATGGAATTAATAAAACCCAAAAAAACAATGAATGAATTAAATATATGAGAAGAAGATTAGGGACTCACTATCAAATCAGACCTGAATCAAAAAAATGTATAAGGGGATGCTCAACTAAAGTGGTTCTCGACCTAGGTGAGATTCATGGCCCAAGGGTATTCTTGAACTAGTAGAGGAGGATGCTCCACCTTGGGGGAATTCACATCCGGTGAGGGAAATCATGGCTTAGGGGGGATGAGTGAACTAGGATGAGTTGTTTTACTAGAAGAGGAGAAGCAAGGGGGATGTATGTCGACCAAAGGATGATGTGATGTGGGGATGTCTGTTGATCATAGTAGGAGAATGGGCATTGCGTGGGGGAGTCACAGGGGGAGGGAAAGGGAGCTGCTGGGGGGGGGGGGGGTTGTGGCCTGACCAATCAGGGGGGTGAGCATGGGTGGGGAGAAATTATTCACCAATCTATAAAAACAGTTTAGTAAAAACTATTTTTATAGATTATATATACCCATGGTTTATTGATAAACGTGGTTATCAACAAACCCTATTCATGCTATAATGATGATTTATTCAAATCCCTAGGTATAGAAAACCCCTAATTAGGAAATACCCATGGTTTATAAAACTATGGGTATAGCTCCGTGTGGTTTTCTACTCTTTCCAGTACTATAATGTGGAATGTCCTCCTTTTCCTAAGAGAGAGAAATTGGCAATCAACACTTTTATGTATAAATGGACACCAACATTTAGTCTATCTTCTGATCCTCTAGTCGCATAATAGTAGGTCAACTCAATAGGGAATATCTATTATATTCTTTATTGTTCAAAGACGAAGAAGGTGAATCTTTCCATTTAATGTTTAGATGGATAAGACGATCTATGTTGATTTTTAATTAAGAACACCATGCTTAAGGATATAATTGAAGATATGGGGTGGGAAAACATTAAAAAAATAGTTCATAATTATTATTTCCCCCAAACTCAATATATGGAGATGTGGATTGAATTTATAGATGTAAATAAAAAGGAAGTTGAATCTGTTACCACATGTGAAGCTAAATTAAAAAGAGTTTTAAGGTAAGCCACATGTTTGGTTATAAACAATTATTGAAAAATAGATAATTATTTTTTGGTTTAAAACCACACCATTTAATAGATTAATAAATTAGAGTCTTTGGGAGTTATGAAGAAGTTGTTATTTGTGCACTCAAATTAGTAATGTAGTTTGAAACGTGGTCCCATGGCTATGGTGATAAGAAATGAAATATGGAATTTCATGTTGGAGACTCTGATTAAAAAAGCGAAAATAAATCTAAACCAATAACATTTCAAAAATGTGGTAAGAATAATAATGATAATTTAATTAAAGGGATGGTAAAATCATTAGGTGTGGGAGAGAAGGCCACTATGCTCACCAATGTTAGAGATACATAAAGAGTCAAACCAAAATGGTGGAGGAAAGGAGAGAACCAACCAGGATTCAATGCTTCATCTATAGAGAGAAAGGGAACAATGAAAGCTAATGCACTAAGCTTACACTCCATGAGGGTAATCGAAATAAGTAGTCACCAAATCCAAAAGATAAAGGGAAACCTTATTCCATCACATCTACTGCGGTGGATCCCAACAATGATGTGGTGATATGTGTGCTATTTATTCATTCAAGAATAGAGAATGCACTATTTGATTCTAGTTTTATTAATTCTTTCATATATTTAATGTTGATTAGAACTATTCAAACATAGCCTAAAAATATGGAGGTAGATTCATCTATGAGAATAGAAAATAGAGAAATTATTGCATCCAATGTATATAACTCCTCCCCAGTTAAATTTTGTGGAATGAACCTCCAAGAATTCTATTACTTCATTTGACAGAGTTTGATTCTGTATTGGGAATGTATTGAATATCTTTATAAAAATACAACATTAGTTGCTGGGAATGATAGATCACTCATCACATCCTAAGGCATCCTCATATTTTATACAAGTGTAAAGAATAGGTTGAATATCCTTTAAACTTATCATCTCAATTGTTTATATTACTACCTTATGAGAATGAATATATATAGATAAAATTATTGAGAAAAGGGATACAATCATGCTCAAGGACATTCCCATTATATAGAACTAAACTAATGTGTTCCCTGAATAATTTAATAGTGTTACTTTCATACCGAGAGGTTGGTTTCTTGATTGAACTTATTTCTAGATATCTACCAGTATCAAATACTCCTTATAGAATTACCACCATTGAGTTGGAAGAAGTAAAGAAGAAGTTACAGTACAATCTGGAAAAGGTTTTTATACCCCAGAGTGCTTCACCATGCAGTGCGTCAGTCTTCTTCATCATGAAGATGGATGGATCAATGCACCTCGGCATTGATTCTTTTGAGATCACTAAAATCACAATAAATAAAAAGTATCCTCTTCCACATATAGATGAATTTTTCAATTAACTATGTGGTGCCATTTTTTCCTCTAAGGTGGGACTTTGGATAGGATAGCACTAATTATTGTTTAAGAAGTATGTCATTCCCTATTCTTTCATTCAAACGAGGTATGTATATTATGAGTTAATATTGATGCCTGTTAGACTCACTAATTCTAAAGAAATATTCAAGGACATAATGAATATAATATTTGAAGATTACCTCAACTATTTTTTATTCTTCATAGATGATATTATAATATACTCCAACATAAAGGGGGAACATGAGGAGAATTTTAATATTATGATAATGAATTTGTGAAGGTATAAACATCATGAAATGTATAGTACTAGTGAGTTTTGGAAGGTGGAAGTGTCATTCTTAGGGTATATTATCACCAGAAATGGAATATATGTGGACCCTTCAAATACAAAGGCAATCAAAGAGTAACCTACAAAAACATTTGCAATAAATATCCATAGATTACTTGGTATTTTTTAGTATTACTGAAATTTTTTGAAGAACTTCTCACAATTTTCAAACCCACTAACCATGTTGACAAAGAAGGGAAATAATTTTTTCTAGACCAGCGAATGTGAAGACAGCTACAAAGAGGTAAAAAATGAGTATCACTATATTAGTACTCACAATTCTTAAAATCGGTGAACTCTTTATGGTATATATTAAAGCATCAAATAAGTAATCGAGATGAGTAATAATGAAAAATAATAATGTGATAGCCTATGCGTCAAGGAAGTTGAAAAGTCATGAGAAACTATTTACCACACATGATTTCAAGTTGGAAGTTGTGATCTTCACATTGAAAATATGGTGTCATTATCTATATGGGGAGAAGTTTGAAATATATAATGAGTATAAGAGCCTCGAATATATATTCACAAAGGAGATTATTAATATGTTCTAGAGGATATTTTTTGAGCTCATCATGGATTATGACATCTCAATCCACTAACATCATGTAAAATCTAATAATATAGAAGATACTCTAGGTAAAAAGGATCCTATAACGTTATCAATGATAAGAATTGAGAAGGAAACATATCCTTAGATTTGAAAAGGATGGACATGGGAATCGGTAAAGAAGGAACAACATCAATCCATTCTCAAATGATTTTTTAACCATCCCAAAAAGGAGAGAATAAATATTGTTCAAAGAAGTGATGTTGAAATTTAGAATAATTTGGAATCCATGAGTAAGGAAAGATATTTAGATTTCAAAATTTATGAGGAAAGAGTTCTAATATTTGGGTCATGACTATGTGTACAATCCAACCTAGAGATAATGAAATATATTTTGATTGATTCTCATAGTTCAACCATCACTATTAACCGACGGAGCACAAATATGTATCAAGATATATAAGGTTAATATTTTTGGGACAATATAAAGAATAAAAAAGTTAAGGATGAGAGGAAAATGTCTAATGGGGTGATGAAACCATTACACATACCATCATGGAGATAAGAAAATATCACAATAGACCTTTTCACAATACTTCTAAAGACATCCATATGAAACAATGTTATATTGGTTTTTGTGGATTTACTTACAAATAAATATCACTATATTTCAATTTGAAAGGATTTATGATATGATTTACTTGCATATATATACATCATAGAAGTGGTAAAGCTATGTGGGGTACAACTATTGATTGTACCTTATCCTGATCTAAGATTTACCTCCAAGTCATTGAAAAGTATCCAACAAGATCCAAATATATATCTAAACATTAGTATGTATTATCATATTCAAACTAATGGAAAATTAGAGTAAACTATTTATAAATTAGAAGAATGTTGAGAGCATGTTCTATGGACTTTAAAGGAGGACGACACAAATATCTACCTCTGGCTATGTTCTCTTACAATAATAGCTTCCACTCCAGCATCCAAATTGATCCATATGAATCTATTTATGGGAAAATATGTATAATAAATGAATTCTAGTATGAATTAAGTGCAGAAAAGCCATTATAACCTAAAATGGTCGATAAAATGGTGGAAAAGGTTAGAACTATTTAGCAACACTTCTAGAAAGCCCAAATTTGATAGAATAAATATAGATTCAATCATCAAGGGCACCTAGAGTTTAAGGTTTGAAACATTATACTATTACACATATCCACATGAATAGGGTCACAAGATTTGGGAGGAAAATAAGTTGAGTCCCAGGTACATCCGACCCTTCATGATTCTTGATTATGTCAGAGCTACAATGTATTGACTCGAACATAAACCTATCTGGTCTGAAGAAAATTATGTGTTATTTGTATCCCTAATGAAGAAGTACATACCAAATCCTTCACATGTACTGAATATTGTGTTTATATAGTTAGAAAAAGATGTATCCTACGTGGATCAGCTAGTGAAGATCTTTGACCATAATGATAAATTTATATGCAATAAGACTGCTCACCTACTCAAAGAGATATGATGGAACCATAAGTATGAAGTAGAAACATGGGAACTAAAGGAAGTGATGAAGGATAAATATGCTCACCATTTATATAAAAAAAATTTTGAGGGAGAAATTTCAAAATCATGGAAGAATATAACGACCCAGAATTTTATCAATGGAATTGTTTCCCTTAATATAATTATGTTATATAGTATAGAACAGCTACATAACATAGAGATCCAAATAAAAAAACATTCTCAAAAATGAATAATGAAATAAGAAATATTCATATAAATTAAGGAACATATACGTATCGACTAGTAACATGACCCTTGGAATATTAACATGGCCATTGGGAATAGTAATATGGCCAATAAAATAGTAACCTCATATATGAAATTATTTAAACAAATTATAAATCTTATAAATAAAAATTTTATATAATTATATCATAGTATAAGTAAATAAATTTTTTTAAAATGATAAATTAAGTGTTGGTTTTTTATAGAAAAGAAATGTTTATCTATAATTTTATAATTTATATAATGATTTAATAGATAAATTATTTTCCTAAAATTTATTCATAAGTTAATATTTTGGTGTCTAATTGTAACAGCCCGAGATTTTATGAAAAATATTCATTTTTATTTTACTAATGTCTTGTGTTATACGCTACACCAAAAGGAGCTTGCACAACACGCATCCTTGACTTGCCTTGAATTACACGCAATCGCAACCTTCCTCGATAGCGTGTGTGGTACGTAATCCTGAGTTTCACGAAACAATGATATGCTATTAGAATATTAATAAAACTAGCCGTTATGAATAGTAATAACCACTTTTTAAATTTTAGAAATTTTAACTCTCAAAATGGACTTCATTTTTGGATTCGGAGTATCGAATTTAGCCTAAGGTGAAATTTTAGTGATTTTCGGATAACTTTCATATTTTGATGAATAGTGAAAATTACTAAATTTTAGTTAAAAACAACTTTTTCAATCGAAATAATTAACAGTGATAAATTATTAATTTGAGTGGTTTTAAAGTATATTTAGAATATATTTTAACAATTTAATACAATTTTGGTCCTTGTATGTAATTTCACATTTAAACTAGACATAAACAAGTGTCAATCTTTTGATAGATATTGTTTCTTAAAAACACGCTATTTGTTTTAACATCGGGATTTAATTATAATATTAATTAATGCAACTTTTATGTTATGAATTTGGTAAAATAGACTTCATTTTTGAATTCGGAATATGAAATATAGCTTAGGATGAAATTTTGGCATTGTTCTGAAAAACATCAATTTTTGATGAATAGTGAAACTACTAAGTGGTAGTTAAAAAAAACTGAATTTTTCATAAAACTTAATTTTGCCGCTTCTGTGAATGGAATTTCGAAAATCCGAGAGACACGGTTAATATCAAGGACTAAAATGTGGTTCAATGAGATGAAAATAATTTTTTGGTGAATAGTAACTTTTTACTTTTTTTACCACGGTTAATAGTAAATAAGGTAACTAAGGGTAAATATGATATTAATATTACCCTAACACATGTCCTAATTCTATTGGACAAGTGTAATTCGACCAAAAACAAACTTAGGAATAAAATATGACCATTTAGGCCCACTTGGATTAGATTAGGACATTTATTATTAATTTATTTAAAGAAGGGTTAAAATAGTTAAAATCAAAGTTTAATAAGTAAATCATTTTTAATATGGGGTTATACATAAGATAAATTCGACTATAAATATTCATTAGAAAGCTAAAAAGATTTCCTACATTATGGTATTTTATTTGTAATTTTTAGACATCAAATAATATAATTTATTTATGACACAAAAATGATGCAGTAATTATCTTATTAATGAAATATTGACATAATTGATGTTATAAACACAAAAATAAATGTAATTTGAGACTTTTTATGAATTCCACTAATTTTCTAGGTTACTATGATATATTAGTGTTGATTTAATCAACTTTGGTCGAACATATAATTCTGTTATGACTTTCACAAAAATCATATATCAAATAGTGTCAAAATTGACACAAAATAGTTTTTAAATCAAATATTATATTATTAATTGTTATTTTATTCCTAAAAATCTAAGGTTCGGCAAAATGACTTAGATAAGGATATATGTATTAATAATATACAATTTGGGGTTCGTTTGGCATGTTATAGTAAGTTTATTAACCATATAGTGAAAGAAAACAAAAAGACACGGTAAAAGTTAAATTATTTAACTTAGAGTAAAATCTAATTGATAAGGTTAAAATAATACCCTAAACTTGTCTAAATCCTATTGGTTGATAGGATTTAGACCCATCCCCACTTTATCTTCGAAATAAGACCCTTTGGAACCATTATAAACCGATTTTAACTTTAATATAAAATAATATTTTGAGATATTCCTAAGGTGCCCCTCTCCTCCCCTATAAAAGGACACCTCCTCCCCCTCCTCCTCACACCAATTTGAGCACTCAAGCTCGTCCAACCCCTGTCAATTTATCCTCTACACTTCCCTAGCAACATCCTAGAGGTTCTGGTCTTCCTCAAAGACCAATTTTAGTGCCCTAAGAGGAGGTCTCAAAGAGGCACTTCAAAGAAGAGGTAATTACCGTTACCAATTCTTTCATCTTTATTTCTTCTTCCACTTCTTCTTCTTAGGTTGTTTCATTATGAAGTAATAACATCAGTATCACTCATATACTGATATGTTATTATAAGTATGAAACAACCCTATTTCACCATCTATCCATCCTACGGAAAAAGAAATCACCGCGCGTGCGTACGTACGGAATACCGTCTCCACGCCGTGGTGTAATCTATTTTCCACCACCACCTTACATGGATGGGTATAATGGTGTAAAGAATAACTATACATAGTTATTACAACATCATATTGATTCTGATATTCAATTCAATATTTATAGAAATGATATCATCGCTCGTGCGTACGTACGGAATACCGTCTCCACGACGCGATGAGATTCATTCTCCATGTTAACCATTTAAGAATGATTATAATGTATATATAAGAAATAATAATGAAATATATGACATTATAAAGCTACTGGATTTATGTATATATATATACATATGTATGTCATCTACTTACTTCCATTTCAAGACAATAAGGAAAGGAAAACAGCGTTCATGCGTACGTACGGACTACCGTCTCCATGAACGGTGTTTTTCATTTTATTTATCTACCTATTATATATATATATATACTGAATATATATGATATATAAATCATATTTTATATTCTGGAAGTAAGTAAATCATGATATAAGTAATAATGATGTCAAGAACAACAAGTCAAAACACCTACGATAAATGAAACGATTTTACCCAAAACGCTTCTTTAACATGGAATTTACAAAAGAACGGGTAATATAATGTCATAAGTGAACCATATATGATATCATAACAATAAATATGATTCTGTAATAAGTCAATAACATGATTTAAATCATTATACATGAGGTTCGGACACTTACAAAGCAAGTCGGACCTAAGGTAAGGGAAATATCACAATCTCACTTTTATCCGAGATTGTTTTTACTTTGGTAATTACTGGGGTGTATTTTATCATCCACATCCATGTTTCATCAATATGTAATATTATTTCAATCCACCTACAATTGTTTAAATCCATTTTTACCCTTCAGTGAGTTTTTAGTAATATGTATGAAAGGAATCTTTTGTCGTTTTTCGTACGAGGTACTTTTTGACTTTTCCGACAAAAGTACGAAGAATGGTTTTTTTAACTTATACGGCACGAACAGATTTATACTGTTTTATAAAGCCTTATTTTCATGAAGCTTCCTCTAAAATATTTCATGACTATTTTCAATAAAATCTCTTTCTTTTAAAATTGCATGATGTTTTGTGAAAAGAAATTGATTTTGAAGAAGAAAGGATATTTTCCTCAAGAATTCAATTCAAGTGTTTTATCAAAATTATTTTCCATATAAGATAATAAAGGGTTCTGTTTCTATCCATATTTTTACATTGATTTGACTATGTTGTGATGGAATTATGTTTATGAATTCCTTTATCTTATATGAATGGTTTTATGATGTCATGTTGTTTAAGAATCCCATTTTTATTACATGGGTTATGCAATGATGTATGATTTATGATTTTGTGGCACACATAAGAAAGGATTCATTAAGAGATGGGTGGGACCTATATCTCCCTCCAATGCATTGGGTAAAGATTTCATATCTCATGAGATAGACATGGCTGGAATGGTAGGTTATACCGGTTCAGTGAAACAGGACTGAAACGAGGATTACTCGATTCAGAAAGGGACTTTGTCCACTAAGATAGTCTTGGCAATGAGTCATGACTAACCAGAAATGATTTTCCATGATTATGTGTGTATGCCACAAAGTTTCATGTTTTAAGTTATGATTATTGGGATTTCATTTCACTACTATGATTTATCCCATGTTATGAAATTATGCTCTCTTTTGCAAGTTAAGATTTCCAGAAGTTATGTTCTTATGAATATGATGTAATTGATTTTTCTTTTGTTTACCCTTACTGAGCATTTGAGCTCACCCTTTTATGTTTTCTTTTCCCCAGGATATAAAGAAAGGTTTTAGGTTAAAAAAAAGGAAGATCTTTATGGAAGATATTGAAGATCTTTCACCACGTTTAGAAGATTACGTTCCGAGTTTCCAAAGACACTAAACTATTACGATCCTTGTGTGTGTGTTTTTGTTATGTACGAAGTATTCCGCAAAAGTAATGTAATGTCCATGTACGTCAGGATACGGGTCTCTACAGTTGGTATCAGAGGAAAGGTTTAGTCAACCTTTGGAAACTAGGACGCGAAAACGTTAGTAAGATCCCTAGAGATATTTCTAAGGTATGTCTAGGGATGCCCCTATGGATAAGTATACGTATAGGATATAGTTCTAGAACTATGGTAACGATATTAGATTAAACCAAAGATGATAGATATTTAAGTTACTCCCCCTTTATTATGATTTTTACATCTAACACTATTCTGTTTGGGTTTTAGAAAATGGCTGGAAACAAGATGATTCAAAATAATGGAGGATATGATGGACAATGGAATGATATTCTTCATGAGCAACCAAATGAAATGGGATTTGGATGTCCAAACATCATTATTATGCCGAATCAGCAATCTCACAACATGATCAATAAAGTAAAATTTGGTAAGTTTCCTGACTCGACTAATAAGAGAAAGATGGAGTTCCATGATTATCATAGAGTAAAGAAAGTTCAATTTCCCCTATGTAAATCATGTGGGAAGAGGCATCAAGGAGAATGTTTCAAGGGAACTGGAAGATGCTTTGGGTGTGGAAAAGAAGGACACAAAGCAAGTAAGTGCAAAGGAAAAGGGTCGGTTAACACCATGGATGAGGATAATGGTATTGCTACGACATCAAAAATGGTTAAGTGTTTTAAATGTGGAATGTATGGGCATTATGCAAACAAATTCCCTAAGGGAAAGACTCATGAAGAGAATCAGTATGGTCATATGGGTAGTATTTATGTGGATGATGATGAAGAGACTACAAATGATATGTGAGATGAAAGAATTTTTGAAGCTCGGTCAATGGTTTGAGAATGTAGTGGAATGATTACATGTTTATCATGTGTAATTTTGGAATAAAGAGACATCTATGGATTGTTACACTGTTGTCTTTCCTTGTGTTTTGAAAGTGTATGATTAATGTTACCAGTATCCATGAAAGGTTATTCAGATATTTTTGGAATGTAGATGATATGCGCATAATGAAGGGATAAGGAGAAAATCAAATGTTTGATAGTATTCATGAGCTCATGATTGATATAAGGACTAAGTGATATCATGGTTTGAGTATATAGAATTTTAAGGATTTTTGGTATGTGGAAAGGGTTAACTTTTAACTGCATTCAAGTTTTCACTAAGGTTCAATGGGTATTCAAGAGAATACATGATTAAGGTCTTTGAATGTTTGGAATGTGACCAACAAGACATATATATGGGGATTAACGACAGTATTAAATCTCTGGTTATCGTTTTCACTATATTATGAGAGTGGACTGCAGTATTATGGATAAGCCTAAAGATTAGAATGGATTATGTTGGACATAAGTTAGTATTGTTTAAGGATAGAAGATTTTCGATATTATTGATGGGATGTTATAGTAATGTAGTTTTAGAAAAAGGAAAACCTGCAGGACGGGCGACAGCCCATCGCTTCGGACAAGGCTATGGGAATCGAACCCACAACCGAAGTGCGACTGGCCTTTATTTCATACCACTGGCCTACAAGAAGTCCCTGTTTAGTAGAAACTAGTTTTATTATATTAAGCAGTATGATATATGAAGTATAAGTCCATTTTAGGAACCATATGTGATTAATCTCACTATAGAATGACTTATGTATATTTAATAACTTTTTCTAACCTTTTGTTTGAGACAGATGGAATGACCCATCATTCTATCACATGATCTGCTAACACTTCACGAATAACAAATTCAACTTCATTTATTTAAGAGATGAAGTAGAAATTGTTCAAGGCATGAACAACAGTGAGATTGTACCAAAATAAAGTAAGTATTTATTCTAATTCAAATTCTTCAACTTTAGGGAAATGATCTTTAAAACCAAAAATGATGTCTTAGTGCTCTTATACCTGATGAATCAGATGGTACCTTATATCATCACAAATCTATGGATTTGTGATTACTGGCTTTTCCATAGCCATGTTCTCTACCACTCTCCATCAGAACATGATGGTTAGATTTCTCTTCCATATCCATATTTTCACCTATGTGGAAACCCAGTGATTAGTTTATTTGGGTAATCGTTACATTTCATTCTTTAGTTTTTAAAGCCAAGTTTTGGTATTCCCTTTTACGATGTGGGTTTCTATTAAAGAAACTTTCGAATAGTAAGCCATTTATAACCCCGACGAATTTCGAGGGCGAAATTCATTTTAAGGGGGGTAGAATGTAACAGCCCGAGATTTTATGAAAAATATTCTTTTTTATTTTACTAATGTCTTGTGTTATACGCTACACCAAAAGGAGCTTGCACAACACGCATCCTTGACTTGCCTTGCATTACACGCAATCGCAACCTTCCTCGATAGCGTGTGTGGTACGTAATCCTGAGTTTCACGAAACAATGATATGCTATTAGAATATTATTAAAACTAGCCGTTATGAATACTAATAACCACTTTTTAAATTTTAGAAATTTTAACTCTCAAAATGGACTTCATTTTTGGATTCGGAGTATCGAATTTAGCCTAAGGTGAAATTTTAGTGATTTTCGGATAACTTTCATATTTTGATGAATAGTGAAAATTACTAAATTTTAGTTAAAAACAACTTTTTCAATCGAAATAATTAACAGTGATGAATTATTAATTTGAGTGGTTTTAAAGTATATTTAGAATATATTTTAACAATTTAATACAATGTTGGTCCTTGGATGTAATTTCACATTTAAACTACACATAAACAAGTGTCAATCTTTTGATAGATATTGTTTCTTAAAAACACGCTATTTGTTTTAACAGCGGGATTTAATTATAAAATTAATTAATGCAACTTTTATGTTATGAATTTGGTAAAATAGACTTCATTTTTGAATTCGGAATATGAAATATAGCTTAGGATGAAATTTTGGCATTGTTCTGAAAAACATCAATTTTTGATGAATAGTGAAACTACTAAGTGGTAGTTAAAAAAAACTGAATTTTCCATAAAACTTAATTTTGCCGCTTCTGTGAATGGAATTTCGAAAATCCGAGAGACACGGTTAATATCAAGGACTAAAATGTGGTTCAATGAGATGAAAATAATTTTTTGGTGAATAGTAACTTTTTACTTTTTTTACCACGGTTAATAGTAAATAAGGTAACTAAGGGTAAATATGATATTAATATTACCCTAACACATGTCCTAATTCTATTGGACAAGTGTAATTCGACCAAAAACAAACTTAGGAATAAAATATGACCATTTAGGCCCACTTGGATTAGATTAGGACATTTATTATTAATTTATTTAAAGAAGGGTTAAAATAGTTAAAATCAAAGTTTAATAAGTAAATCATTTTTAATATGGGGTTATACATAAGATAAATTCGACTATAAATATTCATTAGAAAGCTAAAAGGATTTCCTACATGATGGTATTTTATTTGTAATTTTTAGACATCAAATAATATAATTTATTTATGACACAAAAATGATGCAGTAATTATCTTATTAATGAAATATTGACATAATTGATGTTATAAACACAAAAATAAATGTAATTTGAGACTTTTTATGAATTACACTAATTTTTTAGGTTACTATGATATATTAGTGTTGATTTAATCAACTTTTTTCGAACATATAATTCTGTTATGACTTTCACAAAAATCATATATCAAATAGTGTCAAAATTGACACAAAATAGTTTTTAAATCAAATATTATATTATTAATTGTTATTTTATTCTTAAAAATCTAAGGTTCGGCCAAATGACTTAGATAAGGATATATGTATTAATAATATAAAATTTGGGGTTCGTTTGGCATGTTATAGTAAGTTTATTAACCATATAGTGAAAGAAAACAAAAAGACACGGTAAAAGTTAAATTATTTAACTTAGAGTAAAATCTAATTGATAAGGTTAAAATAATACCCTAAACTTGTCTAAATCCTATTGGTTGATAGGAGTTCGACCCATCCCCACTTTATCTTCGAAATAAGACCCTTTGGAACCATTATAAACCGATTTTAACTTTAATATAAAATAATATTTTGAGATATTCCTAAGGTGCCCCTCTCCTCCCCTATAAAAGGACACCTCCTCCCCCTCCTCCTCACACCAATTTGAGCACTAAAGCTCGTCCAACCCCTGCCAATTTATCCTCTACACTTCCCTAGAAACATCCTAGAGGTTCTGGTCTTCCTCAAAGACCAATTTTAGTGCCCTAAGAGGAGGTCTCAAAGAGGCACTTCAAAGAAGAGGTAATTACCGTTACCAATTCTTTCATCTTTATTTCTTCTTCCACTTCTTCTTCTTAGGTTGTTTCATTATGAAGTAATAACATCAGTATCACTCATATACTGATATTTTATTATAAGTATGAAACAACCCTATTTCACCATCTATCCATCCTACGGAAAAAGAAATCACCGCGCGTGCGTACGTACGGAATACCGTCTCCACGCCGTGGTGTAATCTATTTTCCACCACCACCTTACATGGATGGGTATAATGGTGTAAAGAATAACTATACATAGTTATTACAAAATCATATTGATTCTGATATTCAATTCAATATTTATAGAAATGATATCATCGCTCGTGCGTACGTACGGAATACCGTCTCCACGACGCGATGAGATTCATTCTCCATGTTAACCATTTAAGAATGATTATAATGTATATATAAGAAATAATAATGAAATATATGACATTATAAAGCTACTGGATTTATGTATATATATATACATATGTATTTCATCTACTTACTTCCATTTCAAGACAATAAGGAAAGGAAAACAGCGTTCATGCGTACGTACGGACTACCGTCTCCATGAACGGTGTTTTTCATTTTATTTATCTACCTATTATATATATATATACTGAATATATATGATATATAAATCATATTTTATATTCTGGAAGTAAGTAAATCATGATATAAGTAATAATGATGTCAAGAACAACAAGTCAAAACACCTACGATAAATGAAACGATTTTACCCAAAACGCTTCTTTAACATGGAATTTACAAAAGAACGGGTAATATAATGTCATAAGTGAACCATATATGATATCATAACAATGAATATGATTCTGTAATAAGTCAATAACATGATTTAAATCATTATACAGGAGGTTCGGACACTTACAAAGCAAGTCGGACCTAAGGTAAGGGAAATATCACAATCTCACTTTTATCCGAGATTGTTTTTACTTTGGTAATTACTGGGGTGTATTTTATCATCCACATCCATGTTTCATCAATATGTAATATTATTTCCATCCACCTACAATTGTTTAAATCCATTTTTACCCTTCGGTGAGTTTTTAGTAATATGTATGAAAGGAATCTTTTGTCGTTTTTCGTACGAGGTACTTTTTGACTTTTCCGACAAAAGTACGAAGAATGTTTTTTTTTAACTTATACGGCACGAACGGATTTATACTGTTTTATAAAGCCCTATTTTCATGAAGCTTCCTCTAAAAGATTTCATGACTATTTTCAATAAAATCTCTTTCTTTTAAAATTGCATGATGTTTTGTGAAAAGAAATTGATTTTGAAGAAGAAATGATATTTTCCTCAAGAATTCAATTCAAGTGTTTTATCAAAATTATTTTCCATATAAGATAATAAAGGGTTCTGTTTCTATCCATATTTTTACATTGATTTGACTATGTTGTGATGGAATTATGTTTATGAATTCCTTTATCTTATATGAATGGTTTTATGATGTCATGTTGTTTAAGAATCCCATTTTTATTACATGGGTTATGCAATGATGTATGATTTATGATTTTGTGGCACACATAAGAAAGGATTCATTAAGAGATGGGTGGGACCTATATCTCCCTCCAATGCATTGGGTAAAGATTTCATATCTCATGAGATAGACATGGCTGGAATGGTAGGTTATACCGGTTCAGTGAAACAGGACTGAAACGAGGATTACTCGATTCAGAAAGGGACTTTGTCCACTAAGATAGTCTTGGCAATGAGTCATGACTAACAAGAAATGATTTTCCATGACTATGTGTGTATGCCACAAAGTTTCATGTTTTAAGTTATGATTATTGGGATTTCATTTCACTACTATGATTTATCCCATGTTATGAAATTATGCTCTCTTTTGCAGGTTAAGATTTCCAGAAGTTATGTTCTTATGAATATGATGTAATTGATTTTTGTTTTGTTTACCCTTACTGAGCATTTGAGCTCACCCTTTTATGTTTTCTTTTCCCCAGGATATAAAGAAAGGTTTTAGGTAAAAAAAAGGAAGATCTTTATGGGAGATATTGAAGATCTTTCACCACGTTTAGAAGATTACATTCCGAGTTTCCAAAGACACTAAACTATTACGATCCTTGTGTGTGTGTTTTTGTTATGTACTAAGTATTCCGCAAAAGTAATGTAATGTCCATGTATGTCAGGATACGGGTCTCTACACTAATGATTATAAGAAATTTTTTTGCGAACTTATATAATATTTCAAATTGGCATAAAATCATTTATAATTTTAACATTGGTATTTTTTAAAAAAATGATGATTTTTTTTTAAAATTAAAATTTCACATATTTAAAAAATTATTTTCAAAAAATGGTGTTCATTTTCTAATTCTAAATGTAACAAATTTTCTTTTCATGAATTTTTGTGGGGTTTTTTTAAATAGTTGATTTTTGGTGAATAATGAAATACAGTTATTTATGGTATTTAATAAATACATGAATTATTGAGTAATATATGATGAAAAGAAGATTTAAGTCCAAAATCAGTTTAGTGAAAAGGCCCGAACTACTGATATCCTTTACCCAAAATAATAAAATAATGAAAAAACAACCATCTTCTCCCCTATGAATACAACCCCTGACCACCTATTCTCCTCACACCTTCCATGCATTGAATCATGTACAAATTTTTCCTAATAATATTACCAATAATCTTACTGACTTCAAGGAACCTTTGGTCTCAAAAAAAAACCAAATCCATTTTCCCAAATAAGGTTCTCAAAGATAAAAAGTCCAAGAGGTAAAATCATATTCTGTTTTCTTTTAATTTATCATCAAGTTATTTTATTATCTTATTCTCTACTCACATCCATTTACCCAAGTGTCATGATAATGTATCTTATATATAATGGAATTTTATTATGTTAATTTAATAATTTGCAATCAAACCTCTTCTCTTATCCTTTTTTTTCTAAAAATGAAGACATCATACGCGAGGTGTTGAATTATCTCCTCTAAGGATGGAAAGACTTCATATTCCTTCACCATTTTCAAGGATGGTCATAATACAATTATAATGGTTGAAATATATTTTCAATTTATTTTATATCTTTTTTCATGTTCTGTAACTAACATATAATCATAATATTAAATAATAAAACAAAACAAGTTCATTGTGATCGAAAACCACCAAAAATAATCTAAACGATTATCATTAACATTATATCAAATTAATCATCCTCATATATAGAACAATAATTACATAAAATACCAATTAAACTTATATAATTTTACTATTAGCATATAATTACAATTCTGTAGAATTATTCTCATATTACATTAACTTCTATAATTGTATAACAGTGAACCGACTGTGACAATGAAGAAATGAACACCCTCAGAATGACGAAATTGAACTATATAACTCATAACAATGGTGATAAATAAACTTAATAAAATTATAATAAATAAAATAAATGAATAATAGTTTCTATATTTATTAATTAATGAAACTAATTTGATTATATAAGAAATTAACATCACGAAAGCATTCAGACATATGGCAAGGGGATTATAGAACCCTATTTCCTTTCACTAGGTTATTCCACTTTCATTCCAAATACTAGTTTCGATGTTTTTTTTAATATTACTAACTCGTAATTTCATTGATATTTCCTTTAATTTTTGAGGACATACATTTTCCCAATCTGATTTTTGGAAAAACACAATGATTTTCTTAAAGAAATCTTTTTTTTTAAACCAAACTTTTAGTTCTCTTGAGATTGTTTCTTCTTGACTCAAGATTTATTATTATTATACCTATGTTAATCAATTAATATTTTTTTTGGGAATCAAATATTTTTATTAAATAATGTATGAAATGAAACCCATTTCTTTTCCATTGGTTATTATATATCTATGATTGATTTACATTCTATGTGGAAATCATGATTATCTAAATGTTATGATGTGACGAGTGCAACTAGAATTATATAGCACTCCAATGCATTGGGTAATGTGACATATATCAAGAGATAATTTGAAATAACATGAACGTGATTCTATGTTTTTTCATAATGATGATGTATTATTATTCTTATATGTTTTTCATAAACATGATGCTAGCTTTGTTCACAACTATGTGTGGTATTTGACCACTAAGACGTGATGTTTAATTTTAATTCATTTCCACAACCCATTATTTTATCTAATTATTCCACTCATTATTAATATTATTACCCCATACTTATGTTATGAAGATTATGATTTCTCTCAACCATGTTATATTTATTCATGTTCTTATCTATCCTATTTTTGGGTTTTTTCTCACCCCTTTAATTGATGTACATCATATGATTACTAATTATTATATGGAGTTCTTGAAGGCCACTAAGAATCTTGAGAAAGATGAATTAAATATTTTTAATGTTTTATTATGTAAATTTTATGTTTGATTTAAATTTTCCCAATATTCTAATCCTTTAAATACTAGATTTGTAACACTATTATATAGATTATGTTTAAAAACAATTATTAGCAATGAATGAAAAAGTTGGGTCACTATAATTTATTATCTCTCACATGACCTCTATTTTTATGTTAACAAATTTACTCAATAAAAAATTATTTCTTCTTCTCTTCCTTAGGTTGTGACTCCCGGATTCTATAATTAGGATTTGAGGGTTATGACTCCCTGTTTTTGACGTCAAGACTATTTGGGTTGTGACTCCCACTTTCTAATGTAGGTTGTAAGGGTTTTGAATCCCTATACAAAAGTCATTGTCATGTTTTTCCATCAAATATAAAAGGATTTTGTAATTTGTTATGATTCCCACCAATAAAAATTATATTAGTGCATACGTATCTCTCATTTTGTAGAGAGGTACAAAAGTATAGTAGGACCACATTCGACCGAACTATAAGAAACATCATTGTGTTATTTACTTTTTCTGCTACTAGTTAACATTAATAATTAACATTCAAAATTTATTTAATTTATAAATTTATTTTATTAATTTTTTTAATCTGGTCTATTCACCCCTCTAGAAAATCATCAATTACCCTATCTGACTTAACAATTGTTATCAAAGGAAATACATCTTAATAATTGTTTCACTCTTTTATCCACTATAGAGTCTGCTTTTATTTTATATGTGCAAAATTATTCCAAGACCTCATATAGAAAGGAAAATATCTTTTAAGAGGGAAGGATTGAACCAAAATGATGCTTGGATTCTTCTAAAAAACACCACACTTTGATGGAAATGATTATTGGTACTGGTGATCCTGAATGGAGGCAAACCCCAAATAGTTGAGTAATGAGAACTTATCTATCATGTCAATATAGTGCTCTCGACTAGAAGGTGACCCAAATACACTTACTGGGAATGATGAGTCTAGATTTGTTTTATATTAAAAATTTGTTGATATTTTATATTGTGCTATTACTTGTAGTGTATTTAGTCATGTGACTTTTTGTAATACAACTCATGAAATTTTGAAGATTCAACAAGTCACTCACCTTTGTTATGAAAAATTAATCTGAACCATTCTCTAAATGCATCGTGTGGAGTACCACTACATCAAGATGGGTAAAGATGAAACTATAAATAAAATGTTTCACCGATTTACAAGAATTATGAATGGAATTAATTCACTTGGGAAAGAATTGAAAAAACGGTACGTGGTGAATGAGTCCTATGAGATTTTCCAAAAAAAAATCATGCTAAGAAGGTTTACCTTGATGAATGAAATAACTTCAAATAGTACACACTATATTATTTTATTAAATCTCTACTATAGTATGAATTATAACTGAAAAACATAACTAGAAATCAAAATACAAAAAAAATGTGTGGCTTTTAAATATATTAATGTTATTACCATTGACTAATATGATTCTGATCTATAGGAAAATTAAAAGAAATTAATAGATCGAAACACTACATGAAATAATCTACTTATTGGTGGTTTTTTAGCATTATTTTTTATGATCACCAAAAAATGGATTATATATATATATATATATATATATATATATTTGTAAAAAATTTATTTTTAGGTTCATTTTATTAAAAAACCTCTAGAAAATAGTGGTGGTTTTAAAAAATTCACCACTAAATAAAAGAAAAAATATATATTTTACTATGATTTATGATTTATTATTTAATATCATATATAGTTTGTTATTTATATTTTTAATTTATTATATCATTTTAATTAATAAATATTTATATTTATAATTTATTAATAATTTGTAACTTAAATCAAATCTTTAATAAGGTAAAAATAAAACATTGGAATATAATGACCATAACTTTTGGTATAGGAGTCCATTTTATCTCCACCACATGAATAAAAATTGGTAGAGGATGGCTATTTTTTCAATTAATAGGTTAGAAAAAGAGCTCAGGAGTTTTCCTAACACAAACAAATTAATATTCATTAACAAAGACCCCTTCTTGGGTTTTTTTGTTCACTATTATTCATTTTTAATCATTAAAATGGGTCGAATGATGCTTCCATTGGGATATGATCTGTGGATCATTGAACTTATTGGTGGCTTGGTGTCGGGGCTTTCGGCAAGTTGTTTATTCAACTATAAGGTGATTCTAATATAGACTCAAGAGGAAGTTAATAGCTACACAACTAAACACTATAGAGACCAAAGTTTTTTAACTGATGGTTTTTCACTACTAAACTAATTTTATTCTGAGTTGAAGATTTCATTACTCACATGTGGTTTGATGGATGGCCTTTAGGAAGCTTCAAAGATGTATGATGGTATTTACAAGAATTGGGGGTTTACTCTTTATTACGCTGTGATCATAGGGGGTTTGTGTGGCTATAGTCCATAGTACATAGAGCCAGTAACATGATTCATTAGATGTCAGTGGTTCATTGAAATTGATGATGAGTGGATGCTTTCTAGGTTGATTTAGCACACCAACTTCCTGATAAAAATAATATAGTATAGATCAGGCCGGTGATGCAAGCTAAATTATGATTAACATGAGGTTTCAAGACAAACTAGTGCTGACCCATATGATCCTTGACATTTTTCATACTGCACCCTCATGGAGAGAGAGAGAGGAAGGAGATGGAATATGATCACAGAGTTGTTACAAGACAAAAGATGATTCCCATGGAACTACTACAACATTGATAACAAATTTATAAGGTACTCTTATTTTTTTATAAATAGTGGTTGATTAATGACTACAAATTGATTCCACAAATAGTGGGACTATAATGGGATTAGAATATGCTTTTTATTTATTTTTTACATTTTTAATATAGCATGTTATTAGGGTTAGTGTACATTTTCAACTTCATTTTTTATTCTCTTTCATTATAGGGGTGTTTGCTTCCTTATATCATTAATCTCATACCTCCATTCAGCGTGGAGGGATAATAGAGGTTCACCCAAGTTGGGATTCATTATGTTCTCAATTTATTCATTCTTTTCATCCATTATTTTCACTCTATATATAAATAGGTGTAATGATCCGAAACCAATCAACCGAATGGAATTGGCCCAGTCACAACCCATCCTTGTATACCCGTGACCTGGGTACCCGAGCTACCTCGTAATAAGGCATGAAGAGAATTATTGATCTCCATGAGATAGCAGCTAATTTCTGGGCATCGATGATATTCTTTTAGAACTGTTTTTTCATATAAATCTAGTAATAATTAATAAGTTCCTAACTACAAACCCAACATTATCCATATTGACTGTATTTTATTTGGGTCAAATAGCCACCCACATGATTTTGTTAAAGAAGGATAGTGTGGCTTGTGGTGTGGGTGACTAAACCCACCCACAAAGATGAACATAGGAGAGGCAATAGGGAAGGTGATTTTGTTTAAAAGGTAGATCCCTACGATGGTTTCATAATCACCTCGCTAACCTCACCATTCATTTATCCCAATTTATATTTGAGTAGTACTTTGTGAGGATTGAAATTCATTTTTCAGGAGATATAAATTAGTCTATTATTCTCTTTGTAATAGTGATAGGAGTGAGTACCCACATTTTACCATAGTGAGGCCCTTCTATTTGATATTTTTTTTGCTGCTTTCATTTGGAGAGTTTTTTGAAGTTATATCTAGTGTTTAATTTGTCACAACCCACTCCCTCCAAGGATACCCCTCCTGGTTTAGCAATTAAGAAAGGGAGATAATGACCCTTGATCCTCTCTTCTTGTGGGCCTTGAGTTAGTGAATAGCACTAATTGATTACAAATATCACAAAATGAGAGGCATTAGCCTTTATAATGATAAATGAGTGGGAGATAACATAGATCATCAAAAAAATATAAGACATATGTAAAGGAGAAACCCAAACCATCCCACGTATATTAAAAATTGAATAGCTGCCAATATAGTAATGTCTCCAAAGTTAATACCCAATAGTAAAGTTAAGAAGCATTACAAAAACTGTCCAGGATCTAAAATAGTATGTTGCAACGTAGTCTAAGAAATCCACTAAGAAACCAAAAAATAGTTTTATATACATAGGGTGAGCATGTAGGTATACTTAGTAGGAAAACAAAAGTCTCTCATGCACAAGTGAAAGTATCATAGTAATTAACCTTTTGATAATACAAAAAAACACCTATACAATTATACTAACCAAACCCAAGCTCACCAAGACACACTCACCAAGTAATAGAAGTCATGTAATATAATATAAAGTTAATCACAATGATGACAGGGTACCCTGCACCACTTTCTCACTAGTATGCCACTCTCTCCCAACATCGTATGTCATGGAGTTCCCATCCTTTCCTTATACCACATCACGTCCTTCCTGCACACACCTATGCCTCATTACACCCCCCACCCCCACACACACCGGGTCCTGAAAAAATGATCCTAATCTAAAAAACTAGGTATCAGAACACATCATATATGATCTCAAAGACACAAGGGAATGTACATCACATCTCATCCTGAAGAAATATGGGAAATCATGTCTCATCAGAAATCATCCCAAAGACACCTGGAATACCCCACCAAAGCTGCCATGTAATGATATAACAAAACTCATACCATCCCAGCCTCTGAAATACATACTTCACCTAGAAGAGAGAGAAGAAAAGACTGGGTACCCAATAATCCGTACTCTTTACCATATGTTGGAAGACACATCCTTTCCCATCATGATGAGGGTGTTCGGCACATAGTTATTAACTAGGGTGAGGTGAGAATAGAAATCACTGGGAAATACTAGTACATATAAATAATACAGAACACTCAAGACCAACCTATTTGTTCTCAGACATACAATAAACTCACAACACCGTAACCTTTACTGATACCTCTAAATGCACAAAAATAATTAATAAGCCACAAATTTAATTGCATATTTCCATCCAATTCCATTTAACCATTTATATCTTGTTATCCTAAATAACAAAAACCATTCCAAACATTATTAAATAATTATATATTTATTCTATCACAAGTTAGGAATATATATTGAATCACACAAATAATGCCACATTGTTACATTCTTTTAGGAGTAGAAGATCCCTGGTAAATTAAAGTGAATTCTTATAAATGAAACATTATACCATTTCCTCTAGATATTGATTGAATCTTTCTCTATGATAACAATGAAATGTATCTCAAAAATTACCCACACAAACACTATTATACTCCTTCAAAGTCATTCACCCAGTTCATCATATAAACATAACCAATCCCCTGTGAACTACTGTACCCAAAAACATATCACCACATGTAGAAAGGAAAAAAATAGTTTCATATTTAATAAGAAATATCTTATTTAATTCCACTTTTTAATCTAGGGTGTTATCATAGAAATTATATGATCCTATACAATCTATTTCATGGCCAGATATACATGGTTAACCAATTTTTATATATATTAAATACATATAAACCAAACAAAATTCATTCCACAAACCATCCAATGTGAAAACAAGTAACCCCAATGACCATAAATTTTACATTGTAGTTGTCCTATCCAAATAACAATATTAATAATATCAATCACATACCAAGAACATTCATCACTTTCCCCATCCCATGTATATTGATTTTTAACCCTATTTGATTATCCGTATTAATCCTAAATGAAATATATTCATAATGGAAAATATATATATACCCATCCCACATGATATACAATTAAGAAAGAAGAATTAAATCCTACATGTATAAAGAACAATTGATACTTTTAGTTCGCACCAAAAATAGGGGCGTACATACAACATGTAACCCTCCTGAGAAATGCGAACCAATTATCTGTTGGAACCAAGGTTGTTCTTTTCTAAAAATAGAGTTTAGTATGTGTTTGTTGAAAACATTATTTTGGTTGATAATGGTTTGTATTTTTTATTTTCATCCCTTTCAGGGAAGATCGGGGATATTACATTAAAAGGGGTCAAAAGTTGATCCGAATGAATTATTGAAGGTGGCATTGTTCTCTACTGTTTGCTAAATATTTTGGGCTGAAAATCAGAAAATGGAGAAATGTTTTTTCAGAAAAGAAAGGTGTGAAAAAGATTTGAGGTGTGCGTGAAATACTGGGTTTTTTGTGCAAGATGAAAGGTGTTTTTTAGAACATGTGTGAAAGACTTGTTTCAGGATCACAATGTCGAAAAATGGAAAATCCATGGAGTGCATGGAAGATGATGATGCATGAAAGGGTTTTCATACCCAATGCGATGTCAAAAGTAGTTTTTCATGCTCTGTGTGAAACTTATGTGCACCGAAAAAGATGTGTCAGGATCTTGATTATTGGTTCATCAAGGGCCTATAAATATGCGGATACCCAAAATGAAGACTAAATAATTTTCAATCAAAAAACTAGTTAATCAGCCGCCTAAATGATTTGTGCAAGAAATATTTTAAGTGAGTCAATATTTCATGCAAGGTGTTACTTTATCCTGAAAAGACAAAGTGAACCCTTCAGTAAAGTTGTGAATATGATAATGGTTATGCAGAAATTAGGTGTTCCATGAAAGTTTTGTTTCATGACAATTTCCAAATCTTTCATGCAAGTTAAGGTATTGCATGCATGTGCTGTTTTATGCTTCAGACAAACTTCTGAATATATGGTTCAATGGTTCAGTGCATTCAAGTGCATCAATTCAAGGCTTCTATGAAAGTAGTGTCTCATTCTAAACAGAGAAAAATACGTCAATAAAAATCTATTCAAAATAAATTAATGTCTATAAACTATGTAGGACTTAACCCAAGGAAGTGAGCTAGGAGGAGTCAATAGGAGTTACCCAAGGGATGAAATGAGATATCCATGAACATTTGTAATGTTAGTGTTCCTAGGACAGAGTGACTATACCTGAAAAATCTAATCCTTAAATAGTAATGTTTAGGGGAATCTGGTACGACCGGAAACCTATCGGCATATGCTCCTAAGATGTATCCCTTTGTGGTGAACTATGTAAAAGTATTGTTTATTCTCTTTTCATGTGATTTTTTAACTTCAATTCCCATCAGTATTATAGGTTTAATGAGTTATTACCTATGTGGGAACAATATACTTATTTTAAAATAAAAATTTTGACACCCTGATTCACCCCTCCCCTCTCAGTGTGTCCTGGGGTCTTAGAAATGGTATCAGAGGGTAAAGGTTACTACTGTTAGTTTTTTTCTTTGTCGTCATGGAGAATGTCATCAATGCTATGGGAATCCCTCTCTTTGATGGAAATAATTTTTAGTCCTAACAGAACTAAATGAGATCTCATTTAATATCCCTTGGAATGTATTTCCTCTTTGCTACTATGCAAGGAATACATGTTACTGATCCAAGATGACTTGATATGACTTATACATAAACGAATGTTCTTGATACAGATGCTATAGCCCAAAATGGTATCACTGTATCTCTTTCAGATCAGATCTATATATTGGTGATGAGTTTCACCTCAGTAAAGTCTACGGGGGATAAATGTGGAAATGCTTATGAAGGAGACAACTAAGTGTTGGAGGCAAAACATAAATTCCTACAGAACAATATTGATGATCTAAAGATGCACCCTAATGAGAATGAAGATTCATTGTTCAATAGAATTACTGAATTAGTGGGTGAAATTCGAGGTCATGGAGAGGAAATCAATGACACATATATTATAAAGAAAATAATAAGAAGGCTTCCTCCTATATAAAATTCAATGGTGTTATCTCTTGAAGAAATAGATCTATCTAAACTATCTCTGGATGATCTGCTAAGTAGTCTAGTGGAATATGAGATGAGTGTCAAACCTGAAGATTCTACGACTCGTATTAGCAAGGAAATGGCATTCAAAGCCATGGAAAAACTAAACATTTTCGGATATAGTGGTGGTAAAGATGATGTGGAAGAAGAAAATATTTCTCTCATTACCAAGAAGCTAATTAAGGGAAAATGTAAATTTAAAGGTATGTTACCTATGGCATGTTTTTGTTTGGAAGAGTTAGTCACAATACCTCACAGTGCCAAAGAAAGTACGATGATGAAGAGATTGAAGTAGAAGACATTAAGATTACTTATAAATGGTTTTTCAAAAAAAGGAGACTAGAGATCTAGAAATAATGTACAGAATAAGTGTTATTTTCTATTAAGAGGAAGATGATAATAATGAATTCTATGAAGAAGAAGAACTAGAATTTAAAACTGGAAACCATGCTTCCATGATGGATACAATTGAAAATTTAGAACCCTTGATCGATAAATGTTGAGATAATCAGATGACTCCTAGTGGTGATTCCACGTTTCAAATTAAGGACACCTTTTCCAAGATTGAGAAAAAGTGTAAGAGATGCATTAAGTTAAAAGCAGTGGTGGAAAAATCATCTGAATATGATCGTGAGCTTGAAGCTGATATTAATCAACTAGAATAACTAGTTAGAGTTATTTCTTTAATCCTTAAAATCACAGATGACATTGTGGATCTGAAGCATAGAATTTAAGAACAAGAAAAGGTCATAAATGACCTTACATCTAGACTGGAAGAAATGTACAAGAATGTTGAGGGTTGTGAGGAAGACGTTGTCACTCTTAAGAGTAAACATGAGTGTCAATCTACAAAAAAAGAGGGTAAGAAGAAAATTAATTTTTTAATATTCTCATAATAATAATTACTAGTAAGATGAAAGTGTGGTTCAGATGGGGATGGAAAAATATTGAGTGATCAAAGACCCTATTTGATAAGAAAGAGTGGAATCCATTTTATAGTAGAGACATCAACTGCTGGATGTGACTCGAGTCAAAAGAAAGACAAGATGAAATTTGGTTATGTTAAAAAGTTTCTTGAAGTGCTGAAAAAGAAACCCTAAATCCAAACTAAATGAAGATATGAATATTATCTTCAATCTTTTAGAATTGATATGCAGTACAAAAATTTTCCCATAGAATACTACATGAGGTGAAATATAAGTAATATAACATTTCCCCTCATGAAGTGTCAATTATATTTCTATCTGGGTCATACCCAGTCATATTGCGAAGAGTCAAGGAGCTACTTGAATGGAGAAGAACTGGGAACTCAAAAATAGAGACTAATTTAAAATCCTACATATTATAGACGAAATAGTTTCTATGGATGTTGTTTTGTTATAACTTTTTCCATAATCTATGTATTTTAAGAAGAGGTACGACATGATAAATTCATACAACTCTTATAGATGGGTCAATAGTCACGCTCCCAGTGTTATTGTTCTCACAAACATGTTTTCTCCTATAGAAGAAGAGGATGAGTATGAAGAATATGATTATGTGGAAGAAATAATTTGAAGCCCATCGATGTCTTACACTCGATCCAATATCTCATTTAATGAAAAGAATATAGTTGAGAAATCCAATCTTCCAGAAATAGCCCTGAAAGATGAAAAAAGCAGTAGCAGCTAGATTCTTTATAGAGGATGATCATCCAATATGACATGAAATGATGACCTTTTGAAGAACATTAAAATTTAGGTTGATGGAACAATGAGGTTTGCTAATGATGGTTCTTTGAAGATTAATGGAAGTTGAAGTACAGCTCTAGACAACAGAGAGCTAAAGAATATTAAGGTTATGTATGTGGACAGTCTACATCACAATCTCTTCAGTGTGAGTAAACTCTGTGACGGAGGGCTCATAGTAAATTTCAATCAAAAAGTACATACTATTAATAGAGAAATAGGAAATTCTCTTATGAAAGGCTGAAAAATAGATGAAAACTTATATCAGTTGACAGTAAAGAGAAATCTTGATATTTATCTGTTGAAGAAGAAGAAAACCTGTGGCATCGAAGGCTGGAGAACATTAACCAATAAGACATGGAAACGATATCTAAGTTGAAGATAGTTATAGATATCCCCATTCTGAAACGTGAATGGGAAAAGACTTTTGATTCTTGCATATAGGGGAAGCTAGTCTATAATTCATATCGATCAAAGAAGAAACGAGCATCACACCTTCTTGATCTCATCCACACATACGTATGTGGCATGATAAATGTTGCTAGAACTCATGGAGAGAGGTAATTTTTCCTTTTTATTATTATTATAGTAGATTGGATGGTGTAATTGTTATTCACATGAAGCAGAAAGTACTTGAATGCATGATTACTTATCAAAAAATAGTTTAGATTGATAATGGATGGACAATAAAAGTTTTATGATCCGAGGATGGAGGAGAATACACGTCCATTGAGTTTGAGAATTACCTGAGAAAACATTGAATGCGGCATGAGGTAGCAGCTCTAAGAAATCTGCAATAAAATGGTGTTTTTAGCACCAAAATCAATAGGTCAATAAAATTACTAAAACTATGCTGATTGAGATCCGTATATCTCATCATTACTTGAAAGAATCTATTAAAGTAGTAGTGAACATTCATAATTGAATGGGGCTTTATATGGGTGAAACAAAGACACCATATGAATTATGGAATGGAAGGAAGCCTTCTTTGAAATACTTTTGTTTTTTCAGATGTAAATGCTTTATCTGAAATAAAGAGGTAAATTAAGAAAATTTTGGTGACATGTAGATAAAGGAATATTTCCTATATATCCAATGAATAGAAAATCATACAAGTGTTTCAATAAGTTCTTGGGGGTGCTGTGGAATGAATTAATGTTAATATCATTGAATACAACACCCCAATTACTTCTAATAATTCCTATGATGATGAGATAAAAGATGATGAAGAATGTGAATATGGAGTAAATGAAAATACAAAAATATAGGAAGGTGTTCAAAACTACCAGGAGTCACATCATGATGTAGACTCAGAAGAATAATGTGAAGTCAAAACCATAGATGGAGAGGTTTCAGTTGAACATTAGATGAGGAATCGAAGAGAAGAAATTGATCAATCCAACATCATTGGGTATTGGACTGAACCCACAAAAATGAGGATAATTAGAAGTAATGAAAATTCTTCATTCTTATCTAGGGTGGAATCATCCTCATTTGAAAAAGCTGCAAAGGATAAATCATGGGTGAAATCCATGAATGAAGAGTTAGACCAGATTTTCAAGAATCAGACATGGGATCTAGTCAAGAGACCCGAAGGTCATAATGTGATTGGTATATAGTGGATTTTCAAGAACATGTTTGATGTGCATGGAAGTGTTATCAGAAACAAGGAAAAACTGGTATGTAAAGGATATTCACAGATTGAAGGTGTCGATGTTGAAGAAACCATAGCACAAGTGGCTAGACTGGAGTCAATCAGGCTTTTTCTTGCTATGGAAATTAAAAGAGGATATTAATTATACCAAATAGATGTTATGACAACATTCTTGAATGGTGTTCTCGATGAATAAGTCTACATCAAAAAACATGTGGGTTTTCTTCTTGGTACTGATGAACCAATGGTTTGTAAACTAAAGAAGGCCCTCTTAGGTTTGAAGAAGGCACCATAAGCATGTTATTCCCAGATGGATTCTTATCTCAAGAAGTTAGAATTAAAACGAGAATGAGTAGATCACAATCTCTTTGTGAGTAATTCTACGAAATATCTGTTCATGGTTCTAATTTACGCTAATGAAAATATATTTGGTGGAAACGAGCAGAAATTAGTGGTTTAATTTTTCAATCACATGAAATAAGAAATTGAAAAGTCAATGATTGGGGAGATAAAATATTTTTTGGGGCTAAAGGTGACTCAAAAGAATGATTACACTTTCATCTCTCAAGAAAAGTATACAAGAAATTAGATAAATAAATTTAATATTCATGAATCCAAACCTATGTCATATCTGATTGTAGTTGAAACCAAAATCTGAAAGCATGAGGATGAGACCCCTATGGATCACACCATGTATAAGAGGATAATTGGGATCCTATTGTACCTGGTAGAAAGGGATAGTGAATTATCGGTGTTTTATGATGTCGAATGGGCTTGAGATGTAGTAGAAAAAATTCCACCAGTGGTGGAGAATTCTATAATGGGACGAAATGTGTTGGATGAATGAGCAAGAAACTAGAATGTACTTTTCTTAGTACTGCTGAAGCTATGTATATCGTTGCTACAAAGGCATGCACTCAACTACTATGGATGAGGCAACAACTGATAGATATTGGTGATGATGTTAAATTTCCAATGGCGATTCACTATGATATAAAAAGTGAAATTGATCTTATGAAGAATCATGTTCACCATTATCGTACGAATCATATTGAGATCTAATATAACTTCATTAAGGAAAATGTGGAAGAAGGCGTGATAAAAAGGGAGCATTTTGGAACTGACGATAAAGTGTCTGACATACTAGCCAAGACGTTGTCCACACATGTGTTCGAGAATCATCAGTTGAACCTTGGTGTTAAACCTCCTCCTAGTGCATATGGATTTCATGATATTCACCTATCCGTTTTTGTTTTAACTGTTTAAATATTTTTTGTGGAAGTATTGCAGGTTTATGTGGGAGATTCGATCTAGGGGGAGTATGTTCTGATCTATACAATAGATGATTATATGTCTTTGGGTCTGTTTAAAATGGTGGAGAAATGAATAGAATGTGGTGTCTCTGGATGAGAGGAGACAAATACAATAATATCTAAAGATGGATAGAATAATGAAGGGAGAAAATTTTCCAGGAGCTTTCATTTAATCACATGAGAACACAATTCATGTCTTCTCTCTTGTTTTCTATACTGACCATTGCTCACATATAATTATAGTGTTGGATGAGTTTATTATTACGTATCAGGTTTTAATAGTGGCTGGTGGTCTTTTATCTCTATCTGGATATTTCTAACAAAACCATAGGGGTGATTGTTAGAACCAAGGTTGGTCTTTGCTGAAAAGGGAGTTCAGTTTGTGTTTGCTCTCAATCTTTTTTTTGGTTGATCAGAGTTTATGTTTGTTATTTTCATCCCTTTCATAAAAGATCCAGGAGATTACATGGAAGGGATTCATACAGTTTGATCCGATAGCATTATTGATGTTGGTCCCATTCTCCAGTTTTTTCCAAATTTTTGGGGATGAAAATCAAAAAATGGAGAAATGTGTCTTTGGAAAAAGAAGGCGTGCAAATAATTTGAGGTTTACATGAAAAATTTGAGGTGTGCGCGAAAGATTTTAGGTGTGAGCGAAAGATAGTTTTTGTGTGCATGATTGAAGGTGATTTAGGAACATTCACAAAAGACATGTTTCAGGATCAGATCATAGAAAAATGGAAAAGTCGCGGAGTGCGTGGAAGATGATGCTATGAAAAATGGGTTTCGCACCCAATGAGATGTCAAAAGGGGTTTTGTGATGTCCACAAGAATCATATTCCCACCGATAAAGATGCATCGATATCATGCGTACATGGTCATGAAAGACCTATAAATATTTGGCTACCCCTGAGGTAGAATTAATAAATTTCCAACGAAAAACTGGTTAATCAGACGCATGAAAGATTTGTGTGTAAAAATGATAAGAGAGTCAATCTTGGAACAAGGTGTTCCTTTGGTATGGAAAGAACAAGTCCACCCTTCGGTGCTGTTGCGTGAAAGATAAGTGGTTCACGTAAAGTAGGTGTTGCACGAATGTCATCTTTCGCGACAATTCCCAAATCATGCGCACAAGTTGAGGTATTGCACACAAGTTTTTTTTATACTTATGAAAAGCTTCTGAATATATGGTTAAGTGGTTTAGGGCTTTCAAGTGAATCAATTCGGGATTTTGATGCAAGCAGTGTCTCATGATCAACAGAGACAAAGCTGTCCATGCAAATCTATTGAAAATACCTTCATGTCTATTAACTGAGTGAGACATCACCCAAGGCAGTGAGCCAGAGGTAGTCAACGAGAGTTTCTATAAGTATTCAATGAGCTATCCATGAACATTTTTAAAGGAATGGTTCCTGGGATAGAGTTACTGTACATGATCCTTCTAATCAACAACTAGTGATGTTTAGTTGAATTTGGTATAACTGGAAACCTGTCAGTGTATGCTCCTTGGACGTAGCCCTTTGTGTTTAACCAAGTAAAAGTGTTTTTTTACTCCTTTCTTGTGGTTGTTTTCCTTATATTACCATCATTATTATAGGTTTAATGAGTTCCAAACTCCATGGGAAAAAGATCCTTGTTTTAAAAGAAAAAGATGACACCCGGGTTCACCCCTCCCCTCTCAGGGTATCTCGGGGTCCTATATTATAATAGTATGGATACAAGACTCCTTTGGGAAGATGTATTTGGAGAATTATGTATCTATAAAAAGTTGAATAAATAATGAAGGGAATTCCCCCAGCTAAGATGGATTAGATCTATAACACATGGAATTTAAAATAGTTTTGAATTTCCATAAATGTTGTATCTAGCCAAGACCATGTGTTTTGACCATTTAAAAGCCTCGGGACACTAATGAAATTAAATATATAATTATTGGAATTATAATTGAACTAAAATCCTATTAAATTTTTCAATAAACCCACTCTACATCAAAGGAAGATGTCAAAAGGAAAAATCTAGATGAACTGGGAACACTACTCATGAGGCAGTGCTAGAGAGACACCACCGGATGAGGAACCACCAGATGAGTCAGTGACAAATGAGGCACCCCTAGATGAGGCACAACTGGATGAGGTACCATAGGATGACGCACCACCAGAAAAGGCACCACAGGATGAGGAACCGCTGGACGAGGAACCACTTGACGAGGAGCCACCAGACAAGGAACCCCCGGATGAGGCACTACTGGATGAGAAACCACCCATGGGCCACCAAAAGCGGAGAAACTCTAGAACAAGCACCAATGGACAAGAGAACACCAGGGATACACCACTAATGAGTGACTACAAAATAAGGTAATTCCAGGCGAGGCACCTCCGGGAGAGGCACCGTTAGGTGAGGCACCGCCGGGAGAAGCACCAACTAGAGAGGAACCACCGGGGGAGGAAATGCAGGTCAAGGCACCTCTGCGAAATGTACTACTGGATGAGGCACCGCTAGATGAGGCGCCTCTAGGTGAGCCACCACCGAATGAGGAACCACCAGACAAGGCACTGCCAGACAAGGAAACACCCATGATCCACCACTAGACGAGGTACCACCCAATTTCCACTACTAGATGTAAGAACTCCAGTGATCCATTGCCCGCGAGCGATCTCATGTTAGCCACTGCTAGGGATAGACACCACCAGCATGCCAATGCTAGGGTGAGACACTACCTGGGTTATAAAATGTCACCGAGACACTTCCAACAAGAGGCACGATTGGGATGAGGCACTGTTGGGATGATGCACCTTTGAAAAACATCGGAAACTAGGTATTAAGAAACTATTTAAAATTATCCATTGTTGGATCATCTCACATATTCCAAAAACACCCTAGTCCCCTAGAAACCTAAAAAAACATATTTCCTACAAATTAATGGGTTTGAATGTTCTGAGTCATTACACACATTTTCTGCATTTTCCACTTTACTTTTATCACACAATTCTCACTACAATAATGGGTATATTATTTTTCATCCCTATAAGTGGTTTCAGATTAAGTTTCTAGCCCAATGTTGTTCATTTTTTCCTATTAATAATTATCTTAAAATTGAGTATGCTCCTTGATTTCAACTATGGTTGATATCTAACATCATAAAAAATTTATTGGGATTATTAAATACACTTTTGTGAAACAAAGGAGGTTTTGGACTAATGAGGTATTTAGATGGTTGTAAAATTGATGACTAAAATTGTAAATGGGAAAAATTTTACATTATGGTAAATGAACATGCAAGTAGTACCACATAAGGTTAATTTCTTACCAATAATTAGAGAAATAATGGAATGTGTGATAGTAGAGAAATTGAATGACATGTACAAAAATTCTAATACCATTATCCATGTAATGAATTGAAAAAAAATGGTGAAACAAATATATATATATATATATATATATTAGTTAATAATATTTTGAAACAAAAAACAAATATTCAATAAGTTGAAAATCAGACATTAACATCAAATGAGCATAACTTTTGATTTGGGATTCCATTTTATCTCTAGAACCAGTCAAACTGGAGATTAATAAATGAAATAAAACCACATTATATTCCCAAATTTTAATAGTTAAAAGAATAATTTTTTTTATAGTTTCAAGAAAAGTTTGAAATCAAACTTAATCCACAAAAAACATAACTTTTTATCCGGTTTCCATTTGGTTTTACCACATATCAAATAGAAAAATGTGATGATATCTACATCATAGTATCCCATGGGAACCCCACTCACAATTTTTGAGATCAAAAGGCCCATAACACCTCTAAAACTGAGTTTTTCATTGGGGTAACTCAATTTTTTAATAGTTGATGAAATTTCAGTCTCATTTAAGGGGGTTTTATTGTATTTTTTAGTGGAGGATGAATTTATTACCAGGGAATAAATTTATATTCATTTTATTGTTTTTATATTTTATCATTCTACACAATTTTATTTTATTTTTAATTAAATATAAATATATTTTCTTATATTAACTTATTATAAATCACTTTTATAAATACATATTTACCTAGAAATGTATTTTTAAACATATAAACCATATGAAAATAAATATTATTTATTAATTTAATAAGAATTAAATAATTTCTGTCTTTATTTACCTTATAAAAACACATTAATTTATATATATATATACACCTATATATGTAATTTTTAAATATAAACATGCTTGTGTTAATGAAAAAAAATATATTTATGTGAATATTTTAATATTTATAAATACATTCATATATGGGTAAATATTTATGTGTGTATTTGAGAAATAAAAATATGTTTTTGTGTGTCATTAATATTGAGTGTATAAATTATATATTAATGTGTATATATATATTATTATAATTAAATATATTTTATAAATGAACTAACAATAAAACTATTTGAATATATATATGTACACATATGTAAATAATGTTAATATATATATGTGTGTATTGATAAAAGATATATATTTATATTTATATTATATTATATGGAAATTTTTTTAACACATAATATATTTATATAAATTTAAGTATATATATATAATTCACATTTGATGAGATTTCATCTTCATTTAAGAGTGTCTTTATATGTTTTTATGTCATTTGTGATTTTATTTCGTTGATTCACAGTCTTTTTGATTTGATGGTGTTGCAATTATTGTTTTTCACCAATTTTGGTAACTTATTATCAATTATATATATATATATATGTTTATATGAATTTATCAGTATTTTTTCAAATTAAAAAAACTCTATAAATATTTATAAATATTTATGTTTATATATTTTCAAATCATATATGTGTAAATCTATATAGCGATATTCATTTTCACTTGTGTTTATATATATATATATTCATATTAGATAGATCTAATATTTTTTATCATTTTTTATTCTATTTACAATGATTTAATCGCATACACTGTCAATTTGAGCTGATTTGGAATATTTTAATATTTTTGGTGTGTGTTTGGCTAAAATGCATTGTTTCTTCAATCCGGATTTTTAACAGATTTTCTCATCAAGGGTATTTTGTTCATTCAATTAAAAAAATAATTCTAAATTGAATGATCATTATTTTTAGAATCCTTGATTCAGTTCCTTCATCATTCTATTTTGAACCAGGATCTTATTCGAGCATCTAGAGGCCTTAAAAATCAGTGAAATTGAAAATGTTTTCTGGTGGACACTATAGACCCCACCAATGTAACAGGAGCACATCTCAACCTAAACACCTCCAATTTAAGTGATTCCACTTGGAGATGAAATAGAACTTATAGTTTTGTTCACAAATTAAATATTATGTAGTTTGAAATCCATTAAGGTGGAGTTTGAATGAACTCAATTGAAGGAAGCTTCTTGGAAATTTCGACCAGAAATAGAATCCTCCAATAAAAAATCCATAACTCATACATGATGTGGCCATTTATATATAAATTTAGAGGAATTATAGAAAATATAATTATACACAACGTTCATGATGAGTAAAACAGGTGAAGAGGCTATTTTCATGGTCATTAATGTGTTATATTTTAAATCTAGAGAGTTTGTGTGGACAGAATAAAAGCTTAGAGTTAAAAGTCCCTAACAACCTCACCAAGCATCGAAATACTATATAATTTTGAGTGTGTATAACCAAGGAAATTGGGAAGAACATTTATTAAGGGATAAATTTATTATTTTTTCATTAATTGAGGATTCAATGCATCAACTTGTGGAGGAAAAAATATACCTGTAAAAGGAGATGAGTTCCCACCTCTCAAGTCATTCCATTCTATCCAAACATCCTCCAATCAACCGAAGGGGGAAGCATTGGACGATGTCCTTATTAATATTTACTTATAATTTTTATTTAATTTTAGTTCCTCCCCTCTCCCCAATCACCTCGAATTCCCCATATTTGGAGGGGAAGTATCATTGAGTGATAAATAAGGGGGAGGCTGGAATGATGTTATTGATTGAATTATTGTGCTTCAATTTCATAAGATCCCTTCTTCTTTCATAATCTGGTTTCATTTATAAATTCAGTTTTAAATTCCAAATGTGGTTGGGTTGGGTTTTAATTCTATAAATTTATATTTATTTGGTCTATGATCACATATCCCTCCAACAAATTCTAATCAATATACAATGGAACATATTAGGGTCAGGTGGTGAGTGCTCAATGGTAGTCAGCACATGTGTATTCTTGCATGTGGAATATTTTTTTAATGGAACAATTCCTGGTTAGTGATTTCTATAAATAATCATGAAAACAATTTAAAATCCTACACACATTGATATATGGATAGACCAACCTCAGGTTTTGGATAAGGAACATTCTCATCACACCATTTGGCCAAGGGGGAGAGAGGACTCAATAGAAAAATCTCTCTATAACTAGAAAAAGGGAAAGGGGGGGATATATAAACCATGACCGTAGAGAACTGGGTCCATCCAAACAAACTCTGGTCACTATTTTATCATTTGTTCATAACCTATCAAATGAATATTTTTATTTCTCACACACCATTAAAAATTAATTAAAACCAATTGTTTTCATAAAACCATTAAAATGTGACAAGATTGTGTTGTGTGAACTCCTCTTCAGTAGATTACCTTCGATAAACAAAAATACTATACTCAGATAATTAAAATATTATTTTTACATGCCAAATTACTATTATACTTCAAACTTCATTTCGTTTCCAGGGAGGTAGTTCCTCAAAACAATTGAAAAATATTTTTTCCCTATTGAATGATCCATTGTACAAACAATAATTTAAGAGAATTTGATCCCAAAATTGAAAACACAAAAAGAAAAATGAGAAATAAAAATTTGAAAATAGAGTTTTTAGAAATCAGTTTCACGAAATCAAGTGAATATGAACAGTTTGAACTTGTAATAATGGCTTGGAATCCCAACCATACTTTGTGCGATATTTGCGCACCACAATTCTCTATCAAAGGAAAAGAAAAATCAATCCCTTCCTTAGAAAATAATTTTTAATTGTTCATTAAAATGATTCAAATTATTCATAAATTCTATATTCTTGTAGGTGAATACCCTAATACATATATCCATGAATTTAAAAAACAATTCTCCAACTGTTGACCAAGAGGTGTTTCATAAGAACAGGTAAAGTGGAGGGCATTCCCCTACTCACTCGAGGGAGTAGCAAAGGAATGGTTGTAGAGACTACAACCAGGAGAATTACTAGACTAGAAGGATATTGAAATATGATTTATGCAACGTTTCTTTCCCACATCTATGAGTATAAATATTCAAAAATAGATCTATGTTTTTCGCCAATTGAATGGTGAAACCCTTTATGAGTACTATGAGAAATTTAAGAAGCTCTGCACTAGCTTCCCACATCATTCTTTAGAAGAATGCCATTTCATTATTTTCTTCTATCAAGGATTTCATGAAAATGATTGAAACTTTCTAGATGTACCATCTAGAGGATCCTCGATTGATAAGTCACCAGAAAATGATAGAGGGATGATTTAATAGATTGCACAAAACTCACAACAGTTTGGCACTAGAGGTACGTCCACCTGGGGCATCCATGAGGTAAATAATTACAATTCTTACTCACCCTTAGTTGAAGAAACACTAAAGGAAATGAATAGTGTTATGAGAAAACTTATTGTGAACCATGTGAAGGGACAACAAGGCCCAAGTCAGTTATGTGGTTTATGCTCTAACACATAACATTACACTTATCAATGTCCAGAAGTGCAAGAGTCAGAATGTTTTGTTGCAGCCTATCATCAATGTCAATTATAACCTCATACCCAACAAGGCTATGTATTTCAAGAAAATCAAACCAGAACACCTTTTTAGCAGCAATATCATAACCCAACACTATTCCAACAACATTACAAGTAGTCCTACCAGAAAAAACAAACATTCGAACCACCACCATTCTAGAAAAAGAATTATGAGAAACCATCCACAAGTGCACCAATAAATGAAGATAAAAAATTGAATATGAAAGTTTCAGAATGGAATAAAAAATTTAAAATCTAACTGGTCAATTTTCAAGAATAATGGATGTTCTATCCAAGAACCAGGGTAAACTCCCAGCATAGAGAGTTCCAAATCCAATGGATAATGTCAGTGAAATGAAAACCTAAAGTAGTAATAAGGTCACACCACCTAAACAATATGAGGATGATGATTATAATAAACCACTTAAAGCTCAACTCATCCATAAAAAATAAGAAAAACATAAAAACAAGGGATAAATAAGATGGTTTTGAAAGGAACGACTAGAAACACCTTTTAAAAAATTACAAAGGGAGAAAAAGGATATCCCACCACCATTTCCATCTGCATTAGTTGAATCAATGAATGGTGAATAAGAACAAATTAAATGGGAAATAGATGGAATATTACAGAAAGTGGAGTATAATATCCCACTACTTGATATAATATGATAAATACCTAAGTATTAAATTTTCTTGAAGGAGTTATAGACTGAAAGAAGAAGGATGGAGGAAATGTAGGAATCAACTTGGGAAGAAGCGTCTTGTAACTAATCACACCATCGATACAAAAAAATGTCAATATCCAAGGGCATTATATATTCCCTACAATATTCTTTCATAAAATTTTGTTGATGCACTTTGTTATCTTAGAGCTTCAATAAATGTTATGCCTCACTTAGTGTTTTCATCTTTTCAGATCGCAGAAGTAAAACCAAATCTAGTGATGGTATAAATAGAAAAAGATCCACCATTTTCCTAGATGGAGTTGTTGAAGATGTACTCATGGGAGTGAGAGGATTAATCTATATAGAATACATTTATGTCCTTACCATAGAGAAATACTGAGTACCATCACAATATTCCATCATCCTAGGGAGAACCTTTTTGAAATTAAGTAGAATGATCATCAAGATACATGAAAGGACAGTAAACATGGTTCTTGGAGACATTATGTTAAACATAAACATTCTTGATACGATGAAACATCCTTCTAGAAATAAATAACTTTATGTTATCTCCCATGATGAAGGAATGGAACCTATTGAATACTTAGATATGATTCATAACTTCTTATCAGTAGGAGAACATTTTTCATTTTAATGTTATAATTCCAAAGAACCTAAAACATGCTGATCTCATATTAGTGGAAGAGAAAAAGTCATATTTTTTATGAATTTTTTAAAATAGAGTTAGATTATACTATAGAATCCAACCTTAAATGTATAAAACCTAAATACAATATCACCACTTAAACAGCCCCCATTTTAGGAACTTAATCCATTTACAAGTGACGTGAAGTATGCTTACCAAATGGAAGGAAATAAATTGGTCGTAATCTTTAAAAAGAACCTATCAGATTCACAAGAACAAACTCAGATTGACCTTCCTAAAAATAATTTCAATGCTATAGGATAAATTTTAGGTGATATACCTAGAATCAACCCCAAGCTCTATTCTCAAAGGATATTTTTATAAATTTATTCTCAAACAGGCAGGAAACCTTAGATAATACTAAATCACACCATCATGGATGTTGTTAACAAAGAGATAGGGAAATTTCTAGAAGCTGAAATCATTTACCCCATCTCTACTTCTTAGTGGGTTTTCCCAATTTATGTAGTCACAATGAAAACTGAACTGAACACTGTTATAAATGAATGAAATAAATTGATCCCCGTGATAGTAGAAAGTAGCTGGAGAGTCTGTATAGAATACATGAAGTTAAATCAAGTTTCCAGAAATAAACAATTTCTCTTTCTATTAATCAATTAGATGCTTCAAAAGTTAGCTGGAAAAACTCATTACTATTTTTTAGATCGGTTCAAATGATACTTCCAGGTACGGATCACACCAGAATACCAGCATAATTTGACTTCCACATATAATTTTGGAACATGTTCTGATAAAATGATGCAATTCGGCCTATGCAACACCCTAGGTATATTTCAATGTTGTAGGTAGAGTATTTTCCCAGACCATATTGAGGACTGATTAGAAGTATTTCTTGAAGATTTCATAGTTTTTGAAAATTCATATGGTCATTTCGTGGAAAATTTAGAAAAAGTTTTGAAAAAATTCATTGAAAAAAACTTATCTTAAATTTCAAAAAATGACATTTCATGGTTGAAAAGTGAATAGTATCAGGGTAAATAATTTCACAAAAAGATATCGAGTTTGATAAATAAAAAGTTGATGTAATTAAATCCTTACCATATCTAACTTGTGCAAAACATGTTAGATCCTTTTAAGGGAATCTAGGATTTTATAAAGGATTTATCAAGGATTTTAGTAAGATATCTCTCCCTCTGTCAACATTACATTTAAAGGAACTAACATTAATTTTGATTGTCCATGATGAAAATCATTTGATGAATTGAAGAAAATGTTGATCCCCCCACCTGTAATGAAGCCACATAATTGGGATTACCTATTCGAGTTACTTTGCGATGCATACGACAAAGTAGTGGGAGCCTCTCTATCACAAAGAATTGACATTAAGAATCATGTGTTATCATAAGCATCGAGGTCCTTGGATGACACAAAAACAAATTACCAAACCACAGAGAAGGAGTTCCATATAGTCTTATTTTCACTAGATAAATTCCAATTGTATCTTCTTGTAACTAAAGTGGTTATTTTTTATAGTCATGCAACACTCAGTTATTTATAAAAAATGATGATGTGAAACCAAGGATAGTGATATGGATGATACTCTTACAAGAGTTCAATTTGGAAATCAAAGATTAGATGGGGACTGAAAATCAAGTGGCTGATCATCTAAGTTGACTACCCCCCACCGCTGAGGTAGAAATCCTAAACTAGAACCCACATTATGATGAGATTCAGGGAGAACTACTATACATCAACAACGGTGATGTCCCATGGTATGACGATATTGTCAACTATTTTGTTACAAATCATGTACCCTATCACCTAAGCTCTCATCAAGAGCATACGCTTAAATTTGAATCAAGATTTTTTATTTGGGAAGACCCATTTTTTGTGGAAAATTTGTAATGATCACATCATAAGAAGATGCTTACCAGGAAGTGAAATTGAATCCGTGTGTGAAATTTTTCAAAAATTAAATTTTGGAGGCCACTTTGGACCTCAGAGGATATCATAGAAAGATTTAGAATCTAGACTCTATTGTCCCACCTTATTCAAGGATCCATATGAATTTTGTAGAAGATGTGAAAAATTTTAGTTTTTGGTTAACATCTCCAAATGATAGAAAATGACTCAAAACCCAATAACATTTTTTGAAATTTTTTATGTGTGTGGAATAGAATTTAGGGGACTATTTCCAATGTTATTTAGAAATTCATATATTCTTTTATCTGTGGAAATTTGTTTCAAAATGGGTGGATGAAAAAGCAACCATAACCGAAGATGTCATAATTGATTATGAGTTTTTCAAGGCTAACACATTTTAATGGTTTGGAGTTCCACAAGAAATAATCAGTTACCAGGGAACTCATTTCTAGAATAGAAAACTGGAAGCATTTTTGAAAAGGTATGGGGTACATTATAAAACGTCAACACTATACCATCCCCAGAAAAATGGCCAAGCAGAAGTCTCCAAAAGAGAAATTAAAGGAAATATGGGGAAGGATGTTAAACCCAATAGGAAATACTAGAGAAAAATGTTATAAGATACTTCATGGGCATAAATAACAAACTACAAGACTCCCATAGGGATGATCCTGTAAAGATTGATTTATGGATAGGGTTTCCACCTTCCTGTGGAATTGGAGCACAAAGCCTATTAGGCAGTCAGAGAGGTAAATTTTGACCTTGAGAAAGCTGGTAAATAGATAAGATTGTTCTTAGAGGAGCTAGAGGAAATTATGAGAGAATATATCAAGAATTCAATGATTTGTAAAGAGAGAACACAGATGGACCATGAGAAGATTATTCAACCCAGAACCTTCAATCCTGGAGATCAAGTGCTTCTATACAATTACAAACATTAGATAATTATAGGTAAACTTCATTCTAGATGGGAAGTTCCCTTTACTATTATTCATGTATATCCCTTTGGTGATGTGAAGATGAAAAAGGAATAAGGAAAAAACCCATTCATGTCAAATGGGCAGAGGCTGAAGAAGTTTCATGGGACCACACCTCGAGAACCTGTGGTGAAGATTACACTCCTGCACCGTAAATACCAATGAAGATCCACTAGGTTTGTATCTTTCTATCACACTTGATGAAAAAAAATTGATTTTTTACATACATTATATTTGTCAATTGGGGACACTAAATCAATTAAGTGTGGGTGAGGGAGTATTTTAGTCTAGGATTTTTCAATTTCTATAAAATTCTGAGTCTAACCAATGACATTAAACAAAAGTGCATCTGGAATACAACCCATGTTTTTTCCATTAGTCTAACCTTACACTAGGTCATAATCTATCATGATTTAATATGCCTACATTATCATTAGTATTCATATTTTATATCTACGATGAAAGGCTAAAAAATGAAGATACTTAATAGAAAACTTGTATAGAAGGTTCATGAAAACATAACTGATGAATCATGAAAAGCACCACCTGAATGAAAAATCATTCCGAAAGGTTGTTTTATTTTAGATTCAGTATGATTTTAATTACCAATAGTTTTTACCTCCAATAGTTATTTGTGAATTAAACTAAAATTTAATTCGCACATTTGTATTCATATTTTCATAGACTTATCTAGTAGGAATGAGTATTTTAGGAATCCAATGATGATATGTTATAGAATTCAATTTTAATGAAATTGAACGAGTAAAATGAAGAATTGGAAGATAAAATGAATTATGTGTATTGAAATAAAGACTCAAAATTTGAAGGAATTAATTGATTCAGGTAAAAGAACTTCCCCTTCTATCTTTTATGATTTGAATTTTTGATATTCATTTGAAATGAGTTGTTATTTTTAATCAGGCCATGAGAGATATACCCAAATAATAATTCACATTTGAGAGAGGATTTCTAGACAAAATATTTCCTATTTTTTCTTTAGCATATATCATGATTGATATTTGGAGATTTCACCTACCATAACATGTATTGAAACTTGTTGAATATATGACTGTGTGAAAACATATTTAAAATGATTGAGGCACTACTTTTACTAGCCACATATTTTCCTAATACCCACTCTTACATTTATTTTTCTCTATCCCATAGAATACATTAATTTCATTATAGGTTTAATCCACATTGCAATCCAATTTTTAATTACATCCCCGCACATTTAGTATTTTTAATGGATATTTCATGTTGGAGTGTGGGGTTAGGGCCTTCCGTGTGTGTTCATTGGGATGTGTGTCATTTATGGGTGGTGTGAGGTGTGTGTAAATATTTTGGGTAGTGGATAATAAGATAATTGGGCATGTATTATCATTTCAATATGCTTTAATTTTTCATCCCATTTATCCTTAAAAAATATTGAAAAATTGAGATGAACTTGAATTCCTCATTTTACGCTCTTTGACGACTCATGTCCCTCACTAAAATTAAGGACTCAAATTTTCATTCATTCATTATATTCAATTTTCAGATCATCCTCCATGAAATAAAAATATAATCAAATTGAAAATAATTTTTTTTCCTTTCTAGAGCTTTTAAAAAAATTCATAACCTGGATGATATCATCATTATTTGGATAATTTACCATGTCATAATAGGGGGGTGGTTGTTTTTCACATTTTCAAGCGAGATTGAGAGATGAATTTTATGTTTTTTCAATTGAATTAATCTAGCATTATACTTAAGACTCTAGCCTCCTCTTTATATCCTGAAACATTTTTTAATAATCTCCCCATCAACCTTAAGCCATAGATTCATTTGATCCTTTATTAAATGACATCATGTTTTTATGTATGTTTTACATTTATATATTGGATAAAGTATTTCATTAACAAGTCTATAAATAAGGAGAATGTTTTTATTATATGATAATAATTCCACATGAATTGTATCATGAAAGATTAGAGAAAAGAATCATGTGAGGTAAATCATGATATGGCATGCTTAATAATAATGAATTGAGGAGAATACATGAATGAAAGGAGAAGTCCCAAAACATTTCAAAGTGGAAAAGTGAAATTTATTAGTTGATTGTTTCTTTGAAAATTGGGAAATTAAAATGATATTTGATGTGGAATTTGAAAATTTTATTTGTCATTAAATGTTTTCTGATTTTATATCTTCGGAATCTAAATATTGGTAACATTGGTGCGCTCATTTTCTCAATGATGTAATTTCATGCCTGAGGAAAGGCATGGTTTATGTGTGGGAGAATTGATAGAGATAATATTTTTATCATTTTAATATGATTTAAAATGATTTAACCTCATAAACGCTATCAATTTGAGTTGATTTTCATGATTTTAATATTTTTGGTGTCTCTTGGATTAAAAATGGAATGATGTTAAAATCTAGAGTTTTTACAGATTTTCAAATCTAGGGTATTTTGGTCATTTAATAAAAAATATAATTCAAAATTGAATGATTATTGTTTTTTGAATCACTTATTTATTTCTTTCATATTCTCTTCTGGACCAATAACTTATTCGAGTAGCTAGAGGCCTTAAAAATCAATGAAGCTGAAATATTTTCTATGAGGACTGTGTGTACCCCACCGTAGTAACAGAAGAACATATCAGCCTACACACCTCGACATGATGTGATTATACTTTGAGATTAATGGGGACTTAATGGCGCATTCACAAATTAAATTTTATGGAGTTTGGAATCCATTAATGTGACATTTGGATGAACATAATTGGAGGAAGATTCCTGAAAATTTCATCCTGAAAAATAAACTTCCAATAAAAAATCCATAATTTGTACATGAGGTGGCCATTTATAATGAAATTTAGAAGATGTCTGACCAAGACAATGATAAAAAACATTCATGATAGAGAAAACATGTGAAGAGTCCATTTTTATGGTCATTAATGTGTTATATTTTAAATTTGGAGAGTCTTCCTGGATAGAATAAATACGTTGAGTAAAAATTCTATAACTCTCTCACTAAGCATCGATATACTCTCAAAATTTGTGGGTGGATGAGAAATGAAATTGTGATGATCTTTCATGAAGAGATATGTTCGTTATTTTATCATTAATTGGGGATGCCACACGCCAACTAGGGGAGGACAACTTATTCCTATAAATGGAGAGGAGCTCTTACCTCTCAAGTCATTCAATTCCATCCAAACGTCCTCAAATCGATCAGTGAGGGAATCATTGGATGCCGACGATATTTATATTTTTTATTGTATTGTCTCCCCTCTGCCACATCATCTCGACTTCCCCATCCATAGAGGGGTAGTATCATTGAGTGATCGGGAAGGGGGAGGCTGGACCAATGTGCTTTCATGGGTTCTTGTGATTCAATTTAATAAGAACCCTACTTATTTTATAATCTAGATTCAATTATAAATTAATTTTTAAATTCCTAATGTGGTTGGGTTAGGTTTTAATTTTTTAAATTAATATTTTTTGGTCGATGATCACCTCTCCTTCCACCCAATTCTAATATGTATACGGTGGATTAGATTACGGCAAGGAGGTGAGTTCTCAACAGTAGTGATCACATTTTTATGATTGCATATGGAATATTGGAATTTTAGGGAACAACAATTCATGGTTATGGATTTCTCTAATTAATCTAGAAAACCATTTACAATCCTACAAACATTAGTAGACGGATTTACCAATCTAAGGTTTTGGATAAGGAATATTCTCATCACAGCCATTTGGCCATGGGGCAGAGATGACTCGGTAGACAAATCACTCTCTATTAACACAAAGGAAAAAAGGGTGAAAATTTTGGAAACTATGATAACATATCACTGGGACTAACCAAACCCAATCTGATCACCATCTTTCTCATTTTTTTGAAATCGATAAAATCAATCTTATTATTTCTCACAAATCATTCAAAATTAATTAAAACCAATTGTTTTCATAAAACCATTAAAACATGACAACCTTGTTTTGTCTCCACTCATTTTCAACAGACTACCTTGGATTAACTACTATACTATACATAGGTAATCAAAAAATTGTTTTTCCACACCCCACGACTAGCAGGCGTCAATATATAGTTATATATCAGAGTGTGATTATATAAAATTATGTAACATAAATTTTTTATATATATATTTATGTACATTTTTTATACGTGTATATATTTATAGATATTTATAAAAATTTAGTATTTAGTATTTAGTATTTATTATTTATTCAAATAATATTTTTTATTATTTATTAGTTTATATTTTATTTATCAATTATTTTTTATTTTTTTTATTGCTAAATTATTTTTTTGTAACCATTAGAAATCTATTTATAATTTATTTATAATTTTTTTATTTTTATTTATTATTTACTTATTATATTTTATTTACTATAAAGTTATTTATTATTTATTGTTAATTAATTTATAATTTATGTATTTATTATTTTATATTTATTCATTTCCTATTCGTTAATGGTTAATTATTTAGTTATTATTTATTAATTGCCTATTAATTATTTATTAATTATTAATTAATTACTAATTAATTAATAATTAATTAATGAGTTATTAATTATTTATTCATTGAATATTTATTATATATATATATGTATATTTATTCAGAGATTATATATATATATATTTTATTTATTTAATTATTATTTAATTATTATATAATATATATTAATTATTATTTGTCTATTATTTTTTATTTTTAATTATTTTTTGGTTATTTTTTATTTATATATTTTTTCTTTATATATTATTTATTTATTTATTTATTTTTTTCATTATTATTTTATTATTTGTTTCTTAGTTATTTGTTTATTATTCATTTATTTATTATTTTTTATTGTTTATACATTAATTTCTAATTTTTTAAATTTATTACTATATTTTTATAATGGTTAATACTCAATATGCCTCTATTAAAAAATAAATGTAACGCGCAAAGGAACCGAGAAAACCCCAAGGTTCCCTAAAAAAGAAAAAACAAGTCATTAACACACTCAAGAGTGAGTTCTCATACTATGATAAGTAGGGGGTCCACCCCTACCACAAGGATATCATCCCCTCCTCCATGTCTTGACATGCATCCACAGACCATCACAATCATCTGAAGAAACCTCCACAACAACAATCTTTTTGATTTTAGGATAAAAAACACCATAGTTCTTTCCCCCATCGTCATCACTGCTACTGATAATAGACATGTTAAATGAATTAAAAATACTGACATTACTCTTTACCTTCCCAATATGAGATTGAGTGATTCAGATTGTAATCACCAATTCCCTTGAATTTAATTATCTAGGCCACTCCATTAGTTATTCATGAGGGGGATATGCATCTTGAGGCCCTGTAGACACATTTGGATCCGATTTATATTTAAGGGCATCAGAAACCGGAATGGGAGTCACCTTACCGAGTCTAGGATCTTTATTATTATCATAAATTTGATTGGATACATCATCTGAGATTTGGATTGTCTTCCATTGATCTGTTGTAATAGTTCCATCATTACTTTTGACACCACCAAAAACTATAGTAAGGCCACCTTCTTATGTCCAGATATAGCAACAGAAAAATATGTATTTAGGATGTGTTATTACCAGGAGAGCTAGTATCCACCAAACCCAAGCATTATAGTGGTTTAGACGTAGGAAGTACTATTCCAGGATGATGCATAGTTCGAATATAATTTTTCCCAATAGAAGAATCATCCCTAGGTGAATTTCTAGATGCATCCAAATCATTTACTTTAATTCCCTATTTAGAAATCAGTTTTGGTGATACAACATAAATCTATTTTCAATACAAATTATCTTTTTGTTGGGGAATAGGGAGTTGACATTCTTCTATTTCACCTCTATGCAATTCCTTTTTTGTAGTGATCAGAGGTATTTCATAACCTGTGCGATTTTTTAACATCACCAACCCAATATTAGGGTCAATAGAAGCATCATTTTCCATAGATTAATTTGACATGGATAGGAAAGAAGACACATTCTCAAATCCATTATCATGAATATATTTCATTTGTCTTTAATTGTGTGATCGCTATTAATTTTGACTTTCTTTGAAGAGGAAGCATCTAATATGATCTTCCCTTTTAAAAGTGCATATAAAATTATAGGTTTCCCTAGTATAAGTCTATCATCAGCCTCTTCTAGGGCTGGATACTCTTTCTCAAGTTGAATATATAATGACCCATACTTTACATACATGGTTATTACGTAAAAATTGAAGCATACTTATTACAACATATATCAAAACCATGAAAGGACCGTATAGGTATAGTGTCTTTAGAAACTGGGAAACATAAACAACTGGTTCATAAATCATCTACGTTGTCTCCCATTTATTTCATCATATCTAGAGTCCCTTTTTGGCATATCCTACTTAATATCCTTCTTCCTGACCAGGGGAAAAGAAAACATTCAAAAGGGTGAGTTCAAATTCTCAGTAAGGGTAAATAGAAGAAATATCAAACATATCATATTTATAAGAACATAACATTTTGAAAATCGTATCCTTCAAAAGAGATCATAACATGGGATAAATCATAGAAGGGAAATGTAATTCCAATAATCATAACTTAAAACATGAAGATTTGTGTCATACACACATAATCATATAAAATCATTTCTTATTAGTCAAGACTCATTGCCACGACTATCTTAGTAGACAAAGTCCTTTTCTGAACCGAGTTCACTCCTCGTTTTAGTCCTGTTTCACTGAACCGGTTTAACCTGCCATTCCAGCCATGTCTATCTCATGAGATATAAATCGTTACCCAATTCATTGGAGGGAGATATAGGTCCCACCCATCTCATAATGATACCATTCTTATGTGTGCAACAAAATCATAAACCACACATCATATCATAACCCATGTAATAAAAATGGGTTTCTTAAACATCACGTCATCATAACATAATCAATAAAAGGATATCGTAAAAATAATTCCATCATAACATAATCAAATAAATTTAAAAAATAGGGATATAAACATAACCCTATATTATCTTAGATGGAAAATAATTTTGATAAAACACTTGAACTCCATTCTTGAGGAAAATATCCTTTCTACTTCAAATTTTTTTTCCTCTCTTAACATGTCATATAATTTTGAACTAAAAGAAGTTTATTAAAAATAAAATGAAAACTTGTAATGGAGGATTCATTGAAATAATGTTCTAAAAATCCATTCATGCCGTATAAGTTAAAAAAACATTCTTCATGTACCTTGGGCCGAAAAAGTCAAAACTTACATCGTACAAAAAACGACAAAAGATTACTTTCATATATTTTACTAAAAACTCACCGAAGGGTAATATTGGATTTAAACAATTGTAGGTCGATGGAAATAATATTACATATTGAGGAAACATGGATGTGTATGATAAATTTTCCCCAGTAAATTCTGAAGTATAAACAATCTCGGATAAAAATGAGATTGTGAGATTTTCACTTACCTTAGGTCCGATTTTCTTCATAAGTGTCCAAACCTCCTGTATAATGATTTAAATAATGTCTTTGACTTATTCCAGAATCATAATCATTGTTATATATGGTTATATTCTTAGCTTCTTATTAGTAATATTTCATTGCTACTTGTTATTCGGGTTTTTATTACTTTTTATTCTTATGCGTGTTTTGTCAAATAAATTATTCTTCTTCTTTTTAGGTTATAGAAACCTCATTTCAAGAATGTTATTAGTACAATATATATCATATTTATTCACTCAATTCATTTATGTAATCATTATGCAATGAAAATCATGTAGAACGAGTCGCATCAAATCGTGGAGACGGTATTCCGTACATACGCACGAGCGATGATATCGTTCCCATGATCGTGGAATTGTATTGGAGTGTATGTATACTATTTCATAATCAATATCACTTTACAATAATCATATATATTTATTCTTTACACCATTATACCCATCCAAGTAATGTGGTGGTGGAAAATAGATTACACCACGGCGTGGAGACGGTATTCCGTACGTACGCACGCGCGGTGGTTTCGTTTTCCGTAGGATGGATAGATAGTGAAATAGGGTTGTTTTATAATTATAATAACATATCAGTATATGAGTGATACTGATTTTATTAATTAATAATGAAAGAACTAAATAATAAGAAGTGGAAGAAGAAATAAAGTTGAAAGAATCGGTAACGAACATTACCTCTTCTTTGAAGCGCCTCTTTGAGACCTCCGTTTAGGGCACTAAAATTGGTCTTTGAAGAAGACCAGGACCTCTAGGATGTCTCTAGGGAAGTGGAGAAGTGAAATTGGATGGGTTTTTCCGAGCATGAAGGCTCAATGTGTTGTGAGGAAGAGAGGGAGGAGGTGTCGTTTTATAAGGGAGGAGAGGGGCACCTTTGGAAATATAAGATATATTAGTTTATATTAAATCCCAACCCCACATAAAAACATCCAAAATGACTCATATCCGAAGCTTAGATGAGATAGGGTTGTAATCTCATCATCCAAGAAAATTTAGACTTGTTAGGATTTTATTTTATACATTATCAACTTGATTTATCTTTATTTATCAATTTAATTTTATTTGTTGTAATAATATTCTAAATTTTAAATTATTATATATAATTACATATGTGTTGTGAATTTTCCATAATTTGCCACTATATGACATTTTCGACCATATAAATTTTAATTTATAAATTTTAAATATTTTTGTGATTTTTAATCAATTTTATAATATTTTATTTTTATAAAATAACAATAGTGTCAATTTTGACACTATTCATTTATTTGAATTTAAATAAAATATATTCAGACGATATGTTAGAAACAAAAGAATTAATAGATTTATAAAATGTCATATGTATCTATAAAATTAGTGGAGCACATTAAATAGTTCATATAATATTTATTTTTATATTGTTAAAACCATTTATTTGATATTTTAATTAATAAAATAATTTCCACATCACTATTGTGTCATAATGAATGATAATTATATAATCCCTAAAAATTCTAAATAAATTCATTTTATGTATATAATTGTATCAGATTTCTGGAGAATATTCATGTTTGAAGATTTGTTAAGTTTATCACTAAATTAAAAATATTATACTTATAAGATTTATGAAAGTGACATGTTGTCACATTCTTTGGTTTTAATAAACAATAAATTATTTTCATAAAACTAAGTCCCTTAAATGAATTTAATCCGATCCATAGGTGATATGGGTCGACTTTTAGTCATCCAATAGGATTTTGTCAGGTGTTAGGTTAATTTTATAATCTTATATTTACCCTTATTTGCCCGATTTACCTTTAATTATGGTAAATAAAATTTACCGTAGTTACTATTCATAATGCCCAAAAATAAACAGTAGCCTATTAACATAATTTGGACCCACTGATTAATAATATGGAATCCTTTTTTCAAAATTCAAAACACATAAGTTTCAGTAATTAATTTATAATTAATCCCGTTGTTAAGAAAATGGGTTTTAGAAGTTAAAACATTGCCAAAGATTGAAATGTTTTTACCTATGAATTCAAAGTGAAATTAATGCTAATGAAATACATTATATTAAATGGTAAAAATATATTCTATTTATACTTTAAACCCATTAAATATTATAATTTAACCATATAAATTATCTCAATGAAAAAAGTTGTTTTTAATTAAAAATTAGCATATTTTTACTATTCATCAAAATATGAAATTTATCAGAAAAATATCAAAAATTATCCAAAGTATAATTTTATATCCTGATTAAATAGAAGAATTTTATTTTGTCAAATTGAACTTATAAACATGTCAAAAATTAGATTTAATGTGGGTACGCCATCAAAAGGCGGAAAAACTGCATTTTTTTTAAAAAATACTTATTTTACCCGATTTTTTTTTGTTCTATTACCATGTTCTAGAAAACGTGTAAGATGAGTAATAATGTTATAAATTTCAAAATGTAGTTAATAATACTCATAACAGCAAGTCCATAATAATATATCCATGTTTAGTGAAACTCCGTATTGCGTACTACACACGCTATTGAGGAAGGTCGCGATTGCATGTAATGCAAGCCAAGTCCGTATTGTGTGCTATGAAAGATTACATTGGTGTTGCGTATAACAGAAGACATAAAAAAATATTTCTCATAAAATCTCATGGTGTTACATTCTACCACCCTTAAAATGAATTTTTCCCTCGAAATTCGTCACTTCATTACAAATAGATGAGGATACCTCTCCCTCATCATATCCTCAAGTTCCCATGTAGCTTCTTCTAATTGGTGGTTACTCCATAAAACTTTCACCAAGCGAGTGGTCTTGTACCGTAGGACATTTTTGCTTTGATCGAGAATCTCTATCAGCTGTTCTTCATAAGAAAGATCTTGTTCTAGCGGTAAAACATCTGAGCTGAGTACATGTGAAGGATCAGGTATGTACTTTCTTAGGAGAGATACATGGAACACATCGTGAACTTGAGAGAGATTCGGTGGAAGGCCAATCGGTAAGATACCTTCCCAACACAATCTAGAATTTCAAAAGGACCGATATATCTACGGCTCAACTTTCCCTTCTTTCCAAATATCATGACCCTCTTCCATGGAGATATTCATAAGAAAACATTATCACCCACTTCAAACTCTATTTCTTTTCATAAGTTGTAGGCATAACTTTTCTGTCGACTCTGAGCTGCTCTTATGTGTTGTTGAATAGATTTGACCTTTTCTGCCATTTCCTCAACAAGATCAGGTCTTAATAGCTTTCTTTCCCCAACTTCATCCCAGCAAGTTGGAGTTCTGCATTTCATTCCATATAGGGCTTGATAAAGAGCCATCTGAATACTGGGGTGAAAGAGATTATTATAAGAAAATTCTACCAAAGATAGGTGTTGATCCCAACCACCTTTGAAATCCATAGAGCAAGATGTCAACATATCTTCTAGAGTTTGAATTATCCTCTTAGACTGACCATCTGTCTGAGGATGGTAAGTAGTGCTGAAACTCAACTCTGTATCTAGATCATACTGATGAATTTGCTAGAACTTTGAGGTAAACCTCGAATCCCGATCAGATATAATAGAAAGTGGTAATCCATGCAATATTACCACTTCCTTTACATATATCCTGGCAAGATAATCTAGAGAGAAATCTTCTCTAATAGCAATGAAGTGTGCCGACTTTGTAAGACGATCAACTATTTCCCAGATAACATTATTGCCATTGGATGTTTTAGGAAGTCCAGTGAAAAAGTACATAGTGATGTTTTCTCATTTCCATTCTAGTATGGGTAATGGTTGTAACATCCCCTTACACTTCTGTCTCTCAGCTTTAACTTGCTTACAAACCAAGCATCGAGAGACATATTCAGCAATATCTCTTTTCATGCCATCCCACCAGAAGTACTCTTTCAGGTCCCTATACATCTTTGTACTTCCAGGATGAATACAAAATGAAGAACTATGAGCCTCATCCAGTAGATCCTTCTTTAATTCTGGGATGGGAGGAACACAAACCCGATTCCTAAACCTTATTATCCCATCACAATCAAGGTTGAATTCAGGAACATTTCTCACCTTCTTTTATAACTCTACATCTTCTTTTTGTGCCTCTTTAATCTTCACATGTATAGATGGTTGAATATTCATTTGAGAAAGCTATGATTTTTCCCTTTCCATTATAATTCCAAGATCCATCCTTTGTAAATCCATAAAGATTGGATCTTTTGTGATCCTCATCATGGATAAGCTAGCGTGGTCTTGTTGACTTAATGCGTCTGCCACCTTGTTTGCATTCCCAGGGTGTTAATGAATTGAGCAGTCGTAATCCTTAATCAGCTCCAACCATCTTCTTTGGCACATATTCATCTCCTTTTGTGTGAAAATATACTTTAAACTTTTATGATAAGTATAAATATCACACCTTTCACCATAAAGGTAATGCCTCCAAATCTTTAATGAAAAGATTACCGCAGATAACTCCAAATCATGAGTTGGGTAATTTTTGTCATGGATTTTCAACTGTCATGAGGCATAATCTATCACCATATCATTTTGCATGAGAACACACCCCAGTCCCTTCTTGGATGCATTACTGTAGATCACAAACCTTTCTCCACTGCAAGGTAGTGTGAGCACATGTGCACTAGATAACATTCTTTTTTAGCTCTTTGAAATTATCTTCACATTCCTCCATCCAAACAAACTTAACTCCTTTTCGAGTCAACTTGGTGAGTGGGTTAGATAACCTTGAAAAATCTTTCACAAAACGTCGGTAATATCCATCCAAACCAAGAAAAAGTTGGATCTCAGTAATTTTTGTTGGTCTCGACCATCTTTTGATAACCTCTGTTTTTTCTAGAACCACAGATATCCCCTCTTTTGAGATTATGTGACCCAAAAATGCAACTTTTTGAATCCAAAATTGACACTTGGTAAATTTGGCATAAAGCTTCTCCTTTCTTAGGGTCTTTAATACAATTATCATGTGATCTTCATGTTCTTCCTTTCTATTTGAATAGACAAGAATATCATCTATAAAGACTACCACAAACTGATCAAGATAGTCTCAAAAGACTCTATTCATTAGATCCATGAAGATAGTAGGGGAATTAGTAAGACCAAATGGCATCACTATAAATTTATAGTGTCAATAGATTGTACGGAAATCCGTCTTTGGTATATCCTCTCTTTTGAACCTTAATTAATGATACCTGAACAAAGATCAATCTTGGAAAAGTATTGAGCTCCACATACATGGTCAAATAAACCATCAATGCATGGGATATGATATTTACTCATGATAGTGATCTTGTTAAGTTCCCGATAATCAATACAGAGCCTCATTGATCCATCTTTCTTCTTAACAAATAGAACAGGTTCTCCCCAAGGCAAAACACTAGGGCGTATGAACCCCTTTTCAAGATTCTCTTGGAGTTGCTTCTTCAATTCCTGCAACTCAATTGGGGCCATTCTATAAGGTGTCTTTAAAATTGGTAAAGCACCCGGTATGAGTTCTGTTGAAAACTCAACTTCCCGATTTGGTGGAAGACCTAGAAATTCCTCCAGAAATACATAATAAAATTCCCATACAATGGGAATGTTATTAATCGTGAGCTTCTCTCCAACCATTTGAGATAAAAAAAACCTTCATTTAGTGGAATCAAGACCCATAAGATGGAAGAAATTTCCACTCGAAGGTTATGTTCAACCTTTCATCGATAGACGATCATAGATTTATCTGGAATATGAAATGTGACTTCCCTTATTTGGAAATTGATATGATCTCCATATAAAGAAATCCAATCCATTCGAAGAATCACATCAAATTCCACTATAGGAAGGATCACAATATTTGAAGGAAGCACTTTCCCACAAACTTCAATTGGAGAAGAATTTTAAACTTTTGATGCGATTGTTGTGCTATTAGGGGTTGTCACAGCTAACTCAATATCTAGTTGTTGAGGTAATATGGTGATACCCTTAGAAAATTCTTCATAAATAAAAGAGTGGGTGGATCCAGAATCAAATAAAACATTTTCTACTTTAGAGTGTATGGTAAGTGTACCTCTCACCACTTCTTTGTCGTACTCCACATCGCTGATAGTAATTGCATGTGAATTTCCTTTGTCTTTGGCCGTAAGATTTTGTTGACGTCGATCACCATCATCACCCCTTGGATTTGCGCATTGATTGGCATAATTACCCATATCCTTTCACTTGAAACATTGAAGTGTAGTAGGTTCATTCTATGTATCCCTTCCTTTGTTTGCGTCATTAGACATCCTCTTCCCATTATTTCGACATTCAATTTCCCGATGACCTTCTTTTCTTCACTTATAACATTTTCTTGTCCCCTTAAGACAATTTATTCTGTGTTTCTGTCCACACTTTGAGCATAAGGGAAAACCAATCTTTTTTTATGTGTGGTCTTTAGATTTTCCTTTGAATTCCATTTTCCTATTCTTATCAAACCCATGTGACTGATGGGTTACACCAATCTCCATCTCAACCTTGAGAGCACATCGAACAATTTCCTCATAGCTATTGAAGTCCCTTTTGGATAACACCCTTTGACGACTTGGTTTTAAGCCACTAAAGAATCGATCGATCTTAATCTTAGGTTGGATAATAATTCCGGAAGCATACCATGCAAGTCTTGTAAATTTTGCTTCGTAGGTACCAACGGATTCATCATCTTTTTGTTTCAGTTCAAAAACTCCTTCTCCATCTTTGTTCGAATAATACAAGGGAAATACTTATTGACAAATAAGTTCCTGAACTTGTCCCATTCGATGGACTCAATTTCATCCCTTTGCCTCGTATTCTTAATAAGATTCCACCATTGATCAGCATTACCTTCCAAACGATACCCTGCTAAGATGACTTTATCATGTTCAGAACATTGAAGAACTAAAAATATCTTTTCAGTGGTACTGATCCATTGTTCAACCACTAATGGATCAGAAGACCCGCTGAATGAAGATGGACGCTGCCTCATGAAGGATTCAACAGAATTTTGCTCCTTCCTTTGCTAATTTGGAAGTCCTGCATGATTCATAGCTTCAGAAAGTTGTGTGAGCTTGGCTAAAAGATTTTTCTTTCCAGCTCCCATAACGTTTGGTTGCTCAAGGGGACAATCATTGCATTGCCTATCGCATTCCGCATTAACATGGTTCCTTCAGGTTCCAGCCATTGACTAAAACCAAGAAGAATAGTGTGAGCAACACTAATTATAATAGGAAAACCACATAATCAAGAATAACATTTCACACTTAAGGTCTTATCATATGTTGTTCATGGCCATTTCTAAAACACTAAGATTGTGTTCTATGCTTAGATATATCCTTAGGTTTCTTACTAAGACTTTCACATCCTAGTTTCAAAAGGTTGACTATAACTTTCCTCTGATACCAACTATAACGACACATACTTTACATAAATGGTTATTACTTCAAAATTGAAGCATACTTATTACAACATATAACAAAACCATGAAAGGAACATATAGGTATAGTGTTTTTAGAAACTGGGAAACATAAAAAACCGGTTCATAAATCATCTACGTTTTATCCCATTTATTTCATCATATCTAGAGTCCCTTTATGGCATATCCTACTTAATATCCTTCTTCCTGACCTGGGGAAAAGAAAACATACAAAAGTGTGAGCTCAAATGCTCAGTAAGGATAAACAAAAAAATATCAAACATATCATATTTATAAGAACATAACATTTTGAAAATCTTATCCTGCAAAAGAGATCATAACATGGGATAAATCATAGAAGTGAAATGTAATTCCAATAATCATAACTTAAAACAAGATGCTTTGTGGCATACACACATAATCATATAAAATCATTTCTTAGTAGTCAAGACTCATTGCCAAGACTATCTTAGTGGACAAAGTCATTTTCTGAACTGAGTTCACTCCTCCTTTCAATCCTGTTTCACTGAACCGGTTTAACCTGCCATTCCATCCATGTCTATCTCATGAGATATAAATCTTTACCCAATGTATTGGAGGGAGATATAGGTCCCACCCATCTCATAATGATACCATTCTTTTGCGTGCCACAAAATCATAAACCATATATCATAGCATAACCCATGTAATAAAAATGGGATTCTTAAACATCACGTCATCATAACATAATCCATAAAAGGATATTATAAAAATAATTCCATCATAACATAATCAAATCAATTTAAAAAATAGGGATATAAACAGAACCCTATATTATCTTAGATGGAAAATAATTTTGATAAAACACTTGAACTCCATTCTTGATTAAAATATCCTTTCTACTTCAAAATAATTTTCCTTTATTAATATGTCATATAATTTTGAACTAAAAGATGTTGATTAAAAATAAAAATGAAAACTTTTAAATGAAGCTTCATGGAAATAATGTTCTAAAAATCCATTCATGCCGTATAATTTAAAAAACATTCCTCCCATACCTTGGGCCGGAAAAGTCAAAACGTACCTCGTACGAAAAACGACAAAAGATTCCTTTCATATCTTTTACTAAAAACTCACCGAAGGGTAATATTGGATTTAAACAATTGTAGGTGTATGGAAATAATATTACATATTGAATAAACATGGATGTGTATGATAAATATTCCCCAGTAAATTTTGAAGTATAAACAATCTCAGATAAAAATGAGATTCTGAGATTTTCCCTTACCTTAGGTCTGATTTGGTTCGTAAGTGTCTGAACCTCCTGTATAATTATATAAATAATGTCATTGACTTATTCCAGAATAATACTCATTGTTATATATGGTCATATTCTTAGCTTCTTGTTAGTAATATTTCATTGTGACTTGTTATTCAGGTGTTTATTAATTTTTGTTCTTATGGGTGTTTTGTCGAATAAATTCTTATTCTTCTTTTTATGTTATAGATACCTCATTTACAGAATGGTATTAGTGTAATATATATCATATTTATTCACTAAATTCATTTATGTAATCATTATGCAATGAATATCAAGTAGAATGAGTCGCATCACATCGTGGAGACGGTATTCCGTACGTACACACGAGCGATGATATCGTTCCCATAATCGTGGAATTTTATTGGAGTGTATGTATACTATTTCAGAATCAATATCACTTTACAGTAATCATATATATTTATTCTTTACACCATTATACCCATCCAAGTAAGGTGGTGGTGGAAAATAGATTACACCACGGTGTGGTGACGGTATTCCGTACGTATGCACGCGCGGTTATTTCATTTTCCATAGTATGGATAGATTGTGAAATAGGGTTGTTTCATACCTATAATAACATATCAGTATATGAGTGATACTGATATTATTAATTCATAATGAAACAACTAAATAATAAGAAGTGGAAGAAGAAATAAAGTTGAAGGAATCGGTAACGGACATTACCTCTTCTTTGAAGCGCCTCTTTGATACCTCCTTTTAGGGCACTAAAAATTGGTCTTTGAAGAAGACCAGGACCTCTAGGATGTTACTATGGAAGTGGAGAGGAGAAATTGGCAGGGTTTGGCCGAGCATGAAGGCTCAAAGTGGAGTGAGGAAGAGAGGGAGGATGTGCCCTTTTATAAGGGAGGAGAGGGGCACCTTTGGAAATATAAGAAATATTAGTTTATATTAAATCCAAAACCCACATAAAAACTTCCAAAATGACTCATATATGAATCTTAGATGTGATAGGGTTGTAATCGTATCAACCAATAAAATTTATACTTGTTAGGAATTTATTTTAAACATTATTAACTTGATTTATCCTTATTTATCAATTTAATTTTATTTGTTGTAATAATATTCTAAATTTGAAATTATTATAAATAATTACATATGTGTTGTTAATTTTCCATAATTTGACACTTTATGACAATTTAGACCATATAAACGTTTATTTATAATTTTTAAATATTTTTATGATTTTTAAACAATTTTATAATATGTTATTTTTATAAAATAACAATTGTGTCAATTTTGACACTATTCATTTATTTGAATTTAAATAAAATATATACAGAGGATATGTTTGAACTAAAATATTTAATAGATTTATAAAATTTCATATTTATCTAGAAAATTAGTGGAGAACATTAAATAGTTTAGATAATATTTATTTTAAGATTTTTAAAACCATTACTTGATATTTTAATTAATAAAATAATTTCAACATCACTATTGTGTCATAATTAATGATAATAATTTAATCTCTAAAAATTCTAAATAAATTTATATAATGTATATAATTGTATTATCTTTCTAGAGAATATTCATGTTTGAAGTTTCATTCATTTTATCTCTAATGTAAAATTATTATACTTATAAGATTTAAGAAAGTGACATGTTGTCACATTCATTGGTTTTAATAAACATTAAATTATTTTCATGCAAAAAAGTCCATTAAATGAATCTAATCAAACCCTTAGGTGATATGGGAAGACCTTTAGTCATCCAATAGGATTTTGTTAGGTTTTAGGGTAATTTTATAATCTTATATTTACCTTTAATTACCCGATTTACCTTTAACTATGGTAAATAAAATTTACCGTAGTTACTATTCATAAAGCCCAAAAATAAAAAAGTAGCCTATTAACATAATTTGGACCCACTGATTGAAAATATGGGATCAATTTTTCAAAATTCAAAACACATAAGTTGCAGTAATTAATTTAAAAATAATCCCGTTGTTAATAAAACGCGTTTTAGAAGTTAAAACATTGCCAAAGATCGAAATGTTTTTACCTATGAATTCAATGTGAAATTAATGCTAATGACATACATTATATTAAATGGTAAAAATATATTTTATTTTTAGATTAAAACCATTCAATATTATAATTTATCCATATAAAGTATCTCAATGAAAAAAGTTGTTTTTAATTAAAAATTAGGGTATTTTTACTATTCATCAAAATATGAAAGTTATCAGAAAAATATCAAAAATTTATCCAAAGTAAATCTTTATATATTTATTAAAAATAAGATTTTTATTTTGTAAAATTGAACTTATAAACATGTCAAAAACTATATTTAATGTGGGTGCGCCATCAAAAGGTCGCAAAACTGCATTTTTTGAAAAATACTTATTTTACCCGAAAAATTAATTTTGTTCTCTTACCATGTTCTAGAAAATATTTAAGATGAATAATAATGTTATAAAATTAAAAATGTTATTAATAATATTCATAACAGCTATTCCCTAATAATATATCATTGTTTAGTGAAACCTGGTATTGCGTACTACACACGCTATCGAGGAAGGTAGTGATTGCGTGTAATGCAAGCCAAGTCCGTATTGTGTGCTATGAAAGATTCCTTTGGTGTTTCATATAACATAAGACATAAAAAAATATTTCTCATAAAATCTCATGGTGGTACAGAATATCTTTAGAATTTGGCTCACTTTGATCATCCTCTATGTCCCTAATCAGGGATTCCTTGAATGAATGACCCACCCCACCTGAGTCATCTTCCTCCTTCAAATCTTCCCATGTGACATTATTCATGTAAATAAATTGAAGATTATGAGGGAATTTAGTATCATTTTGTATTACATGAGTGGAATATAGCATGTGTATTTTTATGCTATCCCTAATATGCTGATCAGTCTCAAACAATTTTAAACCATGAACCATATTCTCAACCTGAAAATTTTCATGGATTATAATTCTAGTGGCAGAGTCACGAGGAGATTAATTTATAGCTTTCACTAAAAATGGATGAGAAGTCTCTTGGATGGACTTATTAAATCCATTCCTTCAATAATCTATCCCATCATGTCCCTTCAACATGCATTTATCACAAATAATATTTGATCAAAATTTGGACTTTGAGTGTCAAATGATCCAAAAAACATCCCAACACATTGACATGATTTCATACAAAATTAAAATATGGATTTCATCTTTTGGTGGAATGGAAAAAATTATCAATCAATATTGAACTTAAAGAAATTTTGACTAATATTCTAGAAAAAAATACCAAAACTAACTTTTTCAAAAGCCAAATCCATCTGGATTAGAATGCCAATCCAGATTTGGTGATTATGTGAGTCATTGTTTCTCTAGTCAACCAGCCTTCTTCATCACATGACATATGATGTATTCATTGTTTTTTTAATTATATTTACTTTTGATTAAAAATTAATTATCACGTTTTATTATATTAAATTTATATTACAATTCATAAAATAAAAATACTTACTAAAAAAGAAATGAATGGTTCAGGAACATACACTTTCAAATACATATGAGATTTCGGATGGGTAAAAACGATAATAATAGATTTTATATTTTTTGATGCTTTTTATGATTTTTCAATGATGGTTGATATATTTGGAAGAGTGAATACATTATTAATATTAAAAACAATATCAAGGATTATGTTTTTTTTCATTTCATCATACCTATGTTATAGTTGTTTTCCATGTTATTAAATATTAATATCAATTAATCTATCTTTTAATAAATTTGACTTATCATGACCTAATTTAAAAATTATCTAATTATGTATATAAACATGAAATAAATTGAAAACAATATCAATATCATTTATGGTTTATTGATCTAGAATGAATTTCTATGTTTTTTCAATATTTAATAATACTACTAAAGTTAAATATATATATTTGAAATTTAAAAAATGTAAATATTAGGTGTTCATTTTGTCCATTACATGATGGGTAAGAAGACTAATATTCATTATAATTTCAATAATTTTTATCTTTTCGTATTATAGTGGTAATTATATGATAGGTGTATTCTCTATACATGAATGAAATGTATATTGGTTTTTTTCGTTATTGAGAGGATTTGAAAAAATTTTTGGAAAATTATTAAAAAATATGTTTATCATTATTTTTATACATTCTTAAATCTTAAATATTATTTGTTATATATGTTTTTATTATATATATAAAACTACATGTTTGGGGAAAATTTTAAATATGTTCACTAATAAATATAGAATCTAAATAAAATTAAATATGTGAAATTACAGTTAAATAAATTTTAAATTAGATAATATTTTTTTGTATTATATATATATATGTATATGTGTTTATTCGTATTTTAATGGTAATGTTTCATAAGCATAGTATCATCACCAAAAAGGAAAGGTGGATTGACCTTATTATTTTATAAGATTCATGTTTGAGATTATGATAATTGATACAATTAATGATTTTTTAATGTTAGAACTATTATGAATTTTAGGATTTATAAAAAAAATATTATATTTCAAATCATATAAAATTAAATGTTTTTATATTTTTTAAATGATGCACCATCATATATGGATGAAGACCTTACCCACCTTATAAATTTGGTTTCAAACTATTTTTTAGGAATGGTTATATTATTGAATGAGTATAATATATGTGTTTTTTACATTGATTAATGATTAAAAATGATTATTTAGTATTGTTTAGCTTATTTGTGCTTTTATCTGGTGATATTTTTACTTGAAATTCTTTCATATTCTATTAGGTCTTGTACTCAGTTATATACATATATATGTTTATAAAAATATACTTTGCATGTCAATTTATAACTAAACCAACTTGTAAGATGATATATTTTCTCTTTTAATGTTTTATTTATGTAATATATGACCTAAAAATCACATTCCATGATGGTTTCTCTAAAAACCTAATGTATAAATCATAATAATATTCATTTGAACATCTGTTTTTACCCAAAATTATTGTCTAAATAACCTTTCCACATTATTTTTTCAAAAACATAGACATTGAATGGTAATAATTTATTTACATCATTGGACGTTAAGTTTGTTATAAAAATGATGTTAAAAGAACCTTTCCACATACAATTTAAAAAAAAACATATCGTGGAATGAAAAATAAATTGTGTTTTCTAGTAACTTCCCATGATTTTTTATCCAAAACCAATATAGAAATCCTCTTTCTATACTTGTTTTACCAAAAAATTAACATTGAAAGGGAAAATGAATTCAATTTTTTATAGGATTTCAAATCTATTTTCAAGAAACCAGTGTCAAATATATTATTTTTAATGCTGCTTAGAACAATATCTGTTACAAATCCACAATTGAAATTAAAAAATAGACATTAATTTTTTTCTAATCATACCACCATTGATTTATAATATAAATTGGTTGAAGATATACCTGAAAATTGAATTTGAATGAATTTTTTCATCAATTTTTTAATTTAAAATATTATTTTGATATTTAAATTCCTTCACATGATTTGTTTTGGAAAATTGAACAAAAGTTTTCGTCATTTAAATTTAAGAGGTCATACGAAGAATATAATATCTAGTTTAACAAACCATATTACTATCATGAAGCGATACACACACATAGATATAAATATATATATTCTATTCACAAAAAACAACATTATATCCTTGAAAATAAATTAAATAATGAAAAAAAGTCTTGGAAAAATTTAAACCACAACCTGTACTACCTCATGTTTGAGATTATACTCTCTTGTTTATGGGATATTGGAACTATTATCCACTAAGGCCCAGTTTCACACACTAAACATAACCATCTAGGATTAGCTATCTTGTTTTGATTAGACATATATTTTTTTGGATTTGTATAAATTGTTTTATGAGAAAATGTTATGCATGTTACACAACCATGTGATACATCAAAATTGTGTTACATAATGGTTTAATAATAAGGTTATCCTCTAATTGTTCATCTATGCAGAACTAGTGTTCGATTTGAGATAATTTATGATACCTAGGATGGAGCCTATTTATATTCAATAAAAATAGGAAGGTCCTAGAACAATATGAAAGGTCTATTCCAATGGAGCTTAGTCCATTATTACAGTGTCTAGAGATTTCATAACACCTTCCACCCATGAAAGGTTTCATAAAAAATAATTTACCTAGTCTCTTGTTGGGATCATGAATTTCTTTAATACATGACTCTAAACTGTGTTGATATAAATCTAGTATTATAAAATTATGCTATAAGTAAAGAAAATCATTGTCATATGATACTAAACTACATGACACTTGAGTCATTATCACATGATATTAAACTGAATTATATATGATATATCCAATATGACCTCTAAAATACATAGATTTAGCCATTTAAAACAACCTAGTTTCCTTACATGAGATCCAAATCCATTAAAATTCACTATCATAAGGTTACTTATCCATAAATTCACCCTAGGATAAAATGACCTATATTGCCAAGAAATATGTCATAGTGTTTTGGACTTCTATATCATATTTGGCTCCGCCACTAAACCTGATCAAGATCTATATAGATATATGATAATAAATATTTATGTATTTATCACTGTTATCGTGGGATATATATTGAAATATGGATATTCCATCACAATACTAGCTACAATTATCTTTCCATGCTTGATTATCCCCCAATTAATAGACCTTTACCAAATCACATTGAGTTTCATCATTCCTTATCTCACTAGGGAAACCATATACTTATTTTTTTATCTCATATGCACAATCCAGATCAATATAGAGTCCCATTTCAATAAATATGTATGGATTTATTCCTATTATTTTAGGAAACGTATGACCCAATTTATTATTTTGGGTACATATTCCAATACAATTAGTATTAATCCAAGAACATTGGTTCCTAAAAATTAATTTTCGGTCTACCAAAACATCCTAGCATTAGGATGAAACTACAACACATTTCTCATTCACGTGAGTGATATTTGTTTAGATAAATTATATGAATTACATGTTTCTTCAAATATATTGTAACATGACATGTTGTGAAATATATATCACCTATCTCAAAACCATACATGATTTTTTATTTCATCCAAAACCTCTTAGTGTATGGTATCCACATTCACATTAGATTTTCTAACAAAGCATTACATGAGAACAATATATTTTCCAACTCGCATCACCTAACCTAGGTATGACCAGGGTTCTTATTTTTGTTCTAGTACAATATTAGAATGAATATCCAAATATCTATTAATATTGAGTGGCTAGATTCTCGATATTTTAGGATTTATAGGGACATATAGGTTATTCATCTTAGTCCTGACTATAGTATTAACCCGTCAGAATTTTATTATGTATAGGTTTCGGCGGCCTCACCATAGCCACATAGTTTCCTCCTATATGTATGATGTCAAATAGGAACATTATATATTATCATGGTTCCAAAAACGCCTTTATGTCAGATTTACTCCCCTATTAAACTGGGATAATCATGAATTTTATGACTTTATCCCCTTCAAATGAGTATGATCTAAACAAAGACCATCCAAGGACAACATGTGTCTTAACTCTTATTATTTCTAGATATATAGTAATATATAGAGGTCTTGAACCATGTCAAGCTATAAATCCCATAAAACTTAATTCCCTATACAATCTTTGTGTTTGGATTCCCTATTTTATGTTGGGTTCTCCAATATCCCTCAATTAAGAATAAGTTTTTATAATTTCCTTGATGCATGAATTATATCTAAGGAGAATATTTCTGTAAAAACTATGTGTGGCATGATTCCTACTAGTATAGGGTACATAGTGATGCCTGAGACACCTATAGTGGTCTCATTTATAAAATTGATCATCAAACCCCTCCCAGTATATGGACTCTTAAATCAAATCAATTAATTCTATATTTAAATCTACACATGAATAATATATGTCCTTATCAGAACTACATATTTCTATTTTATTATTAATATATTATACATAGATACATCTAAACTCTTTATCTCAGTATATGTCTAATATTATCATACACATCCCCTCCCCTCAATATTCTATAATAATTGGTAAATTTTGGACTAGATAATTACAATTATGTTATTAATATAAACCTATAATACACTACAAATTATACCTGTAGTGTTTATTCACCATAATCATTTTATGGATATTGGTGAAAATTTTATTTTATTCCAAAAGGGTCGCCGTTCTTGGAAACCACATGTATGCCACATATCTAGTGTTCCGTTAACCAACCAAAGTTATGTTTTAATCTTTATTATAAAATCCACTAACCCCATTAACCCTTGAAAATACTGTAGTGGAATATTTTATTAAATTTTATTCAGGGATCATACTTAGTGTTCTATTTCATTTAATCACATCATGATTCTGATAACTAAAGATATAATTTACATAATTACCATTCATTGTTTAAAGGTGTTAGAGAACTCCATGATCTAGATCCCCATTTGGGATATCACACCACACCTCTCAAAAGGATTGAAAAATACCCTCAATATAATTGGAAATCAATCAGGGGATGGGTGTGAAATCGTGATTTAAATTCCTTTTTTCTCCGGTTTAAATAGCCTTCTCAACCTGTTAATGTGGTTACTTTGACAAAAATTAGAACATCCAATCACACATCGTCACATAAAAGGATGCAATATATTTATAAGTATGACCTCTTAAAATGAGAAGGTTAATCCTTAGAATTATTTTGATTCACCCAAGATAACATAGTCCACTAATATATACATGTGGATATTGAAGTTAGGGTTTTCCCTTGAACTAATTTTATATAAAGTCATCACACTACGTTATGTGGTCTCACCTATATATAGAAATGATGAATTTATTTTAATATTTAGAGATTTTTCTACCATATGATATGTCTATCTAGTTTTTCATTATATTTTTCTTATCCTTCCTATTCTATTACATTAACTATAGGTAGTAAAATCTTACTCCTCTATTCTACAAGTATTTTTCTTCCTCTATATCTTCTTCAGTATTACACTCTCTCTCCTGCATATTTCCCATCTGTATCCTTCGTTAAAATTCAAATTTCAGATTGAAATTTGATTTACTAACTTTATTTTACTACTTATCAAATACTATAACTTATTTTAAGAAATTTTGATCAACTATGGAACTATTAGCCTCTATTTATGAGGATTATTATATTAAAAAACAAATGAGAACAACCCTTTTTTATAAAAGATATGATTTAGTAGATAAATATAATTTTATATGAGGAATCATTCATACAAATAAATATTTTTTTAGTTGTAATATAAAACTAATTATTCTTCTTATTTCCTTTGTTTATTTTAAACTTTTTCCTTCATCATCTAATTCAAAATCATTAGAATTTTTTTTTGGAAAATATGGTTCAATATTTTTGATATCATTTAAATTAAAACATCTAAGAAATTTCATATGATTTAGTTTCAATTTACCTACAATATTCTCTTTAATAAAAGTTCTACATTCAAGGGGAGATCATCATCACTATCAGATTCAAAATTCGAATCAGTAAATTATTTATTAACATTGCCTATTTTTTATAATGGACTAAATTACGATATAATATTTTCAATTCTATTTAAATGTGGATTCCTTAGTCATTTCATTTGAAATAGTAATATTATATTGTTATTCCAATTAATGGTCTTCTTGACCTTCCATATATGATACTTTGGGATAAAAAAGATCTAGAAATTTGCTTAAAAGATTATTCAATAGAGTTTATTATTTAATTTTTTCACCAAATTTATCTATAATGTTGACTATTTGATTTTCTTGAGTGAAATAGTTATCAATATCTTCATCATTATCAATATTAATTTCCTCAAATATTCCCCGATGATATTTTAAATTAGATTCATTCAATTTGATGTTTTCATCAGCATTGCTTCTAAATTTGTCTCACATCCCAATTTCTATTACAAGACCCATTGTAGTAGTATCTATGAACAATAAAATGAGTGAATGAAAATAGGTAAACATCCTATTACACCAAATATGGTAGTTAGTTCCATAAAATGTGGGAACACTCCATCTATTAATATAGTTGAGATTCTATATAATATATAGATATTTTATGGTAGTCTCCCTTTGATTCAAATTGTTATTCCATGATCGAATTAAATCACTAGGAGAGGGAGAAAATGATTCAATGATATATTTTCATTTATATGTTATCCCCTTTCAACCCAGCCTCTTTAACCTATAAATTTTATTTATCCAAGAAGTAAAAACAATCAACCTTAACTCACATATAGAAAATAATAAATATCAAACTCCCTGATATTTACAGTGTTTTACTAACCACACATACTCATTATTATGTTAGTTAGTCTCCCCAATAAGGATTCTCCAATATTTTACCAACTTCTTAAAACAAATAATCTCTTATTTTCCTTTCACTAATAGAGTACACTAGATGATACACCTCTTCTATAATTATTATCCAAAAAATGAAAAATTATTTATCAGGTGGCATATATACTTCTTCATGAAAGTCCACCACCATGAACTAAAAGCTAAATAGATATGTACATGTGTCTTATCTTTATGAAATTCAATAGCTGATGATGATCCTCAACAAGTTGGTCTTGAAAATTTTATAAGATTCAGAATGATATAGATCTTTCTTAGATTCATGAATACTCTTTTACTTTTAGGATAATTGAATTTGGATATTCAAATCTATTCAATATGGGCTTTATCATACTCTCTTGGTTTTCTTCATTCCATAGGTACTCACTCACTTTACATATTTTTTCTCACCACAACATGTCTTAATCCTCCTACTTGAAAAATATAGAATAAATAAAAATTAATTTTCCCACATTTCAATGCATTATAGTCCATTAATGAAATCTACCATAACTCCCCAACAATTCCAATGATCTCTATCAACGCATTCAAGATATATATGTTTCATTGATCAATATTATATCAATTAGAGCATGAATAAATTGCATTTAATTTACTAAAATAACCAATATAATTCACTTTTAAATACTACTAGAATCATAGCATAAAATAAAGGCATGTTATTATAAAATCATTAAATAACCATTAATAGATTGTCAAAAATAAATAACTCATATTTATTGTGTCTCCTCCTGAACCATGCACTAACATGAGTTTCTATCAAAAATTATATTGTGGTCTTTGTATATCTAGGCTATCATTCCCTTCATTATTCCTAGCTCCCGGACATATGGTTGGTTTTTCCTTTCATCATAGGAATATGAAACATTTTTTTCATTAATTTAGAGAAAAACAATTCATAATGGGTAAAACCATAACTATTTTGGGATTACTATGTCTCATAGGTGGAACCTCAACTCAACATTCACCGTTATATATTATAGTGAAAAAACATTGCTTTTTTACTAATTATTCCACATTTCATTAAGTAGTTAAGAAACCATGTATTTTTTTCCTTAAACACATCAATCAAGATGATGGGGTCATTTCCATATAACTTTGTTAACCATGATGATCATCAATGCAATAAATATATTATCAATGTTCAATTCAGTCTTCCTTGTGTTACCTAGGGAGACTCCTCAACCACCACACCTAGTGAAATGGAATGATCATGACTGTATTACATATTCACACAATAAAACACCATTCGACATAGTGTGTCATACTCTTGAAATTATCTATAAAAGCATATTTAATTCATAAAACTCCATATATTATTAAAATCTATAAAATTATTCAATAGTCCTAATATAGGACTTCTATTTCAATGGTTGGTTAGTAGTTTTAATTTGAATTTTTTATTTATGTTTGATTATTATTGAAATATTTTGATGTAGATAGCTGATTCAGGGAGTTGTAGGGGGACCCTAGGAGACAATATGGGAGTATCATAGTTTAAATGTTAAACATGAGGAAATAAAGGGATCCTAAAGTTATAACTAATTGTCTAAAAAACATTTGTAGTCCATGTAGACCATTTTGGAAAACATCTAATAGTGCTCTCATGTTTGGAAATTTTTTTGAAAAGCCTTTCAAATAAACAATTCACATCTGTTAATGTTTGTAAATAATTTCATTCAATTGGTGATTTAAACGATTTTTATAATTTATGATTCTGGTTTTTTACAGATAAAGTGTATATTATTTATTTTTAAAGCTATATTTATAAAATTTTAATGTGATTTATTATTCATTGGTAGTGAATCTTGTTTTGAAAACCATGTTTTAGGTGTATAAGTTCTTTTTAAAATATTTATTTTACTTTGACACTAATAATTTAATTATAAGAAAATATTTATAGGTTGTGACTATTTTCATGGAATTAATTTATTGGGTTTTAAGTGTGGTGGAATTTTTGAAATGATTTTGGGGTTGTGTTAATTTCATTATAATTAATTATTTATATGAAATTAAAAGTTTTTGGGGTTTTTGGTTTGATAGAGAAACTGGTGTTCAAGAAGTTGGATTCATTATTATTACGTTTGAAATGTTTTAATGTTTTTTAAATATAACATGAAGGATATTTTTATGAATCCTTGAGGTGTATTTAAAATGAAATATTGCCTTGTTATGGACATTGGTGATTGGTTTATAAAGGGTTATTCATGATATCTCTTTCTGTGATTCATGTTTTTTTATCCCTTATTTTGGTACATGGAAATTTCCAATTTAATATTTTATTTTAGTTACTTGTAATAATGTATCCCCCATAGATGAATAAATAAGTCAATAAGGGATTATCTGGGGTAATTTTCTTGTGATCTAGATATTTTCTTCCTAGTTTTTTACTTTACCCAGACTCTTGATGGAGTATGAGGCCCATGTTCTTCTCGGATCATGGAATATGTAAAAGTGTTTTTGAAGCATAATCATCCGGTTTCTTTAGTGATAAGGGATCCTGGGCGATGATAAAGTGTCTATATAAGGTCAAATAAATTTTATAGTCACTAGTAACTCTAGGATCTTAAAGGTTGATTTGCACCACTCCTTTATTTGAAGGATTTGTTTTGGATTTATGGAATCTCTTTATACACAATAAATAGTCTTAGGCATTGTATTAGTGGATATTTTAAGGCCACTATCATCAAACAATTTTATTCTTAGGAAGTGAGAACATCAAAGGAAATGGAATTCATGAGTTCTTATTAGGGCGATCAGTTTGAGAAAGACTATGTTTAAAATTTCACGGTGTTAGTTCCTTTATCTTCTATATTGGATACTGAGGGTTTGAATATGTATTGGTTACTATATATATACCTTAATTCATATCTAACATTATCTATGTTGGTGTCTTCCCTTACTAAATTTTTTAGAAGTTATATATAATTTTGTTATCATTGAGGCATTGTTTGTTGGGAAGCCTATGTCAAGTGATATCTCGACCCCATTATGTTTCAGAATAGGTGATCTATCTAGTGAGAATTGGGGGAAAAAATTTGATGGTGGTGGGAAGCTGCCTCCTTAAATTTTTATCCATACACTAGTAAATAAAAATCTAGAAGTGCGATTCTTATGTGGGAACTCCTAAAACATCGATTCAATAATCTGAAATCTTCAAGGATATATCATCTGTGTGTTGTGTCAATAACATTTTGAGGTTTTATAAGTATAATGAACATTATAAGAAGAATCCTTGAACATATCTTTGATTGTATTAGTAATATATTATTATTACTTCACCTAGAGAGTTAAAAGTTATATTTTGTTCATGGGGTTGTTCTCTTTTGAAATATTAGTTTTTTTGTGGTCGTTTTAACTCTTTTTTACACAATGTATATTTTTTTATAGTGGATGAAAGATTTTTTTTCACAAGGACTTTTCTTTTTTATATTTTAATTCCTCATTTCATTTCGGTTCTTATTATCATTTTTGAATATTTTGGACCGTGGTTTGATATTTTCACGATGGATTATAAGGTAATTAAATGGATGTGGGATGATGTAATGAGGAAAAGATTATGGTTTTTGGGTAAACCATGTAGGATACTGAGTTGATGTTTTTTTAGGACCAATGAGAATTGGTGTTCCATGAGTTTAGCCCTGATTCAACCTTGGTGTATTTTCATGACACAAAGTTACAAACACGTTATTCCTTGGTGAGATATTTTTATGTTTAGGGTGTTTCTCTAATTTTTTGGTGTGTAATTTCTTTTCAACATTGGGTCATTTCTTATGGTTCTTCACTTTTTTGAGTCTCTAGATAATATCTTAGGGTTTGTGGACAAATTTTTGTGTCATGATAATTGATTTTTGTAGAATGTTTATATATGGTTTAGCCATTATATAATAACTCTAATTGGCAGAAATACCTATGGATAATTTATATGGGTTCCCAATGTTCATTGGATATTTTTTCCAATGTGATTTTATTTGAGATATTTCCTTCCTTATATATTTTATGACATTATCTGATATATAGTTTTTGATGTATTTTCACAGTTTTGTCTTATTTAGAACTCATAAATAACTTTTGGTTTTGGAAATGATTATTTTTGAAGATTTCCCAAATTCAAAGAATACAAAAGAAGTAGTAGTATCAATGTCCAATTTTTTGAGGAATCTACTTTTTGGATTCACAGTTCGTTGGTGGCTGGTAAATATTAGAATTTTTAGGTGGTTTTCCCTAGTAATACGATAATCTTATTCCATGTTATTTATTGAATTTTTTTGGAATATCACCTCATGGTTGGGTCTTATATTTAATATGATTTAGTCCTGAAGTATTTCCTTTAAAATAATTTTAGAATACTCTATGTGAAAACAAAGTGTCATGGTGGGTATAATAATGTCACCAAAATATTCAAATTCTATCATTATGTTTATGTATTTAGTTTCTACTTTGATATTTGGTTGTCCGAAGGAGAACTTTTTAGGTTTTAAGAAATATTCAGGGTCAAACAATTAAAATCTTACCTTGGGAATTCATGAAGTGGAAATAATTTTCTACAAAATATTTTGAGTAGTGGTAATCACAAGTCACCACATATTTTATTAGACAATGTATGTAAACTATGAAAACTTGGGAGTTTGGTATAGTTGTGACTGCATGGTTTGGTAAACCATGGGACCTACTCAGGTTTGGGAATTTTTTCCTTTAAAGTTATCTCTCTTTGGTTCTTATCCCAAAATATTTCCCATTTTATTCCTATATTCATAGGTTCTTCTAAATTTACTCTCTTCATATTGCACAGTTAATAATTAGTTTTTTATTTTCATCTTTCTACCCAAATAAAGATGTATCTGATCCCCTTTTCATATACTAGTTGTTCCTCACATTCAACTTTTCCCTTATTACCCTAATTAACATGGTTGGCCTATTTATGTGGTCATTGTTATTATATAATTTAATATTTTAGTTTTTAATGTGTTTGATCCCTCTCTTTAGGCATTTTATAATGGAATTCATCAATGGAAATATGTGTATTCCAGTTGAGGTTGGTATTGCAGTTCCAATTCATTTAATTAAATACTTCCATGGATTCTGGGTGTCTTTAATGTGTTCCTAAACTAAATTAAGGATGTATATGCTATATAATTTTAATTATAACATTTTAATTTTCTTTTATTTGATCTTATTTTATAAAAAAATGCACTAATTGTTTATTTTATTGGCATTATGTTGTGAAATCAAATATTATGCATTCTGACTATTTGATAAAATTCCAATTATGGATTTTTATAAGAAAAAATTATTGTTTCATGGTGATTTGGTCGAAATATGATTTATAAAGAGATCTATTCATTTTTATATGATTTTTATTATTTTAGGAGGTATTTTTTTTAATGAATATTCCTTATTTTATGAGGGTATATCTTTATTTTTTGACAAGGGTTTACCTTGTTTTAAGGAGGAAACATTGTATAAAAAATGGGTTTTTTGACTTATGGGATTCCTTAGAAATTTTGTTTTATGTTTAAGAAATATTACTTATTGTTAGTGATAATTTCCCTTAGAATGCACCATGTTTTAAAATGTCGTTTAGAAATATATTTCTAAATATTTAACTCTTAATATAAAAAGATGAGACTTGTTTGGAACATTGGGAGAAGGTGACAGATTGATTGATTTTTAAACATTAATTGTACCCTATTTTTATTCTCTATTTATGCCTATATGCATGTGTTTATGGTTATTTTAATATTGATTCATAACAATCCTTTGTGGGTTGAGGCACTTTATTGAAATGTGTGTATTAGATGAGGATTTTTCTATTAATTTTTTGTTTTATTACCTTTGGTCTATGTGATTTTCATATTATTGAAATTATCATGATAGTGGGACACCTCTATCAGTTATGATATGAGAAACCATAATATACTAAAGTGGAGTAAAGGGATTCTATAATATGAGTTAAAATTTAATCACCGACTAGTAAACCTTAGTTAAATGTTATAACTTGGATATGGGGTTATAAAAGATGAGACTAGTGGGAGTGATTCATTGGGTAGGTTGTGTGACGGTAAAACTATTAAATTTTTATTCCACTTTTCCACATATAGTATGTATCCCATTAGTCCTTAAAGAGTTTCCTTATGACATGTACCTTATGATAAAACTCATTATTGTTGATTTTCATGTGTTTATTATTTATTATATGGATATTTATTTATTTTATTGATCTCTCTTTCATATTAGTATTGATATTGACTAGTTTTTATCTTCCAATTGATTTTCAATTATTTTTAAATCTTCATGGATTGTATATTTTCTGATTTTCCTTCGTAATGTACTCATATTTTAGGTATATTTGTGTCTTAGGATTTAAAAAGGGAATTAGGTGATTGATTTAAATGAAAACCTTGTAAAATTATTATTTTGAAAAAAAATTAAACCATGATATGTTTTTATAATAGTTAATTTTTAAATAAAAAGAGAAGGAAAACATGTTTATTTTGAAATGAAGGTCATTTTGTCTAAATATAATGGCTGATTTTTTAAATGACACAACCTTGTTAAGTCCTCCCTAAGGAATATTTTATAAAAGGTGTATTTGAAATGAAATTACCTTCATATAATGTATTGTATGTGTATTTATATTTTCTATAAATTAAATGAGAATTTAATTTTCTATTAATTTGAAACTAGTGGATGTGGATTCTATATAAAAATAATGTAATGGAATCATGGTGGAATTATATTTTACATTGTTATATACCCTAAATACCTACCTTGGTGGGTATTTGGACTTCATATTTTATATACACTTTGGTTATAGATTCTATGTTTTATTCTATACTCTCCCATAGAAATAAGGTTGTGTAATTTACAGTGGTGACTTATGAGTCAAATAGTGATGTTAGAATTTTTTTCCCAAATGATTTGGATAATTTTTTGTCCGGTGGGTTATCGATCTATCTAGCCTTATGATTTATTTCTATTTTGTTTTCTATTTGTGGTTTATAAAAAAACTTTATAAACAAAATTCATTTTTTTGGAATTTGTTTGGATTTTTTAGTATTTTTCATTTATTGGTGTCCCTTGGTTTTATTATTTTACTTAGTATTTTTATTTATTATGAAATTGTTTTTTATGGAATAGAAATATCATTCTAGATCCATATTGGGACTCATTTTGATCTTGGTTTATTTTGAGGGTGAAATCATTCTAACCTACTCACCTGTAGTACCATGGTTCTTATCTATATCCTATGGTGTGTGGGAACACACATCGTGATGTGTCACATAATTATTCGGGTGCTAGTTCATGTATCATCCTAGTATTTTTTTATAATGAATTGTATCATAGAACCCTTATTATTTAATGGAAGATGGTAGAAATGTCCTAGGACCATCCGAGACTTGGTGGTGGGTGTAGACAACTGTATGAATAACTCACCTCCGGATAGAACATGATTTTCTGTATTTTTTTAGGAGTTTTACATTGAAATTTATATTTATAGTTGTTTATTATTGAGATATTTTGATGTGTCTTGACAATACTCTAAGTTATAAGAGGATCTTGGGAGATATATCTTGGGAATATTAATTTTAAAATGAAATTGGAGGCTATCTAGGGGGTGTATATATAAGGAAAACTATTTTTGAAACTATTCACAAGTCATGTAAACAATTATGGATATCTTCTATTGTCACTCACACATTTGGTAAAAGGTTAGAAAAGACATTTGGCCCAAATTTATATATTGGGGACTACTCGGGGATAATTTTTTCCTCCTTTTATGATTAATTCATTTTTATTGATTATTTTTGTATGTGAGTATACAAGTGTATACTTTTGAGTTTTAAATATATTTTGACAATATTTTAATGTGATACCCTATTCGTTGTTAGCATTTCTTATTTTCAAAGCCATGTTTCTAGTCCATGAGTTTCCTTTCTAAAATGTTACTGAACATTAGAACTAATGATTTATGTGGATATACTATCTTCATGGTTTTTAGTTGTTTTTTAGGAAATAATTTCATGGGGTTGAAGTATGGTATAATTATTGAAATTATTTGGGGGTTGTGTTAATTTTCCTAGAATAAATGTTTTTACATGAAATTAATTTTTTTGGTGTTTGTTTTGTTCAATTGGTAAATTGGTTTTTATTATGTGAGATTATTTATTTCTAGGATTGAAATATTTAATGTTTTTTGAAAAACAATTGAAAGAGAATTTTATAAATCATTGAAATGATTTAATATTAATAATTCCTTGTTAAAAGGTTTTGAAATGGTCTTATAATGTGTGCTTCATGGTTTTTCATTGTGTGAATCATTTTTTTGTAAACCACATATTGAAAAATGGGATGTTTTGACTAAATGTTATTTTTTGATGTTTCAGACTGTGACCCCCAAAAGTAATTAACAGGTAAAGAATGGAATCCCTTGGGTATTCATTCTAGTGATCCAGATATTGTCTTCCCAATTTTTTACACATCCTGGGATCTTGATAGAGTGGAAAAGGCATGTTCTTCCCAGCTCAAGGGTCATGCATAAGAGTTTCTAAATCGACATACTCTAGTGTTTTTTAGGGACCAAGGACGATAAGAGGTGAAAGAGTGGCAAGATGCTATTGAATATTTCTTTGAGTTTCTCTGAAGTAATTTATCCTTAAGGGTGAGGTGAACCACTCCATTATTCAATGGATTGTTTTTTGATTGATGGAATTTCACTATCCATGCCCCAAAATTTGATGAATTTATTTTGTGATATTTTGAGGCCACCACTATCCAACAGTTTTATAATGTTGAAATGATAATTTTTTTGAATTTTTGAGTATTTATCAAGGAAATCAATTGGTGAAAGACTAAAATGAATGTTTAATTAGAATAGTTCTTTTCCCTCCTGAGACAACTGAGGATGATTTAATGAAGGATTGGTTCTTTACCAAAGATCGTCATCAAAATATATTATGAATAGTGTTTTAGTCTAGCCTGAATACCATTATTAAAGTGATATATAAGGTCATCATCACTAATGCATTATTTTTAAAGAATCATATGTCAAGTGATGTCTCAATCCTATTAAGTGTCAGTAGGGGTGATTTTAATAGCGGAAAGATGGATATGGAGAGTGACTTGGGTGGGGAACTTTCCCTTCAACCTGTTATGTATTCTCTAGTAAATCATAATTTAGAGGTGTGATTTCTTTATAGGATGTCTAGACACATTCAACTCTCTTATCATAGAGATCCAAATACATATCATAAGTTTGGTTTTCTCAGTAACATTTAGAGGATTTCTTTGATAAGTGGAGTCAAAAATAATAAGTCTTTCACCTAGATATGATCCATGATGAAATAATTGATGCCTCTTACACATGGAGAGTAAGAATTTATTTTGTTGTCTTGGGGGTGTTCAGTTTCATAATATATTTTTTATTATACTGTGTTCCATGTATTTTTAAAATCTCATATCTTTTGTTTTAATAATGGTTTAAATATATTTAGGATCTTTTCATTTTCATTTGACAGGTTCATGCACTGTTTTATTCGTTTTTGTTATCTCTTTTGAATGGAGTGGACCCTGGTTTTAGGTTTTCATGATGGATGACATGTAAATTCCTTGGATAAAATATTTGGTAACAAGGATAATTTTTTTCTGGTAGACCTTGAGGAATATTGATTTAATAATTTCATTCAGTACCACTATGAGTGGGTGATATGAGAGTTTGACCATATTCTACCCTTTATGTAGTTTCTTGACCCAAATTCTATACCATTTCATTCCTTTTCTACGAATAACCATGTTTTGGGTGTTTCTCTAGTTTTTTGGAGTGAATTATCTTGGTTATGATTGGTTGTTTCTTGATGATATTGTCTTTGTGGTGTTTTGAGATCATATCTTGTGATGGGTGGGAATGTTCTTATGTTGTCATGATCATTGTTTTAGGAATGTTTATTTTTTGTTTCATAATTATAGATTAATTCCAAAAAGTTGGGAAACCTATGGAAAGTCTCCAAATGTTTCCCTTTTTTACGGTATGTTTCTTCTAGGATGATTTTGTTTGAGATTTTCTAATGTTTATATCTATTGAGACATCAGTTTTTTCAAAGATATTGTTGTTGTTGTATCCTGTAGTATAGTTCCGGTATCAAAAATCAGTTATGGGTATTTATATGTGTGATTTTTGGGGTTCCATAGTTCAATTAATATTGGATAAATGGCTATCTCAGTGCCTCATGGTATTTGTAATACTATTTTTGGATTGATGTTTCTTTAATATAAGCCAAAACATAAATCATTCTGAATGGTATTTCAAAATAGTGGGATATTGGTGTCCTTTGTTATTGGTTTCATCCCCAAAAAATGGGCCTCGTATTTGTTTCCTCTGTTTTGGTGATTTATAATTGATATTTTTTCCTTAACATAAGATTTCATTGACTTATGTCACGACCCGTCCTTGGGGCCCATGCCTTGACTACCCCAATCCCACCTTCCATAGGCCAGGGGCTGGCGACTAGCACCAAAGGAGAATCCCTAATAAAAATGGAAGGTATTTCATTTAAACCTGTAACCCACACAGTCTGAATAAAAGTAGTGGAATCAACAAGTACTAATATAGAAAAGATAAGTGTGATGAAAGTAAGTGGTGTAGAATACAAACCCAACTATACAACAAGTACAAGCACAAGTAAAAAAAGGAAAACAACTCCTAGATCTTCCATCAGGGAATCCTACCTGAAGGGTAGGTGCATAACGCGAACAAATCATCCCTGAAGTGTGTCCCATGTAGCCCAGCTTTGAGCAGCCTCCCGGCCATCAACCTCAGCCTCGATCACTACTGACCGTTGTCTGCACAGAACACAACAAGGTGTGGGTGAAGCCCGTGCTGGGGTGAGTATAACAATAATCAGTAGGGGACCCCGAGATCCCCAAAGGTCTCCCAGAATCCACTAACGATAAACCATAGAAGTAAGATACAATCAAGAAGTATCAACCAACCATACTTAGGTATATGCCCAATCATATACCTAAGTTACCAATCACAGTCCGACTCCTAATCTCGAGCCCAAGAACAACCTAGTCAACAAAGTAAGTAAAGTAAATCACCATGATGATAATTCTTGAAATACACGACTCATCTCACACAGGTATACAACACATGAAGAGTGGTAGAGATGATTATTTTTAGCCTTTGAATGATCTCTTATGTCGAACCCATGTAGTATTCTGGAACAGTATCAGTGCTGTAAAACCCACGTAGGATCATGATGCAGAAGTCATCACTATCAAACCCACGTAGGATCCCGGTATAGAAGCCACTACTTTTGAACCCACGGATGATCCCTGTACAGAAGTCATCGCTGTTTAACTCATGGAGGATCCTGGTACAGAAGTCATCCCTGTTGAACCCACGTAGGATCCTGGTACAGTAGTCTTTGTTGTCAAACCCATGGAGGATCCTCGTACAGAGGTCATTACTGTCGAACCCATAGAGGATCCTGGTACAGAAGTCCCCACAGTTGAACCCACATAGGATACTAGTACAATAATCATCTCTATCGAACCCACATAGGATCCTTGTATAGAAGTCATCACTATCAAACCCACAGAGGATCCTTTTATCTCAGTCGCAGCCAGCCCTAGGGTTCCTGCACACAGCACACTCAATTCCGAGAGGGTCCACTTCTCGAGCCAAGTGTCGATAATTCAACTTCCACGAAGTCTCGTGTTGATGTATCTCGCAGTTCCGTGTCATCATAAAGAACCCAACGCGATAGACGACGCGACAATCGGATGTGCGCTCTGTTAGTTATTGACATTTCCGTTTCAGGGGCCCAGTTGGTTTTAGGATCAAACTATCCCGACCATACCCCAACTGCGTCTGAATCACAAGTGGAGTATTCCAAAAAAATATTCCCACTCCATGAATTGCATTGCCGCAGACAGTTCGTCGATCAGACACTCGTAGCCCAAGATGCGGGCTAAAAGGTGTAAATGGACATAGCAAGTCTGGGTCTGGCCCAACCCAGTCAAACAGACCCGCCCCAACCTGGTCCGAACCGGGGTCTGACCTAGTCTGCAGGTGTGGCCCGACCCGAGGGGTCCGTCTGGCCCATGAGGATAGTTCGAACCAAAAGAACAGCCCTGCCCTAAGGGGCGGCCAGACCCGAAGTTGCAGCTCGGCCCAGCCGTGGCGGCACAGCCGGCCATGCACGAGAGGGTGTGTCGGGCCCCCCGGTTCATCTAACAAAACCAGCGCATTGCGTCGGTTCCGAAGCTACGAGACCCGAGTGGTCCCACTGGTCCAGCTCCAAGACGGCCAGCCCGACCATCCACCACTGCGGCACGACGGTGTCGTCGTCCTCCCGCCCTCCCCATGGCACGACGGCATCACACCACCACCATCGCAGCCCGACCTGGTCGCGACCTTCGACTCCACCACGCGGCGCGATGGTGCCGATCTTCTCCATCCATCGCGGCCCTCATTTCTTTGGTTCCTCTCTAGTGCGGCGCGATATCACCATGCCCCTTTGTCTCGGCCCGCCCTAGCTGCGGTTCCGCACATCCGGCGTGGTGCGATGGCTCCACGCCCTTCCCACTCCACCTCCATCATCAACCAAACAAGAATCAACGGAGGGACTTCAGGCCGTGTTTCTATGGGACAAACCCTCCAAATTTGGTGTTAAAAAGTGTCTATCATCGAGCCATAAAAATTGATGAGGAACAAGGATTTAATTTAATCAAAACAAACCCCCTACTTAGAATTTTTCGTTCGTTGATGATCTCGTAAAAAGGGCGGATGGCGAATCGTCGATTACTGCATTCTTCATGCACTCCCAATTCTCACGCTCATGCGTCAAAAAGGAAGAATGGCACTCATCGTTGGCGGATGAACATTCAGAGGAGAGGTCGTCATTGGCAATGTTCTTCGTGGGTGGCTCCTTTTTTTTTATCTTGGTCGATGATCGAGGATCGTGTTCGTCATTCTTCCGATATGAGGAGCATTCTTCGTTATGAGGATGTCGTTCTTCCAAGAGTTCTCCCAACGCTCCACCAAAGAGAATCACCAACCAAAATAAAATAATGGCTACTCTATTATTTTATTGTTTCCATGAATTCGAAAAATAATTCAAACCATTTCAAATTAATTAATCACTTGGCATTAATTAATTCTTAGGTGTGTTGGAACCATAATGAGGGAAGTTGGATAGTGAAGAGGCTCCAAATTTTTATGGGCAGTTCCAAGAGTTAAAGGGTGGTTAAGGGGGTTTGATTCTCATGGCGGCCACACCATATAACATCATCCCAAGGGAGGTTATGTGTGGGTGGCCCCACCACCAACCTCCCCATGGAGGTATTAACTACCATTCAAATAAAAATATGCTACATATATTTTTATTTAATTTCATTTAGAAACCCAAAAAATTAAATTCCACTCACGTCAGAACACAACTGCGGCAAAGGTATCCTTAAGCTATTACCGGCGTTGCGAGTTCAACGGGCCCCTCAGATTTCAATTCCGAACACCGGTTCAAAAGATATAAAATCCCGCATGTACGTTTACTGAATGCACCATAGAAAAACTTCAGAAATTCATTCTGGGCACACTGTGCCTTGGAATCAAGTGCCATCTGAAACTGCAGACTCGTATAATTCCTATGTATTTAAAGAAAAAAAATACCCATGTAATTTCTAGCTCTTTACATTCTCCCCACCTTAGGGCTTTACGTCCTCGTAAGATACAACACACACTATGGGAACAAATGGGGGTACTGAGAACGATTCTGAGCCTCCCTCTCCCATGCGCTCTCTTGGAGGCTCCCGTGATGCCAAGGAATGCGCACCAGAGGTATCAACTGTCTATGTAGGACCAAATCTTATAGATTTTCAATATCCACTAAAACCTCTGTGAATGTCGCCCAGTCATCGATTTCTAGCTCCCCGTGGTCGATGATGTGGGATAGGTCATGCACGTATCTCGTTAGCTGAGATACGTGGAAGGCGTCGTGCACCCAGTGTAGCTGAGGTGGAAGAGCCAAGGGGTAAGCCACCTCGCCTACTCTACTGAGGACCTGGAAAGGTCCGATGAATCGTGGAGATAAATTCCCGCCTTGACCATATCTCTATAGACCTCATCGAGGTGAGACCCGTAGAAAGACGTGGTCACTATCCTCGAACTCTGATGGTCTCCGTCTCCTATCAGCATAGGAATTATGTCTACTCTGTTCTTTCTTCATCCACTCCTGGATGATTTCCACCCTCTCGGTCATAGCCTGCTCCATCTATCGTCCTACAAGTGCTGAATCTCCTGGCTCAGTCCAGCACATAGGCGATTTGAAAGGTCTTTCGTAATGTTCCTTGAAAGGTTCCATCCCAATGGTGGAGTGGTAAGTGTTGTTATACGCAAACTCCACCAAGGTTATGTGATCCCCCCAGCTGGGACTGAAGTAAAGGACGCATGCACAGAGCATGTCCTCAAGTGTCTAAATATTTCTCTCAGTCTGACCATCCATCTGAGGATGGAAGGCGGTGCTCAAGTGAAGTTGCATCTCAAAAGCCTCCATCAGCCCCTTCCATAGCTGGGAAGTGAAACGAGCATCTCGATTGGAGACGATCGTTGATGGCACAACATGAAGTCGTAAGATCTCCTATATGTAGTGGCATCCCAATCTCTCTACTGAGCACTACTCTCTAATCAGTAGGAAGTGGGCCGACAAGGTGAGTCAGTCAACAATCACCCATATAGAGTCATGTCCCCTGGTTGTACGTGGAAGTCCCATCACAAAATCTATGGATATACTATCCCACTTCCACTACGGACCTCTAAGGGCTGAACCAAGACTGCTGGAATCTCCTGCTCGACCTTCACTTGCTGACAAGTGAGGCATTGTGAGGAAAACTCTGCCACTTCTTTATTCATACCTGTCCACCAGTGTTATCATCCGAGGTCCTAATAAATCTTCGCCACTCCAGGATGTACCACTAAAGGAGACGTGTGTAAATCCCTCAACACGTCCTCTTGAAGTGAAACTGGTACCATGGTACGTCCACTGAAGAGAAGGAAATGCTCCCCACCTTCAGAAAATCTATCAGGTGCCTGCCCTATGGATATTTGGCACGTCACGTCTCATAGTCAACATCTCCACGCTATGCCTCCCTGACTCACTGAAGAAGTGGATGAGTGACTACAGAAAGGCTACACCATCTCTATCCACAAAGGATATCTGTAATGCAGCCAGCTACTCTGTCGCCTCTCATAGCTACTAAATGCCTGATCTCTTGCTGAGATAATTTACTACAATGTTCCCCTTCACATGAGTATAGACTATCTCAAATTCATAGTCCTCAAGGAACTCAATCCATCTTCACTGTATCAGGTTCAGGTCCTTCTACAAGAAGATGTACCTGACACTCTGGTGGTCAGAGTAGACAGTAAAGCATTCGGCCATAAGATAGTTCTGCCACATATTCAAGGCGAAGACCATTGCTGGTAACTCCATGTAATGGGTAGCATAGTTCTTCTCATGTTGTATCAACTGTTGAGAACCATACGTGATCACTACTCTATCTTGCATCAGGAAAAACCCAAGTCTGGTCCCTAATGCGCTTCAGTAAACGACGTACCCAATGCCCTCTTCCAGTAGCCTCACGATGGGCACACTAGTCAACCTCTTCCTCAGCTCCTGAAAGCTCTGCGGGCATCTCTCTGACCACACGAAGGGTTTCCCCTTCTTCATCAATGCTGAAAGCGGTGCAGAAACTCCGGAGAAGTCTAGAAAAAATATCCGATAGTTCCCATCCATTCCCAGAAAACTCAGTACCTCCGTCACATTATTGGGTGGCTCCCAAGAAAGTTCTACCTAAATCTTCACTGGATCCACTGCAACTCTAGCCTTCGAGATGCCGTGTCCCAAGAAGAGAACCCCTCGAATCCAAAACTGGCACTTGGAGAGCTTACCATAAAGCTGGTGCTCTTTGAGTGTGTCTAGTATGACCTACAAATAGTAGGAATGATCCTCCATAGTAGTCGAGTAGATCAGTATGTCATCGATGAAGACTACGACAAAGCGATCGAGGTAATGTTGGAAGATCATTTTCATGAGACTCATGAACACTGTTGGAGCGTTGGTTACGCCGAAGTGAATAACCAAGAACTCGTAGTGGCCATACCGACACCTGAAGGTCATTTTCTGAACATCCTCATCTCGAACTCTGAGCTGGTGATAGCATGACTAATTGTCTATCTTTAAGAAACATAACACTTTATTGAGCTGATCAAATAGGTCATCAATCATCGGTAGTGGGTACTTATTCTTCATGGTCTCCTATTTTAGATGACAGTAGTCAACACACAGTCGCAAGCTCACATCTGCCTTCTTGGAGAAAAAAATTGGGGATGCCAAGGGTGAAATTTTGGGTCAGAAAAATCCCTTCCCCTGAAATTCCTCCACCTGTACCCGCAGCTCACGAAGCTCGGTGAGAGCCATCCGATATGCTAGTGTAGATATCAGTGTCTTCTTGAGGTAAATTTTAATGTAGAATCCCACCTCTCTACGAGGAGGTAGTCCTATAAAGTCATTAGGGAACACATCTGTGTACTGATCAACCACTACAATAAAACTTAGAATCTGCACATCAACCACTCCGAGGATGAGACTAGCCAACTGATGTGTGATCAGCTTCCCCCTTCTATGTGTAAGTCCATACTGCACTTCAAAGGTTCCATTCTCACCGGTGAAGGTGAACCTGGTCCCATCCATGTAGACACACCACACTTTGTGCCAAATACAGTCAATATGTGCATGAACTGTGGATAACCAGTCCATACCCAAGATGATGTCGTAAGGCCTCGACACTGCTACGAGGAGATCCTAGCCGAAACTCTCACCTCCTAGAGTAAGCTCACACAACCGACACTAGTGCGTAATCATCGAGTCTGCTCCTGTAGGAGTCTCTATTCTTAAGAATTGAGCCAATGGCTCCGTCAGAATCTCTGAGCTCCGAACAAGGGTAGTGTAAATAAATGAATGACTCACACTTGTGTCTATATGTACTTAAGAAAGGGTGGAGTAGACACAGATAGTACCTCAAATCATTTCAGGTGCACCGTGGTCATAGGCCACAACTTCCTGGTGCTGAGTCCGCCTCTGTTCGCAAGATCCCTATGGTCGGGGTGGACCTCTTGGTGGTGGTGGTAGGGCCTCAAAACGTCATCCACCACCTGCTGTTCGGCCAGCTCTTCTGCCATGTCTACCTGATCTCGGTGGACCACCACAGTTGATCCTCTTCCTATACATGGGAGGTCCCTCTACTGACTGTTGTTCAACTGCATAGTGGGTCGGGCAGTAACGAGCCATGTGACCCTGCCCGCCGCATGGATAGCACTGCATGTCCCTCATATGACTGGCTCTGTCTCGTGTGCCCTGCACAACCAAACTTGTTTCTTGGGGTTGCCCACCAAACAGCTTGGTCCTCTTGGACCTCTGCGACAACTGTCTACTGTCGATTGCAGAAGACTTTGCTATGTGTCGCCCTGTGGTGGGTCTCGCTGCTGGTGTCTTCTCAGCAAGAAAACACTCCACAAGAAGGGATCGCTCCAGCACCACTGCCTATATTTGGAAGTTGAAGGGAGATAATTGAAGCCCTGATCTCATGCCTGTGTTTATGCTCGAAGGTTCAGGCCCTGAAGAATGGGTCCCATACTATATCCATGGAATAGAGCTAGTGTTTGGTGAACCTAGCTGAGTAATGAGCTACGGTCATGCTGCACTGCTGCAGTTGAAGAAACTCTTGAATCCACCCCGTACGAAGGGTGCCTGGAACAAACTTTGAAAGAAGAGACTCATGAAGTCTGTAGAGAGTAATGATGCCTTGTCATGCACCAAGAGCATCATGATCCACCATCTGTCAGCTACTGCTTGTAGGGGACTCGTGGCAAGGATCACCATGTGGTCGGCTGGTGTCCCTAGCAATATGAAAACTCTCACAACATCCTCCACCCAATCCTCAGATGCCTATGGGTCCATCTCTCCATAGAAATTGGGCACCCTCTAGTGCTACAACTCGTGCAACACACTCATATGGCATGCACTCTCTACTGATGGAGCTTGTGGTATCGGTGGTCCAGCAGGTAGTGGTACCACTGGTACCTCTACTGTTATGTGGCCCTGTAATGAGACCTCGTCGCTCGGTGGGATACCATCTCATACGAAACTCAGAACCCTAGCTGGCTGCCTTCATGGGGCCATCCGGAAAGAAACAAGTGTCCCATGGTCAAAAAATATACATAGTGAGATGACACAAAGTAATTACTAAGAAAACTTTTCAAAGGAACCACACACACAATCAGTGTTTTCACGCACTGAGTTGGAAATCAGAGTTCAGAGTCTTAGTGTATGGATACGTCGGCCGCCACACCAATATTGGTTTTCCTAAACAGATAACCACACCCAAAATACTTAACAGTATTTATGTTAAATGAATCAAAGTCCATGTTCTACGGTAGATCTTACTCCTCTGATACCAATTTCTCATGACCCATCCTCGGGGCCCGTGCCGTGACTACCCCAAGCCTGCCTTCTATAGGCCAGGGACTGACGACTAGCATCAAAGTCGAATCCAAGATAAAAAGGGAATGCATTGCCTTTAAACCTGTAACACGGACAGTCTGAACACAAGCATTGGGGAATCCTACCTAAAAGGTATTTAAATAACTCAAACAAATCATCCCTGGAGTTCATCACTTCTAATCCAACTCTGAGAAGCCTCTCGTTTGTCAACCTTAGTCTCAATCACTGCTGACCGTCATCTGCGCAGAACACAACAAGGTGCGGGCAAAGCCCGTACATGGGTGAGTATATCAATACTCAGTTGGGGACCCCAAGACCCCAGAAGGTCTCCCAGAATCCAATAAGGATAAACCCCAAAAGTAAGATACAATCACGATGTATCAACCGACCTTACTTAGGTATATGCCCATACATATACCTAAGTTACAGTCACTGTCAGTCTCCTACTCTCTATCCCTAGTATAACCCAGTCCACAATGGAAGTAAAGTCAATCACCAGGATGATAATGGTTGAAAGAAATGACTCAGATCACACAGGTATACAATACATGAAGAGGGGTAGAGATGATTATATGTAGCCTCTGAATCATCTCTTCTGTCGACCCCACATAGAATCCTAGAATAATATCAGCGCTGTCGAACCCACGTAGGATACCAATAAATAATTCACTACTGTTGATCCCACGAATGGTCTCAGTATAGGAGTCATTGCTGTCAAACCCATGGAGGATCCTGGTATAGAAGTCATCACTCTCAAACCCATGTAGGATCCTGGTACAGTAGTCATCTTTATCGAAGCCACAGAGGATCCTGGTACAGAAGTCATCCCTGTCGAACCCATGGAGGATCCTGGTACAGAATTCATCCTTGTCGAACCCATGTAGGATCCTAGTACAGTATTCATCACTGTTGAACCCATAGATGATCCTGATATAGAGTTCATCGCTGTCGATCCCACGGAGGATCCCGTCATCTCAGTCGCAGCCAGATCTAGGGTTCCCACACACAACATGCTCGATTCCGGGAGGATCCTCTCCTTGAGCCAAGTATCGATACATCATCAAGAACGAAGTCTCGAGTTTATGTATCCTGTAGTTTTGTCTCATCCCAAGGAACCCAACGCGATAGCCGGAGCATCAATCAGACGCCCGGTCTGTGAGTTATTGGCATTTCCATTTCAGGGGCCTCGTTTGTTTTTAGGCTCAAACCAACCCGACCGTATCCCAACTGTGTCCAAACCTCAAGTGGATTATGCCAAAAGAATCACCCTGCTCCACGAATTCAATCACCGTGGAAGGTTCATCGATCGGACACCCGTAGCACAAGATGCGGGCTAAAAGGTGTAAATGGTCGTAGCGGGTCCGGGTCTGGTCCGACCCAGTCAAAACGACCCGGCCTAACCCATTCCAAACCGGGGTCTGACCCGGTCCGCAGGTGTGGCCCGACATGAGTGGTCAGCCTGGTCCATGTGGATGGTATGAACCAAAGGAGTAGCCCAACCCAAAGGGGTGGCTCGACCCGAAGGTGCGACCCGAACCGAAGGTGCAGCCCAGCTTGAGGGCGGCCAGGCTCGTGGCGGCCCGGCCTAGGGGAAACCCAGTCATGGGGCCTAGCTGGCCATGTGCGGGAGGGGCGTGCCAAACCCTGGTTCATCGAACAGAACCAGTGCATTGCACCGGTTCAGGAGCTATATGACTCGGGTGGTCCAACAGGTCCGGCTCCACAGCGGCTGGCCCGGCTAGCCGCCGCCATGGTGTGACAGCGTCGTGGTCCTCCTGCCCTCCACGAGGCGCGACGACGCCACACTTCTCCCACCGCCACATCCCTCCCAGATGTGGTTTCTCTCTGGTGTGACACGATGGTGACACACCCCTTTTTCGCGGCCCATCATGGATATGGTTCCGCCCTTCCGGCGCGGTGTGATGGCACCACGCCCTTGCAGCTCCACCTCCTTTGTCAACCAAACAAGAATCTACAATGGGATGTCGGGTAGTTTTTGTTCGGCCCGCGCCTTCCGCATAAGTTGATAGCAAGAGGCCATCATCAAACCATAAAAATTGACGAGGATCGAGGATTTAATTTAATCAAAATAATACTCTACTTAGAAATTGTCGTTCGTTGATGATCTCAGAGAAAGGGAGGATGTCGATTCACTGCTTACTGTGTTCGTCACACACTCCCAATTCTCATGATCATGCATCTAAAATGAATAAGGGCACTCGTCATTAGTGGATGATAGTTCAGAGGTGACTTCATTGTTGGCGACGTTTTTCACGGGCATCTCCTTCTCTTTTAGCTTGGTTGAAGATCAAGGATGGTTTTCCTCATTCTTCCGAGATGAGGAGCATTCTCCGTTGAGAGGATGTTGTTTTTCCAAGAGTTCTTCTAATGATCCACCAAAAAGAATCACCAACCAAAATCAAAAAATGGATACTCTATTATTTTATTGTTTCCATGCCTTCCAAAACGAATTCAAACCATATCAAATTAATTAATCAATTTGCATTAATTAATTCTTAGGCGTGTTGGAACCATAATGAGGGAAGGTGGAAAGTGAAGAGGCTCCAAAAATTTATGGGGTGTTCCAAGAGTTAAAGGTGGGTTAAGGGGGTTTGATTCTCCTGTGGGCCCCACCTTATAACATCCTCCCAAGAGAGGTTATATGAGGGGGGCCCCACAACCAACCTCCCCTTGGAGGTTTTAACTACCATTCAAATAAAAATATGCTACACATATTTGTATTTAAATTTATTTAGAAAGCCCAAAAATTAACTTCCACACATGTCAGAACGCAACTGTAGTAAAGTTATCCTTAATAGATTACCGGAGATGCGAGTTCAACCGTGCGCTCATATTTTAATTCCGAGCACAAGTTCAAAAGATATAACATCACTATCATACTTTTATTGAACGTACCCAAACAAAACTTCATAAATTGATTCCACTCACACCGGACCTCAGAATCAAGCGCCGTCAGAAACTGCAGACTCGTAAAATTCACATGTATTTATGAATGAAAATTTCCTTGGAATTTCCGTGTATTTACAAATTATTTGGTGCAGAAAATGGAATTACGGGGAGAATTATCAGACCCCAAAATACTACTTTCTTACCTATGTTTATGTGGATAATTTCTCACATGGGATTGTTTTTTCAGAAGGAGTATTTTTATGTTTCTAAAACCATTATAGGGTAGTATAGTTAGGTTCATGATTTGGGAAACAATGTAGGAAAATCTATTTTCCTTCTGCAGTTTCAAGCAGTGGCGATTGTATGTTCACAATGTGGATTATTAAGCCATGTGGTTATACCATTAAACCTAGGTAGTTTGAGACATTTCTGACCTCATGATCACTATACAGTCTTCTAAATTTTGTGAGTGAATTGTGCATCCTCTTTTGGTTCTGGATTTTTTTCTTTTGAGTTCTTTTTTATTGGGATTCTCTCAATATCTTCTTTATTTTCACTCTCATCTAAGGATCTTCAAAAACACCTCTCTCCCTCTTCCAAGCTCCTCTAAGGTGGATTTAGAGTGATTTATTACTCAATTTTAAAAAAATTAAGGTGTAAGAGATAATTTTTCTTCCACTCTTATTTTATCATATTTTATTCTTGTCCTCTAAACAAAATATTCCTGGATCGACAATTTTCATGGTAAGTTTTGTCATATAATTATGGTTTTTAGTCATGAGGGTTGTTATACATCTCTTGACTACTTCTCTGATGGATTTATTTGAAGGAAACACGTGTACACTAGTTTAGGTGGGTGTTTCTATTCAGATTCAATTTACTAAATTGTTCCATGGGTGCTTATTGTTTTTAATGTGTTCTTGAACAAAATTTATGTTATATTTTTTATGTAGTTTAAATTATAATTGGTTTCCAAGATTTTTTGGAATTATTTTTTTGATAAAATAAATTAATTGTTTATTTAAATAGAAGTTATTTATTAAATAGTTTTTATGGCATTCGTTCTGTTTTATAAAATACCATCGATGGATTTGATTATGAAAAATGACTAGTTCATGGTGATTTATGAAAATTTGTATTATTAAAGTTGAATTTTCATTTGTAGAAATGGGTTTCATTTTTTTAGAGGTGCTCCCTAATTTTGAAAAACAAAATTTCATGTTTTATAATGGTCTTTACAAGTTCATATAAATGTGTTCCCTTGTTTTAGAGGATAAACATATTCTGAATGGGGGTGTGTTGATTTATGGGATTCCTTAGTGATTTACTTCTATTATTTAGTAATTATGAATTAGTTTTGGTGGTTATTTCCATTGGAATGCACATTTATTGAAAAAGAAACTTTGAGAGGGGTTTCGAAAGATGTAACTATTGATTAAAAAAATATAATTCTAGTTTGGAACATTGAGAAAAAGTGATTTCCTAATTGAGGTTTACACTCTAGTTGAGCCACATATTTATTATATATTTGTTATTATATGAATTTTTTAATAGTTATATGAATTTCGATTTCGGGTTATGTGGTTTGGGTTAGGGATATTTATTTAATGTTATGTGTTAGAGGTGTAACTATTTTATTTTTGGGTTTTATTTTTATAATCTATGTTCTTTTAAGGGATTGACAATTTCTTAATAGTGGTCCACCTCAATTACCTGTGATATGAGAAAACCTTGGAAAATATGTTGGAATTCAAGGGATGTAAACTATATTAGTTAATATTTACACACAAGCTATTATCTAATTGTAAACTTTTATGTCTTGTCTGGGGGTTTGTCGCTGATGATAATGGTGAGAGTAATTCGGGTGATGAATTGTGTGATCATTAACCTATCGATAGTTGGCTAAATTTTTTCACATATAGTACCAAGCCCATTTGTCCTTAATTATTTTCCATATTATATGTAACATATTTTATCCCATATATATCCATCGTATATGATTAATAGGAAATAAGATATTATAGGATTTTCTCTCATGGGATCACCAAGGCTTATTATGATGGTATTTATTCCAAATATTAAACTTTTATATATCTATATAATGGTGAATTCATTAAAGATAATAGAATGATTTAAATATTTCATCATAGACTAATGTTTCTTAGAACTATGATTAACCTAAAACTTTTCAATGAAATATTGAAATATATTTGATTATTATAGTATTACCCTTCCTGTGATTCATAAAATATATTGAATCAATGGTTAAGATGACAGATTGAATCAAGAAACCTATAATAGCTGGAGATAAAGTCTTGTAATTCAAAAAGTAGAAGATCATCCAAACTAGGGAATGTCTCTCTCTAACCATATACAAGAGGAGGGAAGAATTACATGTTCTTTTAAATTATTATCAATAGATTAGTAGATTTGGGTCATTTAATATCTAATATATTAATTTCTTGATCTATTTTAGATAACAACATAATTTCTACCGCCATATCATGAAGAAACATCGCCTCTCTCATGAAAAAATATCTCCTTATAATTTCATCTTCTTTGACCTATCTCTAGAGATTCTCTACCAGTTTCGTGATGGTTCCCTTCTCTTGAAAACATTTTTGCACCAAATCCCCTATAAGGACCCGACCCCTATTGCCGAGAGCAAGTGCCTTATTTTATTAAATAGGAATAAAATAAATGAATATGCATCCCAATGTACAGAGTAGTTTTGTATCATTAGAAACAACATACATACCTATGTTCTCCATTACAACATGAAAATAAATAAAACAAAAAAATTCCTTTTAAAACATCCAAATCTCAAAGGTTATCTATACTGTTAATTCATAATATACTTCTTCACATCCTGGAAAAAATAAAAAATAATAAAGGGGTGAAATTAAACACTCAGAAAGGATAATATATATAGCTAAAGATATCATAAAAATAAACATTAGGCATGCTTAATAACTAAAAACACATGACTTTTAAAATAGATATGAACAAAATATTTCTAGATTTAGAGCTGGATAAATAATTCCATAATAAAACATAATCATTGGTATTATACTAGATGATTAAACACATGAAAAATCAATTACTAGTTTTATAATGAGGGAATGCATCATGGAAGACATCATAACCATACTGTCAAGGTCTCATGAAAATACCATAAATAACCATACTATCAAGGCCTCGTGCCAAGACTCTAGTTTCAATCATGAGACCTACCGATGCCCTTGAGGGGATATAGTGGGCCTAATTAAAAATTTACTATGTCTAATAAATTCCTCATATTAATGGGGACAATCTTAAAAAACATATATATTCATGTTGAAACTAACATATGAAATGTAAATACTTTTCCACAAACATTAAACAAAAATAAAAACCTTTCAGAACAATATGGATAATGGTATTAAGGTAACACATCCAATGTAAAACAATTCATAGAACTTTAAATAAAATATGTTGTATAATATCATGAAATATTAGCCCCAATTATACATTATATTCAACAAGAGTGTTTAAATATAAAAAAAACTAATCTAATAAAACCATCAAATAATTCTTGAGATAAATACTCTTTTACTTTGAAAGAAAGAGTTCAGTGGAAAAAATCCTGGTATAAAACTAGAAGTGAAATAATATAGTTTTATAATAATAAATTGATTGGTTTTAGAAAAATAATGGTGTATAAATATATATTATAGAGTGTACTTGAACATATATAAGAATTCAAGAAGTTCCCTTTAAATAGTTTTGTATTTTGGAAAGAATTTATGAATAATACTTTTAAAGCATGTAACTCCCCTTAAAATAAAGAAGATATCTGGTAGGGAAATAGATATAGAACATTAAAAGATAATTTATGATGGTTAGACAAGAATAAATAAGAATTTAATTAATGTAATTGGAGAAAAAGAGTAACTTGACAGAAAATGGAGGTTCTGGTAGAAATCCCTTACCTTATGTCTAGATATGTTTTGATCTTGAACTTAAAGTCCTAGAATATAAAATTATTCATAAGAATAAAAAAATTTATGTAACTATTGGAAATGTATTTTAATTGTAAAAATTTTATTGAGTTTATTAATGGTCATTTTTATGTGTTAAGAGATTCAATATCATTATTTGTGAGTGCTCATTTCAACAGTTTTCATTATCAGTTCATTGGTATAAGAGTATGATCGCTCCTGTAAAATGGAAATTGAAAACCAGAATTGAATTTCTGATTTAGTAATGAAAATACATAAGGTTAAATGATTATATAAATCATTTTTTTGGGAGGGGATAAATACAAAGATAAAACTTTAATGATAAATGATTGGATTAATTTGGAGGTTTTTTGATCACCATGAACTTGTTTCGTTTTATAATTTAGTACGATGTGTAAAAATGATTACATAACATTAAGTAGGATATATGACACATATTATGATCTTTTTCAACCATAAAAATGGTTTCATACCAATTATTGAATATTGTAATGGAAATTGAAAACCCATTATCCTTGAATATGAGAAATTAACACATCTTATATAGTGTTTCCATTTTTAATATAAGAGAAGGGGGAAAGAGGGATGATGATGAAATATTCCATTAGAATAAAAATTTTAGATTACATTTAGGTTCCATTAATTATCATAGAATATATATGTGGTTTGTGGAGGAAAGAAATAGAATGAACAAAACTTGTAACAAAATGAATAAAATAAAAAGAGGAACTTACCTCTTGAATTTATCTTCCTTGAGAGCCTCTTTAGGGGATGGTATTTGATCTTTTGAAGATATAAAGGGATTTTGGATGTTAGGAGGATCGTTTTAGGATATTTTACCAAAATTTAGATATGATAAAAGGCATGAGAGGAGTGAAAAGAATAGGGAGTGAGGGGTGGTTTTTATATTGGAGGAGAGAAGGGTATTTCCATTATTTTAATCATTATTTTTTATTTTTGCTAAAGATTATGAATAAACTTGATTTATGTAACTAAAAAGAGTAATACATTCATTTGAGTTATAAAAAATGTCTATTTAAATCATCCATGACTCAATAATGATTCATAAATTCACTTATATAACATATTTTGTAAATTATCAAATTTCACATTTCACCGAAAACTCAAGAATTTTAGAAAAAATCCCAAAAAATATCCTTTTAAATTTTTTGATGTGTTGAATTAAAAAATGAACTCTATATTATTAAAATAATTTTATAAATAAGATAAATTTAATTTAATAAAAAAATCATTTTTTACCTGAAAAATAAGGAATTTAAATTTTAAATTGATTTTATAATACATTAAAAAATTAACTAACGTCTCATTAAATTATCCTAAAATAATAGAAAAAAATATTTATTTACGAATAATCTTTAGGAAAATTTATTTTTTTATTAATTTATTTAAATTTGTAATTATATATTTATTACTCATACAAATATCAACACATAATTTCTAATTTTTAAAATTCACTATTTCATTTATAAGTCGTATAAATTTTATTTACTCTTTAATGGGTGTTGTTAATATTTATAAAGGTACATTACTATTCCTAAGGGTATGTTATTATTCATATGGGTATGTTACTATTTACTAAAAATTAATTTCGATCTTATCATACTCTAAATATATTCTTAAATGCAATTGAGTATGCCAATTTTTTGAAATTCAAATCACAGAGGTGGAAAAATTATGTTTACTGGCTAGGTTATAACAAAGTGGGGTTTTTTAGAGACTTAGTGTTTCATGCATTCAATATTAAATTTATTTTTAAATCCTTGGGGTATTATATTCTCCCTCATTACAAAAATTTCATCGTCAATATTTTAGAATGTTACCTCATAAAAAGATTTGCATAGTTCTTCATCATATTCTCCTCATGCTTCTATGTTTCTTCTTAAATATTATGATTTTTTATAATGTACTTATACTAGTAGTGTAATCTGATTCCTTATCACTGATTATTTAGTTTCTAGAATCTAGATAGGCTCTTAATAGTACGATAAGTTGGGTTCCAATTATATACCTTCAAATGTCTGGACATGCATCGGGTCTAACATATAGTTTCTCAATAATGAGACATGAAACACGTTTTGTAATTTAGACATGCAATGTGGAATTTCCAAATAATAATCTATAACTCTAATTCTATCTATAATTTTAAAAGGGCCAATATATATGGGGGTCAATTTCCCTTAGTTCCTAAATCTTATAACACCCATCAAAAGGGATAAATTTAAGAAAACATCATCTCCCACCATAAATTCCAAATTATTCCTTCAATTGTCAACATATCACTTTTATTGATTTGATATTCTTCAATATAGGTATGAATATTCATTACCTTTGTTGTGGTTTCCTCCACAAGCTCTCGACCCATAAGCTTTCTTTCACCAACTTCATCCCAATATATTGGTGTACGACATATCTTTCCATACAATACTTCATATAGTGCCATTTTAATTCAATAATGGAATCTATTATGGTATTAAAACACTAAAAAAGGTAAATATTAAGCCCACATTCCTTGAAAATCTTGTTGGAATGGTCTCAGCAAGTCTTCTAAAGTTTGGATCATTCTTTCTGATAGAATATCAGTTTGTGGGTGGTAAGTAGTACTCAAACATTGCTCAGTATCCAAATACTTTGAAATAATTTTATAGAATTTCGATGTAAATCATGGATCAAGATTAGACACTAATGATGGAGGTTCTCCATGAATTCTCATAGGTTCATTTATATAGAGTCGTTCAAGGTGATCTATAGCGAGGAAATGTTCTAATTTTGTAAGTCGATCCACTATTACCCATATTACATCACTCTTTCATGGAGTTTTCTGTAATCCAGTGACAAAATCCAAGGTGATGTCATACCATTTCCATGTATCAATAGGTAGAGGTTTCATTAATCATCTAGGATTTTTTTCGTTTGAACATTACTAGTGGACAAACTAAACATCTTCATGCAAAATAAGTAATTTCCCTCTTCAGGTTATCCCACCAAAAATGTCCCTTCATATATCTATAAATATTAGTACTAACAGGATTTATAGGGAAATTAGAACCATGAGAATCATACAATAACTCCCTTTTTAGCTCGGGTATACCTGGAACACAAATAATCTTAAAAAATTTCATAATTCCATCTTTATATACAAATTATTGCAACTTCCCATCATTCACAACAATATTTTTGTTGGAATATTCTGATCATCCGTATAAGAACTTTAAATTATTTATAATAAATATTATTGGTCAAACAAATTGAAAATGTAATGATGTTTCACCTTATTTGATAATTCAAATGTCTATCATTACTATATCCATGAATACATGATCCCTTTCAATATTTTTTTGGTTTTAAACTTCACAATCCTTCCTGATCAATGCATTATCTACCTTATTTTACTTTCCTAAGTGGAAGTGTATGTAAAAATCATAATCCTTCAGTTTTCTTAAGAATCATATTTTCCTCATGTTTAGTTTTTTCTATGGGAAGATATATTTTAGAATCTATTGATCATTATATGTCTCATATATTTCATCATAGCGATAGTGTATCCATATTTTTAGGGTAAAGATCACAACAGCTGATTCAAGACCACGAGTATCATAGTTTTGTTCATTAATTTTAAATTGCCTTGATGCATAGGAAATAAATATATCATTTTTCATAAGGAAACATCCACATATTTTCTTTAATGCATCACAATATATCAGAAACCCATCATTCCCCAATGACGGAGTTATGATTAGAGCAATCACTAATCCCCTCATTAATTTTTTGAAACATTCCTCACATTCTTTTGTTTATACAAACATAACCCCGTTATTATTAATCATTTTTAATGGGGTTGGTAATCAGGAAATGTTATAAATGAAAAACTAATAATAACCTGCAAAACCAATAAAACTATGTACCTCAGTTTTGTTCTTTGGGGTATCCCATTATTGAGCAGCCTTTGTCTTTATAGGATCAATGAATATTTCACCCCTAGAGACAATATGACTCGAAAAAGAAACTGATTGATTAAGAAATTCAAATTTCTAAACTTTCCATATATTTCATTTATTCTAAGAGTCTTTATTATAATGCAGATGTGGTTTTCAAGACATCTTTATTTTTTTAAGTACCTTAATATATCATTAATAAATACCATAACAAATTCATCATGATATCCTTTGAAAACCCAATTCATTAGATCCATGAAGACAGATGGTGCATTATTTAGTTCAAATGGAATTACTTTAAACTTTTTTTCCCATACCTAATTTGAAATTATATTTTAGTAATATCTTCTTTCTCACATGAAACTGCTAATATCCATACTGAAGGTTAATCTTCAAAAAATATTGGGCTCTATGAAGTTGATCAAATAAATCATCAATGAGAGGTAGGGGATACATGTTCCTAATTGTTACAGCTTTGATCTCCCTATAGTAAATTCAAAACCTCATAGATCCATCTTTATTTGAAACGAAAGCAATAAGGGCTCACCATGGAGAAACACTAGGGTGAATAAATCATTTACAACTCAGTTCCTCTTGAGTTTTATTCAATTATACTTATTCCACAATGGGAATTCTATAAGGAGTCTTCGATATAGGTCTTAATCCAAAAATTTTATAAATAGAGAACTCAAAGTCCTATTCTAGAGGATGTCTAGGTAAATTATCTAGAAAAACAACAACATGTTCTTGCGAAACATGTACATCATTGATTTGAACATTTATTTTCTCACTCATAGATATCAAGTTATCATCCTACACATGAATTGAATTCAGTAGAACTACTGAGGGTGGGTCTAGATATGAATCATGGGGTGATGTTTATTCCCTAAGGATAAAGGATTCCATATCATTTTTAAAATTTGAAACTTTCATCTTTTTGAAATATATTTTATCATCTTAATTTGAAATCAAATCCATACTGATTATTATATCAATGTTAATCATGGGTATGATGATAAAATCGGTAGATAAAATACATTCATATGACATAATAGGGACTGCCTAAGACATATTTATCACAATGATACTACCATTATGAGTTTTTAATGACATCTCCTGTATTAAACCAAATTGAAAATATCTTATGTTCTTGGAAAAATGGGAAGATATAAAAGAATGTGATGATCTGGAATCAAATAAATCATTGACCAAGATTGAGGAAAGGATTAAAGTACCAGCCACCACATTGTTAGAAACTCAACCTTGACAGTTGTGATCGCATAAGCATGGCCTTTCTTCCTTGGCATTCTTTGGGTAAAGATTCATTGATTATTTGGAAAATCATGTGCATAATATATCATATCATTATAATTATATCATTAAACATTATCAGCCTATTTCCTTCCCTATAAGTCAAAATAATTATGGCTTTTTCCTCTACACTTATAAAAATACACATTCCCTTCATGCAAGTACTAGGGTGTTTCTTCCGATAATTACTATAGAGTGGAAATTAAACTCTTTCCTTCTTCCTTATTTCCTTATTTATTTTTCCGGAGTGTTAAAAAAAACTCGTATTCTCTTTCTTTACATAGAATTTATTTGGCATAGATAATTCCTTTTCTGTCTTGATAGCACATTAGATAATATCTTCATAGGATGAGAAATTTTGGGAGACTAGTTCCCTTAGAGGAATGGTTTTAATATATGAAATAATTGATCATTCTTACTCGTTAGATTATGTATATAGTCTATAGAATCCGAGTCAAGACCGAAACTCCTTATCAGAGTAGTTACTTATAGGTGCATCTCTTCCAAAACTTTGTCCACTTGTAGTATTCAGACATGGATGTATTTTCTAGAAATATCCACATAATCTATTCCTTACCAAAATTTAATTATGTTCTTGTATTTTAATCCTCAAATTATATATTATGGTTCTGTTCCCTAATCTATGTTTTCTAAATCTAGTTTCTCTATTTTCTACTAAACATCCACTGATAACAACTATAAAAATTCTCACCACAGTTTCCCACAGCTGGTGCCTTATTATATTACCTTATCATATAAACAAGGAATATGAATCCCGACAAACTGATTAGTTTATTATCATTGGAAACAAGATACAAATGTAATTTCAACATTATAACATGAAAAGAAATAAAACATATAAATTCCATTTGAAAACATCCATATATCATATGTTATCCATACAGTTCATTCATATTATACATGTTCACAACCTTAAAAAATAAAACATAATAAATGGATGAGTTTAAATGATCAGTCAGGGTAATAAATACTAAGGAATATATTATAAACTTCAGCATTAAGCATGTTTAATGACTAAAAACATATTCCTTTGAAAATAATGTTGAACATAATATGGTAGGAATAAAAGATGAATAAGTAATTCCATAATAAAACATAATAATGGGTATTATACTACTCAAAGAACCACATGAACTATCAATTACTAGTTTCATAATGATGGAATTTATAATGTGGGACAACATAACCATACCATAAAGGCATAATTCCAAGACAATAAATAATCATACTGTCAAGGCTTCATGCCAAGACTCTAGTTTGTATCATGAAACCTATCGAATCACCAAGGGGATATAGAGGGGACCAAATGACACTTAATACATTTAATTAATTCTTGATTTTAATGGGGATAATCATAAACCACATATACATTCATATTGAAACTAACATACGAAATATAAATAACTTTCCCCTAACATTAAACATAAACACTAACTGTTTAGAATAATATGGTAAATGGTATTAAGATAGCACATCCACTATAAAAAAACTAAAAAAACATTAAATAAAATATTTTGGAAGATATAATAAATTATTATCCCCAATTATACATAATATTCAATAAGGGTGTTGAAATAGAAAAAAGCATTGTTATAAAATCATCGAGTAATTATTCAGATAAATACTCTTTTACTTTGAAAAGAAGAGTTATTTTGGAAAGATATTTGTATAAAACTATAAGTGAAATAATATAGATGTATAATAATAAAATGAGTGATTTTTGGATAATAATGGTGTCTATAAACATATTATAGAGTGTACTTGAACATAGGTAAGAATTCGAGAAGTTCCCTTGAAATGGGCTTGTATTCTGGAAAACTTTTTTGAAATATCATTTTAAAGCATGTAACTCAAAATAAAATAAAGAAGTATTATGGTTGGTAAACATATATATAACATTAAAAAATAAATTATGATGAGTAAATAAAAATAATAACAATTTCATAGAGGTAAGTAGATAATTAGTGTAAACTGAATTAAAATAGAGGTTCGGGTAAAAACCAGTACCTTATGTCCGGATATGTTACTCTATTGAATTTAAATTATGGGAATATGAAATTATAATTATTTATAACTAATTTATGAACGTATTTGAAATTTATTTCATTTATTATAGTTTTATTATGTCCATTTATGGTCATTTTATGGGTTAATATATTCAATATCATCGTTTGTGAGTGCTCGTTTCATTAGTTTTCAGGATCAGTTTGTTTGTATAAGGGTATGCACGTTTATATAGAATGGAAATTCAAATAAAAAATTGAATTTATTAATTATTAATGATAATATATAATTTTTAATGAGCATATAAATCTATTATTTATTTTGGTAGAGGATGAATCAATAGATGAAATGTTAATGATAAATGCTTGGATTAATTTTGAGGTTTTGTGATCACCATGAACTCATTTTGTTTAGTAATTTAATAACATGCGTACGAAATGATTCTAGAAAATTAGGTAAGATATATTACATATATTGTGATCTATTTCTCCCATAAAATGTTTTTCATGCCTGTAATTGAATATGGTAATATAAATTGAAAATTCGGCGTCCACGAATGTGATAAATTAATACATGTCAGACAAGGTTCCATTTTTAATATACAAGGACAGGGAAAGAGAGAGGATGATGAAATATTCAGTTAGAATAAAAAAATTACAGTAAATTTTTCACAATAATTATCATATAATTTGGATGTGGGGAGGTGAGGAAAGAAAAAGAAATAAAGGAACTTGAAAGAAAATAATAAAATGAAAAGAGGAATTTACCTCTTCAATTTATCTTTCTTGAGAGCCTCTTTCAGGGAAACAATTTTTTCTTTTGAAGAAGACAAGGGTTTCTAGACATGGGGAGGATCCTGAGAGTACATTTAATCTCAATTTATAAAAGTTATAAGTCTGAGAGGAGTAAAAAAAATAGAGAGTGAGGGGTGGTTTTTATAGTGTGGAAGAGGAGGGTTTTTGATTATTTTAATCATTATTTTATTATTTTGTCTCAAGAATATGAATAGTCTTTATTAATTTGACTAAAAATACTAATAAGTGAATGTTATTTCTAAATAATGGCCATTTACAACATCCATGACTCATGCATGATGCATAAATTCACTTATTTAACATATTTTGTAAATTATCGAATTTCACTATTCACAATAAATTCAGGTATTTCAAAAGAATACAAAAAAACCCTACCCATTTTTCAATGTCTATAAGTAAAAAATGAACTCAATTTTATATAATTTATTTTCTAAAAAATATGAATTTAATTTATAAATAAAATCATTATTTACATGAAAAATACATATTTTAAATTTAAAACTTGTTTGATAATACGTTGAAAAACTAACTAAGGTCTAATAAAATTAGCCTAAAATCACAGGACAACAAAATATTCATTTTGGAATATTTTTTATGAAAATGAATTTTTTTAATTTATTAATATAAAAATATAATTAATTATTTATTACCCAAAAAATTCCGACACATAATTATTAATTTCTAAAATATTATATTTCATTTATAATGCATCTTAAATTTATTTAAACTTTAATGGGTGAGGTTACTACTCATAAGGGTACATTAATACCCATATGGGAATGTTACTATTCATATGGGTAAGTTAATATTCATCAGAAATGTATGTTGATCTTATTATACTTTAAATATCTTATTGAATGCAACAGTGTTTGTTAGTTTTTTTAAATTCAAATCACTAAGGGGAAAAATTGTTTTTATTATATAGGTCATAACAAAGATGTGTTTTATAGAGACATAGTGTTTCATGCATTTAATATTAAATTTATTTATAAATCCTTGAGGTGTTACAACCTCTACATTCCTGAATTGATGTTTCTACTTCACTAAATTCGATTAATGTTAATTGAATTCCTAAAGTTTTAGAGTTTAGAGATTCATAGAACATGAAATCAATTCTATGGTTGAGAGCTTCAACTAGAGTTATGTCACTTAATTTTGAACACATATCAACTACTTCACACTGGAATGAATTTCATGGATTCATAGCATTAATATCTTAGATTGGGGACCATATCTTAGTGAGATGTAATTGGTCGTATAACTCATTATAGGAGATCTCATCAAGAACACTCTAGATTCTCCTATAGAACCATTCGTACAAAGTATGTTAAAGTGAGGCATTATGTAGGTATGAGTTGGATTCTATCACATGGATAAACACATATTCTAGACCCAAATCACTCATATGAGGACTAGTATCAATATAACTAGAGTGAGCCTACACTTAAATATTTTTCAACCCTACAAATTCAATCGGTGAATACACTAACATAGTAAGCCCCTAGGTTTCCATGGTCTAAGGAAGGGATATTGAAATTGACAACCAAAATGTGTTGGTGGGTAGACATGGAAGAAGATAAAATAGTATAAAATGTATATACACACCTTCACACACTAGGGTGTTGGAATTTTATACCATTATCACTTTATAAAGATATTGGTCCCTACATTGGACTTTTGGATATCGAGTCCACTTTTGAGAGCACCGCACAATTTGGTGGAGTAACAGGCCCAGTGGGAATAACTTCCCTAAATGTTTCATAAAAAATGCCATGAAAATATGTGTATAGAAATTAAATTTTTTTTATTATTAATAAAGAATGTGAAAGTATTAGGAAAATAATGCTTTCTACATAGAAATACCGAATAAGACAAATATTTATTTTGGATGATCAACAAGTTCATAAACATCCATGATATTATTCCGTAAGCTCGACTCATCCATAACATTTATGGGAATACTAAATATAGTATTTGACTCCATCATTGGGATTTTCCAATTTATGCTTCTATGGGAGTTCTTTTTGGGAACACAAAAATAGAGCTCTTAGGGGAACCCAATGTTCTTGAACCCATAGTGATTATATTAAGGTTTGAATAAGTTTATAGATTAGTTTAAATGAAATTGTACAAAACATAGATATAAAATATACTTAGTAGTTTTGGATGGAGAAAATTGTCTAATTACCTCTAATTCTCCCCCAATTTATTTTTCTTGAACATCGATATGTTTCAGGTACTATATATTGTCAAATAGGGAAAACTCTTAGAGGGGCAGAGGTTATCACTCATATTTGTTCCATCTTGTAAATAGAAGTTTCTTTATTGACCCCATTTACCATTTCAGAACTCAATTCGAACTATGTTCCTCTAGTAAAATACGAGATAGATATCTTAGTAAAATGAGCCCCTGTAAACTCTTACAAAGTAAAAAAATAATATTAACGGAAACTTTTACAAAAAAAATATTAAATGGAAATGGGAATCCATTTTTCCACTTTTTATAATGATATTAAACCTACCTATTCCATATGAATCATGTCCCTTTCTTCCAAAGGACATACATTATCATATTTATACTCATCATTAACATCAAAATCCACTAATTTTCCTAAACATATTTCCATAAACATAAGTACATGGTACTAAAAATAGGTTTTACCTTTGAACTGGTAGATAACAACCTCATGCTCTCTAATACAAGATGCCATATATACAGGATGATTCTTGTAGGAGATGCCAATGGTTTTAGTGACCTACGATAACTCTATAAAAATACATTATCCACATGGAGGGAATCCTAGACATCCTTTAGGAAAACATTTATCCTCTAATAATCATTCTCCATCTTGTATTTTGGAAATTGTTCATTAATATGGATAGTGGTAGAAGTGTTACCCCACCAATCAATGGATTATAGTCAAGGTGTCTCAAACAATTCTAAGAAATATGATCTACCAGATACTTTTCTTGTCTTAGACTCTTATGATCAATTATTTCCTCCATCAGCCACCCATGTTCTTCCCCACCATTTGTTATTGATGACCCCATGATTTGGCGCACAATATTATATAAATATATTCAGATTTATGACTGGATATATGTTTTATCATTACTCATTGATAGACTAAAGTTGGAATTAGTTAGTGGGAAGTTATCACTCATACCCATCCCCTCTAACATGAGTATAGAGTAGATCAAGAATGGAACTATAGGGTATCATTTAACTTGCACACTACAATGTAGAGGGATAACCTTCTTTTTTTCACTATATATTTATCATGAAAATAGATAGGGTACATATTCATTATAGATTGTATCCCTATTGATATTGGATTATATAAATACCTCTCCCATTTAAATTAAAAATTAACAATGAAGATGCGTGCTAGCCATTTTACTGTCATATTGAAATCCTCACAATTACTATGTGGGATTGCATTAAATCCTCATATTATCTAGGGATAAGGATTGATCTAATACCATAGAATTTATTAGTCTTTTATGAACACATTTTCTCCCATTTGGGTTGTATTCTATCTTGAAAACACCCAGAAATCTCTAACAAGCCTAAATGGTCCTTCCCCATATAAATGTTCTAAAAATTAAATTATATCTTATACAACATCAACAAAACTATGTTGGTCTATATATCTCTCACTGAATGACACTCCATTAAAAAGGTTTCAATATTTATCTCATTTTGTGACTCACACACCATAAGTAGTTACCCAATAATAAAAATTATCATGATGGGTACATGAAAGATCAGTCATTTGACCTAAGGAGTAAAATGCCATCCTAATTTATTGTATCATTCTTATTCTAGTTTTTGATAATAATAATCTTTAATCATATGGGTCTTATCGGTTGGTCTACATCAAGGTGTACTTTTTTGTGGTTCTTGAACATTTTAATTTATAATGAGAGCTTAGGTAATAATGTGATCATAAACTCAATGGGGAATATTTGGATCCATTGAGTCCCTCACTGGAAAAAATAAATATCTTACTGATTAATTTTGGAATAATATCAAATCCATGGAGATTATATGCATTCCTTATAGGTTTATTATATCATCTCCCTATATCAAGTGGAACATGTTTGTATCTTGACTCCATCTTCTGAATAATTATGGAATGATATCTTTATTATAATGTGATAAAGATTTATACACCTAAAAAACGTTACATAGTCCTACTGCCTAGACATCCTCGTCAACAGATTTACAACTCTATTTTACCCAAAATCTCCAACCCTAATCATAATCAAATATTCTTAATAAAAAATGTCCCTGATCTAATCCCACACAAATCTCTTATCAGTGGTTAACGATTTATAATAAATAAATAATAATGTATATTGGGATTTTAAATAAATGTCCTTTATTTTTAAATTGAAGTGTATACCCAAGAAAGAAGCCCTATGCAGGGTGAACCTTCTTAATGAAGCATCGTAACATAAAAATATTGGATCTATCCATACAAGGGCGATGATTAACCTACTTTCTTGTTTTATTCCATAGCCAAGGATCATGAATGGGTGAATCACTCAGAAACCCAAATCCATATTTTGGAGGTACTATTGATAATAGATATCCCCAAAGGCTTTCTTAAATAAACATTGACAGGAGTAAATGTCTTAGGTGGACATAATGGTATTGAAAAGAATTAATGTTGTTTACCATATTTGTTCACCTCAAATAGGTATCTTATTAAATTTCATATTGATTCAATATTAATAAATGAAAAAAGATGTCAAATTTGAGTATGTTTGTTTTAAAAAATGTGGGTAAATTAAAAAATGTAAATGTATGGAGTGTTTTATATAATTTTTTTGGATTACATGATTTATATAAATTATACATGTTAATGGTGTTCTAATGAGTTATTTATAAAGGAGGGGATCATGTAAATATTATACAGTTACCTTTGTTAATGGAGGACCATGTATTTTTACGAGTATTTTTTAGTTTTTGGGTACAAAATGAGAATCATTTACAAGAAATAGAAAATTAAAAGAGTCGTAGATTGATTATAAATCACTGAATAAATACCCCTTGAGATATTTATAGGCATAGAGGCGACCCTTATGTCAAACATGAATACTATATGTAAAGTAACTTGTTTCCTCATAATAAAGATATTTTTATTCTTATTTGATCGATATTCAGTAGGGTAATTTTTTATTCATGAAGAAGTGGACAACCACTTCATAGAATATCCGAATGTAAGGGAAAATTAGAAATGGAATATTTATCATGAATTAATCAGATCATTTAGAAAATAGTCATTGTTTATGGAATTGATTTCATTTTTTAGATGCTTTTTAGAGAGGTCGTATTATGATATTTTAAGATATACCAATATTCTTGGTAAGCCTTTGATTTTGAGTACACACACATCCTTTATTTTATTCCGTGTGTACTATTTTATGAATAAGAAATTCAACCTCCAATGCACCTAAACTTGAATCATTTTCTAGCGGATCATCCATAATGGTAATATTGACATTCACCGATGCATAATGCATTAATGGAATTATGTCCGTATCTCTGTAAGAGAGTTTCCTTCTGTGCCCCCCATGATACTTTATTATCCAATAAGATGAATTATTGGGAAGTGTTTTATGGGAAATAACCTAATGGTAATCCATAAATAGTTCAATTGTGTGTTCACTTTTTTGAGTCTTCCATAATATGTTGAAAAATGACATCCATTGAGTAGGGGATTGTGGATGTGAAAAGCCACCAGCCCTGATGTTTTAATTTGTTTTTGTTATTATTCTTCAAACATTCAAACTTTATTTGTTGAATTCGAAGGCTGGGTTTAAAAATCACCTAGCTCTATTGGTTGGGGTGGCTTCTGAACTAATACGGATGATATTATCATAGTTTCTATTCGGATTTTATGAATTTTGGTCCAAAATTTTGTTGGCTGAATTATATAACAACAAATTAATTTTCCTATTTTATAATACCATTGTGATATTTCAGATATTTTCGCAATCTGATGGCTATCATACTCAATGCGGGAGGCCTGATTAATGTTCTCAGATGCTTGATTCCAAAGTATCTCGAATAATTTCATTCTTTTGTACTGAATTTGTCGAGAACTAGTTGAGGCATGTTCTTGATATTATCTTTGATTAAACATAAAATATATTGATTGTAGCCGACCCTGGGAAATAACAATTAATGAGACCACTTTTGGAGAGAATTTATAATTTTGGGGCATAGTGAAATATAATGCTCTGTGTGCACCCCATCCTCTTGTATGAAGACTATTTTGGGTATCAATAATTAACTAGCGTAGCCTATTTAGTCCATCGAGGCATGCACACTAAATGGATCCCTACTGCTTCTTAACCTTTGAATATTATGAAACTGAGGGAGATTGAAGTCCATTTGGAATTTAAACCTTTTATTACCTTCACATGACTTTGATATTTATCATAAGAAAACAATATGTCTTTTAGATGAGGGATATTTTTCTATATGTTGAGACAGATATCATGAATGCAATCTTCAGCCATCAATTCTGAAATGTTGTATTGAGAGGTTTTCAAAGGCTAGAACATTACTGGTATTTCACCCTTAGCTGATTGTTTTCTCATATTCAACATATCCTCCTCATAATTTTCTAGAGGTTTCTCAAATTGGTTGGATAATAGTGGATGCTTCTCAATTGTTCTATGACAAATAATAGGACAAATTGTGTTTCTCTTCCATATCAGAAGAAAAATGACCCAAGGGAGGACTTGAGAATGAACATTTCCCTGGGCTATCTTCTGATTGAGAAATTATTTCACCAATTAGTAACAAGGCATCATACATTATTCGATTTATATTGGGAAGTTACTTGAGATAATTGGTCTTTATCATCACTAGATTGTCAATTGGAGATGTATCTTGACAATGTGAAACACTACTATTGAGATAACTTTAGCAGTGAATTCCATGTTGGGGAGGACCACCATGTTGGATTATATAAATCTATAAATATTATTATTCCTTGGTCTTCTAGAAACATGGGGGTTTGTTGTGGTTCTTATCCAGAGATAGGTTCTATAGATTGAAATAATATTCATGAAGCGAGCCTTAATGAGGAAGAATATAATTCGGAACATCATACTTACTACTACTGCTATGATAATTTAGTAATGGGAGGGTAGGATATTGAGTTGTATCAGATAAATTTCTTAGGGATTTAAGCACTCCGTCCTTATGATGATCCAGATCATAGACTGGCTTTTGATTTTCCAATAGTGTTTGGGAGACATCTTCTTAGATGCACTTTTACATGTAGTTGGGGACACTTTTTTGGGAGAAATAGTTCTCATGGGAAGGTGTATGTGTATGCCCTAGAGTGTTCATCAGAATGGTTCAATTATCTCCAATTGGAAAGGGTGTATGTTAAAGATCAGGTTTTCAGTATGATATGGGGGAGTATGACCCATAACCCTGCTAGACTAGAACATAGGTGTGTATCTGCTCCAGGATGGCATGATGACGGGTCATCATATGTGTGGGGAATGAATTATGTGTATATTCTCATAGTACTATAGATATTTTTGTTATGATATTCTGGCAGACATCTAGAGTATGGGCAGTAATTTTTGTATTCACTCTCACCATTTTTAAAATGTGTTTAGTGAATTCAGGAAAAAATGGAAATATACACCCATTTTGTATCTAGTGTATGTATATGTTCCATCTCTTTCCCTCTTTATTCAGTTAGTAGATACTGATATTACTCATGTGTGGGGACATATAGTTGATTCTTCCTGAGGTGTGTTGTCAAAGATTTTTGACTAACATCTCTGGGTTCTTCCAAATGAGACTTCTAGTAGATTTGGTGGATGATGGTTGATGTATGTGCCTACTAGATGGTTTACTCCAAGCATGGTCGACAAAATTATTTTAATGCTGACATACATGAATGCTAGTAGGATTGGTGCGTTCAAATAGGTGTATGTTCCTACATACAAGTTGCTACCATATTTGAATAGACGGTTTCCTTGAATGACGTCAGACAAGTCTGTTGAACGATTGATAGTTTATAAGTAGTTTTATATTTCCTCTCATGGTACTCTGCTAGATTTAAATGGAGGGATTGGTTGGGTTCTTCCAGATGAGTCTGCTAGCTAGAATAATTAAGGCGGACATGTGTTTGTTCTCATTCATTGTTTTTCCCCAATCAAAGTCGGTGGACTTATCTTGAGGGGGGAAAGGTAAAAACCTCCTCCATGTTGTACAGATATTGTCCCTAGTCTTTTTTCTTGTGTTCCCTTGTCTAAGGGACTTGGACAGGAAAATCAAATCCAACTCCCCCATTATGTTGGGGGTTCACTATTAGACGAATCTATAAGAGATGATTATTGTTGGGAGCCCTCAAAAAGGATCCCTATTTCTTCTAGTTGAAGACATTAATGTCCTATTGACCTAACTCCCTATAGTTTGGGAGGTAATGGTTATTTTGTTTTGGGGATAAGGACATGAAGCAGATGATGACAGTGGTTGGAACCATCAGCTTCTTTACCACCAGTCATCGCTGAACGAACAATGGGGGTTGTTTTAAACATGGAGAGCCTTTCGAGTATCCTACAAGGTTGTGATAGTACTACATTGATGGTATTACCAAACCAATAAAATTTATACGCAATGTTGAAGACACTTAGTTGGAAATGATTTCCTTCAAGCAGATGAGGATCCATCTTGTGTAGTAATTTTGGAATTTAGTGGTTCAAAAATGAAGGAATCCATTTTGAATCAAGGGAGTTTGTAGAAAATTTGAAAAATTCAAACAATGAACTCCACTACAAAAGTTTCGTTTATATTGACACATGTGTGATTGAATCCCTTGCACAGCCTTCCTTTATCAATTGACTGGGGACTGACAGATGGGTAATACTATTATCTTATTTAAGGTTTCACGTTGGCTTCATCATTTTTGTTTTAGAGTCATCGTTCGAGACATGTGTTCGGCTAAGGAATCCCTAATTTTGGGTAGTTTCCTTTGGATTTAATTATATAACCAGAAACATCCAATGGTTCATTATTTATAGGGACCTTCTTTCCAAAGGTAGGTGTTTGTTTGGTTTGGACCAATGATAATTAAGAATACAAATTCACCGATAGGATGAGAGGTCTGACTCATCACACTTTTTAGGTAGGAATTATTGCATACTCTTGGACTCTCATATAGATTTGAGATATTTTCATGAATACTTATTAATTCATCAAGTATAACGTATGTTTTCCTTGTAATTTTCAATCAATTATTAGCATGTGTGAAATGTATAATCATCTGAACGTATTCAAGGTTCTTAATTAATGAAGATATCCATATATATTCGAGGTTATGTCTCAGTGGTATCCCTTTATATACTATATAAAGATTATTTTAACTATTGTTATGATGATATTGGTTTTTAAGTAACTCTTTTTGGAACTCGAGAATTTATTATCATCCAGGGAGGTGACAATTTGTTTTCATATTTGGACCATACCTAGAAATGGGCTACCAATGTTTCCTTAAGGAATGAATCATAACCCTCATTGTTTGGTGCCTCTTAATGGGACACATCGTACCTTTTAAGTTCATGTGATAAGGATTTAACAGTAATGTTTAATGTCATGTGGTGTTGAAATCACATCGGATGATTCATAGTCAAAGCTTGGTGTGGGACTTACGCCTAAGCATCCTAAGGAACATTAATGGGATAATTATTTCAATGGTTTAATTAGAACCTTCATGGAATGTGGACCCTAAAGGATAGGATTGATTTAGATTGTGGGGTTTGAACCTTAACGAGGATTCCTACATATCTCATTTGGATGAAAATAAAAGCCCATGTAGTTTGGGAAATCTAATAAGAGAGTGTAGTCTTTTGAGATAAATGAGTCTGGACTTACTTCCTTAAAATTATTCATTGTTGATTTGGGGGTTTAATTTGGGGATTAATCCTAAGGAGGATTCTTATTTATGGATTTGATGAGATGGAGCTCGGGACATAGGAAGGCTTCCTATGTATCCTAGTTTTGATGGGAATCAGAGTTCTCATAGTTTTTTTCAATGAGGTGTTTGTGATAATTTTGTGATCATTGCAAATATCTAAGCCCATGTGAGTCATGTTCTGTTTGAGAAACAAGAGGATGTTAAATATTCCAAAAAGGCAAAGACACTTTTCCTCCTCTATTGGTGGAAGAGGATGGGACTATGGCGTCGACGGTGGACAAGGGCCTGGAGCGATGAACCTTTGATTGTGGGATTGACATTGGAGGTCATTGGATCCCACTAGAAAGTCTAGGAGATTACTCCAACAAGGATGCCCTAAAATTTTACCTATTATTGGAGGGAGTCTTTTTCTTTGTTAAAAAGGAAAAGTAGGTGGGAACCATACCTTTCCTATTAGGCACCTCAGGCTTCAGGTTTTAAAGTCAATAACGGAAGCGCATGGACTGAACCCTAATCCTATTAACAGGAACTCCCCAACACTATTCCTAGGAGATAGTTCCATGCGACTATGGATATAGAAACCCACAGACACTCCATGAATTCAAACCCCATTATAAAACAAATGTGATAAACCTATGACTGTAGAAATGAAAATCCAAATGGGAGACATTCTGATGTGACTTTCCTAAGGGTTTGATAAGTGAATAGGTTTTAACAGAGGTTTCAACATAATCCCTTTCAGACAATAGATCATATGAAGAGGAATAATTTCCATGAATTACATTGAAGAAGGCTTGATGAAAGGCTTGTATAGGCTGAAGGGATAAGGTGGATCAAAGAGGGGAATCCATGTAGGTATCTTGTGCGTTGGTATAGAGGCACATGTTGTCTTTGGAGACCTAATGTTTACATAAGTGATGAACAACATGGATGTTAAAACATGGTTGAGACATAACTCAGGCCTTCAAGAGTTTTCACAGGAATTCCCTGAAGTGGGGATCTCATGTTTTTTTGAGGGGAATGGGTGGTGCAAAAGTGTTTCTAATATATGGAGGATGGAAACTTTAGGCACACAAGTGTTATGGATTTCAAACACTAAAGGGACTTAAGTCATATGATCCTCCTTTAATTCATCTGCCCTAGTTTTTAATAAATTACCATGAGGGTTTCAAAATACTTGAGTGAAGCATTAGGGTGATCAGAGAAGTAATTGGGCTTCCGGGATATTCTTCCATACAAATGAATACCCCAAGGGTATATTCATAGGAAACAATAGGTCCCTGTGTGAATAGTTACTGGGCGCGCAAGTGGCTTGTGAATGAGAAATGTGGTGTGCAAGTACCATGTGCCCCGATGGTTCCTTGGATTGACTGGGGTGATTCAAATTTCAATGCTTTTAAAATCATGATATTATCCTTATATTTTAACAAATTTTTTAAAATTCATTTCCCTTTGTCACTTCTTTATCAATTTGATGGAATGGAATGTCAACAGTATCGATTGTTTTACAATGGGTTTCCTCTAATTTTCCAACCTAATGGATAGGATCCTTATGGTATTAAAAATAATGTGCGCCATTGATAAATATGGATCCTATCCTTAAGAAACTATTTAAAATTTTCATAGTCTGGGACACTCATCCTAACTAATTTGAGCGGACCGTCAACAACCATCACATAATGGTTATCCTTAATGTGTTAACTTGATGGGATTTTGATGAGTCACTTGTAGAAAAACTTACCCAAATTCTCTCCCCTGGTAATTTCAGGATGTTTCCATGATCATCCAATTCTATACTAGTCCCTTGATCAACCTCCCTTATGTTTACTCACTGATCAATTAGTGTATAAGTGTCTTTGATCCAGTAAATTTCACAATTTTTCCCCATCGAGATTTATTATCAAACAGTCAACTATTATTTTCCCATCGATCTACTAATATATTTGTGGTGGATACCCTTGCATGGTCCTCCAAGTAGGTGTGATCCTCAATAGATTGGAGGATTACCTCCTGAATAAATGAGAGGAAAAAACCTTTTCAATTCTTGGTGAAAAGAAGATCGCCCTGGTGGAGAGGCTCTTAGAAATGGAGAGAGCTTTTAAGCAGAGGTCCAGGGCTAGGTGGCTAAGGGAAGGTGATCTTAACAATGTGTTCTTTCAGGCGTACATCAAGGAGTGGACAATCATGAATATTAATCTGCGGCTAGAGGATGACTCCTTCACTTCAGATGCGGGTATGGTGGTGAGCATGACCTTGGACCGCTTTGAGGGAATTCTGGCAGAGGTAACCTATTCTAGCTTTTAAAGGGATGTCACGAACAGCGGTGGGTTCTTGAGCAGCCTGCCTCTCTTGGTTAATGTCTCGGACAATGCCAGTCTCTCTTCATCCCCTCAGGATGAGGAAATCAGAGAGTCCCTTTTGAGTATGCCAGTGGACAGTGCTCCTGGCCCGGATGGGTTTCTGGTCTCCTTCTACAGATCTCCTTGAGAGCTTGTTGGCCTACATGTTGTTGAGGCTGTGTAGGACGTCTTCTTTTGTGGTTCTTTGAACATGGGTATCTCCTCCTCACGGGTAGTCCTTATTCCGAAAATTAAAAACCCTACTCTTATCAAGCACTTCTGGCCAATATGTCTCTGTAACGTTTCTTATAAAATCTTGGCCACGGTTATTGGGAGGAGAATCCCTAGGATCATCCCCAAGGTGGTCTCAGAGGAGCAGTATGGATTCATCAAGGGATGAAGCATCCATGGGGAGGTTGGTATTGCTAGCGAATTGGTTCACGACATCAACAAATGGGAGGTATGATCCAAATTTATCATCCATGTGGATATGAATAAGTATTATGACAACATGGAATGAAGTTTTATCATTCACATCATGAGAAAGATGTGATTCAAATATTGGTTCTGCGACATCTACTACAGGTGCTACTCCTCGCCATGGCATTCAGTCTCATTACTAGGAAAAAGATTTGGTTTCTTCAAGTCTCTTAGTGGTGTCAGGCAGGGAGATCCGCTATCACCATTTTTGTTCGTGCTCAACAAGGATGCCCCGTCTAGAAACTTGAACGTCTACTTGGCTGGGGGAAAGTTGAAACCATTCCATGGAAGAGGCAATACAGGCAGTATTTCACACTTGATGTTTGCTGATGATATATTGCTGCTCACGAATGGTCGTCGCCGATCCTTTTTCCACCTCAGAGAAATTATATTTAACTATGTCAGGCTCAGTGGGAAAGATATTAACACCGATAATAGTCATGTGTTTATCACAGAGAAATGCCTGGAGAGAAGGTGCATGTAGATTCAGCGAATCCTCGGGTGTAGAAGAAAGCCGTTTCCGATGCTCTACCTCGGGGTGCCAATCTCTTATGGCTGCATTAGAAAACAAAACTTCAATGAAATACTCGAACAACTCATGGGAAGGATCTTCATCTAGAAGAACACGTTTCTCTCTTTTGGAGGGAAAGTCATCTTGATAAACAGCGTCCTCACATCCATTCCCATGCACACCTTCCCCATCATCAAGCCTCTGAAAGGCACAGTGGCAAGGATGGAAAAGATAATGAATGTTTTCCTTTGGGATGCAAAGAGGGAAGGGAGATGCCATTGGGAATCTTGGAAGTGGTTAGCTTGCCCTGTGGAGGAAGGAGGTGTCGGCCTCCGCGACATTCAAGACAACATCCTCTGTTTACAGGCGAAGATGGTTTAGGAAATCATTGGAGGGGAGAATCTCTGGGAGAATTATTCAACATGCTATATATATGGAAAGCAGTGTCTATCGTCCATGGGGCTACGGTTTTGGCCAAATGCATGTTCTCTCATCTCAAAACCATATCCAACTACACATGGTGGGTGGTTGGCCGTGGGGAAATTAGCTTCTGGAACACCAACTGGGTGGGGGAGGTCCTAACTTTTCCGGGTTTCCCATTCCCTGATATCTCTTTCCGGGATGCATGTGATCACTATGATATCATACAGGCGGCCTTAAGCCCCGGTCTGATGAGCCAGTTTGATGGTATTGTGATCAGTGACGATCCGGACCTATGCTGCATCTCAGAGACTAGATTGGGCAGGTACAACAGTAGCCGATACATGGAGATTCTTCATCGGGATTGTAACTTGGAAGAGAGGGTTTCTACAATCTGGTGCAACGAGGTTCCCACAAGGATGAACTTCATTATCTGGAGGGTTTTTAACAGGGCGCTTCCAAAAAAAGAGAATATCTAGAAGAAGGGCGTGCACTTTGCTTCTCAGTGCTACTGTCGTGCGAACCCTCAAATCAAGATGAAAAAACACCTCTTCTTACAGGGCCAATGGGCTTCCTACCTCTGGTTTCTTCTCACTCACCCTCAGCAATCGGGTAGCACTCCCAGGTCCCCTCAGAAGTTTGTGTCCGCATGGTTCACAGGAACTGACAATAGAGCTATGGAATGCACTGTTAGATCACTCATTTTGATTTTCATTTGTGGATCATTTGGGAGGCACATAATTAGGTTCATCTGGGGACCCCTCGCTCTCTGTGCTCCCTTCAGGTTCGACTCCTAGCTCTTATCGTGGAGCTTTCCTCGCTCAGCAAAGGTGGACTGGCGTCAGATACGGTATGCAATCTCCTAAATCACTCATGCATGCAGAACAGGGGAAGCAGTTCCTAGGTTAAGTGGCAGCGGCTGAGACATGGCTCGAAACATAATATTGACGGATCCTATATGGAAGGAGTCATGAGAGGTGGCGGACTGCTTATGTACAGTTGGGGCTCTGTCCTTGTTTCCTTTAGTGCTTTCTATGGCCCAAGTTGACCTTTCGGTGTTGAGGTGCATGCCCTATATTCCGGGCTCATCGTTTGCAGAAGGTTAGGGTTGCAGATCACTGAGTTTGAGTATGATTATAAGGTACTTGTCAAGGCTATTCAATGAAGGAATGGGATCCCATGGGAGAAGGTATACCTCATCCAGAAATGAAAGGTAGAGACTGATCAAGGGAGGATTATACACCATAGTTAGAGGGAATCCAACTTTGCGGCCGACAGACTTGCCCGACTGGGTCGGAGGGAGGAGACGCTTTTGATTTTTGACAGCCTTCATTCTCTACCCCTTGAGTGTATCAGTGTGGTGCAAGGGGATGCCCTAGGCCTGCACTTCTTTCGTCCTACTTGAGAAACTACTTCCTTTTTTTTCATTTCACGAGAATTAATGAAAATAATAAATTTCAGGCATGCAGGTAGGATAATTAGGTGTAAGCCCCAACCATACTGTCTCTATAACGACCCATTCTTTTCTTACATAAATATTACATCTATATATATGGACATTTGTATTAACAAAAGCCACCCCAGAATTGTACATGTTTAATGTATTTGGAATCTTGGAAAGAAAAACAACTAGTTAATAAAACATATGAATTGTCTCCCTCTTATTCCTTCATAACTGGAACTTGTTTTGACATTTCGAACCCAATACCTTTCTCCATATCTTGCGGAAAATAAACATATGAAAAGGGTGAGATCAGATTCCCAATAAGGGTAAAAAATTGAAAAATGCATCATAATATATGCATAAGGGTATATGAATGTGAACATAAAATTTTAAAATCATACACTCTATATTGAATACCATAGAATTGAGTTATAGAATAAATCATAAAGAATTATAAAATATGAGTCATAAAAGAATAACATTAGAATAAAACATCAAATTATGACAAAAAATAAAAATAGAAAACCTTTTCATTAGGTGTAAAGGGTCTTTTTGAACACTATCATAGGGGAATGGGTTCAATCCCCATAGCCTTGTAGTTTTAAAGGATCACTCCTAAGACTATCATGGCAGACAAAGTCCATTACTGAGTTGGTTTCACATCCCATTCTAGTCCTATTTTTAACAAGTAAAACACCCATTCCAGTTATGTCTATATCATGAGATATAATATCATTAACCAATGCATTGGAGAGAGATATATGTTCCACCATTCACATAATGAAATTTGTTTCATACATACGCCACAAGAACCTAAATCCTTCATCATATCAGAACCCATGAAAAGAAAAAGGTTTCGTAAACATTCTATTATTGTATAACCCATGGAAAAGAAATGTTTTTTTATAAATATCAATCAATCATAAATATAAGAAAACCATAAAAATAAAAAGGGTAGTTAACTTGAATAATATTGTTAGTAATTAATTTTTAATACAGAATAATTTTATCTTAGATGGAAAATAATTTTGAGAGATCACTAGAAATAATTCATGACAAAAATATCCTTTCTGTATAGAAATTTTATTTTAAATTACACAAAATTATAAAAGAAAAACTTTTCTTTGAAAATAAACATGTATGAATTTAAATGATGATTTGAGGTATTTATGGTTTGAATATAGTGGAAATAACTTTTCATTACACATTTGTTAAAAAACATTCTATTCCTATTTTGTCAAATAAATCACAAAGAACCTCATTTAGAAAATGAAAAAAATATACTTTTCAAAACATTTTTTAAAAAGCAAAACATGAGTAAAACTTTTTTTAAAAAATAATTTGATAATAGAAAAGATTTTTAGAAACAATTTATGTAACACCCCAAGATTTCATAGTGTGTTATTTCTTCAAAATAATCCAATAACTTGCACTACACGCAACACCGAGTCCAAGCGCACCATGACTTACCAAACAAGCCGTTCAAAAGAGGTTATGAATAGTATTAACTAAATTTTAAACTTTATATAATCCTTATAATTTTAGAATCCATATTATGAGTTTCTTAGACATATTGTAAGAACAAATTCATTTTCAGTATTGCACTTTTACCAAATTTTAATAGTGAACCCTTATTAAATACAATATTTTAAACTTTTTGACTAAATGATGACATCATAAATTTAAAATGAAACATCCCAAGCTTCCACGGTACGCTTCTCTTTGAATAATGTGATAGCGTGTGTTGTATGCAACACCGAGTTCTAACACACCATAACCAATCAAACTAGCTGTTATGAATAGTAATACCTACTTTTTGAAATTATATATATTTTATATTTTGAAAATGGACTTCATTTTTGGATTCGTAATATCTAATTTAGCCTAAGGTGAAATTTTGGTACTTTTTGGATAAATTTAATATTTTGATGAATAGTGAAAATTACTAAATTTTAATTAAAAACATCTTTTTTAATCAAAATAATTTATATTGATAAATTATGAATTTGAGTGGTTTCAAAGTATATTTAGAATATATTTTTTCCATTTAATTCAATGTTGGTCAGTGTACACAATTTTACAATTAAACCGGACATAAACAAGTGTCAATCTTTTGATAGTTATTGTCTCTTAAAAACACGCTTTTTCTTTTAACAACGGGAATTAATTTTAAATTAATTTCTACCACTTCTGTGTTTTGAATTTGGAAAATGGATTCCATATTTGGAATCATGATGTCGAAATTGTGTAAATAGGTAACTTTTATTTTTAGACATTTTGAATAATTACTTCGGTAAATATTTTATTTACCATGGTTAAAGGGCCAATCTGGTAAATAAGGGTTATAAAATAATATTAAAATAATACTAAATTACACTAAAAATGTGTCCTAACCTTACTGGTGGATACATGGCCGACCATGGGCATCTTTGGGTCGATTTTGGGACCCCATGAAGGTGATAGGGACACTTTATTTTAATTAAGTTAAAATAAGTACAAAAATGACATAAGCATATATCTTTTTGAAAATAAATTTTTACATTGGGTTATATATGTTGTATTTTCGACTAAAAATATTAATTAGAAATCTAAAAATATTTCCTACATAATGGTATTTTATTTATAATTTTTATACATTAAATAATTTAATTTAATTATGACACAATGATGATGCAGTAATTATCATAATAGTGAAAAATTACAATAATTGATATTATAAATACCCAAAAAAATATAATTTGAGACTTTTAATGAATTACAATAATTTTCTATGATAATATGACATATTAGGATTGATTTAATTAACTTTTTTTGATGTAATCATTCTGTTATGAGTTTAACAAAAATCAACTATTGAATAGTGTCAAAATTGACATAAAAGGGTTTTTAAAACAAATATTATATTATTAATTGATATTAAATTCGTAAAAATCTAAGGTTCATCCAAGAGACTTATATAATGATAGTTATATCATTAATGGACCACTTGGGGGTCTCTTGAATGTATATAGTAAGTTTATTAACCATATAATATAAAAATACAAAGAGACATTGTAAAAGTGAAACTAATTAACTAAGAGTTAATACATGAAGATAAGGTTAATATAGTAACACAAACCTGTCTAAATTCTATTGGTTTAATGGTTTTTGACCTATACCCACCTTAAAATTTAAATAATCAACTTTGGACCCATTAGAAACCGAATATGAATTTATTATAAATTAATATTTCTAGCTTTTCCAAAGGTGCTCTCACCCCTCTTATAAAAGGGCACTCCCCCTTCTCATTAACTCACACCTTCAAAGCCTTTTGGTTCGGCCAAACCCTGACCAAATAGTCTCCCAACTTCCCTCACAACAACCTAGAGGCCTTAGTTTGATCAGAAATCCAACCTAACGATCCGTTTTGATCAAATCAAAAGGAAGAACCCGAAGAAGAGGTAATGTTTTCACCACCCTTTTCCAAGTTCCTTTCTTCTTCCACTTCTTCTTCCTTTGTTATTACCATTCTAAAATAATAACTCCAGTATCATATATATACTGTGATGTTCTTATAAATATGGTACAACCATATTTAGTATTCTATCCACCCTTTGAATAACATGTCACCATACGTGCGTACGTACGGCTTACTGTCTCCACGTCATGGTGTAATTGTTATTCAATATATTATTATTTGGGTGGGTATAATAATGATGTGTAACTCATTTAAATAAAGAATATAACATGATAATGATTCTGTATATATGATATACCATCCAATTATATATTATTTTAATATCAAAATAATGATATTGTCGCTCGTGCGTACGTACGGACTACCATCTCCACGAACGCAATGAGATTCATTCTCCATCATATCCATTCAAGTATAATTATCATTTGATGATTTAATAATAATGTTTATGAACTTTATATCATTCTGGATATAAATAATATACAACCTATCCATGAAAAACATGGCTTACGAAACAAAACATATAAAATAAAACGAGTAAGTTAACACCTGAAACGACGATAATACTAAGATATTATTAACAATGCAATGTTAAAAGATCATATATGATATCATATGAATGTATATGATTATTTTATAATTTAATAACAATTATTTCAATATTATAAAGGAGTTTAACCAAACCCAACCAAGGAAAAGTACAAGGTAAGGGTTTATTTCACAATCTCTTCATTATCTGAGGTTGTTTATACGTAATTATCTACTGGGATCTCTTTATCATCCACATCCATGTTCATTAAAAATGTATTTAAAAACATTTTTACTATTTACTAGACAATGGGTTAAAGTAATTTATACCCTTTTATTACTTTTTATAAGAGTTTTATAAAGGAATCTTTCCGTCGTTTTCAAAACAATGTGATTTTTAACCTTTTCGACAGAATTATGATAAGAATGTTTTTTAACTTATACGGCGGGTGCAGTTATTTTACGCCGTTATAAAATCATCAAAGCTTCCCTTACAAAATTATAAGAATATTTTCAAAGAAAATGTTTTATTTTATAAATATATGACTCTTAAATGATTTCAGAATAGAAAGAGATATTTCTCTAAAAAGAGTTTTGATTTCATCTATGTCAACATCCTTTGATGGATTTTATGCTTATTTGAAGTTGATTTATTATTATAAAAAACATATATATTGTATTGAAGGTTTTGTGATATTTTTGACTATGGATGTGCTATTTTTATACCATTCATAGTTTATGGTGAAAGTATTGACATTTCGTATGCTATTTTTAATACGAATGTTTATGTTATGTTTAAACCATTTCATATGGGAATGCATTGGACTTAATATGTGACGGGTGGAGCCCGCTATAGCTCCTCGATGTATCGGTAGGTCTCATGAGACAAACTAGTGTCTTGGAAGAAGGCCTTGTCAAAATCTTATTTGTAGTCTTGGCACAAGGCCTTGGCTATACGGTTATGATAGTATGGAATTATGAATTCCAACATTATGAAAGTGGTTATTGATATTGCATGTGATTATTCTATTAGTAGAATATCCATGTGAATAATTAAATGGAATTATTTCATTTTACTTTTTCCATACTATGCTGATGTTCATGTTTAAAAGGCTTTTGTTATAGTTATACATTGCCTTAAGTTTTTATGCTTATTTTTTTAAAGTTTCTGCTATATTTTTATCCTTACTGGTCATTTGAGCTCACCCCTTTTATATGTTTTATTTTTCCCATGATGTGAGGAAGTAAGTTATGAATGGCCTGTAGGGATATTATGGGGGGATAATAGTGTGGACTATGGAGACATCATGTTGCTGTAGTTTTCATTTTTATGATGCAATGTAAGACGTATGAATATATCTAGTGTTTCCAAGGCTACTAAACCAATCGGTCTTTCGAGATTTGATCCTTATTATGATCATGCCAATGTTATGTAATAATGCACCGACTCTAGGTAACTGGGGTTGGGGCATTATAGTTGGTTTTAGAGGAAGTTTAGTACAAACCTTGGAAGCGATATTTAGATAAACTCGGATTAGAGTACATAGATTTAAGATGGACTATGAGGATTAGAATAGAATAACATCCTAGAATTTTGGTATTATAGAGATTTTGTGAGTTTTCCGAGCAATACATCCCTGTCTGGATACGAGCAGGTAGAGGCGGCTCTGGCCCAGATATACCTAGGGGTAAAACCTGAAAAAAGATCTTTGAGCTAGACTCCAACGGGAACTGGTGCACGACAACGGGCCTTGCTGCACTCTTGGTTATGACACTCCCGGGGGATATGCTTAGGATAATTCTCATTTTTTTACAAACCATTATGAAGGGTTTATGAGTATATACTTCCTCAAAGGATCATTTTTTATGATTATGGATTATATCCATAAACTATTTAATTTATGTTATGTGTATTAAAAGTTTGGGATTAGGTATTGTTATTCATAAACTAATCTAGTGCATTCCATTGTTTAGAAATGGCGCCCAGTAGAAGTAATGAGAACTCCAGTAGTTCACATGATCCAAAGAGAAAGAAGGATCAAATCTTTCATAGTCTTAAGCCAGAATTTATAAGAGAAATAGTCTCCCATGTATTATCATCATATGAAGAAATAATATCATGTGTTGATAAGATAAGTAAATATTTTACTGAGTCCTATGGATTTGAAGGGAAGCAAGAGAAGAATAAGATGGAAGAGAGAAAGATGGATAAAGGGAAGAGGGAAAAGAATAATTTTACCATATGTGATAATTTTGGGAATAAACACCTTGGAACTTGCCTGAATGGAATGGGAGTATGTTATAAGTGTGGAGAAAAAGGGCACAAAGTATGTGACTGCAAGGGTAAGAAAATGGTTTCAAATGTACAATGATTCCTTTGCAAGGAGTTTGGACACTATGCAAACCTATGTCCCAGTCATCAGACTATGCCGCAAATGATGCTATTGGATAATAATCAAGTTATGATACTACCATAGATGAAGTGGAATGATTAGAGTTCTTATGTTGATTATGTCATTTGAGTGTTGTATCAACAATGTACTTGTTAAATAATTATGGAGTATATAAGGAGTGTACTGTAGTACTATTTAATTAAGGACTTGAGATTGTGTGGAACAAATAAAAGTGACTCAATAGCTGGATAAATTTTTGGAAAATATATGGTTGAGAGAATGATAAACCATTATATAGTTCTGATACCGAGGTAGTGATTTTGGAATAATACATGATTGATTTGGATAAATTATTTTGAATATTCTTGACTACCTTGAAACTGATTAATGATTTTTATATTCCATCATTTTTGGGGTTTAAAACATTTTTGTATTGAAGGAGTATATCTATTATTCTTTTAGGAAGAAGGGATCATGAATGTAATCAATAAGGTTTTATAGTAATTCAGGATGTTGCAGTGTTTTAAAAGAATACGTGATGATGGTCTTCACATGTTATTACGCAGGAAAAATGATCTTTATTGTGTTTTCCTTCCTTATAAATTTTTGACTGAAGTATTTTGGATAGTTCTAGTTTGGATTATTTTGGATTGCCATAAAAGGAAAACCCGGAAGTCGGGCGACATCCCGTCACGTCCGGAAAGGCCGCAAGACATGAACCCACAACCGAAGGGCGATAAGGGTGTATCACCTACCACTGACCCATGTGATTTCCGGGATTAAATAATGTAGTTTTTTTAAAATTGTTGGTCGGAGTGGACACTCAAGAGGGGGGGGGGGGTGAATTGAGTCCCAATTAAAATTTCTGTTAAAAACAATTTCTATTAAAATCCCCCAATTTCAAAAACAAATTAAACTGTAGTGAATTTATATAGATTATAAAGGTTCAATTAGTTTCTCAAAGATTGATTAATTCTCAGTTGACTTAATCTTATGATTAAATTAACTTTTGAAACTAACTTACTGATTTATAACAAATATAAACACTTGCGAATTTAATTATCAAAGTAACTTTGAAGATAGATTATATTTCAAAGTAATAGCAGTGGAATATGAAATAAATATGTATAGTATGGATATAGAGTATAACTATAAACACAGAGAATTAACCAAGAGGTTCAGTCTCAAGCCGAGACTTAGTCCTCTCAAAAGTTTATATAAGAATGATCCACACCCTGGATCGGGGTTAACAACAGTGAACACACTGTCCAGGTCACAAGACCTCTACCACAGTTCTTCGTGGGAAAACAAACAACAGCGGCAAGCTGTCCAGGTCACAAGACCTCTACCACTATCCACAGTGGGAAATGGGGTGCAAAAAGATTTGCTGAGGATTTACAGATCCTCCAGTGAAAGTACAGGAGTCAGTGTGTGTGTTTAATACAGCAGATAACACACACTGCTCAAAATGTAGAATAAATAAATGACAGAGCAGAGATGTAGAGTTTAGAAATGGCTCTAGAGATTTTCAGTGCAGCTCTGGACTCGTAGGAATGAGTGACTTGAAGCTTTGGTCCTTTTTTCTGTATGTTGACACTAAAACAGAGTGTCGCGATTTCCAGACTTCCAGATATTCAAGTGATCAGCTTCTTTGAGTTTGAGTGCTTCACGACATGGCTTTTAGAAGACGGTTCTTTCAGTCGGTTCACTTGAGACTCCTTTGTTCTTCAGAATGAATGCTCGAGAGTTCTTCCTTTTTGTGTATATGTGTATCTATTTCTCAGTTGTAGATGTTAGACTCTGTGTAACTGTTTCATTTATCACCACCTTTTGCCTTGAATGCTTCTCTCTTCTTTTTATACTCCTCCATATATTCCTTTTTGTTCACCCGAGGCCGACAAGATAAATAGTCTGGGGTTGCACGTGCAATCTTCCTCGTACATTGTATTATTTCTTGATATGTCTACAAATATCAATAAATAATGTTAGATGTATTCATTTGTCTAGACATGACCGTTAGATTAGTATTAATCAAATTGGTAAAGAAAAAAGTAGAGATATAATAATAATAGACTGGTCAAGAATGTATGTCACTGTGGACTTCAACTGTGGTCTTCCAACTGTGGACTTCCTTCTGAATGCTGACTTCAACAACAGGCTTGCTGTCTGTAGGCTTGCAATGGTAGCTTTTACTCCATGTAACTATAGCCTCTCTAACTGTAGACTTGTAATATCAAATTTGTAGAACTGTAACCTTTGTCAACTGTAGACCTCGATCATCAGTAGACTTAGTCGACAGAAGCTGTCTAACTGTAACCTTGACTGTAGACTTATGACTGTAGGCTTGTTCGACTGTGAACTTGTTCCAACTGTAGACTTGTTCGACTGTGAACTTGAGCAGAGAAAACTTTGAACAGAAGTCTTGTAACTGTGACCTTCGTCTATGAGCTTTGACAATAGATAGAAGTAGACTCGTAACTGTAAGCTTGTATTAGTCTTCGACTGTAACCTTGTAACTGTGAACTTATTGCAACAGTAACTTAAGGTGACAGTTAACTGTAACTGTGACTTTGAGAAGAAAACTCTGACTGGTAGCTAACAATACCAAACTTATGTAAATACTTCTGTAAGCTGTTACAGTAAAGTTATGAGAGTAATAATATGAACTGTTTAGAATAAAATACGTTTAAGCATAGAATAATAAGATTAATGCAAGGTTTTAATACATCATAATCAATGTTTAAGCATGATTTGGGATTATCAAAACAGGTGATTCCAACAATCTCCCCCTTTTTGATAATCACAAATTATGTCAGTATGGAATATAGAAGTATCAGAGAGAAGTGTGCAAAACACAGTATTAGCAATATGAGCACAAAAATTAGGTATAATCTGCAAGGATTTCTCCTCTTTGTATAGGTTCATTTCTCCCTTGAGTTTTCCCTATTTCTTCCCATTTCTCCCCCTATCTATTTCTCCCCCTTTGTGATTAACAAAAAGAAAGACAGAGAGAGGGAAACTAAACATTGTATTAATAAGGAGTACAGTACATGACCCAAAACGTGAATACATGATCCCTATCAAAAAAAACATAAACAGACTCAATCCTCTTCATCTGGAGGTAAGGGATCTTTTCCTTTGGAGGAAGAAGATGGAGCAGTAGGTGAAGGATCAACAGGCTGAGGAATGGCAGCAGGAATGTCTGGAGGGGCAGCAACAGAGGCTCCTGAAGGCCTGTAGTGAGTAGCTTGCCGAGGGATCAGTGGTCTAAGGCTTCTGAGGGCATCAGCAGGAGACATTATGGAAGAACCACTGGGGTTAAAGACAGGTAGGGCAGGAGGAACTATAACAGGTGTGCAGTCCACATGAAGAAAAGGTAGGAGCAGATTCCTGAAATCCATTATGATGTTTCCTCCTCTGTCCATGGTAGATAAGAAGTCATCTTTGTTTTCCAAGAATTTATCCAAAGCCGGGGTCAACTCTCGTAGCTTTCTAACTTGTTCTTTGAAAGCTTGAGTTATAGGAGGCAGCTTCATAGTTTCTAGCATGAGTTTGAAGTGATTGTTCAACTGATGCTTGGTGAAAATCCGATCAAAGTAATAATCCACTTTACTTTTGATGGCCTCCTGAGAAGCAGTAGCAGCCTGCAGGTGCTCACGAACAAAGACACTGACTTCTCTTATAGTAGCAAGGATCTGTAGGTCTGATGTGTCATTTGCACGGGCCTGAGTAAGCTATTCTCTGAGCAGGGTTCTAAACTGCTCAAGGTCTACAGGAGAGCTAGATGAAGGAAGGGACTTGACTGAGAATGCCACTATCTCCTTGAAAGACTGAGTCAGATTGCCAATCACTTTCTGAATGACAACATCCTGATTGCTAAAGTGTTCTTTTACTGATTTCTTGAAAGCCTCAAATACTTCCACAAACTGCTTGACCACTTCTTTGATGTATCGAATCTCACTAGCCACTTGTGTCTGAGAACTGCTCAGGGCAGTTAAAGAAGCAACTGATTGTCTGAGGGCCACTACTGCTCCAGTCCAGCTTTCAATTTGAGTGTGGCACACTTTCATTTCATCCATCACTTCTTTGATTGGACTTCCCACAACACATCCTAGAGATAGTTCTAAGGATTGTTCTACATTTTTCAGCTCATCAAAAAGACTGGTTTTCAATTCAGCAACAGACTGTCTGATGGTCTCCTTCATTTCATTTTTTAAGGATTCAAGGTCTTCCTTGGTGGCCAATCTTTTAGTTTCTAACACTGGAGAGCTGTTAGTTAGGATAACTGGATTTCTTGGTGGTTGGTTTTCCTCATCTTAATCCTCATAATTGAGTCCTAACACCATGTATCCTGGATCTGAGGTCCATCCTTCTATATCAAACAGTACAGAGACTGAACCAACATGCTCCCCCTCACATGGAGGTCCTTCCTGAACACTTTCTACTATCTGCTCAACTCTGGGTAACTCTAAGTTCTCTTCTGTAGCTCTAGCAGGTTCCATATTTGCTTCCTCTGTAGGTTTAGCAGTGAGGTTAGCCTCCTTCTCTGTTGGGTCATCAACCACTTCCATGACAACAGTAGTAGAGACCACTCATGCTTCCTGGTCAGACACTGACTTGTCTGTATACCCTATCAGAGGGCTCATACTATGTTCTTCTGCAACAGTTTCTTGATTTTCATTTAAAGCTCCAGCCTCTTCTGCTTCGACTGTATCATCCTCATCAGAGGTTTCCTTGACAAAATATTGAGATTCTTCTTCTTCTTCTTCTGTAGACTCAGTCTCACTATCTCTTAGAACAGGTTCTCTACTAGGTAGTTCCTTTGGAGGGCTTGCTGCTCCATACGTCACTGTCCTGACAGGACTGTGAGTAGTATCAGGATCACTCCCTTCATCAATTGGGGTGTTCTCTCTTGCAGAGTTACCAACTACTGCAGTCTGTTCATCATCTGAGTATACAGGTTCAGGTTCATCAGGCTTTAAGCCTGGATCTCTCCTATCTCTCGGTCTAGAGGGATGAGTAGAAGGGCTAAAATTCTCATAGATTCTCTCCTCATCATTCACCCATGATTTCTTCCAGGGATTCCAACTGATCTTCATGAATTTGTAGATTACTTTCGAGATACATACACTGTTCTTTGCCACTATCAACTCTTCCTGACTTCCAGCTGCACCTTTCACTTTCAACATAACCGAAATGAGTTTAGCATGAAACAAGGCACTTGATTTTGAGCTTGCCTTTATCATGTCCTCCATCTGAGCCATCAGCAACCTACAAAGGTTGACCTTCCTTCCATGTTTTAATAAGTACATCAAGTAAATATCCTGGTGCTTCAGAGTTGCAAAATCTCCTCTTCTAGGACTCAGTACATGCTGAATAAACTTAAACAGAAGCCTGTCCTCTCCACACATTTCAGCAGCAATAATCTTTCTTACTGTGCCATTGCCTGTCAGTTCTTCCAGAGCCGTCTCATGATCAAAGATTCTACTATTTGGAGGAGCCGCTCCAGAATAGTAGTTGTAAATACCCTCATGAGGAACTCTTAAACAAGCAGCCCATTCAACTGATGAAAAACTGACTTCATTGCCGCTTACTCTGGATACCATTCTATGTTGATCATCCTCTTCCTCGAACTGTAGATATTCATAGAACTCCTTCACCAGCTTCGGGTAGTATGGTCCATTATTGTTTGCGAAGCATTCGGTCCATCCTTGCTCATTAAGCACTGCCAGCACTAATGATCTGCTCGATAAAATCCACTCTTCACTTAGCTCCTTCTCAGCAACTATTTCTCTCTTAGTCAGATGTGGATTAACAGGTCTTATCGAGGTGTTCCCGGTGCCACTGGATTCGACTTGAGTCCTCTTTGGCATTGGTGCATCTTCGTTGACAGTCGGGGGTCGCTTTGTTCTGGCCATTGGAACTGAATGAGGTTTCGAGGTTCGGTTGAAGGTTTAGGGTTTAGGACTTGAGAGAGCAAGGGTCGAGATGAGTGGATTGAGATATGTTCGATGTTCTCAATTTTATCATTTAGGGATTTAGAAATAAAAGTATAAAGAAAAGAAACGGTTCGAATTCCCGCAAAAATAAAATAAGATTAAACAGCGAAACAGCCTACAGAGAGATGTAACAGTGAGGTACACCGGTGAGGTCTAACTGTGAGGTTTCAACAGTGAGGTTTCAACTGTGAGGTTTCAACTGTGAGGTTTCAACTGTGAGGTTTCAACTATGAGGTTTCAACTGTGCGGTTTCAACTGTGAGGTTTCAACTGTGCGGTTTCAACTGTGAGGTTTCAACTGTGAGGTTTCAACTGTGAGGTTTCAACTGTGAGGTTTCAACTGTGAGGTTTCAACTGTGAGGTTTCAACTGTGAGGTTTCAACTGTGAGGTTTCAACTGTGCGGTTTCAACTGTGAGGTTTCAACTGTGAGGTTTCAACTGTGAGGTTTCAACTGTGAGGTTTCAACTGTGAGGTTTCAACTGTGAGGTTTCAACTGTGCTATAGTTAATCATACCTAACTCATGTTTGATGTAACTTAATCTCTCAGAATTCAAAGGCTTTGTAAAAATATCAGCTAACTGATGTTCAGTTCCAATGAACTCAAGAGTGATATCACCTTTTTGATAATGATCCCTCAGAAAGTGATGTCTCACATCAATATTTTTTGTCCTAGCATGAGATACTGGATTTTTTGAAATGTTAATAGCACTTGTATTGTCACACCTTATAGAGACATGTTTGAATTGATATCCATAGTCTAGTAAAGTGTGTTTCATCCACAAGATTTGTGCACAACAGCTACCAGCAGCTATATACTCAGCTTCGGCAGTAGACAATGCAACAGAATTCTGCTTCTTACTACACCAAGATACTAGTGACTTGCCTAAAATGTGACATGTTCCAGAGGTGCTCTTTCTATCTAACTTGCAGCCAGCAAAATCAGCATCAGAATAACTTAATAAATCAAATGATTTTCCTTTTGGATAAAATAATCCCAATTTGGGAGTATGTTTTAGATATTTGAAAATCCTTTTAACAGCAGTCAAATGAGACTCTTTTGGATTGGCTTGAAACCGAGCACACATGCATACACTGAACATGATGTCAGGTCTACTGGAAGTAAGGTACAGTAGACTACCTATCATACCTCTGTAATTGGTTTGATCCACTGGTTCACCAGTTTCATCACTGTCCAACTTGCAAGTGGTGCTCATAGGTGTGTCACTGCCTTTGGTGCCATCCAAAGAAAAACGGTTTTGAAGATCTTTAATATATTTACTTTGGTTCAAAATAATACCATTTTTATTTTGAAAGATCTGAAATCCAAGGAAAAATTTGAGTTCTCCCATTAAACTCATTTCAAACTCATTTTGCATTATTTTTGAAAAATCAACACATAAAGAATTTTTAGAAGATCCAAAAATAATATCATCCACATAAATTTGTACTATTAAGACATCTTTAGAAATCCATTTAATAAAAAGAGTAGGATCAGCTATCCCTTTAGTAAATCCTTTCGAAATAAGAAAAGAGCTGAGCCTATCATACCAAGCTCTTGGGGCTTGCTTTAAACTATATAAAGCTTTAGATAGTTTAAAAACATGATTAGAAAAATGGGGATTTGTAAAACCAGTAGGTTGTTCCACAAATACATTCTCAATTATATATCCATTTAGAAAAGCACTTTTAACATCCATTTGATATAGTTTGAAATTCAGATGAGCAGCATAAGCAAGTAATATCCTAATGGCCTCTAGTCTAGCCACGGGTGCAAAGGTTTCCTCATAGTCTATTCCTTCTTCCTGACTATACCCTTGTGCAACTAGCCTAGCTTTGTTTCTGATTATGTTACCAAACTCATCAACTTTGTTTCTAAACACCCATTTAGTGCCTATGGTAAGAGTATCTTTAGGTCTTTCCACTAATTCCCAAACTTTGTTTCTTTCAAACTGATTTAGTTCTTCTTGCATAGCCATTACCCAGAATTCATCACTGATAGCATCATTGACATTTTTGGGTTCAAGCTGTGAAAGAAAAGCTTGATGTTCAACCTGATTTCTTAGAGAAGCTCTAGTTTGTTTTCCTTTATCAAGATTACCAACAACAGCATCCAAAGGATGATTCTTTAGAATCCTAGTTGGTTTGGGAAAGGTTGAACTAGAGATTTCAGGTTCATTTATAGGTTCGGGTTCCACAGAGGAAGATTCTGGAAAAAGTCCAGAACTGGATGTTTTTATTGCAGGTTCATTAGATTTGTCATTTAGGTCCAGAACAGATAAGTCTTCTTCAACATCTTCAAGAGAAGTTTTAGACTCATGTGGATCAGTCTCATCAAACTTGATGTGAACAGATTCTTCCACACATTTGGTTTTTTTATTGAACACTCTATAGGCTTTACTAGACATAGAGTAACCTAGGAAAATTCCCTCATCACTTTTTGGAGCAAATTTATCAAGATTATCTTTAGTATTCAGAATAAAGACTTTGCAACCAAAAACTCTAAAGTAATTAACCTTAGGCTTCCTATTATTCCACAACTCATAAGGGGTTTTCTTAAGAACCGGTCTAATCAAGACTCTATTAATAACATAGCAGGCTGTATTTACAGCTTCAGCCCAAAAGAAAACAGGTAGGTCATATTCATTGAGCATAGTCCTTGCAATTTCTTGCAGGGTTCGGTTTCTTCTTTCCACTACACCATTCTGTTGAGGTGTCCTAGGAGCAGAAAAATTGTGAGCATAGCCATTGTGTGAGCAGTAAGATTCAAATTCTTGATTCTCAAACTCACGGCCATGATCACTCCTCAAGGTCTTAATCTTAAGTCCACTAAGATTTTCTACAGACTTAGAGTATTTAACAAAGGAAGAGAAGTCTTCACTTTTGTGAGCTAGAAAGTATACCCAAGTATATCTAGAAAAGTCATCTACAAGAACATAAACATAGTGCTTCCCATTTAGACTTGAAATTCTTGATGGTCCAAACAAATCCATGTGAACCAGTTCAAGTGGTTGAGAAGTTGAAACTTATTTCTTTGGTTTAAAAGAAACTTTGTGTTGTTTTCCCTTTTGACAGGGATTACACACTTTGTCATTTGGGAATTCAAGCTTAGGTAGGTCTCTAACTAGGTGTTTCTTAGAGAGTTTTCTAAGCGAGTGAATGTTGCAGTGTCCTAATCTCCTATGCCACAGCCAAGACTCTTTATGAAAAGCATTTAAGCAAGTAACATTATGTTTAGCTAAAGTGTTTAAGTCAACAGCATAAACATTTTCATTTCTTAAGGCAGAAAATATTAAAGCATTTTTGGAATTATAAACATCACAAGAATTGTTTTCAAACTTGACATTAAAACCATCATCACACAATTGAGAAATGCTAAGCAGGTTGTACTTAAGTCCATCAACAAATAAAACTTTGGAAATTAATACTGAGTCAGTGTTACCAATCTGGCCTAAACCGATGATTTTTCCTTTTGAGTTATCACCAAACGTGACATATCCTCCATCAACCTTTATTAAGATTTTGAAGCACGAATAGTCCCCAGACATGTGTCTTGAACATCCACTGTCTAAGTACCATACCTTCTTGTAATTGCTTTTCAAACAGATTTCCTACAAAACAGATTAGACAGGAAATGACTTTGGTACCTAGATTTTCTTGGGTCCAGATATGTTAGCAATCAAGGATTTAGGTACCCAGATTTGTTTTATGGGTCCCATACAATTAATAGATGCAACAGATTTAGAGAGATATACTTTACTTGATCGACAACTATTTAAATAACCAGTTGAGGCATACGAATTTCCAAAACTGGAACTAGCAGGATTTTTTCCAGACTTGGAAATAAATCGGGTTTTAGTAAACTGTCTTTGTCCAGGTTGGTATCCCAAGCCAGTAGCATACTTAGGTGCAACTTTCTTTCCTAGCAGTTGGGTTAGAGTATATTTTCCATTTGTGAATGTTTCTAAGTCCTTTCTAAGTTGTTCATTAGATAGTTTTAGTTCTGTATTCTCCTTTAATAATTGAACATTTTTCTCTTTTTCTACATCAAGTGCAGACTTGAAACTTGCAGTAAGAGCATGCTGTTTCTTTAAAGACTTATATTTATCCTTTAGTTCATTACACGTTTCTTCCAGCATATTACAGTATTCAGTCAATTCATCTTTAGACATATTTTCAAAATCAGAACCAGATTCTGCTTCACCTTCAGAATAATAAGAGTTTAAAGTGGGAGTGTCTAAGGTTACCTCAGATGTGTTTGTCATGAAACACATATTAGCACGATTTCTTTCAGAATCACTGGATTCTGATTCACTTGTGCTGTCTTCTGAAGCACTCCAGGTGGCCTTTATAGCTTTCTTATAATTCTTGTCCTTGTACTCATATTTCTTCTTGAATTTTAACTTAGGACAGTCAGCTTTGATGTGTCCTTTCCTTTTACATTCATAGCAAACTATGTCTTCTTCTTTATCAGTTTTCTTCCAATCTTTCTTCCACTTACCTTGTCTATCATACTTACCCTTGTAGTTTGGTTTTCTGAAGAACTTCTTCTTCCTATAGAACTTCTTGAATCTCCTTGCTATTTGTGCCATCTCGGCATCACTGTCAGAATCTAAGTCTTCACTAGATGAGCTTTCAGTTGGTATATGCACTTTCTCCTTGTCTTTGCTCTTTGATGCAGTAGACTTAAAAGCTACAGATTTTCGTTTTGGTTCCTCATCTTCCTCTTTATTTACCTTGAGCTCTTCTTCGTACATCATCAGCTTACCAATTAACTCCTTGACAGGCAAAGTTCCAATATCACAGGATTCTCTAATTGAAACGGATGTGCCTCTCCATCTGTCAGGCAGACATCTCAATAATCTCATGATTTTCTCCTTTGCTGGAACAATCTTTCCGAGTGAGCTCATTGTGTTGACTATCTCATTAAACCTGAGATACATATCAGAAATAGGTTCATCAGCTTTCATCTTAAAGTTATCATATTTGATAGTGTAAGTGTTTAACCGCATTTCCTTGACATTAGTTGTTCCTTCATGAGAAACAGCTAAGGTGTCCCAGATTTCAAAAGCAGTTTTACATGCAGAAATTCTATTGAATTCCTCATCTCCTAGAGCACAGTAGAGAGAATTCACAACCTTACAATTATTATTGTAAGCTACCTTAGTAGGTTCATCCCAAGTTATTCTTTCAGTTTCTGGAATCTTGTATTGAGACTCTATAGCAGTCCAAATATCAAAACCCATACTTTCCAAATGAATTTTCATTTTGAGCTTCCATTGGGCATAATTCACACCATTAAAGAAGGGTGGCATGTTAGTAGCAGCACCTTCTAGTCTATTATCCATAAGGAAATTCTAGAAAATGTTTTAAAGAGATAAAATTTAGAACTAACAGAAATTTAAGATCTTTTAGATAAAACTACAATCACAGTTTAAAAACAGAGAGTTAAAATAAAACTTTGAGCAAGTATAACAGAGATAAACACAACCTCGGATACCAAATGTTGGTCGGAGTGGACACTCAAGAGGGGGGGGGGGTGAATTGAGTCCCAATTAAAATTTCTGTTAAAAACAATTTCTATTAAAATCCCCCAATTTCAAAAACAAATTAAACTGTAGTGAATTTATATAGATTATAAAGGTTCAATTAGTTTCTCAAAGATTGATTAATTCTCAGTTGACTTAATCTTATGATTAAATTAACTTTTGAAACTAACTTACTGATTTATAACAAATATAAACACTTGCGAATTTAATTATCAAAGTAGCTTTGAAGATAGATTATATTTCAAAGTAATAGCAAAGGAATATGAAATAAATATGTATAGTATGGATATAGAGTATAACTATAAACACAGAGAATTAACCAAGAGGTTCAGTCTCAAGCCGAGACTTAGTCCTCTCAAAAGTTTATATAAGAATGATCCACACCCTGGATCGGGGTTAACAACAGTGAACACACAGTCCAGGTCACAAGACCTCTACCACAGTTCTTCGTGGGAAAACAAACAACAGCAGCAAGCTGTCCAGGTCACAAGACCTCTACCACTATCCACAATGGGAAATGGGGTGCAAAAAGATTTGCTGAGGATTTACAGATCCTCCAGTGAAAGTACAGGAGTCAGTGTGTGTGTTTAATACAGCAGATAACACACACTGCTCAAAATGTAGAATAAATAAATCACAGAGCAGAGATGTAGAGTTTAGAAATGGCTATAGAGATTTCCAGTGCAGCTCTGGACTCGTAGGAATGAGTGACTTGAAGCTTTGGTCCTTTTTTCTGTAAGTTGACACTAAAACAGAGTGTCGCGATTTCCAGACTTCCAGATATTCAAGTGATCAGCTTCTTTGAGTTTGAGTGCTTCACGACATGGCTTTTAGAAGACGGTTCTTTCAGTCGGTTCACTTGAGACTCCTTTGTTCTTCAGAATGAATGCTCGAGAGTTCTTCCTTTTTGTGTATATGCATATCTCTTTCTCAGTTGTAGATGTTAGACTCTATGTAACTGTTTCATTTATCACCACCTTTTGCCTTGAATGCTTCTCTCTTCTTTTTATACTCCTCCATATATTCCTTTTTGTTCACCCGAGGCCGACAAGATAAATAGTCTGGGGTTGCACGTTCAATCTTCCTCGTACATTGTATTATTTCTTGATATGTCTGCAAATATCAATAAATAATGTTAGATGTATTCATTTGTCTAGACATGACCGTTAGATTAGTATTAATCAAATTGGTAAAGAAAAAAGTAGAGATATAATAATAATAGACTGGTCTAGAATGTATGTCACTGTGGACTTCAACTGTGGTCTTCCAACTGTGGACTTCCTTCTGAATGCTGACTTCAACAACAGGCTTGTTGTCTGTAGGCTTGCAATGGTAGCTTTTACTCCATGTAATTGTAGCCTCTCTAACTGTAGACTTGTAATATCAAATTTGTAGAACTGTAACCTTTGTCAACTGTAGACCTCGATCATCAGTAGACTTAGTCGACAGAAGCTGTCTAACTGTAACCTTGACTGTAGACTTATGACTGTAGGCTTGTTCGACTGTGAACTTGTTCCAACTGTAGACTTGTTCGACTGTGAACTTGAGCAGAGAAAACTTTGAACAGAAGTCTTGTAACTGTGACCTTCGTCTGTGAGCTTTGACAATAGATAGCAGTAGACTCGTAACTGTAAGCTTGTATTAGTCTTCGACTGTAACCTTGTAACTGTGAACTTATTGCAACAGTAACTTAAGGTGACAGTTAACTGTAACTGTGACTTTGAGAAGAAAACTCTGACTGGTAGCTAACAATACCAAACTTATGTAAATACTACTGTAAGCTGTTACAGTAAAGTTATGAGAGTAAGAATATGAACTGTTTAGAATAAAATACGTTTAAGCATAGAATAATAAGATTAATGCAAGGTTTTAATACATCATAATCAATGTTTTAGCATGATTTGGGATTATCAAAACAGGTGATTCCAACAAAAATAAATCTGGTAGATGAATTATAAATTCATTTTTTTGGAACCCTATACGAATAGGATAAATCGAATTTTCTTTACGTTCTAGAGTGAGAGATGAGTTTGTGGTAGAAATTAGTTAAAGGATGGAACTCTACTTGTCAAGAAAATATTTTTCTTCTTCTCTTATTCTATGTAGAAATTAATTCTTGTACTTTATTTAAGTAATTGTAAAACCAAAAATGTGTTATCCTAATACCCTATGTTTTGTTGAACTGGTGGTATTTCAAATCATCATAGATTGATGAATTTAAGGACCTCAATTTTAAACTTGTTTGTGATTGATGACCTCAATCACTGCCTATACATATTTATGTTTTTCCTCCAATTATATGTCTCTAATTTCCACCAATTTTCTCCTAATCGAGATCATAATTTGGTGGTGACCCTTTCATTTATCTTTTCCTCATATTAAGACTAAATTTTAGTAACCCAATTTTTGATATGGGTTTTCCCACAAAGATATTTTCTATTTTCAACCTTTTATTTTCGAAGAACAATTTCAAATTACGAGGACGCAATTTATTGAAGGAGGAGATAATGTAACACCCCAAGATTTCATAGTGTTTTATTTCTTTAAAATAATTCAATAACTTGCACTACACGCAACACCAAGTTCAAGCGCACCATGACTTACCAAACAAGCCGTTCAAAAGAGGCTATGAATAGTATTAACTAAATTTTAAACTTTATATAATCCTTATAATTTTAGAATCCATATTATGAGTTTCTTAGACATAATGTAAGAACAAATTAATTTTCAGTATTGCACTTTTACCAACTTTTAATAGTGAACCCTTTTTAAATACAATATTTTAAACTTTTTTACTAAATTAGGACATCAAAAATTTAAAATGAAACATCCCAAGCTTCCACGGTACACTTCTCTTTGCATAATGTGGTAGCGTGTGTTGTACGCAACACCGAGTTCTAACACACCATAACCAATCAAACTAGCTGTTATGAATTGTAATACCTACGTTTTGAAATTATATATATTTTATTTTTTTAAAATGTACTTCATTGTTGGATTCGGAATATCGAATTTATCCTAAGGTGAAATTTTGGTACTTTTCGGATAACTTTAATATTTTGATGAATAGTGAAAATTACTAAATTTTAATTAAAAACAACTTTTTTAATCGAAATAATTTATATTGATAAATTATGAATTTGAGTGGTTTTAAAGTATATTTAGAATATAATTTTACCATTTAATTCAATGTTGGTCATTGTAAAAAAGTTTACAATTAAACCGGATATAAACAAGTGTCAATCTTTTGATAGTTATTATCTCTTAAAAACACGCATCTTGTTTTAACAATGGGAATTAATATTAAATTAATTTCTGTAACTTCTATGTTTTGAATTAGGAAAAATGGATTCCATATTTGGAATCAGGATGTCCAAATTGTGTAAATATGTAACTTTTATTTTTAGACATTTTGAATAATTACTTCGGTAAATATTTTATTTACCATTGTTAAAGGGTACATCTGGTAAATAAGGGTTAAAGAATAATATTATAATAATACTAAATTACACTAAAAACGTGTCCTAACCTTGTTTGTGGATACATGGCCGACCATGGGCAAATTTGGTCGATTTTGGGACCCCATGAAGGTGATAGGGACACTTTATTTTAATTAAGTTAAAATATGTACAAAAATGACATAAGCATATATCTTTTAGAAAGTAAATTTTTACATAGTGTTATATATGTTGGAGATTAGACTAAAAATACTCATTAGAAATATAATACGATTTCCTACATAATGGTATTTTATTTTTAAATTTTAGACATTAAAAAATTTAATTTATTTATGACACAATGATGATGCAGTAATTATCCTAATAGTAAGAAATTAAAATAATTGATATTATAAATACCCAAATAAATATAATTTGAGACTTTTAATGAATTACAATAATTTTCTATGATAATATGACATATTAGGATTAATTTAATTTACTTTTTTTCAAGTAATCATTCTGTTATGAGTTTCACAAAAATCAACTATTGAATAGTGTCAAAATTGACATAAAAGAGTTTTTAAAACAAATATTATATTATTAATTTATATTAAATTCCGAAAAATCTAAGGTTCGTCCAAGAGACTTATATTATGATATGTATATCATCAATGGACCACTTGGGGGTCTCTTGGATGTATATAGTATGTTTATTAACCATATAATATAAAAACACAAAAAGACATTGTAAAAGTGAAACTAATTAACTAAGAGTTAATACTTAAAGATAAGGTTAATTTAGTAACCCAAACCTGTCTAAATTATATTGGATTAATGGTTTTCGACCAATCCCCACATTAAAAGTTAAATAATCAACTTTGGAGCCATTAGAAACAAAATATGAATTTATTATAAATTAATATTTCTAGCTTTTCCAAAGGTGCCTCTCACCCCTCTTATAAAAGGGCACTCCCCCTTCTCATTAACTCAAACCTTCAAAGCCTTTTGGATCGGCCAAACCCTGCCCAAATACTCTCCCAACTTCCCTCACTACAACCTAGAGGCCTTACTTTGATCAGAAATCCAACCTATGGAGCCATTTTGATCAAATCAAAAGGAAGAACCCGAAGAAGAGGTAATGTTTTCACCACCCTTTTCCAAGTTCCTTTCTTATTCCACTTCTTCTTCCTTTGTTATTACCAGTCTAAAATAATAACTCCAGTATCATATATATATTTTGATGTTATTATAAATATGGTACAACCATATTCAGTATTCTATCCACCATTTTAATAACATGTCACCATACGTGCGTACGTACGAATTACCGTCTCCACGTCATGGTGTAATTGTCATTCAATATATTATTATTTGAGTGGGTATAATAATGATGTGTAACTCATTTAAATAATAAATATAACATGATAATGATTCTTTATATATGATATACCATCCAATTATATATTATTTTAATATCAAAAGAATGATATTGTCGCTCATGCGTACGTACGGACTACCGTCTCCATGAACGCGATGAGATTCATTCTCCATCATATCCATTCAAGTATAATTATCATTTTATGATTTAAAAATAATAATTATGAACATTATATAATTCTGGATATGAATAATATACAACTTATCCATGAAAAACATGGCTTACGTAACAAAACATATAAAAGAAAACGAGTAAGTTAACACCCGAAACGAATATAATACTAAGATATTATTAACAAAGAAATGTCAAAAGATCATATATGATATCATATGAATGTATATGATTCTTGTATAATTTAATAACAATTATTTTAATATTATATAGGAGGCTAACCTATCTCAACCATGGAAAAGTACAAGGTAAGGGATTATTTCACAATCTCTTCATTATCTGAGGTTGTTTATACGTAATTATCTACTGGGATCTCTTTATCATCCACATCCAATTTCATTAAAAATGTATTAAAAAAATACTATTTACTAGACAATGGGATAAAGTAATTTATACCCTTTTTTGACTTTTTATAAGAGTTTTATAATGGAATCTTTCCGTCGTTTTCCAAACAAGGTGATTTTTAACCTTTTTGACAGAATTAAGATAAGAATGTTTTTTTAACTTATACGGTGGGTGCGGTTGTTTTTCGCCGTTATAAAATCATCGAAGCTTCCCTTACAAGATTATAAGAATATTTTCAAATAAAATGTTTTATTTTATAAATATGTGACTCTTAAATGATTTCAAAATAGAAAGATATATTTCTCTAAAAAGAGTTTTGATTTCATCTATGTCAACATCCTTTCATGGAATTTACGCTTATTTGAAGTTGATTTATTATGATACAAAACTTCTATATTGTATTGAAGGTTTTGTGATATTTTTGAATGTGGATGTGCTATTTTTATATCATTAACAGTTTATGGTGAAAGTATTGACATTTCGTATGCTAGTTTTAATATGAATGTTTATGTTATGTTTAAACCTTTTCATATGGGAATGCATTGGACTTAATATGTGACGGTTGGAGCCCGCTATAGATCCTCGATGCATCGATAGGTCTCATGAGACAAACTAGTGTCTTGGCATAAGGCCTTGGCAAAATCTTATTTGGAGTCTTGGCACGAGGCCTTGGCTATGTGGTTATGATAGTATGGAATTATGAATTCCATCATTATGAAAGTGGTTATTGATATTGCATGTGATTATTAGATTAGTAGAATATCCATGTGAATAAGTAAATGGAATTATTTCATTTCATTTTTTCCATACTATGCTGAAGTTCAAGATTAAAAGGCTTTTGTTTTAGTTATACATTGCCTTAAGTGTTTATGCTTATTTTTGAAAGTTTTCGCTATATTGTTATCGTTACTGGGCATTTGAGCTCACCCCTTTTCTATGTTTTACTTTTCCCAGGATGTGAAAAAGTAAGTTATGAATGAACTGCAGGGATATTATGAGGAGATAATAGTTTAGACTACGGATACATTATGTTGTTGTAGTTTTCATTTTTATGATGTAATGTAAGACTTATGAATATATCTAGTGTTTCCAAGGCAACTAAACCAATCGGTCTTTCGAGATTTGATCATTCTTGTGATCATGCCAATGTTATGTAATAATGCACTGACTCTAGGTAACTGGGGTCGGGGCGTTACAGTTGGTATCAGAAGAAGTTTAGTACAAGCCTTGGAAGCTAGATTTAGATAAAATCTGATTAGAGCACATAGATTTAAGATGGACTATGAGGATTAGTATATAAGAACTTCCTATAATTTTGGTATTATAGAGATTTTGTGAGTTTTCCGAGCAATACATCCCTGTCTGGATACGAGCAGGTAGAGGCGGCTCTGGCACAGATGTACCTAGGGGTAAAACCCAAAAACACCGCTTTGAGCTAGAATCGTACGGTAACTGGTGCACGACAACAGGCCTTGCTGCACTCTTGGTTACGACACTCCTGGGGTATATGCTTAGGATAATTCTAATTTTTTTTACAAACCATTATGAAGGGTTTATGAGTATATACTTCCTCAAAGGATAAATTTTTATGATTATGGATTATATCCATAAACTATTTAATTTATGTTATGTGTCTTTCAAGTTTGGGATTAGGTATTGTTATTCATAAACTAATCTAGTGTACACCATTGTTTAGAAATGGCGCCTAGTAGAAGGAATGAGAACTCCAACAATGCACATGATCCAAAGAGAAAGAAGGATCATATCATTCATGGCCTTAAGCCAGAATTTATAAGAGAAATAGTCTCCCATGTATTATCATCATATGAAGAAATAATATCATGTATTGATAAGATAAGTAAATAGTTTACTGAGTCCTATGGATTTTAAGGGAAGTAAGAGAAGAAAAGGATTGGAAGAGAGAAAGATGGATAAAGGGAAGAGGGAAAAGAAGAATTTTCCCATATGTGATAATTGTGGGCAGAAACACCCTGGAACTTGCCTGAAAGGAATGGGAGTTTGTTATAAGTGTGGAGGAAAAGGACACAAAGTACGTGACTGCAAGGGTAAGAAAATGGTTTCAAATGTACAATGCTTCCTTTGCAAGGAGTTTGGACACTACTCGAACCTATGTCCCAGTCATCAGACTATGCCGCAAATGATGCTATTGGATAATAATCAAGTTATGATACTACCAAAGATGAAGATGAATGATTAGAGTTCTTATGTTGCTTATGTCATTTGAGTGTTGTATCAACAATGTACTTGTTATAATAATTATGGAGTATATAAGGATTGTACTGCAGTACCATTTCACTAAGGACTTGAGATTGTGTGGAATAAAGAAAAGTGACTCAATAACAGGATAATTTTTTGGAAAATATATGGTTGAGAGAATGATAAACCATAATATTGTTCTGATACCGAGGTAGTGATTTTGGAATAATACATGATTGATTTGGATAAATTATTTTGAATATTCTTGACTACCTTGAAACTGATTAATGATTTGTGTATTCCATCATTGTTGGGGTTTAAAACATTTTTGGATTGAAGGAGTATATCTATTATTCTTTAATGAATAAGGGATCATGAATGTAATAAATAAGGTTAAAAGAATAAGTTATGATGGTGTTCACATGTTATTATGCGGGAAAAAGGATCTTTATTGTGTTTACCTTCCTTATAAATTTTGGACTGAAGTATTTTGGATAGTTCTAGTTTAGATTATTTTGGAATTCCATAAAAGGACAACCCATAGGTCGGGTGGCAACCCGTCACGTCCGGAAAGACCGTGAGACCTGAACCCACAACCGAAGGGCGACAAGGGTGTATCACCTACCACTGACCCATGTGATGTCTGGGATTAAATAATGTAGTTTTTTAAAAAAAATCTGGTAGATGAATTATAAATTCATTTTTTGGAACCCTATACGAATAGGATAAATAGAATTTTTTTTACGTTCTAGAGTGAGAGATGAGTTTGTGGTAGAAATTAGTTAAAGGATGGAACTCTACTTGTCAAGAATATATTTTTCATCTTCTCTTATTCTATGAAGAAATTAATTCTTGTAATTTATTTAAGTAATCCTAAAACCAAAAATGTGTTATCCTAATACCCTATGTTTTGTTGAACCGATGGTATTTCAAATCCTCATAGATTGATCAATTTAAGGACCTCAATTTTACACTTGTTTTTGATTGATGGCCTCAATCACTACCTATAAATATTTGCATTTTCCCTCCAATTATATGTCTCTAATTTCCACCAATGTTCTCATAATCGAGATCATAATTTTGTGGTGACCCTTTCATTTATCTTTTCATCATATTAAGACTATGTTTTAGTAACCCAAATTTAGATATGGGTTTTCCCACAAATATATTTTCTATTTTCAACCTTTTATTTTTGATGAACAATTTCAAATTGCGAGGACGCAATTTATTGAAGGAGGGGAGAATGTAACACCCCAAGATTTCATAGTGTGTTATTTTTCAAAATAATTCAATAACTTGCACTACACGCAACACCGAGTTCAAGCGGACCATGACTTACCAACAAGACGTTCAAAAGAGATTATAAATAGTATTAACTAAATTTTTAACTTTATATAATCCTTATAATTTTAGAATCCATATTATGAGTTTCTTAGACATAATGTAAGAACAAATTCATTTTCAGTATTGCACTTTTACCAACTTTTAACAGTGAACCATTTTTGAATACAATATTTTAAACTTTTTGACTAAATGAGGACATCAAAAATTTAAAATGATACATCCCAAGCTTCCACGGTATGCTTCTCTTTGAATAATGTGATAGCGTGTGTTGTACGCAACACCGAGTTCTAACACACCATAACCAATCAAACTAGCCGTTATGAATAGTAATACCTACTTTTTGAAATTATATATATATTATTTCATTAAAATGGACTTCATTTTTAGATTCGGAATATCGAATTTACCCTAAGGTGAAATTTTGGTACTTTTCGGATAACTTTAATATTTTGATGAATAGTGAAAATTACTAAATTTTAATTAAAAACAACTTTTTTAATCGAAATAATTTATATTGATAAATTATGAATTTTAGTGGTTTTAAAGTATATTTAGAATATATTTTTACCATTTAATTCAATGTTGGTAATTGTACAAAATTGTTCAATTAAACCGGACATAAACAAGTGTCAATCTTTTGATAGTTATTATCTCTTAAAAACACGCTTTTTTGTTTTAACAATGGAAATTAATTCTAAATTAATTTCTGCCACTTATGTGTTTTTAATTTGGAAAAATGGATTCCATATTTGGAATCAGGATGTTAAAATTGTGTAAATAGGTAACTTTTATTTTTAGACATTTTGAATAATTATTTCGGTAAATATTTTATTTACCATGGTTAAAGGGTAAATCTGGTAAATAAGGGTTAAAACATAATATTATAATAATACTAAATTATCCTAAAAACGTGTCCTAACCTTATTGGTGGATACATGGACGACAAGGGACATCTCTGGGTCAATTTTGGGACCCCATGAAGGTGATAGGGACACTTTATTTTAATTAAGTTAAAATAAGTACAAAAATGACATAAGCATATATCTTTAAGAAATTCAATTTTTACATAGGGTTATATATGTTTTATTTTCGACTACAAATATTCAATATAAATCTAGAATGATTTCTACATAATGGTATTTTATTTATAATTTTTATACATTAAATAATTTAATTTATTTATGAGACAATGATGATGAAGTAATTATCATAATAGTGAAAAATTAAAATAATTGATATTATAAATACCCAAATAAATATAATTTGAGACTTTTAATGAATTTAAATAATATTCTAGGATAATATGACATATTTGGATTTATTTAATTAACTTTTTTAGAATTAATCATTCTGTTATGAGTTTCACAAAAATCAACTATTGAATAGTGTCAAAATTGACATAAAAGAGTTTTGAAAACAAATATTATATTATTAATTGATATTAAATTCCTAAAAATCTAAGGTTCGGCCAAGAGAATTATATCATGATATTTATATCATTAATGGACCACTTTGGGGTCTCTTGGATGTATATAGTAAGTTTATTAACCATATAATATAAAAATACAAAGAGACATTGTAAAAGTGAAACTAATTTACTAAGAGTTAATACTTAAAGATAAGGTTAATATAGTAACCCAAAACTGTCTAAATTCTATTGGTTTAGTGGGTTTCGACCTATCCCCACCTTAACATTTAAATAATCAACTTTGGAGCTATTAGAAACAGAATATGAATTTATTATAAATTAATATTTCTAGCTTTTCCAAAGGTGCCCCCCACCCCTCTTATAAAAGGGCACTCCCCCTTCTCATTAACTCACACCTTAAAAGCCTTTTGTTTCGGCCATCCCCTGCCCAAATACTCTCAAAACTTCTATCACTACAACCTAGAGGCCTTAGTTTGATCATAAAGCCATCCTATGGAGCCCTTTTGATCAAATCAAAAGGAAGAACCCGAAGAAGAGGTAATGTTTTCACCACCCTTTTCCAAGTTCCTTTCTTCTTCCACTTCTTCTTCCTTTGTTATTACCATTCTAAAATAATAACTCCAGTATCATATATATACTGTGATGTTATTATAAATATGGTACAACCATATTCAGTATTCAATCCACCCTTTTAATAACATGTCACCATACGTGCGTACGTACGGCTTACCGTCTCCACGTCGTGGTGTAATTGTTATTCAATATATTTTTATTTGGGTGGGTATAATAATTATGTGTAAATCATTTAAATAATAAATATAACATGATAATGATTCTGTATATATGATATACCATCCAATTATATATTATTTTAATATCAAAATAATGATATTGTTGCTCGTGCGTACGTACAGACTACCGTCTCCACGAACGCGATGAGATTCATTCTCCATCATATCCATTCAAGTATAATTGTCATTTGATGATTTAAAAATGATTTTTATGAACTTTATATCATTATGAATATGAATAATTTACATCCTATCCATGAAAAACATGTCTTACGTAACAAAACATATAAAAAAATGAGTAAGTTAACACCCGAAAGGACGATAATACTAAGATATTATTAATAAAGAAATGTTAAAAGATCATATATGATATCATATGAATGTATATGATTCTTGTATAATTTAATAACAATTATTTCAATATTATACAGGATTTTAACCTAACCCAACCAAGGAAAATTACAAGGTAAGGGTTTATTTCACAATCTCTGCTTTATCCGAGGTTGTTTATACGTAATTATCTACTAGGATCTCTTTATCATCCACATCGATGTTCATTAAAAATGTATTTAAAAACATTTTACTATTTACTAGACAATGGGTTAAAGTTATTTATACCCTTGTTTGACTTTTTATAAGTGTTTTATAAAGGAATCTTTCCGTCGTTTTCCAAACAAGGTTCTTTTTAACCTTTTCGACAGAATTAAGATAAGAATGTTTTTTTAACTTATACGACGGGTGCGGTTATTTTCCGCCGTTATAAAATCGTCAAAGCTTCCCTTACAATCTGATAAGAATATTTTCAACGAAAATGTTTTATTTTATAAATATATGACTCTTAAATTATTTCAAAATATAAAGAGATATTTCTCTAAAAAGAGTTTTGATTTCATCTATGTCAACATCCTTTGATGGATTTTACACTTATTTTAAGTTGATTTATTATGATAAAAAACTTCTATATTGTATTGAGGATTTGTGATATGTTTGACTGTGGATGTGCTATTTTTATATCATTAATAGTTTATGGTGAAAGTATTGGAATTTTAGATGCTAGTTTTAATACGAATGTTTATGTTATGTTTAAACCTTTTCATATGGGAATGCATTGGACTTAATATGTGACGGGTGGAGCCCACTATAGCTCCTTGATGCATCGGTAGGTCTTATGAGACAAACTAGTGTCTTGGCACAAGGCCTTGGAAAAATCTTATTTGTAGTCTTGGCACGAGGCCTTGGCTATTGTGGTTATGATAGTCTAGCATTATGCATTCCATCATTATGAAAGTGGTTATTGATATTGCATGTGATTATTCGATTAGTAGAATATCCATGTGAATAAGAAAATGGAATTATTTCATTTTACTTTTTCCATACTATTCTGAAGTTCAAGTTTAAAAGGATTTTGTTTTAGTTATGCATTGCCTTAAGTGTTTATGTTTATTTTTGAATGTTTCTACTACATTGTTATCTTTACTGGGTATTTGAGCTCACCCCTTTTCTATGTTTTATTTTTACCAGGATGTGAAGAAGTTATGAATGACCTGCATGGATATTATGATGGGATAATAGTGTGGACTATGGAGACATTATGTTGTTGTAGTTTTCATTTTTATGATGTAATGCAAGACTTATGAATATATCTAGTGTTTCTAAGGCTACTAAACCAATCGGTCTTTCGAGATTTGATATTTCTTGTGATCATGCAAATGTTATGTAATAATGCACCAACTCTAGGTAACTAGGGTCGGGGCGTTAAAATTTAAGGAAACATGGATATGGATGAAAAAATAGTGCTTTAAGGGAAATTTTAAAAAGATAATTTTTAAATAAAAATTCCTTATTAATATTTTATTATTGAAGTGAGAATTAATAAAATTAATAGATTATGTGTATCATTAAATCTATATAATGATGTAAAAAATGAAACATAAGAAAATAAAATTATAATTCCATGCATAATCATAGCATGACACACCCAATTAAGTTGATGGATAACCAAAAAATGGAAATTGGGTTAAGAATTCCCATACCACGTTGTAATCAGTCAAATCATATGCCTCCTAAAAGATATAAATTTCAAGTGATGAATTTTATAAAAACAATATAACCAGTTAAAAAGCTATATTAATAATTATAATACCTTATTATATGATTTTATAATAACTTAGGACCCATTCAATAATAATATTTCATTATTTTCATTGTTTCTATTGCGTTCATTTCAGGGTTTCATGATAGTTTCATTAGTGTAAAATTATGGATTTTTAAATAAATAGAAGGAAAACACTAGAAGTTTATTGAAATGGTATTAATTCACATACATAATTTTAAATCATCACATTTATCATTTTTAATTCCTATATGAGGATGATACATTTGATAAAATGTAAATGATAAATGTTATGTTTATTTTGATGATTTTTCTGACCATTAAATCTAGTTTTTTATATAATGTTATGTATATATAGTAGTTACAAAACAAGAGATATGTTGTAATATACCTATTAAAATATTATTTAATCATCATAATAGTTTTATGAAAAGACATGAAGGTGATAATGGAAAAAAACAAAATCATTATTCATAGAGGTGGTTGACTAACATAGTTTGGAGAATAGTTTCATTTCATTAAATAAAATTAGGTAATAAAAGATATTTATATAATATACTACATTAGGTACATAACATGTGAGTATTTAAACTATTTCTTATTTGTTATTACAATATTGTTGAAGGATGAGGGGGTATAAAAGAATAAAAGAAATTAAGATAGGTTCTTGGAGAAAATTACCTGTTGGATATCACCTCTTTGAGAGACCCTTGAGGACCTCAGATTTTTTATTTGCTGATAATTGAAGCACTAGGACGTAATTATAGTTATTATGAGTTATTGGATAAGATATTTGATGATCTTTATTTCTTGGGAATCAAAATACTTTGGTGAGGGGTGGTATATATACTCAAGGAGCAATGGATTTAAGTGATTAAAATAATGACTATTTTTTATTTAAAGACAACCACATTGAGGTGGAATTAATTTACATGAATTTTATTTTTTATTAATGTTTTTGGAGTCTTTTATGTAATATAAACACCTCATAATACCAATAAATTTTAAAATGTTTTGGTATGGCAATCCTTTACCTTTTAACTTTACCCCATTAAATATTTTATCTATACAACAGTAAATAATTTTTATACCATGATATATTTTTTATAACTAAAACTAAAAATGACCTTAAAAACTAATTTTTAAATTATTATTAAAAATATTAAATCCGTTTTACTAAATATTATTCACATAACTGGAAAAAAAATATTTAAAATTATTCTTGCGGATGCAATGAGAATGGTTGTTTCTAAAGCAGAATGTTCAAAAGTTTGAAATGTTTTTATATCCAATTTCAAATTGAAAATGATTAAAATTCCCCAAAATGGATTTATTGATATATAATTTAACTATTTATACTTTCAAAAAATTAATATTTCATTTAAATATATATTTAAATTAGACAGAAAATAAGTTTTAAGTAACAATTCATTATTATTCACTAATCATCAAAAAATGAAACTTCTCCAAAACTACCAAAAATTCACCGTAATATAATTTTGATATTCCTCCTTCTAAAAATAAGTTTATTGTTTCAATAAAAACTTATAATAGTGTCAAAATTAAATTTTGAAACAGGTATTCCATTAAAAGGTGGCAAACATACCTTTTAGAAAAACATATCTTTTATGTATAAAATAAGATATATTTTTTTGTCAAGACTATTAAACATATTAAATGATTTTAAAAAAATGAATATATATCATACGAATTTCATGAATATATATTAATAAAATTTATTAATTTAATTTATTAATATGAAATTCTATTATGGGCATAAAAATAGTATTTTCAATAAAAACACTTCATTTATTTTCAATTTGTTTTTATTTAAATTTCTAATTAATTAGTAATAAATGAATTCATTTTACCAATATGTGTAATTTATATTTTCATAATTTTGTTATTCAAATTAATTTCTATAATTCTAATGGCTTTTTTGATAATGGTTGTGTTAAAATAATAATATTTAGGAGCTCATTTATGATTAATTATTTTTGGAAAGTAATCTACCTAAGAGAAAAAATGACACAAATCATAAAATATTGGGGTGTTACATTCCAACACCCTTAAATTGAATTTTTTCATCAAAATTCATAATAGGAATATAATTAAATGAGGAAAACTCTACCTCATCACATCCTTAAGTTCCCACATAACTTTATAAAATTGGTTGTTTAACCCTAAAAATTTTACTAGGTGAGTAGTATTGTTTCCCAGAAAATTACCTCTATGATACACAATCTCTTTTGGTTGTTCATTATTGGAAATTTCTTCCTCCACTTTTACAACCTATGAGTTTAGTATTTGTGAAGTATCAGGTATTTACTCACTCAAGTGACATACATGGAACACATAATGAAGTTGAGAGAGATTATGTGGAAACATCAATTGATAAGATACCATCCAAACATGATCAATAATTTTTAAACAAATATTATCCTTAATATTTTGAAATTTCACATGAAAATAAAATATGGATATTGAAATATTTCCTCAATGGGAATCCCATATAGAAAATCTTATCAATAGAAATTCATATAAAAAAGAGTAAAAATAAAAGGTGAAGATCACCACATAACTAATATTCGAGTTAGGAGAACATTAGTGGAATGTGAAAACACACACATGGATGGGAATTAAAGATAACAAGTTCTGATGGATAATAAAAGTGAACATTGTATTTTTAGGGATAATGGCCACTTAACCATAGACCCAATTGGTTTTAAACGGTCATTGATATCATTAAATAATGAGAATATGATAAAATTTTATTTCAAAATCATTTGATAAGATATACTTTCTTGATTTAATCTTATAAGTACAATATCACTATTTGGTTGTGTCTTGATCAATTTCTTCTATATTTATTACCCAATGGAATGAAGTTGAATTTTTTGTGACTATAGAACTAGAATATCATTAGATAAATAATGGGATGACAGGTTAGTCCTTCATTCTCTAGTTACTATTATAACAATAATGGTTATAATTGGTTGTCCAATACACATAAATATTCACATGGTTTTATAAAAAATTATTCTCTAAATCATCATTCAAATTTCATCAAATACAATTTGTTAAATGGTTGCCCTTATGAACCTAAAAATGATTGAAATCCAAATAATTATTAATAAGGTCACTAAATTACCTAAATTAAATTATAATTAATCCCACCAAAAAATTGATTTAGCTCTTAATTTCCACCCACCAAATAGGTGAAGGCCATTATCATGTATCCTATGGTGATAACCTGAATTACCATAAAACATTAGTGAAAAAATGAATTATTTCAGAAATTAAATCTTTCCAGCAAACTATAAATCCAAAAACACTATAAACTGAATCCTTAAACCACATTATCAATATAATACTAATCAAGTACAATGTCATTTATTTTATCCCAATCAAACACCTATTTATGCACACATTAAGGATTATTTTTCCAATAATAATGTGTTAAAAATATCATCATAACACCTAAATAAATTTTATATTACATCATTATTATTCAAAAAATCCTTTCAAATAAATAAGGAAACACAATATTGGACCAATCGTTATAAGTTTCATTATTCTAAAATACCATAAAATTACATCAACAATACAATTCTTGAATTATAATAAATAAACACTAAATCATTCCACCACATCATTATTATACTCTATATTAACAATAGTTATTTCATTATATTTTCCTTTTTCATTAGCCTTAAGAAGATATTGATATCAATCATCATAGTTAACCCTTTTATTTGGGCATTGATTATCATAATGATCGTTTTCTTTACACTGGAAGCATTAGAGTGTGGGGTGGGGGGGGGTCATTACTTTTACCTTTATCTCTATTAGAATCATTTTATAACTTATTCCTATCTCTTTATCACTTTGTTTCCTAATGACCATATGTCCCACATTTAAAACATTTACTAGTCCGCATGAGAAAATTTCCATCATGATTTCTCCGACACATTGATCTTAAAGTAAAATCATATTTTTCTAAATGATTTTTTAAATTTTCATTTTTAAAATTTTTTCTTTTCTTATCAAAAAAATTATTTCAAAGGGTTACTCGGATTCCCATCTCCACCTTGAGATTACATTGAAAAATTTATTCATATGTATTGAAGTATATAATAGATAATTAAATTTAAAGGCTTGGTTTTAAAACACTAAATAATCGAAAAAGTATAATTTCAAGAATTATTATTAAATGAGAGGAATACATTACAAGTCTAGTAAAATTTTCTTCAAATATACTGTGGTATTTTTCATCATGTTTCTTCATTCCAGGAAACTTTCTTCTTAATTTTTGTACAAAGAATACAAGGGATATACATTCTGAAGAATAACCCCATAAAATCGTCCCATTACATTGATTCAATTCATTCTATCTGTCTCGTATTCTTGATATGATTCCACCATTAACCTACTTCTCCTTCTAGAGGATAGAAAACTAGGACACCATTTTCATCTTCTAGGAATTGAAGAACAAAAAATATTCTCTCAATTGGGTTGATCCATTTCTCATCCACTATTAGATTAGAATAATGACTAAAACAATGTGGGTGATGACTCATTAAGGACTAAATATTATTTTCATTCTTCATTTTATTATTTTTACATCCAATATGATTCATAGAATGTGTGAGTATTACAAATTTTATTTTTCATTCCAGCTCCCATTACATTTGGTTTATCAGGAGGGAAATTGTTGTATTTCTCATCGTATTCGGCATTAACATAGTTTCTTCAGGTTTCACCCATTAACTAAATCAAAAATGAAGAGTGTGAGTAGAACTAATCATACTGTGGAAACAACACAATCAAGGAAAATTACTTATAAAATTTTAATCCATGACACCTTAGTTTCAATACTAGATTATTTATCATTGATACGAAAACACTTTAGCTGTATAATAGACTTTATCTTAGGGTTATTACAATGGTTTTCTCATCCTACATTCCAAAGGTAGCCTAGAAGTTTTCTCTTATACCAACTATAATGACCCTCTCTTTTCATACATTGATATTACATATAAATAGATGAATATTCATATTTAAAAAAAACTAGAATTGTGTGAGTTTAGTGTCTTTCGAAACATTAAAAAACAACTACTTCATAAAATATTGGCATTCTATCAATTCTATCCTTTATAAATATAACCCTTTTGACATAACAAACCTAATACCTTTCTCTATATCCTCGGTAATATAAGCATATGAAAAGGGAAATCTTATATGCTCATTAAGGGAAAATAAAAGAAATATGAATCCTAACATAAACTGAAGGGTTTTTGAATACAAACATAACAATTTAAAACAACACCTTCATATTAAATCACAAAAAATTGATTCATTTAATAAATCATAAAAAATCTATAATACAAGAATCATAAAATAATAACATTGTAATAAAACATGGAATTAAGGAAAATAAAAAAGCACTGAAACTTATTTCATTATTATTCAAGGATCTTTTCTAAAACTATCATTACAAAATGGTTTTACACCCAAATACTTCATAGTATTCATGGTTCACCCCAAGACTATCATGGTAGACAATGTCTTTTACTAAACCAGTTTTACATCTCATTCATGTCCTATCTGAACTGAGTTCAATTCCCATACTATTCATTTCAATTTCATGAGATATAATATCATTACCTTATGTATTGTAGGAAGTGATAGGTCCCACATGTCACATAATGAAAACCAAACATATGTGTGTAACATGAAAATAAATTATTCCTCATATCATAACACTTGAAAAGAAATAGATTTCATAAACATTTCATCATAGCATAACTCCTGGAAATAATGGATTTGATAAATATCATTACATCATAAATATTAAAAAACATAAAAATAATGAGGATAATTTCATTTAATAATATCCCCATTAAATCATAAGAAACTACAAATAATGATATAGTAGATTAAAATATTTTTGAGAGGTAACAGGAAATATTTCTTGAGGAAAATTCCATTCCTGTTTTGATTTTTTTAAAGATGCACAATTATAAAAGAAAAAAAATATTCTTTAAAAATAACCTAGTAATATTTTAAGATAATATTTGATCTATTTATTGTGTCATTATCTTCGAAAAATATACCCATTCCATATAATTTTAAAAAAATTCATTCTAAATTTTGTCAGAATAGTTATAAAGAACCTCGTCTAGAAAATGAAGAAATATACTTTTCGAACGAAATTAAAAATAAAGACATGAAAAAAAATTTATTTAAAGAATAATTATATAATATAAAAAAAATTCAAATTTTTTTAATGAAACAATGATATGGAAGAAAAAGTGAATTTTAAGGAATATTTTAAAAATACAAATTTTAAAAGAAAATTCTTTATAAATATTATATCGTTGAAGTGAGTATTAATAAAAATAATAAATTATATGTATTAAATATAAATACACATAATGTAAATATAAATTCAACGTAATATATTAAAAATTCATTCCAAACAAAATCAAAGCAAGACATAATCATTAATTTAGAAGGTTAACCTGAAAAATTGAAAATTTATTAATAATTCCCTTACCACATTGTAATCAGCTGAATCATATACCCCATAAAAGTAATAATTATAAAATGAGACATTTAATAACAATAATATAATTATATTCATGGTATTATATATAAAATAAAATTATATATACTAGAAAAAAGAAATAATAGGTGAATAAGGCATATATCTCAGAGAAACAATGTGAGGCAAAAACCATTACCTCACGTTTCCCTTTAGTTTTGAAAACATTAACCACATGTATAAAGGGTTAAAGGATGTTATTAAATAGTAAAAAAACTATAATAATATTTATAATACCTTATGTTATAATTTTATAAGATATTTTGAACCATACAATAAAAGTATTTCATTATTTACATTGTTTCAGGTGCATTCGTTTCATGGGTTCATGATCGGTTCATTAGTGTATAATTATGGACATTATTATCAAATGAAAAAAACTATATAGGTTTAATGTAATGGTATTTATTCAATATCATATGTTTATTTGGTATGATTTATAATTTTTCTTTCATATGCGAGGATTATTCATTTGATTAAATGTTAATGATAAATGCTTAAATTCATTTGGGGATTCTTCCAATCATAACTAACATGTTTTTCGTTAATTAATTTTATTACTAAATATTAGTTATAGAAAATTAAATATGTTATAATATAAATATTAAAAACTTACATAACCAGAATAAAATTTTTATGATCACTTATGAAGGTGGTAATGGAAAATGAACAAAAACATTATTCACAGAGGAGACTAAATGGCATAATTTGGATAATAGTCACATTTTTTTGAATAAGAATAGGCAATAAATTGGATGGATATATGATATTACATTACAAACATAACACTTTAGTATGTATATTATTCTATAATTATTATTTCTTGATGGATAAACGAGGCGTGGGGTAATATATGAAGAAAAGAAATTAAGATAGGTACTATGAGAAATTTACTACTTGAATATCACCTCCTTAAGAGATTCTTAAAGACCTTGGATTTGATCTATGACGAACCAAGAAAAAATTCCTTCCTACCTGAAACCCAAACTAGTCCATGCCATGCATTAAAGGGAATTCTAAATCCTTATGAGATTAGTACTATTTCTATGAATTAAATAACCTAATTGGAGCAATTTATCCAAAGGAAAATTGGGATCAAATAAACCAACTAGAGATCATAAAAATAAACCAAATAATAAAAAAATATATGAAATGGATCAAGATAAAACAACTGATGAACAAAAAACATTGAAACGAAATATAATACTAATACAAAACTAAATAGCATGATCTCCATGTGAACTCTTCGTCACCACCAACTACAAGACCAACCTGCTCCAAGGAAAACTGATCCAGAAACCTGAGATTCTAAAATAGCTCGGTTCTAGCACATTTGAGTGGAATAATTAGGGTGTGAGAATAAAAAACACATTAGGTGATCACCACAAGTTCCATGAATTTCCTTTCCGAAAATATTCCACAAACACTTGTTTCAAATACACTTAGAAATATGGTTGTTAAAACATTTGAATCAAGTAAAAATACCCATCCAATATTTCCTTTAAAAAACAAAACACAAAGCTTTAATTTTCAAAAACAGTTTCACCTTTAGCAACCAATCTCAAAACCAAAAACCAAATATAATTCCATAATATATAACCAAAAGGGGATGTGAAAAAAGTAAATAAATCAAGGAAAACATGCATAACTAACAAGACAATATCCAAAAATAATCATAAATAAACATGTCATACAATTAGTAATCATTGAAATTTTATAAACATATCTTGAAGATATCCATGTTTGTACTCAGTTAATACACAACTAATGGTGTAATGTGTAGCTTCAGAGTCTATAAACAAATTGATACTCAAAATTAGCCCCACCAGTGGCATGTCCCACTTGGCCTCCTAGACAATCCATGAGGATACAACACATTTAATTAAGGTCTACAAGTAATTATCACATAACAATCTAAATGAGGCTTGAGAATAATATCATAATAGTAGATAGTGAAACATGGTATAGAAACTATAAGGTCCTGACCCCAGTTACACAGAGTCACTACATTATTATATAACATCGGCATGATCACAAGAGATCATGTCTAGAAAAGATGATTAGTTTAGTAGCCTTAGAAGTTCTAGATACAAACATAAGTTTTATATTATATCACGAAATGGAAAGAAAAAAATAACGTTTTTTCCCCTTTGAAAACAATCATTTCACCTAGCCTATTCTAGAAGGTTAATCGTAATATACTTCTTCGCATCCTGGGAAAAATAAAACATAGAAAGGGGTGAGCTCAGATGGTCTGTAAGGACAACAAAATAGCTAAACTATCAGAAATAAGCATAAACATAGGAAGAAATTTATTAGACAAAAACACAAGCCTTTTAAACATGAACTTCATAATAATATGTAAAAGATAAATCAAATAATTCCATTTACTTATTCATGTAGATATTCTTCTAGTTAAATAATCACATGTAATATCAATAGACAATTTCACAATGATGGAATGCATAATACCGGACATCATAACCACATAGTCAAGGACTCGTGAAAAGAAAACAAATAATATTATTTAATGTCCTTTTTCCAAGACACTAGTTTGTCTCATGATACCTACTGATGCATCGAGGAGCTATAATGGGATCCACCCATCAATTACTATGTCTAATGAATTTCTCTTATAAAAAGGTTGAAACATAACATAAACATTCGTATTAAAACTAGAAAAAAAATGTTAATACTTTAATCATAAACCAATAATGGTATAAAGATTACACATACATAATCAAACATATCAAAAAACCTTCAATACAATATAGAGTATAGTATCATAATAAATCAACTTCAAAAAAGTGTAAAATCCAGCAAAGGATGTTGACATAGATGAAATTACATCTATTTGACTGGAATATATCTTCCTATTTTCAAATAATTTTAATTTAATGTCATTATAAAAGAAAACATTTATTTTAAAAATATTATTCTAATATTTTAACGGAATATTCAAAGGTGTTATAACATTGTAAAATAGCTGCACACACCGTATAAATTTAAAAAACATTCATACCTTAATTTTTCGAAAAGGTTATAAAGTACCTTGTTTAAAAAAATACAGAAATATTCCATTCAAAACATCTTAAAAAAATTCAAATGAGGGTATAAATTATTTTAAACCATAGTCTAGTAAATATTAAAAATGTTTTGAAACGCATTTTTAAGAAACCCAGATGTGGATGATAAAGAGGTCCTAGTTTATCCTTACATGTAGACAACCTAAGATAATAAAGAGATTGTAAATTCAAACCATACCTTGTACTTTTCCTTGATATAGGGTATTTTAACCTATTTTATAATAGCCAAATCATTGTTATTAACATATAAAAGAACCACATACATAAATATGATATCATATATGATCTTCTAATATTTCATTGTCAATTATATTTCAATGGTTTTATTGTTTTCAGTGTTAACTGATTCGTTTTCCTTTATATGTATTGTTAAGTAAATCTTGTTTTATATGGATAAGATGTATTATATTCATATCCCAAATGATATTAAGTTCCTAAAAAAATTTAATCAGAAAATTAAAATTATTCTTGAATGATTATGAAGGGAAAATAATCTTATCGCGTTCGTGGAGACGGTAATCTGTATGTACGCACAAGCAACAATATCATTCTATTGAGAGTGACATCACATGTAATTGGATGGTATATATTATATAAATAATAATTAACATTTTATATTTATTATTTACATCAATTATACTCATTATTATACCTATCCAAATAATGAAGTGTTGAATAACAAACTACACCATGATGTAGAGACGGTAAGCCATACGTACACAGGAATGGTGACTCTATCATTCATAGGATGGATATAATAATATATTTTTTTGTACCATAATTATAATAAATTCAAATTAAGTATAAGGTACTAGATTTATTATTTTGGTATGGAAACTAAAATGAAAGGGGAAGTGGAAGAATAAATGAACTTTAAAAGTGGTGATGAAATTATTACCTCTTATTCTGGTGATTCCTTTTGATTTGATCAAAAGGGCACCTTAGGTTGTATACTGATCAAATTAAGGCCTCTATGTTGATGTGAGGTTAGGGTTTAGGATATTTGATCAGGGGTTGGACGATCCAAATGGATTTGGAGGTTTTATTTTGGGAGAAGTGGAAGTACCCTTTAATTAGAGAGGTGAGGGTCACTTTAGGAAAAGCTTGAAATTTATTATATTATTCAATAATATTCGGTTTATAAGAGATAAAAAAGAATTTATTTGGAGGATAAGGTGGGTATGGGTCTAAAAACTCCCAAACCATAGGTTTTAGATAGGTTTAGGTCACCATATTAACCTTATTGTTTAGATTTAACTCTTCATTAAATAGTTTAACTTTTACCTTTTATTCCTGTATAATTATAATATATGATTAATAAACTAAGTATAAAAATACAAGAGAATCTCAAGTGGTTCATTATTGATATATATTACCTTATCTATGTACTTTTTCTTAAACTTATTTTTTTTTGAATATTTTATCAATTAATAATATAGTATTTTTTTTTGAAAACTCATAAATGTAAATTTTGACACTATTTAAGATTTAGTTTTTGTGAAATTTATATAAACTTTACCAGGTAAAAAAAATTATTAATCAACCCTAACATGTTATATTATCCTAGAAAATTCATATAATTCATAAAAAGTCTCAATTTACAATAATTTTAATATATATAATATCAATTATTATAATCATTCAATAATACGGTAATTACTACATCATGATTATTTCATAAATAAATTTAATTATTTAATGTAAACAGTTTATAAATAAAATACCATTATGTAGGAAATATATTTAGATTTATAATGAATATCTATAGATTAATTTATCCAAGGTATAACCCTATATTAAAAATGGTTTAGTTATTAAACTATGAATATAACACTTTTAACGCTTCTTTAAATAAAATAATAAAAAATGTCTTAATCTAATCCATGTGGACCAAAAGGATCATATTTTATTAATAAGGTTTTTTTTGGTTGAAATAAATTTGTGCAATATAATTAGGACATGTTTTAGGGTAATTCTAATATGCTTTTTACCTTTAACTACCTTATTTACATTTAACCGTGGTAAATACCATTCAAATGATACTATTCACCAAAAATTATTTTCATCATATTGAATCACATTTTACATACTATTGTCAACCATATATCTCATATTTTTGAAATTCAATTCATAGATGTAGAAAAATTACATTTTATTCCAATTTTCAAATTTCTCTAGAAGGTGGGTAAATAAAGTTAAAAGTTCAATAAAATTTTATATATCTAATCTTTCTATAAAATGACTCCAATTAATTACACTGAACATATATAGATATTATGTATCTATTTTACCTACAATAAAATAAAATAAAAAAACAATCTATTTAAATAAAATTTGTTTTTAAACAATAATAGAGTGTTTTTCACTGTTCATAAAAAATTGTATGTTTTCAAAAAAATACCAAAAATTAACCTTAAGATAATTTGTATTTTCTGTATCCAAAAATGAAGTCCATTTTGAAAAAAAAATTTATAAAATTTCAAATAGTGGGTATTACTATTCATAACGGCTAGTTTGATTGGTCATGGTATGCTTTACATCAATGTTGTGTAAAATGCAACTGATTTCATTATTCCAAGAGGAACGTACCGCGGATGGTTGGGGTGTCACATTATCACCTCCTTAAAATAATTTCATCCTCAAAATTTCTAGAATACTATTGACTAAAAATATTTGCGTAGTTCTTTATCATAAGTTCTTCCAGTTCCCACGTTTCGTCTCCCATCTTATGGTTTGTCTTTAGAAAATTTACTAGATGAATCGTCCAGTTTCTCAAAACTTGTTCTAGAGTATTAAGAATATTCGCAGGCTCTTCATAATAAGACATATTAGGTTCCAGTTCTATTTATTCGTAGGTGAGTACATGCGTTGAGTCAGACATGTATTTTCTCAATAGTGATACGTGGAACAGATCGTAAACTTTAGATAGAATTAGAGGCATTGCCAAATGGTATGCTACAACTCTAATTAATTATTGACTTTCAAAAGGTCTGATGTACCTGGGACTTAATTTAACCTTCATACCAAATCTTACAACACCCTTCCATGGATATACTTTCATGAAAACATGATCTCCTACTTGAAATTCCAAATCCATCCTTTAGTTATCGATATAACTATTTTGACTACTTTGATATCCTTTGTCGTGGTTTTGGATAATCTTAACTGTTTCCTTTGTTTCCTCAACAAGTTCTCGACCTACATGTTTTCTTTCACCAACATCTTCTCCACAAGTTGGTGTTCCACATCTCTTTCCATATAATTCTTCTTATGGTTCCATCTAAATACTTGAGTGGAAGTTATTATTATAAAAAAAATTCTACTTGAGGTAAATATTGATTCCACATAACTTGAATGTAAAGTGATAAGGATCTCAACATGTATTCTAATGTTTTAATTGTCCATTTTAATTGTCCATCAGTTTAAGGGTGGTAGGCAGTAATCAAAATATGTTCAGTATCTAGGGAATTCTAAAGACATTTCCAGAATCCTGATATAAAATAGGGATCATGATCAGAAAAAATAGATAGGGGTACCCCATGAAGTTTTACATCTTCATTAATATATAGTCTTTCTAAACTTTCATGTGGAAAATCTTCTATTATAGTAAGAAAATGTACCGACTTGGTAAGATGATCAACAGTGACCCATATTACATCATTCCTTTTAGGATTCTTTGGTAGTCCCATGATAAATTCCATCGTAATATCATCCCATTTCTACTCAGGTAAGGGAAGAGGTTGCATGAATCCTCCGGGATGTTGTCTTCCAGCCTTAACCTATTGAAAAACCTTACATCTTGGCACATAATCAATAATATATCTTTTCATGTTATCCCACCAAAAATTTTCCATCAAATCTTTATACATCATTGTGCTACTAGGGTGTATAGGGAAATTATAGCTATGAAAATAATCCATCAATTCCCTTTTTAGATTAGGTATATCAGGAATACAAAGACTCATTGAAAATTTCAAAATTCCATCTTCTTATACGAAGTCGATCAATCTCCCATTGTTCACTACTTTAATTTTATTTTGAAACTCCTCATCATCAGTTTGATAACTTTTTATCCATTATAGTGAAGATGGTTTGGAAACCATTTGAAAAAGTATTGATGTTTCACTTTCCCTGTTTATTCCCAAATCCATATTTACTATATCCATGAACATAGGATCCCATTAGACTCTCATACATTTCAAAATTCCATGATCATTTCTTCTCAAATAATCTTCCATAAATATTTGCCTTCCTCGGGTGGTAGTGTACAGTTCAATCATAATCCTTGAGTAGTTCAAGCCATATTCTTGGCCTCATGTTGAGTTCTTTCTGTGAGAAAATAAACTTCAAACTCTTATGATCAGTATATATCTCACATTCTTCACTATAGAGATAGTGTCTCCATATCTTCAAAGAAATGATTACATATTCTAACTCAATATCATGAGTATGATAATTTTTTCATGAATTTTTATCTATCGTTATATATATTCAATATCTCAATAATTCTTTATAAGGACACAACTATGTCCTTTATTTGAAGCATCACTATATATAACAACCTCATCATTACCTAATTGTAGAGTTAAGATGGGAGCATTGACTAATTGTCTCTTCATTTCTTAAAAACATTATTTACTCTCTTTTTTCCAAATTTTTTTACCCCTATACGTGTGATCATGGTTACTGGGTTAGGTAAACGGGAAAAATCTTGGATGAAATGCTGATAATAACCTGCTAAACCAATAAAACTTCGTACCTCAGTTAGACCCATCAGTGTTGGTCATTCTGGTATTGCTCTTGTATTAGAAGGATTCATAGAGATTCCATCCTTGAACACAATATGGCCAAGAAAATAAATCTCCTGAACTCATAATTCACACTTTCTAAACTTCTCATATAATTTATTTCTTCTAAGAGACTTTAGAATAGGGTGCAAATTAATTTCATGATCTTCATAGATTTTGGGAGTAAACCAAGATATCATCAATAAATACCAATGCAAAGACATAACGATATTCCTTGAAAACTCTAATCCTTTGATACATGAAGACTAATGGTGCATTAGTCAGTCCAAAAGGCATTAGTGTATACTGGTAATGCCCATACCTGGTACAAAATAATGTATTCGGAATTTATTCCTTATTCACACACTACTATTTAAATCTAGATTGAAGGTCAATCATTGAAAAATATTGAGCTCCATGATGTTGATTGAATAAATCATTAATGAGAGTTAGGGTATACTTATTCTTTATTGTTATAGCATTGATATCCCTATAGTCATTGCACAACCTCATATATCAATCTTTCTTCTTAACAAAAATAACACGGGCTACCCATATAGAAACACTATGGAGAATTAATTCTTTATTACTAAATTCCTCTAGTTGTTTCTTTAGTTCCACTAATTCCATATGGACATTCTATAAGGGGTCTTCAATATGGGCCGTGAACCAAGAATTAAATCAATGGAAAACTCAATTTCTTTTTCTGGAGGATGTCTCTGTAAATCTGCTTAAAACACATAAACTTATTCTTTCACAATAGGTACATCCTATATTTGAAAATTCTTTTCCTTACCCATAGTTATTTCACACTCTTCCTCTCCAATAATTGAATTTATTAGAGCTATTGAGGGTGGATCTAGATTAGAATCAGATGGTGACATTTCTTCTCTAAAGATAAGGTACTCATTATCATCATCAAAAATTGTTACCTCTTTATTTTTACAATAAATTTTCAAATTATGTTCTGAATACCAATCCACACAAATGATTATATTAAATTCAATCATGCTTTTGGAAATGTGATCAACAGATAAAGAATGTTTATATTCTCTAATGGGAACTGATTCAGAAAACATTGTTGTAATGATACTTCCCTTAATAGTTTTGATTAACATCTCCTTTGTTAAATAAAATTGAAAATATCTAATTTTCCTCACCAATAGGGAATATATGAAACAATGTGATGATCCATAATGAAATAATGCATTCGGTAAATTTCAGTATACCATTAAATTACCTACCACCACGTCATTCAGAGCTTTAACCTCAGCAGTAGTGATCACATAAGCTTGTCCTTTCATTCTTGTCCTTTTTGGAGATATGATTCCTTGGAACATAATAAATTATATATCACAATGACCCATTTTTCTAGAATTGTATCATTTAACATTGACTGCCTCTTTCTTTCTCTTACAATCCCAAGCACGGTGGATTTATTCACAACATATGTAATAGACTCCAATTCCCATCAGGAAAGTACGGAGGTGTTTATTACCACATTTACTATAGGATGAAAATTCAAAATTTTCCTTTTCCCCTTAGTCCCATTTCCAGAGTGTTCAGAAGACGTCTTCTTCTCTTTCTTGGATTTAAATTCATAAGACTTAGAGAATTACTTTTCTATATTGATTTCACATAAGTCAATATCTTAGTATGATGAGAAGGATTGTGAGACTAATTCTTGATGGAGAAATGGTTTTAAGCCATAAAAGAATTGATCAATCATACTCCTTGGGTTATGTATAAAATCTTATGCATGCCTTGCTAACATTTTATTGTTAGCCTCATATTTTGTGTCATTATCATCCTCCTTTTTCCTCAGACTAGGAAATTGTCTTTCCATATCCGCTCGATGGTCATTAAGAATTTTTTTTGTAATAAACTATCATTAAACTCCCTATATTTTATATATGATGTTTCTTTATCCACTTTGGGGTTTTGAATTAATGACCATCATTGATTTACATCACCCATGAGGCGTTAAACCACTATGAAAACATTTTCCCTCTCTCTACTCCCTAATGAATGAAATATTTTCTCTAAAGAACTTATCCACTGCTCCACAAAAAATGGACTTATAGTCCCATTGGATGTTGGTGGTTGTTTCCTCATGATGTGATCAAACATTGATTCTCTACTTTTTGGATCAAAGTTTTCTATACAGGTAAGGTTATTATTCATAACCAGAGTGAGATTCCTAGTATGGTTTTATGTTTTTCAGCATCGGTTGGATCACCCACTCCACTATAATTATCTTTACTAGGAGGGTAATCCCAATATGGATTACATGTGTTGATACAGTTTCAATTCCTTCAATTAGGCTCCATTTCTAAACAATATCAGACACTATATTAGTTTATAAATCATAATACATAATTCCAAACTAGTAAAATACCTAAAATAAATTGAGTAGTTTATGCATATAATCCATAATCATAAAAAATTGATTTCTTTGAGGAGTTATTTGCTCATAAATCCTTCATAATGGGTTTTAAGGAAAATTTGAATTATCCTAAGCATATCCCATTAGAGTGTCACAACCAAGAGTGCAGCAAGGCCCTATATCACATACTAGGATACCCCGAGTCATGCCCAAAACTCCTTCTTAGAGTTTTCACTCATAGGTACATATGTGACAGAGACACCTCTAACTTTTCTTATCGAGACATGGTTTTTTGTATAAAAAATTCACAAAATCTCTACATTACCAAAATTTTCAGAAGTTATTCTATACTAATCCTCAAATTCCATCTTAGGGTAATGTTCTCTAATCAGAGTTTTTCTAAATTTGGTTTCCATTGTTTTTACTAAACTTTATATGATACCAATTGTAACGCCCTGACCATAGTTACCTAGAGTCGGTGCATTATTATATAACATTGGCATGATCACAAGAGATGAATTCTCAAAAGACCTATTGGTTTAGTAGCCTTGGATGTGGTAAAAAAATACGTAAGTTTTACATTACATAATTAAATAGAAAGAAAAAAACAACACTGCATCTCATTTGAGCACAATCATATCCCTTAGCTTATTCTTGAATGTAAATCGTAATATACTGCTTCTCATCCTACGAAAAGTAAAACATAGAAAAGGGTAAGATTAGATACTGAGTAAGGATAACAAAATATTAGAAACTATAAAAAATAAGAATAAACATTTAAGGAAACATATAAGAATAAAAAACAATCCTTTTAAACATAAACTTCAACATTATATGGAAAATATAAATCAAATAAATCCATTTACTTATTTTCATGGATACTATACTAGTCTAATAATCACATGTAATATCAACAACCAATTTCATAATGATGGAATACCTAATGAAAGTCATCAGAAACACAGAGTCATGGCCTCGTTCCAAGACTAGAAATAAGATTTTTTCAAGGCCTTGTGCTAAGACACTAGTTTTTCTTAGGATACATACCATTGAATCGAGGAGCTATAGAGGGCTCCACCCATAATTTAATAAGTCCAATGCATTCCCCATATGAACAGTTAGAAACATAACATAAAAATTTGTATTAAAAATAGAATACAAAATGTTAATACTTTAACCATAAACCATGAATGGTATAAAAATAACACATACACAGTCTAACATATCCCACAACCATCAATACAATATCGAATATCGTATCATAAAAAATCAACTTCAATGAAGTGTAAAATCCATCAATGGATGTTGACATAGATGAAATAAAAAATATTTGAGAAGAATGTATCTTTCTATTTTGAAATCATATAAAATTCACATAATTATAAAAGAAAACATTTATTTGAAAAATATTCTTATATGCTTGTATGGGAAGCTTTGATGGTGTAATAACAGAAGTTGTCTAAAAGGTCATAAGGTACCTTATTTGGAAAAAGATAGAAAAATTTATTATAAAACATTTTATAAAATTTAAATCAAGTGTATAAATAACATTAAACCATAGTCTAGTAAATAGTAAAAATGTATTGAAATACATATTTAAGAAACACATATGTGGATGATAAAGAGGTCTCAGTATATAATTACATATAAACAACCTCAGATAATAAAAAGATTGTAAAGTTAACCATTACCTAGTAATTTTCCTTGATCGAGGGTACATTAACCACATGTATAATACTTAAATAATTTTCATTAAATTATATAATAACCACATACATAAATATGATATCATATATGATTATCTAATATTTCTCAATAATATTTCAGTAGTATCATTGTTTTGGGCGTTAACTGATTCATTTTACTTTATACATTTTGTTATGTAAGTCATGTTTATTATGGATAGGATATATTTGATTCATCTGTGTAATTACATTAATTTCTTAAACATTATTTTTAATAATATAATTAAAATTATTCTTGAAATATTACGATGGAGAATGAATCTCATTTCATTCATGGAGACGTTAATCCTTACGTACACACGAGAGATAATATTATTCTATTGATGATGAAATAATATGTAATTGGATTGTATATCATATATAGATATATATTAAAATTTAATATTTATTATTTAGAAAAATTATATTCATTATTATATCCATCCAAATAATGACGTGTTGAATAGAAAAGTACACCATGATGTAGAGATGGTAATTTGTATGTACGCATGTATGGTGAATTTTTCATTCATAGGATGGATAGAATTATGAATATAGTTGTACCATATTTATAATAAATTTAAAGTAATTATAAGTTACTGGATTTATTATTTTGGTATGGAAACAGTAAAGTATGAGTAAGTTGAAGAAGAAAAGAACTTTGAAAGAGGTGATAAAATAATTACCTCTTTTTCGGGTGCTTCCTTTTGATTTGATGAAAATGACTCCATAGGTTCTCTTATGACCAAAGTAAGGCCACTAGGATGAATTGATGGTATTTGGTACTATATTTAAGTAGGTTTTGGATGATCCAAATGGATTTTGAGGTGTGATTTTGAGAGAAGGGGAAGTACCCTTTTATAAGAGAGGTGAATATCACTTTAAAAAAAGATAGAAATATTATTTTATTATACAATCATTTTTCGTTTAAAATGGCTCAAAAAGGATTTTCTGGTTGGAAACTATTGGGATGGGTAGAAAACCTCTCAAACAATAGGTTTTTGATAGTTTTATGTCACCATATTAACCTTATCATTTAGATTTACTTCTTAGTTAAATAGTTTAAATTTTACTATGAATTGTTGTATTATTATTAAAAAGGGTTAATGAACATACTATAAAAAGATAATAGAACCCATATTAGTTCATTATTGATTTATACAACCTTATATAAGTCATTTTTAAGAATAATAGACTTTTAGGAATATTATGAAAATTAATAATATAATATTTGTTTAAAAAACTCATTTATGTCAATTTCGACACTATTTAGAATTTGGTTTTTGTGAAAGTCATAACAACATTATCACATAGAATAAAAATTATTTAATCAACACTAACATGTCCTATTAACCTATAAAATTATTTTAATACATAATAAGTCTCAATTAAAAATTATTTGCAACATTTATAATATCAACTATTTTAATCATTCAATAATAATGTAATTACTTCCTCATCATTGTGACATAAATAAATTAAGTTATTTAAAGTCTAAAAGTTACAAATAAAATACAATCATGTATAAAATATTCTTATATTTATAATGATTCTTTATAGTCGAATTTATCTTATATACACCTCTATATTAAAAATGGATTAGTTATTAAACATTCAATTGAACACTTTTAACTCTTCTTTAAATAAAATAAAAATTAAAGTCCAAATCTAATCCAAGTGTAAAAAAAGAATCACATTTTATTCCTAAGGATGATTTTGGTTAAAATAAACTTATCCAATAGAATTATGACCTAGGTGATGGTAATTATAATAACATTTTTACTTTTAATTACCCTATTTACTTTTAATAGTGGTAAATAAAATTCAAAAGATAATATTCACCAAAAATTATTTTCATCCTGTTGAACCACATTTCACATAATCATGTCAACAAATGTCTCTAAAATTTTTAAAATGAAATTCATTGAAATAGTAAAATAATGTTTTATGCAAATATGTAAATGTTCTTAGAAGGCGGGTAAAACACGTGAAAAGTTTGAAAAAATTATATATCTAATATTTTTATAAAATGTCACCAATGAATTACATTGAACATATATAGGTATTATGTTTCTATTTTTATCTGAAATAAATTTAAATAAAATAACTAATTATTTCACTAAAAATTCAGTTTTAAACAATAATGCATCGGTTTACACTATTCATCAGAAATTGAATGTTTTCAGAAAAATACCAAAATTTCACTCAATGATAATTTTGATATTCCGAATCCAAAATTGAATTCCATTTTGAAAAATAAAATTTATAAAATTTCAAAAATAGGTATTACTATTCATAACTGCTAGTTTCACTGGATTTGGTGTGCTGGAACTCGATGATGCATATAGCACAAGCAATTGCATTATTCAAATAGAAAGGTACCGTGGAAGCTTGGGGTGTTACAAATACCATCGCCCACAATGATCCTATACATGATCCACTGTATGGAAACACATCCCATCTTCTAATCATTTACAAATTATTAACATGCCTTAGCTGATGTAGGGGATTCCATCAAAATGATCTACTAGTATCTATATTATAATCAAAGTCATCAAAAACATACATGAAAATCCATTCCACACATAAGAATGCCCATACAAATATTAAAACATAGACGGAAAACCCAACTTTACATAATCAAACCCATTTTCTAAAAATAATTTGAAGATACCAACCGAGCTGTCACACTACACATGTTTTAAATCCATTTTCCAAAACATGCCAATCAAGCCTTCACATCACATCACATAAAAATTTATTCATTTACAATTCCATTTCAACACCATTTCTATGTTTTATATAAAACACTACTTTCACATGCACAATGCCAAACAAGCCTTTATATTTAAAAACTAAAAACATTCCCAACCTAAAGTGTAATCATGAAATAATAAAAAAATGGAAAAAATTTCTTTTACGTCACTTAATTACCAAGTCTGACTTAAATTTACAAATAGATCATTCTACCAATTCTTTAAAAAATAATATACAAAAATTATAATGTGCCCAAGATCTAGGAACAAATATGAGGGGGAAGATTGAATTTTCACACATTTATTTACCTAGAAAGGTCATGTGGTTCACCTGCATAATTTTCTAAACCATGTGGAAACTGTGCATCCCCCATTATCAAAGGGGAATATACTGCATAGTTACCCCACATGTTTTTTTAACCTGTGTGACAACCGCACAGTATTCACTGTCCAAAATCAATATTTTATGCATGGATTTTTGGGTTAGGGCACACGTTTTTTCATAATAATTCAATAGCCATGGACTACCTACTGTCAAGCCAAAAATCCCCTCTCATTCCAAAAAACACTTGGGGAAAATAAAGAAGAAACAAAGGATCAAAGAGGGAACATTCAAAATTCATAAATTCAACCTGGGAATATAACGGGTACTTCAAACAAAAGAATAAAGGACAAGAAAAGAATGAAATAGATGAAAGTAAATGATATGGGTTGGAAACTTATCCACAATAGAAACACTTTTACCCCATAAAGTCACCCAACAACCTGAGGAAAAATGATCAAACCTGAATCCAAATGAAGTATAATGAAACATGAACCTCGGGGTGAATTTTCAATCCACCAATAACACCCTATAAAATCTAATGGAAATTAAAATAGAATATATTACAAAATAAAGTAGGACTACCCCCACCAAGTGAATCTGAATAACACTAGGGCACGATTTTGGATCCACCGAACAATGAACTCCTAGCATGAACTTGCAATAAAATATCTATGAAAATTAGACAACTCAACCATTGTAACTGATAATTATTTACAACACCTCCATGGGAGAATCAACATAGGAACTCTCAATATGAATTAAGATCCTCCTACAACAATAGGGAAACATCTTGGTATACATTAATACCAAACAATTAATGGAAAGATAATACATCATTTCCACCAGATCCAAACATCTCTAGAAAGAAAATAAATTTAAACTAAAATAGATTTAATAAACAGTTTACATTTTAAGATCCACATCCAATTCACAAAAATAATAAGACTAGAAAACAAGACGAATAAGCATCCTACAAATATAAGATAAAACCAAAAATTGTGGGAAAATACAATAGAAATATTAAAATGTCTCCATGCCAACATTGAAGACATGAATTGGGATAGGGTTCACCACACCCCCTAAAATTCTTGACACCATGAATAGATTAACTCCATGGCCTATGGATGTATCCCTGATGTATGAATCATCTGATTCCACAAATTTAGGAGTCGACATCCTCTGATCAAGGATTCATCCTCATGAAATACTTCTTACAAAACCTCTCCAAATGATCCAAATGACCACATTGATGAAACAAATTCAGAGGATTATAGTATTATTTCATTGAATTCCCAAACTAACCACACTGGAAGAAAACAAAAGAATTATCTGATGAGTGAGAATCCAGAGCCGACAAAAAAGGATTCTTGTAAATAGGTTCTTCTAGCACACATTTATTTCCAGATGGGTATCCTTCATGAACATAGAGAAATATTGGTTCATCAACCGCCACGGAATGCACCTGTTGGCTCCAAAAATCCGGCTTGAAAGGAAGGAACGAAAAAGACAGCCGGCGCGCTGCCTCGCGAAGCACAGCCGCGAAGCATAGCCGCGGAGCCCGTCCGCGGAGCCCCACCGCGAAGCGCCCCAACTTTGGCGGCCCCGCGAAGCTCCGGAGGCGGTAATCCGCCGTGAACCGGTTTGACGTTCGCGAGGCGCCGCGAAGCTCCGGAGGCGGTCATCCTCCGCGAACCGGTTTGACGTTCGCGAGCCGCCGCGAAGCCCCGAAGGCGGCGCGCGAGCCCTGCTTCGCGGCACCCCTTCCCTATAAATACTCGACTCCCCCTGAGTCCCAGGGGACAGACAATCCGACCTTTCTGCTTCTCCTCTCCCGAATCGCGAAGCAAGCTTTGCCCCGGGAATCATGAGCTCCGCGAGGTATTTCTACTTCGCGAGACGACTCTGATTTGTTTCGTCCTGAGCCCCTCTTCCGAGAGGGATGCCCTTCACGAAGCCCAAGGGCGTTCGCAAAGGAAGGGGATTCCCAAGGGAACCCGGGCAGCCGCAGAGCACTCGTGCTTCGCGAAACACCCAACCCATGCTAGTAATCCCTATGCCAAGGCAGGATAACTATGCATCGCGAAGCACATTGCTTGGCAGGACCCTGCTTCGCGAACCACTCCTCCTTCGCGAGGCAGTGCTCCGCGAACACTGTTCCACTTCGCGAAGCACCACCCACTCCCACCTATGCCCCCATGCTAAGGCCAAGGCACCCCACTTCGCAAAGCACGCTCCTCTGCTTAGCGATTCCTCTTTCCGTGCGACCCTCCAGGTTTGCACGATGTGATTTCAAAGTCCCATGGACAACACCTCCCGTAGCGTTGCTTCGCCCAATGCTCCTTCGCATAGGCACGCTAACGGCTATTGCTTCTTCGGATAGCCACGCTAACGTGGACCCCTCGATGGTTCCTCCCTCGACCCCCCTCTACCATGGCCTTACTGGTACCTTCCCTTCCCCAATGACCAGAGGGTACCAGTTATGTAAGCCCTAGGGGTGTGGAGTGAACCCACCTCGTCCGAGCTGCAGGACGTTAAACTGCCAAGCACCACGTCCTCAACACATGACGTTAAACTGTGACCCAACCTCGTCTCCCTTACAAAGGGTCCCCCAGCTCGAGCATTCATTACACCGCTCGTCTCCACGGGAATGGAACTCTTCCGCACATGGAATGAGATCCTCCTTGTCGGAGTGGTGTATGTTCGCAGGGGAAGGGTCGCCTCAGAGCGTAAATCCCTAACCTTTGGTACGGATGATTGCACCCATGCATCTCGGTACTCCCCCACTACCAAGGTCAGTGGGGAACGTGATAGGGAACGAGGCACCTCCCATTGTCGGACCAAGGTCCATCTTTCCCGCGCTTTGTCTCACCATGGGCCTCCATCCTGGAGTAAGTCCCAACACCATGGGCCGCCCAATGCGTAAGCCCCTCTTCTCTTCTCACGGACGCACCCTTCGCGACGTGATCGTCAGGTCCTTGCAACCTCTTGTTTCTCACACCGAGCATGACTCACGTGGGCTTAGAGTGAGCACCGACCCTGACAAACCCTTCTGAACTACGAGGTCTTTGATCCATGTCAAGGCATGGTACGTAGGAAGCCTCCATGAGGTTCAAGCCCACCAACAGTGGACCAAGGTCTACTTTCACGTTGGTTCACCGGCGAAACCATCTGAACTACGAGGTCTTTGATCCATGTCAAGGCATGGTACGTAGGAAGCCTCCATGAGGTTCAACCCCACCATCAGTGGACCAAGGTCTACTTTCATCTGAACTATGAGGTCTTTGATCCATGTCAAGGCATGGTACGTAGGAAGCCTCCATGAGGTTCAAGCCCACCATCAGTGGACCAAGGTCTACTTTCATCTGAACTACGAGGTCTTTGATCCATGTCAAGGCATGGTACGTAGGAAGCCTCCACGAGGTTCAAGCCCACCCATCACCCAATTCACGTCGTGTTCTACCTACGTCCAGTATGACGTTAAACTACATCCCGGTCCAGTGGTAAGCCATTGCGACCCAACCCTTCTGAACTACGAGGTCTTTGATCCATGTCAAGGCATGGTACGTAGGAAGCCTCCATGAGGTTCAAGCCCACCAACAATGGACCAAGGTCTGCTTTCACATCGGTTTACCGACAAACCCTTTTTGAACTACGAGGTCTTTGATCCATGTCAAGGCATGGTACGTAGGAAGCCTCCATGAGGTTCAAGCCCACCCGTCGCTCATTCACGTCGGGTCCCATTCCAGTCCAGCGGTAAGCCGTTGTGACCACTTGAACTACGAGGTCTTTGATCCATGTCAAGGCATGGTACGTAGGAAGCCTCCACGAGGTTCAAGCCCACCCGTCGTTTATTCACGTCAGGGTTCATTATCGTCCCGCATGACGTTAAACTGTATCATTTGAACTACGGGGACTTTGATCCATGTCAAGGCATGGTATGTAGGAATCCTCCCAGAGGTTCAAGCCCAAATCTCTTCGGACCAAGGTCCAGCTTCACGTCGGTTTACCGGCACCATCCTGAACTACGCGGACTTTGATTCCCTGCCACGGGGATACGTAGGAAGTCTCTTCAAGGCTCAAGCCCAACTTCGCTGTCGCCCCCCTGCGATGGTCCCATTTCATTCTCAACCGTCTCTGCTAGACGTTAATCTTGCAACATACCCTGTGTTGAACATGGGAAGCTGAGGAAAACCTCAGATACGTGTCTATGACATGTAATTCCCTGCGCTCGATGTGGGATGCCTCGGGCTTCCACACCCTCGAGAAGCCTTATGATTGAGGATAACAGACAGACATGCCAGGTAACCCAGCATCCAGACACACTACTGATGCCTCAAACGTGATTACTCCCCTGACCGAAGGTTGCTTCCCTGACTGGACCCTTTGGAATGTCCCGACAGAAGCAGTGTAATTAACCGGCGTCCATGGAAACATGACACCGGGAAGAGTTTCACGAACTACGTATTAAATCTATAAGGGAGACCCGGACTAGGTGACGAGTTCTGAGGAGGAATCCACAGGAGGAAGAACCGACATCCCATCATCCCGTTTCGATCAAGGAGCAGAAGTACCTGAACAAGGAACAAATGCCGCCCGCCTTTGGAAAGCTGGAATGCGGGGCAACAAAGCCGCGCATCCCCCTCCCCCACGGACGGATGCGCGCGCGCACCCCGGCGAAAGCGTCGGAAACAGAAATGGTGAACCCGACGTGAAATTCTTCTCCTCAGCATGGAGATTAGTAGAGTTCGAGACACCAGTAGATTGACGTGTCACCGGATTCAGATATCCATTGCCTGGTCCCGCCAAGTAAATGGCGGGCCTGTCGTGGAACTCACCAGAAGTCAGGGTAGTAGAACGTGGGGCGCTCCGCTCTGCAGCGTGTTGGCGTGGATCCTTCTCACAGACATGGAGGATGGAAGAACGCTGGGGCACTGGCTGTCAATCCTTTTCCTCTCAGTACTGATGAGTTGATCCCTTCGTTTTCCAGGAACCAGGTTTCTATTTCAGAGATGCGGTCACCATCCGCTCCTCGCCCGCGCAGGGGCAGGGGCAACACCACTACGGCCACTCCACATGGCGCCACTACCGCCACGACGGCTGCCACGTCACGGGATGCGGGACGTCCACGTCCCCTTTCCCCATCAGAGGTCATCCAACGAAGGGTGATCAACAGCCTCGTGCGCAGGTATGAGGAACAAGGGGTCATCCCGACCAGGGATATGGCCCGTTTGGACCTGGAGGCTTCCAAACCCCGCCGTCAATGCCGCCCTAACAGGCCGCGTAGGGAGCCCCCGCTCCCCACCTCGACATTCAACCGTTTTGGGAGCCTATCCCCAGAACGCCTTGACGACTCTTCGCCTTACGCCGAAGAGGCAGGCGCGGTCCGGCTCAGCCCGCTCAGGGCCCCGACCCAGGACCCCCAGGCGAGAGCTCCCGTCCGGCCACGTCAGCGCCGCCGTCCGGCCCCGCAGGAAGAACATGCAGACTATGTCCCTGCACCACCTGCACCGGCCCGCCTGACCCGACGTCAGCGCCGGGCCCGGGCTGAGGACGCTCGCCTAGCCGCGTCCACATCGACAGTTATAGTGGCCCGAGCCACCGCCGACGTACATTATGAAGCCCCCGCCTACATTGAGCAGGGGCACCCCTTCGCCCAACCAAGATTGAGACCCCAGCCGCCCCATAGGCAGGCCGGGTTGACGCTCCGGGTTGCAGGCCCCAGTGATGATCGTCACGAGCTAACCCGCGGTGATGCCACCCCGTATGGAGGTCCTCCCCGTACCACTACTCCACAGAGCGTTGGCCTTCCCCGCTCCGAGGTTCGTCGTGGAGGCATGCCTCGTGCTGCCCCCATCCTGCAGGAAGACCTGCCCCGGGGCAGTGATGCTCAGTGCGGAAACACTTCCCGCGCCCGCTGTACAGGGTATGAAGTCCATTATTCTGAGGGCACCGTCCATCCGGTCCTTCGACGTGGGGGCCCCCCCTACGTCCTCTCTGCGACTGGCGAAGATCCTTCTCGCCCCAGCAACTCAAGGAGTGAAGGTCAGCCTCGCTCCACTCGCATCGACCATGGAGGCCTTCTCCATGCTCCTGCCGGTTCCAACAGAGGCCCTGCCCACGTGGGTACTGTTCATGGAGGTCCTCCCCATGTACCCTTTGATATTTGCCCTGGTGCCCCCGGCACCCCGGCTGTCTCAAGTGGGGTCCCTCTCCGCCACGGCGCTAGTGCCACCCCAGGGCTGCCTGATAGGGGTCAACCCTGTCCCGAAGAGCCACCCAGGGGCAGAAGAGCGGGTCATCGCCACCACAAAAAGAATCCTGGGAAGGCCCAGGGGGGGATCAAACCTGCCCGCTTCTCCGATTCGGAAGCGGAATGCGATTCAGCGATGGAACCTTCTCCCAACTCCTCCGTATCAAGGACTGGGGCAGGAAACAGACGCGTCAGCCTCGTTCTCCCGGAATTTGAGGTCCACCGGATTCCCGTCTCTCTCCGCAGGTACATCCAGGAGGAAGAAATCCTGGGAATTCCACAGGTTTCGACCGCGCAGTCACCGCCACCGTCACCCGAAGCGCCCTCTACCTCTACTCGGGATCACGAGGAGCTATTTTGGGGGTGAACGGTGGTAGAGCCACGACATGACCGGACACCGGTAACGGCAATTCCCGTACCCGAAGCAGTGGCTGTTAGCCCGTCCTATCGTGACATTGTGGTCAGGTCACCTCGCTCTTCAGAGGAGGGCCCAGAGTACGGTGGCCAGTCTGCTCGCTCGCCGTATTCTCCACCACCGAGTTTGCTATCCCAGAGGTCCGCCTCGGTACCGCTACCGGTCCCTCAGTCACCCCCGGTTGATGAGTGGGGAAATGTAGGGCCGAACCCCGAGGACGAACCCAGGAACTTCTGGAGTATTCTTGCAGCGGACTACTTCCCAGAGAAGTTCTGGCCCATGGCGGCGCTAAATTTTCGCGTACCCGAGTCGCTTACCCCTGAAGAAGTGGGATGATTTTGTCGGACCCTGTGGGCGACGCACTTCCGCCTCCGTTGGGAACGGGTAGTGTACCCCAGGAGTCGAGAGCACTTCGAGGAGATTGGAAAACAGTGCCGCCTAATTGATGCAGCGGCGCTCCTTGCGGCCCAGCACCCCAAGTCGCCCGGTCACCAGAGTGCCCTCCAACGAAAATGCGTCCAGAGTTTCAAGGCACTCCGCAAGATCGTCAGGGAAGCCACCCCCCATGTGCAAGTCCGTGGTTGGGGACGCTATGCCTCTCTCCTCTTCGACCCTATCCGACGACAGCCCGATTCGCTATGCGACATTGAGGATATGCCCTCAAGAGGGGTCACAGTCCACATGGCCGACGTTGTGGATAAGGAAGATGAGCTTGAGTTCCTTGATGGGGACTTACCATCCGAGGGCGTACCGCCACTACTCGACCCATCAGGGAGAGTCACCCGTCAGCAAAGGAACCTGCTAGGCCTCCCCGTACCCACCGAGTCACTGGCACTCGGTCGAAGCACTGGCAAGGGTAAGGAGCATGTCGGGATAGTCAAGCACTCCGACCCGTCCGCCTCCGTGCAGAAAACGGACGAAGACCCTGAGAAGGCCACGTTGCGCCAGCAGCTTGCTGAGCAGAAGAGGCTGGTCGAAGAACTCTTGGCTGAACGCGCCGCAGAGCGACGACCCGACTATGGTAATCCCAGGCCGGGACAGCAGGGGCAGGAACAATTTCCCCCCGGTGAGATGCCTCCGGGCAACCCTGATCATTCTACTGCCGCGGACAGGGCGGAAGCCGGAACGTACGACAAGAGGGAGCGATACGTCTCGCCAAACCCCCCTGAGCGACGGGGCAATCTGAAGAACCCAACCCGGGTTCCCCCGGTCGCCCAACAGGTCGTCCAACCAGTCAACCCGCGAGCAGCAGAAGCCGTCTACCGTGTTGAAGAACCTGGAAATGCGCTTGTGGTTAGGGACCCTCGTCAAGACAGGGACCCCCACCCGGAGGACCTTATTGCGGCACTCACAACCCGCCTCGAGGCGTTGGAGACACGGCAGGTGGCGGTCCCACCAGATGGCAAGCCTTATCCCGCGTGGGTGGATGATATGCCCGCGCCTCCGAGTTTTGGGAACCCCACTTTCTCGCATTTTAACGGGACAGGGGACCCACCCCAGCACTTGACTCATTTCTCTTCCAGGTGTGGCCCCATGCTGGGGACCCCGGCTCAGCAAGAAATCGCTAAGCTCCGATGTTTTGTACAGACGTTGGAAGGTCCGGCATTCGTCTGGTACATCCAGCTCCCCATCGGATCAGTGACCGGTTGGGAGGATCTTCGCCGGCAGTTCTTGTACCAGTTCAGCTCCACCACGCGGAAGACCAGCATCGCGGACCTCTTTAAGTGCAAACAGAGGCCTGATGAGCGGGTTGCAGACTTCATCGCCCGGTGGAAAGGACTTACGTATTCTCTCGATATGCCGCTGACTCCGGAGCAATTACTGACAATGTGTGTGGGGAACGTAAAGACAGAGCTGGTACCCTCCTTGATTACCCAGAACTACCCTGGGGGGTTCAGATATTTCTCGGATAAGGCCCAGCGCCTCGAGGTGGCCCTGCAACAGGCTAGTCAAGCACGTTTGCTGCCCCCTATGATCCCATCCAGGAGGGCCGCCAGGGCTGAACCCGCCGCAGTGGCTCAAATAGAAGCCCCGAGGCAGCTGGAATTGTTACCGGTGGCACCACCCCCACAACCCCGCAGAGGTCCTCCACCTCAAGCACAGGCTCCTTCCCAGCAGCGACCGCCTCAGAACCGACAGGTTCCCCCGCGCAACGCGCCACCGCCACCTAGGCCAGACAACCAGGCGCCGCCCCCTCGGCAGGCCCCTCCGGTCCCTCGACAGGACCAGGTCCCCAGGGCTCCTTACCCGGAAAGAAAGTACCATACCTATTCGTTTAACGAAAATCAGGTCCCTGGTTACTTCTGAAGTGCTCTAGAGCAAGGGATCGTGCGTCTGCCTGAGTGCAGGAGGCCGGCAGAGGCGCATCTCACTGATCACCCCAACTACTGCCCTTATCATCGGATCCTGGGGCACACCCTCAAGCGATTCTATGTGTTTAAAGACTGGATTCAGGACCAGGTCAACAACAACATAGTCAAGTTGGGCCCAGCGCCAGCGCAGGTGGCAGGCATCTTCGCGGGATCGGAAATCGGTAGTGACAGTGAGGGTGAGTGGCAGCAGGTCCCTAGCCACGGGTCCCAGAAATACGACAACTGGATGGCTCGAAAAACTGTCATCCGTGCCCAGGGTATCATCCGGGCACGCCTGAAGCAGTCGGAACCTTCAGAAGAAGTAGTTGGCGCCTCAACATCGTCTTCACAGTCGACCTCTTCCCAAAAAGGCAAGCAGCGGCGACGCAAGAAGAAGCAACGTGCACCGCCAGTGTCGTCGTCATCCCGCACTCTCGGCGACTTTATGCCTCCCGAAATGGGCATTCCCCCCAGAATCCGCCCAGCGGTGGATGACTCTTCGAGTGACAGTCAAGGGTACGCTTCGGTTAACACCGTGGAGCTGGTAAAGCCCTATATGACCCCCGACGAGGGGGAACCCCAGGCAGACCGCCCCAACGTTTCCAGCCGACGTCAACGTCAGCGGAATCGCAATCGCGCTGGTCACCGAGGTATGTCAGCAGGCACTTGGGACCAAGCCGTGCATGCTACCGAGACCAGGCATCAGGCTCAGCGCAGATCTCAGCACACGCAGACCCATCCAGCACCCTTGGCTCTACCTCCACCACCGTTCATGTTGCTGTATCAGGGAGAGCCGCCTCGTTCGTATCACAGCCAGTCTCGCCCGGCGACGGGCCAGCCCCCGCTGTTCGATCTTAGCCCGGCGACTACTCTCCAGGCTTCTACTAGCAGGCAGCAGGATGTACCCAGTGCTAGCCGACCGCCAGTTCAACCAGCAGGACCCGCTATGCCTCCAAATGCCGAAAAACCCCCTGTAAGCAGAGGTTCGCGTTTGGCACGCAAGTATGATGTCCTAAAGCACCTAGCCGGCATTCCGGCGAGGATTTCCATCCTTGAGGCCCTGCGCTTGTCATTCGAGATGCGCGGGGCACTTGCCGAGGCCCTAAGGAGCCCCCTCCAGTTCGAGACGGAAGAGGCAGCCGCGGAGGCCTTCCATACCGAGATGATTCAAAACGCCGAATGTCAGGCGGTTATCTCGTTCTCTAGTGAAGATGAAGACCCTCTTATACAGGGGCACATTCGCCCACTGTATATCACTGGCCACTTTAACGGTGTGGAAGTCCGTCGCTGCCTCGTTGACACGGGTTCCGGAATCAATCTAATTCCGACCCGGACGCTGCGAAAGCTGGGTTTGTCCGAAGGTGATTTGACTCCCTCTGACCTCAGGATTCAGGGGTACGACAGGACAGAGCAAACCCCGGTCGGCAAGATCCGTCTGAAGACCCAGTTCGGTGGCTTAATTTCCAGCACCGAATTCATGGTTGTTTCTCAGGACACCGCCTACAACGCATTGATGGGTAGGCCATGGCTCCATCTGCATGCAGCGGTTCCCTCGTCGTATCACCAGTGCCTTAAGTACTCGCTCAACGGTCGAGTAGGCGTGCTCTAAGGAGACGCGTCCCCTTTCGCTTCTTGTGAGGCCCGCTATCTGGATGCGGGTTATTACAAAAGTAAGGACAAGCAGATCCTAGTCAGCGAGGATGAGCCCGCCCCAATCACAAGTGATCCCTGGGCGAGCATGGACGACGCCTACATCCTCCCGATCCACCGGTTGGAGGCCACGACCCCCGACATGGGACAATGTTTCGTTGTTTCGGGTACGCAAGGAAGGCATGTTCCCGCGTCCAAGCGACGGTGGAAAATCACCTCGTACTCCTACATCAACCAGGCTCGGGTCATCCCGGAATCTCCTACCCCTGTACGGTACCGGGATGTCAAGCTCATGACAACGGCGGTGCGCCATACGTGTCTATTTCGCCGGGCTGGAATCAACCGACTCTGGCCGACACGTCACCACTGCTTTGATATCATCAAGCGTGGCCCCTTAGGCCGAAGGCCGGATGGGATAGGGTCAAATGCATTCATTTCTATGGTCTCCACGACGAGTGAGTCTCCTGATGTGATGACCGCTGCTGCCCAAGCCGGCACCAGCTGCCCCTCGGGTTTTGAGAGCCCAGAAGTACCTTCCGTCACGGGAAATCCTCCCACGGCTGGGGAGGAAGACTTGGAGGATGCTCCCCCAGCCTTTGAAGAAGGCGTCTCTACCACGGTCGATGAGCTGGTACAGGTGAACCTTGGTAGCGAGGCAGATCCAAGACCCACATTAATCAGTGCGGCCATGTCCCTCGAGGAGCGGCAGCAGTATGTAGACTTCCTCAAACAGCACCGCGATGTGTTTTCCTGGAGTTACGATGAGATTCCAGGGCTGGATCCCCAAGTGGCCGTCCACCTTCTGGGCCTCCCAGTAAAACATCGTGGGTTTAAGCAGCCTCCCAGGAAAATGCACCCTTCCCATGGCGCTATGGTTGAGGCCGAAGTTGATAAGCTAATCAAGGCCAACTTCGTCAAAGAGGTCCAGTACCCCAAATGGCTCGCCAACATTGTGCCAGTCAGGAAGAAGAATGGGCAGATTAGAGTCTGCATCGACTTCCGCGATCTCAATCGCCACTGCCCAAAGGATGACTTCCCACTCCCGGTGACGAAGCTGTTGATTGACGCCACGGCCGGGTTCCAAGCCCTCTCTTTCATGGATGGGTATTCCGGGTATAACCAGATCCATATTGCCCCCGAAGATGAGGAGTCCACTGCCTTCAGGGCTCCCCAGGGTACCTTTTGCTACCGGGTAATGCCATTCGGTTTGAAAAATGCAGGTGCCACTTATCAGAGGGCCATGCATCGCATATTCAAACCGATCCTCGGGACATTGGTGGAGTGCTATGTGGATGACCTTGTAGTCAAATCATATCAGCGCCAGGACCATCTCAAAGACCTTGAGAAAGTTTTCGGTTTCCTCCGTTCCCGTCACCTGAAGATGAACCCACTGAAGTGTGCCTTCGGAGTCACCTCCGGGAAGTTTCTGGGCTTTTTTGTTAGATACCGAGGTATCGAGATCGACCCGGAGAAGATCAAGGCCATCAGCCAAATGCCTCCCCCGAGCAACATTCGGGAGCTTCGAGGCCTGCAAGGCCACTTAGCCTATATACGCCGATTCATTGCGAACCTGGCCGGCAAGTGTAAGCCCTTTTCTCGGCTCATGAAGAAAGGTGCTGCCTACGAATGGGATGAGGAGTGTCGGATCGCCTTCGAGGAAATCAAGCAGTATCTTCTCCAACCTCCGGTCTTGATGCCACCCGTCTCTGGAAAGCCGCTGGTCCTTTACGTGACCGCCCTGGAGAGATCCCTCGGCGCGCTGCTCGCCCAGAAAAATAACGAGGGCACTGAGAAAAGTCTCTACTATCTCAGTCGCATGCTTCTCGATACGGAGGTCAGATATTCCCTTATCGAAAAGAGCTGCCTTGCGCTCGTCTTCGCCGTGCAGAAGTTGCGACACTACCTGCAACACCACGAGGTGCAATTGATCTCTCGGGTGGATCCGCTGATGTACATCCTGAACCGCCCCATGCTGACTGGCCGACTAGCACGGTGGGCGGTGATTCTCCAGCAGTTTGACATCAGGTTTGTGCCTCAGAAGGCCGTTAAGGGACAGGCATTGGCAGACTTTTTAGCTGCCCATCCAACCTCCGCAGATCAATCCCTGGACCTGGATTTTCCCGACGAGACGATCCTCTCGGTCGATCACGCTGTCCCGTGTTGGCAAATGAATTTCGACGGCGCCTCCCGGAGTCCCACTGGTAGAAGGCTCAACGACCCCAAGCTCAACAGAGTGGGTCTGGGTATTGTTTTCATTACCCCGACGCAAGCCGTCCTGCCGTACTCCTTCCTGTTGTTAGAAGGTTGTACGAACAACGAGGCAGAGTACCAAGCTCTCATCACCGGCCTCGAGTTGGCCCTTGAGATCCATGTACCCCATCTACATGTGAAGGGAGATTCTGAGCTGGTAATCAAACAGGTTAATGGCGACTACGTCGTCAGGAAGCCAGAGCTTGCACCGTTGCTGGAGTACACCCTCCTCCTAATGGCCCAGTTCTCTTCTCGGCCAGAGGTTACCCATGTCCCGCGGTCGCAGAACGGCCAAGCGGACTCCCTAGCTGGCTTAGCCGCATCGCTCGCAGAACCCGAGCAAGTTGATTTGGTCATACACGTGGCCCACCGTAGAGTCATTGCTCCCGTCACCCAAGAGGACCATGATAGCCTACGGGTAAGTCATCTCACCGCCGGACCCTCCGTATCGGGAGTCCCGGGTTCGTCAGACGCAGTGGTTGAAACGACCCCCGATTGGAGAGCACCTTTTGTCGATTATCTCCAAAATGGCCCGCTCCCGGACAACCGGGCCGAGCACGAGCGAATCCGACGCCGCGCACCTCAATTTACCCTCCAGGGCGGCCCCAGTTTTGAGAAGACCCTCTATAAACGGAGTTTTGATGGTGTCCTCCTCCGTTGCATCCAAGGAGTAGAGATACCTCAAGTTATGCAAGAGGTTCACGCCGGTTCCTGTGGCGCCCATCAAGCTGGGCCGAAGCTGTCCCATCAAATCCGGAGGCTAGGGTACTTCTGGCCCTCCATGATCCGCGATTGTATTGGATACGCCAAGAGATGCCACGCGTGCCAAGTGCACGCCAACTTCTTGCATCGGCCGCCAGAACCCCTCCACCCCACCAAGTACTCTTGGCCATTTGCGGTATGGGGACTTGATGTAGTGGGACCGTACCCTCCGGCAACAGCCCGCCAGTGTAGGTTCATCCTGACTGCTACAGATTTCTTCTCCAAGTGGGCAGAAGCAGTTCCGCTCAAAGAGGTCAAGGCCCGTTCCGTCGTCGACTTTGTGAGCTCCAACATCATCCACCGGTTTGGGGTCCCTCACGCCGTCCTCACTGACAACGGCACCAACTTCCGAGCAGCTGAATTGAAGAAATTGTACGCTAAGTATGACATCCGGTCAAACCATACCTCCCACTACCACGCACAGGCGAATGGACAGATCGAGGCATTCAACAAGACCCTCTCTAACATTCTGCAGAAGATGGTTGGTCAGAACAAGAAGAGTTGGCCGGACAAGCTCCCCAACGCCCTTTGGGCTTACCGGACGACGACTCGCAACTCTACCCAGGTGACCCCATATTCCCTGGTGTATGGAGTTGAGGTCGTCCTACCCATTGAGATCCAGCTGCCGTCGCTACGCACGGCAGTTTATGATCACCAGACATCAGATGAGGTAGCCGAGATCCGTCTAGCTGAGTTAGAGGCACTGGACGAGAACCGGCTTCGTGCCCTGCACAATCTGGAAAGGCATCAGGACAAGATGGAAAGAGCTTTTGACAAGAAGGTTCGTCTTCGCTCTTTTCTACAGGGTGACCTGGTGCTGGCCCTGCGAGCGCCAATGATTCCCGGAAGGAAACCGCCCAAGTTAGAACCCAAATGGGAAGGGCCTTATATCATCCATAAGGTTTACCCCAATGGAGCATACTCCTTGGTGACCACAGATGGAGAGCGTGTAACCCCCCCCCCCACCAATGCCAGATTCCTCAAGCGATACTTTGCCTAGGGCAAAAGTGGTCCTGCATGACCCTAAACTGCGAGAGGGTCCTGCATGACATTAAACTGCATTGGTCCTGCACGACCCTAAACTGTGACTTGGTCCCGCATGACCTTAAACTGTATCTCCGTCCTCACTGCAAGACGTTAAACTGCAAGTCAGTCAGTTCTTCCTGACCGAGGCTCAGCCTCAGGCCCCTCGGCCTCTTTGGGCCCCTGGCCCCGTCTCCACCGAGGTCTGGCCCCAGGCCCCCCTCGTTTCTCTCCGACTTACCCTCTTACGGGATTGTACGGTACAATGTAGGACTACGTTCTCACGTTGGGATCATGTACCATGCCGCACACATCCCCGAACGAGATTCCCCTCGTCCCGCATGACGTTAAACTGCATGTCAAGAACTACGTACGGCTTGATTCCCATCTTCATGGGATACGTAGGAACGCTCGGACGCCTTGTCTTGAGCCCAGCCCCAAGCTTCCCTCTTCCACTATTCCCCCTGGGAATGGTCTCCTTGGAGGATCTTTATGTAGCAGGGTGTCGGCTTTCTTGGCCCCGCTCATGCAACCCCACTCACGCAAAGATTGTAAAGGTCGCACCATGCGCCCACTCCCGTTCTTCTACCCTCCCACGTCCTCACCGCATGACGCTAAACTGCATGGCCTTCAAGAACTACGTATGACTTGATTCTCATCCTTATGAGATACGTAGGAACGCCCGGACATTTCGTCCGTTGGCCCAGCCCAAAAGCCAAAATCTTCCCCTCGGGTCAAGACACGGCAGGGTGCACATTTTTGCCCCGACCCACGTCGAGCAAGCCTCGACCCGGCTGCACATTCCCCCCTAGAGGTGTTTTCCCCTTTCGTGGATGGATTCACACCCGGAGGGGCCCCCAAGAACGGCCTGGATACAAAGCCCAAGGGCTCTCCTACCGATACGGGCCAACGCCCCCGAGGGTTTCTCAAGCAACAAATCGAAACAAGTCCCGCGTTGCGAATTTGGTCAGCGGTCGACGCTCATTTGTTGCCCCCATGCGTGTCACCATAGGAACGCTGTGTTTCGAATATGGTCAACAGTGATTCATTCTGCCCCATCCTGAGGTGACAAACTTCCCCAGGTGGTGCCAGTGATCGGGCCCACAGCCCAGGATTCCTCACCCGGAGCGTACGGTGTGGTGTAGGACTACGTCCTCATTCACGTCGGGATCATGTACCATGTCGTACGACTCCACTTCCGAGGCTCAGCCCCAGGCCCCTCGGCCTTTCCAGGCCGTGGCCCAGGACCTATCTTATAGGATTGTACGGCATGGCGTAGGGCTATGTCCTCACGTCGGTTTTTCGCCATACTGTACACCTTGCTTAGGGATATATTATTCCCCTCCTCGTCCGGTATGACGTTAAACTACATTTCAAGAACTACGTGTGGCTTGATTCCCATCCTGATGGGATACGTAGGACCACCTGGATGTCCAAGATCCGGGTCCAGCCCCATTCCTCGGGAATCCTCATCCCATCTTGGCCCCCTGGCCTATCCTTCCTCCATGAGGGGATCATATGGTGCGGTGTGGGATTATGTCCTCATTCACGACGGTCTCGTGATGACCACGCCATGCTCCCACCCCCTGCTGATTTGTTTCGTCGATCCCTCTTTTTCGGCGGTTCTCCAATGTGCTTAAGAGTACTCTGGTTCACTACCTGGAATGCCAAGCTTTACTCGGATACGTCCGCACCCGCTTTCTAGGCTTTGCGTATCCCCGCATCAGGGCTCTCACCATCTTTCACACCCGGAGGGACTCCCATGAACGGCCTGGATACAAAGCCCAAAGGCTCTCCTACCGATACGGGCCAACGCCCCCCAGGGTTTCGGACGACAAATCGATAAAATCCCGCGTTGCGAATATGGTCAGCGGTCGATGCTCGTTTGTTGTTCCCACCTCAGGCTAACGCGATACAGACGCTGTGTTTCCTTCATGGATAACAGTTTTCCTCTGTCGCCACGCCAACCCGTTAAGCCCAAATGTCGGGTACACAATTCACACCCTTCATCACTTCATCGTGTCCAAGTAGAGTCTCGGGATTCTTGGTACTTTTCCTCCGTGCACGCCAGTGCATTGGGAGAACAAGCTACATCAAAGGTGTCCTTCGAAACTCTCTGCTAACTCCCCTTAAATGGATGCCCCAAGTGTTGCAATGAGGGTCCCCCCCTTGTTTCCCACACCGAGTTTATCTCACGTGGGCTTCCGGATTGGGCTGACATCTGTGCTTACTTGGGAGTTGTCACCATCCACGGTCTGAGCTCTAAGACCATAAACTAAGACTCTCATCTGGAACTACGTTCAAGACCCCTTGTCTTTGGACCCGGCTTGAGTTCAGCAAATTTACCTCTCTAATCCTGCCTTCAGGACCCCGATCACAGGACTGCGTGGCACAGTGTAGGATTACGTCCTCATTCACGTCGGGTACGCAATAGCTGCACCACGCACGCCCCCATTCTGAGGTTCAGTCCTCCTATCCCCTGTCCTGCATGACATTAAAAGGCACCCTTTCAGAACTACGTGTGGCTTGATTCCCATCCAAATGGGATACGTAGGACCACCTGAATTTCTAAGATTCGGGTCCAGCCCCACCTCGGGGAGATCTCCTGATTTCCCGGTCACCTAGGCCACTTGGTCCATCCCTCTCCAGCGGGGGGTGCGTAGGTATGATACAAGGTTGAGGGCATCATGCCCCCCTTCCCCTGGGAATCTGCCATCTCTCGATCACCCTCACGGTTGAGTCCCTTAGCTCCCTATAGTGGTTCACCCATGTATTGAGAGTACTCTGGTCTAGGACCAAGAGTGTCAGATTCAACTTGGTCAAGTTCCTTCCACTTGTCAAGCTTCGTGTTCCCCTCTATTCGGACTTCCATCATCTTTCACACCCGGAGGGACCCCCAAGAACGGCCTGGATACTACGCCCAAGGGCTCTCCTACCGATACGGGCCAATGCCCTCCAGGGTTACGGATGACAAATCGATAAAATCCCGCGTTGCGAATGTGGTCAGCGGTCGATGCTAGTTTTGATTAGTCCTCATTTCAGGCTAACGCAACAGGATGCTGTGTTGCGAATATGGTCAGCAGTAATCCTTTGTCGTCACACCAGCCCCTTCAGTCCTTGAATGTTGGTTGCATGATTCACATCATTTTCCACCCCATCATGTCCAGGTGGAATCTCGACACTTTTGGCGCTATCCCTCAGTGCACCTTTGCATGCTAGGGGGACAAAGCTGCAATCTGGAATCCTTTGGGACTCCCATGGTCCGAGCTCTAAGACCATAAACTAAGACCCATTCGGGACTACGTTAAAATTCCCATCCTCATGGGACACGTAGGACCGCCCAGACGCCCTGTCTCTGGGTATAACCCATTCAGGAAGCCAGTATTTCTCCCTGTTTTACCTCTGGATGGCATACAATTTGATGTGGGATCAAGTCTCTGTCAAATATGTTTTATAAACACTGCGCACATTTCCCGCCTAGCATCGTCTCTGCTATGTCTACGCTGCATGACGATAAAATGCATGCTTGGTCCTATCATACGACCTTAAATTGTGACATTATCGTCCTGGCCGCACGACGAAAAACGGCACCGCATTGTGGTGACCTCGCTGTAGAGGACATCACGTTGGGTATTGGTCACGTGCCATGCCATTTGTCAACGCCCATCACGGCTTGATTCTTGTGGCGACATCACGACCTACTGATCTAGGCCTGTCGCTTCACAAAAAAAACCATTCACCTCAAAGAACAAACAAGATACATCAAATTCCGCTTCTTTTAGTGCAAGGGCCACGTCTGCACTTCCCCTTTCCCCTGGCACTGGTACCTTACCCTGCCACCTTCGAGAACTACGTATGGCTTGATTCTCATCCTCATGAGATACGTAGGAGCGCCCGGGTACTTCCCCGCGGGTCCAGCCTAACCCTGGTGTTCGGTCCCTCGACTCGAGCTCATTCACGTCAGGTTGTGATGTCATGCATCCCCTAATCCCTTTTTCCAATCCATGGTCCGAATTCTATGACCATAAACTAAGATTTCCCCAAGGTAAAGGAATCTGCTCCCTCTCTCTAATACATTTCGTTGACGTATTCAGATGTGTTTTGACAAAAAGCCCGAAGCATGGGATTTTCACGGGGACATTCCCCTCATCCCATGACCAAGCTTCGTGAGCTCACTATTTGGATCCTCATCCTCTTCCACATCCAAAAGGACCCTCGGACGACATGGATACTAAGCTTAAGGGCTCTCCATGAATGCTGGACCTAAGGGCCCTACAATCGTTTCGGGCCAACGTCCCTGCGGATATTCGACAACATTTGTGACACGGTCCCGTGTTTCGAACATGGTCAACGGTCGACCCTCATTTGTTTGTCCCCATTTCAGGCTAACGCGATAGGATGCTGTGTTGCGAATATGGTCAGCAGTAGTCCTCCATCGCCACGCCGTCACCATCGTGATCCGAATCTCGAGCGTCATGATTCACACATTTCCACTCCCTCATGTTCAAGTGGAACTCCACCATACTCGGCTCTTTCTCTTCGCGCATCTAGATGCGCTGAATGATCGTGTTAGTGTCATTGGGCCGGTAGTCACCGAGCATCCCTTTGCCCCAACCTGCCCCTCTCTGCGTCGGGAAATTCCCACCACTACTACTTGTTTCCCACACCGAGCACGACTCACGTGGGCTTAGTAGTTTTGGCTGGATGTGTACCAACACGGTTAGGCTGCTCCTCGTCCAGTACGACGTTAAACTGCACTTCCAGAACTACATGCGGCTTGATTCCCATCATCACGTGGGATACGTAGAGACGCCCAGGCATTTCACCTAGGGTTCAGCCCCAGGAATCACAAAATCCTGTTCCTCCCCATTTCCAGCCCTCTGGCCTGACCCCTCGGGGAGAACTATGTAGCTACAATTTTACCTTGAACAAGTTCAGGATGCCCCAAGATCCCATTGGGAAGCGATAGATCCCCTTACCAGAGAGGCCCTGTCCCAAGAAGGAATGATCCGTGATCAGGTCGATGCGCCCATCTGGCGTACTCCCTCCGCGGTGGTGCAACTACCGAGGTGTTGGATTCTGTTTGAACAAGCCACCACTCCATGTTCCACGCTTTGCGTGTCCCTTATTCGGACTCTCGTCCTCTTTCATGTCTGGAAGGACCCCCCAACAGTATGGATGTCTGACCTATGGTCCACCAACTGTCCTGGGCCAACGCCCTGAAAGATTGATCGACAACATTTGTGACACGGTCCCGTGTTTCGAACATGGTCAACAGTCGACCCTCATTTGTTGTCCCCATTTCAGGCTAACGCAGTAAGGATACTGTTTGTCCGCCACGGTTAGCGGTTGTCCTTTATTGTCACGCCATCCCCACAGTGTTCCGAATTTGGGCATCGTGATTCACACTTCCCATTTTCACCAGTTTGAACAGGTTCCAGCGCCACTGGTGTTGCCCCGATCGTGCATAAGAGCACGTTGGAGAAACGGTAATTCGGCTATCCTGGAAGTTCCTCCTCCGATCAAGCCTTCCCCATCTTTCGGGAATCTGGACTGGTTTGAGGGAATTGTCGTCAAACGTCCCGCAAACATTGCAGGGATGCAACAAGGCAATTCAACAGTGGAAATCGTGCGTACTACGGAACTCAAAACAAAGGAGAAAGAAAGAGTTGGAGCACAAAAGTGTTAATAAAAGCTTCTTTCGAGTTCGCTACAATACTCGGGGGTTGACTTCCCCCATGGACGGGTTGACTCCGTCAAAAGAGCGTTGCAGCTCCGCCACCCGTTGACTTGCGGCGTCCAGAGCCTGTTGCCGCTGATTTAACTCCTGCTCCTCTTCAGCAGCGGCGGGGCGTAATCCGTCAACCCTGGCCCGGGCCCTTTCCACCTCGGCCTGGACGACATCCATCCTTCCAGAGGTCTTCTCCATATGCTCCTCAGCCTTTGCCAGCTGGGCCTTCAATCGTAAGACCAGCTCAGACTGCGCATCGAGAGTGGCTGAAAGCTCGTTGGCCCGGATCTGCATCTGTTGGACCTCGCCTTCAGCCTCCTGGAGCTTCCTGATGCTGGTCGCCTTCCTCCGCTGCCATCCCACGCTCAGCCCACGATCATGCTCCCGGATCTTCTCAGCCATGAGGTCTTGGATGAGCGCGTGAGGGCTTTGGGCATCCACTCCCCCGGCACACAGTTCGCGCAACCATGAGCGGAGCCTATTCATTTCGGCCAGCCATTGCACTTGGGGAGTGTCCCTGATAAAGCGCGTGATCAGCTTCCACGACCGGCGGCGGACTATGCTGCTGTCTTCCTCATCAGAGGCTGTTTCGTCCCAATCCGCGCGGTCAGCGGGCTCGTACATAGGATATGCTTGCAGGAATTCCTCAGCGGGATCCGCATCTGGTGTTGAGTCTGGTACGACACCTGACGCCGGCACAGGCACGACAGGACTGGGACTGACCGGTTGATCCTCTTCCTCTGAGTCCACCTCGATGACTTCAGGTATGACCCTACTGGTGGTCCCGCCAGTGATGGTGTGCGCCGCAGCTTGAGGAGGTGAAGGGACTATCGACACCATCACCGGCATGCCCCTGGGAGGGACGCCGCCAGACATCCCAACCAGCCTAGCTACAGCAGCCCACACCAGTTGGAGAACTGTATGACAGAAATAGACATAAACGTTAGTTGGCATGGCCCACGTGTGGCAACGCGGAGGCCGGTGAAAGAGACTTACGAAGATCGACCTCCGAGCGCTGCTCCCGGACCGGTACTGATGGGACTCCAAGACGAGGCCCCCCGTATACTGTTGGAAGGCCTGGAGAGTCCAGAGGAGCCACCTCAGACCCCTTGGTCCCACCAGATGCAGAACTGGACGCAGCCATAGGCGCGGGTTCCGAAGGTCCCGCGACATCACCCGCCAAGGAGCGAGAACGAGGCCTACGAACAAGTTCCTCCTGCATGGCTCGAACATTGGTGAGATGTCCACAGGGATTCAAGAACAGATTGTAAGAAGAGGAGTTCGGAATGCTACCTCGAGAGCCTCCGCGAAGTCGTCGGATTCTGAGCTTCGGTCTCCGACCTCGCCCTCCTCCAACGGGCTCCCTCCTCCAGCCTCGTCCCCCTGAGAAGAGTCCCCTGATTCCTCCGGCAAGGGGAAGCGCTCCCTCAGATCGGCAGCCGATGGCTGTGGAGGGACCGTCTGATTCAACAGTACCCTCACCCGGTCTGTCATTGGGCGAGGGACACCACTGGAGTGGATGTAATCCTCCAGCTCGTTCAAGTATTGCTCCGCCTCCACCGGAGACACCATGAATCCAGCCCGGACTGGGCCTATGCCCGGCAGTCTCATCCCGAGGTGATTCAGATGGGCCCACATCTCAGATGGGCTGAGGAATTGCCGGTTGACGTCCCAGACATCCCAAGCTTCCGGAAAGACAGCATCTTCTGCCATGTCAATGTGACGCAGCCACTTCCCCGGAGCCTGAGCGGATATCCGACGGAATCCCCTCGGTGGCCGCCCCTCCGGATGACCTTGCTCTCCTGGAACCACCGGATCCGCCACTGCTGCCATCCCCTCGGCCGGTGCGGGTCTCTCTGCCATGGCAGCCCCGCTGCCATGGGCAGCCCTAGCTGCCCTCCGACCCCGACCTCGAGATAAAGGAGGCCCACCGTCACCAACCCGGATCGTTGGCTGCTTCAGCATCTCCCCAGGATAAGCGGCCTCCCAGCTAATGGTGTACTCCTTCACTAAGCCGAAGGCAGCAGTGGGTGGAGGTAATGTGATCTGCATCTTTCCATCCTCACGTGTGAACATGAGCCACAGCTGCCTCATCACACACGAGTGCTCCTCGTGACGCACCTCCCAGTATACCTGCGGGGTCAGCCGTTGGAGGCACCGGAACTGCCTCGCAAAACGGTGTGGGGTGTACGGTTCACAGATCGGCACACGATCTATCCGAGCCACCAAAACTCCACCTCGAAAGGCCAGGAGGTAAGCCTGATGCTCTTCCGTTCCCCATCCATCATTAGTAAGCCTCCCCGTCGGCAGTGGAAAGGGATGAAAGTTGAACTCGTCCGCCCTCCACACCCTATTCAGCACCATCAGAACGACCAGTTTGAATGGGAAGCTCCCAACTGCGTTCAGGATGGAAGGGCGAAAGTCTGATCCCGATGGCAAAATGGGGTTTGGATACTCGTAAATCCCCCTGATATGCGCCGCGATCCACCCATACAAGAGGTGGAAGGGCCCGCATATTCTTGGCGGCTTCTTGCCCTCGCTGATACGTCGCAGCATTCTGTATAGCTTGGCGAGCATCGGGATCCCCAGGTTGATCCGCTGCCCCATGGCCAGCATCGATGCCATGATGAACGAGCTGGGCCGTACCCCCATGCTTGTATCTCTCACTGGTAGGATCCACCCACATATGAGAGCCGCGATGAACGCCGCCAGCCTAACTATTGGCTGTTGTTCGGTGCTGACGCTGAAACCCCAAGTCTTCCATTGGCTGTCCTCCAAAACCCGCCAATACGAGTGCCCCTTACCCCGCTGGGCTGCCCTCGGACAAGTTCGAGGCCTTGGAGGGAACTCTCGATTCTCTGGAATGTTCAGGAAACACTTGAACCACCTCTTGAAGTGGACGTCCCTCACGGCCTCCTTGTCCTCTCCAGGGACAAGCGCCATCAGCGCTGACGCCAGCCGTGGCATTTGCTCATCATCCCCCCACGCACTGATGACGGGGAGGAACTCGTCGTACATGGCCCCCAAGATTGGGACCCCAGAAACCTGGTGGACATCCCACAGGCTGATGCCCACCTCCCCGTGATGCAGATGAAAAGTGTTGGTCCTGGACGACCATCTACTCAGCAGTTCCGGCATCAGCTGCTTTGGCTGGTAAATGTGGAACTGGGAGGCCCATGCCACCTCGTACAATCCCACTCTCCTCAGCTCAGCCTCGAACTCCTCGCATGAGGCACCTACCCAGTAGGCCTAGGCCCAGTCGTCGGTAAAATTGCCGCCCTGGCGCAGGTCCCACTCATCGGACCATCCCTTCTTCGGATCCTGCAGAGCCGCCTTCAGCATGGTGCGGTAGAGAGGAGGGGACGTCTCCGGTTGCAGTGGCCTCCCGTCAATGTCGTTCACATGATTGTAGAGACAATCGTCGGTGACGGGTGTGAAATCCTCCCGCGCGTGACCATCGGCCGCCCTGAACCATTGGTGTTGGCACGGTGTGCTCCTGAACCAACAAGCTGGTTCATCCCTTCCCGCCTCAGGGATGAAGACGTCATCCCTCAGCCCGAAGCCGTACAACGGCAGCTTTTTGCACTGTGGATAATCCTTCTGACCTTCCGACAGCAGATCTGTCAGAGAAGTGTGGTCTGAATGGCTGCGAACCATTTCCCCCAAGCCTGGACGGTTGGCCATCTCATCCCGGCGAGCAGCATCTGCGAGCACTCCCAGCACAGCTTCTTGATGGGCCATCTTTAATGTCGACCCTTAGAAAAGTTTTCCCCCCTGGATCGCGAAGCTCGGCCGCGAAGCTCGACCGCGAAGTCGGATCGCGAAGATCGGTCGCGAGACGAAGCCGCGAAGTCTGGCCAAGGCAGACAGAGGTTCGCTTGGCACGGACGCGGAGTCGGAGACTCGCGGTTCGCCGCGAAGCTCGATTCGCGGAGTGCTGTCGCGGAGTACGCGGAGCTTCGCCAAATCGAGAGCGCACAAAAAGACAAGACACGTGAAGACAAAAGAGGGCGGATCCCCTATTTATAGGCGATGACCCCAGAGCATCGCGGCGCGGCTCACCCGCGCGAAGCATCGCGGCGCGTCCGGATCCGCGGCCCCGGCGAGCATCGCGGTCCCCCTTCGCGATGACGCATCGCGAACCACCGACAGTTTTTGGCGATTGTCCCTCAGACTTCGACCCTTCGCCCTCCGCGGCTCCAAGTCTGAGGGGGGGCATTGTTGGCGCCAAAAATCCGGCCCGAAAGGAAGGAACGAAAAAGACAGCCGGCGCGCTGCCTCGCGAAGCACAGCCGCGAAGCACAGCCGCGGAGCCCGTCCGCGGAGCCCCGCCGCGAAGCGCCCCAACTTTGGCGGCCCCGCGAAGCTCCGGAGGCGGTAATCCGCCGTGAACCGGTTTGACGTTCGCGAGACGCCGCGAAGCTCCGGAGGCGGTCATCCTCCGCGAACCGGTTTGACGTTCGCGAGCCGCCGCGAAGCCCCGAAGGCAGCGCGCGAGCCCTGCTTCGCGGCGCCGCTTCCCTATAAATACTCGAATCCCCCTGAGTCCCAGGGGACGGACAATCCGACCTTTCAGCTTCTCCTCTCCCGAATCGCGAAGCAAGCTTTGCCCCAGGAATCATGAGCTCCGCGAGGTATTTCTACTTCGCGAGACGACTCTGATTTGTTTCGTCCTGAGCCCCTCTTCCGAGAGGGATTCCCTTCGCGAAGCCCAAGGGAGTTCGCAAAGGAAGGGGATTCCCAAGGGAACCCGGGCAGCCGCGGAGCACTCGTGCTTCGCGAAACAGCCAACCCATGCTAGTAATCCCTATGCCAAGGCAGGATAACTATGCATCGCGAAGCACATTGCTTGGCAAGACCCTGCTTCGCGAACCACTCCTCCTTCGCGAGGCAGTGCTCCGCGAACACTGTTCCACTTCGCGAAGCACCACCCACTCCAACCTATGCCCCCATGCTAAGGCCAAGGCACCCCACTTCGCAAAGCACGCTCCTCTGCTTAGCGATTCCTCTTTCCGTGCGACCCTCCAGGTTTGCACGATGTGATTTCAAAGTCCCATGGACAACACCTCCCGTAGCGTTGCTTCGCCCAATGCTCCTTCGCATAGGCACGCTAACGGCTATTGCTTCTTCGCATAGCCACGCTAACGTGGACCCCTCGATGGTTCCTCCCTCGACCCCCCTCTACCATGGCCTTACTGGTACCTTCCCTTCCCCAAGGACCAGAGGGTACCAGTTATGTAAGCCCTAGGGGTGTGGAGTGAATCCACCTCGTCCGAGCTGCAGGACGTTAAACTGCCAAGCACCACGTCCTCAACACATGACGTTAAACTGTGACCCAACCTCGTCTCCCTCACGAAGGGTCCCCCAGCTCGAGCATTCATTACACCACTCGTCTCCACGGGAATGGAACTCTTCCGCACATGGAATGAGATCCTCCTTGTCGGAGTGGTGTATGTTCGCAGGGGAAGGGTCACCTCAGAGCGTAAATCCCTAACCTTTGGTACGGATGATTGCACCCGTGCATCTCGGTACTCCCCCACTACCAAGGTCAGTGGGGAACGTGATAGGGAACGAGGCACCTCCCATTGTCGGACCAAGGTCCATCTTTCCCGCGCTTTGTCGCACCATGGGCCTCCATCCTGGAGTAAGTCCCAACACCATGGGCCACCCAACGCGTAAGCCCCTCTTTGCTTCTCACGGACGCACCCTTCGCGACGTGATCGTCAGGTCCTTGCAACCTCTTGTTTCTCACACCGAGCATGACTCACGTGGGCTTAGAGTGAGCACCGACCCTGACAAACCCTTCTGAACTACGAGGTCTTTGATCCATGTCAAGGCATGGTACGTAGGAAGCCTCCATGAGGTTCAAGCCCACCAACAGTGGACCAAGGTCTACTTTCACGTCGGTTCACCGGCGAAACCATCTGAACTACGAGGTCTTTGATCCATGTCAAGGAATGGTACGTAGGAAGCCTCCATGAGGTTCAAGCCCACCATCAGTGGACCAAGGTCTACTTTCATCTGAACTACGAGGTCTTTGATCCATTTCAAGGCATGGTACGTAGGAAGCCTCCATGAGGTTCAAGCCCACCATCAGTGGACCAAGGTCTACTTTCATCTGAACTACGAGGTCTTTGATCCATGTCAAGGCATGGTACGTAGGAAGCCTCCACGAGGTTCAAGCCCACCCATCACCCAATTCACGTCGTGTTCTACCTACGTCCAGTATGATGTTAAACTACATCCCGGTCCAGTGGTAAGCCATTGCGATCCAACCCTTCTGAACTACGAGGTCTTTGATACATGTCAAGGCATGGTACGTAGGAAGCCTCCATGAGGTTCAAGCCCACCAACAGTGGACCAAGGTCTGCTTTCACGTCGGTTTACCGACAAACCCTTTTTGAACTACGAGGTCTTTGATCCATGTCAAGGCATGGTACGTAGGAAGCCTCCATGAGGTTCAAGCCCACCCATCGCTCATTCACGTCGGGTCCCATTCCAGTCCAGTGGTATGCCGTTGTGACCACTTGAACTACGAGGTCTTTGATCCATGTCGAGGCATGGTACGTAGGAAGCCTCCACGAGGTTCAAGCCCACCCGTCGTTTATTCACGTCAGGGTTCATTATCGTCCCGCATGACGTTAAACTGTATCATTTGAACTACGGGGACTTTGATCCATGTCAAGGCATGGTACGTAGGAATCCTCCCAGAGGTTCAAGCCCAAATCTCTTCGGACCAAGGTCCAGCTTCACGTCGGTTTACCGGCACCATCCTGAACTACGCGGACTTTGATTCCCTACCACGGGGATACGTAGGAAGTCTCTTCAAGGCTCAAGCCCAACTTCGCTGTCGCCCCCCCTGCGATGGTCCCATTTCATTCTCAACCGTCTCTGCTAGACGTTAATCTTGCAACATACCCTATGTTGAACATGGGAAGCTGATGAAAACCTCAGATACGTGTCTATGACATGTAATTCCCTGCGCTCGATGTGGGATGCCTCGAGCTTCCACGCCCTCGAGAAGCCTTATGATTGAGGATAACAGACAGACATGCCAGGTACCCCAGCATCCAGACACGCTACTGATGCCTCAAACGTGATTACTCCCCTGACCGAAGGTTGCTGCCCTGACTGGACCCTTTGGAATGTCCCGACAGAAGCAGTGTAATTAACCGGCGTCCATGGAAACATGACACTGGGAAGAGTTTCACGAACTACGTATTAAATCTATAAGGGAGACCCGGACTAGGTGACGAGTTCTGAGGAGGAATCCACAGGAGGAAGAACCGACATCCCATCATCCCGTTTAGATCAAGGAGCAGACGTACCTGAACAAGGAACGAATGCCGCCCGCCTTTGGAAAGCGGGAATGCGGGGCAACAAAGCCGCGCGTCCCCCTCCCCCGCGGATGGATGCGCGCGCGCCCCGGCGAAAGCGTCGGAAACAGCACCTTTTCTAGAAACTTCTAATCCACCAACATCTTGAAAAAAGATCCATAAAGAATAGGGATCATGCCCTCTTATTTGTACGAACACCCTAAATTAAAATATGAACTTTCAACATATCTTAAGATTCAAGATCTGAATAAAAGGAAAATAGGTCCATCAAGTGGTCAACATTGGCCTTCAATATTCATTTTCATTATTCAATTCTCATGATCTCCTTTCCATTATTCATATTCACCTCTTCAGGCACAAAACCTAAGATGAAAGGGGTTTTTTAACACCTCTAATGTCATCCCAAATTGAATTGATTATTGATAAATCACCTTATATTGATCCAAATATGAACCCTAAAAGAAACCCAGAATAGTACACACTCTCATAGATTCAGAAGTTCCCAATGATCTGAAGAAACTCTAAACTTCCTAATGCAATTTTTTCAATATCTAATTGGATATCAACAATTTAAAATACCAGAAACAACTGAGAATAACTCACCCACCCCTCTACCATGAGTCTGAGAAAATCCAAAAACTGGATGAAGATTACACGAAACCTTGGGGACCATTCTGGGTGGAATATCCTGAACATGATAACATAAAATAGAAATCTACATCAGCACAAAACACATCCAAAAGACAATACTAGTGCAAAACAACTGTCTGACAAGCCAAACATCACACAAAATACCAAAATCCTCTTTTTTGAAACAACTATTTTACATCATTTTCCAAAACCATCTTCTTCCAATTACATTATACCAATAGTAAAATCCATTTATCATGAAATAAAAATATAATATTTTAAGAAAAAAATTCTTGAAATTATTTTCCAATTGAAAATTCATTTTTTACAATCCAATACTAACCTTTGATTTAATATACTCACTCGTTGAATTCTATCAACCATCTCATGGTTTCCATCCCATATCTACTTATACCATCCATGAAGACATGCCCACATGCATATTCCATGCATATCAACACATATGTAAACATCCATAAGGAATACCTAGGCTCACACATACCACTTTATTATCAAACCCATTCATTTACCAAATTATCAACTAACTTTTCACCTATATTTTCCCAAAACATTCAAAATCTTGAATCAATTTATCCTTTAAAAAATCATTTCACTCCTCAATCTGGAACCACTTGAAAAAAACATTTTCATTGAAAAAATCATTTGCCATTATAGATAATATTTTATTTTAGAAACCCACTCACAACAACAAGAATGAAACAATCACTCAGCAAATATAAATCTATTAGAATAAGAAACTAGTGGTCACACATTACCTGATGGCATGGTTAGTAGACCATACCTCAAGAAAGCTATACCTACTAAGAGGACCTTGAACTATGCACTCAAATTTCACATGGGTCACTACTCTATGTAAGATCACGACATCACAGTATATCACTTCCATTTTCATTCTTGACCCACTCAAACTAGAAACAAAAACAAAATAATCAATTATCAAACTACCCCTATAAACTGTAGGGTCATAATGAGAGAGGTTTCATGAATTCCTTACCATTACTACCCCTCGGGTCCCAAAGACTCTAATCTCTATGATACCTGACACCCTAGCTAATGAAAACCTCTAATGATACCATTTTTTCATAAAACAAGCCGAGACTCAATCCAACCCGAAACCTGACCCGATATGATACATGGACTGAATTGTGTTCCCAATCCCCATGGGTTGGAAACTACAATTGGGCATCAAATAATCCAATTGGAATGATTTAGATAAAATAAATCCAAGATCAAATTAACCAAATGGATGACACATCATTAAGCCAATAATAAATAAATATCAATAAAAAAACACTTCCAGATACAAAAAAATTTGAACAAAAAAATAGAACTAAATAAAATATTAAAACAAAAATACAAAAACGTATATCTATGTGACCTATTTTTCACCACCAACAACAAGACAATCCTTCTCTAATGCAAACCAAACCATTGAATCGAACCTAAAAAATTTCATGATTATACCAACACTGAGTGGGAAAAGTATGGGGTGATCTTAAACAAATCAGTAGGTAATCAACATAGAGTTCATGAATTTCCTTTCCCAAAAAGAGTCCATAAAAATTTGTTTGAAATTACTTTAGAAAATTGTATTTTAAAACATTTCGAGCATGTAAAAATAGATTTCTAAATATTCCCTTAAAGAGCTACAGACATAGTTTTCATTTTCAAAAATGGTTTCCCTTTCCAAAAGCCATATCAAAACCAAAATCCAAATAAAAAACCAAAATAACAAAAAAGGAGTTGTGTAGAACATAAAGGAAACAAAATAATAGGCACAACTTTAAATACAATATCTTTCATGGAGCATAAACAAATAAGACACATAGTGAATAATCATGGTGATTTCATAATGATATCTTGAAACAATCCCTATACATATAGAGTTCAGACTCACCTACCAGCATATGGTGAAACTCCATATTTTATAGCTAACTAAACATTCTAAACTATCCTCACCAGTGGCACAATCCACCTTGAATATTAGCAAATCGATAGGGATATAACCTGTTTAATTATGGTCAACAAGCAACCATAACTCGCCCCTCTATATGAAACCCAGGAATCCTGTGATAATAGTACATAGTGAAACATGATAAAAAATCCATCACCCTTGGAATTTTGGTGCACAAGAAACTATATAGGAACACAAGTCATGATCTGAGGGTTTTTGAAAAGTTATCGTGCATGAAATTGGAGGGGATCTCATCCCAAAGATCTGGTGGTCTCCATATCATAAGCCAAGTCCATATTAATATAAATGAAAAGAAATTTATTTCACATGCATGATCCTCCAAAAATTAAATCTTACATGGAAACCACCATTTTCCATAATCAAAACCATTTAACAAAATCATTTTAATATAAAAACTAGGCCTTCACGCTACCTAATTTTTCAATCCATTTTCCAAAGCATTCCAAGATGCACACTAGGACCATATAACACAAAAGTTCCAAAAACTAATTTCCATTAAATTATAATGTTTTAGTCATCCCATAACATCACTTCACATCAAAAAAAGTTTACAGATAAATTTACACAACATTTTCAAGGACAATATAAAACACCACTTTGACATGCGCAATGAAATACATGCTTTATATTTATAAACCCAAACCATTTGCAAGAAAATGTGAAAAAAATGCAATAAAACCAACAATTCCTAATAATCCTTTTAAATAAGTTAATTATCAATTGTGTCTTAATGTTCCAAAAATGCCTTTCTACCAATTCCTCGCCAAATAATTACCCAAAATTAAAAATAGGACAATCTCTAAAAAAAGAAAATTTAAATCACATTTAAATTCATTCAATGCTTCAAGGCCATTTGGAAACCCATTCCACAACACTTGCACAATTTATACCACACCTTTTAACAAAATAAGAAATCACACATCAAATCCAACCATTCATATAGACAAGGATTCTTTCAAATCTACATTCACACTATACACAATTTAAAATGTGATTCAAACCACTTACAAAATTCAAAACTCACATTTACAAAACATAACAAATAATATCACATGAAACCAGACACATTTTATTGGGAAAACCAACCTTCACCATATATATATCTAAAAAATATTTTAAAACACACTTCAAATCTTTCACACAATCCATTGAACAAATTTATAGTGTAAAACCAGGATGTATACATAAAACACAAACAACTTCTTTTTGGATTCCATATTTTAACAAAAATAACATAATTTTGTTTTGAAAATAATATTAGCTTTATAGAAACATTCTTAAAGAAACACCAATTTTTTTTAAAAAAACACCTTAATCCACACCTAATCATCAAACCACAAGGTTCAAAAATTACCATATAGAACACCCAATTCACAACCCAACCACATTACGAAAACACAATGAAGGGAAAATGACACCCAAGTCACCCCATTCCACTTTAAAATATCAGTTGACCTATTATCAAATAGCTACTCTGTATAAAAAATTTAATAATAGTAAAATAATCCATTTGAAAACCATTTGAAACCAACTTACCATCATGAAAAATAGACATAATTTTATGTTAAAACTTCACAAAAAGGATTATAACAATTTTAAATAATTAATATAAAGCTCAAGAATCAATAGAATATGCCGGAAAGAAAATGTATGGAAAAACCAACGTTAAAGAAGTTTCAATGCATCGAAACATAGAGAGTAGGAGTAATATTCCCAAAGGGAAAATTTTCACACCCTAAAACAAAATAAATTTAACCACACATTAATCATACACCATTGGGTTTTTCCAAGGTAAAAGCCTGTCAAGAGAAGTCAAGTACTCGAGATAGGAGGAAGAGGAGAGGAGGTAGTTGGATTAAAATCCAAAGAAACACACCTTATAACATAAAATAAAAAACCATGGAAAAAGGAGGTAAATATTGGAGGATCTTGGAGTCACCTATTGTGTTCCTTGGTTTAATGGGGAGGAAAATCCGGAAACGGGGTTCAAATAGTGGAGGGGAAAGATTGGAATTTCACACTTTTAATGACATAGAAATGAGGCATGGTTTTCCCACAAATTTTGGAAAACCATGTGGAATCCATTTGTCTCTATATATTTATGGGTAATTTGCTAAATGTTATTTGAAATTATGTGACAACCTTGTGGTTACCACTATCCAAAATCATCATTTGCTGAATGGTTTCCTAGTAAAGGGTGCACAGTTTCTCCTAACCATGACCCAACCATGCACCCCTTCTTTGAAGATGAAAATCAAAAATATTCACCAAATATTCCTAGGGAAACTAAAGAGAAAACATGGGACTGGACTAGGAACTTTTAAAATTCAAAAATTCAAGTAGGGGAATCATACACAAAATTTACAAAAAGATAAAATACCATGAAAATAATGAAATAAATTAAATTCCATGTTCAGGGTATGACTTGATACTTAGGTGAGAAATGTAGAATTATGTGATGAGGAATGTGATTAGGATGGTTTCGGTCAGGGATTTTATGATCTTCATGAATTCTGATTCTAAATGGGGTGGTATTTATACATGAGGATAGGTGTCTTTAAGTGAATAAAATAATGATAATTTTATATATAAATCTAACCACATTGAAGAGAAATTAACTTCCAAGAAATTGATTAATAATCAATGTCTTGGAGGTTTTTTAGGGATGATAAATTCCTTAACCAACCATTAAATGTTGTAAATTTTAGGTTTTTTTAGCTTTTACAATTTAACTTTAACCCTTGTTACTATTTTATAAATAGGTTGGTAAATAAATTTTACCACGGTGACTTATTTATATCTAAAAATGAAATTGTCCCTACAACCTAATGTTAACATTTATATTCAAAATATGGAATCCATATTAGTAAATTAAATTATCAAAATTGGAAAAATTAAATTTAAAATTATCCCCACATACACAATGTGAATGAGGAGTTTTGATGAGGAATTTTCAGAATTTTGAATTGTTATTATATAAAATTTAAATGTGAAAATTATTCTAGTGTACTAAATTGGATTAATTTATTTATACTTAAACTAATTTTACATTAAAAATAATTTAAAAAACAATTTAAATATAAAAATAAATTAGATAAATATAAAGTTTCAATTAAAATTCATTATTTTTTATTAATCATAAAAAATTAAAATTCTTTGAAAAATAACAAATATTCCCCCTATGATAATTTTGAAAATATAATTCTAAAAATGAATTTTATTTTTTCAAATAAAAATTATTAAAAAGTAACATTTTTGTAAAAGTAATAATATTTTGGAGTTCGTATATGCTCGGTGTTTTGTGAAAATTATGTTCTCAAAGACAAATAAAATGAGATATGACCTAAAATCATTTGGTGTTACAGTCTCTAGATTAGGTGATGACTAATATAATGAACCAAAATGGGAATTTCATGTGTAAGTCCTATAAATACCATCACAAATACCCCTCAACCTAATACTCCTGTTTTTATTTCTATAAACTATACCGAATATACTCTATTATATATGATAGTAAACTACTCAAAATTGGTACTCATCATAGAAACGTAAACTATAAGATTACACGGACTAGATTGCATAACATTCAAATTAATTTCATTTGGTCATGTTTTATTGTCCTTAAATATATCATCATTGGTATGGGATGCATGACCTTAAGTCACGTTTCATTTTTTCAAGGTTGTGTGATCTTAAATGTAATCACATTGTTCTCTGTCACATGACCTTTAAAGGTATAGCATGTCTTATTAATATGAAATGGAATAAGTTTTCTTTATATAACATTCACAATTATATATAATAAATTCCTATCCTATCCTCAATCCAAACTCTAAAATACTTATCACCATCCAAGATAGAAATATATTCAATTATTCCCAATTTTTTGGATTTAAACCAATGTAATAAACCCCTAAAGGAAATATGGAGTACATATTATATATATATATATTCTTACATTGATTAATGGTATAGATCAATCAATCTCATGACCGAGGAAACGTCCATTGTTATTATAAAGGATTTCATGATTATAACTCAAATATATAAGTGAGTACTGAACTAGGAAATAAAACCCCTTGAGGGATGCAAAAACCTCCCATCATCTCAACCTCAATGTTCAATTTGAATCATAATTATTAAACAAATAATGATCACCCACATTAGGAATGTAGGTTTGCGACCCAAATAAATAACAAGTATGAATAAAAAGGGGGAAAGGAACTGTGTGAGTGTCAATATTAGAAATTATCAGATTACGATGGGACTATATCTAATCAGGAGAAAAATTAGTGACTATAGATGTTTTGATTTCCTTCAATTTGACCAATTCAAGGAAGGGGTATTTGATTCCAATGGTTGTTACTATATTGATGGTATATGATTGTTAGTAGTGGAATTTAATTCATATATATCCTAGGGGATATTTCTGTTTCATGGGAAGAGCTTCAAAGTAGTTTTGGGACACATTCCTTTCTTTTACACTGAAGGTAGTGATACATTAATAGTTTCTCTTCCTTTGAAAACAGAGCATGAGTGTATATGATATTTGAGGTCAATTCAATAATATTATACAGTATTCTCTTGATCTTATTCATAATGATTACCATAAGGAATTGAATTCCTAGAAAGATTTATATCCATAGATACAACACCAAGTCACCCAATTTATATTTTTAATCTATATGAGTTCCTACTTAAGGCTAGTGTAATGAAGTATATTTTGGCATGGATGAGATTAAATCAATATTAAATTCCTTAATTTTTTTTAGGAGTATAAATATAGACATATAATCTCAATTGTTTGGTTAGTTGATGTTTTTATAGGTATTGAGTTAGCCTCAGTTCTTTTATTCTTATTTTTTAGAACATATAGTTTTATACCTCTACTAAGAGATTTAGTACGTTTTTCATTACATGTAAAAGAATTTTCCATTATCAATTTCAGTGCCTGAAAATTTATAGTCGTTATTATGGGAGATATTTTTAGCTTCCCATAAAGTATCGGTAGTAGTTACCTCTAAGTCTATATTAGTAATAGTATAAGCATGAGATTTTTTCGTATCCTTGATGGTATAGTGTTAATAAAGGAAAGTATTACAGTGTTTCTCATCCCAAATTACCTAGAGATAATAGTGGTATATAGTGGTAGTGTTAATTATGGGTATAGAATTAGAGGAGTATGGTGTGGTGAGTTTCATTCCGTATAGTTAGTAGTATAAGTAGGGTTAAAGATCATCTATAGTACCATCTAATTGAACTAAGGCATGAAACAGAAGAATATGCGTTAGGTATATAAAATTTTTAATTATCAAATTAGTGAACATATTTTATCTCTAATGAAATGAAACCTAGCAATAAAGTATAGGATATCACATGATGGTATTAAGAATAGAATATAAAACCAACTACCTCATTTTATTTGGAAATGTGTTTGAAAATCGCTCATTGAAAGAATCCTTTTCACAATATAACCAGGGTCAAATCCCCCTAGATCAATCCAATGTTCTTAAAATGAATCTGGGAGTGTTAAAAATTGACATATTTGTCCTATCATAGGGATTTGGCGATTCTTCCAATGTCTTGGTTATCACCACAACACCAATACAATGATATGTGAAGAAAAAATTCAATTGATCTGTTAGATCAAATGACTCCCTCTGTATTGGGAGAGTTGACCGGGTGGATATCAAATTTGAGAGGGAAATTGCAACCCTAATGGGTGCCTCCTCTTACATATATTATAACTTATAAAATACTCCGAAATGGCTCTCTGGAATTTGAAATTTATTACTCACTTCCTAATTCTTAAACAACATGTTATGACCCACTTCATATATTATAAATATAATTTATATTTTAACAAGTTACTTGTAAAACAATTATTATATTTTGTGATAAAAGATATCCAGTAACTCGACTAGTAATTCCTAAAAATATTTAAAGAAACTAGAATATTTAAATAATTTTAATTTTTTTAAAACATTCCCTTTTATTCACTATAATTATATTAAATACATTAATTTAATAATTTTTTCTCAGTTTATTATATATTAAAATAATAATTACATTATTTACTAGAAGGTGGTCATGTATACTTAGACATCTATTTGACCCCATGGTGGGTCGCACATGTCCTATACTCTTATTAATTGTAATAGTCTGTATTTTTTAAAAATAAAAGTGTGTGGCCTCAAGGACCATATATTAATTGTACTGAAAACATTTCCTATACTCTAAGAAGAGTCAAGATACCCATCAAGGACCCTAAGTAAAAAAGGAATAGTTATTGAAATTAAAACAATTCTTATGAATATAAATCTTCAAATATATTCTCTTCATCATAGGATATAACATAATGAATGGTTGACACTTTGTGTAATCAGACATTCTTACTCTATTGATTGTTGACCTCACTGGTAAGACATACCTTATTCTACCACAGACATAGATTTTGTGAAGGTACAACCATCTTGATCAAATTGGACTAAGATATCAGTTTGTTAAAAAGCTAAAAATTGTATGAAGATTATTAAAACAATTATACACCACCAATAGATCCCTAAAACTCTAGTTACCTCAACATGATAAAATTATCATGGTTGTCATATTTCTTTAAAATACATAATAAAATAGTATACATTTATAATAATAATAATGTAGGAGGGAATTACTTGTGTTTTTTATATGAACTACAAATTCCACATAAAGAATGTTGTGTTCATATTGGCATGACATTGCCCAAGATCTCATATACTCAATATCACAGTGTTAAAACTTCCTCAAAGAAGATCTAAATGATTGTAATCCCCCAACACATGATAGTTGAACACCATTTATTTCCAGTCAACATGATGTATATAGACCATAGGAAATATGATTAAGATTATAGAAATAGTGTCTATAGTTTCTCGTTATATCCTCAAAACTGATATAACATTTTTGATATGATATGTAATATAAGGAAATTACCATAAATATAGTTGATGAAGAAGTATCAGTACTACTATGGATAGCTAACCAGATATATTTATAAAACTATATACATATAATGGTAATAAACTTATATAAAGAAGTTTAGACTAGGGAACCCACTCACAACACTCCCACTTATACTAGATCCAATTGATAACAATCATAAACCCTCTAGATATTATATGATAATCATGATTATTTTGATATATGGATTTAGTTTGGTAATTTCCACTTCACCAATCTATGTAAAATCCCTCAACATATAAACCTTTTGATGTATATGGTTTTTCCTCTGGTGTGACCCAGGATCCTACGAAAGAACAAATATTTCGGTATTATAATGTAAACTAGAGCATGTTCCACTCTAATAAGAACAAATATAATATTAAAGAAGATGTTTAATATCCATATTTCTTCCTTAGATTCATATAAAGATGATATATACTTGTATTCTACTTCATAATCTGTAACCATTGGTGGATTTTAGCTTCTACAGCTCATAGCGCCACTATTCCTCAAAGAATCAGTGTATCCCATACTTACTATTTCCTCATCTGCTCTATTTACCGAGACCATATAATTTATAAATCTAAATTACATTTGGATAGTTTTTATAGTTTCCAAATAGATCTGTCTTGGATTAGATTGATATCTCCCCCCATTCTTAATGTAAAGTAAACATCAGACTGAGCATATAACATGGTATACATGATTGATCTCATTTTAGGTTCATAAGGGATTATACTAAATATTTAAATCTCTTCATATGTTTTTAGACATATTTTCTTATATAGATTTATACCATCTGACATTGGTAATAACACCCTCTTGGATATTTCCATATTATAACTTTTCAGTACCTTATTGATATATGTACCATGACATAGCCTAAGAACCCCTTAAGACCTATATCACTAGATCAGGATCCCTAGGAATAATTTTACTTAGACTAATTTTATCATGCATATGAATTAATTTAACCATGTATTAAATAATTATAATATATTCACTTTGTTTCCCACAATTTATATGTCATCAGTATATAAAATGTTGAAAATTATAGAATCCCAAATAACCGTGTTATAGACACATGTCTCACTTTAATTATTAAAGAAACCAAATTCTCCAAGATCCTCAAAAAAAATATCATTAAATAATTGTGATGTATATTTTAACACCTAAATGGATCGTTGAAGGTTTCATCCTTTTTTTGAAATCTTTTTACTTAATAAACCATATCAGATGAGTCATATAGACATCTTTAACCAACTTCCTATTTATAATATTTGTTTTTAAATAAATTTTCTAAATTAAAAAATAATGGTATAATGCTACTACATATAATATTATAAGGTATTTTAGCATTTCAAATAGTTGTAAGGCCTCATAATAGTCAATTTCTTGATATTTCTCTAAAATCCTTCACAACTAGTAGTGCATTATAGGTCATTACGTTACCATCCAGGTACATTTTTTCTTCAATTCCCATTTTCACCCAATGTGTTTTACATCAAATAAAGGTTCAACCAAAATTAAAGCTCAGTTTTAGTATATGGACAATATCATAGAATTCTTGGCTTTTTTCATCTAGAAACACTCTTTATATCTATTGTATTGTTCTATGTTTGGGGTACATAATTTTTGTGGAGTAATGTGTTACCTATCTTAGTGAAAATGAATACATATCTCTTTAATTACCTAAACACTCAATTATAAATATTTCGTACATAAATCTTAAACAACATCATTATCTACCACCGTCTGTTGTATAGACTATAATCATACTAACTGTTGTCCCCTAGATCATCAACTTTATCAAAGTCTTTATTTTCCACAACTTTTCCATTAAAAAATTGTTCTGATTCTAAACAAATTGAATTTATTTCCACAATTAATATAATATATTTAGAGTTATATAGGAAAAAAATTAGTTTATTTTTTGATAGCCTATAATGATGCACTTCATGATCTAGTATTTTAATTTTTTACTAGGTATAGTCTTTATAAAATCCCCTAATCCCCACATATGTATGTGTGATAGAATTAGTTTCCTTCTAAACAAAAACTAATATGGATTCCCAAAAATAGATTTAGTTGTTTCTCAGTTAAGGGTATATGCCAATACCTGTAATGTGTATCCCTAAAAACATAATGGATGATTTTCAAACTCATCATTGATCTGACCATGTCTAGTAAATACTGATTCCCCCATTAAGTAATACCATTCTAAATAGGATTATTAGGTGAAGTGGGTTGGGATACTATCCCACAAACCATTATGTTATCATAGAATCCATTGTTTGGATATTATCTTCTACGGTCTGAGTAAAGTTCCTTGATCTTATTACAAATCTAGTTTTATACTTCATATTGGTATTCCTTAAACATCTAAAGGGAGTATTACTTAGACGTTGGAAATTATATATATCCATACTTACTACATTCGTCATTAATATTAATGAAGTATCAAATATCACCCCTAGAATTTACTGGAAATATACCAAATAAATCATTTTGAATCAATTCCAGTAGTTTAGAGGTCTTTACTCTTTTCTAAGTAAAGGGTGAGTTAGTCAATTTATATTATAAATAATCATGACATACATTCAAAGGATTTAAATAAATAGAGTCTAAATATCATTTTGGATATAATTTATTCAAAGGGTTATTATTTAATTGACAAATTATGATGTTCCATTTATGGGGATTATATAAATAATTTTCAATATTTTTTCCTTGAATTCCATAATAGGGTTTTCATTTTGAGGTATATAAAAACCATTGTTAAGATACTCTAGTACATAACAAATTTTATCCTTATTAAGAAGTCAAAAAATTTTATAAAAAAGAAATAAAATCATATTGTGTACAAACGTGACAACGTGAATCTGTTTCTGCTAACTAAAGGTATATAATAACAATTATTTAATACAGTAACCAAACAACGATGAATAGTTAAGTGATAATCTCACATTACTGAGGCTATAGGTCTCACACCATTTGTGGAATGGATGTCCAAATCAACATTTTTAATTTTATAAATTCGTAATTGGTTCATTTTTATGAATATAAATGGGTGAGACACATGTTTTATCCAATAAACAACTTTAAAAAAACATTACATTCAGTGACAAAACACTAATGGTACACGCACAACCTTTATTATTTTTCCCATCAATATAGATCTTATTATGGTGGAATTTCATGACACATGCAATGCATATAAAATTATTCTCATTACAACCCATCTATATAATTGGTTTCTTAGAAGGATAGTGTGTCAATGTCATCGGTTTGGGGCTTTACATATACACCATAACATTTTCATCACCTCAATTGATCTTCATAAGGACTGAATAGTTTCTATTATATATATCCATATTAACATGTATAACTACATCCAATAGGTCTGAAAGTGGATTTGACATGTTATTCATCTTATAAAAAACAATAAAATTCATGATGATATGTAATAAAGATGAAATATTGAGATCAATATCTATTTTTTTGTTTAATTTAAATCAAATGGATTCATGTGTCTGTATTTTCCAAATAATATTGAGTTTATGAAGTCTAAATTGATTCACAACTACTAGCTTTCACTTATATTGTGCACTTGATAACTCAAATATTTCATATGATAAATCTCATTATATAACTCTTAATGATGTGAAATAATCTTGTAGGCATTTTCATCTTCATTTAGTTTTTTAAATTTTTAATGAGACATATATAACCACAGGATAAATTCTACATCTAGTGCATCAAATATATGCTTCTTATATTTATATTTATTCTAATTTTCTTACTTAATAAGGAGGAATTGTGGGAAGTTGGGACTGTTATACATAATACTTCATCTCATGTCATTATACTATGCTTAAAAACTTGTACCACTCCTTGATTTTATAGCTATCTAGGATATTATCTTATTTAATAAACAATAATAATGAGAATGATCTGGTTGTAGTGATTTAAATTATATCTACAAAATATAAACATATTATTTATTAATTTTCCTTCAATATATACATGACATTACCGATTAATAAAATAATTGAATGTCTCTCATTATATTATCAAACCCTTATAACCCTCACAACTTGATTTGTAATACTACAATTTGTTACTATTCTAGTGTAAAGGATCCTTGAAACCCCTCCTCAAAGTACAATATATCACTACACTACTATAATATATGTTTCATGGTAAGCACTAGATTAGATTATCCGATTGACTTGCAATTCCTTAGACTATTGAGTGATGTCCCAGCTTCATGGAATCATAGCCTTTATTTACTCAACACTTTATCGCTAAAGTGACAATAAGTTATCTATGACTAATTTTTTTTCTAACATTAATTAATTAAACCTTTCATTCTCATAAGAACTCTCCCATAGTAGAAGGCACACTCAAATAGGAATAATAGGCACCTAGTACACCAGATTTTATTCAAATGTAAGTGACATAATGTGTTACAAATTAGGTTTTCGTTAAGAGTTTTTATTTTTTTCTTAACGAATGAATTCATTTTATATTTCATTTTCTCATACAATGTTAACATGTTCACAAATGAAAAATGAATTATGTAGAAAATTTTCATCACATCTTAATTCCTTTTTTCTATTAATTTATTTATTATTCGATGGGATAGTGTAAAAAATCACATGTACAAAATAATAATAAACCATGAATATATAAATATATACCATGACTACTCATGATTATTTACTATTTGTTGAACCATTGATCATAAATGGTTCTTTTGTGACCCTATTATGGGATACTGAAGCATGTTTGACTCATAACATAGCTTGCACCCCTGACATATGTATCCACATATCTTCAGTAATTTCACCATATCATGGCATGTTTTACATCGTTAATTTCATTTTCATTATATATATAGACTTGGGAATGCACAAAATACACGAAGAATAATACACATGGACACATAGGCCCTTATACATATAATCAATAGAGGGATAATTCAAGGAAAATCATATACAAATATAAATGAAAATCATCACACATTGAAATTATAAATTAAATAAATCAAAAAATAGTTATACATAGGTCATTTAATTGTCAAGATTAGTTAAAGTGAAATAACATTGCTAAATAAAAAAAAATTTAAATAATTTAACTTTAGTTAATAAATTATAAATTAAAATAACATTATCTAATTTTAATTCATAACTACATTGTTTCTATATACCATAAAATATTATATAAAAAAACAAATATCATTTAGAACTTTTTGTAGAATGTCCTCTAATTTTTGGCCCTTTGGGTTCTCAAAATACATGGGGAGGTATTACAGGTATCTTTAATCATGGGTGAGCAGTATCTGAGTGGTACTATTCATGTTAATTGTAACCCATGATTCTATTCATATGAATAGTAACATGTGGTTAATAATCTTGTGAAAATTCACTGGGTTAATATTGTAACCAAATGATTAATATATATATATATATTAAAAAACATGGATGACCCAAAAATCAAGATGAACTTCATTGGATATCATTATTCTAACCATCAGAATCCATTTAGAACCTAGTGAACCACCATTGGAAAAATCAAACACACACAAACACACATGATTAACATTTTATAAAACAAAAAAAATCAGTTCTGATCTGATTTATAACTTTTCATGTCCATAATATGATCATTTATTATTTGATTGAATCCTCGTTTGTGGAAGTGGAACTGTTACAACAACCATTATATGAATATAATTTTTTTAAGGCTTAGACCATTATGTGATGCCTTTGATACCAATTGTGGTTATTAAAGCACGTAATGGAATAATATCAATCATTGATTTAAAATAACTAATTGTTGGACCAGTGTAATAGAATCATATTAGGTGAAACAAACTCTAGTAATAAATTCGAAGATATTGCATGAAATAATTAATTAAAAATGTAACATTTAACTCTTTTTATTTGACGGTGTGTTTGAAATTTTTTCTTCATTTGTTTACAATTACTCAATGTAACTATGGTTGGGTCCCTATAATTTTTCCACACATTATTATAATGTTTGTGGGAATGTTGACCATTATAATCTAGGAGTAATCATTGAGATCTGATGATGCCTTCAATGTCCTGATGATCACCAGAACACCAATACTTTTATACATGAAGAAGAACATTGATCAATTTCTTGGATAATCTTCTTCTCTCTCTAGGATTTGGAAGAGATGAGAATGTGGCTATAAATTTTGATTGGTGAATAATACCAAAAATTAGGTCCTCCTGTTACTTATATGGTAAGGTATAAAATACCAAGAAATTTCTCCTCATCCTATTAATATGTATTACCCACTTAATAATTCAATGAAGATGTGTTATTTTTGAAATTTTTTTCATAAACCTCAAATATATTTTTATAACATTCTTTTAATACTATATATATATTTCATGATATAATTGATCCATTAACTCAACTGTTTGTTCCCTTAAATATAAAATAATACATGTACAAAAAAATAATATTCATTCAGTATATATTTCCTAATGTATTCACTAAAATACTATTGAATACATTAAATAAATAAATATGACTCTATTTATTCTATGGTCAAATAACAATGAATTTATTTATTATTTACCGATCATTTATACGTATGAATATATCTAACCCCATGGAGAGGCCCATCATGTCCTCTAATCATATCCATTAGAATATTACAGAGTTTTGAATACACTAAATGTATGGCCATATAGGCTCTCATCTCGATAGCAATGAATGTTATTCATAGATCATCAGTATAATATTATAACCCATAAATGTACATTAAGAGATAAGAAACATTCATACGACTTAAAACCATTTCTATGAACACATGAAATGTTATATAATATTTTTGTCGTATAATTTATCATAAATAATGATGCACAATTTTTTCCATAATACATTTGTGATTTGTTATTTTTTGACCTAAAAAAAGAGACATACCTTCTTCTACCATAGACATATATGTAGTGAAGGTACTACCATCCTGATCAACTGAAACTGATATATAACCTCATTCAGAAGTGAACATATTTATCTTTATTATTCAATCAATTTAATATCACTAATGGCACACCCAATGGAAGATACCTCGCCAAAATATAATATTCATGGTTTTGTTCTTAGATCAACTTACATAATAAAATAGTATACACTGATAATAATCTAATTCTAGAAGACCATTGCATGTATTCGTAGATAGGAACAACCAATGAAACTTATACCATGTGGTGTCTCTATTGGTGGTCCATTCATCAAGATCTCATATACTCAATATCACAAAGTTCAAATTTCATGAGATGATTTATCAATGTATATGATCCCCCAATAATTGATGTTCAAACATTAACTATTTTCGATCAGCATGATGTGTTTAGACCATATGACAGAAGTTTATAAATACTTTCGTGGTGTCACTAGGTTTTCAATGTGTCAATAGAACTACTATACCATTATTGATATGAAATGTAACCTATGTAAATTATAATAAATATAGTAGACATAGATGATTTAATATTAAGGTGGTAAGTTGAACACACATATATATAAAAATGTATACATATAATGGAAATTAGAGTATGTAAAGGAGTTTCTTTTGGGGAACCCACTCAAAAAACGTTTTTTTTATTTTCTACTTTGTATTACACTTTATTTGTGACATAATCTTTTCATTACATCATATAAATTAGCATATTTTATGAAATTGGACTTGATGTGGAGAGACTTTTTATGCCATTTATTTTGAATATTGCAATGTAGCATAGTCTTGTTTACATTATATATGTCAGTGATGTGTGATAATGAATGATAAAGATCAATTATTATGTGTTTTATTCTTATTGTAAACAAAACATAAATATTTATTTTATTAAAATGTATAGGTAATAATTATTCAATGTTTTTATTATTACATTTAGGATGAGATTAATGTTCACTAATTGGGAATGTTATCATGAAATTTAATATGCAGGATCTATTGATCCCAAGAATAAATTAGTATTTAATATTTTGATTTGGTGTGGCCCTAGTTTTTTTTTGAGAAATGAGAATAGTTTTTTGGTATTTGAAGTTGATGAGGAGTCCACTATCATTGATGTATTTTTCCAAAAAAGATGAATTAGTAAACACAAGGAGTGGTTTTGGTTCTTATTTTATATATTTTTATGAATACAATAATCATGTTAAATCTCAAGTGTCTTAAGGTGTTTCTTTTTAGGTGAATTTTATTCAATGGTTTTGGAGTGTTGTCCAGTGTTTTGGAGAAGTTTAGACAATTGTGATGTTTTTTGATGTGTTTTTGGATTTGATTAGATTTGGCTCTTAAATTTGGATTACTATATAATATGTAAGAGTTAACATAGTCAATAAGATGGTTTCCTCATAATAGATGAACAAAAAAATGAAAATTTTCACTATGTCACTCTAATCCTTAGAAGAAGTTCAAAGTTGTCTAGATGAAAATTTCAAAAAGGAAAAAACCATCCATGTATACTTAATAGAAACTATACTAAATATATAAGGGTATCTAAAGGGAATAAATATGATATTTCGTATATAAATTAAAATATATTGGTCATTCCTTAGATATTTCAGTGTAAATCACTAAAAATGGACTAAAAATGGAAACTTCAATAGTATGTAAAATTCTTCAAATTCATATGTGAAATCAAACTCGTGATTAGTAGAATAATTATAAAAAATCCTCTATGTCCTTAATATATGAAAGTCACTTTTGTCATATATAACGGTTGTTCCTCAATACCAAAAAGTTAAAATTTTGATATGTAATGTTTTATCTAAAGGAAAAAATAATACAATACATTAGTTTATATGATATGTAATGTTTATGTATTGTTTCCCCTAGATATAGAAGATTCACTTAGACACTTATATTAATATGTATGGGTTCATGAATATCCAAAAGAAATATGTTGATTCTGAATAAATTCTTTTATGGAATAAAGATGATAAATAAAAATCCTGATGCATGTTTTTTGATAAATAGGGTTTTATAGTGAAAATTATATCATTCCATTAGCATCATGAAGAATAAAAAATATGAGATAGTCTGTGTTTGGCAGAATATTTTAATTATGTAGAGAAAGAATAATTTGGAGAAGGATTTGAGGAACCTATTTTTAATTTCTCAAATATTTAGTAATGATTTGATTAATACTGTATTCCATCTCAATAAATCCATGAAAGGAATAAGTTTAAGATAATATAATAATATACCTTTCTATATTTCAAATTAATAAATAAAATATGAAGAGGGAAGAATTTATTCTTTTCTAGAATATAAAAAATATGGATCTTTCATAGATTATTGAGAGGATAAATAAATAGCATAATGAAAAAAGTATAGTTAAAAGGTACATGTTTATAGTTTTTTATGTATAATTTCATGTTTAAGAAAAAGAAACCCAATGTAAATTTGATAGAAGCCTAATTTTATTGAAAACTCCATATTTTTTAAAAACATATTCTATATTTATTTTTGTACATGAGAAATTTATAATTGCAAGGATACATATTTATGTATCACAAGTTCATGGATTTTCCCAACACATTACAATCCACAATAGTGATACAAATGGATCATATGATCTCAATTGATTCGAGGCCATTCAAAGTATTTTATGATCATTTTGAGTGGTGAACCTTTAAAAATATATTGTACCTACTATGTTTTTTATTTGGTTTTTGAGCTAGTGGTCTATTCATTCATATTAATGGGAACAAAAAGATAAAATAAAAAATTCATTTATTTACCCTCGCACTCTATGTGAATTCTCAGTGATCTTGAGGATCCTTTTCAAGTGTTGTTAATAGAATAAAGTTTCCATTATATATGATAATAAATTTATAATTTTATGTGAAAGTTATTCCAAAATTCTAGGGGAGTTGATCTTTAAACTTTTTTTGACCATGAACCATATAAACTCAGTGACAAAATGGGTATTTCCATTTTAAATGAGAAAATTTTATGTATATAAAAATATATTAATTTTTTATTCTTTTTATAAATTAGTTTATATGTTGTAAATGTTTCAAATAATGGCCTTATTCATTATGATGGAAAGTATAGTAAGGTAGAAATTGATAAAAAAAATTTATTGAATGATTTTTCTGAACAAAATGACATATTATCCTCTCATAAAAAATGGATTTTTTGAAAATAATAGGAATAAAAATTATAAATGTAATTGGGAATGAATTAGAAAAAATTTATTATTGAAATGAAAATTTAAGGAAATAAAAGTTATAGGATTAGATATTTAAATATTAAAATATCAAAATTAATGATGATGAAAAAATGGATGAATTATTTTCATCATTTAAATAAATTATAAGAAACATCAGTGGTTTTACTGTGAAGTTAAATAATTTTACACTATTCAAAATAATACTATTCAATTTTTAAACAGGTTTGATGCCAAAACTAGAAGGTCATAGATCGTAATTCTGGTACACTTTCATTGGATATTTTATATAGTATTCTAATTTATTATGAAATATAGAATAAAATTGTCTTTAAGAAGAAGTGAAAAGTTGATAGGGAAAATTATTTCAAGGTCAAAAAATAACAGAATAGTAAGAAAGAAGTAGTTTTGGGAGAAGATACTTCTTATGAAGGAGAATATATTAATGTGAAATTTAAAAAACTCATGACATTAATTTCAAGAAGTTAGATGAGGAAAAATTAAAATTTTATTGAAAGATACCGCTGGATTATTTCAACAGAAGAACCATTGGATATTATACTTTAAATTTTATATAGTTAAAAATATAATAATATTTTGATTATAAGGATGAGAGGCCAATGATTTCCTATAAAAATATAAATAATCTGAAAATTCAATGTTTTATTCAACGGGTAATGGTAACAATTTTTGTAAACCAAAAAGGTAAATTTCATACCAAAGCATGAGTATGATGATCGTAGTGAGTAAAATGATAAATTTGATACTTTTATTGAAGATCAAAAAAAAGTTCGGATAATAAAAGTGAATTTGAAAGTGCTCACTTGGGATAAAAGTAGTGACATGGGAACTAAAGAATAAATGGAATGAGAGATCTTAATGATGTGAGACCATGAGGAATTCATTTAAAAGATCATAATATTTTATAAGGAGGATAAAAATTTAAATAAATAAAATCAACTATTATGTAACAATGTTTTTATTCATATAAAAAAATATTAAATTTTGATAAATGCGATTGTTAAATTGAAGAACATTCTTGTAGAAGAGAATATGGTTAACGTTGATTTATAAGATATATTTAATGAAAAGGATGTGAAGTTTTTTACTTTTTCCACAAAAATACTCAGATACTAAAATGTATTTCAGCAAATTTTGCCTCAACATTAATGATATTGTTGGGGATATTAATCAAATCTCAAAGGATATGGTTTTATAAAGACATAGAGTTAATAATATTTATAAAATTTAATTTTTGTAAGTAAACATTCAGGGATTATAAAATTTATTTTATGCTTTTGAGAATAAGCTGAAAAAGAATTCACCAGTGAATAAATTAGAATATGACTTAATATAAGATGATTATTATATATTTATAACTTTTTAAAAAATTGATTTGATTGTAAAAATACTACAATAAATTTTTGATCAAAAAATGTATTTAAGAAAATATATATTTAAGAAGAAATTTTTCAATGTCTCTCAAAAAATATTCACTAAAAGGGACCAAAATTTATGGTCAAAATATTGAAATAGTTTAGGTGGAAATATTTGTGAAGCAAAGTATTTTTTGAGAAAGATATGAATTTTATGGATATTACTAGAATTATCTAGGTTTGGGGAACTTGTAAATGTGATATTGGTTACATTAAAAATATTTCAAAAAGAATAGTGGTTTGGGGTGATAGTGTTTAAGGGGTTATCTACACACAAACATAAGAATGTTTATAATAAATATAAAATTATTTGACTAAATAGTGAAAGAAAATTCCATCCATTGGAGGAGGTTTGTGGAATATGTGACCAATTGGTTAACTTTAGTGAAGAATAATTAAAAATTATATCTTTCCAAATGAGTATAAATTCAATAATCAAAAGAATCATAAGATGATATAAAAAGGAAAACAAAATTAATTAATGATTGAAGTTTCACTAAAAGAATTACAAAAACAATATTCATTTATTTTTTATATCATTTTTTCTTCACAAATCATTGGATATTTAAATATATTGAAATATGTGGATACCTACAAGGATGTCTCAGTGACCTTTGTAAATCATGGATCACTTATGTCGTATTTGGTTCCATAGAAAAAACTACATTATAGTTTTTATTACCATAATATTAATATATATGAATATGTTATCACATGATAATATATTTTCTTCAAAAAATTATTGTTATAATTTCCTTGTAGTTTTGTTTGATTTAATACTTCGTAGTTGTTCCCTATTATGATGTAATCCTTAATGTTCATTGATAATTTTCATAAATATATAACTTATATTTTTAGTACAAAATTATATGACAAGGAACACAGTATAGTGACAATTAGTAACTTAATTCTCATAATAATATGAAACTTTATCTCATGAATATCAAACATGGTAATCTCCAAGATAAGAGGTGATAAGGATAGAAACCCCAATAAGAATTACATGTGTTTACGTGTCATTTGATATATTTTATGAAAACATTTGTAAAAAACTTTATACTTGAGATTATTATTAATTCGTATCAAGAGTCATGTACATTTATGTATTTATAAAAACGGTGATGACATATGCTCATGTAGGGGTAGAATATTTGTGGTCAATAATAAGTGATATTCCTTTAATGAATAAGTTGACAATGATTTTTCCCTTCCACCTTTATAAATGTTGATACCTCAGTCCCTTTGGTTGAAATGAAACTATCAAATCAAATCCATCACCATGGAAACTCATTGAAATGTTTTTTAGATAGTTAAAGAAAGTCATATTGATCCCATGGGTTTACGAAACAAGTATGAAACCAAAATTGTATGAGATATCGAGAAAACTTTATTATATGACATAGTGATAATTCATATGTGATTTTTATCAGGGTGGCATTTAATTATTTCTCTACTATTTACATGATGTATTGGAAGATATTGGTCATGTTATTTTGGAATGTCTACCTAAGGTCACAATTAATGGGGCCACAAGGGTCACACCCTATGTGTATAAATGGTCTAGGTTAAATTATATATCAATTGAACATATAGAATATATAACATTATCAAAACTATGGAATTATATTTCTTTAGGATCTGGTGATCAAAAATATGGAGTCTCCATTTATATTCATGATGGAAGTAAGATGTTAGTTTAATAAAAAATAAATAATTTTTAATAAGAATATGGAATTGGATATATATATTTATGTATTGATATTATTTACATATTGATATTATTTACATATTGATAAAAGAATATTAATTTATTCACATGATAATGAATAAATTAAAATAAATATCTATTAAGTTATATGAATATAAAATAAAAATATGTATCTACATGATCTGTAATATAAAATATTTATCTATTTATTGAATTAATAATCCTTATTTGTATTTATATTTATTCAAGGTTTGATAACTATTGAAGAGGTTTGTCAGGCCAAGAAAAGGTTTCAGTTACTAAGATGACGTAATATTAAAATATTATATAAATTAATATGGTTTTATTTATTTGATAAAATGATAGTCTCGAAATGTTGGAGTCAACTCAGGCAATGATAAATAATAATATTTTTTATTGGATTGTGGAACATAATATATTTAATTTTTTCCCTCTAGTAAAACTATCATTTTTTAACCCCAATACCTATATATTCCGTATTAAATTATTTTATAGAGATATGAAATTTTGGGAACAAAATATTTCTCCCTAGAATATTATCTCAAGAATAAATAACTTATTTAGGGTTCTATCATGAATTATACAATCAATCCATCTCCTCCTCCCTCTAAGGGTTTGTAGATCAAGTGATGTGGTCTTTAAAATTTAAGGATCACTTATTTTGATCAACGATAAATATTAATGATTATCACACCTTCATGCTAGCACCAAGGGATCCATTATTGATGTTATGTTATTGTGAGGCATTTATGAATATCACAAGATGGATTCAATTTTTTTTCCACTAATCATAATTAAATTTTAATTTGAATGGATTTTAAACAATTGAAAACTTATATGAAGAGATAATTCTTTAACTGAGGCTATTCTTTCTTTAAAGTAAATATAAATTTAGAGAAAAAAGTACCTATCAATATTTATAAAATTATTTCATCATTATTCATCAGATATATTATTTATAAATGATGATGTTTCATCAAGTTATTATTGACATTTCAGTAGACATAATAAGTAACCATCATTGTGTGTAGGCCTGACAATCTTCCACTTCTCCCAAATACATAAAGTTTTATTAGAGAGATAACATTAAAATTTATAATAATTTAATCTTCCTTGATCGTTATCATTATTTTTTTATCTTTTCATTTATGGTTTTCAGTCTTAATTTTTAATGTATATATAACAAGTTTTTTCACATTCACATGACTAAGAATATGTTAATCATAGGTGAATGATGCAAGGAGGTACCATCTGGAGGTGTTGAAGACACTAACTACATGACCAGATTAAACATCATGTAACTAAAGATACATATCATGCTATCCCATTCTACTAGACAAGTTATCACATTCATAAAATGTTGGATTTCATGTGGGAAATTCTACAAAGTTTCATAAATTTTTTGTATTGACTACCATTTGGAACAAAGTTTGAATGGGAGTACACTAAGTGTAAATTGATTACATGTCATGTTACCCCAAAAATATTTAATAGATAAATGAATAATTTTATGTGGTAAAAGTATGTGACATGTATTTTCTACACACCTAAAATAAATATTTATCTATTAACTTCAATTGAGAAACATGGGACAAAATGGATTACATTGAATGAATTAAACTTTACTCACTATATAACTCTAAAACACTCACATGGAATATATACATAGTCTCTATCCAAGTAGTGCATGTGTGTCCATTAAATGAATTACATTTCATATAAACCATTTCAACTCAGATAATATACATTCCAAGACTAGCATGCCATGTGATTCCATTTATTTAATTAAACATTAAATAAAAATTATAAGGTTTTTATATGATTTTAAATGTCATGTGAAAGGTATTTCTTATCCTTTTTTACAATCCAAGTAGATCCAACTATTTTATGTTTAAATTTAATGATTATTTAATTTATGTGTTATTCTATAAATACATGTCTTGTATATTGGTTGTACATGTCATGTACTTCGGAATGTCCTACTATACACATTGCATATATTTATTGCATCCTATGTATTCTCGTTTAGTCATACACTTCATAGAAAATAAATGGAATAGCCCATATAATTAAATGTTATTTATTTCCATGACCCTAGTGTAGGCTGACAGGCCATGTTAGGACACAGTATATGAACAAAAGTAGAATGGTATAAATTTTCTCACCTTTAGTACAATACATGTAAGTAATTAACTTTCAAACAAAATTTAATCATTTATAGAAGTGTACACATGGTGTAGTTGGCAAGTTAAAAACATGCATCTGCTTAATTTTAAATATTTTAATTTATTAATTGGTTTAAAATTATATTATATGATAATTCAATGTATCTCTAGGTTTGATAAAATTAATAGTTATGATAAATAATATATTAATAAATAAGGAAATTAATTATTAATTTAAGAGAAATTTATCTTAATTATATAGTTATTTTAAATAAATTATAGCTTATATGAATGTGTTATCCTTGTAAGTGACTTATAATAAGCTTAACTAGATAGTCTATGTGTGGGTTTTTGTTTAATTTAAAAATATTTTATCATTATTTATTATGTGATAAAAGTTTAATAAATTAAATATTATGTTCTCTGTATAATCCTTCCCACCTTTATGTATGATACTATGTGTCAATATATTCCTTTATATATACCATAACCCTAGTTCCCCTCACTAGTTATTGAGAAAAAATAAGTAATGGATGGAGCTAGAGGGACAGGAGGTGGTTCAGATCATGAGATGAGGGAAAAAAACCTAGAAAATACATTTCTAGATAATAGAATACTGTAAATCGATCAAAACAATGTTGAAATAGTTTATCTCTTAGGTATATAGATTTGTTTATCATGCACTTAATAAATTGACTACCATAAATATCATGTTTAAAGTCACTTAACTTATTTTATTTTATGAATAAATTATTATTAACCTATTTATGAAATTTTTGATACTTAAATTAAATCACATAAATTAAATAGGATAAAAAATATAAAAGTTGAAATAAAATAAATTAATTATGAATAAATTATTTTAAAAATATATAGCTAAACAATTGTGTAAAATAAACTTAATATTAAAATGGTATGTAAAAATTATTTGAAAATAAATTTATTGATAAGAAAAAATACTTCATTAAAATATTATGTTATTCGTGCCTTAAATTGCTTAATCTAAAATGGAACCACAAATCATTGTTTTTGTTGGGAATTTGATAGGAAACTTTCATTTATTGGGGAGTTTTAATGATTCTTTTAGTTAACTTATACTCATTGAAATCAAGAGGTGTATCCCTTTCCCTACATGGGATATGTTTTAGGTACATTTTGAGGAAATTTCATCAAGGTTTTAGGATTGAGGAGTCCACCCAATAGATTAAGGAACTATTAAAAATTGAATTTAAAGGGACTGCCTACCTAAATACTTTTTTGTAATTAACTAAACACATGTTTGGGAAATATGGATCCTTTTGACTAGAATATCAACATGATAAGATATTCTAAATTCACTGGTGATATAAATAGTGATATGATAAAATAGAGGGATTCTATTAAAAATAATGTTTACTATAGTTCCCATTATAATCATGATAAAGTACTAATACTTGATTTTAATTTTACAGAAAGAAATGATATGTGAAACTATATGAATAGTTCGATTATTCCTGGAGTTAGGATATGACCTCACCAAAAAAATTCCATGATTAGAATAATATTTTAAGAATTTCACTACTTTTAAAAAAATTGAATTATACGTTGGAATCCCCTATTTCTAACTATCCACCTTAACAATTGATTAAAGGTGAGAAGGGTTCACAAAAGAGATAAATGGTTATTCATTCTTATGTCCATTTTATAATATTATGAACTATGTCTAGGGTGTTTAAAATTAATAAAAGGACATAGATTCCTACACCATGATATATCATCTCTTATCACTTGGGAATAAGAAAGAGAGTCTTGAAAAAAATGAGATTATTACATCACTATATTAGTATAAACTGTAATAAGGGAACCTAGTTATAGATCATTCGAGTAAAATTCTTGATTATATTGATTAGTTAGTGAAATTACTAATCCATTGGGATAAGAAATTATTAATTAATCACATATTATCAAGGCATTCATATTGGCAACATTTGTAGGGAAGGGAATTTTGTGAGTTATGCACTGAATAAAAAAGGGATTATAAGAGGGAACTTAATTTACTATTCCTATATGGAGTCCTTACCTAATGAGTGTAATCTCATTTTTAGGGGGATATTTCATCATTCTTTATCATTTTTTCCACTATGAGTTGAGTGTCTCTTATGCTTATGTCCCCCTTTTTTTAATAGTGAAAAAGTTAATTTTTAGTCAGCGTGAACATCCTATAACCAATTTAAATTCAATGGTTATTTTATATTTTCCTTCAAAAGTATAAAGTTTTTTCAAGAATAATTTTGAATAGAAGGATATCTACATTTCATGTGGTAGAAAGGTCATTGTAATAACAATTGTAATGATTTATGTTAAAATATTATAGAATATTATTTTTCATATATATTGATCATTAAATGTAATATGTCATTTATAATTATTGGTTGTTTAGTAAAATGCCTCTTTTAATTTTTTTTAGTAAAATAAATGATCCAATTAACTATATAATAATTATAATAAGTAACATGTAGTCGCAAAAAATACATATAATAGTGATTCCTAGATGAGTAAAGAGAAGCACATAACATCTGCATTTCCAAGAGGATTAATTCATGTTAATCTAATATTTTTTATTGAGTATTCCAAAAACATGTATATTCATATATATTTCGATATAATTATTTATTATATAATTTCATGAAATGAGTTTGTTTATGTTATATCACACTAAATTAATAGTTTAATATTTCTATAATCATAGTTATCCAACCAATGATGAATAAAAATTTAATTCCAATTTACTGATTTGGGAAAAGATAATTCTTTTTCAAATAAAACTAAGAGTATTTGACCTATTTATATCCAAAAAATGTTTTAGACTCTCTTGTGCTGAACCACAAGGTTACTAAAAGACTTACTTATGAAATTTTAAATGAAATCCCCTTTAGAAATAAAGGTACATCACAAATCATTATAATTATTCCACCAAGAGAATATGTACCATTCTAAATATAATGTATTGGTATGTTCATATAATTCATGAGATACCATTAAGAGATTATATGAATTCTTTGTGGAGAGAAACATATTGTTGGTAAAAGATATAGTATTATCCGAGAAGGACTTCTAGGGAAACTTTTAATCAATTATTTATTGATCATTTATATATGGAGATAATGTATTCCTGAACTCACATTGCCTTCTCTCAATATAATAGGTAATGATTATAAAAGGATCATCAAGAATGAGTTTTTATATGTATTGTGAGTAGTCCATTATTTCTTTCGAGGAATGTTATAAAAATAGCAGTATAACAACTAACCATATGCCAAGAATAATGAGGAATAAATATAAAAATAATCGATTAGGATATATCATATTGTGTTTAAAGATAACTTTGTATTAAAATCAATCATTAATTATAAATGAACTGAAAATAAAACACAAATTTTACCCAAATTTTTTATCTTATATCCACAAAAGATATGAAAATATATGACATAGAAATGTATTTTTCAAGGAAAAATATATTCTATTAGATAGAAGAAATTTCGTTTTTTAGATCGGGGATAAAATTTGACGTCAATGAATTATTATGACCTAGATAATCCTAGGTTGGCATATGAACAAATTCATCACTAATCTTAGTGGGTGGAATTCATAATAAGTACACATAATTTATATGGATACAACCAAACTAGTGGTTTTATATTCCCCAATATGGGTTATTTATTATTCATTAATAACAATGAATCCTTAAAAAGAGAAACAAATGGAAACTGAATAAGAATATAATGATCATATGAATTCAAAAATGACCACCATGTAAGAAATATCCATTACTAAATTTTTTTAGTTTATCTATTTGAATTAAATTTTTTAGTGGTTATTCAGAAGAAACCAAATTAGATGGTACAATATAGTATAAATAAATATCAATTGGAAACTAAAGGTTTCATGGACATTATAAGTATAGTCTTTGAAAACCCAATTATAAAATTTATTACGAACAAATCTGTTATAATTATAGTTGTCATATAAATTTTATATGATCGTTATATTGTTGATTGAATGTCAAGGCTTCATTATTATAAGAAAATCATAGGGAATATTTTTATATAAAGAAACAAAAGGTTTGGTGGAAAAAAGAAATCACATAAGATATATAGATTTCGTTATTACATTTACAGATACAATTAATCATAGAGATCATATAAAATTCACTTTGAAATAAATAATTCTAGGTGCCATAATTAGGATAGATGGAGCACTATATTTTTCCATGATTGATATGTTATATAACATATGGATACCAGATGTTTATTTTTGACATGTTTTATAAGAATAAAAAATGTATTTATCCAAGATTAACATAAATTTGCAATAAAATTACTTAAAAACAAGGTCTTCTGATATAAATCAATAAGGATTATAGATACAATCAATGTATATATATAGACAAATTATTAATGGAAAACAATATAAAATAATTGAACACCGCATTTTTACCAAGTCACATGGAATATAATCTCTCTAAGAAGAGAGGATATCATCATGATGAATATAATTCTATAGTATTAAGATTACATTGAAGTATCCATGATATGTACGTGGTTTTATATTACTAATGTGTAAAGAATTGATCTCAAATATAAAATAATACCATATAAACTATATAGACTTATTTTTAGAACTATTATATAATACTTGAGAATGTAAAACTAAATGATTTTATTATGGATATAGAAGTAGTAATATTATCGGTCAGTGGTATGTAACACTACTACTCCTTTAAGTCTATATATCTAAAACCATTGTCTGGTTGATGTAATAGAGAATAGAGTCTTATTATGATTTACAAGGGTATACAAAGATTGTAAATTTTTATCATAATTATGATAAACATTAACTATAATAGTAGACATTTTTTAATGTTTATGATAGAGAAAAAGGGTGAATACTAAAAAATATGACTTCTAGAGATATTTTTTAATGGGAATGAGGAGGAAAAAAATAATATTATATATAGGGTATTGTGGGAGGTGTAAAAACAGATACACATGAATGTGGTGGCCTCAGTAGATATAGTCACACTTAGTAGAAGTTTTCTTACTATGTGAGTACAATTACTTAGTTAGTAATTGGATCTAGTAAAAGTGGGAGTCTATTACTGTTGGTTCCGTAGAACATACTAATTCATTATTTTGATTAACATAATATTGAAAGAATAAAATATTAATACACACAAAGATATATATATCTCTTATCACTATATGATAGTTCTTCAAGGTAAAATTAATATGATTATGTTCATTGAGTGTTTTGTTAAAAGTTCATATATGATACCTTCTATGGTGATAACCTTGAATTTCCCAGAAAATAATCATAAATATATACTTCATATATTCTATAAAAACATTATACTATAGGAAAAAAGTATGTTGAATGTCAAGTTATAGATTCTCATAAGCAAAAAAGACTACATCTCATGATTTTCTAACTTTTTAATCTCTATGATAGGCGGTTATACGGATATACCAAACATTAGTAATTCTATATGTTTATGTGTCATTGGATATTTCTCTCATTGAAAATTTATATTTTTACTTGGACTTTATATTAGTATTAATTCATATCCTAAGTCAGGCACATTGATATATTAATGAATACCATGATGACATATGCATGAAAACAGAAACAATGTGTTGGGATCATCAAAAGTGATATGGAATTAACTAATAATTTAAAAAAATATTTATCACTTCAATATTATAGAAGTTACATTATATCTATTTGATTGAATTTGATCTAACTTTTTATATTTATGGATATGGTGACTCATCGATGAGTTGATTTTTGATAGTAAAGGTAAGATACATCAAGTATATAGGTTGATGACACAATTATGAAATCACTTGATTAGAGATATCAAGAAAAAAGGAATATATGACATAGTGAGTGTTCATATGTGGTGATTATCGTAAAAAAATTAACTTCCTTATCTATGGGTATCATGATGCATTAAAATACGATGATCTTAGACATTGGAAAACCCCAGCTAATTCTTCTGGGAAATAGGCCTTTAGGATCACCCAATATGTTTATCCATGATCTTATTATATTCAATTTTAATTTAATATGTGGAGTAAATAATATTCTCAATAAGAAGAAATTATATTTATGGATTATATCATGATCATAAATTTTCAACCACCAGTTGTATTCAAATTAGAATATAAATGTGAGATTAATATTAATATATATTTATTTAGGAGACCGCTGGATAGAATATTTATTTATCTCTTAATATTATTTATAAGCTAATAATTAATATTTATTTTTTCTTAAGATAGTAAATAAATTAAAATAAATATTTATTTATTTACATGAATATAAAACATTATGTATTTAGTCACAATTCCATGAATATAAAATATTTATTATATATTGGATAATTTTAAATAAAATGATTATATTTATTCAAGGTTTGATCAATCTTGAGGTGGATTATCATGTCATGATAAGGTCATGGTGACAAGATGGCATAAGCTTTATATATCAATTATATAGATATGATTTTATTTATTTATTAAAATTATATTTTTATAATTTTTGAGTGAGGGCATTCGGTGTGATATAATAGTAATAATAATAGTATTATTATCTTGGGGAATATATTGGATTTAATATTTGATGATTTCTGTAGTGAAATTATCAATATCTCAACCCTAATAGTATATATTCTATCATATATCATTTTATAGAGATAATGAATTTGTTGTGAACAACATTATTATAAAGATAATTATCTTATGAAAGAAAAACACTCTAGCATCCTACAAATAATGATAGAATCAATATATATCATCCCCTATCTCAATATTATGATATCCAGATATGTGATCCTAAATATTGAAGGATCATATGTTTTGATCAATTGGATGGTACTATATTACCAATATATATATGCTACCCCCGGTGATCTGTTGGTGATGTTTTTAGATTGTGAACTATGTGTGAATATCAAAGGACTGATTTTGTTTTTGGATATTATAAGAAAAATGATGTTATATATTGAACTGGTTTTGATTTATCAATATATTCTATGATGAAATCATTCCAAAATATTGGTATTTTGTATTTGAAAATTTTAAAATATTTAATGTGAAAAGGATCATCTCTAGAGTAATAGGATTCATTCATCAAGTTTCATCAGGTATATTAATTATATATAATGATTATTCACCGTTTTACTATGGATTATTTTATGGAATTATTGAAACAACATAAATGATCATTGTAATTATCGACATCCACTACAATTGGAAACAATTAATGTAAAATCAATGTAGTTGTATTTATAGTAATTAGGAAAGGAAAGGTGAAGTTTAAGATCATGTAATATAATAATGGGGTTAAAAATATTTTATTAATGATATCTCAAATCTATGTTTAAGAAAATGAATTTGGGTTTATTAAATAAGGGTTCATGGAGAAGTAGTTAAAATATTTGTGTAATGATGAGATGATGGTAAACAAATGTAAATTTTTGGAAGTTGGCGATTCGAAAAATTCATGCTACCTATGATTAAATAATGAAAATAAATTAAATAATCAAAGGATTAGTAATATTGGTCAAAATAACATGAGAAATATTACCTAAGGAGAGAAATATAGAGCTTTTAATAATGTAAATAAATTGAATAATTTTATGTTATGTATATTTTAGAAGGGTAATATATTTAGTAAATTATGAAACAAAGTATAAATTAAAAAATATCATCCATTGTATCACATTCATTTAGATATCTATATTCCTATAAATGGGAAATCTATAAATTCAGATAAATATTTTATTTTATATACAAATTCATTTATTCATATCACATGAATTATGTTCATGAAACATAATCTAGAGGCTCTGATTATATTTAAGAAATTTAAAAGATTTGTTGAAGTGTGTGGTTTCTCCTGAAAGATTATCTGGATAGAAAATGATTTCTAAATATACTAGTGGTATATTCGAATAATATCTTTAGAATCATGTTATTTAAAAAGAACACAATTTTCAATATACCCCCTGAAAAAATATTATTGCTTAGTGGAAGAGTAAGAGTATGGTGGACAGGTCATTTACCATGTTGATGGAGAATGACACATCTCATTATTTGTTGTGACCAAAATTCGATATAAATGTTCTTATTGAAAATTATTTTTCATATCAAAAAATGTATTTATGTCACCATAAAATATTTATTATAATAATTCCCCATGTTTGATATACCTAAGGGTGTTTGGAAGTCCTTTTTTAAATGTTAATGGTGAAAACCTTAATAATGTTGAGAAAAGGGAAGTTAATGATATTTTCATTGGTTATCCTCCTAATAAAAGAGGGTATCACTATTAAAATATTTAGATTAAGAATATTTTGGATAATGTTCAAATAATTTTATGGAATATCACAACCTAATTTTTTAAATGTAATCTTTCTTCAATAGTTTATAAAAGATGCCCACTACGTTTAAACAAAATGACATATACCATTAAAATATTATTATTTAAACATGACCATTACAAACTATCCTTTAAAATTTTCCACATTAATAGCAATAAAAACTTTTTGAAATTTATGTATGAATTTATTAGATAAAAATATATTTTTCTAAATATGTACTATTGTTTTAGTAAAGTCTTTAGATGATTTAAAAATATATTTATCTGGAAAAATCTTTTTATTTATTTTTGTGAAAAAATAATATAATTAATTTCATCCAATTTTATAAACATTATTGTTAACAATGAACATCTCCTTTGAAATAAACATTACAAAATTATCATAGAGTGATGTTACAATCATTTTCTAAAAAATATTTTTCAAGGAATAGTTAAAAAATATTTGTTATTATTGAAAATTTCCTTTTAATTTAAAACATTTAAAAAGATAGATTTTTTTAAAATGGTTGAAATGTAAATTTAGTTATATTATATTATTAATAATACAATTAGGATAATTTAAATTAATTTTATGGCTGAATTTGGAATAAAAACATTTTTAAAAATTAAAAGGAAATTTTTTGGAAAATAGTTTTTCATTACAATTTTTATTTTTATCTTAAAATAAAATTTCCCACTTGTAGAGATTGAATCTTGAAAAATGGATATAATATTTGTAATAAAGTGATTTAAATATTGTAATTATGTCACTTTTATTTATATTAATTATTAATAGTAACCTTGGTAAACTTTATCACATTAGTAAAGAGGGAATCATGTAATTAAGGTTAAAAATAATGTGATAAGGAATTAAAAATCAACCTAAAACATTCCATTATACTATTAGATGAATTTATTTACAAAATTTCCATAATTGTTTTAAAATATGAATCTTTATACCATATTATTATGATTTCTAACTTTATAATATTTTATTGAGAGACAAAGATGAATATTTATCATTTCTTATTTTAAAATAAATATTATTTTGTTATAGGGATAAATCCCAATCATATTTTTTAATAAAATTTTATATCAAATGGGAATTAATTTTTTATCATGGTAATTTATTTTAAATTTTTTGAGAATGAATAACAAGCATAAATGCTTATGTAATTTCGGCATGGTATTTATTAACTTAATAGAAAAATAAATGAAATAAATTTAAAAATATTAAAAGAAATAGAAATTGGTTGATTTAATCTTTTAAATGAATTTTATATATACATATGAAAATTTTTGGGATGATTGAAATTACTATACTCAAACTCGATCTTTTTCTACACATATTTAATGTCAAATTAAATGAATATTAACAAAAATAAAATAATGATATTTTATAACAAATAGTATTTTATTAAATGTTATAAAATGAATCAAAATATTATCATTTGGAAAATGAATGGTATATAATTCAGTAGAATAACCATGGTCTATTTATAGTTTTTTTATGTTTCATGTGTAGTAGAAGTGTGTGATTGGTCATCCACAACTTTTTTATCATGGTTGATGATCAATATGAGATCTACACAACGATAAATATTATGACCAATGGAGTTGAATCAATTAAAATAGAAAATGGAGAAAATTTTGGAACTAGAGAGAGGATTATTACATATAATTAATACATAATATAATAAATTAAGGAATTTACATGATGTAATTATTTCATCTTTGATGGATCTGATAACATATCGACATTGTACCATCGTTGCGTTGTAGGAATCAAGACGAGATCCCCACTTGTGGTGATCCACACATGTTCGAAAGAAATCCAAACGTCTTTGCAGGAATCTATGGGTTCTTGAATGACATATCCTATTACTTTCATTTTCCGCCATTTATAACCTAAATAATTACATAAAAATTATTCTCCTTGATATCTATATACCTTAGACTAGGAGGTATAGGAAGATCTCTCTCTGTTCTTGGGAGTGTTATTAGAGAAGGGAGATCCCTGGGGCCGGAGTGGGTTCTCCAAATGTGTTGTGCACAACCAAAACAAATGAATTTCAATTTTTAAATAATATAATTAGGATTATATATTTCCAGGGATAGAAATAATTAATTCCACAAGATCCCCTTTTTATTTATTTAATCCATTGTGAAACCCCTGCTTATAATAATAATAATCTTATTATATCTTGATGTTTTCTTATCTTCTGCATTAAAATAATATATTATTAATTCAAATAATATTAAAAGTATATTATTCTTCTCTAGAACATTAAACATAGTCTTCCATTCCTATACTGTAATTATCTAGCCATTAATAATAACTATTTATTTATTAGATAAATATCATGGAATTATTCTTCAATAAATAAATAAATATTTTATTCACATCATGTAAAATAAATATTTACTAACTATTACTATCACATAATTTTATCTTAAATAACTAGTGATGAAAAATTTTCGATCAAGTATACATGAATTATTATTAAACCACCAATGGGAATATTATTTATTTAACTTTTTAAATAATTAATAATAATATATTGTTTAACTGAGGTTCTAGATAAACTTAGTGTGTGACCCTCAAGGCCTCTTTATCATAGGAATTTGGTGAAGTGGATATAGTCCAAGGATAGAATCTTAAAACATTAAAAATCACCCATAGAGAATGAAGTTAATTACACAATGACATAATACCTCATTAAAATGCTTACTCTACAATATAATCTATGTAATGTAATATCTCTAATCAAGTAGGTTGCATTCCGGTTCCATCAACATATGTGCTTAATGACTCTTTATTTGACATTAAATAAATAGAACATGACTATAGAAAACCATGTACATTGTTTTATTTAGCCTATATAATTTTTATTAAATGGATTATGATATCAAGTTTTATTAAATAATGGAAAAGAAAAATCCCTTTTCGCATTATTTATTTGTTCAATATGACTTGTGACACACCCAATGCATCCTACCTCACTATTTACATATGTCATTATGGATTTTTTCAATACATTGAAGTAAAAGAGTTATAATATTATTTAATAATAACCATAAAGTCTAAGGATAAATACTCATTTCCATATATAAGAACATCCAATGACAAATATAAATGTTTATTTCCTACAGGTAGATCTTGTTTTCATAATATCCTATACTGGATATTGTCAAGCGTGTAAACTATGAAAAGGGTCATCAATGTCCTATGAATCTCCAACCCTAATAACCAATATTATATCTGCCCCTCAAATGATATCACCCCACAATGAATAATATATTTAAAAATAGTTTCAGAACATTTATGGGTTCTCAACATAGAGGATAACTAATATGACTTTTTTTGCGATAACTACTCTTTGGACATCATCACATACGATGTTACACAGAAGAACAATCATGATGTGATAAAGAGTTTATTTATATTCAAAACTATGAATAAAGTTTATCACAAAGTACACAGATGTTGGTTCTACGGAACTAACTCAAATAGACTCCCAATTGCACTAGATCTAACTACTAGTAACCTTTTCCCCCTAGCTCTCACATGATATCAAATCTTCTCCTATGCTATACCGTTGGTCAATGGTTCAACCAATTTCTCTTCTATGGGTAATTATCTTAATTTAACTTCATCCCCTAGATCAAAACCACTCAAAATTTGATACTTCTAGTGTTTTTTTACTGATAGTGCAACCTTAGCTATTCTTTAAGTTCCACTACTTAAGTATTGTCACAATACAAAGTTATACAATATGTACTGATATGTACCACATAATCATCCAAGTTAAAGTTTCATATCCAAATGAATTACTTAGCTGCATCATAAGATGCTATATACTTAGAGCCCACTATATAATCTGCAAAAACCGGCTTCTCTAAACACTTCCATCTCATAACTTCTCAATTGAGACAGAAAACATATTATGAAATCCACTTCAGATCATTCTGATTTTTCTAAAAACATTCATTATCATAACCACTAATAACAATTTAGTCATCTCTTCCACACACATGAATCATTTCCTTAGTTCTTCTCAGATACTTAAGGATAAACATAGCAGTATACCAATGTTGTTCCCGTAGAACTACATGATCTCTACCTACCATGCTCAATGAATTAGAAATATCAATTATAGCACATAAAAAGGAATATATGATTTATCCAATTACGAATAATATGGGGTCTTACTCATTATCTCTTTCTCTAATTGTGTCTGATGATTCATTTTCATAAAATAAATTCACCATGAGACATTAGAACAATTTCTCTACTGTATTGTTCAATACAATACGTATTTATTATTTATACAACATATATACTTTTACATAGTCGATGAATCCTCTTGAATTTATCAAAGATGATCTATATCAGTAAAATATAGACTGATTCACCTAAGTCTTTCATGGTATAACATTTTTCTAACCAGTCCTTAACAGATCATAAGACTGGTATTTCATTTCCAATAAGTAATTTTTCATCAACATATAATACTAGGGTTATGACCAAATTTTATCTAAACCGCTTGTAAAAAATTGGATCACATTTTTTCTGACAGAATCCAGAATATTTTATTGCGTAATTGAATAAAATATTCCACGAACTGTATGAATTCTTCAATCCATAAATGGTTCTCTATAACTTGAAAATACTTTTGGCATCACTTCGAGTCACAAACCCTTCTAGTTCTGCCATATACACTTATTCTTGAATATTCTAATTAGGGAATAATGTTTTTACATCCATCTTCTAAATCTCATAGTTATGTTAATATGTTATAGAAAGTATAATTTTAATGCACTTAAACATAGAAATTGGTGATAAGTATTCATTATGGTCAATCCCCTATTGTTGTTTAAAACCTTTAACCACTAGAATTTCTTTATAGGTATTTAATTTACCTTTAATTTATGGTTTTCTTTTCAATAAAAATCATATTCCTACAGGATTTAAATTAGATGGCATATCGAAAAAAACCAAAAAATGGTTCTGATACATGGAATCCATTCCATAATTCAAGACTTCTTTCCATCTTGTAGATTTAGAGCTCTCTTCTACCAATTTTTAGGATTGAGGTTCATAACTTTCAACCAATAATGAATCACCATATTTATTAACTATAAAACCACATCTCTCTAGTTCTCTTACATCACTTTTTCTCATATGTAGTACTTGTGTTTCAGGAACTACATCTTCCATGAAGTCGAGTAGAATCTGTTCTATATTAACTCTTGTGTATTTTGATCATCAAATTTATCGATGTCTATATTTATCCCACTATTCACATTGAGGAAAGAATCCCTCTCAAGGAAGATGACTTGTCTAGCGAGAATATCTTTCTTATTTGAGGGACTATATATGTAGTATACATTTGATTCCTTGGAATAACCTATAAAGATACACTTTGTGACATGGGGTAGTATTTGTTTGGCTAAGAAGGCCTCAAAAAATTCCTTGCAATCCCATACATGTGTATGAGACAAAAAAATTATATCTACTCTATAACTAGAGGGGAATTCCATTTTCCACTTTATTTGGTACTCGGTTTATTATGTATACCACAATTTGTAATGAATATCCCAAAATGATAATGGAATATATTAATTAATCATCATAGACCATACCGAGACTAACAAAGTACAGTTCCTTTTTCACTACCACCATTCGACTGTAGTGTGAATGGTAGAGTGAGTTGAGATAGAATCCCAAACTCCGATATAATGTAGATAATATCTTGGATAAGATATTCACCACATTGATCTAATCAAAGTCTTTTTATCTTCTTCTCAATTTGATTTCCTACTTAATTCTTGATTTCCATGAATTTCATAAATGAGTCAGAATTATAAGTCATTTTATAGAAAAGAACCATATCTACTCAAGAAAATAGTGTAATTTATGAATTAATAATACCCACCTCTTGCTTCTACTGAAAGTGGCCCACACACATCATTATGTAGCAATCCTAGAAGATTTATGGATCTTTCATCCTATCCATCAAATGGTGGTTTGGTCTTTTTTCCTCTTAAATAAGCATGACATATTTCAAGTGGTTTTAACCTAGATGAGTCTATATAACTATCTTGACAAATCATTGTCAAATGTTCCTCCTTTACATAACCAGTATGCTGATCCCACTGTTATGTTTTATATGAGTCGTGTGAACATGATTCATTATCAAATGAAAAACTTTGTTTTTTTAATTTAGTACATGAATTCTATTATTTAAATATTCGATAATAAAATATATCTTTTCCATATAAAAGAAAAAAAATATCTAATTTTGAAAGTAAACCCATCTGCATCTAGGCATGATATATAAATTATGTTCTTGGTTACCCTAAGTATTTAATAACAATAATTTAAAACCAAAATAATTACCATTGGAAAAGAAAGTTGGTTGCCACCAATTACGAGAACAGCCAACCTTATACCATTAGCAGCTCTAAAAACCTCTTATCCTCTATAAATCTTTCAGAATATACATGGTTCAAACATTTTAATATAGATGGGATCACTAAAATTAGTATATAATACCCAATTTATATATATTGAAAGATAAACCATGATAGTGGACTCTCCTTTAGGTTTCCCTTTCTTCTTGGTGTAGTTCCTCCCCAGTGGCCTATCGTGCCACAAGAAAATGCATACTTCCTATTATTCATTTCCATGCATCTGGATCTTCTTCTTGGATGGATGGATGGTGAATAGGTTCTTTAGTCTTATTGTGATTCTTTCCCCTTTTCCTTGTTATTCATTTTCTCATTCACCATATGGATTGTGGGTTTGTCACACCCTATGCCTTAATCCACCATGAGAATCAAAGTAAAAAGTTCCAAAAGACTCTTCTCATTATTTCTCATATTGTTATTACTAATACAACTATATTTGGACTTCATAAGTGATGAATGTATGAGATCTTTGCGAAAACCATCTAGGATTTTAATCCATAAGATGTTAAATAATCCAATGTATTTAATATTTTTAACTAAATTAGTCCCAGACATCACACAATCTCCATGCATAGTTCTAGAAAAATCATGGGAGATAGTGTATCTCACTTGTCCTACCTTCTCTTAGTACACGTCCCAAAGGTGAGACATCATGTTATATCAATCTATTCCCTTATGTTTATTCAAATGATATTTGGTCATGGATTATAGCATGAAACATTTAACATATATAGTATCATCCAAATGTTTCTCATAAAGAGACAACTCTTAGTCAATAGCCTCATATCTTGGTGCTTTTAGAATATGTTCTTTCAACTCATACAATTTTCTTTACATGACAAAGGATAACATGTACGCACCTATACCACTCTTGGAAATTTGTGCTATTGAGAAGGATTCCATCTCAATTATGGATCACAATGATATATTTGATGTAATTATGTTGTTGTTTCTAAAAATATGAAAAAAATGTTGGTATATTATCTAATAAAGCTTAGACGAATCAATAAATATCATGTTTATTAATCTCAAACTATTTTATCGAAACCTAATATCCCACACCGTTGGCTTCAGAATATTATTTTTTTAAATGATAGCGGTAAAGGTCCATATTTCAATTATTATTAACCCAGTATTGGATGGTTATGAAAAATGAATTCTTTTTGGTAGGAATTCCTAGTTCCATGTAACACCCCGAGTTTTTATGAAAAATATTCTTTTTAATTTCATTAATGTCTTGTGTTGTACATTACACCAAAATGATCTTGCACAACACGCATCCTTGACTTGCCTTGCATTACACGCAATCGCGTCCTTCCTCGATATCTTGCGTCGTACGCAATACCAAGTTTCACTAAACAATGATATGCTATGAAAGTATTATTAAAACTAGCCGTTATGAATAGTAATAACCACCTTTTGAAACTTTGTATATTTTATTTTTCAAAATGGACTTCATTTTTGGATTCGGAATATTGAAATTAGATTAGGGTGAAATTTTGGTACGTTTCAGATAACTTTCATATTCTGATGAATAGTGAAAATTACTAAATTTTAATTAAAAACAAATTTTTTAATCAAAATAATTAATCATGATAAATTATTAATTTGAGTGGTTTTAAAGTATATTTAGAATATATTTTTACAATTTAATACAATGTTGGTCATTGGATGTAATTTTACATTTAAACTAGATATAAACAAGTGTCAATCTTTTGATTGTTATTATCTCTTAAAAACAGGCTATTTGTTTTGACGACGGGAATTAATTTTTAAATTAGTTAATGTAACAGATATGTTTTGAATTTGATAAAATAGACATCATTTTTTAATTCATAATATCAAATATAGCTTAGGCCTAATATTTGGTATTTTTCTGGAAACTTTCATTTTTTGATGAATAGTGAAACCACTAAGTGGTAGTTGAAAAACTGAATTTTTCATTAAACATAATTTTACCACCTCTGTGAGTGGAATTTCGAAAATCCGAGAGACACGGTTAATATCAAGGACTAAAATGTGGTTCAATGAGATGAAAATAATTTTTGGTGAATAGTAACTTTTTACTTTTTTTTACCACGGTTAAAAGTAAATAGGGTAATTAAGGGTAAAAATGATATAATTATTACCCTGACACATGTCCTAATTCTATTGGATAAGTGTAATTCGACCAAAAACAACCTTAGGAATGAAATATCACCATTTAAGCCCACTTGAATTAGATTAGGATATTTATTATTAATTGATTTAAAGAAGGGTTAAAATAGTTTAAATCAAATTTTAATAAGTATATCATTTTTAATATATGGTTATACATAAGATACATTCGACTACAAATATTCATTATAAAGCTAAAAAGATTTAATACATAATGATATTTTATTTGTAATTTTTAGACTTTAAATAATTTAATTTATTTATGACACAATGATGATGCAGTAAATATCTTATTAATGAAATATTGACATAATTGATGTTATAAATACCCAAATAAATGTAATTTGAGACTTTTAATGAATTCCAAAAATTTTATATGTTAATATGACATGTTAGTGTTGATTTAATTAACTTTTTTCGAACTAAACATTCTGTTATGATTTTTACAAAAATGAATTTCCAAATAGTGTCAAAATTGACATAAAATAGTTTTTAAAACAAATATTATATTATTAATTGTTAGTATATTCCTAAAAATCTATGGTTCGGAAAAATGACTTAGATAAGGTTATATATATTAATAATAAAAAACTTGGGGTTCGTTTGGCTTGTCATAGTAAGTTTATTAACCTTATATTGTAAGAACACAAAAAGACACGGTAAAAGTAAAATTATCTAACTTAATGTTAAAACTAAATGATAAGGTTAAAATAGTAAACTAAACTTGTCCAAATTCTATTGGATGATAGGATTTCGACCGGTCCCCACCATAGCTTCGAAATAACTCAATTTGGAGCTTTTAAAAACCGAATTTGACTTTATAATAAATTAATATTTTTAGTTATTCCAAAGGTGCCCCTCTCCTCCCTTATAAAAGGGCACTTCCTCCCTCTCTCCCTCACACCACATTGAGCCTTCAAGCTCGGCCAACCCCTGCCAATTTATTCTCTCCACTTCACTAGAGACATCCTAGAAGTCCTGGTCTTCTTCAAAGACCAATTTTAGTGCCCTAAAAGGAAGTCTCAAAGAAGCGCTTCAAAGAAGAGGTAATGTCCGTTACCGATTCTTTCATCTTTATTTCTTCTTCCACTTATTCTTCTTTAGTTGTTTCATTATGAAGTAATAACATCAGTATCACTAATATACTGATATGTTATTATAAGCATGAAACAACCCTATTTCACCATCTATCCATCCTACGGAAAACGAAATCACCGCACGTGCGTACGTATGGAATATCGCCTCCACGCCGTGGTGTAATCTATTTTCCACCACCACTTTACTTGGATGGGAATAAGGGTGTAAGTAATTAATATATATGATTATTTTAAAGTGTTATTGATTCTGAAATAGTATACATACACTCCAATACAATTCCACGATCATGGGAACGACATCATCGCTCGTGCGTACATACGAAATACCGTTTCCACAATGTGATGTGATTCGTTCTACATGATCTTCATTGCATAATAATTATATAAATGAATTGAATGAATGAATATGATATATATTACACTAATACCATTCTGGAAATGAGGTATCTATAACCTAAATATAAGAATAAGAATTTATTCAACAGACACGCATAAGAACAAAAAGTAATAAACACCCGAATAACAAGTAGTAATGACATATTACTAATAAGAAGCTAAGAATATGACCATATATGATATCATAACAATAATTATGATTCAGTAATAAGTCAATAACATTATTTAAATCATTATACAGGTGGTTCAAACACTTACTAAGCAAATCGGACATAAGGTAATGGAAAATATCACAATCTCATTTTATCCGAGATTGTTTATACTTTGGTATTTACAAGGGTGTATTTTATCATCCACATCCATGTTTCCTCAATATGTGATATTATTTCCATCCACCTACAATTGTTTAAATCCAATTTTACCCTTCGGTGAGTTTTTAGTAAAAGATATGAAAGGAATCTTTTGTCGTCTTTCGTACGAGGTACTTTTTTGACTTTTCCGACAAAAGTACGAGAAGAATGTTTTTTTAACTTATACGACATGAATGGATTTTTAAAAAATTATTTCCAAGAAGGTTCCTTTACAAGTTTTCAGGTTTATTTTTAATCAACTTCTTTATGTTTAAAATTGTTTGATATTTAAAGAAAGGAAAGTGTTTTTGAAGTAGAAAGGATATTTTCCTCAAGAATGGAGTTCAAGTGTTTTATCAAAATTATTTTCCATCTAAGATAATAAAGGGTTCTATTCTATACCTATTATTACATTGATTTGATTATGTTGTGATGGAATTATTTTTATGAATTCCTTTATCTTATATGAATTGTCTTATGATGTCACGATGTTTAAGATTCCCATTTTTATTACATGGGTTATGCTATAATGTATGGTTTATGATTTTGTGGCACACATAAGAATGGTATCATTATGAGATGGATGGGACATATATCTCCCTCTAATTCATTCGGTAAATATTTTATGTCTAATGAGATAGACATGGATGGAACGGTAGGTTATACCGGTTCAGTGAAACAGGACTGAAACGAGGAGTGAACTTGGTTCAGAAATGGACTTTGTCCGCTAAGATAGTCTTGGCAATGAGTCTTGACTAATAAGAAATGATTCTCTATGATTATGTGTGTATGGCACAAAGTTTCATGTTTTAGGTTATGATTATTTGGATTACATTTCACCACAATGATTTATCCCATGTTATGAAATTATGATCTCTTTTGCAGTTTAAGATTTCCAAAAGATATGTTCTTATGAATATGATCTGATTGATATTTCTTTTGTTTACCCTTACTGAGCATTTGAGCTCACCCTTTTGTGTTTTCTTTTCCCCGGATATAAAGAAAGGATTTAGGTTTAAAAAAAGAAGATCTTTATGGGAGATGTTGAAGATCTTTCACCACGATTAGAAGATTATATTCTGAGTTTCCAAAGACACTAAACTATTATGGTCCTTGTGTGTGTGTTTTTGTTATGTACTAAGTATTCCGAAAAAGTAATGTAATGTCTATGTACGTTAAGCTTCAGGTCTTTACAGTTGGTATCGGAGGAAAGGTTTAGTCAACCCTTGGAAACTAGGATGCGAGAACTTTAGTGAGATCCCTAGAGATATTTCTAAGGTATGTCTAGGGATCTCCCTAAGGTTAAGTATACGTATAGGCTATAGTCCTAGAATTATGCTAATGATCATAGAATTAAACCTAAGATGTTTGATATTGAAGGTACTCCACATTTATTATGTTGTTTTCTCTAGCATGATTTTTGACTCTCACACTATTCTTTTTGGGTTTTAGATGATGGCTGGAACCCGAAGGAACCGTGTTGATAAATGCAATGGACAATGCAATGATTATCCTCCTGATCAAACAAATGTTATGCAAGATGGAGTGCAAAATCTTATTTCTATACTTACACAAGCAATGAATCCTTCTGGACTTCCAAATGAGCAGAGAAGGGAAAAATATTCTATTGAGTCCTTCATGAGGCAACGTCCACCTTCTTTCAGTGGGCCTTCTGATCCACTTGTTACTGAACAATGGATCAGTACCACTGAAAAGATATTTTCAGTTCTTCAATGTTCATAACATGATAAAGTCATCTTAGCAGTATATTGTTTGGAAGGTGAAGCTAATCAATGGTGGAATCATATCAAGAATACGAGGCCAAGAGATGAAATTGAGTCCATGGAATGGGACGAGTTCAAGAACTTATTTTTCAATAAGTACTTCCCTCGTATTCTTCGAACAAAGATGGAGAAGCAGTTTCTTGAACTAAAGAAAAAGGATGATGAATCTATTGGTGTATACGAAGCGAATTTTAGAAGGCTCGTAAGGTATTCATCTAGCTTTATCATCCAACCTGAAAGTAAAGTTGATCGATTCTTCAGTGGCTTAAAACCAAATCTTCGAAGGGCATGAGCTATAAGAGACTTCGGTAGCTATGAAGAAATTGTGTGTTGTGCTATCAAGGTAGAAATGGAAGTTGGTGTTACTTATCCATCTAGTAGTTTTGACAAGAAAAGAAAGATGGAGTTCAAGGAGAAATCTCAGAATAATGGTGAAAAGAAGATGAATGATTCATTATGCTCAAAGTGTGGAAAGAAGCATGGTGGAGATTGTCTTAAACAGACTAGAAAATGTTTTAAGTGTGGAAAAGAAGGTCATCGAGCAGCTGAGTGTCGAAGTAATGGAAAAAGGGTTTCTAATGATGTGAATAAAGAAAGGTCTGCAGAGAACACACCACCAACACTTCAATTCTTCAAGTGCAAGGAAATGGGGTATTATGCTAATAAATTCCCTAATCCAAGGGTTAGTGATGATCAAAATGAGAAACCACAAAAGGCAAAGGACAAAGGGAAGTCACATGTGATCACTATTGGCGATGTTGAATATGAAAACGATGTGGTGGAATGATTAAGTGTTTATGTAATGGGATTCCAAAATAATGCTGTATATAGTATCATGGAATATTAGAATATTAATGTATTGGTCTATTGTGGTTTTCAATAATTTTATGGTACCAGTAACCATGGAAAGTGATTGAGATATTTTTGGAAAAAAAATAATATGTGCATAATGAAGGGATAAAGGGAAAATGAAATGTTTGACAGTATTCATGAGCTCATGACTGATATAAGGAAATAGTTATATCATGGTTTGAGGTTTTAGTATGTGAAAAGAGTTAAATTTTGATAGCACTCATGTTTTCATTAAGATTCAATGGGTATTCATTTTTCAAGAGAATACATGATTAAGGCCTTCTAATGTTTGTAATGTGACCAACAAGACATATCTCATGATATATGGGGATCAACGATGGTATTAACATGCTTGTTATATGAACTCTTTGGTAATCGTTTTCACTATAATATGAGATTGGACCACAGTATTTTGGATTTGCCTAAAGATTGGAAATGATTATGTTGGACATAAGTTAGCATTTTTTAAGGATAGAACTTTTTTTCGATATTATTGATGGGATGTTATAGTAATGTAGTTTTAGAAGAAGGACAACCTGCAGGACGGCCGACAACCCATCGCGTCAGACAAGGATGTGGGAATTGATCCCACAACTGAAGTGCGACTGCCTTTATCGCCTACCACTGGCCTACATGAAGTCCCTGGTTAGTAGAAACTAGTTTTATTTTATTACGCGGTATGATATATGAAGTATAAGTTCATTTTTGGAATCGTATACGATTAACCTCACCATAGATGGTCTTATGTATTTTTGATAACTTCTGTAACCTTTTGTTTGAGACAGATGGAATGACCCATCATTCTATCACATGATCTGCTAACACTTCATTATGACAAATCCAACTTTATTTCTTTACGATATGAAGAGGAAATTGTCCAAAGAACAACCAACGGTGACACTGTACCAAAATCACGAAAGTATTTCTTCTAATTCCAATTTCATCAACTTTAGGGAAGTGATCTTGAAAACAAAAAATGTTGTCCTAGTACTCTTATATCTGATGAATCAGATGGTACCTTAGATCTTCACAAATTAATGGCTTTGTGATTGCTGGCTTTTCCATAGCCATGTTCTCTACCACTCTCCATCATAATATGGTGGTTAGATTTCTCTTGCATATCTATATTTTCACCTATGTGGAAACCCAGTGATTAGTTTATTTGGGTAACCATTACGTTTAATACTTTTGTTTTTAAAGATTGGTTTTGGTATTCCTTTTTACAATGTGGGTTTCTATTAAAGAAACTTTCGAGTAGTAAACCATTTATAACCCCGACGAATTTCGAGGGTGAAATTCATTTTAAGGGGGGTAGAATGTAACACACCGAGTTTTTATGAAAAATATTCTTTTTAATTTCATTAATGTTCTGTGTTGTACGCTACACCAAAAGGAGCTTACACAACACACATCCTTGACTTTCCTTGCATTACACGCAATCATGGCCTTCCTCGATAGCTTGCGTCGTACGCAATACCGAGTTTCACTAAACAATGATATGCTATTAAAATATTATTAAAACCAGCCGTTATGAATAGTAATAACCACTTTTTGAAAATTTGTAAAGTTTATTTTTCAATATGGACTTCATTTTTGGATTCGGAATATCGAAATTAGCTTAGGGTGATATTTTGGTACGTTTCAGATAACTTTCATATTCTGATGAATAGTGAAAATTAATAAATTTTAATTAAAAACAACCTTTTTATTCAAAATAATTAATAGTGATAAATTATTAATTTGAGTGGTTTTAAAGTATATTTAGAATATATTTTTACAATTTAATACAATGCTGGTCATTGGATGTAATTTGACATTTAAACCGGATATAAACAAGTGTCAATCTTTTGATAGTTATTATCTCTTAAAAACACGCTATTTGTTTTGACGACGGGAATTAATTTTTAAATTAGTTAATGTAACTGATATGTTTTGAATTTGACAAAATGGAAATCATTTTTTAATTCATAATATCAAATATAGCTTAGGCCTAATTTTTGGTATTTTTCTGGAAACTTTCATTTTTTGATGAATAGTGAAACCACTAAGTGGTAGTTAAAAAACCGATTTTTCATAAAACATAATTTTACCACTTCTGTGAGTGGAATTTCGAAAATCCAAGAGACACAGTTAATATCACGGACTAAAATTTGGTTCAATGTGATGAAAATAATTTTTGGTGAATAGAAACTGTTTACCTTTTTTCACCACGGTTAAAAGTAAATAGGGTAATTATGGGTAAAAATGACATTATTATTACCCTAACACATGTCCTAATTCAATTCGATAAGTGTAATTCGACCAAAAACAACCTTAGGAATAAAATATGACCATTTAAGACCACTTGGATTAGATTAGGACATTTATTATTAATTTATTTAAAGAAGGGTTAAAATAGTTAAAATCAAAGTTTAATAAGTAAATAATTTTTAATATAGGGTTATACATAAGATAAATTCGACTATAAATATTCATTAAAAATATAAAAATATTTCCTAAATAATGATATTTTATTTGTAATTTTTAGACTTTAAATAATTTAATTTATTTATGAAACAATGATGATGCAGTAAATATCTTATTAATGAAATATTGACATGATTGATGTTATAAATACCCCAATAAATGTAATTTGAGATCATTTATGAATTCCAAAACTTTTATATGTTAATATGACATGTTAGTGTTGATTTAATTAACATTTTTCGAACTAATCATTCTGTTATGATTTTTACAAAAATCAATTTCCAAATAGTGTCAAAATTGACATAAAATAGTTTTTAAAACAAATATTATATTATTAATTGTTATTATATTCCTAAAAATCTAAGGTTCGGCCAAATGACTTAGATAAGGTTATATATATTAATAATAAACAACTTGGGGTTCGTTTGGCTTGTTATAGTATGTTTATTAACCTTATAGTGTAAGAACACAAAAAGACACGGTAAAAGTAACATTATCTAACTTATAGTTAAAACTAAATGATAAGGTTAAAATAGTAAACTAAACTTGTCAAAATTCTATTGGATGATATTATTTCGACCCATCCCCACATGAGATTCGAAATAACTCAATTTAGAGCTTTTAAAAACAGATTTTGACTTTATAATAAAATAATATTTTTAGTTATTCCGAAGGTGCCACTCTCCTCCCTTATAAAAGGGCACTTCCTCCCTCTCTTCCTCAAACCACATTGAGCCTTCATGCTCGGCCAACCCCTACTAATTTATTCTCTCCACTTCCCTAGAGACATCCAAGAGGTCCTGGTCTTCTTCAAAGACCAATTTTAGTGCCCTAAAAGGAAGTATCGAAGAAGTGCTTCAAAGAAGAGGTAATGTCCGTTACCGATTCTTTAATCTTTATTTCTTCTTCCACTTCTTCTTCTTTAGTTGTTTCATTATGAAATAATAACATCAGTATCACTAATATACGGATATGTTATTATATGTATGAAACAACCCTATTTCACCATCTATTCATCCTACGGAAAACGAAATCATCGCGCGTGCGTACGTACGGAATACCGTCTCCACGCCGTGGTGTACTCTATTTTCCACCACCACCTTACTTGGATGGGTGTATGGGTGAAAGTAATGAATATATATGATTATTGTAAATTGTTATTGATTCTGAAATATTATAAATACACTCCAATACAATTCCACGATCATGGGAATGATATCATCGCTCGTGCGTACGTACGAAATACCGTCTTCACGATGTGATGTGATTCGTTCTACATGATCTTCATTGCATAAATATTATATAAATGAATTGAATGAATGAATATGATATATATTACACTAATAAAATTCTGGAAATGAGGTATCTATAACCTAAAGAGAAGAATAAGAATTTATTCGACAAACCCGCATAAAAACAAAAAGTAATAAACACCCGAATAACAAGTAGTAATGAAATATTACTAATAAGAAGCTAAGAATATGTCCATATATGATATCATAACAATAATTATGATTCTGTAATAAGTCAATAGCATTATTTAAATCATTATACAGGAGGTTCAGACACTTACGAAGCAAATCAGACCTAAGGTAAGGGAAAATATCACAATCTCATTTTATCCGAGATTGTTTATACGTTGGTATTTACTGGGGTGTATTTTATCATCCACATCCATGTTTCCTCAATATGTAATATTATTTCCATCCAACTACAATGCTTTAAATCCAATTTTACCCTTCGGTGAGTTTTTAGTAAAAGATATGAAAGCAATCTTTTGTCGTTTTTCGTATGAGGTACTTTATTGACTTTTCCGACAAAAGTATGAGAAGAATGTTTTTTTAACTTATACGGAATGAATGGATTTTGAAAACATTATTTCCAAGAAGTTTCCTTTAAATGTTTTCAAGTTTATTTTTAATCAACTTCTTTTATTTTAAAATTGTATTACATTTAAAGAAAGGAAAGTTTTTTTGAAGTAGAAAGGATATTTTCCTCAAGAATGGTGTTCAAGTGTTTTATCAAAATTATTTTCCATCTAAGATAATATAGCGTTCTGTTCTATCCCTATTATTACATTGATTTGATTATGTTGTGATGGAAGTATTTTTATGAATTCCTTTATCTTATATGAATTGTTTTATGATTTCACGATGTTTAAGATTCCCATTTTTATTACATGGGTTATGCTATGATGTATCGTTTATGATTTTGTGGCACACATAAGAATGGTATCATTATGAGATGGGGGGACCTATATCTCCCTCCAATTCATTGGGTAAAGATTTTATATCTCATGAGATAGACATGGCTAGAACGGTAGGTTATACCAGTTCAGTGAAATAGGACTGAAACGAGGAGTGAACTCGGTTCAGAAATGGACTTTGTCCACTAAGATAGTCTTGGCAATGAGTCTTGACTAATAAGAAATGATTCTCTTTGATTATGTGTGTATGCCACAAAGTTTCATGTTTTATGTTATGATTATTGGGATTACATTTCACTATTATGATTTATCCCATGTTATGAAATTATGATCTCTTTTGCAGGTTAAGATTTCCAAAAGATATGTTCTTATGAATATGATGAGATTGATATTTCTTTTGTTTACCCATACTGAGCATTTGAGCTCACCCTTTTATGTTTTATTTTCCCCAAGATATAAAGAAAGGATTTAGGTTTAAAAAAAGATGATCTTTATGGGAGATGTTGAAGATCTTTCACCACGAGTAGAAGATTATATTTCGAGTTTCCAAAGACACTAAACTATTACGGTCCTTGTGTGTGTGTTTTTGTTATGTACTAAGTATTCCGCAAAAGTAATGTAATGTCTATGTACGTTAAGCATCGGGTCTTTACATTCCATCTACATTAACTCAGAGTTATTTGATCTATTAAGTGTACTCCCAAATCCAAAAATCATTAAATTGGATTTCCTCAACCCTTTCCTATCAGTTAAACCAAGTCGTGAATTGGTATTCAACCCTTGATGTGAACTAAGTCAAGTCTAACCAAATCCACATTTTATAATTCCAAGATAATTTAAAGGACCTCATCTTTGGCTGGTCAATCACTTTGAACTATGGATCGACTTTAACAATGTCAGTTTATGGCTATACTGAATTAATATATATTATTGAGGGATTTTATCCTTTTATGTGTAAAATGATAATTATTATCTTTATCACAAGATTTATAATATTATGTGGATTTATATAAGTGATTAACCATGTCGTAAATAATATTTACACATAGGCCTATTTATTTTGGTTCTATCATGAATTCTCATTTATTTCATTAATTTATGTGATCACAAAAAAACAACAATAATGAATTAACCAAGAAACATGATATAAAAAATATTTAAGTGGTATGATCATGATCTTTTACTAATGGTTAGTTTGTCTAAAATTTTATAAACTTACCAATGACAATGGGGGATAAATACCTTGAACCAATTAAGGTTCTTGTTATATCTTTCCACCTATCCACCTATGTATCTCTCTTGGATTAGTTTCTCCTTAGATCCAGTTATGAACTACATCCACTAGACTAGGAGCTTCATCTATTACATATGATTTTACTCACACGCAAGTGAGGGAAACAAGGGGTTTACATAAGGGAAACCATGGGAACACATTCCATTACATAGTAGGATGATGGAATCTGTTGTGGCCAACAATTTAATTTAATAATAAATAAAATGAAACCATTCACATACAAAGGCCATCTCTATGATCACGATCATCCACTTGCTTGTAATGATGTATGCATTTAATTAAACTATAATTCTATTATTAGTAATTATTAATTAATATAAATTTACTCGAAGAAATTAATTATCATCATTAATTAATAAATTATGTTATCTAAATTTTCATCCAAATTTCCTTAAGATTTTCATCCATCATAATTGTAAACAACATAAATAAATCTAATTAAAATTAATTGTGTACATAATTATATCTCAGAGGAAACACAATGAATACCTAATCAAATCTACTCAAAATTATACTCATATACTATTTACACTTGTGACATATGGCATATATGAATTATCATGTATTTTCATGACATGTATTATTAATATAATGACTACATGAATTAAATGATTTTTTCATCAAACTATTATGCTTTAATACACATAGAATAATATATGTGATAAGACTCACACATATTGTGTAGATATTTTCATAATGTGTAAATTAATTAATAATATATATAAATTAAAACACATCACACGGTGTTCCGTATCAACATAATGACCATGAATAAGAATATGTTGATATGTTTTAATCAGTATAATAAAATAATTTTAATTTTTATTAATTTATTCAAAATACAGGAGGTGTAAATCTCTAACTTTCTATCTATGGCACGCACCTAGGGACTAGTTATGAAAATCATGATTTGGAAAAATAGGAGTACACTGTGTGTGGTATCCAAATTACATTTTCAACACTCACGTAAGTGGTTTATAGAAATGAAAAAACCAATTTGTGACTTAAAGGACTATACTCCATATACATGAGCTACACGGTGTGTCCTCTCGCTAACCATGTGCGAAGTAGGCCTAGTCAACATGTGGTGTATGAAATTAAATTTCTCCACATGTAATTAATGCACATGGTTTTAATTAATTCTGAATTAATTCATGATACATTTTACACTAGTACATGTTGTGTAACTCATGTTACATGGTGTTTAATCTTATGTTATTATTATAGAATCCAGGACACCTCTAGATGATGTCCTAAAATTTAATTTTTTATAAAATTACTTGTGTTGATTAGATATATGTGAAATTAATGTGGAAGACGAAGATCTCACAATTAGGATTAATAGAATAATTAGAATTGAATTTAAAATAATAATAAAAATTAATAAATAACTCATTGATAATTAAATAATTATAAATCATTATGGTACCACTATAATACCACTTATAGGTTCTAAGAATAGTAGGGGTGTGCAATGGGTCATGCACAATATATCATTTTATCATGATTGATGGTCAATCAAATATCTACATGAAAAAAGATATTTTTATCAATGAAATTGATTCAAATAAAAATAGTAATGGATAAAACACTATAACTATCGAGAGAATCATCAAATATTATTTATAATTAATATAATCAATAAAAGAATTATCTTGATTGAATTATTTATTTTTTGATGCATCCGAATACAGATATTCATTGTACCATCATTGAATTGTATGAATCAGGTGCACATTTCCTCAAGTTTTGATCCAAACATGTTCCACAAATATTCAAAAATTGACATAGGAATACCAAGGTTCTATAATGGTAGATCCTATATCTTGCATCGTCCACCTTTGTTCTCTATGATCATTGCTTCCAGATTATTCTCTATGATATCTCTAGACTTGAGATCAGTTGGTGGAGGAAGATCGCTCTCCATTACTTGGTGCACTGTTTGAGAAGGGTGATCTCTAAGGCTTGAGAGGATTTTCCAAATAAACTGTTCATAACCAAAAAAACGGATTGGATATTTTTGAAAATAATATAATTAGAATTATACATCTCTAGGATGAGAAATAAATAATTTCAGAAGTTCCCCTTTTTAGTTAGTTAATTCCTTGTAAAACCCCTTTTCTATAATAATAATAATATTATTATTATTTTTCAACATGAACTTAACATTCAAATTAAAATAAAATATTAATTATTAAAATAATATATCATGTATATTATTTCTCACCAAACTATTAAACAAGGACCTCTATTCCAAAAAAATATTTATCGGTCCTCGAATAATGACTATTTATTTATTAAATAACTATTTATACATTATTAAATAATAAATACATAAATATAATATTCACTGATTAGAAAATAAATATTTTTTAAATATTCTACTCACATAATATTCTCTCAAATAACTAGTGATGAAATATATGCAATAAATTATATCTGAATAATTATTAAACCAAATATGGGAATAATATTTATTCAACTTGTTAAATAATGATTAATAATTTATTACTTAATAGAGATTATAGATACACATAGTGTGTGACCCTCTATGCCTATTTCTTGGTTCCAATCACCGAGGAATCCTAAATTCCAATGTTAGTATCTAGAAACACACCATTACACCCATAGAGAAAGTAGATAAAGACACAATTATATACTACATCATGTGGGTGGATACTATATAATATAATCTCTTTTATATGGATATCTCTAATCAAGAAGGTTGCAGGTCGATTCCATCAGTCTATATTCTCGATGACTCCTTATTTGAATTCCCAAAAAACAAACGCACCTATAGAACACAATGGCCATGGATTTATTTAGGATATATCATTTCCATTAAAAGGCTTGAGATATGAACTTTAATTAATTAATATAGTAGAACAAACAATTCTCATGTTATCTGTTAATGTAATATTATTCATGACACACCCAATATATCCTACCTCACCATGAACATATGACACCATGATTTCATCAATACATCAATGTATACTACATATAATATTCATTATTTATAATCTTAATGTATAAGGATCAATACACACATATGTATATAGGAACATCCAATGAAACATATAAATGTTTATTTCCTACTGGAATTTACCATTCATATAATATCTTACATTAGATATTACCATGAGCGTATACCATGAGAAAGTTCCAAAAAGACCTATTAGTCTCCACCCCTGATAGCATGTATAATTTTTTCCCTCAAATGATATCTTCTAATAATAGTACATATATTTAATAATAATTTCGCATCAATTCTAGGTTCTCATTATAGTGTGGAACTACTATGACCTTTGGGTGGGATTGCTACACTTAGGACATTACACATACTATGATTCACAAAAAAACAATCATGATATTATAAAGAGTTTATTAATATTAAATATATGAATTCATGTTATCATAAAGTATATATAAGTTGGTTATAGGAATCTTACACTAATACTTATTATTTTAAGGGTAATATTATTTACCCTAAAATGGTTAAAAATTTTATCATTGTAATAAATACTAAAAGGGTTAATTGGGGTTAAGTCTAAATAGTAAGGGTGAATTAATAAATTAATCTTGTATAAATTCTATTAGATATTAATACTTCGACTCACCCCCATTTTATATTCAAATTATACTAATTTAGATCCATTTTTACATAATAAAAACTTTATATTAATTTAAAAATTTATAAAATTCCAATAATGACCCTCCCTTCAATTATAAAAGCAAACCTATTCTATATTTTATCTTCTAAAATTTTAGAGACATAGCTCTACAAAAATAAAACCAGTTAACTTATAAACATTTATATAAAAGTTATATAGGTTTTATTCTTTCTAAATGATCAGCCTTAAGTCCCTTAAGAAAAGATCAAAATGATGTCTTCCAGAGAGAGGTAGTCTTCTTATCGGACTCTTTCAAGTTCATTTATTTTTATATAACTATAATTGTGCTTCAAATATTCTAAAATAATAACTAAAATATAATAAATATAGTGATATATTATTATTATTTTGGTACAACCATATTCCATCTCTTCTCCATCCCACTAAAAGAAGAAACATCTCTTTTGGGTACATAAGGATTACCGTCTCCGGATAGGATTGTAATACGTTTTCATCACAAATTTACATGGATGGTTATGAATATGTAAATAATGAATACATATGATATTTTTGACATAAATATTAGTTTGAAAATTTAATATTATAACTACATTTTTACTTTATTATCTATTGGGTAATGATAACATTACTCATGTGTACATGTGGACTACCACCTCCACGAAGTGATGTGATCTGTTTCCCATTTACATATTAAATATATGGAAATAAGTACCTATTTAATGAATATAAATAAAATATATGATATAATGATGTTATTTTAAAGGTGAAATATTATTTACCTTTATGTTTTTCATTCATCTAAAACTGAAATCGGTGTTATTGTGTACATACAGCCTACCGTCTCCATGATTAGAGTAAATCATTATCTATCTCAACTTTTTATGGATGAATATATATATAAATATATATAGTGAATATATGTTATATTTATCTAATTCATAACATATTTTATAATATGGAACCACTATTAGAATGTAAGGACCAAAACTACTAAATCAAAATGTACATGAAAAATGAAGAAGATAACATCCAATATAATGATAATAATAAAATAATATTAAACAAAATGCAGTAAAACAATATAAATGTATCCTATATGATAATAAATATATTTATATTGTTATTATATATATGTATAAGAAATATAAATTTAATAAATAAGAGATTAAAATAACTTATGAGGAAATTTTAATGAAAGGTAATGGATTTAGTCCCAATTTTCACTCCATTGAGACTTATTTGGTTTAATGAACTTATTTTAATTTTTGTAAATAATATATTACAACTTTGTAGTTTTTAACCTGAATATATACTTATTAATGATGATTAAATTTTCAATTTTAATTAAACATTCACGATTAATGTTTAACAAAAAAATATGATCTTGTTTCCCTTTTTGATCGGTTATAATTTTCTTCCATGTCCCTATTTTTCAAAATAGTTTTACAAACATACATTTATTTAATCAAATGATTTTAAAAAAATGTAATCCATGAATTTTTAGAACTTTTTAAATGAATCATTTTATTGTTTTTTAGATTTTTGTTTTCAAATTTCTTTTCAAAAAGTCAGAAGGAATGATTTTTTAACATATATGACTTTAACCAATTTTACAGCCTCCATAACTATTTTATTGTAAAAGATTTTCTATATGTTTTCAATGATTTAAAATATTATAAAAAATTAATGAAATATTATTTTATTATTTCCCTTTTATCTTCCTTATTTCTCAAATTGAGATGATTTTATTAAAAATCATAACTTTCCTAATCAAAAGACACCCATATCATATCTATTACTGATTTAGTTGTCATTAACTTTATCGTTAAAATTACAATTTGTTATAATAATTATACATTAAATTTATATTAAATATTTTTATTCTTGGTATAATAGATATGAATGTTTCCTATATAGTATACCCATTATACTTATGGTTTTTTAATTTGAAATTAATTTTGATTGATTGGGTAAATATTTATATTTCATATTCTTTACCCAATATAGATATTTGTTGATAAGTCGTATAGTTATAAAATGAATTAAATATATTAAGAATAAGTTAAACATGAAGTGAAGGGTAGTCCCGAAATTATATAGCCCCTCAATTCATCTATATATATAAAGAAAAAAATAAGTATAAATTATTAAATGGGTCTTTAGAGTATGTTTATACATAGTCTAAACTGTCTTGGAACTAGTCTTTGATAGTGGAGATATCATGATGTTTGATTTCATGATTTAAAACATTAATAATTTCATTAACAAAAAATTAAATTATTTTTATTCAAGGTATTAAACAATCTATATTATCTGTGGGTTAGTTTTTAAAAAGTTATTGATTAAATTGAAGGTTTTTTTCTATTAGTTACCTTTCGTATTGATTGAATATTATTTATAAAAGATAAATTTTATTGTACATAACCCTTATTGGGAATTTTAGCACAGTTTTTATTTATTTTTAATTCCCTATGATATCAATAAGGATATTATGAATAGAATTAATAATTTTAGAATATTTCTTAAGCTATATATATATATGTTATATTACCATTATAATATGAGAATCATGTATGTCCCTAGTTCTTCATAGCTACTAAACTGATGAAGCAGGTGTGGTGAGATCTGTTTTATAATATACCCATTATATAAATTGAACATTAGTAATGGGTTACTGGAGTTCTTGTGATATTGTTTGTGTTAGAGGAATGTTAATATAAACCTTTGTGAATAATATTTTAAATAAACATATATATCATAAAAATTATGATATCACTATAGAGTAATTGAGAAATTTTAACACTATGGGGAATTTATTTTATGCATAAATATTAATTATGATTATGAGATAATTTAGTATGTTCCATTATTTTGAGGTGAAACCTAATATAAAAAATGGATCTAACACCTGTAGAGAGTATAGATATATCTATAATGAAAAAAATAATACAGTTGTTGTTCTAACTCGGTAGATCATGGATAGATTTTGGAACCCGACTCCAGTTATAAAAATAACCTTGCCCACATGAAGTAACAAGTTATTATACAACAATATTTGTTTACGTTGGATCATTTCTTACGACTAATTCCTTTATCATTTAGTGTAACTACTAATCTATCGGTGTCTGATCAATGGAATAAATATCATGAAAAGATATTCAATGCATTGGGATGTAATGAATGTGGAGGATTATTCCGAGAGTATATTATTTGAGGGGAGATGCTTATAAATGCAGGTTATTGATCAAGAATAATGAACACAATTAATAAATTTAAATCATGTCAGGTATAACTTTTAAAGTTATATTTTATGAGAAATACTTCCCTTGATAACAATTAGTTATAATTGGAAGGAAGTTATTCACATTAATGATGGAGTAATAAAGTGTTTCCAAATATGAGGCAAACATTAAAGGTTAATACATTCATGATTCAAACCACTTACATTATATAGAAAGCAATAAAATTTTTCTGTGATGGTATTTTTTTGTGTCTTTGAAGGGCATAAATTTCATAAAAATTCGCAACATATGATGATATAGTATCAAGTTCCATTAAAACAGAGATGTTATTTTCTACCTCCTATATCATTAATGATATTAAAAAGAATAATAGGTGTAATAATCACCATCAAAAAGGTAAAGTGGTAGATAAAAAAATTCAATGAAACAATTTCAATCATGTTAATATTGTGGAAATAAATATCCAAGAAAATGTTTCGAGGGAATGTGAGTTTATTTTAACTGTAGAGATAAGAGTCATTTTTATAATTGTTTTATGGAATAAATAATCCCTAATATACATTACATAAAATATAAATAGGAGGGGCATTATTAAAACCACTGCCCAAAGTATCAAGGGAACATACTAGTGAAGAATCCAATGGGAGAAGGTCAATATTAAGACACTACCATGACCGAATTGGAATGATTATAGTTATTTTATTTGGATTCAATAAGTTTTTGTAATAATTTTTTATGATTGATATTTTGGTTTTAGAATCATGAAACATGTAAGTATTGTACTATAACTGATTTTATTTAATGATTTAAAATTAAATGGTGAAAAGTTACAAATAAAAAAGAAAATTTATTTAATTATAACACCATAATTTTATTTATGATAAATATACTAATGTCATTGATAAGTAAATATATTACAATTAGTGACTTTGAATTTGTTTATTTATGTGATGAACAATTTAGTTTGGTCTTCTTTGATGATATTAATTCCATTGATAGTTTTTAGGAAATTTTATATGATTTAATTTTAGGAACAATGATTGTGTTAGTTTTTTGATGCTTATAAGTTTTCATGTGAGGATAAACTAAAATTTATGGATACCATAATGGATCTATAAATTTAAGGTTTAAAATAAGTTCAAAACCATAGGTACTCGTTTTGTGATTTTGGAGATTAAATTATTATTGTATAAATTATACTAACCCTTTTAGTCTTGGGAAATATCTAGAGATAAGGGGAATGTATTGTCATTCATTCATAGTTATTAAAAAACTATTCAAAGTAAATGTTAGTACCTCAAACACGATAAATCAGTCTTGAATAGTCATGGTTATCTAATTAAGTGGAAATACATCAAATAATAACCAAAGGATAAAAGAGTTATTATAAAATAGAAAAAGGTATGTAACATTTCTCATGTAATATATCTTGAAATTATGTGAATATTAAAAATTAGGGAAAATGGTATTGAAATAAAAATGGTACCCCATTACCTTCATTTTTGATGAATTGGTTTTCAATTTAACCCTCTGTAATTTATGGTTTTGTGGTGATTAACTTTATCATTACAATGTTCTCAGTAAAAATCTAATATTACTAGGAAATTATTATTCTCCTTCATTTATAAATTTTAACTTCCCACCAATGTTAAAATTATGTACTTACCTTTATACATGATGTTTCAGGTAACCCTTATGTTTCTTACTTTCCATTTCAAAATGTGATTCATTATCTCAATGTACGATGTGGGTTTTTTAAAAAAACGGGGTTGATCATTTGATTTCAAAGATAAAATTATGAAGGAAACATATATGTAAAGGTGAGGTAATGTAACACCCCTAGATTTTAAAACGGCACTTTTTGGATAGCATATACAATATACAACAATAACATTAAATGAACCATGACATTAAAACATTATATTATTATTTAAATGTAATTATTATATCCTAGATGTTAAAATTTTTGGAATGAATAGGAATAAACAAATTTTGAAAATTATGTATAGATGTTTTACATAAATCCAATATATTGGTAAATAAGTACTCATTTTTACTAATGTTTTTATATGCGAAAAAAATATTTATCCCCTAAAAATATTTATATTTATAATTATGGGAAGATAATATAAATATTTATTACACTTTTTGAAATTTTATTATTCCAAATGAAATTTATTTTTGAACTTAGCATGTTAAAATTATCTTAGAGTGAAATTTTATAATTTTATAAAAAGAATAATTTTTCGATGAATAGTGAAAATACTAATTTTTATAGAAAACATTCTATTAAAATAATAAATTTACAATGCTTCATTTATTTTAAAATGGTTAAAATGTAAAATTAGTTCTATTATACTTTTAATAATACAATTATATAAATTGGAATCAATTTTATCATTGAATTTAATATAAAAACAATTGTATACCTAAAATAGAAATTTTATAACTAACTATTATCATTGTGTTCAATTTTTATCATAAATTAATGTGTTAATCTTATTGAGATAGAATATTTAAATTTTTTCTAAAATATTGGAAATAATTAGGTTCTAAATTGGTAAAAAGTTTCATTTTATTTTTAAGCATTATGAATAGTGATTGGTGTAACATTTATCTCATTGATAAATGGAAAATCATGTAATTATGGTTTAAAATAATGTTTTGATGCATTAAAAATCAACCCAAAACATTCCATTACCCATTTTTATGAAATTATTTTTTAAATTTCCATCAATATTTTTAAATAATTTCAGAATTTTTCGGTATTTCTTTTATGTTGACCTGTATAATTTATAAGTGAGAGATAAAGGAAAAAATGACACTTTTCTCCTTTTAAAATCTATAATATTTTCTTGATAGGGATAAATACATCTTATTTTTTGTTGTAGAAGGATATTTGAAATCATAATAATTTTATATTTTATATTTTAATTTATTTCCAAATTTTAGTCACTAAATAAGTAGATTAAATTCTTATGCAGTAGTGACACATTATTTGTTCAATTAATATAAAATTAAAATAAATGATAATAAAAAAATCAATGGTAATTAATATTTGATTAATTATCTTGTTCAAAGAAGCTTATAGATTCATATTACAAATTAATGATTTTTTAAAGGATTATATTCAGACATCATCTTTGATTTGATGTATTTAAACTGAAATTAAATGAATAGTTCCAAAAATGGATTTACTGATATTATATAATAAATAATATTTTATTAAATTGATTTAAATTATTAATAATATTATAATAAGAAACCTGAATTGTAAATAGTTTAGAACATCAAATTGTTTCCATTTATGGGTTTTTTTATCTTTTATGGTAACATTTTTGACCCATAAGTATAGAAAAATTTAATATTGTGGTAATTATCAAGACGATTAATGGGGGTTAAAACTACAAGATTTGAGTGAAAACATAACAAAAACATGACCAAATTTTATTGTATGAGAATATTTCATCTCATAATAATATTTTAATTTTAATTATTTCAATTTGGATCCATTTAGACATAAACAATTATATTAATTTAATTATTTAAAAAATTCAATGAATGTCTCTATCATCACTTATAAAAGGAAACACATTTATATCTTTTATTTAAACCAATTCGAGTAAAATATCTCAATATAAATATGAAATGTTACATTATAACTATCCTTATACAAGTTATATATGTTTTGGTCTTTCCAGAAGTCCAACCCAAAATTCCTTATAAGGACATCTATATAAAGTCTTCCCAGGAAGAGGTAATCATCATTAATGACTCTTTCATGTTTATTTATACTTGTTAATACAATTGATTTACTTTAACTATAATATAATAATAAATTGAGTGTCATTAATATACATACATTATATTAAGATTATAGGATGGTCATATTTCATCTCTTCTACACCTTACGATAAGCGAAAATATTGATTGTGCGTAATCATGGATTATCATCCCCTTGTAGTGTTGTGACTTATTTTTTATTATGAAATCGCCTATAAGGTTATAAATATGGAATTAAAAAATAAATAATATATTTATGAAATTATTGTTGTTTAAAAATTAAATATAATATCAATGTTCTTACCCTCATATTCTTTGGGAAATGATAATTTCTCACATCTGTACGTGTAGAATACAACCTTATAATGTCCCATACATTACATGAAGTTATTACTTCAAAATTTATTAATATTTATTACATAACATAACAAAAACCCCTCCTAGACCATATAGGTTTAGTGTCTTTAAAAACTAGGATACAAAAATAACTGGTTCATAAATCATCTACATTATCTCCCACTTATTTCTTCAAAACTAGACTCATTTTTGACATAACATACTTAATACCCTTATTTGTGACCTGTAGAAAGAAAACATATGAAAGGGTGAGCTCAAATGATCAGTAAGTGTAAAAAATGGAAATATTAATCATATCATAATCATAAGAACATAACATTTGAAAATCGTATCCTGTATATAATAGATTAGAATATTATATCATTGGATAAATCATAAAAGTTCAATGTAATCCCAATATTCATAACATTGGACCTGAAATTTTATGGAATACACACATAAGAATAGAAAATAATTTCATATTAGTCAAGCCTCATTTCTAAGACCATCAAACTGGAAAAAGTACATTACTGAACTGAGTTAACTCCTCTTCTAATCCCTATATTACTAAATCAAATTTTCATGTTTTTCCAGTCATATATATACAATGAGATATATATATTTACCTAATGCGTTGGTGGGAGATATAGGTCCCACCCATCTCATAATTATAACACTCTTAGGTGTTCCAAAAAAACATAAATCATTTATCATAGTATAACCTATAAAATAATATTGGTTTCTTAAACATCATTCCATCATAAGATAATCCCTAGAAAATATTATTCCATCATTAACACAATACAATCATAATAATAATGGGTATATAAATATTAACCTATTTAAATAGTGTCATCTTAGATGGAAAATAATATTGACAAAACACTTGCCGTTAATTCTTGTGGAAAATATCCTTTCCTCTTCTAAAACATTTTCTATTCTAAAAATCCAATGAAATTTTATAAGATCAAGATTTATTTGAAAATAATATTGAAATCGTGTAGAGGAATCTTCATGTAAATAGGGTGTCATGAAATTGTAGAAATTTATTCATTTTGTATATGTTAAAAAACATTCTCCTCATAATTTTTCCAAAATATTCAAAAAGTACCTCAAATCGAATAATGACAAAAGATTCATTTCATAATGTTTAATAAAAATTTACCAAAGTGTAAAATTAACATTAAAAAACTCTATAAGAATAGAAATAAAATTACATAATTAGAAAACATTTATGTGGATGATAAATATACCCTAGTAAATACATATGTTTAAACAATCTCGGATAAAAATGAGATTGTAGAATTATCCCTTATCAGAGGTCTAATATCCTTCGTATATATTTGAACCTCTGGTATAATGATTTAAATACTTTTATTGTCTTATTCCCTAATCATTATCATTTTTATGATATTATATATTATCATTCATTTCTTTTCGACATTTCATTATCACTCGTTATTCAGATATTAACTGCATTATTTGCTTATGTGAGACTAGTTAGATAAGTTCATATTCCACATATTAGGTTTTAGATAAATCATTTATAGAATTATTTTATTATAATATATATCATATTTATTCATTAAATGGATGTATATAATCATGTTTAAATTAAGATCATGTAGAATGAATCACATCGCATCGTGGAGACGGTAGACACTAAGTAAGCACAAGCGATGATATCATTCTCTAAATTGTTGAATGGTATTGAACTATATAGTTTATAATATTTCAGAATTATTAACATATTATAATAATAATATATTTATTTTATTTCCATCCTTATACTCATCCAAGTAAGGTGGAGTTGAAAAACAGTTTACACCATGGCGTGGAGACTGTAAGTCATAAGTACGCACGCAGAGTGATTTCATTTTTTATAGGTTGGTTAGATGGTTAAATATGTTTGTTTCATATTTATAATAACATACCAGTATATGAGTTATACTGAAATTATTACTTTATAATGAAACCAAAAAATGTAAAGGAATTAGAAGACGATTGAAGTTTGAAATAATCGGTAGAAGAGATTACCTCTTTCTCGACGTGATTCCTCTAAATCTCTTCTTAGATCATTAGAGTTGGTCTTTAATGATAACCAGAACCTCTAGAATTAAATTAGAAATTTTTAGAAGTAAATAGGATAGGTTATTTCAGATCTTGAAGACTCAAAATATTGTGAATACGCGAGGGAGGACGATCCGTTTTATAATTGAGGTGATAGGTAATTTTGGAAATGGCATAAATAATAATTTATAATAATATCAAAACCTACCGAAAACATCCAAAATGTCCCCATTTTAAAGCTGAAATTAGATAGGTTAATAATATCATCAAATAATAAATTTTGTAAATTTAAACCATATCTATTTAATTGACACATAGTTATTCTATTTAATTTTAACTGTGGTAATAAAAGTCTAAATATTTAATGTTTATAAATAATTAATTATATATTGTTAATTGACCATAAATGAATATTTTATGATATTTTAGACCTTATAATAATAAACTTTTAATTTATAATTTTTTTTTATGATTTTTAAATAATTTAATAAAATGTTATTTTAATAAAATATCAATAGTGTCTACATTGACACTATTCATTTATTTGGCATTTAATAAAAACCAAACAGAAGATAAATTCTAACCAAAATATTTAATACACTCATAACATTTAAAAGTCTCCTATAAAATTATTGGAATGAATTAATTAGTTTATATGATATTTCTTTTAAAAATTTTAATATCATTATCTATACTTCATTTAATAAAATAATTTCTACATCACTGTTTTGTCATCATTAATTGTAATGATTTAACCTTTAAAAATTATAAAGAAATTTCTATGTTGTAGTTAATTATTATATATTTCTCGGTAATAACTATAGTATATATTATCTTTTAGTTATCCATATATTAAAATTAATATACTTATATAAAATGAGATTGTGAAATTTTTTCACATTCATTAGTTTTTATTATATTCTTGTCATATTCATAGGTATGTGTCCATTAAGTTATTGCATTTTATAAAATAGAAGATAAGGATCTAATTTAGTCATCAAAAATATTTTTTACAAGTTTTAAGGTAATTTTATAATAATATATTTTCTTATAATCACAAGATTTACCTTTAACCATGGTAATAAAAATAATTACCAAAGTTACCATTCATAATGCCCAAAAATAAAAGTAGCCCATAAACATAATTTTGACATAGTTGTTCCAAATATGGAATCCATTTTTCAAAATTCAAAACACAAAATATGCAATAATTAATTTAAAATTATTCCATTTTTTGAAATGAGACAATGAGTTTTAAAAGATAAAATATTGCAAAATATTGAAATGTTTTTTCATTTGAATTTAATGTAAAAATAATCCCAATAACCTTTGATATTTTAAATATTAAAAATATATTTTATTTATACTTTTAAATCAACAAATAATATAATTTAACTATATAAATTATTTCATTGAAAAATTATATTTTCAATTAAAATTTAAGATATATTTACAATTCATCAAAACATGAATGTTGGCCGAAAAATATCAAAAACTCATAAAAAGTAAATTTATATATCCTGAATCAAAATAAAAAGTTTATGTTGTCATGTAAAACTTATTAATGTGTCAAACTTTTAATTTAAATGGGGTTCTCCATTCAAAGGTGTAAAATTAGGCTCTAAAAATAGGTTTTTATACATCAAATAGGGTTTTATTCATACCCTATGACTATAATATCCATTAGATGAATATAAAATATATTTTATAAAGTATATAACACATATATATCACATTAATTTCATTACCAAAAGCAATTCACTCAAAAATATGAATATCTAATTGATTTATATATTTCATAAATAATTATAGCCAATGAATTCATAGTGCAGTTTCATAATTTAGTTATCATTATTCCTATTAACCTAGTGGCTAGGATATAACGATAATTTTATAATATTTTTATGTCACGGTTCATTTTAACTTATGATTGCGTGAAAAGTAATCTTCTAAAAAACAAAAATTAATTAAATAAATTAATTCCTAAAAGCAATCTAGTGTTCCATCTTACCCCCCTTAAACATAATTTCACCCTCATAATTTTTCACTAGAAAAAAACTAGTTGAGGAAACTTCTCCCTCATCATATCATCAAGTTCCCATGTATCTTATTATAATTGGTGGTTCCTCCATAAAACATTAATTAAAAGAGTGGCCTTTTTTGTAGAACTTTTTACCTATGATACAGAATCACTATCAATTGTTATTCATAAGAAATATATTGCTCTAGTGGTACAACTTCTGTGATTAGTACATGTGAAGGATTAGGTATATACTTTTTTAGGAGAGACACGTTGAAGAAATCATGAAATTGAGAGAGATTCGATGTAAGCTCCAATCGGTAAGCTACCATACCAACAGAATACATAATTTAAAAAGGACCAATATACCTAGGGCTCAAATTTCCCATATTTCAAAATCTCATTACTCTCTTACAGGGAGATATTTGTAAAAACACCTTATCACCAATATCAAATTCTATGTCTTTTCATTAGTTTTCACCATAACATTTTTTTTCACATATGAGCTATTTTTATGTGTTCTAGAATATATATGACCCTTTCTTCTAGTTAATAAACAAGTATAGGTCCTAATAGCTTTCTTTCCCCAACTTCATCCAAGAATATTGGAGTTCTGAACCATTTTAGATATAAATATTAATAAAGAGCCATCTGAATACTTTAGTGAAAGCTATTATTGTAAGAAAATTCCACTAATGGTATGTGTTGATCCCAAACCCCATTGAAATCCATATTGAAGTATCTCAACATGTCTTCTAGATTTTGAACTGTCCTCTCTGACTGGTCATCTTTTTTAGGATGTCAAGCAGTGCTGAAACTTAACTCTATATCCAGAGCATGCTGAATATTTCTCCATAACTTCGAGGTAAGCCTCGTATCCTAATTGGATATAATAGAAAGTGGAAAACCATGAAATCTTAACAATTAATTTATAGATATTTTAAAAATCCGATCAAGATAGAAATCCTCTATAAAAGAAATGATGTTTGTTGACTTCATATGGCTATCAACTATAACCCAGAGAAATTTTTTGACTTTAGATGTTTTTGGATTTCCAATGAAAAATTACATAGAGATTATTTCACATTTCCATTTTAATATGGTTAATGGTTTTACAATTTCCATAGAATTATCTCTCTCAACCATAACTTACTAACAAACCAAGAATTGAGAGACATAATCGACGACATCTTATTTAATTTTTTCCACCCCGAAGTACTCTTTCAGGGCCCTATACAATAGTGTTCTTCTATGGTGAATAGAGAATAAAAATATATGAGCCTTAACTAATAGATCCTTATTTAATTTAGGTATGGTAGGAATAGAAACCTAGTTCTTAAACCATATTATTTCATCACAATCAATGTTGAATTCCAGAACATTTCTTACATTTTTTATAGATCTACATCTTTCTTTTGTGCCATCATAATATTCACTTATATTATTTGTTGAAAATTCATTTAATATATCCCCCATTTCATTAAAATTTCATTGACCATCCATTGAATATATATAAATATTGGATCTTTTGTGATCCTCATCATGAATAAGCTAGCATGATCTTGTTCACTCAATGAATTTCCCAACTTGTTTTCTATCCTTGGGTGGTAATTTATTGAGCATTCGTAATATTTAATCAAATCCAACAATATTATTTAGAAAATATTTTGTGATTTTTGTGTGAAAATATACTTTATAGTTTTATGATTATTATAAATATCACACCTTTCACCATAAAGAAAATGTCTCCATATCTTTAATGCATAGATTATCACAGCTTACTCCAAATCATGAGTTGGGAAATTTTGCTAATGGATTTTCAACTTATGTGAGGCATAAGCTATCACCATATCATTTTTCAAGAGAAAACATCCCAAACCCTTCTTGGATGAATCATTGAAGATCAAAAACTATTCTCCACAACATGCTAGTGTGAGAACAGGTACACTGGCTAGGATTCTTTTGAGTTCTGGGAAATACTCTTCGTATTCCTTTATCCAAACGAACATAACTCCTTTCCGATTCAACTTGGTGAGTGTATTAGATAATAATGATAAATATTTGACAAAACATTGATAATGACCTTCCAGAAAAATGAAACTTTAGATATCAGTTACCATTGTTGTTCTCGACCATATTTCAATAACCATTTTTTTCTGGATCCACATATATCCCCTCTCTTAAGATTTTGTGACCCAAAAATGATACTTTTCAAAGCCAAAATTCACACATGGTAAATAAGGCATAATGATTTTATTTTATCTGGGTCTTCAATACAAATCTGAAGTGATATTCTTGTTCTTACTTTATCATTGAATAGACTAGTATAACATCTATAAAGGCTACCACATACTGATCAATATAGTCTTTAAGGAATCTATTCATTAGACCAATGAAGATAGTGGGGGAATTTGTTAGACCAAAAGTAATCACTATAAATTCATAGTTTCCATACCATGTATAGAATTATTTCAATGGTGTGTCCTCTTTTTTTACCATTAATTGATGATATATTGAATGAACAAAAATCTTATAAAATTATTGCTCTCCACGTAGTTGAAAAAATAAGTCATCCATGTGAGGAAGATGATATTTTTTCTTGATAATGAACTTTTTATGTTAATAATAATCAATGTAGAGACTCATTGATCCATCATTCCTCTTAAAAATATAATAGGTTCTCACTAAGGTGACCCACTGGGGAATATAAATCCCTTAACAAGATTCTATTGGAGTTTCTAGTTCAATTCTTATAACCCAATTGGGGCCATTCTATAAGGTGTCTTTGAAATAGGAATAGCACCCGATATGAGTTCTATTGAAAACTCAACTTCATTATTTGGGGGAAGACATTTAAATTCCTCTAGAAAGTCATCATCAAACTATCTTATAATGGGCTTATTATTAATTTTGATTTTCTCACCAACCATTTGATATAAATAACCTTAATTTACAGGAATCAAGACCCATAAGTTGTAAGAAATTTCTACTAGAAAGATATATTCATCTTTGCATCGATATATGATCATAGATTGGTCTGGAATATGAAATGTGACTTCCATTCCTTCGAAATTGATAAGATATCTATATAATGAAATCCAATTCATGCCCAGAATCCCTAAAATTCCACTATATGTGGGATCACAAGATTATTAGGAAGCACTTTCCCACAAACTTTATCTGGATAAGAATTATAAACATTCGATGAAACCGTCGTGCCATTAGGAATTTTCAAAGATAACTCAACATCTAATTGTTGAGGTAATATGGAGATACCCTAAGAAAATTCTTTATAAATAAATGAGTTGGTGGATCCAAGATCAAATAAAAACATTTCTACTTTGGAGTGTATTGTAAGGTTTATTTTCACTACTTCATTATTGAACTCCATGTCGCTGATAGTGATTTCAGGTGACTTTATTTTTTCTTTGGCCTTAAGAGTTTTTTTGACATTGATCATCATCAATAACCCTTGGATTAGGGAATTTATTGTCATAATTCCCCATTTCCTTTCACTTGTAGCATTGATGTGTAGGAGGTGGATTCTATTTAACCTTCTCTTTGTTTTCATCATTAGATATCTTTTTTCTATCCCTTCGATATTCAATTACCTGATGTCCTTCTTTTCAACACATAAAACTTTTACATGTCCCTTTAGGACAATTCCATCCATGTTTTTCCACACAATGAGAATAATGGAAAATTCATCTCTTTTTAGTGTGGTATTTAGATTTTAATTGAATTCAATTTTACTCTTCTTATCAAAACCATATGAATAACAGGTTACACAAATCTCAATCTCAATTTTGATAGAACATAGAACAATTTCCATATATATTTTTAATTCCATAAGGTATAATTCTATTTTGAGACTTGGTTTTAATCCTCTAAATAATCCATCAATTTTACACACATGAAAGGTAATAATTCTAGAAATCTACCTTGAAAGTATTGTAAAATTTACTTTGAAGGTACCAACGAATTCATAATCCTTTTTTATGTTCATGTAACTCCTTCTCCATCTTTGTTCAAATAACATGAGGAATGTACTTATAGAAAAATAAGTTCATGAACTCATCTCATTCCATGGAATCAATTTCATCTCTTTGCATCGTATTCTTAATAAAAATCCTTCATTTATCAGATTTACCTTCCAAACTATATACTACTATGATTACATTATCATGTTCAGAACATACTTGAATTGAAAATATCTTTTCAGTGGTATTGATCCATTGTTCAGCCACTAATGGATCAGAAGACCTGCTGAATGAAGTTGGATCTAGCCCCAATAATGATTCAACAAAAAATTTCTCCCTCCATTGGTCATTTGTAAGTATGTCATGATTCATTTCTTGAGAAGGTTTTGTGATCATGGTTACAAGATTTTCTATTAATTCTCCCATAACATTTGGTTTCCCAGGGGGAAAATCGATGCATTCCCTATCACATTCAACATTAACACAACTCTTTCAGGTTACGGCCATTGACTAAAACAAAGATTCATTATGTGAGAAAATCTAATCATAATGGAAAAAATAAAAAATTCAAGAATAAAATTTCAATTTTGGACACTTTAGGTTTTATCCTAGGTTATTCATGAACATATTTAAAACACAAGGATTGGATTGTAACCTATACATTGACATATCCTTAGGGTTCTTAATAAGTTTCTCTCATCCTAATTTCCAAAGGTTAATTATACCTTTGCTCTGATACCAAATATAACGGCCCATATAGTATGGGTTGATATCACTTTAATATTTAAGAATATTTATTACATAACATTAAAATAAATCACCAGGACTATATAGTTTATTGTATTTAGAAACCAGGAAACATAAAAAACTGGTTCATAAAACATCTACATTGTATCCCACATATTTCTTTAAAACTAAAATCCTTTTTGACATGTCATACTTAATTCCATTCTTCATGACATGGGGAAAAGAAATATGAGAAATTTTGAGAAAAAATTCCCAGTATAGGTAAACAAGGGAAATTTCAATCATATCATAATTAAAGAACATAACATCTAAAAATCATATCCTGTGTATAAAAGGCCAGAATATTGTTCCATGGGATAAATCATAAATGTGAAATGTAATACCAATAGTCATAACATAAGACATGGAATCTCATGACATGCACACGTGATTATTGAAAAACATTTCATATTAGTCAAGTCTCATTGTCAATACCATCATTGAGAACAAAGTCCATTACCAAATAGAGTTCACTCCTCGTTCCAGCCCTATATTACTGAACCAAATCTTCATTTCATTCTAGTCATGTCTATCTCATTAGATATAAATTTATACCTAATGTATTAGAGGGAAATATATGTCCCACCCATCTCATAATGAAACCATTATTATGTGTTCTACAAAAAATAGAAATCAATTATCATTGAATTACCCAAGAAATAAAATGGGTTTCTTAAACATCATTCCCTCAAAACATAATACATACACAATATCATTCCATAATTAACAGAATCAAACCATTGTAATAATATGGATTGAATCATAAACCTATTTAAATAGAATTATCTTAGATAGAAAATAAGTATGATAAAACACTTTAAATTAATGCTTGAATAAAATATCATTTATTCTTAAAAAAATTCATTTTCTCAAAATACCATCATATTTTAAAAGACCAGCATTTAGTTAAAAACAATTTTAAAATTATATAGGAATTTTCATGGAAATAGGATGTCATCAAACTATAAAAATTTATTCATTCCATATTAGATAAAAATACATTCTCCTCGTACTTTTGTTGGAAATGTCAAAAAACACATCAAATAAAATAAAGGAAAAAGATTCCTTTCATACCGTTTAGTAATAAATTACCAAAGGGTAATGTTAACTTTAAAAAAATTATAGTAATAGAAATAATATTACATACTTAGAAAACATGGATGTGGATGATAAATATACCCCAACAAATTCTTATGTATAAAAAATCATAGATAAAAATGATATTGTAAATTTATCTATTAACTTAGTTCTCATATCCTTGATATGTATCTGAAATTATTTTATAATGATTTAAATAATTTTATTGGCTTATTCCATAATCATAGTCATTTTAATAATATCATATATTATTATTTGTTTGTTAGTAATATTTAATTGTCACTTGTTATTGGGATATTAACTACTTTATGTTTATATGAATGATTTGTCAGGTAAGTTCATGATCCAAATCTTAAGATATTGTTAAATAATTTACAAAATGATATTATAAAAATACACATCATATTTACTCAAAAAATTCATGTATATAATCATCGTTTAATGAAGGCCATTTTGAATGAATCATATCACATTGTGGAGTTGTTAGTGGGTACATAAGCACGAGCGATGATATCATTCCAAAAATTGATGAATGGTATTAAATTTGATGGGGTATATTATTTCATAATTAATATCCTATAATAATTATCATATATATTTATTATTTCCATCATTATACACTTCCATGTAAGGTGGTGGTGAAAAACAGATTACACCACGGTGTGGAGACTGTTAGTCGTACGTACACGTGCACGATGATTTAGTTTTTTATATGATGGATAGAAGGTAAAATATGGTTCTTTCATATTTATAATAAAATATAATTATATGAGTGGTACTGAAATTATTACTTTATAATGAAATGACTAATGTAGAGTAATTAGAAGAAGATCGATGTTTGGAAAAATCGGTAGAATAGATTACTTCTTCCTCAACATGCATCTTCTAAATCTCTTCTTAGAGCACTATAGTTGGAGTTTGGAGATAAAAATAACAACTACAATGAAAATATGGAACTTGAGAAGGAAAAGGGTAAGGGTATGGCCGATATTGGAGCCTCAAAAAGTATTGAATAGGTGAGGGAGTGGTTCCCTTTAATAATTGAGGGGAGGGGCACATTTGTAAACTTTATAAATAATAATTTATTATAAAAATCCCTACAAAAAAACATCCAAAATGCCCCAATATTGAAGTTGAGATGTGATAACGTTCTAATATCATCAATGAATAAATTTTGGACAAGTTATTTTTTCAGTTTAAACCATATCATTTTAAATGACACTTAGTTATTCTATTTAATTTTAGATGTGGTAATAACATTCTAAATACTTAATGGTTTTAAATATTTACTTATATGGTGTTAATTTATAATAAAAGGCTATTTTATGGCTTTATAGACCTTATAATAATTACTTTTTAAATTTCAAACATATTTATGATATTTATGTAATTTAATAAAATGTTATGTTTATAAAATATTAGTAGTGTAAATTTTGACACTGTTAATCTATTTGACATTAAATAAACTCCACACAGAATATAAATCCAAAACAAATATTTAATAAACTTTTTACATTTAATATTCACCTATAAAATTAATGGAGAACATTAACTAGTTCACATGATATTTCCTTTAATAATTTTAAAACAATTCTTTTGATATTTCTTTTAATAAAATAATTTCTACATCACTATTGTGTCATCACTAATAGTTATTATATAATCTCTAAAAATTATAAATAAATTTCTATGATGTAGATAATTATTTTATTTTTCCAAAGGCAAACTATAGTAGATATTATATCCTATTTATCCATATATTAAAATTAATATACTTATATAAAGTTAGATTAAGACATTTTCTCATATTCATTAGTTTTTATTATATTCATGTCATATTCACATGTAAGTGGCCATTAAGTTATTCTATTTTGAATAATATATTATAAGGGTATAATTTATTCATAAAATAGTATTTTTATAGGTGTTAAGTTAATTTTATAATATTAGTTTTACATTTAATAACCTGATTTACCTTTAACCATGGTAATAAAAATAATTACCAAAAATACAATTCATAATGCCAAAAAATAAAAGACTCCTATTAAAATAATTTGGACAAACTGATTTAAAATATGGAATCCATTTTTCAAAATTCAAAACACATATGTTGAAGTGGTTAATTTAAAATTAATCCTGTTGTTGAAATGAGAAAACTGTTTTTAAAAGTTAAAATATTGGAAAAGATTGAAATGTTTTTACATCTGAATTTAACATAAAATTAATTCCAATTAATGAATACATATTAAACAGAAAATATATATTATATTTATACTTTGAACATATTAAATAAAATAATTTAACCGTATAAAATATTTCAATGAAAAAATTTATTTTCAATTAAATTTTAGGGTATTTTTTCTATTTATTAATACATGAAAGTTGTTTAAAAAATATCAGAAATTCATCCAATTTAATTTTTTATATCCCATATTAAAATAATTTTTTTTTTCTTATGAAACTTATTATTTTTTCAAAATCATTTTTCAAAATTGGTTCTCCATTCTATGGGGTAAAATTAATCATTAAAAAATAGGTTTTTATACATCAAATATAGATTTATTCATACCCTATGAAAAAAATATACATTGGATGAAAATAAAAAGTATTTAATTAAGTATAAAATACATATATTTCACATTAGTTTCATTATCAAAAGTAATTCAATAAAAAATAAAAATACGTAATTGATTTAGTTTTTTATAAATACTTCATAGCCAATGAATTCACAATGCATTTTCATAAGTTAGTTATCATTATTCCCGTTAACTTAACAGATAAGATGTAACGAAAATTTTATAATAAGGTAATCTCAAGGTTTATTTAAACTCGAGATTTTGTGAAAAGATAGCTACTAAAGAATAATTATTTTTAAAGACAATATTTCATAAAAACATCCACGTGGTACAAACCTCCACAAAGAGATGTGAACCATTTTTCATTTATTCCTTGAATGGATGGTAATAAGGATATATTTAATGTATATAATATATATATATATATAATTCAATATATCTAAATTATTATTTAACTTTATTTCCTTACATCACTCGTATAGAGTAAATAATGTCCATGCGTACGTACAACACACTATCTCCAGGAACAGAGTAATTAATATTCAAATCTATAAAACTTATGGATGATTGTATGTATTTATATATTGAATATATATGATATTCATATCATTAATAAATTTATTTAGAAGATGTAACCATGAGCAATATGTAATGTCTAAAAATAAAAAATCAAAACAAACATGAAAAATGAAGTTGATAATGTATAAAATAATGATAATAATTAGATATCGTTAATATAAAATTGATAAAAATGTTATAAATGGATAACATATTATATTATATAAATGCCTATGATTTTGGTATGTAAGTATAATAAAAATGAATTTACTTTATAGTTGGTAAAAATAACTTATGAGGAAAGTGGAACATAAGGTTAGGGATTTAATCTAAATTTCCACTCCATTGAGATATTTTTCATATTATGCACCTATTTACAGTTATGTGTTCTGTTTATTACCTCTTTAAAGTGTTTAAAATTAATATATATTTATTCATAATTATTAATTATTCATTTAATATTACTCTTTCAAGAATAATTATAAAAAATATAATCTTATTTTCATTTTAGATCAATTATATTTGTAATCTATGTATATATTTTTCAACTATATTCCAAAAGTAATTTTATTCACTGAAATTATTTTTTAGGAAATGTTATTTTATTATTGACTTATTAATTTATTTAAATTAATCACTCTATTGTTTTTAAAAAATTTCCATTTTCGAAATTTTTTAAAAATAGAGGAAGAATTTTATTAAACATATATGGTGTGAACAAATTTTCTAGCCACTATAACCATTTTATGCTCTCAGATTATTCAACAAGTTATCTATTCATTTTAAAAAAATACATATTTAATGAATGAATTTATATATATATATATAAATCTTTATTTCTTCAATGGATATTATTTTATAAAAAAACATTTATATCATGTTATTTGATTGTCATCTCTTATCTCTTATTAATTTTTTGGTAATAAACTTTCTCTTGAAAAATAAACTTTTTTTGTTATAATTGGGCATTAAAATTTTCTTAAATATAAAAATTATTTGTATCATATATATGATAATTTCCTAAATCTCATATTGTTTCTACATATGGTTTTTTAATTGGATATTTTTTTATTTCTTAGAAAAATATTAATCTTCCATATTATTTACTCAATAAAATTATTTATTCATAATGAATATTGTTAAAAATAAAATCAATAAATTAGGAATTAATTTTCCATATAAAGAGAGGTGGGGCATGAAATTATACTTCCTCCTGACATATTGGCATGCCTCACAAGAGAAATTAGTTGGTCAAATTAAATGGGTTTTAATTATATGCCCACCCACAGTTTAACTTGTCTTTTCACAAGGATTTGTTGATAAGGATATAAGGATGTATGAGATCATGACCTATTATAATTATGTTATCCATAATATATAATTATGTAATTATTATCTAGGAGATAGTTTTGGTGATATTTTCTATTGATGCATTTTGTGAGAAAAATATTAATAAATTATCAGTTTTTTAGTTACTGACTTTCTCATCATGATTATTCCATAAAAACTCCTGAAAAATTATAATGTATGTAACCTATATAAAGAATATGATCTCACCCTTTATTTTTTTCCTTTACCTAGATATGAAGAAAAATATTATGAAAAATATTATAAATTTTTGACGCCCTCTAAATAAGCATCAACAAATTTAAAAAGGATGAAATACATGAATATTAACATTTCGTTCCCAATAAAAAATTGTATGAAGAAGGAGGCCATGATCACTTGGACCACATGATCCTTCAAGAGGCACACGATCTCATGACTTTCAAATGTTCATGCAGATGGTCATGCACATCATATAGCCTGAAGAAGTTCCCATATAGCCCCATAAAATGTTTTTTTTGTTCTTGAGAAGGCACCCTAGACAGTCAGTGATAGTGCAATAGCTACTAGATGATCACCATAATGTCATATTAATTGTCAGTAGGCAGGCACCTGGCAAACCATCTAGTAATACATAGAAAATATGAGAGAAATATTCAAAATATGGGAGCCACTTGAGGTTGTAAATATCACCTAGTGTATCACTTATGGGGAAATTGATTTGTTTTTCACCAAATAGTCATGAAATCTCACAGGATCCCCAAGCCTTTGAAAAATAAAATAAGGAAATAAAAGGAAAAATTTGGGAACCACTTATAGTATTAAAAATCTGGTAAAACACCAACATAGCCTCAAAATAACCCTTGTCATGCTGGTTTGATCTAAAATAGTCCCCTTAGAAATCAATCCTTATATCATGAAATATTTGAGACAAGGAAACACAGATCATGAGAGAGCCTTTTAGTAGGAATCCTAGTCTTTGTAATGTCCTTATACATGTTGTCATGACAATATGGATGACCCTTCTAATGACCACATGATTTGACAAGACCCCTTTAATGGAAGATAATATAATAAATGGGGCATTTATGGGATGACCTTGCGATCATTGAAAATTATGTGTTGCCCCAAAATAACCTATTGAAAAACCTATGAAAACACTTGATATATAAGCACTCTAATGAATTCATTATATATTTATGTGGTATATACTGTGAAATGTTTGGAATAATCAGGGTGGAAAAACCTATAAATCCCCCACCCCAGCATGAAAAACGTATTGAATTTTCCTTGTAAACTCACACTAGAACACCTAGAAATTAGCATGGATTTCATATAATAATTAATCATGTGACTATAATGGTTATCTATTAGGTATGTTCTGGGAAATAAATAGAGTGATATCATAGTATGCCTAGGCACTTCGTGTGCTCACTCACTGATCTTGTCAGGTACTTATGGTGGGTTATGTGAAGAACAACCCACATATTTTCTAAAACATGTGAGACTTAAAACTAGATAACTTTGAAAAAATGTATGGAATATGAAATAAAATTATGGAACAAATACAATAATATGGGAGACCTATGTGGAGAAGATATATGTTTATCCTCATATGATTCCCAAAAACCACCCAATTCAGGCGACATGACCAAGACATGTCTCAATGGTCACTCAATACTCCTTTGGTATACTATTTACATCATGGAAAGTACCATAGAGATTTCAAAACAAGTCAAATGGAACCCCTCAATAATTCCACCCATGTCTCATGAATCCCTCTGGTCTCACCATCGAATCCTCATAATGTATTCAAGACATGTCGCCCATATTATATGGTGACATTTGTATATTTCATCTATGTATTGTGATAGCCCCAAGACATTTCAACTGGATCTCTAGACATCCTCTCGACAATCTAGCTAGACCATATGACGCCCTTCTGGTATTTGATCTAGCTCTTGCAACATCCCTCATATATGTCAAAAATCTTTCACGATGACACCCAGACAATTCATCCTAGTCATATTTCACCCTATGCTAAATGTCACATTGATAATCAGTATTATCCCTAAGCATAACAGCAATATATTGTGAGGAAAATAGGTAAATTCATCCTGATCATGTGACACCCTCAATTAATGTCTGTTCTGAGCATGTGATGGCCTTTTGGACACACCAACTTGGTATTTTGATTTCTTATAGACATGGAATCATTAATAATGAAAGAACCTTCAAACATGCCATCCATTTTATGCAATATACCTCATACAAGTCAACTATATCATGAAATTTTATTTGGACATGTATGTTTGACATCCTAAAACATGTCAGGAATACTACTAGGGAATATCAACCATAAAATCAACACATGTACGAAAAACAAGTAGGCTAGGTCAATCAAGCATCCCGAGACATTATAAACTTGTCCAGATACCACATACGGAAACACAAGTGTGTAATACCCAACCAAAATAAATACTTGTGTAATACCCAACCAAAATAAATACAATAACATTGATTACTTATTATCTATTGATCTCCATAATAAACACTAGTAGGATAGTGGCAACATATAAGTATTTTACCCATAATAAATGGGGAAGATTATTCTTCATTCCTTGTTCCTCACACTGTGCATAGATCATATGGTAGCAGGGAGTCATAATTATCATATCATTCATGTCACAAGACTCTATCAAAATAAGGGAAACCTTAGTGTGTATTACCTGATCAGCGATATAAAATGACAGGCCCCATATATAAGGGAAACGTTCTTATGTAAGCCCCAATCAATTGAACTGCGAGGAATCTAATTCTTACCAAAACTATAATATTTTGGATACCTTCCTAATGCCAGATAACAAAATGAAATGGGAATTCAATTTATTGTATTTCACTCTATGTATTCCTTACTTCAACCATTGGGACCTAATAATTCCAATTATCTGAACATTCAACCACATCCCTCAGCGGACTAAGAAGCCAATTGAACTATGAGGACGTTGATTCATCCTATAAATCGGATACGTAGGATTCCTTCCTAAGAATCGAGATTAAACTAAAATGGGAATTTGATTCAGTTTAAGTGCCTCCATGTCTATGATATTTCAATCATCAGGACCCATTCATTCCATATCATCGATTTGAGGACAGAGAATCCCACTAAACAATAATAACACCGATTACTTTAATAACGAGGATATATAGGACACCTACTTCAGGTCAGATCATTGTAATAAACATCCAAAGGGAAATCCCAATATATAATTCTACTGTCCATATGTGATAAGGATTATTAATTACTATCTATTATTTATCACATAGTGAATTTATCACTTGGGATTATGGAATTAAAATGTTTATGTCATTCACATCTGGAATAACAAAAATCAAGGGAAACCTCAATGTATAATCCCCCACGAGTGGCATTATATTATTACCTTTATATAATATCATCTATCTTGGGTCTAGTCCCAAGGTAATTGATTAAACATGATAAATATGATTTCTTCCAATATTGGGATACGTAGGATGTCACCTCAATATTCGAGCATGAATACAAGGTGCCCAATTTACCACATAAATGTACTTTTTGTACATTGTTACACTTAAAGGGTTTAATGAACTATGAGGGGTTCTATTCCTTCTATATGAAATGATACATATTATGCCTCATAATGGCTCAAACCCATCCTAAATATATTAATCAACTCCCCTAATAACAAAAATAGTAAATGGATGAAGAATGAAAAATACATACTAATGGAATCTCTAGTGAGTTCCCCTTTATTAATACCAAAAAACTCTTTAACCAAGGTCATTTTTTGGGTAAATGATCTTATATTAGGATTATGAAGTGATTATCAAAAATATCAAAAATATATATGATATTCCCACAGTAGGAAAGAATCCCCCCTACAAAAGAGTGTGAAAAGCTCGACCACCCATCCTGTCGACCAATGTGAGTTCCTAAGTGTAATTAGGTCAAAACCCCCAAAGAAATTACTTCATTTGGAATTCATTTCAGTACCTATTTATGGATGTGGGAACTATTAGGAGTTTTGATCAAAGGTTAATAGATGGTTAGCCCTATATTGATGATTATTCAAAATAGTGAACCCCACATAGTAATACGATTGGAAAAAATCATCCCACATATCTTTTTGAAAAAAAAGGGTGAATAGAACATGAAATTATTTAACCAAGACATATCCTTCACAACATAAAAAAGAAGAGACATCCCAATTCACGTCAAACCATTTTTGTTTTCCTAATGAAGGTTCTTAGTAATCATATTTTTCGGGAAAAATGGTGAAAATTATGTGAACTTATTTACCCATGAAATATCCATCACAACATAAAAAATTATAGACATCCCAATTATTTTCAAACCATTATATTCTCTTAATGAATGTTTATAGTCTTTATCTTTCTAAGGAAACAAAAACAGTGAAACGAATGTGAAACTCTCAAATAATATAATGTTTCGTTAATCTTTCATTATGAAATTTCTTCTATTTATATTCTATAAAAAAATAATGAAACCAAAGTTAAACCCAAAAATAGAAGGATGGTGGGGTTTCCATGTGTCATTCCACATTATTAGAATATCAATTAAAGATGATCATATTGACATACATCCAATAGATGATCAACATTAACTGGGGTTCCGAAGAAAGAATTCCATACTTGATTTAACAATTCAACATGAGTAGAATGCTCGTATTGGGAGTAAAGGGACAATTATATTAACCATACATATATAATTGAGCACACATCATGCCTAAAATATTACACTAACTAATAACCATATTCCTTGTAGTCAGCAAGACTACATATACTTATATCATCAATAACATCCCAATCCTAGATAATGTATTCATCTAGTGATCATTCTGGAAAAAATATAATGATACAACCCCTACATGTAACAAAATGATATCACATTCCCAACAAATTTAACATTAGTTGTAAAACAAATTTCTATGAATTCCATTATTGTGGTATAATCATGACACTTGAATCTTCTTGTGAGGGTCTCTATGTATTTAAACTGATGAATCTGCATTGTTCAAGGAAAGTTGAGGCTAAAATAGTTTCCCTCGTTGCCGACACCAACCGCTTCTAATGATTATCCCACAAGTGCAACAATCACCACCTTCAATATCTGATGAAGGTGGACCAAGGAGTTAAATAAGGCTACCTTCGGATTTAGGATCCATCTAGGAGGGATCCAATCAACCATTATTTCCAGCACCATCCCACTAGTACCCATCAGTCCCCTACAGAGGGTACCACTATACACACTACAACATCTAATACATATTCATAGGTAATAAGTAAGATACATCAGGTGAGGAAGGATCTGGAACATAATGAATGTTCGTATTTCCCCACTCCCACTGATAATTTTGTAAAACATATTATGAAACTAAAATGTGAGTAGGCTCATGTCCCTACTCATTCATAGAATGTTTATGATCATTTTCCTATAGCAGAAATAGGGGTGGCACATATTTGTTCCCCCATGAATGAATCCCATCGACATATTCTGTAGGAAGCAAGATGATATAAGTGGGATCATATCCCTATTTAATTGAAGACATATTCCAATATATTGTGGATATGGAAAAAATTTAGCCATATATCCCTACACACACTTTCCTAAAATTCCATTACATCATAGATAAATTTGAAAAACATTATCGATATATTGTGGAACTGTTACAAATATAGGGACATGTTCTTATTCAAATCCCTATATATAGGGTATCTAAACACTTTGATCATTATGAACAATTGTTTTTTCTTGAGAAAAAACATATTATTTCCCTAGTATATGTGGATTATCGATATATTGCAATAAAGGATGAGGTGTCTGACCCAGATCATATTTATATTCCAATCAGGGGTCACAAGGTTAGTAAGACACATACCTATAAAAATATACTGGTGGAATATTCCAAAGTCTTAGGAATGGGCTCATGTCAAAATTCTGAATAGGTCTCAACAAGTGATAGGGGAATATTCCATATGATATGATTATATTCTTGTAAAATAAGACTAATGTCATAATCTAAGGGTAAAGGATCGAGATCATATCCCTATTCTTGATAGGGAAGACAAAGTGGGAATAGAGAATGATTTTAGGATAGGCTCATATACCTATTAGTTAATCTTTCAGGAATATTATAGTATATCCCAAAATCTAGGTGAATTTTCCTACTAAAAAAATAAACAACTATACCTATATCCTTTTTATGGAATACAGGAGGAAACTCATATTCCTTATCCTATTCCATAGGTCCATTGGTATATTTATATGGGTAATTCATATACAGACTGGGCTCATATTCCAATTAAAACTGGGCCTCACTTGGTGACAGTGAAACATGCCACGTGAATGATTATATACCTTCCAAAAAATACCATTAACATATTCCAAATACTCAAGATCATGATCATATTATTATTCAGAATGAGGCTCAAATAGTTATAATGGACACATTCCATGAGACAGACACATATTCCATTCAATAATCAAGAAGCACATTTTCATATTCTAGAAGCTTCATAGAAGTTGGATCATACTCCCAAATCACCATAATATTGAAAACATGTTCTTGAAAACATCAGAAAATAGGTTTATATCCTTACACAATTATAAAAGGAAGGTCAACATATTCTGGTCATGATGTAGAACAAGGCGCATACCTCTAATATGGTTGATTCTAGTGTCCTTGATATTTTTTGAGACACATTCTAAATACCAAATGTTTATATAAACTCTTCAACCAAAGTAGAGGACATATATTACCATGATATTGTTCCTCATGGGAGTTTCGAGATAGATCATTGGGACTCTACTCCTAACATCCTCCATGGGCTACCTCCCTATGGTGATATATCCCAAGGGCAAGGAAATTTTACCCTTACCTAGAAACCGTTGTATATAATGGTGTCAAAAAATCAGACACCATGTATAAGGAGGTGTTAAAAACATTGGAGTTAACCATATATAGTACCCCATCATCTTCCAGCTACACTCCACTCAAGTCAGCAGGTGACACCAAGAGGCATATTCTATGGTCTGATCAGATGGAGTCATGTAAGTCTAATGAATAGGATGATGACATTGACATATGGAGAGAGTTGGTCAGAAACAACCTACACACAATGTTTTAGCCCCTCTCTGCTTCTAACTATGGTTTCCCATATTAGCTAGAAAATGAGTGCATTCCTTATCTATAAAAAACATATTTGTGATACAATCAACAACTGAACACTAGAAATCTTGGTTATCTGTAAAATAAGTATCACCTTAAAATCATCCATACATTATATTAATAGTTGGATATGTATGTATTTTCATACCATGATACCATGGAAAGAAGGAGCAAGACAAATGCCTATGTAGTGTTCAACTCCGTACCATGACATCTCTTTGACAACCTATTTTCCAAACATCACCGTATGTGTATATCGAAGAATTAGGGAAACATGGACCATTTCACTTCACTATATCCTTAGAAGAACAAAACCCTTTAGATATAGAGTCCTATAATGTCATAGAATCTAGTGAAATCAATGTTCTGGGAAACTTATGAGCTAGTGAGTCACTAAAACAAAATTAACCCACCTTAATGATTCCCACACATCAGAAATGAAGGGAGAGGATTGATGAATGATCTATTAACTGGGCCTCTGAAATAAATGTGAATTCATTTCAAACATGGAAGTAAAAGTTAAAAACAGGCTGACAACATCCTTTATTTAGTGATTCCCATCTTGGGATTCCATTCGACCCAGATCATACATGATCATAATTGAAAAATATCAATTGAGTTGTTGTAGTTGATTCCATAGCATCCATCCAGGAGCAGAGCCATCTCATCCGGCTGAGGGAGTATGTACCTTTGCCTCCACCTCTTAAGGCACCAATTCTTGAGAGGATTCAAGATATATCAGTAGCATATAAAAACAAACCCCAACCCATTAAAATGGGGTAATTTATATCTCAATCACCATGTCCATGTTCATCACCCCTTTGGAGGGCCCTCGGGAAATCAATGACAATTCATGATCAACCTTTTTATATACGGCTGGGGGAATTTACATCTCAATGATGTTCCCAAGAGTCATCAAATCGTTGACTAGAATCAATGAATCCTAAACAACATGATCAATCAATGCTGATTATGGCCTCAGATAACTCCCCTCTTGTAGTGTGGGGGGTATTTTCCCCATCATTATCACTATGGAGAGAATGTGTCTTCTCCATGTTGGGTGTTAAATAACAATGGTTTACATCCCATCTATTACTCCCACCATAAGAAAATCATATACTATTTGAGGCCTATTCATAAATAATTACCAGAAACTCCCTCCAGATCATTACTCACAGGTCAAAATATGAGTGCAAGATGAAGGAAATGAATCCCAGCCAAGGTCACTAGCCAAAAAAACCTAAAATGGACATGGGTTTGACAAATGAACCTGATGAAGGATGTGTAGAATTATCTGGTTGCATTGAATGAAAGGGAATAAGAACAATTTTCTAATATTACTCTATAAACATTTTCACTGTCAACATAATAGATATGGTGGTTCCAGAATAAAATGTAGAGGGCTATGACACAGACCACAAAGCCTAGGAAAAGGGTGATTTGGATGCACAAACTAATTATAAATGATATTGGAACAAGAGAATCCTCGAAAATTTGGAGCCTTTGAATATCAAGTTATACCTATCTGGGAAAACACTATCGATCTTAATGGGAAAGGTGTTGCTACGTCTCAATCACTATCCACAATTGTTGATCTTCTTTCCATTGAATAAAAATTTGCATAACATGAGAATGATATATAAACTCTTAGAAAAATCCATAGAGAGATATTCACGGGAAATATTATCTTTGGGTTTGGTCTTTAAGATGAGGAAAATATTAATCCTCCCATACATCTAGAAAGAGACGGTCCACCAGTAAGAGTAATATCTGAGCATCGTATTGGCTCCAGATCCAAGTAGTTTGTCTGCATAAATGAGTAAGTAAAAAATAATCATGACTTCCCACCATTGAGGTCAAAAAATATCCCTCACTGGGGTAGTTATTTATTCTTAGGGTAAATATATAATCAACATGAGATGAAGGTCTGCCCACCTCATTGACCCCAACCCGATCTTTGAATATGGGAGGCATCTTGGACAACAATACCCATGGAGCTTCTTAACATCGTCGAGTCCTTCAATAATCGAATGGAATCCATGGAAGGGGATTTTAAACTATAAAACCTTATAGGAATCCATATCCTGGATAGATGGATGATACTCTTCCTTATTCAATTTTGGAAATCCTACGTTCTCTAACACTGACAATGCAGGAGACCCTAAACATCATCATAGACACTTTTTATCCTCATGGGGCCTGATGATAGGCCCTAGAGATCAAAATGATGCAAAAAATAGGAGTTTTCTTATATATAATCTGATAGAGCCATCCATTAATTAGTATAATAGGGTGCCAGCAAGATCCATTCTAGGATGGGAATACCTTCGTCCTCAATTCTTTATTAGTTTAGCTCTATGTATTGGAAAACAATAATCACCAACCAGATAACCTTCCAAAAAATGAGAAAATTAGAGGTTTTATGACTTTATATCCATACAAGAAGGTCTAACTTATTCACCTAGTATCAATTTTTTTAGGAAAAATTTGTAAATCTCTGTTATAAAAATATCTAGGATTAGATACAAACACCTTTGATCCCAATGAAGTATCTAGGTGGGTTTTGTGAGTTCATCAAAACAACATAATGATTGAAAGAATCCATTCAACAAACCCTTTCTAAAATATTGACTCATTCCCTCAGCATAAGGGAAAATAAAATTCAAATAGTAGGATGCATATTTCACTCTAAATCAATTGTAGTTCCCATACATGCACCATGGAATGTCCATAAATACCCAACACCTCTTGTCAAGAAGCAACAACCCCAAAACCACCCTTATCCATAAGAATAGAGAAATCAACGTTTGTCGTGATTTTTGGAACAGACTAAAAAATAATACTCTATCCAATATTATAATTTCGTTAGTTATCTCATGGAAGCCATGGACAACAAATTTCGCAATCTACCATAACCTAGGAATCCAAACAAGGTCAACCTCACTGACCATCTCTACTGCTTCCTGTTCTATAAAAGCAAGGGTCAAAATATCCATGAACACATCATCTTTAATTATTTACATCATGATATGGTTTATTATGGATAAGTGGTGTAACATAAATTCTCAAATCAAGTGGCCTACATATCTATTTCCCAATTAGAAGAAGAGGATGATTTGCAGAATGTTCCGGCCATGCATGAATAAAATTTTAATAATTTGAAGTCTCAGAAAACAATTTATTATGATCATTTCACTCAAAGAGAACAATTTTGAAATATGATTGTAGCTCCACCAACTAATATGGATAAATTAGATATGTCTCACAAAATTTTTCACGACCACCATAATATGGATGAAATAAAAGAAGAGGGGTCATATTCTACTCAATCACAAATTCTGAGTCTTGAAAATTTCTTCCCTACAACATCTGAAGCACATGCGCCGCCCTAACAAATGAAACCCCCGGAAAAATTAGAGATCATATTTGGCTCTATAAATGTGATAAACTTGGGAGAACCCTAATTCAATCATGAATATTCTTCAAACAATGAGTTCTACACACTAAACCAGTGATAAGGAGGCCATATTCATAGGAACTGAGGATACATGGGATTACATAGGAATGGTTAGACCAAATAATTTGGTCAAATTTCCATAGAGAACATATATCTTACTGAGACCTATGTGAAAGAACTCTAGAAATCCCAACAATGAGATGGAGGTGTCCAAGAACCCTCTAGTGGTTGTTTATACCCAGTTTTATTGCATAACCTCTTAGTAGGGGTTTTATTTTTTTTATTTTTATATGAAAAAGGGAAGGCCAACACAACCCATTCCACTTATAGAATAAGCTCCAATGACCTTTTCCCAACAATAGCCACATCAAATTCCATATATTATATTCCTCAGCTACATATCTAGGATAAACACCACCTCATGAAGCTCTAACCGCTAGAACAAAATTAATACATTCTAAAATAGTTGGTGGTTGTTCAACCCATGATCTCATTCCTTGATGTCCTCTATTTTTTTAATTGACATTTAAGGGGCACTCATTAAATCCCTCAAATCACATAGGAATTTTAGAATGAAATTACTCAATTTGTGGTCTATCAAATGGGGAATATATTAGTTTATTAATATGTCACCATATCAGTCATTGATCAAGATTCGGAAGAGGTCTTCTAGGGAAATATTAGATCATTATATGTTTCTGGAAGAATCGATAATGTCATGATCTATAGGGATCTAATTGAAAATGAATCTTGGATCAACCTCATCCATGTTCAAAACCACAAATTTTTGGGATATAGATAAGGGGATTTATCTCCCACAAAGATAACCATTTGAGGTTAGATTAAGTATGAGCAATGACCACTCGAGAAGATGAAAATCAAAGCTCAATTTGGGGATCTCACATCTGACACTGAGTTTATGATTTCCCAACAAGAAACCACATAATATGTACATCTCTTAGGGTCCCAGATCCATAGCCATATGATAGTACCTTCAATATTCCATCAGTGTCTAAAATAACCCATTGATGGAATGGCTTACATACTACTATATGATAGTGTCCATTTAGAGACTTTTTGAATCCATATATGCTAAAGTAGGTTTCTACCAAAGGGGAGTCAAAAAACCTATGAAGGATGATTATATAAATGCTAAAGACCCCAATGGCTTGGTTACCACCCAAATAAATACCAATATTATGCTTGAATGCCACTATAGGCTCCCCATAAATCTAGTTTAGGTGATATACATAGTCCCAGGGGACCAAACCCCTCCATTCCCCAGCAGAATTTTAGAATACAGTTAGATACAAAATCTCCAAGTAATGAAACTGATAGTAAGGGAGGACGATTTCTTATATCACATTCTCTTTCACATTGAATGTGACATAGACTCCCCTGTATTTTTTCCTATGTCTGATAATTTTACAATAGAATCATATATGGATGAAGAAGAGGATTAATTTTGTAACAACCCTCCCAAATTAGAGTATGGTGTCTCCACCTCCATTGATGAGTATAGGTATGTTAATCTATTAATAAAATAAGAACCATGAGTTACACTAATTAGATCGCCTATTCAACTTGAATGGAAAGAGATTTAAAATTTATTTTTATAGTAGTACTGAAATTTGTTTGCCTAGAACTGTACAAAAATGCTCAGACTTAATCCAAATGTGGCTAAACACAATATTAGCATACCTGATGAGAATCATGACATCAAGAAGGTTTCCAGGAGGATGAATCCCTATCATTTCACAAATTTAGAGGCATAAGTTGACAAATTTTCCAATTAAATTTTTTTCACTCTTGTGAAATACATGAGAAGCCTCATCAACATCATCCATGTCAAGAAAATGAACATGAATATTAGGGTCTACATCACTTTCAAATACCTTAATTCACATTGTCGAAAGGATAAATTCCCATTTTTAATCACATAACTCTTGATCGATGCAACATCTATCTTCTAATATCTTTACTTAATGGATGGGTATTTAAGGTATTATCAAATAAATACATCCTATAGGGATGAGGAAGCCACTACCTTCAGAGTTCCTCAAGGGTTCTTTTCCTCTTAGGAAATTACCTATAGATTATAGAACACAATATCTATATATAAAGGTGCCACAAATCATATAATTAATCCATTATAGATAAGAATACTTAAATACTATATCAATTTCCAAGTGGTAAAATCCTAAAAGTGATGTGATCACTTCACAGATCATCAAATGATCTTTTCTATGTTGTAATAACATAGACTGAACATAAATCCATTCAAATGAGACTTTGGGGTAACATCAAGGTTGTTAACTATATTTTTGGTAATCAATGGTGACATACAGGTTAACCTAGAGAGGACTAGTCTTATTTTAGATATATCACCCTCCCAAATCTCAATGAGCTTAGAGGAATCTCTGCAAACCTCATCAATATTCAGTGTTCCATATCCAACTGGGCAAGTAAATATATCCTCTTCACCTGTATAATGAAGAAGTGAATCACCTACCATAGGGATGGGGAAAACCAAGAGTCCTCTGGAAGTCTCAAGAAGTACCTACCACACCCATTGATTCCGATGTCCCCAGTGGAAGAGTGTCCACTCATCTTGTATGTGGCGACAATGTAAGGCCCACTATGCCCCATCCTAACACAAACAAAAAATTATGTGGGGAGTGATATAACTCTTTATTACCTCACCTGAACAATGTTGATTATTATGATCAGATAATAGGATGTTGAGAAGAACTATCTTTCACTCATCTTTTTACTATAAATGTTGAGTCATTACTTGTAGCACTATGATGCCCATATGGTACCTAGTATTGATTTTCTCAATTAAATTATTTTCCTCCCCATGCTAATTACTCATCTATCCAGATGGGTGGTCTTTGTTCCACAATATGAAATCCAGTTCATGTCACAAAAGGTTTTGAATGGGAAATTCTGGCTGATTTCATCCTGGAAGATCACACCCCAGAGAATACATCGGTGGACACCGAGATCCCAGATGACGGGGTCTTATATTTCCATGAAACACCTAGGGAAGGAGATATGTATTTTTATTGAACATATCTAAGTACTATTGGAAAAAAATGATAGGAAATCCAAATTCATTTGTGTTGGATTATGTATTTTATTTGTATCTCCAGAAAAATTAGTTTTTTCTTATATTTATCATTATCTAAGGGAAACACAAATAATGAGGCTGAATACCAAGCCCATATCAGTGTCTTAGAACTATCCCTATATCTACAGATAAACTTCCTTAATATCAAATGGGATTTATAAATAGTGATAAATAAAATCAATGGAGAATGTGGCATCAAAAAAGAAGAAACCGGTCCCTATCACTATCTATGTCTTGGGACTGATGGTATAGTTCCCTATTGAGCCCACATTGCATCATGTTCCTCAATCATAGAATACTCACGACGACGTATAGACTAATACAACCACATTCATAGACAAACTCGATCAAGTGGATGCAATTTTTTATATCAGGCTCTAAAGAATGGTCTCTTCAATTATAGACTATGATATGGAAAAAATAATTATTGAAACACAAAACTAGAGTGTGATGAACCAATATCCACCCTTATATTGATGGATCCCATAATTGGTTATCTCTAAAAATAGACACTCCCACTATATCGGGATGGAAATGAACATATTTCGTGTCATGCATCCAATCATACACTATGGGATGGCCCAAATGGGAAAAAATCCCTATACAATCGAGGATCTTATATAATACTCTTTAGAGACTTATCCATAAAAGATATTCCTGTAATTATGAAATAAGTGAATTCAAGATCCTACTACACTCACCAGTATGGGATCAGGTTCTCCTACCAAAACAATTGGAAGTGTTATTACTGGAAACAATTATACCAGACTGTCTAGAATTTACCCTAAAATTTTAGGCATTCTTGATCCATGAAAACCTCATCAATAAACCCTCAGAATTGCTACATAAATCTATGTATTCAAAAACATATTGTATTTATGTAATAGATGTTGTGGGTTCATATCCCCCAACCAAAGCTAATCCATTTAAGTATATCCTTACAAAAACCAACTTCTTTTCCAATTGGGTTGAGGAAATACCAATCAAATAATTCTATACAAATAATTCCATCGAATTCGTAAATTTCCATTTCATCACATGGTTTGGAATCCATCAAACAATATTGATGGAAAAAAACACAAAAGTCTGTTCTACAATGTTGAAAAAACTATACCAAGAGTAAAACATTGAGTGCAGTCACTAATATCACTATCATGTATTGGAAAATAGAAATATAGAGTCCATAAATATTACTCTCACAAATATAATATTGAATATGGTGAACAAGGATACGATTTCCTAGCCAGATAGGCTCATCTATGCAGTATCGGCCAACCATACCACTACACATACTAATAAACTAGAAACACCACACTCATTGGTTTATGGGATTGAGTATGTGTTTTACATAGAATTATATTTCCCTTCTCTTCAAATATACATTTCTGGGAAAAGATGCTAGATGAATTAGAGCAGTTTGATTAGAACAGGTAGGATACATTGAACAACCTTTATGTCTATCCGAATCAGATTGCGTGAGCCATTAATAAGAAGGTTCTCCTTTTTTAATTCCTCCACAGAGAATTGGTGTTGGATATCAGGACTCTAATGATAAAAGGAATCAATATTATAAATCTAGAACCCAAATATAAATGGAATTCTTTCAAACAATAATTATATCACAAATGATCTTACTCACTCGACACAATAGATGTGGAAGATGTCACACCCCCACCAATGTGAGGTTTCTCAAGCAATACATTGCATAACATTCATCAAGCACCCCTTCTCTTGGTTTCATGAAATTAAACTACACAGGATTGTCCTGGTAACAAGATGTTAAATTGCATAGCATCTGAAGTCCTGGATTCTAGAATTCAAACTACACAATGTCTAATGTCCTAACAACATGAAGATAAACGTTATAGATCACATATTTACCACATGATGCTAAACTACACAGGAAGCACCATATCACTAATAACTCACTACACATAATCTAGATCTATACTGAATAATGTTGAAATTCCCCCATCCTGATTTGAGTGTGAACTCCACAAAGGGTGTCCCTCCTTATATGAAATATGTTTGGATTGATTCATATCATACCATCATACATAGTGATGTCCAAAAATATTTTTTTGGTCCTAGAAACAGTGTTACATCCCTTTTACATTGGGTAACCCTCATCCTGGAAGCAATATATTAAACTGAACGACATCTGATGTCCTGGAATCAAGACATTAAACTAGAAAACATATAATGTCGTAACCAAACAACATTAAACTATATGAATTTTTACTTTGTATCCAATTAATATGACATTAAAATTTTTAGACACATCCTGACCACGTGATGCTAAATTTTATAAAGAACGTCTTCACATCATGACGTTAAACAGTAAGGCCCCCTGATGGATGATTTTAATTCATGTCTGGTGACCTTCGTCCTTATCTTATGACATTAAAAATACAATGTGGACGTCATTTCCACATGATGCTAAATTGGAATGGTATTCAAGAACTATATATATCTTGATTCCAATTTTCAGTGAGATATGTATGGATAACTCATTCCTAAATATTTGTACAAGTACCACATGATACAAAATGTCCATGTACTATCCTTAATCGCCTCTATATGGTCAGATTAACCCTTTAAAATCCTTTTTTCTCACACCTAGCACAGCTCACGTGAGCATAGGAATTTCAGTAAGTGATTCCCCATAAAAATAATGCATAATAGCTCATGATTGGATAATCAAGGCCCATAATGGAATATCTTAAAAGGAATACCATGGTTTGTTAATGAATTATGTTAAAATTCATGATTGATGTCCCTTGATTGATATAATATTTCACATTATTACAGACCTCGCCCAAGAAGAACACCATTGTTTGTTATTGGTCTCCTACAACACCTCTATATAAGAACTATACATGACCTGATTCCGGACATCACAAGATACGTAGTGACACACGATTCTCCATCCTTGGGTCCAGTCATAACAAATAGACATAAAAGTGGCCCCACAAAGCGTATAGGTCAGACATGTGTAGGAATATTATGTTTCAAGAAATACAGGTGGATGGATTCCTATTATTTTTGGATATAAAGTGATTCCCATATTTCCATCCTTAGTTCTATCCGTAATACTCCTTTTTATGTCATGAATCCAACTTTATTTCCAAATGCTGTAAAACTACTCAATTCCACGATAAATACATGTTGATTGATTCCGATTATCATAGGATACATAGTGATTACCAGGTATCCAGTCCAAGGCCTAGATACAATAATAAATGGAAACAATTACCACCACTATGTATGGGTCAGACCTGTGTAGAGATTTTTTCATTCAAGAAATATTAATCACTTGATTACTATCATCATTGGATATGTAGTGATGCCTAGATGTCCAATCCTGGGTACAACTTAACGGACATGTAAAAAATACACCCCAACTGCATAGGTTTTGATCCATACAAGATAGTTTTGCCTACATATGAGGCAGATCAATGTATTACCTTATTGTGTATGTAATATATTTTCAATAATTTTTTACATGGGTTCCCACACCATTGCTTCATGACTATTAGACTTCATGGAAAATGTTCATACCACAGGATTCTAAACTACACTGAAGAATGTACATCCCTACTACATGATGGTAAACTATAAAGGCCATCATCTATTATCATCCTTTATGAAAGTGCCACGATATTCTTACCCTGGTCAACCAGAATCTGTGTTGATTCAACCAACTTTTAATCACCTCAATTGATAAATCACACCTCATGTCTCGAGCACCAATAGTTGCCATAAATCATTCATGAATATTTAAAAAATATTCCTTGCTTCAAGTGACCCTTTTTCTTAATTTGAATACATGCCTATGGTGCATGGATATATTCCTATGGTCATCAACAAAATGTGTCACTCCGTAAAAGGGATTCCACATACTTATGAGGCCTAACTTCATCGTAGAAGAATTCATCATCTCAGTGTCTTCTTAGCCATTCCCATTAGGATTGTCCAATATCATTACTGAGGATATGAGATACTTAATCCATGATTTATAATTTTTTTATCTCCCTATTAGAGGATATTAGAATACACTTTACCCTAGGTATCCTAATTATGATTTTTTGTATCATCCCAAATATTATGCATATGTACATCATAACATTAAACTTCTTAGCCTCTGGTCAAAGTGGTAGAACCTTAAACTCTAGACTACAATGGAATAAATCTCAAGACCTTAAACTACTATTAGAAGAGAAAAAAACATGTTGGGTTGAAAACATGCAATGGGTAGAGTAAAAGAAATTCAAGACTTTTCTTTTGAAACTTTTCATATCTAGAGTTTAAGAAAAAATTGGGGAATAAATTAATTAGGAATAAAGCTCAATGTAAATACTCTATAGCCATAGTAAAATCCAAGATATGCTCACTGGACTACCATGTTCGAGAGAGAGTTAGAGTAAAGATTTTTCATATCTCCTCAACATTGGAATATGTTTTCTATGAAGGGAAACCACTTTTAGTGTGGTCGAACCCTCCTTGGATATTACACCTTCCAAAAATCAAAATTTATGATTTTAGTACCTTGGTTCATAGTAAACCATATATGGACGTTCAATAGTGTTACCCAACTCTATGGGACCTTATTTTTGAGTATACATGTATTCATATGCATCTAGTATAAGGGATTAATGTCCTCAACAAAAAGTGTCACTCTTCAAAAAGGGATGTATAATCCTTTTGATCTTTCATGTCACCATAGCAGAACTCAACACCTCAGTTTGTTCTGGGCCATTCTCAATATGATTTTCCCATATCATTATCATAACGCAATCACTTTAGAACATGATTTATAGTCCTTGTACCAAAGTATCCTAGTGGACTCAAAATAATAAATGTTATGTCATTGTGTTTAGTATCCTTTATCAACTTAGGAATGTTACACTTAATTCCAAAAGCTTTTATGGCCAACACCTAATTATTCTAAACTATAGGACATAGGGCCCTAGGTTCACAATTAAGAGATGAGCTACCCTAAGGTTCTACACCCCTTCCATGATACCTTTCCTCCATACCCATCCTCATCATCTGGACGTTTGGGTCATCAAAAATCACTCATTTCCCTCTAAATGAAGTGGAGATAATATTTTTATGACCATGATTTTGACCTATAAGGGATTTGACCTACCAACTAAAGTCATATCCTCATTGTATGAATGGTTATCCAATCCTTGTCTACCATGTAAACATCGTGGTATAACCTGGCATGTTAGGGTGTAGTGTGTCATCCCTAGTATGTGTAAAAACATCCCATATACATTGAATCCAAATTTAAGGTTACGAATTATATAACCCAAACTATAACTATCTAGGTGTACCTTGCATCCCTAGTATTTTTAACTCAACCAATATTCCCTATATAAATCATCCATGACCCTCGGTAATGAGTCATGACACTTATGTTTGACACTTCTACCAACACATAAGGGTGTTGACCTACCAAACAGAGCCACCTCTTCCTTATAATAAAATATCTTTAATCCTCTCAAGCCTTGGAAACACTGTAGATGAACATAATAAACTGTGATATTTTGGGTCATTCCTAACTTTTATATACCATATATAATGATCATATATCACGTCGTGGAAATAAGACTTTAAACTGCATGGCATCTTAAGGTATGAGCTAAAAGACCCGGAACTACAATGATTGGATGTCCAAGAAAAAAGAACCTAAAATGAAGTGATATATTGTCTGATCTAAAATACCATATACTACACCGATAGAAGGTACAAGATAAAAGAACATAAACTAAAATGATAAAAGGTCAGAGATAAAGGATACTAAACTATAGAGATATAGGGTCTAAGCTTACAGACCATAAGCTACAGTGATAGAAGTTTCTTCTTGAAAGTCCCTAAACTATAGTGATAGAAGGACCATGCTAAAATACTATAATCAACATTGATACAAGGTTTGAGCTAAAAGACCCTAAACTACATCGGTAGAAGGTTTGATATAGAAGACCCATAAATACAAACCCATAAAAAAAATTCTATTAGAATATAAAATCATGTAATTCCTACTATATAGCCTTGGAAAAAATCAAGATACGCTCTCTAAGACAATCGAATTCAACAAAAGAGAGAGAAATATACATATAAGACATGTATTTAACATAATTATCTATTTTTGTATTAGTTAATTTCAAGATAGATGGTGAATATATATCCATAAATAATCTCATGTTAGCGGGCCTTCATGAGAACTTATCAAAAAGAATATAACTTCATTTCAATATATAGATCCATAAATTATATTTTACATAATATTATGCATAAGATGTATATTTTTGATGATTCATATATCATTGTATTACTGAAAATTCATGTACATCATAAATGAATGAGAAAATGGAAAACAACATGAAAGGTTCAGAAAATACAATCCTTAAGAGCATACAATATGAAGAATCTGCACATTTTAAACACTCTCTATGAATATAATAAAAAATAGAGTGAATATAAATTTTAGAATTATAATAAAATTTATCAAATTATCATTCCATGTTAACTAGAGTCTAGAAAAATGTTTCAATTGAATGTCGAAGTGTCACTTCCCCACCTCTTCTGCTTCTACCCAAGGATATAGATTTTCAACTAATGTAGTCATGTCCTCAACTATCTATTGTTATTTTTTCAAAGAGGATAATGATTTTGAAAGGTCATACCTCATAATATCTATGATGTTTTAATATCTATATATTTTTATAGTCTAGGCATCCATATTGTCTTGAAATTTAGATATAAAATTGCAACTCTACCCTAGTTCCTACAACACGTCCTTCATATGATTGATAATGGGAGAATCATCTACATGAATGTTAACGACCCTCTAATTAGTATAAAATTAATTCTATGTTAAGATAATTTATCTCATGATATCAATGAAATGGTTACAGATAAAAACCACCCAACCTGAATTCCTTAAATAGCCGATGAACGAAATTCACTTAGTTATGAAATGTTTCCAAAGGTTTATTAATAATCAAGGAATTAATATTATACCATATCAGCCTATGCCCTATCTTAGCTTATTTTACTAATGGGATTGGCATGCCAAATGGAATAATAGTTGGATGAGATAGAAAAAAATAGGAGATGATCTTCCATGAATCCTCCCCTTGACAGAGCCATCACCCAATGCTTCTTCCAGATATATTATTTCCTTGAAATATTTGGTCCCACTATTTGGATGGTCTTTGCTAGGATGAGGGAGCTTCTCAAAGTCTAATCAAAGCACTGAATCAACACCATCATTATCACAGACATATGGGTTGGTGAGAAATAGGGATACTCTACATGACAAACTGGTAATCTAAATACACCACCAATATATGATCATACCAAATCCTGTGCATATACTTGTGTAAAAAAGGTAGGAACATCATCATAAGGATGAATGATCTTAGCATCAATGTATTCAAACCCCAAAATCATCAAAAACTAGAAGATCATATTGGGGTGTTGATCTCCTCACCCACCAGCTTAAGGAAGATTTTACACCCTCTGGGTCAAGTCAAGCTGAAGAGAAACCTAATAAGGTATATATGCCATGTAGATGATTAGGTCACACATCTTGGCTATAAGTACCGCATTCTGAAGGGAGATATTGTATACCATTCTTTGAGAGAGCATCTTTAATTTTAAATGATTAGACAAGTTGGTTTATGATAATGAGAGAAATCAAAGTTATCATATTCTATAAACTCATCTGTAACCACATCAAAGCCTAATTTCATAGACTGAACCACATATATTATCAGCAACTTGGGAAGAGAAAAGGCATCGGGGATCCTGGTTGAATTATTATATATGTAGCAATGAAAATTCTCCCATATCCATCCAAATATAAAATTAAGTGGACCAATAATCCTGTGACAACCGGGTCCCGGTGACAGCACATCCACCCCGCCTTAACATGGCCGTCGGGTCCTGGCCCACCTGGTACCACCAGTTGCCCTCGCAGACACGTGGGGCCCACCCTAGGGTCCACCCACATCCCTGAACGGGTAATTTGACTAATGGAAGTCCCCACAGGCCAACAAATGTCCTTTCCAGTGTGTTTTGTCCTCACTCACACAAATTATGGTGGTAGCCTTTCACTAGCTGTGTTTCCATCACCAGTGTACTAACCTAGATTCTTGAATGCATATCCCCACCTTGGAGAGGCCATGTATTCTCATACATGTCTGAATCCTTACTGTATAAGGCTTATATAGATCTTTGGATTCACTCAATATCCCATTGAAGGATGATCTATGACTTAAAAATGTGCCAATATGAGTCGAAACTATCACAAACTTTCCAGGAATGGAACCGATGGGGATTTATAGTGGTTGTCCTAGCTTTATTGTGATAAAGTAAAATGTTTCTCCAGTATTTTAAATAGATAAGTGTTTTCATAGTCAGATCCTTCATTAAAATTTCCTTCACAATTATTAGCACGTCCCTCTCAAATATTGGGGTCTACAAAGGGCCATCTAATACATCTATGGTATGAAGGATCTCATTGTAAATCTCTCCGAGATGGGGTTTCCCACCTAGTTTGTAGATATCTGTTAAGATAATTCCCAAATATCCATGAGATAGATGAAATGGATTTTTGAAAGGACACAAACCACTAACCGATTATTGAAGAAGATAAGGGTGGTGATATATAATAATTTGGTAAATCTATACTATATTATAAAAATGGACATAATGTAATTGGTTAGTGAAATCTACAAATCTTTTCCTAACCCGTAATGGTCACGGCCATTCATCATAAAATTACCACAAGGATGAAGATCCAATTTCAAGATCTATAGACCACTTAGGTTTTCCATAGAAGAGACCAATATTCTCAAGAATCTATGAGCGATGGATTGATGAGTGAAATCATAGCCTTCCGAATCCAAGGAAGTGTTTCCAAACATATAAGGAAACCCCTAGGGTTGATATGTGACCAGTCATCCATCGTCAACAATTTTCATTAGAATACTATCACGAGAATTTGGAACCCATGAAGATGTAATATTGAAGCCCAAAGGATTAATTACAACCTCATCCAGAAAGATAAATCCCCATAGTGGAAGCCTATGTAATAAAGGATAATTTTGAAGCTTGAATGGAAGAATACATTTTAGAATCTCTTTATCAGAATTCACACAATATTTTTGGGTCAGTATTTCAGTTTCTAGAAATCATGTCCATTTTATTAGCCACATCATAAGAAAATTAATTATATTTGGAATCCTTATGAATAATATTAAGTGTCATATGTCAGATAGATAAAATAAAATATTTTCAAAATGCATAAAATGGCAGCATCTTGTGCTTCCGAAGAATCGTCAATGTCATTCATTAATCACATAAAGGGATATTTAATCACTTATCTTTTGAATATCTCATAGATAAAAAAACCTACAAGGAGTTACACCACCACACGTCCTCTTAGAATACGCTTGATTACATGAACTTGACATAGTCACATCAGCCGTATAATAGTCAATAGATCATGAAATCAGGCCCCTATATCTTGTAGAACCTTCATGAATATTATTAATCCCCATGGAAATAGATCAAAAAAATACTGAAGATAAGTTCATGTATTTATTTGAACAAGTACCTAGGAAATTTAATTCTTGAAAAGTGATTTTTGAAAAATGGGTCCACGACAAGGTCTCATGATGGGTTCATGTGGGAACTTTTTTCCAATGGGTCATGCAACAAGAGTAGGGAACATGAGCTCTAAGAATGGAGCAGCTGATGAATGAAGCACTCCCTGCTCCCCTACTTATAGAAAATTCTATGGAATAAAAAATATCACTTATAAATCCAAATATCACCAAAGAAACTGATTGGATATAGCACCAAATCCTTAGGCTATCATTTAAATTCCTCCGAACCAAGACCTTATCCTTGCGGATGTCACTCCTGAGCGGGTCATTTTTTAACACCCACCAAATAAGAAACATCAAAATAAAAAAGAAATAAATACCTCAATATGGATATTATTTTCCTATCAAAAAAGAAAGAATAATGTCGCCATAATAATGTGGATCATCTGAACCTTCAGAAGACACATGATCGCTTGACCCGTAGAAGGTCATGAGAATGATCGCGCGCATCACATAGCCTGAGATAGATCCCATGGAGCACCTTATACATGTCCTTATACTCTTTAAAATTTTCCCCATATAGTTAGTGACCATGAAGTGTCTTCCATAAAATCACCCCTAGGTCATGCGAATTATATGGTGGCAGGCATGTAGAAAGCCATCTAAAAATACTTAGAAAATGGGTGGGAAATATCTAAAATATAGGAGCCTCTTAAAGATATAAATATCATTTGATTTATCACTGATGTGGAATTTTATTATCCTTGAAAGGCACTCATGAAATCTTATAGGATCCCCATGCATTTGTTAAATAAATGATGGAAATAAAATTGTATATGTGGGAGAAACTTACAGTCATAAAACTCATACAATGCACCAACATGGACATGAAAGTCCCCTTAAGAAGCCATTTTGATATCACAAAGGCTCCCTATATATCCATCCTTGTCCCATGGAATATCCCAGCTAATTAATAAAAGATTACACAAAATCCTTTCAACCAGAATCCTGAACTATCAAATTTCCTTAGAAATGTTGGCCTAATAATATAAAAGTCCTCCAGGATGAATGCCAGATTATTTGGGAACCATTTTTTAGAAAAAAGCCTTTAAATGGGGGAATTGATTGAATGATCTTTTGGTCACTTAAAATCATAAAACACACTTAGAATAACCTATGCAAAAAACTTGAGAAAATGTAAGAAATTGAAGGCTTCCACCGACTCCAACCTTGAGTCACGTGATATCTTCTATATAGAAAGGTGTATAATCTGTGTCTAAATGCCTATAAATACCCTACCCCAACATGAAAATTTCAAGTAATTTTACATTTAACTTAAAAATAATTTCCTAGGCATCATAGTGTATTTCTCAGAGTACCTAATCTCATGATCAGGAAGGTTCTCCACTAGGTATGATCTAGGGTACAACCAGAGTGATCATAATGTATGCATATTCACATCACATGATCACTTATAGATTGGGTGAAGGACTTATGGTGGGTTTTGCATAGTACATCCCACATATTTTATAAAACACATGATATTTTAAAAAAATTAACACTGAATAAATATTAGGCATATTAAATAAAAGCATGGAAGAAAGACTAAAATAAGGGCGACTTACATGAAAAACATATACATTGATCCTTATATGCTTCGCATGAACCACCTAAGTCATAAGACAACACTGAGACATGTAAACCAGGTAATGTGACAATAATTTTTTATACTATTTGTAACATGAAAAGTACCCTAGAAATATTAGAGAAAGTCACATGTCACCCCTCGGGCATGAAACCCAAGTCTATTGAAACCCTTCAGGCTCACCATCCTGGCCTTTCAATGTCCTATATATATGTCACCCAGATCATATGGAGACATGAAATCATGTAAAATATGTCCTATGATAGTACAAGGAAATTTAAGCTGGCTACCACAAAATCCGCGAGACACCCACTGGGTATATTAACTGGCTCATGTGGCTTTCCTCAGCCATGTCAGATAACATTAGCTATGACACTCAGACAAGTCATTCTTGACATGTGACACTCTATGAGACATGTGAAACTAACTCTCATGATTCACATTAATAATTCCATCCATATTTCATGATGAAATCAAATAATTTCATCATGATCATGTGTCGCCCTGTATGAAAGTCAGTTGAGATCATTTGATGGCTTCTTGGATATATTGGTCGGGTCTAGCGATGTCCTCCAGACAGGTTATCCTTGATATTACGACAACATTAAGATATTAAATCCATGTTATTAAATGTACCATGGAAAATTTGAATGAATCATTTTATTTTATTTGGACATGTCAGATAGACAACCTTTGATATATCAATTAGAAAACAAGGGCATATCAAACAGACAATCAACACATGCCAGGTAGACAAGTAGGCTAGGTCAATCGGGAATCACATGACGTGATACCCTTTTCCAAGCTCTTCAAAGGGAGATTTTAGTTTGTAATCCCTAACCAAGTGAAATATCATAACTCTTAATCCTACCTTAATCGTGATATAGAGGATTCCTTATAAAGCCCCGAGCTCCATAAGAAACATAAGTAGGGCAATCTCAACAACTAAGTCACACACTGGAAAAACATAGACTAGATATTTTATTTCCCTTATTTCCCAAATTGATCATACATCACATAGGATTAGGGAGTCACAATTATCATATCATTCAAACCAGAAGCCTATATCATGATAAGGTAAACATTAGTGTGTAATCCAAAATCAAATACATAATATGATATTTCCAACATATATGGGAGACATTAGTCTGTAAGCCCCGATCAATTGAACTAAATGAAATATGATTCCTTACAAAACCAGGATACATTGTAAGCCTTCCTAAGGACTGATACCAAACTAAAATGTCCATCCACTTCAGTTTAAGTCCCTTTATATATCTGATATTTCAACCATCGGGACCCAATCCTTCCCATCAGCTGACCATTCCACCTCATCCATCAGCAAACTGAGAAACCAATTGAACTATAAGGACTCTAATTCTTTATATAACCAGAATATGTAGGATTTCTTCCTTAGTCCCGAGAATGAACTCAAGTGGACATATAATTCTATGTAATTCCCACCATGTCTCTAATATTTCAACCATTGGGACCCACTAATTCCCTTGGTTTGATCATTTCACCTCATCCATTTGCTGACTAAGAAAAAAATTGAACTATAATACATCTTATTCCTACTATATACATGTGATGGTAGGGGTTTTAATTATTTTACCCTGTTCATTTAAATTATAATTATCCTAAGAATACACCAAAGTGGCACATCATAGGGTCTATCTCAGGGAGGCCACATACAATGCAACATCGTTCTATTGTCTCCATTATTATCTATCTAATATAAAAATAACCTATTTAATATATATTGGGGATTTGAAATGAATATAATATAATATATATTAAAATTAAAATTTAAAACACAGAGAAAAGAAAGAATACAAAATGAAGTGGTATGAAGAAAATCATTGTTCTCGGGGTTTTATGGTTGTATTATCATTGTTATTGAAAATATATATCACTATTTTCTAAAATGTGGATATAAATACTACCACTACAAACCATATAATTTGAATTTAATTTCCCACATCAAAACAAATACAAGTAGGAGTAATATCTTCCTTTTCAATAACCAATCCAAACTCCATTTTTGAATGAATTAGATATCAACGAGAATGAAAATTAGTGAACAAGCCGGAAGAGGGAAATATTAGAGAAAGTTGGGAGACTGCACACTACAATCATTTTAACCACTATTGAATCCTTAGAATTAAAACTATAAAATTATTAAATAGTAATAAAATCAAATTCCATCACTCCCCCCTTGAAAAAAATGACGATTCGTTCTCCACAAACAGTAGTTAAAAAGAAGCATGGTGAGAAAAACATGTAAAATAAAAGAAATTGAAGAAGTGAGAAATGAATATAAAAATTAATATATTAAAAGTAAAGTAATATTTAAAAAAATATACTAAAATTATCAACAAAGGATACTCCCATGTTTCCACCCTTTGAAATGAATAAGGGATACATATTTATGGGGAGTAGGGAGGATGAATTTTTTCCAAAGCCTTTTCCAAATGTATCTGCATGGATGGACAATTTAATAACAAAATTTTTACAATATTTATTCATAAAAGATGTTCCATAATGTCTCATGTTTTCAACCTTAAAAATAATGTATATGATACTATATTAGGTAGGGGTTGTGACCGATGTACTTTGGGAAATTAATTAAATCCATGTGCCTCTTTAGATTCCAATTATTCACATTATCATGCCTTTATGACCTTTGAAACTTTTGATTCACACATTAAAACCTTAATATTTTTTTTTCTAAAATTCATATATCTTCCATGCACAAAATAAGTGATATTTGTTAAATGTGTTTTAGATGGTAAGAACTAAATACTAAATGGAACTGTTTCTTCTTGATGAGACCGTTCATATTGTACAAGTTTCAACCATCCAAAGGATGCCTTAATGATAGTATTTAGACTTGAAACACATCAAGGACACACTTAACAGAGTCTTATATCCTCTATAGATGGCATAATGAATTTGGATATGTTAAAACATGTTTAAGGATTGATTACATAGGTGGGTTCTACTCTTCTTGATAGAAACACTTTCCACAACGAATGATTTATTTAGGCCTCCATATTTCAAATCAATACATGGCCTTATAGAAAAATAATTAGGCAAGGAACAATAGTATCATATAAAAAAATATTCCCATGATTTGGATTAATAATAAAATAGAAATGATCCAAATAATAAAGTGATTAAAAGTAGTTAAAATTCCCAAAATAGCTCATTTTTTTCATTTAAGCTCAAAATGACAGAAAAACATAAAAATGTGGTAATTTACAATTAACTAAGACTATGGTGGGTTAATAAAAATTTAATTGCAGAATAAATTATATGAAAATGTTAGCTTCATCACTCCCAATGTTTAATAATTTCACTCCCATGCATTCATCATATATTTAAATCAAAATTCATAAAAAAAATCAAAACTTAGAAAACATCCCTGATAATTTTTAAAATAAAATTCCATCATTTCCCGTATATGAAAATAAATTTCCCCTATTTTCATTCATTAAATATTGATTCATTACAACTGTTAAATCCATACATGGCTAAGTCAAATCCTTCCTCACCGTAAATTTTATGTCACCCTCCACTACAGAGAAATTAAATATGAAGTTATGCTTATACTTGGAAATTTAATGTATCACAATAGACTTGTGAAAATATTAATTTATCCAAAGCGTGCAACATAAAAATGAATTTAATCATGAGTAATTTTATAGGTGAGTTTTGTATCCTAGGATTATTTCTGAAAATGATTAAAAAAAATTAGACTATAAAGAGGAGGTTTGACTATTAATTTCACTGCATGAATAATCAAGTGAAAAAACAAGTTGAACATCAATCGAATCCCCTTGAGAATTAGAAACACAACCCCAACCCATTTCCTTACATGTTAAATGATTAAAATGTACAATACCATCCAATTTCTCCTCTTTTTTGATTTTATTATTCATAAATATCATCAATGACACAGCATTAATTTTTTTTCATAGAGGATTAGCTGAAAATTGAATACAGTGAATGAATGAAAATTAATTCCCTTAATTTTTTAGTGGAACATGAGCCATTAAATAATGTACACTGTGAAATTCAAGCACATATCCATATTTTTAATTGTTTTTAAATATTTTACAGGAGAACTAGATGTAACAAATTGAGCATAATGAAATGATGAGTAAAACCCAATTATATCATTATCCACCTCCCAAAAAGGTTTTTCACCCCACACATCACCCAAAATTGAAACACATATCAATGAACACACATTAAAGTCCCTTACCCCACACTCAAACATGAAATATCCATGTAAAAATAAAAAGGGTGAGGGTATATATGGAAAAATAAAATTATAACGCGGCTTAAACCTATATGGTTATTCACGACATATAAGGGGTAATGAATGATAGATGTTAATGTGGGTCTTAGGATAAAATTATACAAGCCAAATAGGTTCTTGAATCATGTTAAATATATTCCGTGAAATCCACTGCTTTAAAAGAGAAAATACAGAAGTTCTGGTTCTCACACAAAATCAATATTTCTCTCAATAAAGCGTGGGTATTAGGAAGAATATATCAACGTGGTTTAGAAAAGCTCATATGATCAGAAATATATTTTGATTCAGTGTTTCATGGTAATGGATTTAAAAAATTAATAAAAATCAAAAAAAATATTGAAAATCCAAATCATGGAAAATGATTCTATCATCAAAAATCAATTAAAATTATTTTTTTCAAATATCATTTAAACTCTCTCAAAATAAATTAGAATTTGATAAAATTATTCCTTAATTTTCAATAATCCTAAAAAATAGAAAACAAAAAGAAATAAGTACATAATAAAAACTAAGAGTTTAACAAATTCCCAACACATAAATTTGACTACCCATAATTTCATCACAACAATAAAAATAATGGTAGGAAAAACTAAAGAGAAGGAAATATGCAAACTAACATTATTGTTTCAGTGACATGCATGAGTTATGTTCCTAGATACTAAAAATCTTCCTAGAAAAAAAATAAATAAATAAATTCATAAGTAAAATAAATAAGAATAACAAGGAATGGAAAAAGTGGATAGAACATGGTTTGGACCCCCTATGTTGGTGCTAGATTTTTATGACCCCTTTTCTAGTAGTTGCAATGGTTTAACCCCAATCCAAAGGTGGATGGGGTTTCATAATTAAAACTAAAAAATATGTATTTTTTAGACATCCATGAGAGGTTGAAAATATTATGGACCCAAAATGAATATAAAAATATAACTAACCCCCATGAAGAGATGGAAGGGAATATTTAAAGTGCAGAGTGGGAGGGAAAAGGATAAATGGGTATTCCTTGTTTAGCTTATTCTAGGGAGTAGAGTCCACAAGTGTTGATGATAAAAGAATAAGATGTGGATTTTACTCCGGTTCAGGTTCAACAAATGATTCATCTATTATTTCTTGTTTTGTGCCACGATCTTCAAAAACACAAGTGTATAGCTCGACTGGCTCCTCCATTCTATATTCAATGAAAACTACCTCATCAAATTATTCAATAAGGGAATGCATTAATGGGGATATATCTACAAAATATAAATAATATAGTTCAGTTGGAAATTCATAATCACTAATATATCAATGAAAATAATTATCATAAATTAAATCTCCATCAAAATATTCATCTTTAGACACTTTCTTCTTATACAACGTAGCTGGGAACTCATTTTTTGGAGGGGGAAGTTGATCTTCAAATATGGATTCAACGTCATCAACATGTTCATGAAATATAGTTGGAGAATAAATCTCATTCTCTATAGCTTGTATTTTTTATCTATCCATAATAGGTTTTCCTTCTCCATCTTTAGTGGCAAGTAATGATACCATATTTCTTGATTTTTTTATAAAATTGAAATTATATTGAATCATCAAGGAATTTTATTCCATTTGTTATGAATTTTATAGAATTTGAGTTTTCAATATCTCTTCATGAATAGGCTCAAAAATATTGTTATCAATAGGGAAATAATTATAATAAACACCATAAAAATCCATCATGTCCTTTGAAATGAAAGATATGCTATAACACTCTTTTTTTGATTTGTTTTGGTTTTTCTGTGAAAAATAGTGTGTGAATAATTTTTGAATCCCAAAAAAATAGTTCCAATTTTATGGTTTGGGATTTAGTAATTTTAACCAATTCAATTAAATTCTTATTATCCTATTAATGTACTATAGTGTCCCACCCTAGGGTCGATCACAAGGAGGTCACATACAACAAAATTTCTATATATTCACTATTACTATATATCTAATTTAAAACTAATTAATGTAATATATATGGGGGAATTTGAAATGCATTAAATATAATGTATATGAAAATGAAAATTCCAAACACAAATAAAAGAAAGAATACACAATGAAGTATATAGAAGAAAATCATTGCTCTTGGGATTTTGTAGTGGTGTTATCATTATTATTAAAACTATATATCAATGTTTTATTCAATGTGGAGATCAATACCTATCACTCCACACCCTCTCATTATAATGGTTTTATACTACACCAAGTCCTATGCATGTTGTAGTAATATCTTTTAAATTAATACCCAATCAAAACACCACTGTTTGAATGAATTAGATATCAACAAGATGTAAAATAAGAAAAAACCAGGAAGAAGACATTAGTAGATAATGTAGGGAGACTGCTCACCACAATCATTTTAACCTATAAAATATCATTAGAATAAAAATTCAACAATAATTAACGTGAAATAAACTCAAATTACTCCATTTCCCCCCATGAAATACAATGAGTATTAGTTATCCATATACATAGAGTTGAAAAGAAGCATGGTGGAAATAACATGATAAATAAATGAAATAGATGAAGTGTGAAATAATAAAGAAGAATAAAATATTAAAAGTAATATACTATTAAGAAATTTAAAATACTAAAAAGATACTGAAATTCCCAATAAAGGCTACTCCCAATTTTCCACCATTGTAAATGAAGAAGGGATACATATTTAAAGGGAGAGGTGGTAAATACTTAGCTCCCAATAAATTATCCAAATGTTTCTAAATGGATGATCCATTTAATCAAAGAATTAATTCCATCGGGCTTCATGAATGACTATAGATAATGTATTGTGAATTAACCCTAAAACATTTAGAATTATGGTACAATAGATGTAGGAGTTATGACCAACGTAATGTGAGAAATTAATTCTATCTATATTCCTTGTTAGATTCTAGTTATTCACATTATTATGCCTTTATGACATTTCAAAATATTGATTCACGTGTTCCATCCTTAATAAAAGTTGTTATATATTTCTTTATCCATCCAAAAGACGTGATACATTTTGGATGCGTTGTTCAGATGGAATGAATTAAATATTTAATTTCATCGTTTCTTTCTAAAGAGACATTTCATATTTTACATGTTTTAATCACACAAATGACGCCTTAATGATAGTATTATAACTTAAAACTCATCAAAGACAAGATTCATGGAATAATACATGATCTCCAGGTGGAATAAATTAATTTGGACATGTTAAAAAAGATCTTTTCCTCAATTATGGAGGTGGGGTCCACTCTACTGGTCACAAAAACTTTTTACAACGAATGATTTATTTGGCCCTCCATATTTCCAAATAACGACTTTAAATTGTTGAAACATATAGAGATAAAAACACATGTATCATAAAAAAATTATTCACATGATTTGGATCAATAATTAAATATATATATCAAAATATATAATTGATTAGAAATAACTAATGTTCCCAAAATAGGCCATTATTTCATTTAAGCATAAAATAACACAAAAACCAAAAAATGTGACAATTTTCAAATTAAAAAAACTATTGTGGGATTATAAAAATTTTATTATAGAAGAAATTATATTAATATTTTAGCTTCATCCCTTCCCCACACATAATCAATACACTCTAGTGTAATAATCATATATTAAAATCAAGATTCACACAAAATTAAAAAATGAGGAAACATCCATGATATTTTCCAAAATAAAATTACATCTTGTGTCGTATATGAATATAAATTCCCTTTATTTTTCCATGAATAAATTTAAACTCATTCAGCCTTATAAATACATACCTTGCCTAATCACACCCTACATCAACTTGAATTTTATATGACTCTTTGGTCAGGTTAAATTAAATATTGAGTTATGCTCATACTTGGAAATTGAATATATCACCATAGTCTTGTGAAAATTATAATTTGTATATAGCAAGAAACGTGAATATGAATTTAACCTTTATTACATATCTAGGATTATTTCATGGCTTAGGGTTGGTGGTGAAATGATTAAAAAATTTAAGGATTGAAAGATGAGGTTTGACTCTAAAGTAAAATGTAGGAATAATAAATTGAAAAAATAAGATGAACATCACTCTAATCCCATTGAGAATGTGAAACACAATACCTCCGCATTTTTATTATATTTTTAATGATACAATAAATTATTATAATGATTAATATTATAATATTTCTCCATTTTTTTGATTTTGTATTCATAATGATCTCGAAAGGCACAACTTTATTTTATTTTTTCCATGGAGGAAGAGAAGAAAATTGAAAAAAATTAATGAATGAAAATAAAATACCTTCATTTTTTAGAGTTACGTGATCCCTAAAATAATGTTTAATGTGGATGTATATCTCATCTCTATATTTTTAGTTTTTTAGGACAACTAGATGAATCAAATAAAGAATAATAAAATGATTACTCAATCCCAATTCTATGATTCCCCACCAGCCAAAATGTATACACAGACCTAAAACCACACACAAATGAAAAAAAATCCCAATAAACTCACACGAAATGACCTTCTCCCACACATTAACTTCTAATATCGGTGAAAAAATACTAAGAGTGCGGGTAGGCAAGGAAAATTTCCCTGAAATGTGGCTTAAACCTATAAGTAAATTCATGAAAACTATGGGATAATAAATGATATATGTTATGTTTATTATCAAGATAAAACTAATCTAGATAAAGAGGTTCTTCATTTATGTTAAAAACAGTCCATGAAATCCAAATATTTGAACGAGAAAAATCAAATGTTCTAGTTCTCACAAAAAATCCATGTTTCTCCCTTGATGTTTTGTGTATTAGGATGAATATATCAATGTGGTTCAGAATACCTAACATGATTGGAAATATATTTTGATTTTTTTTAATGGGAATGGATTCCAAAATTAGTCAAACTCATATAAATTATTGAAAATCCAAATGAAAGAAAAAAGATTCTCACATTAACAATCATTTTAAATTTATTTTTTTAAAAAAATTTCAACTCTCCCAAAATCAATTAAATTGTGAAAAGTGATAATAATATTCATTAAATCATAATATTCCAAAAAATGAAAAATAAAAATAAAAAATTATACAAAAAAATAAGAGGTTGACACTACCCCCACAATGAAATCTACCGACCCATTATTTCAGCACAAAACAATAAGGGCCGAAAAATCTAAGGAGAAGGAAAGATAAAACCTACCATTATTTTTTAGTGGAAACCATGATTTAATCTCTTAGATACTCAAACTTATTCCTAGAAAACATGAAATAAATATATTAATAATTAAATAAAGAAAAAGATATAGGAAGGAAAAAAGATGATAGAATATAGTTTTGACCCCCCATGTGGGTGATAGGTTTTTAAAACCCCTAGTTAAGATGTTTTAGTGGTTTAACCCCAATTTAAAGGTGGATGGTGTTTCTTGCTTATATTAAACCACGTATGTCTTCTAAAAAAATTAATGAGGGGGTGAAAAAAATGTATACCTAAAAAAGAAAATAAAAATATCCCTATCCCCTATAATAGATGGAATGGAATATTTAAAGTGTGGAAGGGGTGAAATAATAAAGGGATTCTTGTGGTTTAGCTAATCCAGAGGAGTGATTTCCACCAATATTGATGATAGAAGAATATGCTATGGATTTTTTTCTATTCTAGATTCAAAAAATTATAACTCAATTATTTCTTCTTGTATTCCATAATCTTCAAAATGATCTAGTGTATAGCTCGACTGACTACATTATTTTCTCCTAAACGCAAACAAATCCATCATCTTCTTCAACCAGGGCCAGAAATAGTGGTGTTAAATCTAAAAAATAAGAATAAGGGAGATAATTTTGAATTCATATGCAATAATATTTTAATTAAAATAATGACAATAAATTCATTATCCCTCAAAATATTAAGCATTAGACTCTTTCTATTTATGCAAGGCATCTTGGAACTTATTTGTTGAAGAGGGATATTGATCTTCAATTATTGTTGCATCCTCATCAACATATTCCTAAAATCATAGTGGAATAGGCATCTCACGATCTATAACTTTTCTTTTTTCCATCCATAATACATTTACTTCTTCAACTTCGGTGGCCACCAACTCAACGATCTTGCTTAATTTTTTGAGAACATTGAAATTCTCTTTAACCATCAAGAAATTTGGTTCCATTTGTTGTGAATTTTATAAAATTTGAGTATTCAATATATATTTCCCACTACTCTCACAAAATTTGTCATAAATATGCCAATAATTATAATAATTACCATAAAATCCATCTTTACCTTTAAAATGAAAGATATGCAATAAATCTTTTTCTGAGTTTTTTAATTTTTTTAATTTTATTAATAAAACGTTGAAAAAGAAGTTTCCCTCCACATAAGTGGAACAAAATTTATTGTAGGGGATTTATTCATTCTACCATATATAATGAAATTATAATTCTCCAAGGAATACACCATAGTGGCACACCATACAGTCGACCAAAAGGAGGCAATTTAAAACACATCTTTCTATTATCACTGTTATTATATATCTAATATAAAACTAAATTATAATATATATATATATATATAAATGCGGGGGTTATTTAATGTAATATAATCTAAGAAAATATAAATTTAGAATACAATGAAAATAATAATAGACAATTAATTCATTAGAATAAAACCGTTTTTCTCGAGGTTTTATGGTGGTATTATCATTTTTATTCAAAATATATATCAATGGTTAATTCAATGTAGAGATCAAGAACTATCAATTAACACCCTATCAGTAAAATGGCATTAACCTACACCTAGACCTATACTTGTAGGATTAACCTCTGAAAAATCATACACAATCTAAACTCCACTGCATGAATGAATTAGATGTTAATAATAAGGAACATTAGTGAACAAGTGGTAGAAGACATTAGTAGAGATACTGGAAGGACTGCTCCCCACAATCATTTAAACCTCTAATCAATCCTTATAATAAAAAATGAAAAATAATTAAAGTGAAATAAAGTCAAATTCTACCACTTTCCTCCTTGATCAATAATGAGGATTAGTTCTCCACAGACATAGAGTTAAAAAGAATCATGGTGGGGGAACACGTAAAATAAAAGAAATGGAATCAGTGAGAAATGATGAAGAATAATAAAATATTAAAATTAAACTACTATTAAAAAATTTAAAAATACTAAAAAGATACTGAAATTTTCACCAAAGGCTTCACCCAAAATTCCACCCTTTAAAATTAATAAGGGATACATATTTATAGGGATAGGGGGAAAGAATTCATTCCAAAATTATTTTCAAATTTTTCAAAGTGGACAACCTATTTGATAGAAGAATTTATACTAGATGTATTCAGGAAATACGTTCCATAATGTCGTATTAAATCACCCTCAATCATTCAGCAATAGGGATAAAAAGATATTGGAGTTATGGGAAATGTACTCTGAGAAATTATGTCTATCAATGTGCCTCATCGAATACCAACTATTCACATTCCCATGTATTTATGACCCTTCCAAATTTAAATTCACCCATTCCAACCTTAATAAAGGATTTACTATAGTTCCATTCACCCCCTCCCCCAATTTGAGGCATTTTGGACATGTGCTTAAGATAGTATGAAATAAATACTGAATGGAACCATATCTACTTAATGAGTCTATTCATATTCTATATATTTTTACAACTCAAACGATGCCTTAATGAAAATATTTAGACATTAAACTCATCATGGGTGTGATTCATAGAATCCTATATTATCTCCATCTAGAATAAATTAATTTTGACATGTTAAACAACATTTATACATCAATTATGGAGTTGTGGTCCAATCAGCTGGATAAAACAACATTCCACAATGAATAATTAATTTGGGCCTACATATGTCCAAATCAAGACTTGAAATTGTAGAAATATATATATAAAAGGAACATGGGTATCATAAAAAAATTAATCACATGATTTTGTTAAACAATAAATGATATATTATTGAAATATTGAAGTGATAAAAAATAGTTAAAATTCAAAAAAATAGGTCATTTTTTGCAATCATCCTCAAAATAACACAAAATAATTAAAAATGAGACAATTTCCCTTTATAAAAAAATATAGTGGTATTATAAACATTTAATTATGGAATAATTTATATGAAAAGTTTATAATTATTACTATGATACGTAGGATTCCTTCATAAGGTCCTGTCTCAATAAGAAACATCAAATGTTTTTTCGTAGTACATAAATTCTATATCAATATATGATGAGGCTGCTTGTTATCCCTTATTTATCTAACCAAGAATATCTCACATGAGATTAGGGAATTTAAATTCACAAATAATTTTCATCATTAATCACCACTCTTTAGGGAAACCAAAATGTGTACCACCCGATGAGTGGAACAATATGATTACATTTAAATATGATCATCTACCTTGGGGTCAGTCCTAAGGAAAAGAAAAATATATGATAAAGCATATTCCTTCCATAATTGAGATATGTAGGTTGTCTCCTAAAGGCACCATATTGATAACAATGTTCCTAAGTTATGAAAAATATGTCATGTCCATATGATTTCAAAATGCATAGGTTTAAAAAACTATATGGGTTTTGATTTCTAATATAAACCAGGATATATAGTATGCCTCATAATGGCTCAATCCCATTCTAAATATATTAATTTCCACCCCGGATAACTAAAAAACACCATAGTTTCTAGATATATGGAATGTTAATATAAGAAGCTACTCACCCAAGGGAAATGGATGAATAACCTCATATAAATAAAAATAGAATCACTAATGAGATTCCCCTCTTTTAAACGTAATGAGTATATCCAATTTTCATTCTATTAGGGTATGCAAATCTATATCAGTATTAGTAATAGATTTTCAAACATATATTAAATATATATGGTATTCCCATAGTACAAAATAGACCCCCCTCCAAATAGTGTGATGAGTCTGACCTCTGATTCTCTCAACCAATGTCAGTTACTAAGCATCATTCGGTTTTAAACCCCAACTAATTGCCTTCATTTCGAATGCAGGTTCATGAAAAATTATTGATGTAAGAACTATTGGGATTTTCTATCAAAGGTTTATAGTTGGTGATCCCAATGCAGATGATTATTCACCACATTGAACCCACCACAACTAGAGCTCTGAAAAAATTTCTCCACATCTATCTGTCAAAAAAATATAATGAACCCTTTTTGAACTTATTTAACTATGACATCTCCTTCAAAACAAAAAAAAAGGTTAAACTGCACAATTTTCTTGAAACCATTGTGTTCGCCCAATGAGCATGCCTGGTCATAATATTTCTGAAGAACAAAATTGGTAAACCCTATGTCAACTTATTTAACCACATCATATCCTTCACAATATTAAAAAGGATAGACTTCTAAATTGTCTTCAAACCATTTTTTCCTCTATATGTGGGTGGTTGGTCATCATATTTCCATGGAAAAAATGATTCTAGAATATTTATTAACATATTTATTTTATACTTCTAATTTAATATAAGAATAATGTGCTTACCTTGTTATTAAATAATTCTAAACATAATGATCCAATGTGGTGAGATCTATCATATATTCTAAAAATGTAATAAATAAACACCGGGTTCTATGTTATTGGATAGAGGAGTTATATTTCTTATTGAAGTTAGTTTAGTTAAAACCATTGGAACTAGAATTTAAATAAACACAAATAACCTAATAATCGTGATGATTCCTTATATTATTCGAGAAATTTTACAGTTTTTGTTTATTTTATTTTTTGGATGAATATTTACAGTGATTATGAGATAAAAAATTTAATAACATTATTTAGTAATGGTACATAATGGAAGAAAGGTAATCAAACCCCTTTGAAAATATTGGTATTTTCGTACCAAGAACGCCAATATCACTTATGTTGGATCTGATTAGATCATGTACATATTCAGGTAGGTGACTTATATTATGAAAATGTCTTGGATCGGATAGAGAAACCTATTGTTCCATAGAATTATTGTCCTATGTTATATCATTTCATGAGAAAAAATCTTACATGGTTTAGTGCAACTACTAATCCATTGGTAGCTGATGAAGGGATAAAATCTATAAAAAAATATTTTTCTATATTTGGGATGAAATTATAGTGAATTAATTATTCTATCAGTTTAATTTTTTTGAGGATATGCCAATAAATTAAGTTTATTTATCTAAAAAACTAAAGAGGATGAGGAAATAGAATTAATGGAATGGAAATATTTTAAAGTGATATTCTTTTAGAAATTTATCAATCGAGAATAATGAGTTGAAAGGGATAGAATGTAAATTACATTAAAGAAGAATAAGGTTGAAAACATGTTAAAATATGAGTCTAACATTATCAGATAATAAAGGCATGTTTCAAACAACACGAATAAGTTGGTATGCAATATTAACCATTTATTTTATTGGATTAAGTCATGTCTCCAATGGGAACTGGTTTCTCAATTGTTTTCATCATATGATGATATTATATCAAATTTAATTAATATGAATATTTAATTTTCTAGATCATATAAATTGAAAGTCAAATATGGGAATATGAGGTCTACTAATAACCAGGAAAAAATTAAATCGTAAAACAAGACGAAGAAAACAAAACAATTTCTATCATATGCTAATTTTAGAAACAAACATCTTGGGAAATTCATGAAGGGCACGAGAGTTTGTTAAAAGTATATAAATAAGGGTAATATTTATAATCCATTTAATTAAATTAAACAATCCACTACTATCTAGTGCCTCAATTGTAATGATATGTGGAATTATTCAATCTAGTGCCCAAGAGTCAAGGGAACTTAACATAGAAGAAACCCACAAGTGACGACAGAGATTTATTTATTACTGCAGCTAAGTGTAATAATTAAAGTGATTGGGTTTTTTCATTAAAATATTATGTTATATAATTATTTTATTAATGATATTTTTTATAAGAAATAATGAAATATAAAAGGATTGAGGTATAATAGATTTTCATTAATGATTTCAGAACATATGTTGAATGGTACTGATAACCAAGAAATTTGATTTACTAGTAATGTGATAATGTTTAGTTAGGATAAATACATGATTGAAATTGATGAATTAAATGGGATAGTATTGGTGACCAAGAATTTGGTTAATGATTTGATGAAAATGTGACATAGGTCATACTTGATAATGATTATTAAAGTTATGGTTTTTTGGAAATAGTCTATGATTTTATTTGAGGAATGAGATTTTTTTATTTAGAATGATATTTTATTTCATGTGAGTTAACATAATATTTATGAATAATATAATGGTTTTATATGTTTAAGATTGTACATATGTTATAAATCATAGATACCCTATTTGAGGTTTTATATTTGAATGAATTATTTGATAACTTATACTAACAATTTTGATTTTAAAAAATATATAGAGGTAGGGGAATGAATTTTCATTACATCACACATCTTATGATATATTAAAAGTTACTTTTAGTGCTTCAGGAATGAAACTTTCTTCTGGAATTTTCATAGAGTAAGAGATGAATTGTAAATGCATTGAAGAACAAACAATGGATGAAATATTCCTTATAAATTAGAAACAAATTAGGTAAGTGTATTTTCTCACGAAATCTATCCTGACAGTAAATGAATGCCTAAAATTTAAGAAAAAAATCATGAAATGATAATGTTACCTCTTTTAATTAATTTCAAATTAATTAATGGTCATATATCCACTAAAATATTTATGGATTTGTGGTATTTATCATTCTCATGACTATGTTCTTTATCAATAACTAATAGTCCTTGGAAATTAGTATTCTCTTCCATGTCCATATTCTAACTTCCAATTAATTTTCATATTATCTAGAAACCCAATTATAATACATTTTTAAGAACCCTTATGTTTCCCACTTTTAATTTTCAAAAGAATTATCATTACCCTATGTATGATATGGGTATAAAAAATAGATTTGATAATTCGATGACTAGATAAATTTTTAAGGAACAATTTATTGGTTGGGGGGAATGTAACACTCTAATATTTTAAATGTAAACATTCTTACAAAGCTTATAGAACACACAACATTGAGTTTAAATGAAATACAGTCTAATATTAAAATATTTTTATTTAAACATGACTGTAATAACATAGCCATTAAAATTGGAATTATGAATATTAATATTTTTTTTAAATTATGAGTTATGGTTTCAGATAATGAAAATATTTTGAAAATAAGTACTCAATTTTCATTAATGTATTTATATTCTTCAAAAAAATATTTTTCATTACAAATGATTTTATTTATGTTTTTTAGAATATAATATAACTAATTTCTACTACTTATAATACAGTTATTTTCATGATTGAATTTTTTTTTCAAATTCTAATTTAAAACTTATGTTATAGTGTTTTTTTGATAATTTATTAATAAATGATCTTTTAATGTATAGATTAAAATTATAATTTTTAATAAAAATAGAAATTTGGTTTAAAAACATAAAAGTTTCATTTTAGCTTATAATTATAAAAAATTAAAATTATTTCTATTATGTTATTAATAATAAAATTAAGTTTTTTGGAATAATTTTATTGTCAAATTTGGTGTCAAATATGATTTATACTTATAATGACATTTTTTGGAAAAATAGTTTTTTGTTGAAAATTATTTTTTTATATTAAAATAATTTATTCCACTTCAATATATTGAATCATCAAAATTGGTAATGTATTTTTAATCTGGAGGTTGAAATTTGGTAGATATTTCCTTTTTATTTTTAAGCATTTTGAATAGTAACTATGGTAAAATGTACAACTTATCTAGTAGCTAAATCGGGTAATTAGGGTTAAAAATGTTATAAGACTTTAAAATTCAAACCAAAAAATTCTGTTATCCTATTATATAAATTTATTTCTTCTATTTCCATTCTGGTTTTAAAAATATAGAAAATCTTTTTCATATTTTTTTTTACCTTAAATTATTTAAGTGAGTGATAAAGAAAAAAATACCTTGTTTCTTTTTTTAATATCTACAATATTTTTTTGATAGGAATAAATACAACATTTGTTTCGTAAAAAAATATTAATGGAAATATTAATGAATATTTTTTATCATGGAAAATTATTCTAATTTTTAGTGATTTATTAATTATCTTAAATTGTAAATAATCTCCGACACATTATTTATTTTATTAGTAAAAAAATAAAATAAATTATTTTAAAAATATTATAATTTATTAAAAAAAATATATTATTATGATACCAAAATTTTATAGATATATATGACATTTTAGGGATTCTTTAAACGATAATATTCAAACTCCCTCTATTTACTGATGTTTTTAAAGTCGAATTAAATGAATACTGTCCAACATATCCTTAATGATATTTAATAATAAATAATATTTTATATAATGATTCATGATTCTTAAAAGATATACCCTTTACCAAATTAATTGTTTATTTTTTAACATATGAACCATTCTTTTATTTATGGGCATTTTTTCCATTTAGGGTATCATTCTTAACCATTAAATTGTAGAAATGAAATAATATTATTATAATTGTCAAAAATGGTTAACAGTGGGTTAAAACCAAAAGATTAGTGTGAAAACATAAAAAAAATGTCCAACTATTATTAAATGGTAATATTTCTCTTCATCCTCATATATAATTCTAATTTTATCAATTTGGAGCCATTTTTATGTAAAAATTAAATTATATTAATATAGTACTTTATGAAATTCGAATAATTCCCCTCTCCTAACATCTTAAAGGACTACCCTTATCTATTTTTTAAACCACTTTGAGAAACCAATATTGGAAAAAATATATTTTTCTCCATTAAAAAACCTTTATTCAAGTAATTTATGTTCTGGTCTTTCGAAAAGAGAAACCTTATGTCCCATAAGAGGATATATAATGAATTTTTTCTGAGGAAAAAGAATCCATCCTTTCCGACACTTTCCAAATTATTTATTTTTCTAATTCCTATTAAAGTGGGATAACTATATTGAAATGATAACCCGAGTATCATAAATATTTTTATATATTATAATTATTTCTGATTTACCATCTTCCATATATTTTCCATTCTATAAAATGTTAAAATATCACTCGTGTGTATGTATGGATTATTGTCCCCATGTAACGGTGTAATATGTTTTCCATAAACAATTTACAAGGATGTTCATAAATATTAAACTAATGAATATATATGATACTAATGAAATAATTATTCTTATAAAATTACAATATCATATCCACCTTCTTACCTTCCAAGCCGTTGTGAAATTGCAACATCACTTAGGGGTTTGTGTGCACTACCACCTCCAAAAAGTGATGTGATCCTTTTTTAATTTTATCTTCACATGGATGGTAATAAATAAATATTTAATGAATATATAATATATATATATAATAAATATTATCTTTGAAGGTGAATTATAAATTTCCGTTCTTTCATTTTATCATTCAAAAAGTGAAACTAATTATCATGCGTACGTATGAACTACCGTCTCTATGAACGGTGCAATTGATTTTATATCTATTACATCTATAGGTGACTATAAATACAATTATATTGAATATATATGATATTTATAAAAATAATAACATTCTTCAGATAATAGAACCATGATCATCAAGTAAGGACCAAAACAATTTTTTAAAATCATACATGAAAAATAAAATAATAAACACATAACATATTGAGAATAATTAAATATTTTCTATAAAAAGTTGGTAAAATGGTATATGTGGATATAATAGGCTATTATTGATATGTTTATGATTTTTTTGGTATTCATAATAAGTATAAATGTTTTTCATATAGGATGTTAAAATAACTGACGAGGCAAGTATAATGTGATGTAATGGATTTTGTCTCAATTTACACTTCATGAAGATATATTTGGTTTTACAATCCTATTTATATTTTTATGGTGTCTATAATGCATATGTTAATAATTTAAATTTAAAAATATTTATTAATTATTATTGATGATTTAGTTTTAATTAATCTATCAATGGTAATGTTTAAAATGAAATGTGATCTTATTTATCTTTTTGATCGTGTACATTTTTCTTCCATCTTTATATTTTTTCCAAATTAAAGCACAGTAGTCATTTTATTTAATCTAATGATTTATTAATGTCAATTTATATTATAATATACTTGTTATATGTTTTAAAATAATATTTTTAGTTTTTGATGAAAATTTCTTTATTTAAATTGTTTACAAAACGTCCAACCGAATATTTTTTTTATATACGATGTTAACATAATTTCACACCATTATAATTGTTTTATGCTATTAGATTATTCAAAAAAATTCACTACTTATAAAAATAGATCCCTTTAATGAAGTATTATTTTGATTTTTCTTTTTCTTTTTCCTTATATCTCTAATTTATATGTTTTTATTACAAAACCTATATTTCTGATAAATCAATTGTCATCTCTTATCTATTATTAACATTGTGGTCCCTAAATTTAATATATGAAGAATGCATTTTATTTCTATTGAAATGTGTGTAATGAAATTATATAGTCACACAATTCATCAATTGGTCTAATGATAAAAATAATTTGGAAATATTAAATGGTTTTTTAGTGTATTTAAACACATAGTTTAAACTGTCTTGGTAGAAGGATTTGATAGTAGAGATATCATGATATCTGATATCATGATGTAAGCCCCAAATAATTTCCTTTATTTATAATTTATTTATTATTATCAATGATATTACAAAATTAAAATTTTACATTGAACCATTTTGTGAAAAATTATTTGTTAAATGGATTGTGTTTTGCGTTATTTACCATACCATATTTATTATGTATTATTTAATCATGATAACATCTGTTGTAAAAAAACCCTTAATGAGGATCTTATATCACTAATTATTTTTCCACTTTATACAAGTTATTAATACAAATATTTTTAAAAATATCATGAATTAAAAAATATTAATTTATATATGTATTTAACATTTAAAATAGATTTTTTGAATCATTTGTGTATCTTGTTCATCAAGACTGCAAGTCTAGTTGATCATGTATGGTAAGATTCCTTATATATTATAACAATGTAATAAAATAATCATTTACTTTTGGTTATAATATTCCTGGTGTTGTACTAAAATATGGAACAATTCAAATCACACATCAAGAAGTGAGTATAGTAGTAGAGATGATGAAGAAGCTTTTTTGAGAAGTTGGTTGATCATTTGGAAATTAACGATAATTAAAAAGAATTATAGAATAATGAAGATGATTCAAACATTTAAATTGAAGAATAATAATATTTTTCAAGTAATAAATTTTGAGAATTAATTTTGAGTTCCAAAATGTAATTAATGAATATGGAAAGATGTTTTAGACTAAAAAACATTGAGTAAAACAACAAAAATCTTTTTCTTCTCCCAACAAGAGACAAGAGGTTAGAAAAATTATCTGGAACATCAAGAGTGGATCAATTAATTGAATGAGGAGTTATATTAGATTTTAAATAATGAAACATGGTAGTTTTTACCTAATCTAGGAAATAATAATGTTTTCTGAAAAATGTGGGTTTTTCATAACAACTTGACTGAAAGAGGAGAACTGGTAAGAAACAAAAAAAGACATTTGTATAAGGGATACTCATAGTTTGAATGTATTAAATTTTTATAATACTTTAACATAAATATCTAGGATTTATACCATTATGATATTTATTCCTCTTATATAATATGGTGATAAAAAAATCCAAATGGATATCAAGTCAGACTTCCATAATGGATAGTTAGAAGACAGAGTGTACATTGAGAAAAACAATGGTTTCATCCTCGGGGATGATGAAATATATTATATTGTTAAATATTTAACAATATGTCTTAGAAACTTCCAAAATCAATGGTATCTCATGTTTTACACTTTCTTGAAGTTACATATTTCTATAAGGAATGTTTGAATAGAAACCTGCACATTAATGATGAAAAAGAGGTATCACATATTGATATTTTCATTATTGATGATATTATAATTGACAGAAACTTGGAATGAATATTGTAGGGTTTTTATTTTGAGATGAAAAATATGTTTTATATGTCTTGTATTTGTGATATGAGGAAGTATTTAATCTTAAAAGTTTCTCTAGTGGAAGATCATATGTTTCATTATAAAGAGAAATAAATCTGAAAACATCTAAATTTGTGTTTTATTGAGGATTAAAGTAATATTTCCACAAAAATGAATCCCCAAGAAAATATTTTTAAGGACTACAAATGGAATTAATTTGATTAAAGGGGATTTTGGAATATTATTAGATTATCACATTATTAGGAAGCTTTAAAACCATATATAGCATATGTTGTTATATAATGTTTTAGATATTAGAGTTCTCCAATGGAATCTCATTTAACTTCTAAAAATATAATTATCTAGTATATTAAATTAATAATTTATTATGGACTGATTATTAAAATAATGGAAATATAGATCTTTATATATATCTTTATACAGGCTTGGATAAAAATATTGATGATAAAAGATTAATATCCAATATAGATTTCAATTTTTTAAAAATGTCTGTATATTTGTATAAAAAGAAACAATTTTTATGGCCTTGTGTACCTCTAAAAAAGAATATGATTTTGAAACATAATAAATAACTAAATTGATGCAGATGAGGACACTATTGAAATTTCCAAGGTGAATTTCATTTTCTTATTATTGTTGTTGTGGATGGTATGTGTTACTCAAAATGATATTTATTAATTGATAAATGTAGTAAACATTATTTATAAAATAACATTGATCATCGAGGAGTTGGTGGATTAAGGATCTAACAAGTTGAAGATTATTACTATTAAGGAGAAGATTGTGGATATGTTTTGTAATCCACTTACAAAATATTTATTTCATAAATTGATGTTGATTATAGGAGCTTATCCTCATTTCTCTTATAAATTAGGATTATGAATCCATACACCCTATATCTATTTCTATGGATTTTTTTTTCAAATGTGGTGAAAGATATCATAAATCCCATTATGTTTATAACTTAATGTATTTATAAAATTATTTACAAAAAAATATAACTATTTATCCATCTAAAGAGGAGTGTTTAATGTTTTAGGGATGATATCTCTTACTCAGTGGGTTAATATATTTAGATATTTTTTTAATGTGGAAATATGGGAAGTAAGCATGGTTTTGTGAGTTTTGAACTATTCTAACTTATTTTGTGAGCAATTGTGTAACAACATTTTTTATATAGGTTCAAAGGAATACAGTTCCAACCACTGGAGGAAATGTTATCTTCAAGATGTTAATATATATGGGTTGAAATTTTGTGAATAAAAGGATGAAATTTAATTTAAGGGAAAGTATTAAATTTTTGTTAAATTTTATAATTTCATATACCATGTTTCAATAGTAGGTAAGAATTTATAGATGATGAATCATTGATAATGTGATCAATTTCAAATGTGATTTATGTTTAATGGTTTCCAATACAATACAATATGGTATATTATTGATAAAATGAATAAATAGGATGTTTTGATCTATATTTTTTGTGTTCATCGGTAGTGTTTTAGACTCATTGGGAGTTTTATGATATCTGATGTTATTGAAGATGTAAAGACCGTAAAATTCAAGGGAAATTTTTTCTTAATTTTCTTTGGATTTTTACAAGAGCGCGGTTTCAGACGGCACCTGATTCCGAGGCCCGGAGTGCCCGGAATTAATTTCCGAAGTTTGGCTCGGGTACGTTCAGTGAACGGACGAGCGGGAATTCCTAACTTTTGATCCGGTGCTCGGAATTAAAATCCGAGGGCACCGATGAACTCGCAGCGCCGATATTCGCTTAATGAGACCTTTTCGGGAGTTGCGTTTGTTGCGGGTTGAAAGATACGTTTTGGGGTTTTTCAATTAAGTTAAATAAAATTGTGTAAAACAAATTTTATTTTTAACTTATTAAAGAAAACCTACCTAAGGGGGTTGGAAGTGGGACCCACACCCACTTAACCTCCCTTGGGAGGATTAAGTGTGGTGGGGCCCACACGAACCCCTAAGACTTTTCTTTTTCTCTCAACGTTCTTAACCCCCAATTAATTGGCCTACGTTACCCTTATTTAATTAAGGAAGTTAAAGCCCTTTTTGAATTTCAAATTTTGAAATTCTTTTGTGTTGTGTTAATAAAATAAGAGGTAGTCTTATTTTATTTAGGGTTCTTTTTTTTGCCTTTGGAGAGCCTTCTCATCTTCAAGCTCTGACGAAGAACGAAGAACGTCTTCATCCTCGACGAAGAACGACAACACTTCGTCAAGGATCATCGACTCAGAGACCTAGTATCTTCGGACCTCTGCTTCCTCTTCGGACCTTCTTCGTCGGCAAACGAAGATCCGCCAACAACGTGTCGCATCGGACGTAAATCTTCGTCAACGGATTTGACGAACGACGACCGCGACGCCTGACTTCCGCGACGCCGTCTTCCGCGGAACGTAGAGGATTTCTTTGAATCTCAAACCCGAGGTAGGGGATGTTTTTATTAATTATTTTATTCCATTCCTGAATCGTGGATTTTAGCATGACTAAACGTGAGACTTTTTAGTTATGTTATTTGTTAACGCGAGGGGAGTCGGACCGCACGAACACGGCCGAAACCCCCTCCTTCGTTCATGTTGATTCATGCGGGTGGAAGCAAGAGGCGTGGTGCCGTCGCACCACGCGGATGAACATGCTTATGATTTCCGCAATACCGTCGCGCTTCGCCGAGGAGAGACTTCAAGACCGCGACGCCGACACGCCGCGTTGGGAGGATTCTTGGCACGGCGAAAGGGGCGCGGTGCCGTCGCACCGCGCCGGACGACGAACACCGCGGCCGGTTCCGGGCCGCGGTGAGACGAGGAGACCGCGGCCGGTTCCGGGCCGCGGCGGAAGGAAAGACCGGCGGCCGGGCCGCCGGCGTCGGAAGTCAAGGGCGGGACCGGAAATTCCGGTCCCGTTGGTAAAAACCGGCCGGCCAGCAGGCCGGCCGGATGTCATAAAAACCGGGGGTTTAAACCCCCGGCCGGTCCATCAAGACCCCCCTCTTAATGAGGGGGCGGTTCTTTTAAGGAGGGGGGGGCAAAGCCCCCCCGGTTTTACTCAACCGGCCCCCATTTGCGGGGGCCGTTTTGTCTCAAACGGCGCGGCAAAGCCGCGCCGCCTTCGGAAGGGCGGGGGCTTAGCCCCCCGCGTGAGTCGCGGCCACCGCCGCCAGCGCGGTCCGCCGCCGCCAGCGCGGCCCGCCGCCGCCGCCACGCGGCCCGCCGCCGCCACGTGGCCCGCCGCCGCCGTCCGCCGCCGCCGGCCGCCGCCGCCGGCCGCCGCGCCACCCAAGGGGGGGGGGGTCGGGCCGGGTCGTTCCGGACCCGGACCCCCCCGTTTCGGACCAGATTCGGTTCTTGGCTCATAACTTGAGCCTCGGACCTCCGAATGACGAACCGTCTGCGGCAACACGATCCTTGGATCGAGACGGTCGTTTCGGTATATCGCACTCAAGGTTTCGGGTTACTTTGAGTTCGGCCGGGTTGGTTCGTTCACGAAACCAACCGGGCCTTCGGAGCGGAAACACTCATATCTTGAGCTACGGACGTCCGATTGACGTGCCGTCAGTCGCGTAATGTTCCTCTTAGTGAGACGGATCTTTTGGCATACTCCGCCCGAGGTTTGGACGCAGGTGGAGTACGGTCGGGTTGGTTTTGCCTTAAAAACCAACCGGGCCCCGGAGACGAAAATGCCTATAACTCTCAGACCGGGCGTCCGATCGACGCGCCGTCTGTTGCGTTGAGTTCCTTTTGTCGATACGGAACTTTTGGATACATCAACTTCGGTCTTCGTGACAGTTGATGTATCAGCCTCTCGGCTCGTGGAGCGGACCCTCCGTACGAGCTTGCTGTGTGCGGGAACCCTAGTGCTGGTTGCGACTGTTCTACTGCGACGACAGTACAGAGATCCTGTGTGGATTCGACGACGACAGTACAGAGATCCTGTGTGGATTCGACGACGACGACTACAGCACTCAGCGATCCTACGTGGATCAGTGCTTCAGGTTCTGTGTGAGCCCGATCCTGTGTGGGTCCTTGCGCTCAGCGGTTCTGTGTGAGCCAGCGCCTACAGGTTCTGTGTGAGCCCGATCCTGTGTGGGTCTTCTGCGGGGGTTAGTTACCTATCGATCCTTCGTGGGTCCGACGACTTAGATGGATCAGTGATCATCTTTATCGTCCTTGAAGAAGTATACCTGTGTGAGCTGAATCCTGTTACTTTCCTTTGTGGAATACGTATACTTTCCTGCGTGGACTGAGTTATACTTGATCTCGGAGGTTGGAGCGTATTTGAATTGATGACTTAGGTATTTGTATGGGCATATACCTAAGCAGTGTTGGTTGTTACTTCGTGATTGTACTTTGCTTCGTGGTTTATCCTTTGTGGATTTTGAGAGACCTTCAGGGGTCTCGGGGTCCCTACTGAGTAGCTTATACTCACCCCTGCACGGGCTTCGCCCGCACTACGTTGTGTTGGTTGCAGACGACGGACAGCGTTGACCTTAGCTGAGGTTCGCGGAGCGGGACGGTACCCGGAGGTGGACCACTGGGCGGGACGAGCACGGAGCGGACGGTGGGACCCGTGGAGCAGAGGAGCTATCTGTACCCACCCTTCAGGTGGGATTTCCGGTGGACAGCTCGGAGTAGCGGCCTTTACTTTACAGTTGCTGTTTTTCCCTTTTCGAGTTGTACTTTACTTTCAGTTTGGGTTTGTATTCTGGCCCATTTACTTTTCCGCACTTTCAGTTGTTCTCTGCTTTCTTAGTGATTACCTTCCGCTTGTTTACTCTGTGGTGTGTGTTTTCTTTTCAAAGGCAATGCCTTCCCTTTTTACCGGGATTTACGCCTTGGTGCTAGTCGCCAGCCCCTGGCCTATGGAAGGCGGGCTTGGGGTAGTCACGGCTCGGACCCCGAGGGCGGGTCGTGACAAATTGGTATCAGAGGAGTTCGGTTCTACCGCGAACTCTGATCTTTTCTATGTGAAGCAATAATGTTTAGCGTATTGAGTGTGGTTATCAGTCCAGGGAGTCCAGTGTTGGTGCGGCGGCCGACGTATCCATACACCAGGACCCTGACGTCTGATTTCCGACTTAATGCACGAAAACATTGATTGCGTGTGTGTTTCAAAGTTTTCTTTGTGATTACTTATATCAGCTCACCAGGTATACTGTTCTAATCGTGGCGCACCTGTTTCCTTTTCAGGATGGCCCCACGACGGCAGCCAGCTAGGGTTCCGATGGTCGAGCGAGACGACAGCCCACCGAGCGACGAGGCCTCGGTGCAGGGCCCTTTTCCAGTAGTAGCACCGGCGGTAGCTTTACCCGCCGATCCCCCGATGCTTCCAGCAGCAGCCGCTGACGATGCACGTCGCCTCAGCGCACTGCATGAGTTTCAGCGACAGCGACCGCCCAGGTTTCGCGGGGAGACGGATCCCCAGGCAGCAGAGGACTGGCTGGAGGCAGTGGTTCGAGTGTTTAGGCTAGTGAGGACACCAGCAGACCTCATGGTGATCCTCGCTGCGAGCCTACTACACGCAGCAGCAGGACGATGGTGGAGCTTGATGCTCCAGGTGCACGACGAGGCATCTCTACTCTGGACGGACTTCGAGAGCCTCTTCCGCTCTGAGTTCGTCCCGGCCACCCTTCGAGCGGTGCGCATCCAGGAGCTTCTACAGCTGCGGCAGGGCAGCATGACGGTCGCCCAGTACTCGGCGAGGTTTACCGATCTCTCGCGCTACTCGACCGACATGGTACGGGATCCATTCTTCCGGGCCCGGACCTTCGAGCAGGGTTTGAGACACGAGATCAGGGCATCGCTGATCTCCCTCAGCATACCGACTCAGACAGGAGTACTGGAGCGGGCTCTTCTGATCGAGAGCTTCCTTGCTGAGTCTACACCAGCACAGCGACCCACCGCAGGGCGGCACGTGGCAGAGTCATCTGCAGCAGGCAGTCGACGGATGACTCAGGGGTCCAGGCAGACCAGACCTTCAGGCCGACGATCTCAGGGCACTGGCTCAGCAGTGCGGGGCACACAGCGCGGAGCCAGTCTTCCGAGAGGCAGGCAGTGCTACTCGTGCGGCGGGCAGGGCCACATGGCTCGTGACTGCCCGACCCGCCGTGCCGAGGAGCAGCAGTCAGTTGATGGACCACCGAGGCAGAGGCAGAGGGTCGACCGTGGCGGTCCGCAGGGAGGAGGCGGACGAGGCAGAGGAGCTGGACGAGCAGCTGGTGGTGGCCGACGCTTTGAGGCTCTACCACCACCACCACCAGGAGGTCCACCCCGACCACAGGGAGATGGCGGGCAGCGACAGGCACAGCTCCAGGCAGCAGAGGCCTACGACCACGGCGCACCCGAGATGATTCGAGGTACTATCTGTGTCTATTCCACCCTTGCTGCAGTTCTTATAGACACAGGAGCGAGTCACTCTTTCATAGCCGCTGCCCTTGTTCGGAGCTCGGAGATTCCGACAGAGCCGTTGGCTCGATCCTTACGGCTAGAGACTCCTACGGGAGCAGACTCGACGATTACGCACTGGTGCCGGCAGTGTGAGCTTACTCTAGGAGGCGAGAGCTTCGGCTGGGATCTTCTTGTAGCAGCGTCGAGGCCTTACGACGTCATCTTGGGCATGGATTGGCTCTCTACGGTCCATGCACAGATTGACTGTTTAGGGCGCAAGGTGCGATGTGTACGCACCGACGGGAGAAGGTTCACCTTCACCGGCGAGAAGGGAGCCTTAGCAGCACAGGATGGACTTCCGCGGAGGAGAGGACAGCCCATCACTCATCAGTTGGCTAGCCTTATCCTTGGAGCAGTTGACGTGCGGAGTCCTGGTTTTTCTGCAGTGGTGGATCAGTTTGCGGACTTTTTTCCCGACGATGTTCCAGGGCTACCTCCTCGCAGAGAGGTAGACTTTTATATTGACTTGTACCCCGGGACAGCCCCAATATCCACTCCAGCATATCGGATGGCCCCCGCCGAGCTTCGAGAGCTACGGGTACAGTTGGAGGACTTGCAGGGCAAGGGGTTCATCCGACCCAGTGTTTCACCCTGGGCTTCCCCGATTTTGTTCGCCAAGAAGGCGGACGGGAGCTTGCGACTTTGTGTTGACTATCGTCGCCTGAACCAGGTGACAGTGAGGAACAAGTATCCGCTACCGAGGATTGATGACCTCTTTGATCAGCTCAAGGGAGCACGGTGGTTCTCGAAGATAGACCTCCGGTCAGGCTATCATCAGCTCAGAGTCAGAGACGAGGATGTGCAGAAGACGGCCTTCAGATGTCGGTATGGCCACTATGAGTTCTTGGTTATGCCTTTCGGTGTAACCAATGCTCCAGCAGTGTTCATGGCTCTCATGAACAGGATCTTTCAGCCATACCTCGATCGGTTTGTCGTGGTCTTCATCGACGACATTCTGATTTACTCTACGACAGAGGAGGAGCACGCCTATCACTTGCGAGTTGTCCTTGACACACTCCGAGAGCACCAGCTTTATGGTAAGCTCTCGAAGTGCCAGTTCTGGATACGTGAGGTCCACTTTTTGGGACACGTTATCTCTGAGGCGGGAGTTGCAGTAGATCCCGCGAAGATTGGGGCTGTGTTAGCATGGGAGCCACCCAGGAGCGTGACTGAGGTTCGGAGTTTCTTGGGACTAGCTGGATACTATCGGAGATTCGTTCCAGACTTCTCCAGAGTTGCGGCATCACTCACGGCTTTGACGAAGAAGGGGAAACCCTTCGTGTGGACTGACAGATGTCAGCAGAGCTTCCAGGAGCTAAGACAGAGATTGACTAGCGCACCTATCTTGAGGTTGCCTGAGGAGGGAGTAGGGTACGTAGTCTACTGCGATGCATCAGGGACCGGACTCGGATGTGTTCTGATGCAGGAGCGGGCCGTGATCGCCTATGGATCACGTCAGTTGAGGCCGCATGAGCAGAACTACGCTACCCATGACCTGGAGTTAGCAGCAGTGGTCTTCGCTCTGAAGACATGGCGACACTATCTGATGGGCGAGCGCTTTACGGTCTTTTCCGATCATCAGAGCCTCAGGTATATCTTCTAGCAGAAGGACCTGAACCTGAGACAGCGACGATGGCTCGAGTTCCTCCAGGACTATGACTTTGAGATAGTCTATACTCCTGGGAAGGGGAACGTAGTAGCCGATGCCCTCAGCAGGAGGACGGGCATTCAGCTACTTGAGGAGGCAACGTAGCAGCTAGCCTCTTTGCAGATATCCTTCGTGGATAGAGATGGAGCAGCCTTTCTTCAGTCTCTCACAGTCACTCCTCCACTACTGCAGCGGGTCAGGGAGGCACAGCGCGGGGACGCTGACTGTGAGACACGCCGTGCACAGATATCCTCGGGACAGGCACCAGATGGTTTCTCCCTTGGAGCAGAGCACGACATCCTTTTCAAAGGACGTACCATGGTACCAGTCGCATTGCGAGAGGAAGTGTTGAGGGAGTTTCACACTTCTCCTTTAGCGGTACATCCTGGAGTGGCGAAGATGTACCAGGACCTCAGACGACAGCATTGGTGGCCGGGCATGAAGAAGGCTGTAGCAGAGTTCGTTTCTCGATGCCTTACCTGTCAGCAGGTGAAGGCAGAGCATCAGGTACCAGCAGGCTTGGTACAGCCCTTGGAGGTTCCGGAGTGGAAGTGGGACGGCATATCTATGGACTTCGTGACTGGACTTCCACGCACTTCCAGAGGTCACGACTCCATCTGGGTGATTGTTGACCGACTCACCAAGTCGGCACACTTCTTACCCATCAGAGAGCAGGGCTCGGTGGAGAGCTTGGGACGTCTCTACGTTCAGGAGATTGTGCGGCTCCACGGCGTGCCATCATCTATCGTTTCCGATCGTGATGCCCGCTTTACTTCCCGGCTTTGGAAGGGGTTACAGGAGGCGTTCGGGACGCATCTACGTCTTAGCACAGCTTTTCACCCTCAGACGGATGGTCAGACGGAGAGGACCATTCAGACTCTCGAGGACATGCTCCGCGCATGTGTCCTCGACTTTGGTCGTAGCTGGGAGGACCACCTACCCTTGGTGGAGTTCGCATACAACAACAGCTACCACTCCACCATCGGGATGGCACCGTACGAGGCGTTGTACGGCCGACCATGTAGATCTCCTTTGTGCTGGACAGACCCTGGGGAATCAGCACTGGTGGGACCGGAGATGGTCCAGGCCACGACAGAGAAGGTCCAGGTCATCCAGGAGCGGATGAGGACAGCTCAGAGCCGGCAGAAGTCATACGCTGACAGAAGGCGGAGGCCACTGGAGTTCGAGGATGGCGACCACGTCTTCTTGCGGGTCTCACCTCGACGTGGTATTCGGAGATTTGGCCGAGGCGGCAAGTTATCTCCGCGCTTCATCGGACCTTTCCAGATTCTCAGCAGGATTGGCGAGGTGGCTTATCGCCTGGCTCTACCACCTCAGTTGCACCGGGTGCACGACGTCTTTCACGTATCCCAGCTGAGGAGATACGTGCACGACCCGACGCACATCATTGACCATGGGGAGCTTGACGTTGACGATGGGGCGACTTTTACGGAGGTCCCGGTGGAGATAGAGGATCGACAGGAGCGGGTCCTACGTGGGCGATCGATTCCTCTTGTGCGCATCAGATGGCAGCACGGGAATCTCCAGGAGAGCACTTGGGAGCGGGAGGCTCAGATGCGTGCTCAGTACCCTCTTTTGTTCCCCTAGTTTTTGTTGTATCTTTACGGGGACGTAAAGCCCTGAGGTGGGAGTAATGTAAAGACCGTAAAATTCAAGGGAAATTTTTTCTTAATTTTCTTTGGATTTTTACAAGAGCGCGGTTTCAGACGGCACCTGATTCCGAGGCCCGGAGTGCCCGGAATTAATTTCCGAAGTTTGGCTCGGGTACGTTCAGTGAACGGACGAGCGGGAATTCCTAACTTTTGATCCGGTGCTCGGAATTAAAATCCGAGGGCACCGATGAACTCGCAGCGCCGATATTCGCTTAATGAGACCTTTTCGGGAGTTGCGTTTGTTGCGGGTTGAAAGATACGTTTTGGGGTTTTTCAATTAAGTTAAATAAAATTGTGTAAAACAAATTTTATTTTTAACTTATTAAAGAAAACCTACCTAAGGGGGTTGGAAGTGGGACCCACACCCACTTAACCTCCCTTGGGAGGATTAAGTGTGGTGGGGCCCACACGAACCCCTAAGACTTTTCTTTTTCTCTCAACGTTCTTAACCCCCAATTAATTGGCCTACGTTACCCTTATTTAATTAAGGAAGTTAAAGCCCTTTTTGAATTTCAAATTTTGAAATTCTTTTGTGTTGTGTTAATAAAATAAGAGGTAGTCTTATTTTATTTAGGGTTCTTTTTTTTGCCTTTGGAGAGCCTTCTCATCTTCAAGCTCTGACGAAGAACGAAGAACGTCTTCATCCTCGACGAAGAACGACAACACTTCGTCAAGGATCATCGACTCAGAGACCTAGTATCTTCGGACCTCTGCTTCCTCTTCGGACCTTCTTCGTCGGCAAACGAAGATCCGCCAACAACGTGTCGCATCGGACGTAAATCTTCGTCAACGGATTTGACGAACGACGACCGCGACGCCTGACTTCCGCGACGCCGTCTTCCGCGGAACGTAGAGGATTTCTTTGAATCTCAAACCCGAGGTAGGGGATGTTTTTATTAATTATTTTATTCCATTCCTGAATCGTGGATTTTAGCATGACTAAACGTGAGACTTTTTAGTTATGTTATTTGTTAACGCGAGGGGAGTCGGACCGCACGAACACGGCCGAAACCCCCTCCTTCGTTCATGTTGATTCATGCGGGTGGAAGCAAGAGGCGTGGTGCCGTCGCACCACGCGGATGAACATGCTTATGATTTCCGCAATACCGTCGCGCTTCGCCGAGGAGAGACTTCAAGACCGCGACGCCGACACGCCGCGTTGGGAGGATTCTTGGCACGGCGAAAGGGGCGCGGTGCCGTCGCACCGCGCCGGACGACGAACACCGCGGCCGGTTCCGGGCCGCGGTGAGACGAGGAGACCGCGGCCGGTTCCGGGCCGCGGCGGAAGGAAAGACCGGCGGCCGGGCCGCCGGCGTCGGAAGTCAAGGGCGGGACCGGAAATTCCGGTCCCGTTGGTAAAAACCGGCCGGCCAGCAGGCCGGCCGGATGTCATAAAAACCGGGGGTTTAAACCCCCGGCCGGTCCATCAAGACCCCCCTCTTAATGAGGGGGCGGTTCTTTTAAGGAGGGGGGGGCAAAGCCCCCCCGGTTTTACTCAACCGGCCCCCATTTGCGGGGGCCGTTTTGTCTCAAACGGCGCGGCAAAGCCGCGCCGCCTTCGGAAGGGCGGGGGCTTAGCCCCCCGCGTGAGTCGCGGCCACCGCCGCCAGCGCGGTCCGCCGCCGCCAGCGCGACCCGCCGCCGCCGCCACGCGGCCCGCCGCCGCCACGTGGCCCGCCGCCGCCGCGCCACGCGGCCGCCGCCGCCACGCGGCCCGCCGCCGCCACGTGGCCCGCCGCCGCCGTCCGCCGCCGCCGGCCGCCGCCGCCGGCCGCCGCGCCACCCAAGGGGGGGGGGTCGGGCCGGGTCGTTCCGGACCCGGACCCCCCCGTTTCGGACCAGATTCGGTTCTTGGCTCATAACTTGAGCCTCGGACCTCCGAATGACGAACCGTCTGCGGCAACGCGATCCTTGGATCGAGACGGTCGTTTCGGTATATCGCACTCAAGGTTTCGGGTTACTTTGAGTTCGGCCGGGTTGGTTCGTTCACGAAACCAACCGGGCCTTCGGAGCGGAAACACTCATATCTTGAGCTACGGACGTCCGATTGACGTGCCGTCAGTCGCGTAATGTTCCTCTTAGTGAGACGGATCTTTTGGCATACTCCGCCCGAGGTTTGGACGCAGGTGGAGTACGGTCGGGTTGGTTTTGCCTTAAAAACCAACCGGGCCCCGGAGACGAAAATGCCTATAACTCTCAGACCGGGCGTCCGATCGACGCGCCGTCTGTTGCGTTGAGTTCCTTTTGTCGATACGGAACTTTTGGATACATCAACTTCGGTCTTCGTGACAGTTGATGTATCAGCCTCTCGGCTCGTGGAGCGGACCCTCCGTACGAGCTTGCTGTGTGCGGGAACCCTAGTGCTGGTTGCGACTGTTCTACTGCGACGACAGTACAGAGATCCTGTGTGGATTCGACGACGACAGTACAGAGATCCTGTGTGGATTCGACGACGACGACTACAGCACTCAGCGATCCTACGTGGATCAGTGCTTCAGGTTCTGTGTGAGCCCGATCCTGTGTGGGTCCTTGCGCTCAGCGGTTCTGTGTGAGCCAGCGCCTACAGGTTCTGTGTGAGCCCGATCCTGTGTGGGTCTTCTGCGGGGGTTAGTTACCTATCGATCCTTCGTGGGTCCGACGACTTAGATGGATCAGTGATCATCTTTATCGTCCTTGAAGAAGTATACCTGTGTGAGCTGAATCCTGTTACTTTCCTTTGTGGAATACGTATACTTTCCTGCGTGGACTGAGTTATACTTGATCTCGGAGGTTGGAGCGTATTTGAATTGATGACTTAGGTATATGTATGGGCATATACCTAAGCAGTGTTGGTTGTTACTTCGTGATTGTACTTTGCTTCGTGGTTTATCCTTTGTGGATTTTGAGAGACCTTCAGGGGTCTCGGGGTCCCTACTGAGTAGCTTATACTCACCCCTGCACGGGCTTCGCCCGCACTACGTTGTGTTGGTTGCAGACGACGGACAGCGTTGACCTTAGCTGAGGTTCGCGGAGCGGGACGGTACCCGGAGGTGGACCACTGGGCGGGACGAGCACGGAGCGGACGGTGGGACCCGTGGAGCAGAGGAGCTATCTGTACCCACCCTTCAGGTGGGATTTCCGGTGGACAGCTCGGAGTAGCGGCCTTTACTTTACAGTTGCTGTTTTTCCCTTTTCGAGTTGTACTTTACTTTCAGTTTGGGTTTGTATTCTGGCCCATTTACTTTTCCGCACTTTCAGTTGTTCTCTGCTTTCTTAGTGATTACCTTCCGCTTGTTTACTCTGTGGTGTGTGTTTTCTTTTCAAAGGCAATGCCTTCCCTTTTTACCGGGATTTACGCCTTGGTGCTAGTCGCCAGCCCCTGGCCTATGGAAGGCGGGCTTGGGGTAGTCACGGCTCGGACCCCGAGGGCGGGTCGTGACAGAAGAGTCCGATAGAATTATTGGGTTTTTCTAGGGAACTAGTATATGAGAAGATGACTAGATATGATTTTGTTGTTTTATTTCGTTTTTAATACATAAATCATGTTATTAATCAGTTATTTCATCATGTATCATTTTCTATGAAGTTACTTCAATTATTTTTGAGTTATTAATGTATTTTCGTATAATTAGAGTAAATTCTGGAGTTATTTAGATGTGGTTTAAAGTTAAGAAGAATTGGTTTAGAAATTTTGATAATTACATAGCATAAAAAGGTTATTACTCTGATATATAATAGTAACTCAAAGTATATAGACTAAAAAAGGAAATTACCTTAGTACTAAAAATCCTAAAAATCCTATTTTAAAAGTTACTCTTGTACTAAGAAAATGAAGTCTATAAAATTAGATAATGTCCACAATATGAAAATGAAATTTTGATCATATTTTGGAGTCAGTCATTAATAAATAAAAATAATTCTAAAAATATATAAAGGTTGATCAGAGATAAACTAAACATCTAATGGCGACTTCTTCTTATATTCAATGGTTTATCCACATGTAAATACAATATCAAAGGGTCATTACTCTAATTTGTAATGGTCACTTTTTGTTTCCACTTAATACATAAGGGTCATTCTAAATATTATAGCCCATACATGCAATATAGATATTAATTTAATAATTAATAATATTTATTACATAACATAACAATACCCACTACAGGCATATATAGGTTTAGTGTCCTTAGAAACTGGTAAACATAAACAACTTGTTCATAAAAGATCTACATTTTCTCTTGATTATTTCTTCAAAACAAAAAATCATTTTTTACATATCTTACTTAATACCCTTCATGATGACTGGGGGAAAAGAAACATATGAAAGGGTGAACTCAAATTCTTAGTAAGGGTAAACAAGGAAAATATGAATCATATCATAATCATAAAAACCTAACATTTGAAAATATTATCATGCATATAAAAGATCAGAATATCATGTCATGGGATAAATCATAAAAGTGAAATTTAATCCCAATACTCATAATATAAGACATTAATTTTATTATCGTACACATATAAACTTATAAAATTATTTCATATTTTTCAAGGCTCATTGCCAATACCATCATAGCAAACAAATTTCTTTTCTGAACCAAGTTCACTTCTCATTCCGGCCATATATTACTGAATCATATTTACATGTCATTCAATTCATGTATATATAATGAGATATATTTCATTACCCAATGCATTGGAGAGAATATATATGTACCACCCATATCATAATAAAATCATTCTTATGTGTTCCACAAAAATATGATTCATTTATCATAGCAAAACCCATAAAATAAAATGGGTTTCTTAAACAAAATTCCATCATAACATAAACCTTATAAAATATCATTCTATAAATAAAAAAATATAATCATATAAATAATATGGATAGAAACATAACCCCATTAAAAGTGCGTCATCTGAGATGGAAAATAATTTTTATTAAACACTACAAATTAATTCATTAAAAAAATTCCTTCTTCTTCGAAAAACAATTTCTTTTCTCCAAATTCCATAAAATTTTAAAAGATCATAATTTAGATGGAAATAATCTTGAAATCATATAGATGAAGCTTCTTGTAAATAGTGTTTTATGAAACTTTAAAATTCTATTCATGTCATGTATGTTAAAAAAACACACTCATCGTAATTTTTCATGAAAAGTCAAAAAGTACATCAAATCGAAAAAAGACAAATGATTATATTCATATTGTTCAATAAAAATTTAACAAAGGGTAAAATTAACATTAAAATATTTTATAATAATATAAATAATATTACATAACTACGAAACGTGTATTTGGATGATAAATATACCGTAGTAAATACTCATGAATAAAAAATCTTAGATAAAAATGAGATTTTAAAATTATCCCTTACCTTTTGTCTAATATAATTCATATGTACTTGAACATCTTGTATAATTATTTAAATAATTTTATTCACTTATTTAATAATAATAATAATTTTTATGATTTCATATAATATCATTCGTTTGTTAGTAACATTTCTTCATCACTCGTTATTCAGATATTAACTACTTTATGTTCTTATGCATGATTTTTCAGATAAGTTCACATTCCACTTCATATTTTATAGTTAAATAATTAAAATAAAGATATTAGTAAAATTTATATATCATATTTATTCATTCAATTCATGTATATAATCACGGTTTAATGAATATCATGTAGAATGAATCGCATCGCATCGTGGAGATGGTAGACCGTATGTATGCACGAGTGATGATATCATTCCCTAAATTATTGAATGGTATTGAAGTGGATGTTGTATAATATTTACGAATTATTAACATGTTATAATAATCATATATTGTTATTATTTGCATTATTATACCCATCCAATTAAGGTGGTGGTGAAAAACAGATTAAACAACAGCGTAGAGATGGAAAGTTGTACGTACGCATGCACAATGATTTCATTTTTCATAGGAAGGATATATAGTAAAATAAGGCTATTTTAGATTTTTAATAATATATTAGTATATTTTTTATAATTAAATTATTACATTATAATGAAACAACTAATTAATAGTAATTATAATAATATTGACATTCGAAAGAATCAGTAGAAGAGATTACCTCTTCCTTGGCATCTTCCTATAAATCCTTTCTTAGAGCACTAGAGTTTGTATATAAACATGAAAATAACATCCAGAATGAAAATAGGTAATTTGAGAAGGAAGAATGGCTGGGAATTGAAGATGTTTGATGATAAAAATTAAGTGAAGAGGTGAAGGAGGTGGTTACCTTTTATAATTGAGGTGAGATGAACTTTTGGAAACACCAGAAATAATTATTTATAATGAAATAAAACCCAACGAAAAAACCTCACAAAATTCCCAACTTTTTATATGAGATGATATACGGATTTAATATCATAAAACAATAAATTTTGGACAAGTTATATTTTCAATTGAAACCATATCATCCTAATTGACACTTTGTTATTCTATTTAATTTTTATTGTTGCAATAACATTCTGAATATTTAATGGTAATAAATATTTTCTTATATGGTGTTAATTTACAATAACTAGATATTTTATCAAATATTAGACAATATAATCAGAACTTTTTAATATTTAAAAAAATTTATGATCTCTAAATAATTTAATAGAATGTTATTTCTATAAAATAGTAATAGTGTCAGTTTTGACACTATTCATTTATTTAACTTTAAATAAAATCCAGAAAAAAGATAAATTCGAACCAAAATAATTAATACAATAATAAAAGGTCCTAGAAACCTTTAAAAATTGTGGATAACCTTAAGTAGTATTTATGATATTTTTTTTAATATGTTTAAAACCATTTTATGATATTACTTTTAATAAAATAATTTCTGCATCAATATTGTGTCATCATTAATGGTAATTATTTAATCTATAAATATTATAAATACATTTATCTGATGTAGATAATTATTTTATATTTACATAGACTAACAATATTCAATATAATCTCCTTGTTATCCATATATTAAAATTAATATTTGTATATAAAATGAGATTGTGACATTTTGTCGCGTTCAAAAGTTTTTATTAAATTCATATCATATTTATAGGTAAGTGTCCATTAAGTTATTAATTTTCATTAAATAGATTATAAGGGTATAATTTATTAATCCAATAAGATTTTTATAGGTGATAATGTAATTTTATAATATTATGTTTACCATTAATTACTTGATTTACCTTTAACCATGGTAATAAAAATTAATTACCAAAGTTACTATTCATAATGCCCAAAAATAAAAGTAGAATATTATTATAATTTTAACCCACTGATTCCAAATATGGAATCCATATTTCAAAATTCAAAACACATATTTATCAGTAAATAAATTTAAACTAATCCTGTTGTTGAAATGTGAAAACAAGTTTTAAAAGTTAAAATATTTCATAAGATTGAAATGTTTTTACATCTGAATTTAATTTAAAATTCATTCCAATGACCTAAATTGTGTTAAAAGGATAAAAATATAATATTTATAAATTTAAATCAATAAATAATATTATTTAACCATATAAATTATTTGAATGAAAAAAGTTATTTTTAATTAAAATTTTGCGTATTTTTACTATTCGTCAAAACATGAATGTTATCATAAAAATATCAAAAAATCATCCAAAGTAAATTTTTGTATTCCACTTCAAGATAAAAAGATTATCTTGTCATGTAAAACTTATTAATGTGTAAAAATAGTAATTTAAAATGGGTTTTCCATTCAAAGGTATAAAATTAAACTTTTAAAAAAATATGGTTTTTTACATCAAATAGGGTTTTATTCATACCATACGACTAAAATATCCATTATATAAATATCAAAAATATTATATTAAGTATATACCTCATATATTATACATTAATTATACTACCAAAAGTAGTTCACTCATAAATACAAATATGTAATTGATTTATATTATTCATAAATAATTTATTGACAATGAATTCACAATGCATTTTCATAAGCTATTTATCATTATAACTTGTAACCTATCAACTTGGATATAATGGTAATTTTATATAAAGGGAATCTCGCAGTTCAGTTAAACTCACTATTGAGTGCAAAGAAAGCCACTAAAAAATCATTTAAAGAAAATATTTCATAAAAAAATTTGGGTGTTACATTCTACCCCATTAAACAGAATTTCACCCTCAAAACTCATTACATGGAAATAAACAGATTAGGATACCCCTCTATCATCATATAATCAAATTCTCAGGTAGCTTCCCAAATTTTTTGGTTCCTCCATAAACATTTTACCATGATATTGGTTTTTTTGTAGAACATTTTTCTACGATCCAGAATCTCTATCGGTTGTTCTTCATAAGAAAATATCTTGTTGTAATAGTTTGACTTCTGAGCTTAGTACATGTGAAAGATCAGGTATTTACTTTCTCAAGAGATATACATGGAAGACATCATGAACTTTATAGAGATTCAGTAGAATTTCCTATCATTTAGCTACCTTCCATACATGATCCAGAATTTTAAAAGGACTGATATACATAGGGCTCAGCTAGACCTTCTTTCTAAATCTCATTACTCTCTTCTAGGGATATATTCATAATAATACCTTATCACCCACCTAAAACTCTACGTCTTTTATTAAGTTATAAACATTACTTTTTTTCGAACCTGAGATACTCTTACATGTGACCGCATAGATCTGACATTTTCTTCTAGTACATCAATAAGATTAGGTCCTAATAGTTTCTTTCGCAAAATTCATCCCAAAAAGTTGGAGTTCTACAACTTTTTCCATAAATGTCTTAATAAGGAGACATCTGATTTATGAAGTGAAAGATATTATTAAAAGAAGATTACACCAATGGTAGGTTTTGATCCCAACCACATTTGGAATACATAGAGAAATCTCAAAACATGTATTCTAGATTTTGAATTGTCCTCTTAGACTAACTATATATTTGAGGACAATAAGTAGTGTTGAAACATAACTATGTAGCCAGAGTATGCTGAATACCCCACTAGAACATCGAGGTAAACCTCGAAACCCGATCAGATATAATGTAAAGTGGTACTCCAGGAACTCTTACAACTTATTTTACATATATACCAGAATGGTGATTAAGATAGAAATACTCTCTAATAGTGATGAAGTGTTATAACTTTGTAATGCAGTAAACTACAACCTAGATATCATTATTTCCTCTGGATGTTTTGGGATGTCACTTAACAAAGTCAATAGTTACATTTTCCCATCTCCATTACGGAATCAGTAATGGTTGAAACATACCATCGGAATTCTATCTCTCAACATTAACTTACTGACAAACCAAGCATCAAGAGACATATTCGGTGACATATCTTTTCATTCCATCCCAGCAGACGTACTCTTTAAAGTACTATTACATCATTTTTCTTCTATGGTGAATAAAAAAATTAAGAACAATCAGCCTCATCCACTATCTCCTTCTTTAATTCTGATATGGTAGGAATACAAACATGATTCATGAACCTTATTATTTCATAACAATCAATATAAAATTCTAGAACATTTCATACATACTTTTGCAGCTCTACATCTTTCTTCTACACCTCCTTAATATTCACTTGTATTGGTAGTTGAATATTCATTTGAGCAGGATAATATTTTCCCACTTCCTTTAAAATTTCAACATCCATCCTTTGAAAATACATAAATATTAGATATTTTGTAAACCCATAATGGATATGATATCATTTTCATGTTGAATTTATGCACATACTACCTTGTTTACTATCCCAGGGTGGTAATGTATTGAGCATCGTAATTTTTAATCATTTCCAACAATATTCATTAGAGTATATTCATCTCCTATCGTGTAAAAATATACTTTAAAAACTTATGATCTGTATATATATATATATCACACCTTTCACCATAAATATAATGCAACAATTTCTTTAATTCAATTATTACCATAGCTAACTCCAAAACATGAGTTAGGTAATTTTTCTCATGGATTTTCAATTTTTGTTAGGCATAATCTAACACCATATCATTTTTCATGAGAAACCATACCTACCACTTCTTGGGTGAATCACTTTAAATTACAATCCATTCTCCAATAAAAGGTAGTGTGAGCGCAGGTGCACTGGCTATCCTTCATTTTAGTTGTTTGAAAATCTCTTCACATTCCTCCATCCAAACGAGCTTAACTCCTTTCTGAGTCAACTTGATGAGTGGATTATTTAATCCTAAAACATATTTCACAAAATTTTGATAATATCCCAAAAAAATAAGAAAACATCCGATCATAGTTATCATTTTTGGCCTCAACTATCTTTTAATAACCTTTGTTATTTTTTGATCCACATATATTCCCTCTCATGAGATTATGTGACCAAAAAATAGAAACTTTATAATGAAAAAATTCATAATTGGTAAATTTGTCATAAAGATTCTCCTTTCTTAGGGTCATTAATACAATTCTCAAATGATCATCATGTTCTTCCTCAATATTTTAATATGCATGAATGTTGTCTATAAAGACAACCACAAACATGTCAAAATAGTCTCTAAAGACTATACATCAGACCCATGAATATAGTGGGGGAATTAGTAAGACCAAAAGGAATCACTATAAATTAATAGTCTCTATACATTGTAAAGAATGGAGTCTTTGGTATATCATCCTTTATGACCCTAAATTGACGATATCCTGAATGGAGACCAATCTTGGAAAAGTATTGAGCTCCACTTAGTTGGTAAAAAAGTCATCAATGTGAGGAAGATGGTATTTTTTCTTGATAGTGATATTGTTATGTTCTCGATAATCAATGTAGAGTCTCATTAATCCATCTTTATTCTTAATAAATAGAATATGTTCTCCCCTAAGTGATGAAATAGGGCATATGAATCCCTTATCAAGAATATCGTGGATTTTCTTATTCAATTCCTATAACTCAATTGTGCATATTCTATTCGGTGTCTTTGAAATAGGCATAGCACCCGGTAAGAGTTATATTGAAAAATCAACTTCACGATTTGGTGGAAGACCTATAAATTCATCTAAAAATACATCATCAAACTCTCATAAAATGTGTGTATTCATAATCTTGATTTTCTCCCCAACCATTTGATATAAATAACCATAATTTATAGGAATAAATACCAATAAGATGGAATAAATTTCTTCTTGAAGGTTGTATTCCTCTTTTCATCGATAGATGATCATATATTGATATGGAATATGAAATGTGACTTCCATTCCTTGGAAATTGATATGAGCTCCATATAGAGAATGTGAATTGGTGCCATTAATCACATCAAATTACACTATAGGAGGGATTAAAATATTTGTAGGAAGCACCTTACCCCAAACTTTAACCAGAGAAGAGTTATGAACTTTTTATACGACTCATGTGCCATTAGGATTTTTCAATGCTAACTCAATATCTAATATTTGAGGTAATACATCAATACCCTATGAAAAGCCCTCGGAACTAAAAGAGTGAGTGAATCCAAAATCAAATAAACCATTTCTTACTTTATATTTGATGTATGTGTACCTTTCACCACATCATTATCATACTCCATCTCACCAATAGAGATTTGATGTGAATTTCATTTTTATTTGTCCTTAAGAGTTTGTTGGTGTCAATCATCATTCATAACCCTTGTATTAGTGCATTGATTGGTATAATTCCCCATTTCTTTCACTTGTTTAATTGAAGTGTAGGAGGGGTATTCTCTGTATCCTTTTAAGTTTGTGCATCACTAGACATATTTTTCTCATCACCTTAGCATTCAACTACCCGATGAACATCATTTCCATACCTAAAACATTTACTTGTCCCTTTAAGACAATTCCCTCTATGTTTCTTTCCACACTTTGAGAATAAATTAAAACTAATCTTATTTTTAGTGTGGTTATTATATTTTCTGTTGAATTCCATTATTCTATTCTTATCAAACCCATATGAATGATGGGTTAATCCAATATCCATCTCAATGTTGATATCACATCGAAAAAATTCCTCATAGATTCTGAAGTCCCTTATGGATAATTCCATTCAAAGAAATGGTTTTAATCTACTAAATAATCGATCAGTTTTACTCTCAGATTGTATAATAATTCTAGAATAGTTCCTTTAAATTCTTCTAAAATATTATTCATTGGTATGAACGAATTCATAATCATTTTTCATAATTGTAAAAAAATCCTTGTCCATATTTGTTCAAGTAATACAAGGGAAGAACTTATTGAAAAATAGGTTCTTTCACTCATCCCAAACTATGGACTCAATTTCATCTATTTGCCTCAAATTCTTGAAAATATTCCACCATTTATCATTATCACCTTTCAAATGATATAAAGTTAAGATGAATATATCATGTTTAGAAAATTGTAGAAGTGAAAATATCTTTTCAGTGGTGCTGATCCATTATACATCCACTAATAAATCTAAAGACCAACTAAATGAAGGTGGATGATGCATAATGATGGATTCAAAATAAAGTTTCCCCATACATTGGTCATTTGGAAGTCTAGAAAGATTCATATCTTTAGAATGTTGTGTCAGCATTGTTACATGCTTTTTCATTCTATCTCCCATTACATTTGGCTTCATTGGAGAAAATCATTATATTTCCCATCGCATTCAGCATTAACAGTTCCTTCTGGTTCCAACCATTGACTAAGACCAAGAAGCATATTGTGAGATTCAATAATCATAAAGTAAAAAACCACATAATTCAATAATAAAATTTCAAATTAGGACACTTTATCTTTTATCCTGAGTTATTCATGAACATCCATCAAACACTAGGATATGATTGTAACTAATACATAGACATATTCATAGGGTCCTTACTAAGGTTCTCTCATCATAGTTCCCAAAGGATAACTATACCATTGCTCTGATACCTACTATAACAACCCATAATTTTGGTGTAGATATTACATGAACATTTAATAATATTTATTAAATAACATAACAAAACCCTTGTCAGGACTGTATTGGTTTAGTGTCTTTAAAAACTGGGAAATATAAAAAATTGGTTCATAAACAATCAATATTGTCTCATACATATATCTTAAAAACTAGACTCCCTTTTATCATATCTTACATAATACCCTTATTCATGAATTGGGGAAAAGAAAAATTTGAATGGGTGAGCTCAAATGCTCAGTAAGGGAAAACAAGGGAAATATCAATCATATCATAATCATAAGAAGTTAAAATTTTAAAATCTTATCCTATATAAAAATGATCATAATATCATGTCATGGGATAAATAATAAAAGTGAAATGTATTCCAAATAGTCATAAATTAAGACATGAAATTTCATGGAATACACATATAATCACAGAAAATAATTTCATAGTAGTCAAGGCTCGTTTCCAATATCGTCATGACAAACAATGTCTATTATTGAACCGAGTTCACTCCTCATTCCAACACTATATTACAGAACCAGATTTAAATGTCATTAAAGTCATTTTTATCTCATGAGATATAAATCTTTACCCAATGCATTGGAGGGAAATATAGGTCCCACCCATCTCCAATAATGAAATCATTCTTAGGTGTGCCATAAAAACATAAATAATTTATCACAGCACAACCCTTGAAATAAAATGTGTTTATTAAACATCATTCCATCATAATATAATCCATATGAAAATAATTAAACCATTAAAATAATAAAATCATATTAATAATAGGGATAGAAACATATCATTGTTTAAAGATTGTCATCTTAGATGGAAAATATTTTTGATAAACCACTTGAAATTAATTCTTGAAGAAAATGTCCTTTCTTTTTCATAAACGTTTTATTTTCAGAAATGGCCATGAAATTTTAAATTATTAGAATTTAGTTGAATATAATATTAAAATCTTATAGAGGAATATTCATGGAAATATGGTTTCATGAAACCATAAAAATCTATTCATTCTATATAAGTTAAAAAAACATTCACCTCAAACTTTTGCCGAAAAAGTCAAAAAGTACTTGAAATCAAATAATGAAAAAAAATCCATTAATAATCTTTAATAAAAATTTACGAAAGGGTAAAATTAATTTTAATAAATTTTAGAATAATATAAATAATATTACACAATTCTAACACTTTTATTTGGATGATAAATATATTATAGTAAATACTTACGTAGAAAAAATCTCTGAAAAAAATGAGATTGTGAAATTATCCCTTACCTTCGGATTGATATCCTTTGTATGTATATGAAACTCTAGTATAGTGATTTAAATAATGTTATTGAAATATTCCAGAATCATAATCATTTTTATGATATCATATATTATCATTCATTTGTTAGTAACCATTCAATGTCACTCGTTTTTCAGATATTAACTTTTTTATGTTCTTACGCATGATTTATCAGATAATTTCATGCTTCATTTCTTAGGTTATATTTGATTAATTTACATAATTATATCAGTAAAATATATCATATTTATTAATTGAATACAGTTATATAATCATGGTTCAGTGAATATCTTGTAGAATTAATAGCATCACATCATGGATACGGTTGGTTGTACGTACGCACGAGCGATGATATCATTCCCTAAATTGTTGAATGGTATTAAAGTGGATGGTGTATAATATTTCAGAATTTGTAAAATGTTTTAATAATCATATATATTTATTACTTCCATCATTATACCGATCAAAATAAGGTGGTTGTGAGAAACAAATTACACCATGTTGTGGATACGATAAGTTGTACGTACCCACGCGCAGTGATTTCATTTTTCATAGGATGGATAGTTTGTGAAATTTTGTCTCTTTATATTTATAAGCACATATCAGTATATTAGTGATACTGAAATTAATATATTATAATTAAACAACTAATTAAGAGTAATTAGTAGAAGATTGAAGTTTTCATGAATCATTAGAAGAGATTGCCTTCTCCTCGATGTGCTTCCTATAAATCTCAACCTAGAGCACTAGAGTTGGTGTTTGAAGATGACTGAAACCTATAGATTGAAAATATTTAACTTGAGAAGGAAATAGGGTAGTGTATGTTCAAGATTAAAGGCTCAAAATTAAATTAATAGGTGTGGGAGGAGGTTACCTTTTATAACTAAGGTGAGGGGAACTTTTGGAAACTCCTTAAATAATAATTTATATGATATAAAACTCTACAAAAAGCCCTAAAAAATGTCCCCATTTAAAAGATCATATTAGAGAGGGATGTAAAATCCTAATTCAATAAATTTTGGACATTTAATTGTTTTAGTTTAAACCAAATTTTTTTAATTGACACTTAGTTATTCTATTTAATTTTAATTGTATTAAGAACATTCTAAATATTTAATAGATATAAATATTTACTTATACGGTGTTAATTGAATATAAATAGATATTTTATGAAATTTTAGAAATTATAATCATATATTTTTAATTTTTAAATATTTTTCTTGTTTTTAAATAATTTAGTAAATGATTATTTATATAAAATATCAATATTTTCAATTTTGAAACTATTAATTTATTTGATTTTTAAAAAACTCCACACAAAAGATAAATTTGAAAAAAACATTAATACACTTCTAAAATGTCATATTAACCTATAAAAATCATGTATCACATTAAATAGTGCATATGATATTTCATTTAATTTTTTTAAACCAATTTGTTTTATATTTATATTAATAAAATAATTTCGACATAACTATTTTGTCCTCATTATTAGTAATTATTTAATTTATAAATATTAGAAATAAATTTCTATGATGTTTTGAATTATTTTATCTTTCTAGATAAAAACAATATTCTATATAATCTTCTATTTATCTATAAATTAAAATTATAATAATTATATAAAATGAGATTGTGACATTTTTTATCATTCATTAGTATTTATTATATTCATGTCATATTCATAGTTATGTTGACATTTAATTATTAAATTTCTAACAATAGATGATAAAGGTTTAATTTAGTTATTCAATAGGATTTTTATAGGGGTTAAGTTAATTTAATAATATTATTTTTACCTTTAATTACCAGATTTACATTGAACCATGGTAATAAAAATAATTACGAATGCTTCTATTCATAATTTCAAAAAACAAAATGTAGACTATTAACATAATTTTAAGCTACTGATTCCAAACATGGAATCAACTTTTCCAAAATAAAAGCATAGAAGTTCCAATAATTAATTTAAAATTAATCTCAATGTTGAAATGATAAAATTGGTTTTAAAAGTTAAAATATTACAAAAGATTTAAATGTTTTTACATCTGAATTTAATCTTAAATTAATTTTAAAAACCTACATTATATTAAATAGAAAAAATGTATTCTATTTATATATTGAAACCATTAAATAATATAATTTAACCATATAATTTATTTAAATGATAAAATATATTTTCAATTAAAGTTTAGTTTATTTTTACTATTCATAAAAACATGAAAACTGTAAGAAAAATATAAACAATTTATCCAATATCAATTTTTATCTCCCAAATCAAATTAAACTGTTTATTTTTTTCATATAATACTTATTAATGTGTTAATATAATAATTTAAAATGGGTTCTCCATTCCAATGTGTGATATTAATTTTTTTTAAAAAGGTTTTTATATATCAAATAGGGTTTTATTCATATCATGTGAATAAAATATCCATTGGATGAATATGAAAAATATTTTATTAATTATATAACACATATATATCACATTAATTTAATTACGAAAATTAATTCACTAAAAAAATACAAATATCTAATTAATTTATATTTTTCATAAATAATTGATTGCCAATAAATTCATAATGGATTTTCATAAGATAGTTATCATTAATCATACCAACCTAACGGCTTGGCTATAATAGTAATTTTATAGTAATGGAATCTCTCAGTTTGTTTAAACTTAGGATTACATGTAGATAAAGCTACTAAAGAATAAAAATTATTAAAATAAAATATTTCATAAAAACATTTGGGTGTTACACTAACTCTTAGTGTGACACATAATATTTTTAGACTTTGATAATATAAACATGTTGTTTCTAAACAAATTATTTTATATATTAAATATCATGATAATAAATTTTGTTACATGCTATTGGACAATAAGGTTCACATCATAAAGATAACATCATAACCTAATCATGAACATTTTGGGAATATAATAGAAGGTTTGTAAAAAAAATATTATTAACAAATTATAATGAAATTAAAGTTTAGATAAATAGATTATGAACCAATTTATCAAATCATAACATAAAAATTCATGAAGTTATTTATACTAGATTACACCTATACAAGTCCAATGATTGAATAACTTGATGAAAATTATTTGTCTATATTTTGAATATTAAATTTGAATATCGAGAAGTAAAAAATGGTGTTGTTATATAAGATAAGAAAGTGAAAAAGGATATTTCATTGATTATTGAGAGGTTAGATATTGGAAATATATTGATAAAAAGAGGAAAACGAGTTTACTTATTGTCATATAAGTATAAGAAGAAAGAGAATAAAAATAATAATAATAAAAACATAAGGGATGTATAATTTTGTTAAAAACTATCTTTATGGTGAAAATAGATTATGTATCTTTGTCAGTGTGGGATACATTGGAAAAAATTAAGAGGTATCTTTTTGTGTTTTGAGTTCATGGATATTATATGGTCATTATAATTCAAAATGGTTATACTATTGGAAGATATAGCCATAGGTGATTTCAAATCATTCCATGGGATCTGTACTTATTTTGAGAGTTCTAATATATTAAAATATATTAGTATTGATTTTTTTAGTTTTTTTTGTGGGGGTGATTTCAATGTATTGTTTCACATTAATTGGTGTCAATTGTTTTTTCAAAAATTTACATAAAATAACGCAAATTAACATATTCACAACCCATGTGAATTATCACAAATTGTTTTGTCTTTTCAAGAGGGTACATCAGATGGGTTGTAGGTGTGTGAGGCCTATTTATTATCAACTAGATGAGTAGTTATGGAGTTCAGTGAATGTTTATGTAGTGGTTTCTTTGACACTGAAAGATAAGTTCCCTGATGATTTATTAAAATGGTTAGTGATTGTATTCCCTCGACATGATATAATTATTTGGAAATAATTGTAACATGGTTTCTCTTAAAATTCAATGTACACTTATCATTGGAACCTTCAACATTGTGGGAGTAGTATATTAAAATTGATGATATATTATATAAGGTTTTCATCCATCATAGTGTGGACCTTTGGGATTATTCAAGGATATTATCAACAAAAGTATATACTATTCTGAGTTTATTTATAGTATACTAGTGATCAATATAAGTGAAAATTAAAAATGGGTATCCTATGTAAATGGATGACAATATATTTGATTAGTTGTAGGGTCCTGGTTAGTTTTAATAAATTTATGGGTGATCAAGATATTATTGGATGAGGGTAAAAGATGAAGATAACCCAAAGAATCAATTTTGAATGTTTTTATGGTCATAATGAGATTATTGTTATTTAATTTGATGTTCAGAATTTTATATTTATTTTCATGGGATTTATGAACCAGTTCTTTTGAGATTTATTTGATATGTTTATGATAGTTTTTATTGATTACATTCTCATGTTTTTTTGGCCAGATGAGGATCATGATGATAATTTAAGGGCCACATTGTAGGTCCTTTGATGACCTCAGATATTTCAAAATTTATCTATGTGTACATTCTAAATGCAAGAGGTACATTTTTTGGTTCATGTTGTCTCTCAGAATGATGAAACAGTGAATCTTTCAACGATTATGTTTTTTTATGTTTATCTATTAAGAATATTATATAGCTTCATAGATTCATTAGTTTTATAGGATATTATTAGATAATTTTGTTCTATTTCTCTAATATTTATGACGACTTTGAAAGATTTAACTGGGAAACATCAAGAATTAGTATGGACAGATGAGTGTTAGGTGGTGTTTTAGTACCTGGATCAGAATATAATCAATTATAAATCACTTGTATTTATATAGGAAGAATAATTTGTTTTGGTTTTATTAGTGCATTTCATATCATTTTAATTTGTGGTCTAGTGTAACATAGGGTCATGATATCCTATTGGTATCAATAGTTATACACTCATGAATGTAACTACATTACTCATTCTCTTGGGTCAGTGGTAATTCTATTTTCATTAAAGATATAGTGGCGGTACATCATTAGTTATTACTTTCTGGTCTTTAAATTCATATGGTCTTATGGAATATTTTATCATAGTGATATTTGAATTTTCATTATCATAGTGGGATTAGTATATTGTTGAATTGTGTCTTTGAGATGTTCAATACTCTATGGAAGGGAAATTTGTTGTTAGTAAGCTGAGTGGAGAGTCTGGTGGTGAGGTTATTTATGAGTCATGAGATGTATGGAGGATAATAGAGGTGATTTCTGAATTTAATTTTTATATGGAGAAATTTAGTCAAGGATTTTTCCTATAACAAATGAAAATTAAGACATCCTTAATAAATTAGGTGAAATATTCTCACTTATAAGGTCCACGGGTGAAGGTTTGGGGTGATCACATGGTCTTTGGAGATGCCCTTGAGGGATAGTCATATAATGATTGGCAGTAAGTGTAATTCCATGGGAATATATTCATTCTAGTATTAGTGTCTTTATATGTTTCATAATTAACCTTTACCTATGAATCTATGTATTCAGAAGATGTATCATTCCATGAGGAGCCATTTCTGGTGGAAAGGGATAAAGGGGATGGTGACAGAGTTTGTGTTATATTGTTTGATGTGTTTGTAGATGAAAATTTAGCATTATGTTCCTTCTAGTTTGCTTAATTTATTATTTGTTATATTAGTGGGGTTGGAAAAACTTTTTTGGATTATTTTGATATATTTATTCAATCTCATGGATGATGATCTTCCATCTAAGTGATTTTGGAAGAATTTATGAAGTCAGATCATTTCTTAGTGATCATGTAGTCGAGTGGAGTGGATTCATCAATGAGTCTCTATGTAGGTGAGGTGGTGATACTCCAAAATGTTATGAGGATAATCATCTAAAATTATGAACCTTGATGAACCTCATGTTTTTGGAATAGTTTTTCATGTGATTCCATCTCTTAGTTGTGCTTTAACACTATGTTCCATCTATATATAGATAATTAAACAATGAGGAACATATTGAAACCATATTACATATTTCATTAAAGTGTTAAATACTTTGGAGGGTTTTCAATGGACAGAATACCAATTTATGAGTTTTCCAATCAAATATCTCTCACATACGTAATATAATTCCACCATTAGAAGTGTCTTGTTAGTGCATATGCATATTCTAGTTATCCTGGATTGAATTCAGGGAGTTAATGATTCTTAGACCTAATTTGATAAAAATCATGATATATAATTTTTATGGGATTCATGAATGGATAAAGGATTCTAAAGAAAATTGTATTTCTCATGATTATGGTAGGAGGAGACATATGGAGTTCTTTAATGGTGATCAAACATTCCTAATTTTTTTCCTCAACATGGGCTGTATATTTTATATCGATTAAGAAAGCAATCTCATCTATTTTTGGATTATTTTTGGTATTATCATGTGTATGATAATTCTTTTATCTTATATACTGAATGAGTCATATTAATAATTTTTTTCTATGCGTCATAACATTACCTATATCTTTATAAAGATTCTTATGTTATCAATTTGTTAAATTTGTATTTTGTTAGAAGGTATGATGTTCATGGTATAACCTATAATGATTCAAAAATAATTTGTTTAATGTTTTTCATTGGTATTTCATTCCATTAGTTTGTGTCTTATATGGGCTTGGAGGCTTGGGAAAGTTTGTATAGGAGAATGAGTCATAGATGAGTTCCCATTATCCTGATATATTTTGAACCCTATATTTTTTTAATTGAGATATTAGATTTTAGACTAGTATGATTATAATTTATTTATCTTTTATTTCTCATTGTTATTTGGAGATGGGGACATTCCTATTTGATTGGTATCTCATTGGGTGTTCAGTTTTTTGTGGTTATATTTTCTTTCAATGTTTTTTAATGATTCAATTTTTTATATCAATTTAGAGATATCTAATTTAGAAACATGTATTTATCTTAGTCATATTTATTATGTTTTTAGGTAATAATGTTTTTTGGGGGAATGTTTATGGGAGGTTAGGGGAAGAAATTTATATTTTTAGCTTATATTTTAGTTGTTAGAGATGATGCATCATGAAAGGTAGTGTTGTGTAATGTTAAGTTTAATTTTAATTTGTTTTCATTATATGTTTTTTATTCAATAGGATTAGAATTAATTTTATGTTATCCTATGGTTATTGAGGTTCTTGTATGGGGTGATCTGTTGTGGCATAGTGCATGAGAAATGAATGTTTGGTTCACCTCTTGATTTAGGAGGTTTGGTTTCGGTGTATTGGAGTTATGTAATGTAGTGTGAAAGAATGTGTTGTAACACCGAGACCTTGGTAGTGAAATATTTTTTTCATACTATTTATGTGAATTTCACTATGATGTTTCTTATTACAATATTGTTTTGGATTGGGTAATATTGGTTTCCAGGTGTAAACATGAGGATTACATCATGATTCTGAGAAATTGAAGTACTATTTCATATTAGTCCCCACTACCACATTTCCTTCTTTGTTAATATCAATTTTTAGTAGTCTGAAACCATAATAATTAGAGAGATGACACCTTGATTCTCAAATTGGTCCATCATTGTGCCATAACAACCCCCATCATGCCCAGATTTTATATATATTAAATTTTAAAATAATTTATGGTTCCAAATAGAATTATATTTTTTCACTATCCTTATCAGAACTCTAGTTATTTCTATTCAATTGTTGGTTATCCAAGGTAATCCTTCGGCGGATATTAGGAAATGTATTTTTAGATAAAATTATCAGAATAAAATGTTATCTTATCCCCTTTTCTTTATATATATTCCCCTACATTATTTATTTGAAGGTTATAGAAATATATGCTATTTAGATTTGGTAATCTTCTATTATGGTCACGATAGTGGATTTTCATTCACAAGTTTTGTGTGAATTTATTAGAATGTTATTGCTAGGTTGAGTATCTATTCCATATTCTCCTTATGATTTGATAGTTAAAGATTAAGTTAAGGAAGAATAATTGAAATTTCTCATATTTTTTTATATTGTACCTATGGAATAATTAATGTTTTAATTTTATTTGGGTAAATAGTGGATTTTAACCTAATAAATATAACAAACCATACCTTAAATAAATGGTAATGGATGTTTTTTTATTAATAATTTATCATTTTTTACATTTTTATTTCCAATTTGTGATTTTTTATGGTTAAATGGGGAATTTCATGTTTGTACATACTATATTGATATTACATTATTGAGAAACATTAAAATATGATAGAGAACATAAATATGGTCAAGGAAATAAAAAATATAAATATATAAATTACTCTTGTTTGATTTATTTATTTTTAATTTATGATGTCATGTGGTTATTTTTATTGATGTAAATGATTTGGGGGTATTAGTGGTGGAGAAGTGTGGTTTGATTGATGTGATAAAGAAGGATGATATGGTTATGTGGTTATATTAGTTCATATAAATTTTGAGGTTGATATGGACATGTGGTTTAAAATATTTGATAATGTAACGTTACTAAATTAATGAAATGAATGTTTTCAATGGGATGTGATTATGTGAATTAGGGGTAGATAATTAAAAATTAAAATGTTGATTAATCAATGTGGGTGTAAATAATTAATGAGTGAGTGAGTTAATTACATGATTTGGTAATAATGGATTAGTTTCTAGAATTAAATGTGGAATAACTAATATAATATGGTTATCAATTCATATATGTGAACCAGTAATGAATTTTAAATAGGGGTGTTGTATTTTTTTGTTGTGATAGTAGTGATGGTTTGTGTTGTGGTTAGACATGGGAGTGGTTATCGATGATGGATGGAGGTGAAGAAGTAAATGCTATATGTTATAGTAGATATGTTGTTTTACTTTATAGTATAACCATAGGATGGTTCTTTGTTATATAATATATTCATTTTGGTTTTTTTATTTTGTACACTTAATAACCTAAGATGAGTAATACAACTTACACCCATATGAGGTTTTGGGTTCTAGGTATTTCCCCCAACATATATGATAAAGTTGATTTAGATTGATAACTAATCGTCCTTCTTCACTATGTCTTCTACACTTGTTATATTTTGTCATGGATTGAGGGGGTAATAAAATATATGTTGTGGGGTTAATTAAAATGTAGTTATGTGGGTTTGTGGTAAGGGTATACAGAGAAAGAGGAGAGAAGGAGGTTGTTTTCCTTCATGATTATGCATTGTCTCGTGATGAGGCTATTATATATGGGTATGGGGTTTTCAAAAGTTTTTGTGATTTAGTTGTAGTATGTGGTTTAAAAAATTATTTATGATATAGTATGTGTTTATGTGGTTAGGGTATGGATGTGACCACCATTACATATGTTTTGGGGGAATTAGGGAAACCGCTTCAATAAGGAAGTGGTTGTGGGTTACCTATTCTCAAATATTTACATGGTATTATGTGATTATATGTTTTTATGTATATTATGTGAGATATTCATAGTGTGAATGACTGGTAGATGACACTATATAAGTAAATATTTTATGTCTCATTTTATTCAATGAATCCTTGGTATGTTGTCTTCACAATTTCATGGGAGAGTTTGGGTTGGATCATACTAAGTTTACTTTTATTCTCACACCTAACTTCTATATCATATTTTAATATATTTTTAAAATAGATTTAGTGATCAATCTAGATATTATTAGATCATTGTTTTTATATATTCATTTTTATAGGTGTTCTATTTTGTGTTTTTTAGAGACCATTATATATGCATGGTATTACATTCATTTGTAGATTGGTTTATCCAATATTATATAGATTTAATTGGTGATTTATTTATTATATTTAATGTATTTACGAGGATAATTATTATATGTGTGTGTGTTTTCCCTTGGTATACTCTACAACCAGAGGCTTATTTCATGTGGGATTCAAGGATCACAATTTTCTTCACCACCATACAAATAGGGGTTATAGTGGGGATAATTAAGAACACTTATGTAATGAAATGATAAAAAAACATCTTAATAATTTACCAATATATTATTTTTGACTCAATAAAACAATAATTTTCTATCTTTATCTATAGATCATTATAGCTACTTTATAAAATGATTATCCCATGAATTCCATAGAGATCATTTTCCTATAAATGAATTTATAGAATTTAATGTTAGGGTTTAATTTCCAATGAGTATTTTTCCATCCACATAAAACATCCAAAAAATACATCACCCCAATATGATTCATTTATAATAAATAATCATAAACATTATAGATTAAACCAAAATCTTTGATAGAAATATCAAAATAGGTTTTCCAAAATTTAAAAACACAATTCAATCCATCAAAATGATCACTACAACCTGTATACCATAGACACCACATTTGGATCTTTAAAACATTTGTTTTGTATTATATAAGCATCCATTAGAAATTATCCAAGTATATAATTGATTTTGAAATTAATTTGATATATATAGTAATTATAATGAGCCACTATATTAAGAAAAATCTAAATTAACTTTATCATTGATATAGTCAAAAAAGGTATCTTGATATTTAATATGATTAATTTTTATACCATTTTTCTTACTAAATAATCTCTATATTTATACACACCAACATCCATGATAGTTTTCTTATGAAAAATAAACATTTTCCCTATGAGGATCACCCCTTCAAGTGAATACACCAAGCTCAAAATGTGGCTAATAAACCTAAAGTTCATTTTAGATCACATGGAATTTAATATATTTCTCAAAATATTAACTATTAGTAGTCTCTAAATAGTATTAATTTTATTTCCTATAGATACACTTTTTTCTAATTAATGGTCATGTTTTTAAAAATTTAAACATTGTATGTTTTTTTATAACCCCTAATCCTAAAAAGATGGATTTTAATGCATTTAATCCAATTTATAATATATTAACACTATTAATACATAAATGAAATTTAATTTACAAGAAATTAAATACTTTATAGTGGATATGTCTAAAATAATTTATAAGGGTATTCTTTACACATTATTCATTAATCCATATCCAAAATAGTACAATTCCTCTTCTATGGAACCTTATTCTAATATAGTATTCTATGAGGGGTCATTTCTGAAATAATTCCACAATATTTTAGTTGATTAGTAAATTATTGATTCGAGTATTTTTTACACTAATATGATTTAATAATCTAAATCCTTTTGGATTATTAGTTTTGTAATCATTTTTGGACTCCCTAAAACTTTCAAAATATATAAAAGTATGACTTATAAGAACCACATAAAAATGTTAATTGAACTCATCAATAAAGGTTATAAAGATAGTATAACCCAAACTTTCTTTTATACACATTGGTTTATATACATCATTATGTATTATGTTCAATATTCAACTAGCCATATCAATTTTTCCCCAATAAGTTTCTTTGTTCCTTTATTTTAATAAACATGGTGTATTATATATAATGAAGAGTGTAAATATTCATCCACATTTATCAAAAATAAAACTCTCAACCAACGTGCCACTCCCTCCACTACTGATGTATTTTTCTACCCTCTTTTCACCCTAAAATCGCCCCATCATCTATTCCCTCATCATCCCAAACTATGTCCACATCCCCACCTCTATCGCTGCATCTGCCTCGCCGTCTAGGCCTTCTACTCTACCCATGTATTTGACTCCTCACCTTATAGTCCTAATTTAGATATTAGTTAAATGTTATTTAACTTCTCTATTACTCCCCAAAAATCCTAATCCCACTATCCTTTACCTCCCCATCCCCATCTTCTACTTGCTGCCTTCACCACCACCTTCACCTCGCTTCCCCATTGCCTCAAATATTCTTTAAAAACATACATCCCCTCTTCAACCACTCAACCAAACCTCCGTTCAACATATCCCCATTTTTTCATCACCTCCTCCTACCTCTCCACCTACTCATATGCCTCCACCTCAGTACTAATGTCGTGATGCCTCCATCTCCTTTTCCCCTTCCCCCGTGACTCCTTTTTCACACCCCCTTCGATATCCCATCATCCACCCGCTCAGATCTATCAAAAACACTTAGGGAAAGGGTGTATGAATCCATTGAAGTTGTCTCCACCACTTTGAGATCCATTATATATTAATTATATTCTCATTACACTTCAACTAAAGTTTCCACTTAATCCAAATATATTCGCAGCCCGATTAGTTCCTTATCACTAAACCCCTTCCACTTCTCTAGAATAAGTAATCTAGAAATATAGACAGTGACACGAGCTTTCGAAAAATGTTAAATTTTTTTATTTTGATACATATTCTCAAGGTCTTTTGTGGAAATGAGATCTAGCGTGGAGTTATTACTCTAGTTTCACTCTGGAACTGTGTTTGTATTGAAGAATTTGAATTCATCCTTCCCCTTTGAATATGTATATCTTCTAGATTGTCCATATATTCCCGTCTATTTACAAAAATTAAGAGTTCAAATTCTATTTCATTTATTGGATTTTTGAGTACTAGATTGTTTGATGTGCATTATTCATGTTATTATTTACCAGTATATTATTTTTCTTTTTTATAAAGAAATCAATTATTTCTCTAGGTTTGTATGGTGCTATAATACTATATATTCAATATAGATTAGAAGAAATTATTTTTTTCTTGTAGATTCACTCTATCATTTCCAACGGATACTTCACAATTTAGTGTCTTTGATTAAGAAATTGATGAGTTCCACTATATTTCACAACTTTTAGAGCTGTCAGTTCAAGGCATCTGGGATAAGATTCAATATTCAATGTCAATATATAGATAATTATAACACTCAAAATTACAACAAATGATCTTATTATCTTGTGAGATGTTTATACCAAGACTTTATCATTCCCCTTGAAGTCAATGTGGTTACCAAATTCCCTTATGTATAATGATGTACATTGAGTTCACTTATAGAATCCATGAGTTCAGCTATCCATAATGGATCCCTTGTGGTATGCACCAAGGATTTTAGTTTATTAATTAACATAAAAAATTTATTATTCATTCAATAGTATGTGGCTCAAGTCTACGTGTCATCTCCTTCACTACCCATCTCCGTCTCCATTTTTATCCTTTAATTTTAATATTGATTATTTATGTTAATTTTAGTAATATGTACTTAGAAGTTACCTCTATATTGTTTTTACCTCTACAATGGATCATTCTTTGGCCTAGAAAAGAATTTGAAGCCACTATGGTAAAATTATATCTAAGTTCCTTTTTTACAATAAAATAGATGGTGTAGACTCTTTATAAAATTAAAAATGGATTTATTATTAATCCACACAGGCTTTTCATTATCTAATGAAGTATTTTTTTATGTCTCTAGTTTTTTCAAGAGTTTTTTCTTATAGTGTTGTTCATATGGTTAATTTATTAATTAATTAAAATTTATATGTAAAAATTGATTTACCTATTTGATAATACCATTCAATAAAAATAATTAATAGAAAATAGAAGAAAATGTTGACAGATTGATCTAATTGAAATCAATGGTTCTATTTATTTCCTAAATTATGATATAATTTTATTCTAACATTCCATTTAAATAATATAATTAGAAAAAATAAATTGTTGACTCATGGATCTAATTTAAATCAATGGTTCTAATATAGTTTTATTAAATCAATGATATTCAATAATCTCCGAGTTAACACGACATTTAATATTGTGGAAATTTAATTTAATTTATCTCATTTTAATGATTCAATTTTTAAAGCATGGTTATATAGCTACTTGTATTTATAAATCCCATCACATTTATATAATTCTATTTTACATACATCATAGTATATTGTACAACTTATATATTAATTTATAATGAATATTATAATGTTTATATATTACTTCACAATTAAGGCCACACAATTAATGGTGATAAATTATAGTATAATAATACCAGCTATATCAATCGAAATACAAGTAATATAGTTTTTTACAAAAATGGAAATTCATTCAAGAGAATTCTTGCTTCAAGGAACTATTAATTTCATGTTTCTTTATTAGGTCGGCTTACATAATACTCATTCTGAAATTTCAATTTTATTTCCTGATAAAGACTTATGAGTTCATATTCCTTCATGAAGGGATTATTTTGAAAGAAAATAAATTTGACATTCAATGTAAAATTTAGATAAAAATATAGTATAACACCATCAATCCCCTGATTAGAAGTTAAATCAAAGATGTTTCATTTCTAAAATTCAACTGATTATAATGGACTTCTAGAAATATTTTGACTATAACTAGTTAATATTGTTATTTATAATCATATTTTCATTTATATTTTTTATAGATCTAACCACACAAATTATTATTATGGTATCATTTATTTTTTACTAAGTGTATATCAATATTTTAAAATCATGTTATAATAGTGGAGTTGTAGAATACATGAGATTTTTTATCCTGTATGGAACCCCTACTATATGCACCTGATATTTTAGTTCATTAATTTACTGAAAAAATTTATTATTCACACTATTGTGGATGGTCGTAGTCCACGTGTCAGGTTCTACACTTCCCATACCTACCTCCCTTTTTATACATTATTTTTAATTTTAATTATTAAAGTTTATATTAGTACAATGTTCTTAATAATTATCCCTACATTTTGTTTTTCTCAATAATGGATCATTCTTTGGTCTAAATGGTAATTTGCAGCCGCTGATGTAACATTATATCTCATGAAGTTACTTTTTTGATACAAAATAGTATGTGTGAATTATATATAAAATGAAAAAATAGATTTAGATATCATATTTATGTAATTTTATTTTTCTAATGATGTTCTTTTTATCTTTTATTTTTTGGATATTTTTTTATATAGTTTTGTTCACATGGTTTATTTATTGATGAAATAACATTCAGAGGTATATTTCAATTTATGTATGTGATTCACCGAATTCAATTTAGGCACTATGATGTAAAAAATTATACCCTTAATTTCATAATGTATTATAGAATATATTTTATATACTATATGGTGTGCCCATAATAACACATGTTTCCTCTATATTTTTAGGACCAACTTGCATGCCTCCCCTATAACTCTTATCTCCCTCCACATTATACCCTCCTCCCCACCCCTGAATCTCCTTCCCCAACTCCATCTACTCCCCATACCTCTTGCCTCTTCCCCCCCGTCACCACCTCCTTCCCACATCTGCCTCCTCCTCTGTATCTCAGAACACCCACACATTATATAACATCCTCTTAGCCTCTCTAGAAACTTTAGCATCTCCCTATTCATTATTATCCCTAGAAACCAGATATGGATCTGCCATGAACATTTCCTCCAAAACTATAATATATTCTTCTTCTTCTTCGTCCCCATAAACTAGATCCATCTCTATGTCAAAAGCATTATCCCCTAAAACTGGTTCTCATCCTTATTCCCAAATTTTCATCATTGATACACTACTCCCTCTCAAATACCTACCACTTAAAAAACCAATATCCCCTCTCTTCCTCAAAACTCTAATGACCTACCACCCCTCCTCCCCATGTCCTTGTTTCTGCCTACATGGCACCAGGTATCAATTATACCTCTATAATCTAACAATGGATACATGTTCATAGTTATCCACCTCTCTCTTTAACCATTCCTATGTAATACCTCCATAATCTGACTACGGATAAAAATTCCTAGTGGACCGTGTGTCTCTCCTACCACATATCTATTTTGAGGCAGACATCATGACCCATTACATATTTTTCCTTATTTTGAGAGCTACCATAAGGATTCTCTCCAATCTTGGGCACTTCTAGGATTTATTGACATTGATCTACACAACTTTTTTGGTTCTTCACATGATTTTGGTTCTATATGAGTGATATGAGGATATTTTATATTCATAAGTAGAGAAGGAGATGGGGGAGATGAAGATATAGTATTTCATGTTTTTTTCAAAGGATTTGAGAGAGATACCTAAGGGGCTGAAAGTCAAGTAAAAGGCTTGAGGAGGCATGGGTTAGGTTTTGTTGCTCAACATGAAATCTTTCATTCCTATAGTTTTTTTGTGCATTGGATAATTAATAGGATGTGATATCTTACTCTATCTATTCAAATAGTAATGAATTTAAATATGCAATGTTCATCAATTGATACCGATATCCATAAAATGGGGTAACCATGTTCATCCCTACATATAGGTATCCTATGATTTCTGATTCCCATTGTTTTTGTACATCCCTTTTAGGTGATTCCTTATATGGCTGATACATGTGAGTACTAACTTCACCATCTTATTTCTTAATGTGGACCTATTTGATCAACACATATTCCACTTGGTAATTTATTCTAGAAGAATTTTTTTAAAAATCCAATCCTTCAAGGTTTACTGTTAGATTGTGTTATGTTTTCCAAGATATCGGTACTCTTGATTTTATTAAATAGTTTGAATATTTTCTTATCCATAAATTTTTTCTATGAAGGAATAACTCTTTGGTTCAATGATGCATGACTTTTTTTATCTTCTATAATTTTATATTTTTTAAGCATGTATCTTTTTGACAACATACATTCTTTTTCCATTTATTTCTATAACATAGTATTCTATAAGGAAAAGGTGATTTCCATTTTTTTACTTATTCAAATATTTTTTATTGGATATTATAAAATTATTTATACATGTACCTAATGAATACTATATATATTATTTATGTATATTGTATTTATTTCTAAATTACTAGATTTTATAATTGTGGAATATTATGCTTACTTCCAAATTTTTCATTTAATTTTAGAAACATAGTATTCGACATGATATAAGTGTATTCAATGTTTTTACTTACATAAATATATGGAATTTAATCATAGAAAAATGTGTATAAAAGTACCTATTTCATACTATTTTATTTGGTCTATGCATGTTCCATTTATTCAGTATATACACCCTACATATCTTTTTTATGAATTGTAATGCATATCATATACATGTATTTTTTATGTCCGTGTATTTTTTTTTAGAAATAAATATTTTATTTTTATATTAATATTTTAATAATAAGTTTTTTAATAGAATAAATTCCACTTTTCTAATATTTATTAGAGGTTAGTTAATTTTTTTAGTAAAAAGTTGAATGATTAAGGGGCATGATAGTCCATAAGATATAAACCCACACACACACTAATCCATCCTCGATAAATCATGTTGTTGGGTGGGATATAACATCTCATGCTGATTATAAAACATTTGTGGTACAATTTTATTGAATTAAATGCATCTATATAAAATTTTATGGATTTTACTGGACCTATATCCTCTTGTTCAAACATCATTTAGATTGGTTGTCAATATATAAAATATGGAGAATGTATATCACTCAATGTACCATTAAAATGTATTTTAACCATATTCTAAAATAATATCCCATTTAACAATTTATGGATGATGGGCTTATCTGTTTCTCATTTACAATGTTGTGGAAGTGACAATATTAGTGTACATGATGTTTTTAATGCGAGATTATATTTAAATATATCAATTTTTATTCATTTATAGTCTCCATTATTATATCATTTCATTTTATTTACATTATAAAAATATGAGATATTAAATAATATACAGTTAGTATAATGTGATTTTTCTATGAATGATTATAGTTATAAATAAGGAATTTTTATTAGTTTTGGTGAGGAACTCTAATACCAGTCAGCATAAAAAAATTCCAACCTATTATAAGAAAATTTGTTTAGGTGAGGTCCTCTTTTATATCACATCATATTTTCCAAGTCACTATTAGTAGTTCATTACCTTTTTATGAAACTAAAATTTGAGATTCAGGGTGTCTGTTGTGATTTAATAGGTGTTTATATTGAATTATATCTTAAATTAAGCATATGATATTCTAAATTTTTATTATTTATTTGGTGGAAGTGAAAAAATTAATTTTTTAATGATTTCTTTAGAAACACGATAAGTAAAATAAACTAACCATAGAAATTTGACAATACACCCTGCAGATAATAGTTACATATTTGATCTTGTATATTACATTATTCATTATTATCATCAATGATTTTAATTAAATTCACGATTTTTTATTGGTAGTCACTAGCCTATTCCATCATAAGAAATGGAAAAAATTGTTCCTATAATATCTTTCAAAATAACAATTTATGGATATTCTAGGAGATTAGAAATTATGATACTTCAAAGTATAATATTAAGACAACTAACTTGGGAAAACATCTTCCTTGGATAGAAGACTTGATAATTCATACCCATTTACTACACACCATATTTAATTTTACGTGGAGATTAGAAATTGTGAATCATGGAATTGAATTTATTATAATAAGATTTTTATAGTATAATTAGGATCCTTATCATTTATTTGCGGCTTATGTATTTTTAAAATCTCAATTTCATTCCATTACATACAAACTCATTTTTTTCACAAAACTGTTATTCTCAATGCCTCTCATTTTTTTACACTTTTAATCACCACAATGTTTTCTCTTATGTGGTATGATCTCCATTCTTCTCAATTCCCTCATAATTTTAATTATTATCACCTACACAATACTTCCTCTTTATCGACAACCTTCACCTCCTCCAACGCCTCTACCTTAGTCTATTCCTCCGTGTTTACATATAACTTCACCTATATATCCTTCAGATTTATCTCCTCCACCTTCATCTTCTCTAACACATCGATCTCCACCTCCACCTCCACCCCTACCTCAGTCTCATTCTCTACCTCTACCTCTCCACCTCCTTCAAACCATTTTTCTCCAAACCATTCTCCTCCAAATCCATATACCTATATTTTCTACTCCTTCTCTTCTAGGAACCATTACCTATAAGAATCCCCTCCTCAAATAATCATCTACCCTATCCACTTCTTCTACAACTCTTTTGTCGTGTTCCCTTCAATGGGCTTCATCTAAAACCCTTCCCTTGATAATCTGGTTATTTTTTCATAATTTTATTCCATATAATTTAACTGGTTTTTGTTTCTATGGTTCCCTTTCCTATATTTTATGTTATATATTTCATTATTTTTTATGGAATATATATCCATTAGATATCTTAGGTTTCCATCTCTGATATACAAACAATTATACACCCCCACTACTACAAACCCTTCCAAGGCCTCTCTTTAATACCCTATATCCACTAATGAAGTGATTCTTTCACACTTCTTTAATAAAACTTTATTCATTTTCTTTTTATTGATTCCATTTTTTTCTTATATGTTTTAAAAAATATATTTTAAAACAACAATTTGTTTGGAATGATGTCTTAAAGATGAATTGATAATGTTTTTTATCTTTTAGGGAACTCAATATATGGGGATTATAGATGACATTGTCTATTTCTCTATTATTCATTTCACAAAAAGAAGGCATTCCCTATGATCAATTTTTTTATTCAATTGTCTTAATTAATTAATGATTCTATTATAGTGAATATCAAATATTTAATACTCACATTTATAGATTATTGGATCAGGAAGGTAGGTATTTTTATTATTTAAATTTATTTTTCTAACATTATAGCTTTAATTAAAGTTTTAAATTTTAACACTAGTTTTTTCATGTTCATATAAAATTTGTTAACTCATTTCTATTTTTCATCTCCTCTTAAATTCCACTTCTATATTAACTTTCAAGTATTTGATGTTCTTTATAAGCACATATTTTATAGATATAATGTTATATAAAAATGAAATATATTACTAGAAGTAAATTTTTCCTATTTAATTATTTTTTTAAAACTATATATATAGTTATACTTTCTTTAAAATAATATTTCGTCATTTTTCTGTTATGTTTAAAGAATAAATTTATAGGCATCATTTTCTTTTATCATGTTATATTAAAAATGAATTTATATGGTTTTTTGTTTTCGAGCACCCAATACATGGGGGTTTACAAGTAATATTGGATCTAACTATATTCTAAAATTTACATGAATAATTTTTTCCTCAAAAAATTGTAATTATCAACTAGATTGATGGATTGAATGGTTCTATTATAGTAAATATCAAATATTGAATACTCAAATTCATAGATTGTTGGATCAGGATGGAATGTATTTTTTAAATGTTTCTCTAACATTATAGCTTCATTTCATGTCTCAAAACCTAAACAATAGATTTTAATTTTATAGATAGTGTGTTACTATGAAAAGTTATTTTTAGTATTTTTTACATCAGGGAATGCACAACATTGGCAGGAATTATATGTGAACATGTGTTTAGGGTTATGGTATAATAAACATATATGGATTACTGCAGTATTATATGTAATGTATTTACATATCACACATATAATTATCTTCATGTGAGTATTCAATAATTTAATAGTTGTCTTCATGTTCTTATCAATTGGTTGAAGTAAAACGCATGATCTCTTTTAGTGAACAATATAGATATGTGGAGTAATTTATATATAATTTTTTGAATTATATAGGTGATATTTATCTTTTTTATTTGGTTTCTATAATATTATGATACATTGGATCTTCCTCATTATAATAAAATCCCATGACATTAAAAAAGGAATTGCATCTAGTGTCAAAAAGGAAGCTTATTCTCTACTCCTTACAAGTGAGATTCAACACTATAATTACATGATGACTTATTTTATGGTTGGATCATTGTTTAATAAAATGGATTTTCAAGAATCTATATGATTTATTATAAAAATAAATAAAAATAAAAAAATTAATCATATATTTCCAGGTGTATATTATTTTTCATTGAATCACTATTTTTTATATTGAATATTTTCATTTTTATGTTATTATTTAAAATATGTGTAATTTTATTAATACTCTTTAAGATTTAAAAAATAATTTTTTTACGTTTGTGTAAATTATTTTTTATGGAAAGTTTTTCTTATTATAATTTTTACATAAATAATATTTTGGATTACATGATAATTTGTTTTTATAGTTGTTCGATATTAAGATCTTTCCTAGTTTTTTGGAATTACTGATTTTTTTGACTGATTTGAAAACTATGATTCTGTATTCTGATAACAGAATCATGTGATATACCATACTGCATAATCATGAATGAATATGATTGCTAGATAACAATTAATTTTTTAGATTTTTAAATATAATATGGAACATTAGAATATATTCATTTTTATGTTTTCATGACAACACAACTATTATATCATGATTTTAAAGAACACATTTTATTTTATTCCTAAATCCATAGAAAAATAGATGTTGCTCTGTTTTACAAATACTTTGAAAGGATAGTTTCCCAATAGACAGTGACCAAGATAATCTGTTGATTTCCAATTAAATTTATGGTATATTATTTCAAGGTGAAATTTCATTAATATGTTCTAGTCCATTCAATCACAAATTCAAAACTATTTTATCATACTGGTTACCCAATGACCAATTCTAGGTGAATTATTCAATTATTGGACATTCTAATTCTTTTATTGTATAATTTTTATTCAGGTTTTTTAGATTAATTCGAATCTAGGAATGAAAATGTGGTTCTCAAAATCTTAGATTCTCAGGCTCTAGGTACCATTTCTCTCTAAATTTAATCGTATCATATTATATATGATAAATATTTGAATAATTTACATATTCATATATTTAATTATTTTGTTACATACATGGAATCATTTGGAGTCATATTCCCCTATATTGATCCCTATTTTACATATATATTATTTTCTATAATTATGTTCTGACATATATTAATTTTATATTTCTATATGATTCCTCGATACATTTTTTATTTTATATACTACATAAATATAACATTTACACATGTGTATTATTTTAAATTGGAATTTTGTTCATGAAATTTGATGATATAATCTGATATATTCAAACCTAAATTTATAAAATAGAAATATTTCTAATTAAGAGTATTCTGTTTTATTTCTTTTAGAACATTTTTTTCTTTTGGTTCACTTAAAATATTTGAAATCAATAAATTATATTTCATCCAAGTATTTAAAATTTTGATTCAATTTTTCTATAGAATAATTATTCTTTGGTTTTTAGTTTTTTTATCCAAATGATTTTTTCTTCTATAACTCATCAATTTAGAAAATGTATCGATCATTATGATTAAAATTTTAATTTCCAAAATATTTTTTATGTGGATATATGGGTGTTGAGTTCCATATTTTATTTTGAATTCAATATGATCATAATATTTCTCATTATGGGTGCGAGAAACATTGATTAACATGTATTTATACTACATTTATTCATGGTAACAAGATCAAGTGCACATATATCCTGCTTCATGCATCTTCTTAATGAGAGATGATCACACCTTCAACGTGGATTAGTTAGTTTTGGAAGAGTGTATCAGTCAAACATTGTTGGACATCTCAGATAATCTCTGTAGTTCGGAGGGGTTCAATAGGGACAAGACTAAGGATTTTCATATTGTTTATTTTCCAAAAAAATGATTCACAACTCTTCTCCTATCATTGCTATCTTTTACCCCTGTAAGTATTTTTTGTTTGATCCTATTAATTCTTTCCACACAGCAATGGGTTTTGTTCATTATATCCTATTACTTTCTTTGGTACTACTATTTCTATATCATTTTGCTTCCATTTATTAAAGTGATTTTTACAATAACTCTATAATTTTTTAAATCATAAACGTAAATGATATCCAATGTAACAATATGAAATGCAATATAAAACATAATTAAAAAGATCTCAGTAGAGTAATTAAAATAAAAAGGTATCAAAGGGGAAATATTTATTTCATCACCATTCGTTTTCTTACAAAACTGCCAAATCCCAACAAATAAACAGACTACCTCAGACCACTCATCAAGGAAAGAAGAGACCCAGTTCGTGGGAAAATTACCTTGAACTATTTGATCTGGTGTTGAAGCGTGAAATGAGGTGATTTTATCACTCAAATGATTGAAGGGTAATAAAATAATGAGGATAGACCATTAGAGAAAACAACATTAGGAGTGGCAGGTAATGGAATGTAAGGAGAATGGGGTGGGGGATAATTTCATTTTGGATTGGACATAAGGTAGTTGGACTGTAGGACGTTAAAAGGATACATAGATAAGTAATGATAACAAGAATTCATTGGATGGTGATGAGGATAAATCAAACAATGGTATCACATGACAGGACATTCCTACTTCAATACCTCCACATGCACTCAAAAATATTTGTATGAATATACTCAGTTTTTGAAAGATCTTTGATCCTTATTTTACTTTATTTTGAGTACCTAGTTATTTTATATGAACCCACTCAATTTTTAATAGATATATATTGTAATAATTTATTGAATAATTCATGATTTTATGATTTATATTTCAATAAAAAATCATGTTCTTTTTTTCAAGACTCTACAATAATTTTCAATGTGGTAGATATTGTCACATACTCCATCAATGCCATGGATGATCCAAGAATCCTAAAAAAATTCTATATAATACCCTATCAACATATTATCACTTAATGAGTTTATATGGAGTTGATCACTGGTAATCTAGAATAGGTTTTTTTTTTCTGGTGGAAAAAATACGGATGCAGATCCAAGGTACCTTCATTTTCAAAAATAATTTCATTCGCAGAACATGTAGGTCTTTTCATACAAGGATTATAGTTTTGCAGACTCCCTTATTCCAATCAACATGGATTTAGGGATCAATTCATTCGTCTTCATAAAGGAATACTAGATAAAGAACAATATTGATGAATCCTTTTGAGTGTGGTTTTTTTGGAAATCAAATTTATTACCGTTGATAAATTTTACTCTTTTAGATGTCACCAGACATCCAATAATTATTGAAAATTATTTTTTATGTAATAATGAATATGATTATTTATATTTGGTTTATAACTATAATAGTGAAATAATATTCCATAGGCAAACTATTTGTATCATTCATTCAATTTATTATATTATTTTTAGCATATGAGGAAATCTAATTTATATTTTTATTATTTTATTAAACTCTATATATGAATATTTTTTAGATTATTATACTGGAATGTATATGAAATTATTTTCAAGGAATTAATGTTAAAAAATATCCAAAATAGTTGTAATTGAATTTGAAATTAAATGATTACTCTAAAAAAATACACAATTTGGGTACATATTTACTTCAATCAAATCACTTATAATTTAATGAGTATAAAACACATGTATATGAAGTCTATAGGTATTTTTATCATATATATGGATAATTTGATAATTCCAAAGAAAATTAATATTGTAATCTATTACATTTAAAATATTATCTTGATTAATTTAGATTATATTATCCAAGTCAAATTGAATAAATCATTCACTATATTCCTAATTTTATAAAACATTTTATTCCTATGAATTTAAAAACTATAACACTTAATTAGTATTAAAAATCCCTTATCTTCCATATAATATATATATATTTATTTATTATTTATGTTGAAAATATGGTAATATTTTATTAATTATATAATTATTCCCCTAGATATATTTATATCGTATGTGCATACTTTGATTCTAAAAAATCATTCCACACTTTCAACATGATGGTATACTTATTTTTTCATAACTTAATTGATATTTTTCAGTAGTTATATATAATATTTTTTTTTTCACAACCAATATGCAATACCCATGGTTTAAAATTATAAAAGTTCATTTCAATAAAATTCACATCCATATACTTGGAATAATTCTCCTTGGTAACACTTTTAAAACATAAATACCAACCTATTAAATGATATTCCTATACTATAATATATCTTAATATAATTTTTATGTCATATTCCATAATCCACAATAATAAATATTAATTGAGTGAGTATCATGATTTATATCATTTCAATAAGTACTTTTATTGAATAAACCCCCATAAAAAATAATAACCACACTCATCATTTTATTTTAGTGATTTTATATAATTATTTTACTATGTTTTGATTCCAAATTGGTGATACAATCATCACTTCTCTATTTAGTTTGGCTATAATGTAAATAATATCACATATAAATCTTGTATATTTGAGTAAATAACACTTTATCCAAAACCATCATATGGATAAAGTAAACTCTATTCTTATGTTATCATAACTCTTAGAGAAACCTCACTATGAGTACCCATATCATACACTCGGACATGATTACCTAACTCTTAATAGTATCCAAATCCACTTTTCCTTGTAAAATATGATCCATTGGAACCTTGCTTTGGTAGAATCATTCCATTTGTACGATTGAGGTTTTTATATATTCTTTTTTGGATAGAATCCCACACATAGTACTTCTAGGATTTCCACTCTCTCTATTTCCTTTAGAATCATATTCATTTCATATATATGTATTTCATTACTTGAAATCCATATATTTCATAAATTCCCTATATGTTTTCAGGCTTCAAGAATGATATTTTTGTGACTTATTAATTTAAATAATTTAACATGTTCTAAATATATTAATATATAACCCTTTATCCAAGTTATGATTTGTGTTACATACCTAGAAATAAAATTTGATTATATCGAGACATATATAAATCCATCAGATGCATAATGTATATGAATCCCTTTCATGTAAATACTTAAAGTTTAATAAAACCAAAATCGAAAAATGATCAAGTATAGTGAACAAGTATATAACCACCACTTGTATTAATAAATTCTATGATACTAGGTATGTGATATTTATAACCCAAATTCATATCATCAATTTATCAATACTGGAGAGAGACCTTAGTCCCAATAGAACCCTAACACCTAATATGTATAAATAAAAATCAAACTTTATTACTGATATTATAACTAAAATGTTTAATGATACTCTTGGTTAAAAAAGATATCATTATGAGATATATATTGTATAATTCTTCTATTCCTTGAAACCAGATTATAAGAAGAAATTAAAATAATTTAAAATAAATCATACCAATATTAATAACATAACAAATTTATATAATGGAATATTAAATAATGATTTAACAGATAAATTTAAAACACAAATATTTAACAGGATACATAACAAAATTAGAATGTTATAATAATGAAAATATAATTAATACTATCTAAAATTAGAAGGATTTGAAAATTGTATAAAGGGGATGCGTCTATAAAAAAACTGAGAATTTTTTAAAATCAAACAAAACCAATATTTATAACCATGAAAAATTTTCTCTACAGAAGTTGATTTAGAAATATAATTACTCAATGGTCCCACCTTAAACCACACCATGGTATTTGAGAATATTGAATTTTATTGAAAGAAAATACCTAGAAAAAAATATTATAATATTTAACGCATCATGGTTTTTCCTCATGAAAATATAAAGTATCTGAACCATGATTATCTTCACCAAAACCATTACATTAATACATGTACTTATGATTATTTTGTATCTTGATAAAAAAACCCTGATGTTTTTCTAACACTATAATTTCTTGAATTGCTTTATAAATTTTAACGTTGTTATATAAACTATGACCATGGTTATAAAAATATATCAAACTAATTTTCATTTTTTGATCCCAAACATTTTTATTCCACATGGTCACTCAATGAAATACCACAAGATATTTTTTATAACAATTTTTTCCAAATGAAATATAAGGAAACAAAAAACTCATCTATGATATCTAAAAATAGAGGAAAAGATAAAATAAAATGAAGATAAATAAGAAAATAATACCCCAATATATATGTTTAATGTTTCACAACAGAGATTTTTATCTAGATCCCTTAATCTTAATAAAATAACAACTATCTCTAAAGGTATACCTTGACCAAAACTGATTTACTGGATGATTTTTTCATACCCTTTGTCCTTTAAATGGTATTTTATTAAAACCTCTAATGCTAATGAAGATAAGATAATTAGAGAGATATTCATAGTTTTACATAGTTATCCCTGATGTATGAAAATGTGTTTTGTGAACATCATTATATAAAATTTATTCAATTTATCAATTTATATGTTTAATTCAATCCATTTCCTACATTATACGACAACTATTTTTTTGGATATCATTGTGATTATAATAATAGACCCTCAATTATTTAATTTATAATTAAAATTATTTAGTAAATAATAATTCTTGTATACATTATCACATAATGTGTCATAAATTAAAGATCATGATAATAAATGAAGGAATATTTGGTGAATTATATCATATATAATCCATTACAAACACCAAAATGCATTATCATTAACCATAGAATAGAACATACCATGTCATGGTGTCTCTCAATACATATTAGTTTATGATTTAGTATACAAATAAAAGAAATTTCTCTAATTATATATGTGAAAATACTCAGTTAAAGTATATCACCCCTTTTATGGTGGATGGAGGATTGGGAATTCAATTTTATAGTATTATTAATATATATATATAAAAGTTAATTATAGGGTCTGTATATGACATGATGGGTTTCAATGACATCTATTGTGTAAGAATAGATTGTAAACCTAAAACATCTAACCAAGATATTTCCAAATAAGGAATATTTAAAACATGTATAATAGATATATAGCATATTTTTTATCAAATGATCATTAACTCATGTTGTTTTTTATTATCACTTACCAGTAATTAATAGGCTATTACCTTTTAAAGAGTTCCATAGTCTAATTATTTTCTGAAAAAAATTTGAAGGACAATATTTCACTCAATGTTTTTCTAGTTACTTGTATATAATAAATTAAATAAAAAGATATATATATATATATTAGTTAGTGTAACAAATTTTTTTATATCACTTGTATCAATTCATTAAGTTATTACTGACAATCTTGAATTTAATATTGTCAACAAAATAATGTTTTAAGGAAGAGATGTCTCAAAAAAACAAAACAATGACGAGGGTTGTGTGACCACTTGGTGAGTACATGTTCATTATATGTAATCATGATCCCTAGATTTGTACTATGTGGGTTGGACCCCCACATGGTCATTGAATTTCGATGAGGAATGAAAATTATTTGACCACTTGAGTTCCTAAGTCATGTGGGGGATGACATCATTCACGCTGCAAATATGGGATCAATAAATATGTTTCAACCTACCATGTGCTGAATCCTTTATTTATAGTTCATTGATAGATTCCTCTGGGAATTCCCATTAATTATGTGGATACATGGCGGAGACCTTCTATGGTCACATATTCTCTAATTTATAGCCACCGATTATATAAATTAGGTTACTTACGACTTGACTATAAATTCTAGGATTTCCATTTCAAGAGAGAGAGGAAGTAACAAATACAACGTTATAGATAAATAATCAATTGTTTCTTTGAGATACCTTGGATTCTAAAGGTAATTATTGAGAAATAAAATTACAGGAAGTCCTTTAAAGCTATCTTCATTAATGAAATTCTTTGCGGGTTTCATTCAGGATCTTAGTACATAGGTTTTCCTTCAAGAAAATCATATTCTAACAAGTTTCTCATGAATTCCCTGTCAGACTCCCAACCACACTTACTCTCTCTATTGCACAAGAACATAGATCCATAAACTCCATGCAGGCCATGTGTAAAAATCTACATCGAAATATCTAAATGTGACCCTATCATGTGGACTAGCATCTACAATGACCCTACCACACTGATTTACCTCCTCTAGGGTATCCAACGCTCAACTCATATAGTTGACCATGTGGGAAATATTTTATGAAATTTTCATATCTCTACAATTAATCACTTTAATTAATTAAACATCTCATGAATAAATATTACTCTTTAATAGAAAAATATTTATTACATAGCGTAATGATCCTTTCTAGAATCAATTAGGTATGGTTCCTTTGGAATCATAAAAACATAAAAAACTGGTTCATAGGTGAGATACACCATCTCCCACTATGTTTTCAAAAAATACCACGTTTCTCATAAACACCATACATAATAAACATCATAAAATCCTGAGGAAAAGAAACACAAGAAAGGGTAAGCTCAAAAGATCAGTATGGTTAAACAAGGTAGATATTAAAATATATTTATATTGTGGTTATGGTAATCTAAGAATAATATTTGAATACCATACACTTCATATCATATATTATAAAATTTAGTCGTGGAAAAAATCCTTCCATTTCATTTGAAAAGAATCAACATGGATTCTAATAACCTGATCCATTAGAATATAGAATTTCAATAAGACATCAATTTTTCACATACATATAATTATATAAAATAAATTTCTCTTTTGTAAAATTCTCATTTATATTAATATAATAGTAGAATGTGTTCACACCTAAAACCATAATTGTTTTAATGGTTAACTCACAATACTATCATAATTGATAGATTCCCATGATTAACATATTTTACTCCCCATTCCTATACTATTTATCTAATAAGATATTAATCTTTACCCAATGCAATGGATGGAGATATAGGTCTCACCCATAACATAATGAAAATCAAACATATGAGTTCCACAAGATCATAAAACATTCTTTATATTATAACCCATGGAAATAAGTGGTTTTTATAAATATTTCATCATTACATTATATGTGGAAAATAAATACCTTTCACAGTCATTTCATCATTTCATCAAAGTATAACCTGTGGAAAATAAAGTGGGTCTTATAAGAATTTAATCATAGTATAACCCAATGTAAGAGAAACAATATTCATAAAAATATTCTCATCATAAACATAAAAAACATATATAAAGAATATGAATTTCATTCTTGGATCACATATTCAATTAAGTATATAGAAAATCAAAGGAATTCATCTTATATGTAAACTGATCTTGAATGATCACATAGAACATGTATTGAGGAAAATATCTTTTCTTCAAATATAAATTTTTAAAAACTAAACATTCATGAAAAAATGGAAATAATTTTAATTTAATGTAAAGTTGAAATAAAATAAAGTATTTTCCAATGAAAATATTGGTCATGAAAATAAGAAATTTCGTTCACGTATTTCATTTTAAAACAAGTATTCCATTAACATTTTAGATAAAATCCAAGGAGTCCATGATTGGAAAACATCAAAAATATTTCTTCTATAACATTACTCAAAAATTGAAAAAATATTAAAAATTCATTTAAAATATCATAGAGTAACATTAAATCATTTCTAAAAACATTTCTGGTGAATATGGACATGGAGTAGAAAGGCTTTTTGACCAAATAAAAGAAATAAAGTCATTTTTCTTTTAAAAAACAATTTTCAATTATGTGGTGTATAACGAGAGGAAAAAATAGGGTAAACATGTATTCTCTATATACAACCATAGGAGAATATATTTTATTATTTTATTAAGATATATATCATAATATATTTTCATCAATAGCGTAAATATAGTCATTCCTAATAAATGATGATATTGTGTCATTAAACCCTTAGCAGTTTCGTATCATTGGAATCATTAGCCCCAATAATGAATAAAATAAAATGGATATTTTAATATGATTAAAGATAAGGATATTCATGATATAACATGTCAATGGTGTTCTATATACACATCATAGAATAATATAGGTACCTAATATTACTTATCATCCAATGATGACACAGTAAGAGAAAAATCCCTTAACTTGAGTTCTTTTTTCCATGAAAACATTATAAAATAATTTATAATAAATATATATAAATTATTAATATATTAAGGTACCATAATAATAAATATAATTTCATATATTATTCACATATACCCTTTTAATACATATTTATTATAAATTCCTTGTTAAAATTATATTTCGGCTCGTAATTGCTTTGTTTTTCACATATGTTTTGATTTCTTATTTACAGTCCTCTTAGTTTGAACATTGTACCATAATATCCAGAATTTCTTAAATGATATATATATATATATATTTAGAATACTCTCTCAATGTTAGATTTAAAAAATGAAATACCCAGTTCTTGGAGACGGTATGCCAAACATATGCATGAAGTTGTTTTCTTTTTCACAATTAATTAAGAAAAGGAAAGTTAAATATTATATTAACTTTATAGAATAATTTATATATCATATATATCAAAAATATTAATTATATGTTTACCTTATTACCTTTAATGTAACACATAAGGGAAAAACGAATCACATTTCTTCGAATGGTGGTAGTCCTCGATATACATGATCGACATTATCATATCCCCAATGAAATGGAATATAAAATGGTATATGTGATAATTATTCTAAAATATTATATATATGTTACAAATATAAAACATATACATTATATCCATCACCATAACCAACCGTGAGATGTGTCTGTGGAAAACATGTCATGTCAGTTTGTGAGATCGTAGTCTACAATATAGTAGAGGGCCATTATCATTTCCCATTTGAGAGAATATGAGATGGATATAGGTAATGATAATATAATAATAGCATCTAATTATATGTAAGATACTGAGAATATTATGTTATCAGGATTTACTAATATTTTATGTATGAGGGGGAATAAATAAAATAAAAATGGTCTTTGTAGAACGTTACAACTTCTTCGCATAACCTTATTAGGTTTCCCCTAAAATCCCTACTAGGAAGGATTTATGATAAATACAATGGTTCCATGATGATATGAGGTATCTAAGGAGGATATTTGGTTTGTTATTTTCCAAACCAAATGGACTTTGAATTGTGAAGAGGATTAGAGATGGGGTGGAATTTTATAAGTGTGAGAGATTAAAAACATGGTATTTTTTAAAAGAATAATGTTTACAAACGATTTTTGCACACTAAAAAGCTAAAAATGGATTATTATTGAACCTTATAAGTTATATGGTATATATATGGTAATAAATTATGTTTTATACATGTTTATAAGTCATCTTACTGGTTATCTATTTATTTTAACCCCTAGTAAACTCGTTTTAACCTTAACCATGGTAAATAATATTCACTGTTTGTATTATTCATTATGGTAAAGAATAAACATAACCTTATTAGATAATATAAATTATGATTATTCCAAATATGGAATCAATTTTTGTTAAATTAAACTTAATGTTGTAGAAAACTATAATTTAAAATTAATCCCATAGATACAACGAGAAATTATATTTTCAAAGGTAAATGTTTTCATAAGTAAGAATGTTTTAATATGAAAATTAAACATGGAACTGACTAAAATGAAATAAATTTTATTAATAAATATAAAATTTAACTGTTTATAATTTTAAACCCACCATTTAAATTTTTTTATGTTTTTAAATATTTTCAATTAAAAAAATTATTAATAAAAACTCTTATTTTAATCTATTCAATGAAAAACTTATTTCTTCATAAAATTATCAAACATTACCTCAAATATATTTTTGACATTTATATTTAAAAAAAATAATGTTTATTTATTAAAATAAATTTTCAAAACTTACTGAAAATTAATTTTATTATTATTTCACAAAATTCTATAAAAATATTTTTTGAGAAAATAGTATTTTTTGAAACATATAAATACTTTTCAAAAATTTTGTACTTAATTGAAAATATGTTTCATTTATAAAAAAACCATTATAATTAATATTTTAAATGTAATTACTATAATTATTATAACTGTGTTTCACATCTAGATTATAAAAGTAAAATTTAACAAATAATATTATTAATATATCACGTTTCCATAAAACACATTATCGTGGGTAATTCCAAACTGAAATTGGGGTTTTGTATTAGAAAAGATAAACATGGTGTTGTTTGTAGCATATGATATCAGTTAAATTTAATTTATTAAAAAAATAATTCATAAAAACACAGTGTGTTATATTTTACCCCCAATGAAATGAATTTCTCCCTCAAAATTCATCACTTTAATACAAATAAATGAAGACACTTTTGTCTCATAATATCCTCAATTTTAGATATAGCTTCTTAAAACTAGCAGTTTCAAAAAAACAGAATGACCTAGGATGATGTTTTATTTCATATTAATTTACCTCCCTAATCAAAAATCTCCATTGGCTTTTCCTTCATAAGAAATATCATGATCTAGTGGTACGAACTCTGAGTTTAGTACATGTGAATGATCTGGCATGCACTTCCTTAAGAGAGATGCATAAAATAAATAAATATATTAAGTGAGGTTTTGTTGAAGCACAAACATATATCACTACATCTCTATACGATGAATAATTTGAAAGTGATGAATATACCACATGATTAATTTTCACTTCTTTTTAAAAATCATTACCTTCTTACATGGGGATATTCCTTGGAATAACTTATCACAGAATTAACGTTATAGATCATGCCATTCATTGTTAGAATTTTTTTGACCAAATATGAGATTTCATGTGGTTCTTATGAACAGATATAACATTCACAACCATTTCATCATCATTCTCATTCTTTAATAGATTTCTGTATCCAACTTCATTCTAAAATGTTTGAGTTATACAATTATTTCTAAAATGGTATTTATAAGAATCCATATAAATGATCGAGTAAAATATAATGTTATGAGAAGACTCAAATAGAGGATGGTGTTGGTCCCAACAACCATTGAAATACATATAACAAGATATTATCATATCCTATGTCATTTAGATTGTTCTCTCAAACTAACCATCAATCTGATGATGATATGTAGTGCTGAAACTTATCTCCTTATCCAGAGAATATTGAATTCATTTCCAGATCATTCAGGTAAATCTCATATCCTAATTTTGCATAGTAGATTTTGGTACTCCATTAAACCTTACCACTTACTTAAGGTATATTCTTCACTGATAATCAGGAGATAATTATTCTCTTATAGGGATGAAGTTTTCTGACTTTGTAATGTGATGAACTGTAACCCATATAACATTATACCCTTTAAACAATTTGGATAGTATGAAGAAAAATACTAAGGTGATGTTTTCACATTAATTTATTTGTATAGGAAATAGACATAACCTATCCTTTTAATTTTTTTCTCATACATAACATGATTAAAAATCACGAACCAATATAAAAACTCTACTATATCACTATTCATAAAATCCAACTAGAATACTCATTCAAATATAAATGCATATTCATTCTTCCAGGAAGAATATATAATGATGAACTATGTGATTTCTCGAATATACCCTATTATTATAAAATATTGATTGAAAACATGCATGGTTCCTGAATATAATCATTCCATCATGATTAAGATTTAAACCATGAGAATTTATCACATTCTTTTCTATCTCTATATCTTCATTCTACACCTATTTAATATCTATTTGGATAGATGGTTGGACAATCAATTGAGAAAGATATGAACTCCCCCATACTTTCAGATTTACATATCCATCCTTTGAGAATTAATAAATATTAGTTATTTTGTTATCCAAATCATGGATATGTTTGTTATTATCCTTTTGACTCAAAGAATCAACCACCTTATTCTCTTTCCCAAAGTGGTAATGTATTGATAAGTCATAATATATTATTAGATCTAATAATATTTTCTAGTTCAAATTAGAATCCTTTTTTTCGAATATATACTTTTATGTTTATTGAGGAATATATATATATATATATATATATCAAACTTTTCCCTATAAATTTAGTTCCTTCATATTTTTAAACCAAAAATTCCGGTAGCTAACTCCAAATCATGAGTTGGATAACATTCTTCATGAACCTTAAATTGTAATAAGGAATAAGTTAAAACCATGTTATTATGCATAAGAATTCATAAAAATTACTTATTTTATGAACCAATATAGATTAAAAACACTTATCCACTATAGGGTAATGTAAGAAAAGATGTGTTGACTAATCTTTTCCTCCATTGTTTGAAATTTTCCACACATTCATGCACATAGAGGATCTTTGATCCCTTCTGAGTTCACATGGTTATTGGATTATATAGATGCGAGAAATGATAAAATAAATTGATAATATATTGCAAGATAAAGAAAAATAAGGATCTCAATCACCATGGTTGGATTGTCCCATCATTCAATATCCTTTGTCATTGACGGATATACCGATATACCATATCTGGAGACTATCTGACCCAAAAATGAATACTTTTTCAGGAAAATTCAAACATTGTAATTTTTTATATAGATTACTCTAATTAAGGGTATGTAGTATAAATCATATTTAATCATCATGCTCTTCCTTAATATTTTAATAGAACACAATATACTCTATATAGATTACCAGAAACTGATCAAGGTAATCTCTAGAGACTCTAATCATTAAATCTATGAAAATAGTATCAGAATTTATAAGACCAAATGGCATCACTATGTACTCATAGTGTACATAACTTGTATATAATTCCACCATGGGTATATCCTCTTTCATGACCACCAATTTTTCATATCGAGAATGAACGTCAATCTAAGAAAATTATAGTTCTCTATGGTGTAGAACAAATTTTCCATAAATAGGAGGTTGAGGATTCTAGTTATTGATCACAATATTTCTCAAATAATGATAATAAATATATATTCACAACGATATATATTTATTTTTAACAAATAGAACTAGTGCACCCCAAGGTGACACAATTGGCTAAATGAATACCTTTTCATGGTTTTATTATATATTCATCTTTAATTCCTAAAACTCAATCCGGGAAATTATATAGGGAGTCTTTGAAATAGCTATGGTACCAGGTTTTAGTCTTATTAAGAACTAAACTTCATGTTTTAGCGATATACTAGGAAAATCTTATTGAATGACATCAAGAAACCCCCACATAATAGGCATATCATAGATGTTTATTTTCTCCCCAACTATATGAGGTAAACACCTCTTTTAAATAATAATTAAAACTCATACAATGGATGTGATTTACATTGCGGGTTTATATATATCATCACAATGATAGAAAATAACATTTTTGGTTGGAATATCAAATGTGGCCTCTGTTCCTTGATAATTAATGTCGGATTTTATAGATAAAAGAAATACATTCCTCTAATAATATCAATTTAAACTAGAGGAAGAATGACCAGATTTTTAGGAAGCACATTATCACAAAATTCATCCATAAATGAATCATATACTTGATATGTGATCATTATAACATTATAGTTTTTTAATAAAAATTTATATCTAATAGTTTGGTTTTAATTTTTATACTCTTATAAATTTATTCATATATAAACTATTGGTTAGTTCTAGAGTCAAATAATACATTTTTATTTCTCGAGTAGATTGTAAGTTTACCTTTCACCATGTCTTTATCGTACCCCTCATTAGAAATAGTGGTCACATGATATTTACATTTGTCTCTTGGCATAAAAGGTTTCTAATGTTGATCATTGTCATTAAACATCATATTTGGGAAATAGTTATAATAATTTCCATAATCCTTCCATTTGAATTATTGGAGTGTAGGTGGTCTATTTTGTATATATTTATCTTTATTTTCATCATTTGTAAACAACTTTCCATTTCGTCAACATTCAATATCTTCATGATCTTCCCTTCTAAACATAAAACATTTATTAGTCCCCTTAAGATAATTTAATCTATGTTTCCTGCTACACTTTATGAATTAAATAAATCTTATCTTCTTTTCTATATGGTTTTTAGAGTTTCCTTTGAATTAATTTTTTCCCTATTAGAACAATATGGTTGATGGGTAAACATAATATAAATTTCTATTTTGATATAAAAATGAACATTTAACTCATTTCTTCAAAATTCCCTTATGTCCAATGACCATTGGAGACTTGGTTTTAGGTCAATAAAGAATCGATCAACCTTACATTCAGTTTGGATTATAAAAACAGAAGAATACCTAAAAATCATATTAAAAATTTCCTTATAAGTAACAATTGATTCATCATCCTTATGCTTTAATGAAAGGAATTGTGATCATTTTTGTGTGAAGAATATGAGTAATATAATCAATGAAAAAATATGTTCTTAAAAACATCCTATTTTATGGGTTCAATTTTATATTTTTGGATCATATTATTGAAAAGAGTCCACCAGTGTTCTGTTTCACCTTCCAAATGATAGAATGAAATAATGATATTTTGATGCTCTGTGCACTATAAAATGAAGAATATCTTTTCAATGTCAGTGATATATTATTTATCAACTCATGGATTATTAGGAACACTAAAGGAAGGCATAGGTTACCGCATAAAAGACTCAATGGAATATTATTCCCTCTATTTTTCATTTAGAGGTTCAGCATGAATCATATCTTCAGAAAAATTGTAATAATAACAATGAGATTTTTTATTCGAACTCCCATAAAATTTGGATAATTATGAGTGAAATTATTACATTTCCTTTCATACTAAGTATTAACACCATTTCTTTGAGTCCCAACCAATAACTAAATCAAAAATATAGTGTGTAAGAAACATTAATCCTGGTTGGTAACTATATAATCATGAAAAACACTTATAGGATTTCTAAATAATGGCACCATCTTTTAAATCAATAACACCATAAGGTTATACTAGGTAATTTATAATCATCATCTCATTAAATCCTTATTGATGGTTCTTAAATAGTTTGTGAATTTACAAATAATATATTGTATGAATGGAAACAAAAGTTTGTATCAAGTCCCATTATTCTGCACTTGGTTGTGATCGATTTTATATCCTTCCACCTTTTTTGCTAATTACCTCTAGGTACCTATTTTCAAGGGACACATAAAATTGTATTATCTATATAGGGATTTAATTTAATGGAAACCACTCAATCTATCATTTACCAAAATTCTTGGAAAATTTCCTATATATTGAATTATTCTTTGACATATCCTTATAAATATATATAAATACCATATATACATCCAAATAAATATCCCCATGGATTTAAATAAAATATTATCATCCTAGTTTTCAAAAGTCCTCTAAAACATGATCTAATACTAACTATAATGACCAAAATTTATCAGAAATAAAAACTGCATCTTATTAAAATAATATTTATTACACAACATAATAATATATACTAGAATCACTTATCTCTAGTGCCTTTGAAAACTTATAAACATAAAAAACTAGTTAATTGGTGAAGAACATAATCTCTAACAATGTTCTTTATAACCAAAACACTAATTATAGATATAATACAGAATACCTATCATTAAAACCAAAGGAATGGAAACATAATAAAGGTTGAGATCAAATTATTATAAAGGGTAAACAAGGGAGATCTCAAAATATCATGAGAATAAGGGTATGAGAACATGATATTGACATTTGTAAACCATACCATGAAAATCATAGATCATAAACTTGAGGCATGGAATAAATATTGGATGTTCACAATACATTAATATAAGTAGAATAAAATAACATGACTCATGATAAAAAAACATTAGTATAAGGCATATATTTTTTATATACACATAAGCATATAAAATCATTTTGCTAGTATTTGACGAATCATTTCAAAGACAATTAATGTGGAATGGTTTTACTCACCAAACCATAATAATTGTAAAGGATTAATACCAAGATTATCATATTGGATAATGTCCCTTATTAAACTATTTTAAATCAACATTATGTTCCCCTTTATCGCAATATATATCAATCTTTACCAAATCCATTGGAGGGAGATATTGTCCCCACTGTTAAATAATGAAAATCATTCATAAGTAATCCATAAGATCATAAAACAGTTATCCTATTAGAACTAGTAAAAAAGGGTTTCATAAATATCTCATCATAACATAACCTATGGAAAACAAATAGGTTTTATAATCATTTCATAATTTCATTAAATTATAACCTAGGGAAAAGAATTAGGTTTCATAATCACTTCATCATAGTATAAACTATGGAAGAGAAATATGTTTCTTAAAAGTAACTTCATCATAAAAACAAAAAATCCAAATAAATAGTAATTATTTTATTATGATATCATATCCCTAGAAAATAATATGTAGCATACAAGGATTACATCATAGAGACAAAATTATTTTGAAAGATCACTGGGAATATTTCTTGAGTAGAATAAATTTTCGTTGAAAATCACTTATTAAAAACTCAAAACTCAAAAAATATATTGTAAATAATGTTATATAAATTTATACATTAAAACATATAAAAACCATAAAAGATAATAATTTTTATGATGATTGTATATTCTTTTCAATTAATACATTTCAAAAAAAAAATATCCCATTAACATTTTAATGAAAATCCAAATTTGCCTTATTTAATTAATGAAATAAAAATTACATTTAATATTTTTAAATAATTCATAAAATTGTAAAACATTCATTATAAAATCATAGTGGAATATTAAAAAAATTCAAAAAAATTGAAAACATGGACATGGAAGGGAATTTTTTTTATTTCTGAAGGGTGATTTAAAGACATTTTTCAGTGTTTTTTTTGAGATATTAAGTTTATAAAAAGTGAAAAATTAATATAAAATGTTTATTATTGTTAAATAACTAGAGATGAAGAAAATTCATGAGTCTATTAAGAGATATTTTATATTATTTCATCAAAATATGCATAAAAAATAATCCAGACAAATAGTGAGATTGTATCATAAAAACCTTACCACATTGGTATCTTTGGAATAATAGGAACCATTAAATAATAAAATCAATGGAAAAATTCTTTATCAAAAACAAAATTATATTAATGATTTATAATTTCAATGGTTCATTACATACACCTCATATTAGAATATTGGTGTATAATATAACTTGCATCCCAAATAAGACAAATCGGGAAAACATTCCCTTACCTAGAGTTCCTATTTCATCAAAATTGGTATATAATCATATATAATAAATATAAATTTATTATAAATATATTATAAGAACATAATAATATATATAATATCACTTATTATGTAGTTATAAATTTTTATTACATGTTATCAATAATTCTTCATTAGAATTACATTTCAGGTAATAACTTTATTGTTTTTCATAAATGCTTTGATTTTTTATTTTCGGTCCTATTACTTTGATCATTGTAAAATAATATCTATAATTTTATCCATAATATAAATATCATATATGTTCATTATATTTTTATTTAGATTAATCCATATAAATTATAGATAGAAAAGGAAATATACCGTTCTTTGAGACAGTAGGTCGTACATAAGTATAAGTATTGTTTCCATTTTCTTGATGGATGATGTGAAATAAAAGTAAATAATATATTAACATTAAATAATAATGTAAATTTTTTTAATAAATTTTTTAATTATTATCTTTCATAGAAAACATATGTGAAAAAAATCGCATCTCTTAGCGAGGCTGTAGTCCACTATACAAATGATTGACGTTATCGATCACCTTGTAGAATGGAATATAAAATGGTATATGTGAAAATATATTTACAGAAGTATATTTGTATTAAAAATGTCATAAATTGACATTATATACTTCATTAGACCAAACAGAGAGAGGCGTGGATGGAAAAAATGCCAAATCATTTCGTAAGGTTGTATCTCATCATAGACACGAGGGAAGTTATTGTTTCCTATTTTAGGGGAGAGGAGAAGAATGTTGGTAATGATCATAGAATAATAATATATCATTATATTTATGATAATGTAGATATTATATTTGTATGGTTAAATAATATTTTATAGTGGTGTTGGAATAAATCTAATAAAAACACTCGTTGAAGAACATTTCCTAGTTTTCAGGTAATCTAATTAGGTTTCCACCAAAATCCATCATATGCTAGATTTATGAAAAAACTAATTCTTATATGACAAGATGAGGTAATTAAATAGGATATTTTTTTCATGGAGTTTCTTAAAGGAAGGGGTTTGGATGTTTAAAAGGTGAGGATAGCGGTGTCCATTTATAATTGGGGGGAGGACACACTTGGTATTTTTTAATGAATATAGTGTAATTACATTTTTAGCACTCAAACAATTTTAAAATTGTTCATTATAAAATATTATAATGGTGAAATATGGGCAAAAAATGGTTTTTGGAAAATCTTCTAGGTGATTTTACCCCTTAACGTTTTATTATAACCCCCAATAAACATGGTTTAACCATAAGAACGATAAACACTTTTTTCCTCTTTTACTATTAGTTAAGGAAAAATTTTAATTTGAAATTATTAGAATATATAATTTATAATTATTCCAAATATGGAATCAATTTCCAAAAATTAAACATAAATGATTGGTATAATTTAACTAAAAAATAAAAATGTATAAGCGATAATAAAGTAGGGTTTCAACAAGAAAATAATTAGATATTTAAAGAATATTTTAATTACCAAAATTAATATTAAATTGATTAAAATAACCTAAATTAGATTAGTAAATACATAATTTCCTTATTTTACTTTTAAACCCATAATAATTTTTTTAATTTTGTAAATGATTTAAATGAAATGATAATTCATAATAAAACCATTATTTTTCACTATTCAATGAAAAATATATAATTTTATAAAATTCTAAAAATGTCCCTTCCACTATATTTTTGTCATTTAGATTTAAAAATTTATGTTTATCTTAGGAAATAAATTTTCTAAAACTGGTAAAAATTAATTTTATTATTTTTTCATAAAATACAATAAAAGAATTCATGAAAAAATTGTATTATGAAAATATATAAAAGTTATTATTAAAATTAAGTAACTTATTGTCAATATATTTTAATCATATAAAAAATTAAAATTAAAATTTAAAATTAACATATTATTATTCATGTTTCTAATATTAATGGATTGGATATAATAGTCATGTTTAAATAGTAATATTAATAATATATCGTGGTTTGTTAAATGTTAGTTTCATGTGTAACACAAGATAAAATCAGCAATGTGTATAATGAAAACTAAAATCAATGTTTTGTATAATGAAATATAACAATGAAATTTAATTTATTCAAAAAATAGTAAATTATAAAATCACATATTGTTAAAATCCATAATAAAAGGGAAGGCCAGACCTGACTCTTATTATACCAATCATTAAGATTAACTCCCCAAAGAAAAACTTCTCAAAGGACCTTCTAGTATTCATTATAGTAGGGTAAAAATGTTGAACATGAAAAATTGAACCTTCTTCCAAAAAAACGTCCTTGTATGGTAAAGGTATGAACATTTGCGAGAAATATATCAATTTCATGCACCCTTGTAAAAATTAGGCTTTGTATTTTTCATCTGAGAGAGGCATAACCCTAAATGGGTTAACAATTTTTTATTCCATTCAAATTGAGGATACCTGTAGTGGTGGTGCCAGAGCGGTCTCTCTAGGATCAACATGCTCATCTTGGATCCCAATTCTAATCATTTATCCCAGTGGAAATTGGATTCCTATATAGGTGTAATCCCCAACTATGTTCCCATTTATGATTTCATTAACAAGAGTTATCATGAAGTAAAAAACAACCCTTATTAGGGTTTTAAAAGATCAATAATAATACCCATTCACACTATCCTAGTTATTATGTATCATTTTTATCTACCTCCTACCTATAAGACCCAATAAATCATGTCTCCAATAATGATTTCATCCCTATAATTCATTAATGAGTGACCTTTCAGAATTCCTAATGTGTAAGCCCCAAAATATCTCATATGACCCTGTCCTCTATGAAATCTCATTGAAAGGGACATATTCCCCCATGATACTTATTTCATCCCTATAATTCATTAATGAGTTACCTTTGGTAATTCCTAGTGTGTAAGACCCAAAATATCATCATAGGACCCCTTCCTCCATGAAATATCAATGAAAGAGACATATTCCCCCATGATACATATTTCTTCAAAGGTGTGTATTCCCAGATATGTATATTTCATGGATTCCCACAGTTAATCCCCACTCAATCCGCTTTTATCACCCCATTAATGACAAGGACTTCCATACCACATGATTCAGAATTTCATAGTATGATCCTATTACAATACCTTAAAATATGATCCTTGAAAAATATGGGTTATAATTTATATCAACCATAATACATAAGATGCCTCCCTAAGGATAAAACCCAACATCCAAAACTACAATATCTTCATTTGGTAATACTCCTTTTGAAATAATTTCCAAAAATTGGAGGAAATGATTCCATCTAGTTATTATCTTTTCATTTTCATCTATTCTATATTCCTTAGAAATATTCATCATTAGGCAATAATATTTATGAGACTACATCATACCAACTGGAATATATACATGACACCCAAATGAACAATGTATCTCTTGGGGGTATATTCCTTAAGAATTTAACTAATCCTCATTGGGCAACATCCACATTGAGGTCAACCATAACATCTCCACCATTTTTGGTTGAACACCAACCATTTCTTGGTATATTTATCCAAATAGATAATTGGTTACGGTTTCACAACCTTAAAATGTACTATGAGGTCCCTTGTCACATGAAGATAAATTGTAATTTGTGTCCTATTAACTGTCACCAAACTACATGATTTATGATCCTTTCGCATGTATATTTAAGAATCCATTTTTAGGTGCCTAATACCATCAACATAAACCCTATTCACCTTCAAGGATAGTGTTAAATAACAAAGTTCATAGTCTTTCTTATTTAATACATAGTCAAATAACTAAAATAACACTAATAAATAGTGGAAATATATATAGGGTATTATATATAACAAATGATCACCATGATTCATATTGGTGGTTAATCATTAGGATAGGGGTAACTAGACTGATATAGGGATTTGGGAATGATTCAAAAACATGTCTCAAATCTATTAATGTGTCATGGATTAAGTAAAAATTCCCCTGTTAAAAGGTACAGATAATAATGACCTCCCATTCTCTAAACTAGAATGAATTCTTATGTTTATATAGTAATGTCCTAGGGACCACTAGCCTTTGGGATGTAGGTCAAATATTACTAAAAATATTAAGACCAAGAAGCCATCAAGAATTTCCATCAGAAATAGAATAGTGATTCGGATGTGAACCCTTTTAACAATGATAGTGATCCATCAGGATTATCCCAATTTTGGATATTTTTAAATTTTTTATTGTATTTGTTTATTGATTCCTATTAGACATAAAAAATATATACATTCTCCCAATAATGTCATGTAAAAAATCTATATGAGCGGGGATAATTTTAGTTAAAAAATTAAATAACAATCATCTAATCTGCAAGTATTATGTTGACTAGATTTATATAATTATGATTATTCCAAATATTGTAGTAAAAATATTACAAGAAATGGTATAGTAAAATATATAAAATATATAAAGAACCATGGAATTAATTTTTTGAAAATATTATGAAAAAACAACATAATAAATAAAACAGTGAATACAAAAAATTTAAACAGTTAGAAATTAAAAAATTAATATACAATAATTGTTAAACAAAGAAATGATGTATTGGTTTACAAACCATATAATCCATTAAAATCATATTATAAAAATAACATTCTTTAACCATAGAGGTAATGAAGTATATAGGTGTGAATTTAGGTATCAATAATTTTAAATCTTTAGAACAATACCCTTAATTGTATACCTATTGAAAGGTGCTCTATCTTCATATCCCTAGAAGCACTTAACTTGAACTATCAGTAGTTATAGTGTTCTTAACCTAAGAAATCTATATTTTTATCCTTAATATTTAATGATCATATATAATTATTTAATTCTCTATAATATATTTCCTAAAATCCCTCAGTCACATATGATCTACAAATGATTAATTTAAAGTGAAAAAACTGATGGTTATTGTGATAAATCCTCACAATACATATATCATAGTTATTAGTTAGAAAGGAAAAAAATTGGAAGTGCATTATTTGAACAAGATATTGAATTCATTAAGTGACTGAAATCCTTATTGACTTCTCAACTCTATTATTTATATGAATCTCAAAGTGTGCCACTATTTATATATGATGTTATAACAAGCTCTAATGGTCAGATTCATTAATCTACGAAGTTAGTTCTAACTAAATTAATAGAACAGTCATCATCTACCATTGAACATAACTTATCACTCTATATACTAATGAGTTTAATAAAAACCCCTTCAATTCCATTGAATTCAAGGAAAATAATATTTTAGGAAGCTTTAGAGAACCATGTTTTTCAGACCTTATTAACTTATATAGTATTTCATTTACGGTAAATTCACTATTCACAAACAAAATATCATAAAACCCCAAGTTAAATCATATTTAGATGATGGCTTATTTAATTTTTTTATAAAAAGGTTGAAATTATTTAATTGACTCTACAATATCGCACATTATGGATGTTATAAAATACTCAATAAAAAAATTTAAATCTAAATTTAATTTGAAATAATTATCCATATAGATTTAAATTGAAATAAATTATATACTCTAATTATGATTGAAAAATACAGTATTCTATATAAAGAATAATATCACAAAATATTAAACAATTTTACAATTTATTACGTCAAAATATAATTAAGTACTTATACAATTACATTGTTTCTTAATTCATTACATAAACATCCCCCATTGGGATTTTTAAACAGAAGAAGGATAGTTATGAATGTTAAAAGAAAACATATCGCTAGTATATAAATAAAACATTATAAATTTTTTCAAAGGAATAAATTTCTTTATATTTACTAATATATAAAATATTATAATGATATTCAATCATTAGAAGATTTGGTTGAAGAATTGAAACCACCTAGATGTAAAATTCCTTTATCAATGTATGGTCTTACTTTTTTGATAATTGTTCTTATAAATGTTCACCTAATAATTAAAATTCACAAATAATATTTTGTGTAGCTGAAAACTATTTATGAAAATTATAATGAAAAAATATTAAAAAAATTAATAAAATATAGATTAAAATTGAGGAAATAATGATGAAAAAATAATGAAATAAAGGTTATATGTCGATTAAAGAAATACGAAAAATAAATGAAATAATGATGTCCCCCTTGTGTATTTGATGAGTTTCTTCAATGTTATAATAATTGATAAATAAATATTTTATTTTATTTTTATTTTTATTTAACATTACCATATTTAGTTTAATATATTAAATTATATGATAATTAAATGGTTTATAAAAATATCATAAATCTGATTTTATGATTTGTTAACGTCAAGAATTATATCTCAATTTAGTATGTGGTTCCTAAGAAATCGGTATCCTATATCTATTTTATTTTCTCACGAGTGACATACTAGGCTATTAGATTATGACATGGAACTAATTTTATAAAAAGGGATTCATTTTTGAGAGAAATGGTGAAAAACATATATGAGTGTGTGTTGTACCCACAAAAATTGAGTACAATTACATTCAACTAATATATTTTTGATTTAGTGGTGGAAATTGCAACATATTTTTTTCTCTTTCTTTACCCTGAATCTAAATATTACCCTAATAAAAGACATGTTCCAAAAAAATTTCTATCTAATCTATATCCTAAAAATTGAGAATCTATGTACCTTTTAAAACCAAAATATTTTATACAAAAATTAAATACACAATGATATGATGTTCCTTAAATATAATAAAAAATGATTTTTTCCACTAATAAATGCCTTTAAATATAATGTTTTTAAAACCATTCTCATAAACATACTAATAACTTTATGTATTATAAAATTTTTATTAGATATACTAAAATTTTGATCATATTTCTATAACTTTTTTATATAGCATTTTAATGTATTTTACAAGATCAATTTTTATAAAGGTTTCTACCAAACTACTAATACCTGATGAATTTAAAAAACCCAAATATTTTGTTAGTTCTAAAATATATTTATATGGATTTAAAATATATCATTCTATGTTTTGAGAGATTTTAAGACGAAGGGAAAAATTAAGTTCACTCATTATGCTCCTTTCAAATTAATTTTTCATATGTTTTTAAAAAAACTATTATAAAGGGACCTTTGGGTTAATATGAATATAATTTCATCAACATAAATTTCAAAAACAATAGTGTCTTTTAAAAAATCATTGTTAAAAAATTTGTATCATTAGATCCTTTACAAACATTATTCAGAATTATATATATGTTTAGTCTTTTCACACCAAGCATTTGGTTCTTGTTTATATATAAAGTGAACTATAGTAAGCTTAAAGAAAATTCAATATATTTGAAGCCATCAAAAATAGAGATTGTTTAGCATAAACTTATTTTTGGTCAGATTTTTTAAAACAATAACATTTAAAATATATTGGTAAAAAATTAAAATTAGGACGTTTTTAAAAGGATACTAAGATTTACAGAGATTATAATCTTTTTATCAATGTAAAAGTCTCACCATATTATATAACGTCTTCAAATATTTCATTATTTCTAAAAATAATACCTTTTTATTACATTTGTTTATAAAAAACCACTTTGATACAATTATAAAAAGATATGCATGTTATTAAAATAAGTTCAAAACATTATTCTTTTGAAATAGATTAGGATATTCTTTTATATGACTTATGAAAATTTCATCAAATAAAGTATCATTTATACTTTTATGTTTTAATTATAATAAAAATAAATTATGGTCACATTGATTTGTTATGTAAATTATATTTTAAACCAGTTGACTTAGAACCCAAATAATATAATCAGTATTATGATTTTTAAGGTCAAATGATTCTTAGGTAATGTAATATATTTCTCTTAAAAAATCATATATACACCTATTATTAAATGTAATTATATATATTGAAAATATGATTGACTAAATTTTTGAGGATTCAATTATCCATACATATGAATTAATAAATGGTAAAATGATATAAATATTTCCAAAAAAGACATCTAGATAAAGAAAATCAAAATTCTTTGTAAAAATAAAATGATCAATTCATCAAACCTTATATGAATTGTTTATTAAAAAACATTTTTTCATCTATTAATAACTCTTTAATATTGGGTAGTTGTAGAATAGTCAAAAAATCCTTCATAAATCTTAGGAATAAATTTATGTAATTGATCATTTTAATTTAAGATGAATTCTTCACACCTAATGAATCTGAAGTAAGAATGTTTTGGCTTTATTTCGGGATAAAACTACTAAGAAGAGTTATTATGAAATGGTATACGTAAAAATAGATTTATAGTATAGAAATAAGAACTCCCAACCTCAGACAAATAATTTCATGGAATATAATTCTAATTTATAAGAGTTTGAGTAATTTCTTGAAAAATTCTATCTATCCATTCAACTATGCCATTTTTTGTGGTGTTATAGTTGATGAAAAATTATGAGTAATAAAATATTTACTAAAAAACATTAAATATTATAATTTAAAAACTCCCCACCAGAATACACATGGATTGTAATCCTACGTTGGTTTTTTCAAATTTTTAGCAGATGCCTAAAATACCTTAAAATGATTAAGATCTCCAGACTTGCATGTGAGAAAAAAAGTATATGAATCTATTTTAATCATAAAAAAGTCACATTCATAGTTTCCCCCCTAATTTTTATTATTTTTATAGGAAAAAAATAAATCCATGTGTACAATATATAATTTTTTGGAAGTTGAGACTTCACTTTTATGTTTAAAACTTGACCCATGTTGAATTAAAAACTAACAATGATCATAAAATCTAGATGAACTAAACATAAGATCTAATCGATCCTTAAGTTATCCATTCCTATAATGTTTAGTTAAATAGAATAAGTTATGATGAACTAAAATCCTATTCCATTACTATGATAAAAATTAAATTAAAATTAAACAAGGTAAATTTTTATTACTTAAGTCTTCAATGTCAAATTTGTAAACATTATAAATATTCTTGGAATACAAAATGGGAGATCCTTCTAAACATTGAACAATACATTTATCTTTCTATAATTTCAATTAAATAACCCTCATATCATAGTTTATTATGACTTAAAATGTTATAATTAATACCTAGAAAATATAAATAAATTTATATTAATGTTTTTATAAGAAAACAATGAACATTGGTTCTAATGATTTAAACATATATGTTGTCTCAAAAAGTAACCCATCCTTCATTCAACTAATTTAAATTATAGATGTTTGAAATATCCCTTTTCATGCATCAAGAACAACCATTTTCCTTGTATCATTTATTTCAATTACTATTAATCAACCTCTTTTCCTAAAAAAATTGAAATAAATTTCATGGTTACAAAAATTTATTTTTTCTAGTTACATTGACAAAAAATATTTTATGAATCCACATATGATCAACTATTCTATATTATATAGATTGTTGTTATTAAGAAATACATTTTTTTTGAACACCTAATGATTTAAATTGGTTTTAAGAACAATATTAACTCTAGTGACATTTCCATAAAATTTTAATAGAAAATGGTGCACTATCTAGTATAAAATTATTTGAATTAAAATGGAATTTATTTAAAGTAAAAACAATTCTATTTGAAGTTGCATAGTTTATAAATTTTCAATACATTTTCTAAAAATTATATTCAAAAATATTAAAATTAGAGAAATGTATATTCTAACTCTTTATATCATATTTAAGTTGAAAAATGAAATTATGATCATTTAATTTGGAATCTAATTTAGATATAGAAAATAATTTTGATGAAAATTTTAAATTATCAAATGTTATCTTGGAAAATATTTTACCCTAATTAAATATAATATTTTCATAAATATAATATTTATATGTTAATTTCTTAATTTCTAAATCAATTATATTTACAAAAATATCAATTTTGGTAAAATTATGTAAAGTCTACACAAATTTCAATGATTTAATTTTTTCACCATATGATAAACTTAATTTATCATCATCCATTGATGTTAAATAATCATATTTTGAAGTATATTTATATTCTGAACAATGATTACACATTCCCATTGATTCTAAAATTATATTATCCATGAATCATTTTTCTAATTTCTAAAATTGAAAACAAAATCTAATGATTTCTTGATGTTTTCTATTACAATTTTCCTAATGAACCATCAAAAGATGTATCACCATCACTATCACTCAATGTGTAAAAATATTTCAATATATTATTTTATTTACTTTTAGAATATCCCTTTAAATTTATTTCATTATTATTTAATTTAGGAAAATCATGTTTAATTTTATATATCTTCTAATATTCATAGCATATATATTTCAATGGTTCATTCTTATTATGTTTCCAGTTTCTATATTTCGAATGATTATATCAGAAATGATTATTTTGTATACTTTTATTTAGCCTTATATAAATATGATCAAAATAGTTTTCACTACCATCTAAACTAATTCCAATATAACTCTTACTTTTATTTTAGGAATCCTTAGATTTATTAGTATTATCAGAGGATGTAAAAGTGTTATAAATAAGATTACCATTAGTAGATGAAAATGTTGCTCCATTATTTTTCTTCTCTGTTTAGTATCTCCCTTCAGACTTCATTCATATTACATTAATATACCAATCACGTTATCCATACTTATCTATGTAAACTTTTTAGTTTCATATAAAGCTATAATATTTTATTTCCATTGTGCTTTAATTATATCAAAAATAATTTCAATAATCTAATATTACATTAAACATTTCTCACCAAATTACTGTAAAAAATTAACAACATATTTAAAATTTTGATGCATTTGAGTTACTATTTCCAAAGATATAAATTAAAAATATTTATAATCCACTCTCAATATAACTCATTGAGTTTCCAAAACCCTAGAATTTCTAAATTGATTGATCAGTAGTTTTTTTAAATTTCTATTTTCCATTAAAAAGCATGATATATTATAATAAATTTTCTTGGTTCTATAACATAACAAAGTATTATGAACAGCATGATTTACCTGATATTCCAAATTTTCCACATAATATAAAATAACAAATTCTATATCCAAAAAATTATAATATTTTGTCATCATGATGATGTTTTGAACTCCATTATTAATGATATATGACTTCATTTTATCACCACAATAAGCAAAATCTAGTCTATAAACTATAATTGGTCTAATCTAGTTTACATATTCAATTGTTTATGCCAAAAAACCATCCATCACAAAAAAAATTCCTTCCTCTATAAACATAGTCATTATGTGGAAAACATGATGAAGATATAATAATTTAACTAGAATTTGAAATAAACTCCTAGTATATTAGATACATTCTGTGATACCAAATGTTTCCTAAATAACGTTATGTATAAAATCTATAAAAAGATGGTGAATAGTAGTATAAGAATTTTAAATAACAATATTACAACCCCTTATTTTTATGATGACCAGATATAAAAAAATATATTCAATACAATGATCTGGGTGAAAATTGTTCGTGCATATGATAAATAAACATAAAAAATTACAGTAAAAATAGTTGAAATTTGTTTTTTAAATTCTTATGAAAATATGATAGAAGAATTCAAAAAATGGGAATGGAACATTTAAAACCAGTTTAATATAAAAAATGAATACAGTATAAGTTTAAAGAAAAACATGGAGTATGAGTTTACGTACTATATATACCATTTAAGGATATTAAAAAAACTCCTTTAAATAAGTGGTCAAAAAATCTATAGACCTGACTTTTGGAATCCATGATTTTAAACATATCAAAAGGTACCCCCATTTTTAAAACTATTAAATGGAACTCTATATCTCTATCCTTATGAGCCATAAAATTGACCATTTTGTATATGTTGTGTTTTATCCCTAAATTCTCTGTCTTCTACTAATTGTAATCCATAGATCATGATGTATTGAAAAATATTGTATCTTTATATCCCTAGAATCCAATGATCATATAGGACAGGTAAATGAACAATTACTATATAAAAAAATATATTGGAAAAAAATCCCCATAAATCTTATCTCTTAGTTATCACTCAGAATGTTAAATAATTTCAAATACATTATTTCAATAATATAATGAATGCCTATAGATATTATATGGTTTCTCAATTTATCATTTTTGTTCTTCTTTTGATGCTTGATGTGCTGATCTATTTATAATAGATGTTGTCAAAACACAAATAGTTGGATTATATAATATTCTATGTTAGTTCTGATATCTTTATCATATATTGATTAATATATATTCTTACTCTATATAATATGGATTTTAATCATTACACCTATAGTCATCTTCAATACTATGAACATAATATGTTTGGAAGGATCAGATAGCTGGAATTTCACAAACCATATTATGTTCTATGATATTTCATTTACAGGTTGTACAAACACAGAATATTAAAGAAAAATATTGTTAAATCATTTTTATAAAAATTGTATTTTTTATTTTCAAAAAATATAATAAGGTAAGTTATTGAGTCAATAAAAGATCCTCCTTCGATCCAAATCTATAAAATATCATTTAATAAAATGTTCATATGCCTCTACCGCCAAACAGATTGTGGCCTCTGTCATTGGATGGACATTGTCACTAAAACAACATCTTCAATAATAGTTAATCAATTCATTTTTGATCTATTTCCATTTAAATGATATAATTGTATCCTTAGAGTTATATTGGGAGGTACTTTCGTAAATCAAGCCTCATAACTCATCCCAATTGAGGAATGATGCGACAAAGCTAATGGCACCTATCACTACCTCCTTCAACTTTGGAAAATCACTATAGGGTGTAGAAATGTGAAAAACCCAAATCTTAGTGTGGTGGATCAAGAGTTTATTATAAATTAACTATTTTATAGGAGTCTCTTATGTGGGTTCCTATTACCAACCAACACCACTAGAAATATCATATTGCCTCAGTTCCTCATGACTGCACTAAGGAAAATTCCTTGGAGATCTGAGTCCTTGTTTTTTAGACCTAGACACCTACAATGAGGAATAATCAAGAAAAATAGACCCATAAAAACTAGGATCACATCTATATTCTTATTTCTCAGGAAGAAATATATATACACACCATGGAGGAAGAGTTTGACATATCCCTGCTTATACTTCACAGGCCTACTAGTGTGCTCTGGAAGTATCATGTGCATCATATCATCATATTTTGGATTAAAAATGTGGAAAGAACCATATTATTACCCTACATATGATTCAAATCAAAATAACTTGAGGAATAAAGGAGTATAGGATTAGGTACATACTCCCATCCCAACCAATGAATGGGAATATATCCTTGACCCCATTATAGAATCCCATCCGAATATCCTAGGGGAAATGGATGACCATTTTTATATCCCTACAAACATCTTAAAAATATGTTCACATATCATAAAATAAGATACAAAAAATCATTAGTGGTATATCTCATTAGTCTATTATTTATGACTATTTCCCTTCTCTTTTCAGGGTTGATACTGGTCATCAAAAACATGCGGTGTATGTTTAATAGTGGGATCATATCCATAATCACATTTAGGAGGATTGCTAGCATATTCCAGTTGAATGAAATGAGTGGTATTATATCCCCATATCTATCTAAGAGTTCAACCAGTATATTCTTGAATATGTTAAAAATTAGGAACACATTCTTACTCCCCTCCTTTCTATGAATGATTAATCACAGATCTCAAAAGTGACCAAAAGGTGGAAAACTATTCCCGTGAAATCTAAAGGGGAAAATCAGTATATTCTAGTTTACAGTAAAATATAGGCCCATAAACCTATCCATCATTATGGATTTCATTGGATAGATTCTACGACGGTGCGAGAGACACCCAAAAAGTTCATCAATTGTATACATAGATATAATCAATATGTTTATATTCTTAAAGGCATTCAAAGACCAAATTTTTGGCCAATATACCTACATTGATCGTTGTTGATGTTATTGAGGCCCTACAAAACCTATCTATAGAGGCACAAGAGTCTTCCAACTCATCACCATAATGTGAAATCATTTTCTTCCACAATGGTAGTCCCCATGATATTATGGAATGTAGTAATATATCTCCTCTCTAGAACACATGTCATAATGTTTCTCCTCATGGGAAAAAAGATTGATCATTTTAACCCTTACCCTGATGCCAATTAGGAATTTCATACATGTAATGAATGATCAACATGAATTTTGGTCCTCCCAATACCCATAGAGTTACTGGTATATGTGATGTCCCTTCCTATGTAATCTATATTAACAACTATGGAATTCCTATCAATAAAAAACCAGGTGATGGTTCACCCCAAAATGAAATTTTATACTCTGAAAAATTTCATCCTATTATTAATTAAATTTTGAGAATGACCTCATACCAAGCATCCCTCACATTATTGGAGATGGTTATACCCACATCCTTCATTCTTATATATGATATTTTATCCTCATCATTAGATGGTTTAGGGTAATGGTTATATTCATAACCTCCCCCACCCCACATATTATGTTGAATGATAAAGTGACATTAAGAAGACCTTTGTTTTAGATATATTTTATTAATAATAACCATGATGGTTAGATCAGGTGTTCTAATTTCATCTCATGGATGATGAATATGACATGAAAATGTTGAAATAATTGTCCATGTATAACCACATGATCATGTTCTGGACCACTGAAACCCCCCAATACAACATATCTATGATGTTAAAATAGGATTTCTTTCCCTTCTTATTAATTAATTTTCATGTTACACTCTATGATATGAAATCCAAGATTCTTATCTATCAAACATATGAAATAAATATTACGTAAATAAGAAATATCTATTACAAAATTGTCTTTGGCACTTTCTTAGTGTCTTAGAATATGATATTAGAGAAATGATATAAAAACCTATAATAATTTTCTCTCAAAAATATTAAAGTACTTGTAGAAATAATCATTGACACCACATATGATGTGTATATCAGGTGATAATTAGAGTAAAAAAACTACATTTTACTCCATCACAATGATAGAATAATCCCCCATATAAGGAGTCAAATAATGATATTACTCTACGAGAGGGCTCAATCCTAGATAAAAAATATTCTAGTTAACCCATAAAATAAAATTTTAATGCCTTAAAGAAGTAGAGGTGGTGTGGCCAAAAAAATTTTCCATTGATATACTTATGTTACAAGCTTCCAAAAAGGTTACAAAGAAATATAGTTTGGGAAAGGTGAAGACGTTTTCCATAGGAACATATTTAGTGGAAATTAGCGCACATTGTGAGTGTGAACTACACTCATCCCATTCTTGACTCAAAGCATGAAAACTCAAAAAGTTATGTGCTAGAAGCTGGTATGGAATAATTCATAGAGCATCCCTATACAATAGAGATAGGGTAATTTTTACACCCAACTCTCTCATAGGTGTCATGAAATACTAAATAATACAGTGTGTGAGTGGTGGATGTAAGATCAAGTAAAGTCCATTCCCCATGGATGGAGGAATTTTACCCCTCAACCACCACCTCTTTGAATGTCGAACTTTTCTATACCTGGGGGTGACCTCTGATAGCCAGTACCCCAACCATTCCATTCTCTATGTGAAACCACTACCATCTAGAAAATTATTAATTGGGAAATTTGGGGATTCCCTTATGATCACCATCCAAATATTTATTTTAGGGTAATGCAAAGTGGATAGGATTAAAAATCATAGATGTTTAAATCCCATGTGGTCTAGTATAATAGAGGATAAAATGTAGGTTTTTAGTTTTCCATTATAATAGAGAAAAGTGGACAACGGTCTACCAAATTACATAGACGAAGATAAATATTGGACCCCCATTATCTTATATTCATTAGAATAAATCATTACTTCCAATATGTTAGAGACAAAAGGTTGTCATATAGATGTAACAGGACATGATAATGAAGAATTTTCCTAAGTTTTAGTTTAGAATAAAACATATGAGGAAGGTTTTTTCATATAACATAAATGGCTGACTCGGGACGTGGAATATCTAAATGATTGGGTTCAACCTGGTTGATGTGATTCAGTTAAAGAAAAATTATATGGTTTCACTAAATCCCACTCACCACCTATCGAGGCCGAAGTTCTATCTGTCAATAGGAAACTAGAACATTAAAAGGATAAGATAAATGATTTGAATCAACTCAATGATGAATTACTTATGGTCAAGATTCCCTAGATTAAAATTTTATTATAGCATAAAATATCTCTCTAACCAAAATTCATCTTCAACTAGAGAGGGTTACTCATACACAAAGAGTATATTCTATTCATTAGGTTGTCTCAAGATCAAAAAACATTTTACCTAAAAACAATGGTTGAGGATAACCAAAAATCACCTCTATTATTACAGAGATTTCCCTCTTCATTGTAAAATAACCCCAGTCTTCCATGAATTAGGTTTAAAGATCCAATATACATATTGTGACCACAACAGACATCTCCTTCTACCCATGAACATGGATCATCTTAGAAAACATTACCACCAAATCACTTAAACAACCTCAAGGCTCGTTCTACTCAAATGGAAATATTCAAGTGAATGTGTTCCTAATGCATCCTAAGAGGAATCCATATCCTAAATGGTTACACCTCCCCAACCCAACTTATAGAATCACACTTTCCCAACCCTCAATGGAAAGGGAGTCCAAAAATAACACTTGACACATTTCATGTCTCGGTTTGGCCCTATGATGGGAACACTTGATCAATAGGGGCCAAAAATCATATATCTTTTTTGAAGACTCTATAAAGGATATAATTCATCTAGTAAAACAACACATCCATAAGATCCAAATTATTATAAGAACACATTCATCATTTGTTCCTCTATTAATTTATCTCAACACTAATGAATATGATAATTCGTGAACTCTTGAATTAATTGTAGCCTGAAAATGAGAGTCTCGGATTTCATCACCAGATAGAAGGTTCTGAAATATTCACTCAATATATATCCTAAAAAGAGATTTCAAAAGATTTTAAAGAGAATATTATAAATTACTTATAGAAATCATTGATTCCTATAATGTATCCAAGAGGATTATAAGAGTTCAAAGGAATGGAATAATTCTTAGAGGATTCAATTTGGATAACCATGCCCAAATATTAGACTATACCGATTACTCAGGGAAATTTGTTTGGTAAAGAAGAAATGAACTCCATTGTTATTAAATAATCATCAAAATCAATCATGGCACACCAGAAAGCTATATATCACTAAGCACCTATGTTTGAATGAAATCAACTTCAAAACCACCCTTATACATAGGAAAGAAAATATAAAGACTACCCATGATATAAAGAAAGATCAAAAAAATACTTCTCCTAAAAAAGATACTTTTAGGGGTAACTTCAACACAGCCATAGAAAATAATCTACTTGGGTTTCATTTGACTATGAAAACTGAATAAATTAATCTTTTTGATTGTCCTATATATTTCCCAAAACACTAGATATTGGTCCACAATAGTTCCGTTTTTTTATGGAACTTCTCCATAAAAATTATAATTCTTGATATGTGATGTTATGAACACCTATAGAACTTGTTTAATATATATCTGCTTACTTATCAAATAACGAAGGGGACCAATGGGTGGTTCTAGATATGTGTGAATAGAAGTAAGATTATTAAATTACATTAAATATAATTTAGTGATCTAATGTAATACTTAGGGAATCCCCAAATTAGTTAATTTCGTACATAATTCCCACTATTCCTTACAATTTTATTCCTTTAACTCTATCCTCCTCTTGGTAGACATAGTTAGGGAATGTAGAGATAGATGAAAATATAGTATCTTTTATCAACTAAAAAGATAGTCCAAAACCTTATATATTTTTACCCTATCATTCGGTGCATTGGAAAAACAAAAATAAAATATAACCCTTACTACATAAATAATAACAGTTAAATTCTTTCAAATTTATCCACTTGGAAGATCCCCTCACCTATAAATAATATGCATAAAAATTTGATGTCACTAATTATAATTAGGTAGAATGGGGAGATGCACTAGAGGTATATGGAACTAATGAAGACATGTTCATATATGATATAAAAATTCCAATCATGTATTATTTGAACCCATATATAAAATTTATAGTCAATCTCATTTACATTATCATGCTCTGTAGTTACATAGATACAAATGCTAATCTTATACATTCCGTTCAACAATAATTATTTTATATAAACATTTTTTAACTTTGAACCTGTAATAATAGTTTACTAATTTGGGTAAGCTAATTTTATAAAAAAATATAAGTGAAAAAATACAATCAAGATCTATTTAGGCACTAAAACATCCAAACTAAACCACTTAACCTCAATGCCTCACTATCATGAATAACCCCACATTTTGAAGCATTGAACCATGGTTTATATTTATGATATCTTCAAGCCTCTAGTCACCACCTTTGAAAAAATACATTATTATTTTCCCTTATCTCATGAAATATCTTAAGGAAGAATTTTTTAAGGCCCATCATATATCCTATTAATTAGATTTTTCAAGTTACTTCAGTCGTGGTGTATCATGTAGATACATCCTTAATGGAATGCCACATTATTATATCATTCAAAGATTAAGATCTATATAGTTTTATTCTAGGGAAACGTTGGCCCGGGTAAATCTCAATAATGATTTAAAATGTTTACATTCATCTGGAAATGATTAACAATTATTCTGGGATCAATATTATCATATTCTAAACCATATAATTCTTATATAATGGTGAGGATGATCTTTACCCATAAAAATTTACCATTCAAGGGTTTGAAAAAATTGAGTATAATCCACTTGTAATGATTGAACTCCAATCCCTATTCAAGGATCTAATATTGACATTGATTTCATGGTTGTTTAGTTGGAGCCAATAATTTATTTCATTTTGAGAAAGTCAAGGATTCATAAAATTGTGGTTGTGCCATTATTATATCATATATTCTTAAAGAACCCTATCAATTGAGATGTTAGGGTACTATGTTTTGATGGATCGACATTTGTGTCCTATGGAACCCAATATAGTGAGGTATGATTCTATAAAATAGAAGGAAAATAACCAAAAAAATAAAAGATGGAATTTAGTTCAGTGCTCCCAATGATTTTGGAACTGCTCCAGAAATCCCCTAGAGCATACTTGGTAAAGATTACATATTAACCATCAACCAGATCAAGGAAATTAACCCAAATCAATGAATTCACCAAGGTATAACGACATTACTAGCCCATATTTATTTCGTGACAACTATTCCAATTGAGGAGTTCATAACAATAGATGATCATGGTCTATCCAGGAAAAAATATGTTGTTGATTATAATTACCTATTTAAAAATTAACCCTATGTATCTCAAGACTCATAGAGAACCTTTCATAAATATCATGATCAAAAGATACATCTTCCACATTGGTAGAAGTTGTAGATTCCCTTGTACCATCTCTTTAATTTTAGGATATCAGTACCTATTATACCACTAATGAGAGTTGGGGAATAGAAAGATAACTAGGATGTCAATGATAATGATGCCCATGAATCAATATCCTTTTAATCCGGATATACCTCTTTGTATATCAAAGAGAATTATTTATTTTTTGGAATTCCACTTTTGGATAAGTGGGAACCTTATAGAAACACCACAGAATCCTATTTAGTATTTCATACCTCCACAAAAAAGAATTATAATTTCAAATTTCAAATTAAACTATCATCACTTCCTTGGGTGAAGAACCACCTTCCATCATGCACCCTAACAAAAATCATACCAATCATAGAATATAGTTCACTTGTGAGAAACATCCACTAAAATCCCTTATCTACTCAATATATATACAATAATAGAACAACACAAGACATCAGTACCATGATGACCACTAGTCCAAGAATCTCCACAACCATCACGATGATAAGCCGAGTATGGACCAAAATATAAATATAAAACCATCCTAAGAGATGCCTCCTGGAATTCATCGAATTCTTGAACTCACATCCAAAAGTACCATGAAAACCAACACACAAGTTATACTAGGAGAATATTGGTATAATACTAGGGAAACAATATAGTACAAAGCGGACTAAAGCATTAATAGTGAGCTACGACCATCACATTGGACACAAATCCATACCATTAGATCCACCCACATGTGAATCTAAACTAAAAACCCACCATAATTATGAATATAAATACCCAAATGAACCATAATGTTAGTAAATAATCATCTACATCATCGAAGAATCACCAGACAAAGACATCGAACTAGTAAAATTATAATAGAACCAAAATCGAAAAAAAAACCCTAGATATAAAGACACTCTATTATGTCAAATTGAATCCATCAAACTCTTAGTCATGATCGTCACCTTAAAAAAATCATGCTTATCACTGAATGGTTCCCACCTAACTGGATATCAAAATCCATGACGATCTAAAGTCGATAACTATATAATGGAGACAAACAAAAAAAAAAGACAAAAACTATGAAAAAGGAAGAAAAATCAAAGAAGGAAAGCAAGGACATGACAGAATAAACCAAATATGATTCTACTTTATCTATATCACCATAAAAATCCAAAAAAACGTAAAACACATCACATGTGAAAAAAGGGTCTAAAAATGGATTGTAAGGCAATAAGGGTAGTGGGGGAGAACTAACGAGAATGGCAGGTGTTAGGAGACTCAAGAGCCTTCTAAAAGGAAGCCAAAAATGAAAAAATCACCAATATGATACCACCATAACCATCTCATACCTCAATGTGAACTGATTTAGTAGAAAAAATTGGGTACAAAGAATTAGGATAGTAAGAAAGAGAATATGTGAGATCAAGTAGTCATCAAGAAGAGGATGTAAAGCCAGGAAAAATGATGTGGGAGGAATTTCTACACCAGAAACATTTATAGAAAAAGTGAAGGGAATAAAATGAAAAAAAAATAATGGGGAATAAAAGATGTGGTTGAATGATTTGAGGGAGACAAAACATTCCTGAAATCTTGTTAAAACCCTTTGAAGGACGTAGGGAGATGCAAGATCACTAGATCACTAAGAGGCTACAAATCCATTCTTTTATTTTGATTCTTCTACATTAATTAGAAATTTATATGTATAACTATCATATCATAGATAAAGAAATTCATATTCTTCATCTAATTTCAATATTATCAATATAGAGGAAGAAAAGAACATTAACTTTGAGATGCACCTAAAATATTAGAGGAAGGCATATCACCCAATATCAAGGTGATCAAATATGTGAATCTCATTATATAAGAGGATCTAAGAGAAATTCTCGTCATTAAAACCATAGTGCTTGAGTTGTGGGAAGAGTATTAATTCCATACCAAAATATCATCAGGTTTTGGTCAACTCTAACTAAATCAATTTATCTAGGATGAATACTGAGGGTTACACTCAACATATATGCTTTCCACATATATATTAATGATATAAAAAACTATATTGAATAATGAATCTAAATCTTGATAACAAAATTGAAAATAATATTGAAAAATCCTCAAATAAATATTCATTCGAGATGTTCAATATCTGATGTTTCTAGAAAACAACATCCATGTTAAATATAGGAGTAGTCATATTCACGTTTTTATTGACTTATAGGATTTCTAAATTCATTTTCTGAAAGATGAAATCATGGTCACAATCATTTAATTAGTATTCTTCAAGGCACATGGATTTGTTTCCCTCTCCTTAATTGATGGGTACTCTAGTTTCCAATAGTTTCGAATGGCCCAAAATGAGAAGTAAGACACTAATTTTAGTGATTTCAAATGGATATATTTTAATTAAATAATTACCATTAGATTAAATATCATTTTGGATACCCCTAAACCTTATTTTAATCACATAATTGTGTCATTATTTGAGATAACCATGGAATTATAAATTGATAAACTAAAAATTAATCCTTGATAGTTTTGTAATCATTTTTTATCTTAAATTAGTATTTATAATGTGTTGGGAACATTGGCTTGAAATTAATCCCTAGAAGTCTATTATTAGGGTAACACTATGAAATATTATCAGATTTTTTGTACGCCATTACAATATTGTGGTTGACCCTAAGATAAATTAGGCGATTCATAATATCACACTTCCTTAAATGAATAATTTATTAAGATGAATCTAAGTTAATATTTCATACATTACATGGTTCGTCACCAATATAAAGGGTAAATTCTATCCTATTGTCATATTAAATAAAAAAGGGTTTTCTATGGGTTAGAAAAGGAATGATAGATATCCCTCAGTGGACTTATGTAATACTTACACAACCTTCATGTTATGATGCTAGGAATTTAAGAAAATTAATAAACATGTATTCATTAACCCTAGAGCCTTCACTTGGTGCATTTGAGTCTTAGAAGAATGATGTAGGAATATAAAATAGATATGTTAGCTCAATTGGAACATGTTGGATATCAAAACTCATTAATGTATCATAAAGATGATATTTTTAATATAGTATTTTTAGTGGATAATTTTAGGATTTATCACCAACATCAAGAGAATAATTTGGTATCTCATGTTAGTCTACTCAAGTATATCCTCAGGTAAACAATACTAAATTTTCATCTAGTGTGATGTGCGATTATCCTATAATAGTTTGACATTAGGTTCATGTCTCAAATGGAAATTATGGGGAAGGAACTGGAAGCCTTTGTTCTAAAAAACCCACACCTAATTGTATTCAATTAATTTTAGTTCTCCCTAATATTAAAGGATTCTTCGTATCAGATATGGTTCATTCATGGTAGATGCACATTGATGATTATTATTAAAGGTCAAAATGTATGAAAATGGGAGACTTGAAAGATACCTTGATTAGATTTGGAATGGTTTTCTTCACCAGAAATAAGAAATCCTTGATCTATTCCATTATTCTATATTAACGTTACACTAAAAAAATGCAGAGTACTAATCCCTTTTCATTATTTTGGAGCTAGACCAATAGAAACCAATGACTTACCACGACATTAAAGGTGACATAGAGTTGGTAATCAAGAAAATAAATTTTTTAACATTATATAAAGAAGAAATTGTTGATCTCTCTATATAGTTATTTATGAGAAATAAGCAGTTCCCATATGAACTAAGTTTTACCAATGTTACATGTTTGTAAAACACCAATTATGATTCCATACCTAATTAAAATAACATCTTTGTATACCCAAACAAGGTTGAGGTTTTAATCTATATCACACACTTTTGGTTGGTCTCCCCGTTCATCAATAATACCCTGGAAGAGGATCAATGAGGGCGATGCTACCCTTCACTTGGATGATCACATATTCTCATCAAATGATACTAATAATGAATAGATGCCCTCAATTATAGACTACCTATGAGATGAGATCCTCACACCAAAGAAATCCAAGATAGAAAATATATACCATCGAGTAGTGAAAATCACCATATATAAAGACCATAATTCTTTGATTCCCCTTTACAAAGGGGCCTTTGACATGATTATCCAAAAATACATTGTTGGAAGGGTTAATTTCCCAATAATTCAAGATTTCGATTTTGGTTCTTATGGTTCCCACTAATCAAGGACTAATCTATCTCATAAAATTTGAAACCATGGTAACTTCTATACATAAATGAAAATGTATTTCATGTATTTAAATATAAGGTCACATGTTTTCGAGGAACATTCCAATTTTATTCATCCTCCTCAATAGTTATCATGCCCCAAAAAATACTCTTGACAATTTTTTATTTAGGGAATTGATGTTATGGGGATATATCCCCCAACTACGGTCAGTCCGTTAATGTCCATCCTTACTACCACCAATTTTTTATCCAATTGTGAAGAGGTTATAACCCTCAAATAAGTTAGTATAAAGGCTATCATAACCCTCCTTATGTATAATATAATCATTATATTTTGTGTTATTTAAACTATACTGATAGATTATCTCACCAATTTTTGTTCTTCATAGATGGTACCACAACACCAAGAGTATAATATCCTATTAACCATTCATCTCACAATCAAGTGGAAGCTAATGTAAATATTTAGGTAAGACCTTATATAAAATTATTTAGAATATGGAATATAAGGAATAAAAAACTAGTCATACAATAAGACACATGTTTGTGAAATTATCACTCAATGACTCAAACCATCATGAAGGAAGCCCCATATTCACATGTGTATGGGACAGAAGAAGTATAAACCATTGAGGTTCAATTTTCAACTCTTCATGTTTCCAAAAATAGTCAACTCATTGAGGATGAAAAATAATAAAAAAATCAATTAGAATGAGTGGATTCATGAGAAAATGTTTCACATTTTTTATAACCTTAAGATTCACAACAACTAGATCACTCAACCCATATATAAAAAAGTCTACCTCCATTATTTTTTCTCAGGTGAATTTGTTTTGTTAAGGAAAACTCAAGTTATTCAAAAAAATAAGCCTCTAAATTAGGAACCAAAAATGGAGGGACATTATTATATACCTATGTATATTATAATGCATCGTATTCCCAAATCATAATAGATGGAGAGAGAATAACACCTACAATAAATTCAGCATTACTTAAAAAGAATGTTTCATTATTTTTAAACTGGTTTGGAAAGTCTAAGCTAAAAGATGATAAAATGAACAATGAAATTCATTTTTTCATGACATTAAATCGCTTGAAATGATCCTTGTAATATGAAATTAAATTGTAGTACATTTGAGTTCTAGTTTATTCATGTTAAACCGCACGACATTTGGTCCAACTTGGTAGACATTAAACATCTAATATTGGTCCATTTTGTGAGTCCCATCTTTTATATGTATAAGTTAAGTCTGCAGGAAGATACCCCATATCTCTAGAATATAATACTAGTGTTTGATCCTCCACATTAATATTAGGGATTATACATATATACTCTATGATATAGACTATGAATGAAATTTCCCCCATCAGACACCACCTCATTCTCATATTTATGATAACCCTATCCATGTAAGGTCCCTAGAAAACATAAAATTGAAGAATAAAAATCCATGGATTTATCATACAGATTATCCAAATATTCCCAAACAACTCCATATTTTTTCCTTTATGGTCGTAAAATACATGAAACCTAATCCCTCAATATATGGCATTAAAATACTCAGTTCTTATTTTACCATGGTAGGAACTCTTGTGTGATACAAGTATTTATTTAATATCCCATTGTTTTTCAAATAAATCATTATACATTTTTCCTTATATTTTTCGGTTGATTTTCATGATTAGAACATTTTATGTTTTTATGCTTGAAATCAGGGATGGAATTTCATCCCTGTGGCATGATGATAATGTAAAAAAGTATGGTTTTATGTGATACAATCAACTTCTTATGATGAGCTAATATATATATCCCCACTCTTTTACAAGAGAGATAAATCTTTGTAAGCGTTAATAATCACATTGAACACTCACCCATGTAAATTTCCCTATCTATAATATCTATATGAGTTGTGATTATTATTATTTTATAACACATAGTGGCATCCAAATAACCAATCCAAGAAAAAAAACTCAATCCCAAATATTCCCCCACTCTATCATGGTGAGATGACCGTTTTCTTGGTTAATCTGCCCTTATGTACCCACAAGAAAAATTTACCATATTATATAAATTATTTGTGCCTTGATTAAAATTTGTATAGTATATAGATTATATTTGGTATCTCATGTCCAAAAATTAGCAATTAATTCTATCAATGAAACAAATTCCATCTTCGCCTTAGTTTCTGGGCGACCCTGTCCAAATTGAGTTTTCTTAGTGAAACTGGGCTATGGAAATACCCAATATGCTTCCCATACACATGATTTTAATCTATCAAAAAGAGTATGATAAGAACTATGGATTTCTTGATTCATGATCGTACATGATATGTAGTGACACCCATATTTTATATCTTAGTACCAACTAAAAAACTCCAAAACATTAATGCTTATTATTCTTATTTGAGATACAAATCTTTGAAAGGATTATTGATATACATTTTTTCTACATTAATCAATTTTCATTATGGAAAAATTAACCCTAAAAAATATCATGATCATTGTTGCATATTACACTACATAGTTTGAGTCCTTATATGATGATCTTATACTGCACTTCACATGATCTACCATTCGTGACCTTAAAATGATTAGTGATGTTTAATATATATCTCAATTTCTCTGAAATGATATCAAGATCTATATAAGAATCATTATTGAATTTATAAATCAACACTAAGGTTAAATTACCTTTCTTTGTATCTATCAAAGATAAGAATAGGTATAACTTGATAAGAACATTTTATGGATTGATTCCTATTACAACAAGATGAATAATGATGCAAATATCTCATATCCAAGACATGGAAATAAATAATATTGAAAATTCAATGCGTTGATAACATATCTTTATGTTTTCACCCCTCATTTACCTTTTATAATATGTTTTCGTATTTAATATATGATCCATCTGAAAATATAGATCCAATATTTTTTTCTATATCTATAAACCTATTCTCTAAAAAATATTAACCACATTCAAATACTTCGATTAGAGTCCTTATCACATGATGTTAAACTACCTGATATAAGGTCCCCATAAAAAGACATTAAATTTTATAAAATCTTTTTCCTTATCATATGACATTAAACTAAATTACATAAGGTCCTCATAATTTGAATATGATATATATATCATATAACACATTTTCACATGATGTTAAACAAAATTAAATATGATCCATCTTAGATGACCATAAACTGATCAATGAAATATGTGTCATACATATCAACTTTCATACATAAGAGATACATTCGAGTTGGGGAACACGATATATGTGACAAAAAACCCGGATAAAATTCAACTTTGAACAAAATATTAATTCTGTTTTGTGTCCCCCACACTCATATTTGGATACGAATTGACACATCACCCATGATATGACTGAGAGGAACCTTGGGTTTCAAATCATATAGCAGGATACAGAAATACCCCTCCACAAAATTTGAGCTAGATCAGTGTAAGGCCTATTAATCATATAAGAACTATCTGTGGGTTGATTCCTATTTCAGTATGATATATCGTAATTTCATGAACATATACTCTAGAATCATCCATGAATCATCATTCATGTTCACCGCTCGCTAAGGTATCATAACAACATCATCCCAAATAAGTGGGGTTTATATTTCCCCAATCATCTTTCTTGGTCATATGTCTTCCATAAATCACTATATGAACCTCAAGTGTCTCAAATATACATAAAACTCTCATGTTTATTAGTTACGAATGTATGAAACTATAAGGGATACCTATATTTTTAAATGATCATTGACACCACCATATTCATCCCTTCTAACCAAATACATATTCTTCCTGAGTAAAAGGCCCTATAATATTCATATTCATTTAAAAAAATTGTATTAAAACCTTACTGTAACACCCCAATTTGAGGCATTGGCTTGGGATTGACCAAAGTGCCACTAACCATATGTGAAATCCCCTAGACACTAAAGGTTGGAAATGAATGAAAAGTTAAATATAAAAATTGTGTTACGATTCATCATAAAAAATACCACTTACTATAGAAAAACTCAATAGTGTATAATAAACATGATTCAGGATATAAAAATCAACTAAAATCTAATTACAGAAGACACTAGAGTTAGAATAAGAGTCACAATAGTAAAATATACACCAACAAGTCTACATAAACAACGTCCCAAAAATAAAACATGATTCCAAGGTAATGGTTATTCACCAAAACAAACTCTATTGGTCATAACATCTGAGTTTCATCTCCCATATGATATGTCTACATTACCCAGGTGTTATCTTAGTAATGTAAGATACATTCCCCTTTCTTGTATCATGGTAAAAAATCGAGTATCAAGATTAATATAGAGGGGTGAGTATATTGAATTAGTAGGAAATCCCCAATACTTCAAACACATTCCACTAGAACAAGAATAAGTAAGGTAACATTTAATATAAAATAGGAGTGAGAAATATAATACTTATTCCAAGATAAAAATTACATATGAAGTGATAATAACTCACAATAAAAATGATAAACATGTCCTTTATATACTCACACATTAACATAATCATACATTGGGATCCCATCCCATTTTATACTAAATAGTCCATACTCACGAGTGGTACCCATCCCTCTAGACTCAAGATGTCTCTCCAGCAATATCCATTGGGTGAAAATTTGTACTTAAGGGAATTTTTTACCTAATTTGTCCCTTTTTATATTCATTCCTGAACACATAAAACCCATTATAATGACATGTTACCTTTCCATGATCATAACATTCCAAATAAATAATTTAATAACCAAACCATCATATTTGAGTTTTATGAAACATGTTGTGGGTGTCACCCATAAACCATATATAAATTCTTTTCAGACAAGAGGAAAAGAGAGATTATTTGACCAAGAAAATTATTATAGATCAATAAATTAATTTTAATTATAAGACCATAAATCATTCACATTATTAATAAAATTATAGTAAGTGTGGAGCCACCTACCTCGGACTAAATTGCAATGATGAATCCACATCATTCCATTGTAAACTTGATCTTTATAAATCCTTATATTATGATTCGTCAAAACATACCCTAATAACTAGATTTATTCATAAAATCCTAAGACTAAGGTTTCCATCAAGAGAAAATGAGAGAATAAATAGAGGCCTTACATTTGATTTATAGGTCAACCACTCCACAATCCATGAGAAAATGGTATAGGAGGAAGGGAGTCACAAGTTATTAAATGAAGGAACCCTTTGGATTGATAGAAGTAGAAACATAATGATGAATGATTATTTCAAGGGAAAATATTGGCTAAAATACAATTTTTATTATCCTTTAATGACACGCATTATTGGGATTTATGGGTTTGAGAAACAATGTTAATCAACATTGTCCAAAAATCATTAGCAGTAGTATGAATATTGTAAGGTTTTCCAAAATTGTGTACTAACTATGGGACTTCCCTGATATCACTATACTCACCATTATAGTTATCTAGAAGATATCCATGTTTTCCACTAACCACACACAAACAGTGCATCCTCTAGAATTTATCCAAATATTTGGAAAACACTTCAGAACATATGGAAATAAACATTAACATTTTTTAAAAAATATAAATATTTTATAAACCAATGTTATCCAAAAAATATTAGGTGATATATTCTACCCACCATTGGTTTTTCATTCCTCAAAATTATAGAATTTTGTAGTGTCAACATATATTTTCAAACCACTTGTGTTGCATAGTAGTATACCACATTCATCATTCCTTGGAGAACTATTGATGATAACCCCACAGATACACCAATGATATGTGTCGACCTAACATAAATTTATCATGCCTATCACATGATACAACGGAAAGAAAGAACCCAAATATATAATCTACTCATGAGTGACATGATCTTAAGCAAAATTTTACTCACAGTCTGGCCAAAAGGAGATAAGATAATAACATGATGTTCATTGACTCAATAATTATATACTACCTAACAAAACCTCACTGATATGGTCAAGAATATTGAATGGTCTCAAAATATAAAGAACTATATTCTGAATCACTTCTTGGTGATAACTCTTTATCCCTCATAATTCCTATGGAAAACATGATGATTCACTAATAGTATTGAACATAATGGAAATCAAAATCAAAAAAACATAAATCAACAAAAATAATTCTATGGTTTTCCAAATAGGGTAATATAAAGATTCTATGGATAACTAGAAACCAATGAAATCTCTATATCATCCAATAGAACCTTCCCTGGACTACCAAAGTTCATACAACATTTCCTCCCAGATAATAAATCAACTTAGATTCCAAAATAATAGATGTTAGTGTTCTATATAATAGATAACTCATTTCTCAAAGTTAAATACATCAAGAACAAACTCACAAAGGAAACTATGTATCATACAATGATGCGGATGATTAGTACATGATGCAAGTTCAACACTTCCCAAACATGCCATTTTACCTGGTCTTATAAGACACCATCCCCTGAATAGGATTTAAAAATATTAACTCCACAAGTACATCAATGTATACCTAAAAACATCATTCTTATAAATCATTTCATAAAATACAAATCCAAATACCTAGTGAATCCACTCCCCATTCTAGAAAGGAACGTGTAATATTAGTAACATCCTCATAGAACAATGATAATCATTTTCTACTCTGTTTACCTTACCAATATCTGAATAGATAATCCACTTGAGGTTGTCCTTGCACAAAGAGGAACCAAAATTGGATATTGATTCAAAAGAGATAATTTTTCATCCCCTGTCCAACCCACTACTGGACCCCAATATTAAGGATTAAATTAATATTAATCCAATAAAAAACAAACCATTCAACTTCTTTGAACTTTGTCACTCAAGTTAGGAATGACTACCTACCAGAAAAGGACCATGACATCATATTGTTATGAATGATGAGAGTTTTGTTAAATGATTGGATGCATGAATCATCACGGTTCCAAGATTATAGTAACTTGGTTCCCAAAGAATTATGAGAGAAGACCACCACTACCCAATAAGTCCTAACAAATGAGACCTATAAAAAGTAGTCTTTTTTAGACCCAAAATGATAGAATGAAAACAAGGCCATTGAATAACCCTCTAATCATAGTGGGTGAGAGTCTGTGAGGTTTCTATGACTGATGATATCGAGTTATGTTATGAAACTTATAACTTATTTTTAAAACTAGAGACATGATCTTGTACTTACCCAGAACCCAAAAAATCAAATAAGTTTTATATTCAACAAACTACATTGGATAAATAGAACATAACTGAGGAATTTAACAAATGCTGGTTTAAAATTCCCACAACATGAAAAATAATTCATAAAATTCAATTAGTTACTAATAAGATATATTTCAAAACTATAAAGGTTAATACCTTAATCCTTCCTGACATGTATTGCATCGCCATTGTAAATGATGAATAAATTTATCAAAATATGCAAGAGTGACTCTTAGGGGGGTGAAATAAATATGAAATTGAATTATAAGAACCACTATATTCCCCATATTACATTAAACACACTTCTAAAACAATTAATTACACCCAAGATGGATCATGTGAAATGTAATTGAGTTTGGTGGCCATTCTAGATCCTAGAATATCCCACTTCCCAAGAGATGTTTTCATGATAATCCCATGAACAATTTCTTTTTCATTAACCTTGATTCCCTTTAAACGTATTATTTTTATCAACAAAATACAAAAAACCAGTGTAACCAACATATTAAGAATAATTATCATGTGAGAAATTTTTTAACAAATCATAGAAAGTATAGAAACATAAACACCCAACCAGCATCATAAACACAACAGGAATAACTAGGACATTAATGATTCCCAATAATACAATTGTAACACCCCGACACCAATTACCTAGAATCAGTGCATTAATACATAACATTGGCATGATATAAGGAATCAGGTCCTGAATGACTGATCAATTTAGTAGCCTTGGATGTCCTAGATACATATGTAAGTTTTACATTACATCATGAAATAAATAAACAAAATTATGTCCCCTTTGAACACTCTTATATCCCTTAGCCTATTTTTATAGGTTAATCATAAAATATATTTTCTCATCATATGAAAAATATAACATATGAAATCGGTGAGCTCATATGCTCAGTAAGGATAAGAATATAGCGGGAACTATCATAAATAATAATAAAAATTTAAGGAAATATATAAAACTAGAACGCAAACCTCTTAAACATAAACATTGGCATAATATGGAAAAGATAAATCAAATAATTCCATTTACTTATTCACATTGATAATCTACTAGTCCAATTATGACTTGTAATATCAATAGCCAATTTCATAATAATGTAATATATAATTCCAGACATTATAACCACATAGTCAAGGCCTTTTTCCAAGACTGAAAATAATATTTGGTCAAGGCCTTATCCCAAGACACTAGTTTGTCTCATGAGACCTACCAATGCATGGAGGATCTATAGAGGGCTCCACCCATCACTTACTACATACAATGAATTCTCATATGAAATGGTGAAACATAATCTAAACATTCGTATTAAAAATACCATATGAAATGTCAATACATTAACCATAAACCGTGAATGATTTAAAAATAGCACATCCACTATCAAACATAACTCATTAAATATAGTATGGAAGATTGTATTATAATAAATTAACCTCAATCGATCATAATGATGTATATTTACGAAGATGAAAATAATTATCAAAACTATTTGAGAGAAATATCCCCCCTTTTCTTGAAAACATTTAGAAGTATCATTATTTATCAAGAAGTTTTTTAAAATAGATTTTTGAATCAATGTGTCCCATGCCAATTTGAAACCGTGAAAAGGAATTTTAATTTTAAAAAATTAATTTTCATATAAATAAATCCTTATTAACATTTTTAAAACATGTGAGTTAATGTGAATGATTGAGAAGAATAAATTTTTTAAACATTTAAAATGATATTTTAGTTAGAGTTTTTAATAAAATGAGAGACGCATGAAAACAATTAATTGAGGTAATAAAAACCTAATAATATCATGAGAATAAAGGGATTCATAATATATTATGTCAAATTACAGTATATACACCAAATAATGATTAATTGGAATGTAACAACAAAGAAGTCTCAATGGAATGTATGTTGAGATGAAATCACTTATAAAACTGTATCCTCAGGTTAAGGATAATTCAATGACATAATTATGTGTGAAAAATATAAATACACTATGTATGATTGGTTATTCAGTGTACAAAAATTAGAGGACATTCACACATATTCTTGTATCAATAACACTAATGAATTGGAGTATTAATTAAATGAATGAAAATTGAGTTAAGATTAATCTTATCAAGTTCATATCAATGACTTGAGAATTTATCAATGGACTGATTATGTTTATCAAAATTATAACCACAAAAAGTGGAGTAGAAATTACAACATAAACAAATAAATAGTGTTTTGACACATAATATTATAGTAAAATAATCAATGAAGTTTGCGAAAAACCAAATGAGTGGAAATTGAAATTAGAAATTCCCTTACCGATTTGGTGTCTTAAGAAACATACACCCCATGAAAGAAAGATCATACAATGAAGATGTAAATACCCATAAGTTAATTTATATTACATATGGAATACAATCATGGGCAGCACATATACCACACAAAAGGAAATAGTGGCAATAAAGCACGAATCTCATGAAAAATTAGATGTGAGATGAAAACCCCTAACCATGATGCAATCAATCGAGTCGTATGAAAAAAAGTTAATGACCACAAAATTAGTCACATAATACCATGAATATAAAGAGAGTAATGATAATATATATCAAATGGAATTACACAAGACACCACATTCAATTAATAAGTGGCGAACAATGAAAATCTCAAGGAATTAAAAGTGACATAAGAAACCCCTTACCCGGTACTTTTACATAGTATAGGGTATGTTATACTCCAGTATAATTGTGTAATTATTGTTATTAAATTATAAAAGAACCAAATAAATAAATATTATATAATATATTATCTTTTAATATTTCGTTGTTAATAATATTTCAGTAGTATCATCGTTTCGGGTGTTAGCTGATTCGTTTTCCTTTCTATGCTTGATTACGCAATCCTTGTTTGTTATGTATATGATGTATTTGATTCATATAAATTGTTATATTATGTACATAACTATTATTAAAAACCATAAAATGAAAATTATTATTGAATTATTACGATGGGGAATGAATCTCATCACGTGCATGGAGACGGTAATCCGTACGTATGCATGAGCGGCAATATCATTATATTGATGGTGAAATTGTATGTAATTAGATGGTATATTGTATATAAAGAATAATTAAAATGTTATATTTATTATTTACAATAGTTATACTCATTATTATACCCATATAAATAATGATGTGTTTGAATAGCACACTACACTACGATGTGGAGACGGTAAGCCATACGTACGCACGTATGGTGATTTTGACATTTATAGGATGGATAGAATAAAAAATATGGTTGTTCCATATTTATAATAAATTCACAGTATTTATATGGTATTGTATTTATTATTTTGGTATGGAAACAAAAAATAATGAGGACGTGGAAGAAGAAAAGAACTTGAAAGAGGGTGGTGAAATTATTACCTCTTCTTTGGGTGTTTCCTTTTGAGTTAATCAAAATGGGATCTTTAGGATATATTTATGATAAAATTAAGGAATATAGGTTGATTTGAGTAATTTTTTATGATATTTGAGGTGGTTTTGTCTGAGCCAAATGGCATTGGAGGTTTGAAATTAAGAGAATGGGAAGTACCCTTTTATAAGGGAGGTGAGGGTAACTTTTTGGAAAACCGTGAAATATTCTTCTATAATAAAATAATTTTCGGTTTATAATGGGTAAAAAATGATTTATTTAGAATATAATGTTGGTATGGGTCTAAAAACTCTCAGAAAAAAAGATTTTAGACAAGTTTAGTTTTCCATTTTAACCTTATATTTTAGATTTTACTCTTAGTTAAATAGTTTAACTTTTACTGTGTCTTCTTGTATTCTTACAATATATGGTTAATAAACTTACTCTAAACTTTGAAGAGAACCTAAAGATGTTAATAAATGACATATATATTATTATTTTATACTTTTGGTTGAACCTTATATTATTAGGAATATTATATCATCTAGTAATATAGTATTGGTTTTAAAAACTCATTAATGTCAATTTTGACATTATTTAGTATGTGGTTTTTTTGTGAAACTCATATAAGCATGATTACTTCAAAAAAATCATTTAATCAAACCTAACATGTCATAGTAACATATAAAATTATTGTAATTCATCAAATATCTAAAATTACATTCATTTGGATATTAATAATTTCAATTAGTTTAATAATTCATTAATAAGGTAATTACTACATTTTCATTATGTCATAAATACATTTAATTATATCATATTTCAAATTTATAAATAAAATATAATTATGTAGGAAATATTTTTATATTTATAATGAATATTTATAGTCGAATTTATCTTATGTATAACCCTATATTTAAAATGGTTATGTTATTAAACGTTGAATTTAACTCTTTTAACTCTTCTTTAAATTTATTAATAATGAATGTTTTAATCTTTTGAATGTGGACCAAATAGGATCATATTTTATTCCTATGTTTGTTTTTGGTCGAATGACAGTTTTCCAAAAGAATTAGGACTTGTGTTAGGGTAATTATAATAACATTTTTACCCTCAATTGCCCTATTTACTTTTAACCGTGGTAAATAAAAGTCAAAAGTTGCTATTCACCAAAAAATATTTTCATCTTATTGAACCAAATTTTACAAACTAATGTAAACCATTTCTCTCATATTTTTTAAATTCAACTCATAGAAGTGGTAAAATTATGTTTTATGAAAATATTTAAATGCTCCTAGAAGGTGGATAAAATACAGAAAAAAGTACAATAAAATTGTATATATATAAACTTATTATAAAATGACTCCAATGAATTACATTGAACATATATAGGTATTATGTGTCTATTTTGAAATAAAATAAATTTAAATAGAATAAATAATTATTTAAATAAAATGTCAGTTTTAAACAATAACACAGTGTTTTTCACTATTCATCAAAAATTTATTGTTTTCAGAAAAATATCCAAAATTCACCCAAATATTATTTTGATATTCCAAATTAAAAAATGAATTCAATTTAACAAAATTAAAAATGTATAAGTTTCATTAATTAATTTAAAATTAATTCCCGTTGTCAAAACCAGAAAAGTGTGTTTGAAAAAGTAAAAACTATCAAAAGATTAACAGGTATTTATGCAAATTTAAATGTGAAATTATTTATAATGACCTATATTGTACTAAATTATAAAAATATAATCTAATTATACTTCCAAACCACACAAATGAAAAATTTAACACAATAAATTATTTCGATAAAAAAAGTTGTTTTCAATTAAAATTTAGTATTTTTCAGTATTCATCAAAAAATGTAAGTTTTCAGAAAAGTACCAAAAATTTATCCTGAATAAATTTTTATTTATTGATTATATAGAATAATTTAATTTCATTAAATTGAATATATAAAAGTTTCAAATATTCATTTTAAAAAAGACTTTCCATTAAAAGGCGGTAAAATTACATTTTTTGAAAAATACTTATTTTATCTAAAAAAAGAATTTGTTCTTATATTATGTCTAATAAACAAATAATATGGATTCTAAAATTATATAGAGTATTTAAAATTCAAAATTATGTTATTATTATTCCTAACCACTTTTTGGATGTCTAGTTTGGTAAGCCTAGGTGTACTCAAACTCGATGTTGCATATAGCGCAAGCTATTGAATTAATTTAAAGAAAAAAACTTACTATGAAATCTTGGGGTGTTACAAAAATTGTTGACTGAAATATATAGTCACATATTACTAAGAAAGTTAACTCACAACATCCCATTCATATATTACATCATGGTTTTCATCCGCTATGTAAGTGTATTACAACTTTCTTGTAAATCATGTGTAAGATTCTTAAGTTCCCAGAACAATGACAATGATTTCATTTAAATATTATTTTATCAAAACCTCTTTAAAATAATCATTTTAAATAATTTATAAAATTGTAACAATAGTAAAAGCATTTACAAATTATTTTTATAAAATGACTTTCTAAAATGTTATGAAACATTTCCATTCAATAAAACAAAACCTTTGAAAATAGAAGGTGATTTTAGATTTAAACACAAGAAATGGTTTCTTTTCATTATTTATTTTTACCTAGGTCCATTTAAAGAATGATTTTTAAATAAGGGACATTAAATCATTTATTAAACCCAAAAAACAATAATATTATATAAAAAAGTAGAAAAATATTTTGTAAATAATGTTTTAAATCTATAAATCATTTCCAAAATAAAGTCAACAAATGAAATTATTTAATTTGAAGTCCTCATTGTCATCATAACGTGGCTCATAAAACTAGATCTCATAGACACTACCAACCAAATAATGAAACCATAAATAAGAAAAAAATTTAAAATTTAAAATTCTCATATCATACACACAAACAGATTACTAAATTTCTAATCAAGTAATTATTAATCAAAATATTTTTAAAAAAAACATTCTAATCTTGGTAACATAAGTCTTAACACTGTGAAATTATTTAAAATAAATAAATAAACAATTCTATATGATACATATTATACATACATATTTCAAGAAATAATATTCAATGTTTAAATTTTTTTTATAAATTTTTTTACTAAAAAAGAATTCTAAATTAATGCAAGAATTAAATAACTAAAATTGTTATATAAATATTTTTATCATTATTTCAGGTCTAAAACCATTAAAAAATAAGAATCACAATGGATATTATGCATTGAAACCATATTTCAAATTTTTAATATATTACCAATTTTGCATGGTATTAAACTCATTATAAAAGACATGATTTTCTAATTAAATATATTATATGGAAGTAAATGACATGATATTATGTTTAATATACCTCGAAATTAAAAAATACAATAATAAATCTATATACTAGAAGGCTGTTTTTATAATCATGGTCATCATGCACCATAACACTAAATCATCGAATTTTTGTCAATGAATATTATGTCATGAAAATCCAAAAAATTCTAGGCTAAGACAAAAAATGAACTCAATAAAGTGTAAGGGTTTTTTAATATATTTACATGGAAGAAGTATTTATATTAGAAATACAATAAAAATTGAATTATAATTTTGTGTACTCATTATAATATTATTAACTTTTTCCTAAAATTGCATGGGTTTCAATTAAAATTTATCCCATTACATGTCATTAGAGACATTATTAATATATGTTCATATTATACAAAAATATCAAGTTTCATTAAATGATAAATCTTAATGAAATCATAAACTTAAATTAATGATATCTAGAATCAATATGGAACATAAATCCAAACAATATTTACCATGTTCTCAAAAAAATTATTAGAAACTTATTATTTCCTCTATATGAACAAGTAACTAATGTACCCAAACATAACTATCATGTTTACATGTGTCAAATTATAACAACAAATGTAACAAATTTATGATGCAATCCCAGTGGGAATCGCCTTTACTAATGCATGATACATAACTCATATCATATAAACTCACGATGATAAGATTATGACACACCTACAAGTTCTTATAAAACTATTTATACTCCAACCTACCCGGTAGCTTAAATTTCATCATAATGAGGTTAGATATTCCTTTAATTCCCTACATTTCAATTCCCAACACATCTTATCACCATGACTACTATACCAAATAATAGACCATAACAAATTGATAGCAGTTGTAATAGCCTGACATGACCCATTGTCCTGGTAAGGACTTAAATTCCACTGACCTGAGGATACCTCCTATGAACACAAAATTTTTGAAATAAATTCCAAGGGTATATGTAATATATGGGGGATGATTTAACCTAAAACAAAATAACTTGTAATAGAAAAATTAAATAGTGTATAATAAACAATATACTTTATATATAACTCAAATAAAAACCAATTATGTTATAATCCAAAGACATAATAAGATTAAATATATAAAAATAGACACTAACAAAAATATATAAACAAAGACCCAAAGAAAAAATACATAAAACCAAGATACCTCTATTTTACCAAGACCAACTCCATTGTAGGACATCTTCATGATACAACAGCTAGACAAATAGATTAAAACATTTATGTGCTCCCTTAGTAATGTATGAGACCTACCCATTATATATATGATGGTAAAAAATTTCTTTATATACACTAAGATTCATATATTTAGGGTGTGTATATCGACATAGTAAGAAATCTCCAAGTCTTCACACACACACTAATAGAACAAGAAAATTTAGCTACATTTAATATAAATTTAGAGGGAGTAATATAAAATTTTTCCAAGATATATCAATAGATAAAAATTGATGATAACTCACACAATTACGGTCACCCCTTCCATGAGTACACATACAAATAAAAATACCCGACCAATGAGATCCCATATCATTATCTGATAAAAAATATTAACTTGTGAGTGGTGCACATCCCCCAGACCCTAGTCGTTTCTTATTAGTAAAATATATTGAGACAAAAATTATCTTTATTGAAAAATATAACCCATAAAGGTCCTTCTCATATACACTCATGAACACAATTAACCCATGCCAATTCCATTTTACCATGACAAGTTGATAAGATTATAAAAAATAATTTTGAATCAAAAACACAAAAAAAATTAATTTAATCAAACCTATTGTTGGTGTCTCCCACAACCTATATTTAAAAACATTTCAGAGCATAGGAAACCCCCAAAATTTAAGCAAGAAATAGAATAGATATTAACACAATGATTTTAATTATAAAAACCAAAATATTTAAAATTATTAATAAAATTTGTGTAAGGGTGATACCTCTTATTTTGAGCCCATATTCCAAGATAAACCCACAATGTTCCATCATAGATCTGGGTTATAGAGACCCTCATATAAAAACACATTAAAAATTCCCATAAAACCCCACCCTAACAACTTGATCATGGAATGGAATCCCAGTTTACGGGTTTACCACAAGATAAAATGAACATTGAAATGAAATGAATAAGAATTGGAGACCATATCTTAGATTTATTGGTCTACCACTCTATGAATCCACTAAAATAATCTCCAGGAAGAATGGAATATGTAAAATCACAAAAGGGAAAAGCATGTGCAACCCATGTGAGTCTACACATTTTGAAAACTAAACATAGAAACATGATTACAACATGATTTTTCAAAAATGTGTGTTAACCATGTCCCTACCCAAAAACTCCCATAAATACCCATATAGTTTTTTTGAAGATCCACATAGTTTCCCTGATTTATTATCAAACCATAGCCCCCCCCCCCCAATGTCAATGAAACTTTGGAAAGGTCTTATAAACATCAAAAAACCAACTTATACCATTAAATAAATAAATTTTATAAAACGTTCATATCCCTAAGAAATGGATTATTTATCCCTATTTCATAAGTCAAAATACACAACTCAGGTTTTTCAAATTTCTCAAAACATTTAATGGCTATCCATAATGAGTGAATATAGATTTAAGGGACAAATATATTTGGTAATGATCATCAACACTCATATATTCAACCCTTCTAACAAAAAATATCTTCATCCTAAGTATAAGGTCCTCTAATTTCTATACACCTCAAAACAAAAATGTAGTAGAACCCACTATTAAAATTTCTTCAGCGTTTAGCTCCTTTCTAATTATCCCATGACATCATTACTGATCCAAAAAACATTGATTCATAATCTGAAATATTATCACTCCCTATTCAAAATGTGTTGGGTACTCTTGGATTTTGATCCCCATTTGGGTTCTCACATTTTCACTACATTAATTCAAAGTATTATAACCATAAACTATGTAAACACCACAACTAATATAATTTTTATTGTAATTTTTCCCTTAATTAATATAATTTTTCCTTTCCCCAGAAAAACTAATTATCTCAGCCTTTTTTAGGGTGCGTAATCCATCATTGAATATTTATTTCCTTAATAGACCTACTCTACTTTTAATGTATTTTAAACTCTATAAATCTGACATGATAATCATTAACATGTGAATTAGGATCCAAGGGACATCTCTATTTGTCTATACACACACACCCCCAATATGGATTGACATAAAAAACCCCAAAATAGACTTCCAACAAAAAGAATATTTTCATCCTGATGAGAAGTTCCTATAATCTCCATACACCTCATCAATATTCCAATGTATCCATTTATTCTAATATGTTCAAAATTCATCCATGTAATATTTTTCATATCTCATCATCCCTTATTCAAATGACATAAATTAGAAGTTAAACAACCCATAATTCAACTCCTCGTGTGGAATCAATACCCACAATGTCAAACATTCATGCATCATACTCAATCTCAAGGAAGAGATATGAAATATCTTACTTGAACCTTTTTAAAGGCATCATCATGTGACCTTAAAATGCATGGCGCAATGGTCCAAAAATAATTACCTTAAAATGAAATCACCCATTTTCTGGGATACTATATATCATAATCAGGCCTGAATTAACTACTGGATTTCCCTCCCTTGGTTATGTATATTTACCTTCTCATTTGATCAAAGATATACAAAAAAAAGTGTTATAAGTGTTTTTTCAAAGATGTTTGACCTCAAAAAGAATCTCTCATTGTTTTGATCATAATGTCCATAAACTAAATGAATAAAAACTCATGGTTGTTTTCATATCTAATGATAGGATCACTCTTTACATCAATTTTTTAATCACTCATGTTACTATGTACACTAATTCGTTAAACAATATACGGTCTAAGATGTATGACCATAAACATTATATTCCATTAGTGTTACTTTCTTGAGATAAAAATACCAAAGAAAAGAGAAACAAAACCATCCATGTTGAAAACCTAAAATGTCCATCTAAAGGAAATATCATGACTCCAATCCCTAGGTATGTATCTTGTGTAACCTAGATAATATCAAGATCTTAAAAATAAAATGGAATAAAATTTATTAGGTTGAAAACATATAAATGGTGGATTAAGAAAAATCTATGTCTCAAACCACTAGATCTCATCCATATTTGGGTTAGAAAAAAGTTATAGTCAATAGAAAACAATAATCAATAAAATACGAAATGAAAATATTGAGGAGTCTACTATATGATCCCTACATAATTCATGCTAATCGCACTATCTATATTGGTGTAGGTGAGAGTTAGGAAATTATTTTATACTGGACAAATCATACTGAAACATCTACCCAAAATGATCAAAATAATAATGATATAATTATTTCTACCTGTTGGCTATTCGAATCCCCATTCCATGTTTTCCATATTTCTGATCCCCATCACATTGATTCTCCTCCCCCATATCAAAATGGATCTACTCTAGTGTTATAGTGACTCTGATTTTCTGACACCCATCTATAATCCAAACCTAGGAGGGTTCTAACAATATCCAAATATACAAACACTAGTATAACAATGATGGTATTATTCTTATATTCATCCATGAACCACATCTAGGATGATTTTATCTACAATAAAATTGACTAATTTTAGTCTCATAGTGATGATATTATACATATACACTTTTTTGATCTATTTCCAAGAGGAATCATTGTTGAGTTAGTTTTTTTTATAGAATCATGGTTGTCCTTATGAAATTAAAAATTAATATTCAAGTAGATTTAGGTTATATCAATGTTATCCCCAAATATTTCATAGGTTATTACCAATTGATAATAGAAATAAACAAAAAATAAAATAATTAACAATTATTGAGAGAACAATATTTTTCCCTTCATGTAGGAAAAAATAATTGGAATATTCATATGTCAAATCATATTTTCCTGATAATATTATAATAAAAAAATCCCATAATATAATCTTGAATTTTAAAAATTTGTTCTTGGGATTCCTCGATGTTGTATTTAAGCTTATACAACTCTACATCCTTAGCTTCTTCAGGGAGATGAAGACTCTGCACCGTAGATATAATAGTATTATTCTCATGGATATGAGCTTTATAATGAAACCTATGACACTCTACTAGGATATCTTTTTAATATTATAGTTCATGTTGAAGATAGATTACTTATATGGACCCTTCTTCATTTTTATAATGATATTCCACTATTTACCATCCATAATGATAATCCTCATGGGATACTGTATCCTTGATATCATTTGATCATGTTGATCATTTTAACTTGGTGAAAAATTACTATGATGATTCCTACAGGTCTCGACGTTGGATAGCCTTATTCATGGAAAGATGGATAGAACTGTGATAAAAACTATTGCATCCTAGTGTTATAAACCAAATATGAAGCATTTGATGTGGTGAGGGAAATCACTCTAGGCGAGTCCCTAATAATGACGTCTATATATACCATTATACAAATTAGTGGGTAATGCAAAAAAACATTGGGCCTCTTGATCAAATTTATACATACTCAAATGAGGTGAGATATACATGGGAACTAAATCACTCAATGAAACCACATGGTGTTCCCTGAGGTATTGTAGGTCAAAAAGTGATCTCATCCAATATTATCTCAATGGTTGAATCATGGTAGAAAATACTCCTTTAGTAAGAGCCACCACTTAGGGTAGTTCTAATGGGGATAAAACTTGAAAATAATGTATGTTATAAACCAAAAATGATAAAAAGGTGTATGTTAAAAATTATATTGATACTCACCAATTCCTAGAGCTTGGTTATTTTTATAGCTACCACCTATTGTGAGGGTTTATTTTGAGATTTTCCATTAATGGGAGTTCTAACAAACAATGTGGTAGAGGCCTCAACTGTTATCAATTTCTCATCATGTGAATCACATTACCTTATAATGGAATAGTTAGTTTGAAGATTTAAGAACCCTCTACATTGAACACATTTTTGGACATTATAGTGGAAGAAACTTGAGAAATAATACCCTCTAAAACACCTTTTGATTCTTCCCTCGACAGTCTGATAAATCGAACTTCTTTGAATATCAGGTAGATTACACATGAACCAAATGATAAATGAGGATCCTTGTATCCCTATTACATGTTAGTGTGGAAATATTATTGTCTGATAAAGATACATGGTATATAAATATAAATCACCACTCTATACACAGATTAGACTAAGATAAGTATAATTGAAATATGTACACCCGACCCTATATTTTTTAAAATTCTTGAAATACGTTATAATGTTATTGTCATTGATATTTGAAAATATCTCACCCATCATTAATAGATCACCATAAAATGGTACTACCATTATTACTTGAAGGAAGATTATTATATTTTACACAACAACAGAATTGAGTTCATCCAACATACCTGATCCATCCCCTCATCTAGAAGTGGGTATGATAGATGAGATATTTATATTAAGGTTTAAGTAAATAATTATTTATTCTATCCTACCATTGTATAATAGGAATCCATTCAGGGGGAACATGAGACACATTCCTCTAAGGGGTTGACACATCTATATTCCCAGATAATTGGCAATAATTTATACAAATAGATCTATCACTAAGAAATTATCCTTGAAATAACACGTGAAATAGTAAAAGTGACATTTTATTACCAACCTATGGTGATGTTGATTTTACAATTACTTTTAATTCCCTCACTTATGAATTTCCTTGACTGAAAAAACCCCTTAAATGAGTAGCCAATGAGATTACTGATAATATCTTCTAATGGTTAGAGTTCACACCTTGTATATGTTTCTCTGTACTTAGGGATTATATTCCTCCATCAGTTCTGTCATCTAATTGATATCCTCATACATTCATGGAATCTCTAGTAGTGTTTATTGATTCAACAATAGGTTATGAAGCTTATATAAAATCTTGTAAAATGGAAATAGAAAGTAAATGACATGAATACATCAATATAAGAATATTATTCCCATGGGAAAAGACTCTACTTACCTCTTCCAATGAATATCCTTAAATGTTTTCATTACCTTCACTACATCACTTATGCCCAAATAATTTTTAAAGTGGATCTAAGTGGAAGGGAACATCCTTTATTAAATTAATGATATCTGATAGATCTATTATATAATCTTTAACATCATGATTATTGTCTTTATAAGAAATAATAGGGAGATAGTATCTTTGTTGAATCCTATTTGAAGAATTTAAATATATCGAAGTACATCATATAAATCCTTGGTGGATATGGAGTATATCCATGAATCTGAATCACTATTAGAATTTTTAATACCAAATATTAGAAGGAATTGAAATAAGTGAATATTCTCTTTTCCCTAGATGGGAAAAAACTACATGATTCATCTACTTATTCTAAATTGGATATGATGATGGCCCCATTAAAGTGACCTGCTTTCTAGGAATTTTTGTTTCTACTCATTTTTGGGTGAGTGTATTCCCATGTATTGTTAGCTATATTTTCAATAATGTTTCTTCATTTTTTAACTAATTTTGGGATTTTAAATTAGAAAAATATATCACCTAAATTTTCTTCATGATACAACCAAATCGGAGTACCATAATGATTTGTTATGATCGTAGTAACATAACCAACTAGAGGGAAAGAAACATGTTTTTCTATTTCCTTCAAAAATGACATTAACTTAAATTATCATAAAATCATACAATTCTTCTTGGTTTATCCACTAGAGTGAGGAGCATGTGACTTATTTTAGATATAACCAAACAACCTCCCAAACACATAGGGTGTACACTTTTCATAAATGACTTCTCTATCTATCATAGAGGCTTGACCTCTCGGTCATAGGTATATCATGTTAGCATGTTCTTTTTGACACCTGATAAAATTATTAGTGATAATACAAATCGAATCCATATATGGTAAAAATAAAAACTACCTATGTTGATTTATCATTCGCTACAATTCTTGTTCATTCAGAATTCATGGCCTGACCCCACTTATTCTTTACATGTAAAGAGAAAACTAACAATCATATATTTAAAATTTGTTAATAAATTTGTATCCACCTACATGAGCCTATATCCTGTACAAAAAACACATGTAAGGGTCTAACAATCTGAAATAGGGTATTCCCTTTAAATGTGTTCCCATCTTATTTGTAAATTTTATTTAACACTCTCACTTAAAAAATGATTCATGTTACCCTCTCTAGAGAGGAAGGCATCATAAATATCCTAAACCAAACTCAATTCTATAATTATCCTACTAGTATTAGGTATCCATTAATATATGTTTCTTGTATGTTATCTATGTGGAATAATTTTTTTCCCATAATGAATACATTCTAACCCCAAATATTGAATTGTACATCTTCTAGAGTAGGATAATAAGTGTCTAAAATTCCATGTTTCTGTTTAATTAGACATATTTTAGGTTTCTTGGTATAATTTTTTCATATGGATTTATGAATAGGTATATCTATACTCTAAATTGGTAATTAGTACTATGATGAAGATATCCTCCTGTAACACATTTCTCTAGATTTATCTTCTACTTAGTGTGTAGGGGTCCTCAAAATATCATCCCTAGAAGAGGATAAAAAATTCGCAATAAATTTCCCCCATGATTGAAGACCAATAAGTATATGAATATCCTATAGACATAATCCCACCTCTTTTGTGATACCCAAATGGAATTGTCTCCAATTCATTTTATATTCACCACCATCATGCCCAGAATGGAAAACCCCAATACTTATTGAACTCCTCTCTTCTTCTGAGGTCTGAGCTCAATGACTAGTTATTATTTTGACTATATATAGACATCCTCACGATTGATATTTTGCTGTTAAAATTGGGTTTATGAATGTATATTTAAACCTCTAAGGTTATATGAGTGTAACCAAGGACATAAGTAGAACTATGATACATGGTTAAATTCTTGATCAGTGATATGTTGGTTATGGCTACAACTTGGTGTTTTTAATTGAGTGAAGTATAAGATGTATCACTAGCATTATATGTTTCTGTGCATTACTAGGTTATCGAAATATTTATAACAGAATCCTAAATGAAAATTTATTTTCTTAGAGTCCACATATTACATGATAATAGAGGAAATGATACTTTTATTGAATTTTCTATCAATGATGGGACTTAATTATCTTAATCATCTTGTCCCACTTCATGGACATAGCTTACATACCTACATTGTTATCATTTCGTTTTCTAAATAAGGATAAATGAAAATAATATAATCTCCAAATAAGAATATATATGATTTATTCATGGTAATTCTGTGATATTTCATGGTGACTAAGTAGAGGGTATGTTAGCCAAATGGATAAACCAATATCATGTGGTAAGTAAGTAAGGTGCATAATAAGAACAAAAAATACTGAGGTAACTTATCTATCTCACAGAATATATTTGTTTCCATGGAATCCAATTTTATGTTGGTCATAAATCACACATAAGAATTAGATTTTTCCTAAAAGTTGTAGGAAAATAATACAAAGAAGATTATTCCCATTTTACATTGAAGGTTTGTGACCCTTCATCAACATATTTTTCCACCATGAGGGAAACATAATTTTATATGTTTCCCATGGGCCTTCAGGGAAGGTCACAACATTGGAATCTATAACTTCATCATAATTGAACTCTCTTATAATTGATTAGAATACATTCATAGGGAGAAGTTTTTGACACTTGTGAAATTTAGTGATCAACCAAACCCATTCCAGGGGTATGGAAGTCTCAAAAATATTAAAAAATGACTAAGGTCTCACAATATTCTAGTGAGTACAGACTTGTGTGATAAGTGGATAGTATGCACAGATAAATTCAATGAGGAAAGGATCACCACATGATTATTTGATTCATATTTGAAAATACTAAAAGATAGAATGCTTAGTTCCCACATCCTGTGTGGGTTAGTGTCATTCACTTTGCATGGAAAATATCACTACATGGATACCAACATACTATGCAGTGAATCCATCATCTATGGTCCAATGATGGAAATGTTCAATAATCCCTGCTCAATGTGTGGGTTCTTAGTGTGGAACTTCTATGGTTTCATACTTAATACTACACATCTGTTCATTCTAGAAAACAGTTTAACAAATCTGTTCATATATATACTAGGGTTTTATTTTCAAAGAAAAAAATGAAGGAACACATAGAGGGGTATAAATATAGGCTATATTGTTTCCATGAGATCTTAGAGAATCCCATAGATAATTCTCAATCCAATGAAAATGTAGAGGAAATTCTATGAGGTTGTCTCCAAAAATTCTCCTTTGCACACACTTCATTGAGGAGCCTAGTATGCAGGCTATCCTTGACACACACCCTACACTCATGGCCACCTTATGAGAACCCATTTAAAATCATCAACACACAATATATTTATTCTTATAATCAACATAATAGAGCCTTCAACTTCACAGTATCCCTTTGAATGACTTTACCTAGTGAGATCCCACTATGAGATTACTGTGTAGACTAGCCTTTTATTGGTTATGAAAGACTATCCTTCAATAGATGCCCATGTATAAAGTATTTAATCAATGCATGGTAGCTTTAAAAACCATCCCTTAAATAATGGAGTTCTATACATATCTCAAATGATATCATCCATGAGTATTGTCTCCTCAGAGAAAACCTTCCTAAAGGACCTTCTTGTCATCCTTCTTCCATGGTCGAAACCCTAAAAAGGAAAAATCAAGAGATCTTTAAAACCCACCAAACATATATGATATGTGTATGAAAATCATCATAAATAGTTTTTATATGTATTAAATTGATAAATTTAGGATTATGAATTTCCATCCCTGATATGTAAAACCCTACAGGTGATAAAAAAAATTTCATTCCCTTACTAATGAGGGTCTTTGTCATGGTGGTGATAAAATGGCATCTCGTGGATTATCATGTTCTTCATGGACCCCATTTACAATAAATGATCTACATAGAAATGGGCTTCATTTCTAGTTATAGTACAGATTATGTTACCATTATTGATTCTATCACCAAGAGATATTTTTGATCTAAGAATGACCATATTAATCCCACATAAGTTTATGAAAAAGTACTACATATACTCTCTCAGTTCTCAAGAATCATTTTGGGCCTCCTCCAAGGTGTATGTCCCATTTAATCATTTCCTAATTAATGAACTCATCTAGATAATTCATAAGTGATTATAATCTAGGAAACCATAATGTTTAATTCCCAACTCATCTTCATTTTTCCTCATACTTAGTGAAATTCCACTCAATGGGAAATATTCATTGCAATAACAATTTCATCGAAGGGACATATTCCTGGAGAAGTATATGTTTTTGAAACCCATTCATAATACTAGATCAAAACTATATCATATCCTCCTTCATGATACAAAATTCCTTTTCATATGATGAAAAAAATGGTTTCATGATATCTTAGGACTTTAACTAGTGCACCTCAAAGTAACCAGGTTGTGATTCTTATCAATCAGGATACATAGGATGCCTACCTAATGTTCAAACCCAACATCCTAAATTTACATATCTTTATTATTTCATACTCCTCGTGAAATCATGCTACCCTTTGGAAAAACATATTCTCTCCAGATGGGATCCTTATTTCCTATGAAAGGAAACTGTCCTCATTGTCCCATATTCCCTTATTGTCCACCAGATGGGAAAACTAAGGCATAGTTCACACACTAACAATTATTCGGAACCTTTATCCTAGTAACCAGCTAGTCATGGTTGAAAAAAAATAAAATTCATTGTTATGGTCCTTGTAAAATGATTACAAAGTTACTACATGTCTCGTAATGTGGAAACAAACCACATGGGTTCTGAATTATTTCATAAGGATGCATATGAATCCCTTTTCAAGGGAACTTTCCCAAATCTATAAACAACAGCTACCTCCATATATGATTCTTCATTCCAAATTACATTGATTGGTAGAATTAAAATATAGTCTAATAACCAAATTTACACTAATTAATTAGGAAAACATAGAGATTCCCATATACATAAAATATTCCCACATTAACGTATATTGAATAACAATCATTACAAAAGGAGTAATAAGTATCGTGTTGGGATTTAAGAATGATTTTTGAAAATGAAATAAATATTTCAGAGAATCATATATGGGGAAAAAATTCCCCCTCAAAATGTGTAGATGATCCACACACCACAACATCTAAAACAAAAATTATTCCTGTGTACCATTGGTAAATTCATAATGACAACCTTAAATTTAAAAATATGTCTATAGTGACTCAAAATATTCAAAACAATAATTTTTCAGGATTTTTCAATGTAAACAATTATAAATATTTTTTTTAAAACAACATAATTAATTAAGTATAATTATATTTTTTGTAGTTTTGTAAATTATTAATCATTCAATAAACAAATATTATTCATTATAATGTTAAAATTCATTAATGCAATGATCATTCAACTCTTTCATAGCTTGAAATGTCTATTGTAATTCAATGAATACATCATCACATTGTGTGTATACTAAGGTAAATGACAGTATGTAAGGATGAATGAAAAACAACACATAAGAAATATGATAAATAAATAATTTTTCTACTTATATAGATAATATAATTGAAAATTATATTCCTATATTATAGGACATGATATGCGATGGGTTTTATGGTAAAACCCATGTCCTAAAAAAGAAAAAACAATTTCAAAAACAATTTCCATAAGATCCAACCATGAATAATTTTTAAATATTAACCAAAATATAAAAAATATTTCATACAATTTCATGATGTTAATACTTATATTCACACATGGATGAGTGAGATCCATATGAGACATTGAATATAAATTATTTTTATTGGTATCCATAAGAAGTTGAATAGCTTAAAACTCTTCTAGTTAATATTAAATTCAATTTTTATTTCCCTTTATATCCTTAATAAAATGAGACTAAAAAATGAGGCCTTTGACATGGAATTTAATAATGTATCAAATAATAAACTTTTATGGTTTTTGGTGGGATAAATAATATCCTAATCAGAAAAAAATACAACACCAAAAATTGAGAACAACAATTATTGTTTATATTTTTGCAATTAATAATAAAATTAATGATCAAATGAAATACTTTAATCCAATCAAACTGATATCATATAAAAATGTTTGATATAAATAAATAGGGAATAACCAATAGGTTCCACCCTCCTTGGGTGTCTACGAATATAAAATAATCACACTACTATTATGATGTATCTCCCATAAACCTTGGTTTTATATAACATTGAGTTTAATGATTTAATAGAATCAATATCTTTATAATGTTATCCTGGAATATTTTCAACCATTTGATAATTTTTCACACCATTTATGAAGAATCAAATCCAATTATATGTCCATCCAATGAACTAATTACATTCATCCGATTTAATAATAAGATCATAAATGTTATAAAAATTTTATAAACACTTAGAAATGTTTATCTTCATCCCCCATTAATTTATGTAACATTTGAATGAATATATTTGAAATCCAAACTTCTCAAATTTATAATATCATAATTAATAACCAAGAATGACACTATTTGGATATTATTTGTCTTAATCCCCTAACATTATTTCATTTTCAATAATACAATTCATGATATACCATAGGTTAATGTCACTGACTATGTTGTGTCTCCTTTAAGGATAGAATACATTGTGTTAAGACAAGCATTATATGTTCTATCCCTTTATTGTATAGTTAAATTAATCTTTATGTTTGACTATATCCTCATATACATTGAAAACATTCACATTATGCAAAATGAAATATTTTCCCAAGCCTTTTATACATATTATTACGTTAGTTTTAACAAAATAAACCATTAATTACAACCCAAATATCGTGAGACCTTGTTTTTTTGGAAGACTAGTTTATTTATAAAAAAATTAAGAATAAAATAAAAAAATTATTTTATTCACCATGATGAGATCCTTAATTGTTTTGAGATTCTAAAACACATGGGATAACGGGGGGAATATATAGAAAACATGGGTGAGCTAAAAATAGTAGTAATGGAATAAACATGATAATAAAAGATTCCATGTGATTCAAATGTATAAAATAATATTATTAAAGATATGGAAGATGGGTAATCACATGGAATCATATCATAACAAAAATGGTATCACTAGATCATGGTAAGATAGGAAATTTCATAGAAACATATAACATTAAATAAATATGAGTCTAGGCTAACTTCCTTGACAATATCACAAGGTGAATAAATTCCCATAATGGATTAGGTTTACTCCCTAATCCCATTCATGATTCCGTATAAGACTAAAAACAATACCCAGTGTTTTGGAGCAATATCTGTTTGAAACCATCATAAAAAATTCATTTTTATGACTTCCATTATGTGAAATCAATCCTAAGTAATAAACATAATAATTTCCCATGTAAAGAAATTGGTTGTATAATCTTATCTCATATCATAATCAAAGTAAATTTTATAATGATGTCATTTGAGTGATGAACATATGGAATGTATTACCCAATATAAGAAGGGTGAGTGATAAATTTTCATATTTAAGAGAAATATATACATTATTTTGACGAATTAGATAACATTAATGGTTTTTTCCATATATGAATTGAAATAATTTAAAAAATATTAAAAACATTCTTGTTTAAGATAATCATTCCACATTGAAAATCACTATTAAAAAACTAAAATTCACATGATATTTTGGAAAACATTTTACTTGTAAATGACCTTGGAATCTTATAATGGAATATTAGAAGGAAATCAATGTCAATGATAACTGAAAATACCATTCATGTTGTACGTGTTAAAACAATGATTCCTTTCACATTTTAGGCATAATTTCAAATGTACTATATTTAGAAAATGATAAGAAGACCCCATTTAAATAATATTTTAAAAAAAATTAAACAATGGTAAGGATGAATTTAAAAAATACTATAATAAGTTTTTAACTCTTTAATAAAAATAAGGACATTGAAAATAAGGGTTTTCAAAAGAATATAAAAATGATAATGATTTTCCTTACTAAATATATCTCAATATTCATAAGTACTAAAAGAGGAAAATAATATAATTACCAGAATTTTTTATCCATAACCATATGAGTATAAAATATCTGGGTTTTATTTTCAATGATAAACTATTTTCTTTCAATTTAAATTCTAGCCAAAATGATCAAGATTGAATTGAGATTGAAACATAAACCCTTACCACTTTGGTAAATTTTTAATCATAACATACATAAATTATTTATATGAATTGTATATTAAAAAATAATTAAGTATGAATAATTAATGATATAATATGTAATGGGGAAATGTATACACCATTTAAAAGAAACTAGGTGCATAAAAGAACATGTGTCTCAAAGAAGAATGTTTTGAGACAAAACACTAACCTCGAGTCTAGAAATTATCATGTATATATATTATATTTTATATAAAAATAATAATCAATTACCTGTTTTATTTGTAAAATTTTCCAAGTTTTATCACTTATACATAAATAATTTACTTCATTTATTTTAATGCCCTATTTAATTACCTATTTAGTTATATCCACAACGGGTGTTTTGAAGATGCTTGGTTCATAATTTCAAAAAGACATCATTGTGTTGAATGTGGTCAATGTGGTCATTGTTCTATCATCTTGAGAATAAAAATATGGAAATAATAATTATTTTTATACATAAATTATTATGTTAACACAAATCATTAAATATTGTTATGAATAATGAATTTTGTTACAATCATGAAGATGGTAGGCCATACATACGAATGTGTAACATTTATATTTTCCAAAGACCATTATGTTAATAGGTTGGGTGTGATTTTATATTTTCATAATTATAATTATATCATAAACATAATATTATTTATTTAAATACACATAAATATTCCATTCATTTTGTGCTGTAATAAAACAATTAATCACATCGCTTCACAAGGCTGTTGTCCGCCGAACACAAAAATGACATTATCATTTTCAATGGATTGTAATGTAATAATTTATATGACATATTAAAATTAATTAATGATTAATATGTAATTAATATCATATATAAAATTTAAATCCACCATAATTAACATCCATGACTAGTGACTGAAAATGAATTACAATGTTTTGTGTGACGGTAGTCCATTGTGCACATGAAATATGGTTTCGTTTCCCATTTGATGAAATTTTCGGAGTATTAAGGAAATGAAATTAACATAATAACATATTATTATTTTTTATTCAATTATTTTATTATTTGAGCATGATTTATTAATATTTGTAGGAATTGGAAAAATCAATAATATAGAGTTACTCAGTTAAGAATAGTACCTCCTCTTTGGAAAACCTCTTAGGATTATACTAAAATTATTTCTAGATTTGATTTATAATCAAACCAATACATATTGAATATGTTGGGGGAATTAAAGAAGTTTTTTGGGTAGGTTTTGGATGATCTAATTAGTTTTTTATGTGTGAATTTGAGAGGATTATGGTGTCCTTTTATAAGTGGGGGGGGGACATGCTCATAATTTTTTAAAAGAAGGAATTACACTCACGTTTTTCTCATGACATGAGGATCATAAATAGAAAATTTCAGTATAATATTAGATATAAGGTCTAAATATAAAATTAAAATATATATTAGATAATTTCTTGTTATTTTTCAACACTTATCATTTTAGTTTAACACATGGTAAACCCATTTTCACCTTAACTGTTGTAATTAGTTATTACTATTTTGAATGTCATTATGTTAAAATTTTAATTTGACCATATCAGATAATAAAAATAATAATGAATCTAAATGTTGATTTTTTTTCCAAACTCAACTAACATAAGTGGAAGAATAAAATTTAAAGGTAAACCCAAAGCTGTCTTCAAAAATAGATTTTCATGGAATGTATTTTTTTAGCATAAGATGATCTTATAATAAAATTATGAAAATTAATAATAATTTAATTAATTTCAATTAATATTTATAGATATATAATATATAATTTTTTAAAATAATTCATCATCGTCTGTTATTTTAATTAATTAAAATGCAGAAACATTGTGCATTGGAAGACAGTTTTTATAAACAATCAGTTATAAGGATAATAATAAAACGTTAATGAAATCCTATACAAAAATGATTTAAATCTATTTAATTGTATTTAATATTATTAAAGAATACATATTTTAATTTAAAATCATATGAAAGGAATAATGGGAAATAATTAATTAAAAATGTTTGAAAATTTTAAAAAAATTGTATTTTTCAATATTTATTGACAAAATATTATTTTCCAAAAAAAAATCCAAATGTTTTACCATAATTAAATATTGATACACTAATTTAAAAAACATGTTAATTTAATAAAATATAATTTCTAAAAGGCCTAAAAAATTATTTTATTATTTTAAATAAAAAATAAATAATTTTTTTTTCAAATAACGTTATAAATTAATAAATGAGGGCTGATATATAGGTTTTTAAAAATACTTTTATATTTTGTAGTACCTTTACATAAACTGTAACACCCTTAAATTTCAAAATGCAAACATCCACTTAAATTATTTATTTGAAACATGACATCAAGAGCCTAAATGAATGTAACACCCCATGATATTACCATATATTTACTATTTATAATAAATTAAATCTATGATATTGCTTGAAATGCATGCAACATTGAGTTATCTTGAGTTACACGCACCAATGACTTTCTTTGATGGCTTGGGTTACACTCAATAATTAGATTATTTAATAATATTAATATTACTATGAATATTATCAACTAGCCTTAATATTTATAGTTATGAATTGGATTTACTAACATATGAGAATATATGGTTGAGTTTATTAGATGCTAATTAATTAGAAATGAAAATAAAATACAATTGAATATAAAGGAAAAGTTTTTAGAAAATTATTTTTATGCACCAAAAGGTTTTGTATCCCAAAAAATTTAATTAATTACTATTTTTGTATAATATAAATAAATTTTATATATTATATATTAAATATAATGTTTTGACATTAATACAATATATTTTATAAGCATAAGATGATAAAAATCCAATTTTAGGCATAAAATCTGTATTTTCCAAAAGGCAATTTCGTCTCCTTTTAATGGAGATCATTTTTTATAATTATCTTTGAAACTTTGATAAATTATATTTTAAAAAAACTACGTTTTTTAATTTTAATTTCAAAATTATAATAAGGTGATTTTATATTTTTTCTTTGAGAATATTCAATTTTTATGAATATTGAACAATGCAGAATTTTATTTGAAAATCGACATTTTGTCTAAATAATTTATAATGTCAAATTATATTTTTAAAAGGGTTTAAAGTCATAATATCACATATTTATATCATTTAATACTATTTAGGTCATTTTAATTCTTTTTATATTTAATTTAAATATAAAAATATTGTAAATTATTGAACATTTTCACATTAAAAACTTGTTTTCACAACAAGTCTGTGGGGTTAATTTTAAATTAATTTTTTCCACTTCTGTTGATAGAATTTTTAAAATTGGAATCAATATATGCAATAATAATACATTATAATTTATAATAATTTCACCTTATTTTTTCACCATAATGAATAATGAATGATGTTAAAATTAATTTCTGCAATTATGGTAAAAACGTGATTACCAGGTAATCAAACTTAAAATATGATTGTACAAGAGTTTGAAAAACATGTATAGAAATGATTTTATAGACATATTCTGAAACATAAACCACTATATATCTATAATGATCCATTATTTACTATTAGGACAAAATTAAAACTTGGGTAGAACACAATTATTTTCATAAATGCCAAGTGTGTCATGTTTCCCACATATCGAAGTCCTCCTCAAATTATCTCCACTTAACATAATAAAACTGCACTCAATAAATAAAAATCTTCCCAAATAACTCGAAAAATTCCTTACCTAAAATTAAAATCCTTACATTTTTTCATAAATAAAACCTATCAATGTTTTAGTGCAACCCAAAGGAGGAAACCCAAAGTAGAAATAATGTACTTTGTAAAGAATTATTATTTTATTTCATACTCAACCTCCTTAAAGTATTCTAATATCATGATTATATAATAATATAATTATCATAAATATAAATATATGTTTTTTGATGGTTATTATCTACAACTTAAAACAATTCAATCAAATGGGATACACAATCATTGTTTATGTTTAAGGCGGACTACGACCTCACGAACTAGTATTGTTAATTCATCCATTATCTCCTTTCAAGGTCGGTAATAATGATGTATTTGTAGTTTATATAATATATTTATGATATTTAGGATTTTATTAGGATTTCATAATTATTATAAAAAACATATGTTCATTATTTCAATTTTTGGGAATACGATAACATCATTCATGTGTATGACAGACTACCACCTCGCGAAGCGAGGAGATTCATTAACACAACCCAAAGAATATAATGAGAATGTTTTTAATAAATATATATGGTATATATATGACATAAATATGATTATACAATTATAATATTCATATATATCATTTAATTTTCATTCTTTCAATACAGAAAGAAAATGGAAACAGTGTTCATGCGTACGTATGACCTACCATCCCTATGAACAGTGCATTTCATTTCATATCACTAAATTTTATGTATTAAAATAAATAAATATGTACTGAATATATATTATATTTAAATCAAATTTTAAATTATGGATATAATTATATCACGATATAAGTAATAGGAAAAAAATAATCAATCAAGACATACTCAAAAAGAAAATAAAGTTATTAATTGATATGATGAAATAATGAAATATTGTTAATTAATGGGTAATATATGTTTTAAGTGGATAATATATGATCTAATAAACATTAATATAGTTATTTAATAAGTTAATAACTTGGTTAAAACCTCTATACAATATATTAAATGATGTAAAACCAAATGTAAATCATGGGGTAAGGGATTTTGTCTCGATTTCATTTCATTGAGGTATATTGTTATATTTTGCACCTAATTAAATTTATATGGTGTATATACTACCCCTTTAAAAGTAATGTCATGAAAAATTAATTATTAATGGAATTTTATGTTCCAATTTTAATTATTTCATATAAGGTTTTTTTAATTACAAGTTACCATGTGGTAATGAATTTCATAACCCAATTCCTTTTCATTGGGTTAATTATGTGTTCATTGTCATTAATATTCTAAGATTATTTTTATAATAACATTTGAAAAAAAATTATATATTTCTGTTTTATTTTTATTTTTATTTGATACACAAAATCTATTATTTTTTTATTCTCACTTCAATTTTATAATCATTACAAGGGTTTACTTTGTTTATAAATTAATTTAAAATGAAGAAAATTATTTTATCATTATTCAAAAACCATTTAATTTTATTATCCTTTATTATTACTGATTATTTTCAAGTAATATTACCAATTTTCACTCTTTTGTACTTGAAAATGTTTTACAGGAAAACCAACTTCATTTATCTCTTTGGTCAGAACACTGGTTTTCTTCTAAAAACCCTATTTTATAAAATGTTTTAAAAAATGTTTTCAAACATTTGAAGATGGTTTATTAAATGAAAATTTTACACTCGTTTTCCTTTTATAAAATGGTTTTAAATGAATCTTCAATCACTTCCCAAACAAGTCAATTTTCTAACCTCTTTTCAGTGCAACAATAATATTAATTCTTAACATATACAGAATTACCAACCATCATTAACTTGAATATTATGTTGCAATTTTACATATATATATTTAATGAATTTTTTTAAAAGTAAATTTCATAGTAAAATACTTTTCAATGTTTTTCCCAAAATTAAATAGATATTTTCCTCAAAATTTATTTTTAGGGTCATTTTATGGTTTTTCTATTCATCAGTGACAACAAACCTTATTATTACTCTAATTGGTATATGTTGTATTGATACCATCCTTATTCTAAATTTGGATGGATTATGATTATTCTGAAAGAGAATAGTATTTAAATTAACTTCCATTGATATTTTTAGTAGTCATTAATATTCCCTTATTCTCTTCACATTCTACAGACTACTTAAACTTAAATGTCCCCCTAAAGATCCACATTATTTAACATGGATATTGTTTTTTCCCAAATCATATACATTTTTTACATATGGTGTTTACTTTTAATTTTATTTAACAATTTTTTCAAATATTGATAAATCTTTATTATTTACCCACTATAGATATTTCATATGTCACTTGTTTGTGAATTTAAATTGATTGTTTAATATATTAATAATTCTTTGTAATTGTATGAAATAGTTTGGAAAACATTTAATATAAGACCCTCAACTCATCTATGGTATCATCAGATGAAATTAGGTTTCTTAAAACCCCTCACATTTGTAACCTAGTAGTTTTAAACATTATATTGAAAGGTCCTGATAGTGGTATGTTAAATATTCTTTTAAAATGTCATGATGGAAATGACTTCATGTTACTGGGAAACATAAAATCCAATAGTTATGAATTTCTAGAATTCATGTTTAGTTATTAATATCAATAATATTATCACTATTAGAAACTATATGAAATCATTTCATTATCAGTTTATTAATTAAATGGTATGGGTTTTAGTTATTTAACATTCTATATTGATTATGCCTTATCCTGTTATGATCGAAATTTTATTGATTAAATGTAATGTTTTATCATTTATTTACCTTTCTATTATGTCACATGTGTTTAGTTATTTATCTTACTATATTGATCACTCTCATTGATTCATTATTACTAATGTTGTACTTAAACCTTCTTGAGCAATGGATCTAACCATTATTTTTCTCCATTTCTTAAGATCCCATGATTTTTTCTATAACTGATATATAAGGATTAGGTAGATGTAATAAAATTATTTATGAAAAATCATGTTTTAATTTGTGTATTAAATTGTATTATAAGACTCATGTATATATCTAGTTTACCGAGATGACTAAACTCATTGGACCTTCAGAATGTGATTTCCTGAATCTTATGCCTATGCAATGATAATTGGTGCCATCTTTGAAATTTATGGGGATATGTTTTGTACTTAAATTTTATAAATCAATTAATCCTATTCATGACAACAAATTTGAGGGGTAGGTTATATTGGTATTATATAAATAATCCTAATTCATGTGGGATTAGTGTTTCACATCGCATATTCTATCGAACATTGTTTTCCCTTTTAAAAACATGAGGTGTCAAATTACACCCAACATAAATAAATTTCCTCATCACAATTTAAGCATATGCATAGTAATTAATGGTTTAACATTTCATAATTCATTTGTGTAAAACCGACATCATAAAAGGGTTAATAAAAACTTCTCATAAACTAGGGAAAGTGAAATATGATAGTGATCACATAACTAGGTTTTCACATAAGCATATCATTAGTGGAAAAAAGATATTGACATGGAAGAGAAGATTAAATAATCCTAGAGAAAGGTGGACATATTCTTCTAGGTGATTCTTCATATATTCTTGTTCTACATGAGGAAAAATGTTCTATTACTTGTCATATTTAACACTAAAACTTCAATGAGACAGAAAACATATATTATTTTTTGTTTTTGGAAATTCAATAATGGTATAGTTTTTAATCATAATTTAATAAATCTAATTATGAATGATTATGATTGTTGTCCTACTCTAGTATTATTGCTCACAAATCATGCATAATTAAGATACATCTTATTTCTCTATGTTTCATTATGTAAACATATCACCTTAATATATTATATCAGTGTTTTACATCATAAGACAGATTGAAAGGTTATGACTAAGTATAAATCACCGTTATGGTTGAGTCACCATTGATGTGAACTCACTATTGGATAACTTAATAATGACAGAAAATATGCCAAGTATAAGCTACTGTTTCCATGTACCTACCAATGAAATATCTCATTTTCAACTATATCACCACTATCATTGAAAAATAATTTTGGCAAAGGATTAGATACTATCACTCAAACTATAGATAGATAATTCATCATTGCATCTACCTACCGAAAAAAATAACTTACCGATGGAATGAAAATTCTCACTATGTATGAGTTACCTGTATGATCTACTAATAACATGAGTCATTGTAAAGTCAACCAACCATCAAGAGGACCTGCCATCCGAATGACCTACTAATAGGCATTTGTGATACTTGTCTCACTATTCCAGTAAATAGAATTATCTAATTCAAAGACACTAGTCCTAAGACATCGCTACCCGATCTACCATTACTGAGGCATGGTTAGGCCAAGTCACTGATCTGAGACACCATCAACTATTTCATTTTCATTTAAATTCAAATGTACTCTAACAGTCATATTTGTGAAAATTAGTGTCATTATTTATTTTAATAAACATGTCTTTATTTTATAGACACCATTAATATTGATTTCATAGACTAGTACAGTGTACATGGTACCATAGACCATTCTTCTTACCAGATGCATTGTATAAAGAAAATTTCCGATCCAAAATATGATGTGTGATAATGTTAGAAAGCTATATCTCATGCCTAAGAAAAACTTGAGAGATTGTGAGTGGTGAAAACTTGAATATAAAATTGAGATAATAAACCAATGAAAATCCACTAATAACACATAAAACAGAAGATAAGAACAACTTGATCAAACTTCTACCTCACTAGAAACAACAGACAGAATATCACAGGACTCTAAATTTGACCATGTTTCCATAAGTTAACTCATGTTATTTTTCAAGATTTATTCCAAGAGTCTAAAGCTACATTTCCAATCACACAGAGACTTCTAAACTCTTTTATCTGTATTTTTTCTCTTCTTGGGTATTGTTTCTACTTTATGAGCAGTGTGTGTGTATCTATTTTACAAATTCACACTAAATCTTATGAAAAAATGGAATATAAACTGATATCTTCATAACACTTATTTTTAAACTTTACACTCACATTGATAATAGGGGAAGAGGTCCCTATGTGTCCTGATTGTTTTAGCACTCCCTTGAAAACTATTGAAGATGTATTGTTTACCTGGATAGTGCATATACTGCAGTTTACCCCAATCCAGGGTGTGGGCCAGAGTTTATTTATATAAAATCCTAAGTGGTATGTTATCACTAATTATAGATTATATAGTCTCTTCTTGAGACAGAACCTCTTGTTGTTAATTCCATTATGTTCTTTCATGTTTAATATTCTCGATTTATATTTTTAGAAAAATATACTTTTATCTTATAGTTCATCATATATTGTGTTTATATTGTAATTTCATAAATAGAATGATTTCGAAAGATAAAATAATGATCCATATATCTTGAACTGGGAAATAACAACTCTTCGATAATTCTTTCAAACGATCAAAACCTTTATAAATCTACAACATTGGTTAACTGAGCCATTTATAATATCAATTTTTTGTTTCCTCTGGAATTGGGGATGAACTCATTTGTTTAAGGTTAAAACACACCAATCGTTTTCTAATGGGTTTATTCATAGAACCAAAAACATCCAATGATTCTATATCCATTTGGAGCTACATTCCAATGGTAGGTGCTCATTACTTAGGGACCGATGTGACTTAATAATTTTCATTGGTCGAGAGGATGGGAGGTCGGACTCATCAAACCTTTTTTGAAGGGAATTATATTCTACTACAGGTCTCTCTTTATAGATTTATGTTATGTTCGTGAATCCTTATTACACTACCAAGTATGAAAATGGTGTTTCCATAAGATCTCCCAATAAATGATTAATATGTATGTGATTTAGAGAATCTTTTATAAGTATTTGAGGTTCTTCATCGATAGATAATAATCTGTATTTGTTAGATATTCTTATTCAATGGTATCCTTTAACAAATTATATGAAGATCTCTTGGTCATTATGATAACCATACCAGTTTTAAAGCCACTAAGTGGGGAACTTGAAGTTTATTGTCGTTTAGAAGGACATGGGGTATTTCCGAGTTGGGATCGTACCCACAGATGGGCTACCTACATATACTTGTTAGAAAAGGAATCAAAACCCACGTTATTTGGGAATTAAGATATAGTTTAACGTCATATGGAATAGATGAGAATTAATGGGTGATGGGCTTGAACCTCATAAAGGCTTCCTACGTACTATACTTTTAAGGTATAGATCAAAGTCAATGTAGTTCGATTGGGTAATTGTGAGGACTACGTATGATTAACGGCCCAAAGAGATGTGTCATGGTTACTGTTACACTCTAATCTCACATGATTCATGGTCAGTGTGAGAAAAAAGAGGTATCAATAAACCAGAATACTTTTTCCATGAAAGATGTGGTTACAAGGAATGATGTGGGTCTTACGTATGTATAATTGCCCAAATAGATAAAGATCAGGACTTACATAAGAGAAGAAGCCTGGGAACAAGGTCCATAATGGTTTGTGTGCTTTATGAATATTTGGATACTCTAACATGGGGCTTACTTCTGAGGAGGATTCTGAAATTAATACGAGACTTATGATTGGGTTTTATTCATGAGAAGGAAGCCCAAATCAAAAAAAAGTTAAGAATGGTTAAGAGAAATTATGACTGAGGCTTGTTCCTGAGAAGGAGGCCTATATTAAAGGGACTTGAGAACTAGGTCTTACTTCTGAAAAGGAGGCCCAGGTTAGAGAATTATGGTTGGGCCTTACTCCTGGGAAGGAAACCCAAAATTAAGTGAACTCAAAGACTATGGCTAACTCCTGAAAAGGAGGCCTAGGTTAGGGAATTATGGTTGGGACTTACTCTTGATAAGGACACCCAAAATTGTGTGAACTCGAATACTAGGGATTACTCTTGAAAAGGAGGCCCATATTAGTTTTCTCCTTATCTTAAAGGATGAGGTTAAATGAATGAAATCTCTAACCTTAATGACATAAAGATATGTAAATCACTAGGGTCTGAGAGATGTTCCACATAATTTCTTTCATATAAGGAAGACAACCAAGGAATAATGCCATAAATGGCTTTGAAGAGGATTATGAAGGCTAAATCATGAAAAGGAGAGGTGGATTTGAAGAAATCAAGTGAATTGGCATGATGGGCACCCAAAAAGAGAGAGGCACACAAGTCATGGTCGCACAAGTATACATGCGCAACCCATGGGTACTTGCGCGATGATCAACCCTTACGGTAATACATGGGAGAGACTTAGCTCAAACTCTTAGTATTATCCGTAAAGAATTTTAAATGAGTGGTGCACAAGTTCAATTGAAGGAATAAGGCGGCGCACAAGTGTGGCCATTTTCTTTAAGGGATGGCCACTTAGGTGAACAGGTGTTGATGAATTTCAATAGTTATGCATTTTTCCCACTCTTAAGGCCTTCCATTCTAGGTAAGAAATTACCATAAAAGTGTTCGGAAGGATTTGAGAAGAGACTAGGGTGCCAGGAGCTCAAATCTTAGTTTCTAGATTTTTTTCATCTTCGAAATGGTGGGCCCATAAGGAGTATTTATAGGCCTTTTAAGACCTTGGGCGGAAACAAATTAGGGCGCCCAAGTAACCTATGCAACCAATATGAGGTGCACAAGTATACTTGCGTGGACATGATAAAACTTGTGCGACCCAATTGTAAACAAATCCGTGTTCATGACTTTTTCAATTTCTGATGTTTCTTCAAAGGATTAATCATTTTGTGTTAATGTATTTCGCTTTCTCAGTCATTAGATTATATGATGGAATGGAGTGTCAACAAAATCCCCCCTCAGAGTTGGATTCGAAAGGAATGAGGATGTGACTGTGAGGTAAAGAAGAAGACCAAGGAAGGGTGGAACGTATGTTTTGAGCACACAGATATCAGCGCGCAGGTGAGAGATGCGCAGATGGCGTCGCGCAGGTGCGAGCCGCACAGGCTTCGGCATGCAGCGGTGCGACTTGGTCTATAAATATTCGCCTCATTCTCACGCAAAGCACCCAGATTTCAATCTTTCGAGCTCTTGCCGCGCACGTTGCCTTAGTCGTGCTGGTTTCTGATTTTCCATATTTTCATTGCTTCTTTTCAATGTCGCACTGCTGTAGAGGTATTTTGACCTGCGCGGTGATACCTACACACCAAAACCTGCACGACACAGTTACACATGTGTGCCAACTTTGGACTTGCGCTCCTTAATGCCATAGCCATTTTTTATAATTTCTTCAAACATTTTATGAAAAATTAACTTACTTAAGAGTTAATTATTCGAAATTTGTGCATATTCAATGGATCCTAGAATAATTGGTATGGTTGATGAATTGAATAGCCATTGGATTGATGACATGATGAATGTTGTTGTCCATGATTACTATGAGATATATGACATCACCCTCCTAGATTGGGCCAAGTACTTGATGAAGTGTCGTCTTAATTTTCCACAGAGCATCTACTTGCCTCTGTATGGCCATGGTTATCTGCAAGGACTCAAGGGTCTAGATGCAAAGAATTATATGGCCGAGATGAAGTTTCATTGTTACTCCTCTATTTCGGTTATGTTGTGCATTAAGAGAAACAACAATGGTGTGAACATTCCAATTTTTACTTCATGCCATTTCCTTGCAGATAAGAAAATGGTAAACCATGGGATGATATGTTTTCCGTTTCCAGTTGATGGATAAAAGACTATCATTGTATTAAAACAATATCTGAAAAGAGTAATCTCTCAAAATTTCTCTTTACATCCAATACTCCATTCTCAAATCCTTGTATCCATCTTCCAAGTCTCTTGGACAGATACACATTCACTGTTTGATCAGCAGAAAATTTTATCAAACCGGACTCAAGAAAATTCTTTTACAATTATTCCAATAAGAGATGGTATCACTGCATCTCTTATTGTATCCAGTTTAATGAATTCTAGGTGGTTGCTGCTGAAGCTCAGGATGCCGTAAATAAAATGAAGAGTTATTTTGAAAGCCTCTTGTAATTCTTAGAAAAGATAAGAGAATCCAGTCTGTGGACATCCCTCTTACTCTTGTGAATCAATGAAAGACACTTTCATCTTCAATCATTTGTGCATGCCTTCTTTTTCTACCTACTCTAAATTTTTACCTAAGCCAATGGGCCTAGTAAGCATAGTTTTATTTTTACTAGGATTATTATAAATAACCCTACAAACATTGAATATTTTTAATTCCTCAATATTACCTAAATCATAAAAAGTATATGTTTAGTGAGCTGGGACTTGACTTTTTTTGAGTTTCCTTGTCATTTGTGGGTAGTTTAAATTCATGCATGTCAGACATAAAAAGGCTAATGTTTAAGGTCGAAATAGCTTTGACCAAATGGATTAAAGATGACTCAATTCCTTGATAATTTGTCTGAAAACATATTACCGCACTCACGTATGGGGAAAAACATTTAAACTATGACTTAAGAATTTTTGAATCTATGGAATGATACAAAAAAGGGCTTAAATGAATTAGAATAAGTATTTCCCAAGAATGAAGTTATCACTATTTATCAACCCATTAGTGGGTTGAATTATGCAAGGCCACCTAAGGGAATTGGCTGCATAGTCAAATAATAGCATCTTTTGGCTGACATGTCTATTATATAGACTACTTATGCAAGGCCGCCTAAGGGCACATGCTTCATATTCAAGAAAAATATCTCTCAGAAATTTACTTTTCTATTGCTAAAAAGCCAGTGGAAGTTTATGGAGATTCATATTTTCCAAAGAACAGAGTTTGTTGTATTGAAATAAGTACTTGAATATGGAGATGATATTTCCAATCAAGATTTTCAAAGAATTGGATGAATGTCACTCCTGCGAAGGTCTGACCCAAACGTAGGGAAGGAGAATATAAACCATAGACTTGAATACATTAAGATCATAAAAAAAGTATGAGAAAAATTTTTTAAGGGTGGATATTTTTGCGGATCCCTACATATTGTTATTAAGAAAAATAAGAAAAAAGAGGTTTTCCTACCAAGAATGAAGATACCACTATTTGAAAAACCCGTTAGGGGGCTGAATTATGTAGGGATGCCTAAGGGCATTGGCTGCATAGTCAAATAATACCATATTTTGGATAACAATTCTGTTATGTTGACTATTTATGCAAGGCCGCCTAAGGGAACATGCTCTATAGTCAGACAAAAGAATTCTCGGGTATCATACATTTTGTGACCAGAAGTTGAGAAAAGGGTTACGGAGATCTAGAAGTATTTATGGTTAGGTGTACAATCCATTAAAATGGGCATTGTCCAATGTATTTAGAACATACACAGGACAATGCTAACCATAATCATGTTGTGTTTGGGTCCTGAATTGAGGTGCTGGTCTTCACTACGTATCCCATAAAGATGGGAATCAACCCATTTGCAGTTCTTGAAATACAGTTTAACATCATGTGGGATGAGAGTGTAGGATATCATATTTTAATTTCATAGAGATTGGACCATTATAAGGAATACACAGTGTGTGTTTCTTATAAACCTGAGGTGAATGAATGCTAGGGTTTTCATACCACATTCATGTTTTCACTAGAAGACTTTATAGACAAGGGACTGAAAGTTAAATTTGGGGTTAGGCCCAAAGACATGGGGCTAGATTAGAAGAATGTTCGAACATTCCTATGTATCCCATAAGGATGGGAATCAAGCTGTACATAGTTCTTGAAATACCCTTTGTACAGATTTGGTTCGTACAAGTGAAGGGTGAAAGTGTAATTTACTGCAATGATGGTTTGACCCAAGATAGAAGGTTTGGGAATTTCCATGTATGCACATAGTCTTTATAAATTAACATGATCAGAGATCAATGTTAATAATGATTCCCTCTCAGGTGAGAGTGCAAAAGAATGTTGTATTTTATTTTCATACAAGACAAAAATTGCGAATAGTTTAATGTCATATAGCAAGGATGATGGTGAACCAATGTAAAAATTATTGGTTTTGGGGCTGCTTCACATATCAAAATCATATGAGATGGAGGTGAACCGATGTGAAGAGATTGATTTTGGGGTTGAACCTCAAGAGGTTTCCTACATACCCAGCCTAGAAGTCGAGGATCAAAGTCCATGTAGTTCAATTAAATAATGAATTGGTGATCAAGTTGTTCTTGAGGACAATTACCTAAAAAATGGAGTCGGGACTTACACATGGTTAGCGGCCTAGAGAGGGTGTTATGGTTGAAGTTTACTCTAAGTTCACGTGATTCATACTCGGTGTGAGAAACAAAGAGGTAGTAACAACCTTAACGATACATAGTTTAATGTCATTTTGGAAATATAAAGGAACTATGCAGTTTAAAGTCTTGGAGGGAGAACTATTGTTGCGGCACAGTTTAGAGTCATGTAGCAGGGAAAAAATATAGTTTAATGTCATGTAGGACAAATTAAGGGACTTTGTTCAGTTTTATGTCATATAGGACGAATGAGAATTATAGTTTAATGTCATGTATGAAAAATATAGGGACACAGTTTAATGTCATGTTGGACATAAGGGTGAGGTACAGTTTAGCATCCTGTAGATAACACGATGAGGAAAATACAGTTTAATGTCTTGTTGGATGAAAGGGGGACTGTGCAGTTTAATGTCATGCAGTAAGGACAAAAGAGGACACAGTTTAACGTCATGTTGGACATATTAAAGACCTTTCCATAGTTTAAAGTCATGTTGGATGATGGCAAAAATTAACGTCATGTTGGACGATGGTGTGAACAGATTAAGGTCATATGCATGGACTAGATATTATTCAATTTAATGTCTTTCTGGACGTAAGGGACTTCTGTACAGTTTAGCGTCATGTAGTTAGGACGTCACAGTTTAATGTCATGTTGGACATAATTTCCAATAGTTTAAGGTCATATTCATTGACCGTATGTATTTGTATTATACAAAATACCTCTTCAAGAATCTAGCATTGGTTGGAGTAGTGATGAGTTCTCCATACATTGAGATTAATGAATAAACTCCATTATAGTAGACCTTATGTATTGAATAAAGTCCTTCCCATTTTGGCTCCAGCATGGGAGGTTTCTTTCCTGGTATCAGTGGAGTTATTATATCCAATACAAATTCCACATGAATTAATGAACGAAGATGAACTTTTTTATTGAAAGCTCATGCTATTCGATTTTGATAGACTTCCAAGTGGTTCAAGGTGAAAAATCTTTTCTCATCTAATCATTCTAATTCATCCAATCACTTTTTAGATTGTTCATATGTAGATGAATGATCACAAATGTCTACCTTGAGTGAGGGTAATTGGACCTCAATGTGCAAGACTACTTCTGTTCCATATACCAATGAATACGAAGTTGAATGCGTTGAAGTGCGGGTGGTGGTCCGATAAGCCCATAAAGCATGAAAGAGTTTATCAGGGCATGGTTCTTTATCTTTATCCACCATCTTTTGTAGTATATTCAGAAGAGTCTTTTTGAAATCTTCTATTTGTCCATTGGCCGCTGCATGATACCGAGAGGAATGGTTGGATTTGATGTTGTATTCTTGATACAACTTACTTACATTAGATGAACAGAAGTTGGTGCCATAGTCTGTCAATATGGTATGAGAGACACTAAATCTGGTAATGATGGAAGACTTGATGAACCTAAAAATACTTTTAGAACTAACTTTTTTGAGAGGTATTGCCCCTACCCATTTGGAAAATAAGTCAGTAACATCAAAAATTTACTTAAACTGCATGGATGTAGCTGAAGTATAAGGTCCTACTACATCCATTCTCCATGTGGAAAATGGCCACAACTATTTATCTGTATGAAGAAACTATGGGGGTTGATGAATGAAGTTGGAATGTACATGGAAATAATTACACTTCGTTGTGAAATAAACATAATCTTGTATCATTGAAGGTCAAAAGTATCCATGCCTTCGAATTTGATCATATAGTCTATGTCCAGACTAGTGGGAACCACAGACTCCAGCATGCACTTCTTTCATAAAGCCATTGTCTCTTCACTGTCAATGCATATGAAGAGAATTCCATCAAAACCTCTTTTGTAGAGAATTTTCTCTAGGTGATCCGGGCTATCATAATGAGTAAAATTGACCACACAATGCCAGACTTTTTATTTCCCAACTCTATCAGGTGTAAATGTTCTATTTTGAAGGTATTCCCTGAAAGGTTTCATCCATCTTGTAGAATAACCATTTGGTTCAATAATGGGACTAATTTAATTTATTTCCTATGTTCTAGTTTGAACATAAGGTGAAATTGTATGACGGTGGGAAATACTGATGGATGTCTCATCCGGATTTGGATCTTCTAGAGCTGTGGCTATATTAGCCAGTGTATCAGCTTAAGCATTTTGTGATCTCGGGCCATAAGAAAATGTCATTTCTCAAGGAAATTCTGCCATTAACTCTCTTACATAATCATACAAAGGTATTAACTCTTTTTTTTCTGATGGCATAATCCCCATTGACTTGTTTGATTACCAGGTCCGAATCACCTTTCACATTTAAGTGATTCACTTATGCTTGAAGTGCCAACTCTAATCCTACGATGAGAGCTTGATATTCTGCTTCATTATTTGTACTACCTCCCAATAATGAGAAGAAATTAGGTAGCACTGACTTTTCTGAGGAATAATCACAATTCCTTGCCCAACATTGTTAAATTTAGGATCTTAAATTTTCTTCCCTATTGGACTTCTGGAAGCTCCATAAAATTACATTTCCCATATTTGAAGATTATCTTGAATAGAAAAGAGTTCTTAATTAGGACGTTCAATATCTAAAGATGTATCCTCTACTGAAGGGTGTTCAGCAAGAAAATCAGCTAGAGCATGGCCCTTTATTGCCTTTTGAGACACGTACTGGATATCAAATTGCTGCAAAATAACTGCCCACCTTTCTAGACATCCTGTAAGCATTGGATGACTAAAGATTAATTTGAGCGGGTTATTGCGAGCTACCAATTGGACCTCATGATGTTTCAAGTAGTGCCTCAGTGTCTGAACTGCAAAGATAAATTCTAGGCAGCACATCTCAATATTTTAATATCGGGTTTCTACACAAAGCATAGTCCTACTGAGATAGTATAGGCTGTTTCCATTTCCAGCATCATTCTTATGGGCAAGGAAGGCACCCAATGATCACTCTAAATCTGTCACATAAAGAATAAATGTCCTTCCTTCAAAAAGTGGCATTAATGTCGGTGGACTCAAGAGATATTTCTTGAGAATCATAAATGCATCTTGACATTCTTCAGTCCAATGGTAAGTGACTCCCTTCTTCATCAATTTGTTGAAGGGTAAACTTTTTCCTTCCAAATTGTCGATGAATCGCCGAATATAGGCTATGTTTCCTTGAAGAAATCTCAATTAATTCAAATTTTGTGGAGGTGACATACCAAGAATTGAATTTTTCTTCTCAGGATCGACATCAATACCATGATGGAATACAAAAAAGCTGAGCAATTTTCCTGAGGTTACCCCAAAAGCACATTTTAAGGGGTTCATCTTAAAATTATGTTGCCAATGTTTGTGGAATATGATTTCCAAATCATCCAAGTGATTAGAACGTTTCTTGGATTTAACTACCAAATCGTCTACTTACCATTCAACAAACTTCACTAAAAAGGGTTTATAGATACGGTGCATGGCACGATGATATGTTGCGCCTGCATTCTTTTGGCCAAAGTGAATTACCAGATATTAAACCACACCCTGAGGGACTCTGAATGATGTAGATTCCTCATCTTCTGGAGCCATTGGGATTTGATTATATCCTGAATTTCCATCCATGATGGAAAGTTCTTCATAGCCAGCTGTTGCATCAATTAAGAGTTCTGTTATCGGAACTGGAAAATTATTCTTATAACAATGCCGATTAAGATATCTAAAATCAATGCAAACTCTAATTTTTCCATTCTACTTTTTTCACAGGGACAATATTATCCAACTACTTGGGATATTGAACTTATCTGATGAAGCTATCTTTGATAAGCTTATCCACTTCAGCTTCAATTTTGGAAGCATAAGTTGGGTGTGTTATTCTTGCAGCTTGTTTGAATCCTCGATGTTCTTCTAGAAAACCCAAACGATGAGTAGCAACATTAGGATAAATTCTGGCATCTCTGTATAGTTCCAAAAAAATATATCTCAATTTTTCATTAAAAATGAAATATACATTTCCTACTCTTCAAGAGTCATGGTCGCACTAATTAAAGGGGGGCGTGGATCTTCTTTTGTACCCAGATTTATTTCTCTGATTTCATCTATAGTGGTAGAGATACCCTCTTCAAATGCTGGAGGAGAATCTCTGAGATCTTCCACTTCTTCTTTAACATGTGTTATCTCTTCTTCTTCTACTTTCATAGTAGATGATGATGCAAGAATTTCCATGATCAGGAGAGATGTCAAAATTGTTCATCTTGAAGAAGTGGATTTCATTTCTGACCCTATTGATGATGAAGGGTCTTCCTTGGGTAATAAAGAGGAGATAATGGATTGAGAATCAACATCATTGTTCACCTCTGACATTTCTATAAATTCTTCTGGACTGGTTGGCGAAGTATAGACATGCTATATTTCAGCGGATGAAATGAAGAAATCTCCATTTGAGATTTCATCATTGCTTGGTGAATCGCCACTTTCTCACATGCTTTCTGGCTTGATTTCCATGATTGTCATTATGGAAGTATCCATAAGAGTATTTGGATTTTGGTCTATCCTGTCAATTTGACTGATAGGAAACACATAATATATACTTACATGTGTGAATGGGTTTACTGGAATCATTTCCAAACCATATGGTGCATTAAACTTGGTAACCTCCCTTCTTGTGGATTTATCCTTACCCTTCATGTGATAGAATTTCGCCTCAATTTATTGAGATTCACATGTTTTTAAGGGGGATTTATCATCATACATTGTCCCAATTTGACCATCAAAACAATATTTGAGGAATTTATGGTATGATGAAGGGATAGATGCATGTTGATATAGCCAAGGTCTTCCTAGAAAAAAATTAATGGTTGTATCATGATCAACAACATTGAAATCTCAATTGGATATAAGTTCTCCAAACTGAGTTTTGAGTTTAATCTCACCCAATAGTTCTGGTTCATTTTTATAATATCCTTGTAACATCAAAGTAGAAGGAGATAAATCAGATTTCGTGAGGCCTAATCGATGAAGTGTACGAATGGGGATAAGGTTGAATCCTGAACCGTTATCAATGAAAGCTGGTCGGATTTATATACCATTGTCCTTTCCAAATAAATAAAAAGGCATGATATGTCCATGCACGACATCATCTTCATCTTCATCTGTGAATGATATCACTGCATGGCATTCTGTAAGATTATTATCTACACGGTAGACATTAGCCGCAACAATTTCAGTTTCGAACTCTTGAGGACTTGACAAAGCCTCAATAAGTGCCTCCAGAAGATCCTTGGATAGATTCAAGTCATCCAAAATTGATAACTAGGCCAGTACATCTACCAAATTTTTCAAGACATCATATTTTTGATCTAATGGTATGTGTTTTCCAACAGGAACATGTGGTATCGAAAGTTCCTTAGAAGCTGACGCTTGGGAAGTAGATGCATCTTTTATCAGGGTAGGAGTTGGAAATACAACTGGATTTGGAAGATTAGACCAAATAGGTCTAATTACATGCTGAGAGGAAGAAGGTGGAACATCTAACCGATCCTCCAGAATAATTGTCTGAGGGTTGAATCTATCTTGTGTGGAAGAGTTTTCTTGTTCTTGTGGAGCCTGTTGATGGGCTCTGCCATGAGTTTCTTCTTCATATACAGTTCATGCAGGGGTAGCATTGGAATAGTGGTTTCTGGGATATCCACATCTTCCTATGTATCTCAGACCTCTGAAACTCCCTCTATTTCCTCTGTTTGATACATGGAACTCAGGCTCATCATGATTGAAGCTGTGACTGGCATGAGGATATGTTAAATGAATCATGTTAGAAAAACCGAAGATCAATTCTTCATCTGATGAATATTCTACCTGATTAGCATGTTTAGGCTATTCTGTTTGGCGGGGTGGTGACTGTGGCTTGGAAGTTGATGGCATAAAATCTGCCAAAGTCAAAGACAACATGGGCTTTGACATGATCTCATCTTCTTCTGATTTTTCCTCTTTCTTTGAATTATTCCATTTATTTCAGGATTTTCCCTATGATGAAGAGGGTTATGTTGTGGCATTCATAGTAGAAGAAACAATTGGTTTTTTCAATTGCATTCACAAAATGGAAAGAGTTCGGTTGATCATTTTTCTGACCATCCAATAATCATATTTCTGTGCATTTTTGTTTTTGACTTCTTGCCACTTGCCTTCTTCCTTGGGAATTTTAGCAGTAAAACATGCTACCTGAGCTGAAGAACCTTTCAATTTGACTTGTCCCGAGTCCACCATCTTTTGCAAGAGGTATTTGAAGACAAAACAATCTTGAATGGGATTCCCCAACATCTGATGAAATGGGATATAATTGGGAAAGTCTTCATCTTCTTCCTTATTCAGCCTTTTGGGCCTTGGCAATTGAACCAAATTATTTTCCATAGCCGAAATGAAGTAACTAGGAACTTGTTCATTTCCAAAAGAGTAACATTTTCTCTATATATCCTAAAATTGTTTTTGTATTTGATCTCTTTGATCATCTTGATGAAACGACCTCTGTTGTTGATGCTCGGGAGGTGGATCCCTTCGAGAAGATGAAGGCCTTGAAGTAGAAGTAGGTACAGGTGTTTGTTTAAGCGTAACTGTAGTAGTCTCTTCTTTACCCATTCTCCTACCTGGATCTGATGGAATTACATGAGATTTATCCTTAGTCTTTATAAGAGAGTTTTCAATCTGTTGAGCGATTGAAGTAAGGTCTCGAAACCCTCCTGTGTATTTCATTGGGATTAATGACGTGCGTAATTCATCACGCAAATTTTCCACACAAATTGGCAACGACATTTCTTGAGGGAGTGATAAACTCCTGGAATATGTTAACCCCTTCCAGCGAGAAATGAAATTTGAAACCCTTTCATTCTCCCTTTTAATATAATTTGTTAGATAAAAAACTGTTGTCTTTGGAAACGTTGAGCAGAATTGACGAAGGAATTGTTGACGAAGATCCTCCCACCCAATAAATGACCGGGATTGCAAGCTTGCATACCAGACAAAAGTAGGCCCTTGTAATGACTGTACAAAACACATAAGATTAACTATTTATTTTTGTTAAGGGATTCCCATCATATTATCGCAATGAGAAACCAAATGTGTTAAGTGTTTCTATGGGTCTCCTGAACCATTAATGATTGGGAATGTGGTACTTGAAAAATTTGATGGGTGAGTAATTGCATCTACCCATTCAGGGTAAGAACTCTTCTTTGGTTGAACCGGTACACGATTTCCTTCCATAGCTTCCAACAGAGCTTTTAATCACTCAATGGTAGTAATTACCTTTTGAGAAACATCTGGTTGATCTTGGACTTGTGCAGGGGAAAAAACTGAAGCTTGGATATGTGTGGCGACCGAGAATGCCACTGAAGGTAGTATTGTCGGTTGTTTTTTAGTATAACCCATAGGATTAGACCTCTGAGCATGTACTGGTAAAGGAGGATACTCGTGATCCATCTCAGTAGCTGCAAAAAATTCCCTTGGATGACTAACTCTTGCACGCTTAGGAGGAAGACTAATTTGAAGTAGTTCTGCAGTCAACCTCTTTAATTCATTCATCTCTTCCTATTGTTGTGTGAATCATTGCACTAGGGAGAGTGATTTTCCTTCTCTATAGGAATGGTATGTAACCTGATTCATCCCTTTTCCTTTGTTGGATGCCTTTCGGAGAGGGGGAAGTTGGTTATTTGAAGGAATGCCCAGATTCTGGGTAAGCCTTTGATTTCTTGTATGTACACCTTCTTCATTTGTGTCTGTGTGTACAACTTCTTGAGTAAGAACCTCGTCATCTGATCAATCTGAGTGAGCCGCATATGGGGTATTAGCAACAACAACATTGATGAAATTAATTGATGCATAATGCATTGCATCTCTTTTATCCGCATTTCTGCGATATTGTATTCTTCCATGTCCTTGTTGATACACTTCCTTTTGCTGATTTGATCCCTCAGGAACTTCATGACGAACCATAATTTGGCGGGAATCTCTTGATAATTTAGCTATTCATTCCTCTTGGGTATTTTCCCTAATCGAGAGAAGAATGACTTTCTCTGAGGAAGAGATTGATGATTTGAAAAAGTCCCTAGTCGGGTGGACTGGGGCTGTTCCTGCTGTTCCTGCTCAAATCCTCGAATCCTAATTATTGATTCTCGGGGTAGGGATAAAAGAGTCCCCAGTCTGGCAAGCTGGGGTGGTTCTTGAGATGCTATATCTGAGACCTTCTTAAAACCTCTCTTGATCTTATGGACTATAGTCTGGAAATTAGGTGGATGCATTAACCTACATCCACTCTTATCACCCAGCTCAAATGGTCGTTGGATGATTTTTGACACTTCTATCACTTGATGATGTCCACGCTCTAAATGAGAATCATGTTCGATGTTCTCGTTTGCCTGATTAAAATGTAATTTGACAACTTTTTCTATGTATTCCTGATTCGGGGAAGAACTCGTTGAGGCCTGTTCTTGAGAAAGCCTTTGATTACAGACAAAGCCAGTTGGCTGTGACCAGTTGTGGGCAATAACATTGCAAGAGACCACATTCGGAGGGCTTTGTTGACGGGAAAGTACATTGAAATAAAGTGCTCCATGAACACCTCATCTCCTAATATGAATACTAGATGGGGAAATGGAAATTAACTAGCGCAATCTTCTTAATGTGTGAGGGCATTAACGCTGAAGGGCTCTCTACTTCTTTTCTGCCTTCAGATATCGAGAAACTGAGAGATATGTGAAATCAATTTGGTGTTGTAACCTCTCTATTATCTTGACATGATTTTAATATTCATCATAAGATAATATTTTCTTTATCAATTGACAATGTTTTTTCCACATGTTATGAAGAATATCTTGAATACAATCTTCCGTCAATATTTTTGAAATGTTATACTGAGAGTCAGCTAATGTCCAAAACATGACTGCCACTTCACCTTTTTCCAGTTTCTTTCTCATATTCAGTAATTCCTCCTTATCATTTGATGAAGATTCATATACCTGTTTAGACAAAAGATTGTGCTTCATTATTGCTTCATCAGATTCAACAATATTGGTAGAGAATTCATTTATCAAACTAGAAGATGCATGACTCATGGGTGGTTCATAGAATGACCTACACCCTAGGATGTATTCTGGTTGAGAAAGTATTTCACCTTCTAGCGGTAAAGCATCAGACATGAATGGATTCAAATTTTCAAGTGCCTCACCATAAGAGGGCTTTGGCGTCACCACATTGTCCATTGGAGCTTTTTCCAGTCATTGTGAATTATTATTATGAAGAGGACATTCGCACCTAGATTTATCATCATGGGGAGGACCACCATGGTGGGTTACAACAAAAGATGAAACCTTTTGATCCTTAGTCTTCTGACCACATAGAGGGTTATCGTGTCTCTCATCTGAAGATGATACTTTAAGATCAACCGAACTATCATGAAGCAATCCTTCATGAGGAAGTGTCTGATGTAGACCTTTGGAATTAATCTTCCCACTATTGGGGACTGAGAGAGTAGAATCTTGAGTTGCAACAGATAATTTCTTGAGTGCATTAAGAACTCCAGCATCGAGCAAGGCTTTATTACAGATCGGCCCTTGATTTATTGACTGTGCTAAATTGGTTTTTTTCTTAGATACCTTCTTACTCACTTTGGGAACCACTTGTTTAAGAAAGTGGTTATTATGGGCAGGTGTATGTTCTTGCTCAGGAGAAAGGATCAGGTTAGGTTGATTATCTCCACTCAAATCAGGTGTATGTGCCTGGCTTGGTTGTCCGTATGACATGGGGGAGTATGCCCCACAACCCTATTGGACTAGAACATAGGTGTGTGTCTGTTCCAAAGTGAACTGTTAATGTGTCACCCCACTAGTAGGGATATATTTTCATTTCATTCCCTGTGATGCTGCTGAAGCTGTTATAATATCCTGGCGGGCATCCAGAATATGAGCAGGGATTTTCTTTTACTCTTTCACCTTTGTTAGAATTTGCTTGGTGACTTCAGTTGCCGGAACGGGAATATACGCCCATTCCGTGCTTGGAGTAGGTGTCTGTTCCTGCTCCTTTCCTCCATTTCCTGCTAGTGAATTCTGACAGTACTCATGAATGGGGGAAGAGAGTTGAGTCTGCCTCTTTGTTGTCATTGGGTCTTTCCAATTGACTTCTCCGGGTGCTACCAAACGAGACTATTGGTAGGCTTGATCAATACTAGTAGGTGTATGATCCTACTGATTTAAATCTACAGAACGTGGTTAACGAACATCCTTCAATACAGGAAGACGAGGCTGCTGGTAGGATTGATGAGTGTAAGTAGGTGTATGTGACTGTTTACTAGTTGTCAACACATTGGGTTGGTGGGCTTCATCATATGTAGTTAGATAATCTTGCTGACTAGCTGATGATTTGTAAATAGGTGTATTTTATTGTCTATAGTACTCCTCCGGAATTTACTGGTGGGAATGGCATGCTAGTTCCATACGAGTCTTCTTGACAGTGGAATTAAAACGGACAGGTGTGTGTCCCCGCTCATTTCTTGCCACCAAGTTATGTTGGTGGACTTCTACAGAGATGGAAGAGATAAGAACCAACTCACTATTGACCAGTCGTCACCCCTAGAGGTTCGTCTTGCCTGCTCAGGTTCGAGGAACCTAAGCTGAACACCTGGAGATGACACCCTCATCATGTTGAGGGTGCACTACCGCACGAGTCTGGCAGAGATTATTAGTGGGAGACCTCAGGGAGGACTTCAGTAACCATGAATTAAGGCCTTGAGTGACCTTATCATTCACCTCCTCAAAATATGGGATGGAATGTTTGTTGAATTCTGAGGATAGTGACTCGAAACGGTTGGAGACAGTGGTTGGAACCACCTTCTTCTTGATCGCTGGTCATCATTGTTCGGATGACTAGGGTGAATTATTGACCTGGAAGGCTTGTCGAGCAGCCTCCACAGTCATAATGGTACAATGTCCAACGTATTCGTTAACTAGTGAATTTTATACCCAATGTTGAATATTCTGAGTAGGTGATGTCATCCTCAGAGTGGATGACAATCCAGCATGAGTAGCTACATAGGTATTAACAGTAGAGGCATTCACAGGTGTGAACTTAAGAGAATCCATTTCTGTAACGCATAAGATCATGGAAAAGAGTTCATGTTTTATATGACAGACATAATCAAGATAAGTTCAACCACTACATCTTTTGGATGAGCACATATGTTATTGATTGCTTTGTTGGCCCTCTCATTGAGTCTAAATAGGGGCCTAACAAATAAGTAAAAAATCATTTTAGCATGGTTAAGGATTCACGTCAGGTTCACCATTTTTTGTTCCCTCTGGAAAATGGGATGACCTCGTTTGTTTAAGGTTCAATCATTCCAATCAGTTTCTAACGGGTTTATTCATAGAACTGGAAACATCTAATGATTCTATATCCATTTGGACCTACTTTCCAAAGGTAGGTGCTCATTAGTTATGGACCGATGAGACTTAAGAATTTTCCTTGGTCGAGAGGATGGGTGGCCGGACTCATCACACCTTTTTAAGGGGAATTATTGTCTACTCTAGGACTCTCTTTATATATTTATGTTGTGTTCGTGAATCCTTATTACACTACCAAGTATTAAAATGAGCTTTCCTTAAGATCTGAAAATCAATGATTAATATGTATGAGATTTAGAGAATCATTTATATGTATTCTAGGTTCTTCATCGATAGAGAATAATCTGTATTTTTTAGAGATTCTTAGTCAATGGTATCCTTCAACACATTATATAAAGATCTCTTTGTCATTATGATAACCATACTGGTTTTAAAGCCACTCAGCGGGGCACTTGAAGTTTAATTTCGTTCAGAAGGACATTGGGTATTTCAGAATTGGGATCATACTCACATATAGGCTACCTACGTATCCTTGTTAGAAAATGAATTAGAACCCACGTAGTTCGGGAATTAAGATATATTTTAACGTCATATGGGATAGATGAGAATTAATGGGTGATGGGCTTGAACCTCATAAAGGCTTCATACGTACTCTACTTTTAAGGTAGAGATCAAAGTCCACATAGTTCAGTTTGGTAATTGTGAGGCATACGTATGATTAACGGCCCAAAGAGATGTGAAATTTTAACTTTTACACTCTAAGCTCACGTGAGTCATGCTCGGTGTGAGAAAAAAGCGGTAACAGTAAACCTGTCAATTTGTTCCACGAAAGATGCAGTCACAAGGAATGATATGGGGCTTATGTTTGTATTATTGTCCAAATAGATAAAAATCAGGACTTACATTAGAGAAGAAGCCTGGGAACGAGGTCCATAAAGTTATATGTGCTTTATGGATATTTGGATACTCTAACATGGGGCTTACTCCTCAGGATGATTCCCAAATTATGAGGAGACTTATGATTGGGTTTTATTCCTAATGAGGAAGCCCAAATCAATAAGAAGTTAAGATGGGTTAAGAGAATTATGGCTGGGGACTATTCCTGAGAAGGGGGCCTAGGTTAAAGGGCCTTGATAACTGGGGTTTACTCCTGAAAAGGAGGCTCGGGTTAGGAAATTATGACTGGGGAATACTCCAAAATAGAATGCCCAAAATTAAGTAACATGGACTGGGATTTAATCCATAAAAGGAGGCCTAGGTTAGGGAATTATGGTTGGGACATACTCCTGAGAAGGAGACCCAAAATTAAGTGAACTCGAAGATTGGGGCTTACTCTTGAAAAGGAGGCCCATAAATAGGAGACTTGGATACTGGGGCTTACTCCTAAAAAGGTGGCCAATATTAGATATCTTCTCATCTTAAAGGACAAGGTTAAATGAATGAAATCTCTATCCTTAATGACATAAAGATATGTAAATCACTTGGTTTTGAGAGATGATCCACAGAATTCCTTTCTGATTAGGAAACCAACTATGGAATCATGCCATAAATGGATTTGATGAGGATTTTGAAGGATAAATCTTGTAGAGGGGAGTTGGATTTGACGAAATCAAGTGAATAGGCAGGAGGGGCACCCAAAAAGAGAGAGGTGGGCATGTCCTACATGGGAACGCAAGTCATTGTCGCACAAGTAGACTTGTGCGACACATGGGTACTTGCGCGACAGTCAACCCTTTGGGTAATACATGGGAGATAATTAGCTCAAGCCCTTATTATTATCCCTAAATACTTTTAAATGAGTGGCGCGCAAGTTCCATTGAAGGAATAATGTGGCGCACATGTGTGTCCATTTTCCTTAAGGGCTGGCCACTTAGGTGTGTAAGTGTTGTTGAATATCAACACTTAGGCCTTGTTCCATCTCTTTAGACCTTCCATTATAGGTAATAAATTACCTTATAAGTGTTCAGAAGGCTTTCAGAATAGACTAGGGCATCGGGAGATCAAATCTGAGTTTCTGGATTTTTTTGTCTTTAAAATGGGGGGCCCACAAGGGGTATTTATAGGCCATTGAAGACCTTGGGCGAAAAAAACTTAAGGTGCGCAAGTCACCTGCACGACCAATATGAGGTGCACAAGTATACTTGCACGGCCATGATAAAACTTGCGCAATCCAAGTATAAACAAATCCCTATTCATGCCTTTGTCAATTTCTGATGTTTCATCAAAGGCTGAATCATTTTGTGTTAAGGTATTTCCCATTCTCAGTCATTATATTTTGTGATGGAAAAGAGCGTCAACATTTGGGTAACTTTTAAATAAATGACTTCAGATAGAAATTTTTATAGGAACACAATTAACCCCCAATTTAGTATTATACTTTGACCATCATTTTTTATCAAATGAATTCTTACTTTATGAGTTTCATGGTTTCCAAAAGTTTCAAAAAAATTCAACTGTTATTTTAGTTGTGTTTTAAAATCTCAAAATTTATGTTATTTAAATATTTTTATTTCTTTAAAACATTTTTTATTCTATAACATGGATAATAGAAAGGAAGGGGATACTATCAAAAGAGCTCCCTATTTTAATGGATTAAATTATTCTTGGTGTAAACTCAAGATGAAAATGCATTTAGAAAGAATGGTTTTTGAAAACTGGTCTTCATTATTTGAAGAATATAAAATTCCCAATACTACTAGAAACACATACTATTACCCAACTAAGGTGGACTACAATTATAATTTAAAATTTGAGAATTCATTATACTCTTATCTAGGTGATAAAGACTTGAATATGATTTATGCATGTAAAACAACCATTGAAATTTTGGATACATTAGATATTTCACATGAAGGAACCCATAATATTATGAAATAGAAGATTAAAACATATACTATTAAGTATAATAATTAAAAAATAAATCCTCATGATCCAATCTCTTACATGTATCTTGGGTTTCATGATACTGCAAATACAATGATATCACTGGGAAAGACAGTCAATACAAAAGAACAGATTACGGGGATCTTGAGATGTCTTCTAGAATGGTGGGTAGGGACCTCAATATCAATTAGGGAATCATGTGAAAATTATAAACTATATATAAATGTGATGATTGGAAACCTGATGATGGATGAATAAGAACTGAATGTTAATATAGAAAAAGATAATAAACCTAAAAAAGTCATCGGCATTCAAAACAATTGTATCTGAAAAAAGAGAAAATTAAAGTTCCTACTAAAAGATCCATTAGTGAAGATACATCAAGTTACATTGATGAGTAAGTGGCTCAACTAGCTAGAAACATTAAGAAGTTTCATTGAAATAAAATGTTCTTTAGAAAGCCTAACTATATAGGGATGTATGAAAACAATGCTTACTGGAAAATGGATTGTAAAATAAATGATAATACTAATGAGATATTCTGATATGAATGTAAAAGAAAAAGAAAGGTAAAGGATAGCTGCCCAAAACTAAAGTATAAAAAGAAATATGAGCATGAGGATAGAAAATAAAAAAAGGAAATGAAGAATACCATGATTGGTTATGAGGATAACTCCAGTGAATCTGAATCATCTCATGGTGAAAAGGATGATTAAGAAAATATGTGTTTTAGGAAAAACACATATGGGGTAACATTAGAATCTCCTTCAGAGAACTCTTATTATTCTGAAGATGAATCTAAATATTAAAATTATGAAAATATGAATAATGAATAAATGTTTCAATACTGTAAAATGATTGAGGATACCTGCTATGAAGTAAAATATAAATATAAACCTCTCAATAAACAACATTCTTTTACTTCTAATGTTAATTCTGAAGATACTGTATAAAAAGAGAAGAATTCTCCACTACTCAATGAAAACCTAAACGCAAACTTCAAAATTACCAATTAAAGAAGGATTTAGAGAAATATAACAATGATAAGGATACATTATTTATAATTCTTGGAAAATATATTTCTCCTTAATATATTAATTTTTTGGTTTTTAACGTAGGAAATTTTTTTTTCCAAACACTAACATTGTATCCAAATCATGAAAATTCAATTTTATGCTAAGTTCTTGAAATATTTTTCATGTTCCAGCAGTGAAAAATATTTTACTTTTTTTAGTTCTTCTGGACCTAATAGAATTTATTTTTTCAAAACATAACAATCTTCTTACAGGAAACCCATGAAGAAAATGTGGGTTCCTAAAGCATTGATTACTAATATTACTGGACCCAATAAATTATGGGTACCAAAGTATTTTGTTTTTTAAAGTATTTTTGTAGGAAAAATATTTGAAGAGGGCTCATAAAATATTATGGTACATGGATAGTGGGTGTTCAAGACACATGAAATAAGAAAAATCTATCTTGAATAACATCCAAATAATGATGGTCAAAATGATGCCTTTAGTGATAATGAAAAAAGAAAAAAATATTGTCCTTGGCCAAATATGAAACAATAAATTAGTTTTAATTTCTAAATTTCTTTTTGTTGATGATTTAAATTACAATCTACTTAAAATTTCACAGTTAAGTGATGATGGATTTAATGTTAAATTTTAAAAATATTCTTTTAATTTTTTCAATTCTTCGAATTCTTTAGTATTTAATACTTTTATAAATGAAAATGTCTATGTTGTAAATATGGATTCCATAGTCTCCCAAAAATTTTATTTCTCATGTTCCTTTAATAATGATTCTTGGTTCTCGCATAGAAGACTACACCACTATAATAGTCACTCTCTTAAATTTCTTACTATAAAAAGACTAATAATGGATATATCTAAACAAGAGTTTCCATATGAAAATTTTTGTAATCCTTTCCAGAAAGGAAAATGGCACAAAATATCTTTTTAACCAAAGAAGTAATTTTTAACTTTTCATCATCTTGAGTTGGTTCACATGAATTTATTTGGAAATTCTAGAGTTTCCTGTTTAAGTGGGAACCACAATGTCTATGTTCTATTCGATGATATTTCAAGGTACGCTTAGACCTTATTTTTAGCTCAAATAATTGAGTATTTATAATATATTATCAAGTATCCTATATCAATAGAAAACATATGTGGACTTAGGATTAAAACATTTAGAAGTAACCATGGCCTTGAGTTTGAAAATCAGGACATTGAATCCTTTTACTCACAAAATGGCTATAGTCATAACTTCTCTCAAACAAGAAAACCCTAATATAGTGGAGTTATATAAAGGATAAATAAAACCTTTTAAGAAATATCCTAGACTATGATTAATGTAATTGATCAACTTTTTTTGTGCATAATCTATGCATATAGATTTCTATATAATTAATAGAGTATTAATTAGACCTATCCTAAAGATGAATCCATATGATATGGGGAATAATAGTAAACCCAAGGGTAATTAAATAAATATTTTTTGTTTCTTTGTCTTTATCCTTAATACAAAAGATAGTCCTAAAAAAATTTCCTCCAAGAGTAATGAATGGTTTTTTATAGGCTATCTGATCTCTAGATAATCATATATAGTATTTAATAAAAAAAATTATGTGGAAGAATTTCTGTGTGTCATGTTTTATAAAATAGACACACAATATTAAAAAAATTCACTATAAAATCATTAGGATAACCTATCCATTCTTGACATAAATCCGAAAACATATGATTATACTGTAAAATAATTAGAAAAATATAACTCCATAAAATCTCAAGGTTCTAACCAAAAGAAACCTAAACATATAGATGTCCTTGAAGTAACCAATAATTATTTCTCTAGATCTGTTAAAACCCTTAAAAACCATCCTTTGGATGATTTATTTGGATACTTGGACAACGAAACATAGACTTGTGCTTCTCTAGGAAGCGAGATTGAATATCAAGACTTTTTGTCATAGTTTGAACCTAAGAACATCAATGATGAAATCAATGATTAATTCTAGATGATGGTTATAAAAGAATACTCAAATGAATTTTAAAGACACAATGTATGGAAACACGTTGATAGACCCAAATACACATTGACAATATGCACTAAGTGGGTGTTTAGAAACAAAGTTGATGAAACCAGTGCAATAGTAATAAATAATCCATAGTAGTTGCACAATGTTATATTCATGAGGAAGGGATAAACTATGAAGAAACATTTTCACTTTTGGCACTACATAAATCTATTAGAATACTATTAGTTTATGTAGTGAATATTAATCTAAAAAATTATCCAATGGATGTCAAAATTGAATTCCTTATCAGTTATATAGTTGAGTATGTTTTTTATGACCAAGCCCATGGTCTTAAAAATCATCATATTCCAAATAATGTTTTTAAATTATAAAAATATTTTTATAGATTAAAATAGGCACCAAGATATTGGTATGATAGTATCAACACATTTCTTATTTCTAAAGGTTTTACAAATGGTATAGCAGGTCTATCTCTTTTCATAAAAAGAATTTATAAATATGTTTTATTTGTTCGAATATATGTTGATAACATTATTTTTTTATCTTCAAAAAATTATTGATGTTTTTATTTTTCAAAAATTATGAAAAATGAGATTGATATGAGTTTAATTGGTCAAGTAAAATTATTTATTGGATTTAGAATATATTCAAAAGATATAATGTATTATTTTAATTCAAATAAAGTATACTAAATATTTTTTAAAATGTTTTAATCTGCATAGCACTAAATATACAAATACTCCTTTTAGTAAATCCTCTAAATTGGACCTTGATGAAAATGGAAAACCAGTGGAACAAAAAAATCATAGAGGTATGATTGGAAGTCTTCTCTACTTAAAAACATTTCTAACTGATATTATTTTTTGTGTGTGTATGTGTGGTTGTTTTCAAGAAAATCCAAAAGAGTCATGTTTACTTTCTATTAAAATAATTTTCACATACCTCAAATATATAACCAAATTTCTACTATTTTATCATAGAGGACAACCATTTGAATTATTTTTTTATTATGACTATGACTTTGGTGGTTTCAATTTAGATAGAAAATTAACCACTAGATCATTTCACCTTTTCAGTTGGTCTCTAGTTTCATAGTATAATAAGAAATAAAATTCTATTTCACTGTCTACTGTCAAAGCTAAATACAAAGTTTCTTGTAGATATTTTGCACAAAATATTTGGATGAAACACACTTTACTAGACTATGGGTATTAATTTAGGAATGTCCTTATAAACTGTGACAACATAAGTTCTATTCACATTTTTGAGAATCTAGTTTATCATTAAATGACAAAGAATATTGTTATATGAAGTCACTTTTCGAGAGATCATTATCAAAATTTGATATAACTCTTTAATTCATTGGAAACAAACATCATCTTGTGTATATTTTTACTATGAATTTAAATTTCGAGATCATGAAATACATCATACATGAGTTGGGGTTGATCAATTTTGAGTGATTGATTTATGAGTGTCTCAGCATTATTGACTCACCATTTTTTCCGACTATTGATGACTAACTACTGATGTATGACTACTGATGAGTCATATTTAATGACTAAATATTTATTTCTCACTGTTGATGTCTCACCATTGATGACTCACCATTGGTACTTACCATTGGCATTTACTTTTTTTCTTCTCAAACATAAACATGTTGTTTTAATTATTTCAGTTTATTTTATTCTACATTTTCAATTTATGATTTTTTAAATCCCTAAATGATACATATAAAGTCTGTCAAAAATAATTTCTTACTCACTCACTGTCCAAAAAAACGTTTCACTCTCAATCCTCTATTTCCTCCTTCACTGAAATTAACCTTTCAAATCCATCACAATTTCTCAAGTAAATATTCCATCTGTGAAGTCTCACGGTGAGCCTGATCTATCAAGGAATAATAAGGGTGAATCAAGTGCTCCTAAACCCTCACTTATTAACCCAGATCTTACCAAAATAATTTTCATACTTGAAAAGGAAGTACATTGAGAATGGATATGAAATTTATATCTCTCATTTTGAGAGTGTTAGAAGAACAAGGTTGATTGGAGTGATACTCCAACAAACCTCTACCGATCTATGTGAAACTAGTGGATGAGATTTATATTTATGTAGAGTTTATTCTTGAAGGAACTATGGATTTCTGGATAAAGTCCATAATATGTGGAAAATGAATTCATTCTATTTTATGTAGTGGAATGAATTCTTGATGGTACCCGCCGATGGTATTTTTGATGATTACCAAGGTGGTCCTCCTCCGCCAAGTGATATTTTCAGTTATGAAATAGACTTATATATGTTGAAAAGTAATGTAATTCCAATAATATGTATAGAAACTGAGTTGTATGGTGAATGGAGGTTGTTATTTTCATTTATTCAACATTTAATTTGTCCCAGGGAAGGGGATTTTTCCTCATTAAAATATCATGATGTTTATTTTTTGTATCTGATAAAATATGTACATTGGATTCATTTGTGCATATATTTCATGGTCCAAATGTGTTACATTATAATTCCTCAGTCCATGTTATCCTTCATATTTTATTCAATGATTATTTGGTCAATGTTGAAAAATAAATGAGTTATAAATGAAGGAGAGAAAACTATGACCCCCTATGATGGTTTTTTTCACTACCAAATCCATGTTAAAAATAATGAAGATTTGTTGGAATCATAGGAAGAGGCAGTGGGTTTATGATAATGATAAAATTTATGTAACTTTTGATCATGTTCAACATCCTTCTCGGTCGAAAGATATTGTTGACCTTGTTATAGGACTAGATGAGCTGGTTGAATAATCATTTGTTGATGAAGAAGTAGATGAGTTAGATAAAGATATAGGATATACTATTGATGATATGAGTGATCTTGATATTTTTGAAAGCCATAAATTAATTACTTAATGATCTCCTTGACCACCAAAAGGACTTCATACCAATGAACCTCTCCTAAATGATAACAATTCTAAAAAAGAGACATAAGAATCTAGAGATAATGGGTATTCCAGTAGAAGTGACAGTGAAAATGATGATAATCCTAGTGATAAAGAGGAAGAAAATGAGGATGATGAAAATAATGATGATTAATTTAATGCATAAAGGGAATAAAAATAAGATAATGAAGTGAAATAAGAAGGGTTTGAAGATGAAGGTGGAAGTAATGATAATGGAGAAGAAAATGGAAAAGAAGAATGTGGTAAAATTGATAGTGAAGTTGGTGGGGAAGTTGATCATATTGTAAGAGATTAAGGACCTATTGAAGAATCTAAATCATCTAATAAAAATTATTTAGTGGAGAAAGAAAAGCTTTTGGAACCTCAAAAGGCTGTAGAACATAAAATTTGGCTATAATTGTTGTAGTGGAAAAGGCATCAGTGGTAGAACCTCTAAGGGAACCTGGGTCAGTTTTAGATGAATAAGTATCTCTAGTTTCTCAATTAAAAGAACTAGTATATGATAAACTGAGACAACCTATTAAAAGGAAATCACTTATTGAGGGATAACATGAGTATGAAAGAGTTAAAGATTCTACACAAATTCCTATTGACGTAATAGTAGCTGAATTATAGAAGTAACAAGGATATTGCACTCTTGGATCCCACTATCGAGATTCATATATTGATTAATATGATCTTAAAGGATCATTGGCATAAGAAGTGGATTATTCTCATGTAGTTCTAGTTGGAAAAACTCTAGAAACAGAACTTAATTTAGCAGTAGATCATGCTCCTCCAGTTTCATATGTGCCTACAGACTAAGTGACCCACCATAATTTCAATATATTTAAATAGGATTTTTGTTCAATAGTTAGAGGTATTTTCCAACAACAATCTACAATGATGGAAATTATTAGTGAATGATATTCCACTATTCTTATAGAGAGATTTCTCTCCCAGATTCAACCGTAGATAGTTTCTGATCTTCAAGAAGTGAGGATTGAAAAATAAAAAGTTAATTGATGAATCAGTTATACTCAGCCATATTGGGTAAGAGCTATCATCTGAGTATGAAGCATCCTCATAAAAAGTTGTAAACAATATTGAGGATACATCTCTTGAGGATAATACCACTCCTCCAAATCTTGATGTGGGGATTATGAGATCAGTCTTCAAAGATACATTCAATTAATCCTCAAACTCATCCACTCTATCCATTTCGACTCCTAATGATGAGATAAATAGAATAGTTTATAGAGAAGATCTTTGAAATATGATTATTAGATCTGATTGGGAAATCCCCAGAAAACATAGACAAAATAGCGATCATGTACTTGATAGGATATAGTTTTACATGAAATGGTCCACTAATTCTCAAGAGGAGATCACAATGAAAGTATATTTCTACTTTAAAAGGATTTATACTTAACATAAGTTGGATAGTCACTTTAAAATTTTGGTTAGGATTTTGTGGCTGCCTCGTGTTACCTAATACTTTAAGGAACAAGTGAAACAACTCAAGTAACTTACCCCTACTATTCAAATGTTTTTGGAAAATAAGGATGATTTCAATAAGGCAATGGAGAAAGGTGTGCAGATAATAATGGATTTTACAATCCTTTTGAATCCTTACCTGCATCATCAGTGTACTATTAATGTAATACCAGAGGGATTCCCTATTCTACCATTAAATGAGAACCTTCCTTTAAGTTCAATATACTGATCTAATGATCCTTTTTTTAGATCAATTGTTACTTTGAACCATTTTCATTTTCTTCCAACAACCCTTCAACAATTTCCCATGTCTACATCATATAATATTAGTCATATAAGACCTGTGATCTATAGAGAACTTATATCCTGAACATCTTATACTAAAAATATTACACCTACAATTCCTTTTGGATATTCCATTCATTAGTTGTATACATATTCTATGTTTGTACCTACTATTACTCCTCCTACTATTGAACAAGGAAAATTAGTCCAAGATCCTTCATTGGATAAGTCTTTATTTTTGGTTTATTTTTGATAGGGATGTATTTTTTGACATTTTCACATCCACTGTACTATCTTTCTCTCATGAAATACATTATCACTTTTCATCCATGTTATGTTATTTATTTCATATATAATATATTTTTTATCATCCCAAAAGGGAGATAAATGATAGAATACGAGATGACATTTAATTTTATTGATATTATCCGATGTGTATGACATGTTATGTATAGCTTTTTCATTGATCATTATTAATTACTTGATTTGTGATGTTCAAAGAAGGTGAGGTTATTGGCCAATTCTAGTTTTTTATGCTAAAAAATCATGCATAATTAATTTACATTGTGTTTCATTATGTTTAATTATGTTTACTTATCGCATTAATCTATTTCGTTAGTGTTTTATATAATAATATAGATTGAAATAATATGAATAATTATAAGTCACCATTATGGCCAATTCACCATTGAGGTGAACTCGCTGTTGGAAATCCTGTTGATTATAAAAAAATCATATAAGTATAAGATACCATTTCCATGGACCTACTGATGAAATATCTCACTGTCAATTGTCTCACTTTCAGCACAGACAATGAATTCTATCAAAATATGTGACATTATCACTCAGGATACAACTAGCTAAGTCACCATTACATCAATATAATAAAATAATAACTTACCGATGGAATCAAAATTCCCACTATGTATGAGTTATTGGTATGATCTACTGATATCATGAGTCGCCATCAATGCAACCTACACTCAAAAGGACCTATAATAAAAATAGACTACCCATGCTGAGTCAAGGATACTTTTCTTTCCATTACAGAGTGCATAATTCTCTACATCTGAGACATAGGTTCTATGACACTTCTACCAGACCTACCATTGGTGAGATACCATCAGGACAAGTCACTCATTTAAGAAATCATTAACTTTTGTTTTTACATTTAAATTCAAAAATATTTTAGCATTCATATTTGTGAATCTTATAGTCATTATTTATTTTAATAAACTTGTATGAATTTTGTAGACAATTTTAATATTGATGTCATAGGGCAGTATGGGGTAGAAGGTACAAGAAAACATTCTTCTTCTTGGTTGCATAGTATAAATGAAATATCTGATCAGAAACCATAGTTGTGATTTGGTTAGAAATCTAGAGAACATGCACCTGAGGAAAACAAGAGAACTTGTGGGTGGTTAAAACATGAAGAGACTGATGATAGAATAAACCAAAAAATATATTTCATCAACCAACAAAAGGGAAGGGAAAAACTAGTCAATCAAACTTTTAACTGACTATAAATAGCAGATAGAATATCTCACAACACACTATTTTTCTGTCTGTTTTTGGAAGTTGAATGAAGATGTTTTTTAAGAGATCTTTCAAGAGACTCAAGATGCATTTCCATTCACAAAAATCCTTCTTAACTCTTTTATCTATATTTTCACTCTACTTGTGTATTGTTTCTACATTATGAGTAGTGTCTGTCTTTATTTTATAAACACACACTAACTCCTATGAAGAACAATAAGATACACTGATATATTTATAACCCATATTTTTACACATTATACTCTCACCGATAATAGTGGATGATTTCCATGGGTGACTATGTAGTTTTCAGGTGTAGAGAAAGCACATGGGTGGGTGTACCCAAATTTTATATTATCGTTAATGATTATAAATACAATATTTATCACAATGATAAAATTTCAGATCATTGGAATGGAATGAAGAACGAAAAAGAAAAGAGGGATGTACAAAACCCATAGATAGGATCATCATATAGTGGTTATAATTAATTTAATTAATATATAAGAATTACCTTGTTGGAAGTTTCAGCTGGTTGATGCTTCCAGTCTTGATCTCAGGTTATCCATCATTTCATCAGAGAATCTATATGTAATATTCCTCTATTAGGTATCCACACCTGCTCCTCTAATATATGGACATCTTCTAAGGGATCTTCTGTTGTTAGTGTATAAGATCCTTCGGTTGTGATGTTCACCTTTATGTTCCTTTAGAGCTGCATCTAAAGTTCTCTCCTTGATCTGGTGGAAGAGGATATCTCTTATAACATGAGAGTGTTCTTAGAGTAAAAGAATTCTATCTTGGGTTGATATCATTCTCGACATCAGTTGGGCACAACCACAAAGAATGGATAGCTCTAATTATAATAATGAAACTAGGATTTATATTACTTAGAACAATAAAATGAATTAATTTCCCAAAGGAATTTATTCATTTCATTTAATTCTTACTAAGACTCCATTAATAATAATAACATTTGAATATTATTATCACTTTACATTAGACCATTGAATTACACCTAATATTATTTAATTAAATAAATAGTATTATTTCTCAAAAATCCCCAGAAAAAACTACATTACGTGTACTTTAGTTTTCCATTTTCTTTATTTCCTCCACCATATTTATTAGACCTTGAATAATGCCTTTTTATTTCTTTAATAATTATCACTACATTATTCATAAATAAAGATATTATTTATCCCATAATAGATTCTCTCAAATTACTAGTGTTGAAATAAATGTGATCTAGTGTCCTTGAATAATTAGTAAACCACAACTGGGAATAATCGTTATTCAACATGTTAAATGAATATTTTCTTAAGATTCATGGATACACTTTGTGTGTGACCCTCTAGGCCTATTTCTTAGTGGAATTATGTGGAGCCTGCCTAAAGTCCAAGGTTAGAGTCTAGAAACATTCTAAAGAACCCATAAAGAAAAAATTTAATGCTGAAATGATATGTCACCTCATACAAATGCTTACCATGTAATGTAATCCCTTCGTCTCAATATCTCAAAACAAGAAGGTTTCATCCTGGTGTCATCAACCCATGTGCTCGATTTCTCTTTCTATGACCTCTTAGAATTGAACTTTTCCATTCCTCACCATGACCATGGATTTATTTAGGCTATATCAATTTCATAAAAGGGAATGATATATCAAATTCAATTATGGAACAGAATAGACAAATAATTTCTCGCATTTTCTATTAATATAGAATTACTCATGATGCACCCAACATATCCTACCTTTTCGTGAACATTGTGTCATCATAGTTTTAATCAAAACATCTAAGTGAACTAATTGTAATACCGATTAATAATAATATTAAAGTATAACGACAAATACACACATACGTAGATAAGAAAATCCAATAACACTATGAAATGTGGATTACCCACCGGCGGGTCTCATTTCCATAATATCCTCCATTATATTACCAAGGGTGCACACCATGAGAATGTGCTTCAATGTTTTTTTATTCCTCACCCCTAATGATTTATATTATTGTGTCCCACAAATAACATCATCTAGACATAGAACATATTATAAATAACAGTGTTATAGAACTTCTGGGTTCTCATCACAGTAGGGATCCACTATGACCAATTAGTGAAACAACTATCCTTAGGACACTATCAGACAAATTTTTACGTAGATAAAAAATAAATATGTAATAAGCTATTTATTAATATTCAGATCCCTGAATATAAGTTCATCATAAAGTAAAAATTAGTTGGTTCTCGGCCACAAAATCTAATAGACTCCCACTTGGACTACAGTCATATATGATCAACATTTAACCTACTGTCTCTCAAATGATATTCATGCTTCTGCTGAGATAGAACTTTATTCATGGTGTCTACCACATTCTATTCCATGGACTCTCTTCTCACTGCAACTTCACCCCTTTGATAGAAATCTCTCAAGAGGAGACACTTCTATAGAATGTTCTTTTTCTGTTGATGTGGCCTTGGTTCTTTTGCAAGATCAACCTTTGTATTGTTATAAAAATACAATGGGATATGGTGTATATTACTAGGCACCATATCAAGATCTTGGAAAAATTCCCCAATCTATTCGGCTTCCTTGTCTACATCAGAATCCACTATATATTCAGACTATGCAATAGAATCAACAACAACTGGATACTTTGAACTCATCTAGATCATTGATCCTCTATTGAGATAGAAAACATAACCTTATTATGACTTTATATTGTGTTGACCTGTCTAAAAACCATATTCATCATAACCTATGGTGACAAGTTTCTCAATTTATCCTTACACCCAAAACATATAGTTAGTTATTTCTAGATAATAAAGGATAGTCTTAATTGTAGTCCGAAGTTTTTATCATGGATCTTCTTGATATCTGCCTGCCATGCTTAGTGTATAGGCATCTTCAAGATTGGTACATAACATGGCAGACATGATGGATCATGTAGCCAAAGCATATGGGATCATACTCATACTATCATTCTCATGTTGTGTCTGAGAACACATTCCCTTTGAAAGGTATATGCCATGTTACACTGGAACCAATACCCTCTTGGATTGTTCCATACTAAATATCTTTTGTATCTAGTCAATTAATTTTCCCTAACTTATTCATAGGATCCTCATAGATCTATCAAGAAAGATCTTAATCCCTAGAATGTAAGGTTCTTCACCTAAGTCCTTCATGGAGAAACACTTATTCAGCCAGTCCTTAACTGACTATAATACTGGTTCATCATTTCTAATAATTAATATGATGTAAAAATAAACTATTAGGATAAATAATTCATTCCCATTAAACAAATTATAAACACCTGGATCACATTCATTATTAATCAAACCAAATTCCATTTTGGATTCATCAAATCCAACGTTCCCTGACCTAGATGCTTACTTTAATACATAAATGGATTTCTACAACTTGCATACATGTTTGGCTTCACCTAGTGTCACAAACCCTTATGGTTGTTTCATATAGTCATCTTCTTGAAGATTCCCATCATAGAATTTTGTTTTAACATCCATCTTCCAAATCTCATATTCATGGCAAGTTATTATAGCATGTATGATTCTTATGGATTTAAACATGGCAACTATCCAGAAGGATTAAACGTAGTAAATTCCTTGACGATTTAAAAATCCTTTAGCCACTATACTTTCTTTATAGGAGGTAACTTGACCATCCATGTCCATATTTATCTTGAACACCCATTATCACCCAATAGGCTTCACATCGACTGGCTCATTGAACAGAACCCAGACTTGGTTCTAATACATGGAATCCATCTCAGAATTTAAAGCTTCTAACTATCTTGCTACTTTTGAGCTCTCTATAACTTCCTTATATGAGACAAGTTCATAATTGTCCAATATTAATGATTCCAAATCCTCGATGACTAGGAAAAGAAATCTCTCTGGTTACCTTACCACTGTTGAGCTCCTATACAGTACTTGTGTTTCTGGATCCTCTTATAGGGAGACATTTAGAACTTGTTCTTATACGAATATTTTTGTATCTTGAGTAAGAACTTCGTTGAATTCAATCTTTTCTCCCACTATCCTTTTTTGAGTATGTTCTCCCTCTAAAGAAATACATATTTTCTACTGATAATGACTTTCTTATCTAAAGGGTTATATAGGAAATAACCTTTTTTTCCTTGGTATATCCTATAAATATACACCTCAGGCCCTAGGGTTCTAATTTTTTACCTGAGAAGGCCTTAACAAATTACTCACATCCCTATACACATGTCTTTGGAAAATGGGATTCCTTCCATTCCATAACTCAGAGGGAATTTCATTTTATACCTTATTTGGTACTTGGTTTAATTTGTACAATGCAGTATGTAATGAATATCCTTAAAAGGATAATGGATGATCTGTATGACTCATCATCGGCCTCTACATATACAAAAAGGTGTGTTTTCTCCTTTCACTAACACCATTTCACTATGGTGTATAAGTAGAAGTGAGTTAATATAGAATCCCAAAATCTCATAAGTTCGATGAACTCTTATTTTAGATATTCTCCTCCTCGATCCGAACGAAGATTGTTTATCTTATTACCAAGATGATTCTCTACATTATTCATTAAACCATCATATTTCTCCAAGGACTCTGACTTATACCTCATTAACTAAATATATCCACAACTACTCAAATCATCATTAAATGTAATTAAGTAAGAATATACATTTACAGATTCTACTAGAAATGGTACACACACATCTTTTTGTACCAATCCCAAAAGCTCTATGGCCCTTTCACCCTGTCTGACAAAAGATTTCTTGGTCCTTTTCCTTTGTAATTAAGTGTGACATCTATCATGTGTTTTTAGTTCAATATAGTCTAAATAATCCTCTTGTTAGATCTTTTTCAAGTGATTTTTGTTCACATGACTGAGATAGTGATGACACAACCCGGTGTTGTATGAGTCATGTGTTCTTGTTTCGTTCTTGATTTTCCACACTTGGTTTTCATAATTTAATACATAAAAACTGTTATTTAAATGCATCACACCATAAAATAAGTTGTTCTTATAAAAGAAACAACCGTTATTTACTAACGTAAAACTAAATCCATCCATATCCAAATATTATACTGAAATTATATTCTTGTTAACATTTGGAAAATAATTAAAATTATGTAAAACCAAAAGAATACCAAATTTAAGTTAAAGATGGTAATCATTAATGGCTGACATAGCCAACCTCGCACCATTGGCCGCTCAAAGATCCACCACCCCTATAGAATTATTTATAAATCTACATGGTTCATACATATTAATATAGATCTGATCCCCACATGTTGTATGTAATACCCCCTATATAGAAATAGAAAGATTACACTTGATAAAAACACACCTTTAGCATCCCCATGCTTCTAGATTTAGTTCCTCTTCCAGTGTCCTGGCTTGCCTCATGCAAAACATATTGCCTCGGATTCCTTGCCCTATCTCTGGATATTCCCCTTCATGGGGGGATGTTGCTTAGGTGATTTAGACCATTTATAAATCCTTGGAACCTTTTCCCTTTCCTTTGTCTTCTTATTCAGCAAAAGTACTGCATGTTTGTCACGCCCCATGTCCTTATCTACATTGAGAATCAAGTTCTGAAGTTCTGATTGACTCTTCTCATTTTTTATCATGTTTTAGTTGAAAAATAAAGTTATATAAGGTCTTTGGTAGTTATGATAGGATGATATCTGTACAAAAAACATCCCAGAACATAATCCCTAATATGTACATGTGTTTAATGTATCCAATAAGCATAACTACATGAGGCCCAGTTGGCACAGACTCTTCATGTTAGTTGGGAAGAAATAATAAGATATCTCATATCTCTCATGTCTTTAATTATCCTGATAGATATCCTTAAATTGATATTTCATGCTGTAATCATCCATGTTTTCATGTTTATTCAAGAGATCATTACAGATGGCTGATATCATGAAACATTGGAAACATATATAATCATCAAAATGTTTCATATAGCGAGATATTTCCTCATCATTGACCTCATTTCAAGGAGAAGTTGGAATAGGATATTCCATCACATATAATTTCCTCTCGTGTTGAAGGATGATGTGTAAACGGCTCAACAAATCCTAGAAATTAGTTCTAGAGATAAGGTTTTTCTTATCGAGAATGGTTCACAATCACATGTTTGATTCCATTTTTCTTACAGTTTCTAAAAATTAAGATGAGAAAAAATTTAATATGTTATCATGATATAACGTGGAAATATAAATAAATTAATACTTATTTGTCTCCCACTAGTTTATCGAACTCTAATATCCCTCACCATTGACTATAGAATTTTATATTTCATGAATATTCTAGTGGAAAGGAACCAAATTTCATGTATCATTACACAAAATCGGTTTGGTAAAGAAACTTGAATGTTTTTAGGTAGGCATTTTAAATTCCAACCACATTAAGGCATAGATCTTTAATACACTGAGTGGACTCCCCAATCCTAAAAATCATTAATTTTTTATTTTATCAACGTTAGCCTCTTGGCCACACCAAGTCCTGCTATGGATGTCTACCTTTGATGTGAACCAAGTCATGTCAACCCAAAACCTCAAATTATAATTCCCTGATAATTGAATGCACCCCAACTATGGTAGGTCGATCACTTTCAACTATGTTTTGATTCTAACCATGATTATTGAAGGCTATACTGACTTAATATTTCATTGATAGATTTTATCCTGATAAATAAACATCCATCTAATTATCTTTCATATATAATTGTTAATATTAAGTGGGATATACTTAAGTGATTAACCATATCTAAGATAATATTTATGTATAAGTCAGTCTTATTTTAGTTCCATATGGAATGCTTGTTTAATTAATTAATTGTGTGATCCTCACAACACACCAAAAATAAAAAAAACCTTTCAACTAGAAGAAAGAAAATAAATTTCATGATCATGAGCTTGTTCTATTGTTTATTTTATCTAGTGGTTGATAAACTAACCCAAGACGTTGGGGAGAAAACCCCTTCACCTTTTTTGGTTCGTCTTTACTGCTTTCCACTTGTCCACCTTTGTATCTATTTGGTTTGGTTTCTACTTTGATTCTAACATGAGCCCCATATACTATCTTGGGATATCCATCTTTAACATATGATTTTATCTCACAAACAGGTGAGGGATAAATGGGTTTTTACATAGAATAATCATTGAGTACGTAGGCCCTTCATTTTAATAAGGAGAAGGCCTACAGTCCAATAATTTAAATTTGAATAAATAAATTAAAACAAACCATCTACAGAAAAAAGGTACTAGTCTAGCTTATGATCATCCATACATGAAACGATATTTATACATAAAATAAATAATGATTAAATTATTTAATCATTTTTTCATGATAAATCATTCTCGAATCAATTAATTATTATCTTTAATTAATCAATACTTTTATCTTAAACCCTTTTTTGAATTTCCTTGAGATTCTCATCCATCATAATTTTAATCAAATATATTCATTTAAAATTATTGTTATATGTAATTTTTAACTTGGGGGAAAATTGATGAATTCCCATTCATAACTACCCAATGATTATAAATGAACATTACAAAAATTATAATATAAATACATATGTATAAAACACCTATCATGTGTTGTTCCCCATATTTACACTCGCACCATGGTACACATCTCAAGGGTTCGTATAATATGATAATAAATTTTAATAAATCTATATAATTTGGAAGATTACATGGAGTGTACTATCATTCACCATCCATCTGAAGTACACACCTGGGGTGTCCGCATGTAGATGTAATTCATAATTCATTAGAGTACACAGTGTGTCCAGTGGGCCACACACTATGTAATATTCATGTTACACAGTCATCAGTTGGAAAGATGTGTACATCATACATAGTCCAACACTATCCCAAAGGGAATACACGTCATTCCAGTTTTCCACATGATGTGTAATCCTTAAACTGTGTTCCAACTATTCCTAGTCAACACACAGAGTCATAAAGACTCAGATAAACTATAACACATTTCTTATTTGGGAAGACCAGTCCCAATGCATTTCTCCCTGACTACATGGCATGTGAGGTAGAATACACATAATGTTTTCTATTATTGTATGGCTAGGAAACATTGGCTCATCTAAATTAGATCCTCAATTTTTATTTTAATCAACAATAAAAGAAAGGATTGTTTCTTTATGGTGAACGAGAATGATCTAGAGATTTATATTTAAAGAATCATTTACCTGAATTGAAACAACTAAATTATTAAATGATAAAATCATCAACAGAAAAACTAAATAATTACAATCAATGATATAACCTCTTTGTGATACTACTTTTAGGTTCCAATCGTAGCAGAAGTACATGGATGGATGTACCCAACATTAATTTTACAGTTAACAAAGGTCAATCTGAGATCTTTCGTAATAATAAAATGTTGGATCTTCGGAATATAATGAAGAATGAAAAGGAAAGGGGGAGGTCCTGGAACCATATATAGAGTCATCTTATGTTATTTATAATTAATTTAATTAAAAAACAATAATTACAATGATGAAATTCTCTCTCCACTGATTCTTCCCGTCATGATCCAATGTGATTCATCATTGTGTAACATAATCCATGTATAGGTTTCCTCTAGCGTTGATCCAAACATTTTCCATGTATCTATAGAAATCTCCGAAGGGATCTATGGGTGCTATCATGGAAGAGACTTTGCTTGTGATGTCCGCGTTTGATCACCTTGAGAGCCTCTTCCAAATCCCTCTCCATGATATAGGGAGGGAGGATCTCTATCATAATGTGAGAGCATTCTTGGAGGAAAGGATTTCTCTCTTGGGTTGAGAGCTTTCTCTAGATCCATTGTTCACAACCACAATGAATGGATATCTCTAATGAGAATATTGTAATTGGGATTTATATTACTTAGAATAATAAAATTATTTAAATACACAAATACATTTATTCATTTCATTTAATTCTTAGTAAGAACCCATGTATAATAAAAACATTTGACTATTATTATCACTTGGGATGCACCCAGAGAATTACACCAAATATTATTTAATTAAATAAATATTATCATTTATCACAAATAACAACAAATAAAAGGTGTGTTTATTAATATACAAAACGTGTAATTTTGTTTTTCCATTATCTTTATTTCCTCTACCACATTTATTAGAACTTGAATAATGTCTATTTATTTCTTAAATAAATATAACTGCATTATTCTCAAATAAATATATCATTTCACCCTTAATATATACTCTCGAATAACTAGTGTTGAAATAAATGAAATCTAGCATCCTTGAATAATTATTATAACACAATTGGGAATAATCATTATTCGACTTGTTGAATGAATATTTAACTAAGATACATAGATACACTTAGTGTGTGGCCCTCTATGCCACTTTACTTATGGAATTAGGAAGCACCTATCTAAAGTCCAAGGTTATCATCTAAAAACATGCCAATTAACCCATAGAGAATGAATTTAATGCTGCAATGACATGTCACCTAAAACAAATGCTAACCATTTAATGTAATATATTTGTCTCAATATATTGAATCAATCAGGTTTCATGCTCGTTTAATCAACCCATGTACTCGATTACTCTTTATTTGACCACCCAGAATTGAGCTTGCCCATTACTCACCATGGACATGGATTTAATTAGGCTATATCAATTCCATCAATTTTCATGAGATATCAAATTCTATTATGGCATAGAAGGTAAAAATCCTATCTCGTATTATTTATTAATACAATATTACTCGTGATGCACCCAATATATCCTACCACACTTCAAATAGTGTTTCATCACATTTTTCATCAATTAATTTAAGTGTGTGAGTTTCAATACACATTAATAATAATCTTAAAGTCTAAGGACCATAATAAATATCTCAGGTAGGAACATCCAATGACACCATAAAATATAGATTTCCTACTGGTGTGTCTCGTTCTCATAATATCCTCCAAGATATTACTAAGGGCTCACACCATGAGAAGGTGCCTCAAAGTTCACTACAAAAAAACCAACATTTACCAAATAAAAATTATATATAGATAATATATCTGTGGGTAAAAATGATAATTCCAGTGGACAGCTCGGTGTAGCGGCTTTTACTTTACAGTTGATGTTTTCCCTTTCGAGTTGTACTTTACTTTCATTTTGGGTTTGTATACTGGCCCATTTACCTTTCCGCACTTTCAGTTGTACTCTGTTTTTACCTAGTGTTTACTTTCCGCTTGCTTACTCTGTGGTGTTTGTTTACTTTACAAAGGCAATGCCTTCCCTTTTTACCGGAAATTACGCCTTGGTGCTAGTCGCCAGCCCCTGGCCTATGGAATGCGGGCTTGGGGTAGTCACGGCACGGACCCCGAGGGCAGGTCGTGAGAATTTGGTATCAGAGGAGTTCGGTTCTACCATGAACTCTGATCTTTTCTATGTGAAGCAATAATGTTTAGCGAATTGAGTGTGGTTATCAGTCCCGGGAGTCCAGTGTTGGTGCGGCGGCCGACGTATCCGTACACCAGGACCCTGACTTCTGATTTCCGACTTAATGCACGAAAACATTGATTGCGTGTGTGTTTCAAAGTTTTCTTTGTGATTACTTATGTCAGCTCACCAGGTATACAGTTCTGACCGTGGCGCACCTGTTTCCTTTTCAGGATGGCCCCACGACGGCAGCCAGCTAGGGTTCCGAGAGTCGAGTGTGACGACAGCCCACCGAGCGACGAGGCCTCGGTGCAGGGCCCTTTGTCAGCAGTGGCACCGGCGGTAGCACTACCCGCCGAGCCCCCGATGCTTCCAGCGCCAGCCGCTGACGATGCACGTCGCCTCAGCGCACTGCATGAGTTTCAGCGCCAGCGACCACTCAGGTTTCGCGGGGAGACGGATCCCCAGGCAGCCGAGGACTGGCAGGAGGCTGTGGTACGTGTGTTTAGGCTAGTGAGGACACCAGCAGACCTCATGGTGATCCTCGCTGCTAGCCTACTACACGTAGCAGCAGGACGATGGTGGATCTTAATGCTCCAGGTGCACGATGAGGCATATCTACTTTGGACGGACTTTGAGAGCCTCTTCCGCTCGGAGTTCGTCCCAGCCACCCTTCGTGCGGTGCGTATCCAGGAGCTTCTTCAGCTGCGGCAGGGCAGCATGACGGTCGCTCAGTACTCGGCGAGATTTACTGATCTCTCGCGCTACTCGACCGACATGGTATGGGACCCATTCTTCCGGGCCCGGACCTTCGAGCAGGGTTTGAGACATGAGATCAGGGCATCGCTGATCTCCCTCAGTATACCGACTCAGACAAAAGTACTGGAGCGGGCCCTTCTGATCGAGAGCTTCCTTCCTGAGTCTACACCAGCGCAGCGACCCACCGCAGGGCGGCACGTGGCAGAGTCATCTGCAGCAGGCAGTCGACGGATGACTCAGGGGTCCAGACAGACCAGACCCTCAGGCAGACGACCTCAGGACACTGGCTCAGCAGTGCGGGGCACACAGCGAGGAGCCAGTCTTTCGAGAGGCAGACAGTGCTACTCGTGCGGCGGGCAGGGCCACGTGGCTCGTGACTGCCCGACCCGCCGTGCCGAGGAGCAGCAGACAGTTGAGGGACCACCAAGGCAGAGGCATAGGGTCGACCGTGGCGGTCCGCAGGGAGGAGGCGGACGAGGCGGAGGAGCTGGCCGAGCAGCAGGTGCTGGGCGGCGCTTTGAGGCTCTGCCACCACCACCACCAGGAGGTCCACCCCGACCACAGGCACAGCTCCAGGCAGCAGAGGCCTACGACCACGGCGCACCCGAGATGATTCGAGGTACTATCTGTGTCTATTCCACCCTTGCTGCAGTTCTTATAGACACAGGAGCGAGTCACTCTTTCATAGCCGCTGCCCTTGTTCAGAGCTCGGAGATTCCGACAGAGCCGTTGGCTCGATCCTTACAGATAGAGACTCCTACGGGAGCAGACTCGACGATTACACACTGGTGCCGGCAGTGTGAGATTACTCTAGGAGGCGAGATCTTCGGCTGGGATCTTCTTGTAGCAGCGTCGAGGCCTTATGACGTCATCTTGGGCATGGATTGGCTATCTACGGTCCATGCACAGATTGACTGTTTTAGGCGCAAGTTGTGTTGTGTACGCACCGATGGGAGCAGGTTCACCTTCACCGGCGAGAAGGGAGCCTTTGCAGCACAGGATGGACTTCCGCGGAGGAGAGGACAGCCCATTACTCATCAGTTAGCTAGCCTCATCCTTGGAGCAGTTGACGTGCGAAGTCCTGGTTTTCCTGCAGTGGTGGATCAGTTTGCGGACGTTTTTCCCGACGATGTTCCAGGGCTACCTCCTCGCAGAGAGGTAGACTTTTATATTGACTTGTACCCCGGGACAGCCCCGATATCCACTCCAGCATATCGGATGGCCCCCGCCGAGCTTCGAGAGCAACGGGTACAGTTGGAGGACTTGCAGGGCAAGGGGTTCATCCGACCCAGTGTTTCACCCTGGGCTTCCCCGATATTGTTCGCCAAGAAAGTGGACGGGAGCTTGCGACTTTGTGTTGACTATCGTCGCCTGAACCAGGTGAAAGTGAGGAACAATTATCTGCTACCGAGGATTGATGACCTCTTTGATCAGCTCAAGGGAGCACGGTGGTTCTCTAAGATAGACCTCAGGTCAGGCTATCATCAGCTCAGAGTCAGAGACAAGGATGTGCAGAAGACGGCCTTCAGATGTCGGTATGGCCACTATGAGTTCTTGGTTATGCCTTTCGGTGTAACCAATGCTCCAGCAGTGTTCATGGCTCTCATGAACAGGATCTTTCAGCCATACCTCGATCGGTTTGTTGTGGTATTCATCGACGACATTCTGATTTACTCTACGATTGAGGAGGAGCACGCCTATCACTTGCGAGTTATACTAGACACACTCCGAGAGCACCAGCTTTATGGTAAGCTCTCGAAGTGCCAGTTCTGGATACGTGAGGTCCACTTCTTGGGACACGTTATCTCTGAGGCGGGAGTTGCAGTGGATCCTACGAAGATCAAGGCTGTGTTAGCTTGGGAGCCACCCAGGAGCGTGACTGAGGTTCGGAGTTTCTTGGGACTAGCTTGATACTATTGGAGATTCGTACCGGACTTCTCTAGAGTTGCGGCACCACTCACAGCTTTGACGAAGAATGGGAAACCCTTCGTGTGGTCAGACAGGTGTCAGCAGAGCTTCCAGGAGCTGAGACAGAGATTGACCAGCGCACCTATCTTGAGGTTGCCTAAGGAGGGAGTAGGGTACGTAGTCTACTGCGATGCATCAGGGACCAGACTCAGATGTGTTCTGATGCAGGAGCGGTCAGTGATCGCCTATAGATCACGTCAGTTGAGACCGCATGAGCAGAACTACGCTACCCATGACCTGGAGTTAGCAGCAGTGGTCTTCGCTCTGAAGACATGGCGACACTATCTGATGGGCGAGCGCTTTACAGTATTTTCCGATCATCAGAGTCTCAGGTATATCTTCTCGCAGAAGGAACTGAACCTGAGACAGTGGCGATGGCTCGAGTTCCTCCAGGACTATGACTTTAAGATAGTCTATACTCCTGGGAAGGGGAACGTAGTAGTCGATGCCCTCAGCAGGAGGACGGGCATTCAGCTACTTGAGGAGGCGACAGAGCAGCTAGCCTCGTTGCAGATATCCTTCGTGGATAGAGATGGAGAATCCTTCCTCCAGTCTCTCACAGTCACCCCTCCACTACTACAGCGGTTCAGGGAGGCACAGCGTGAGGACGCTGACTGTGAGACACAGTGTGTACTGATATCCTCGGGACAGGCACCTGATGGTTTCTCCCTTGGAGCAGAGCACGACATCCTTTTCAGAGGACGTACCATGGTACCAGTCGCTTTGCGTGAGGAAGTGCTGAGAGAGTTTCACACTTCTCCTTTGGCGGTACATCCTGGAGTGGTGAAGATGTACCAGGACCTCAGACGACAGCACTGGTGGCCGGGCATGAAGAAGGCAGTAGCAGAGTTTGTTTCTCGATGCCTCACCTGCCAGCAAGTGAAGGCAGAGCATCAGGTACCAGCAGGCTTGGTACAACCCTTGGAGGTTCTGGAGTGGAAGTGGGGCGGCATATCTATGGACTTTGTGACTGGACTTCCACGCACTTCCAGAGGTAACGACTCCATCTGGGTGATTTTTGACCGACTCACCAAGTCGGCACACTTCTTACCCATTAGAGAGCAGGGCTCAGTGGAGAGCTTGGGATGTCTCTATGTTCAGGAGATTGTGCGGCTCCATGGTGTGCCATCATCTATCGTCTCCGATCGAGATGCTCGATTTACTTCCCGGCTTTGGAAGGGGTTACAGGAGGCGTTCAGGATGCAGCTACGTCTGAGCACAGCCTTTCACCCTCAGACGGATGGTCAGAAGGAGAGGACCATTTAGACTCTCGAGGACATGCTCCGCGCATGTGTCCTTGACTTTGGTCGTAGCTGGGAGGACAACCTACCCTTAGTGGAGTTTGCGTACAACAACAGCTACCACTCCACCATCGGGATGGAACCATATGAGGCGTTGTACGGCCGACCTTGTAGATCTCCATTGTGCTGGACAGACCCTGGGGAGTCAGCACTGGTGGGACCGGAGATGGTCCAGGCCACGACAGAGAAGGTCCAGGTCATCCAGGAGCGGATGAGGACAGCTCAGAGTTGGCAGAAGTCATATGCTGACAGGAGACGGAGGCCACTAGAGTTCGAGGATGGAGACCACGTCTTCTTGTGGGTCTCACCTCGACGTGGTATTCGGAGATTTGGCCGTGGCGGAAAGTTATCTCCGCGCTTCATCGGACCCTTCCAGATCCTCAGCTGGATTGGCGAGGTGGCTTATCGCCTGGCTCTACCACCTCAGTTGCACCGGGTGCACGACGTCTTCCACGTGTCTCAGCTAAGGAGATACGTGCACGACCCGACGCACATCATTGACCATGGGGAGCTTGACGTTGATGATGGGGCGACTTTTACGGAGGTTCCGGTGGAGATAGAGGATCGACAGGAGCGGGTCCTACGTGGGCGATCGATTCCTCTTGTGCGCATCAGATGGCAGCACGGGAACCTCCAGGAGAGCACATGGGAGCGGGAGGCTCAGATGCGTGCTCAGTACCCTCATTTGTTTCCATAGTTTTTGATGTATCTTTACGGGGACGTAAAGCCCTGAGGTGGGAGTAATGTAAAGACCCGTAAAATTCAAGGGAAATTTTCTCTTAATTTTTTTGGATTTTTACAAGAGCGCGGTTTCTAACAGAACCTGATTCTGAGGCCCGGAGTGCCCGAAATCAATTTCCGAAGTTTGGCTCGGGTACGTTCAGTGAACGAACGAGCGGGAATTTCTAACTTTTGATCCGGTGATCGGAATTGAAATCTGAGGAAACCGATGAACTCGCAGCGCCAATATTCGCTTAAGGAGACCTTTTCCGAGGTTGCGTTTATTTCGGGTTGAGAGTTGGTTTTTTGGGAGTTTAGAATAAGTTAAATAAAAATTGTGGATTACAAATTTTTATTTAAACTTGTTGGTTAACTTCTCTCAAAGGAAGTTAGGGGTGGGACCCACACTCACTTAACCTCCCTTGAGAGGATTAAGTGTGGTGGGGCCCACACGAACCCTAACTTTTCATCTCCTCTCATAACTCCTTTAACCCCTCTTTAATTAACATGACAACTTGTTATTTATTTTTGGAGTTATTTTTTATTTGAATTTCAAACTATTGAAATTCAATTTGATTAAGAGTGTGAATAAAATAAGTCTCTAACTTATTTTATTTGGTTAGATTTCTCTAGCCTTCTTGGGAGCATTTTGGGTTCTTCTCCTTCTTCTTCAAACTTTGACGAAGAACGCTCAAGCTTGACGAAGAATGCTCAAGCTCCGACGAAGAACGTCGCTCCTCTCTTCTTCGTAGCCGATTGTATCCGAAGATCGACGACGCCTTCCGTGTCAACGAAAAGGGAACGCCGCTTCCTCCTCGGAATTCCTTCGTCGGCTTACGAAGATTCGCCAACGACGTGCCTCTTCGGACGTACCTCTTCGTCATCGGATTTGACGAACGATTACCGCGACGCCCGACCTCCGCGACGTTGTCTTCCGCTGGTCGTTGACGATCTTCGAACTTGAAACCAAGGTAGAGGTTGTTGTTGTTTAATTATTTATTTATTTATTCTCGTTCGTGGTTCTAGCATTAAAAAACGTGAGGATATTTAAATATGTGTTATCGTATAACGTGAGGGGTCCGGACCGCATTAACACGGCCGAACCCCCTCCTTTGTTCTTGTTGATTTATCTTGAGGATGAAACAAGATGGCGTGGTGCCGTCGCACCACGCGGAAGTTCGCACCGTGGAAGAATCATCATGAACGCGACGCCGTCGCGCCGCGTCGAAGGGAATCGAAGGCGCCGCGGCCGGAGCAGGGCCGCGGCGGAGGGGCGCGGTGCCGTCACACCGCGCCGGACGACGAACACCGCGGCCAGTTCTGGGCCACGGCGAGACGGGAAGACCGGCGGCTCGCCGGGCCGCCGGCGTCGGAAACCGGAAGGGGACCGGCTTGCCGGTCCCATTGGAGAAAAACCGGCCGGCCAGGAGGCCGGCCGGAAGGTCAAGGACCGGGGGAATTTAATTCCCCCGGTCAACTCTCAAAAGCCCCCCCCCCCCCATTTATGAGGGGGGCAGTTTCATTGAGGGGGGGCAGGTGGCCCCCCGGTTCTCCTCAAGCAGGCCCCCACGAGGGGGGCCAGTTCTCCAAAAGGCGCGGCTAAAAGCCGCGCCGCCTTTTGAAAAGCGGGGGCTTGCCCCCCCGCGCGTGGCACCAGCGGCGCTAGGCCGCGCCGCCGCGCCGCCGTCGGCCGGGCCGCGCCGCCGCGCCGGACCGCGCCGCCGTGCCGGACCGCCGCCGGTCGGGCCGGACCGCGCCGCCGTGCCGGACCGCCGCCGGCCGGGCCGGGTCGGGTCGACCCGGTTCGGGCCGACCCAGGGGGGGTCGGGCCGGGTCGGCCCGGACCCGGACCCCCCGTTTTCGAATTGACTTCGATCTTTTGCTCATAACATGAGCTACGGACCTCCGATTGACAAACCGTCTGCGGCAACGCGATCCTTGGATCGAGACGGCCGTTTCGTTATATCGCACTCAAAGTTTCGGAACACTTTGTGTTCGGCCGGGTTGGTTCGTACACGAAACCAACCGGGCCTTCGGAGCGGAAACACTCATATATTAAGCTACGGACGTCTGATTGACGTGCCTTCAGCTTTGCTGTGTTCCTCTTAGTGAGAAGGTTCTTTTGGCATACTCCGCCCGAGGATTGGATGCAGGTGGAGTACGGTCGGGCTGGTTTTGCCTTAAAAACCAACCGGACCCTTGGGACGAATAAGCCAATAACTCTCAGACCGGCCGTCCGATCGACGCGTCGTCTGTTGCGTTGAGTTCCTGTTGAAGATACGGAACTTTTGGATACATCAACTCTGGACTTTGTGACAGTTGATGTATCAGCCTCTCGGCTCGTGGAGCGGACCCTCCTGAACGAGCTTGCTATGTGCGGGAACCCTAGTGCTGGCTGCGACTGTGACTACTACTGCTACTGTGACTGTGACGACGACAGTACAGAGATCCTGTGTGGATTCGACGATGACGACTACAGCACTCAGTGATCCTACGTGGATCAGTGCTACAGGTCCTGTGTGGGCCCGATCCTGTGTGGGTCCGATCCTGTGTGGGTCTTTGCGCTCAGCGGTCCTGTGTAAACCAGCGCCTACAGGTCCTGTGTGGGCCCGATCCTGTGTGGGTCTTTGCGGGGGTTAGTTACCTATCGATCCTTCGTGGGTCCGACGACTTAGATGGATCAGAGATCATCTTTATCGTCCTTTAAAGAAGTATACCTGTGTGAGCTGAATCCTGTTGCTTTCCTGTGTGGATTGAGTTGTGCTATCCTGTGTGGATTACGTTTTGCTTTTCCTGTGTGGAATACGTTTACTTTCCTGTGTGGACTGAGTTGTACTTGGGCTCGGAGGTTGGAGCGTATTGGAATGGATGACTTAGGTATATGTATGGGCATATACCTAAGCAGTGTCGGTTGTTACTTCGTGATTGTACCTTTCTTTGTGGTTTATCCTTTGTGGATTTCGGGAGACCTTCAGGGGTCTCGGGATCCCTACTGAGTAGCTTATACTCACCCCTGCACGGGCTATGCCCGCACTACGTTGTGTTGGTTGCAGATGACGGACAACATTGATCTTGGCTGAGGCTTGCAGAGCAGGACGGTACCTGGAGGTGGACCACTGGGCGGGACGTACTCGAAGTGGACGGTGGGACCCGTGGAGCAGTGGAGCTATTTGTACCCATCCTTCAGGTGGGATCTCCAGTGGACAGCTCGGTGTAGCGGCTTTTACTTTACAGTTGTTGTTTTCCCTTTAGAGTTGTACTTTACTTTCAGTTTGGGTTTGTATACTGGCCCATTTACCTTTCCGCACTTTCAGTTGTACTCTGTTTTTACCTAGTGTTTACTTTCTACTTGCTTACTCTGTGGTGTTTGTTTACTTTACAAAGGCAATGGCTTCCCTTTTTACCGGATGTTACGCCTTGGTGCTAGTCGCCAGCCCCTGGCCTGTGGAAGGCGGGCTTGGGGTAGTCACGGCACGGACCCCGAGGGCGGGTCGTGACAATTCACATAAGAGGTTTGTCGCATCCATTTTAGAATCTAGCTATCCTCAATGATGGGGGAATCTAGCAGCGTATAATTTAAGAGAAGGTAGTCGGTTTTTGTTCATTTTGAGGTCACCAAGGTCAATGGACCTTCGGCTTCCAGCACTTCAAGAGGCATGGATAGGTTGACACAGGGGTTCCTCCATCTCCCATCCCTGAAGAGATTTTTCTTCTTCTGATCACTCTCCTTGTCGTTTCCTTGTAGCTTATGATCACCTTCTTAATATCTCTCTTCATTCCCTCACAGGGCCTCACTGGATATGCTCCCACTTGAGGGCTATCCCCTCCCCCTATGTTTGTGCTTCCCTATTTTCTTCCCCAGGACTCCATGGAATACAAAAGAAAACCCCATATAGTGGTTGTGGATAAACTTATCATGGATTGTGCAGAACCTGTGTTTTATTCTCTGGAAAACATTATTCACGGCTAAGAATCCAAGGATATAAATTGTACTATATATCCTATAAATGTTGTTTCCTCCTGTTCTTTGGATAAAAAATTTAGGAGCTTCTAGGATTCCATGTTCACTTTGTGCAACCTTAAGCTGGGGGAGTGGGACTGGTTGGGTAGTGATCTCTCTCTTTGGTGGCCACTATTTCACCTTCATATGGAATAAAATGAGGTATACACTTGGTAATACCCTGGAAACCTCACCACTTGTAGACATAAATAAATAATAAAGGGAGGTTGTGGTATTTGACACACCTTCGTATCAATCACAGCTTATCTATCAATCAAAAAATGGCTGATTTGTATATTTGGACTCACAATTTGTCGGAAAATTGCCAGTCTGAATACAAGGGAGATGATTCTGAATTTTTTTCCAAGGATTTATAGAGGTTATTTAGAAGGCATGGATTTTATTTCAATGGATTCTCGATATATTTGAAGTGATTCTGGAAAAACTATAGAAATATGGAAGAAATTGTGGGGAAATTTCCGTGATTTTATGAGAATTCTTATGAAATTTTTATCTATATGGAACCCATATAAGATATTTATATGCCCATATGACATTCCATCTACATGACAACCATGTAGGACATTTTGGCATACACAGGGTAGATGAACAAGTTAGAAAATTAGCAAATTGAAACATCATGTGTAGGATATTTTCTCAGTTTGAATGATATTTTAGTGTCATGTAAGCTTATTCAGCTGCATGTATATTCTGAGCATGTAAGACATTTTATTTGGTTGAATCTGTAAAAACACGAGTTGCATAAACATACTGGTTTTATATATACACATATTGGTGATTATTATGTTAATATGAATCAGTAATTATTTTTTATTAAAAAATTTCTTCTAGTTTCTATTAATAGCCGATCGTTTGCTAGATATTTTATTACAAAAGAAATAATATATTATTCCTTCATTAAAATTGTTAAAATTGGTTTCTAGTTATGTCTATTCCATGCTAGTCTAATTAATTTGAGATTATTCCTATATTACTCATATATATAAGATTTAAATTCCAGTAGTTAATACTGGATCGAACATGCCTTTAAAACGTCTTGATATAAAAATATGGTGTTTCATCACTATGTTCTATTGATGATTAAATCATTATTTTCTTCCATTATTGGCATATAGTTATCATGGTGGTAGTTATTGGTTTCCTAATAATGCTTCTAATAAATAACATGATTTTATTGGAATGATGAGTACAATGACTGATTTGAGCATGATATAATATAGCGATATGTTTTCATTGATATATACTTATACTTTATATAAAAAATAATACATATTGGTATCGTTTCACTGTGCGGATTCTTTCAAATTTTTGATGTTGTTTTCAAAATAAAAAATGGGAATTGATATCATAATAGCGTTTTACAAATTGAATGGAAGTGGGATTTATTTTAGAATTGATAAATTTTCTAAATTGATGAGATGATAATAATAATATCTTTATCAAATTAGGTGTATCATAAATTGAGTTTGGAAATTGAATTTGAAAACTAGTTTTGTTATTAAAGAGTTTTGATTGACAGGAATTAAGATAAATAAATATAAGAAAATCCTAGTTAATTATTATGATGGGTGTTGTGGAATCGTCGGGAGTCGCAACGACAGAAATGAGAAATGAAAGAAGAATGCAGAAAAAATAGACATGGGTCACACAATTTTACGCGGTTCGGGAATAACCCTACATCCACGGAGAGGCAGAAAATTCACTATATCGGGAGCACAAAATACAAATTTTTTACCATAGTAACCCTAGCCCGAAAATCGGCTATAAAATGGAGAAGAATATTAATATTCCAAAAAGTATGTTCGCGTCGCTATAGTTAATGATGACCACCTTTGTCAAAAGTTCTATAGTATTGTTGACTCTGAAGTCCGCATTGCTATAGTTCCCCCTGCAACCCCTGGATGAGGGGTGCATTTCCCCTTTCTATAACACCCCAAACATTTAATGGTATGTTGCTCTAAAATACATTATATTAATTAGATATCCCATATTTCAAGAAGCACTATGTCTTTTTTGAAATAAAACATTATAGGACAAATTTATATGTTATCCATTAAACATAAATTTTCCACTTCTATGTTTTGAATTTCAAAAAACTGTCATCTAGAGTTGTGATCAGTAAGTCGTTTGGAGTCTGATAGAACAAACTTGATATTTTTATGAATAGTAACATACCCTTATAAATTCTAATATGAATAGTAATATGACCCTTATAAATAGTAAATAATGATAATATTTTATTTTCTTATGGTAATAAGATAATGATAAGTTAATTAATTTTTCAAAGTCATACAAAACTAATTATACCTTTAAATTGTTATTTTTTGAATTAACATAGATTTTATTTAAATATTAAATAAAAAATAAATAGGAAATTATTTTAAAAAAATTGAGTTCATTTTTGAATTCTACACGTCAAAAAATGGTTATTTTGAATTTTTGGGATTTTTCTAAAACAATTGATTTTTTTCATGAATAGTAAAAATACAAATTTGAGTTTTTCGTAGTTTAATGACATCATAATGATTTAATAATTAATATAATGAGTTGTTCTACTTTTTTATAGTATCTTATGAAATGAGGTGTCCCTAGTGTCTTAAATCATTGTCAAATACCACGTTCAAGCCCATGGTATTGTGAAAACCACTAACATGGTGTCCCTTTTAATTAATAAAAAACTCTTTTAATTACTATAAATATACACTCACCCCATTCATTTTCATTCATTCAAAACTAAATATCCTCTAACCTATAGTGGTATTACCTCCCTAAGAGTCCTCCTACAGTGTCTTTAATCCCCCATGGTCCCATCCTTTATGATCTAGGAATTACTCTACATGGTAAGGGAATCCTTCATTCTCTTCTTTTAGTTGACACTTCCTTTAAGTTCTCTATTTGATTTTCTATTCTCATATATTGGGGTTTGATTTTATGTGTTCATATTAATGTAATTTTTTATTTCAATATGATTAGATACCCTTTTTATTTCATCATTTCATTTTATGATATTTTAAGTGACGCCGTTATGCTGATGAATTTTCATAAGGGATCTCTCACCTTTTCTTTTATTTTCAAGTTCATCTATTTTATTTTTCATTCCTCACCTCCTCTGTCTAAATGACCATGATAAACTCCTATATCAACTATATACTAGAATTATATCATGTTAATGGAAGAACTATCATCAATATCTTTACTCCCTCCCTTTTATTTTTTTAAACGAAATCAGTGTCCATGAGGTTCCAATTTATAACCTTTTTGGACGACACAGTTTTGTTCTTCATCTTCTCCTTCATTACTAGACAAGAAACCATTTTAATGGTTGAACCAGATAATAATATATGTATTTCATATCATTAATGTTCTGGAATCCTTATACACTCATAATATAATATAATAATACAAAACAAGTTCATTGTGAACAAAACGACAATGTTAATCCGCATATTTATAACAAACTTTTACCTAATGAATAATCATCATGTTATATAACCCAAAATAATTATAATATCATTTATATCTACTTAGTTTCATTAATAATATATATTAAAAATAATGTATGTTTAACAACATTTCAAATGAACTTCCGTTCATGAAGACAAGTAATCAAATCATGAAAACTAAGAAAGAAAATGCTTCAAATACAAGAAAATTGAACCTGTTAAACACATAAAATGGCCATAAATGAACCTAATAAGGTTATTATAAAACAATTAAATTTATAAGAGGTTCTGGATTCATTAATTAATTAAGATAAATTTTATTATTCAGGTCCTTAAAACAAACAAATAACACACTCGAGCATAAGTTAAGAGGTTTCTCATCTCACTTTAATTTTTGTGAGATTTTCATTGTTCGCCACTTATTTCCTATGTGAGGTATATGTGTACTTCCATTTGATATATAATAACATGATTCTATTTATATTCATGTATTTCAATGATTCATTTGAGGGTTAATATGTTCTGGTGATATGATTCGACCAATTACATTGTGGTAAGAGACTTTGTCTCAACTACTATTTTGTTGTGACAAACTTTGTATGGTGTACCTAATAATTTTTATGTGGTGTACCTACTGCCAATTTGACATCACTTTTAATTTGAAATTATATTTATATTAAATATCTATAATCTCATATGATGGATATGTTTGTGGTCTAAACTGCATACCATTTTACATAATGTGTTTACTTGGAAAGTTATTTTAATTATGGTAATATTGATGAATCTGTTTACTCAACTCTATATGGATATTGAAAAGGAAAATTTATCTTGTATTAAATCAGTGTATAAAAATTCTTTGGACATGAAGTGGTTGGTGGGGCCCTCTATAGCCCCTTGATTCATCGGTAGGTCTAATGAGACAAATCAGTTTGGCGACAAACGCTTCGAGTCTATTTCCAAAAATTAGATCGGTTTCTACCCACATAACTAAACCATTTTCCGGCATTATGGGATAATGTGCCGGATAAATGATGTCCAATAAATAATAATTCTCTTTATTTATTATCAGTTATTAATATCCATGGGGTTTTCATTATGATAAAATATATGGATGCAGTTTCTTTCTCAGTTTATTAATGACGTGTGTTTTTCATTTATTCACCATGCCATATTTGTTTATGATTCAGTTATTATTGATTCATGCTTCAACTATTTGTAACCCTTACTGGGCATTTGATTTCACCCCTTTCAATGTCTTCCTTCAACAGGTGATGAAGAGGATATCATTTATTGAGTTCCTGTGGACGGAGTTTTTAGTTTTTATTATGTATTGTATTTTGTAACCTTATCTACAGTAATTTGAGTTGTGTTTATGTATCTAGTTACTTTAAGACTACTAAACTCATCATTCCTTTGGGATTTTCATTCTTTATAACCAATCCAATAACACAAGTAATGAAATGGATCCGGTTTATAGGGGTCAGGGTTTTACCCACGCAACCCACAACGAGTTCACGACGAAGCTCGACCCGTGACAGTTGCAGGCCACAAACATTCGGCCCAACCGGATCAGGCTACACCAATCCAACAATCTCTAACTTGGAGCCTGATCCACTACACAACAATACTTCAATGCAACTAATGAAGACAACTTATTTAATTTTAGTTCTTCCTGTTCTTCAATCACCAGTGTCGTGATTTCCATTAAAAGATTCATGAAATACAAATTGTTTTCCTCTTGTGCTCCCATCATATCATCCATTATTCCGCCTCTCATCCTTCGTTCATCAGTGGAGACTAACAGAGGCACATTAGTGCCTCAACTTCTATATTACCATGGGCATTGTCAACATGTCTGTCAGATTGTTGTTTCAAAAATCCTCTGTTGCGTCTGCAACACATCCTGTATCAAGCCTCTAATTAAATGGTACTTCAACTGAATATTCTTCCTTTGGGCATGAAATACCTGGTTCGTTGAAAGATGTATAGCAATCTGACTGTCACAATGCAGTAGATTTTCCTCTCACTTTATTCCCAATTCATCCAAGAAGTTCTTCAGCCAAACCATCTCTTTTCCTGCTTCTATTACATCAATGTATTCTGCCTCTATGGTGAATAAAGCCACCACCTTCTACAATTGTGATATCAAACCTACCACAGTTCCTCCATGGGTAAAGACATAACCCATGATACAACTGCTATCAACATCTCCTCCATGGTCAGCATCCACATAACCCTGCAATGAATTTTGTTTCTTAAAGAACAGAGTTACCTCCTTATTGTCTTTAAAATACCTCAAAATTCACTTCACAGATTCCCAGTGTTGTTTTATAGGGTTAGCCGAAAACCTTCCCACAACTACCACTACATGATAGATGTCAGTTTGAGTACAGACCATGGAATACATCCAGCTTCCAACATCTGATGCGTATGGATCTTTTTCCATGTACTCAACATCATATGTCATCTTCGGTATTTTCTCCTTTGATAGTTTTAAATGGTTCTCCAGGGGAATAGAGACTGCCTTTGCATCCATCATACAGAATCTTCTCACAACCTTCCCAATGTAATCATCCTGTGACAACATCAATGTTTCAGCTCCGTGGTATCTCTTGATCTTCATCCCCAGAATCTTGCCAGTTTCTCCAAGATCTTTCATTCCGAACTCCTCATCCATTTGCCTTTTCATCTCATTAATCCTCTGCATACCAGATCTTGAAATGAGCATGTCATCCACATACAGAATTAATATAATGTATTCATCACCAAAGGACTTTATGTAGCAACATTGATCCATGCCATATTGCTTATATTAATTTTTAGACATAAATGAATCAAAATTTTTGTTCCACTACCTCGGTACCTGCTTCAGTCCATATAAGCTCTGCTGGAGTTTTCACACCAGGTCACCCTTCCCATACTCAACATATCCCTTGGGATGCTGCATGTAGAAATCCACCTCCAAATCTCCATGAAGGAAAGAAGTCTTGACATTAAGATTCTCAAGGTGGAATTCCTCTAACACCACAATGCCGAGAACCATCCGGATGGTTATAAGTTTCAATACTGGTGAGAATATTTTAGTGAAATCCAATCCCTCCGTCTATTGGAATCCTTTCACCAAAACCCTTGCCTTGAACCTCCTCTTTCCATCATGTTCTTCCTTGAACCGGTAGACCCACTTGTTCTGCAATGCCTTCTTTCTTGTTGATAGGGTTTTCATCTCCCATGTGATGTTCTCATGCAATGAGGAAATATCCTCCTTCATAGAAAACTCTGACTTGTTAGATTCCTTTAGCTGCACGGCCTCTTCAAGGCATTCTGATTTTCCACTGTTACACAATAATAGATAATGCAGGGATGGTGAATACCTCTACATAGGCCTTATAACTATCATTGATCTCCTAAACTCTATTGAAGTAGTAGGTTCCACTTGTTCGGATCTCTCAAGTTCAGATACACCTTCAATCTCCACTTTCTCTTAGCACTCGAATTCAATATTTCTATTTTCATCTTCTTCTACATGACGTTCTTTGTACATGCCACCTTCATTGAACACCACATTCTGGCTCCTCATGACAATATTCTTGATATCATCCCAAAAGCGGTAACCAAACGCGTCTGCACTATAGCCAATAGAGAAACATGTCTTGGAATTAGCATCAAGCTTGTCCCTTTCATTATCATCAATATTCACATATTCCAAACTTCTAAAGACTCATAAATTTGAGATTCTTACCTTTTTTCCAGAAAAGTACTCCTCCAATAAACGTTCTCCCATTGGCACATATGGACTCATGATGATCAGATAAGATTCCATGTTCACTGAATTATCCCAGATAGTTTTGGCAACCACAAGTGTAACTTAATGCTTCTAACACATCCATTCAATGTCCAATTCATCCTTTCAACAACACCATTATGTTGTGGTGTTCCTAGGATAGTTTTCTCGCACTGAATTCCATTATCAAAACAGAATTCTATGAACATCTGGCTGCCATACTCTCCACCATGGTCAAACCTCAAGCATTTCACCTTAGCTCCTGACTCATTCATCAACATGGCCATCCACTTCTGAAACATTTTATATATAATAGCTTTACTTTTCAGAAATTAAACCCATACCTTCCCCATTGAGTAATCGATGAATGTCACATAGTATTGTGACCCTCCAAGATAATGTACTAGTGAAGACACCCAAACATCTATGTGCACCAAGTCCAGCTTCCCAGCCTTCGGTGTTCTTCCTCCTTTTGAAAAAGACGCCTTCTACTTTCCAAAGATACAATCTTCACATAGGCCAACATCCACTGACGTTAGCTCTTGTAGCAACCCTTTTGTTTCCAACAGCTTCATCCCCTTTTCACTCATGTGGCCTAGCCTGTTGTTCCACAGTTGTGAATCTTTTATAGTTTTGAGTGATGCAACCATGTCCATGAATGTTTCTGTCATGTTGTATAGGGTACCATTCTTTGCTCCACGATCTATGACCATAGCTCATTTGGGGATCTTCCATGCACCACCAGTGAATGTGGTACTCAACCCTGCATCATTAAGTTTTCCATCAAAAATGATATTTCTTCTTAATCTAGGGATGTACCTCATGTTTTTTAGAACCAGAAATCTCCCACTATTGGTTTGGATTCATGCATCACCTTTTTCCCACAATCTGCAAGGGCTCATCATCAGCAAGATGTACCTTGTTGAAATGTTTAGAAATGTAATTTTTCAAAAATACCTTCTCCGATGTAAAATGGAATGATGCCCAGAGTCTAAAATACATGACCTCATTGGGATATCCACTCCCAACATCAGCACATCATCAGTTTCTTCAACTGCCATGTTTTCTCCATTGGTTTCACGTCCCTTCTTTTTTTCTCTGTACTCCTTTTGACATGTCATTTCTTCCCACATGCCCAGCAGGTCGGACTAGCCCCCTTTTCCTTTTCATATCTTTTCCCACTTGACCTTGATCTCCCTATATGAATGTCTTGTTGCATGTATCTTCCTCTTATTGAGACGTTCAGAGCAGAACCCAAAAATCTGCCTGATTCCCTTCTTCGAACATCCTCACTAAGGATTAGGTCTCGTATATCTTTTAGAACCAGTTTGGTATTCCCCAAGGTACTGCTCATAGCTATAACAGTTTCGTCCCAACTATCAGGTAAAGAGGAAAATAAGACCAGTGCAAATACCTCATTGTTGGACGGAGAAGAAGTTATGGCAAGAGGGGGGTGGGGTGAATTGCCTTTTAAAAAATAATTAACAATTTAAAATCAAAGTGAAAATTGTAGCGGAAATAAAAGAGGCAAGACACAAAGCTTGATAACGGAGTTCGGCTTAAACCAAAGCCTACGTCTCCGCTCCCAACTCAACCGTTGAGAGATTTACTACCGCTTGCTTTTTAATGGTTTTAGCAAGAAACCCACTAGACTTTAAGGTAGTCTAGAACCTATTACAGCTTGCTATTATTGGTTGAGCAAGAACCCACTAGCCTTCTTAGAGGTGACGGCTAGCTCACCTATGTCTCAAGCCTTTTAAAGGGAAGGCTTGACTAACCTCTTCACACCTTGAAGGTGGTGTGAGAACCCAAACAAAGGGAGGATGAAAGAAGTGGGGGTTTGTAGGCACAAACCCAAATTGATGCTCAAAATGATAAAACGATAAAAACCGTAAGAGGAGAAGTCTTGGGCGCCAATGGATTGTTTGGAGTTGATGAAGAGTGCTCCCAAGCTTCTTTGATGGTGCTCCTTGGATGTGGAAGTGGGTTGGAGCAATTGAGGTTCCTTGAGGGAATCCGCCGGAGGTTCGCCAAATGATGGAAAATGTGTCTGTTGGCTTTCTTATGGCTTGGTTAAGTTTTTGGGGCTTCCTAGTCCTTTATTTATAGAGGGGGAACCCTCAAATGGCCTTTGGGAGTCTTCGGAGCCGTTGGAGAGGCTTTCGGAGCCGTTGGGAGTCAAGTGGACAAGTCTGGTCAAAGCCCAACGGCTAGTTTGACTGGCTCCATCGGCTGACCGGTGCTTGTCCACCGGTTGTCCGGTGCTTTGAAAAAGGAGAGGCCTTCGGGCTCAGGCACCAACGGCTGGCCGGTGAGGAGGCCACCGGTTGGCCGGTGCGGAGGCAGTAGCTGTCCCTATTTGTCTGGGTTCCACCGGCTGGCCGGTGATGGGACACCGGTTGGCCGGTGGTCTGGACAGAAAGGATGCCTTGTGTCCAGTCTCCATCGGCTGGCCGGTGGTCATCCACCGGTTGGCCGGTGGACTGAAAATCAGTCCACTTTTGGCTTCTTGCTTTCTTGGCCCAATTCCTTGGCAACCTGAAATCATGCCTATCATCCAAAAACACTTAAAACAAGATTAGATAAATAAGAGAGTGATTGTGATCATGAAAATTAAACCACGAGGGGTACGAGAGTTACAACAATCTCCCCCAATTTTGATGATCACAATCACCAAAACAAGCAATGTAAAAGATTGAAATGAGAGGCATGCTTTAAAAGATAAATTGAAAAGTAAAGCAAAGCATAAGAAAAGATTTCTCCCCCAATCAACCATGAATTTCTCCCCCTTTGTGATTATCAAAATAGCACGGGGCATAAAACTTGATTGAGGGAAAGGTTGAAAAACAAGATAGAGTTTTTAAAACAATTGAAATTTTTGAGAATTGAAAGTTTTGAATTGAATGTTTTAAAAATGAAGGTTTTGAAAATAAATGTTTTGAAATGAAAGTTTTGAAAATGAATGTTTTGAAAATGAAGCAAAAAAGGCTTAAACGAACCTAACTCCCCCTAAATAAAAACAAAAAATCACCGGGGAGAGGATTTTGAAACCGAGACAAATTTTGGCCCGGAGAGACTCGCTAAAAGGGATTTTTCAATCCATACTTGTCTAGTGGCGGGTCTTCTCCTATTAAATTCATCGTTAAAGAAAATGGTTTTGGGCCTTCCATACCGGGCATTTTTGCAATTGCACTCATAAATTAAGTGCCCGGGTTTTTTACAATAGTTGCAAAATTTAAATTGGGAGCTCCCCCTTACAAAAATAGTTGGAGCATGGGAAGAGGAAGCTTGCTTGGAATAGCCAAGCCCTTGGGTGGTTCTAGATATGCATTGGGAACCAAGGAGCTTCGAAAGGTTATGTTCACCTTCTGTGAACTTAGCTAGGGATTCCCTTAAATCCTTGATTGTTGATTCCATATCATCAACATCGGGAAGGTTTTGGATCTTGAGGGACAATTCTTCCTTCTCTTTTTGCTTGGCCTTTTTCTTGTTGAGTGGACAATCGGGCTTGTAATGGCCTTTCTTGCCACACCCATAGCATATTACCTCGGGCTCGGATTTTTCGTTGGGTTGAGCCTTGCAGGATTTCTTCTTTTTGTTCTTCTTCATGAATTTGTGCATCTTGCGGGAAAGATTCTCCATTTCTGAATCGCCGCTTGAAGAGGAAGACGATGAGGAGGAGGAGCTTTCTTCTTTTTTAACTTTGAAGGTGACGTTCTTTGGAGTTTTTATGAGATTAAATTCCTTTTCAGCTTGCCTCCCCATGGTGATCTCGTAGGTCATGATGGATCCGATGAGCTCTTCGACCGGCATGTTCTTGATGTCTTTTGCTTCTTGAATTGCCGTGACCTTTAGTGCCCATGATCTTGGTAGGATCCATAGGATCTTCTTGACCATCATCTCTGTAGAAACATCATCTCCAAGAGATTTTCTTCCATTGCAAACGTCAGTAAAACGAGTAAACATTTCAGAAATATTTTCAGATGGATGCATGGAAAAAGACTCAAAATCTTGACGGTACATATCCAATCGAGTATCCTTGACATTGTTGGTCCCCTCATGGGTAACCTCCAATAGTTTCCAGATTTCATGAGATGAGGTGCATGTGGAAACACGATTGAATTCATTACGATCAAGGCCGCAATGAAGAGCGTTCATGGATTTTCCATCAAGCTCGAAATTTTTAATATCGGCTTGAGTCCATTTGGATTCATCGGGAGAAGAAAGAGAATAACCATGCATGACAATTTTATAAATAGGATAACCTATACTTCTAAGAAAAGTAGTCATGTGGGTTTTCCAATAAGTATAGTCGGTTCCATCAAAGAATGAAGCACGACCCAAGGAATAGCCTTCGGGGGCGAAAGAAGTTGAAGCCATCACAAAGGATCTTGAATTTGAAACCGGTGAAGGTATTACTCAAATTTGGCCTCTGATACCAATTGTTGGGCGGAGAAGAAGTGATGGCAAGAGGGGGGGTGAATTTCCTTTTAAAAAATAATTAACAATTTAAAATCAAAGTGAAAAGTGCAGCAGAAATAAAAGAGGCAAGACACAAAGCTTGATAACGGAGTTCGGCTTAAACCAAAGCCTACGTCTCCGCTCCCAACTCAACCGTTGAGAGATTTACTACCGCTTGCTTTTTAATGGTTTTAGCAAGAAACCCACTAGACTTTAAGGTAGTCTAGAACCTATTACAGCTTGCTTTTATTGGTTGAGAAAGAACCCACTAGCCTTCTTACAGGTGACGGCTAGCTCACCTATGTCTCAAGCCTTTAAAAGGGAAGGCTTGACTAACCTCTTCAAACCGTGAAGGTGGTGTGAGAACCCAAACAAAGGGAGGATGAAAGAAGTGGGGGTTTGTAGGCACAAACCCAAATTGATTCTCAAAATAATAAAACGATAAAAACCGTAAGAGGAGAAGTCTTGGGAGCCAATGGATTGTTTGGAGTTGATGAAGAGCGCTCCCAAACTTCTTTGATGGTGCTCCTTGGATGTGGAAGTGGGTTGGAGCAATTGAGGTTCCTTGAGGGAATCCGCCGGAGGTTCGCCAAATGATGGAAAATGTGTCTGTTGGCTTTCTTATGGCTTGGTTAAGTTTCTGGGGCTTCCTAGTCCTTTATTTATAGAGGGGGAACCCTCAAATGGCCTTTGGGAGTCTTCGGAGCTGTTGGAGAGGCCTTCGGAGCCGTTGGGAGTGAAGTGGACAAGTCTGGTCAAAGCCCAACGGCTAGTTTGACTGGCTCCACCGGCTGACCGGTGCTTGTCCACCGGTTGTCCGGTGCTTTGAAAAAGGAGAGGCCTTCGGGCTCAGGCACCACCTGCTGGCCGGTGAGGAGGCCACCGGTTGGCCGGTGCGGAGGCAGTAGCTGTTCCTATTTGTCTGGGTTCCACCGGCTGGCCGGTGATGGGACACTGGTTGGCCGGTGGTCTGGACAGAAAGGATGCCTTGTGTCCAGTCTCAATCGGCTGGCCGGTGGTCATCCACCGGTTGGCCGGTGGACTGAAAATCAGTCCACTTTTGGCTTCTTGCTTTCTTGGCCCAATTCCTTGGCAACCTGAAATCATGCCTATCATCCAAAAACACTTAAAACAAGATTAGATAAATAAGAGAGTGATTGTGATCATGAAAATTAAACCACGAGGGGTACGAGAGGTTCAACACTCATCACTATGATCAATCTTCACGTATGACATATCACTGATGATGGTGTAGAATTTGTTGATGTGGTGTGCAACGATTCTCCCTTCTTCCATTTTCTGGTTGAACAATCACCGCATCAAGTGCACCTCGTTTCCAGTAGGAGGCTTCTCGTACATAGTTTCTGAGAGCTTTCATCGGGTCCACCATCTTCATCTACTATCTGATGTTGAACGCCAAGTTTTTGTCCGACGTCAGGCACACAACACCCAAAACCTGTCGATCCAGCAGCTCCCACTCTGACAACTCTATGTCTGTTGGCTTTAGTCCCAGAAGCGACAAGTGCATATTTTTGTTGATAAAGATAGTCCTGGATTTTCATCATCTAGAAACTAAAATCAGTCGCATTGAAGCGATCGATCATCACATTTCCTTCATCCAAAGCCACCTTTGGAGAATTCCGAACTCACCCTTTGATACCAGTTGTTGCAGAATCATCGGGAGTCGCAACGACAGAAATGAGAAACGAAAGAAGAATGCAGAAAGAAAATAGACATGGGACACACAAATTTATGAGGTTTAGAAATAACTCTATGTCCACGGAGAGGCAGAAAGGTCACTATATCAGGATAAAAAAATAAATTTTTTTTGCAGTAGTCACCCTAGCCCGAAAATGGGCTATAAAATGGAGAAGACGATCACTATTCCAAAAAGTAAGTCTGTGTAACTACAGTGAACGATTGCCACCTTTGTAAAAATTTCTACATTACTATTGACTCCAATGTCCACACTACTATAGTACCCCCTACAACCCCCAAAGAGCACACCGTGGAGCTCGACCCACGAAAGTTGTGGGCCACAAACATTCGGCCTAACCGGATTGGGCTACACCAATCCAACAAGTGTTCATTAGCATGTTCAGTACAATGACTGATTTGAGCATGATCTAATGTAGAAATATGTTTTTATTTATATATAATTATACTTTCTATAAAAAGTAACACATAATGGCATCTTTTCACTAGGCCGATTCTGTGAAATTGTTGATGTTGTTTTCAAAATAAATAATGAGAATTGATATAATAATATAGTTTTTTACAAATTGAATGGAAGTGGGATTTATTTTAGAATTCATAAATTTTTTAAATTGACTAGATGATAATAATAATATCTTTATCAATTCAAGTGTATCATAAATTGTGTTTTGAAATGGAATTTGAAAACTAGTTCTGTTATTAAATAGTTTTGATTGACATGAATTGTGACAAAAAAATAAAAGAAAATCCTAGTTAAGTATTATGATGGGGAGAACCACAAGATGAAGGGGCTTTTGAGTCTTGGCAACTTGAGAGTCTTCTAATGGATAGAATTTTATTGTATTATAAGCTATGTGTGTAGCAAGTCATTGTTTAGTGATCTGTATTTTTATATATATATTTTCCAATGTGAGATGTCTTTCGGTGGTTGAATTTTGGGAATTTGAAGAATTATAATTCTTATATCTTAAGGTATTGTGGTATACTAATTTTATTATAATGGTTTGGTGATGATTATGTATGTGTTAATTTTGGGTTAAATTCATTGAGTTTTTAGTGAATACGTGAGTTTGTAGATTAGGGAGAGCATAGTGAACTCAGTTTATTGGAGACTCTGTAGCATAGTTATTTACTTCACAAAGCGACAGGGCCCTCGATGCAAAAGGGCACGGTGTGACGCATGGTACGTGGAAATGTTAACTTGCCACGCATAGAAGAGATGTACACATATATCAACAATAAAAAATTATAAATTATACAATAATTAGATAAATATAAAATATTTCGGTCAATAATTCATATTTCATCCATCACACACATAAACTATAAATGCATACAAAGATTAAAACATAAAATATTTAAGGAGTGGAGTTCTCTCATTTTTAAATAAATCACAATTCCTCAAATATTTAAAACAACGATTAAATAGTTTAAACCATATATCTAAAAAAAATAGACAAAAAATAAAAGAAAACATAACATAAAAAAAGTAAACTTCCCTACCCTACCCTAGACAAACAGAGGGGTAAGACATCATTAAATGGAAAAAAATCAATAAAATTGAATAAAAAAATTGTTTTCTTGGGTTCTGTTCACACTCATGGTGCACCGCGTGCACTCACCTTCCCTAAATGAGGAAGGCAGGGTCGTCGTGGTCGGTCGGTCTCGGTCAGGAAGTGGGCGTCGTGGGAGATGATTCACAGCCCTTGACTTGGTCCAGCAGGGGTTGGGTCATGGCTGTTGTGCGAAGAGGATAGGGGTGAACAGTAGGGTATAATTCAAATGAGGTATGTTTGATGTATTTTTAATCGGGATTGGGATATGAGTCTATAGACACAAGCTAAAAAATTGAAAAACAAACCACTGAACAGGTTGGCGTGGTGGCGCACGCCACACTACTGTGGGCCATTTCACTCTATAGTGTGCGCCACTGCACTCCTTTCCAGATACTCCATGGTGAATACATGGTGCACGCCAATTATAAATATGATTTTTATATTATTGGTTGGTGATATATTTTAATTTTGAGGGATGAAAAATACTATGGTTGGGGGTTTTTAATGACCCTAACCTTGGTCTTGTTTAATCAAAATTATGATTTTAAGAGAGAATTTGAATTTCGATTCTTAAGAGGGTTACAATTTTTTCTATAGGAATCAAATCAATGAATTTGATGTTTTCAGGTGATATTTATGGTGTTTTTAGAAATGGATTTCATTTTGGTAGCTGGTTCAGGGTTTCAGGTAAGGTTAATAGGTGGTACTTCATAAACTTCTAGGACTGTATGTGGCACAAAGTAATTGGTGGGGGCACATGAAGGACCTATTGAGAATTATTGAGGGAGGGCCTGGAATTTTTATCATGCACTTGTTCACATGCAATAGTTTCTTTTAAAAATAATTCTTCCCAAAGGGGAATAATTTTCATTTCTCTCTGAAAATTTTAATTCCCAAATTTAGAGGATCATTCTTCACATTCCATTAGTAAATTGAATGATCCCTAGGGGTCTCCTTCTATATCTACTTTAAGATCCCCCTTCCTCTATGATCATAAAATAATATGTTTTTCTTAAACGATTAATGTCATGGTACGTTTCTCTTTCACTTCCTATCTATCTTTCTATTTCTATTATTTGTATTTATTTTTTGTTTGTGGTTACATAGATTTTGACCACACCAAATTCATAGTGAAATAACCTCAATTTCTTGGGTTCCAATATTTTTTGGATGAGAAATACCAATGGGGTTATATTTTTTTAATCTTTTGTTTACTTCTTTGATGAGATTGGTTGTAAAATATTTTCCTTATATATTTCATGACTTGGGGCTTGGATTTTGGACTCTTTATTTTTATTTGAATTATGGATTTCAATCGCTTGATAGTTAAAATGATCATAGTGATATTTAAATAGGTTTTCTTTTGTTCATCAGTCTATCACTTTTGATTACATGGAAAACTAAATTTAAATAATTATGCAATATGAATTAGTGATTTATAGGGTATTTTATGATATCATTGGATTACACATAGGGACTCTTCCAGGTTTTGTTTTGTTAAGTGGTTCTTCCCTGTCATTATGATTTTCATTTTTATTTATCTACTACTAGTTTTTAGAATTCATATATATGATTTCATATATTTTTCAAATGCAGGAAATAAGAATTTTCAAATGTATTATGATATATCAAACATTGGGTTTTCCATGATGTTTCGCATGCATGATTAACCTTAATTTTTTATCTCTATACATTAAATTTTGAGTTCATAGTTCATTTATTTGTTGTGATTTTCAAGATTCGTACATATATTAGGATTTGGTCAGCACATATCTACTTTAGATTAGAACAAGATTTTGTTTTTAGTTTTCTAGGAATACAGTTCTGAATTAATTGATTCCCATCATCTTCATAATTTTTAATTCTAAATAATGGGTTGCATCACATTTTTTAAAAATAAATGAGTCCACGTGATCTTCAATTATTTTTACATGTTTTTTAAATACTATATCTTGTGTAGGTCTTTTATGCTTTGATCAATCTGTGGAACCAAAAGGTAAGAACTGGTTTGTGATTTCTTGATTACATCTTACCTTTGTCATTAATTTTTGTGAAGAGCGAAGATATATGATCTAATTCATCTTTCAAATTGACATGTAGCTCCTTTTCACATTAAATTAGTGACCCATTTCTCTTATGACACCTTCCTAGAAACTTATAAAAAATCCCACATACCCAATGATTTTAGTTTAATGAACTCAAAAACTCAAATAACATCTACAAAAGGTGTTCGACTCTGCGATGATGAAAAATTCTCACCATGATAATAATTTTTTAAAACTTAACTTTATTTTCATTTTGGTTTCAATTAATGGGGATATTTTTTACTAATTTGTTTGTGATTTTTGGTTGATTTTGATGTAGATATTTGAGCTTAAGGGTGTGTCATAATAGTGACTTGAGGTTTCTTGCTGGTATTGGAGCTGGATCGACTTGTTTCTCAATGGTACTAGAGCAGGCTCATTTTTAGTTGGTTATTTGGTTGTGTGTGGTTGGGATCTTGGAGCTAAATGTTGTGGTATAACAACTATGTGAGGGTTTTTTCTGGTGTTGGAGGTGACTCACTAGTCCTAGGGCATGGATGGGTCACCAGTGTTGGTGCGCTAAAGGTTATGGTATAGTTGTAGCTGGCTCGTTGGTCCTAGGGCATGGTTGAGTTACTGGTGCTGGAGTTGGATCGTTTGTAATGGGGCATAAATTGGTCCTGTGCATAGATGGGTCACTGGTACATTGGGTGTGGGTGTTTATGGATCTCATGGTGGGGGTATGGGGTTGTGATGGATCCTGTTGGGGGATTAAACATACATTTTTTAATGATTCATTATGTTTTAATTTTAATTATTAATATAATTTATTTTTTTACAAGTTTTAACATTAATGTATATCGTCATATATTTAATAATTAAAAAAATGAATCATATACGATAAATTAGTAAATATGATATTAAATTTTTCTAGCTATAAAAATTTATATTTTTTTATTAAAATGTAATTTATAAATAGACATTATATGTTGATAATATTTTTACCAATAGAAACAGTATTCATAAAAAATCTGTTACTAAACACTTTAACCACCATATATATTAATTGTTGGTATTATTATACTTGTAACAGAACTGTTTTATCTGTTGCAAAAACATTTAGCGATAGAGTTTTTACCAAAAATTTAGTGACTGGAACATATGTGTTGGTAAAACGTTTTACCAAAAAAATGTACTTTTACCAAAAGATATTCCCCTGTTGGAAAAAGTTATATATTTTTTCATGGCTGTATGATTACTTTCCCCTAATAAAATTTATTATTTCTGACCCGCAAATAACATCATCCTGCCATAGAATAAATATTTAAGAATAGTATAAGAGAACATTCAAGTTCTCATCATAACAGGGATCCGTTATATCACATTAGGGAAACAAATATCCTACGGACATTGTCACATGACTTTTCATGTAGAAGAACAATAAAAATTTTATAACATATTTATGAATATCAAAATCCTGGAATACAAGTTAATGAAAAAGTATAAATTAGTTGGTTCTAGGATACCAACTCCAATAGCCTGGTCTTATTACCAGTCACATGAAAACTGTATAAGTGGTCTTGTTGAACTGGAAATTTTGTATACTATTGTTCACCCTAATCCAATATGTGGACTATATTTTATTTATATAAACTTCTTGGTGGAAGGTGATCACCAAGTGTAGAGGATTAGGTCACCTCTTGAGGCAGAACCTCTTATTGTAAATTATGTTGTGTTATTATATGTTTAGTTTTCTCTATTTTTATTTTTATAAAACTCTACTTTACCCTAATAGTTAATCTTAGATAGTGTTTATATTAGAATTTGATTTAGTATATTTATTTTAAAATTTCAAATAGTGATCCATATTACATTAACTAAGAACTAATCACTCATTGAGATGTATTTCAAAATATGAAAACCTTTATAAATATACTAATTTGGTTAACTGAGTTATTTTACATTTAAATTCAGGGAACATTTAAATATATGTTTTTAGATATAATTTTTCATAGGAACTCAATCCCCCCCCCCCCTCTTTAATGTCTTACTCTTACAAAAAATGAGATATCTAACTTCTATTCCAATTATGTTTGGAATCTACATAGGGAAATCATTATGTTTCCCTTCACATTGGTTATTGGAATGGTATATCCTATTTCCCACCATTAACTAAAAATAAATGAATAAAAAACAAGATTAACATACATTAACATACAAACAAAAACACAAATTAAAAGTATATTCTCAGTTCTGTGTCTCAAGGATTTAATATAGGTTATCGATGATAATGTTTCCTATTTTGTTTTTTAGACTAAAAATTAGTTATAGTCCTTCATAATGGTTCAAAAAGAGTTTCTTGATATCCAAATCATATCCCCCTTGAGTGTCAAACTAGGTGTCCAATATGGACCATTTTATTCTACTATGTAACACTAAATTCAATCCCGTCATTCCATTTTCAAATTTATTACCCATAGGAACATATGTACTAGATCCACATCCACTTTTTGTATCCATATATGGATATAATTGCTTATAAATAACTTCTTTCAAACTTCAACAATATTTTGAAATATTTTTCTATATAACTTATTATCCTTGAATTATACCTAGGTTTCTCACTTAATATTTCTCATCTTAGTTTCTGAAGGTTAACAAAACCATTCCTATGATACCAACTATAGTGACGTAAGACTTTTACTCATATTATTACATGATTTCTAATGAAAAAATATATAAATTAAAACCCAAATATAATGATCCTCAGTGTCTTTATAATACTAGGTTCACAATAAAACAATGTGAGACTAAAAGAAAACATTTTATTTGATTCTCTATAATGAGTTCTTAAATAGCATCGAATAACGATGGGATTACATAAAAAATAGGTGTGCTAAAAAACTAGTAAAGGAATAAAAAGCATAATGAAACATAAATTTTGATTCAAATACATAACATGATATCATAAAATAGAAGTACAAGAATAATCACATAGAAAAATAACATAGAGAATATTGTATCAAAAGATCACGGTAACCTGGGAATTTTGGAAGAAACAAAAAACATGAAGTAAACATGATTCAATAATAACTACCTAAAAAATATCAAATGGTGTAAAATTACTATAATGTATTTTGTTTACTCCATAATTCAATACATGATTCCTTAAGTGACTAAAAATATAACCCACTGCATTAGAGTTCTATCTGGTCACACCCATTATATAAACTATATTGAGCTTACCCAAAACTATATGTGTGAACCCATAATAACAAGTTCTTGATTTTTTTGTTACAAATAATAAAATCTTTCATAATTAATAAAACAAATTACCCACAGAATGAAATAGGACACATAATCTAATCTCATATCATTAAAAATGGAAATTTCATAGCTAAGTCATTTGATATATGAACATAAGGCATGTACTACCCTATAAAATTAAAGAACAATATGTATTTTACATCTGTAAGAGACGTATATACAAAATTTATAATAATTCTATATCATTAAAGTTTATTATTCTTGATTAATAGAAAAACGTTTAAAAATATTATAATCATTCTTGAGGAAAATAACTTTTCCACTTTGAAAATCACTTTAGAAAATATAGAATTAAAAAAATATTATGGAAATAATTTTATTTGAAAATAAACTTGTAAAATTATAAATGAACTTTAAATTAAAATATTGTTCATGATAGTAGAAAATATTTCTCATGTCGTACATGTTAAAACAAATACTCTGTTCACATTTTCAGTAAAAAGTCAAAAGTGCATAATTATGAAAATAATAAGAAGATTAACACTAAACCATTTTAAATAAAATCATTGTTAAAAATGTGTTGAAAACCCCATATAATTATATTTAAAACATTTTTAAAAATCATTATAGAAAACATGGACATTAAAGATAAGTATTTTTGACTAAAGAGAGAAATAAAATTTATTTTCCCTAAAATCATTTTTCAATCATTATAAGTATCAAAGAGTTGAAAGTAGATATATTACATGTAAATTTCATGAATAATAATAATAAAATATAATATAATTTTTTATTCATTAATTAACAACTAATCTTCTAAAATGGAAATTCAACAATAAACAAGCCTGATTGAAATGAAATTGAACAATAAACCCTTAGCATGTTGGTCACTTTGGAATCATAACTCCAATGAATGATGTAGATGAATTTAAGATTACGTTATCCTAAATTATTAATAAATCATGGTATTATATTTAAAGGGGAATTATATAAACCATTTAAAATAAATCAGGTGCATAAAAAATTATGTATCTCACATAAGGATGTTTTGAGATGAAACTATAACCTCAAGTCTAGACTTTTCCATGTATAGATTCGTTCTCTTCCATAATAAACATATATAAATTAATTGATTTATTAAATTCCTTTTCCAAGAGTAATACATTATACCTAAAATATTTACATCATTTACTTAAATGAAATATTTAATTACTAATTCTGTTATGTCCATGTTGGCTATTTTGGGGACGCTTGGTTCCTAATTCCAAAATGGAATCAATGTGTTGACCATGGTCAAATGAGTCATTATTATATCATTTAAATAATTATAATCATGAATTAATTATTCTTCTTATAAATCAATTATTCTTTTAATACCACAAAATGAAATATGGTTATAAAAGATGAATTACATTAGAATCCTAGAGATTATGGGTTATATGTAGGGATGTGTAACATTTTCAATTTTCAACGACCCTTATGGAAAGAAGGTAAGTGTTATTTTTTCCTTCCCTAATTAAAATTATATAGTAAATATAATATTAATTTTTAAATAAACTTATTTATTAACAAATCTGTGATGTAGTAATACAAGAATGAATCTCATTGCTTCGCAAGGCGGTAGTCTGTAGTACACTCGAAAAAGGTAGTAAAATTTGATGAATGGTATAGTAAGAAATTATATGATATATTAATTTTAAATAATTGTTAACATTTAATTAATATAATATATATACCTAAAATTCATCATTATTAATTTCCATTAGAGGTGATTATAAAAAACTAATTACATTGATTCACGAGGCGGTATTCCTCAATACACATTAAAGATGGTTTCATTTCCCATTTTCGGAAATTGGAGATATATTCACATTAATATATAAATAGAATAATATATAATTATATCATATATAATTATTTTATTATATGATCATGATTGAGTTATATTTTTAGGAAGTGGATTAATAAAATAAAACAAGTGATCAATTTATTTTATTTTGGGGTTTTATGTGGGTTAATAAAATAAAACAAGTGATCAATTTTTTTTTATTTTTCTAAACACATGTCGTGTGGATAAAGTGGTTAGAAGATCCACTTGAGAGTTTTTGGTGGGGCCCACCGAGATCCAACCTCCAATTTGAGGTTGATTATGGTGGGATTCACACAAGGCCTCCCATTAATGGGAGGGGAATCATAACTCCTTAACTCCCTCTCATTCTTAAGGGAGAGCCTCTAGGTTTAAATCCCTCTCCTAATTAAGGAGGATTAAACCTCTCCATTTAAATGAGGGGACCACCCAATCATTAACCACCCCCTTTCCTTTTTGTGGGTAATTAATGGTGGGACCCATGAAGAAATATCCTCCCTTGGGGGGATATTTTTATGTGGGGACCACCCGGGCCAATAACCCCTTTGAATTCCTCCCCATTTTAATGAGACACCGCAGCGGATTAATTGGGTGGAGCCCTCTGTCATAAATCTTCCATTTATAACATGTGTACCAACGACAAGCCCTCCCACTCCAATATAAAGGAGGCTAGGGGAAGAGTTCTGGAAGGCTTCTTCAAGCGGCAGAACGCTAACAGCGAAGCATGGCACCTAGAACTTGGAGAGTTTTCCCCCTCCTCCAACAAATAAGGAAGAAAGAAGAACACCAACATCACCATCGACTCCTTCCTTCCCGACGTTGATGGGACAACGCCATCTTCCGAGACTCTCTATCGTTTAATGTCGTTTTACAAGGTAGGGGTTGTTATTTTCAAGTTTAATTTCGTTCATCATCGTTCTTCAAATTCTTGATGTTTTGGAAGAACGCCGACTTCCGACAAAGAACGTCGGTTCCTCAAAGAACAATGACACGCCGCCAATCCTCTTCTCCGCGACAAGAGAGGAGACATCGCTTCCTCCACAGCGCACTCTGACGACACCTACGAACCCTTTCCCTATGGATTCGTCTACCACGATGCCGATGTTCATCTGCGATTGTTGAGGTAGGGGATTTTGGGAATTGTATGTTCTTTCTCGTGATAATTACTCCCTCGTACTTGGTATTAATTTGTTTGCTGGTGCTATAAACCTCTGACGCGGTGGGTGCAGGTTAACAAACCATCCCTACTCACCGCTACTTTGTTCCTACTATGAGGAACAATTGGAAACGATGAAGCGAGGTCGTAATAGAAATTCGAGGCCTTTTCAGTAATCTATGGGTCCCGTGATGACCGTAGGTGCAGACGGGAGCAAGAACAGACCACTAGAACAGCTCCGGTGGCCCGCAGAAAACACTGGTGACGCAGGTCACTAGCATGGCGGCGGCAGGCAGCCAGATCCCACGGCCGCAGAGGATCCGGAGAATGACGCAGTCTCCGTTGCATCCACGAAGCGCAAAGGGAGTGGGGACTCTGTCCCCCCCTGATCGGCCCGCTGGCCGAGCCAGCACACCCCCCGGCCGGGCCGGAGCGGTTCGCGCGGACCGGGGTGGGTCGCACGGACCAAGCCGGGCCGTACCACATCGGGCTGGGCCGCGTCTTCCCGGGGCTGACCTGCACCCGGGTCGGGTTGACTCGGTTCGGGCCCACCCAGGGGGGGTTAGGCCGGGTCGGGCCGAGCCCAGACCCCCTATTTCGGACCGCTTTCGGCCTTTCGCATATATCTTGGGCTACGGACCTCTGATCGACAAACCATTAGTTTCATTGGGATCCTTGGATCGAGACGGTCGTTTCAGTTTATTAAACCCACGGTTTCAGAGAACTTTGTGTGTGGACGGGATCGTTCGAACTTGAAACCATCTAGGCCCTTATAGCAGAAACGCTTATAACGTGAGCCTCGAACGTCCAAATCACATGTCGTCGACTTTGGTCAATTCTTCATTGTGAGACAGTTCTTTTGGCATACTCCTCTTGAGTTTTGGATGCAGCTGGAGTATGGTCGAGTTGGTTTTATATTAAAAACTAGCTGGGCCCCTCGAACGGAAAATCCAATAACTCACAGACTGGGCGTCTGTTTGACACCCGTCTGTCGCGTTGGGTTTTTTTTGACGAGATGGAACTCTGGGATACATTAACTATGGACATCATGATAGTTGATGTATCGACTCTTTTTCTCGAGGAGCGGACCCTCCCAGAATTGAGCGAGATGTGTGCAGAATCCCTAGAGCTGGCTGCTACTGGGACAAGGAAGACTGTACTTGGATCCTCAGTGGGTTCGGCAGCGAGGACGACTGTACATAGAACCTCCATGGGTTCGGCTGTGAGGACGACTGTACATAGATCCTCTGTGGGTTTGGAAGTGATGATGACTGTACTGGGATCCTCTGTGGGTTCGACGATGATGACTACTGTTCCTGTATCCTACGTGGGTCCTACAGTATTTGACCTCTGTACTTGTATCCGGAGTGGGCCCAGCAGAGTAGTTGGTCTTGTATCCTATGTTGGTCTGACATCTTAGATGAATCTGTGGCTACATATGATCATCTCTATCGCCTTAAGAAGTGTATAACTATGTGAGCTAAGTCTTGACTTAAATCATTATCATTGATGGTATTGACTTTCATTCCATTGTGGAATGGGTTGTGTTTATCTGTGTGGACTGAGTTGTGCTTTGATTTGTGAACTGGGTTGTGTTTTCCTATGTGGGCAATGTTTTTCCTTTCGTTGTGGACTAGGTTGTGTTTTCATGTCTGGACTAAGTTGTTCTTTCCTTTGTGGACTGGGTTTTGCTTGGGCTCGAGAGTTGGAGCCGACTGTAACTGATGACTTATGTATATGTATGGGCATTTACCTAAGTAGTGTTTTTGATACTTAGTGATTGTATCATTCAATTGTGATTTATCCTTCGTGGATTCTGAGAGACCTTCGGGGGTCTTGGAGTTTCTACTGAGTATCGTATACTCACCCCTGCATGGGCTATGCCCGCACTACGTTGTGTTGGGTGCAGATGACGGACAACACTGATCGAGGTGGAAGCTTGTGGAGCTGGACAGTACCCGGAGGTGGACCACTTGGTGGGACATACACGAAGCAGACGGCCGGACCGAGGAGCTGTGGAGACTATCTATACCCACCCTTCAGGTGGGAGTTCTGGAGGATGACTCGGTGCTACGGTTTTACTTTACTGCTGTTGTTCTTTCTTTTCAGTTGGGTTTGAATTCTGGCCCATTTACTTTCCAGCACTTACTTTTGTACCCAGTTTACTTAGTGTTTACTTCAACTTGTGTACTCTGTGGTGTTTTTTTCTTATATAAAGGCAATTCCTTCCCTTTTATCAATATTTACACTTTAGTACTATTTTCCAACCCATGGCCTATGGGAGGCGGGTTTGGGGTAGTCACGGCACGGGCCCCGAGGATGGGCCGTGACATATTGGTATCAGAGGAGACGGTTCTACAGCAGTACCCATGACTCTGATCATTCCTTTCTGTGAAGCAATAATGTTAAGAGTATTGAGTGTGATTTTTAGTCCAGGGAGTCCAGTATTGGTGCAGTGGCCGACATATCAATACAGAAGGACCCTAACCTCTGATTTTCGACTCAGTACATGAAAAAACTTATTGTGTGTGTTTCAAAAGTTTTCTTTGTGATTACTCTGAGTCAGCTCGCCAGGTATTCTGTTTGACCGTGGTGCACCTGTTTATTTTTAGGATGTCCCCATGAAGGCAACCATCAAGGGTTCCAAGTTACTTGCGGGATGGCAGCCCACCGAGCAACGAGGCCTCAGTGCAGGGCCCCATTACAGCAGAGGCACCAGCGGTACCACTACCCGTTGAGCCACCAATCCTACCAGCCCTAGAGGCGGAGAGTACATTCCGCCTGAGTGCGATGCAAGACTTTTAGAGAAAGTGGCCGCCCTTGTTCCGCAGAGAGACGAATCCTTAGGCAGTCAGGGATTGGCTGGAGGCTATCTTCAGAGTCTTCAGGTTGGTAGGGACACCATCTGACCTTATGGTGATCCTTTCCGCGAGTCTACTACACGCATCAGCAGGTAGATGGTGGAGCCTAATGCTCCAAGTGCATGATGAGGCATCTCTGCTTTGGACAGACATTGAGAGTCTCTTCTGCTCGGAGTTTGTTCCCGCCACCCTTCGTGCGGTGCAGATTCAGGAGTTACTACATCTGTAGGAGGGCAGCATGTCAGTAGCTCAGTACTCAACAATGTTTACCGACCTATCGCGCTACTCCATGGACATGGTATGGGACCCATTCTTCTGGGCATGTACCTTTGATCAGGGACTCAGACATGAGATTAGGGCTTCGATGATCTACCTCAACATCCCGATGCAAGCGGGGGTGCTGGAGAGAGCCCTTCTAGTGGAGAGTTTTCTCGCTGAGCAGTCACAAGTGTAGAGGCCCTCCGTAGGACGACACATAGCAGATTCTTCTACGGCTGGTAGTAGACAGAAGGCGCAGGGGTCCAAGAGGACTAGGCCATCTAGTGGGAAACCTCAGAAGACAGGTTTGGCTGTGTGGGGAACATGGCGTAGATCTAGAAATACGACTAACATATAGTGCTATGCATGCGGCGGGCAGGGTCACATGGCTTGAGACTGCCCGACCTGCCCTGTAGATGTGAAGCAGGCGGAGGAGGGACCTACCTGGTAGAAGATCGACCATGGTGGTCCGCAGGGAGCAGGCAGACATGGCGGAGGGGCTGGCCAAGCAGTAGATAGTGGACGACATTTCGAGGCCCTACCACCACCACCACCAGGAGGACCACTTCGACCGCAGGGAATGGCTGGATAAGGGAGAGCTCAGGTTCTGGTAGCTAAGGCCGACCACCATAGTGATTCGGAAGTAGGTGGGCAGGAATGAGGCTATTTTCATGCATGGAAGCCTTTGTTATTGGTGCTTCTAGCTACTTTTTTGTTGTTGTTGTGGTTGTATGTGTCTTTGTACTTTCAGCTGCAGTAATAAAAGGAACCTTTCCTTGTGACTTTTACTTTCCTATCCTCTCTCTATGGTTGATACTAAGATGTTCTGGTTTAAAACCATTTACTTGATCCTCATATTAGAGATACATACTAGTGGAGACCCAGTGACCACACACTGCTGCTGACTATGTGACTTGACCCTTGGAGGCTAGAGTAATGGTTGGATCTCTAGATAGTAGTGTCTGGGCCTTATGACATCATCCATGGCATGAAATAGTACCATTCATGTCAGGATTGACTGTATTTGGCAGAGAACATGGTTTATCCAGGAGATGAGACCAGATTTCACTTTTTGGCAGAGGAGAAATCTCAGCAGCACTTCGGTGGAATGCAGACGAAGAAGGGTGGAGATGAGTTCTTACAATTGTCTAGTCTCACCCATTGACTGTTGAGTGAACGATTTGCAGTTCTCTCTAACTCAATAGCCTAAGATGTATCTTCTCTCAGAAGGACTTGAACCCGAGATAGGGATAATGGCTTGTTTTCCTCCAGGACTATGAATTCGAGATAGTTTATACTCTTGGAGAGGGGGATGTTGTAGCAGATGCTCTTAGAAGGAGTTCGGGCATTCAGTAGTTAGGAGTGGTGAGGCAGCAGCTGGATGAGTTTCTGATATCCTTTGTGGATAGTGATGGTGTCAAAACACTAATAACCAGAGATGGTTCATGCTATGACAGAGAAGGTTTAGATCATCCAGGAGCGGAAGAATAATGCACAGAGCAGACAGATGTCCAATGCTGATAGGAGGCAGAGACCACTAGAGTTCGAGGATGGTGACTATGTTTCCTTATGGATCTCACCTTGACGTGGATTATGGAGATTTGGCCAGGGCGGAAAGTTATCTCTGCACTTCATCAGACCTTTCCAGGTCCTTAGTAGGGTAGGTGAGGTGGCTTACCGCCTGGCCCTTCCACCTCAGTTGCACTGGGTGCAAGACGTCTTCCACGTATCTCATCTGAGGAGATACGTGCATGACCCGATGTATATCAACGACCATGGGGAGCTAGACATCGATGATGGGGCGAATTTTGAAGAGGTCCCAGTGGAGATCGAGGATCAATAGGAGCGGGTCCTATGTGGATGGTCGATTAATCTAGTGCGGATTCATTGGTAGCACAGGAACCTCCAGGAGAGCACATGGGAGCGAGAGGCTCAGATGCATTCTTAGTACCCTCTTTTGTTTCCCTAGTTTATGATGTAGATTTACGGGGACGTAAATACCTAAGGTGAGAGTAATGCAATGACCCAGAAATTTCAAGGAATTTTTTTTCATAATTTCTTTGAATTTTACGAGTCCGTAGTTTCTGATGGTACCAGATTCTGAGGTCCAGTGGGCCTGGAATCAATTTCTGAAGCTCCACTTGAGAGTTTTTGGTGGGGCCCACCAAGATCCAACCTCCCCTTTGAGGTTGATTATGGTGGAAACCACACGAGGCCTCCAATTAATGGTAGGGGAACCTTAACTCCTTAACTCCCTTTCATTTATGAGGGAGAGCCTCTAGGTTTAAATGCCCCACTTAATTGAGGAGGATGAAACCTCCCCTTTTTAATGAGGGGACCACCCAAGCATTAAACACCACCTTTCATTTTTTTGGTTATTTAATGGTGGGGCCTACCATAAAATATCCTCCCTTTGGGGGATATTCTTCTGTGGGGACTACCCGGGACAATAACCCCTTTGACTTCCTTCCCATTCTAATGAAACACCGCAGCTGATTAATTGGGTGGATCCCTCTATCATAAATCCTCCATTTATGACTTGTGTGCCAACGACGAGCCCTCCAACACCTATATTAAGGATGCTAGGGGATGAGTTCTGGAAGGCTTCTTTATGTGGTGGAACTAAAGTATCGAATCACGGTGCCCAGCACTTGGAGAGTTTTCCTCCTCCTCAAACAGAGAACGAAGAACGAAGAACACTGACGACACCCTCGACTCCTTCCTTCCCGATGTTGATGGGAAAATGCCATCATCCATGACTTGATATCGTTTAACGCCATTTTACGAGGTAGGGGTTGTTGTTTTCAATCTTAATTCTATTCATCATCATTCTTTAAATTATTGATGTTTTTGAAGAACGCCGACCTCTGACAAAGAACGTTGGTTCCTCAAAGAACAACGACGTGCTACGAATCCTCTTCTCCGTGATAAGAGAGGAGACACCGCTTCCTCCTCGGCATACTCCGACGACACCTAAGAACCCTTTCCATGTGACATCGTCTACCGAGATGCCGACGTTCGTCTGCGATTGTTGAGGTAGGGGATTTTGGGAATTTTATGTTCATTCTCATGAGAATTACTCCCTCGTACTTGGTATTAATTTTTTTGGTGGTGTAATAAACCTCTGACGCAGGGGGTGCGGGTTAACGAACAAGACCAAATCACAATTACTTTGTTATTGTTGTGTGGAACAATTGGCAATGATGAAGTGAGGTCGTAATGGCAATTGGAGGCCTTCACAGTAATCTACGGTTCCAGGGATGACTGCAGGCGCAGACGGGAGCAAGAACTGACCGTCGGAACGGCTCCGGTGGCCCACATAAAACTCTGGCGATGCGGGTCACCGGCACGGCGGCCAGATCTTGTGGCCTCAGAGGATCCATAGGAGGAAGTGGCGTCCACTGTGACCACGGAGCGCAAAGGGAGGGGGAATTGCGTCCCCCCCTGATCGGCCCACTAGCCGAGCCAGCGCACCCCCCGGCCGGGACGGAGCGGGTCGCACGGACAGGGGCAGGACGTGCGGACCGGGCCGGGCCGCGCCCCTCTCTGCAGGGCCGCGCCTGGCCAGGTTGGGCCGCGCCCTACCGGGCCGGACCCGGACCCGGGTCGGGTCGACCCAGTTCGGGCCGGGTCGGGTCGGGCCCAGACCCCCCATTTCAGACCACTTTTGGTCTATCACCCATATATTGGGCTATAGACCTCCGATGAACGCACCGTCAGTTGAGTTGGGATCCTTGGATCGAGACAGTCAGTTCAGTTTATTACACCCAAGGTTTCGGAGAACTTTGTGTACGGTCAGGTTGGTTCGAACTTGAAACCAACTGGGCCCTTGGAGCAGAAACACTTATAACTTGAGCCCAGGATGTCCGATTGACATGCCATTGACTCTGTTGAATTCCTCTTAGTGAGATGGTTCTTTTGGCTTACACCACTTGAGTTTTGGACGTAGCTGGAGTATGGTCGGGTTGGTTTTTTCTTAAAAACCAACTGGGCCCCTAGAACGGAAAAGCCAATAACTCTCAGACAGGGAATCCGTTTGACACCCGTCTGTCGCTTTGGGTTTCTTTTGATGAGATAGAGCTCTAGGATACATCGACTATGGACTTCGTGATAGTTGATGTATCAACTCTTTTTCTTGAGGAGCAAACCCTCACAGAATCGAGCGTGATGTGTGCAGAAACCCTAGAGCTGGCTGCGACTATGACTAGGATGACTGTACTTGGATCCTCCGTGGGTTCGGCAGTGAGGAAGACTGTACTTGGAACCTCCATGGGTTCGGTAGTGAGGAAAACTATACTTAGATCCTCCGTGGGTTCGGTAGCGACGACGACCGTATAGGGATCCTCTATGGGTTCGACGACGATGACTACTATTCTTGTATCCTATGTGGGTCCGACAATATTTGACCTTTGTACTTGTATGTTGAGTGGGTCCAGCAGAGTAGCTGGTCTTGTATCATATGTTGGTCCGACAGCTTAGCTGGTGGTGTATCCAACGTGGGTCCGACAGATTAGATGAATCTGTGGCTACATCTGATCATCTCTATCACCTTACGAAGTGTATACCCATGTGAGCTGATTCGTGACTTCAATCATTATCATTGATGGGATTGACATGCTTTCCATTGTGGAATGGGTTTTGGTTACCAATGTGGACTGAGTTGTTCTTTCATTTGGGGACTGGGTTGTGTTTTTCTGTGTGGACTATGTTGTTCTTTCCTCTCTGGACAGGGTTGTGTTTTCCTATGTAGACTGAGATGTGCTTTACATTATGGACTGGGTTGTGCTTGGGCTCGAGAGTTGGAGCCGACTCTAACTGATGACTTAGGTATATTTATGGGTATATACCTATGTAGTGTTGTCGATACTTCATGATTGTATCTTTCCTTTGTGGTTTATCCTTCGTGGATACTGAGAGACCTTCGGGGGTCTCGGGGTTTCTAATGAGTATCGTATACTCACCCATGCATGGGATATGCCCGCACTACATTGTGTTGGATGCAGACGATGGACAAAACTGATCGAGGTGGAAGCTTGTGGAGCTGGACGGTACCCGGAGGTGGACCTCTTGGTGGGACGTACACGGAGCGGATGACCAGACCAAGGATCTGTGGAGACTATCTGTACCCACCCTTCAGGTGGCTACTATTTTACTTTACTACTTTTGTTCTTTATTTTCAGATGGGTCTGTATTCTGGCCCATTTACATTCCAGCACTTACTTTTGTACCCAGTTTACTTAGTGTTCACTTCAGCTTGTGTACTCTGTGGTGTTTGGTTTATTATATAAAGGAAATGTCTTCCATTTTATCGGTATTTAATCCTTTGGTTCTAGTCTCCAGCCCCTAGCCTATGGGAGGCGGGCTTGCATTAGTCATGGCACGGGCCCCGAGAATTGGTCGTGACAAATTGGTATCAGAGGAGTCGGTTCTACAGCAGAACTCAGGACTCTGATCTTTCCTTTCTGTGAAGCATTAGTGTTAAGAGTATTGAGTGTGGTTTTCAGTCCAGGGTGTCCAGTGTAGGTGCGGCATCCGATGTATCCATACACCAGGACCCTAACATCTGATTTACGACTCAGTACACGAAAACACTGATTGTGTGTGTGTTTCAAAAGCTTACTTTGTGATTACTCTGAGTCAGCTCGCCAGGTATACAGTTTGACCGTGGTGCACCTGTTTCTTTTCAGGATGGCCCCACGAAGGTAGCCAGCCGTGGTTCCTAGTTATGTGCATGATGGAAGCCCACCGATCGACGAGGCCTCAGTGTAGGGCCCCATTACAGTGGAGGCACCAGCGGTAACACTACTCGTTGAGCCACAGATCCTACCAGCCCTAGCGGCGGAGAGTGCACGCCGCCTGAGTGTGTTGCACGAGTTTCAAAGGTAGAGGCCGCCCATGTTCCACGGAGAGACGGATCCTCAGGCAGCCAAGGATTTTCCGGAGGATATCTTCATATTCTTCAGGTTAGTAGGGACACCAGATGACCTTATGGTGACTCTTTTTGTGAGTCTACTGCATGCAACAATAGGTAGATGGTGGAGCCTGATGCTCCAGGTGCATGAAGAGGCATCTCTGCTTTTAAAAGACTTCTAGAGTCTCTTCTGCTTGGAGTTTTTTTCAGCCACCCTTCATGCAGTGTGGAATCAGGAGTTACTACATCTGCAGCAGGGCAAAATGTCAGTAACTCAGTACTCGGTGATGTTTACCGACCTATCACGCTACTCCACGGACATGGTACATGACCCATTCTTCCGGGCCCGGACCATTGAGAAGGGACTCAAACATGAGATCAGGGATTCGATGATCTCCCTCAACATCCTGACGCAAGCAGGGGTGCTGGAGAGAGCCCTTCTAGTGGAGAGATTTCTCGCTGAGCAGTCACCAGCGGCGAGCCACTCCGCAGGACGACATGTTATGGAGTCTTTTGCAGCCGATAGTAGACAGCAGACACAGGGCTCCAAGCGGAAGAGGTCATCAGGTGGGAAACCTCAGGATAAAGGTTTGGTTGTGCAGGGAACATGGCGCAGAGCCAGCCATACGAGAAGCTGACAGTGCTATGCATGCGGCAGGCAGGGTCACATGGCTCGAGACTGCCCGACCCGCCCAGCAGATGAGCATCAGGCGGAGGAGGGACCTCCCAGGCAGAGATTCGACCGTGGTGGTCTACCGGGAGCAGGTAGACGTGGAGGAGGGGCTAGCCAAGTAGTAGATAGTGGATGACGTTTCGAGGCCCTACAACCACCACCACCAGGAGGACCACCTCAACCACAGGGAATGGTTAGATAGGGGAGAGCTGAGCTTCAGGGAGCTGAGGCCTACGGCTATAGGGCTTCGGAAGTAGGTGGGAAAGAGCGAGGATAGTTTCAGGCATGGAGGAATTTGTTATTGGTGATTCTAGCTTCCTTTTTGTTATTGTTGTGTTTTTATGTGTCTTTATACTTTGAGCTGTAGTAATAAAAGGAACATTTCCTTGTGACGTTTACTTTCCTGTCCTCTCTCTATGGTTGATATGAAGAGGTTCTGGTTTAAAACTATTGACTTGATATTCACATTCAAGATACATACTCGAGGAGACCCAGTGACCACACACTACTGCCGACAGTGTGACTCGACCTTTGGAGGTGAGAGCAATGGTTAGATCTCTTGATAGTAGCATCGAGGCCTTACGACGTCGTCCATGGCATGAAATAGTACCGTTCATGTCAGGATTGACTGTATTAGGCCAAGAAAATGGTTCATCTAGGGGATGAGACCAGATTTCTCTTTTCAGCAGAAGAGAAATCTCAGCAGTTCTTCGGTAGAATGTAGACCAATAAGGGTGGAGATGAGTTCTTACAATTGGCTAGTCTCACCCATTGATCGTTGAGCAAACAGTTTTTGGTTCTCTCCAACTCAATAGTCTCATATGTATCTTCACTCAGAAGAACCTGAACTAGACATAGCGATGATGGCTTGTTTTCCTCTAGGACTATTACATCGAGATAGTTTATACTCCTGGAGAGGGGGACGTTGTTGCAGATTCTCTTAGTAGGAGTTCACGCATTCAGCTATTATGAGTGATGAGGCAGCAGCTGGACGCGTTTCAGATATCCTTTGTGGATAGTGATGGAGTCAGTACGTGTAGAACTAGAGTTTTCAGGCTACGACGGAGAAGGTGCAGATCATCCATGAGCGGAAGAAGACTTCATAGAGCAGACAAAAGTCCAATGCTGATAGGAGGCGGAGACCACTGGATTATGAGGATGGCGACTACATTTCCTTATGTGTCTCACCTCGATGAGGTTTATGAAGATTTGGTCAGGGCGGCAAGTTATCTCCGCGCTTCATCGAACCATTCCAGGTCCTCTGCAGGGTAAGAGAGGTGGCTTACTACCTGGCCCTTCTACCTCAGTTGCACCGGCTGCAAGACTTCTTCCACATATCTCAGCTGAGGAGATACGTGAACTCCCCGATGCATATCATCGACCACGGGGAGCTGGACATCGATGATGGGGAGAATTTGGCAGAAGTCCTGGTGGAGATCGAGGATCGACAGAAGCTGGTCCTACGTGGATGGTTGATTCCTCTAGTGTGCATTCATTGGCAGCACGGGAACCTCCAAGAGAGCATATGGGAACTGGAGGCTCAGATTGTGCTTAGTACCCTCTATTGTTTCCCTAGTTTATGATGTAGCTTTACAGGGACATAAATCCTTGATGTGGGAGTAATGTAAAGTCCCAAAAATTTCAAGGAATTTTTTTTCATAATTTTTAAGGAATTTTACAGGTGCGCAGTTTCTGAAGGCACCTGATTCTGAGGCCCAGTGTTCCTGGAATAAATATCCGATGTTTAGCTCGGGTAGGTTCAGTGAAAGAATGAGTGGGTTTTTCTATCTTTTGAACCGGTGCTCAGAATTGAAATCTGAGGGCACCGTTAAACTCACAGCATGGGTTTTCTCCTAACAAGACTTTTTCCTCGATGGCAGATGATCGGGTATGAAAGTTAGTTTTTGGGGTTTTAAGTGGGTTAATAAAATAAAATATGTGATCAATTTATTTTATTTTGTTAAACATGTGCCGCGCGGGTAAAGTGGTTAGAAGCACCACTTGGGAGTTGGTGGTGGGGACCACCAAGATCCAACATCCCATTTGAGGTTGAATATGGTGGAAACCACACAAGGCCTCCCATTAATGTGAGGGGAATCATAACTCCTTGAATCCCTCTCATTTATAAGGGAGAGTCTCTAGGTTTAAATCCCCCTCTTAATTGAGGAGGATGAAACCTCCCCTTTTTAATGAGGGGACCACCCAAGCATTAACCACCACCTTTCATTTTTGTGGTTATTTAATGGTGGGGCCCGCCAGGAAATATCCTCCCTTTGGGGGATATTCTTATGTGGGGACCACTCGGGCCAATAACCCCTTTGACTTCCTCCCCATTTTAATGTGACACCACAGTGGATTAATTGGGTGGAGCCCTCTGTCATAAATCTTTCATTTATGACTTGCGTGCCAATGACGAGCCCTCCCACTCTTATATAAAATAGGTTAGGGGAAGAGTTCTGGATGGCTTCTTCAAGTGGTGTAATTCTAGTAGCGAAGCACGACGCCCAACACTTGGAGAGTTTTCCTCGTCCTCCAATGAAGAATAAAGAATGAAGAATGCCGATGTGCCCCTCGACTCCTTCATTCCCGACGTTAATGGGACAAAGACGTCTTCCGCGACTCGCCATTGTTTAACGCCATTTTACGAGGTAGGGGTTGTTATGTTCTAGTTTAATGTCGTTCATCATCGTTATTTAAATTCTTGAGGTTTGGGAAGAACGCCGGCCTCCGACAAAGAATGTCGGTTCCTCGAAGAACAACGACGCGCCACCAATCCTCTTCTCCGTGACAAGAGAGGAGACACTGCTTTCTCCTCGGCGCACTCCGACGACGCCTATGAACCCTTTCCCCGCGATGCTGTTTACCGCGACACAGACATTTGTCTGCGATTGTTGAGGTAGGGGATTTTGGTAATTGTATGTTCTTTCTCGTGAGAATTATTCCCTCTTTTTTGGTATTAATTTTTTTGGTGGTGATATAATCCTCTGACGTGGTGGGTGCGGGTTAAAGAACAAGCCTGAATCACTGCTACTTTGTTCTTGTTGTGTGGAACAATTGGCGACGACAAAGTGGGGTCGTAATTGCAATTGGAGGCCTTCGCAGAAATCTACGGGTCTCGGGACGGCTGCAGGCATAGACGGGAGCAAGAACGGACCACCAGAACGGCTTCGGTGGCCCACAGAAAACTCCAGCACCGGCGGCCGGAGGCGGCGACACCCTTGGGCGCTGCCGGTAGGAGCAGCCATGACTGAAGCCATGGCGGCAGTCAACCGGATCCCGTGGCCGCATGGGATCCGGAGGAGGAATTGGCGCCTGTTGCATCTGCGAGGCGCAAAGGGAGGGGGTACTGTGTCCCCCCTGATTGGCCCGCTGGCCGAGCCAGTGCACCCCCCGGCCAGGCAGGGGCGGGTCACGCTGACTGGCCTGGGCCGCACCTAGACTGGGCGTGCCGGACCCGGACCCGGGTCGGCTCGACCCAGGGGGGGTTGGGCCGGGACGGGCCGGGCCCATACCCCCCATTTCAGACCGCTTTCGGTCTTTCACCCATATCATGGGCTACGGACCTCCGATCAACACACTGTACATTGAGTTGGGATCCTTAGATTGAGTCGGTTGTTTTAGTTTATTACACTCAAGGTTTCAGAGAAATTTGGGTATGTCCAGGTTGCTTCGAACACGAAACCAACTGGGCCCTCTGAGCAGAAACGCTTATAACTTGAGCTCCGGACGTCTGATTGAAGTGCCGTCGACTTTCTTGAATTTCTCTGAGTGAGACGGTTCATTTGGCTTACTCCGCTTGAGTTTTGGACATAGATAGAGTACAGTCGGGTTGGTTTTAGCTTAAAACCCAACTGGGCCCCTGGAACGGAAAAGCCAATAACTCTCAGACCAGGCATCCGTTTGACACCCGTCTGTCGCGTTGGGTTTCTATTGAAGAGACGGAACTCTGGGATACATCAACTTTGGACTTCGTGATATTTGATGTATCAACTCTTTTTCTCGAGGAATGGACCCTCCCGAAATTGAGCGTGTTGTGTGCGGAAACCCTAGAGCTCACTGTGACTACAACGAGGAAGACTGTACTTGGATACTCCGTGGGTTCGGCAGTGAGGATGACTGTACTTGGATCCTCCATGTGTTCGGCAGCGAGGATGACTGTACTTGGATCCTCCGTGGGTTTGGCAGCGATGAAGACTGTACTGGGATCCTCTGTGGGTTCGACGGCGATGACTACTGTTCTTGTATCCTACATGGGTCCAGTAGTATTTGACCTCTCTACTTGTATCCTGAGTGGGTCCGGCAGAGTAGCTGGTCTTGTATCCCATGTGGGTCTGACAGCTTAACTGGTTGTGTATCCTATGTGGGTTTGACAACTTAAATGAATATGTGGCTACATCTGATCATCTCTATCGCCTTACGAAGTATATACCTGTGTGAGCAGAGTCTTGACTTCAATCATTATCATTGATGGGATTGAATTTCTTTCCTTTATGGTCTGGGTTGTGTGTACCTATGTGGAATGAGTTGTGCTTTCATTTGTGGACTGGGTTGTGTTTTTCTGTGTGGACTGAGTTGTGATTTCCTTTGTGGACTGGGTTGTTTTTCCTCTATGGACTGAGTTGTTCTTTCCTTTTTGGACTAGGTTGTGCTTGGGCTTGAGAGTTGGAGCTGACTGTAACTGATCACATAGCTATATGTATGGTCATATACCTAAGTAGTGTTGTTGATACTTCATGATTGTATCTTTCCATTGTGATTTATCCTTCGTGGATTCTTAGGGACCTTCGGGGGTCTCGAGTTTCCTATTTAGTATCGTATACTCACCCCTGCATGGGCTATGCCCGCACTACATTGTGTTGGATGCAGACGAAGGACAACACTGATCGAGGTGGAAGCTTATGGAGCTGGACGGTACCCAGAGGTGGACCACTTGGCAGGACGTACACGGAGCGGACGGCCGGGCCGCAGAGCTGTGGAGACTATTTGTACCCACCCTTCAGGTGGGAGTTCTGGAGGATGACTCAGTGCTACTGTTTTACTTTACTATTGTTGTTCTTTCTTTTCAGTTGGGATTTTATTCGGGCCCATTTACATTTCAGAACATACTTATGTAATCAGTTTACGTAGTGTTAACTTCAGCTTGTGTACTCTATGGTTTTTGTTTTTTTATATAAAGGCAATGTCGTACCTTTTATCAGGATTTACGCCTTTTGTGCTAGTCGCCAGCCCCTGGCCTATGGGAGGCGAGCTTGGGGTACTCACGACACGGGCCCCAAGGACGGTTCGTGACATGTAACATGGCTATAAAATGGAACATTTTATACATTTATAAGTTATAAGTTAAAATAGGACCATAAAGTTGTAATTATAAAAATTTTAGATTATTTTTATCTATTATCGTTGTAGTTTATCCATCGAGAAACTCGTTTTTTACCTTAACCTCACTAATTAATTTTCACTCTTTTCCTTATTCATTGTGGTAAAATTTTAAGTTAAACGTAATATATTTTATAAATTATGATTATTATAAATATTTAATATAGTTTCCCAAATTTAAATAACATAATTGGAAGAATTTAATTTTAAATTAAACCCGTAGACCTGTCCATGAACAGTTTTTATGAAAATAATTATTTCTAATAGAAGATGATATTTCAATAACTCTATAACAAGTAATAAAAATTATATGAATTTATATTAATATATATAATATAAATTTAATTTAAATAATTCATAATTATTTTTTAATTTAATAAATTAAAATGGGGAACAATTATGAAAATTTAAACGGTTTTCAGAAAAAAAATAATTTTATGCCAAATATTAAACTTATACTAAAAGAAATTATATATATGCATTAAATGAAATTAACTGGATTTATTATAAAAAAAATATCTTAATTTTAATTAATATTTAAATAATAATGGGACATAATTTAATAAATAGAAATGACAATTTTATAAAAATCAGTATTTTCCATTATTCACTGAAAATTTATCATTTTTTAAAAAATAAAAAAAATTAAAGGAAATTTAATATCAATATGTTGATTTATAAAATTATGTTAATTATATAAAATTTCATTTATAATTGGTCTAAAAATTATTTATAAATTTTTTTAAAAAAATAATAATGTTGTTTTTTCAAATAAAAGTTTTTATTAAAATGTGGGTGATTATTCTCAGGTGTTTAAAAATAAATTTATATTGTGTAGTAACATTATAAAAATGTCATAAATTTTTTTATCTTATTTATACCTTCAAAATTTATACCTATGTTATAATTTTATTATTTAAATAATCATGGTTCATTTGGGTTTAGTGTTGTGTGTCGTGTATGCTATCAAACGCAACATTCCCTTTAAAAGGCTTAGGGCGTTACACATTATATGTAATGGAATATGAAACCATATCCAAAGATACTTTTGAATATATTTTAAAAAAACTTTTTTAAAATATATGATACATCTTCACCTTATTCTAGATCAGATGTAAAAATTATTTAAAAATCTATCTTGAACTTCTTTTAAATATTCATCAAAGAATTATTGTGGTATGTCCAAAAGTTTCTTAAACATGATCCCTATTTATGAATCCAAAATGCATGAACCCAAAAGATATTGTAGCATTAAAAAAAATTATAAATTCCTAAATAGAAAAATTCCATCCTAGATTTTCCCCAAGGAAGTCGTTAATGATTCACAACATGTATTGGGATTAGATGTGATCACTTATCAAACACGTGTATCACCATACCTATATCCACAATTTGTATCATATACATATACACAATATAATACAATATATTTTTTCAAAACATCAAATGAATATGGGATATTGATTATGTAAATCCCATATATCCTACTCATAAGTTACATATTCTCTATGTATATACTAGCCAGGTTGATTAACACATCACATTTCATTCATCTAAGTAGATGACCACATCACATTCCCATAATTCAGATATTTAATAATTTCACGTGTAACATATCTATGTATATATATAAACTTCATTAGTCTATCTAAATATGGGGACCAGATTTCATACATGTCATACGAGAGGAAAACTCTCATCATCGTTAAGCCTAAAACGACGACACAATCCATGAAGTGCCCAACCACTGCAAAGTTTGATAATACTCAAGGATTATGTAATAAAGGTATAAAATAAAATATTTAATAACTATAACTACATTTAAAACCTCGGTTATAAAGATTCAATATGAAATATTCAGCCCTATCATACCACAAATACAATGAATAATGCTCCATGTTGTATACTTGGAGGGAAAACTAGCACACAAAAATTATTGTATTACTTATGATCATACATTGTTCCTCTATATGAAATCATACCACTGATAACATTAACATTTAAATATAACCTATAATATTACATGTTGAACACAATTTAGGGATAACTCAATATCATAGTTAGAGAGGTAAATTATCATTAATGTTCATGACACAAGTATATATATCAAATATAAAATAATTATAAAGTAGAGACTGTCTATTATATAATATGTTACATTCTATATTCTTAAATTATTTAATAATTCTAATAAAACCATACATAATAACTTATATAATCAAATCCTATATAATAGAGGACCATAGAGGCCTTTTTTTCATTTCACCTTTTGAGTCTTCTTAAACTCATAATATCTCTTTGTCATTTCTCACACAGATTTATGTGATCATCTGATAAATCACTCCATCTAAACTCTTTTAATGGGTAACAACAATAGGGAATGATTTTTTAGAATATTCGATTGAATTTTGAATCATATTCCTAATTTATTACACTTTGAACATAGTATCCAAACTTCATTACTTTACAAAAACCAATTTTATCACCATCATCATCCATTATATTTTTATTTCAGGGAAAGAAGGAAGGATGAACAGAGGAGGGGCCTAAGTGGGTCTATAGTAGTGGAGGCTGAGGGCATCCCCTCTAATCAGATTGACCCCCCTAGGTTTGAATTGGGAGATATTGGAGATGATAGATACATTGGTGCCTTGGTCGGCTGGAGAAGCTAGATGATCTGCCACTTGATTCCCCTCCCGCCAGGTCTGGGTCTCCTTTTTACTAATATTGAGGAGCGCTTTGAATTTATTTATGATGTAACAGATCAACCAAGGGATACCACCTCTTCCATGCAAAGCGTTGTGCATAATCCTGGAGTCTGTCTCCACTTGAGAAAGGGAAATATCCCCTTGTATGCATAGCATGTTCCCCAAAAGAACCACCTTGGCGTCAGTGATGAGGGAGTTTCCAGTGCCAAAGTGAGAAGTATAAGTGAGAACAACACTCCCACTGTAGTCCCTGATGACTCCTCCACTGCACATATCACCTGAACTGCAGGCACCATATGTGTTCAGTTTTAGGTCGTCCTCTGGTTCCATCCACCTCACCCATCTTCCTTGCATCCTAGATAGCATTTGCTGGGCGATAGGTGGGGGGCCATGGAGAGCCTCTAGGGAAGGTGTGTCCATCCAGTTGCTGACCAGTGTCACCATGTCCACCAATAGGTTCCCAGTCTTTGAGATGATGAGTCTCCCTGTGTAGTCAGTCCCCTCGTATCTGGCCCAGTTCTTTTCCTACCATAGGCACCAGTAGCTGATGCTATGAATCATGGATCTTTCCATTTTTTCTGGACTTATCGCCTCTTCACCTTGAAACCATATGTCATGGAATGAAGTGTCTTGGTTGCCTCTGGAATAGTAAGCAGTGAACCCCCCAAAGAAACTCCACACATCATGGGACCATTCCCCCTAAAAAAACAAGTGGGTTGATCCCTCCTCCTGGCTATCCTTGCAGTAATGACATCCGGAGGCCATTAAAATGACGATCTTTTTAATCTGGTCATATATTGTTATTTCCTGGTTTCGTATCCTCCACATGAGGAAGTTATATTTTGTGGGAATCTTGTTACACCACACCAGACTCGTCCAACTTTCACGTTGGGCCTGAGGGTTGGATGCTCTGCAGTAGTCCTTACTGTTGAATCTCTCCGAGTTTGATGGATTGAAGACGCATCTATCTGGTTCAAAGCAGGTTTCGATGCTGTCAAAGAACTCTTGATGCCACATGTCCAGAATTGATTTTAATAAGGACGGGTGGAGCCTCACTTCCATGAAGGAGATGGTGGGGTTGGGCACCCCGGATGACCAACCAAGCTGCCTGCCCAGCTTTGTTGCCAGAACAGGAGGTTTCCCTCACTGAGAATCCATTGAGAATGCTGCTGTATTCTTGGGATGAGGTTGCAGATTTTAGACCAGAGGGGGGAGCTGTGCACCGATGTCTTACCCACATTTCCAATATGAATTCAGGCCATAGTCTTTCCTCATAGAGCACTGCCCTCGATAATTTCCCAAGACAGTTTGGCATGCAAGCAATGGATGGTACCCCCTAAACTTTTGACATTGATCCCTCCCTCATGAATATGGAGTGCCATCTTCTCCCATGAAGCCCAGTGTTTCTTCCCCTTCAGTGTAGCGTCCCATATGAACCTCACCCATAGTTTGTCGATAGAGTTGATAACACCTTTTTGCACCTTTCTGGATGCCAACGCATGGGCTGGCATGGAAGACCGAACGCTGTTCACCAAGGTAATGTGCCCACCAAATGATAACATGTAGTTTTTATAGTTGAGGATACAGAAAGAAATCTTGTTAACCACCTGATCAAAATCTATAATACTCATTCTACCTGTGGGGATGGGGGAACCAAGATACTCCATTGGAAGGGATCCCCATCACATGCCCATCTTGTTACACAGAAGTAAGACCCGCCTAGCATTGCATTGGTTAGAGACGTAAACCATGCTCTTGTCATTGTTGATAACCTGACCACTCCAATGATAGTAATCAGCCAAGATATTTTTGATGCCATTGAGCGACCTCCTACCAGATTTCATGAAGATGAAGGTGTCATCTTCATACATCAAATGGGAGATAGGGGAGAGTCGCCTCATGCGACTGTAAGGCATCACATTGCCATTGGCTATACTATTATTGATCATGCGACTGAGAACATCTTGCATTAGGATGATGATGCTGGGAGAAAAGGGGTCTCCTTGCTTAATATTGGGTGTGGCCTTAAATAATCCATGAGATCGGCCCATAAAGGAAATAGAAAGACACGAGAAACTTACGCACCTGAAGATGAGGTCGCAAGCCCATGGAGACAGACCTAGACTATTCATCACTCTGTTGATGAAGCCCCATTCGAGACGGTCATATGCCTTGTTCATGTCCATTTTTATGGAGACATTAGATCCGTGAGACATGGTGTTAAGGTCTCTCATCATTTCCTGTGAAAGGGCTATAGCGCCTAGAATGGATCGACCCTTCACAAATCCATGCTGCTCAAGGGAGATCCACCGGGGGAGGTGGTTTGCTAACCTTGTGTTGATGATACTTTCCAGGATTTTGTAGGGGACATTGCACATACTAACCGATATGTAGTGTTGAAGAGAGGATGGGTCCTTGATTTTAGGAATGAGAATGAGGGTAGTCGCACTGGCCACACGTGGTAGGCTCCCGCCACAAAATAATTCTTGGATGGATTCGATAATATCACATTTGACCACCTCCCAAGCGCCTCTGTAAAAAGACCCAGGAAAGATATCCGGAACCGACGCACTGTCCGGGTTTAGGTTCTCCATGGCCGCATGGATCTCTTCCTCTCTAGGTATTCCTTCTTAAGAGGGTGTTGACATGAGAAGGCACGAGATTTGGAATCACTTCCAAGAAAGCTCTCCCCCTTCAGGGTAACCGCTGGGCATGTTCGAGCTTGGCCAAGCATGAAGATCTTTGAAAAAAGTGTGAGCCATGTCACCAACCACATTCTGGTCATTGTTTTATGTGTCATCCATCAAGGCAATGTTCGGTTGAATCAGATGTCTTCTCTCCCTTATGCACGCATGGAAATAAGCCAAGTTTTTATCCCCTTCTTATAGCCACTTGACTCTAGAGTTCTCCCTGGTGTGTCATTCCTCCAAGAGTACCAGTTCAGCTCAGTGCTTCCTGTTTTCCCTGAGATCATTATAATGAGAGTTGTCCCAAGCCTCCTCTAGCCAGCCTTCTAGCCACTCAATATCATCTTTCAGGTCTTCTATGCTTTTGTCGGGAGGAGATAGATTCTTAGCCCATGTTGACAGGACCTGTTTTAAGCATCTCAGTTTGTTGTGGAGGTCCACCCATGAAATCCCCTGGCTTGCCTCTCCCCATATCTCCCTTACCAGGTTCAGGTAGCCTGGTTCGCTGATCTAATGGTTTTTGTACCTGAAGCATTCAAGAGGGACCTGACAAAGAGACAAGGACAACAACAACAGAGAGTGGTCAGAGATCCCTCTGACCATATGACTTACCGTGGCATTAGGGAACATAGATAAAGTGTGAATGCTGGTGAGACAATGATCAAGGATGGTCTAGAAATGAGTGCTACCTTTCTAATTATTACACCATGTAAATCGGTCGCCTGAGTAACCCATATCCATGAGACCTTTGTTGGCCATGAACTTTGAAAAGGCCAAGCTCGCCATACGGGGAAACGACCCTCTTCCCTTCTTCTTAGAAGGGTCTGAGATGATGTTGAAGTCACCGGAGAGGATCCATGGGAGGGTTCCTGGGTCAAAAGTAGTGAGGTCATCCCATAGATATGATCTCCTGTGTGGATCACAATTCTCGTAGATGAAAGACACAAATATCTTGTTCGCGCCACTAGTAATCTTGGTTGTGATAAACTGGTCGTCGGCCACAATCATCTCAACTGAGATGTCTTTGTTCCAGAAGATCAAAATGTGGTTGTTGTTGGGGGAGGCATGAATGTAGCCATGCATTCTGATCCTTCGAGAGAACTCACAGATTTTATCTGGGTTGTGTTTGTGTTCAAGTACTTCAGTAATTTGAGCCTTGTGTTTTTTTCCCTCAGAGGATATGAAGTCTGTTTTGACCCTCGCACCAATCCATTACAAGTTCCAGATGAATATAGGAGTCATTCATAATGGATTAGCCCGGCATTATCCATAAGCTACTTAGGATATTATAGAAGGGAGTTAAACTGCTCTTATATCTGCATTTGTTTCAATCTTAGTCTGGTGCACATACCCGAACTAAGGACAGCTTATTCTGGGGAGGGGGGGCGACGCCTGAACTGGATTTTAGGATAACTTCATGAGTTTCCACTTGGGGGGGGCTGGAAGATCATGACATGCTTTCCAGGAAGGCAGGGGCCGCTGGGTTTTCATTCGGGGGCATGTTGGATAATTCTGTAATTCGGACACTATCCGGCGATTTTTCCTATTGAGGCCCCAAGTGATAAACCACCTTGGGAAGCAGACTAGCTTGGTACCATGGGGTTTTCATCTCAGCCTTCATGACGAAGGAGGGGAGAGAAGGCCTCCTCAACGGGGAGCTTAAGGGGCGTTCTAGCAGGATACTTTTGGAGAACATAAATGATGGGCCACTTTCCCATGATACGGGATCATGTACCTCCTAGAGAGAAACTGGAGAACCCCGAGGGACAATCTCCCATTCTGTATGTATTCCCCATCCAATTCTAGAGATGGAGGGGTCCTCGAAAGCAGGGGCAAATTCCGCTGATCGGCAGTAGCTGGCAAAGACAGATCCGGCCTCAACATGCTGACTGTAGAGTAAGATCCCAATCCCAAGATAGCTCCATGGATTGTATCTACCTTGGCATCACCTCTTTGATCTTTCCCCCGAGTGGCCTTCTGCCGTTTCCTGAAAACTTGCACTGAGTGTCCCTGTAGAAGGCACGAGGAACAATACCTAGGAAGGATAGTGTATACAATCTCCTGGGACCATTCGAATGAGTACACCACTTTTAAGTGTAACTTATCCGGAATTGGAAGGGATAGGTCCAGCTCTACACAGATGTGGGGCGCCAGAGTTTCCTCCCCACTGAGAGTGCGATCATCCATGCAATGGAAGCCACCTAACATGTCGCCAATGGTCTTGAGTAGACAACTATTCCAGAATGGCAACAGAAGTCCAGGATGGTTGAGACACACCGCCGCAAGGGGGCTCTCTTTTCCCTTATAGAAATAATACACTATTCTTTAATATATACTATTTAAGGTGGAGGTAACGTTTTCCCTCATATTTTAACAAATATCTTAGATAAACTCTTTTGTCCTGGATAAAACTCCTTATATTTTTATCTTATATTTAGTAATGTTATTGATTATTAAAAATCATAAACACTGTGTATAATTTCATTTATCCATAATAATTATTTGTTAATAAATAAGTTATCATATCTTATAATATAAATAATCCCAAAATACACATATATTGTTCTAATTCATTCGAGCATAACATGTCCCTTTACATTCATCCTTATTATTCAATAACAATTTTCTTTTTCATTTAAATAAAAACTAAAATCTATATCAATCTATAATTTTATTTTAAATTTATTTATGTTTATTACATTTCTAAATTATTCATTTTTTATAATTTACCCCTCAAAATTAAATAACTAATTTCCAAAACACTAATAAATGACATGAACTTTTCATGGATCTTCTCAAACCTCTTTTGGAATCCTAGAAAATCCCATCCTATGAAAATAATTTCTTCCTATCATGAAACTATCTTTAGATATTTCAATGACCTTGGATGACAATTTATTCATCCAATGAACTTCATCTAGATCAAGAACATTACCCTTTTATACTATAAATTTAGATTTTGATCCTAAAAAATCAATGTCACACTCATTTATCTTCAACAGTTTTGAAATATATGATTAACATTTATTGAACTCATCCATATTATCAGAACCATTTTTTTAAAATTTATAATTTATTACATTGATATAAAAAGACTTAAATGAAACCTTTTGTCTCTCTAAAACATTAATTTACAAAACCATATTGAGTTCATGAGCTGATAATGATGATTCTTCAATAATTTTGTATGAAATGTATATGAAACCAAAATTTAATCTTTTTTATGATTCCCATAATAATATTGATTATTTTTTTTGAAAAAAATCAATATTTGGATACTTGAGAAGGTGGTTCTTAACACATAAAATATCCAATATTTCATAAGAATAATTCATAGGGTTTTATATCAGCCTATGAAATTTCACCCATTATGATTATCCTATTTTAGGATTGATATCAAATTAATGTTTGAGGTTATTGGTGGAATTTAACTATAATAGAAGTTATTATCATATATGTTTCATGTTTTACAATCTGTTGATAACAAAAAAATTTAAATGCGATTATATTAAAAAAGAAACGCATTTCAAATACATCATATACATTAGAGAGACAAGACATATAGTTCACTGATATTTAGATTAGTTTAGAATTTATCTAATTACATAGCTATATAGCTATAAATCCATGTAAATTAAATAATATATTAATATTCAATATTTGAGATAATAATTATTTATCATAATTTATCAAATGGATTCACTAAACATTATTCCTCTTGTAACATATTCTTATTAGGGTTACCTAAATAAGTGTAAACCAAATTAAACACCATAAATGGAATCCTTATTCTATTAGGTTCATAAAGTAATTTTCTTCCATACACAAGGTGATCTATTAGAACCCATCTTTAGAATGACTTTCCAGGTTGGATAATCCATTTCGTGAAAAGTGTGTGCTTAAACAATTAGTGTTTTGAAGGGGAAATAATATCACAATATTATATCATTTTATTCCAATCACATGAATACATTATTATAATTATTTATTTTTTAATCCTTATTCCTTCTACCAAATCAGCCTGTTCAACCATATTGATATAAAAATCTTTACACAAATCTTATATTATCTTACAAACCCTAATAAAAATATAAGTACTATAAACATATCAAAATTCATCTTATGTATAAGGTATATAAAACTTGTTAAATTAAAGGATTATAATCATATATAATAAAAAATCCCCTGAATATTAAGCATGGAGATATAGTTATCCATTCTTTAATTTTTAGATAAGCCCAAAGCTTCCATGGTAGTGAGAAGACATTCTCAAATTCCATCTACCCATGGTTTTTTACACACAATTGATCTAAATTCCATCATAATTATAACAAAAAATATAAAAACTATAAATAAAATCTTAATTAAACCTAATAACCTAGTAAAATCCAAAGTTAATGAATGAGATAACTAAATAAATTATCATTCCCAGCATATAACTCAATAAACGCCTATATGATTGGATAGAAGTTGTATGGAACTTTAAACTAAACCATATTTCAAATTTCATACTATAGAATTTATATTCATGAAAAATAAATAATGAAATTGACTACTTAATTGGAAAATTAAAATATTTATACATGATATAAACATTTATGAACAATTCATAAATAAATTATAAACACATTATAATTTAAGAAATACTAAACATGAAAATTTACCTTTTTTCTAATATGAACTTTTCATATTATCATTTACATGGTTTTACAATTAAATCATTAACATTCCAAAAATATGATATTGATTATGAATTATTTTATTTTCGGACAATGATCATTTCAAATTTTATATAAATAATATATATTAATTAAACACCTCATATTTGAATTTATAAAATCTATTAATCAAAATTTTCAAAAACTCATTTTCAAATGGATAAAATAAATTTTATAATATAAGGCCATAATATTAAAATTATTTATTTATATTTATTAACTATTAATAAAAAAATAAAAAAAATATATATCACCTTTTTTTCTAATTTATACATTGTGTAACATATTTAATCTTTTCAATCCACTTTAAACTGATATCAAATCTACCAAACCATGTTTCGTTTGGTTTAATGAAATCCTCAGATTTGGAATGGTCCAATGTTGTATAATATTTTTTAGAATTATAATAAAACCACATTTTCTTCTAAAAATTCCCTAAAAAGGTATGAACCACAATTTAATATTCCATATAGTGAAAACTCTTTTTATAGGAATACTATAACTATATTGGTCATATACATAGTTTGGTGACTCCAAAAGTGATATAAATTTCCATGGGAATCTCTTTTATCATTTTTATGATATATTTAGTGGAAAACATCACTTTTTTCTGTGAAAATATTTCACTCATCTAATATATTTCAGGAAAGACAATATGAGTCCAAAAATAAATTATTTAGCATTCTATACGACATAGTCATTCTTTAATTTGACTGACACCATGATGAATAAATATGTTGAATAAACTATTATTAAGTTGAAACCCCCTATTATAAAAAATTATATCACGATCCCTTGGTTTAAATAATTTAAATGTCAGTGTTACTTGTGACCAATAATATGGCCTAGAAAAAAAATGATCCAAAATTGGTGATTTGGCTTCATCTATGGTATGTTAACTAAGAAACCCCTTTTCTATCTTTCATGGATCGTTAAAAGAGTAAATAAATCATTGATATATCTACATTTATACACCATAGAGGTTTTATAATGATGATTATAATCCTAAATGAAGTGGAATACAAAACAAATTCTTGGGAATAACCTGAATATATCTATTCATTTAGATTTAATAATAAAACATGGTAATAATTGGTGAACCATACACCATGTAATCCAAAATCATACATTAAATATTTATATATAACACTAAAATGAAACTAATTTAATTGATCCTCCTAGTGTTTCTATGGATCATATAAATAATTTCACACTCGAGCATGATCTCTCTCCAGTCACTGTTTTCCAAAAACCATTAGTTTAATGATAAGAGAGAATAAAGGTATTCAAAATTTAAACATTGAGGGGTTATAACCATTAAATAGTGTCACACACAATGTTTGAGGAATCAAAACCACTTTTATAGAAATCCTAGGAAACTGTAATATTCAATTTATTTATTGATTATTTCATAAACATTCTCAAATATTCAAACTCTTTGAAATTTTTGGATTGATCCTCTGTTAAATTATTTAAAATATAATTAAATATTTTTAACATTTAAACTATATAACATCATTATAAAATGATTAATTACTAATCATGATAACTTTTAGAGGTTATTTGGATTTATTACCACTTGTTAGAACATTATATGATAATAGCATGAATGAACCATCATGGTATAATGTCATACACTGCATTTTTTTCACAAGGATATACTTTGTTAGTGTCTAAACAACCGCATATTAATCTAGACCTCTGTTATAAAATTCCATCACATTTATTCCTTAATTTAAGATATCAAATTATAACAATCCATAGAAAGTGGTCATGATTAATATTAACTCATATGTTTCTTAGAAGTATCATATGTCACCAATCTTGTAATGGGCTTAAATTAAGCATTCATATTTATCATTTAACATTTAGACAATTGATGAGAGATGATATTAATAGATATATAACCTAAATAATAATAATATATATATATATATTTAATATATATTATAAAATATCATAGTGTACAATATAGGTATATGGTACTGTAAAACATCTATGTTTCCAATGAAATATTTTATGCATTTATGTGTATAAAATTTCATATGATATGGTGATACCATATAACCATTTCCTTGGCCAATCATAGTATATGTTATAGATATATCATAAGGTATTGTTGTGTGAATGGTCATATTGTATGATTTTTAGTGATCTATTAGATTGATTATTATAAATAAATATTGGTTGTCAGTGTTTGGATTTTCATATAGGTTAACTATAAATAATCTTAAATATTTTATATGGTGAAAAATATGGGAGATAAATGAAAATAAATTTAGTGTGCTTGGTAGAGGGTTCAATTTTTTTAAAAATTAATTTCATTTTATCATACATTAAAAACATACATGTAAATTCATGGAGGATCAACGGGTGTCCCTCAAACCTATATTAAGAGGTTGTAACCATGAAAATGGTGGTTTTCCATCTTCTACAAATTCTCCCTAAAATGACTCTTCCATCTCCATTTCATTACCACTAGAGAGGTAATAATTTTTCGTGAATATAAGGAGTTTCTATCTAATTGTTCATTTATTCATGTTAGCTTATGGATATTATTGAGGAAGGACCCTTTTGGTTTTATCCCATTGATCTTCATCAAAAATTTGTTTTCTGATATGAAATTTTCCAACATTGGTGAATGGTACTCCTTTTAATCATTTTATATTATGTATGAATTTAGTTTCATGGAATAGTGATCTTGGTTTTGATGTTTATTTAATGTATTATTATGATTTAATAATATTTATTTATTCCATATATACCCATTAGTGGTATCAGAGCTTTTTTATGTTTAAAATTATTGAGGAAATCATTTTTGAAAATGATAAAAATGTATATCCTTATTAATTTCATTAAATAATATATATATTTATAACTATACCTTATATTGTAATATATGATATCATAAGTGATGATATGGTTTTTTCCATTGTCTGTTTTATGATATAGGATATTGTGGGATATTTCAAGACACTGCATGATCATAAAATATGATATGGGATGTCATAGCTAGCAACACCATGTATTTACATCAATTTTTAATATATCATAACATATGGAATGGATAATAATTGAGCATTATAGTTACAAAATAAAATATTTTTGTGTCAAAAAATAGATCATCATATCTTCTTTATTGTATCGATGAATATCATAAAATACCACAACCATTACAATTGAATCATTGCTTAAAATAATGAGATATTGTAATGTATGACTATTGATGTTGCATAATCTATTTTAGTGTAAAAGAAGCAATCATAAGGTTTGATATCATTTATGAAAAAATAACATATTATTATATAGCGTATATCATTAAAAATTATATGAAGAAAAAATTTTGTTTTTCTAATTTCAAATTATAAATTGATTTATGTTAATTATAAATTGTTTAAAAATTTTAGAAGATGGTATATTGGGATATCAATTTACCTTATAAAGTGTTTACAATTTATTTAATTTAAAAACATTTATAATTAACTAATTAATTTTTTTGGAAAAAATAATTAAATAAATATACGCAATATTAATTATTATTAATAAATACCTCAAAATTTATAGGCATGACTTCAAATTTAGAATTAAAAATTTTATATTGAAATTATTATGTAATTTACAAGGTGTTGAAAAATTATAAAATATGATAATATAAATAAGTTTTATTAGATTTTAAATTATTTAAAGTATTAATTTTAAATATTCATTTGTTAATTATATGAACCATATAAAAAGTAATTTTTATAATTTATATGATCATTGTAAAAATAAATTTGTGATATTGTGATCATGAATTTTTTTTACATAATATATATTGAATATAAAACCTAATATTTGATTTAATATCATATATTTATTTGAATCCCTTATAAAAGTATACTATGAAAGAGTTTATATATGGAAAAATATAATGTTTTTATATTTGTTTAATTGTTTAATTTCTACAATAAATTACTCTATTATAGTGATTATATTTACCTGATTTATGAATTGTTCTTAAATATTTATGTCGTTCCTAAATTTAGTAAAATTTATATTTTTAGTTTTTTCACTATTTTATTCATCAATATAAATTTTCTACACTATAAATGGATGTATTCATAATCTTAAATCATTCAACTACAATTGTATATCACCTTAAATACATTTGTGGAGTTATAGGTTGTGATAATTGATTTTGTTTTCTTCTACATTGACTATTTCTTTTACAAGGTTATGTGCTTGACATAATATGTTGATTATAGTTTAAATGTTTTAGGTGTTATAATTATGATGTAATTAAGGGTCCTCTGGGTAATGATCCATGGGTAGAGAGACATTATGTCAGATTTCTCACTAGTATAGGATCATAGGCTTTGCCTAGAAAAGGTGGGTTGGATACCAATTACATCATCCCTACTCATTTAAGGATTATTTGTTTCATAATATTCTAAGCCTTTACATGAATTTTTTTCATAATCATTACACATAGGATTCATTTGGATATGAATAAATATAGTTTCCTTTTCATTTTGTTAAGTCATAGAAGATATGGGTTGGGTAAATAGTTTCACATCAATGTAGTTTGAACAAATTGATGTGTTGATAGGAATAGATAATTAACCCAAAATCATTAAAATTATGTATACATGAAAATTAATACATGAGATAAGTTAGTGAGATATTAAAAAACACCTTTAAAATACTAATAGTTAGGTTCATTCCAATGTGAACACATGTCAAGACCTCGATCATCATATCAGATAGTTTCATGATAATGTTTGGGGACCATAGATTTTATTTTGTATGGTATGGTGGAAATAGAAAATCCTAATAGTTAGGTAATCATATACCACTAATATTGGAATCACATTTATCTTAGAAACATTGTGAGATATGATAACATTGAAATATTTTTGAGTATATCTATATGATGCAATGTGTATGGAGTTTTCCATTCAACTATCTGAGAGTATCACATTATATTATTTGTATGATAGCCTATCAACATAGTATTGTGATGAAGTGGACAATAAAATGGACTCTTTACGTAGAGAAACTTGGATATTATACCACTAAGGTATATAATGTAAAACAAATGGGGCCATAATTTTAATGGGGGAATATTTAATAATTATTCTTATGAAATTAATGTATATCATAATACTTATATATTAAAAGATTATATTATAGGTAAACTTTAATCATCATAATCTATCATATATTTGAGATCAATCCTTGAGAATGAAAATTTTAATAGATGAAATTTTTTAGACTATTACATAAACTCAAAAATCATTCTTAATCACATATGATAATTATATATGTTTGAGGAAACCCTAACTAAACATTCAAATGGTGAATCTAGTAACAAAAAAATATAATTTTTTTAGAAATATAATTTGAAAGATTCATTGGATGAATCTACTCTGATTATTGTGTCTATGGATCCTAAGAAACAAAAATGACCTTAAAATGTGAAAGGGTTGAAGATAATAGATACATAGAAAAGGTTGTAATAAGAATATGTGAGGAATCAAAGGTATGAGGTTTCAAATAATTTTTTACGAAATGACCTGTGAATTTTTTTTATTAGTGAAATATAGGAAGGTTTATAACACCATGAAACCAATGGACATGTGAATTTGAATTTATATATCTAGAGAAAAGGATGAATGTTTTGACCATTTTTGGGATGTTTTATAATTGTAATGTTCAATGGGAAATTACATGAAGCAAGATATTAGGTGTTAGTGTTAGAAAAATGGATAGAGTAGTATCTTGTAGGAAACTAAGTATCTAATTAGATGTCACTATATACCCAGTGGAGGTCCACAGGGTAGGGTTCCTTGAGATGGGCCACTGGGTGGTTGGATCCCTTTATTGGGTACCCGTTGGAGTCACTATGTACCAAGTAAAGGAGGACTGAGTTCAAAGACAGGGAATGCCCTATTTATTTAGCAGGGGAAACATGTAATTTTTTATTCATATTACCTTCCCTTTATATTTGTAGGGTCTTGATAGAGGAAATTTTCGGTCGGTTGGACCCTCTCCCTTTTCCCTTTTTCCCTTCCATTCACCCCTCTTGGTTTCCCTTGATTGGTGGTTGTTTTGGACGTATTTGTTTAGGTTAGAACAAGGTTATTTGGTCACATATTCCCCCCATTAAATTGTTTTTAGTTTTCTAATTTTATTTAGATTAATTTAGTGATTTTAGGAATGATTTGACTAAACTGTGGAAGAATCTCTTAGTAATAATGGTCTTTTCTTATTTAGTTTTTAGATAATGATTCAGAGGCTTGGTTTATAGTCATTTAACACCATTAATTTTGAGTTATAATGAATTATGCGTTTTATTTTGGATTGTTTTAGGTAATATTGTACATTAATTCATATTCTTAATTAGGGTTTTTGTGAGTATTATGATATGGAACATATAGGGTAGGAATGTACACCATTACCCATTGTTTCAAGATCGTTGTGCCACTTAGAGAGTTATTGGTAATGAATATTTTGAAGAATTAACTTAACTTATTGGTTTTCTAATTTTTTTTTTATGGTTTAAATTGGTGTTCCATTACTCAATACTGATTTGAATGTTCTAGGATGATTTTTATGGATCGTCAGTTAAGGTAAAACGTCTTTATATTAATGGGTAACTTGCGTTTTTGTAATTTTATATTAGTTTAAAATCATTATGATTACTATAAGAATGTACTCATGATAATTTGTGACTTCATACCATAATTTGGGGTGAGATTATCTTATCTTAACAGTCAACAAATATTATATGGATTACTAAATGGTTCATAGGTAACACATTGGTGGAGAAATTTAATTTGGATTATTTTATAGTTGTTTTATTTATTATAATTGGATTTCAAATATTAAATGTTATTTACTTTTTATAATTTATTTTAAAATTGGTGTTTATTTTAAGTTATATTTAAAAGATAAAATTTTTATTTAATATTTTGGTTTTAAAATTTTATTTCAAAAAATGATGGAGTTTCTAAATAATATTTTCATTGTTATTTTTTCCAAGGGACCTTGTTTGATTACATCCAAAAATGGGTAACATTATGAATAAATTGGGAATGTTTTTATGTCTTGTGTTCTAATTGAATTGTTTTTAAAAAAAATTTAAATTAATTAAAAATGGACTTGTTTTTTAAATGTTTTGGTCAATTTTACCTTGAATGAGTATTTACATCTTTTTCTAATGATTTTAGTTTTATGGGATATTTATATCATGGTTTTCATTATACTATATACTATTTCAGTATAGTATATGAATCATTGGATAAACCTTCCCTGGATTGTTGGTTGGTTAGATAATATTGATATGTTTGTTAGGTCCCCTATAGAATAGGTCCATAAGAACCATGGGATACCCTTAGTAAGGATATATATCACTGATATTGAAAATGTGATGGGTGAATTGGTTACCATTAATGTTTTTTCCATGAATGACATTCCTGTGGGGGAAAGATGACTTCATTTATTTTTATATGAGGTACTTGTGTTTTAGCCTAAGTAGTCATGTTGGGAGTTAGTCCCTATATTATTTAATTGATGGATTAGGATAAGTTTAAGAGTATATGGCCTAATGAAATGGTGATACTTGGTATGTATTTAAGGATGGGTTGAGGATATATGAGATCCTTCTCCATATTATTGAGAGGATGATGGTGAGTTTCCATTAAAATTATTGTTATTTTATGCCATCTAAAAGACGAAGAAACAAGGAGCGTTTCCTAAGGGGTAGTGTGACATAAGGGAATGACCTCTTGATATAATTACAGTACCCATGCGATGTGACATGTATGACGACATTTGGGATTAATGTTTAGCTCAATGATCTCGTGATTATTTTTGTGAGTATATATTTTTTATTTATAGGATCAATTGGGATAAATATTACTCTCTATATTATCTTCTTAAAAAATATCTCCATCCAGAGAACATGTCGATGAGGCACCAAGAATGATTATATCTAGACCTAGGGAGGGAATGATGATCTGTATGAGAGAAATATGATCCATATCCTCCAAGGGACTTACCTGAGGTAATACCATTTCCATATAAATTTTTTTTAATGATGGGTTTGATGTGTGATATGAGTCATCAGTGTGAATCTATGGCTGTTCAGTCATGTAGTGGGATACAACACCTATATTGAGAGGAAATATATGGTATTGATGCATTTTTAATCTATGTGAACTCTAGAAAAATAAGTATGAAAAGGATAAGTGATATTCTATGGAGTGGGAATGAGTGTTTTGTTTTTAATTTCATAAATTTTTTCATATAAATTATTTTTTATCGTATCATTATTTGGGGGTTTTTTTCAATAATATTTTATTGTTGGAATCTCTTTGATTTATCATTGTGTAATTCATTATAACATTAGATTTTTTTATCGATTATGTGTGATAAATGACATGACAGATTGGTTTTGTGTATTCCTAATGTATTTTAATTGTGGAAATAGGATAGACATTCATTACAACTATTTTATTGAATGAGATGAGAGAGGTGTGTTATACCTAATTTTGATATGGTAGTATGCATGTTACGGATTACTAGAAGGTGGTACCTACCCTATTTAGGTAACATTAGTGTGCATCATTGGTGTGTCTTTGTCTTCTAGTCATGTTGGAATATGTATGGATTGTATGTACAACTATGGGTTATGTATCAAATTAGTTTAGTTTCACTGATCATCTACTTGCACACTATTAAGATTTTCATATACCTTAACATGATCATAACAGCACTTGGAATATCATTATATGTTGGAATATCCTATTAGGTCATTAAAACCACCATTATATGTTTACATTGTAAGGGTTTTGATGTGTTTGGATAGTCTTTAAATTTTATTTTAAGTGTATGTATAAACATAGAGTTGAACATATGGCTCATGATGATCATGGTATCAGAGGTGGAGGATTGGAAAGGATGTAATAACGTGAGTTCGATCATAGGCCATAGAATTTCTTGATTTTCAATTAATTTATTGAGTTTTAATCATTTAGTGTTCCTATTTTATTTATAATTGTGCTAGTTATTTGTATTATATTGTTGTTACTCTGATTATTTATTAATGTATCATGAAAACCATTTTTCTTTATATTCTAGACAATGGGGGCTCTCTTACCTTCTTGTTCTATACATATATATATATATATCAAGATAGAGGGAGAGAGATTTTATGTAATACTTATATGAATGGGTCATGTTGTATTTTTGATGGATTCTAGAATGACCAATTATATTTATAGTTGTATGATCCTATGTCCATAAGGGTATTTAATTTCATGAGTAATTTGAATTTTTGGATGGATGAGGGGTTCAATAATAAAATAATCTTCATAATATAATTTTTCAGATTAAACATCTCAAAATTACTTATCTTAGACATAGAACTGGGTTTGATGGGTGGTTGATAGTAGTTAGGGGTGTAAAATCACTTCAGAGGCCTGAAATCCCCCCATACACAACCTGACACATGATTAGGCCATACTAAAAAAATATTACCCTGAGTCGAGTTTGGATTTAGAAAAGGTGTTGGTCAGTATAGGCCTAGAACACTATATTATGGTCCAACCCATCCCAAAATCTCGACTTATAGTTCTATCCCAAAATCCCATCATGGAATCCCTCCCTGTATGCTCTAATCTTATAAAAATCCATATATTCAATACACATTATTTAATGGTTTATTTCATAAGAACAGAAATAACATAACCCAGAAGATCCCAAAGACTAGTGTCTTGGGGAAATTTGGTACATAGAATATCATCTTATTACATGGATATGACAACATTATTGAAAACATCATTAACATGTTTCTAAAATGTCATAAGTTTTAAAATTTTACGAGATAACCTGGGGACATACATAAGAAAAGGGTGAGCTATAAAACATAATAAAGGAATATAAAAAGTATAACATGATGAAGGTATTACATATTGGTAAATAGTTATTTTAATGGTACATAAAATGGGTTTGAATCATAACCATGAACAATGAGGCATGATACAACAGAGTTGCATAAAGGAAACATGGGAATGTAAAAACATCATTAAACATGACATCACAAAAATAGGTCAAGGATAACAACCAAGCAATCATAAAATGGTGAAAAAGGTATGATAATGGAATAATTTTACTCTATAATCCAATACATGACATCTTCTGAGACAAAAAAATAGCCAATTCATTGGATCATTATATAATTATGTCTACACCTATCACATTCATATCATGTAGAAGCATAAATGTTCCACATAGATCATTAAACATAGGATTATATTTACTCACATTTACTACATAAATAAGGACTATTGAATAAGTACATGTAATTACCCAGTTGATGAATGATTTTTATGTGTAGGTGAATACACATGAGTGTAAATAGTGATTTTAATCACTATAAAATGGGATGTATTGGAAAAATCATAGGATAATTTTTACATCATAATGGGGGTACATAATGAATCATGGGAGGTATTAATGAGAGTTAAAAGGATATCTGATCACTTTTACATAATAAGATAATAAACATGGATTTTTAAGAACATAATAAAACATGAAAAATTGGTAAATCAAATTCATAAGACAAAATAAGAGCCTGAATAAAACATTTCTATGGAAAAAAATCATAGCATTATTTTGGTATCATAATAGGGGCACATAGTCAATCATTGGACGGGTTAATGAGAGTGAAATGGGGATCTAATCACTTGAAAATAATTAGATCTATAATATTTATATTTATAAACATAATCCCACATGAAAAAAACATAATTTCAAGGCATAAGACAACAAGGGTTCTTCAATAAGGGTTTGGTAAGGAAAATCATAGGATAATTTTTGTAGCATAATAAGTGTATTTAAGGAATCATGGGAGGGATTAATTATAGTTAAATAGGTGAATAGTCACTTTTAAATTATAATTTATTCATGATGGATGTGTGAAAACATACACCAACCTGGAAAAATTTAAAAAAAACCATAATTCAAAGGAGGATCTGCAAAAAGGTGGAGAAGGCAAGGATCCCTTACCTTGAAATGGTGATCCCAAAAGCCTGAGAGGATCATCTAGAGAGCTTTTTGAACATTTGGAGGGATATCTATATTAAACATTATATTATATTCATGATTAAATGTTTTTTATTGATGATTGGTGAGATCTTAGGTGGGATTATATTTGAAAAGGAGGGGTATTATTCATTATTTTCCAAGCATTGGTTTTCGACACTATATAATAAAGTCATACGAACTACAAACCATCCCATAATTTATTTTCATATTTTATTTAAAATATTAGTGGGTTAAAATATTTTACAATTCCATGAACCAATCACATTAAAATAATACCCTTGGTGATGTGGAAGTGACTTTTTTTTAAAAAGAATTTTATTTTAATCCATGAAATATAATATAGGTTTTGTAGGATTCATAATGGGTTAATAAAATTAATCAAATAACCTAAAGAACAATTTGAAATGGGAAATAAATATTTCTTTCATGGATACATTTTATGGAATATATTACATCACTTTTGGGTCATTATGACGTCAAAATACATATTTCATATTTATACAGTATTAAATTGTTACCTGAAAATTGGACTTTATCAGAATCTTTTAAAACATTCACCAATGGATAATTTCAATGTATTGATTCCAAAAAAAAAATTATTTTACCAAATTAATTATGTAAACATGAGATATTATAAATTAAAATTAAAATCCCTATTTATTTCAAAATTTTAGTTTTTTTACAATAACAGATGTGCCACCCTTATAAAAATTACATTTTATCTTATAAAAATTATATAATCATTTATATTAAATATATACTATTTAATAATAATATTTTATTAAAATATAATATAATTCAACAATTTATCAAATGTAATTTCTTAATCAAAATTTAATAATACCCAAAAATTCAATTCGAGTATTTTCTTATTAAAACATAATTTTTATCAAGTTCATTACTTTAAAAATTTTAAAGTAGAAATAATAAGAAAAAATTATAATCATTAATTTATTTGATTGAAAATATAATTAGTCATATTTTTACGGTTGAGATATATAACACCCTATTACACCAATGAATGATCTAAGGACAAGCTGTGTGATGGTGAGATTCTCAGGGGGTGGTCTAATGAACATGGATTAGTTTATAATCTCAAGAAGATTGAACTTGTATCATAATATAGATAATTGATGCTTTATTTTTTGGATCTCATCGTAGGCTTAATCATGGAATGATACTAGAGATTCTATCTCCCTTGTAAGCTCTAATAATTTTTCTCTATAGGGAAAGATCCTACAGGTCAAGACCATCACCTCTTTTCTCTATGATAGTAGAACTTTAGCATAACCCTTAGTATATACTAATCATATAATCACTTTTAATCAGTTATATTATCAATATTTTTTATTCTTAACATTATTTTTAATATAATAAGAAATTACTTACAATAATCCAATATAATCAATGTAGTGAATGTGTTTTCTATTTTAACATTACATAAATAAAGAAATTATTTATTTTAAAAGGGAATTTCATTTATAAAAATCATGTTTGTTACAAATCAAAATAAAAAAACCCAAAATAATTACTAAAAAGCTTATAGAATGGGAAATTTGACCCCCTTCTGTTTTCTTCCAAGTTAATTCCTCGACCAACCCAGGAATTTCACCTAATATATTTACATGAAATCAATAATTTTATTTATATTTTGTAAAAAATATTATAATGGTAATTTGCATTACAAATATTTTTTTTAGTTTGATATTAAAAGTGTGATCTCTTGGGGCAATGGCCTATGCCTGAAATACCATCCCAACCTAAATAATCGGGGATAGCCAAGGGTCAGACCAGGGATAAGAAATGACATTGTTCATGTTGTCCTAACCATCCTCGAATAGTGCCTTCTTGGTCGATGTCTTTAGGTTTAATCCAAAGCTGATATCGATTGGTCTAGGATGGAATAAACTTCTTTTACACACTTAAGAGTAGAGTAAGATAACAAAAGGAAGGATGGGTGGCCAAACCAGCGGCCTTTCTAGTTTGTATGATTCACTGACTATCTTGTGGATGGCCAAATCCACCTTTATTCTATAGATGTTCATGAGATTACCAGTGCGATTTTGGGGGTGTGGGGATGAAAAAATTTCCCCCTTTGGTTTTTAAAATGGATTGGTCCCTACTCCCTATTATTTTGTAAACTGAACCCTTTTAACCATCCAATTTCTCCCTTGATCCAACTTCATTTTTTGTTGCATTTTAGTGCATTTACCATTGTTTTGAGGTAATATTCACCGTTTATTGGCCTCCATCCATATTTAACTTCGAACTTCTTAATTATTAGATCCCCTATTTAGGGAACTATTTTGATTCCACTATATAATCTTGAACATAGATAAGTTTGTTAGGTATTTAACTTTTCGTATTGATAAGGTTTCCCATGTTGATGTCTACATACATTTTCTCATCAGTCTGAAGGTGGTATGTCATCCCAATTTTTTATTATAGTTATTTATATAAAATTTAATCAAAAAAATTATTTAAATTGTGAAATGTGCTAGGGATTTCTCTTAATATATTGTTATTTGTATATAAGGGACCCATCATGGATGTAAGGTCGTGATGTTGTTGTAGTGAGGCCGAACAGTGGGATTTCATCATTTATTCCTTCATTATATTTAATTTTATAATTAATTTATGATGACTTAATAATTTTTAAATTGAGTTTTGAAATTGGTTGAACTGATGATGGCTAGTAGAACATGAAATTGCTTGGGTGATTCTTAGAGAGAATAAGTAAATCAATCAATCAGTTGAATTAATAAATATAAAGTTATCAATTGAGGTAGTTGGACCTTGGTACTCTCTGAATGGTTTAATATATGTTATTTATGCTGGATGTGATGCATAGTCACACCACTAAGGACACTAGACTAGTTTAATTTATTAATTGATTTGGTTAATTAAATTGAGTGCGTAATTTAAATATAATTAATTAAATGAACTAGACTAAGTACCAAGGCCATGTTTTCCATTGTGTACTAGTTTTTTTACCTCAATCACCGATGGTTGAGGTTATTCTTCTAATGGTTTACCTTAACCCTTAGATGACCTTGTATAGTGAACCAGTCTTAACATACATGGATATTACATCACTTTAAATATATATTCCGCACATTACATAAATACATTTGTGAGAACTGTAATAGTTTATTATCATTAGAAACATGGAAACACAATATTCTATCTTTGGAAAAGATCATGAACATATAACTTAATGATAGTACCCTTTAGTAATCCTACATAAAACCTCTCTTCATTACCTGGGGAAAGGAAGCAAAAGAAAGGGGTGTGATCCAATGCTCAATAAGGGTAAAAATGGATATATATATATATATATATAAGATTAAAAAGTACATAAGGTTATGAAAACATGATCATTCCAATAGAATATCATACCCTTCATAATTATGATTATAATCATGATTCATCGAACAAATACTGAAAGTATATAAGACATGAATCATAATGGAATTAAGAGAGTAATCTATGAGAGAATTATAGAGGAATAAGACATGGAATCGTGGCATACATATTAGTATAGAATACCCAATGGAAATTATACCTTCCAAGACCTTCGAAACATGTTATGATTGGGATAATCAACCATGTACCTACTTTGTTATTAGGCTAATGACACATGTACACTCTTATTTTCGGGCTTGAGATAAAACCCATGCACCATCTTATTTTTGGGCTTAGTCTATAACCCATGTACCCTCTTATTTTCGATCTTGGTCTATACCATGTGAACCCTTTGAGCTCATATACCATTTATTATTACCCAATGCATTATAGGGACATATAGGTCCCATGAATCCCACAATGAAATGATTTATACATGTTCTATAGGATAATAAAACAATCATCATATCATGACCTATGGAAGGATAATGATTTCATAAAAATTATATCACAAACCATGAAATGAAGTGGGTATCATAAACATATGATAATATCATAAAATTTGGAGATTAGATAGGTTTCCTAATCATTTCATCCTACAATAACACATGAAACAAATCGGGTTACATGATCATTTATCATGGTATAACCATGGAAGAGAAACAGGGTTCATAATCATCATTCCTTAAAAACATAAACCACTTAGAGAAATAATATGAAAGATATCCTTTCTTCATATTCCTATTAAATAATAAACTATATCCATGTATGTAATATTAGATATGGAAGGATTTTGAAAGATAACATGGAACAATTCTTAAGTAAAATAAAATTTCATTGAAAATCATATAACATTTACAAAATCATTTTCATTGAAAACTAAATTGAAAACATACCGAATAGGCCCTAAATTCATTTAACAAAATTATTAAAGAAAATATAATTTTAATTTTTAAAATTTAATTTTGTAAAATAAAATATTTTGAAAAAAATATTTTAAAATAGGTTTCGAAAACTTATGAAATATGCTTTGAAAAAATTGAAATCCTTTTCTTTGAAAACAACATTTTGAATACATATAAAGGATTCTTTGAAAATAATTCAAAAAACATTTTAAAAATAAAATATTTCTTAAAACCTTCTACTTTGAAAATAACTTTTGAAAATTATAAAATAATCATCTAAATAATTAAAATCAATTTATTTAAGGATTTATTTGAGAACTTATAAATTAATCATGAAAACATATTAAAACCTGTTTCTATGATTTCTTTTGAAAACTTATAAAGAATAATGAAAACATTTTGAAAACCCTTTTTTATCTTGGAAAACTTTTAAAATCATTTTACATGAATTGTTTTTTAAAATATCAGTTAAAAAATAGAAATTTTTTTTAGGAAACATGGTGTTTGAATAAAATAGATTTCTGACTAAAGAGTGAAATAAAGAATGATTTTACAATAAAAAACTATTTCTTAACTATCTTAAGAACAAAAGAGTGGGAAAATTTTAAAATTACTTTAATATATGATAAAAAGTATATTATAATATACTAAATTATATTTCAAATGAGATGGATTATAGTATTTCATCATTGGAAGTATAATCATTACAAATCCAAATAACTGATGAGATTATAGCAATAAACTATTACCACTTTAGTAACATTGAATCATAATGACCAGGAAAGGATCGCATTACGTAAAGATTAAAATATTATTAATATAAGGATATTCATAATATAACATTCCAAAGGGAAGTATATTAACCACATAAAAAATTGTATGTGCAGAACATGGCATGTATCTCAGAGACGGCAAATTAAGACAAAATTACTTTACCAATTTTGTAACTTTTGAACCATAAACCCCGTGAAAGAAATATCATAATATTATATGAAAATAAACATAAATTTATGTATAATATTAATATAATACATTCATGGTTTTTACATACACCACAAAATAATTAAATGAGTAGTGAATAAGGCATAAGTCTCACAGAAATAAATGTGAGATGAGAAAACCCTTACCATAAGTCTTGAATTTCTTCGTACATGTTCAAAAAACATGTGTAAAAATTAATAGTTTATTATAAATATTACAAATATCCAAATATTTATATATTATATAATATATTACTTTATTTTGATTTTATATTACCCATTTATAGACAATTTAATGTCGACGTTATGTTTTTGGTAATATATGCTTTTTTTTTATTATATGATTTGACTTTTCATTCTTGATCATATTACTTAGAAAATTATTTAATTATTTTAAAATTTTAGAAAATTATTTAAATATAATATATTTTAATTATATAAATATTTATAATAATCTATATAATATATAAATATGAAATAGAATACACTATTAATGGAGATGGTAGAACATACACACACATGAACATTATTTCCACTTTATTTTAGTATTGAAAAAAAGTAAATGATATATATATATATTATCATAATAATAGAATAATTATTTAATATATAACCTATAATTTTTCTAAAACCATCATTAATATATTCCATGTAATGTGTGAACTAATCTCATCGCTTTGAGAAGGAGGTATTGCACATGTCTACAAAAGAAGTTATCGTATTAACACAAAATTGAATGTATAAAGGTGTGTTATATATTATTATTTAAAAAGAATAAATACATTATAAATATCATATATATAATATAAAAACATTATTTCCATCATAATTTCCATCCATGCGAGGTGGTAAATGAAAAATGAACAACATCGTTTTGTGAGGCGGTGGTCTGCCATACACAAGAATGGTAAGTTCGTTACCAATTTGATGAAATTGTGTGTTTTTTAGGTTTAAAAAATATAAAAACATCTAAATAAATTTAGGATAATTATGATATTATATAAAAATGTAAAAATAATAATTTAAGGGGTGAATAATGAAATAAAATAAAAGTGCTTATGAAAGGGTGTTGCCTCTTCTTTGGGTAACTCATTTTGGTTTCCAGAAAAGAGATCCCTTGGTTGGATCTATGTTCAAATTGAGTATTATAGGATTTTATAGGTTATGTTTGGAGCCCATTTTGGAGGTTCTAGATGATAGAAATGGTTTTAGATGTGTGAATAAGTGAGGTTGTGTGAGTAACCTTTTATAGGGCAGGAGGAGTGGCATTGTTGTAAATTTAAAAAGGTAAACACTATTGAGATGTCTCCCTCACTTAATGTGCCTAAAATAAATTTAAATTTTATCTAAAAGAAAGGATATGGAAGAAATATTTCTAAAAATGATTTTTCACATTTTTATAGGGTATTTTTTCCTTATGTTATAGTGTAACAACTATTTAAACTTGATTTTACCAGAATCACTATAATTAATTTTTTATTACTTTCACTTATATTTTTGTTAAAAAAGTGTACATTATTAGAATTTATATTTTAGTGTGAATCCAAATATGGAATCATTTTTTCAAAATTCTAATCACTAATGTGGTAGAAATCAATAATAAATTAATCCTACAGACATGTCGCGATGAAGGGTATTTTAATGAACACATTTAAATGTTTGAATTTTTTACATACAATTTCAATGCGAAATTGTTTAAAATGAATTAAATTGGTTTACTGATTTAATATTTATCTAAATTAACATTAAATTAAATTATTAATATAATTTCACTATATAATAAAATTATTCAAAAATTTATATTTTAATTAAAATGTAGTATTTTTCAATCTTATTAGATAAATAGATCTTCTTATGAAAATACAAAAAATTAAAAAAAGTAAAATATATTATTACTATTTCCAAAATGAGGTTTATTTTGTCAAACAAAAATTATATAGGTGTCAAAAATTATATTTAAAATGGTTGTGACAATATAATGTGGTAAAATTCCAATTTATAAGAATACATCATTTTAATCATAAATTTGACTTATTCTTGTCTTGTAGCAATCAAATATACTGGATTGGTGTCAAAATATTTTGATTGAATGTATTAATTTTTTAAAAACCATTTATCAAAATTGTGTTTTCAATTTATTTAGATAAAATTTTCTCTTTACATGGAAAAATATTTTTCTTATAAAATAAATTTCATTATTTTAAAATAGTTCTTACTTTCATTTCTTACTAATTAATAACCAAATGATTAATTTTTTTATAAATTTGTAACTAATGTTTTCACAGTTTAGGTTATATTTTTTATAGTTTATATTCAATTTCTATGTGGTAACTAAATTAATATTTTAATTAAAATAAAAATATTATATTTTAGTTTAGTAAAATATAGTCTTGCGTGTAATACAGGAGATCAAAAGAACTCGGTATTGTGTGTAGCCAAATAAAAACATAGTGTTACATATACCAAAAGCTAATATAAATGTTGTGTTTAGTGAATTTTTAACTTGTTGTTGCATGAAATGAAATTCAAACATTGTGTTTTCATATAACACAAGCTATATTCAATCTTGCAGGAAATTAAAAATATAAAAAATATTCAATTAACTTGAATAAAATCACAAAATATCATGGTGTTACATTCTACCTCCCTAATGAATTTCTCAGACAAAATTTATGTAGTTCATAAAAGGTTTAATACATGAAATTATTATTCATAGAAACCCACATTTTAGAAATGAATAGTAAAACATCCATTAAAAAAGATTTTTCGGATCATAATGGTTACCCAATGTAACTCATAACTGGGTTTCCAAGTCAGAGAACATAAGTTGGGGGTTAAAATTAGACATGGAATGAAAATGTATATAATTATATATATTTATAATGATCATTGATCACTAGTAAGTAAATGGTCAATAGAATGTTAAGGGGACCAAAAACATAATTTTTTTTGATTTAGATGAACACTGGTTCAACAGAATCGAAGGTATTAGAATAAATCATTTTCCGCTTCCTTTTCCTAGAGTTGAGGAATTATTATACTGTGTAATAACATAAGTAAATATAATTAATATATATTATTCTATTCCATATGCTCATGCTCGCCATTTGATTGTTCATTGATCGATTTCCATTTCATCTCTTACTCTATGAAATGAAGGTGAATTAATCATTCATGAAGTATTAATAGATAATGAGGTAGAATGATAAGTAAATTAATATATATTTACATATAATCAAATAAAAAATATAATAATAGTTTATCCAATATACATAAATCCTCATATTGATAGAGACTACATTAATCTTTATAACCTCAAAAAATGTTTGACTTAAACCATTACTTAAATGGATGACCTTTTAATACTTATGAAAGATAAAAATCCTAGACTGTATAAATAATTTTACCAAATGATATTAACATTGTTGTCCCATTTATCATAAGTTATCTCTTGGTCATCAAATTAAAAACATGTGAATACCTTAATCATGTATTCTCTTAAAAAATTTAAATAATATGAATTATTATACATGCTGATTGAAAAAATTCATGATTTATTTTTATAATTATCATTTGATATATTCCTTAAATCCCAAAAACAGTTGTAAAATTCATCCATAATAACAAATCTTTTTAAAAATCATTATTTTATTTCTTGGGTAACTAATACTATCTAATTCAGTAAATTCATACATCATTATGTTAGCATCATGAACATACTACAGGTTATCATTCCCTTAAGCATGTGTTCCCCCCCAAATAACACCATTCCATTAATTCAATTTTATATTCCATAAAAACCATTCAAAATATTCTTCTAAATCCTTGGTGATGAATATAAACTAAACAATTCTTTTATATTTCATCATTAATATAACATAATTATTGAATTTAAATATATATACAGTTCAGTCAAGAAAATTTATAATTAAATCATTACTTATTATTCAACATCTTATTACTTAATACCCCTTTAAAACAATATAAAATATGAATAATTTATTAAGGTTACTCAACCTCAATTTAGTCATTATTATTATGTTTATTGTAAACAATAATTTTACAACATCACATACCTTTCCCAAGTCATTCGCAGTCCCGTTAACTTCAGGAGTATAATGGATACTCATTCCACCTTACAGATTCTCTTCATGATATTTCCACATTGGACATATATTTTCAAATTTTCCATACTTTCCACATAGGTAACATTCAATGTTAACCCAATTTATTCTAGTTCCCGCCATGAAAAAAATCAGAAATCACAGTATGAGTGACACTTATCATAGTAAAAAAACCACATAAGTATGAAAAATTACTTACAGGATTCCTAAATCATGACACATTCATTTAAATATGTGACACCACAGGTTTATCCTTCATTATTAATAGTCATGTTATATTTAAATCCTTTATGATGGTTCTTACAGAGTTTGTAAATTTCCAAAGCATATCCCCCCTGGAGTGTCAAACCAGGTGTTCAGTATGTCTCATTGTTATACACCAGTTCTCGATCTATTATATATGAGTATTTTGTTTTCAGGGTTGTTAACACTATGTAAATTTATTCTATATCCACATACACTTTTAGTATCTAGACAAGGATGTATTTCTAGAAAACCACCTGTTATATCCTTTACTAAAATTCTTTGACAATTTCATATACCTTTACTTATCTATTGAAATATCCTTAGATACATCCATGGAAATATATTTAGAAATATCCCAAGGGATATCACTAATGTCTTCTCAACCTAGTTTCCAATGGTTGAATAAACATTTTTTTGATAACAACTATAGAGACTCAGGTTTAACATACATGTATATTATATATTTTTAGAAAAAAACTCACCACATTACAAAAATGTGTTCCTATGGAATATAACAGTTTAGTGTCTTTATAAAAATTAAAACATAATCTTTTATCTTGGTGAAATATCATTGAAATCTACCCTAATGATATTCCCCTTAATTACATCTACATAAAACATTTCATTATTAGGGGTCAACATAGATTCTTAGTATGGATAAACATGGCAGATATGTAATCATATCATGAGAATAAGGGTATGATAATATGATCATAAAATTTCAATATAATACCCTTCATATCAAAGATCATAATCAAGAGTCATATCATAATGATTGGGAGTTCATAAGATATAAATCACAAGGGAATCTATATCATTATCTATGAGAGTATAATAGAGTAACAAGAAGTAGAATTGTGGAATACATATATGAATTGAAAATCCTATATCAAGTATACTTAAAATTACCATCATCACATGTTATTATTTGGATAATAACATATCTACCTACTTCGGTCTTGGGCTAAAAAACAATCCACCCTCTTATTTTCATGATTGGGATAAAATTTTACTCCCCTCTTATTTTGGGCTTGGTCTGAAACCCATGTACCCTCTTGTTTTTGGGCATGGGATAGAACCCATGTATCTCATATACCATTTATCATTACCCAATGAATTTAATGTATATATAGGTTCCACCTGAAACATAATTAAATAATATATACATATACCATAAGATAATAAAACATTAAGCATACCATGACATTAGAAATGAGATGGGCTTCATAAGAATCATTTCATAAACCATGAAATGAAATGGGTATCAAAAGAATTTCATCAAATAATAACCTATGGAAAAGAGATTGGTTTAATAATAATTTAATCCTATAATAACACATAAATGGAAGCAGGTTACATTGTCATTTATCAGGGTATATCCCAAGGAAGAGAAACTGATTTCATAAGCCTCATTCACTCAAAATAAAACCATTCAGAGAAATAATATAAATGGTATCCTTGGATCATATCCTGAGTAAAGAATAAAAAATATCCAAGGATTTCATCATTAATGGATTATGATTTTTAGAGATCCCAAGGAATGAAACTAGATGGAAAATAATCTTTCTTTTAAAATCATACAAAATTTTCAAAATCGTTTTCTTTGAAAACCAAGTTCAAACCATTTGATGTAATACTTAAAAATAGTGTAAAAATATTATTGATGAAAATATACTTTTCATTTTGAAAAAAATTGAGCGTAACACATTTTTAATAACATTTTACATGAAAATTTATTTTTAATCTTATAGAATCTTTGTAATCATTAAAATAATTTTCTTTGATAATAACCTTTTGAAAACATATAAAGGATTCTAAAAAATCAATAAAACGCTTTATATACATAAATAAATTTTGAAAAAACTTTTTATTTGAAAATATCTTCTAAAACATATAAAATAATCTTTGATATCATTTAAATACATTTCCTTGACGATATATTTGAAAATTATAAATGAAGCTTGAAAAAACTTTTAAAACATTTTCTTTAAATATATCTTTGAATAGTTGTAAAGGAATCCTGATAAAATTTTCAAAACCATTTTAAAAATAGAAATCATGAAGGTGAGATGAATGAATTTATTTTTATATAATAATTAAATAATAATAAATAGATAATAAATAACATATATATCATTTATTAAATAATATAAATCATAATTCCCAACCATGATATATGGTAATGGAAAAAATGAATGACATTGTTTTGCGATACGGTAGTCCGTCATACACATGAATGGTAAGCTTGTTACCCAGTTGATAGAAGTGTGTGTAGGTGTAGGTAGAAACTCTAGAATAAAAATATATTGGAATATTAATGAGAATTATGTTATTATATAAGTATATAAGAAGAATAACTTATGGTGTGGAGGAAGAAATAAAACATGAGTTCTTGTGAAAGTGTGTTACCTCTTCCTTGGGTAACTCCTTATTGCTTGCACCAAAGGGCAACATTGATTGGCGTTGTATCCAAAATTGATTATTTTAAGATGATATGAGATATTTTGTGAGAATGATTATTTGGTTTTGTATGAATTAATGGGATTTAGTGTTGTGATTAATTGAGGTGGGGTGAGTTCGCTTTTTTAGTGGATGAGTGGCATTCTTGTAGATATAAAAAGGTAAACATTGTTTTGAGGTCTCCCTTAAATAATTTTCACCAAAGAATTTTCAATTTTATATTAAATGTAGTATAAGGATTAAATATGTCTATATAATTTATTTTGTAAATGTTTCTAGGTTATTTTACCTATTACGTTTATCTTTAACCACTATGTAAACTCGTTTTTACATTAATCACTATAACTAATTTTAATTATGTTCCCTATTATTTTTGGAACAAAGATAATTTTTCCTTATTATAAATTATAATGTACTGTTTTAAAAAATATGGAATCCATTTTTCCCAATTCTAATCCAATAATTGTATTAAATAAATTTCAAATTTATCTGGTATACATATCGTGATAGTAGGTTTTTTAAGAGGAAAGTTTTAAATGTTTTAATATCCAATTTCAAGTTAAAATTTGTTACAATGGCCTATATTGGATTAAATTATTTAATAATTTTCTAAATTATCTTTAAATACAATTCAAAAAAAAATTAAAAATCTAATTAAATTATACTTATAAGTAGCTTTCAATTTAAATTCAGTATTTTTCACTATTCATCAAAAAATGAATCGTCATATTAAAATTCCCAAATTCCACCCAAAATAAATATTAATATACCTATTTCAAAAATGATGTTTATTTTTTAAAATCAAAATTATAAGAGTCTCAAATTAATATTTAAAATGGTTTCTACATTAATATGAAGTAAAATAACCTATTATAAAAATACTTCTTTTTTATCATAAAAAGGATTTATTCTTAACATATACCTATCAAATATATTGTTTGAGTGTAAATAAATTGGTTGAATAGATAAATTTTTTTAAAAATATTTATCTAATGTTTTGTTTCTTATTTAATGTCGATAATATTTATTATATATATATAAATAGTTTACTTAGTAATGGAATTTCTTTATTTTTAATCTGTTATAACTTTAATTTATAACTAATTAATTACAAAAGGATTAATTTTATACACATTTATAAATAATATTTTTATAATTTATTTAATATTATTTTGAGCATCCATTCAATAGCTAGGTGGTAACTATAATAATATTTTCATAATAAAGTAAATAGTATATTCTAGTTCAGCACAAATTGATCTTCTATTTAATAAAAGGTATCAAAGGAACTCAGAATAGCGTGTAACAAAAGACCAAATTATTGTTTCATGTTCCACAAGATAATTTAAGTGTTGCATGTAGGGAAATATTAACTTGGTGCTTCATAAAATGGAAGCCAAACATATTTCTTTCATATAACACAAGCTATATTTTCTATTGCATGAAAGAAAAAATATAGAAAATATTAAATTAATTCGATTTTTTTTTTCACAAAATCTAATGGTGTTACACATTGAGAGGTGTTCCCATGAAACTTTAGAATGGTTATAACCTTGTTTCTATACCTAGGAATACTTGGAAACCTACAAGAGGGGTTTGTTAGTTTACTTGAGTTTGATATCCCTATTAGGCCATGGGAGGAATATTTTGAAATGTTTAGACTTTATTGATAAATCATATGTAAGATAGACTTTGGTTGGGTGAGTGGAACAAAATAGATATTCCTATAAGGCACTAAGATGGGATAATGCCCATCCCTCTATAATTTTCCAGTGAGGCTTAACTTATGAGTCCATGAGGCCAGGATATAATTGTGACATTTCTGGGAACATGACACCATGTGGGATGGTTATTAGACAGAGGATTATGTATTATACTAAGAACCCCATTTTGGGTGACTTCACTTTTTTATTACATTATGATACCCAAGTTGGTTCCTAGAATATAAACATACATTGAGTGGGTGTAATGGGTTGAGGATAGTGATGATGAGTTCTTAATTTATCCAACCCTTTTTCCATTTTTATAAATGATATGTAGAACACATATGTGGTGTTCAGGAAACTATTTTAACATTCCATGGATGCAGTTGCGATGGGATATGGAATAAACTGTCATGTCGGTTGAGATATGTATAGAAATTTCCCACAGGGTGGTATTTTATCATAAAAGGATAACTCTATATAATGAGGTCATTATAAATCCCAATGGGGAGGTTGTAAAAAATCCCTATAGGAGGTCATAAAAACTCTGTATGGGGAAGTCATGGATAATTAATAAAAGACCACATATGGGTTGTTATGTTAGAAAACTAGTGGGGCTTCTATGGAGATAGAGGTAGGAATACATTGGTTCAAGGTATGAGAGATATTTCATGCCAAATGGTAGTTGTTGGGGGGTTGTGGGGTCTTTAGTGGGGGTCATGGTATATTGATAGACACTCTAGAATGAGCCAAAGTATGTATGGTTGATCAGGGTCATGAACCCAATGATTGATGGTGGTTAATAATTTATTTTATAGAAGTTATGTATTTATTAGATAATGTCACTTCCACATATAATAATATTATCATTTATGTATGGAACCACATTAGTGGATCCCTATTGGGATTTTAAATCACACCTTATTTGGGTAACAATGTCACTTGGGAACTTGGGAAGACTCAAACATGGTTATCAATAAATATTTGTATGGGGACTAAGATTTTCATGATCGAGCAGGATAGGTTATTGTCTAGGAATTGGGATGATTTCAGACATGGAATTGGGATTAGGGATTCATTTTTCTTTTCTTCATTATATATATGCCATCTACCTAGTAAAATATCAATCTTTTATGAGTGTATTCTTGTAGGTCATTATTTTATTTATTATCACATGTTTCCATTACATTATTATAAATATATTCTAATAGTTATGGATTTTATATGATAGTGTTTTATTAATTTTATTATTACGAACTCTAATATATAGGAAATAATATATTTTTATTACCAAACTAGACCTCACTATTATTTGGTAGAATTTAGTGTATGAGGAGGTGCACCCAATGTCACATATTAGCACTAGTTCGGTTACTATTCATAGTGATATAGGCATGGATGTAACAAAGTGGTATCATAGATTGTTTTATTATATTACTATTTTGGATACGATAGAAAGGCTTCATATGAATGTGTTGTTTCCTATGATGAATATCATATTAGTGTGACATAAACACATTTCCCTATTAAATGTATATGTTACTATGGCCTTGGATTGATGTTCTGAATTTTCAATGCTATGGTTCTCTAACATCACTTATTGTGATGTAGATGATTTTTGAATTTATGGTTTTTGTTTATTATATATCTGGATTATTGGTCATATGGGTGAGATGCATCCAATGAATCGTTATTAGTCATTAAGGATTGGCATGTAAAGGTCGACTAGTTTGATTACTATCACTGATAAAAAAATCCAGGATTGTTAAAGCATAAAAATTGCACTTATGGAATTTTCCCATATAAGTTTATGGTGGAAATCAACTTAGTTGGAAAAAAATGAATATGTCTCACTGTTATTTTAGGTCATGTGGATGTATGGTGACATTATCATTAGTTATGATGAAATAGTCCCTCAGCTCATGGGACATGGGGTTACCCAAGAAGGCCTGTACAAGAACACGATGCCCTATTGTTAGACCCCATGTGCATTTTTTCCATAGGTTTGATTAGTTAATGTGTTGGTAACAAACTATATGGTTCTTTCCCATGTATCATGGAATTAATGTCTTCTTAACCAAGTCATTAAATATGATTCATGGGATATTAATCATTTTAAGTTTATGTTGTTACATATATATATGTGTTTGTGTGTGTGTGAGTGTGTGTGTGAGTGTCTAGACAACAATGTAATTATTAATGGAGAATTTTTTTAGCTGGATGATCCATGAGAATTAGTGCTAGTGAGTAGGATAACATGTTGGAATGAGAATCCTGTTGTGGTTACATAAGTGATTAGAGTGGGTGTTTCCACATGAGTGGATATTTGGTAGAGGAACAAAGAGGTGTTTCCTACATGTTGTGATTCATATGAGGTTTCACCTCTAGATCAGGTGGGTTAGCCTAGTATTTCTTTGGTTACAACTCATGATTTTAGAAATTCTTGTTTTATTGATGAGTTAATGTTTTTTGTGACAAGACAAACTGAGTGATGGGTGGCCCATGTATTCATTTTCCATAGACATGGGAAGCAAGGGTAGGTAGTTCAGGTATGATATTGGTAATCATAGGGTGTGACTGGATGTACGTCTTAGGCATGGCGATGCCTTATGAAACCTCCAACATGGAATCACCTTTAGTGAAAATTATTTCGTTTTTAGGTAAGTTATAAATAGAAATATCATTAGCGTACCTCGATATTTTTTTTGACATATGTTATGAGTATTGTTAATACACAAGTAGATGCTCAGTTTTTGGAAAGTTTTTTAGGTTCTTAGTGATAATTTGTTGGCTAATGACACTATATAACTATATATATTGAATACGCATGATTTGGTAATCATTACATGATGGAATTGATATACAATAGGCACGTACTGCTGTTGTTTTTGAAATAAGAGCATGGATTTGATGTAGTACGACCAGTGTAGTCATGATTCATGTTATATGGTTGGGTGGTACGGGGGAACATGTCTATCATTCTCAAATTAAATCAAATAAAAATGTATTTTTCATGCATATGAACTACTGAATCTTAAATTAGTGAGTTATATTGATGAGCTTGTGACCGATGATGGTTTTTGAGTTTACTAAAGAACTGGTAAATTGGGAATTTGTGGAATGTGGCTTGAGCGGAGTGACACATGTATGGTTGTGATAAGGTCTAATGATTTTGATTCATATAGATGTTTGAGGGTGTGGCCCTTATTATTGATGGGTTTTCTATAGATTTTTCATTATGATATTTCCATGACAATGCGATGGGCAGTGATTTGATTATTCTTGTTAGCAATTGGGTATGAGTGAGTTTCCATGTCTGGTCATTATGATGGGTAGTGGAGGAGGCATGGGTTATGGAGATGAGAAATTTAACTAAGTGATTGTATATAAATGTAATTACTAGAAAAGGGTTCTAAATGTTGGTTATGGTGATATAACCCTAATGTGATAGGGATCATGGATGCATGATACATTATATTTAAAATTCATTGGGATATTTACATATCTAGGTGTAAAAATGTATTCTCTCTTATGGGTTCCATATAAAATATTAAAGTTTTCCATGATAATGATGATGGATTGATTCTAAATGTTAACTTCACGATTGGGATGAAAAAATTGTGGCAACTAAAGAATAAATTGTGTAGTTGATGCATCAGTTCTAGTATGGAAGTGTGGCGCTAGTTTTGGCTGGTTGGTGTTTTTATCAAGGAATGTCACCGAGATTTGGGTATGGGATTCGGTGAGCATAATTATTTGATCACTGAATGAATTTGAGATTTAATGAATTTTGATCAAGTGATTTGATGGTACATCAGTATATTAGGCTGAACATTCTATGGAAGGTCATCTAGAGGGGTTTTTTCTAGCACTATTGTGTGGAATTGGATTTGGTAGGATATGAATTATATCTACTAAATCGTTTTCAACATGATGTGTATGGTTTGTGTGTTTTCAGGTCATTTTAAATGAATTTTTTGTGAAACCATGCTTTTTTCATATAGGTAAAGTATGGTAACATTTTGACTTAAAATTATAAAATAAGAATTGGTATCGGTGTTCTGTTGGCACTCTTACATGTGTCTAGGTGTGGTGAGTTAGGATCTACATCGAGCATGTCATTAGAATGCATCAATGCTATTATAATTAGTAAATTAATATGGTGGAAAGAAACCTTGTAGGGAATTTACATTATGCATTGAGCTATATAGTGGGGATCACTATACACATTATGATCAATTAGATGATAAAATATCATGTGTCCTAGGATAAAAAGTTTTTGGAAAGCATTTCCTCAGTATTTTAGTATGGAATGTGAACTATGGATCATCTCTTTTGTATGTTGAGTGAATTATATTAGATTAGTTATATGGAAGAACCATTAGCATTAAAGTATTGAACAATTACATCTGGTTCTGAATTAATGATCAATGTTGGTTAGGTGATACATTTCGATTATCATCAATACTTATCATGCATGAGAAGTGTAATGGTGAGGAAGTTGTAAGATCCTCTGTCTATACAAGTCATGAATATTAGGTGAAAATTGGAGTTTCAGTGGGATAATGGATTGGAAATTGAATTGGGGTTTTAAATAGAATTATGGGATCTTGAACAGCACAAATACGTGGTTTTAGAAATTTAATGGGGTTCAAAAGGACTCTAGGACTAGTGAGAGAGAACTAGAGGAAAGCTGGCTAGCTGAGGCTATAGCCTGTGGCCACTGACTCATTGGTGGCTTGGTCAATGGACCTACCTATTTACATAGTTCACCGGCTGGCCAGTTGCTAGCTAGATCCACATATACATAATAGTTGTCTATTAGCTATCCAATGGGGGGTTTTTTGTAAAAATGAAAATTTCCCCCATTAAATTTTTGGAAGTGGTATTCCCCTCCTCCCACATATTTTGGTCCACAAACCCAACCATCCATCCCTAATATTCCCTTGATTCACCTTCATTTGGTGCCATCTCTGGTGTGTTTACTGGTAATCTGAATCAATATTCAACATCTTTTGACCTTTTACCATTATCAACATCATTATCATTTAATTTTTAATTACCTATTTTTGGGATTTGAATCTGATTCCACCATAAATTGTTTGAATCAAATTAGTTAGTAAGGGATTTCACTTTCCATGGTGTGAGGATTTCATGTGGTGATGTCCACAATATGTTTCTCATCGATCTGATGGAGGTATTTCATGTTACCAATTTATTTATTATTTTCACTAAAATTGAAATAATTCAATTATAAAAATATTAATATATTTTAAGGATTGAGCTTGATTTAATGTTGAGGTTTGAAGGGGATCTATATTGGGTACATAGTCATGATTTTAGTGGGGTGAGGGCTTCCAAATTGTTTTAATAATAAATTAAATTGGTAAATTAATTATTTAAATAAATTAAATATTCTAAAAAAATTGTTATGGATTTTTTATTTATTTGGGACTTAGGTATTCTTTTTATGGTCATTGAATCTAGTATGGTCTTTTGAAATGTTTGGTATGCCTAAGAACATGAATTAGGATATGGAATTAGTAAGGATATGGGATTCTATTATGTTAGGTGGTCATTGGTACATGGAAATTGGCTTAATACATGTTATTTTTAGAGCATGTGATGTGCAGTCACACAACTATTGGAATTGGACCAATTTATTTAATTAGTTTAATTGAAAAACTATATTAAGTGTGTGACTTAAATTTTGTGCCTTAAATGAACTAAACAATGTACCAAGGACATGTTTTCCTTTAGGAACTAGCTTATTATCCTCAACCATCGATGGTCGAGGTGATTAATCAAATGGTTTCCCTTAACCATTAGACACCCTCGAGGGGTGTTCCTATGTTGTATTGAATTGGTTATGACCTGGTGGATTTTACTAGGAATACTTGGACACCTATAAGATGTGGTATGAAATTACTTGAGTTTTGAGGCCCTATTAGGCCATGTGAAGAATCTTGAAATATTTTTGGCCTTGATATACAATCTATAGGAAAGACAAACGTTGTTTGGGTTAGTGGAATGACCTAGATTGACCCCAGAGACATTGAGTTGGGCCACAGGCCATCCCTATTTACTATATTCCATGAGTATTGTCCTACGAGGCCATGCAGCTATGTTATAATAGTGGTATTATAGAGGGATTTGACCCCTGTGTAAGAGGAGTTATCCCAGGGATCATGTATTGGACTGAAAAATCCATATGGGGTGCCATTAATTTTGTTTTTACCTAGGGGACCCCTGTTGGTGCCTTTGTGAAAGGCTAACCCTAAATGTGTGAAATGGGATATAGATAGTGATTAAGGGTTCATGAATTCATCCAACCCTTATTCCATTTTTTATAAATTTTGTGGAAAATCCATATGAGGATGTTGTGACACTGTTAACATATACCTTGGAGGTGGTTATGATGGGATAATGAATACACCCTTATAGTGGTTGTGATATATATAGAAAACACCATTATTCTTTTCATTTTTTCAAAAATGTAAAACTCCCTTTGAGGAGTTTGTGAAAACTCTCTATGGGGAGGTCGATGATACTAAATAAAACACCCCTTATGGGAAGTTCTATGATAATACTAATTGTGATTCCATAGATTTTTAGTCGAGATTATATTGGTTCCAGGAAAAAGAGAGTGTTCAAACAATGTTATAGATTACACGGGATTATGGTTTATTCATTTTGAATGGTCGAGTCTTCTGTATTAATGTATCTATAATATTGGGAACCATTATATACTAGAATGAAGCATTAGTCAGGTTTTTATACTTGGATGGATCATTACCCAATTCTCCATACTATATAATAGGGTGGATGGGGCCTCAGTGTCATTATTAGTAAACTAGTGTTGTAGACCCCTGGTTATTCAATAGTTGGAACAATCATCATTACTTGCTTAGTGACACTCTGGAACTTATCAAATCAATTATGGTGAATTAAGATCATAGACCTAAAGATTGAAACAAGTTATTCATTTCTTTTTTATTAGTTACCTAATTATTTGATTATATCACTTTCACATATCACTGAATTACTGATAATTTACATGACCATATAGGTGGATACTTACTTTATTTTATTCTCACCCCCTACTTGAGCCACCATTATACTTTGGTACTCGAGAAAACTATCACATAGTTATTGGTACATGGTGGGTAGGGACTAAGTATTTTCCTAATCGAGTAGGATAGATCTGAGTATGAAGGCTAGGATGAGTTGATTCTTAGAATTGGGAGTAGGGGATCATTTATATTTTATTTATATTTTTCATTCTGTATGTGAGATCTTCCCACTAGAAAGTTTTCATAGTTTACCTGAATTTCGTTATTGTTTTAATATTTACATGTATCTACTACTTTATTATTTTCATAAAATGATATTTATGGATCAGGAATGATAATTAGTTATTTATTTTAAGATAACAAAATCCAATATAAGGGATATGGTGTCTTTAAAATACCATCCTAGACCCACATTGATTGCTATAGGCCTCTAGAAATTTTGGAGAAACTCCTAAGGTCATGTAGAATCATCGATCTAGTTTCTGTTAATACTAATGTAGTACAATACATTACAATAATTATGATAATTCCCCCCCCCCACCATGAAAATTTCATGTACTCTCCACTAGTTGACATCCTCTATAATAAATGAAGGAATTCCTAAGGTCTACTGATGTAACTATCCTGTTAATAATTTTGGTATTCTCAGTCTGGTAGTTCATATTCGTATAAAATCATGTATTTTTTGGGATAGTGTTAGATAATGTAAGACCAAAGACTCAAAAATGTTAAATAAACAATTAATTTTAAAAAATATTACACAATAAATATTTTAATATTTTTTTGTAATAGTATAACACAAAATTATATGATTACATTCAATGTAACTACTCATACTGGTAACATAAGACAAGTAACAGTATAGTTAAGTTCCACAATATTGAGCTCAAGATAATAATACTCCAAAAATAATGAAAAGTAAATGAGATACATTACTATAATGAATAAAAAGTAATAAATGGTTTATAAATTGTACAGGAACTATAATAAGGTTATGAATTATTTTAGATGTTATAATGAAGTATTTACTAGGTCAATTACATCCTCTATCATGGAACACAATGTAAGAATGAAAATAGAAGTAAATCACAAATTAACCCCATGAACTGCACCTCACCCCACTAAACCATTACCACCCCACCCCTAATGGTGGGTATTTGATCACATTGTTGAGCGCGTCAAATTAGCTGTATAGTTTTAACTATAATTTCGGCACTATAGAAGCAATCTTATGTCGTCTCTCGATAGAGCCTTAGATCATTAATTGAAAATAATGGTTTTCATTATGATAATAGAAGGGGAATGGGATTTAATAAAACTTGGGGTATTATGAATAAATATTACAATATAAATACTAAAGTGATAAATCAAACTAGAAATGAACAAGATTAATTAAACGTGATCAACATAGGGGAGTATCGTGATGCTCATCCTTCATTGCTACAAGAGAAAGGGTATAGATATTTTAATAAATGGTTTTAACACCTATTACCATAATTTTATTGATTTTATACTAGGATTCCTCTCATGGTTTAGTCAAAAACACAATATGATTCATCAGACACTACCGATGATTTGATGGCTTGTGTTCGACTTAAAAAATGAAACTCATCAAAGAAACAGACGAAGAACTCGATATTCTGTCCATGTTGGTATGTTATTTATTTTTTATATCATTTCATAAATTTAAATTTCCTTAATCGTGTTTATGTGAGTTCAATTGACTAATATTAACCACACAAACATAGCAATTGAATGAGGGAGGAAAAAGGGATGAATAGTGTGTGAAACATCACATGAAAGGGTACCCCCATACATTATCATTTGAGTTTGAGTATAACATACCAGTATATTACTCAGTTAAATAAAAGTAGAGGATTACGGAAAACAACATCAAACCTGGAATTAAAAATATCATTCAAAATAATACATGTATGAATCTTGGGATTACATCACGTTCCTCCCTGGGTGATCACAAGGGGTTTAGAAACCCATGGGGGTGGAGGAAGAAGAAGATGTTAATGTAATACTTCCCATAGCCTCCTGAACATCAAAAAATTATGGGGATACACCATTTGGAATCCAAAAATGAATGAACCTTCCCTCATGATCGAACTCCCAAATGGGGTGCCCAAGGTGCCAATTTATAGGCAAAGTGGGAAGTGGTTTTGGGCACCCTGATTTCACTAATATGATTGTTCCATGGTTATGGATGGTAAAAAGGTATTAAATAACATAAGAAAAAACTAATGAGTTTTTGTGTGAGACTTTTTATACCTTCATGTCAAAGTTGGCGACCAGATATGGAATATAATAAAAGATTTTTCCAAAATACAGAGGGAAAGTATTGACCCCATATAGATCCACTTTATTGAATAGATTTGATTTTATTGTACAATTAATGAACTAATTGGTATTTGGTTCCTTCATATGAAATGGAGAGAATTTAATTTTTTACCATCCCACAAAGTTTCATTCCATTTTAATTCACGGTTTAGTAACCTCATTCATTTTAGTCCACTTGTGTGGTTGGATCATGTGCAGAATTGCCCTTTTTGGACTTCATCATAGGTCCTCCAAATCACCTCCACCTACAATAAAATTATCAAAACAAGTAAAATTTACCTGTTTAACTGTGTTAAAAATAAAATAATTAAATCAAACATGAAATGCATTTTTTTATTATACTTGTAATTTTCAATACAAAACTAGTTTAATACATTGGTATAAGAGTGAAATAATATCGTGAATCGTGGTATGATCACACCCCCACACCTAAACATTTTCACCCCTGGGCAATGTATAATATCCTTATCATGTCCCATTCCTAAATCAAAGGCATGAAATCATCCAATATTATTTTGAAATGAAATTCACCATGTCTTGGTTATGAATCAATTTTCCTTTCATCTTTCTTTCCTCAGATTCAAATTTGTTGAACATCATTTTTTCAACCATGCAACATGTCGCAACCTACCTATCCTAAAACCTTTCCCTCTTAAATCAAGTAAAATATGAATGTGGATTTATGCACTTTTCCCAGAGTTATTGTGGCATTACCATATGCTTTACAAGGTTCTCATTTCTCTATTGGCAGAAACTAGTGTGATACTCAAGAGGACTTCCAAGAGGTTGTTCTAAGGGTCAAGGGTCGGTAGGATTTATTGTTTAAAAATATGAGGCATAAGAGGATTGTTTATTCTCTTATGTAAAATACATGTCAAAATTCTTCAAGAGTTCATAATTAATGTACACACTCAACCCCTCACGAAGTGTATCAACTCCAACTCACTCTCCCCACTATCCATTTTTGTGGGTCACAATCATGAAGTAAATAATAATGTGTAAACATCCTATTTTCTCCATTTTTTATTTTGTTCTATTTTTTTAAATGTACAAAACTAATTTTTATTTGAATAGATTTTGTTGGAGATAAAGAGGGAAATATGTGTAAAACAATGATGTAATATGGCTTGTGAACCCATTGCCCAAGGAAAATGTAGGCACCCTTTATATCAACCCATAACAATGATTCTCTCCCCAAATCCACCATGGAAACACCCTCTCACCTATAATTGATAAACATAACCAATAATATACTCAATAGATTAGTAGGTAAGGATAAATTATCTTGTAATGTGGCTACCTAAAAGGAATTTCATGGTCTCTAATTCTTAATAAGGATAAAATGTAAAGGTGGAAAAAAATAAAGGATAATTCTACAAAGGGAATTTCAATGAACGATTATCTCTATCATGAATGTAGCATACTTGAATATTATGGCATCAAATAGAATCAAGGAAAGTTCTAGTTTCTCTACTTGACCCTAGACTCTCAAGAAAGTGATTAAAAGGGAGAATATGCAATAAAGGGCTTAGAATTTCTCTTGGGTAAGGGATTAAAATATTGGTCATGTAACACCCGAGACTTTTATGTTATATAAATCTTCAGAGGAATATTTTTCTACACAACACTTTCTTGCCTTGCTTTACACGAAATCGTGACCTTCCTTGATAGCTTGCGTCGTACACAATACCGAGTTTCACTAAACAACGATATGCTATTAAAATATTATTAAAACTAGTCGTTATGAATAGTAATAACCACTTTTTGAAATTTTATAAATTTTATTTTTCAAAATGGAATTCATTTTTGGATTTGGAATATCGAAATTAGCCTAGGGTAAAATTTTGGTATTTTTCTGAAAACATTCAATTTTTGATGAATAGTGAATCCACTAAGTGGTAGTTAAAAAACTGAATTTTTCATAAAACTTAATTTTACCGCTTTTGTGAGTGGAATTTCAAAAATCCGAGAGACACGGTTGATGTCAGTAAGTAAAATGTGGTTCAATGAGATGAAAGTAATTTTTTGGTAAATAGTAACTTTTTTCTTTTTTTACCACGGTTAAAAGTAAATAGGGTAATTAAGGATAAAGATGATATTATTATTACCCTAACACATGTCCTAATTCTATTGGACGAGTGTAATTCGACCAAAAACAAACTTACGAATAAAATATGACCATTTAGGCCCACTTGGATTAGATTAGGACATTTATTATTAATTTATTTAAAGAAGGGTTAAAATAGTTAAAATCAAAGTTTAATAAGTAAATAATTTTTAATATGGGGTTATACATACGATAAATTCGACTATAAATATTCATTAGAAAGATAAAATGATTTTCTACATAATGGTATTTTATTTGTAATTTTTTGACATTAAATAATTTAATTTATTTATGACACAATGATAATGAAGTAATTATTTTATTAATGAAATATTGACATAACTAATGTTCTAAACAACTAAATAAATGTAATTTGAGACTTTTGATGAATTAAAATAATTTTCTAGGTTAATATGACATGTTATTATTGATATAATTAACTTTTTTTGAACTAATAATTCTGTTATGATTTTCAGAAAAATCAATTACTAAATAGTGTCAAAATTGACATAAAATAGTTTTTAAAACGAATATTATATTAGTAATTTTTATTTTATTCCTAAAAATCTAAGGTTCGTCCAAATGACTTAGATACGGTTATATATATTAATAATAAACAACTTGGGGTTCGTTTGGCTGCTTATAGTAAGTTTATTAACCTTATAGTATAAGAACACAAGAAGACACGGTAAAAGTAAACTTAGTTAACTTAATGTTAAATCTAAATGATAAGGTTAAAATAGGAACCTAAACTTGTCTAAATTATATTGTATGAGAGGCTTTCGACCAATCACCACCTTATCTTCTAAATATATCAATTTGGATCTGTTTAAAAACGATAATTACTTTATAATAAAATAATAGTTTTAGTTTTCCCAAAGGTACCCCTCTCCTCCCTTATAAAAGGGCACCTCCTCCCCCTCTTCCTCACACCACTTTGAGCCTTCAAGCTCGTCCAAACCCTTCCAATTCCTCCTCTACACTTCTCTAGAGACACCCTAGAGGTCCTGGTCTTATTCAAAGACCAATTTTAGTGCCCTAAAAGAAGGACTCAAAGAAGCACTTCAAAGAAGAGGTAATGTCCGTTACTGATTCTTTCATCTTTAGTTCTTATTCCACTTATTCTTCTTTAGTTGTTTCATTATGAAGTAATAACATCAGTATCAATAATATAATTATATGTTATTATAAGTATGAAACAACCCTATTTCACCATCTATCCATCCTACGGAAAAAGAAATCACCGTGCGTGCGTACGTACGGAATACCGTCTGCATGCCGTGGTGTAATCTATTTTCCACCACCACCTTACTTGTATGGGTATAATGGTGTAAATAATGACTATATATGACTATTATAAAGTTATACGGATTCTGAAATAGTATACATAAACTCCAATACAATTCCATGATCATAGGAACGATATCATCACTCGTGCGTACGTACGGAATACCGTCTCCATGATGTGATTCGACTCGTTCTACATGATCTTCATTTCATAATGATTATATAAATGAATTGAATGAATGAATATGATATATATTACACTAATAAAATTCTGGAAATGAGGTATCTATAACCTAAAGATAAGAATAATAATTTATTCGACAAAACACGCATAAGAACAAAAAGTTATAAACACCCGAATAACAAGTAGCAATGAAATATTGCTACTAAGAAGCTAAACAAATGACCATATATGATATCATAAAAATAAGTATGATTCTGGAATAAGTCAATAACATTATTTAAATCATTATACAGGATGTTCGGACACTTACGAAGAAAAACGGACGTAAGGTAAGGGAAAATATCACAATCTCATTTTTATCCGAGATTGTTTATACTTTGAAATTTACGGGGGTGTATTTTATCATCCATATCCATGTTTCCTCAAAATGTTATATTTTTCCATCCACCTATAATTGTTTAAATTCAATATACCCTTCGGTGAGTTTTTAGTAAAAGATATGAAAGGAATCTTTTGTCGTTTTTCATACGAGGTACTTTTTGACTTTTCCGACAAAAGTATGAAGAATGTTTTTTTAACTTATACGGCATGAATGGATTTTTAAAACATTATTTCCAAGAATCTTCCTTTACAAGTTTTCAAGTTTATTTTTAATCCACTTAGTTTAGTTATAATTTTATGACATGTTAAGAAATGAAAAGTGTTTTTGAAGTAGAAAGGATATTTTCCTCAAGAATGGAGTTCAAGTGTTTTATCAAAATTATTTTCCATCTAAGATAATAAAGGGTTCGGTTTATATCCCTATTATTACATGGATTTGATTATGTTGTGATGGAAATATTTTTTATGAATTCCCTTATCTTATATGAATTTTTTTATGATGTCATGATGTTTAAGATTCCCATTTTTATTACATGGGTTATGCAATGATCAGTGATTTAAGATTTTGTGGCACACATAAGAATGGTATCATTATGAGATGGGTGGGACCTATATCTCCCTCCAATGCATTGGTTAAAGATTTTATATCTCATGAGATAGACATGGCTGGAATGGTAGGTTATACCGGTTTAGTGAAACAGGACTGAAACGAGGAGTGAACTCGGTTCAGAAAGGGAATTTGTCCACTAAGATAGTCTTGGAAATGAGCGTTGACTAATAAGAAATGTTTCTCTATGATTATGTGTGTATGCCACAAAGTTTCATGTTTTAAGTTATGATTATTGTGATTACATTTCACTTCCACGATTTATCCCATGTTATGAAATTATGATCTCTTTTGCAGGATAAGATTTCCAAAAGTTATGTGCTTATGTATATGATGTGATTGATATTTCTTTTGTTTACCCTTACTGAGCATTTGAGCTCACCCTTTTGTATGTTTTCTTTCCCCAGGTCAGGAAGAAGGTTATTAAGTAAGATATGCCAAAAGGGACAATAGATATGATGAAATAAATGGGAGACAGTGTAGACGCTTTATGAACCAGTTGTTTATGTTTCCCAGTTTCTAAAGACACTATACCTATATGGTCCTTTTGTGGTTTTGTTATATGTTGTAATAAGTATGCTTCAATTTTGAAGTATTAACAATGTATGTAAAGTATGGGTCGTTATAGTTGGTATCAGAGGAAAGGTATAATCAACCTTTGGAAACTAGGATGTGAAAGCCATAGTAAGAACCCTAAGGATAAGTCTAGGAATAGAAAACAATCTTAGTGTTTTAGAAATCGCCATGAATAACCTAGGATAAGACCTTAAGTGTGAAATTTTATTCTTGATTATGTGGTTTTCCTATTATAATTAGTGTTGCTCACACTATTCTTCTTGGATTTAGTCAATGGCTAGAACCCGAAGGAACCGTGTTAATGCAGAATGTGACGGGCAATGCAATGATTGTCCCCCTGAGCAACCAAACGTTATGGGAGATGGAATGCAAAATCTTGTAGCCATGCTCACACAACTTTCTCAAGATATGAATCATGCAGTACTTCCAAACGAGCAAAGGAAGGAGCAACATTCTGTTGAATCCTTCATGAGGCAGCGTCCACCTTCTTTCAGCGGGTCTAATGATCCATTAGTTTCTGAACAATGGATTAGTACTACTGAAAAGATATTTTCAGTTCTTCAATGTTCTGAACATGATAAAGTAATCCTAGCAGTGTATCCTTTGGAAGGAGATGCTGATCAATGGTGGAATCTTATTAAGAATACGAGGCAAAGGGATGAAATTGAGTCCATGGAATGGGATGAGTTCAAGAACTTATTTTTCAATAAGTACTTCCCTCGTATTTTCCGAACAAAGATGGAGAAAGAGTTTCTTGAACTGAAGCAAAATGATGATGAATCTGTTGGTACCTATGAAGAAAATTTTACAAGACTCGCAAGGTACGCTTCTAGTATTATTATCCAACCTGAGAGTAAGATCGATCGATTCTTTAGTGGCTTAAAACCAAGTCTTCGAAGGGCGTTATCCATAAGGGACTTCAATAGCTACGAGGAAATCATTCGATGTGCTCTCAAAGTCGAGATGGAGATTGGAGTAACCCATCAGTCATATGGGTTTGATAAGAAGAGGAAAATGGAATTCAAAGGAAAATCTAAAGAGCACACTGAAAAGAAGATGAGCTTTCCCTTATGCTCAAAGTGTGGAAAGAAACATGGAGGGAGTTGTCTTAAAGGGACAAGTAAATGTTTAAAATGTGGAAAGGAAGGTCATCGGGCATTTGAATGCTGCGATGATGGGAAAAAGATGTCTAATGATGCAAACAAAGGAAGGGATACACAGAATGAACCTACTACACTTCAATGTTTCAAGTGCAAGGAGATGGGTCATTATGCCAATAAATGCCCTAATCCAAGGGTTGATGATGATGGTCGATGTCAACAAACTCAGAAGGCTAAAGACAAAGGAAAGTTACATGCAATTTCTATCAGCGATGTGGAGTACGATAACGATGTGGTGAAAGGTACACTTACCATCCACTCTAAAGTAGCAAATGTTTTATTTGATTCTGGATCCACCCACTCTTTTATTTCTGAAGAATTTTCTAATGGTATCACCGTATTACCTGAACAATTAGATGTTGAGTTAGTTGTGACAACACCTAATGGCACAACAGTCGCATCAAAAGTTTATAATTCTTCCCCGATCGAAGTTTGTGGGAAAGTGCTTCCTGCAAATCTTGTGATCCTTCCTATAGTGGAATGTGATGTGATTCTTGGCATGGATTGGCTTTCTTTATATGAAGCTCATATCAATTTCCAAAGAAGGGAAGTCACATTTAATATTCTATATCAATCTATGATCGTCTATCAATGCAAGGATGAACATAACCTTCCAGTGGAAATTTCTTCCATTTTATGGGTATTGATTCCACTAAATGAAGGTTATTTATCTCAAATGGTTGGTGAGAAACTCATGATTAAGAATATTCCCATTGTATGGGAGTTTGATGATGTCTTTCCGGAGGAATTACCATGTCTTCCACCAAATCGTGAAGTTTATTTTTCAATAGAACTCGTACCGGGTGCTTTGCCTATTTCAAAGACACCTTATAGAATGGTCCCAATTGAGTTGCAGGAATTGAAGAAGCAACTCCAAGAGAATCTTGATAAGGGATTCATACGCCCTAGTGCGTCACCTTGGGGAGCACCTGTTCTATTTTTTAAGAAGAAAGATAGATCAATGAGACTCTGCATTGATTATCGAGAACTTAAAAAGATCACTATCAAGAAAAAATATCCTCTCCCACGCATTGATGACTTATTTGACCAACTACGCGGAGCTCAATACTTTTCCAAGATTGATCTTCGTTCAGGGTATCATCAATTAAGGGTAAAAAGGGAGGATATACCAAAGACGGATTTTCGTACAAGGTATGTACACTGTGAATTTATAGTGATTCCATTTGGTCTTACTAATGCCCCTGATATCTTCATGGATATGATTAATATAGTCTTTAGAGACTATCTTGATCAATTTGTGGTAGTCTTTATAGACGATATTCTTGTCTATTCAAAGAGCAAGGAAGAACATTAAGATCACTTGAGAATTATATTGAAGACGCTGAGAAAGGAGAAGCTTTATGCCAAATTTACCAAGTGTGAACTTTGGCTTCAAAAAGCTTCATTTTTGGGTCACATAATCTCAAAACAGGGGATATCTGTGGATCCAGCAAAAACAGAGGTTATCGAAAGATGGTCGATACCAACAACAGTAACTGAGATCCGAAGTTTTCTTTGTTTGGCTGGATATTATCGACGTTTTGTGAATGATTTTTCATGATTATCTAATCCACTCACCAAGTTGACTCGGAAAGGAGTTAAGTTTGTTTGGATGGAAGAATGTGAAGAGAATTTCAAGGAGTTGAATAGAAGGTTATCCCGTGCACGTGTGCTCACACTGCCTTGTAGTGGAGAAAGGTTTGTGATCTATAGTGATGCATCCAAGAAGGGATTGGGGTGTGTTCTTATGCAAAATGATATTTTGATAGCTTATGCATCACGATAGTTGAAAATCCATGAGAAAAATTACCCAACACATGATTTGGAGTTAGCTGCGGTAACATTGCATTAAAGATTTCGAGGCATTATCTTTATGGTGAAAGGTGTGATATTTATACTGATCATAAAAGTTTAAAGTATATTTTCACACAAATGGATTTGAATATGCGTCAAAGAAGATGGTTGGAGCTGATTAAGGATTATGACTGCTCAATCCATTACCACCCTGGGAAAGCAAACAAGGTGGCAGATGCATTAAGTCGACAAGACCATGCCAGTTTATCCATGATGAGGATCACAAAAGATCCAATATTTTTGGATTTACAAAGGCTGGATCTTGGAATTATAATGGAAGGGGAAAATCTTATCTTTCTCAAATGAATGTTCAACCATCTATACATGTGAATATTAAAGAGGCACAGAAAGAAGATGTCGAGTTACAAAAGAAGGTGAGAAATGTTCCTGAATTCAACCTTGATTGTGATGGGATAATAAAGTTCAGGAATCGGGTTTGTGTTCCTCCCATCCCCGAATTAAAGAAGGAGCTGCTGGATGAGGCTCATAGTTCTTCATTCTTTATTCATCCAAGAAGCACGAAGATGTATAGGGACATGAAAGAGTACTTCTGGTGGGATGGCATGAAAAGAGATGTTGCTGAATATGTCTCTCGATGCTTGGTTTGTCAACAAGTTAAAGCTGAGAGACAGAAGTCTAAGGCAATGTTACAACCATTACCCATACCCGAATGGAAATGGGAAAACATCACTATGGACATTGTCACAGGACTTCCTAAAACATCCAAAGGCAATAATGCTATCTGGGACATAGTTGATCGTCTTACAAAGTCTGCACACTTCATTGCTATTAGAGAGGATTTCCCTCTGGATCAGCTTGCCAGGATATATGTAAAGGAAGTGGTAAGATTGCATGGAGTACCACTTTCTATTATATCTGATCGGGATCTGAGATATACCTCAAATTTCTGGCGAAGTCTTCAGCATAATCTTGATACAGAGTTGAGTTTCAGCACTACTTATCATCCTCAGACAGACGGTCAGTCTGAGAGAACAATTCAAACCCTAGAAGATATGTTTAGAGCTTGCTCTATGGATTTCAAAGGTGGTTGGGATCAACACCTACCTTTGGTGGAATTTTCTTATAATAATAGCTTTCACTACAGTATTCAGATGGCTCCTTATGAAGCTCTCTATGGAAAGAAATGCAGGACTCCAACTTGCTGGGATGAAGTTGGGGAAAGAAAGCTATTAGGACCTGATCTCATTGATGAAATGGCAGAAAAGGTCAGATCTATTTAACAACACATAAGAGCAGCTCAGAGTCGACAGAAAAGTTATGCCGACAACCGAAGAAAAGACCTAGAGTTTGAAGTGGGTGATAAAGTGTTCTTACGAATATCTCCCCGGAAGAGGGTTATGAGATTTGGAAAGAAGGGGAAGTTGTGCCCTAGATATATCGGTCATTTCGAAATACTGGATCGTGTTGGGAAGGTAGCTTACCGATTGGTGCTTCCACCGAATCTCTCTCAAGTTCACGATGTGTTCCATGTATCTCTCCTGAGAAAGTACATACCTGATCCTTCACACGTACTTAGCTCAGAAGTTGTAACGCTGGAGCAAGATCTTTCTTATGAAGAACAGCCGATTGAGATTCTGGATCGTAGCGGAAAATTCCTACGATACAAGACCACTCGATTGGTGAACGTTTTATGGAGGAACCAACAATTAGAAGAAGCTACATGGGAGCTTGAGGATATGATGAGGGAGAGGTATCCCCATCTGTTGGTTACAAAGTGACGAATTTCGAGGGCGAAATTCATTTTAAGGGGGGTAGAATGTAACACCCGAGACGTTTATGTTATATAAATATTCAGAGGAATCTTTTTCTACACAACACTTGCTTGGCTTGCTTTACACGAAATCGTGACCTTCCTCGATAGCTTGCGTCTTACACAATACCGAGTTTCACTAAACAACGATATGCTATTAAAATATTATTAAAACTAGCCGTTATGAATAGTAATAACCACTTATTGAAATTTTATAAGTTTTATTTTTCAAAATGGACTTCATTTTTGGATTTGGAATATCGAAATTAGCCTAGGGTGAAATTTTGGTATTTTTCTGAAAACTTTCAATTTTTGATGAATAGTGAAACCACTAAGTGGTAGTTAAAAAACTGAATTTTTCATAAAACTTAATTTTACCGCTTCTGTGAGTGGAATTTCAAAAATCCGAGAGACACGGTTGATGTCAGTAAGTAAAATTTGGTTCAATGAGATGAAAATAATTTTTTGGTGAATAGTAACTTTTTACTTTTTTTACCACGGTTAAAAGTAAATAGGGTAATTAAGGGTAAATATGATATTATTATTACCCTAACACATGTCCTAATTCTATTGGAAAAGTGTAATTCGACCAAAAACAAACTTACAAATAAAAGATGACCATTTAGGCCCACTTGGATTAGATTAGGACATTTATTATTAATTTTTTTTAAATAAGGGTTAAAATAGTTAAAATCAACGTTTAATAAGTAAATAATTTTTAATATGGGGATAAAAATAAGATAAATTCGACTATAAATATTAATTAGAAAGATAAAAAGATTTCCTACATAATGGTATTTTATTTGTAATTTTTAGACATTAAATAATTTAATTTAGTTATGACACAAAGAGGATGCAGTAATTATCTTATTAATGAAATATTGACATAATTAATGTTATAAACACCAAAATAAATGTAATTTGAGACTTTTTATGAATTAAACTAATTTTCTAGGTTAATATGACATGTTAGTATTGATTTAATTAACTTTTTTCGAACTAATCATTCTGTTATGAATTTCACAAAAATCAATTACTAAATAGTGTCATAATTGACATAAAATAGTTTTTAAAAAATATATTATATTAGTAATTGTTATTTTATTCCTAAAAATCTAAGGTTCGGTCAAATGACTTAGATAAGGTTAAATATATTAATACTAAACAACGTGGGGTTAGTTTGGCTGCTTATAGTAAGAATATTAACCTTATAGTATAAGAACACAAGAAGACACGATAAAAGTAAACTTATTTAACTTAATGTTAAATCTAAATGATAAGGTTAAAATAGGAACCTAAACTTGTCTAAATTCTATTGGATGAGATGATTTCGAACCATACCCACCTTAGCTTGGAAATATATCAATTTGGAGCTATTTAAAACCGAACTTTACTTTATAATAAAATAATATGTTTAGTTTTCCCAAAGGTACCCCTCTCCTCCCTTATAAAAGGGCACCTCCTCCCCCTCTTCCTCACACCACTTTGAGCCTTCAAGCTCGGCCAACCCCTGCCAATACCTCCTATCCACTTCCCTAGAGACATCTTATAGGTCCTGGTCTTCTTCAAAGACCAATTTTAGTTCCCTAAAAGAAGGTCTCAAAGAAGCACTTCAAAGAAGAGGTAATGTCCGTTACCGATTCTTTCATCTTTATTTCTTCTTCCACTTCTTCTTCTTTAGTTGTTTCATTATGAAGTAATAACATCAGTATCACTCATATACTGATATGTTATTATAAGTATGAAACAACCCTATTTCGCCATCTATCCATCCTACAGAAAAAGAAATCATCGCGCGTGTGTACGTACGGAATACCGTCTCCACGCCGTGGTGTAATCTATTTTCCACCACCACCTTACTTGGATGGGTATAATGGTGTAAATAATGACTATATATGACTATTATAAAGTGATACTGATTCTGAAATAGTATACAAACACCCCAATACAATTCCACGATCATAGGAATGATATCATCACTCGTGCGTACGTATGGAATACCGTCTCCACGATGTGATGCGACTCGTTCTACATGATCTTCATTTCATAATGATTATATAAATGAATTGAATGAATGAATATGATATATATTACACTAATAACATTCTGGAAATGAGTTATCTATAACCTAAAGACAATAATAAGAATTTATTTGACAAAACACTCATAAGAACAAAAAGTTATAAACACCCGAATAACAAGTAGCAATGAAATATTACTACTAAGAAGCTAAGAAAATGACCATATATGATATCATAAAAATAAGTATGATTCTGGAATAAGTCAATAACATTATTTAAATCATTATACAGGAGGTTCGGACACTTACGAAGCAAAACGGACCTAAGGTAAGGGAAAATAACACAATCTCATTTTTATCCGAGATTGTTTATACTTTGAAATTTACTGGGGTGTATTTTATAATCCATATCCATGTTTCCTAAAAATTTAATATTGTTCCATCCACCTACAATTTTTTAAATTCAATTTACCCTTCGGTGAGTTTTTAATAAAAGATATGAATGGAATCTTTTGTCGTTTTTCGTACGAGGTACTTTTTGACTTTTCTGACAAAAGTACGAAGAATGTTTTTTAACTTATACGACATGAATGGATTTTTAAAACATTATATCCAAGAAGATTCCTTTACAAGTTTTCAAGTTTATTTTTAATCAACTTCTTTTAGATATAATTTTATGACATGTTAAGAAATGAAAAGTGTTTTTGAAGTAGAAAGGATATTTTCCTCAAGAATGGAGTTCAAGTGTTTTATCAAAATTATTTTCAATCTAATATAATAAAGGGTTCTGTTTCTATCCCTATTATTACATGAATTTGATTATTTTATGATAGAAATATTTTTTATGAATTCCTTTATCTTATATGAATTGTTTTATGATGTCACGATGTTTAAGATTCCCATTTTTATTACATGGGTTATGCAATGATGTATGATTTAAGATTTTGTGGCACACATAAGAATGGTATCATTATGAGATGGGTGGTACCTATATGTCCCTCCAATGCATTGGGTAAAGATTTTATATCTCATGAGATAGACATGGCTGGAACGGTAGGTTATACCGGTTCAGTGAAACAGGACTGAAATGAGGAGTGAACTCGGTTCAGAAAGGGACTTTGTCCACTAAGATAGTCTTAGCAATGAGCCTTGACTAATAAAAAATGATTCTCTGTGATTTTTTGTGTATGCCACAAAGTTTCATGTTTTAAGTTATGATTATTGTGATTACATTTCACTGCCATGATTTATCCCATGTTATGAAATTATGATCTCTTTTGCAGGATAAGATTTCCAAAAGTTATGTGCTTATGTATATGATGTGATTGATATTTCTTTTTTTTACCCTTACTGAGCATTTGAGCTCACCCTTTTGTATGTTTTCTTTCCCCAGGTCAGGAAGAAGGTTATTAAGTAAGATATGCCAAAAGGGACTATAGATATGATGAAATAAATGGGAGACAGTGTAGACGCTTTATGAACCAGTTGTTTATGTTTCTCAGTTTCTAAAGACACTATACCTATACGGTCATTTCGTGGTTTTGTTATATGTTGTAATAAGAATGCTTCAATTTTGAATTATTAACAATGTATGTAAAGTATGGATCGTTATAGGTCAGTGCTAATGTGGCTTCCGATTAAAAATCTTTTAAACACCTATGAATGATTTGAAAATACAAATGATAGAATAATATTCCTTATCAACATAAATTTGAAAAAAAAATCTAAAAAAATTGAAATTTCCCCAAAATCAACGCAAGTATGAAAATGGTTTTGGATATTATTTTTAAGATCAATTTTTATCTACAAACACAAAATAAGGAGAAAGAAATAATAAAAATGAAAACACATTTATTTTTTCTTTTTTTATTTTAATCCTAACTATGACATGTCACCCTCCCCCATACCTAAAAGTTACATAGTACATAATGAAATTAATTTTAATAAATAGACAAGTAAATAAAGGTAGGGGGAAGGTACAACCTACTAAGTGGTGTCATATGTGGCATCTATCAATTAGATTTCCTCTGAGAGATTCTTCGGAAAATCCTCATAGAATTGTTTGAGCCTCTGACCAAGGACATTAATACTCTATCCACTCTTCTCATAAAAAACTGTATGCCACCAAAAGGCTAAACATTAGTGACGGTATAAGGACACAGACATCGAGAACGAATCTTACTAGCGTAGAGATTTAGCCTGTAATTTTACATGAGGACCTTATCACCAATATAGAACTACTAAAAATGAATCATTCTATCATGGAAATCCTTTGACTTCTATTTATAGATCCAGGAGTTATCATATGCATCACGTTGAATTTTTCTCCAAATCTTGAATCGGAAGCTTCTTATGCTCACATTCATCTGAAAGATTCATATAACATTATTTAATAGCCCAATATACATGCTGTTCTACCTCCAATGGTAGGTGAAAACCCTTTCCAAACACAATTATTTATGGAGACATTTTTATTGGGGTTTTAAAATTTTTACGGTAAGCCCAAAGTGCATTATCCAAGCGTAAACTCCAATCTTTCCTATTGGATTGTAACATATTTTACAAGATTCTCTTAACATCCTGATTTGAGATTTCTTCATTGTCTGTTAGTTAGGGGGTGATATGTTATAGAGACTTTATGAACAAATCCATACATAAAAAGATAATTCTTCATGTTGTGATTGCATAAATTTTGAACCTTTGTCACTAATGATGAATCTTGGCAAACCAAACCTACCAAAAATCTAAGACCTCACAAAATAAACAACAACTCGAGAGTCATCGATCCTAGTAGATTTTTCTTCCACCCATCTAGATACATATTCAATAACCAAAAATATTTATAAAAATCCAAATGAATTTGGAAAAGGCCCCATGAAGTTAATGCCCAATGCATCAAAGATCTGTAAAATAACATGGGTTTTTGGGGCATTTAATTCTTCTTAGAGATATTTCCTGTGAATTGACATAAAGTGCATGTATTACAAAACTTATGGGAATATCTATTCAATGTTGGACAATAAAGAAATTATTTAAGGACCTTTGGAGTTGTACGTTGAGAGCCAAAATGACCCCCACAAGACAAAGTGTGATATAAGGTCAAAACAGTGGTGAACTCATGGTCAGGGAGACACCGATAAACTACTTGGTCACCAAAAAGTCTCCACAAATATGGGTCATCCAAAAATGCTCCACCATGAATCATGCATAAGTCTCTGGGATTGTGAAATGTTAAAATCAGGGGGGACCCTATATGTTACAAGAAAATTCACAATGTCTGCATACCAATGGGTAAGGCCCACAATATCATAACGGTTATCATGGGGGAAGAATTTTCTAATAGGGAGGGGTGAGTCAACATGATGGTCTAATGGTGGGGAAATCCAACTAATGTGGTAAGATGCCATATTTTCCACTCTTCTCTTGTCTTGAATATCATGGTCAAACTCTTGGAATTGGAGCATCCACCGAATGAGGTCGGGCTAGGCTTTAGGTTTCTTTAGGGGGAAATCAAGGGCAGCATGATCAGAGAAAACAATGATTTTTTACCCAATAAGATATGAACAAATTTTTTCCATGGAAAAAAGAGAAATAAGTACTTTTTCATTGATTTTGTAGTATTCCTGGGCTGTGTAAAGGTTTTGTGAGGCATATTTAATTACATGAGGAGCCTTCTCAACCTTTTTTTATAAAACTACCCCAACTGCAAAGATAGAGGCATTACACATAAGTTCGATTGGGAGATCCCCCCTTAGTAGTTGGATGGTAAGAGGTTATGTGAGACTCCTTTTTATTGAATTGAATGCATCTTAACAATTTTTATAAACCATAAACTCATAATCCATTTGTAATAATTAGGACAAGGGAAGTGCGATCTTAATGAATTCTTTAATGAATCTACGATAAAAACCAGCATGAACCAAAAATGATTGCAACTCAGGACCAAATTTTGGAAATGGAAGTGCTGAAATTAATTTAATTTTTTACTTATCCACTTCAGTTCCATCATCTGAAATAAAAATCCCATGAACTATCCCCCATTCAACCATGAAATGGAATTTCTCGTTAATACAATATATTTTTCTATGCAACGATAGAGGATATAACCTAGGTGAGACAGACAGTAATCAAAGGAAGTTCCAAAAACTGTGAAATCATCCATAAAAACATCCATTCATTTATCTAGGTACTCAGAAAAAATACTCAACATACAATGCTGAAAAGTACCAGGAGTATTTCAAACACCAAAAGGCATCCTTCTGTATGAAAATGTGCCAAATAGAGAGGTAAATGTCACCTTTTCTTGATCCTCACAGGCTATATGAATTTGAAAATAACTCAAATAGCCATCCAAGAAACAATAATGGGAATTACCAGCCAATTGTTTAAACATTTTTTCAATGAAAGGTAGAGTAAATTGGTCCTTTCATGTGGCTTGATTTAGTCGATGGTAGTCAATACAGACTGACCAACTTTTTTTCACACATGTTTGATCAAATTCATTCCTTTCATTTTACACATCTGATATTACTATTTTTAGGCACAACTTGCACAGGGATAACCCATTTACTATCAGATATAGGATAAATGATCCCCACAACATGTAATTTATTGACTTCCTATTTTACCACTTCAACGAGAGTGGGATTCAACTAATGTTGAGATTGTCTCACGAGATTAGACTCATCATCCAAAAGTATATGGTTCATACAAATAGATGGGATAATCCTAGGAATATCATCCAATGTCCATCGTATTTCCTTTTTACACTCTCTCAAAAGGATGAGATGTTTTTATTCATGTTGTTGAGAGAGGTTATTGGCAATAATAATGGGCGTTTGGTTAATACAATCAAGATAGGCATATTTTAAATTATATGGAAGTGGTTTTAATTCCAACGTCGGGGGTTTTTTGGACTAAGGAATGGGATTAGGGGGATTGAGGTCCATTAAAATGTCTGTTTTCTCTTGTTTATTCTCTAAGGATAGAGAATCTATTGAAATGAGATATTCAGAATCATCGACAGTTGTGGGTATCTCTAAATGAACACAATTATCAAATAAATCACAAGATCTACACTTTTAAGAACCCACACAACACTCAAAGCATGTGTCAAAACTCAAATCATCCAAGGGTGAAGAATATGAAAATGAATCAGAGTATTGGTTCAAGAGAGAAGTGTGTGTGTATGTGTGCATCGTTTTAGATCACTTTCATCAAATAGACAGGAAGAGTGGAGTTCTCTTCAATGAGGTGTTTCATAGACTTAAGGATGTTTAAACATACCTTTTCTCCACCAAAGTCCATATACAATATTCCATTGTGAACATTTTTTATCATATTTTTTGATTTACGGAATGGAATCCCAAGTATGAGAGGTGAATGTCCTTGGGTTCAGGTATCTTTCATCTCAAGAATATAGAAATCATCAGGGAAGTTTAGATTCTTCACTCTTACAAATAAATCCTCAATTACTCTTATAGGATGCATAGTATTCCAGTTGGCAAGTTGAATTATAATTCTTATTGGTCTATATTCTATAACCTACAAATAATTATACATGGAGTGAGGCATTACATTAATGGAAGCACCAAAATCCAGCATATCAACAGAAAATATGGTCTCCCCAATGGTACAATGTATCGTGAATGTGCATGGATCCTTGCACATAGTTGGAAATAATGGCTGAATCAAGGAAGAATCATTTATTCCTAGTTTGACTCTCTCATTCTCTTTCATCCTCCTTCTATGGGTACAAAGCTCTTCGAGAAATTTTGCATAAATGGGAACATTCTTGACTACATCTGGTAAAGGAATTTTAACATGAACTTTTTTAAATGTATCTATTATTCTAGTATCAATCTCATTATCAGAATTTTTCATAGATTTCGAGAATATTTGTGGAAAAGGAATGGGAATGTATTGATCATTTGAATCATCAATTATACTTTGATTAATTTTTTTTGTTTTTCTTCATTAGAAACGTTTATGGGTTCAGAAAGAGTATTTTCAAGAGGGGTACATACATGTTGCATAGAATTAATAGAATGACAAACTTCTTTAACACTACGAAATGAAACTACACATATGTTTCCTTTTTCTTTTGTATTGGAAATGGGTTGGGATGGTAGTTGTCTAGAACCTTACATCCTAATATCACCTATGTTGTTCTCAAATTGTCCCACTTGAGTTCATAGGTCTTGAATTGCTGATTGTTTGTTCTCTTAGAATTACAGGTTCTGGGTTTCTATTTTATTCACTATGTCCTTGAGGATTGGTTCAGATTTGGGAGGAGGAGAATGATTTTTGTTTTGAGAAGTTGAAGGATAATAATGTTTCATACCTTGGCCTTGTGGATACCAATTCTTCTTGGGGAATCCTGAGTGTCCACCTTGTCGGTACTGGGTTTGTGCTTGCCACTCGGGGTTAGGATTTGGCCTGAATAGTTCATGATTGAAGGGAGGTGCTTGTTGGAATGGGAGCCCTAGGATCAAAGCTGCACAAGACTCAGGTGAATCTTGATGTTGTGGGAACTGGTCAGAAAAATGAGTATTTTCAGAACGAATAGCACAATTCAATGGAACTAGAAGACATTGTGAGTTACCTTGTGCTTGAGATAATTTCCATAGAAGGTTATGCATCTCATCAATATTCTTATCTATCTTTTTTGGTAGAGATGTATCACTTACCTCATTAACTCCTCGAGTTGGTGAAATAGATCATGTATGAAATTGTATTGCATTTTGATCCATGTTGTCTATTAAGTCATGAGCAGAAGAAAAAGTTTTATAAACTTGGGAACCATCAAATACACCATCAATCGTTCCACACACCATGGGGATAAGTCCCTCATAGAATTATTGTATTAACAATTTTTCACTTATATGGTGGTGGGGGTAGCTTGAGAAATGTCTTTTGAATCTCTCCCTATATTCGTGAAGGGTCTCTCTTTGTGATTTCCTAATGCCACAAATTTCTTTCCAAATTGATGCAGTTTGGGAGGTAGGAAAGAACTTCTTTAAAAATATTCTTTTCAGGTCATTCAACCCCCCAATTTTTTTAGGAAAATAGTATATCCAATCATTGGCTACACCATCATGGGAGAAAGGGAAGGCCCTGAACATAATTAGGTCCTCAGAAACATTTTGGGGTTTCATGTTGGAGCATACTATGTGAAACTTTATAAGGTGTTTGTGAGGGTCCTCACTGGGAAGAACATGGAATTTAGGAAGTAGTTAGATGAGTCCTGATCTGAGATCCATGTTGTCTTCCCCCTCATGATATTGGATGTAAGCAAGTTTTTACTCCACATCGGGGTAGTCATTTACTTTAATGTTTTATTATTTGCATCTATATTTTCTTAGGTTTGATTGGGTTCAATTTTTGATTGTTTTATGGAAATTTTATGTACCCAAAGGGGTTCCCCAGTGTTAAATGATTGACCTTTTCTAAATTCAATGATATGTGAATGTAGTTATTTTTCAATTTTAGGGTCAAATTCAAGTAGTGTTTCTTTACCAGATCTTTCCATGCAACAATGATGTCCAGTTTGATTGATTGCTTGTTTTTTGTTTTATCTTATTTTTATTAATTTATTATGGAAGTTGAATGAAATAAAAATACATAAGAAATGAAATGAATAAATAAAAGATAATGTTATACTAAAAAATTATAGAGATATGTAGATAAGAATTAGAAAAGTAGAGAGAGTCGAAGAACACACAAAAACAATAAAAAAAATAAAAACAAAAACAAAAACAATAGAATGGGGGTGGGGTATTTAAAGGGGTACTAATTAAGAAGTAAAATAAATAAAGAAAATTAAATAAAGAAAAAATTATCTTGGCTCCCTGGAAACACTTCCAAAATTTGATCACACTGTCGAGCGCATCAAATTAGTTGTTTAGTTTTAACTACAATTTCTGTTGTATAACAGCAACCCTAGGTCATCTCTCGATGGAACCTTAGATGATTAATTAAAAAAAAGGGTTTTCTAATTAAAATTGAAGGGGGATGGGATTTAATAAAACATGGGGTTTTATGATTAAATATTACAATAGAAAAACTAAAGTGATAAAACAAGAAAAACTGAAGAAGATTAATTAAACGTGATCAACCCAGGGGAGTATCGTGAAGCTCATCATTCATCGCTTCAAGAGTAAGGGTATATATATTTTAATCCATGGTTTGTAACACATATTACCATAATGTTACTGAGTTTATACTAGGATTCCTCCCAGGATTCAGTTGAAAAGACACAATGATTCATCGCACACCACCGATGATTTGGTGACTTGTCTTCGACTTTATAACTGAAACTCACCAAGGAAACACACGAAGAACATGATGTTCTATCCATTTTTGTATGAAATCTTATTGCGATACAATTTCATAAATTTTCACGGCCTTGACAATGCTTATGTGAGTACAATTGACCAATATGAAACACACAAACACTGCAATTGAATGAGCGAGGAAAAGGGAAGAATGTTGTGTGAAACCACACATGAAAGGGTACCCCCAAATATGATAATATTAGTTTCAATATAACATACTAGTATATAACTCAATTAAATAAAAATATAATATTAAGAAAAACAACATAAAACCTATAATTTAAAATATCATTCAAAATAATGCAAGTATGAATCTCGGGATTACATCATGTTCCTCCATGGGTGATCACAAGGGGTTTAGAAACCCATGGGAGGAGAGGAAGATGAATATTTTGAAGTATCACTTCTCATAGCCACTAGAACATCTAAAAATAATTGGTATAAGACTTTTGTATCCAAAATGGCAGCACTATGCCTCCAAGTAGAACTCCCTAATGGGGTGCCCAAGGTGCCAATTTATAGGCAATGTGGAAAGTGGTTTTGGGCACCTAGATTTAACTAATCTGCTAGGTCCATGGTTTTGGAAGGTCATAAAGTCTTAAATAATTTTAGAAAAAACTTAATAGTTGTTTACCGATGCCATTTCTTCCTCTATGTCAAATTTAGCAGCCATATATAAAATATAATAAGAGATATTTCCAAAATACAGAGGCAAAGTTTTGACCCCGTGCAGATCCACTTTATTGAACAGATCAGTTTGCATGGACCTCTAAATGATCTAATTCGGATTCATTTACTTCATATTAAATGAAGTTAATTCAGTTTTGGACCAGCTCACAATGTTTCAGACCATTTTAATTCACAGTTTAGTATCATCATGCATTTTCTTTCACTATTGTGCATGGATCATGTGGAGATGGGCCGATTTTTCTTTGACATCATCATAGGTCCTCCAAATCACCTCCACCTACAATATAATTATCAAAACATGTAAAATTTCCCATTTTAACAGTGTTAAACAAAAAATAAATGAATCAAACATGGAGTAAAGTTTTTTATTATGCCTTCAATTTTCAATACAAAACTAGTTTAATACATTTGTATAAGGGTGAAATAAAATAATGAATCATTGTACGATTAGTATTATAATGAAGTATATATAAGGTATTATATGATTGTTGTAAGGTTATGTAAACCATTCTAATTTTTCTATTTTGAATCAGAATACTAGAATAGTAGTTTCGAATATAATCGTTGTAATTAAACTATAACACATACATACACAAGTTTTTAATAAAATACAAAACATTATTTAATAATAATATAATTAATTATTATTAATAATATTAATTGATTAATGAATATAAACATAAATACCCATATATATATTTGAATAAAAAATGGTTTATTGAAGAAGAGTTTTTTAAATTTTTTGTGCCAATTTCATGGTTTTCAGATACATTAGGGATTTTATATTAAAATTAATGATATTATATATATATATAATTATTTTCATAAAATGGACATAAATTTAAGAATTATCTCATCAAAGTAATCCATAGATAAATTTATCATTTTTGTTTTAGACAATCAAATTTTTTGGTAAATAAATAAAAACTAATTAAATATACAGTGAGTATTATGACATAACCATAACTCAAAATGCTGCAATCAATAATGTAAAAAAATTATTAATGAAAAATAGGTTTAGTCTTAATTATTTTTTTGATAATAAAATTAATTTTCCAAAAATGTTAACAAGATTAAAAATCCTAATGTATATTTTTGGGTTTAAAAACAATTCCTTATGAATAAATATCTCAACCATGTAAAAATAATATAGTTTATTGTATTTATATTTTTATCCTTATAAAATACAAAAAATAATTCCAAAAGGTCCAATAACAAGTTTTAAAACAATGGGAAGTAAATGGTTTTATATTTTTTCATAACCTAATATTTGAAACATATAGTTATAAATTAAGAAAAAATGCCTCTCATTTTCTATAAATTCCAACCAATCCTCCCACTCCACTCTACTCAAAAACCATTGAAAAAACTTCTTCTCTCACTTTCCCAAAAAATAATATTTTATTAGAGAATTAGTTAGAAAAACTATTGCAACGACGACGGTGTATGCTGGATTTGTTGATAATAAGTGTTGTATTTCTTGATAGTGATTTATGGCTGATATTAAAAGATAAAATGGCATAGATAAAAATTTAAAAATGGATTTAATTATTTTCTTTTTCATTTAATATATTCTAGAAGTTATTTGAGAATGATCTAAAAAAATTTCCATAGTTTATTACAAAAGCAGAGATGAAATTATGTATGAAGAGGATATGAGGAGGGGCTAGAAGTTATAACATATGTGTAAATATTAAATGATAAGTTCTAGAAGGTGCTCTAGAAGTGGAGTTGTTCTGGAAGATAAATAATTGGTCTTCTGAAAGTTATTCGACAATTTTTTATGATTTAGAATGTATAATTAGTAACGAATAAATATGTTTTTCTAACATTGGATGCCTGAAACTTATGTATATAATTTTTTCTTTGAGGGGATATCTGGAAACCATTTTTGAGTAGAAGAATTCAGATATTTCGGAAAGGATGTAATGGTTTTAATAGGGATAGAGAAAGTTAAGGTGATTTCTATTTTGGAGGATTACGATTTATATATTTTATAGAATTGGAAAATTCCATCATATAATGGTAACTTAAACATTATATAAGGGTAATCCAAGTTCATGTGTAATGGAAAACATTTTCGAGTAGAAAAAATCAGGAAAAGGGGAAAATATTACATATGGTGTAGTCTATATATATGATTCATTCAATTAAATATGTTATGGTAACTAGTGTTGTGCATAAAAAAATATAGAAATGGGAAAAATCTATCATATTGGATAGTCCATGCATAAGGTTCTCTAGAATAGGATAAATTTGGAAATTACTATATAATGAAGAGTTCATAAACATAACTAGACTAAAAGATTATATGTATGATTTATTCTAAAATTCATAGGGTTTGTACAAATTGAAAATATAAATTTTTTTAGAAGAACTATATTATGTAAAGGTTTACAAACCAATATGTAAAAGTAATAATGTTGTTATATAAGGATCACATTCAATTTTAAAATAATAGAGATAAATAGTTTATCCATATATTATTATATAAATTATTAATCATAAAATATGATTGATAATTCAATATGTTCATGATTTCATCACTCCATAATGGAGATGATCATGTTGGGATTAAATAAAGATAAAATTGTGATATTTTAGTTATTTAAATATAATATTCAATAAGATTTCTTGAATTTGGATTTGTATTGATAATCAAAATATAAATAATGATATCACTCTATTATCTTGAAAAAAGAAGAATAAGATCATGCCATAGTGAGAAAGTCACACCGTGACTAGGTTATGGATAGTTGTTAAATGTAGCTTAGTTGTAATTTAAAATAACGAATATATGGAACAAAATGTGGAAATATTGAATAATATTAGTTTCTTTTTATGAACACATAAAAATAGTTGGTATAATTCGAATGGTCATAGGGAATTTTCATAATTATGATTGATCCCCAAAATTGAATAAATATTTTTGTGCATGAAATCATTATAAACAACAAATGTATCAGTACTAGAATGAATGGGAGTCAAAATAGAATTGAATATCGTATTTAGTGAGAAAAATAAAGATATAGTGAATATATATATATATTTTTTAGGTATAACAAGGAAAATAAGAATGATTTATGCTTCATTGGTTATTGAAGGAGGATGGAAAAAATAAAAAATTTATATGGAATATTCATCATTTAGCAGAGGATGTTTCTCTTACAGTTATTTTATTGAATACCTAGACTCTAATATTTTTTTAGAGTGATTATCTCAAGATGGGGTGATTTGAGTACCAAAAAAACATTTCTGTGTAAAACAGTTTTAAATAAAATCCCCCAATTAGTTAAAACAGCCCAGTTATTCAAAATTTCATATTGATAAACGTTCTGAATTTTTAAAATATTCCACAAAGATTTATTATCTATTAATTAAAACTATTATTAAAACTATTTAAACTTTTGATATCAATTTACATAATAAAAACCTTATTAAAAAACTAATTTCGACTAACTATCATAGTAGTGGTTCTATTTTTAGATTGAAATAGATTTCTTTTAATGTGTAAAAATAAAATAAAAAAACAAAACAGAGACTGGAATAAAATATTGTTCATTCTCAAGTTGTGACTTAATCCTCCCAACATGGAAATTAACCACTACTAAGATTATTATATAAAATAATATATAATACTCAACCAATATTGGGTATACATCTGTAAAGCGGTCCAAGACACACAAGAACCTCGTCCACATTAATTATGGTAATTAAATAAATACATGACATGGAGGTACCTCTTCCACAAAACTTGGGAAAATAGGTGTGAATAGTTATTAAGAAGACATCTTGTATCTTCTAGTTATAGTGCAGGAGATAGTGTACATTTTATAAATATAGAATAAAACACATAGTTCTCATAATGTAAATAAAATAAACAGACATATAAAATAACGGTGTAAATAATATATTGTTTCATGGTCAGATAATCTTTATATCTCGTGACTCCCTGAGTGTATCTGGAAATGAATCATGAGATGTGTTTCTGAAATTTTTAGTATAATAGAGTTTAATAAACACATTATTAGGATATTTTAGCTAGTATTATACATGACATGGAGGTACCTCATCTCTGATAGATGGTGTTTTCATCATTTTATCAAATTTACATGGTTTATCTCTGAGGGTATGTATTTTCAACACTTTTTCAAATTTTCATTCTAGCGATGATAAATAGATAACAGTGGGTGATAAAAATACATATCCAACATTTTGTTCTAGATTCATTCTGAATATTAAGTCACGTATAATGGTGATTATTTCCAATAATCATCCAAAATTTCATTTCAATGTTGATTTAGCCACAACAGTGATTCATACTTAGCCAAATTTCACCAATCCGTTAAATAAAGTAAAATGCTACCACAAAACATAAATGTCATCAATATCATAATAATCATGATTTTTTGATCATTAAAACAATGGTTCCAACAATCTATACCTTTTGATAATAATAAATCATTACATGGTATCAAAGTTAAGGATAAGACACATGGTATGAAATTTAATTAGACAATAAATAGTATTAAAGAAAATATGGTATCAAAGGAATGTATTTATAAATTTATAAAAATAAATATTAGTATTGTATCAAATAAAGACTAATATAAAAGGAATAAGATTATATAAAACATTGAATAAAAAAATTCAATAGATCCTTCCCCCATTTAAGGTTAGACAAAAGTCAAAATAAAATGGGATATGTAAGAGAACATAATTTTAATAACAACAGAATTTCTGTTGAAAAGAAATAGAAGTATAGCCAAAAAGTTGGAAAAAATAATTGAAAAATATCTCTATCAAAGACTCTGTATAATAATCAATGCTTCTCATGTTGTGTGGAAGGAAACAAAAGAGATTTGTGTGTCCCTTTTTCTAAAGCAGAATGCTCAGAATCAAAACCTGAGGGAACAAAATGGATGGCTATTGAATAATCTGTGAAAGAACAATGCTATTGGATAATGATGGGTCTATGATTAATGGATACTTCTATGGGAGGAATTTTTATTGGCTATAAATGATCATGAAATTGTCAATTAGTAACTCTTGTAGCACTAGTCCAAAAAACTCTAGAGGAGAAACTAGAGGAGTCAGGTGTGTTATAACTGCTATTAAATCCTAGGCCACCACAGTTGTTCCTTACATATAAATAAAGGGATTCATATTATTCATGAAATCAATTATGATATTACCCCTCTCAATAAAACTATACAAATCAATTTTCTCTTCCATAAAAATTATTAACAATGGATTCATCACCTTTATCTAATTGACGTTCTCATTAAAGGATTGATTTAGAGGATGAATTCTCAAATTTTCGCTATGTACTTGAAATAACCATTCAAAAAATGATTAATATATATCCATAAAGATAATACATAATACCTATTGTGATTTATTTTGGTCAAACATTATATATTTCTAATTAAGACATCACTTCTTCCACTGTGGCTCTCATAACATCCATTTCAGTTGATAAAATTCTATTTTCCACTTCAACTACTCTAATATGAAGCATAATATTGGTTTGAAATTTGAGAATCAGAAGCACCAACAGATTCCTTGCATTATAATAAATGATCTTGGTAACCAAAGGTGTTTGATATTTTATCAAATCACAAAACTCAGAAAGAAACCATTCCCTGAAAAAAAAATAAGTCCCTTCTTATGACATCATCAACTATAAATAGTGGAATCAAAGGGGTGGGTAAGGTTTTAGTAGTCTTGAACCAAGTAGGAACAGCAGAATAAAATATCTCTAAGTAACCTAAAATATCAATTTTTTGTTCTATGTACCTCGTTGGATCTCTTACCTCTTGAAGAATAGGTCCGCCATTATTCGATGGATGCCCATTCTCATAATAATATGAGTAGTAAAACCATGTTTGAAAAAACCAGTTAATTTTTCACATTCCTATAGAATGGGGTTCATCAATCTTATAGAATTATTACCTTATGTATGAATAATTAAAGGATTTATAGCTATAGACTCAACCACATTAGGTACAACACTTATTTTCACATCAGATCCTTTCTAAATAATTGCCTTCTCAATGGTAGTAGTATCAACCTCTATCTAATAAACTACCATCTGTACATCATCTATAGGCAAACCAATATATCCACCAATAGCAGTATTAATTGCATTACATTATAAACAATGGGATTCACCCTATTCTACAAAGGTTTCCATTAATTCTATAACTATTTTGTAAAAATATTCAACCAGGCTTGGAATATCTTAAGATCGAGAAGAAGATAAATGTAGATAAGAGATATGTTCTTGAGGAATCTCAATATCTGACACACTAACTCTGCCACCTAGACCAACAAAACCTCTATCACTATCACTTCCATATCAATCTCTTTTTTATCTCCATTTCCATTTTCATCTACTTCGTCTTCATAATCGTCTCTTATATCTTCATCATCATCATCATTTTAACGATTTTCATTCTCCCCATAGAATATGGGAGAACTCTTTAACACTTAGTAGATATTTCTATATATTCCTCCTCAATTCCTTCTTTTAAGAGTTTCTCCTTGTTCGGGATAGACTTTTGTGGACTAGGAGCTACAAAAGATATAGGAGGGGAGCTTTAAGGTAAATGTGTGTTACTACATTCATCCACATAAAATTATTTTCTTATCACTAGAGGAAGAAACCTCCTATTCCTATTCATTATAATACTCAAAAATATCATCTGGCTCAAATCTATGGTCATTTATATTCTTTTTCCTAGAGGGGTGTTCAACATGATTAAACTCATTATAAAATCCTTTCACATTATCCACCCATTTCTTCTAATAAGGATTATAACAAATTTCCATCCTTTTAAAAATTATCCTTATGATGTAGAAACATCCACATTCCACTAATTATTCTTCATATTCATCATCTAGACCTTTTAATACTATAATAGCCAAAAAAAACTTTGGGTAGATTGAGTAATTGGATCTAGAAGAAGTCTTGAACATCTCCATCATGGGAAGCATTATTTATCCACAAAATTTGAACTTATATCCTATTTTCATAATTAATATAAGAAACAAATCATGGTACCTCATTGTATAAAAATCACCTTTTATTAGAAAAATAAATCATTGAATAAACTTGAAAAGTAACCTAAATTTATCATCATGTTCAGAGGAAACTATTCTTCTATCTATAAATTCACCGGTTAACTCAACCAAGGTATCTTTATAAATAAAGTATCACTATCGTATATAATGGTTCCTTGATAATAATTTACAATTCCTTCATTAATAAAATTTAAATTTTTTCCCAATTTCATGAATAAAATACAACCTTACAGACTTTAATCATTATTTTTCCCAAATATTAATTTACCTCGAACATCTACTTAACGTAATAACAAAAATCTTGCACCAACATATGATTGAAGGTTCTCCAGTTAGAAGGAAACCATTCTACCCATCCTTCTTCATGTAAAAATTCATCACTAAAGACTTTCTAGAAAGAAACAACTCAACTTTCACTTATTTTTCGGGATCTACTATTCGCTTATCCAACTCAAGGTTCACCAGTTCAAAAATATCTATGTGTATTGATTCACCTTTCTACTTCATAGAAGTGTACCACTCATCTAGACAAGACTCGAAATCTCTCTTCATTTTTTCCATTAATTGTGTTTTTAAAGGTGTAGGTGATGGAAAAAGAAGGTTGACATTCGGAAGAAGGGGTCTCTATAAGGTTTGAGAGCAATGTGCGATAGAGGTGAGCATTGAAATTTTATGGGTTGAAATTTTATATCATTTAGGGATTTAGAAATTTGAGTATAAAAAAATGGAACAAGACATTAATTTAATAAAAAATAAATTAATTAATAATTCATAAAATGAAATCAGCAATGGTGGCTCAAAAAAATTGAAAATTTGACAAATCCCAAATATTTTCCAATAACTAATAACTCCAATTTTGAGTAACTCCAAATGTGATAAACTCGAATAGTGAGTAATTCCAATGGTGAGTAATTCCGATGGTGAGTAATTTTAATGGCGATTAATTACTAATGTGAGTAATTCCAATGGTTAGTAAAACTCAATGGTTGGTTAAACAAAATAATGGGTGAAACTAAACGGTGGGTAAAACTCAACAGTGAGTCCTGCAAATTTAAACTTAACCAAAGTACATAATTCCTAATTCATATTTTATGTAGTAAATTCCCTCATAATTCAAATTCTTAATGAATATATTAGCATGTTCATGTTCTGTACTAATGCATTCAAATGTGATATCACCCTTCTTAAAATGATATCTCAAAAAGTGTTGTTTTACAATAATATTTTTTTATTATAGAGTTATTAATAGAATTCATAAAAAATTTTATAACACATGTATTATCAAAATTTATAGGGACATGTCATAATTTATATCCATATTATAGTATTGTGTGTTTCATTTAAAAAATATGAACAAAGAACCTACCTACAGCTATGTATTGAGCTTCAATAATAGACAATACAACCAAATTCTGTTTCTTACTACACAAAGAAACTAGAGACTTTCCCAAAAGATCAAATTTTATAGAGATGATTTTTTCTATATAACTTACAACCAAAAAAAGCATATTAATAACTAACTAGATCAAATATTTTCCCTCTCCTATAAAATAGTCTTAAATTGGTAATATAATAGAGGTATTTAAAAATTATTTTTACAACAACTAAGTGTTAATTTTTAGGGTTTTCTTAAAAAGGAGCACACATACAAAATATAAATATAATTTCTAGCCACCTAGTACTTACGTAGAGAAGAATTCTAATCACACCTAGTTTGATCTAATGATTTCCCAGCTTCATCAAGATCAAAATTAAAGATGGTTCTCATAAGAGTATCACCACATTTAGTTTTACCCAACCAAAAATGTATTAAAATGAATTTATTATTTTTATATTTCTTTAAAATAATTCATTCTTTATTTAAAAAAACATCAAACCATGAATGAATTTCAGTTCACCCACTAAAATCATTTATATTTCATTTTAGATCATTTTTTTAAAAAATTAGCACATAAGTAATTTTTAAGAGATTGAAAAATAATATCATCAAAACAAAATTTTAACAAATAAAAGATCATTTGAAATCATTTTAAAAAAAATGGTAGGATCAGTGATACATTTTGAAAATCATATTGATATAAGAAAAGAGATGATCTTATCACACCTATCTCTAGGAGCTTGTTTTAAACCATACAAATATTTTGTTAAAATGAACATGTTATTTGAAAAAATGGGGATTTTTAATTCTAGGGGGATGTTCAACAAAAACATCATCAACTATATACCCATCCAAGAAATCACTTTTGGCATCAATTTGATATATTTTTAAATCTCTATGTAATATATAGTGAAGTGGTATTATAATGGGTTCAAGTATGGCCATAGGTGGGAAGGTCTCTTCATAGTCTATACCCTCTTCATGACTATACCCTGGAGTTACTAGTTCAGACTTATTCCTTTCTATAGTGCCAAATTCATCAACAATGCTTCTAAATATCTATTTAGCGCCTATAGTCAATGTGTATTAGGATTTATCAATAATTTTCCATACATTATTCTATTAAATTTTTTTATATTCTTCATGCGTATCCATCACCCATAATTAATCATTAATTGAATCATTGATGTTCTTAGGTTCAAACTGTGACAAGAAAGCTTGATGTTTGACCTGGATTCTTAAATAATATCTATTTTGTGTACCTATATCTAAGTATCCAACAAAAATATCTAAATGATTATCTTTAAGAGTCTTAACATCTCTAGAAAAAGTATTTTTGGTCACCTCAAGGTCCTCTACAGGATGAGGTTCTAGAAGTTCCTTAAAACTGGATGAACTTTCAGGATTCTTTATAACAGAATAATAAGGTTTCGAATTTAACTTCATAATGGATAAATCCCCCTCAGGATTTTATAATTAATTATTAGGAATAAGTTAATTTGTCTCATCAAATTTGACATGGACATACTCTTCCACAGTCATGGTTCTTTTGTTTAAAACTCTATAATATTTACTATATGTTGAATAACCAAGGAGAATTCCATCATTGCTATTGTATGAAAATATTTCAACATTAGTCTTACTAGTAATAATAAAGACTATGCAACTAAAAACATTAAATTATTTTAACATAAATATTCTATTATTCTATTGTTCATTAGGGGTTTTATTCAAGATATATATAATTAAAATATTATTGATTATATAGCAGGTTGTAATCAAATCCACTTCCTCAAAGTAGATAGGTTAGTCATATTTATTATTTAAATTTTATTCTATCTCTTGAATTTTCCTATTTCTTATTCCTAAATTTCATTCTGTTGAGGGGTCTTAAGAGTAGATAATTTATGACTATAACCATATTTTGAGAAAAAGTAGACATAGTCTTCATTTTCAAACTCTTATCCATGGGATTTTCATAAGGTATTAATTCTATGTCCAATTTTGTTATATATATATATAATGATTTGTAAAATAAGATCAATATTCACTTTTTGAAGAAACAATAATATCCATGTATACCTAGATAAGTCATCTATAAGTACATAAAAATATTAAATCCCATTTAAACTAGAAACTTTGGTTGGTCCAAACAAGTCTATGTGAACCAACATAAGAGGTTGAGAAGTTAAAAATCATTTCTTTAATTTAAATGAAATATTGTGTTGTTTCCCATTTTCATAGGGGTTACATACTTTTAATTTGGGGAATTTATGTATTTGTATAACCCAGACTAACCCTTTTTTGTATGCTTTATAAGTGAGTGAATATTACAGTGGCATAATCTCCTATATCAAATCTAAGATTATAAATGAGTGGAACTTATGGAAGAAATATTTTGATAAATCCAAGAATCAATATTAACTGGATAAAAATTCTCATTTCATAATGCAATGAACATTACAAAATTTTTAGAATAAAAAACACTACATGTATTGTTCTCGAAAATCACATGAATATTATAATAACATAATTGGGAGATTCTAAAAAACCTATATTTTAAACCATTAACAAAATTACTTTATAAATTTAAAATGTGTTAGTGTTACCAATTTGACCAAGGCCAATTTTATTTCCTTTATAATTCTCTCCAAAAGTTAAATGAACACCATCAACCTCTATGAGGTTCTTGAAACATGAATAGGATCCTATCATATACCTGGAATTTTTTTTTCCAAGTACTAAAAATTCCTACATGAGCTCTTTAAGAAGCTTTCCTTTAAAGAAATGTTTATACTAGAAATGGTTTTGGTACCAAAATTTTCTTTTGTCCAAAAATTTTAGTATTTAGGAATTTAAGAACCAAAAATTTTATTTAACTATTTCCTATATAAACCTTGTGAAATTTTTGAAATGAAAACATTATTTGGTCAATTTGAATTATTACTAGTAGTAGTATTACTCAAATTGGACTTAGGAACAAATGTGATCTTAACTACTCTTCTCTACCAAGGTTTCTAACCTATACTAGTAATGTATTTTTTAATTTTTTCTAATATTTGAGTATGTTTTTATATACCTTTTTTTGAATCATTATAAATATTTATTAAGATTATATTTTTATAATTTCAATTAAATTTTTTTCGATTAACAATTAATCATATTTCACTTTTTCTATAGCATGATTAGTTGTAACATTAGAAGATAAAACATGATGTTTCATAAAAACATTAAATTTGTCTTTAAGTTAATAAAAATTTTCTACAAGAATGATAAAATAAATAAACATTTCTTATTTTGACATGTCATCATCATTTTCATTTTTATAGTGATCAACATTATATATAGATGATGAAGTCGGTACTTCAGTAATTTTTTTCATGAAGCACGTGTTAGCTCTGCCATATATTTATTCAAGAGTAGAATAAGATTCACTAGATATTTGTTCATTGGTAATCCATGTGCCTTTCATACATTTTTTAACATTTATATCTTTATACTCATACATATTCTTGTATTTAAACGTTGGAATTTAAGAAATAAAATGTATTTTCCACTTACATTCATAATAGGTAATCACATTCGAGTTACCATCTCTATTACATTCCTTTTTCCATGTTACTCAACATCCATATTTTCCTTTGTAGCATGGTTTCGTGAATAATTTCATCATTATATAGAAGTTCATATACCCTTTGGAAAAATGGGACATTCCTTCATCACTATGTGGTGGTGATTCATCGTCACTGAAGCTTTCAACTTGAATGTCATCTTTTTATTGTTTTTTTATAGCAGTATCCTTGAAGACTACAAATTTTCTCTTCAGTTCATCATACTATTCATGATTGACATTGATCTATTCCTCATACATCATCAACTTTCCAATCAATTCCTTGATTGGTAGTTTACATATGTCCAAGGATTCCCTTATTTTGTGCACTGTGTTGCATTTGTTGTCAATAAGGTGTCAAGGATTTAATGAATGACAAAGAGTGTCAATATGTGAATGACAGAGGATGTGATGGTGATGGTGATGTTTCTAAAAAGATATCAAGGATTGAATGATTTATGAGGTGATGGTGGTGATTAGAGAATGGCCATGGTACTGAGAAGAATGTCACTTACGAGAATCACTAATTGGCATTGGAGGTAATGGTTGAAACATTCTCCATACCTAAATCAGATGATTGTAGAACTGATCATGAAGTTCCCAGACATGTATCAAGGAGATGCAATGTCACAACATTGTTATATGTCTATGAATTGTATTCACAATGCATGAGGAGAGAAATGTGAACCATCCAAAACTAATAAATGGATGAAGTGGTTTGAAGACGACCATGCACTATCTCTTAGTGCATGTGGATTTGAAGATGATCCAACCTCATCTATGATTGGATTGAAGAAAAACAATGAAGATCAAAGTGATTTATGATTATTTTTTGATGAAGATAGTTGAGAGATCCTTGAGAATTCTATAGAAGAAGATGAAGAGATGTTGAAGAAGATATATGAAGTTCATAAGAAGATGAATAGGTGAAGAAGTATGGTTTGGCATTTTTGTACTTTGTTACATTGCTTATATACAAAGTACCAACTATGTACTTTATCAAAGAATAATCCAACCAAGGAGGCCAGCCGAGGTCCCTCACCTCAAGAACTTGCGGGACCCAAGGGTCAACTGCGCTCAAGGGAAGCCCTCATGGCCAAGGCCTTCCTGAGGCATGGTGTGGGCCGTGTGTAATCCTGCAGGTGCCACACGGTGATGAACCCATGCATAGTGGGCGTTAGGTGCATGCCCAGAGGAGCATAGTGGGCGCAGAAGCGCGCCCGCAGGAGCATAGTGGGCGTAGAAGCGCACCCGCAGGAGAACCGGTGCGAGGCAGCACCAGAGGGGGGAGAGGAGATTTCTGATCTGAGTTCAGCGGGGCTTGTTTGTTAAACCGTGAGAATGTCGTGGCGCGTTTCGATGTGGGACAGGTTTTTAAAGGCACGGAGCTGATCTGCATCGTCCATTTGATCCACGTGTAATCATGGCCGCTCATCTAATCTCGCCGCGCCACGATATTATCCCAGTGGTTCGCGTTCATTAAACGATGATCCAATGGCGCTGGAGTCATCTCCTACCTCTCACTGAGCCCAGGACTCCGCGCGACATCTTCCGCGAACCAGAGGCACCCATGCGATGGAGAAGGAGCTCCCAGCTGCCTTTGATGAAGTTGTTGGCTCTAGTGTTTTCGTCTCCATCTCAAGAACACATGCATGCGTTAAAAGTCACATACATGCAACGAAATGAAGAAATGCGATTGAGGCCGAAGAAAACGGAGTTGTGAGGCAGTGTATTCATGCATGGGAACATGAAGAAGCCATGCATGCGTTAAAAAATGCTTTCACATGAAGACCATGTGTCATGAATAAACCCACGCTGAATAGAGAAGAAAAACAAGATTTGAGGAAAATCATGAAAACCAGATGATTTCGGGAAATCAAGATTTATCCACGTGGAAGATCCGGGGAATCCTTTGCATATAAAAGAAGCTGTCTATGGCCAAAGAAGGTTGCTGTTGAGGATTTTTGAAGAAGTCTCGCGAAGCTCCTTAGCATCGCGATGCTTGAAGCTCTGTGCATCACTTGTGCGACAGAGCAGCCCGAAGCCACCCGATTATTCGAGAGTTCCTTTCGCGATACACCTACATGAAAGAAGTAAGGAGGAAGGCCTCCCTGCGCGCTCCCTTGTGCGACAGGGAAGAAGCACAGCCTTGCATGCCCGCTGCCCGTATACTTGCGCGGTAGCAAGTGGCTGCACCCTGCGCGTCTCCTTGCGCGAAGGAAGAGGCCAAGTCGAGCCTCCCTGCGCGCTCCCTTGCGTGACAGGGAAGAAGCCAACATTGCGCGCCCACTGACCTCATTCTATCACAGTAGCAAGTGGCCGCACCCTATGTGCCCGTGAACTCATGCGGCAGGAGGAATCCACAACATTTCGTTTGTGCGGTAGGAAGAAGCTGAGCCGTGCGCACTTGCACGCCCTCTGTGCCCGCGAACTCGTGTGGCAGGAGGAAGCCACCGCGCCACCTGCGCGGTAGGAGCTGCCGCACCTGCGTGATAGAAGAAGTTTCCGTGCCACCCTCACGGTTGAATCCCCTCATGCACCTTGTCTGGTTGAAGACAGGAGGTGGCCACATAACTTGTGCACCCTCCTTTGGTGAGAAGTGGAAGGACACACGTTTATGTGTGTGTGAAAAGTTGAAAGGAAGGTCGTGTGTGCAAAGTGGAAAAGAAGGCAGTGTGTACACATTGAAGAAAAAGGCCACACCATCTTTGAGAGTGTGTGTGCAAAAGTAACAAGGAGGCCGAACCCTTAGTGTGTGCACAAGTGGAGTGTGCACACCTTAAATAAGAAGAAAAGAACAAAGTGTGTGCAAAGAAACAAGGAGGCCGAACCCTTAGTGTGTGCACAAGTAGAGTGTGCACACCTTAAAGAAGAAGAAAAGATCAAAGTGTGTGCAAGGAAACAAGAAGGCTGATGCCTTAGTGTGTGCACAAGTAAAGGAGGCCATACCTCTTGTGTGTACCCAAGAGAAGGAAGAAGATACACGAATGTTCATGCATGTATGAATAAGTGAACAATTGAGTAAAAACCTTTAGAAGAAAGAGAGAAGGAGAAATTCACACTAAATAACAACACACAATTTAGTGTGTGTAAGAAAGAATAAAAAAGTGTGACTCCAAGAAGAAGGTGTGTGTGCTAAAAGAGTTTACACCCTTTAACGGTTTATCACACCAAGAAGACAAGGGGAGTACATGCATTCATGCATGCACATTCACACGTAAACATAGTTTAAATCAGTGTGTGTGCATTTGAGCAGTCCAAGAACAAAAGGTTCTTGAAGATATTTGAGAAGCCATGCAATCAGTTCATGAAGATTTAGATATTCCATGCACTCAGTGCATGAAGTTGAATTGAAGAGAGACTGAATCCAGACTGAAGTTAAAGACATCATTCATCTGAATTTTCAGTATTTGAGAAGACCAAGAAGATTGAGTAGCCATACTGAGTGCCAGAACATATTTTCCAATCAAGATTCTTGAAGACAGTGGCCGGGTCATCTTTAGAAGAAGGAGATAAAGCCCGAGCAAAGAAGAGAAGTCCTGGTCACCACTAGTGATCAGAAGAAGTGATCAAGGCCAGCAGACCTTATCCAAGTCTGTTGAAGACTCTTGAAGATATTCAAAAGAAGAAGAGCTACTCGTGTGACTCGAGGAGCTAGGAGAAGACCCCATGTGAGACTCAGGGTGGAGAAGTCTTCGGTGGAAGCTGAAGCAGGCCAGTGGGACTCTAGTAACAATGTGGGAAGCAGTACAAAGAACCTACTGTGGGACTCAGGAGAGATACAGTGTGACTTTGTATCGACCATTGTAATTACTAACCGAATTATAGTGGAGAAAACATGTTGGGGTGTTTAACCAACATGGCAAGGTCGTAGGCCTTTGAGGCCAAACCTTGTAAATCCTTGTGTCATGTGCCTTTACATTTACTACATCACTCGAGGAAAGGCTGAGAGATACAAGAAGAGTGGATCGAGGCCTTAACAAGCCATAGAGGTTTAATTGATAAAGAATCAATTAGTAAAAACTTTAAAAGGATCACTGATTCACCCCCTCCCCCTCTCAGTGATCACACAGATCTGGGCACTTCAATTGGTATCAGAGGGAGGTTGCCTCTAAAAATCCAATGGAGTCTTTATGAAGTGAAGATTTGAGGAAATGAGTGACCACCATCAAATGAAGATATCTTCCAAGACACAGAAAAATAGAAAGAAGAAACAGGCCAAGTAGATAAAGAATAAGGTTTCTACTAATAGAGAAACACCTTCCACTAAAGGTAATGTGAAAGTCACAACAGATGGAAATTCCTTTTACCACTCTTCTGATGAATCCTGCTGTAGCTATGATGATGATGGAACTATCAATGATCTTCTAAATGCACTCAAATATCTTTATAAGATAGTCCCCAGGGAAGTGGAAATGTGCATTGCTACAAGTATCCATGATCTTCAAGAAGAAAAATTATAGCTAGAAGAAGAAGCCAATTCTATGGAAGATCAATTGGCAATAAAGGTTGGCATAACCAACACTCTCACAAAGCTTGTGAAGGCTAAGGATGAAACCATTTCCCTTTGCAGTGAAAGAATTGATGATGTCATTGAAGAACTACAAAGAAGCATTTGTGAGAAAGAACTCTTTGAGATAGTATTTAAAGAAGTTTTCCATGCACTGGAAAAGAGGCATAGAGTGTCAATGGTTGTCAAAGATGCTCAACTAGAAGACAAAGTAAAAAGGATAAAAAAGCTTGTAAATTCAATGCAAGAAATGAATAAGGTGCATGAAGACCAAATGAAACAACTGAAAGATAATTGGGAAGGAATGATAAGAATTGTTGAGGATTAGAATATCTCTCTCAGCATGAAATGTTTAGAGCTAGAGGTGTTATTAAAAAAATCATAAATCACCCAAAACTAAAGTCTCCCAATGAACTGAAAGAAGAAATGTTTCCACTCAAGTGTGTATTGAGAAAGATGATTCCAAAAGGAGGACATCCTCTAATGAAAGGGAAACATATTCTAAGAAGAAGGTATCATCCATACCATCTTGTACTAATGATTCTAAATGTGTTTTTACAAAAAGTGCAGGATGGAAGAATAACTCTAAACAAGTATGGATGAAGAAGATGAAGAAAGGGAGCTCTCTGGAAAAAACACAGCAATTCAAGAGAAATACTCAACAATTAGAAGAAGTCAAGAAGACAAGATTTGTGGGTCAATGTTGGTGTTGCAACAGGTATGGACATTGTGCAATGTATTGTTGGTACAATACTCTAAATATTAAAGCACAAAGGAAAACCATGCCAAGGGGGAGAAAGACAGAGAAGAAAAAGAAAAATCCACAGGTCCAGAAACATCTGTTTACTACAAACAGATTTGGATTGTTTGATAACATCTGGGATGAATGAAAAAGTGGTCATAAGAATGATACATACCAATCTCCAAATGCTTCCAAAGATGAAAAGAAGAGAAGATCACATAACCTAGCTAAGAATGAAGATGTATCCTTGGGAATCCAGCAAAAGAAAGATGAAAATGCTCCCAAGAAGATCTTGAAAAACAAAGAGAAGTCCTTGGATTTCAAATCCAAGAAGGGTGATGCATCCAGAAGGACCACCAAGAAAAAATTCTTCTACTGTGGAAAGATAGGTCATACCATGGATCTCTGTAAATAAGTCATGGAACTAAATATAAGAAAACCGCACTCAACAGGACAATCAATCCAGAAGAAGAATAAGGGATTGATTGAAAATAAGCTGCCTAAGAAAGGTATTTTAAAAGCATCAAAGGAACCACGTGGAACATCCAAATCCGAAGCCTCACTTCCAAATGACATATTAATCATCTGGCCAGAAGATTTGGAAAGAATGAGAAAGGAAGAAAATTCCCATGCCAAAGCTAGTACAAAATGAAATCAAAAGATTTCACATGAAGATGAAGTTCTGTGTGTGAGGTGCAATAAAGCTGGTCATATCAGTAATAAACGCATGACACTCATTCCAGATCAAAAAGAATTCTTCAAGAGAATGAAGATCGCACCAAGAGATTCTAGTGCTCAGAAGGCACTTAGAAAGAGAGGAGTCACACACAAAGAAGTTGAAGAGGTGTTAAGATCCACACTAGCACAAACATCATTAAAGATAAAATGTGAACGTGTGAAGAATGGAGAAAGTGGAACATCTCGGTTGAGAGAATATTCTCAACCTTTTTGATCAAACTGATAAACAAAGGAGGTTCCATCGTATTCCCTAATCACTGGTATATACATGTGCTTACATTTCAGGGAATTGAAGATGATGATCACTCTCATATTGAGAATGGTATGGACAGAATGGAGTGCACCCCTTGAGGGGGAGCTAATCTGAAGAAGATGATCTTTTTAGATTCATATCATCTTTAGAAGAATGTAGGTAATTCCAATCACACTTTCATCCCTTATTTCTTAATTTTATTTAACATGTAAATTAAGGGGGAGTGTTTGATTGAAGACAAATGGTTGAAATGGGGAGCATTATCTTTCCACCTAAACTTTTTAATGAGTTTGGTGAAGTATGTGCATGATTTAGAAATTCATTGATATATCTGAAAAATTTCAACCCCTTGATGCCTAAGCTTGATCTCACATGTATAGTTAATTATGGAAAGCATTGAATTCCTTGGATACATCACTCTTGTTTTCTACACTGGGTTAACCCAAGTAGACTTAGAGATGATTTACCAAAGGCTCTTTTCTAAAGTGAACATGTTACATCATCCGTCTCTTAGTGATTTTAAAGAAGATGCTATTCAAAGGGAGGAAGAAATATTTTGAAGAGAACCACACCACACCTTTTCATTTGGTTGCCAATAAGGGGGAGAAATGCTTGGCACACAAATTGACCCATTCATATGTGCTCTGGTGATATTGACAACAAATACAGAGGGGGAGATTTTTGTGCACTATGTTGCATTTGTTGTCAATAAGGTGTCAAGGATTGAATGAATGACAAGGAGTGTCAATATGTGAATGACAGAGGATGTGATGGTGATGGTGATGTTGCTAAAAAGATGTCAAGGATTGAATGATTAATAAGGTGATGGTGGTGATTGGAGAATGGCCATGGTACTGAGAAGCATGTAACTTAGGAGAATCACTAAGTGGCATAGGAGGTAATGGTTGAAACATTCTCCATACCTAAATCAGACGATTGTAGAACTGATCATGAAGTTCCCAGACTTGTATCAAAGAGATGCAATGTTACAACATTGTTAGAATTCTATGCATTGTCTTCACAATGCATGAAGAGAGAAAGGTGAACCATCCAGAACTACTAAATGGATGAAGTGGTTTGAAGAAGACCTTTCACTATCTCTTAGTGCATGTGGATTTGAAGATGATCCAACCTTAACTATGATTGGATTGAAGAAGAACATTGAAGATCAACGTGATTTATGATTATTTGTTGATGAAGATAGTTGAGAGATCCTTGAGAATTCTATAGAAGAAGAAGAAGAGATGTTGGAGAAGATATATGGAGTTCATAAGAAGATGAAGAGGATAAAGAGTATGGTTTGGAATTTTTGTACTTGGTTACTTTGCTTCTATACAAAGTACCAACTATGTACTGTAACAAAAAATAATCCAACCAAGGAGGCCAGCCGAGGTCCCTCACCACAAGCACTTGTGGGACGCGAGGGTCAACCGTGCTCAAGGGAGGTCCTCAAGGCCAAGGCCTCCCTGAGGCATGGTGCGGGCCGTGTGTAAGCCCGCGGGTGCCACACGGTGATGAACCCGTGCATAGTGGGCGCAGAAGTGCGCCCGCAGGAGCATAGTGGGCATAGAAGCGTGCCCGCAGGAGAACCGGTGCGGGGAGGCACCGGAGGGGGGAGAGTAGATTTCTGAACTGAGTTCGGCGGGGCTTGTTTGTTAAACCGTGGGAATGCCGTGGCACGTTTCGATGTGGGACAAGTTTTGAAAGGCGTGGAGCTGATCTGCACCGTCTATCTGATCTGCGGGTAATCGCGGCCACTCATCTAATCTCGCCATGCGACGATATTATCCCAGCCGTTCGCGTTCATTAAACAACGATCCAATGGCGCTGGAGTCATCTCCTACCTCTCACTGAGCCGAGGACACCCCACAACGTCTTCTGCGAACCAGAGGCACCCATGCAACGGAGAAGGAGCTCTCGGCCGCCTCTGATGAAGCTGTTGGCTCCAGTGTGTTCGTCTCCATCTCAAGAGCACATGCATGCGTTTAAAGTTGCATACATGCAAAGAAATGAAGAAATGTGATTGGGGCCGAAGCAAACGGAGTTGCGAGGAAGTTTATTCGTGCATGGGAGAACAGGAAGAAGCCATGCATGTGTTCAAAAACGCATGCACATAAAGACCATGCGTCATGAAGAAACACGCGTTGAACAGAGAAGAAAAACATGATTTGAGGAAAATCTTGAAAACCTGAAGTTTTCGGGAAATCAAGATTTATCCATGCCGAAGATCCGGGGAATCCTTTGCCTATAAAAGAAGCTGTCTAAGGCCAAAGAAGGTTGCTGTTGAGCATTTTTGAAGAAGTCTCGCGAAGCTCCTGAGCATCGCGATGCTTGAAGCTCTGTGCATCACTTGCGTGTCAGAGAAGCCCGAAGCCACCAGAGGCCTCAAGAGTTCCTTTCGCGCTACCCCTGCGTGAAAGAAGTAAGGAGGAAGGCCTCCCTGTGCGCTCCCTTGTGCGACAGGGAAGAAGCACAGCCTTGCGCTCCCGCTGCCCGCATACTTGCGCGGTAGCAAGTGGCTGCACATTGTGCGTCTCCTTGCGCGAAGGAAGAGGCCGAGTCGAGCCTCCCTGCGCGCTCCCTTGCGTGACAGGGAAGAATCCGACCTTGCGCGCTCGCTGCCCGCATTCTTGCATGGTAGTAAGTGGCCGCACCCTCTGTGCCCGTGAACTCACGCGGCAGGAGGAATCCACCGCATTCCCTTTGTGCGGTAGGAAGAAGCTGAGCCGTGCGCACTTGCGCGCCCTCTGTGTCCGCGAACTTGCGTGGCAGGAGGAAGCCGCCGCGCCACTTGCGTGGTAGGAGCTGCCGCACCTGCGCGACAAAAGAAGTTGTCGTGCCACCTGCATGGTTGAAGCCCCTCCTGCACCCTGTCGGGTTGAAGACAGGAGGTGTCCGCATAACTTGCACGCCCTCCTTTGGTGAGAAGTGGAAGGCCACACATTTCTGTGTGTGTGCAAAGTGGAAAGGAAGGCCGTGTGTGCAAAGTGGAAAGGAAGGTAGTGTGTACACATTGAAGAAAAAGGCCACACCATCATTGAGTGTGTGTGTGCAAAAGTAACAAGGAGGCCGAACCCTTAGTGTGTGCACAAGTGGAGTGTGCACACCTTAAAGAATAAGAAAAGAACAAAGTTTGTTCAAGGAAACAAGGAGGCCGAACCCTTAGTGTGTGCACAATTGGAGTGTGCACACCTTAAAGAAGAAGAAAAGAACAAAGTGTGTGCAAGGAAACAAGAAGGATAAAGCCTTAGTGTGTGCCCAAGTAAAGGAGGCCATACCTCTTGTGTGTACCCAAGTGAAGGGAGAAGATACATGCATGTTCATGCATGTATGTATAAGTGAACAATTGAGTAAACACCTTGATAAGAAAGAGAGAAGGAGAAATTCACACTAAAGAACAACACACAATTTGGTGTGTGTAAGAATGAATAAAAAAGTGTGACTCCAAGAAGAAGCTGTGTGTGCTAAAAGAGTTTAAACCCTTTAAGGGTTTATCACAACAAGAAGAAAAGGAGAGTACATGCATTCATGCATGCACATGCACACATAAATAATGTTTAAATCAGTGTGTGTGCATTTGAGTAGTCCAAGAACAAAAGGTTGTTGAAGATATTTGAGAAGCCATGCAATCAGTGCATGAAGATTCAGATATGCCATGCACTTAGTGCATGAAGTTGAATTGAAGAGAGATTGAAGCCAGACTGAAGTTAAAGACATCATTCATCTGAGTTTTCAGTAGTTGAGATGACCAAGAATATTGAGTAGGAATACTTAGTGCAAGAACATATTTGACAATCAGGATTCCTGAAGACAGGTGCCAGGTCATCTTTAGAAGAAGGAGATAAAGCCCGAGCAAATAAGAGAAGTCATGGTCACCACCAGTGATCCGAAGAAGTGAGCAAGGCCATCAGACCTTATCCAATGATTTCAAAGACTCTTGAAGAGCTTCAAAAGAAGAAGAGCTACTCGTGTGACTTGAGGAGCCAAGAGAAGACCCCCTGTGAGACTCAGGGTGGAGAAGTCTTCGGTGGAAGCTGAAGCAGGCCAGTGGGACTCTGGTAACACTGTGGGATGCAGTATAAAGAACCTCGTCTGGGACTCAAGAGAGATATAGTGTGACTCTGTATCAACCATTTTAATTTCTAACCGAATTATAGTGGAGAAAACATGTTGGGGTTTTTAACCAACATGGCAAGGATGTAGGCCTTTGGAGCCAAACCTTGTAAATCCTTGTGTCCTGTGCCTTTACATTTACTGCATCACTCAAGGAAAGGCTGAGAGATACAATAAGAGTGGATCGAGGCCTTAACAAGCCATATAGGCTTAATTGATAAAGAATCAATTAGTAAAAAGTTTAAAAGTATCACTGATTCACCCCCTCCCCCTCTCAGTGATCACACTGATCCGGGCACTTCACCTTATTTACATAGTTTTTCCTCTCCATATCTCTGGAATACATCTCTACATTCTCATGATTTGGACTTTATCAGTCATTATATTCCTAAAGGAGCTGATGGTATTGACTATATCATTGAACCAGAGATACATATCATAAATTAGCTCAGAAATATTCATCTTAAATGTTTTATATTTAAATGTATATATATTCAATATCATTTCTTTAACATTAGTGGTTCCTTCATGTGAAGTATCTAATGTTTCCCAAATTTCACAGACTAATTTACTCAATGATTTCCTATTGATGTCTTAATTACCTAAATAACAGTAAGAATAATTCCTAGATTTCTGATTATTATTATAATTGAGTATATTATCATTATCCTAAGTGTTCTTAACAACCTTAGTAAACTCATACTTGTCCCCTATAACAGACCAAATATAAAAACTCATTCTTTATAGATGAATTTTCATCTTAATTTTCCCCAAAATGTAGTTATTTCCATTAAATAAAGGAGTGATGTTTGTCGAAGGCCCTTACTTTCTATTATCCATTTAAATAATTAATTTCATAATTGACATAAATTTTAGATCATTCAAGAAAAAAAATCATAGTTGAAAATATTTGAAAAACCTAAGATACCAATCATTGGTGGGAGTGAGTATCTCAAGAGGGGGTGACTTGAGTATGAAATAAAAGAAATTCTAAAATAGTTTAAATAAAATCCCAAAATTAATTAATACATCCCATTTATTCAAAATATAAAATCAATATAGTTTCAAATATTTTAAAGTATTTATCAAATATTGATTAATTCTTAGTTAAAACAATTATGATTGTTTATCTTTTTATATTAATCTACGTATACAAAATTTTATATAAACACTAATTAAGACTAAATATCAATGTATTATTTTTTCATTTAGTAAAAATATAATAATTTTATTGTATAAAAATAAATTATACAAAAAACACATAGCGGTATAAAAATAAGAGGCTTGGTCTCAAGATAAAACTTTTTCCTCTATAATTTGTAATCACCCAGTACCATGTAGATTATATAAAATAATCTATAATCCACAAAATATATTTGTTATAAAACTAAAATTCTATCCAATACACAAATGGACCTCTTCCATAATACTCTTGGGAATAAAATAAATACATTCCATATATGGACCTCTTCCAGAACATGTGAAAAAATAGGTGTAGGAGAGTTTGACATGATATCTAGTATCTTCTAGTTGCAGCACAACTGACAGCATGTGTTACAAATTAATAGTAAAAAATACTAATTTTAATGTAAATAATGTAAAAAAAGTTAAAATAATGTGTTAAATAAGATTTTGTTTCTCATTCTGATAAGCTACGTAGAATGCAACTCTTTTAGAGTAGCATTAAATAATGTTCAAGTTGTCTTTTTGAAATTTGTAGTATAATAGAGTATCATAAAAAATTTATTTCCATTATATATTATGTAATATAAGTGTTCAATATGCTTTCCTTTTTCAAGATTTGATCATTGGTAAAGATGTTTCATGTAAGTAACACTACACACCAATCTTATATTGATTTTTCAAAGTTCATCTCTTGATCTCTATATCTGTCTATAGTATAGTTCTCGATCCTTTTCAGTATATGAACGAGGGGTTCTAATAATTATTTTTAATAGTATCATAAATGAAAAATCATCCATATCTTCTTCATCCACATAATTAGTGGTGATACATACTCTAATTCATATGTTCAAAACAATTAAAAACAAAAATTAAAATTAGTGACATGATTAAATTTGATAATATATCGCATAAAATAGTTAATTCAAAATAAACAAAAAACCGGTGGTGAATTATTTAATTAGTGACACAATATCAAGAGGATATTCATCCTAAGCATTACTTAAGTTGGCTATGTTACATGCTGGTTGTGACTTTGGTTGGAAGTGAGCCAGGTCTTATGGTGATTATTTATAAAACATATCCAAAATATCATTTCAATGGTGATTTAGACCTGGGAGTGACTCATCCTCAACAGTGAGTCTTACTTAGCCAAATTTATTCATTCCCTTTTATAATTATGAATGATACCATAAAACATAAAAATCATTATTATCATAATAAAAATGATTTATTATCATTAAAATATGTTTTTGAACATATTTCAGCAAACATTTAATATCATCAGTCCCTGAAGGATTTTTAGAGTATAAAAATGATCATCAAATAAGAAATAAATATAAAGTTGTTATGCAAGAAGTATTATATTCTAAACATAGATATAACTTCACATATACAAACTAATTTTTTCATTCACTAAATCATTACATAGAGAAGAATAAGGGAGAGTGTATGTTGTATAAATAATGAGTTTTTCTAGAACCTTGGAATAGAAGTACACCCTGAAGAAAATGTCCATGACCTAAAATTATACATCTATAAAAATATATTATAGTGGATTCTGGTATACCAACATAATTTCATGTCTATTATCCTAGGATTATACATTAGTGGTGAACCATGTGAAATTTTAGAACCCTTTTCATGCATTACAATCTACATATGTTTTATTGTTTTTGTGTGATTAGTAATGATACAACAATATATTAAACATGTTCCTTCCAATGATGGAACAAGACCATTATTTAATAAGGGACTAAAATAAAGAAACAACATATAATTGTTGTGAACCCTATTTTACCCCCCACATGGGGGTGATTTTGGATAATTTTATACCAAATGATGTATCACATCCATAAGGTTTTGACTTGGTGTTCCATATCTAAATAATATTTTTGATTTTTTTCACACATAGATTTAATGATAAACCAACCCTTTTTAGTGGTAATAACTTTTATAGATGGAAAAGTGGTTTTATTTTGATTTTATAAGATTTTAGTGAATAGATCATGAGATATTTTTAGTAAGCTATTAATTTTGATTCCCTCTCTGTATTTTGGTTTTATTTTTATAAATGATAATTTAAAATTATTATTAAATCTTTTGTTATGGAGTGAGAATCCACCCACTAAAATAAGATTAAGGTGTTTCCCATTACATTGGGTAAATGTTATCCAAAATTATACCCATGTATTTGGGAAATATTGAATGTAGATGTATTTTTTCATGAACAACTAGATCAGAATTTTCAAGAGAAGACATTACAAGTAATGATTGGATTTTTGGTTTTTATGTCCATGATATGTGCTAAATTAGTAATCACTATGTATAATAATTGAAGGAAGTGGATGATTAGAAATAAGTGGATAATATATCTGGCTACCCTAGTGAATATAGTTAGATAACTTGTATAATTGTGAATAATAAGTGTTAAACGGGTTAAATGTATAAGGGAATCTAGATTGGTTTTTGGAGAATCTATCATAGAGTTACTAATAATGTTTCCTACTAAAATCAGTGTGAAATAGAAGTCGGAAAACATCACCATGGAATGATATAAATTTAATGATGTTATAAAAAAGTGTAATGGTATGTTATAACTATTACCCATACTATAATAGAAGTTGGAAAACCTCACCATGGATTTTATCATTGGACTCCCCAAAACGTCTAAAGGACATAATGATATTTAGGTTATAATATATTGCCTTAAAAAATCTTCATACTTCCTTAATATTAAAAATTATTTATATATTTCTTATATTACTAGAATATATATTTAATAAGTGGATTTTTTTCATAGACTACAAAGTTCTATTATATCTGATTGGGACCAAAGTTTTTCTTTCATGTTTTGGAGAATTCTTTATCAAGATCTTGATTCAGAGTTGTATTTCAGTATTATCTATCATTCTCATATAGATGGGTGGTCTCACAGAACCAGCCAAACCCTATAGGATATTTTTTGATCTTTTTCTCTGGATTTCAAAGGTGGTTGGTATCACCACCTTTCTATAGTCATGTTTTCTAATAAAAAACATATTTCAATTGAGCATTTAGATTACCTATTATAAGGTCTTCTATATGAAGAAGGTTATAACTCAAATGTACTATAATGGAGTTGGAGAAGGAAATCTATTTGTACTTGAGATTTCTGAGGAAACAATAATGGATGTTAGATCCATTAAACAATATATCAAGGTGAACGTAACTTGAAAAAAAATTATACTGACAATCATTTGTAAAATCTATAATTTGAAGTTGGTGATAAAAAATTTCTATGAATTTTTCCATGGAATAAGGTTACAAGATTTTAAATGAAAGGAAATTTGTGCCATATGTATATTTTACCCTTCTATATTATTTACCTAGTAGGAGAATTATATTATCTCTTGGTTCTCTCACTGAACCTCACTAAGGTTTATGATGTGTTACATGTATCTCTCTTAATGATTTGAATACCTAACCTATCACTTGTATAAAACTCAGAGATCATACTCAAAGATCATGATCCTTCCTAAAATGAAAACTGGTATACATATTGGATCATAGGGAAAATGTTCTATGATAAAAGTCTCCTCACGTAGTTAAAATTCTCTGGTGGGAATATAAATTCAAATAAGCCACATGGGAACCTGAGGCTGTGTTGAAATATAGATATCATCATTTTTTTAAATAAGGTTGGTGGAATATCATGGGTGGAATTAAATTTAATGTGGGTATAATATAACACTAATTAATTTTATGATATAGATCTTTATTAATAAAATTTATATCTTTTATAGCATTCTTTACACATGATACCTTATTTAAATAAATTGTGATATATGATTGAAATATTGTTATTAATTGTGGTAGTTATTTAAATTATATTGTATTGGAAGATATAAATTGGACTGACTAAATTATAAAAATAATTGTTTTACATGCTAATTAAATGAATTAATTGGATATAAATTTATTAGAAATTGAAATAAAAATTTTTTGAAAGTAAAAGAGAAGTTGTTATAAAAAAAATATTTTTATGCATGCAATGTGTTTTTATCTTAGTAAATAAATGTATTCACTATTGGTGAATTATTTTCATGGAAATTATATATTATATACTCAATAAAATGTGTTAATATTCATATAATACTTTTTCAAGGCATGGGATAAGAATAAATCCAGTTTTATAATTAAAAAGGTATTTTTCTACAAAATGGGTTTTGTGGTGTTTTTCACACTTATTATGAAATGAAATTCTACTACTTAACGAAATGTAATATTGAAAAAAGGATCCCATATTATGAATCATGGGAATAAAATTTGGTAAATAGGTCCCTTTTATATTGGGTCATTATGAATAGTTGTTTTTTTAAAAACAATTCCCATTGGTAAGGGTAAAATAGGGTTAAAATATGGAGATAATTCATTAGAATATCTCTAAAATTTTCATTTATTATATTTTATCAATGTAGTTTGGATATTTACATCCGGGTTTCAAATATATGGCATGTCAAAAATAAAATTCTTTGATTATGAAATTTATGTTAACATAAGAAAAGAATATATACAAAATGTCACTCTCTTGACATTTAATAACTCTAACATTTTATTATAAGAATAAAAGTGGATAATTTCAATTAAAATTTTTAATTTTAAATATGAATAAAATTTTTTATCATAGTAATTTATTTCTATTTTTTCTTGATTGAATAATTAAATTAAATGATAATATAACACTGATAGAGTATTTATTCGATTAATAGATAAATAAAATAAATGATTTTAAATATATTAAGAGTAACTAAATATGGGTCAATTATTGTGCTAAATTAATTTCTATAGACAAATAATTTTTTTTTTGAGTGTTTTAAAGGTTTATATTTTAATTAATTTGATAGAATGTTGTCTTTAATGGTAAATCCAACATATAGTGTAGAAAATGAAACTTATAAAATTTATGTAAAATTATATTTTCTTATATTATTTTAAAATACTAAAATATTGAAATGGGGAAAGTATGATGAGAAATAATGTATAATTTCAAATTTTTTTATGAGCTAATTTTTACCTTATAAGAAATATTATAACCCTTTAATATTAAAAAATACATTTCCGTAATTATGATTAATATTGGTTAATCAAGGGATTAAAAACATATTAATTTTAGAATGACACAAAAACTTATAATAATTTAATTTGGTGGTGATATTTCAACATTAACCTCTTTTTTCAAATATATATCAATTTGAATGAATTTGGATTGTGAGTGTCTTGGTTATATTTTTTTTATAATTCCACGTCTGTTCATTCCATCCATTATAAATGTACACCCCTTCTCTCTTTTCATTACACAACTTTGACAAATATTTATTGAACAAATTATTAAAATTTACATTCACAACTTCCTGATCTACAACTTATATCTTATTTAATTCTTAAAATATAATTCTAATGGTCTTTAAGAAATGATCTAATAGGGGTCTCCTAAAGAAGAGGTAACCATCTTACTAGATCTCTTTCAATTGATTCCTACTTCTACCACCTATAAATATATGCTATTAATCATAAAATAATAAATTCAATATAAAAAATTTACCTTAATATTATTATGATCATTAAATAATAATTATCTACTCTCTCTTCTATCCTATGGGAAGTGAAAGTATCGCTCGTGCATATGTGTGGACTACCGCCCCCATATAAAGATACAATTCATTTTCCATGACCATATTTCATGGATGTTAATTTTGATGTGTATATTTTTTATATAATATATTTATGATATAATTATTCTTCTATAATAATAATAAAATAGCTTCTTTTTTACATTCCAATCCATTGGAAAAGGAAAACATCACTACTGAGTAAGTGGACTACCACCTCCACGAAGCGATGTGATTAATTATTCATTTCCACATTAGATGCATGATTATAACGACACAATAAATGAATATATGTGGTATATATGAGATAATAATGAATTATAAATGGTGGGTTAATTTTTTTTCATTCCTTTTGCCAAAAAGTGAAAACAACATTAATGTGTACGTACTACATACAATCTCCATGAACGGTGTAATTCATTTTTCTATATATATCCTCAATGGATGACTATATATATATATATAATGAATATATATTATATTTATATCATTATTAAAATTTTATAGATTATGGAGCCATGATCAAAGTATAAGGACCATATCTACCAAATCACAATTCTAATGAAAAATGAAATAGTTAACACCAATAAACGATGATTTTAATAAGTAATTATTAGTGAATGGGTTTTAAAATGTTATAATGGTATCATATATAACTTTATAATTATATAAAATATTATCTAATATATGTATAATAAATTTTATTTTATTATTCGTGTGTTTATATCACTTTCAATACAGGTGGAACATGAGTTTTTACGTTACAATCTCATTATTTACCAAGAAAATTTATGACTGAGTTTTAATTAATAAATTTCATGATATAACTCTCAATAATATCATTAATTTTCTCATCCTATGTTTATTTAATGATAATACATATATTGCTTTCATTTTCCTCTTTTTAAGTACTGAAGGGACCAAAATAAAAATTTAATGAAAAATAAAATTTATTTATCTTTTCAATCAAAAAACATTTTTCATCCATGTATATATATATCTAACACTTTTCTTGGATAACATGCACATATTCATGTAAATACATACTTGTGTCCTCGTTTTCCCTCTCTCTAAAGGCAGGCTATATTCATCACTTATTATGTGATGACTTATCCATTATCAAAATGGGGTGATGGTATGTAGGTCCCTCCTTCTATGCATTCCTCCTTGGAATTCATCACCTAGTCTAGGTCTCCCATGTAGATTTTAGTCATTGTTTGTGAAACTCATTCATGATGCCATATCTTTATGAACACTTGTTAATTACACTGATTTTGCCAAGATATTCTATGGGGTATTGATAGGGAAGAAACCATTGATCAGAGTAGATGGTAACATCAGACATGTCGGGGAATCTATAGATTCCTGAACATTGTTTACTAGTATTATTCATCATAGGAGGGATTATTATGGGCAAAGAACCTAAGGAATCCCACATCAATCCTGGCATATCTTATGCTAGAGGAATTTCTTCCAAGGTATTCCTTAAGAATCCCATGTTTAACATGGGCTATGCCATGAGTTTAATATCTTATGAAGATGTAGTGTTATGAGTTTAACGTCATATAGTGATAGTATAAAGTAGATCGGAATGTCCCATATAGAATGAACAATGAATTTTATTCTTAGAGGGAAACACTTTGATGGTTTAATAAATGATTGGATCAGAACAACAATTGAGAGATTCCCCAGGGTTTTCCATCTACTAAAGATAAGGTTTCACACCCTGAAAGATAATCTGGACACCACTGAGGGTTGATCAGGGAGGTAGACCCCAATTATTGGGACACTAGATGGATGGATTAGACTGCCCATTGGGAGCATACCCAAGGTGTTGCATCTCATAAATAGAAGGTTTCCCACTATGAAGGCTGATCTAGACACCAATGAGGGTGGGTCAAAGGGGTGGACCCCAATGAGGGGGCCCCACAAGAAAACGAACCAATACCCACAGTTTTTGAAAACCGTGGGTATAGAGAAAATATGGGGACCTATACCCATTGTTTCTGAAAACCATGGGTATAGGTCACCTATACCCACGGTTTTCCCAAAACCGTGGGTATAACTTATTTTTAAAGACCTATACCCACGGTTTTGGCCAAACCGTGGGTATAGAGTTTCTTCAGAATACCTATACCCACAGTTTTGAAAAACTGTAGAGACCCAATGCCTGACGTACATGGACATTACATTACATTTTCGGAATACTTAGTACATAAGAAAAACACACACACAAGGATCGTAATAGTTTAGTGTCTTTGGAAACTCGGAATATAATCTTCTAATCCTGGTGAAAGATCTTCAACATCTCCCATAAAGATCTTCTTTTTTTATAACTTAAACCTTTCTTTATATCCTGGGGAAAGGGAAACATAAAAGGGTGAGATCAAATGCTCAGTAAGGGTAAACAAAAGAAATATCAATCACATCATATACATAAGCACATAACTTTTGGAAATCATAACCTGCAAAAGAGATCATAATTTCCTAACCTGGGATAACTCATGGCAGTGAAATGTAATCACAATAATCATAACTTAAAACATTAAACTTTGTGTCATACACACACAATCATAGATAATCATTTCTTGTTAGTCAAGACTCATTGCCAAGACTATCTTAGTGGACAAAGTCCCTTTCTGAACCGAGTCACCCTCGTTTCAGTCCTATTTCACTGAACCGGTATAACCTACCATTCCATCCATGTCTATCTCATGAGATATAAAATCTTTACCCAATGCATTGGAGGGATATATAGGTCCCACCCATCTTATAATGATACCATTCTTATGTGTGCCACAAAATCATAAATCATACATCATTGCATAACCCATGTAATAACAAAATGGGAATCTTAAACATCATGACATCATAAAACAATTCATATAAGATAAAGGAATTCATAAAAATAATTCCATCACAACATGATCAAATCAATGTAATAATAGGGATAAAAACAGAACCCTTTATTATCTTAGATGGAAAATAATTTTGATAAAACACTTGAACTCCATTCTTGAGGAAAATATCCTTTCTTCTTCAAAAACATTTTTCCTTTCTTAATATGTCATACAACTTTAATCTAAAAGAAGTTGATTAAAAATAAACATGAAAACTTGTAAAGGAACCTTCTTGGAAATAATTTTTTAAAAATCCATGCATGCCGTATAAGTAAAAAAACATTCTTCTCGTACTTTTGTCGGAAAAGTCAAAAAAGTACATCGTGCGAAAAACGACAAAAGATTCCTTTCATATCTTTTATTAAAAACTCACCGAAGGGTAAAATAGGATTTAAATAATTTTAGGTGGATGGAAATAATATTTCATATTGAGAAAACATGGATGTGGATGATAAAATACAACCCAGTAAATACCAAAGTATAAAAAATCTCAGATAAAAATGAGATTGTGACATTTCCCTTACCTTAGATCCGATTTGCTTCGTAAGTGTCCGAACCTCCTGTATAATGATTTATATAATGTAATTGACTTATTACAGAATCATATTCATTGTTATTATTTCATATATGGTTCACTAATGACTTTATATTACTCGTTCTTTTGTAAATTCATGTTAAAGTAGCGTTTTGGGTAAAATCGTCTCATTTGTCGTTCGTGTTTTAACTTGTAATTATTCATATGATTACATAGATCATTATTACTTAATTATAGAATATAAAACATGATTTATATATAATATATATCCAGAATATACATATATATAATGGATCGATAAATGGAAAGAAATACACCATTCATGGAGACGGTAGGCCGTACGTACGCATGAACGCTGTTTTCGTTTCCTTATTGAATTGAGTGGAATTAAGTAGATGACATACATATATATACACATAAATCCAGTAGAATTATAATGTCATATATTTCATTTTTATTTCTTATATATACTTTATAATCATTCTTAAATGGTTAACATGGAGAATGAATATCATCGCGTCGTGGAGACGGTAGTCCGTACGTACGCACGAGTGATGCTATCATTTCCATAATTATTGGATTGAATTGGAGTTGATGATACAATATATCAGAATCATTATGATGTTATAATAACTATGTATAGTTATTCTTTACACCATAATACCCATCCATGTAAGGTGTTGGTGGAAAAATAGATTACACCACGGCGTGGAGACGGTATTCCGTACGTACGCACGCGCGGTGTTTTCGTTTTCCGTAGGATGGATAGATGGTGAATTAGGATTGTTTCATACTTATAATAACATATCATTATATGAGTGATACTGATGTTATTACTTCATAATGAAACAACCTAAAAAGAAGAAGTGGAAGAAGAAATAAAGGTGAAATAATTGGTAACAGAAATTACCTCTTCTTTGAAGCGCCTCTTTGAGACCTCCTCTTAGAGCACTAAAATTGGACTTTGAGGAAGACCAGAACCTCTAGGATGTTTCTAGGGAAGCGGAGAAGATATTTTGGTAGGGGTTGGCCGAGCTTGAAGGCTCAAAGTTGTGTGAGGAAGAGAGGGAGGAGGTGTCTTTTTATAAGGGAGGAGAGGGGTACCTTTGGAATAACTAAAAATATTAGTTTATTATAAAGTCAAGTTCGGTTTTAAATAGCTCCAAATTGATTTATTTCGAGGCTAAGGTGGGGATGGGTCGAAATAATCTCATCCAATAGAATTTAGACAAGTTTTGGTTCCTATTTTAACCTTATCATTTAGATTTAACATTAAGTAAAATAATTTTACTTTTACCGTGTCATCTTGTGTTCTTACACTATAAGGTTAATAAACTTACTATAAGAAGCCGAAAGAACCCCAAATTGTTTATTATTAATATATATAACCTTAGCTATGTCATTTGGCCGATCCTTAGATTTTTAGGAATAAAATATCAATTAATAATATAATATTTGTTTTAAATTTTATTTTATGTCAATTTTGTCACTATTTAGTAATTGATTTTTGTGAAAATCATAACAGAATGATAAGTTTGAAAAAAGTTAATTAAATCAATACTAACATGTCATATTAACCTAAAAAATTAGTGTAATTCATAAAATTCTCAAATTATATTTATTTGGGTATTTATAACATCAATTATGTCAATATTTCATTAATAAGATAATTACTGCATCATCGTTGTGTCATAAATAAATTAAATTATTTAATGTCTAAAAATTACAAATAAAATACCATTATATAGGAAATCATTTTATATTTCTAATGAATTTTTATAGTCGAATTTATATTATGTATAACCCCATATTAAAAATGATATAGTAAATAAACTTTGATTTTAACTCTTTTAACCCTTCTTTAAATAAATTAATAATAAATGTCCTAATCTAATCCAAGTGGGCCTAAATGGTCATATTTTATTCCTAAGTTTGTTTTTGGTCGAATTAAACTTATTAAATAGAATTAGGACATGTGTTAGGGTAATAATAATATCATCTTTACCCTTAATTACCCTATTTACTTTTAACCGTGGTAAAAAAAGTAAAAAGTTACTATTCACCAAAAATTATTTTCGTCTCATTGAACCACATTTTAGTCCTTGATATTAACCGTGTCTCTCGGATTTTCGAAATTCCACTCACATAAGCGGTAAAATTAAGTTTTATGAAAAATTCAGTTTTTTTTCAACTACCACTTAGTGGTTTCACTATTCATCAAAAATGGAAAGTTTTCAGAAAAATACCAAAAATTAGGCCTAAGCTATATTTGATATTATGAACTCAAAAATGATGTCTATTTTACCAAATTCAAAACATATCAGTTTCATTAATTAATTTAAAAATTAATTCCCGTCGTCAAAACAAATAGTGTGTTCTTAAGAGATAATAAATATCAAAAGATTGACACTTGTTTATGTCTGGTTTAAATGTAGAATTACATCCAATGACCAACTTTGTATTAAATTGTAAAAATATATTCTAAATATACTTTAAAACCACTAAAATTAATAATTTATCACTATTAATTATTTCGATTGAAAAAGTTGTTTTTAATTAAAATTTAGTAATTTTCACTATTCACCAAAATATGAAAGTTATCCGAAAATTACCAAAATTTCACCCTAAGCTAATTTAGATATTCCGAATCCAAAAATGAAGTCCATTTTGAAAAATAAAAATTACAAAATTTCAAAAAGTGGTTATTAGTATTCATAACGGCTAGTTTTAATAATATTTTAATAGCATATCGTTGTTTAGTGAAACTTAGTGTTGCGTACAACACACGCTATCGTGGAAGGTCGTGATTGCGTGTAATTCAAGCCAGGTCAGAGATGTGTGTTGTGAAAGCTCCTTTTTGTGTAGCGTATAACACAAGACATTAATTAAATTAAAAAGAATACTTTTCATAAAATCTCGGGGTGTTACATTCTACCCCCCTTAAAATGAATTTCGCCCTCGAAATTCGTCGGGGTTATAAATGGTTTACTATTCGAAAGTTTCGTTAATCAAAACCCACATCGAAAAAAGGAATACCAAAACCAATCTTTAAAAACGAAAGTATGAAACGTAACGGTTACCCAAATAAACTAATCACTGGGTTTCCACATAGGTGAAAATATGGATATGGAAGAAAAATCTAACCATCATGTTCTGATGGAGAGTGGTAGAGAACATGGCTATGGAAAAGCCAAAAATCACAAATCCATAAATTTGTGACGATCTAAGGTACCATCTGATTAATCAGATATAAGAGCACTAGGACAACATTTTTGGTTTTCAAGATCGTTTCCCTAAAGTTGAAGAATTTGAATTAGAATAAATACTTACTTTATTTTGGTACAATCTCACTGTTGTTCGTGCCTTGAACAATTTCCACTTCATCTATTAAATAAATGAAGTTGAATTTTTTATTCGTGAAGTTTTAGCAGATCATGTGATAGAATGACAGGTTATTCCATCTGTCTCAAACAAAAGGTTAGCAAAAGTTATTAAATATACATAAGTCATTCTATAGTGAGATTAATCATATATGGTTCCTAAAATGAACTTATACTTCATATATCATACCGCTTAATAAAATAAAACTAGTTTCTACTAACCAGGGACTTCCTGTAGGCCAATGGTAGGAGATAAAGGCTAGTCGCACTTCGGTTGTGGGTTTGATTCCCACAGCCTTGTCCGACGCGATGGGCTGTCGCCCGTCCTACAGGTTGTCCTTTTTCTAAAGCTATATTACTATAACATCCCATCAATAATATCGAAAAACGTTTTATCCTAACTTATGTCCAACATAATCCATTCTAATCTTTAGGCTTATCTAAAATACTTCGGTCCAAGCTCATCGTATAAAGAAAATGATTACTTGAAATGTCACAGAATAATCACATCAATGCCATCATTTATCCCCCATATATCATAAGATATATCTTGTTGGTCAAATTACAAACATGTGAATACCTTAATCATGTATTCTCTTGAAGAATGAAAACCCATTGAACCTTAGTGAAAACATGAATGCAGTTAAAAGTTAACACTTTTCACATACCAAAATCCTCAAAATTCTATATACTCAAACCATGACATCACTTAGTCCTTATATCAATCATGAGCTCATGAATACTGTCAAACATTTCATCCACTTTCCAAAAAATATCTGAATAACCTTTCATTGTTACTCATACCATTAATCATAAACTTTCAAAACTTAAGGAAAGACAACAGTGTAACAATCCTTAGATGTCTTTTTATTCTATAGTACAACATTACACTTGATAAACATGTAATCATTCCACTACCTTCTTAAACCATTGACCGAGCTTCAACAATTCTTTCATCTCACATATCATTTGTAGTCTCTTCATCATCATCAACAAAAATACTACCCATATGACCATACCGATTCTCTTCATGAGACATTCCCTTAGGGCATTGGTTTGCATAATGCCCGTACATTCCACATTTAAAACATTTAACCATTGTTGATGTCGTATCAATACCATTAACCTCATCCATGGTGTTAACTGAAACTTTTCCATTGCACTTACTGGATTTGTGTCCTTCTTTTCCACACCCAAAGCATCTTCTAGTTCCTTTGAAACATTCTCCTTGATGCCTCTTCCCACATGATTTACATAGGGGAAATTGAACTTTATTTCCTCTATGATCATCATGAAACTCCATCTTTCTCTTATTAGCTGAGTCAGGAAACTTACCAAATTTTACTTTATTGATCATATTATGAGATTGCTGATTTGGCATAATAATGATGTTTGGACTTCCAAATCCCATTTAATTTGATTGCTTATGAAGAATATCATTCCATTGTCCATAATATCCTCCATTATCATGAATCATCTTGTTTCCAACCATTTTCTAAAACCCAAAAAGAATAGTGTGAGATGCAAAAATCATAATAAAGGGGGAGTAACTTCAATATCTAACATCTTAGGTTAAATTCTAAGATCGTTACCGTAGTGCTAGGACTATATCCTATATGTATACCTATCCTTAGGGACATCCCTAGACATACCTTAGAAATATCTCTAGGGATCTCACTAACGTTTTCGCATCCTAGTTTCCAAAGGTTGACTAAACCTTTCCTCTGATACCAACTGTAGAGACCCAAAGCCTGAAGTACATGGACATTACATTACATTTGCGGAATACTTAGTACATAACAAAAACACACACACAAGGATCGTAATAGTTTAATGTCTTTGGAAACTCGGAATATAATATTCTAATCCTGGTGAATGATCTTCAACATCTCCCATAAAGATCTTCCTTTTTTTATACCTAAAACCTTTCTTTATATCATGGGGAAATGAAAGCATAAAATGGTGAGCTCAAATGCTCAGTAATGGTAAACAAAAGAAATATCAATCACATCATATACATAAGCACATAACTTTTGGAAATCTTAACCTACAAAAGAGATCATAATTTCATAACCTGGGATAACTCATGGAAGTGAAATGTAATCAAAATAATCACAACTTAAAACATTAAACTTTGTGTCATACACACATAATCATAGAGAATAATTTCTTGTTAGTCAAAACTCATTTCCAAGACTATCTTAGTGGACACAGTCCCTTTCTGAACCGAGTCACCCTCGTTTCAGTCCTGTTTCACTGAACCGGTATAACCTACTATTCCAGCCATGTCTATCTCATGAGATATAAAATCTTTACCCAATGAATTGGAGGGAGATATAGGTCCCACCCATCTCATAATGATACCATTCTTATGTGTGCCACAAAATCATAAATCATACATCATTGCATAACCCATGTAATAAAAAAATGGGAATCTTAAACATCATGACATCATAAAACAATTCATATAAGATAAAGGAATTCATAAAAATAATTCCATCACAACATGATCAAATCAATGTAAGAATAGGGATAAAAACAGAACCCTTTATTATCTTAGATGGAAAATAATTTTGATAAAACACTTAAACTCCATTCTTGAGGAAAATATCCTTTCTTCTTCAAAAACATTTTTCCTTTCTTAATATGTCATACAAATTTAAACTAAAAGAAGTTGATTAAAAATAAACTTGAAAACTTGTAAAGGAAGCTTCTTGGAAATAATGTTTTAAAAATCCATTCATGCCGTATAAGTTAAAAAAAACATTCTTCTCGTACTTTTGTCGGAAAAGTCAAAAAAGTACCTCGTGCGAAAAACGACAAAAGATTCCTTTCATATCATTTAATAAAAACTCAAAGAAGGGTAAAATAGGATTTAAACAATTGTAGGTGGATGTAAATAATATTAAATATTGAGAAAACATGGATGTGGATGATAAAATACACCCCAGTAAATACCAAAGTATAAAAAATCTCATATAAAAATGAGATTGTGATATTTCCCTTACCTTAGGTCTGATTTGCTTCGTAAGTGTCCGAACCTCCCGTATAATGATTTAAATAATGTCATTGAATTATTAAAGAATCATATTAATTGTTAGTATATCATATATGGTTCACTTATGACTTTATATTAGCCGTTCTTTTGTAAATTCATGTTAAAGTAGCATTTTGGGTAAAATCGCCTCATTTGTCGTTCATGTTTTAACTTGTAATTATTCATATGATTACTTAGATCATTATTACTTAATCATATAATATAAAACATGATTTATATATAATATATATTCAGAATATAAATATATATAATGGATCGATAAATGGAAAGAAATACACCGTTCATGGAGACGGTAGGCCGTACGTACGCATGAACGCTGTTTTGGTTTCCTTATTGAATTGAGTGGAATTAAGTAGATGACATACATATATATACACATATATCCAGTAGATTTATAATTTCATATATTTCATTATTATGGCTTATATATACTTTATAATCATTCTTAAATGGTTAACATGGAGAATGAATCTCATTGCATCGTGGAGACGGTAGTCCGTACGTACGCACGAGCGATGATATCATTTACATAATTATTGAATTGAATTGGAGTGGATGATACAATATATCAGAATCATTATGATGTTATAATAACTATGTATAGTTATTATTTACACCATAATACCCATCCATGTAAGGTGTTGGTGGAAAAACAGATTACACCACAGCGTGGAGACGGTATTCCGTACGTACGCACGCGCTGTGTTTTCGTTTTCCGTAGGATCGATAGATGGTGAATTAGGATTTTTTCATACTAATAATAACATATCAGTATATGAGTGATGCTGATGTTATTACTTCATAATGAAACAACCTAAGAAGAAGAAGTGGAAGAAGAAATAAAGGTGAAAGAATTGGTAACGGAAATTACCTCTTCTTTGAAGCGCCTCTTTGAGACCTCCTCTTAGAGCACTAAAATTTGTCTTCGAGGAAGACCAGAACCTCTAGGATGTTTCTAGGGACGTGGAGAAGATATTTTGGCAGGGGTTGGCCGATCTTGATGGCGCAAAGTTGTGTGAGGAAGAGAGGGAGGAGGTGTCCTTTTATAAGGGAGGAGAGGGCCACCTTTGGAATAACTAAAAATATTATTTTATTATAATGTCAAGTTCGGTTTTAAATAGCTCAAAATTGATTTATTTCGAAGCTAAGGTAGGGATGGGTCGAAATCCTCTCATCCAATAGAATTTAGACAAGTTTAGGTTCCTATTTTAACCTTATCATTTAGATTTAACATTAAGTTAATTAATTTTACTTTTATCGTGTCTTCTTGTGTTCTTACACTATATGGTTAATAAACTTACTATAAGAAGACAAACGAACCCCAAATTGTTTATTATTAATATATATAACCTTATCTAATTAATTTGGCCGAACCTTAGATTTTTATGAATAAAATATCAATTAATAATATAATATTTGTTTTAAAAACTATTTTATGTCAATTTTGACACTATTTAGTAATTGATTTTTGTGAAACTCATAACAGAACGATAAGTTAGAAAAAGTTAATTAAATCAATAATAACATGTCATATTAACCTAGAAAATTAGTGTAATTCATAAAATGTCTAAAATTATATTTATTTGGGTATTTATTACATCAATTATGTCAATATTTTATTAATAAGATAATTACTGCATCATCGTTTTGTCATAAATAAATTAAATTATTTAATGTCTAAAAATTACAAATAAAATACCATTATGTAGGAAATATTTTTAGATTTCTAATGAATATTTATAATCGATTTTATCTTATGTATAACCCCATATTAAAAATGTTTTAGTAAATAAACTTTGATTTTAACTCTTTTAACCCTTCTTTAAATAAATTAATAATAAATGTCCTAATCTAATCCATGTGGGCCTAAATGGTCATATTTTATTCCTATATTTGTTTTTGGTCGAATTACACTTATCCAGTAGAATTAGGACATGTGTTAGGATAATAATAATATCATCTTTACCCTTAATTTTCCTATTTACTTTTAACCGTGGTAAAAAAAGTAAAAAGTTATTATTCACCAAAAATTATTTCCGTCTCATTGAACCACATTTTAGTCCTTGATATTAACCATGTCTCTCGGATTTTCGAAATTCCACTCACAGAAGCGGTAAAATTATGTTTTATGAAAAATTCAGTTTTTTTTTACTACCACTTAGTGGTTTCACTATTCATCAAAAATTGAATGTTTTCAGAAAAATACCAAAAATTAGGCCTAAGCTATATTTGATATTATAAACTCAAAAATGATGTCTATTTTACCAAATTCAAAACATATCAGTTTCATTAATTAATTTAAAAATTAAATCCTGTCGTCAAAACAAATAGCGTGTTCTTAAGAGATAATAACTATCAAAAGATTGACACTTGTTTATGTCTGGTTTAAATGTAGAATTACATCCAATGACCAACTTTGTATTAAATTGTAAAAATATATTCTAAATATACTTTAAAACCACTAAAATTAATAATTTATCACTATTAATTATTTCGATTGAAAAATTTGTTTTAAATTAAAATATAGTAATTTTCACTATTCACCAAAATATGAAAGTTATCCGAAAATTACCAAAATTTCACCCTAAACTAATTTCGATATTCCGAATCCAAAAATGAAGTCCATTTTGAAAAATAAAATTTAAAAAATTTCAAAAAGTGGTTATTACTATTAATAACGGGTAGTTTTAATAATATTTTAATAGCATATCATTGTTTAGTGAAACTTGGTGTTGCGTACAACACACGCTATCGTGGAAGGTCACGATTGCGTGTAATTCAAGCCAGGTCAGAGATGTGGGTTGTGAAAGCTCCTTTTGGTGTAGCATATAAGACAAGACATTAATGAAATTAAAAAGAATATTTTTCATAAAATCTCGGGGTGTTACAAAAACCGTGGGTATTGGGGTATTTTTTTGAAGACCTATACCCACGGTTTTTCAGAACCGTGGGTATAGCTGGTGGCAGGAAAAAAAATTATGCGGGACAGCGAAAAAAATTGGCGGGAACATGATTTTGGTTAATATAATTAAAAATATAAGTAAACAGATATATGACAATATAAACAGAATATTTCCAACTCAGTTGGTAAGGCCATAAATCATCTTCATAGTGGTCGTGGGTTCGAATCCCACTTTTTACCTTTTCTCAATTACCGATAATATTAATATATTTATATAAATATATATATATATATATATATATCAAATGATTCGATAGCTTGGTTGGTCAGAGAGGTAGTTTCACCTGTGCAGCGTCTGGGGTTCGAATTCCCCCTGCAGCGATTGTTTTCGCGCATTTGATTTTTTGAACACGGGTAATATTAATATATTTATATAAATATATACGTATATATCAAAAAAGCCGGTATCTCAGTTGGTCAGAGGCCTTGTTCCGCGGTGAATCACCCCAGGTTTGAGTCCCGCCTGCCACATTTTTTGAGATATAAATTCCAACAGTTCTCAAACCATGGGGGAAGTCCTATGCCACCTGTACAGTAGTGTGGTATACAGTGCCCCCGATATATACCCACGGTTTGGATGAACCATGGGGATAGCCTAATACCCCAATTGCGATGCCACTCAGCCCCACGGTTCCCAAAACCGTGGGTATAGGCTATACCCACGGTTTTGGGGGCTATACCCACGGTTTTGAACCGTGGTTATAGGTAGTTTTTCCAGTAGTGGGGACACCAAGGGTTAACAATGGTTGGGATTGAAACTCGTAGAGGCTTCCTACATACTCTATGTAAAAGAGTGGGATCAAAACCTATATAGATGGAAAGTGTGTGTAAGAACTCAGATCTTATTTTAAGGTATGATTTCCTTTTATGGTCGTTTATGAGAAAAAGTGGAAATTCTGGAAATTTTCGAAGTACACACTATACTTTATGAGTACATGCTGTGTACTCAGTTACCATAGGTAGTCGAGTGCTGACCGTGTAACGACCATGCACACAGCTGTGTGGGGGTGTTTTGGAGGCTGCCTAAAGTGGAGTATGGAAATGGAGATTACACACTGCGTACATTATTTTTCTTCATTAAATACACCGGGGCCACATCTAATTTCCAGAACGCTCTTCTTCTAGGTCTCGTTCGATCGAGAGCTTCGTACGGACGTAGATCTTCGATAAACCCCCGATCGAGCATCCGTACTCCAAATCGAACACCGTCAGTTCCGTTGGAATCACATCAGTGAGTTCTCTATTCTCCAGGAGGTCTATCTTCTCAATTTACCTCTCTCGTTAGATATCAGGGGTTGAACATTTTATACATTTTTATAGATCTTTGACGTTCTATAGATATTCAAACCTCGAGGATCACATATTGATATCTCCTAACGCCAAGGCAGGTGGTTTGTTCATTTTCGTTGAATTTATTTGAGTATTATGTTCAATTTTTCCCAATACCCTTCAACGGGGTATTGCAAATTTACCATTTTAACCCTATTGTTTGCCTTCCATGCTTCTATGCTTGTGTAGAGGTTAATTGGATATGAATATCTTTGTTTGATATGTATTGGATGTGTTTTCCCATATTTTTTCTATTACAACCATTTGTTCCTGCTTGGCCTTTGTCTGCATTGCCTGTTTTCCCATGCCTAGTGTTGTAGGGTGGAGTTTTGGTTTTCTGGCAGGATGGATATGCTGTAGACTATTATCCAAGTAGTTTGGTAGGGTTACTTTGGACATATTGCATTGCTATGCTCGTTGACCTACATAGTGCCATGAAAACCTGGTTTAGTAGACTATAAGGGGAATTGACTGAGTGAGATTCCTTAGAGATTCTTTGAATCACTTTGGGCTATAAGGGGAATTGACTGAGTGAGTTTCCTTAGAGAGTCCCTTAACTACATTAGACTATAAGGGTAATTGGCTAAGTGAGCTTCCTCGGAGAGTCTTTGAACGACCTGGGCTATGAGGGGAATTGACCGATTGAGATTCCTCAGAGAGTCCTTGACCTTGGGACTATAAGGGGAATTGACCATGTGAGATTCCTTAGAGTGTCCCTTACTACCATAGACTATAAGGGGAATTGACTGTGTGTGCTTTCTCAGAGAGTCTTTATATATTCTTATGACTGAACTAGAGGGGTTAGGCCGAGTGAGATGCCTAGAGGGTTGTGTGTACTTGTTAAGTAGGACCAGAGGGGATGGCTATGAGTACTTCCCATAGGGTTACTTTTTTGTGTTTAGTTTTTGATTTGATATAGCTTAATGTTTAACTTTGGATTGTTTCTTGTTGAATAATTCCCTGTTTACTGCTTCTGATCTTTTACCTACCATATATTCACAGACTGATAGTCATAGAACTTTGGGTGGTTTCCTACTGGGATTTAGTATCACACCTTTTTTGTTCCATGACTTTGGCCCCAAAAAGATTATATTTTTTCATGTATAGATAATGGTAAACTCCCTTCTACGTGAGGTACATGACATGATGTGGAGCTGGAGAGCATGGGAACAAGCATAGGCTTTTGATGCTGAGTTGGTTTTTATCTATTTCTTTTGTAATTTTGTTTAGTACTGTTTGTATTCCAACATTGTGATTTGTTTGGATGCTTTCTTAGAAATATAGATCATGAATCATTTATATATATATATATATATGATCAAACATCTTTTTAGTTTTAGTCTTCCACTGTTTACTCTTGTATGGATTATTACTGCTTTAACTATTTCAATGTAGTTTAAATATGTTGTGTTACTCTTCCAATGAGGGCATAGTTTCCCCACTATCAAACCCATAACCTTCATAGGTATTCGGTAGCCTCTGCTGTTCGGGTAAATACCCTTGAAGACATGTGACCAACTGGGTACGGGGCGCCTCTAGGTGGCTTCTAGAACCAGGATGTTACAAAGTGGTATCAGAGGGACTCTTTTCTTCTTGACTTACTCTTTGGAACCTATAACAAAGGATATGAAGAAATTGGTATTTGGTAATAAGTTGTTCCCTGGAGTATCTAACTGGTGTATAGGGAAATCCAATCTACCTCATTTAATTGTAATTTTTCTAGTTTTTCAATTATAACAGTTGATTGGATTTCACCTTGAGTGATTCACATGATTTGTGCTATTATTTTTGATCTTATTGAGGTTATATTTCTATCACAACCTGATGAGATGAGGGTATGTCATATCATGCATCATGTAGGATCTTGTTATAAATCACATGTCATGCATTCTTTCCATGCAATTTATGATGCATTAGCGATTGCACGTTGTTGTGATATATGTTGTGTAGAATATGAATTTTGTTGTGATATATGCCTTGATAGAAAAATTACTTGTTGTGTGATAGGGTATTTTTTGTGTGCGGTTTTGTTTGAATGAATGCCAAAAATTTTGTTCTTGAGGTGTTATGGGCCCTCATGGCCCAGAATATGGTGGATCATAGCCCTGTTTTCCTTGTTATAACATGTATAAGATTAAAATATTTGATTCACAGGGAATATGGCCCCTCACAGATCAGAATTTGGCACTTTAAATGTTCGTTTCATTGTTTTTCTGGGTTCTGCAGTAGTTTATAAGGATTATTGTCCGGAAAAACCCAGAATACACTCTGTGTAGTTTTGACTACATGTCATGTGTTCTTCTATTCGGAAAAACAGTTTTTCTTAAGTACACTCCAAGTACTCTATGTACACGCCGTGTAGTCTCTAAACATTTCATAGGCCATGTGGGTAGAGACGTGGGGTATTAAAATCTCTATAGTACACGTCGTGTACCAAATGTGCACACCGTGTGTAGAGACCCTGTGTCCACCTGTGTGACTAACGGCAATAATGGATGAAAACTTAACCTATATGCATCGTGTCATGACTAAACATGTTTTGTAGTCAATCCCAGGTACATGGCTGTGTCACGAACAACACGGGTCGGTGTTATCTTTCCTCGTACACACCATGTCCATCTGGAACATGTCATGTAGTGTGAGCCGTCTGTTAGGCAGTGTCGCAAACAACATGGGCCAAGTGAAGCTTGTACAGTACACGCCGTGTATATCTTGAACACACCGTGTAGTCTTCTCTTAGGAGAGATGTGTGGCTTAACCATGTAAAAGGACTTGGGAAGGGGAAGGGGATTCAAGTACACACCGTGTGATACGAGAACACCCAGTGTGTTTGGGGTGTTAAACGACCAGTTTCAACAGATGTACATGCCCATGTGAATTGATTAAGGGGAAGCGCCGTGTAAGAATTTTTCATGTCGTGTAGTCATGTTTTGTGAAACTTGAATATTTTATTTCTCATTTCCCCTTATTATAAATTTAGTTTTCATTCCTTAATAATACTGATCTATGGTGTGTGCTTGACCTGTGGATTCTACCACTGAGGCTTCCTCTGGTTATGTGCCTGTTGCTAGGTGGTGATCAGATAGCAGACATGGCTGATCAGGGAATTCAAAAAGATCCTCATGTTGTGCCAGTATTGGCACCATCAATTATACCTAACATAGGTGCTGATGCACAGTTCAGAGAGTGCTTATTGAGGATGATGCAGACTTTTCAGGGTGAACTGCCTCCTACCCTGTCGATGGTAGAATTGATGAGGGTCTTTCAATAGCAGAATCCTCCCACATTCACAGGGGATGAAGGACCCCAGGTTGTAGAGTCATGGCTAGAAGCAACACTGATAATCTTTGAGCATCTGTAGATACCTCCAAAGAGGAGGGTGATGCTCACTACCTACATTCTTCAAGACTCCTCCAAGAGGTGGTGGGATGTGATCTCACCGGAGGGGCACCAGCAGAATATGGGTTGGGATGAGTTTCAACTCATCTTCTACGATTACATTTACTCGGAGACCTTAAGGGCTGATCGAGCCTAAGAGTTCATGAGTCTGGAGTAGGGTACTCTCTCTGTTATGGAGTATTCCGCTAGCTTCACAGAGCTGTGGTGTTTCATGACTATTCTAGGAGGTGATGGGTTATTCCTTGCACGGAATTTTGAGGATGGTCTAAGGCCTGACATCCGATCTCAGGTGAACATATTCACGTTGACTTCAATATCTTCTATCATCAACCAGGTGTTGATCACAGAGTGTAATATGATTGATTCTAGAGCTCTAACCCAGGGAGGTTTGGACTCCAATGTTAGTATTCCTCCTACTGATAGAAAAAAGCGCCGTAGAGAGATTTCACGATGATATCATAGTTGGAGGGATAAATCTTCTAGTAGCCAGGTGGTATGCTACCAGTGCTGGAGGAGTGGGAATATGAGTCTGTAGTTCCCAAGAGACCCGGTGGAGTGCTGATCATGCGGCAAGAAGGGTAATCTTCAGCACTTCTATCAGATCTTCTCACCAGCAGCAATTGGTATGGGTTCTTATATGACTCCACGTTCAGGAGTAGCACCACCAGTTTCACAGCAGTCAAGAAAATGGAGTTCTTCCATCTATTCGGGCTGAGGCTGAGGTCATGGATAGGGTAGCCAGTCGCCCGGTGTTCAGTAACAATATTGTGGATTAGCTCAGAGTGGTCAGGTAGGATCACAAGGCCGAAGTGTAGGCCAATCCTTGGTAGGGGAGTAGACCTAGCATGAGCAGGATCATGGTCCTTCTACAGTTCAAGGTATGATCTTAGTAGCCTTAGTTTTAGCTTTAGATATTTTTGATATAGTGGCTTTCCATATCTTTATATTTGCTACTATTATAGAGAGCCTTTGGCTCTTTATCTTTTCCTCCTCTAATATCTTGACGCTAGACACTCTATTGGGGATAGAACGATGAGTGTGAATTAGTGAAAATAGTTACCTCTTGTGGTTGGTGGGTGTCACTTTCTATGGGACATCTATTTCCTACAGATGATATGCTATGATTTCATTCTCAGAGTGTATTGGTTGGTTCCATCCTAGAAAGTCATTGATTTCTATCGCCATAGGGTGAGTTTCAAATAACCAGAGGGAAGATTGTTTCTTCATAAGGGCGAGTGGGATGTCTAGGTGAGCAGAGGGGGCCCAGAGCATCGTGGGTTAGGAGGAGTTACATCACAAATTTCTATTCTCTATCTGGATGACCAGAGGACTTCACAAATGGACATTCCTTCGGCGGTGGATCATTTCAGAGATATATTTCCAGAGGAATTTTCAGGTGTTCCTCCATAGCATGAGGTGGAATTTTCTATTGATATCATTCTAGAGTGACATGAGTGGCCATTCCTCCATATAGGATGGCTACACCAGAGTCACAGGAGCTCATGGAATAGTTATAGGAGTTACAAGAAAAGGGTTTCATCCAACCCAGTAATTCTCCTTGGGGATTGCCTATCCTGTTTGCAAAGAAGGCAGATGGTACCCTTAGGGTTTGTGTGGATTATCAAAAGTTGAACCTGTTGACAGTCTAGAACTGATATCCTTAACCAAGGATTGATGATCTCTTTGATCAGCTTCGAGGAGCCTGGGTGTTCTTGAAAATTTACTTCAGGTCTGATTATCATCAATTGCACATTAAACCATCTGATATACCTCTCAATTCCTTTCAGAGCAGGTATGGTATATAAGAATATATGGTTATGTCGCCCACTCTCACAAACACACCTACAGTTTTCATAGAACTGATGAACCGAGTTTTCCATCCATACATGGATTCCTTCGTGGTTGTCTTCATGGATGATATCTTGGTGTACTCTCTCACACTACACAACTGTGCCACAGACCTCAAGATTATTTTGAGTACACTTATAGAGCATATTTTATATACTATGCTCTCAAAATGCCACTTTTGGATGGATCATATTCACTTCTTGTGTCGTTTCATTTTAGAGACATGAGTATCAGTAGACCCAGATAATGTGAGAGCAGTAGTTTCCTGGGAGAATTTCAAGAACGTCATTGAGGTACAAATTTTTCTAGGGATGGATGGGTACTACATATTCTTCATTCAGAACATTTCTCAATTAGCGACACCACTGACGAGTCTGACTAAGAAGGGTGAAAAATCCTTGTGGACAGATTCATGTGAGTCAGCCTTTTAGGAGTTGAAAGGGAGGTTGATTTCTACACCGATACTAGTCTTGCTAGAGCTAGGCAAGAGCAATAAAGTGTACTGTGATACTTCAGATATCAGGTTGGGAGCTGTGCTTACGTAGAGAGAATGAGTCTTTACGTGTGGTTCTCGGCAGGTGCAGCCACATGAGAGGAACTACCCGACACAAGATCTCGAGTTAGCGATAGTTTTTCATGCTTTACTTTGTTGGGGACATTATCTACTGGGATAGAATTTTGTGGTTTTCTCCGACCACAAGAGTCTCAAGTACATCTTCACTCAGCATGATCGAAATTTAAGATAGCGAAGGTGGGTTGAGTACCTTCAGTCTTTTGACTTTGATTTTGCCTAGATGCTGGGGAAAGGCAATGCAGTAGCCGATGCGCTGAGCAGAATGACTCAGATACAAGTACTTCAGGAGGCCAGCAGTGAGTGGCAGCTTATGGATCTGTTCTCTGATATGCATTTAGAGGTGCACAATAGATAGGGGGATATTTTTCTTTCTTCTGTAGTTGTTACTTCTACTCTTATTGATTGAGTGAGAATGAGGCAGCTATCAGACTCAGATGGATTTTTCATATGGGAAAGTGTGTCAGGAGAACACCCTATTCCTGGATGGACCATAGGTGAGGATGAGAACGTGTGTTTCCAGGGGCGCGTATGGGTGCCATCAGACATACGCAAGGAGATGATGTGGGACTTTCCTTCCTTAGTTTAGGCAGTTCATCCTAGCATCACCAAGATGTATCGTGACATACACTGTCAGTATTGGTGGCCAGGCTTGAAGAGAGATGTTTCTGGTTTTGTCATGAAGTGTTCTACCTATGAGCAGGTGAAGGTGGAGAATCAGTTACAAGAAGGACTTTTGCAATAGTTACCCATTCCCAAGTGGAAGTGGAACACTGTCACAATGGATTTTGTGACACGGTTGTCGAGGACACTGTGAAGGAATGACGTAGTTTGGGTTTTCATTGAAAGAAATATGAAGGATGATCACTTCATTCAGATCAAGGATACCTTCAGTGTTGATGACCTAGGAAGGAAATACCTCCGAGATATTGTACATCTGCATGGAGTTCTGTACTCCATTGTTTCATATAGGGATGTGCTTTTTTATTTATCGAGTATGGAAAGGGATACAGAAGGATTTGGGTACACATGTACTTCTGATTACAGCCTACCACCCTAGAAAGATGGAAAGTCTGAGCGTATGATTCAGGTGCTTGAGGACATGCTCAGAGCATTAATTCTATTTTTTTTTTGTTTTTGGGAGAAGCACATGCCTCTGGTGGAGTTTTCCTATAATAATAGTTTTCAAGAAACAATTCATATGGATCCTTATGAGGCTTTTTACATTAGGCCATGCCGATCACCTTTATGTTGGCTGGAGGCAGGAGAGGAATATTTGCTGGGACCTCATCATGTTTAGGAGACCATAGAGGATATATAGTTGATTCAGAAGAGGACGGCTACTTCAAAGTCTCGACAGAAGTCTTATGATGATCAGCGGAGATGACCTGTGGAGTTTGAGGTTAGGGATCAGATTTCCTGCGTGTCAAACTGAGGTTGGGGAACAGGATGACTTGGAGACAAGGTAAGCTTTCACCGAGGTACGTCGGGTCGTTTGAGGTGTTGGAGAGAGTTGTACTAGTTGTCTATCGGTTGTAGTTATCTCAGAGGTACCAGGTTATGCAAAATGTTTTTCACGTTTCTCAGATCTAACGTTACTTTTCAGACCCGTCTCTTGTCTTTCAACTGGAGGAGGATGAGCTCGAAGTGGATGCATCATTCAAGAAGCATCCTATCCGGATTGTTCATCACAGTAAAAATGTTCTCTATCGTTGATTTGTTCCTTTGGTATGAGTGATATGGTAGCATGGGTGGGTACATTACGAGACTTGGGAGAGGAAGGCCGATGTACGAGCCCAATGGCAAGAGATGTTTGAGGATTCTTCTTCTATGCCACGTTAGGGAAATTCAAGAACGAATTTCTTTAAGGGGGGAAGTTTGTAAGAGCCCAGATATGTTTTTCATGTATGTTTTCCTTTAATGGTCATTTCTGAGAAAAGATGAAATTCTGTAAATTTTCATAGTACACGCAATGTACTCGGTTACCACAGGTATCCGGGTGCTGGCCATGTAGCGGCCATGCACTCGGCCATCTGGGGGTGTTTTTGAGTTCGCCTAAAGAGATTACAGAAATGGTGAGTACACGATGTGTACTTAAAAAGTACACACCGTGTAATGTTTTTTCATTAAACACACCGGGGTCATGTCTAATCTCAAAAACGCTCTTCTTCTAGGTATCGTTCGACTGAGAGCTCTGTACAGCCACAAATATTCGATGAACCCCTGAGTGAGTGTTCGTCCTCCAAATTGAACATCGTCGGTTCGTTGGAATCGCATCAGTGAGTTCTCTCTTCTCCTAGAGCTCCATATTCTGATTTATCCTCTCTCGTATGATATTAGGGGTTGAACATTCTAGATGTTTTTGTAGATCTTCGACGTTCTAAAGAGATTCAATCCTCTAGGATCACATATAGTTATCTCCTAACACCATGTTTGGTGGTTTGTTCCTTTCCATTGAATGTATTTGAGTAATATGTTCAATTTTTTCCAATACCATTGCACATATACTAATTTAACCCTATTGATTGCCTGCTATGCTTGTATGATTTTGTAGAGGTTAATTGGATATGAACACTGTGGTTTTTCTATGTATTGGATGTGTTTTCCCATGAATGTTTAGTTATGACCGTTTGGTCCTGCTTAGCCTTTGGCCACCTTGCATGTTTTCCCATGCCTAGTGTTGTAGGGTGGAGTGTTGGTTTTCTAACAGGCTAGATATGCTGTGGACTGTTAGACAATTAGTTTTATAGGGTTACTTTGGAAATATTTCATTTCTATGCTCTTCGACCTACACTGGGCCGTGAGAACCTGGTGTAGTAGACTATAAGGGGAATTGACCGAGTGAGCTTCCTCAGAGAGTTTTTGAATCACATTGGGCTATAAGGGGAATTGACCAAGTGAGCTTCCTTAGAGAGTCCTTGTACTACTTTAGACTATAAGGGGAATTGACCAAGTGATATTTCTCAGATACTCTTTGAACAGCCTGGGCTATGAGGGGAATTGACTAAGTTAGCTTCTTCAAAGAGTCCATGACCTTGGGGCTATAAGGGGAATTGACCATGTGAGCTTCCTCAAAGAGTCCCTGAATTCCTTACACTATAAGGGGAATTGACTGTATGTGCATCATCAGAGAGTCTTTATATATTTTTATAACTGAACCAGATGTGTTAGGATGAGTGTACTACCCAGAGGGCTGCGTTTACATGTTAGGTAAAACCAGTGGGGATAGATCTGAGTAATTCCCAGAGGGTTAGCTATTTTTTAGCTATTGATTAGCTGTTACTTGATGTTGAACTGTGGATTGTTTCCTAGTGAGTACTTCCTTGTTTACTACTTTTGTACTTTAACCCAATATATATTCACTAACTCATAGGCACAGATCTTTGGGTGGTTTCCTACTAGGATTTAGTCTCACACCCAGCTTGGGATATGCTTTTGGGGCCGAATAGATTATACGGTTACAGGTATGGATAAGGTAAACCTCCCTTCTACGTCAGGTACTTGACTTGTTGTGGAGATGGGAGCATGGGGCCAATCTTAGGCTTGCGATGATGAGGAGCTGTTTATCTGTTTCTTTTTTTAATTTGGTTTAGTATTCTTTTTATTCCAGCATTGTGATTTGTTTGGATGCTTTATTAGACATATGCATCATCCATCATTTATATAAATTTGTGCTCCAGCTGTTTCTTACTTTTAGTCTTTCGTTGTTTACTCGTGTACGAATTATTACTGCTTCTGTTATTGAATGTTGTTTACTTCGGATGTTTAAATATTCCAATGAGCGAACAGTTTCCCCACTATCATACCGAAGGACCTTACTGCATGTTGGAAGCCTCTCTAATTTAGGGAAATATGCTTGATTCCATGGGTCCAACTGGGTATGTTGTGCCTCTGGGTGGCTTCAGGAACCGGGACGTTACAGTGTGATTCAGGACTTAGACATTGTTAGCTTCCCTTTACAAGAGGGGAACTCATGGTTGGATGGATATGGATTGTGTGGGGATTTGGCATGGTTAGATACTCTGGTTCTTCTAGTAGTAGAAATGGGATGATTGGGGATTACATGCTAACATGAACCAAATGGATTGCGTGATCCTATCGGAATTTAGTGGCCTAGGTAAAATCTGGATGGGTATAGAAGAATTGTTTCATTGGAATGGATGTAGTGTTTAATGTGGTGGGTTTTGAACTTTAAGGAGGCTTCCTATTTTTCCCAGTGGTGGGGAATAAAAGTCCATTTATTTATATCTTCCCACACAGTTTAGCATCATACGATAGTGATGAGGGTGAATTAATGTGAATTTGATAGTGTGAAGCTTGTAACTCAAAGAGATTTTCTACAAACCCTATATAGAAATATGGATCAAATTATATATAATTATGGATGGTATCAAGGATTACACATGGATAGCTTCCCTTTGACATGTAGGGTCTTATACATGGTTATTAACCCAAGTGCTGTTGAAAGCTGGGCCACCAAGGGAGGTGGCCAAAATGGAATATGAAGGGTGTGTTTTAATTTCAAGATGATACTAGGACATGGAGGACGAGGGTAAAATCCAGGTGGATGATGGATGAAATGGGGGATGGTGGATAGATCAGAACACCCTATAGATGTGGATTTAGTGGGGATGTGTCTCATAAAGGGATAATGTCACATTTTGAGGGTACATAATTTGGAAGTAGCACATAAGTTTACCAATGGATTTGTCAAAATTCCCTATGAGAGAGGACCTAGGGTGGTGTTCCCATAAAGAGAAGATGACACACCATAAAGGCTGATCAGGACACTAAGGGAGGGGGATCTGGGATGGTGAACCCCTATGAGAGGGCATCAATGTTTACTATAGGTCAGGATTAAACCTCAAGGAGGTTTCCAACATATCTTATGTTGAATATAGAGATCAAATCCTACGTAATTAGGACACGGAATGTGTTTTACACATAGGAGAGTCCATGGTGCCGCTATGGAGTGAAAATTTTGAATGGGGATTACGTGTGGAAGTTGTCCCGGTGCCGCAAGGGAGAAAAAATAGTGAATCGGGCTTACTCGTGGAAGGTTTCTGAGTGCTGTGATGGAGTAGCAATGGATGATGGGTATTGTGCAAGGAAGCATTCCAAGTGTTGCTATAGAGGGGAAAATATGGATATATGGATTACATGTGGAAGCTTCCCGGGTGATTCTATTGGGATGAAATGGTGCATGGGGATTATGCTTGGAATTTACTTGAGTGACACTATAGAGAGACTATGGAGGATGAGGATTTTGTGTGGAAGCTTCTCGGGTGCGACTATGAAGCAGAAACAATGAATGTGGCTTACACGTGGAAGCTTCCCTAGTGCCACTATAGAGTAGAAATAGTCAATGGGGATGAAACGTGGAAGATACCTGGGAACCTCTATAGACCGACACCGGTTCATGGGGCTTATGCGAGGAAGTTTCATGGGTGTCTCTATGGAGTGAAAAAGATCCATGGGGCTTACGCATGGAAGCTACCCAGGTGCTGTTATGGAGCAGCAATGGATGGATTGGTCTTACACATGGATTTTTCTCAGGTTCCATTATGGAGCAGCAATGGTTCATGAGGCTTACGTATGGAAGCTACTTGGGTACCTCTATGTAGCGACAATGGTGAATGGGGCTTATGCATGGAAGCGTTCAGTGTGATGCTCTGGAGTGAAAATTGTGAATGGGGATTTTTTGTGGAAACTACATGGGTGATGTCAGGGAGTGAAAACTTAGAATGGGGATTTCCCATGGAATCTACTTGTGTGCTACTATGGCGCAGAAATCATTAATTGGGCTTATGTCTTGAAGCTTCCTAAGTTCCACTATACAGCGAAAATGAAGAATGGGGATTATACGTGGAATTTTTCCTAGTGCCACAATGTAGAGGAAATGGTGAATGGGGATTACACATGGAATCTTCTCTTATTCTGGTATGGAGTGTAAATCTTTAAAGGGTATTACTTGTCAAAGTTTTCTGGGTGATGCTATTGGGTGGAAATTGTGAATTAGGATTTCGTGTGGAATCGTCCTGGGTACCGCTATGGAGAAACTATGGTGAACGAGTCTTATGTGTGGAATATGCCCATGTGCCACTATGGAGTGGAAATCATGAATGGGGGTTACATGTGGGAGCTACTCATTATGTCTTCCTCATGTCAGGCGATGAGGGCATCTCAACATGGCGATTGGTTGAGGGAAAAAAGGTTTGGGTATTTCACCTTTAGAAGAGTCCCATAATAGTTATTTGATATTCGTCTCAGGATGAGGTGTCTTATTCTTAATGCATAATGAATCCTATTATTGAATGATTGGGTATTCTATAGTATAAATCCATGTATTGAAGACTATTGTAATCTTCTTCTTTACGCATAAAGAATCTCATATTCATAACAAGAGTTATCCTATTTTTTCATATTGGGTTTACTACAGTTTAATGGAATGCAGCAAGGACTATTATGCATAAAATTCCACGAAATATCTGGTGTTGGGACATACACAGGAAAATAAATTTCTGGTTCAACCCAGCATTATAGCTCAGGGAGGAGGTTTGAGGATTTTCTTGAGGAATGGATTGACATAAAGTAATCATGGAATCTGAGATGGGGATCTCAACCCATGACCTGGGAAAGGGACCAAGAGGAGCAGGTCAACTCATGGTGTTTCATGGAGTGTGGATATAATAGCTCATACATTACATGTAGATTTTACACCAATGATTAATAATATTTATTAAATAAAATAACAAAAACCACACTAGGACCATAAAGGTATAGTATCTTAAGAAACTGGGAAACAAAAGCAACTGGTTCATAAAACATCTGCATTGTATCCAACTTATTTCTTCAGAACTAGACTCCTTTTTGACATATCTTACTTAACATCCTTCTTCCTGGACTGGTGAAAATAAACACATGAAAGGGTTACATCAAATTCATAGTGTGGTTAAACAAGGGAAATATCAATCATAACATAATCATAGGGACATAACATTTGAAAATCTTATCATGCATTCAAAAGATCAAAATATCATGTCATGGGGTAAATCATAAAAGTGAAATGTAATCCCATTTTTTATAACATAAGACATGAAATTTTGTGGCATACACACATAATCATATAAAATCATTTCATATTAGTCAAGGGTCATTTCCAAGACCCTCATAGCAGAAAAATTCCATTACTTATCCGAGTTCACTCCTTGTTCCAGCCCAATATTTTGGAGCTAGGTTTACATGTTGTTCCATTCATGTCTATCTCATGAGATATAAATATTACCCAATGAATTAGAGGGAGATCTAGGTCACATCCATATCATAATGGATCCATTCATTCGTGTTCCCCAAAAACAAAAATCATTTATCACAGCATAACCCATGAAATAAAATGTGTTTCTTAAACATCATTCCATCATAATATAATCAATATAACATATCATTCTATAATTAACATAACTGAATCATAGTTATAATAGGTATAAAAACATAACCCTATTTAAAGATCATCATATTATATGGAATATAATTTTGAAAAAACACTTGAAATTAATTCTTGAGAAAAATATCATTTCATCTTAAAAAAAATTTATTTTCTCAAAATGCTATACAATATTAAAAGATCATAATTTAGTTGAAAATAATCATGAAATCTTGCAGAGGAAGGTTCATGTAAAAAGGGTGTCATGAAACTATAAAAATAAATTCATACCATATATTTAAAAAAAATATTTTCCATGTAATTTTGTTGGAAAATTTAAAAAGTACCTCAAATCAAATAATGTGAAAATATTTTTTTCATTCCATTTAAAAAAAATTTACGAAAGGGTAAATTTAACTTTAAACAATTGTAGAGGAATTAAAATAATATTACATAATTATGAAACATTTATGAGGATGATAAATATACCGTAGTAAATACTTGTGAATATTAAATCTCGGATAAAAATGAGATTGTAAAATTAACTCTTGCCTTAGGTCTGATATCCTTCATATGTATCTGAACCTCATGTTTCTCGACATGTTTCCTCTAAATCTATTCATAGACCACTATAGTTGGTCATTAAATATGACCAGAACCTCTAGACTTAAAATAGGGAAGTTGAGAGTGAATATAGTCTGGGGATGGCTGAGATTGAAGGCTCAAAATGAAGTGAATATGTGAGGTATGAGGATCCTTTTTATAATTGATGTGAGGGGCACTTTTGGATGCCGCCTAAATAATAAATTATAATAAAATCAAATCATACCAAAAAAATTTAAAATATGTCCCAATTTTGAAAATGAGATGAGATTGGGTTGTAATATCATCAACCAATAAATTTTGGAAAATTTATTTTGTCAATTTCAATCATATCTTTTTAATTGGGATGTAGTTATTCTATTTAATTTTATTTGTGGTAAAACATTCTTAATATTTAGTGGTTATAAATATTTACTTCTATAGTGTCATAGGATCATAAATAAACATTTTATGACATTTTAGAACTTATAATCATCACATTTTAATTTTCAAATGTTTTTATTATTTTTAAATTATTTAGTAAAATATTATTTTTATTAAATATAAATAATGTCAATTTTGAAACTATTCATTTATCTGATTTTAAATAAAATATATGTATAAGATAAATTCGAAAAAAATATTTAATGCATTTCTAACATGTCATAGTCACCTATAAATTTTGTGGAAAACATTAATTAGTTCATATGATATTAATCCTATTATTTTTAATACCAATTTATTGATATTACTATTTAAAAAATAATTTTTACATCACTATTGTCTCACCATTAATGGAAATTATTTAATCTCTAAAAATTATAAATAAATTTATATTATGTTGGTAATTCTTTTTTATTTCTATAGACTAACTATTGTTAATATTATCTTCATGTTATTCATATATTAAAATTAATATAATTATATAAAAAAAGATTTTGACTTTTTGTCACATTCATTAGTTTTTTATATATTCATGTCATATTTGTATTTAAGTGGCCATTAAGTTATTAAATATGAAAACATAGATAATAAGGTTATCATTTAGTCATCCAATAGGATTTTTATAGCTATTTAGGTAATTCTATAATATTATTATTACCTTTAATTACCCGATTTACCTTTAACCATGGTAATAAAAATAATTACCAAAGGTACTATTCAGAATGCCCAAAAATAAAAGTTGTATAGTAACATTATTTTTACCTACTGATTCCAAATATAGAATAAATTTTTCAAAAATTAAAAACATATATGTTGTAGTAATTAATTTAAAATTTATCTCGTTGTTGAAATGAGAAAATGGTTTTTAAAAGATAAAATATTTTAAAAGTTTGAGATGCTTTTGCATATGAGTTTATTGTAAAATTAATTCCAATGACCCACATTATATTAAATATTAAAAATATTTTCTATTTATACTTTATAACCATTCAATAATATTATTTAACCATATAAATTATTTTAATGAAAAAAGATATTTTCAAATATAATTTAGCATATTTTTACTATTTAATAAACCATGGATGTTATCAGAAAAATATCAGAAATTAAACCAAAGTAAATTTTTATATCTTTCTTCAAAATAAATTTTTTATTTTTTCATATAAAACTTCTTAATGTGTCAAAATATTAATTTAAATGGTGTTCTGCAGTCAAATCTATAAAATTAATCATTAAAAAATTGGTTTTTATTCATCAAATAGGGTTTTATTCATACCTTATGACTAAAATATGCATTGGATGAATATAAAAAATATTTTATTTAGTATATAACACATATATAAAACCTCAAATTCATTACTAATAGTAATTCACTCAAAAATAAAATTAACTGATTTATTTATTTTTTTCATAAATAAATGATTGCCAATGAATTCATAGTGTATTTTCATAAGTTAGTTATCATTATTCTTGTTAAACTAATGGCTAGGCTATAATTGTAATTTTATAACAACAACATCTCATGGTTCATTTAAACTCACAATTTCATGCATTGAAAGTTAATGATTAATAAAAAAAATTAAAGAAAATAATTCATAAAAACATCAAGGTATTACATTGGATGTATATCTCGAATCATGGTTTTCCTTGCATGGATGTTTGGACTCCAAAGAGGCTCAACAAAAAAAGGTGGTCAACTCAGCCTAAAAATTTTGCATGAGACTATTCATTGTTTTATTAGGGTGATTGAAGATAGTGAAGGGACTAGTCTGGATGGCTGGGACAGCAGGTCAGCAGTGATCCCAAGTAGGGTTGTGGGGGTGCATCCCCCATGGTATGGACTAATGGGTGTGAATATTGGAGCTTCTGGAAAGATAGGGCTTCAAATTAGGTATTCTATTCATGGAGATTAGGGTATCATGAAGGATGGGGATTCATGGAGATCATGGTCTCATGAAGGATGGGGCATTGTGAAGCTTAGGGTCTAACGAAGTATATGGATTCATGGAGATTAGAGGATCATGGAGCATGTAAACCTTACCTTATCATATATTTCCTCAAAATAGAGCTCTTTAAAGACTTAATGCTTCACGAAGCCTCAAAAAACCAAAAGGATCTGAATCTTTCATGAAGGGTGGAGGCCTTCGTAATGGGAATTTGTATCATAGATAGTGGAAATCCATTTTCATACTTTTTCGTGGTGCTTGGTAAAATAGGTAAATGGGAGATCTATAGCTGAAAGGTCAGCATAAAATTTCTCCTTGAGGTGGGGAAGATTCATATCTATAGTCAACTAGGATAACTATTCACACAGGGTGCTCCGTGAAAGAGAAATAATTTTGCAAAGGGGAGGGCATCTATTAAACTCAAAGATACATCTGTCCAACTCATAGAGCAGTCTCTAAAATATGTTCACATGGACACTGAGGGATATCCATGAACCTCAATGCTCAAAAGCATGACCTAAAAGAAAAATTACATTTTGAATAAGAGGTGATCCATCAGACTCATGGAGTCATCTGTCAAAGATGTTCACATAGCCACAAAGGGATCTTCTTGAAGCATGATTCTCAGAAGCACATTGTGAAGTAAAAATGACATTGTGAGGGGTAGGGACCCATCAGACTCACATAGACATCCATTAAAGACTTTCTTATGGCTGAGTAGGGATCTTCACATACAATTTTTATGGCCTTACATTGAATTTCAATAACTTCTATTCCATACATCAATTCAGGCTTTATGACCATTAAAATCAAAGCCTACAGAATGGGCTACACTACCAGAACAATTATGGTAGCATTCAATCCTTTATTTGGATGTGTTTTCTAGTGCCCAAAATATTTTTCTTGATTTATTTTTCAGAATGTTTTTATTCTTATACTAGTGTTTAAATTCATTTTTACCCATATTTAGTTTTTAAAAAATATCTTAAAAGTAATCATATTTCTATTTTATAAATGAGGTAATTTTAAATTTTTACTGAAAATGTGAAATGAATATTAATTTTAACATACGTCATATGAATGGAATTTTACACCATCATTACCAATCAATGATTTAATGATTAAATTAAAAGTTTCCAAGGATCCTTTCAAAGAAAATATTTTATTTAAATACTTTAAAACTTTATTATTTTAAAGAAGTGATTTCAAATTTGAAATGTTTTTTCCCTCATGAAATATTCTTGATATCTTCTAAAGTTTTTATAATCTAATATGGCATACTCATAATTTACATATTCTTTAATAGGTATATGATCCAATGATACCTTCCACTTTTATTCTTTCTATTGATTTAGATAATAATGATTTAATGATTGATCAATGAGACCTACTTCTTTCCCATGGGTTAACTATGTTATGATGAATCCACTATGAACCCATTTTCTTATCCACATTTTTTGTAATGATACTATAATGAAATTTTTATTAAATACATTAAATTTACATGTGTTATAAAATGATGAATTATTTCTGATCATGTGGAACATATATAAATATATAGTTTTAATTGTGTGATGAGTGGTCCTAGAATTATATAGTCCCCCAATCCATTCGGTAATGGTGTAAATCTCATGAAATATTTATTCCTTGGATGGGGATTGAAACCAGTTAATTAAGGGACCCTATCTACTATGATATCCATGGGAGTGGACATTTACTAAGGATATAATGGTTTTGGGAGGGAACAAATCCACTATGAATGTCTTGCCAATGAGAAGTGAATAATAATTTATTGATTTTATATGTATATGTGGATGCCAAAAATATATGTATTATGAGAATTTTATTCTCTCATGGATCATGTTCTATGATTCCTTCTTGATTTATGACATATGAACTACCTTAAATTATTACATGACTCAAGATTATGTCTTTATATGCAGGGTATGGTTTCCAGATGTTAATCTCACATTCTCATACTCTTATGGTCATGTAATGTTTAAGTTATCATTATTATATCCCTTTTTCCTTTATTGAGCATCTAATCTCACGGATTATTATATTTCATTCCACGTGTTATGAAAAATGGTTAAGTATGATACATCTAAGAAGGTTTCATGTTATGAATAACCTAGTGGGGGATTATGTCAATCTTTTAGGAGAAATTTGTTTATATATCCATGATTCCAATGTTAATATAACTACATGGTTATGGAATGAGTTGAAATGTTATATATTGAATATTCATTTAATATGATGTACTATTTTTGTATCAAAAATTTTGCTCGTAATAAGGTAGAAGAAGTTGGTCTTGTTGTAGAAATAATAAAGAAATATTCAAGAAAAGGAATATTTTGATGAAATATTAATTAAGGGTATTTAATAATATCCTTTAATTTGAAAATTAATAGATATACAGATCATGGTGGGTGTATATGGAACTAACATTTATAACAATATTTCATGATATCTTCTAAAAAAATCTATTTATGGAAATATGGTAGAACCCATAAGAATAGTATAAACAATGCATGAAGCCCTGATAAGAATGTTTCTCACAAGTGACAGTTGATGAATAATGAATAAAGTATTAATACCTGACAATAAAATGTTTTTTTTCTAGAACATTGTGTTGGATGAAAAAATAATTATATATTGATGAAAATGGATTTTATTCGAATATAATAAGATCATGAGGATTTGTATATGATAAACTAAGAGAATAATTACTCGAAGAAGTATAACTAAGTATGATGAGAAGAACAATAACTATAAAAGAGAGTAAGTTTTCTAAGAGAAACAATAGGTCTATCATTGAAGGATAAGTGAAGTTATTTATCTTGAATTAAAGTAAATACCAACGGGGTACCAAATAATAACATCTAAAAATAATTTACGTATATAAAAACAAAAAACATATTACATTTTTTTCTCAAATAGTAATGTTATAGGTCCTTGGTTTTAAAGGGGAGATGTGTTGGGTTTCATGCAGACCAACTAAACATATTTAGGTATTCATTCTATTGAAAATGAGTATAGAGAATCCAGTGAACAAGTTTTTAAAGAAATGTTTGAAGCTATGTTATACACTAGAAACCAATTTCCAAGCCACAGGCTTGAAAATCAGAATGCATCTAAAGATTTTGGTAGAGGGGAAGCAGGTCAATTTTTTCAATTAAAATAAAAGCATGGAAAACATCATTATCTACATCAAGAGGAGAATCAATAAAAACCTTTTGGTGAGATTCTAGCTTAAATAGGTCCAGTGGGATGCTAGTAGTGAACTTTCACATATGTAATATTTTGATAACCAATAGTGTAATATATTAATCTCCTTAATGTGATATGGTAAGTATGTTTAGGATAAAAATAGACCACAAATCCACTTCTATATTCATTAAAATTATTTATTGGATAATTTTTAAATTATAAATCCCAAACCTAGAATGGAGTAGTATAAGAACCTTGGCTTTTTATACAAGAATATCACATCTTTTTAAATTAATATTCAATACATTTCAAAAAAACAATCCAGGGACTATAATAGTTTAGTGTCTTTAGAGATGAGAAACACAATATCCTTATTTCATGAATGATATTCAATATATTCCAAAAATATATTCTCATAATGTACTTATATTAGGAATACCTATGTAAACCATTCTTCATAACCTATGAAAGAAAACATAAAAAGTGTTAAATCATATGATCAGTAAGGGTAAACATAAGAGATGTCAATCGATGATCATTTAATATCATAATAAAAACATATGGATATGTGATCATAAACATCACTTAAGAATTTCATACCCAACTTATCGTATATCATAAACATGATTCGTGGAATAAAGAATTATAATTTATGGAAACATATCTAATAAGAGTGAGAAATCACCAAAAAGAAGTCCTGAACCCCAATCTCCTATCATAAATGTGTGGAACCATAGTAAATATTGAAAACAAATTCATATATTAATGTTAACTATGATGAACATCATATAGTGGATTAGGACTTGTCAACGGTTTCCCATTTTGGATTAGGGCTTTCTAGTTTCATACAGTGGATTAGGACATTATTTTTTCCCATAGTGGATAAGGACTAAGCTATTTACCATTATGTATCAAGCCCATTGACCAATTTACCATCATTATTTCATGGAATATAATGCTTTATCCAATTAATTTTAAGGAGATATAGATTCCACATATCTCATAATTAAAACAATATTTATATGTGACATAATATCATAAAACATTCATTATAACCTTACATCATAACCTTTTTATATAAAAATAGTTTCATAAAAAATTAATCAATTAACAATATCATAACCCATAAAAAATAAATGGGTTTCAAAAAATTGAATTAACATAAAAATTAATGATCTCTATAATTAATTAGGATGGTACCATTTTATCTTATTCCCAAACAATAAAAAATAACGTCAAAGGATTTAATCATAAATGGAAACTAATTTTGAATGATAAATTGGGAATTTGATAGAGAAAAATAGCCTTGACACTTTGAAAAAAAAACTTTTTAAAGAATATTACATTTTCCAAATCATATAATTTGAAAATAAATGTGGATACTTATAAAGGAAACTGTAGACATAATTTAAATCATTTATAGAGGAAAATAACATTTTAAATTTGAAAAAAAAAATCAAATAAAAAAAATTAAAATAATTTTATTTTAAAATAACCTTGATAACATATAATAGATGTTTTAAATCATTTAGCATTTATGAAAGCTGAAAACAATGTTCATATCTTTCACTTTAAAACAAGTATTCGTTTCATGATTTTAGTAAAATATAAACAGGCCTTGTTGTTATAAAAAAGAAAATAATATTCATTTTAAATTTTTTTTTAAAACCCTAAAAGGTGTAAAATTGAATTTAAAGAACCATAAAATAACATTAAAACATTTTTTAAACCATTTTTAGATAGCATGGAAATTTAATAAAGAAGGGTTTTTTACTAAAGAGATAAATAATATCGGTTTTCATTAAAAACATATTTTCGTAATCATGAGTACATAAAGAGAGGGAATTGAAGGTAAAAATTGTATTCTAAAAAAATAACTAGTTTATAATAATATTCCTGAGTTTCTTGAGAAATGGATCACAGTATTTCATCATCGGTAGCATAAACATAAAAAATCCTGATAAACGATGAGATTGTATCATAAATCCTTTTCCACTTTGGTAAAACTGAATCATAATTCCCATGAAACAATAAAATTAAATTAAACTTATAATATCATAAATATAAGTATTTTAATGCTATTACATGTCAAATGTGTAGTATATACCCCTCATAAAACAAGATAGGTGCATAACACAACATATGTCTCCAATAAGGAAAATTGAGACTAAAATTCATTAATACATTAGTAATACCATTAATCATTGGATATATTAAAATAATTACATAAAAGGAAAATTTATATATCATTAATGTAAGTATATTAATGATATGAAATTTCAATGTTTGATTATGTACACTAAAATAAATAAATAAATGGTGAATATGGCATAAATCTCCCCAAAATAAAATAGATAATACAAATATCATACCATTAGTCTCAAATTCCTTTGTACACATTATAAAATAATGTATAAAAATATAAATTTATTATAAATCTATTACAGAAACATAATTATATATATCACACCATATATTATTTACTTATGACTTGTTATTAAACATTTATTAACAAATCATTATAAAAATATTGTTATCGGTAATAACTTCTTTGTTATTCATTTAAGTTTTTCTTTGGTATTTTTTTTCATTTAACATTGATCATGGTAAAATATTATCATGAATTTTAAAGATGATATAATTATAACATATATTTTTTATATATTTATTTATCAAAATTTATAAAAGTTAGAGATAGAAAATGAAATACATCATTCATGGAGATAGTGCACCATATATATGCATGAATGATGTTTCCATTTTTTTGATAGAATGAAAAAAAGAATTTAAAATAATATATTTACATTATAGAATAATTTTTTATTTCATATATATATAATATTTTTATTTAAACCATTCCTTATTTCCATTCATGTAAATTGTTTGTGAAAAAATGAATCACATCGCTACATAAGGTGGTAGTCCAATATACAGACGAACAAATTTATCATATACAGAAAAAATAGAATGTAAGAAGTTTTATGTTATATAAAAAATAAATAAGTATAGGTATATTAAAAATATCAAATATATTCATTTATTTTATCATTATTACAATCTATGTAAAATAAAATTGAAAAATGGATCACATCGGGTCACGAGGTGTTATTTCTCCGTACACATGAGATACCTTATTTTTTAAGAAGTTATATATGCTATTATTATTTAAAAGGTATAATAATATTTTATACATATGTGATAGGTTGTGATGGAAAATGAATTACATGTACTTATGATCATGTAGTTCGTCATATAGATGACTTATGAATTCGTATCCCACAGGATTGAATAAGTGAAGGGTTTAGGTTAATACATTTACATAATAACATATAAGTTGAGGGAATATAATGATGTTATTATGTCATTATGGTATAATTATAATTGAAATAGGTGGAGGAAGAAATAAAATACAATGCTTGGTTAGGGATGTGACCTCTTATTTTGAACACTTCTGTTTGATTGCACTAAAAGGCTTCAAAGGTTGGATTTTTAAAAAATATAAGTATTTTAGGATGATATGAGATAATTAATGAATTTTTTGTGAACCTATATTCCAATATAATTAGTTTTAGATTTTTTTATATGATATTATAGGGGTGGCCTTTTATAAGTGTGGTGATGAAACACTTGAAATTTTTGAAAATAAAAGAGGTTTGACCTCATTTTAAACATTCCAAAAGCCTCTAAAATGGTCCATTATCAAACCTTATAGTTTATAAGTTCAAAATATGGACATTAAATGGTTTTCTATAGTTTTATAGGTCATTTTACCCCTTATAATTTTAGTTTACACCCCCAATAAACCCATTTTAAAATTAACCGCAATAATTAATTTTTTACAAATTTAGTTATTAAAAATGGTAAAAAATTTCGTAAAAATTATTAAAAAATAAAAATTATTATGATTATAAATATAAAATAATTTTTTATAAATATATCTCGTATTAGAGGAAAATTTTAATTTAAAATTACTCATGGAGATACGACAAAAAATTCCAAACAAAAACGTTTTAAGTGTTCTAAATGTTTTTATATAAAAATTTAAAATAAAAATGATTTAAATGACATAAACTTTATTAATAAATATATATTTGAACTAAATTTACTTTTAAAACAAATTATAATAAAATTTATCTCGTAAATTTTTTGAATTAAGAGGATGTTTATTAATAAAAACCTGTATTTAATAATATTTACTAAATAATTTATCTTTAAAAAACACCCAAATAGTCACTATAAGATAATTTTTATATGATTATTTTAAAAATGAATTTAATTTATTCATTTAAACTTCTTAAAATTTTCACCAAATTTATTTTAAAATAAGTGCACAAAATGTGACAAAACGTATTTTTTAGGAAAAAATGTTTTTAAGTGTAATATTGGATTTATTATTATCTATTTTCTAGAAAACACAAAATATGAAGGTTTAAAATGTTATTGAATATATAATATATCCATTTAAAAAGACTCACCAAATCTTATTTTATTAATTTAATGAGGTATAATTCTTTTGTTCACATAAAAATAGTTTTTTATACAATTATTTCATTTTTTAATAATGATTTGAAATTTAATTTATTATTAATTCGTCACCAAAGAATTCATTATATATACATTTATAAACTGTATATTTTCATAATTTATGGAGTAATATTTATACCTACCATTCCAACAGTTAGGTAAAAACTATCCTATTAAATAATAATACTTTAATAGTATGTCATGTTTCGTTTATACTTAATGTTGTGTGCAACACAACATAAAGTCAATGTTGCATGTAATGAAATCTAAACATAGTGTTGTGTTTAGTTCAATCTAATATCAGTGTTTCATGTAATATATAATATAAAAAATGATTAAATTTATTTTAAAAACAATATTTCATAGAATTTCAAGGTTTTGCATTCTACCCCATTAAATAAATTTCATCCTCACAATTTTAGCATGGATCTATAAAAATGGCCTAACATCTAAAAATACATTTGTGGGAAACCCACATTATTAACATGGTAAACGAAAATCCTCTTGGAAGGATAGAAAGGTATGTGAGAAGGACATCTATAATAACACGTACTAGGTTTCCAAATAGGATAACATATGTGGGAAGTGAAGATTTTCACAGGGAAGAAAAACATTATGTGAAAATAATTGTGGAGAGTAATTGAGATCATTGATAACAAGAAAATGAATGGTCATGTTAAAATCGATAACCAAAAAACCATAAACCAAAGTTGCGTGAAAAAGGACATTGATATCATCATAAGTGATAGTAATAGGATAAAATTTTAATTCGTGATCCTTTAAATAAAGTTGGTGAATTTTCATGAGAAGATATAATTACGTGATTTCATTACATTTTGTAAGAACACTCTTATCCTTTGGTTTTACTTGGATCAATTTGTGCATAACCTATTACATTAAAAAATGAGGATTATTTATTTTATTCATGAAGGACTATTGGATCTTAATATCTATAAAACAATGATAAGGCATTTCTTATTTATATAATTATTACCAAAAAAAGAATTTTTAGTATCGTTTATCAAATAACATCCAAAGTTAAACTTAATCCATTTCATGAATATTTATCCTTAAGGATCCTCCATTTTTGGCTAAAATTGAAAAATAATAATTTAGATATCATGTCCCTATATTTCCAAAAAAATATACTTTTCATTAATACCCTAAAAAATAATAAGTATTTATTAATGTCACATAAACAATATGTGAAATCATGGATAATATGTTTTCATAAAACATAGTAATGAGTAGAATTACTATAAATCATTAATGAAGAACTATATACTTCCCCAATCCTGAATTAAAAAACAAATTATCGAGTATATTTCATAAATCCAATAATATTGTAAATTCCATCAATGATATCAAAAAAACTTTTTACACTAATCATTAATTAGTTCTTGAGGTCATAAATACTATAATATTTACTATATTCATATCAATAGTCTCATTATCCAAACATAATTATTTTAATATGAGTAACTTATTAAGGGTTATCTTCTCTTAATCATGTGTTTTACATAAAATAACACATTTCCTTTAAATAAATTTTCTATGTCATCAATACCATTCAAAATATTCATGAAAATATATAATGAAAAACCTATAATGAAAAATTCATATATATTTCATAATTATTGAATTTCAATAAATAAACACTTCAATCATTCTACTTCATTCTTAAACAATCATATGGGCTTCATCATCTTATTCCTTAATACCTCCTTCTCTTCATATGTCATTTTTATTCTATTCATCATCAAACTAAAATAAGTTACTTATACTACCTTATTGATCCTCTTCATGGGATTTCCCCACAAGGTATCAATTTTTATAATGCTTAAACTTTACACATTTATAACACTAAACCATTGATGATGCATTATAGAAACCATTATTCTAATCAATTTTTAACAGAAATGTTCATTTTTCATTTGAAATCGTATACTCTATGAACTTATTGTCTACACAGAAGATATCTTATTATTCATTTGATATGTTCCCTGAAATACTTATTCCATAATTATTAACATACAGGATACTGGGTCTTCTTTTCTCTAAGGTCTCCACCACCTGAACTCTCAATAAACACTATACTTATCTACATTGGTGACTCTGATAGTGGGTTATGTTTCAATTTGTTAATCATATATCCTAATAAATTATGAGGAATAATAATAATACTTTAATACATTCATCATATAATTTGGATACTCATCAATATATTTAATATCACAATCAATGTTAATCTAGTTTCGTCTGGTTCTCGCCACTGAAAAAACAAAAAGCATAACGTGAGTAAAAATATTCATAGTTTTAAATCACATAATAATGAAGGATTCCCTATATTAAGTCTAATAATGATACCTTATATTAAATATATGATACCTTAGTCTTAACCTATTTCATTCATTGTTATAATTTAAATCCTTCTGGATGGTTTATAATGTTTTTAAAATTTTGAAAGAATATCACCTAGGACTGTCAAACCTGGTGTGAATAAAGGCTCATTGTCATGCACCAGGTGATTATAGAGTCCATATTAATGAACCCTTTAAAAATTCAATTCTTTTAGGTGCCTCTACGCTAGAACCACACCCAATTTTTTAATCCTAACAGGGATTTAATTTCATAGAAACCACTAGCTCTATCCTTTACATAGATTCAAGGAAATTTTCATATAATTTGACTCATCCCAAAATATATCCTTAGAGATAACGCTATATATTTCATTCATAATATCCATTGTGATATCACTAAAGTTTCCCAAATCCTAATTTCCAAATAATGACTAAAACATTCCTTTGATACAAACTATATGAACCTAAAATTTTACACATGAATTTCATATAATTTTTTTATGAACATTCAATACATTTCATAAACACACACCATAAAATGATAATGTTTTAGCAAATATTGATACTAGAAACACAATATTATTATTTTTTGAAATATATTGAATAATATCACAAATATCTTATCAAATAGTAATAATCTTAGTCATACCCTACCTAAACCATTTTTGACAACCTGGAGAGGAAACATAAGAAAGTGTCATCCCAACTACTCAGTAATTGTAAAAATATAAGATATCATTCTAAGATCATAATAAATAATATGATGTGTATATGGATATGTTATCACAAACATAACTTATGATGTTTATACCGAACCATTCATAGATCATAAAATTGAATCATTTCATAAGGCATTATCATTTCTGAACACATGGTATACAAGAGTGATAAATCATTATAAATATATCATGAACGATATGATTTTTTTGTAAAAGTGTGTCACCGTCATAAATAAAGTGAACCATTTCATATTTTGTGGTCAAATACCATGATAATCAACATAGTGTATCAAGACTTATCACATGTTTCCCATTGTTGACCAGGACACAATTGTTTCCAATAGTGTATCTGGACTCACCTATTTCCCATAGTGGATCAGGAATCAACTATTTCCCATTGTAGAACAAGCTCATCAGCTTTTTTCCCATTGTTATTTCCCAAGATATTATTCATGACCCAATACATTGGAGGAGATATGGGTCCCACTACTCTCATAATGAAAACCATCATTTTCTGTTGCAAAATATAAGAAAACAATTATAATATCATCGCATGATAACTTGTGAAATGAAAACATGTTTTATAATCATTTCATCAATTCAACATAGAATGAAAAATTGAAAAAAAATTGTATTAATAATCATTTATCAATATAATCATTTTCCACCAAAAGAATTAATAAGCATGTTATCATTCAAGGTTATCCCCAGTAAAGCATAAGTATAATCTAATGATAGCATCTTAGATAGAAAAGGATTTTGAAATACCACTTGAAACATTTCTTATGTAATTTTATTGTAATGAATCATATTTTACATGTTTTATATTTGGATATTATGTGGATTATTTTTGAGACCACATGTTGAGACAACGTGCAATTTTGAGGCTTAGTGTGGCCAGAATAAATTTTTGAAATATATTAAATATATTGAATAAAATGATCATGAAATTTTCCAATAATTGTGTAAAACTCCCAAACATGGGTCTGGATTAGAAATTATATAGTTTCATTGAGTTTATAAAATATTTATTACCTAAGGCATGGCATAAAATTTTTCAGTACAGGATGTTAATAAAAAAGTTGTCACCGGTGAAAAATTAATAAAATAAAAAAGTTAAATAATTTATTTTATTTTTATCCAAACATAAACCTACTTCCTCTTTATCTATACTATTATATCATTTCCTCAGGGTTATCCTCTCGAACCCTAGAGATTCAGAAAACCATTGGATATATTTCTTTGTGAACAATGAAGGATTGGGATCGAATTATGGATCGTTTTGCTAACCGAGTTCTTCGATCTTGTGAATGATGTAAATGAAATAATTATTCATTAAAAATCAGTCGAGACTCCATGTAGGATTTTATTATGATTTTTATCCCATTTATTAATCCTAGACAAACATAGGTCAATTCTACAAACATAATTGATATGTTCATTTTTGGTAGAATTAAATTGGATGAATTGTTAATTTTTTATATTGATTTATTCCACTTCATTCATATTATTATATGAAGAGTAATATATTCCAAATGAATAATTTATGAGGTTTAGCCCTTAGATATTTCATATTTGGGATTTCATCCCTTGTTCTTCACATGTTCATCGTAGGAATTTTATTTTGGCTCCCAGTTCATTGAATACCAAGTATTTGAACATTACGTGATCATTCTTTATCCGAGCAGATCAATACCACGAGTATGGTTCATGATGGATGGAGAGATCATGGTGTGATGATGGCAGTGGATGATCATATTCTGATTAGATGGGTTTTTAGGTTCTGTTCTATCTGATTTTGGACTTGAGGTAAAGGATGGCTCGACAGTGGTGATTTCAGAGTGGATTCAAACCCAGATCATGGGATCGATAAAGGAAAGGGTCTGCTGACCCTAGATCTATAGATTCTGGTAAGATTAGTGGTTATGTGACACACATGTCAAAGAAAATAGATCCATATGTATCTAGAATTTTATGGAAAACACTACCTGAAATTTGGTGGTACGCATAGTGTGGGACCCCTCTGGATGCGGTGCAAGGGTTTTATCTGGGATAAAATATAACACAATTTGTGACTCAGTCAAATGTTGTGTGAACCATTCTGTGAGTCTTGACGTGTAATTCAATATGTTCATGAACATCTAAAAATGTACATGGCCATTGGCATGACATGTACATGGACACAGACATGTCCATGTGTACATGGGCTGGTACACGACCACGACCACCATACATGGACATGGACATGCCTCATGAGTACGGTTTCATGTTTTTCTACACTTAGTGTAATTTTTATACACATTTTGTATATTGATACCAACATTACATGTAAATTTTATCCACACGGTAGACTTGGGGATAGTCGGACATGAATTTTATCCCCTAGGACACGATGTTTACACCCTTCAAGAGTGTTTGTAACTCCTTTTGTTTCTTATTTTTGACTAGTATAGGTTGATTGTGTTAGCTTTTTTTCTTTCCCTCGAGGGTATAGTGTGTCATTACATCCATATCACATGATTATGATCCCCTCTAGAGGTTGAGTCTCAGATATAGTTGGGGTGTCCCTTGATGATACTAGAGTGTAATCATCTATCATATACGTTCCCTTGGTGGGGTTTTAGAAAAAAACACGGCCTCCCTTAGCAAGGCATTGATCATCCATCAATAAGGTTGTATTAGTATGGTTTTTGGTATTGTTGACATATGATCCCCTACATAGTGGGTTGATCCAGATTCAGTTCATGGTGCCCTTATTGATTTTGGGCACGACCCCCTTAATATGTATCAGGGTCTTCCTAGACCAGTGAAAATTCATGGAGAATCCAAATAATATAAACCTCTTCTAAAGCATCTATGATGTTATCATGGCTCATGGAGTGGATTTTCTTATAATGAGTGTTTCTTTGAGTGATATCCTATAGATGGTTGTTGGTTATGACCTCTTAGTGGATTGGTGACTTTTTTGAGTATATCAATGTGTTTTTTTATAAATTGTTTGTTATAAATTATATTGAGTTTACTATACTTTGTTTTTCATTTTTAGTTTTCTCAGGGTGCCCTATAAGGTATTATTATACTCACACATGTATGGGATTCTCCCACGTGCTTCATGTCTTTAGTATACAATGACCATTTGATGGTGTCCTAGAAGGATGGGGAGGTGGTGGGGCATAGCATGAGCTTATCATAACAATGTGGTTATAAAGAGATTTAATTTCACTTTAATCCCAACCCTTAGAGAAGGTTGTACTATTTACAATTTTAGGTTGGGCTTGTATTGGGTCCCTTTTTACTATTTTTTGTACATTAATATTATATGATGTTGTAGGATATTATATTTATGCATGCATTGATTCAATGTTTTTTATTTCAATATCATATGGCCTTAGAGATGTGTAATTTTTTTTGTTTATTTAGTATAATTCCTCCTATTTGTGGGATACACGTACTCGGTGGTGGTCTGAAGTCCCTATCTTATTGGAGGTGGCAATGGGGTAGTCACAGGTTGGAACGCGGTATTTTGGGTCATGACATAGCAGTATTAGAGTAGTTAGTTCAACCATAGGAATTAAGTTAGTGATATTGGTTTGGGGAAACATTGTTTAGTTTTTTGAGTTCATAATATGTGCCAAAGACTCCAATGTTGGTACGGAGGCCGACATGTCCATACAACATGGATATGATCACTAGCCTTTTGAATTAGTACATGTAAATGTTAGTTGTAGGGGACATTTTGTAACTACATGCATCGTATATGGATGGGTTGTGTTTCCATATCCTCTTAGAGTTAGCTCCCCAGACATGGTACATCTTGATCTACATTAGGATTCCTCCACATAGATATCCTACCATGATTACCATGTGAGATCGTGAGGATGATCCAATTAGTGATTAGGCATCAGTAAATAGGCCCATACCAGAGATAGCACCTATGGATGGTTTACCATCTATATAACTAACTATTGATAATAATCTACCACTAGAAGAACTATATGAGGATGCACATAGGTTTATTTAATTTCATGAGTTCCATTGGAAGTGACCTCATTGGTTTATGGGTGAGATAGACCTGTCGGTGACTGAGGACTAGCTAGGGGTAGTCACTCATATTTTCCACCTTGTGAGGATGCATGAGGATCATATGAAGGTCCTCATAGAGCGTCCTCTTTCATGATCTTCTCATCAATGTTGGAGCTTGCTGACCTAGTAATAGGATGAGACTACTCTCTCCTTGTTAAAAATTGAGCACATCTTTATAGATGAGTTCTATCCGGCCACATTTCAATTATTATGCATACATGATCTTCTTCATCTGCAGTGGGGTACTATGATTGTTGTTGATTACTCAGAAAGGCTTTTTTGATCTCTCACATTACTCCATGGATATGGTGTGAGTTCAGTTCTTTATGGTTCATACCTTTCATTAGGGATTATGCTGGGACATCATGGATTTATTGGCATCGCTTTTCATTCCCACCTATATTGGGGTGCTTGAGCGAGCCTTGGTAGTGGAGATATTTCTAGAAGAGTAGACCCTTATAGTTGGACATATTAGTGGGAAACTAGTATTTAAGACCATAGAATTAGGCTTTTGATAGGAGTCATAGGAATCAAATTGTGTCAAACACATCAAGAGGCAATGTCAGGATATAAGTTCAACGGTGAAGTATTCTCATGGTAGCTCGAATCACCCAAGGGAGAGGTGGTGTTTCTTCTGAGAAAGTTGGGGAAATCAGGATTAGAACTATCTGATCCATTGTGTACTTGATCATGAAATGGTTGAGGGATCATGGAGATAGAGACAAAGTAAGTACCAAGGTGGAGCTTAGGGAAGTTGAAATGGTAAAGGTATCAGCATCCCAACATGAGGTGGTTAGAGGTTCGACCTATTAAAACCACCACCCAGGCAGTCCACGCCAGGATCGGGGAGATAGGGGATATGGATGGGGCCAGTTACAAGCTATGGATTCCTATGAACCCAAGGATTTTGGAATGATACGAGGTGATATATTTTTTTTTATTATTTATCTACATTATTGATTAAAACATGTGTGATTCATTATTTCAATTCTACTTATATGGTTTGAGGCGGAGAGATTCTGGTTGGGCAATTGTCTCGCCCTTTGTGGTTAAATACTCTGACAGGAAGTGACTTATCAATTTTTCACTTATGTTGACAGTTCAATCTAGTGCTTGGAGGTGATTTTTTAGTTGGGATCACTTTTTTCAGTAATGGGGCCTTAGAAAATCATCTTAGTTTTCGATTGACCATTCATAGTTCATTACCCGATTGATTATTTTTTGTGGAGGATATGGTGTTTCCGTAGTGACAAGAAGATATTTTAGATTTTGGGTGAAAGGAAAACCTTGGAATAGAATGATGAACTTAGTTATATGAGGGTGAAGCTAATTACTCATTAGTTGGCTAGCATGACTCTTGGAGTAGTGGATGGTTTGGGCTATCAGTTTCTTTTGGTGATCACAGAGTAGGAGGAAGTCATTCCTGAGTATGTACCAGGTTTACCTACACACAGAGAGCTAGAATACTACATCAAAATGCATCCTATGATTGTATTGATAGTTGCACCAGAAAATCGGATGACTCTTATAGAGTTCTGGGAGGTGAGGGTGTAGTTGGAGGATCTACAAGTGTAGGGATTTGTTAGAACCAGTTTTTACCCCTGGGAATCTCTAGTGTTCTTCGCGAAGAAGGTGGATTGGAGATTGAGGATATATTTGGGTTATTGGAACGTAAATCAGGTGACCATGAATAATAATTATCCTCTATTAAGGGTCAATTGCCTATTTTATTAGTTCATAGGGGAGATATTTTTCTATAAGATTGACCTTAGATCATGCTACCACCAGCTATGAGTATGGGATGAGGATATACCGAAGATGACATATTGGTGTCACTAAAATCACTTTGAGTACTTGGGGATGTCATTTGCTTGAATAACTCTTCAACTGTGTTCATGGGACTTATGAACTGGATCCTTTAGCGATTATCATACCTGGTCATGGTTTTTTTATTGAAGAAACCCTAGTGTACTCAGTGTATGAGGAGGATCATGGGAGACACTATAGGATGTTCCTAGACAGACATTGAGATAACCAATATTATGAGAAGATCAAAATGTTTTAGTTTTGTATTTGAGAGGTCTATATTCTGGGACACATCACCGAAAATTCTATATTATAAGTGGATCCAAATAAGGTTGAGGTAACTCTTGCTTAGGAAGCATCCAAGAATATTACCAAGGTGAAATTTTTCCTTAGGTTGGCATAAAACTATTAGAGTTTTGTAACTGATTTCAATGAAGCGTTATCACCCATGATATATTTGAATAAAAAAATTTATCTATTCATTTGAAAGTATATGCAACATCAGTGATTTTAGGAGCTAAGGGAGAGATTGACAACTACTCCCATATTGAGATGTCCATAGGATGGTTTTCAAGTATGTAGTGTTCTATGATGCATAAGGTATAGAACACGGTTGTATACTAATATATATAAAGGATGTTATTTCCAATGGTTCATGATATTTGATACCACATAAATAGAGCTATAAAAACCTACACACAAGATTTAGTAGTGGTGGTCTTTTCATTGAATATGTGGTGACACTACTTGATGGGAGAGTGGTTTATCTTTTACTCTGACTATTAGAGTCAAAGTATATCTTCTCATAGAATGATCTTTACAAGAAAAAGAGTTCAGGGGTAAATGTCATCATGGACTATTAATTTGATATTTTAACTACTTCAAGAATAGGAATATGTTTCCAGATGCTCTCATTAGGATATCTTTTTCTCAATTATTGGTCGGGGCATCAGAGCATTTAGCCTCATTGTAGTTGTCCCACATGGATAAGGATATTAGTTCAAATATTCAGTTGGTGGTTTTTCACCCTAATGCTTTTATATTTTTTTGGGTATTATCATTAAGAAGATAATAAATGTGAGACCTTACATATTCATATATCAATTGGGAATTCTCATGATAGATATTCTGATGGTTGGGAGCATGGAATCATTTTTAGAGGATAGATGATCATACCTCTAATATTGCTGGAAGAGGAGTTGTGTGAATATAATTTATTCCATTTGGAAGTTCATCTATGACTAGAAACAATTTTCCAAGACCTTTGATATTAGTTGTTGTGTGTATGAATGAAGAAGGGAGTTGCAGTTTTTGTCTCTCGATGTCTCACTTATAAACAAGTGAAGGTTGTGCACCAGGTTCCAGCAGGTATAGATCAACCACTTCAGGTACCATAGTGGAAATGGGATCAGATATCCATGGAAGTCATGAGGGGTTTACAACATATATCTTGGGGAAACAATTCCATATGGGCCATCTTAGACCGACTCACTATGTTGGACCACTTCCTAGCTATTTGAGAGCAAAGTTTAGTAGAGATCTTGGGGAGGATCTATGTGTAGGAGATTTTATAAATAAATGGACTTCCCTAGATAATCACCTCTGACTAAGATTCTTGATTCACATAATGGTTAGGGAGGGGATTAAAGGATCCTTATAAGACTCTATTACTTTTGAGCACAACATTCCACCCCGAGACTGATGTCCAGATAGGTTGAACCATTTGGCACTTTGAGGACATGATGATGGATTTCATGATGGACATTGATCATAGTTTGGAGGATAAACTAACATTGGAAGATTTTTCATAAAACCAAAACCACCATTCAACCATTAATATGTAACTATTCAAGAAAACATGTAGGTCACCACATTCTTGGACTGATATAGGTGATTCTGCACTCATGGGACCAGAGTTCATGGGAGCTACTATAGAGTAGGTATAGATCATCCAAGAGTATATGTGGACTACAATGAGCCAAAAAAATCTTATGTGGACCAGAAATGAAGGCCTATGGAGTTAGAGAAGGGAGACTGTCTATTTTTTTGGGTCTCACCCAGACCTTGATTGAGGATATTTGGATGTCACAGACATTCATCTGTGAGATTCATTGGTCCCTTCTAGATACATTGTATAGTTGTCAAGGTGGAATACCGCGTCACTCTACCACCTCAGTTGGATCGGGTACATGATATTCGTCACCTAACATAGATGTAGAGGTACGTGCATGACCCTTCACATGTTATTGGCTATGGAAATATGAACATTGAGGATGGGTCTACTTTTGCAGAATACCCATTAGATATCAAGGTTCAGTAGGAGCAGGTCCATCATAGGTGAAATATTTCCCATATTCATGTTATATTGTAGAACGAGAATCATCATGGGAGAACCAAGGAGTGGGAGTCCAAAATGTGATCCAATATCCTCATCTTTTTTAGTAGGGTTTACTCTTTCCAAGAATAAAATCCATAAGGTGGGGATAATTTAATGACTCATGTTTTACATTTATCATTTTTTCATATTATATTGATTATTATGGAGACCAGGAATTGAGACAAAATGTGATTCTATGGCCTGATGCTCCCAGAATAAATGATTTAAATATATTAAATATATTAAATATAATTTATGGTCATTTTTCTAGAAAAATTGGAATATCACCCAAATGGGGGCCTGAATAAGAAATACGATGGAACCGTTGATTTCAAAAAGTAGGTTTTACCATAGGGATGACTGGAACATTGTCAGTGTGGGTCCTTTGTGAAATATTTATCAGAAACATGAAATTAAATAAAATTAAAGTATTTATTTTATTTTATTTTACACAATGGCCTACTTCCCCTTTAAATATACAATTATATTATTTAATTAGGTTTGGTCTCTCAAACACTAGATATTCAGGCAACTGTTGGTTATATTTCTTAGCAAACAATGATGGATCATGATTGGATCATGTATTTTTATGAAAATAGAGATGGTGGATCTCAACAAAAATGGAAACGCAACGGTTATTTGTCAAATATTGATATAAATTTTAGTTAGGATGTTTTTTTTCATGATTTTAATCTCATTTATTAATCCAAGACAAACGTGGATCAAATATATTATTAGAATTCATACACGTGTCATTGGAATAATTAAATTAATGGAATTGTTAATTGTTTATTTTGATTTATTTTTTTTGCTTGTATTATTCTATGATAATAAATCAAGGCAGAACAAAGAAAGGCCTAGATTCATTCCTCACATTTTGTGGCTTTGGTATTTCTTCCCCATTCTTCTTACGTTCATCGTAGGCATTTTCATTTGACCATTGGTTTGATTAATACATGTAATTCTGTCATTGGGTTAATTTTTTTCATCACAAAAGATCAATTATATAGGTGATGTTCCTGATTGAAAGTTCAATAAAGGTATGAAAATTGCATGGGTGATCAGAGGAAAATAAGGTGTGTTTATGAGTTCTGTTCTACCCAATTTTGGATGCACGGTGACAGAAGTATCGACAGTGGTGAGTTCTGAGTGGATTCAAACCTGAATCCTAGAGATTGAGGACCACATGGGTTAGCTGACCTCAGATCTTTAGATTCTATCAATTTTGGAGATTCAATAAATAAAAATGTTGATGAGGAAGATAACACAAGTAATCTAGAATATTCCAAACAACAAGGTGTGTAATACAGAGTTAAACTATCTAGGGTACCTCTGGATGTGATCATAGGGTTCTAGATAGAGTTAAATATCACACACCATGTGACTTTGTTAGACGTTTTCTGACCCCTTTCGTGAGACTAAACATGTAGTTCAGGAAATACAAAGACACTGGTGAAAGTACACGGCCAGTGGCACATTTTGTACTTGGATACGGTCATATAAAAATGTACATGGGTCTATACATATACATGAAAACTATACATGAATAGGAACATATGGCATAGAAAGGGTTTCATGTGTCTCTACATTCCATGTAATTCATCTACACGTCATGTATATAGAGACGTACATGTCCTGTGAAGATTTTCCATATTGGAACATGTGAGGGCAGTTGGACATTCCATGTACCCCCTGGGACACCCAGTTTACTTCCTTAATGATTTTTTGTAGCTCTTTATTTTCTTAGTTTGGACTAGTTTTATTTTTGTGTGTTCCCTTGGTCCTTTCCTTCTAGGGTACAATGTATTATTACATACACATCATTGTATTACGATCTCTTATAGGGGACGAGCCCATGAAATAGTTGTGGTGTACCTATGTGAGACTTGAATGTGATCATATATCATCATTGTACCCATGGAGGGGTTTGTGGGATAAAAATAACTTCTTTGAGAAGAGATTTAATCATTAAACTTTCATGTTGTATTAGTAGTGTTCGTGGTATCGTTGACATATGATCCTTTATAAATAGAGTAGATCTAGACTAGGTTCATGGTGTCCCCCAATGATTTTGAGAATTACCCCCTTTCTGAGTATCAGGGAATTCTTAGACTATTGAAAATTCTTAGATAGGGCCCAATTATCTATACCTTTTAATTGTGTTTCTCTAATGATAACATCGATAATGGAATGGATTCTCCTAAAAAAATATTTGCATTGAGTGGAATCTTATGGCAGGTAGTTGGTTATGTCTTCTTGGTGTCATGGTTTCTTTCCTGAGTATATCTAGTTATTTATGATATACATTGATTTTTATATCTTTTTTGGAGTTTAATATACTTAGTTCTTCATTTTTAGTTTTTTCTTCGTGTCCTATTGAGTATTTATATACTCATCCCTTCATGGGCTTGGCCCGCATGTGTCATGTCTTATTTCTATTGTGACCCATTTGATGGTGTCCTTGGAGGATAGGGAGCGAGTAGATCATATCGTGATATTTTATGGTAGAGGTGGTTACTATGAGCTTTCAATTCACTTTATTTATTTCCCTTGGAGTAGGTTTGAATCGATATAGATTTTGGTTGGGCTTGTATTTAGTCCCATTTTCTAGTTTTAGTACTCTTTTGTCATTATATGTTGTGAGATATTAAATTTATTCATGCATGTTTTTAGTTGTTTTACATTTGACCATTATGTGGGCTTGGATATTAGTGTGTGTGTGTGTGTGTGTAGGTTCTTTAGACTAATGCCTCCCATTAGTGGGATATGCGTACTCAATGTTGGTCTCTAGACCCTAGAATATTGGAGGTGGTCTTGGGGTAGTCATGGGTTGAAACACGGTAGGTCATGACATGACAATATCCTTTCCAATTTAGAAAACTCTTTTGAAAACATAAAAATTGAAAATCTTTTACTTTTAAAATAACCTTGGAACCTTAAAAATGAATCTTCAAAATAATTTAAAATAATTCTTGAGGAGAATTACATTTTTATTTTGAAAAAAAAATAATGACATAAATATTTTTGAAAATCCTTTTCATTGAAAATAATAGTGAAAACATGTAATATTATCTTGAAATCATTGAGTGGCCATGAAATTAGGTAATATGATTCATTCCAAGAACATTAAAAAAAATATTCCTTTCATATTTTTGGTAAATGCCAAATGGGAATTCATTTCTAAAATTAAAATGAATATTCCTTTTAAAATATTTTTTTAAAATCCAAAAAACTGTATAATTTGCTTTAAATAATCCTAAATGAACATTAAGTATTTTTTGAATTTTTTTTGGAAGACATGGATATGGATGAAAATAGGTTTTTCGATCGAAGAGAAAAATGATATTGATTTTCATTAGAAATGTATTTTAGAATCATGAGTACATAAATAGAGTAAAATTAAGGGAAGACATATATTCTCATGTAATGACTATAGGAGAAGAAAAATCATTATTTTATTGATAGATGTATCATAATATTTTATCATATAATGAATAAATATAAACAGTCCCAATAAACGTTGAGATTGTATCATAAAACCATTATCACATTTGTAACATTTAATCATATGTCCCATGAAATAATAACATGTAATTAAAATTGAAATGTCATTTATATATGGACTGTAATGATATAACATGTTAATGGGGTGTTATATACACATTATAAATAAAATAGGTTCATAACACAAAGATGTATCAAAGAAGACAAATTGATAAAAAATCCTTTATCCCCTTGGTAATCCCTTGAATCATAAGAACCATCAAAGAATAAAATCAAATTAAAAAATAAATATAATTAAAATAAAGATATTAATCATAAAACATGTCAAATTGGTCATATATTCACCATGCAATGTAAACACATGGTGAACGTGACATAAGTCTCATAGAAATAAAAGGGAGATTAGAAATCCATTACCTTAAGTATCAATATCCTTCATAAAATTTTGAACCCAATTTATAATAAATATAATATATATATATGAATTAAAACCCCATAATTATATATATCATAACATATATGATTTACATTTCACCTTTTATTACCCACTTATTAATATTTTCATGCTAAAATCACTTTTTAGGTAAAACATGCTTGTTTTTTGTGAATGAATTGATTTCATATTTTTGCACCATTTATATGATTGAGGTTCCATAATATCCAATATCTCAAATATTATTTAAATATAATATATTTTCACTATATATTTATATATCATAATCCATAAAATATAGAAATAAAAAATGAAATAAACCTTTCATAGATATGGTAGGCCATACTTACACATGAATGATGTCAAGATTTTATCAAAGAAATAAAATAAATAATGGGGAATGATATATTAACATTAAATAATGATTTAATTTCATAAATATAACATATTTATTTTATACCCACCTTTATTACCTTCCATGTAAAGCATACATGAAAAATGAATCACAACGCTTCACAAGATGGTTTTCCATCGTACACACGAACTGTTTTATCATATACCCCTCCTAATTTAGAGTAAGAAGGTATATGCGATATCATAATTACATAAGTATAATTCTATTACAAATATAATATATAATAATTTAATATATCCTTATTACCATCAATGTAAAAAATGAGAAAGACATCACATTAGTTCACGATGTTGAAGTCCACCATACACATGAGTCACGTTATTGTCTTCCAGTGGGTAGGGAGGTATAAAGTTATATGTGATATTATAATATAATAGGTATAAAGTTATCATAAATATCATATATAAAAATTAAATCTATCATTATATCCACCCGTGAGAGGTGGTGATGGAAAACAAAAAACATCGATACGTAAGGTGGTAGTTCACCGAACACACGAATGATAACTTCATATCACATTTTATAAAAGAGGATAAGGATTTTGGTTATTACATTAATATAATTACATAACATTTTATGCAATCTACTAAGGATAATATATAAGTATTGTTTAATAATAATTGAATTATGTGTTGGAATAAAAATATAAAATGCTCGGTTTGGGATGTTACCTCTTCTTCGGAAAAATATTTTGGTTTCACCAAAAAGAATATTTTGATAGATTTATGATTAAATTATGGAATTTAGGATGATAGTAGGTAATTAAAAAATTTATTTGATCAGGTATAGGTTAAACCCGTGGGTTGTTTCATGTATGAAGAGGAGATGAGAGGGAGTGGTCTTTTATAATTGACCGGAGTAGCACAGCTGTAATTTTTGTAAAGAAAAATGTGTTCCCAACAAATTAAGAATTATCAAAACATGGAGGATATAATGTTTACATATTTCTATAAAATTGTTTTAGGACAAGTTTCAATGTAATTTTACCCCTGATTATTTTCGATTAACACCCCAGGAAACACATTTTCACCTTAATCGTTTTATTTTATTTTGTATTACTTTTACTATTCAAAATAGTCACAAATTAACTTGTAATTATAATAAAAAAATAAATTATTTTCAATCCATATATGGAATCCACTTTTCAAAATTCTTTTCATATAATTCGAAAATTTTAATTTAAAATTAATCCTACACAAGTGACAAAAAAGTATTTGTCCAAGGAGAAAAGGTTCAAAAGTTTGAAAAGTTTTCAAATCATGATTCAATATGAAAATTATTAAAATGACTTAAATTGTATTATTAGATATATAATTTTACTACTTTTACTTTTAAAATCATATTAAAATGCAATTTATCTTGTTAATTCTTTAAATGATAAAACAATTTGGATAATAAAAAAGAGAATTTTCACTATTCACTAAAAATTTAATCTTTTTCAAAATATTATCAAAACATTACCTCCAATATAAGTTTTAAATTATTATTTAAAAAATGAAATTAATTTTATAAAATTAATTTTCAATAAAAATCAAAAAGTATTTTTAAAATAAGTGTGTAAAATGTGACAATTCTACTATTTTATAAAAATACAGTTTTTATGCATAAAATAATATTTATTCTACTATATTTTCATGACGATAAATATGATTAATGTTAAATATGTTATTGAATAAATAATATATACATTCAATAAAAATAATTCACAAAGAGTAATTTTTTAATTTATTAAGCTAAGATTCATTAGTGCATATTGAAATATTTTTTTAGAAAAATATTGTCATTTATTTCAAATGATTTTTATTTATATTTATAATTAATTGAAAAAATCACTATATATACATGTGTAAACCATATATTTTTATATTTTAGGTAATGCAATTCATACACACCATTCCAGCAGTTAGTTGATAAACCTCATATTAAATAATAATATTTCGATAGTATGTCAGGTTTTGTAAAATCTCAGGGTATTTTTGTAATGAAAGTTACACTAAATGTTAAATATAATGTAAGATAAACATATTATTTCATTTAATGAAAGAAAATTTGTGTTACTTATAATGTAAATTGTTGAAAATATTGAATTTATTTGAAATATTTATTTCCAAAAAATCATATGGTGTTACATTTAGGATTCCTAGGAGGGTCCAAAACATTTAAAAACACATGTTCCACTTTAAATTAAGTATATTCCGTGAATTGTTTGTATATTTGGTTAATTTTAATAAAAATCCATTTTCTTTAACCAGAATCTATTGTAAAAACTAATACATGGACATTATAATAAGATGATTATTGGAAGTCAGTGTGTGTAAATAATGTTTTAGATACTTCCCCATTAAATTATTATATATTTAGTCATGATGAGAAACTAGTATAAAAATCTGGTGGATTTCCTTATAAAAAAATAATTAGATGTGACATTAAAAAGTAGAGTATCAATAAGACGGAATCTCCAATCAAGTTAGACAATTCAAAATTTATTGATAAATCTGATTTTATCATTAGTTTGGATGAAACAAGTGAATTTTTAGTTTTAGATTCACCCATATAATTTAGATAGGATTGTGATTTAATGTAATAATTGGTAACAACATCAATTCATCAATCTAGATAATTCTCTTACAATATCCAAGATAATATCAAATACTTATAGTAAAAGGTGGATAAATGGTAAATAATAAATGGAGTGGACATATCATTGATTGATGTTTTGGTCATTAATACTACATGATTAAGGTGGTGGTGTTGTCCTTAAAAGGATACATAATGTGGATGGGTGTAAAGATGAAGGATCAAAGTGACATACTTGAAGAAAATTACCATGAATAGGGAAAATGGATGACCATAGGGAAATAAATAAAATTATGAATTATCCCTCTGAAGAAGAATCTTGGAGAGAGTATAAAACATATAAAAGAAGTTTTATCATGTAATGAAAATTTGTAAACCCAATTTAATTATAATGACATAATGATTGAGGATCGTGAACTTTAAATCACATACTATGGATAAAGACCACAATAGTTGTGTAATTTAAAGAAGAACCACTAATAAGGCATTAAAGGAAGAGATAGTCAATGGCTTGGTTCCCCAAGACCAAATATGTTTCTCAACGTAAGGATGTTTGGGAAGTACACATATATACATGTGTTTAAATGTTTATAAGTATTGGTTAAAGTGATGTGGATGTAATGGAATTATACGATCTATGGGGTGTGCATGAGATAAAATAGGATGTGATTATAATGAAATGAGGATAATTAAATTTATAGGGTCAGAGTTTATTTAGTTAGTAATAGGATTCCATACTAAAAAATTATAAAAATTTATTAAGTCCTTATTTTAAATCAGTATGTGTTGTCGATCAACCACTTTGGATTTCTAATATGAATCTTGAGCTGCATATATATATTAAAATATTTCAAATCATATAGTTCATGACATTGAATTAAAGTGGTATGAAAGAGTTATATGTTATATCTACTAAAATCAATCTAATTTTGAGGATAATAAATGATTTAATCAAATATATTAAGTGGTATCGATCCATAAAATATAGAGAATAATACTAAAAAAAATCAATATTTCGGGAGCTCATGTTTATTTGTTCATCTTCTAAAAATTTGATAACATTTGACTATTTTTTAGGGAACCAAAGGTTGTAGGGACCAAATTATTTTAAATAACAAGTGATTTACTTATGCTGAATAATATCTCAATATTTAGTGCTAATAATTGAAATCATTCAAGGGATGTTGGTGATGATAACCCAAATGCTAGTTCATCCCATTTATAAAAAGATAATTCCATATTAGAAAGTATGGATCATGGATATCAACTTGATTCACATGTCATTTATTAAAAAGTTGTATCCGTTTGTTCAATATGTTATATGATTGGAACTCATGGTACATTATTTATATATTCAATGAAAATATTGTGTAAGTGTGATTTAAATCGCATAATGAATTATTCAAAGAAATATAATATTGAACTACAAAAGATACTGGATGTAAGTGAGTGATATGTATAGTTTAGAATATATTAATGTAGGTTATTTTTTAATACATTAGGTCCTATCTAAGTGGTCTTAATAAGTTTTTTTAATTAACCATTTCCAAGTGGTAAATGCACTTTTTGGAAATAATTGAATAAAATGTACATAGAAATGGGAAAAAGTTAAAATCATTGAAAATATAAACAAGAGAATTATTTTTTCCAAAATGTGGTATCATCGGTGTTAAAAGATCCAAACATTAAATCAATAAATGGTTGATAACAAACTTAATGGTTTAATGGTGCTAAACAGATCCAAAATTTCTAGAGATTAATATTTTTAGGAAGACGTTGAAAAATAATAATATAAAATGGTTAGTGAACGAATTTTGTGAAAACAGAGGGAGAAAAAATCATAAAATCCATATTAGAAAAGTTCAAGATATTCATTATGTCACCAAATGACTCCAATAGTGATCATTGAAATTTTGAAGTGATTATGGTATAGATGAATGGGGAATATAAATGATAAAGAAACACTATGGGATTATATGATAGGGGGGGAATGAAAATGTAAAATATGGATATGATGTCCATTATTATTTAATTGAATATTTTTGAGTGAGTGGAAATCACCATAAATTTATACAATTTTCTAATGTATATATAGTTAAAAGGTGGAGTGTAATTTATGGAATTATTTTCAACAAAATCCAAAGGCGGATAAATTTTCAACCAGGAGGTTTTGTATTGTATTTCTTAAAAATAATAATAATAATAATAATATTGATTTAATAAAGATATTATAATACATGGTTACATGGATGAAGTACATAATATGGTAACCATTTAGGGATTAGAGTTTTAGGACAATCTGAATGTTATTCCAGAAAGGGAGATAAATATTGTCAATACGTTATTCTATAAGAGAAGATGAATGTATGCAAGAATATGAGATAATAAAGGCTGAAAATTTGTAAAGGAAGAGGATATGAGTAAGGATATGTTTCGAAATATATTTATAAGTTTAGTTATTTTGGAATATAAATAAATGGATATCCAAATGTTATTTTAAAATTTGTAGAATTTGGAAAAATGATCCAAATGATGAGTAATTAGAAATCCTAAATTTGATGAGTAATTATAAATCTATAATTTTTTTCTATATGTGTATGTAAAGTTGAATTTTTTTAGAACCAAGGATTTTTTATGGCACTGGAAGTCTAGAAGTTAAGTTCATATGTTGTTCTAGAAGTGGAATTTTGGATGGAATTTAGAAAAATATGATTGAAGATTTTTGGGGAGGGATGTGTTGATTTGAAGATGGATAGAGGCAGCAAGGATAAATTATTTCTTAAGGGGTTTGGATTCTTATATTTTAAGTCATTGGAAAAATATCATGTGTACTGGTAACTAAAACAATACATAAGAATAATCCATGTCAGTTGGTAAAAGTAACTTGTTCCTACCGAATATAAATATATATATGTGAAATACCTCATTTATAGGGAAATACATATATAAGGATCATTGATTAAATATGTAAATGGATCAAGAGATGAGCTTCTATAAATTTGTAAAATTGAATAACCTTATGTATGAGATATTATATAAAAAGGCCCATTATAAAAAGATAAATTTTTTAAATCTACAGAGGGGGAAAATGTAAAAGTAACTTGACCAACAGACTTATATATAAGAGTTATTCTAGAATATGTAAGGGTCATCCAGATAGAAAAATGGAAAATTATTTTACAATACTATGATACATAAAGATAACTAAACTAATACATAAAATTAACCATGTTTTTACATAAGGGTTATGGTCAATAATAAAATAAGATTGATAAAGATGATAGTTTCAGATTATGATATACATTATCAATAACAAAATACTATTGTTAATGTGTCTAGACATGAATTTTTTCATTCAATGATGTAAAAGAACATGTTTTTATTAAAGTAAGATCATAGAATGATATTTCAGTAATTTTAATATCTTGTTTATATCTAATTTTTAACTAAGCATCATGTTTGAGAAATTGGTATCACATCAGGATAAGTCTAAATAAGAAACAATTACACTAAAATTAGTAATTCATGATGTCAACAGAATATTTTCAGCAAGTAAATTTATATTTGGTATGAATTTAAGTAGCTGGGGTTGTAGTTGAGTGGTTAAATAACCTTGTAATATTTAATGAAACCCGACATCAAATATGTCTTAGAAATAATTTCCAAATTTATTATAGGAGGTACTTTAGTGGTTTTATAGTGATACTATTATAAGGATTCTCATTAATTGAAAATTCAGGCTACTAACATGGGCCTATGAGACATAGGGTCTTTAGGACATCCATATCATGAATTCCATAGGGACATTAGGACACCAAATAGAATTTGGGACATGGGTCCTTCAAGGAAAAGGAGAAAAAATTGGTTTACCAATATCGAAGTATTCCTAGATGTTGGATCAATGTAGTAGTAGTAACTATAAATAGCTGATGGGCCTAGAACAAATGGAAAGTGATTTTGGTAACATCATTAGCTTGTATAACAGAAGAATACACCCTATAACATATATAAGTATCATATGGGGTGTATAAAATACATAAAGAATGATCTTGGGAGGGGATGATCCAGGTGTAGTTAGGGGAATAAAATATTCTGTAAGGGATTCTTGCCTCTAGGCATCTGGGCTATGTAACTTAAGTCTTATTGTATTTGTTCCTTTGGTTTATACAATAGTTACCTCTCAACCCCGTTAAAATAATGGTTATTAGAAACTAAAAATATGGAATTTGATGGATTTTAAAATAAGGAAGATATGGAATGCAATGTGGTAATATTTAATTAGTTTTATTTGAATGTTATAGCCACATTATAAAATGTGGTACACTTAGAATAATCAAAGATAATTATGACTAGGATGATTTATCCTAGGCATTGGATCATAATTTGGTTGCATGAAACATTTATTGAAATTATTTTGTAGTTATTCTGGAAAGAAAATGAGATATAATAAAATTTAATATATATTTTCATGAGAATAATAATAAATATAAAATATTTAAATATTAAGATCTTGGAAATAATATTTTAAGGAAGAAGTTACACTACTACTTCTTGGTATTGAATAAGGATAAAAATAATATTGTCCCAGTATGTATTATTTTTAATCTAATAGAAAAAGTTGTTGGTGATGTGATTTTATGAAAGATATAGAATTAAATATTTGATAGAGTAGTTAATAACAACATGACCTAATGGAACATAATATTAGAGAATTTATACATCAATGATGCATCAATTTTGTTGTTATGATGCAAGAATTATTACATACTGAACATGGACAGATCATCATATATATAATCTTACATTTTTGTTAACCAAAGTAGTGCATGATGGATTAGAATTATTAGTGGACCTTAGATTAATAGTGAGTCTTTCTAAAGCCTAGTATAAGAAGTTCGCCTTAGCATAAAGTGAATGTGACATAAAAGCATATATCTATTGAAAATGAGTATAGTGGATTCTGATACACCGACATGTCATTGTGTATATTCCCTTTATATTATTTCATAGTGGTTAATAATTAAATATCTATGAGTCATGTTATTTTTTTAACTTTAAATATTTTTTTAAATATTGGGTGTGATCAGTGGTAAGTAAAAAAGAGATTGAACATGTTCCATCTATAAAAGGAATGAGATAAATATGGACTAGGGGATAAAAATTAGAGAAATTTTTTAATTGGTGTGCACCCAAATTCAACCCCTAATAATGTTTCATTTAAGCATTTTAGTCCCAACATAATAGTTTCAATGTATATTTCCCTTTGTTTCTTAGATTCTAACCTAATATATTTCTCAAGAGAATTGGTGCGGTAGTGGATCAAAAAATCCTTATAAATACTTCACTTATGGGATCCCCATCTCTAAGGATCTAAGGAGTCAGTTCTAAAGATTTTTGAAACGGAATAACATGATATGATTTTAAATAAAATCTCCTTTACTTACCTTTCAAAATTCCGTTTAATTACTTTGATTTTAGATATGGAATTATGTTATATTTCCATATTAAAAATTCATTATGGAATTATTATTATGATATGTACATTATCACTTATTATATCAGACTCCTAAGAAATTATATTTCCATAAACATCATTCAAGAGGGGATTTTTCTATCATTACATTGGTCTCTAACTATTCTATTTTTTGACTAATTCCAAATAATATTCATATATAATGAAATTATCTCCCTCTACCACACCATCATTAATTATACATTCCATTTATTTTTGAATATCCTATAAATACTACTATATTTATGTATATTACCCAAGATAAAAATTTAATCTAATTTAGTTTTTTTCTTTAAGAATATTTATAATTATTAATTATATATAAGAATGTAATGATTCTTAAAACATGTGTATTTAAGTGGTGCCTTTGGATTATAATAATATGAAGTGTTACCTAAACTATTTCACATAATTGATGCATTAAATTTATTATGTGATGGGTGAGGCTTCAAATTATATATAACATTGATTAATTGGTAGGACTCATGAGATAGACTAGATCATGTATTTATTGTATGCCTTACCTATTTAAGTATGATATCTTAGCACAGGTCCTTAATAGTATATTTATGATGTCTGAAATTATGTATTCCATAAAAATAAAAATATATATTATTATACATTTGATTATTTATTTAAATATAAATGATATATATGGATATATTTCATTCTCATGTTATCAATTTTATGAAATTAATATATTAGGATTTATTCCTATCATATTATTAATGCCTCATTTATTCCATGAAAGCTTATGTTGTACACAACACCTTAATGAGTGTATAAGAATAATATTTCCCCCCATTTTTCCTAGGTAACCAAGAATAGTACTATGAATGATAAAATGATAATTTAGGAGGAATAGCATAGTATTTATTTTATTATTATGAATAATTTAAAATTTTCAAATATAATTTATGGATCACATATGTATCTAGTATCTTGAAACTAAATTATTGTTAGATCCTTTATAATTTTTTCCATTATATTCTATATCAATATAATAAAATGATCATCAAATCTAGGTTACCAATTTTGGGGTGTTATAGTTCATAGTGAAGATAGGATTTCAGATATTAAGAAGTATACCAAGATCATGTCTAGTCAACAGGTATTCGGTTTAAACTCATGTTTCTAGGGGATGTCTTGTTTTGGGACTTAGAATAATAGGAATGAGTGATTTGTTGGATCAATTATTATATTGTGGTATTATGGGACATATTATGTGTTGTATGTCTATGTCGATATCAAATGAGTTTTTCCTGCATCATGATAGTGACATTCTTAGGTCATAATACAAGCATCAATGGGTCCTGTCGTTTAACATATTACCCCATTGATATCCATTTTTAATTAATTAAACATATAACATATTTTATTCTTTATCAAATAAATTTTAAGTGGTTATTAGATTTTAAATTATATTATGGTATTTATTAAATATTTATTTATTTTGATTATTGGGTACTATAGAAAAATGATTTTTTGGGTTTTGGGTTTTTTATTAAAACCTAATTTTTTTAAAAAAATCATAAAGTGGCATGTGATGAATTTAAAATAGATGTGATTTTTTAGTTGTAATAAATATAATGAAAATATTTCTTCACAATATATTTCAAAATGGAGTATGAAACTATATCCATTTTAAAGGAAAATAAAATTTAGATCATTGATATTGGGATTTTCATTTTTTATGATAATCATTATGATTCAAATGGGTATTTTGAAAATCATGTGAGTTTTGGGGTGTGTAAATTTGTTCAATATATCTTTAAAATAATTAATAGATACCTTTGTAAACAAAGGTGGTGGTTAGATAGTTTTTTATGGGGAGTGGCTCAGGTGTTTTTATTTTTTGTTTTTTGTGGATGCGTTGTGATTTTTGTAGAGATAAATCTATTTTGGTATCATAGAATGGGTGTTAGTGGTTGGGATTGAGTATGAAACAACGATATTGGGGAGATTCAAAATTTTAATCACTTTTTTTATTCAATATGATATTATTGTAATGGGAAGAACCATTGGTAAGAATTTACAATGTGTAATTAGTTTATATAGTGTGGAGTTCTATGAATATGGATATGGGTTGATGTTGGGGTTTTAGGATAGATGTTAGTGGTTGGTCACTATCTCAGAACATTGGAAATAAATATGAAAAGGGAACTCGGATGAGTGTATTTTCATCCTATGAGAAATTATGGATAGATTTGAGTAAAATGATACAAGTGAGGTGATAGAGTTCATGGATTAATGGGTATAAGCCTTATTGATTGCATAATGAGGCCACCAGTGGATAGTATGTTAGGAATTAGAGTAGCTCATTAGATGTGTGATTGATGTTTTTTATGAAATATAGTTGTTTTGTGATGAATCTGAATCCAATATGGGACAAGAATTATGTTTAAAGTTCCACCATAGCTGTAGATACCCAAAACATGACGTACATGGACATTACATTACTTTTTTTGGAATACTTAATACATAACAAAAAAACACACAAGGACCGTAATATTTTAGTGTCTTTCGAAACTCAGAAAAATAAGCTTCTAATCATGGTGAAAGATCTTTGACATCTCCCATAAAGATCTTCCCCTTTTGTTTTCTTACCTAAAACCTTTTTTTATATCTTGGGGAAAAGAAAACATAAAAAGGGTGAGGTCAAATTGTCACGACCCGACCCAACGGGGCTCGAGCCGCGACTCCCCAAGCCCGCCTCCAATAGGCCAGGGGCTGGCGACCAGCGCCGAGTAGGCTATCACACACATGGGAGGCATTAGCCTAAGGTACCTGTACACACGCACCCACAAACACCTCCATGCAACAGTGCAGAGATATAGAAACTGAAAAGTAAATGCATGCATACAATCTATCCCAAACCAGAGTGCAACCGCAAAAGTACAAGGGCAAAACAGGGCCCACCAAAAGAAAACTACAAAGCGCGTCCAACCTGCTCTGAAGAAGGGGAACGCTGCCACAAACACCTGCCGGAAAGCTCGCTCGGCACAGCTCCGGTAAACACCCCGGTCAACTCGCTCACAAAGCTCCGCCTGCTCCGGGTCCTCCTGGGACTCCGTCAAAAGGCCTGTGGTCTGCACAAGACACAAACATGTACGGGGAAAGCCCGTGCAGGGGTGAGTATAAACATACTCAGTAGGCACCCCAAAAACCCAAAACCCAAGGGAGCAACTGAAAGACAACAGTCCGCTCAACCCAGCCAGAGGGAACCCAGACGAGAGAGAAACTCCATCTCGTGACCATCCTCAGCTAAACACAACAAGTCAGCTCAGCTCAGCTCAGGTGTATGCCCATACACACACCTTGAACAAACCAGATATACACAGCTCACGCCACAAGCCACAAGAGGTACCGACCTCATCACCAGCAACTGTCCACAACCAGGAGAGTACACCACGAACACTGTCATACCAGATGACACTCATCCGAGAGATACACTCCATCGGGATACTCGCAAACATCACAGACGCTCACCCGAGAGACCACGCTCATCGGTTAGCATCACTGAGGAAACATCACTGAATCAACATAACCACCAAACTCCTCGGAGAGGGGATCGCCGCTAGGGTCCGCTAGGGGATACCAAGACCCACTCCGGTATACATAGCTCACAGATAGGGTATCACTCCCAGGGTCCGCTGGGGGATACCACAACCCGATCTGGCATACGTAGTTCTCACAGATAGGGGATCACACCCAGGAACCGCTGGGGGATGCCACAACCCGATCTGCACTCGACAGAAGCTTCACACTCAGATAGAGGATCATCGTCCATATAAAGATGGTCACGATGATACCGGAATCGTATCTGGTATAACTCGCAATGTAGGGGATCGAACCGACGATGCCGCAACCCTACCAAAACCACGCGCTGAGTAGGGGATCGCATAACCAACGATACCGCAACCCTACCGACACCAAGCGCTGAGTAGGGGATCGTATAACCAACGATGCCGCAACCCTACTATAAACATCATGCTGAGTAGGGGATCGTAAACCCGACGATGCCACAACCCTACTGTGCACGACCCACCGCGTAGGGGATCATAAGTCCGATGATGCCACAAACCCTACGGGGTTAACCTGCTAGATAGGGAATCGCCGCCCGTAAATAAGCGGTCACAGCGATACCAAGAACCCGATCTAGGGTAAAGATGCTAGAGGATCCACTCCGGGCCCACCGGAGGGATACCACAACTCTAACAGTTTAAACATCCCATCGAGAGGATCACAAACCCATACGAAGGTTGTGATACCACACGAACCCTCGTAGGAACGAACCAAGGGAGAACCCTCAACCACTGCTGGTCCAAACGTCGCTAACCCGAGAGACTCGCCTCAAAGCCACACTGCGCACCTCCGAAGCCAAAACCGAGGCCACCATCGCTTTCCACGCGGAAAAACACGCAGGGTAGGCTGTTTACTCGCCCGAAACGGAGCACCGGTGAAAACGACACTATTCACCGCAGCTAGCTCATGCGGGGCCCACAGAACGACCCCGAAACCCATCGGGCGGATCACACCACGGCGATCCCCTCGGAAAAACAAGCGGAATCGACTACTCGCTCACCCAAAACGGACACCCGGTGAAAAAGGTACTATTCACTGAAGGCCGGCTCGGGTGGGGCCCACGCCTGGATTCCGAAACTCATCGAACGGATCGCGCCATTGCGATCCTCTCGGAAAAACACACAGGATCGACTATTCATCCGCCAAAATCGGACTTCTGGTGTAAAAGCTGCGTTTCCCCGCAAACGCCAAAACCCGGCCTCGTGGGGCCCGCACCCCGTTCGCAAACCCAACACCCGGAAACCATCTCAAAAAGTCCGTCATACCATCAGGGTCTCAACGCCACTGACGGCACGTCAATCGGACGCTCCGGGTAGGGGTTACAACGGCCCGAAGTCGTAAAATAATAAAATAATATTATTTTATACGACGATTCTAACTCCCGGGCCACGATCCCGAACCCTTAAACCCTCAAAGTGAGTTCAAAAGGTCCGTATCTACGCAAGGAGTGCGTCACCGCAAACGGCTCGCGAATCGGAGTTACGGTTTGCGAGTTACGGGGGTTTAAAGAACCCCCGGAACAGTCTGGCCGGACCACCGCAGGGTCGCCGGAAACCACCGCGCCGCCGCCGGACTCCGCCGTGCCGGTGCCGGAAACCACCGCGCCGCCGCCGCGCCGCCGCGGGTCTCGCCGGATTCCGCCATGGCCGCCGCGGGTCTTGCCGGAAAACCGGATTTTTCGCCGGAAAACTTCCAGGAGCCACCGGGAGCACCCCGGTGCTCCAAATTCAGATCCGAAAAAAGATTTGGAAAGCTCGGGACCCGAACTATACAAATTTTATGAAAATTAAAGAAAAACAACACAAAAACGGGGATCCGGGATTGTAAAACTCAAACCGCCTACCTCGCGGGCGAAACGCCGACGTTCTGCCTCAGATCCGCGCTCCCGAGCTTCCGCTGCGCACTCCTGAAACGTCCGCCATCGAATTCTGAGCTCGTGGGCGCTCCGTTTGCTCGATTCGGCGGAGTGGCGGCGAAAAACGGCGAAGAACGACGAAGAACGATAAAAGGGGGGGGGGCTGATATTTATATCAGCGGCCCGCCGACGCCAAACCCGCCTCAGACCCGACGCCCGATGCGAACAAAAGTAAGGTCACCCCTAGGGTAAACGCGCTGTTCTGAACGCAACGGCGGTCTCAGATTTTTCATCCGAGACTCCGTTCAGAAGTTATTCGAGCCGACGCTCGCACACTAACTTGCCACTTATTTACGGAAACGCCCCTGGTGGCGTTTCCCACCGCAGGCCCGCGCCCGCAAAGTTTACACCCCGCCTAGGGTAAACGGCATGTTCCGGACGCAACCGTGCCCTCAGATTCCCGTTCTGAGCTACCGTTTAGGAGATATCACACCCCCGCCACGTGCATAGTATAAAAAATACTTAATATTTTTATAAAATTAATTCTGGGCACACCGGGCCTCGGAATCGCACGCCGTCTTCGCGCCTAGCTCTGGAATTATTCGTAGAAATATTACAAAGTCTGACAGGGCCAAAAACCCGAGTCGCTACATCCTCCCCCCTTAGAACTTTTCGTCCCCGAAAAGCCCTAAGCACACGGAAAGCGACTGGACTCTCAACTGGGTTTCACACACCAGCGAGCTCACCAACAAACACCCACACAGGGTCGTACCAACGCCCTGAGCAAAACTCGAGCAAGCAACAAAAGGAAAGAGTACCGCTAAACAGTGTCTGACAAACTACTGCAGTAAGTAGAAAAGACACAAGGCGTACCTCTATCCATCTGTGGTGCCTCTGGGTCGACTGCCTCCAGGGCATGCAGCTGTTCTCGCCCTCGACCACCAGCTCCCTGAGCTTGGCGGGGACCACCTGGGGGTGGGGGTGGTGGCAACTGGTACTGTCTACCACCGCCTCCCGCTGCACCAGCTCCGACGCCACGTCCGACGCCCTGCAGACCTCCTTGATCGAGACGCTGCCTCTGCCAAGGCGGTCCATCGACCGGCTCCCTCTCAGCAGCACGTCGGGTCAGACAATCTCTATCAAGATGTCCCCGACCATCGCAAGCGTAACACCGTCTCTCCTGCGGCTGACCAAAACTGGCCTGCGAGCCCTGTGAGCTCCGAGGCTCAGACCCTCCATCCTGGGGTCGCCTCCTGTATCGTCGGCCACGTCCAGACCCCTGAGTCTGACGTCGGCTACCAGATGACGATCCGACCGATGAAGTCTCAGCTCTCGAGTGCCCAGCACTAACAGGGGAAAACTGCTCAGCCAGAAAACTCTCCACCACCAACGCTCGCTCCAGCACTCCAGCATAGGTGGGCAGGCACAAGGAAACCACACCCGCTCGGATATCCCTGCGTAAGCCCTGCTCGAAGGTCCGAGCCCTGAAGAACGGGTCTCGAACCATATCCAGGGAGTAGCGCGACAGGTCTGTGAACCTCGCTGAGTACTCCGACACAGTCATGCTCTCCTGACGAAGCTGCAGAAGCTCCTGGATCCGCACTGACCTCAGCGTCACCGGATAGAACTCCTCCCTGAAGAGTCGCTCAAACTCTGCCCACGTGAGCGTCTCCTTGTCATGGGACTGCGTCACCAAACTCCACCATCGCCCGGCCGAACCATGCAGAAGGCTCGCCGCTAGGACCACCATCTGGTCAGGAGGTGTCCTCACTAGGCGGAAAACTCGAGTAACTGCCTCGAGCCAGTCATCAGCTGCCTGGGGGTCTGGATCACCCCGAAACCTCAGAGGTCGCTGCCTCTGGAACTCGTGCAACGCACTCAGCCTGCGTGCAACCTCGTCCTGCACCGCCGGCACAACCAGCTGCTCAACAGGTGGTGGCTCAACTGGCAGACCACCTGGAGGTGCAACCTCAGAACCTGCGCCCTGCTCCACAGCCACTACACGGGGCGGGTCATCAGCACAATCCTGCTGCGGAACCCTCGCTGGCTGTCGTCGTGGAGGCATCATGAAATACATTCAAGACACACCACAGTCAAGAGTATATCTGGAGAGCTGACTCAAGAAGGACAAGGAAAACCCAAAACCCAGTCCTACATGATGCATGTACCATTATGTCCCCGCGACCAGTGTACGAATGTCCCGAGTCAAAAGGCAGGTTATCAGAGTCCTGGTGTATGGATACGTCGGCCGCCGCACCAACACTGGAGTCCCTGGCCTGAAAGCCGAACTCGAAACACCCTAACACTGCCGCTATGCAACCCAAACCAAACTCACAGCTAGACCAGCTACGCTCTGAGATCACAAGGTGGAACCTCCTCTGATACCACTCTGTCACGACCCGACCCAACGGGGCTCGAGCCGCGACTCCCCAAGCCCGCCTCCAATAGGCCAGGGGCTGGCGACCAGCGCCGAGTAGGCTATCACACACATAGGAGGCATTAGCCTAAGGTACTTGTACACACGCACCCACAAACACCTCCATGCAACAGTGCAGAGATATAGAAACTGAAAAGTAAATGCATGCATACAATCTATCCCAAACCAGAGTGCAACAGCAAAAGTACAAGGGCAAAATAGGGCCCACCAAAAGAAAACTACAAAGCGCGTCCAACCTGCTCTGAAGAAGGGGAACGCTGCCACAAACACCCGCCAGAAAGCTCGCTCGGCACAGCTCTGGTAAACACCCCGGTCAACTCGCTCACAAAGCTCCGCCTGCTCCGGGTCCTCCTGGGACTCCGTCAAAAGGCCTGTGGTCTGCACAAGACACAAACATGTGCGGGAAAAGCCCGTGCAGGGGTGAGTATAAACATACTCAGTAGGCACCCCAAAAACCCAAAACCCAAGGGAGCAACTGAAAGACAACAGTCCGCTCAACCCAGCCAGAGGGAACCCAGACGAGAGAGAAACTCCATCTCGTGACCATCCTCAGCTAAACACAACAAGTCAGCTCAGCTCAGCTCAGGTGTATGCCCATACACACACCTTGAACAAACCAGATATACACAGCTCACGCCACAAGCCACAAGAGGTACCGACCTCATCACCAGCAACTGTCCACAACCAGGAGAGTACACCACGAACACTGTCATACCAGATGACACTCATCCGAGAGATACACTCCATCGGGATACTCGCAAACATCACAGACGCTCACCCGAGAGACCACGCTCATCGGTTAGCATCACTGAGGAAACATCACTGAATCAACATAACCACCAAACTCCTCGGAGAGGGGATCGCAGCTAGGGTCCGCTAGGGGATACCAAGACCCACTCCGGTATACATAGCTCACAGATAGGGGATCACTCCCAGGGTCCGCTGGGGGATACCACAACCCGATCTGGCATACGTAGTTCTCACAGATAGGGGATCACACCCAGGAACCGCTGGGGGATGCCACAACCCGATCTGCACTCGACAGAAGCTTCACACTCAGATAGAGGATCATCGTCCATATAAAGATGGTCACGATGATACCGGAACCCTATCTGGTATAACTCGCGATGTAGGGGATCGAACCGACGATGCCGCAACCCTACCGAAACCACGCGCTGAGTAGGGGATCGCATAACCAACGATACCGCAACCCTACCGACACCAAGCGCTGAGTAGGGGATCGTATAACCAACGATGCCGCAACCCTACTATAAACATCATGCTGAGTAGGGGATCGTAAACCCGACGATGCCACAACCCTACTGTGCACGACCCACCGCGTAGGGGATCATAAGTCCGATGATGCCACAAACCCTACGGGGTTAACCTGCTAGATAGGGGATCACCGCCCATAAATAAGCGGTCACAGCGATACCAAGAACCCGATCTAGGATAAAGATGCTAGAGGATCCACTCCGAGCCCACCTGAGGGATACCACAACTCTAACAGTTTAAACATCCCATCGAGAGGATCACAAACCCATACGAAGGTTGTGATACCACACGAACCCTCGTAGGAACGAACCAAGGGAGAACCCTCACCCACTGCTGGTCCAAACGTCGCTAACCCGAGCGACTCGCCTCAAAGCCACACTGCGCACCTCCGAAGCCAAAACCGAGGCCACCATCGCGTTCCACGTGGAAAAACACGCAGGGTAGGCTGTTTACTCGCCCAAAACGGAGCACCGGTGAAAACGACACTATTCACCGCAGCTAGCTCGTGCGGGGCCCACAGAACGACCCCGAAACCCATCGGGCGGATCACACCACGACGATCCCCTCAGAAAAACAAGCGGAATCGACTACTCGCTCGCCCAAAACGGACACCCGGTGAAAAAGGTACTATTCACCGAAGGCCGGCTCGGGTGGGGCCCACGCCTGGATTCCGAAACTCATCGAACGGATCGCGCCATTGCGATCCTCTCGGAAAAACACACAGGATCGATTGTTCATCCGCCAAAATCGGACTTCTGGTGTAAAAGCTGCGTTTCCCCGCAAACGCCAAAACCCGGCCTCGTGGGGCCCGCACCCCGTTCGCAAACCCAACACCCGGAAACCATCTCAAAAAGTCCGTCATACCATCAGGGTCTCAACGCCACTGACGGCACGTCAATCGGACGCTCCGGGTAGGGGTTACAACGGCCCGAAGTCGTAAAATAATAAAATAATATTATTTTATACGACGATTCTAACTCCCGGGACACAATCCCGAACCCTTAAACCCTCAAAGTGAGTTCAAAAGGTCCGTATCGACGCAAGGAGTGCGTCACCGCAAACAGCTCGCGAATCGGAGTTACGGTTTGCGAGTTACGGGGGTTTAAAGAACCCCCGGAACAGTCTGGTCGGACCACCGCAGGGTCGCCGGAAACCACCGCGCCGCCGCCGGACTCCGCCGTGCCGGTGCCGGAAACCACCGCGCCGCCGCCGCGCTGCCGCGGGTCTCACCGGATTCCGCAATGGCCGCCGCGGGTCTCGCCGGAAAACCGGATTTTTCGCCGGAAAACTTCCGGGAGCCACCGGGAGCACCCCGGTGCTCCAAATTCAGATCCGAAAAAAGATTTGGAAAGCTCGGGACCCGAACTATACAAATTTAATGAAAATTTCAAGAAAAACAACACAAAAACGGGATCCGGGATTGTAAAACTCAAACCGCCTACCTCGCGGGCGAAACGCCGACGTTCTACCTCAGATCCGCGCTCCCGAGCTTCCGCTGCGCACTCCTGGAACGTCCGCCATCGAATTCTGAGCTCGTGGGCGCTCCATTTGCTCGATTCGGTGGAGTGGCGGCGAAGAACGACGAAGAACGACGAAGAACGATAAAAGGGGGGGGGGGGGGCGCTGATATTTATATCAGCGGCCCGCCGGCGCCAAACCCGCCTCGAACCCGACGCCCGATGCGAACAAAAGTAAGGTCACCCCTAGGGTAAACGCGCCGTTCTGAACGCAACGGCGGTCTCAGATTTTTCATCCGAGACTCCGTTCAGAAGTTATTCGAGCCGACGCTCGCACACTAACTTGCCACTTATTTACGAAAACGCCCCTGGTGGCGTTTCCCACCGCAGGCCCACGCCCGCAAAGTTTACACCCCGCCTAGGGTAAACGGCACGTTCCGGACGCAACCGTGCCCTCAGATTCCCATTCTGAGCTACCGTTTAGGAGATATCACACCCGCGCCACGTGCATAGTATAAAAAATACTTAATATTTTTATAAAATTAATTCCGGGCACACCGGGCCTCGGAATCGCACGCCGTCTTCGCGCCTAGCTCTGGAATTATTCGTAGAAATATTCCAAAGTCTGACAGGGCCAAAAACCCGAGTCGCTACACAAATTCTCAGTAAGGGTAATCATAGAGAACATAAAATAATCCATAAACATATTAATGAAAAAATTTGAAAAAAAATCTAAACATCATAATCTTGAGAAAAGACATAAATCATGGAACTATGTAAGGAATATAACATAAATGACCATAAATCATGATAAAAGATCATGGGAATAAGACATGTAATTGTGAAAACCATTATCCACAAGATATGATTTCCATAGATTCCAAGGCATTGCTTCCAAGACCATCTTAGTGGACAAAGTCCCTTTCTGAATCGAGTTCAGTTCTCGTTCTAGTCCTGTATCACTGAATTAGATTAACATACCATTCCATATATGTCTATCTCATGTGATATAAATCATTACCCAATGAATTTTAGGGAGTTATAGGTCCCACCCATATCATAATGATATCATTATTACATGTTTCACAACATAAACATGAATCATTCATCATAACCCAAAGAATAAAATGGGTTTCATAAACATCATCCCATCATAACATAATCCACATAAAACAAATGGATATCATTTCATCACAAGAAAACTGAAACCATGTAAATAATAGAGACATTATACTTGAAACATACACATATGAAATAAGGTAATCTTATATGGAAAATGGTTCCGATAAAATACTTGAAATGAATTCTTGAGGAAAATATCCTTTCTACGTAAAAATTAATTTTTTTTCACAAACTGCCACACAATTTTAAAATTAAAAGGATCTTTTTTATAATAACAATTAAATAATGTAGAGTAAGCTTAATGAAAATATGGCGTTATAAAACAGTAAAAATACATTCATGCCCTATAATGAAAAAAACATTCTTCTCGTACTTTGGCCGGAAAAGTCATAAAGTACCTCATACTAAAAATGAAAAAAGATTCCTTTCATATATTTTACTAAAAACTCAAAAATGGGTAAAATTGGAATTAAAAAAATTATAGGAGGATATAATTAATATTACATATTGAGGAAATATGGATGTGGATGATAAATATTCCTCAGACAATTCTGATGTATTAACAATCTTAGAAAAAATGAGATTGTGAGAGTTTCCCTTACCTTTTGTCCGATATAATTCATATGTATCCAGACCTCCTATATAATGATTTAGATAATGTCATAGAATTATTAAAGAATCATATTCATTGTTATTATATCATATATGGTTCACTTATGACTTTATATTACTTGTTCTTTTGTAAATTCCATGTTGAAGATGCATTTTGGGTAAAATCGTTTCATTTATCATCCGTGTTTCGATTTGTTGTTCTTGATATTATTACTCATATCCTGATTTACTTAATTCCAGAATGTAAAAAATTATTTATATATAATATATATTCAGTATATAAATATATATGATAGATCGATAAATAGAAATAAATACACCGTTCATGGAGATGGTAGGTCGTACGTACGCAAGAACGCTGTTTTCGTTTCATTGTTGAATTGAATGGAATTAAGTAACTAAAACATATATGTACATAAATCTAGTATAATTATTATGTAATATCTTTCATGATTATTTATTACATATATACTTTATAATCATACTTGAATAGTTAATCATGGAAAATTAATCTCTTCGAGTTCATGGAGACGGTAGTCCGTAGGTACGCACGAGCGATGACATCGTTCCCATAATTATTGAATAAAATTGGAGTGAATGATATAATATCTCTGAATCATTATGATGTTATAATAACCATATATAGTTATTATTTACACCATTATACCCATCTAATTAAGGTGGTGGTGGAAAAACCGATTACACCACGGTGTGGAGAGGGTATTGCGTACGTACGCACTCGTGGTGATTTCGTTTTCTGTAGGATGGATAGAAAGTGAAATGGGGTTGTTTCATATTTATAATAACATATATGTATATTATTGATACATATGTTATTAATTTATAATTATCCAACTAAAGAAGAAGAAGTTGAAGAAGAATGAAACTTGAAAGAATCGATATATGAGATTACCTCTTCTTCAACGAACCTATTTTAAGCTTCTACATAAGGGACTAGAGTTGGTCTTTTGAGATGACCAAAACCTCCAAAATGTTTCTAGTGAAGTGGATAAAATAAATGGAAAGGGGTTGGATGAACTGGAAGTCTCAAGGTGTTGTGAAGTGGAGATGGAGGAGGTTCCCTTTTATATGGGAGGAGAGGGGCACCTTTGGAATCATAAGAAATATTAATTTATAATAAATTCAAACCCCACTTAAAAACCTCCAGAATGACTCAAATTCTAAGCTTAGACAGGAAAGGGTTGTAATCTCATCATCAAAGAAAATTTAGACATGTTGAGAATTTATTAAAAACATTATCAACTTGATTTATCTTTATTTAATCTATTTAATTTTATTTGTGGTAATAAGATTTTAAATTTTAAATTGTTAAAAATAATTACTTATGTTTTTTTAATTTTCCGTAATTGGATAATTTATACAATTTTAGAATATATAAATTTAAATTTATAATTTTTAAATATTTGTGTGATTTTTAAACAATTTTATATTATGTTATTTTTAAAAAATAACAATTGTGTCAATTTTGACACTATTCATTTATTTGAATTTAAATAAAATTCTCATAGAAGCTATGTTCAAAATAAAAGATTTAATAGATTCATAATATGTCATATTTATCAATAAAATTAGTGGAGCACATTAAATAGTTCATATAATATTTATTTTAATATTTTTAAAACCATTTATTTGATATTTCAATCAATAAAATATTTTCAACATCACTATTGTGTATCCTTTAATGATAATTATTCAATCCCTAAAAATTCTAAAAAAATTCACATGATGTATATAATATTATTATATTTTTGGAGACTATTCATGGTCGATGTTTCGTGAAGTTTATCACTAAATTAAAATTAATATACTTATAATATTTAAGAGAGTGACATGTTGTCACTTTCTTTGGTTTTAATAATAATCAAATTATTTTCATTGTCAAAAGTCCATAAAATGAATCTAATCCGACCCTTAGGTGATATGGGTCGGAATGTTTTCATCCAATAGAGTTTTTTCAGGTGTTAGGTTAATTTTATAATTTTATTTTTACCCATAATTACCCAATTTACCTTTAACTGTAGTAAATAAAACGTACCGTAGTTACTATTCATAAAAAAAATAAAAGTAACCTATTAACCTAATTTGGACCCAATTAATACAAATATGGAATCCATATTTCAAAATTCAAAACACAGAAGTTTCAGAAATTAATTTAATATTAATCCCTTTGTTAAGAAAACAGGTTTTAAAAGTTAAAACATTGCCAAAGATTGAAATATTTTTACCTATGAAGTCAATTTAAAATTATTCCTAGTGAAATAAATTATATAAAATGGTAAAAAAAAGATTCTGTTTATACTTTGAAACCATTAAATTATATATTTAAACCATATAAATTATTTCGATGAAAAAATTTGTTTCCAATTAAAAATTTGTGTATTTTTACTATTTATCAAAATATGAAAGTTATCAGAAAAGTATAAAAAATTTATCCAATGTAATTTTTTATATCTTGATTCAAAGGATTAGTTTTATTTTGTAAAATTGAACTTATAAAATTTTCAAAAATTATCTTTAAAATGGGTGCGCCATGAAAAGGCAAAAAACTGCATTTTTGAAAAAATAATTCTTTTATCTGAAAAAGATGATTTTTTATCGAATCATATGTAAAATGAATTCTAATGTTACATAAAATTAAAAATGTTTTTAATACTATTTATAATGGATACTTTGTATAATATTTTAATAACATATCGTTGTTTAGTGAAACTCAATATTACATACAACACATGCTATCGAGGACGGTTGCTCTTACGTATAACACAAGCCAAGCTAGTGTTGTGTGTAGTGAAGGATTCCTTTTGGTGTAGCGTAGAAAACAAGAAATAAATGAAATTAAAAAGATTAATTCTCATTAAATCTCGTGTTGTTACATTCTACCCCCCCTAAAATAAATTTCTCCACCAAAATTTGTTGGGTTATAAATGGTTTATTACTTGAAATTTTCTTTCATAGAAACCCACATCGTAAAAAGGAATACAAAAACAGAATTTTAAAAAGTGAAGTATGAAACATATTGGTTAACCAAATTAACTCATCACTGGGTTTCCACATAAGAGAACATAGGTGAAAATATGGACATGGAAGAGAAACCGAACCATCATGTTCTGATGGAGAGTTGTAGAGTACAAGGATATGAAAAAGACAACAATCACAAAGCCATAATTTGTGATGATCTAAGGTACCATTTGATTCATCGGACATAAGGGCACTAGGACAACATTTTTTGTTTTCAAGATCAACTCCCTATATTTGAAGAATTTGAATTAGAAGAAATAGTTACTTTATTTAGGTATAATCTCACCATTGTTCGTGCCTTCAACAATTTCCACTTCATCTAAAAAAGAAATGAAGTTGAATTTGTCATTCGTGAAGTGTTAGCAGATCATGTGATAAAATGATTGGTCATTCCATATGTCGCCAAGAAGGTTAGAAAAAGTTATGAAATATAATTAAGTCCATTTACGGTGAGGTTAATCGTATATGATACCAAAAAATGGACTTATATTTAATTTATCATACAAAATAATTAAATAAAACTAGTTTCTACTAACCAGGGACTTCCTGTAGGAAAATGGTTGGAAATAAAGGCCTGTCGCACATCGGTTGTGGGTTAAATTCTCACAACCTTGTCCAACACGATGGGTTATCTCCCGTACTGCAGGTTGTCTTTTTTTTCTCTAAAACTTCACTATTACAAAAATAATATTGAAAAAATTCTAGCCTTAAACAAGACTATTTTACGTCTGAAATAATCCATTCTAGTATTTAGAATTATCCAAAATACATCTGTCCAATCTCATAGTATAAAGAAAATATTTACTAGAAATGTCATTATCCAATCTTGTGAATACTATCATTTATCCCTCATATATCATGAGATATATCTTGTTGATAATATTACAAACATGTGAATACCTTAATCTTGTATTCTCTTGCAAAATGAATTACCATAGAACCATAGTGAAAATATGAATGTTGTCAAAAGGTAACTCTTTCCACATACAAAAATCCCAAAATTTTAATATACTCAAACCATGATATCAATTTGTCCTTATATCAGTCATGATTTTATTAATATTATTTTCTACTTATCCCTTCATTAGGAACATATCATATTCTTTCCAAAATATTTGAATTACTTTTCATGGTTACCGATACCATATAATTATTGAAAACCATAAGAAACCAACACATAGATATTCCAATATTCCACAGTACAAAAAATTAGATTCCACAACATTATTTTGGAATCCCGTTAAATAAATACATAATCAATCCACTATATCGATGTCATACTCAACATCACCAACAGTGATCACATGTGACTTCCCTTTGTCCTTTTCCTTAAGAAGTTTCACACGTCGATCATCATTAACCCTTGGATTAGGGAATTGATTAGAATAATGTCCTATTTCCTTTCACTTGAAGCATTGATGTGTTGGTGGAGCGTTCATTATAGTTTTTTCTCTTTTCATATCATTTGCTACCTATTTTCCTATTACATCGACACTCAACTGCTCTATGACTTTATTTCCCACACTTAAAAAATGTTCTAGTATCTTTTAAGCAATCTCCACCATGCTTCTATCCACACTTTGAGCATAAAGAAACACTCACATTATTTTCACCATTGTTTTGAGATTTTCCCTTGAACTCCATCTTTCGTTTCTTGTCAAAACCATGAGATGGAAATGTTACACCAACTTCCAGTTATACCCTTATAGCACAAAGCACAATTTCTTCATAGCTTCTGAAGTCTCGTATAGTTAATTCCCTTCAAAGACTTGGTATTAAGCCACTGAAGAATTGATCAACATTACATTTAGGTTGGATGATAAATCCAGATGCATACCTTGCTTGTCTTGTAAAATTCACTTCATATATACCAACTGATTCATCATCCTTCTGCATAAGTTCAAGGAACTCCTTTTCCATCTTTGTTCGAAGAATTCTAGGGAAGTACTTACGAAAAAACAAGTTCTTGATCTCGTCACATTCCATGGATTCAATTTTATCTTAGGGTCTTGTATTCTTAATTAGAGTCCACCACTGGTCTGCTTCACCATCTAAATGATAAATAGTTAAATGAAATTTTCATGTTCTAAAGAGAAATGTATAGAAAATACCTTTTCAATTCTACTAATCCATTGTTCAGCAACAAGTGTATCAGAAGACCAATTGAAAGATAGTATACATTGCCTCATAAAGGAATCAATAGAATATTGACCCATTCTCTATTAATTTGGAAATCCAGAATGATTCATACCTTGTGTAAGTACAGTAATAAGATTTTTCACTCCATCTCTCATCACATTTGGTTGCACGGGAGAAAAATCATTGAATTTTCCATTACATTGATCAACATAGTTCCTTTGTGTTCCAGCCATCGTCTAAAACCCAAAAAGAACAAAGTGAGAGGCAAAAATCATTCTAGGAAAACAACATAATAAAGGTGGAGTACCTTTAATATCTAACATATTAGGTTTAATTATAATATCGTTACCATAATTATTGGACTATTACCTGTACTTATAATTAACTTTAGGGATATCCCTAGACATACCTTAGAAATATCTCTATGGATCTCACTAAAGTTATCGCATCATAGTTTCCAATGGTTGACTAAACCATTCCTTTGATACCAACTGTAGAGACCCAATGCTTGAAGTACATGTATATTTCATTACTTTTTTGGAATACTTAATACATAAAAAAAACAAACACATAAGGACTGTAATAGTTTAGTGCCTTTGGAAACTCGTAAAATTAATCTTCTAATCATGATGAAAGATCTTTGACATCTCCCATAAGGATCTTCCCCTTTTTTATTACCTAAAAACACTCTTTATATCATGGGGAAAAGAAAACATAAAAAGTGTGAGCTCAAATGCTCAGTTAGCGTAAACATAGAGAACATAAAACAATCCATAAAAATTTGAATCTAAAAACATTAACATAAAATCTAACCATTATTATCTTGAGAAAAGCCATAAATCATGGAAGTACATGAGGCATATATCATAAAGGCACATTAATCATGATAAAATATCATGGTAATAAAACATGTAATTTTTGAAACCATTAAGCACAAGATATTATTTCCATAGTAGCCAAGGCATTACTGCCAAGACCATCTTAGTGGACAAAGTCCCTTTCTGAATCGAGTTCACTCTCCGTTCCAATCCTGTATCGCTGAACCAGATTATCTTAATGTTCCAGCCATGTCTATCTCATGAGAAATAAATCTTTACCCAATGAAATTTAGGGAGATATTGGTCCCACCCATCTCATAATGAAATCATTCTTACGTGTGACACAACATAAACATAAATCATTCATCATAACCCAACGAATAAAATGGGTTTCATAAACATCATCCCATCATAACATAATCCATATAAAAAATGTATATAATTTCATATTAAGGAAAGTGAAACCATGTAAATCATAGACACATTATTCTTGAAACATACACATATGAAATAATTTCATCTTAGATGGAAAATGGTTTGGATAAAATACTTGAAATGAATTCATGAGGAAAATATCCTTTCTTTTTAAAAATCATTTTCTTTTCACAAACTGACCCACAATTTTAAAAGAAAACGATTTTATTGAAAATAACCATGAAATATTGTAGAGTAATCTTAATGAAAATAAGGCATTATAAAACTGTAAAAATCAGTTCATGCCGTATAAGTAAAAAAACATTCTTCTTGTAATTTGGCCAGAAAAGTAAAAAACTACCTAATACTAAAAACGACAAAAGATTCCTTTCATATCATTTACTAAAAACACACCAATGAGTAAAATTGTATTTAGAAAATTTTAGGAGGATAGAAATAATATTACGTATTGAGGAAACATGGATGAGGTAGATAAATATTCCCCAGTAAATTCTGAAGTATAAACAATCTCGGATAAAAATGAGATTGTGAGAGTTTCCCTTAACTTATGTACGATATACTTTATATGTAACCGAACATCCTATATAATGATTTAAATAATTTCATTGAATTATTACAGAATCATATTCATTTTTATGATATCATATATGGTTCACTTATGAATTTATATTACCTGTTCTTTTGTAAATTCCATGTTAAAGATGCATTTTGGGTTAAATCGTTTCATTTATCGTCCGTGTTTCGATTTGTTGTTCTTTATATTATTACTCATATCCTGATTTATATAATTCTAGAATATACAAAATTATTTATATATAATATATATTCAGAATTTAAATATATATGATATATCGATAAATGGAATGAAATACACCGTTCATGGAGATGGTAGGTCGTACGTATGCATGAACGTTGTTTTCGTTTCCTTATTGAATTGAATGGAATAAAGTAACTGAAACATAGATGTACATAAATAAAGTATAATTATTATGTAATATCTTTCAGCATTATTTATTAAATATATACTTTATAATCATACTTGAATGGTTAATCATGGAAAATTAATCTCATCGCGTTCGTGGAGACGGTAGTCCGTACGTACGCACGAGCTATGATATCGTTCCCATAATTATTGAATAAAATTGGAGTGAATTATATAATATCTCAGAATCAGTATGATGTTATAATAACCATATATAGTTATTCTTTACACCATTATACCCATCCATGTATGGTGGTGGTGGAAAAACATATTACACCACGGCGTGGAGACGATATTCCCTACGTACGTACGCACAATGATTTCATTTTCCGTAGGATGGATAGAAGGTGAAATGGGGTTTTTTCATATTTATAATAACATATAAGTATATTAGTGATAAAAATGTTATTAATTTATAATTAAACAACTAAATATTAGGAAGTTGAAGAAGAAAGAAACTTGAAAGAATCGGTAGAAGAGATTACCTCTTCTTCGACACACCTCTTTTAGGCTTCCTCTTAAGGGACTAGAGTTGGTCTTTTGAGAAGACCAAAACCTAAAAAATGTTTCTAGGGAAGTGGAGAAAAGCAATGGTCAGGTTTTGGACGAACCTAAAGGCTCAAGGTGTTATCAAGAGGAGAGGGAGGAGGTTCCCTCTTATAAGGGAGGAGAGGGGCACCTTTGAAAACATAAGAAATATTAATTTATAATAAATTCAAACCCCACATAAAACCTCCCAAATTACTCAAATAAGAAGCTCAGATGAGATAGTGTTGTAATATCTTAATCCAATAAAATTTAGACATGTTGGAAATTTATTTTAAACTTTAGAAACTTGCTTTATCCTTATTTAATCTATTTAATTTTTTTTGGGTAATAAGATTTTAAATTTTAAATTATTATATATAATTACTTATGTGTTGGGAATTGTCCATAATTGGATAATTAGTGAAATTTCAGACCATATAAATTTTAATTTATAATTTTTAAATATTTTTGTGATTTTTAATCAATTTTATATTATGTTATTTTTATAAAATAACAATAGTGTCAGTTTTGACACTATTCATCTATTTGAATTTAATTTAAATCATCACAGAATATATGTTCTAACTAAAAGCTTTAATAGATTCATTACATGTCATATTTATCTATAAAATTAGTGTATCACATTAAATAATTCATATATTATTTATTTTAATATATTTAAAACAATTTATTTGATATTTTAATCAATAAAATAATTTTAACATCACTATTGTGTCACCTTAAATTATAATTATTTAATACCTAAAAATTATAAATAATGTCACATGATGTAGATAATTTTATTAGAACTCTGGAGACTATTTTTTTGAAGTTTCATGAAATTTATAACAAAATTAAAATTATTATACTTATAATATTTAAGAGAGTGACATGTTGTCACTTTCTTTGGTTTTAATAATAATTAAATTATTTTCAAGGTCAACAGTCTATAAAATGAATCTAATATGACCCTTAGGTGATATGGTTCAACATTTCATCATCCAATAGAATTTTCTCAGGTGTTAGCGTAATTTTAAAATCTTATTTTTACCCTAAATACCCGATTTACCTTTAATTGTAGTAAATAAAAATTACCATATTTTTTATTCATAATATAAAAAAAATAAAAGTAACCTATGAACCTAATTTGGACCCACCGAATTAAAATATGAAATCCATTTTTCAAAAATAAAAACAAGTAATTTTCAGTAATTAATTTAAAATTAATCCCATTGTTAAGAAAACGAGTTTTAAAAGTTAAAACATTGCCAAAGATTGAAATGATTTTACATGTGAATTCAATTTAAAATTAATGATAATGTCATAAATTATATTAAATGGTAAAAATTTATTCTATTAATAATTTGAAACCATTAAATAATATATGTTAACCATATAAATTATTTTGATGAAAAAATATTTTTTCCATTAAAACTTTGCGTATTTTTACTATTCATTAAAATATGAAAGTTATCAGAAAGGTAGAAGAAATTTATCCAATGTAAATTTTTATATCTTTATTCAAAGGAATAATTTTATTTTGTAAAAATTATCTTATATACTTGTCAAAAACTATCTTTATAATGGGTGCGAAATCAAAAGGCGAAAAACTATATTTTTGAAAAGAAATAATTCTTTTATCCGAAAAATAGATTTTTTTCTCATACCATATGTAAAATGAATTATAATGTTATATAATATTCAAAAAAAAATTAATACTATTTATAATGGATACTTTATATAATATTTTAATAACATAACATTGTTTAGTGAAACTCGATATTGCGTACAACACACGCTATCGAGGAAGGTTTCTCTTATGTATAACGCAAGCCAAGCTAGTATTGTGTGTAGTGAAATATTCCTTTTGGTGTAGCGTAAAATACAAGACATCCATGAAATTTTAAATAATAATTCTCATAAAATCTCAGGTTGTTAAATTCTACTCCCCTTAAAATGAATTTCGCCCTCAAAATTAGTCGGGGTTATAAATGGTTTACTACTTGAAAGTTTCATTCATAGAAACCCACATCGTAAAAAGGAATACTAAAACATAATTTTAAAAAGTGAAGTATGAAACATATTTGTTACCAAAATTAACTCATCAATGGGTTTCCACATAGGAGAATATGGGTGAAAATATGGATATGGAAGAGAAACTTAACCATCAAGTTCTAATGGAGAGTGGTAGAGAACATGGCTATGAAAAATCCAACAATCACAATGCCATAAATTTTTTAGGATCTAAGGTACCATCTGATTAATTAGACATAACGGCACTAGGACAACATTTTTGGTTTTCAAGATCATTTCTCTAAAGTTGAAGAATTTGAATTAGATGAAATACTTACTTTTTTTCGGTATAATCTCACCGTTTTTCGTGCCATGAACAATTTACACTTCATCTTATAAAGAATTGAAGTTGAATTTGTAATCCGTGAAGTGTTAGCAGATCATGTGATAGAATTATGGGTCATTCCATATGTCTCAAACAAAAGTTTATAAAATGTTACCAAATATTCATATGTCCATCTATGGTGATGTTAATCGTATATGATTCCAAAAATGGACATATACTTAATTTATCATAATGCTTAATAAATTAAAAGTAGTTTCTATTAACCATGGAATTGCTATAGGCCAGTGGTAGGAAATAAAGGCCTGTCGCACTTCAGTTGTGGGTTCAATTCCCGCAACTTTGTCCAACGCGACGGGTTGTCTCCCGTCCTGCAGGTTGTCTTTTTTTCTAAAACATCACTATTACATAAATAATATCGAAAAAAGTTCTAGAATTAAACAACACTCTTTGATGACCGACATAATCCATTCCAGTCTTTAGACTTATCCAAAATACATCTGTCCAATCTCATAGTATAAAGAAAATAATTACTATTAATGTCATTAACCAAGAATGTGAATACCATCATTTATCCCCCATATATCATAAGATATATCTTTTTGATCGTATTCCAAACATGTGAATACATTAATCTTGTATTATCTTGCATAATGAATTACCATAGAACCATTGTGAAAACATGAATGCTGTCAAAAGGTAACTATTTCCATATACCAAAATTCCAAAATTTCAAAATACTCAAACCATGATATCACTTTGTCCTTATATCAGCCATGCGATTATTAATATTATTTTCTCCTTATCCCATTATTAGGCGCATATCATCTAATTTCCAAAATATTTTAATTGCATTTAATGGTTACTGGTACCATATAATAATTGAAACCCATAATAAACCAATACATAGATATTCTAATATTCCACAGTACTATAAATTAGATTCCACAAAATTATTTTGGAATCCCGTTACATAAACACATAACCATTCCATTACATCGTTGTCATACTCAACATCACCAATAGTGATTACATGTGACTACCCTTTATCCTTTTCCTTAAGAGGTTGCTCACGTCGATCATTATTAACCCTTGGATTAGAGAATTGATTAGCATAATGCCCCAGTTCCATGCACTTGAAACATTGATGTGTTGGTGGATCATTCTATATAGACTTTTCTCTATTCACATCATTTTCTACCTTTTCCCATTAATTCAACACTGAACTACTACATAACCTTCTTTTCCACACTTAAAACATTTTATAGTACCTTTTATGCAATCTCCATCATGCTTCTTTCCACACTTTGAGCATAAAGAAACATTCACATTCTATTCACCATTGTTTGGAGATTTTTCCTTGAACTTGATCTTTAATTTCATGTCAAAATGATGAGATGGATATGTTAAAACAACTTCTAGTTCTACCTTGATAGCACAATGCACAATTTATTCCTAGCTACAGAAGTATCTTATAGCTAATTCCCTTCGAAGACTTGGATTTAATCCACTGAATATTAGATCAACTTTACTTTCAGGTTGGATGATAAGGCCTGATGCATACCTTGAATGTCTTGTAAAATTCGCTTCATATATACCAACAGATTCATCATCCTTCTTATTAAGCTCGAGGAAATCATTTTCCATATTTGTTCTAAGAGTACGAAGGAATTACTTACTGAAAAAAAGTTCTTCAACTCATCCCATTAAATGGATTCAATTTCATCTTGGAGCCTTGTATTCTTAATTAGAGTCCACCATTGGTCTACTTCACCTTTTAAATAGTAAAAAAGATAAAATGAATTTTTTAGGTTTTAAACTTTGAAGTATGGAAAATATCATTTCAATGGTATTGATCCATTATTCAGTAACAATTGGATCAGAAAACCCATTGAAAGATGGTGGACGTTGCCTCATGAAGGACACAATAATATATTATTCCATTATCTGACAATTTGGATATCTAGAATGATTCATTACTTGTGTATATATAGAAATAATATTTTGCACTCCATCTCCCATCACATTTGGTTTCTCGGGCGGAAAATCATTGTGTTGTCCATTACATTGATCATCACGGTTCCTTCAGGTTCCATCCATCGTCTAAAACCCAAAAATAACAGAGTGAGAGGAAGAAATTATGCTATGAAAACAACATAATAAATGGGGAGTAACTTCAATATCTAAAATATTAGGTTTAATTCTAATATCGTTACCATAATTATAGGACTATAACCTATACTTATACTTGACCTTAGGGACATCCCTAGACATACCTTAGAAATATCTATAGGGATCTCACTAAAGTTATCACATCCTATTTTTCAAAGGTTGACTAAACCTTTCCTTTGATACCAACTGTAGAGACCCAAATCATGACGTACATGGAAATTAAATTACCATTTCATAATACTTAATACATAAAAAAATCAAACACAGAAGGACCATAATAGTTTTGTGTCTTTGGAATCTCAGAAAAATAATCTCTTAATCATTGTGAAAGATCTTCCATATCTCCCATAAAGATCTTCCTGTTTTTTTTGTACCTAAAAACCTTCTTTATATCCTTGGGAAAAGAAAACATAAAAAGGGTGTGCTCAAATTCTCAGTAAGGGTAATCATAGATAACATAAAACAATCCATAAACATTTTAATGCAAAAACATGAACATAAAATCAAAACATCATAATCTTGATCAAAGGCATAAATCTTGGAAGTACGTAATGCTTATATCATAAAGGGACATCAATGATGATAAAATAGAATGAGAATAAAACATGTAATTATGGAAACCATTAATCACAGGATATGATTTCCATCGTAGCCAAGGCATTGTTGTCAAGACCATCTTAGTGGACAAAGTCCCTTTCAGAATCGAGTTCACTCCTCGTTCCAGTCTTATATCACTAAACCAGATTAATACACCGTTCCAGCCATGTCTATCTCAAAAGATATAAATCTTTAGCCAATTAATTTTAGGGATATATAGGTCCCACCCATCTCATAATAAAATCATTCTTACATGTTCCACAACATAAACATAAACAATTCATCATAACCCAAAAATAAAATGGGATTCATAAACATCATCCCATCATAACATAATCCATATGAAACAAATTAATATCATTTCAACATAAGAAAAATGAAACCATGTGAATCATAGAGACATTATACTTGAAACATACACATATTAAATAATTTCATCTTAGATGGAAGTTTTTTTTGATAAAATACTTGAAATGAAGTTTTGGGGAAAATATCCTTTCTCCTTATAAATCATTTTCTTTTAACAAACTACCATTCAATTTTAAAAGAAAATGATTTTATTGAAAATAAACATGAAATATTGTAGAGTAAGATTCATTAAAATAAGGCATTATAAAACCATAAAAATCCATTCATTCTGTATAAGTAAAAAAACATTCTTCTTGTACATTGGCCGGAAAAGTCAAAAAGTACCTCGTACTAAAAATGACAAAAGATTCCTTTGATATCGTTTACTAAAAACTCACCAATGGGTAAAATTGAATTTAAAAAACTGTAGGAGGATAGATATAATATTACATATTGAGGAAACATGGATGTGGATGATAAATATTTCCTAGTAAATTTTGAACTATAAACAATCTCGGATAAAAATGAGATTGTGAGAGTTTCCCTTACCTTATGTCCGATATGCTTTGTATTTATCCGAAACTCCTATATAATGATTTAAATAATGTCATTGAATTATTACAGAATCATATTTATTGTTATTATATCATATATGGTTCACTTATGACTTTATATTACCCTTTCTTTTGAAAATTCCAAGTTAAAGATCTATTTTGGGTAAAATCGTTTCATTTATCGCCCGTGTTTCGATTTTTTGTTTTGATATTATTACTCGTATCCTAATTTACTTAATTGCAGAATCTAAAACATTATTTATATATAATATATATTAATTATATAAATATATATGATATATTGATAAATGGAATGAAATACACCGTTCATGGAGATGGTAGGCCGTACGTACGCATGAATGATGCCTTCGTTTCCTTATTGAATTGAATGGAATTAAGTAACTGAAACATATATGTTCAAAAATCCAGTATCATTATTATGTAATATCTTTCATGATTATTTATTAAATATATACTTTATAATCATACTTTAATTGTTAATCATGAAAAATGAATCTCATCTCATTTGTGTAGATGGTAGTCCGTGCGTACGCACGAGCGATGATATCATTCACATAATTATTGAATAAAATTGGAGTAAATGATATAAGATCTCAGAATCAGTATGATGTTATAATAACCATATATAGTCATTATTTACACCATTTTACCCATCCAAGTATAGTGGTGGTGGAAAAACTTATTACACCACGGCGTGGAGACGGTATTCCCTATGTACACACACGCGATGATTTCATTTTCTGTAGGATGGATAGAAGGTGAAATGGGTTTGTTTAATATTTATAATAACATATCAGTATATTATTGATACATATGTTATTAATTTATAATTAAAAAACAAAAAAAGAATAAGTTTAAGAAAAATGAAATTTGAAAGAATCGGTAGAAGATATTACCTCTTCTTCGACGCACCTCTTTTAAGCTTTTTCTTAAGGGCCTAGAGTTGGTCTTTTGAGAAGAACAAAACCTCCAGAATGTTTATAGGGAATTAGAGAAACGATATGGTCAGGGGTTGGCTGAGGTTTAATTCTCAAGGTGTTGTGAATAGGAGATGGAGGAGGTGTCGTTTTATAAGGGAATAGAGGGGCACCTTTGGAAACATAAGAAATATTAATTTATAATAAACTCATACCCCATATAAAAACATCCAAAATTACTCATATCCGAATATTATATGTGATAGGGTTCTAATATAATCATATAATAAAATTTAGACAAGTTTGGAATTTATTTTAAACATTATCAACTTGATCTATCCTTATTTAATCTATTTAATTTTATTTGTGGTCATAAGATTTTAAATTTTATCTTGTTATAAATAATTTTTTATGTGTTTCAAATTGTCCATAATTAGATACTTTATGACATTTTAGACCATATAAATTTTAATTTATAATTTTTTAAAAAATTTGGGATTTTTAAACAATTTTATATTATGTTTTTTTTATAAAATAGAAATAGTGTCAATTTTGACACTATTCATTTATTTGAATTTAAATAAAATCCTCACAGAAGATATGTTCAAAATAAATGCTTTACTAGATTTATAACATGTAATATGTTTCTAAAACATTATTGGAGAACATTAAATAGTTCATATAATATTTATTTTAATATTTTTAATACCATTTATTTGATATTTCAATCAATAAAATAATTTCAGCATCACTATTATGTAACCATTATTGATAATTATTTTATCCCTAAAAATTCTAAATAAATTTACATGATGGAGATAATTTTATTATATTTATTTATACCATTTATGTTATTTGTTTCATGACGTTTATCACTAAATAAAAATTATTATACTTATAATATTTAAGAGAGTGACATGTTGTATCTTTCTTTAGTTGCAATAATAATTAAATTATTTTCATGAAACCAAGTCCATAAAATTAATATAATCAGACCCTTAGGTCATATGGGTTGGATTTCAGTCATCCAATAGAATTTTTTCAGGTGTTAGGGTAATTTTATAATCTTATTTTTACCCTTAATTACCCGATTTACCTTTAATTATAGAAAATAAAAATTACCGTAGTTACTATTCATAATAAAAAAATAAAACTAACATATTAACCTAATTTGGACCCACTGAATCCAAATATGGAATCCATTTTTCGAAATTCAAAACACATAAGTTTTAGTAATTAAATTTAAATTAATCTCTTTGTTAAGCAAACGAGTTTTAAAAATTAAAACATTTCTAATGATTGAAATGTTTAAACCTATGAATTCAATTTAAAATTAATGCTAATGACATAAATTATATTAAATGGTAAAAATGTATTCTCTTTATAATTTAAAACCATTCATTAATATACTTTAACCATATAAATTGTTTTTATGAAAAAAGTTGTTTTCAATTAAAAATTTGCGTATTTTTACTATTCACCAAAATATGGAAGTTATCAGAAAAGTATGAAAAATTTATCCAATGTAAATTTTTATATAATGATTCAAAGGAATATTTTTATTTTGTAAAATTGAACATATAAACTTGACAAAAATTATCATTAACATGGGTGCGCCATTAAAAGGTGTAAAATTGAATTTTTGAGAAAAAATAATTCTTTTATCTGAAAAATTTATTTTTTTCTCGTATCATATGTAAAATAAATTCTAATGTTATATAAAATTAAAAATGATGTTAATAATATTTATAAATGATACTTTATATAATATTTTAATAATGTATCGTTGTTTAGTGAAAATTGATATTGCGTATGACACACACTATCAAGGAAGGTTGCTCTTGCGTATAACGCTTGCCAAGAGAGTGTTGTGTGTAGTGAAAGACTCATTTTGGTCTAGCATACAACAAAAGACATCAATGGAATAAAAAAGAATAATTCTCATAAAATCTTGGGTTGTTAAAATATCCTCTTGATGATGAGAATAATTATGTTGGATAGTTTATAAAAACACACATATTTTAGTCTTGGTGGATCAGAAGATGTATCATATCTCCATAGGCCTATTGGATGGTTGAATTTTAATTTTTGAATTTATATTGAATGAAAAATGTTTCTATTATGAATGAGGTGTATTAATGTAATTTTCAAAGGTGGAAGTTTCGTATAAAAATTCCACATGTGGGATCTTATGTATAGGTTCAGGAAAATGGGAAATTTGTGTTTTTTTAGGATATGAGGTATCTCGTGCAGGTCCAAGATTGAGGTTACTCTAGATAGTAACATAGGTAGTGTGTTCTCTACAATTGATACCGAAGGAGTATATTCCCTTTTTATATGGAGTGAGGAACCATTATTCCATGGTTATTCCCCCTTAATCTTATACATGGAAGTGGTAAAAACCGAAATATAAAACATAAATGAGTGAATTTGTCTCTATAAAATGACTTTTTTGGATATTATCTACTTCTCTTTAGTAGAAACATATTCTATTTTCAACTCATAGATATCCACACCATCCATTATAAAATTTACTCAATGTTAATCTGTTTGGATCGTGATTTTTTCACTAATTCCTTGATAAAATTTATTTCACTTCATTAATCACACTCAATCATTAATGGAAGTCAAAATATCACATACATGTCGTTAAATTAACATTTAATCATGTTTTAATATCTTCATACAAATTCATTTTTACCATTTTTTTGTCAAATCCAAAGGGGTAGATTAAAGATACCATGTTTCGGTTATACCATTGCATTCCAAATGTGACATGACTATTTTCCTTGAGAAACAATGATCTATAAAAACAATCGAATGATCCTTTGATAAGAACTTAGGATTTTCTTTTATTTGATAGTAAAAAATTATATATTTTATGAATTACTTGAAGTATGTTTACTTTTTTTGTGGTGTTGATAATTTCATATTTTATTTATTATCAATTTAAAGTTATTTTTATATTGTAATGTTTTTTATAGTATGATTCATTCATATTTTATCATTGTAGGTAAAAAATATGATATCTTGTTCTACTCATGATGTAGGGTTGAATACTTTTTACACCAAATCTATTTTATTTTTACACATAAGGTATGTTGATTAATTTTTATATTCACCTAGATGAATAATTAGATTTCCTGGATAAATATATGCATTTATACACTAAATTAATCTTTATAAAATATTTGGAATCACTCTAGTTTGAGACTAGAGTCAAAAGTTATTTCTTCCTAAAAGTATTTATCAAAAATAATTCTATATAAAAAGGATATAACATATAAGGTATATTCAAATGGATAAAATCCAATCTTTATTTGATGTTATATCATAAAGAAAAATATAATATACTCATAAGGATGTCTACAATAATAAAATAAAATAAACATATAAGTAAAATTTTGAATACATTAAAACATTATCTTAATAAAAATTTATAGTTTACTCTTATGGTGAATCATTAAAATTTAGCTATGTGAATTCATCTTTATAGTTATTCACCAAACATATTAAATCACCTAAGTTATCCAACTCTTCTGTGGATGGTGATTTTTCTTATTAGCAAGACTTTAATGATATTGAAAACCATATGAACCATGTGTATTTATTTTATTCTTATTACTTTAGGGACATCATAATTAATTTTCTGGTCTTTGTCATCTTTTTTATTTATGATTTTAATGCTATAAATTATTTATACCTTCTCTAAAAAAGTATTCTCTAAATGGCTAGTCGAAAGTTCACTAATTATACAATTAAATTTTAAAAAGAAATCAGTTCATATGAAGTAAATATCCCAAAATTATGAGATGAAAACTAGAAAATACTTCTTCAATCAAAGATATGAGATAACCTAAAATATTATATAAATATAGAGTCATTAATGAATAAGAATATATATGCTTATAATGAAACTCTAACCACCCAATAATATTGAAGTATGAATTTTGGTAGTAAACAAAGTGTAATAAAACCAACAAGGAAACTAGTATTTGATACCATTTTTAGAGCCGCTTAGATCACCTGAAGCACTTATAAAGGGGATGGATCAGTTATCTTTATACCCTTTTAATTAAAAAATCAAATGGATATTGAAACTCCTATTGTTAGTTTGTGAAAATGGATCCACTTGATAAATTGTGATGTTTGATTACTATGTTATGAAATTATTGATCAAATATAAGAAAAAAAATATAAAATAGTATTTTCAAGGTTCACCCACCCATAAATAAGGTTTAGTCCTTGGTGAGGAGTGGGTTAAATCCAACTTATCATAGTTTATTGTATTACTTCAAGTGAAAAAGAAATAAAAAACAATGGAATATCCTTATACATCCTACTAATATGTGTCCTTAACTATTAGTTGTGCACATATAATAAATATGAAGTATAAATTAAGTGTTTAAGAATAATTATAATTGTGGTAAAAATGAAAAAAGACTGCAATTTTTGTGGATGTCCTCGGTGAAATTACATTAATATCCTCATCTATGTAATTTTAAAAATTAAGATGTTATTAAATGAAAAAATGTAAAAAATTATCACTCTTGAATTTAAGGACCCACACTATCCTTTATGATTTTTTTTCATTGTATTCTTCATGTTTTCTTTGCACCACACTTCATAAAAGTTTAACAAAATGAATAAATTTTTTAGAAAAACTACTCATAAAAATAAAATTACATCTAAACCTCAACTCATACATATAGTATCTCCCAGATAATTTAATCATCAATTAGAAAAAATGAATAAAAAATATTTTATTTTCCATTTCAACTGTCCAACCTCAAGTGCTATGTAGAACAATAAAACATTATAAAAATATTGCATGTTAAATATGTGTTGTCATGTTGAAATGACTTATCTTATCATTTAGTATATTAGAAATAATATCATTTATAAAATCCTTATTGAGATGACTCAAATACATATATAATAAAAAATAGCATTCAATAATGTTAACTCAAACATTAATTTTACAACATCATTCATCAAAAATTCAAATATGTTACATTATCCAAAAATAAATCTACTTTTTCAATGATACTAGAAAAAAATACATCAGTCATAACTTTTTATAACTAACTCAAATGTTTTTATTAAACATAGTATAAAAATATAATTTAGTGGTAAAATATATCTTTTTATCCATTATATATAAATAACCAATCTTTGAAGTCATACATTGCTCTAAATAGATGAACTATAAGCTCTTTAAACCAGTGTGGAAATACCATGAGTATTTATAATATCCCATTCAAATTAGTTAATTATGATCCGAATGTACACCAAAATGAGGTCAAATGTTTCATAATTATTGAAAACATAATTATAGTAATAATGAAATTTTATTCATGATATAACATCAACATAATATAGGTTATTACCCATTTGAACATACCTTTTATGTTTTTTCCTATGCATGATTAAATGAAAATTGAATTTTTATTAATGATATTGAAAATGTAAAAATACACCATAATGCATGTTGGTAGGGGTATAAATTGATAAATACCGAGTGATTCATCCAGTATAATTACTTTACAATCTTCAAGGAGGGAGGAAAAATGAATATTTTAATTCTAGTGTATATATATACATTTCATATTAAACTGTTACTTTCTCTATTCACCTCTCACAAATATTTAGAATCTAAAGGTATATTATATAGATTACAGTGATGTAGTAGAAGATTTACATCACTATATGTGATTTTAGTGGAAAATTACATCAGGAAGAAAAAGAAAAAAATATTTATTTCATTAACTAAGATGAATAAAATCATTCATGAACACCCTATTTATATGGATAAAAACACACCTAAATCAAATAATGTAAATATATATTGAAATAACAATATTTATATTTGTTTTGGTAGGTTTATCTAAAGACTCACATGAAGAACAATTCAAGATTAATAAAATTTAGGTCTTTCAAACTCCATTGTGGTAATTAGGGTTGTTTTCATCCAGATTGAAAAACATGTTTATTTTTTAACATCCCCCTTTAAAAAAAATTTCATTCATTCCAAGTGTTTAATTTATCTTTAAAATACATCAATATTTAATGTTTTCAAGAATATATCTGAAACTTATGCATTTTGTCTTCGATATACAAGTTATTATTTTTTATCATTCACATTTTATCTAATGAAATGATAACCTTTATCAATTTCTTTACTTATTTAATGGAAAACAAGAGTTGTTTCCAGGTAAATTAGTAAATTATTATAAATAATAATATTATTAGTCTCTTATTTTATATAAAACAATTACCATATCACATTTATAATCCTTATTTTTTGACACATATTTCAGTTAGAATCAACAAAATCAACTTCACATGATGAAAATTTTACAATATCTTATTTCATGGATATGAATGTGAGTGTTGGGTAACCTAAAAAATAATTTTAATCCAATTGTACTCAACCTTTCATTTATATATATTTCTTGGTTACTTTCCAAATATTAAATGAGCCTAAAATATTTACTGGGATTATAGAACATACCTTTATTGATAGTACCATTAATGTACATCAAGACACTTTTTGAATTTTTTAGATGTTTCTTACTGGAAGTCTCTATATATCTCATGAAATGTACTGCACAATAGAGAACATTAGGCCTAGTGCATGTCAGGTATCTCAATATTCCAACCAGTGTTTTAAAATATGTAGGATCCAAATCTCTAGTATTATTTCTTTTTAATTTTAATCTTACTTTGACTAGGGTTCTAAAAATATTTAAATTTTCCATGTTGAACTCTTCAAAATCAATGTGGAATTGGGAAATAAATATTCCTTCATCACATTGATAAAATTCTATGTTAAGGATGTTATATATCTATATGATATCATTCATTTCATAATATTTCACCATGATCCCTTTAACATTTGAGAACATAGCTGGGTTATTTCTTCTAAAAATAATATCATCATCTTATAATAAATCCAATAACATGATTCAATCGACCTCATTATTAATATAGAGTGATTGTTTATATAGAATCTTATAAAATCCACTGTATTGAAATTAATCATCAATAATAGTTTTCTATAAATATAGTCCTTGCTTAATTCAATATAGTGTCTTCCTCAACATACACACCTTTTCTTATATTTCATTATGACAACCCATATTTTAATACACATTAATTCATGATTTATTACATAAAACTACAAATAATAAAATCCTTGAAGATTGTGAGGCCAAGATTCATTTTCAAAATGTGACAATTGCATAATAACTTTAAATTTGGGTATAATGATATTATTTAAAACTCTACAACAATTCCTTAAAATTCTATTTCTCATCCAAAACTGAATGGGATAACTTGTGGACATACATAAGAAATGGGTGAGCTATAATGCCCAATGAAGGAATAATTAAATAATATAATATGGATAATAAGTACATGTGATTCAATAGGAATATAAAGATAACATAAGAGGTTTTAGATTCATAAAATCAAACATCAAATAATGATATAAAATGATAACATAAAATCATCAGGGGAATGTGGAAACAACATAAAACATGGCATCATAAACATAAGTCAAGTCTAACCACATAGACATCATAACAGAGTTTTATTAGGAAAACCTCCTATAAATCAGACAATGTATCACATGAGATAAAGACATTACCCAATGTATTTTAGGGATATATAATTCTTAGCGCACCACTAACATTCATATTATATATGTGTATTTTTGTTCCACATAAATCATACTACATAATAATGTATTTAATAACTTGTAATCTGTAACGACCCGAAATTTTGAGTGATTTTTTGTTTCCGAATTTTGTGTGTTATTTTAGTTTATACTCAAAAAAATATTCTTTAATTAATTATGTGAGTATAATTAAAATGAGTCCATTGTGTTTTAACTGTTATATGACTGTTGCTCAATATGACCGTTGGAAACTAAATGTTGCAATTGTTGTCTCTAAATACAAGTGATCTTGGTTAATTAATACAAAAAGAAGATTCGATGGCCTCATCCTGTAGTCTCGTGCCGATCGATACCCATCTGACAAAACATGGGAAGGCGGTAGAACCACTAGGCTTTGATCTGGACCAAACCTAAGCCAATCTTCATGGTGTGAAGCTGGAGCAGAATCGCCTTCGAGAGAAGTTCAAGTTTATTGAAATCACTAATCAAGGCAATGTTGGCCAAGCCACCCTCAGATTCTCTCACCTTAGAACACCTTACACTTAGATCATATGCTAAGGTTATAAGGGGCTATGTAACAACACTGTAGCTACTTTCTGTAATCCTTTGAGATAAACAAAATTGTGATTTCTTCATATGGTTATGTTTGTGTTATTTTTTTAGATCTTCGAATAAATATAGGATGTATATTAATAAATTTTGGAAAAATGGTATATTTCAAAATATTTATGTAAACCTTAAATAATTAATGATGTGTAATTATTTTAAAAAAATTGTCTTTTTAAAATATGTTCAATAAGATATTTAAAATTTAATAAGATCAAATTAATTTTTTATGAATAGTAAATTATGAATAGTGATTTTACACTTAGGATTAGTAATGTGACCAAATGGATAAGTAATCCCATTTAAAGAAAGTATTAATATAATTTAGGCACCTAGATTAAGTAATGTGATTCAATAAAATAGGTATATAACTGTTTCAGAAATTATTAGTCAAGTATTAGTTTCTTTAGGTGAATAGTGTTTTTAATTAAAAATATAATTAAAAATATTTAGAAAAATATTTTTATTAAATGGAGTTTATTTTTTGAATTTCGAGAATCGATATTAGTTTAATGTGTGTTTTGGAGATTTTTTAAAAAAAAATGAATTTTCGGTGAATTATGAAAATACAGTTTATAGTTTCGGTTGTTTAATGACATCATTAAGGATGTAATAATTATGTAATCATTCTTCTCGACTTATTAATATTAATATAAGGTATGAGGTGTCCCAAGTAGCCAAAACCATGGGCCAATACCATGGTCAAGACCATGGATTTTCCAATACCACCGATGAGGTGTCCCTTGGCCATTAATGACTTGTCCCCTCACTTCTCCTATAAATAAAAAGCCTTTCCTTCATTCATTTCATTTAAAATTACTCCTCCATGATGTTATGGTCTCCTTACCTCCCATGGAGTCCTCCCGAGGTTCTCTCAGGCCTCCCAAGGTCCCGACCATCAAGCTTTTGAAGTTACTCGTCACGGTATGGGATTCTTCCACCCTCCTTTTTTAAGCCATGACTTCCATTATGCTGTGTCTTATATTTTTCATCTCTTTATGTTGAGGGTATGTTCTTATATGTTCTTATTAATTTCCATTTCATTTCCAAATGACGAGAGACCCTTTCTTCTCTCATCAATTTGTTTTCTAAATTTTTATCTGATGCCGTTAGGCTGCCGAATTTCTCGTAAAAGAAATAAAAAATTCTCTTTTATTTCATGTTTCCTTTTCATGTGGTATGCCATTAAAATATCCATACCATGATTGTATTCAGTAACCATACTATATTATGATTTATTTATGAGTGGGTGATCATTTTATCCTCTCTTTTAAATGTTTTCTAAAATCATGTTGTATAGTCGTTATGCTGTAGAAATTTCATCTCAAAATTTCTTTCTCTTTATCTCATGAAATTATGTTTTTTGTTTATGTGAATACCTAGACCTATTTAGTTTCTATGCGTGTTCATATATATATATATATATATATATATATGATATATTTGATTTTGGAATTGACATACATATAACCCTCACTCCCATTCCATGGGTTATAGATGATGTAATGATCTAATTTTTAAGAGCATTTAAAACGTCACGATTGGAAATGAAACCCATTTATTTTATTCTATATGGGTTATTTATGAAATTATTGATTACGATCTATGTGTATCACATGTAAGTAAATAAATATTAATGTTGTTCCATGATATCCCTCCAATACATTGGGTAAAGATTTAATCTCTAGAGATGACAAGTTTCACGATACATTGGTGAATAACCTTGGTAATTTATATGACACCATGGGGATGGACCTTAGTTATATGTTCATGAATGGCTAAATGAAATGTTGTATCCCTATATTAAAGTTATGTTTCAAGTTCATTTCATTATGATATTCTCATACTTCCATTCCTCATATCTTTATGTTGTTATTCATGTTTTATTGATATCACAAGTACACTGATTCCCTTGTTTACCTTTACTAGGCCTTCTGCTCACCCTTTCCTTTGATGTATGTCTCAAAGATTTGAAAGGAAGTAATTGTACTTAGGATGAACTTATGATTTAGCCTTAAAAGTGTATTAGAATAATGTTTTGTGTTGTCTTCATGTTTAATTGTTTCTGATTTCCAAGACACTAGACTTTAAAGATCTTCTATATGTAAAATAAAATGAAAAGTTATGTATTAAAAAGGTGGGATTCCATAGTTGGTATCAAATGATAGTTTAATTATTTATGGAAATTAGGCTATGAAAACATTAGGAATAATCCTATTGAAAAGTTTAAATTTAGGTAATTCTTCAGGGTATTTTGGTCAGTTTTGAGTAAGTGGTTTATCAAACAAATACATCCATGTCTAGATATGAGTAGGTAGAGGCGACTTTGGCACATATGCACATAGGGGTAAAACCTGAAAATGCTTCTTTGAGCTCGAATCGTACGGGAACTTGTGGATGACAATAGACATTACTAAACTCTTGGTTCCGACACTCCCAGAGGATATGTTTGGTTAATCTAATGCTTTTTATGAATCATTGTGAAGGAATTATACAGAAATATAATTGTTTAAGCAATAATTTTTAATACATAGAATCCTTTATAGTTAAAATATTCATAAATGAAACCAGATTCCCACTAATATTTTATTATTTTAGAAAATGGAGGGAAATATGAGGAACCGTGAAAATGGTGACTGTAGTGGACAATGCACTGATGGCCCTCCGATTGAAGCCGTAATGGAAACATTCATGTGAATGATCAAAACACTGACTCAAGTTATGAATGATAACTTGAATCAAGCGAAGAGGACAATCTCACCACGAAGGGAACAACATTAAGTTGAATCCTTTATGCACCAACGTCCACAAACCTTAAGTGGATCGACTGACCCATTGATTGTTGAGCAATGTATCATCTCTATAGAGAAGATCTTTTCTGTGCTACATTGTTCAGAGTTAGAGAAGGTCACCCTAGCTATCTATTTCTTAGAGGGAGAAGATGATCAGTGGTGGGAACCGATCAAAAACACGAGGCAAAGAGTGGAAGTTGAAGCTATGGATTTGGATGAGTTCAGAGGGATATTTTTTAGTAAGTATTTCCCTTGTTCCATGGGAAAAATAATGGGGAAAGATTTTCTCGAGCTGAAGAAGAAGGAGAATGATTCTGTGGGATGCAACGAGATGATATTCACAAGGATTTCACGATATACCTCTAGCATTGTCATGGATCCAAATTGTAAGGTTGATATATTTTTGGGTGGACTGAGACCTCATCTAGGGAAGAATCTACCCAACCGAGATTATGATTTCTACGAGGAGATCGTGTGGAGTGCGATGAAAGTCAAGATAGAGTTTGGTGAGATGCAATGCTATCATAAATCCAATGGCAAGAAGAGATTTATGGATCCCATATTAGGGAGGTCTTTTGATCATGGAATAAGAGGAAAGAAAGTGAAAATTCCCATGTGTATTAAATGTGGGAAGAAGCATTCGCGGAACTTCCTGCTCGGGAGTGGGAATTTCTAAAAGTGTAGAAGAGATGGCTATATTTGATGGAATTGTTATGGTGATGTGAAACCTCATCTTCCAAACACAAACGACAAGGGGAAGATGGTGCATGCCCTACCTGATGTCTAGTGCTTCATGTGGGGACAACGTGGGCACTTTTCCAATCACTCTCCAAATCTGAGGGCAGTGGAGGAGAACCACCATCAGGCTTAGAAAAGGCCATGGGGTGAATGTCATGATATTGCTATCGCGACAGATGAATTCGATGCTCCGAATGATGTGGTAGCAGGTACTCTTGTTGTCCTCTTAAAGCTAGAAATTACTTTGTTTGATTATGGTTCTACACATTCATTTATTTCCTCCATGTTTTCAATGAATTTAGAATCAACCCCCGAATTGCTAAAATTAGAGTTGTCAGTTAAGACTCTTGTTAGGACTATCCAAGTATCATCAGTGTTTGGAAACACTAGTATTTACTTTAGTGAGAACAATCTTATCGCAAATCAATTAGTGATTCCCATTATGGAATTCGACATTATACAAGGGATAGACTGGCTCTCAAAGTATAATGATAAGATCAATTATAGAACCAAGGAAAATATCAGTAGTCTTGATTGCTAAACCTACAGTTATCTTCCAAGGAGAAATATATCAACCTCATCTTTTCTAAAATAACCCCCTATATCCTTCTTTTTGGATCTGATCGGTGAATAAGAAGAAGGAGATGAGAGTTTGATGATATAAAATGTCCCCATCATCCAGGAATACATTGTTGTATTTCCGGAGGAGTTGCCTGGACCTCCCCCTAAAAGGGTGGTACAGTTCTCCATCAAAATCATACATGGATCTCATCCGATATCAATGACCCCATATAGGATAGAAAATGTGGAGCTAGAGGAATTAAAGAAACAACTCCATGATCAATTAGAGAAGGGGTTTATCCGACCAAGTGTGTCTCCTTGGGGAGCACCTGTTCTCTTTTCAAAGAAAAAGGATGGATTGATGCGCCTATGCATTGATTATAGAGAACTGAATGGGATCACAGTTAAGAACAAATACCATCTTCCAAGAATTGGTGAATTTTTTGACCAACTTTGTGGGGCTCAATTATTCTATAATATTGATCGTCTATCTAATTATCATCAATTGAGGGTGAAGAAAGAAGATATTCCAAAAACTTCCTTCTGATCAAGATATGGTCATTATTAGTTTGTTGTTATTCCCTTTGAATTAACTAATTAACCTGCTATTTTAATGTATTTAATGAATATATTATTTAAGGACTACCTTGATAACTTTTAGGTAGTTTTTATTGATGATATTCTGATATATTCAAAAATTCATGAGGAGCATGAAGATCATATAAGAGTTATTTTTCAAACTCTGCGCAAGGAGAGGCTTTTGGGAAAGTTTAGTAAATATGATTTCTGGTTACAACAAGTGACTTTCTTGGGGTACATTGAAACCAATGAAGGAATCACGGTTGATCCTGCAAAGACAAACGTTGTAGAGGACTAGCCTCAACCTAAAACAATAACTGAGATTTTTAGTTTTCTTGGATTAGAATGATATTATAGGAGGCTTGTGAAAAACTTTTCTAGACATTCTAATCCATTAACCAAGTTAACTCGAAAATAGTTCATGTTCATCTGGACAATGGAGAGTGAGAAAAGTTTCCTAGAGCTGAAGAAGAGATTGGTTACTGCACCTACGTTTAATCAACCCTCAAGTGGAGAAGGATTCATTATTTTTCGTGATGCAACTCTTAATGGTCTTAGGTGCGTCCTCATGAAAAATGACAAGGTCATTGCTTATGCTTCTCAACATTTGATGATTCATGAGGAGAATTATCCTAACCATGATTTGGAGCAGGCTGCGGTCGTTTTTGCTCTGATGATATGGAGGCACTATCTTTATGGGGAGAAATGTGATATATAAATAGACCATCAATGTTTGAAGTATATTTTCACAAAAATGTAATTGAAAATGAGACAAAAGGGATGGTTGGAACTTCTTAAATTCTATGATTGTTCAATTCATTATCACACTAGAAGAGAAAACAAAGTTGCTGATGCATTAAGCAGGAACGACCCAGATGTTCTTTCCATGATGATGATTCAAATAGATCCTTTTATCAATGACCTCGTAAAGATGGAAATGGTAATTGTAAGAAAAGGGACATCATCCACCCAATCCCAAATGATTTCTCAACCATCATTACTTGAGATGATCAAGAAGGCTCAGAAATGAGATCCTTTGTTACAAGAGATGTTTGAGGCTGTAAAGGAAGGAAAGTTTCTTGAGTTCAATTTTGATCAAGAAGGTGTACTGAGATTTCGTACAAAACTATATGTTTCATCTATTCCAGAAATAAAGAATGAGTTTATGGATGAAGCTCATAGATCTACTTTCTTTATACATCATGGAAGCACAAAAATGTATCGGTACCATCATGATCATTATTTGTGGGATAATATTAAAAGGGAGATTGATGACTACACTTCAAGGTCCCTCGTTTGTCAGTAAGTGAAGGCGAAGCAACAACTTCCTAAAGAGGTATTGAAACCACTACCCATATCAGAATGGAAGTTGGACAATATCACTATGGGCTTCATCACTAGTCTTCTGAGAACCTCAAAAGGAAACAATGCGATATAGGTTATCGTGAACCGTCTCACCAAGACTGCCCATTTTATCTCTATCCGGAAAGATTTCTCTCTTGATCAACTCTCCATGATTTACGTGAAGGAAGTGGTAAGGATCCATGGAGTTCCACTTTCTATCTTATCTGATCATGATCCAAGGTTCACATAATTTTTTTGGAGAAGTCTTCAATAAGCCCTGAGCACTGAATTGAATTTCAGTATTTCCTATCACCCCCAAATTAATGGCCTATATGAAAGGACTATTCAATCAATCGAGGACATGTTGAGAATGTGCTCAATGGAATTTAAGGGGGGATGGGATCAACATCCCTCTTTAGTTGAGTTCTCTTACAAAAAAATCTTCCAATCGAGCATTCAAATAGCAACCTATGAAGCTATATATGGTAAGTGATGTATAACATCAATTTGATGGGATGAAGATGGTTAAATAAAGCTTCTTGGGCCTGATCTTGTGCAAGGGATGAGGTCCATGCTATCAAACAACACATTAAGGATTCTCAAATTCGGCAAAAGAGATATGCCGAAAAATATCAAAGGGACTTGGAGTTTTATTTTGGTGACAAGTTAGTTTTTATAATATCACCTTGGAAGAGATTTATGATGTTTGGGAAGAAAGGGAAGCTCAACCCTAGGTACATTGGCCCCTATGAGATCCTTGATCATGTGGGAGCAGTGGCCTATAGGCTTGGACTTCCTCCAAATCTAGCACAAGTTCATGATGTCTTCCACGTATCCCTCTTGAGGAATTACATACCTGACCCTTCACATGTATTAATCCCAAAGGTGGTACAACTAGAACATGACCTATCTTTTGAGGAGTAGCTGGTGTTGATCTTGGATCGTAGACACAATGTTCTACGCTACAAGACTACCCACCATGTCAAGGTGTTGTGGAGAAACCACAAATATGAAAAATCCACATGGGAACCAGAGGAGTCTATGAGGAAGAAGTACCCACACCTTTTCTCCTCTAAGGGTACGATTTAAAAAGTTTAGTGAAGAAATTTCATAAGGGGGGAAGAATGTAATGACCCGAAATTTTGAATGATTTTTTATTCCTAATTTTTGAGTTATTTTAGTTTATACTCAACAAACATATATTATTAATTAATGATGTGAGTATATGAAAATGATACCTCTGGGTTTTGGCTGTTATATGACTGTTGGTCAACATGACCGTTGGAAATTAAATGTTGCAATTGCAGTATCTAAATACAAGTTATCCTGGTTAATTAATACCGAAAGAAGATTCAATGGCCTCATCCAGTAGTCTCAGGCTGATCAAAGCCCATCTGACGAAACATGGGAAGGTGGTAGCACCACTGGGCTTCGCTCTAGACCAAACCAAATCCGAACATCATTTTGTGAAGCTAGAGCGAAATCACCTTCGGGAGAATTTCAAGCATATAGAAATCACAACTCAGGAAATGTTGGCCGAGCCACCCTCGAATTCTCTCATCATATCACACCATACACTTATGTCCTATGCTGGGGTTATAAGGGGATTTTTAATGAGACCATAGCTACATTGTTTAATCCTTTGAGATAAATAAAATTGTGATTTTTGCCAATGGTCAAGTTTGTGTTTTTTTCAAATGTTTGAAAAAATAAAGGATGTATATTGATGAATTTTGATAAAAATCGATAATTTAAAATATTTATGTCAACATTAAATAATTAATGACGTGTAATTATTTTGAAAAAATGGCCTTCTAGAAATGTGTTCAGTAATAAATTTAGAATCTAGTAAGATCATCTTATTTTTTTGTGAATAGTTAATTATGAATAGTGATTTTATGCTTAGGATTAGTAGTGTGACCAAATAGATTAGTAATATCACTAAAAGAAAGTATTAATATAATTTATGTATCTTGATTAAGTAATGTGATTCTATAAAATAGGTAAATAACTGTTTTAGAAATTATTAGTCAAGTATTAGTTCTTTCGGGTGATTAGTGATTTTTAATTAAAAATTAAAATTAAAATATTTAGAAAATTATTTTTATAAAATGGTGTTCATTTTAGAATTCATAGCATCAAAATTAGGTTATGGTGATTTTTGGGGATTTTTCTGAAAAAATTGTATTTTCGGTGTATACTGAAAATACAGTTTTTAGTTTCGGGTGTTTAATGACATAATTAAGGATGTAATAATTATGTAATAATTCTGGTCGACTTATTAATAGTAAGATAAGGTATGATGTGTCCCAATTGTAAAATACCATGGGAAAATACCATGGGAAATCCCATGGTTTTTCTAATACCACTGATGAGGTGTCCCTTGGCCATTAATGACTTGTCCCCTCACTTCACCTATCAATACCAAGCCTTTCCCTCTTTATTTTCATTTCTAAATCCACCTTAACTAATTTATGGTCACCTTTCCTCCCAAGGAGTCCTCCCAAGGTTCCCTCAAACCTCCCATGGTCCAGAACTTCAATCTTTCTAAGTTACTCTTCATGGTAAGGGATTCATTAACCCTCATATTTTAAGTCATGACTTCCTTTAAGTTTTGTCTTATATTTTCCATCTCATTATGTTGGTGGTATGTTATTATATGTTATTATTACAATCCATTTCAGGACCAAATTCTGAGAGACCATTTATTCTCTCATCAATTTGTTTTCTTAATTTTAATGCAACGCTGTTAGGCTGCTGAATTTCTCGTAAAAGAAATCATATCTTCTCTTTTCTTCCATGTTTTCTTTTCATGTGGTATGTCATTAAATTATCCATACCATGATTTTATTTTGTACCGATACTGTATTATTAATTATTTATGAGTGGGTGACCCTTTTCCCCTCTCTTTTCAATGTTTTCTATAACCAAGCTATATAGCCATTATGCTCCATAAATTTCATCTCAAAATTTCTATCTGTTTCTCTCAAGAAATTACATTGTTTATTTATGTGAATACTTAGACCTATTTCGATTCAATGGGTGCTTATATATATATATATTATATTTTATTTTGGAATTGACATACATATAACCCTCACTCCCTTTCCATGTGTTATAGATGATATAATGATCTTATTTTTAAGAGATTTTAAAATGTCACGATTTGAAATGAATCCCATTTAATTTATTCTATATTGGTTATATATGAAATTTATGATTATGATATATGTGGATCACATGTATTTAAAGACTTATTACGTGTGTGCCCTGATAGCGCTCGAATGCATTGGGTAAAGATTTAATCTATAGAGATGACAAGTTTTACGATACCTTTGTGAATAACCTTGGTAATATTTACGACAACTTGGGGATAGACCGTAGTGATATGTTCATGAATGTTGAAATGAAATTCTGTAGCCACATATTAAAGTTATGTTTCAAGTTATTTTCATTTTGATATTCCTATACTTCCATAGCTCATATCTTTATGTTGTTATTCAAGTTCTTATTGATATCAAAAGTACATTGATTCCCTTGTTCACCCTTATTTGGCCTTCTACTCACCATTTCCTTTGATGTATGTCTCCAGGATATGAAAGGAAGTAATTCTACTTAGGATGATCTTATGATTAATCCTAAAAAGTGGATTGGAATAATGTTTTTTTGTTGTATTCATGTTTTATTGTTCCTGATTTCCGAAACACTAGACTTTAAAGATCTACTGTATGTAAAATGTAATGAAAAGTTATGTATTAAAAAGACAGGATGACACATAATACCTTGATTTAGACTTTTCAATTACATAAATGGAAGTCCCCCTTCAATTATTTATAGTTATATCTATGTGAATACCCATGAGTAAAAATAGAGATGGGTATTCATGACATAATTTTTTAGCATAAAAAATCACAGAAATATTTTTGAAGCATAACGAGAGTACATTAAGATTAATTGAAGGGTAAAAAGAGAGTTAAAGGGGTTATATCGTAACATTAATATAATAAGTAAAATAATAGGGATTCATATAAATATATTCCAATATTAAAAATTTGAAATAAAATGGAATAATATAGAGATAGTTCTTGAATAAAGATGGGAAGGAGAGGTTCCCTTCCTTGAGAGGGTGCTTCTATAATCTTGGTAGGAGACTCATAAGAGATTAGGGAATATTTGGGGGTTTATAGTGATGGAAAGGACTAGTTAAATTGTGTTATAATGATTTTCAGTTAATAGGAATAGGATCTTGGGTAGGATTTTATAACTAAATAGAGGGGAATTCATTATTAATTTCTAAACATAAGTTTTGGACTCTATAAGATATATTAATAAAATACAAAAACCATCCCAATGTTTTTTTCCATGGTTTATAAAGAATATTAGGGTTTTTAAATATTTCATAAGGCTAATTAATGAACTCATTAAAATAATTTTTTTTGATATGCAAGTGAGCCATGTTCATAAAGAATTAATTATAAAACATTAAACTATAATATTGGTTTTAGAGGAATCATTAATGGTTTATAAAATTATTAATATAACATAAAAATAGTTTTTTAAATAGGGAACATATGTTTGTTCATAGGTACTTTTTATAGTATTTATTACATCGCTTTTTTGCATTTATAATGCATTAATACATATAGTATATTTATGTTGTATTTAATTTTTACACAAAAATTTGAATATCTCAAAAAACTATGAAACATTCACCATTGGATAATTTAGACATAATGGTCCCATAAATAATTTTTATTTTATCAAAATAATTATATAAATATAATAATTTACCCTTTTAAACAAAAAATCCTCATTTAGTAAAAATACAGGGATTATGGCGATGAAAATTTCTAACCCTTATAAAAATTACATTTGACATAATAAAATTAAACTAAAATTTATATTTAAATAAATATTATTTTAAAATAACATTTTATTTAAATAAAATTTATTTCTAAAAAAACATTAATTCATAAAAAATGTGTGTATTTATTGAGACTATATATTTCCCAAAAATAAAATCTATGTTTCATTATATATAAATCACTTTTTTATCAAACTCGTTTTTTAATTATTTATAATCTAATAATAAAAATGGATAAATATAAGAATCATTTTATTAAAATAAAAATAAATAAATTCATAATCATAGGGTCTTGATACATTACCCCTTATTACATCAGTGTATTCCCTAGGGGTAAGGTGTGTGATGGTGACAATTCTTGGGGTGGTTCAATGAAATTTTTTTGGTTAATGATCTCAACAGAATTGTACTTCTTCAATAAAAATATTCTCTTGTGATTTAGTTCTTGAATCTCACCATGGTATTGGTCAAGGTAAAATCTCAATGATTCCATATCCTTTATAATCTCCGATAAATGGGTTTCATAATGTACGATTTAATTGATCGAGGCCATCACTTCTTCCATTAGTGTCAAAAAGACTTTATCATAACCCATAATATATACTAATAGTAAGGGCCACTTTATAACATCTATATTATCTATAGTTATGATGTGTAATGGTATTTAAAATTTAATAGGATAAAAATTATGATTCCCCCAAATATCCAACTTAGAACATGTTTTTTCTATAATTTATTATCATAACAAAGAATTTATTCATTTAAAATGAGAAAATAATTTTTGAATGTTTGGTTCATTACATTCTTCACCCCCTCAGAAATGTTTCCCTCAAAATTTCATTTCCAAATCTAAAATAGTTGAGGGTACTTTTTTTCATCACCTATTCTAGTTTCAATCTTTCCTACTCAAACCTTTGGTTCCACCACAGTTCATTGACCAAGTGAGTTTTCTTATTTTGTAGAACATTGTGTTTATGATTTAAGATCTTCACTAGCTACTTCTCATATGAATGATCATTACCTAATAGTACCACCTATTGATTTAGTATATGTGAGAGGTATGGTAGGTACTTATTCAAGAGAGATACATGGACCACATCATGTACTTGACATAATGTAGGTGGGAGTGAATGTCGATAGTCCACATCTATGATTCGACCAAGGACCTCAAAAGGGACAATGTATCATTGAAAAATATTTCTCTTCTTACAAAACCTCATTAATTTCATCAATGTTTATATGTGAAGGAAAACTTTATCGGTGACCTCAAACCCTATATCTCATCAATGATTGTCTACATAGCATTACAATAATTTTTTTAGGAATTCATATGAAATTGAATGGTTGAACCTGCGATATCATCTCTTGGATAATATAATGTTTTGTCAGCTTATACTCTCTAACTTTATCCTGACATGTTGGACTCTGACACCTCATATAATATATATCCTTATAAGGAGCCATTTGATTGATGGAGTGAAAACTTTTATTATATGAGAACTCCACTAAGTGAAGATGTTTAACCCAATACCCCAGTAAATTCATTTAACATGATCTAAACATATCTTATAGAGTTTGAATGGTTAACAAAGATTGAATATCATTCCAAGGGTTCAAAGGGATACTAAAAATCAACTCCATATTTAACACTTGTAGAAGTTATTTGGATAATCTATGATGAATATCCTTTTATTATTACCATGTTCATCATCTACAAGTTCAAGAAAATTTAATCTCTTATAACCCCCTTCATGGATATTATTGAGGGATTCTATCTACTCAGAGCATCAGCCACTTAGTTTTCCATCCCAATATGGAAATATATTAAATAGTTATATTACTTGATCATATCTAACAATATTAAATGGAACATACTAAGATATATTTGTGTGAATATATTATTGAAGCTTTTATTACCTATATATATTTCACCCTTATCCTCATAGAGGTAATGTCACCAAATATTCAACATGAATAACACTATATCCAATTATAAATCATGAATTGGGTAGTTATGATCATGAATATCTAATATTTAGGTGTCATAGGCTATCATGTTGTTTTCTTTGATGAGTAAAAAACCCAATCCCTTTTTGGACACATCATTGTGGATCATAAATCCCTCCCCACTTGTGGGTATTGTGAGTAATGGTGTATTTATTAGCCTTATCTTTAACTATTTCAATATCTCATAAAATTAATTAGTCCATACAAACTTGAATTCTTTCTAAGTTTTCATAGTCAGTGGCATTAAAAATATTGATAATTTTATCATAAATCAATGATATTACCTCGCTAAACCCGGGAAACTACATATTTCCATCATAGGTGTTAATCTAGGATATCATCCAATTGCATAATTTTTTTTATGATCCATATTTATTGCTTTTATCAGGTTAAAATTCACATGGAATGTTATATTATCTATCTAGACCACACATTTACTATAAATTGCCTAAAATTTTCTTTTTATAAGGTTTTAAATATATAATTCAAATGATCCACATGTTCATCCATGAGTTTGGAGTATATAAGATTATCATCTATAAAGACTATGAAATTTTTTTTAATTTAATTATTATTGACTATATAAAAAATTACATAAAGACATATAGAGAATTGGTGAGTCCGAATGGAATCACTATGAGCACATAGTGTCCAAACCTTATAAAAAAAAAGCAATCTTGGGTATATCCTGTTTCTTCCACATTAATTTATAATATCCTAATCAATGATAAACCTTATATAAGTATTGGAATCCATGTATTTGATAAAAAATCATAAATATGTGATACTGTATACTTTTTATTTATCTTGAACTTGTTTATATTATGATAATAAATATATAGGCACACTGAAACATCCTTCTTCCTAACAAAAAGGCTAGGTTCACCCCATGATGAATCACTTAGGTATATAAAACCTTATGAATATTTTCTTGTTGTTACTGTTTCAGATCTTCATGTTCATCACTTTCCATTCTATATGGAGTCTTGGATATTTCCAATGCCCCAGGTATATGTTATATTGAGAACACTACCTCTCAACTTAGAGGAAGACTAGGAAATTATTTTTGAAATACATTAGTGAATTTCCTTACAATGTTAATGCAATAAAGGATGATATTCTCCTTATTGTCAAAATTTTAAAAAAGATATACACTCTCATAAATAAATAATATCTTGTATTGAGATGTTGAAACAAATTTATATTGATCCTCATACTTGCATGTGTATAGAATCAGAAGATAGTTTGTTATACAGAGGTTGATTTTCCTATCTCATAAATTTATGTTGGGTATATACTGCGAAAATCGATGCATTCCTAGAATATCATCAAATTATTATTAAGGGAGTATCAAAAAAAAAATTTGGAAATTAAGCACATAATTTTTGATAGGGTATGAGGTATATTCTTGGGATGCAATAATGGACTAATTTTATATCTTTATCTATAACTCAACTTCTATGTTTTATGGTGGTGTTTTAAAAATTATTCAAAATAAATATAGTTTATAATATTTCATAGAACTAGTGTTACACCCCATGGTTTATAAAATGAAATAAATGAAACTTTTTTTATGTAGATATTTATAACTATCCTTTAAATATAATTTTACAGCTTATATGTTTTGAATTTCTAAAAACAGTCATCTACAATTTTGTCAAGTAGGTTATTCGGAGTCTGATGGAACCAACTTGTTATTTGTGAATAGTATCATACCCTTATGAATAGTAATATTAATAGTAATATGATCCAGATAAATATTAAATATTATTGTTATTTTATTTTCATAAGGCTTTAATATAATAACATCTTTGTAAATATTTCAATGTGATATAACAACAGTTATAGATTTAAAATTATTTATTTTTTAATTAAGTATGAATTTTTTTAAAAAATAAAATTAATAATATTTAGAAAATTATTTTCAAAAAATGGATATAATTTTTTAATTATACACATCTAAAATGGTTAGGGTGAATTTTTGGGATTTTTCTGAAATATTTTATTTTTTGGGGAATAGTAAAAATATAGTTTTGAGTTTCGGTGTGTTAGTGACATCATTAATGATGTAATAATGATGTAATAAATCTGTTAGACTTATGTACATTAAATTAGTATTTTAGGTGACCCATGGGGCTAGTGACACAGGAAAATACCATGGGAAAGATCAGGGGCTTTCAAATACTAGTAACGAGGTGTCCCTAGGAAATTATTAAAATATTACCTCACTTTTGCCATAAATGCCAGCCCATTACTTAATTAACTTCATTCAAAATTAATCATAAACGAATATCTTTCCTCCAAACCTACCTAGTAGTTATCTAGAGGTTTACTCAAGCCGTCAAGGTCCCAAACATCATGTTCTAGGAGTTACTCTACAAGGTAAGAAAATTATCAATTTCTTTCCTTTTCAATTCAAGTTCTATTTTATGTGGTATAACTTTCAAGTTTCTATACCATGTTCTTATTTTATTATTATTAATGATCTATTCTTTATGATGATTCATTTATAAATGGGTTACCTTGTACCCTATCTTTTTAAAATTTTCTAATACCATGCTGCATAGCCAATAGGCTGCCGAATTTTTGTAAGGGATTTCTCAATTATTCTTTTATTTTGAGTTCATTTGTTTTGTTATTTCATCATCTTCTCTTATCCTAGAATCATGAAATATCTATAAATATTATATATTCTTGATTTTACTCATTTTCATGGAATATTCATCAACCTTATTCTTCTCCCCTCCCACTTATTCAAGGAATAAAAATGTTGTCCGTGATGTGTCGAATTACCGACATCGTGGACGATGTGATTTCGATTTGCATTAATTAATTAATGTTTGGTAATGAAACCATTTTTATTTTTGAGCCAGGTTATAATATATTTATTATGTCTCATTCATGATTCGGTAATTCTTTTGTACTAATGAATTTAATTTATAAGAAAAAATGTTGTCATTATTATCAAAGAACCACTAAAATGATCTAAACGATCATCATTAATGTTTTAAATTATGGACCATCCTCATTTCAAAATACAAAATGATAAATGGTATAAATTATGGTACTTGATATATGTAAATAACATTCCATTCATATTCAGGATTTTCACTTCTTATTGACAAGAATATCCATCGTGATCCAATCATGGAAAACATATAAAGAAAACACCCCAAAACAATGCAAGGAACAAAATACTAACAAATAAATGATGAAATAATGTAATGAAATGATAATATAAGATATTATAAATAATTATATTTTTTAGTAAGATATTAATAACACTATTTTAACCATTTTATATGATTTTTAAACATATTTTAAGTCATAAAAACCAGACGTAGAGGAATTCATAACCCAATTTCCCTTCATTGGGTTAACCTTCTTCTTTATACATTATGTTGAATTGTGATTATTAATGTGATAAAAAAATTTATATTATGGCTCATTTTGTGTATTTAAATTTTATACACATATCATTTCAATTTTATTAGTTCTCACTCCAATTATATTTTAAAGCTATTTCCCTGTAAAACCCTTTTAATACTCTCTTTAACAAATTTCAATAGGATTTTTTTTTCTTATGTGTATGGAATAAGTGGTTTATACAAATTTTAAGATACTTTATTACCATGATATGTTCCTTGGATATTATTTATGTTGGTTAGAGCCATTTATATCTCATGATATGTTGGGTTGATCCCATTATAGCTAAAGATATGATGGTTGATCCCCATTATAGCTCTCCAATGCATTGGGTAATCTGAAGATGGAAGTTGACCAAAGGGTTATTCTATGTGTAAGGCTGAATGTAAGAGTGATATGGTAAATAGATCCCAATGAAACTATATGATGTTTTTATGAATATGATTTTTTAGGATTATGGTTTGTATTGGTTTTTATGTTATCCCTTAACTAACGCTTTCTATATTTATATCCCTATCTGAGTTTTATACTCATCCCTTTTTTTAAATTGTTTTTCATGAGAAATAAGGTTGGGTTCGATAATGAAAGAATTCATGTTGTTTGATTTTGATTGTTGTCAAAGAAATCATGCTTTATGTTTTAATGTTTTATATTTGGAAAAAAATGGAAACTGTTTTTAGTGGTATCCTCTTATATGATTGTGGTATGTTATGTATGTCAGGTATCCTAATTCTCTATAACTATAAACTCAAAAATATCATCATTGTGTAATAATGTACATTCTTGACTAAAATTCATGATCTAGTAACTTTTTAAGGTTGGGTTCTTATAACTAGTTACATGTTGTTCATTTTCTATCCATGGAAGAATAACTTGTATACCTCCCACCACTTCATTATCAGGATTGACCTTATTAGTTTTTATGGAACAAAATCCCCCTTTCTCTCTAGGCCTTGGAGGTTGTTTTCATCAGTAATCATCTATAACCCTTTCCTTAATAAATTGAATAACTATTATTATTGTTCCATACAATTGAATCATTGGATAGAAAAATGAGGGTTGATTGGATAATTCTTTTATTCCATCACAATGATGGGTTTCTCCCATCAGTAATCACTTGCTGGGTGATCTTCCTTCCCACACCTAAAGCATTTTCTTGTATGCCTCATGATATTTTTCTAAGCTTCTTCCCACACTTTTGACAAGTGGGATATTTAAATTTCATTCCCTATGATATTTCTCCATGATAGTTCTAGATTTCAAATCTATTATCCACATTTTATCTCCATACCCATGAGACCCTTGAGATTCTTCGATCTCTATTTAAATTTTGATATCACATCGGAAAATTCTCTCATAAATTTAAAAGTCTCAAATCACTAAATATTTTCATAAAAACAATTTTATCCCACTAAATAATATGTCAACTTTAATTTTAGGGGAGATAAAAAATTTAGAATCTTATCATGAAAGTATTTTAAAATTTTCCTCATACACATAATGGATTCATCATCTTTTTTATTGAAGCTAGGGCCACTTTTAGTCAAAATACTATGAGGAAAATATTTATCGAACAAATAAAAAATTATCGACAGTCCATCACTTCAATATCTTTAATATGAATTATATTATTTATCACCATCCACCATTTATCATATTCTCCCTCTATAGATATATCCATCATAGCCTTATCTTGCTCAAATCATTGAAGGAGAGAGAAGATCTTTTCAATGTATTCAATTTATTTTTCAATGAATAATTTATTGTAATATCCACAAAATTTTGGATTAATTTTTAGAATAATGTTCTCGATTTTTTACATTATCATTATTAGAATGATTTGGGTTTTCCTCTTGATTCAATTATCTATTCAAAAACTGAGTTAATTGAGATTGTATCATCATGATGTTTCAAATTCATTATCTCATCAGTTTAGAAATATCATTCAATAATTAATAACATTACCCCTAGTATTGTTTCATTACTCATTTTCTATTTTCATCCCCAACTAGAATAAAGGAAATAGTAATGATGAGGGTTTTGAAAATACTGAACATAATAAAGAGAAACAATGATCATTGAATGGAGAAATGATAAATGAAATATATTTCTTAACCATTGAATTTATAGGTTATAAACTAAGTTATCCATGATATGTTTCATGAAATAAAATCTCATTGGAAATTCTACCCTTCATAATGGGTTGTAACTTGATTTTGAATTAACCAAATAATATACCTTGGGAATTTCAAATAAAAAGTGTGGTATGATTTTTGGTCATACACAAAGTGAAGATCAGGTGAAGTTCAATGCTCCCTTTTCAGAGTTATTAACCCATGGTACAACTATTCTAAATATGCATCTTCTTTTAGTATCAAGATATGTATGTATTTTCTTATAAAAAACATAATTTATATTGTATAAAAAATTAGGGATGTTTTTCTATGTTTAGTCTATCCCTAAGGATTTAACTAGGGTTTTGTAATCCTAATCCCAAAAATAACTACGCTAATCCTTAATAAAAATTATGTAAATTCATATTTAAACACACATTAATTCGTGGTTTATTACATTAAATTATATATGATACTATCACGGAAGATCTCGAGGCATAGTTCCTTTGGGAAATTAAGAATATATTATGATAATTGAAATATGGGTACAACTACATTATTTGAGAACTCTATAACATGCCCTTAAAATTGAATTACTCTACTAAAACAATAAGGGATGAACTAGGTTTGTATATATGAAAGGGATGGGACATAAATTATAGTATGGGAATAATCAAACATTAACATATGGTAAATAAATACATGTGAGTCAATAGACATATCAGGGTAACATAAGAGTTCTATGAATAATAAACATTAACAACCTTGTTGTACCTCTCGTTCCCCTCGTTGTTTGATTTTCATGATCACAATCACCTTATTATTTGTCTAACCTTGTTTGAAGTGTTTTTGAATGATAGGCACAAGGTTTCCAAGAAGTTGGCCCAAGAAAGAATCTCAAAGTGGACTGATTTGCAGTCCACCGGCCAACCGGTGTGATAGCACCGGCCAGCCGGTGGACCTGGCAGAGGCATTGCCCACTGCCAGGTTCCACCGGTCAGCCGGTGGCTCTGTCACCGGCCAGCCGGCGGCACCCAGACTCAAGGGGTAGCTACTGCCTCCCCACTGGCCAACCGGTGGCCTCAGCACCGGCCAACCGGTGGCCTCAGCATCGGCCAGCCGGTGGAGGCTGAGCCCGAATCCTATGCCTTTTTGCACACACCGGCCAGCCGGTGGGACTGTACCGGCCAGCCGGTGGATCCAGTCAAACTAGCCGTTGTAGTTTGACCAGGCTGGCCCACTTGGCTCCCAACGGCTCTTTTAGCCTCTCCAACGGCTCCGAAGCCTCCCCAAGGGTTCCATGCCTATAAATAAAGGCCAAGGAAGCCCCAGACATACACCAGAACCATACGGAAGACCACAGACACCTTGTTGATCATTTGGCGTACCTCCGGTGCATTCCTCCAAGGGAACCCCAAGTGCTCCATCCAATTCCACATCCAAGGAGCTCCTTCAAAGAAGCTTGGAAGTGGCCTTCAACATCTCCAATCAATCAAAGGCGCCCAAGACTTACTCAAATACGGTTTTTCATTGTTTTATTTATTTTGAGCTTTAATTTGGGTTTGTGCCTACAAACCCCAAACTCTTTCTCATCCCCTCTTTCTTTTGGGTTTCACATCACCATTAAGGTGTGAAAAGGTTACCAAGCTTTCCTTTAAATAGCTTGAGAAATAGGTGAGCTATCCTTCACCTGTAAGAAGGATAGTGGGTTCTTGCTAAACCATTAAAAGCAAGTGGGTTCTTTCTTAACCACCAAAAGCAAGCTGTAATAGGTCCTAGTGCTACCTCAAAGCCTAGTGGGTTTCTTGCTAAAACCATTGAAAAGCAAGAGGTATGAATCTCTCAACGGTTGAGTTGGGAGCGGAGACGTAGGCCGGGTTTTGGCCGAACTCCGTTAACAATTTCTTGTGTGATTGCCTCTTTTATTTTCCGCTGCACTTTCAACTTTGATTTTAGTTGTTAATTTTTTTAAAAGTCAATTCACACCCCCTCTTTCCATCCTTCTCGTTTTTCTTCCGATCCAACAATTGGTATCAGAGGGCGTATTTGAATAATTCCCTAACCGGTTTCAAATTAAAGATCTTTTTTAATGGCCTCTACCTCTTTCGCCCCCGAGGGCTACTCATTGGGTCGGGCTCCATTTTTTGATGGGTCCGACTATAATTATTGGAAAACCCGCATGACCACTTTTTTAAGAAGCATAGGATATCCTATTTACAAAATTGTCATGCAAGGTTATTCTTTGTCTTCCCCCGACGAATCCAAATGGACCCCCGCCGATATTAAGAATTTTGAGCTTGATGGCAAAGCCATGAATGCTCTTCATTGCGGGTTAGATAGAAATGAATTTAATCGTGTATCCACTTGCACATCTTCACACGAAATTTGGAAGCTTTTAGAAGTGACCCATGAAGGCACTAATAAAGTCAAAGATACTAGATTAGACATGTATAGAAAAGATTTTGAAAGCTTTTCCATGCATCCAAATGAGTCTATTTCTGAAATGTTTACACGCTTCACTGACGTTTTCAATGGTAGAAAATCTCTTGGTGATGATGTTTCAGCTGAAGCAATGGTCAAGAAGATTCTATGGGTCCTTCCGAGCTCATGGGCACCTAAGGTGACGGCTATCCAAGAAGCTAAGGATGTAAAGAACATGCCGGTCGAAGAGCTCATCGGATCCCTAATGACGTATGAGATCACGATGAGGAGGCAAGCTCAAAAGGAGGGCACACCAATCAAGACACCAAAGAACATTGCCCTCAAGGTTCAAAAAGAAGTAAGCTCCTCCTCATCATCCTCATCTTCCACATCTACTTCATCTTCAAGAGGCGACTCGGAAATGGAGAATCTCGCCCGCCAAATGCACAAGTTTATGAAGAAGCACAAGAAGAAGAAATCCCGCAAGCACCGAAAGCAAGAACCCACCGCAAGATCCGAGACCAAGGTAAAATGCTACGGGTGCGGCGAAAAGGGCCATTACAAGCCCGATTGCCCACTCAACAAGAAACGGGCTAAGGAAAAAGGAAAGAAAAAGGTCCTCAAGGCGACTTGGAGTGACACCTCCTCCTCATCCTCCTCCTCCTCCTCCTCGAGCGACCAAGGTACAAAATGCCTAATGGCATTTCATGAGGTAACTTCTTCCGACTCCTCTTCCTCTTATTCTTCAAATTCAAATTCTTTAGATCATTTATCCTATGAGGATCTCCAACATGCGAGAGACCAATTGGAGGAAGGTTTTCATGAACTTTCTTCCAAATTCGTTGCTTTAAAAAAGAATTTCAAAAAACTCTCTTCCGAAAAAGAACAACTTCTCAAAGAGAAGGAAGAGTTATCCCTTAAAATCCAAAATTTTACAAATGTTGATTCCATGGAATCAACCATCAAAGACCTAAGGGAAACCCTAGCTAAGTTCACCCAAGGGGAACAAAATTTGAACAATCTCCTAGGTTCCCAACGAATATCTAGAACCACCCAAGGGCTTGGCTATTCCAAGCAAGCCTCCTCCTCCCATGTACCCACTGTTTTTGTAAGGGGGAGCTCTTGTTTTAAATTTTGTAATTATTGTAAGAAGCCCGGGCACCTCATTTATGAGTGTGATTGCAAAAATGCCCGGTACGGTCAACCCAAATCTATTTTCTTTTCGGACGAATTTTATAGGAGAAGACCCTCTATGAGACAAGTTTGGATTGAAAAATACCTTCTTGCGAGTCTCTCCGGGCCAAAATTTATTTCCTTTCCCCAGTGATTTATTGTTTTTATTTAGGGGGAGATAGGTTTGTTTAAGTCTTTTTTATTTCATTTCAATTCTTTCAATTCAAACTTTCAATTTCAACACTTGGTTTCAATTTTCACTCAAAACTTTCAATTCAAACTGTTATTCATTTTTCGATTCAAAACTTTCAATTCAAACTGTTATTCATTTTTCGATTCAAAACTTTCAATTCAAACTGTTATTCAAATTTTCATTTCAATTTCAAAAAAAAAAAAACTCAATTGATCTTTCAATTCTCATATCTAGTTTTTCAAACCCTCTTCCCTCAATCAAATTTTTATGCCCCACGCTATTTTGATAATCACAAAGGGGGAGAAATTTCTTGATTGATTGGGGGATAGTATTTTCTATCATGCTTTGATTTATTTTCAAATTATCCTTTAAGAATGTCTTTAATTTCAAGTATTTTACTTTGATTGTTTTGGTGATTGTGATCATCAAAATAGGGGGAGATTGTTGTACCTCTCGTTCCCCTCGTTGTTTGATTTTCATGATCACAATCACCTTATTATTTGTCTAACCTTGTTTGAAGTGTTTTTGAATGATAGGAACAAGGTTTCCAAGAAGTTTGCCCAAGAAAGAATCTCAAAGTGGACTGATTTGCAGTCCACCGGCCAACCGGTGTGATAGCACCGGCCAGTCGGTGGACCTGGCCGAGGCATTGCCCACTGCCAGGTTCCACCGGTCAGCCGGTGGCTCTGTCACCGGCCAGCCGGTGGCACCCAGACTCAAGGGGTAGCTACTGCCTCCCCACCGGCCAACCGGTGGCCTCAGCACCGGCCAACCGGTGGCCTCAGCACCGGCCAGCCGGTGGAGGCTGAGCCCGAATCCTATGCCTTTTTGCACACACCGGCCAGCCGGTGGGACTGTACCGGCCAGCCGGTGGATCCAGTCAAACTAGCCGTTGCAGTTTGACTAGGATGGCCCACTTGGCTCCCAACGGCTCTTTTAGCCTCTCCAACGGCTCCGAAGCCTCCCCAAGGGTTCCATGCCTATAAATAAAGGCCAAGGAAGCCCCGGACATACACCGGAACCATACGGAAGCCCACGGACACCTTGTTGATCATTTGGCGTACCTCCGGTGCATTCCTCCAAGGGAACCCCAAGTGCTCCATCCAATTCCACATCCAAGGAGCTCCTTCAAAGAAGCTTGGAAGCGGCCTTCAACATCTCCAATCAATCAAAGGCGCCCAAGACTTACTCAAATACAGTTTTTCATTGTTTTATTTATTTTGAGCTTTAATTTGGGTTTGTGCCTACAAACCCCAAACTCTTTCTCATCCCCTCTTTCTTTTGGGTTTCACATCACCATTAAGGTGTGAAAAGGTTACCAAGCTTTCCTTTAAATAGCTTGAGAAATAGGTGAGCTATCCTTCACCTGTAAGAAGGATAGTGGGTTCTTGCTAAACCATTAAAAGCAAGTGGGTTCTTTCTTAACCACCAAAAGCAAGCTGTAATAGGTCCTAGTGCTATCTCAAAGCCTAGTGGGTTTCTTGCTAAAACCATTGAAAAGCAAGCGGTAGGAATCTCTCAACGGTTGAGTTGGGAGCGGAGACGTAGGCCGGGTTTTGGCCGAACTCCGTTAACAATTTCTTGTGTGATTGCCTCTTTTATTTTCCGCTGCACTTTCAACTTTGATTTTAGTTGTTAATTTTTTTTAAAAGGCAATTCACCCCCCCCCCTTGCCATCCTTCCCGTTTTGCTTCCGATCCAACAAACCTAGCATCATATAATATGATAACATAAAGAAAAAATGGTAATGTGGAAAAATGACCCATGAAATCATAAAAATATGTTATGTTTAACCATTGAGACATCATAACATAATTATATTAGGAAAACCTCTAATGCACCATACAATCATATTATGTGAATGAATTTGTGTGCCACATATATCATAAAACAAAAAAAATATTTATAAAAATTTAATCCCATAATTAAGATGTTTGGGTTATATAAATAGAATTACCCAAGTAATAAAAGGATAGGTATATATAGGTGCATACCCTTGAGTGGAAATGGATATGGGTATTCACAACCAAATGTTTTGGCATGGCAGCATAACTGGTGAACATGAGGATTCATGGAAGGATATAATGAGAGAGAAAGGGGGTATATCATTACATTTAAATCCTAAGAACTTTAATAGGGATGTGTAAAAACATATTACAACATGTATAATTATAAATAAATTGGCATAATACAATGAAACATCTTGAACAAATGGGAGAAAGGGAGAATCTCTTACCTTTATAGGGAACTTCTAAATGATTTAGAGGATATTCCATAGTTATTTTGGAACCATGGGAGGGATATACTGAAATAATGAATTATTATATTTATATTCCAATAGTTTTAAATGAATATTAAATGGAGGTTGGGTAGGTTTTTATAGAAAAAAGAGAGAGGAATTCATTATTAATCTCCAAACATTTCTTTTGTAATCTATATGAAAAAATAATAGAAACCAAAAACCATACGATGTTTTTTCCCATTATTTTAGTCAAATAGGATTAATTCACAATATTTTTGAAGTATAAGAATGAAAAACGTTAAAATAATACCCTTGGGGATGTGGAAATTAGTCATATTTATAAGGAATTAATTTTAAAACTTCATAATATAATATAGATTTTGGAGGATTCATTAAGGGGTTATAAAATTAAAAACAACATAAAAAACACATTATTTTAAAGGTGAAACATAATTATTATTATTTATAATCTTTATATAATTAACCACATCACTTTTTGGATATTTTGATGTCATAATAAATACCTAATATTAATACCCTACTTAATTTCTAACCAAAAAATTGAATATCTCCAAATTTGTGAAAAATTTCTTATTGGATGAATTTGACTTGATGATATAAAAAATAATATTTATTTTATCCAAATAATTCTCCAAATATTATAATTAAAACCTTTCAATAAAAAATCTCTTTTTCTTAAAAAATACTACTTTTGCATTAATAACAACTTCTTTCCCTTATAAAAATTACATTTGACTATATAAAATTATATTATTATTTATATATACAAATATTATTTAAAAAGAATAATTTATTAAAATAAAATTTAATTCCAAAGTTCATGAATTCACCAAAAAACATTATCATGGCAGATACTATATATTTACCAATAATACAATTTTTGTTTCATTATATAAAATTCTAATTTTTACCAAATTCATTGTTTAATCATTTATAAATTAATAATGAAAAAGAAAAAATGTAATCATTATAATAATAAAAATAATAAATGTATATAAATTCATAGTATTCTACTCTAGATACATTACCCCTTATTACACCAGTTTATGCCCTAATTTTACTGTGTGTCACGGTGAAAAGTTCTCGGGGTGGTATGGTGAACATGGTTTGGTCCATTTTCCCAATATGCTTGAACTTATCTCATAAATGATTTTGATAAAGCATTATTAATTAAATATATTCTTGGTATTAGTCAAGGAAAAATACAAGTGATTCCTTATCCCTCAAAATCTTCAATAAGTGGGTCTCAAAGGATTGATACCTATTAGTCGCGGTCATTGTTTTTCTGTCTGTGTCAAATATACCTTTCCTTAATATATACTAATCATAATGGTAACTATGAAATGGATATAATATCAACGGTTTTGATTCGTAATGGTATTTTTATAATGATATGATATAACGTACAATGACCCTAAATTAATATTTTAATTCATCTGTTCTATATAACATCATTACAAAATATAGGATTTATTCATTTAATATAGGAAATTAATTTATTAATTATTGGTTCGTTACAATAATTATTTTTGTATCTAAGTGGTTTATCAATATAGTTATCATCTTCCAGAAATCCATTTAGATATTATGAATTCACATATAGTTGATATTCCAATTGTTTTGTAAGTCTATCAATATCTATAATTTTATTGTTTCCATCCTTGTTATGGGTGAAAAAACATCACCATATTAAATGAATTCCTTTTGATTGTAGCCATTGGTGATGATTCATTAATTTTATCTTGCAACAAATCCTTGAGGAGAATTTTTGGTTTTAAACCCTCATTTCACTTTAATGGTTTTGTTCCTATATGGGAGGTGTGATAATTTCCATGTCTTGTTCTTTTTGATGGAATGGATTTCTGTATTCATTGTTTTTCTTACATATTTTATCAATTTTTTCGTTCCATGAATCTAACAGGATCAGAAATCTCTTAGAGTTGAAAAAATTTTATATACTCTATGGTTCTCATTATTTAATATATCTCTTTAACAATTTTAATATTTTGTGGTTCTATATTATGAATTTTTTGATTATTGTCTTCTTATATAGAAGTATGTGTGGATAGAATCATTATTTCTTCAACTCCTCATCCATCCATTGGTATTTCTTCAATGTTATCATCTTTTTCTAGAATAACTAGAACAAATGTTAAATCATCATATTGATTCCAATATCAATACTTTTTTTCATCATATATAACTTCCCTAAAGAATGTAATATTCTTGGTGATGGTATTATTCAAGTAATGTCACATTTCTAAATATTTATATCTTATAAGGACACACTTCATTCTTTTTTCATTGAACATTGTTTTTCCTATAGGATCTTGATATAAGAAATAAAAGCAAAAAAATATAAGACGATATACACATGTATTATGAGTACTCCATTCTTCTTGTGTTTTCTTCAATTCAATATGTCTTGTCAAGAATATATTGAGAAGAAAAACTATACCAATATCCGCATCATCCAAGAAAATCTTTGGCAGTCATTTGTCTTTCAATATAATTCTTACCATGATGTTAATTTTTATATTCTTTCTTTTAGGTACTCTAATGATATTATATCTGTAAGTTGGAATCATCTAATATTTAATTCCAATTTTTTTGAGGTACTTGTTAAAAATATCAAAGGCATATTCCCCACATCAATTGGATCACAATGTTTTTATGTGATGTTATCATTGATTTTCCACTATCTCCTTGTATTATTTGAAGACATAAAATACTTCTGAATTAATATTAATAATTATGTCAACATGTTTTACATATAATCATATTAAATGATATAAAATACATACTTTTCTGATTTAATTTTGATTCTATGGACCTCACACATCAGTGTGTAATAACTTGAGAAGTACATCTGCTTTCAAATTTTCCTAATTTTTAATGTTTTCTCTTTGTTTCTTACTTAGAACACATATTCATATATTTTATTTAGATGATTAAAATTAGTAATCTCATGAACCATATTTTTTACTTCTTAAAAACATTAAACATTCAATGTTTAAATTTTTGATAATGAGATTCCATAGGCCGTCAATATTTTCACACATAATTTTCAAACATCATGTTATGTCATTGTGGATCATAAAAAGAAATACACAGATCTAATTCATGAGAAATTTTATGAAAATCCTTCCTTTTCCATAAACAATAATAATTTTTTATTTTTTAGACAAATGTGAAATCCTTTATCCACCAATTGACTGAGACTCTAGATATTGGTATTCATGTGGGCTACATAATTGACATTGGATATGAATGTATGATTTCAACATATTTCTTATATAAATTTCTCCACTTCCCATTATAGATATTATTTAGACATCATAAAATGAAATCTCTCAGTGGACCATCTCATCTTGGTTCATAAATAAGTTCTCCTGTCTTGTAATGTTTTTACTAGCTCCAAAGTCATGATACCACATACCTTAATTTTGTATTGAAATGCTTTCTATAAATATAACAGACTCTCAAGTAATATTTCCAACTCTAGTGATATTTCCCAACATATTGGCATTATAAATGGGGATCTCACTCTAATAAGTACTATTATATTGTCTATATTTGTGTAAATATATAATTGAATGTATCTATTATATTTTGGATGGATATTTCTGAATCCTTGCGTTATTACTTTTCCTCTTCCTCATATAGTTTATTTTTTATATTAATGACCTCCATGATTTGGGATTATTCAACCTCATTCTTCTCTTCTTGTATATTTTTATCCATTAAATAATTTTCCTTATCCTCTTTAAATATCCTTCCTTTATCATTTTTATATTTCATTGAGGGGAAAGTTTTATTACTGTTCATGATCCACTCGCTTTGTATCACACCTTTTACTCACCATCATTTCATGGGATTATAGAGATCCCAAGAGATCATTAACATAAATCCTATGTAGGTCATTATTTTCTTCTTAGGAAACAACTATGTAATCTAATTTTGGATATAAGGATTGACTGTTTTTCTCACAAACCTCCATGTAATAAATATTATCTTGATTTCTTTATAGTTAGTACAACAATACCATTACAAGAGTACTATACTTGGTAATAGTTTCAAAATATTTCATAAAAAGAGATTTGAACACATCTCATATAGATTGAAGTTGTATATGATTCTCTTTTTCATAACATTTGAATCCTTTTTAAAGAGTTTACCATATATCCTTTAATATTATTGATGAATATATTATCTTAAACATGGATTCATCATGGCCTTGATAGATGATATATTTGGATTCTTAATATTTCATCCATTCCACCAAGATAGTTTCTTTTTCAAAATCATGAATAGATGCCTCCACTATGTTGGACTATGGGTTAGTGTATCCATCTTCAATTATCTCCATAAAATCTTGGGTTCCAATAAGTACTCGAAATTGGATACAAAAAATATCATAATTATCCTTTTTTAAACATGGGGATAAAATATTTGGAAGTCATGTATTTCATGACATTATAAAGAAAAATACTCTTCCACAAGGTATATTTTTATATGAAACTAGAAAAGATAGAAAAGGAATAAAATATTGAAGATGATTATTATTTATTTATTATAAATATTTTTGAAAAAAATGGTTCGTGAAATGAGATATGAATCAGGGGAAAATTTCACAATAAATATTTGTAATATGGTTGTATTTAGAGTACTGGTTGGAGGAAATGAATGCACACATGATGTCGGGAAGATGGGAGCATTCCTATTTTCCCTCCAATAGATTCATGGTTTTTCCCTATGCTATCTTCGACTATGAAATCGAAGGCCAGTTATATACTTTTCTAGAGACGTTTCGATTCTCACAGACATGTCATTCCTAGATTGATGGATCACTTGTCTATGGATGAAGGACCTCCAACAATGAACACATTCGAGGTTAGCGAACCCATTAGAAAATTTTCTCCTTTCAAGGGTTCGAATGTTGCCATATGTAAGAAGGGTAAAATCACACATGTTAAGATAGATCCAGAGGCGGTCGCACAGAAGCTCAAACTTGGGGATCACTCGATTATAGCTCGACTCATCTTATCCCGAGGATCTGATCCATGGAAGACCGAGCATCTCACACAGCGGATTCTCGACACTTGGGGATTCTCCACTTGGATGTGTGTCTCGCTGGGGCGAGGCATATTTTAACATTTTTTCTCCTCCAATGTACTTAAGATGAGGGTATGGTGGTACATATCAATCTCTTTCAAGCTAGGACTACTGCACATCTAAGAATGGGACTGAGAATTCATCCCCCTGGAAATTGGTAACTCTTTGATCCAATATTGGGTTAATGTCTTTTCCCTAAACTAGATTCTATTGAATCCAATAATATTATATGATATTTCATTATCGATTGGAGTTCCTATACAAAATTATATATAAACTAAAATAGTTATATTTGTGCAGTATTCCTATTTCATGGTAAAAATAGACTTAGGTTCCACTTTGGTGGATAACATTTATCTTTCTACTGAAGAAGAGGATCTTGAGTTGAGAGTATAATTTGAAATCATTCCCAAATACTATCCAAAATGTAGAGTTATTGGTCATGATTCCACTAATCTTAGGATTTTTTGTAAATATTATTCTACTCATGGACATGATTCTAACCAATGCTTCAAAAGGATCAAAGGGCTAAATGAAAACACTAATAGGTTGTCTGGTACTATTGTACAGAATCCTCAATTTATGGTTCATGACCAAAAAACACAACGACTGTGTAAGCTGATGGGAGAGAAGAGCTTGGCTCAGAATTCTGGACCCAGTGAGGTTGGAAATCATACTAGAGGTACTGTGGAGCATAATGAGAAGAATAGAAAATGGACTGATATTGTTGAGCAAGGAAAAATAGGTGAACCCCAATTAAATAAGGGACTTAGAACACAAGAAGCAGATACTCTAGCTGTGGACAGTTTTGATTCACATGTGGAAATATAGGGGTAATGTTCTGTTTACTGAATTCTCCCCCTAATATTCCCCCCTATAATATTGTTTACAAAGGCACTGAGAATGCTATTATTCCGACTCATGTTAATTACACTGATAGATCTACTAACTACACTTGTGAGGGTTGTTCTAGAACTATATATTAGGTGCACTCACATACTGCTACTTCTGAAAATGAGGAATATAGTTCTTTCGCCTGTCCTTCTAAACCAACCTCCATGAATTATTTAAAACAGGAGGAACCTATGGATATGACTCCGAAATCTAGTCCTATGAAGGTGTATTCTTTTGTACTAAACATGTCGGGGAATCTTGTGCTCAAAACTCTCATTTTTTTAAACTCTCTTATTTCAATACAGGGGGCAGATTTCAAAGACACTCACACGAGTACCCCACGAGAGGAAAAGGTAGAAAACACTGCAACTCTTCAGTCAAATGCACTCAAAAATTTTTCTAAGCAGGATAAAAATATGAATTGTTCAATGGAAATGCATCAAATAGCTACAACCGATGATGATTTAGAAGGACCCTATCAACAAGAAAATTGGAAACGGGGATGTCAACCTAATCCTTGGAGGGGGAAAGGACATTCATACTAGACTAAAAAGAAGGATGATCCATCTGATGACTCTAGCCAGGATGGCTCAGATATTGAATTTATTATTCAATAAGAGAAAAAATTAGAAGCAATCCACTTCCGAGGTCATGGGTGTAGGCGAGGCTGTGGAACAAACTGAGAGGCCGTACAAGATATTGAGTGCCAGATTGGGGAGAATATGAAGAAAACACTTGGTGCCTCATGATGGGGGTATTAACAATTTTTGATACCCCTAGTACTCTTTTACTTGTTTTTTACTTTTTTATTTTTTTTTCAATAAAAAGGGTCATGTCCCTTTAATAAAAGGGAGGAAATGAATATAGTTGAAAATTCGACATAGAGAGTTGTAAAAAAACTTTTGATACTTTCGAAAAATATTATTACAATTTGAGGTGGACACATTTGGGACCATAAAAAGAAAATATATATTGTTTTTGATAATTACTAAAGTTGTATGAGAATAATATAATACACCATAAAAAATAAACAGTTTAACTATTCATAATTTTTTTCATCCACTAGTATTTGATTGGTAACAGATTTAAGAAATATCGATGGATGTATAAAAATATCATCAAATGATTTGATACCACTAAATGTGGATTTTATAGAAATTATAGATTCAGTAATAGATGCAGATCATTGGTGGTAATTGAGGGAGGAATTTCACAAGGAAAAATAGAGAACCATGTTTATTTCTTCAATTTTGAGGAATAAAATTTATATAACAACACTCTATAAATCAGATTTAAATACACAAAAAGAAAATAATGAAATATATATATATAAATCAGTCTAACTTTATTTCATTTGGTTCTGTCCAAGCCTTTGATTCAAGGAAAATCAAATTTCCCAATATGGAAGTATCAATTCCTCCATCAAAGTATTAACAGTTAGTGTAGATATAAAAAACTTTTATTTTTCAACATGATCATCTAGATTGATTAAAATATTTAAATCAATCATATGTTAGATAATAGTCTAATTAACTACATAAATTCCACTTATAAACTTGATTACTATAGTATAATTTTATTAAATCATAGTTACAAAATGCATCTTATTATGAAAATGATAATCCTATAATGTAGATACATTCCTTCTAATAAAAGCTAATATGCCTAACTATAAAATTATTTATAGGTATATATGACCACCCTAATATCATTTCAAATAAGACCCATACCATATATCATGCCATTTAATCAAGGTAAACCTGTTTTTAGTTTGTAACTAGATTAAATAGGGGGTAATGAACCAAATTTCCATGTCCCCTCCTGGAATTAGTATTAGGGTATTCTGATAATATAAACCAACATACATAAATTATGGGTAAAATGTAACTTCCTCATATATAAATATCTATATCACTTATCGTTATCAACAGATTTATTTTTTTTGCATAATATCACACTATATTTTAATATTACTCTCTTGATCGCACTCATGCACACATGCAAGAAAATAATATAACACATAGACAAAAAAGGTACATTTTTGAGTTAGATAACCTACTCTCCAAGGGGATTTCATTGAATTTATCCTATTCAAAGGGTATAACCACTATTCACACTTTTCCCCATGATTAGTACACATATTTATATCATGGGGAAATGAGAAAAATTAAAAGGAAATTATAATAATTTAAATAGTTATTGTAAATTTTAATTCTATTGGTAGTCGAGCCATTTCTAGAGGTTGATTGATTTATGGATGTGTTATTTTTTCAATATTAAAAAATATCTTGCTTAATGAAAAAATTACCAAATTATGCTGCTCGAAATGGTTCATCCTACCACTTTCATAATTTTTATATCCAGATTATGCTTGATTGATATTGATCAAGTCTAAATTGTGTTGAAATTGGATTCTTATAAATGCCTTCTTATATATGTCTATTGGTTTCTCTATTTTCATAATCATATGAAGTGATATGCACCACTCATTTATAATATCTTGGAAGAAATGGAACCTAAAATTAATATGCTTAGTTTCACAATGATGAATCTATTTCTTCACAAGGGAAAATGAACTTTGGAAATAACAAAACAAATCAACATTTCAATAGATGATTGATAATTCTATGATAATTCCATATATCCAAACAAGTTACTTTAATGATTCTTTCACTAACACATAGTCTTCCTATATTTTAGAAAAACAAATTTTTTATTGTACAGTAAGTATCCACCTTGATGGTCCTCCTGTCATAGAAAACATAAACATTAGTGGACCACAACATTTCGAAGTCTCCTATATAATCAGAATCAATATATCTGACAAGAAATATCCCCAAACTATTTCTCTCATAAACATTAACCCAAAATATATATTATTCTATATATTCCATAGAATACATATGAATAAATTCTAATTAACATTACATGGTTTATAGGTATACCAACTATCCTTTATCATTGGTTGTGAAATATCTGTTCTTGAACACACCGTTTAAGAGATCAAGGATCCTAGAAAACATGCATATGAAACAAGATCTGTATGTTTCCTCTCATCAATTTCCATTCAGGATAATGATGCAGCATGGTAAAAAGTACATGATAATGCGTTTGGGAACATTTTTCATTTATCGTTAATATCAAATATTTTAGAGTAGGTTATTAAAATATCCAATCTAGATAAGGGCGACTATACCCTTACGCCTTTACCATGTTAACCCCATCCTAAGAATCTTCCTAGACTCTCCAAGATCCTTATTCTTTAGTCATAAGTACAATTCATCTCTGAACCTGTCAATCTCCACATTTCTTTTACAGGAAATAAATATATCAAAAATTTATAAAATAAGGTAGATAAATGGTATTTTATGATGTTTAATAATGTAAACACAATTATCAAACTTACTATAAACATATTTTTGATTCAAATTAAAAGTATAAAACCTCTTGTACCACTCTCATGGTGGTTGTTTCAATCCATTAAACTATTTTCTCAATTTACAAATCCAATTCTCATATCTTAGTACACAAAACCCATTGAGTTGTGTGATATATATATCATTCTATAATTATCTATGAAGAAATACTATCTTAATTTCTAGTTGAGATAAATTAAAACCAAATTTTGATTCCAATGCTAAAAAAATCAGACATGTGAAACCATAAAATAGGATATACTTTTTCAATATAGTCTATCCCTTCCTTGTATACATATCCATTTGAAAAAAAAATCAATCCTTATTGAAGACATTTTTCTTTTTAATAATGTATTCCATTTTCATACACACCCTTTTTAACCAATATTGTTTCTTATTATATTATGTTGGAACAAGATACCTAGTATGATTTTGATACATATAATATAATTTAATCTTCCATAAATAACATCCACATAGGGATCTCTTTATTATCGAAAACATCTTGATAGCTATATAGGATATCATCTTCTATTACAAAAATATAATAAAAACATTATCATTATACCTTGAAGGTTTTTATATGGTTCATTATTGTATACCAGTCTAAATACTCTCATTATTCTTATTATCATGGTGTAATAGATCATCATTTGTAGTTTTAGTTTTAGTATGATCACTACTCTTTTTCTGATGTGGCTCATAATCTGTCAGTGGTGGAAGTTTCATCACTTCAATCAAAACATTTTCTAAGTCAACCAATTTTTTATAATCATATGACTCAATCAATATTAAATAATTAAATGTGATATAAAAATTGTAAATGATAATCTTTACTTCCAAATCCAAGGGTCTAAGAGATACTATACGATCACCAAATCTAAAAAATATATTGTTTTCATTGATCTAGGATCCAGCATTGATTTTTTAACCTAAAATTAAGTAGTACAACCAGAGATATGAAATCTATAATAATAAAAAATATTCTCACCAGATCATGCCTCTATTGGACCATTACCAACAATCGAAGAAATAGGTAGGTAGCTCATAATGTTTTTTCATTCATCATATATTATTCCTAGAAAATTCTGTTCAAACCATACTGAGATATCATTAGCTATAAATTTTCAAATAGTATACGATTCATCCATTATACAACTCCATTATACTAAAACATTCCATTAACATAAAAGTTCCTCACAATCCCTTCATCTTGAAAAAGTTTATTAAATAGATCTGATGTACATTATCCCCCATTGTATGATCTTATTATGTTGATTTTATTTCTTTCTAATATTCAATTATCTTCTTTCATTTTAGAAATAAATATAAACAACATCCTTATACTTTATATATGCCCAAAAATATCATGATTAATCAACAATAAATTTTAAAAAATAATGATCACCTTGCAATAAATCATTCCATGATGGTCCCCAGACATCATTATGGATATTGCTCTTTTTTCCTCCATGTGATCGGTAATAGTGCTAAATCTAACTCTTATTTTCTTACCCATCACCCAATGCACACATATGTTAAGAATTATAATCTCATTACCTTCAAAAACACAAGTATTCACTAATATTTATAAATAATGCTTTCATGTATTCTCGAGTCACATATTCCAAAGTCATAAAGTGTATAAATCAATCCCTTCTGATAGCATTGCTCCACATAAAACAATTTAGTATTCAATTAAAAAAAAAATTCAATTTCATTTAATTTAAAGGAAATTACAATTTATTATTCTCATAAATTTTTCTTTAATGTTTATTATGTAACTAAGAACATTAAAAAATAATATTGATCTGTGGTTTATCTCAAATTATGGTATGTATCTAACAATTTGTAAGGTGTTAAATTGTACCATCTTGCATCCTCAATAAAATTGTTCTAATACCTCTCATATAGTTGGGATAGTAATTCCCCATCAGCACCACACATCAATATCACTTCTTGTGGCTTAAAAAAGAAATCTTGATTCCTGCACATGTGAAGTAAACAACTTGAATAAAGAATCTAACCTTATTAATTGTTGACTATTTATCTGAAAATAAGAGGGGAATCATACATATCATTGGTTTTTTTTAAAAAGTTTGCTTTGTATTCACAATATTAGGAAAGTCCTTATTCCATTCCCCTTTTTTTAGTAGTCATAGTAATATTATTCCGGACACCTGTGGGTAGACTCATCACTATACTTTGATCATGATTTATCTATTTTAATATATCATGGAATACATCAAGATAAATATCATATTTTTTCCACAAATTTCCTTGATGTATAATCACTATGGTTATATTTTTCCTTCCATATATACTCACATTCAATCATGGAATTTCATACTTCTAAAAATTTTACCTTATCATTGTCATATAGTAGTGTAGTAGTCAGATGATCATAACTCTCTAGTAGAGATTTCAGAAATAAGAGGGACCTATCTTTTTATCCAATGTCCACATATAAAATTTTCCATATTTTGTTTATTTTATTAAAATTATCTAGGTTTTCAATTAGTGATATAACATTCATGTACTAATATCTAAATAAATTATTTTTTAGGGAGAGGTTGATTTTTATGGTTTTAGCTTTGTATTTTTCTCTAAAACATTCGAAGATCTATTCATAGAGGCCTCTTATAAGTAACTATATTTCTTATATTATTATGAATATAATAAAATCTTACCACGGGCCTGATAGTTGAGTCTCCTCCAATCACCATTAGAGAATTCAGTGAGTTTTTCCTCTATTGTAATATATAAAACCAACTATGATAGCATATAAAGAACGTTGAATTGTAGTATACTAAAGTTATTTTTCCCATTAAATTTATCTAACTCAAATTTGGTGCTGGATACCATGATTCTATGGTTGTATGTTCCTGGTTTCCCTATATATTCTTCTTTAATTGACTTGTCGAGTGGAGCCATGTTAATTTTGGTTTGTGGATTCTCCAATAAATCTGAAAAATTTAGAATCAACAAAAATAGAAAGAATTAATGAGTCTAAAATATTAGAAAATTCTAGTATGAATTATTTAATTATTTCAATATAACCATAAATTAAGACCCAAAAAATATAAATCAATAGATATACCTAGAGACAGTATCACAGATATAAATCTTAAGGGTTCAGTGAGGCCTGGATAGCAACATCGAGGGGTGTGGAAAATAATGTTGTTTGGTAAGTAAGGGAAAAACACCAAAATATTCTAAGAATATTGATATAATAGTGTTTGTGATTTTTTTCTCACGTGATATACTATCTCTACTAAGAAATATTTATGTGAAATATCACACTCTATTTCAAATAATCTCTCACAATCGCACTCACTCACACATGTAGGTAAACTAAAGAACACAATGAACCAAATTTTATGTTGTTTTGTTAGATGATGTACACTATATGTGGAAAATTAATTTATCTTATTAAAATTGGAATACCATTGATAATAATTTTTTACCATTATTTTAACCTATATATATAGCATGGGAAAAGGATATAAATTAAATGACCATTATAACATTTGAATGGTTATGGGAATTTTTTATTCTCTAGGAAGTCAATCCATTTAATGAGGTCAACTGAGTTATGGTGCTGATTAATTTGGTCAATATTCAACATTATGTTCATGATTTACAATTAAATTTAAGGGTTCTTATTATATAATCATTGTGACCCACCTAGAGGGTCCATTAACCCACTATGAACATAATAAACAAAGTTAAGCTATTATTGGATGAGGGGTTTTTTATTGAACTAGGATAAAAGATGTCGGTAAACTAAGGATGGTATGTATATAAAACAAATCTCTGAATAATTAAAAATTAATCTGCATCCATTCAACTCTGAGGAAATATTGATCCACTATTTTTAAATGGTAAAAATGATAGAATTGTCAATGTGTAGGTAACTACACTCCCCATAATTGAATGGAATTTATTTAGGGTAAATCATAATAATTCATGAACCAAACAAGGAATATAAGTTTGGGGGTATTTTTTTGTATAATTTAACATCATGAATCAATATACATAGTTTCATGATAATATAAGAGTATAATGTATATTTTTTAATAGAATTTTTCTGAGAAAGTGGGAGTGAAGACAAACATGATAGGGAAAGTATCCAATATATTAGTGATTCAAATATGATATAATTTCTAATCAAAATTTATATTAAAATAGGGAACTATTTATTCTCTTTGAATGTCCTCTCTAGAGTTGGGCTAGAGGGAAAATAAAGATTATCACTTAGATGGGTATCCTTCTAGAAATACACTTCCAATATTCTTATTATCCACTACAAATACCTAAGGATATGGCTCATATAACCAAGTATATTATGATTAAGATAAGTGGGATTAGAGATATAATAAAGGAGAGAGTCATCCCTAATAAAATATTTTCTTCTTGTTTATAGGGTCAAAAGTGAATTTCCTTGAATAAAATCCCATGTCATATTGTCTTGTATGGATTTCATTGAAATGAAAATACTCCTAAAACCAATTACACCTTCATCAAGATATATGAAAAGTTATTTATATATTTCACAATGATACCTTCCATCATGATGAGATTACAAAATAAATACATTGATCTTGTTTTCAATACTTCTAGTAACTCCCTGGGATGATTTGATCATTAAAATAATGTGCATGGTAATACAAGTGACGACTATATTAACTAGAGTCAATCTACCACCAAAGGAGACGAGATATAACCAATTGTTTAAATCTTTCACAATGTCCACTATCTGTAGGGATTTTTCTTATGAGAAAATAAATTCACAATATCTTTGGAATCATGCCTCAGATTATGGTTATTCTATTTGTTTTGGAAATATTACTTTAGTGTATAATTTATATAGTTTTTAATTAAACATGAATAAAACATCAAAGTGTACATACACCTCATTCAATATAATGATGCGTGATCATACAATACTCATTGTATAAAAAATCATCAACCCTACATCATGAGTAGCATGTGATATCATATTCCATCAACTCCAATAACAAAATATGAATAAAACATTCCCTGATACACTGTTAATATATCAATAATTTCATTTTTATAACAAATAAAAAATACAATTATCCTGATCATATAACAAGTAAACACCAATATTTGAGATACTGCGAACTCAGTTCCTAAGGGAGAACATCATTTGAACTATAATTAAAATAAACCATATATTGAACAATAAACTCGTAAGACTTATAATAACACGAACAATACAATGTATAATTTATTTTATTATTACAGTATTGTTAATATTTTTTTGTATAAACAATATTATTTTCCAAGGGTGGTATCATTGGTGAAATATGAGGTGGGAAAGAAGATGAAAAGAAAATATCAGTTGATCACTAGTGATATATGTTTAATTATTTATATTCAAAAAAATGTGGTTGTAATTTTATCAATATCTATAACCACATTCATAGAATTAACGTACTACCCTATACCCTTATCTCATATTACCTTTGGGGATAGAAAAAAATCATAAAACCAAAGATTTAATTCAATATAAAAGTGATAACTACACATTTAATTATCAAATTGAATATTTAATTGATAAGGATTTTACATCTTTTTTATATTAATCTATGATTCATTTTTTCATGTGTATTACATAAAAAATAGGATTCTTGGTGATTATGGATCGACAAAAAATTCAATGGAGGGTATTTATGACCCCATTTGTTTAGTATTGGATTCATTTTCAATGTCTATAGATGTACTATGAAATGGAATGTGTTGAATAAGATGGCATACTATATTGTGACAATAATGGGAAGAGAACTACCTATAGTTATGAAGATATAGTGAAATTTCATAATATGAACAGGAATAAAATCGGGAGAGATGATGACACATCATGTACAACAATGAGTAAGGATAAATAAAAGGAGTACCATAAATCATGATAAGATCCGTGTGTATGTTTTATAATATGAACAATTTCTAACACAATGAATTGGATATTCAACCAATACATCACCCAAACTACTGATTCAGTGGTGAGAGCTTACAATTTAGAGTAATCCATGGATTCTTCACATTAATAAATCGAGAAAAGGATGAATAATTCAATGATAATCAATGTAAATTTATTACATGTTATTGAATATAATTTATATTACGATAGTTCGATTTTTAGTAAGTTATAAGTTAAAATGATAGAAATATTTCACATGATAAGAATTGAGTGTGGAATTACCACATATAGGGTTACATTAAAGGATGGTGGTTATAAATATTCAAAATCCATGTGTCCAGCAATGTAAATATAACATTTTTACCATTGAATAAGTATTAGGTGATATTAATAGATGGATAACATATGGTAATGATTCAAAACACTAAATTATAAGTTTTCATGAAAATATTGAAGGTCTATTTAGAAGTGTATCAGTTTTATTGAAATTAAAATGCAAATATTTAATGAAATCCTATGATAAATATTTTCCTGAGGTACACCATTGAAGAGTAGAACTGAATAAGTATGATCATGAGAGTTTTTAAATCATAATTGTGTATATTATATAAGGTTGATCTAGGCACTTTGTGGAATTTGATAGAGAATGAATAGTAATGAATATGCATATATACAAGTAGAGTGAACTTCCACATGATATTTAACTTTAATACAAATAATATTAAAGTCTAAAAACATCATGAATATTATGTTCCAATAACCATGGAAATCATATTGGAAGTAAGGAAGCATAGTTCACCTATATTACATTGTATAAGGAAGTATGTGATTCAGAAATAACTAGATATGAGAAAATATTGTATACATAAATGAAGAAATAAGTGAAATGAATGTGTATAATTCCATTAGTGTGAATATTGGTACAAATAAACTCAATAATATCAATTCACATAAGTTATAAGTCATTAGAGCTCAATGAAAAAAGGATGTTTCAGAATTAAATGAATTTTTAGATAACTCCATTTAACATCAAGTGGAAATATTTATTTTTTAACATCATATATATTTATTTAGTTTTCATATATAAATAAAAATTAATATAAAAAAAATAATTTTTGTAACCAATGTTTAATTACCTCAATATGTGGTCTGAGTTAAATGTTATGACTCCATGAAGTTTTTGGTTAGAATTTATTTTTCTGGTAAATGACATTGGACCAAATAAATTAGATTCCCACATAATATATCAAATTTTTTTTAACAATTAAGAATTTATATTAAAATGTTTTATAAAAAAATCTTCACAAATGGATCAGAGTTTCAATAGTTTTAGCTACTACATGTTGCGATTTTAAAAAAAAGTAGTGCATGAAATAATTCATAACAGTTATTCAATATACTTTTCAGACATTAAATGGATGATTCATGTAAACTAGTGATCTAGTGATATTTATTTAGTAGATTTATATTCATTTTTATATTTTAATAACTATATTTCAGTGTCTATGCCCTTATTTATTGCCAATTGAATATGTTATCAAATTATAGTTCAATAACAATTTATAGATTCCATTTGCTGACATACCTGAATGTTGGTATCATGATGAAGGGAGTGTTAGGAATAATTTAAAATTTAAAAAAGTTATTTAATTCTGTTATCCTTTTATAGGTTTTTGAATTATTCCATTTGAAAATTTATTTAAAACTAATTTCGAAATTTTAGAACAATCATTAATCTATGACAATACATTTTCAAATCAAATGTTTGGTAATGTTGGTGGAGAGTTAATGAATGTTAAAATATTGTCCATTAAATGGTGTTTATATAAATTTGATGAATTTAAAATATGAAAAATGAATTTTTAATTAATGAATAACATTTATATCATTTTTTTGAAGTTTTAGATAGTCTGTGTGACTTCATAGAAGATCGACATCTATACAAAAATGGAAGTGATATGTATACACAGGGTATGCACATTACATAGTTATTTTTATAAAATTATATTATTCTATTATGTTGAAATACTCTAAAATAAATGTATTACCCTATGTATACATCCCCTTTCTGTATAATTAGTGGATTGGATTATCAATAGGTTGTTTTTATCATTAGATCATTGAGGTTTGAAAACATGTCATCTGTTGCTAGAATGAGAGGGTATGACACCTACCATTGGGTCAAGCCTGTTCATGAAAGGGAAAGCCTAACCAAACATCCATGCGAAGGTGGAGAGTTGATTTCATGATGAAGATGCTGGGGAGGAGCAGTTCCAAGTAGTTAGTTTTGGTTGTATGTAACAATTGAATCCTATGGGAAATTAATTCCTTTAAGGCCTTCAAGCCATGTAATACGTATGGCTATGGGATTTTTAAGGGTTTCACCTCACCCCTTGAAAAGTGTATTATCAAAAATAAATAAAAAATGAAGGCCTTCGGGACATTGGAGAACATCTCATCCTGGATTGTGAAAGAAGGAGTGTTAATCAATATGGAACACATGAGAAAGAGGGATAAAATATTAAACCACCTTGAGGAATCAAATTGTTATCACACCATCATAGCATTATCTTATTGGTATTGTATTGTTCCTGAAGAACATGTCGTAATTGTATGATTGAAACACATTTTATAAAAAACGTTTTGGGATATAATCCTACTCATAGGGAATTCAAGAGATAAAAAATAAAAGGTTGTAAAAATTGGTATATCCCTCATCCCTCAGAAAAGTAATATTCACTCCTAAAATAGAATAGAACCTTGTATAACGCCAATGTGATGATCATTATTTTCAATTGCTTTTTTTAGGTTTGAGTGTTTCAAAATATTACTTGGGAGTGAAAATATATATTTTTCAAAATGGAATCATGATTTTTGGAGGAAACATTTTGAAGATTCCGAATATTTAAATTTTCTATTTACTATTAATTCACCCCCCCGCCTCATAGTCGGAATGCCTTTAATGGCACCATTGGGGAAGATCTAGTACTTGATGGGATGTAGCCCATTTTTTAGTAGGGGATGTTTTTTTAGTTAATTGTCATTAAACATTTTTATTATTCATAGAATGGGTTTTTGGGAGGCCATGTTTGGCTATTTTAAACCCCTTCTCTCATACCTTTTACCCTCCTTTGACCCCTCTATATTTCCCTTGAACTAAGGTTGTTTTGGACTCATTTTTCATAGATAACCAAATTGATTTGGTATCATTTTCTCCTCTTACCTTTTTCTTTTTCCCATTATTTTGATTGTATGATTTTGGGATTTTACGATTTGATTCGATGAAATAATTTTGGAATCACTTCACAGTGATGGTGATTAGGTTTATAGTTCATTGAGTAGGTCGGAGAGGTTTTCTTTATGTCCATAATAAGTCATTATTTTTATGGTATGTAGATCAGTGAGTTTTATTATGGATTTTTATATTTTTTAGTAAAATTATGCATTGATTCAAGTTATTAATTGGTTATTTTTTATGGATAAGACATAGGTTCATGTTAGGAAAAGACTACACCCCATTGCACCAGGATTTTCCATATATGTGTCGGTTAGTGAGTTGGGTATTCCCTATTCCAACTTGAGAGTCTTAGTTTAATTTTTTATTGATTTATGATATTTTATAGATGAGATATGTTATTTTTGATCGATGGAGGTTGGTATGTGTTTATATATTTTTTATAGATCAACTCTCAACGTATGTAGGACCCCCAAAAATTAAATTGTTTTAATTTTAGAATAAAATTAATTTTTTTCTACCGTTCATTATATATAACACCATATTAAGCTTATTCTATATAAAACAATGTATTATCTTACATGAACAACCTTGTTTTATGTCTTTTTAATGGAACACATTTTTCTTAAAAAAATTGAATCTTTTATAAATTTTATTTGTCAAAATAAACTTCATTTTTAATTCATAATATTAAAATTATCTTAGAGTGGTTTTTTCATATTTTTTGAGAGGTTTCATTTTTTGAGGAATAGTGAAATATACTAAATTTTTGTTAAAAAATATATTTTTGATTAAAAAATTATAAATAATAAATTATATATATATTGTTTGATGTCAAAATATATCAATTATAAATATACGAACCAAATTTTGGTCATTGATATAAATTTTATATTAAAAATGGATATAAAAACGTGTAGATCTTTTAAAGGTTTTTACTCACCAGCTTCCTCACCACGTTTGTGAGATTAGAGTTAATCTTAATTTTACCACTTCTATGATTTGAATTTCAAAAAAAGGGTATACACAGTTTTAATCAGTATAATACTTCTGGTGTAATAAGTTCAACTTTATTTCTTACCAAAAATATCAGTGAAAGAGATTAAAATTAATAATTGTTACTAAAGATAAATTTATCTTACCAACAAACTAACCATAATATTATGAGGCAAAATAACGTATAAACTTGTCCAAATAACATATTATGAAAATATTTTGATCATATCCCATATTTTTACGATTTTTATGGTTTATTGGGACATTATGAAATGGAATTTTCTAACATAAAAGGTTAAGTAAGTAAAGAGAAAAAAGAACTTTCCTTACCTTTAACATTTAAAAAACATTGAGACATGTACAAGAAAACATATTTTATGTTATAAATATCCTTATAAAAATAAAAGGGATAATGTTAACATAAAAAAATTATTAACATTTAAATATGATTTAGTTTCTTAATATTTTTGAGAAACACCTACTTAATTATCATTTAGTTGATAATTAACTAAAATAAATGATACTATAAATATTAAAAGTGATGTATATAGATTGAATTAATGCCTTTAATTTTTTTGTAGATTCACATATCATGTTACATGGCTTTAAAATTCATATATCTGAATTAAAATATTTTTTTATAATTTAAATTTAAATTTAAATAAATAATGTTAAAATTAGTATTATTGTTATTTTACAATAAATTATTTTTTATTAAATGATTTAAAAATAATAAAAAACATATATTCTAGAAAGTTATTTATAAGTGTTAATAAATATTATGTCTAGTATATTAATATAACATTTTTTCTTTTATAATTAATATATTGACCCGTAAACTAGAAAAACATTGTTAACATGGCCTGGGTTTCTACAGTGTTTTAGCGCATCACAGTGGCTTGTTTTTTAAAATTAATTTACAAAACACATGGTATTTCTATTTCATAAATTAGATATCATATTAAAAATTATTTAGATATATATTTTCTAATAAATCTCACTTTATTTTAGTCTTAATGGTCAAATTACTTAGGTTATAAAACTAGATTGTTTAATAAAAAACAAATTGATGAATTTGGGGAATCTTAGACATTAAGAATCAAAAATTTTAAAATGCACATTTTTTTGTGTGTTGAAGGTTATTATAAAATATTATTCACATTTAATCCATTATTTTTCAATTTTTGAGACACATTACTTAAGTTAGACCTCCCAATAATGAATACATATTGGTATTTACAAGAGTGCCACTCCCCATCCATTATAAGAAGGAATTCACTCTACCCCTTCCTCACACATCTCAAGACACATTGGATCATCCATCACCTAACCAAATTATTTCAAAATGTACATCCTCTAAACATAAAATCCTACCTTTGGGTATAAATCTACCTAAGTAATCCATTTGGATCAATCCAAAATTAGTTATCCGATTAAGAGGTAGAAACATCCTCAAGGTTTTTTGTTTTATTTCCATTATCCACTCGCTCAAATAATCTTATTATGTGACTATATAATAAAAAATGTATCCTTAATATACTAGAATTTTGTTATTATAAGTTTTAGAACTAAACTCACACATACTTTCATCTTATGGGTAATGAACATATTGTTTACGTATACAAAGAATTATCACCTCACAAAATGATGATTGTTCATTTTTCCATTACCGCCACTCATGGTGGACATTACAATGGATAGTATATTTATATATTTTATATATAATATTTATTATGTAATTATACATCATTAATTTTTTTATAATATATACCATTATTGATTCCATTTTTTATAAATACGATTACATCGTTTGTGGATGTGTGGACTTCTACCTCCGCAACGCGATGTGACTCATTCACGCTATACAAGGAATGTATAAAAGATGGTTTCAATAATCCAATGTATCATATATAACATAGATATGAAACTATAATTAATATATATATATTTCTATCATATAATTTTAATTGTTTTAATACTACAAATAAATGAAAGTATCATTCATGCGTATGCATGGGCTAACGTCTCCATGAATGGTTCACTACATTTTTTATCTCCAGATATTAGGGACTATAAAGAATATATATATACTGAATATATAATATAATTAATTAATCTTTTACATTTTTATATGAGTAAATCATGGTCTATGTAGTAGCAACAACATGTAACATGTCGAAACGTACTTGAGAAAACTAGGCAATTAACACCCAAAATAGTGAAAATAATGAAAAATTATTAACAAAGGGGTAATAAGATATTATATGAAGTTGTTATGTGATATTATAAACATATGTATTGTTATGTTATAAGTTATTAAAATATTTAAATCTAATATTCAGGAGGTTAAATACCACACAACAAAAAATGAAGGTTAGTGAAAGGGATTTCTTCACAATTTACATTCCATTGAGATATATTTGTTGTTATAGACCATGTTTATTTTATATGGTTAATATACTAACATTTTTCATGTTATATAATTAATTCCATTATTTTAAGGATATTATTATTTTTATATAATGATTATTCCCTCATGGATAAAATTATTTAAATGTTTCAATGTGGTATGGGATAATTTGGAATGTTTAAATATTGTTTTCCTCAAGAATGTGTTTAATGATCACCATTACAATATCATCTACATTCTATTGTTAAATTTCCCTTGAAACGGTCAATTAATTATGATAATTTTTATGGTACTTTAAATTTTCATTAAATAACCATTTTCTCATGTAATGAATATTATTATTTCCTAAACCATCTACCATTTTCAATCAGTTCCCACTTTGATAGTTATTTGATTAACTGATTAATTATTGATAAATCTGTATAAAATATATATTTTGATTAAATTTATTATTCTATATGAATAACGATTTAGGATTAAAATTACGGGTGCATTCCAAAATTTATATATCTCTACAAGGCATCGATATATTCCCATGAGACAATTAAGTTTTCCAAATTAAAAATTTTTGACCTATAGTTTTAAACTTTTTGATGATGGATCTTGACAGTAAAGGTCCTCATTTTCCTTAGACATGATTTCCAATAATTAAGAATTACATTTATATATACATCCATTATTATTCATTCGTGTGATTTTACATTGAAATATTTATGGATATATTCAATTTTTAATTCGCTGATTAAATGTAATGTGTTTTAGTTTCTTACCTTTCCATATTGAATCTTCCATATCAAGTTATTTGAATAGTAGGTGTTATTAGATATTTACCTTTCCATGTTGATTTATTCTCACTGATTCATTTCTTATTCCTCTTTACATACCATTATTTAACAATTGATATCACCCTTATTATGTTTTCATTCCCCGAGTTATGAAGAAGAAATCCTTGAATAAGTGTTCAACGATACAACATATTTCATTTTATTATGTGTCATGTTTTTATTTTATATTTACCAATGTATTATGAGTATAATGTATGTAATATAGATTTCCAACTCTATTAAACTGAACAATCCTTCGAGATATGATTCCTTGTAATCATACCATTGTGATAAAATAATACACCATCTCTAGGCTTTTGAGGTTGGGGTGTTACAGTTGTTATCAAATAATGTTTAGAAATAACCTTAAAAACTAGATTTAGAAAACATAAACTAAGGAATATGACCCTAAGACATACATTAAGGATAAATAGAGAGGAACATTCTAGAATTTTTGTATGGTATATAATATGTGGGTATCCATCGAAATATAACCATGTTTGGATACTTCAAGTGGACGTAGTTCTGGTACATATGTACCTAGGTATAAAAATTACAATAAGGTGTATCGGCCCTTACTCGGTCTAACATAGTATATGAAAACCAGCCTTAATACACACATGGTTTGATATTCTAGGGGGATACACATTAGATAATTCCCATTTTCATTACAAACCAATATGAAGGATTTGAAAGTACTGATATCCCCAAGGAAACCACGTTTTTTATATGAGATTATCTTTGCAAAATATTTTTCTATTTATGTTAAGTGTTTCAATAGTTTTTGAATTATAAATTATATTATGATTTCATATAGTATATTGCACTATTTAAAATTGGCATCCAGAATAATGAATGAGAACTCCACCATTGCACATGATCCAAATAGTAAGAAGGATAATATCATTGATGGTTTTAAGAAAAATTTTAAAATGGAAATATTCTCCCATGTATTCTCATCATATGTAGAAATATTATGATGTGATAATGCGATAGCCAAAAAATTATCAAAGTCCTATGGATTTGACGACAATAAATAGAAGAATAGGATGGTAGATAAAAATTTGGATAACGGGAATAAGTAAAATAAGTACTTTCCCAGATGTGATTTTTGTGGAAAGAAACACCCTGGGTCTTTCTTGAAAGCAATGGGAGTTTTCTACACATGTGGAAATAAAGTCCACCATGTTTTTGGTTTTAGGGGTAATAAAAAGGTTTCTAACATACAATGATTTGAATTCATGGTGATGGGATACTATGAAAATCAATGTTTGATGTGTCAACGGAATATACCCTACATGATTCTATTGGATAATGATAATGTAATGCTACAACCACATATGAAGAATAATGATTAACATTTCCATTAAAGATTTATGTCATTTGAATATTTTATCATAAATTTACTATATATAAGAATTATTGAATATTTTCAGATTGTGTTAAATTACTTTTTCATTAAGGTTTTGAGATCATATGATGAATGGTACCAAGAAATGATACAATGTATAAATTAAAAAAATTAAAACACATGGTTGAGGGGAAGATAACCATTAACATGTTCATAAGAAAATGATGTTTGGATAAATAAAGGATTGATTTTGATAGGTGTTGGCTACCATCAAACTGAATAATAATTTATTGAAAAAGTGGTTCATTTTATCATTGAGTGAGTTTACAACACTTTTAGATTTATGTACAACATCCAATAACATGTGTTTTACTTAAATAATAAATTAGAATGCAGTTTTCAAATAATGTTTAATGGCAATTCATGTAATTACCATATTTCAAGAGGACACATGATGAAGCTCACATATTTGGTATTTGATAATTAAAGATCTACATTATATTGATTAAAGGTGAATTATAAGTTAAATTTGAAAATTCAGCGACCTTCTATACAAAGTTTGGGATCACAATATTTTTGAAAATTTAACCATTTATAAAATGGTTTATGTTTAAATTTATGAATGGGGTTATAGATTGATATATTACATCACTATATGATGAATCTTTTTCTATGATATAAAATTGAAATTTTTTAATGGATGTCCAAAGTATAAGATTATGATTATAGAAACTTACCACGTATGTATATTAAATATATTTTCTTAGAGTCAAAGAATTAATCAAATCCAAGAAAAATGATATTGAAACAAAAAAAAATATTTTCCTAGTAACTTATTTTTTAATGAATCAAATGGCCCCTTAGACCATCTCTGATTATGGGCCTTGTGATTATTATACATTCTCCAAACCATGTTCTCTTGAACTCTCCATTAGAGCATGATTGTTAATTTTCCTTCCATATCCATGTTCACATTTCCCAACATTCTTCTCCTACTAGGGAACCTAGTTATTTGACCATTTCAATTTAATTTTTCCTTTATTAAGAATATTTTTTATTAACCATATTTACGATGTGTATTTTTCAATAATAGTTTGTTTTCAAATATAAATACATTGATTACTTAGATCAAGTATAAATTTCAAGGGTTCAATTTAAATAACGTGGGGAGAATGTGAAACCCCAATACATTACAATTTTTTAGTTTTAGAATAGAATAATTTTTTTTCTATCTTTATTTATACACAACACCATGTTAAAATTATGATATACAAACCACGATATTAGCCTACAAGAAAGACCTAGTTTTACCGCCTTTTAATTGCGTACATTTTTTGAAACTAAATTTTTACACTTATAAATTTTATTTTTTAAAAAAAACTTCAATTTTTTAGTAAAATAAAAATTATCCTCGGCCTAATTTTATGTATTTTTATGTTAGGTTTTATTTTTTAGGGAATAATGAAAAATATTTCATTTTAGTTAAAAATGACTTTTAATTTAAATAATTATTAATTTTAAATTATTATTTGAAGTAAAAATAGATAAATTATAAATATATTATCCTAATATTCTATTAGCATCATTTTTATATTAATGTTTGATGTAAAAACATACAGAATATTTGATTGTTTTTACAAACCCCCTTTCTCACCACGTATGCGATATTAGAGTTAATCTTAATTTTACCACTTCTATTTTTTTAATTTTCAAAAATGGAAATACATGGTATAAATAAATATAATATTTTATATACAATAAGAACATCATAATTTTTGTCCAAAAATATTTGTGAACGTGAATAAAATTAATTACAGTGATCAATGTAATATTAAGCATAATAAGGGACTAAACCGTAATTTTAGGGGCCAAAATGAAATGGAATCTTGTCCAAAACACATTGGTTACAAATATTTTTACCACATAACCTATTGGTTCTAATTTTACATGTTATTGTGATAATATTAAAAGGAATTTTCCTATATAAAATGTTAAGTAAGGAAACAGATAGAAAGATAAATTTCCTCACATTTAACATTTATAAAACATTGAGATATGTAAAAAAACATCATATTCTATGTTATACATATCCTTTTTTACGATAAATGGGTTAATGTTATCATAATAAAATTTCATTGGTTTTTAAATATGATTTAGTTTCATGAAATTCTTACAAAACTCCAACGTATTGATTATTTAGTTATTAATTTACAAAAATATATGCCACTATAAATATTAAAAGTGATGTATATTGATTGAATTATTTTAATTAATTATTTTTTTAGATTAATATATCATGTTATGCATATATAAACTTAATATATTTTAATTCCAATATTTTTTGATATTTTAAATTTTAAAATGAAATAAATAATGTCCAAATTGATAATATTGTTATTTTATAATAAATGAAATTTTATTAAATGATTTAAAATTAATAAAAATCCTTTATTATACCAAGTGATTTTTAATTTTTAATAAATATTAAATATGGTATATTAATTGTAAAATTAAACTTTTATAATTAACACATTTACCCATATATTGTAAAAACATTCTTAACACTGTCCGTGTTTATGTAGTGTTTTAGCGCATCACACGCGCTTGTTTCAAAATTAATTTTGAAAAAACATTTTTTTCTTATTTTAAAAATTATTAATCACATTAATAATTCATTATATAATATTTTATAAAATTGCTCACTTTATTTCAGTATTAATGGTTAAATTATATAGGTTATAATACTAGATGATTTAATAAAAACCTAAAAGATAAAATTAGGCAATCTTAAAAGGTTAGGAATCAAAATTTTAAAATGCACATATTTCTTGGTGGTGGAGGTTTTTGTAAAAAAAATATTCCTCATTTATGAATTATTTTTCCATTTTTTATACATATTAGTTAATTTACACCTCCCATTAATGAATAGTTTTTTGGTATTTTTATGAGTGTCACTCACCCTTCACTATAAAAAGGCAAGGACTCTATGCCTTCTTCACACCTCTCATGCCACATTTGACCATCCAAAATCTACCTAAATAGTTTCAAAACATCCTTAACCTCAACATATAATCCTCAAATTTGGTATAAATCCACCTAAGAAAATTATTAGGTACAAACCAAAAGGGGTTACCCAATTAATAGATAATAAACTTTTTAAAGATTTTTAGTTTTATTTTTCATTATGCACTCTCTCGACTCTCTTTATTCCATGATTACATAAAAAATAGTATCATGAATAAATTATGATGTTTGATGCTAATTTTGTGTTCTACTCTCACCCATAGTTCCACATAATGAGTAATGAACACATTGTTTACGTGTATGGTTAACTATTTCCTCACAAAATGATGATTGTTCATTTTTTACATTACCGCCTATCATAGTGGAAATTATGATGGAAAACATATTTATATATGATATCTATGAAATTTATTATTTATTTATTCTTGTATAATTATTTTATAACACATAACATTATACATTCCATTTTGTGTAAATATGATAACATCATTTGTGGAAGTTTGAACAACCGCATCCTCAAAGTGATGTGACTAGTTCATGATATAGATGGAATATATAATGGATGGTCTTAATAAACCTATGTTACATATATAAAATATATATGATACTAGAATCATATTCTAAAAAAGTATCATTTACTATTCATTCTTTTAATACAACAATAAAAAATGAAAGTATAATTCATGCGTACGTACGAGCTACTATCTACATGAACGGTGCACTTCATTTATAATTTCCAAATATTGTGTAATTTTTTAAATAAATAGGTACAAAATGTTTAGAATAATTAATAAATACATTAAATTACAAATATTATTAAAACATGATCTAAGTATAAGTAACAATAAGTAACAAATAAAAAAATAATTGATAACTCTAGGCAATTAAAACTAGAAATAGTGAAAATAATGAAAGATTATTAAAAAATTGGCAGTAAGATATTATATGAAGTTGAAAAATGCTATTATAAACATGATTATGGTTTTGGTATAAGTTAGTAACATATTGGTAACAACTATTAAACAGTATAAATACCACAAAACAAAAATTAAGGTTATTTTAAGGGAGTTTGTCTCAATTAGCATTCCATTGAGGAATATTTGTTGTTATACACCTATTTTCTTTTATAGAGTGTATATTCTACACTTTTTCATGTAATATCATGAATTTACTTATTTTCATGATATTATTAGTTTCATTTAATTATTATTTTTTTATGTATATTATGATTTAAATGTTTCAATGTGGTATGGGAAACATTGGAATGTTTAAATATTATTTTCATTAAGAATGTGTCTAATGATACCCTTTCCAATATCACCTCCTTTTGATTGTTAACTTTATCTTGAAACAATCACTCAATTATTATTATTTTATGGTGTATTCATTTTTCTAAAATAATCATATTATTATATAATGGATATTACGATTGCCTAAATCGTATACTATTATCATATGGTGTTTACTTTGAAATTTATTTGATTAACTAATGAATTAGTGATAAATTTGTATCTTTTATTAAATATGAATATTTATTATGTAATATGGTATTTTTTTAAATTCATTATTTTATAGGAATAATTATTTGTACATTCGATGATTGTTGGAGATAGAAATTTATATAGCTCATCAACACATTGATAGGTTGTCATGAGACAATTATATTTGGAAAATGAAATAGTTTTCTACCTGTAGTTTTAAACTATCTGGAAGATGGTTATTGAACTTATAAACCCTCATGTGACTTACAAATGATTTCCAATAATTAATAATTTAATCCATATATATTTTATTTATTATTCATCCATGATATTTTGTGATAACATATCTATGGATACCATTAATTTTATGTTCATTGATTAAATGGAGTGTATTTGAGTTTCTTACCTTACAATATTGAATATTCCTTATCTAGTTATTTTAATGGAATGATTTATTAGTTATTTACCTTTCCAATTTCATTTATTCTCACATAATCATTATTTATTCCACATTATTTACCATTATTTTTCATTTTATCTCATCCGTATTATGTTTCCTTTCCCAAGGAGATGAAGACAAAATTTTGTAATGAATATTCAAGGATATAGTTTATTTCATTTCATTATGTAACATGTTGTTATTTTATATTTTCAAATATATTATGGGTATCATTTATGTAATCTGGATTTCCAAAATAGAAAAAATAATAGATCCTTTAGGTTGTGATTCCTTGTAATCATTCCAATGTAATAAAACAATGCATTGGCTTCAAGAATCTGGGGTCAAGTCGTTACAACGTAATTGGCCTTTATATTTTTTAGTATCTTGTTAATTTAGTAATTAAATGTTTGTGTGATATTGTTATAGTTATTATTGAAATTTGTTCATGATACTATGTGTATTAATCCAAGAATATATGAAAGGATCGTGTTTTCCAAATAGTCAACAAGGATCATAAATATTTCTAAAAAGTTAATTAGTGGGGGTTTTTAACAAGTTTTGATAGAATATTTTATATTTTTTTGGTTATATGATTCTTATTTGGAATGGTTAATGGGTTTTACATTTCCAATGGGTTTTAAATTTTTTTTACTTAAAGTATAATTATAAATTTTAAATTGTGATTTAAGGATTTGGTTTTTAAAATTGTATTTAAAATAAATGATGTGTTTTGAAAAGAATTGTTTTAACAAGATTTTTGAAAAAGGGTAAATTTTGAGAAAATTAAAAATGGGGTAACATTTTTATGAATGTGTGAATGTTTTTGGAGTTTATGTTTTAATAGAAACCAAATAAAGTTTTGATATTTTTTAGGAAAATATGGAGGGGCTTGTTTGATAATTGTTTTAGTCGATTAAACCTTATGTGGTTGATGACCTATTTTTTAAAATAATGTATGATTATTTGAGACTCATATATTGGTTTCCATTATGTTATTATTCATTTAATGGAATCATATTATCCATTGGAGAAACCTTCCCTTGGGTGTTGGTTGGTTAAGTTAGATTGAGAAGTTTATTAGGTTACCTTTATAATATGTCCATATAAACCTAGATGTAGACTTGGGATGGATGTGAATACATTATTTTTATTGATTGATGGGTGAGTTATTAAATATTATATTTTAGGATGATCTTAAAACTCTAGTGATTATTGGTTCACTTTTTCAGTTCCTTTTAGGTGGTCCTCTTGTATTGAAATTAGTATTTGAGGTGGGAGTTAATCCATTTGTTCTATGATTGAAAATTTTTCTTTAAGAGTATTGGATATAATTACATGGTGATCCTTGTTATGGATCTTGTGGTGGGTTAAGGAGATATGGGACCATCCTATATTTTATTGAGAAACAGATGTTTAGTATATCTCATAACTAATGTTTTTTAAAACTATATATGGGATAGAGAAACTAGGCACGTAGCCTAATGGTTATGTGACCTATGGGGATGGACGCTTCATGGGGGTTGTAACCCATGGGAGGTTAAATTTAGGATGATATTTTAGGATGATATTTAAGTTAAGGAACTAAATAACTATTATTTGTAAGGTCATGTTCATTTTTGGTTTTCATATTTATGATACAATGTTATCTAGATCTACTCCACCCCATGGAATTTAGACATAGATTAGTGGATAACAACACACTTAGAGGGACAATGTGTTTCTTTGGGAGGTAATGGTGAAATGAATAAGTTAGATATTCCCTATACTATCCTAAGTATCCACTTGATGTGAAATAATATCCAGAGAACACACTTATTGTTTTCTAAAATGGTTGTTATGTCTCATCGAAGTGATTAGTGTGAAGAAAATGTATTACAAACATGTATTGGGATCTGATCCATGAGGTGATAGGTTATATATGTGATAAAAGTATTGTTTTATATGGTTATTATATATATATTTATACTGATGGTTGACAAAATGAGATATTCTGTTTCATTAGAGTTAGATTTTTTTATTTTAGGTCATTGTGTCAATGGTTTATTTTGAAAAGTTGTTTTATCAAGGGTTTTTTATTTGATCATTGTTCTTTATTTTATTTTTCATTGATTTACTCTTTAAACCATGAGAATTTTAGTTTTGACTATGGGTGAGAAATGAGATGAAAATGTGTAAGGTGTGTTCCTGATGTGTGTATTGTGGTCATATTCTATAATATATTTGTTTTGATTTCCTCTAATGAGATAATAGAGGTGTGGTATACCTCATTGGGTCAATGTGATATTCAGCTTATTTATTTTCCAAAAGTTATTTCCTAGACTGAGTGAGTAGTATTATTGTGTGTCTTCTAGGTGTGTTATCTTCTAGTCATGTAGTTATGGGTATGGTTTTTACATGCATGCTTATGTTAGTTTTCTATCCATGTGAGTTATACTAAGATACGACATAAACTTTCCCACGATTTATATATATATATATATATATATACTTCATCAAAAAAAAACTAAACGTGTTGAGGCGATCGTGGGAATCTTACTGGTTCATTGGAATTCTCCCTACCCACATACACAACATGGGATTCAATTTCAATTGGTATTTTTCATGATTTCATTTAATTATAGGAATAAACATGGATTTGGACATATGGATAAGGATAATCATGTAATTTAACACTAAATATTTGGTAGGTGTTAATCATGTGAGTTGGTCCATAGTCTATTGTATTGTAAAATATTTTTAAGTGTTAATGTACATGTTTATTTATTTTGATATTTTTTTATTCGATTTATACTATTCTGTTTCTTTATTTATTCATAATATAGCCCCTTATTGAATTATATACTATATTATGGGGGGACATTTTGTTCTTATTCTATGTCTATAGGGTTTTGGGATATCTGTTTTCTGGATGGGTCTTATCAAAATTCTAGTAGTTTTTTACATGAACCATGGGTGTTACATTTGAGTGAATATTCTCCCCCATGCTATTTTAGTCTCTTCTACTAGTTGGAAGCCTCTAGAGTGTGAAAAGTTTCACCTAATGTCTAATGAATATCTATCTTAGACATTATTTGGGAAAGCATTTCAGGGGAGTTACAATTTAAACAGAAGATATATAAAGGAACTTTATCCTCCTCATGTGTGATAAATACTATTTGGTTCATTATTGGAATGTAGATGTTCAGATTACCATTAAGAATTGATCTAGATAAATACTTCATTCCTAAATCCTTTTTAGAAATACTTGATTACATATTGTGAATTAAAACATGAATGAGTTCCAATTTTTTACCTAATGACTTTTATATATGAAGCTAAATGATATGTAAATTGGAGGTTTAGTATCAACAATTTTATTTATGATACAAGAGGGTAAAATTTTAAACTGAAAGAGGAAAATTTCTATCAGAATGTATAAAAATATATGATTGAATTTATATTCACGGTATTTGAAACATAAGGGATTAACTAGGAAGGAGAATCATTACTTAAATTATAACATAAATTTTTGTTGGAGGATAAATATCATATAATTCCCAAAGAGTTATAGTAAATCCAGTTGATATTCCACATCATCTATTATATTATAGAGATAAAATGTTATATTTTTTAAGGTTTTATAACACTAAAAGTATATATTACATGCTTTTTCAATATGTAGTAGTAAAAAATTGATGAATAATTTTTTAAGTGAGATATAACTAATCATTAATTTGATTATATAGGGGACTCTACATCGAGCTGTTGGATATGAAGATTAATTTAATGCTTTGAAGGACAGAGAATAATGACTGTGTATTTCCATCTTGTTATATCTTTTATGATAAGAGATATTTTTGAACAATGATTGTTTAATTAATACTATAAGATGATTTATTTAATATACCTGGTTATGTTTGATAAAAATCTATAATATGGTTTGAGAAAAGATAAGGATTAAAGTGTTTAATAAGGGGTAAAAAAGTTTTTCTATGATATTTATTAATGTATATGGGAAATATTTTTTTAAATATTTTAATTAATAAAATCCTATTTTAAGAATATTATTCCAAAAAAATAGAATACCATATGAAATTTTTTAGTAAATACTTTATATTTCAATTATTTTTACTAAAGTAAATAATTGATATTTCAGGAATTAAAATAAGATTATGTTATTTAGAATTATATTATAGTATAAATATAGTTCCTAATATAAATGTGGAAGTATATTTAATCATATAGAAACTAAAATTTATAATTTATGAAGTATTTTGATATGAAATATCCAAGGTGAATCTCACAATATATCTTAAAATAGTTTATGGGATATTGGTAAAGAAGTAATTTAAACAGATAAATTTTTTACCATGTTGATATCAAAAAAAATGTTTTATTGAAATGTTCTAATTTGGAGATGAAGAACATACAATTATTTAGAAGTATATATAATAGGACATTAACATTGCATCATTTTTTTGGATATAAGGAAGTTTGAATAATATAATCAAAGAGTCAAAACATTGGGGATATGATACATATATTTTGATATTATTAAAATTAGATTTATTTATTAATGTTACTCACTAAAATAGTTTAGTGGGTGGCTTTATCTGATGATCACATAGAGATGTATCAAGAATTAAATTTTTAATGAGTTCAATAAAACCCCCACAATGTAGTAAATAAAAGGCCTCCCTAGATTTATATTAAATGTTATATGATTAGATGGTTGATTATATAAAGTTTTTTTTATATTATTGAAGGATTTTAGGAATATAAAATGTATCATGTTGAATAAAATTAGTCTCCACATTATCATTCTTTTATATTTGTTTCTTATATTACATGAAGAAAATTAATAATGGAAACCTCAAATTAAAAAAATTGATTTATCGATTACTGATGTTTTTCATGGAGTATTATAGGTTTTTATATAGTGTTAGGTTTCTCTTTGGTAGGATTTTATATAGACATAAAATATTAGTCATGAGACACAAAATTTGTTTTTTGTGTTGGATGACCCACCAATTAAACCACATGGAGTGTCATACAAAATTCTCCTGGTATTATAGGGGTTAATGTTTTATGTTTAATTCATATACCTATGGTTATCAATATACCTAACATTACAACATTCATACATTGACACCATTAATATTCCAACCATGATACTGGAATAATATAGGGTGGTATGGTTTTTATACTCATCATGTCATTGGATGAATCTTAACAAAGATGGAATTCATTCTCTCATATAATGAGAATGAAATATATTCCATTGATTGCGATAGACTAAGGAGTGTATGGACATAACTAGATATGGTTCAAGTGATGTGATTATATATTTTGACATGGGGATTGTGAAGTGCTCATACACTTGGGTGAAAGGAAGGTAATGTCTTCACCCATCTTGTTAGTATAAATTTGGATAATTTAAAATGTATGAGTAGGATATATGGGATTGAAATACTATATTTCAAGTGTTCACAATATATATTTGTTAAAGTAATTATATTATTATGCATGCATCTATTTGATACAACAAGTGGACATAGGTATAGAGATACATATGTTTGATAGAGATCATGAAAGATCCATTTATAACTTTATAAGATTTGATTATTTTCTAGAGGATAGTATTTTCATTCATTTATGAATTTAGGAATTCAATTTTTTTATTTATATAAATATTAATGGAGTCACACTCTATGGAATGGGGATTGAATTTTATGAAATTTAAAGAGATACTATAAAAGTGTTTTACCGTTTAACCAAAAAAGAGTTCTGGATAGATAATTTAGGGTTTTACTTATGATGTAATGCATTGTGAGTATGGTTATAGATTTCCAAAAATGTTTTCAAAATAAAGAAAATCAATTTTGGATATGTTCTTATAATATATGGTATAGGAAATGATATAAGATAAAATGGTATAAATCTACAAGACCTTAGTGTAAGGGTGATATTGATAGAGATACACCGAAATTCTATTGTATATATGATATATATTAGTATATATCATGGATTATGATATATTTATGTCTTATGGTATGAAAGTCATGTAAAAAAATATTTTATGATTTTAGGGTATATCATATCTTACCATATGGTGATATTATATCACCATTTTCATGGTAAATCATACTGTATAATATGGCTATATTGTTGGGAAGTATGATATAATGGATCATATAATATGATTTTCATAACAATAAATGATTTTTTATGGAAAATTATAATTAATTGTTAATCATAACTTCCTATATCAGTTCATGTTAGTGGAATAGGGAAGTTTTCATATTACAAGGTACATAAAAAATATATCAATTTTGAATTTTAGTTTATACTAGGAAGTAGATGTTATATAAATTATTTAAATGGATAAGAGGATGCTTTGATGGTTGTATAATGGGTGGTGGAGTACCATAGTTAGTTTCAAGTTTATAGGAGGTTGTAATGTGAAGTTCAGTGGTTGAAGAGAGCCACTGAGTACCCAGTCGAGGTGCACTAGGTCCTCGGTGATGGTGTATAGGGAATAGATTCCCTAGATAAGTCCATTAAGTGACAGATGTTAGTGGACTAGGTACCCAATTCTTCCCTGATCAATTTCCAATAGAAATAATTTTTTTATTTTTGTATTTTTTAATTTTAAACCCCTTATATAGTTATATGGTATCAACCAGCCAAATCAAGGGGGGAGGTCATGCCCTTATCTTATTCTTCGTATAATTCACCCCTTTTAATTTACGGTATACATGTATTTTTTTAATCCATTAAAGTAGGTTATGCTATTATTCCCTCTTTTATCCTTTAATCTCCTTTTCTCTAATTATTATTAGGTTAGAGTAGGGGTTTTAGTTTTGATTCCATAACATCATGGTGGAATTGATTTAGAATAACTAGTATTTGGTGTGTCTTTCCTATAATAGTCTCTGATATGGATAAGTATCATGGTTGAATGTAGCTTCATTAGAGTTAATAATATAACCTAGTTCTTTTCCATTACTTATTTTAATTATAATTACTTTAGTTGACCATTTTCTATAAGATATTGGGGTTCATTTGGTAGTGGGATTGAGGGTGTACCAGATGTGATCTACACCCTATTTCTTTTAGTTTTGGAATTTTTATAATATATAAACATTTTTGAGGTGATTGATAGATTTAAAATGATTGTATTGACTTATCCAATGGTGGATTAAGCATTCATAAGGACATAAATATATGGTTAAGGTAGGTAGTTCCTAATATTATCATTTATTTAGATGTTTATATATTTCATGGTATGCAATCAGCTGGTATTGGTGATCTAATTTAACACCCGAGACTTTTATGTTATATAAATCATCAAAGGAATCTTTTTCTACACAACACTTGCTTGGCTTGCTTTACACGAAATCGCGACCTTCCACGATAGCTTGCGTTGTACGCAATACCGAGTTTCACTAAACAACGATATGCTATTAAAATATTATTAAAACTAGCCGTTATGAATAGTAATAACCACTTTTTGAAAATTATATATTTTTTTTAAAATGGACTTCATTTTTGGATTTGGAATATCGAAATTAGCCTAGGGTGAAATTTTGGTATTTTTCTGAAAACTTTCAATTTTTGATGAATAGTGAAACCACTAAGTGGTAGTTAAAATACTGAATTTTTCATAAAACATAATATTACCGCTTCTGTGAGTGGAATTTTAAAAATCCGAAAGACACGGTTAATTTCAGCAAGTAAAATGTGGTTCAATGAGATGAAAATAATTTTTTGGTGAATAGTAACTTTTTACTTTTTTTTACCATGGTTAAAAGTAAATAGGGTAATTAAGGGTAAAGATGATATTATTATTACCCTAAAACATGTCCTAATTCTATTGGACAAGTTTAATTCGACACAAAACAAACTTTGGAATAAAATATGACCATTTAGGCCCACATGGATTAGATTAGGACATTTATTATTAATTTATTTAAAGAAGGGTTAAAATAGTTAAAATCAAAGTTTAATAAGTAAATAATTTTTTAAAATGGGGTTATAAATAATATAAATTCGACAATAAATATTCCTTAGAAAGCTAAAAAGATTTCCTACATAATGGTATTTTATTTTTAATTTTTAGACATTAAATAATTTAATTTATTTATGACATAACGATGATGTAGTAATTATCTTATTAATGAAATATTGACATAATTAATGTTATAAACACCAAAATAAATGTAATTTGAGACTTTTTATGAATTCCACTAATTTTCTATGTCACTATGACATGTTATTATTGATTTAATTAACTTTGTTCGAACTAATCATTCTGTTATAATTTTCACAAAAATCAATTACTAAATAGTGTCAAAATTGACATAAAATACTTTTTAAAACAAATATTATATTAGTAATTGTTATTTTATTCCTAAATATCTAATGTTCACCCAAATGACTTAGATAAGGTTATATATATTAATAATAAACAACTTGGGGTTAGTTTGACTTCTTATAGTAATTTTATTAACCTTATAGTATAAGAACACAAGAAGACACGGTAAAAGTAAAATTATTTAACTTAATGTTAAATCTTAATTATAAGGTTACAATAGGAACCTAAACTTTTCAAAATTCTATTAGATGAGAGCCTTTCGACCCATCCCCACCTTAGCTTCTAAATATATCAATTTGGATCTATTTAAAACCGAATTTGACTTTATAATAAAATAACAGTTTTACTTATTCCAAAGGTGCCCCTCTCCTCCCTTATAAAAGGACACCTCCTCCCCCTCTTCCTCACACCACTTTGAGCCTTCAAGCTCGGCCAACACCTGCCAATTCCTCCTATCCACTTCCCTAGAGAAATCCTAGAGGTCCTGGTCTTCTTCAAAGACCAATTTTATTGCCCTAATAGAAGGTCTCAAAGAAGCACTTCAAAGAAGAGGTAATGTCCGTTACCGATTCTTTGATCTTTATTTCTTCTTCCACTTATTCTTCTTTAGTTGTTTCATTATGAAGTAATAAAATTAGTATCACTCATATACTGATATGTTATTATAAGTATGAAACAACCCTATTTCACCATCTATCCATCCTACGGAAAAAGAAATCACCGCGCATGCGTACGTACGTAATACCGTCTCCACGCCGTGGTGTAATCTATTTTCCACCACCACCTTACATGGATGGGTATAATGGTGTAAATAATGAATATATATGACTATTATAAAGTAATACTGATTCTTAAATAGTATACATACACTCCAATACAATTCCATGATCATAGGAACGATATCATCACTCGTGCGTACGTACGGAATACCGTCTCCACGATGTGATGCGACTCGTTGTACATGATCTTCATTTCATAATGATTATATAAATGAATTTAATGAATGAATATAATATATATTACACTAATACCATTCTGTAAATGAGGTATCTATAACCTAAAGAAAATAATAAGAATTTATTCGACAAGACACACATAAGAACAAAAAGTTATAAACACCCGAATAACAAGTAGCAATGAAATATTACTACTAAGAATCTAAGAATATGACCATATATGATATCCTAAAAATAAGTATGATTATGGAATAAGTCAATAACATTATTTAAATCATTATACAGGAGGTTCGGACACTTACGAAGCAAAACGGACCTAATGTAAGGGAAATATCACAATCTCATTTTTATCCGAGATTGTTTATACTTTGGTATTTACTGGGGTGTATTTTATCATCCAAATCCATGTTTTCTCAATATGTAATATTATTTCCATCCACATAAAATTTTTAAAATCCAATTTTACCCTTTGGTGAGTTTTTAGTAAAAGATATGAAAGGAATCTTTTGTCGTTTGTCGTATGAGGTACTTTTTTGACTTTTCCGACAAAAGTACGAGAAGAATGTTTATTTAACTTATACAGAATGAATGGATTTTTAAAACATTATTTACAAGAAGCTTCCTTTACATGTTTTCAAGTTTATTTTTATTAAACTTCTTTTAGTTTAAAATTGTAAGCCATGCTAAGAAAGGAAAATGTTTTTGAAGTAGAAAGGATATTTTCCTCAAGAATGGAGTTCTAGTGTTTTATCAAAATTATTTTCCATATAAGATAATAAAGGGTTTTGTTTCTATCCCTATTATTACATGGATTTGATTATGTTGTTATGGAAATATTTTTATGAATTCTTTTATCTTATATGAATTTTTTTATGATGTCACGATGTTTAAAGATTCCCATTTTTATTACATGGGTTATGCAATGATGTATGATTTATGATTTTGTGGCACACATATGAATGGTATAATTATGAGATGGGTTGGACATATATCTCCCTCCACTTCATTGGGTAAAGATTTTATATCTCATGAGATAGGCATGGATGGAATGGTAGGTTATACCGATTCAGTGAAACAGGACTGAAACGAGGAGTGAACTCGGTTTAGAAAGGGACTTTGTCCACTAAGATAGTCTTGGAAATGAGCCTTGAATAATAAGAAATTATTTTCTATGATTATGTTTGTATGGAACAAAGTTTCATGTTTTAAGTTATGATTATTGTGATTACATTTCACTGCCATGATTTATTCCATGTTATTAAATTATGATCTCTTTTGCAGGTTAAGATTTCCAAAAGATATGTTCTTATGTATATGATGTGATTGATATTTCTTTTTTTTACCCTTACTAAGCATTTGAGCTCACCCTTTTGTATGTTTTCTTTCCCCAGGCCAGGAAGAATGTTATTAAATAAGATATGCCAAAAGGGACTATTGATATGATGAAATAAATGGGAGACAGTGTCGACTCTTTATGAACCAGTTGTTTATGTTTCCCAGTTTCTAAAGACACTATACCTATACGGTCCTTTCATGGTTTTGTTATATTATTCAATAAGTATGCTTCAATTTTGAAGTATTAACAATGTATGTAAAGTATGGGTCGTTATAGTTGGTATCAGAGGAAAGGTATAGTCAACCTTTAGAAACTAGGATGTGAAAGGCTTAGTAAGTACCCTAAGGATAAGTCTAAGTATAGAACACAATCTTAGTGTTTTAGAAATGGCTATGAATAACCTAGGATAAGACCTTAAGTGTAAAATATTATTCTTGATTATGTGGTTTTTCTATTATAATTAGTGTAGCTCACACTATTCTTCTTGGTTTTAGTCAATTGCTGGAACCCGAAGGAATCGTGTTAATGCGGAATGCGACGGGCAATTCAATGATTGTCCCCCTGAGCAACCAAACGTTATGGGAGATGGAATGAAAAACCTTGTAGCCATGCTCACACAAATTTCTCAAGCTATGAATCATGCAGGACTTCCAAATGTGAAAAGGAAGGAGCAACATTTTGTTGAATCCTTCATGAGGCAGCGTCCACCTTCTTTCAGCGGGTCTACTGATCCATTAGTTGCTGAAGAATGGATTAGTACCACTGAAAAGATATTTTCAGTTCTTCAATGTTCTGAACATGATAAAGTCATCCTAGAAGTGTATCGTTTGGAAGGATATGCTGATCAATGGTGGAATCTTATTTAGAATACGAGGCAAAGGGATGAAATTGAGTCCATGTAATGGGACGAGGTCAAGAACTTATTTTTCAATAAGTACTTCCCTCGTATTCTCCGAACAAAGATGGAGAAAGAGTTTCTTGAACTGAAGCAAAAGGATGATGAATCTGTTGGTACCTATGAAGAAAATTTTACAAGACTTGCAAGGTATGCTTCTGGTATTATTATCCAACCTGAGAGCAAGATCGATCAATTCATTAGTGGCTTAAAACCAAGTCTTCGAAGGGCGTTAGCCATAAGGGACTTCAATAGCTACGAGGAAATCGTTCGATGTGCTCTCAAAGTCAAGATGGAGATTGGAGTAACCCATCAGTCATATGTGTTTGATAAGAAGAGGAAAATGAAATTCAAAGGAAAATCTAAAGAGCACACTGAAAAGAAGATGAGCATTCCCTTATTCTCAATGTGTGGAAAAAAACATGGAGGGAGTTGTCTTAAATGGACAAGTAAATGTTTCAAATATGGAAAGGAAGGTCATCGGGCATTTGAATGCCGCGATGATGGGAAGAAGATGTCTAATGATGCAAACAAAGGAAGGGATACACAGAATGAACCTACCACACTTCAATGTTTCAAGTGCAAGGAGATGGGTCATTCTGCCAATAAATGCCCTAATCCAAGGGTTTATGATGATGGTCGACGTCATAAAACTCTTAAGGCTAAAGACAAAGGAAAGTCACATGCAACTTCTATCAGCGATGTGGAGTACGATAACGATGTGGTGAAAGGTACACTTACCATCCACTCTAAAGTAGCAAATGTTTTATTTGATTTTGGATCCACCCACTCTTTTATTTCTGAAGAATTTTCTAAGGGTATCACCGTATTACCTCATCAATTAGATGTTGAGTTAGCTGTGACAACACCTAATGGCACAACAGTCGCATCAAAAGTTTATAATTCTTCTCCGATGGATGTTTGTGGGAAAGTGCTTCCTGAAAATCTTGTGATCCTTCCTATAGTGGAATTTGATGTGATTCTTGGCATGGATTGGCTTTCTTTATATGTAGCTCATATCATTTTCCAAAGAATGGAAGTCACATTTCATATTCCAGATCAATCTATGATCATCTATCAATGCAAGGATGAACATAACCTTCCAGTGGAAATTTCTTCCATTTTATGGGTATTGATTCCACTAAATGAAGGTTATTTATTTCAAATGGTTGGTGAGAAAATCACGATTAAGAATATTCCCATTGTACGGGAGTTTTATGATGTCTTTTCGGAGGAATTACCGGGTCTTCCACTGAATCGTGAAGTTGAGTTTTCAATAGAACTCGTCACGAGTGCTTTGCCTATTTCAAATACACCTTATGGAATGGCCCCAATTGAGTTGCAGGGATTGAAGAAGAAACTCCAAGAGAATCTTGATAAGGGATTCATACGCCCTAGTGCGTCACCTTGGGGAGCACCTGTTCTATTTGTTTAGAAGAAAGATGGATCTATGAGACTCTGCATTGATTATCGAGAACTTAACAAGATCACTATCAAGAACAAATATCCTCTCCCGCGCATTGATGACCTATTTGACCAACTACGCGGAGCTCAATACTTTTCCAATATTGATCTTCATTCAGGGTATCATCAATTAAGGGTCAAAAGGGAGGATATACCAAAGACGTCTTTCCGTACAAGGTATGGACACTATGAATTTATAGTGATTCCATTTGGTCTTACTAATGCCCCTGCTATCTTCATGGATCTTATGAATAGATTCTTTAGAGACTATCTTGATCGATTTGTGGTAGTCTTTATAGACGATATTCTTGTCTATTCAAAGAGAAAGGATGAACATGAAGATCACTTGAGAATTATATTGAAGACCCTGAGAAAGGAGAAGTTTTATGCCAAATTTACCAAGTGTGAATTTTGGCTTCAAAAAGTTGCATTTTTTGGATCACATAACCGCAAAAGAGGGGATATCTTTGGATCTAGCAAAAACAGAGGTTATCGAAAGATGGTCGAGACCAAAAATACTAACTGAGATCCGAAGTTTTCTTGGTTTGGCTGGATATTATCGACGTTTTCTGAAAGCTTTTTCACGATTATCTAATCAACTCACCAAGTTTACTTGGAAAGGAGTTAAGTTTGTCTAGACGGATGAATGTGAAGAGAATTTCAAGGAGTTGAAAGGAAGGTTATCCAGTGCACCTGTGCTCACACTGCCTTGTAGTGGAGAAAGGTTTGTGATCTATAGTGATGCATCCAAGAAGGGATTGGGGTGTTTTCTTATGTAAAATTATATGGTGATAGCTTAAGCCTCACTATAGTTGAAAATCCATGAGCAAAATTACCCAACACATGATTTGGAGTTAGCTACGGTAATCATTGCATTAAAGATTTAGAGGCATTACCTTTATGGTAAAAGGTTTGATATTTATACTGATCATAAAAGTTTAAAGTATATTTTCACAAAAAAGGAGCTGAATATGCATCAAAGAAGATGGTTGGAGCTGATTAAGGATTATGACTGCTCAATCCATTACCACCCTGGGAAAGCAAACAAGGTGGCAGATGCATTAAGTCGACAAGACCATGCTAGTTTATCCATGATGATGATCACAAAAGATCCAATATTTATTGATTTACAAAGGATGGATCTTGGAATTATAATGGAAGGGGAAAAATCTTATCTTTCTCAAATAAATCTTCAACCATCTATACATGTGAAGATTAAAGAGGCACAGAAAGAAGATGTCGAGTTACAAAAGAAGGTGAGAAATGTTCCTAAATTCAACCTTGATTGTGATGGGATAATAATGTTCAGAAATCGGGTTTGTGTTCCTCCCATCCCCGAATTAAAGAAGGAGCTGCTGGATGAGGCTCATAGTTCTTCATTCTCTATTCATCTTGGAAGCACGAAGATGTATAGGGACCTGAAAGAGTACTTCTGGTGGGATGGCATGAAAAGAGATGTTGCTGAATATGTCTCTCGATGCTTGGTTTGTCAACAAGTTAATGCGGAGAGATAGAAGTCTAATGGGATGTTACAACCATTACCCATACCCGAATGGAAATGGGAAAACATCACTATGGACTTTGTCACAGGACTTCCTAAAACATCCAAAGGCAATAATGCTATCTGGGTCATAGTTGATCGTCTTACAATGTCTGCACACTTCATTGCTATTAGAGAGGATTTCTCTCTGGATCATCTTGCCAGGATATATGTAAAGGATGTGGTAAGATTTCATGGAGTATCACTTTCTATTATATCTGATCGGGATCCGAGATTTACCTCGAAGTTTTGGCGAATTCTTCAGCATACTCTGGATACAGAGTTGAGTTTCAACACTGCTTATCATCCTTAGACAGACGGTTAGTCTGAGAGAACAATTCAAACCCTAGAAGATATGTTGAGAGAATTATCTATGGATTTCAATGGTGGTTGGGATCAACACCTACCTTTGGTGGAATTTTCTTATAATAATAGCTTTCACTCCAGTATTCAGATGGCTCCTTATGAAGCTCTCTATGGAAAGAAATGCAGGACTCCAACTTGCTGGGATGAAGTTGGTGAAAGAAAGCTATAAGGACCTGATCTCGTTGATGAAATGACATAAAATGTTAGATCTATTCAACAACACATAAGAGCAACTCTGAGTCGACAGAAATGTTATGCCGAAAACCGAAGGAAAGACCTAGAGTTTGATGTGGGTGATAAAGTGTTCTTACGAATATCTCTCTGGAAGAGAGTTATGAGATTTGGAAAGAAGGGGAAGTTGAGCCCTAGATATATCGGTCCTTTCGAAATACTAGATCATGTTGGGAAGGTAGCTTACCGATTGGTGCTTCCACTGAATCTCTCTCAAGTTCACGATGTGTTCCATATATCTCTCCTGAGAAAGTACATACCTGATCCTTCACATGTACTCAGCTCAAAAGTTATACCGCTGGAGCAAGATCTTTCTTATGAAGACAAACCGATAGAGATTATGGATCGTAGCGAAAAAGTCCTACGAAACAAGACCACTCGATTGGTGAAAGTTTTATGGAGGAACCACCAATTAGAAGAAGCTACATGGGAGCTTGTGGATATGATGAGGGAGTGGTATCCTCATCTGTTTGTTACAAAGTGACGAATTTTGAGGGCGAAATTCATTTTAAGGGGGGTAGAATGTAACACCCGAGACTTTTATGTTATATAAATCATCAAAGGAATCTTTTTATACACAACACTTTCTTGGCTTCCTTTACATGAAATCGCGACCTTCCTCGATAGCTTGCGTCGTACGCAATACCGAGTTTCACTAAACAACGATATGCTATTAAAATATTATTAAAACCAGCCGTTATGAATAGTAATAACCACTTTTTGAAATTTTATAAATTTTATTTTTCAAAATGGACTTTATTTTTGGATTCGGAATATCGAAATTATCCTAGGGTGAAATTTTGGTATTTTTCTGAAAACTTTCAATTTTTGATGAATAGTGAAACCACTAAGTGGTAGTTAAAAACTGAATTTTTCATAAAACTTAATTTTACCGCTTCTGTGAGTGGAATTTCAAAAATCAGAGAGAAACGGTTAATGTCATTAAGTAAAATGTTGTTCAATGAGATGAAAATAATTTTTTGGTGAATAGTAACTTTTTACTTTTTTTTACCACGGTTAAAAGTAAATAGGGTAATTAAGGGTAAAGATGATATTATTATTACCCTAACACATGTCCTAATTCTATTGGAAAAGTGTAATTCGACCAAAAACAAACTTAGAAATAAAATATGACCATTTAGGCCCACTTGGATTAGATTAGGGCATTTATTATTAATTTATTTAAAGAAGGTTTAAAATAGTTAAAATCAATGTTTAATAAGTAAATAATTTTTAATATGGGGTTATACATAAGATAAATTCGACTATAAATATTCATTAGAAAGCTAAAAATATTTCCTACATAATGGTAGTTTATTTGTAATTTTTAGACATTAAATAATTTATTTTATTTATGACACAAAGATGATTCAGTAATTATCTTATTAATGAAATATTGACATAATTAATGTTATAAACACCAAAATAAATGTAATTTGAGAATTTTTATGAATTACACTAATTTTATAGGTTAATATGACATGTTAGTATTGATTTAATTAACTGTTTTCGAACTAATCACTCTGTTATGATTTTCACAAAAATCAATTACTAAATAGTGTCAAAATTGACATAAAATAGTTTTTAAAACAAATATAATATTAGTAATTGTTATTTTATTCCTAAAAATCTAAGGTTCAGCCAAATTACTTATATACGGTTATATATATTAATAATAAACAACTTGGTGTTCGTTTGGCTGCTTATTGTAAATTTATTAACCTTATAGTATAAGAACACAAGAAGACACAGTAAAAGTAAACTTATTTAACTTAATGTTAAATCTAAATGATAAGGTTAAAATATGAACCTAAACTTGTCTAAATTCTATTGTATGAGAGGATTTCGACCCATCCCCACCTTAGATTCTAAATATATAAATTTGGAGCTATTTAAAACCGAATTTGACTTTATAATAAAATAATAGTTTTAGTTATTCCAAAGGTGCCCCTCTCCTCCCTTATAAAAGGACACCTCCTCCCCCTCTTCCTCACACCACTTTGAGCCTTCAAGCTCTGCCAACCCCTACCAATTCCTCCTCTACACTTCCCTAGAGACATCCTAGAGGTCCTGGTATTCTTCAAAGACCAATTTTAGTGCCCTAAAAGAAGGTCTCAAAGAAGCACTTCAAAGAAGAGGTAATGTCTGTTACCGATTCTTTCATCTTTATTTCTTCTTCCACTTCTTCTTCTTTAGTTGTTTCATTATGAAGTAATAAAATCAGTATCACTCATATACTGATATGTTATTATAAGTATGAAACAAACCTATTTCACCATCTATCCATCCTACGGAAAAAGAAATCACCGCGCGTGCGTACGTACGGAATACCGTCTCCACGCCGTGGTGTAATCTATTTTCCACCACCACCTTACTTGGATGGGTATAATGGTGTAAATAATGACTATATATGACTATTATAAAGTAATACTGATTCTGAAATTGTATACATACACTCCAATAAAATTCCACGATCATAGGAACGATATCATCACTCGTGCGTACGTACGGAATACCGTCTCTACGATGTGATGTGACTCGTTCTACATGATCTTCATTTCGTAATGATTATATAAATGAATTGAATGAATGAATATGATATATATTACACTAATACCATTCTGGAAATGTGGTATCTATATCTAAAGAGAAGAATAAGAATTTATTCGATAAGACACGCATAAGATCAAAATGTTATAAACACCGGAATAACAAGTAGCAATGAAATATTACTACTAAGAAGCTAAGAATATGACCATATATGATATCATAAAAATATGTATGATTCTGGAATAATTCAATAACATTATTTAAATCATTATACAGGAGGTTCGGACACTTACAAAGCAAAACGGACCTAAGGTAAGGGAAATATCACAATCTCATTTTTATCCAAGATTGTTTATACTTTGGTATTTACTGGGGTGTATTTTATCATCCACATCCATGTTTTCTCAATATGTAATATTATTTCCATCCACCTACAATTGTTAAAATACAATTTTACCCTTCGGTGTGTTTTTAGTAAAAGATATGAAAGGAATCTTTTGTCGTTTTTCGTAAGAGGTACTTTTTTGACTTTTCCGACAAAAGTACGAGAAGAATGTTTTTTTAACTTATACGGAATGAATGGATTTTTAAAACATTATTTCCAAGAAGATTAATTTACAAGTTTTCAAGTTTATTTTTAATAAAATTCTTTTAGTTTAAAATTGTAAGACATGTTAAGAAAGGAAAATGTTTTTGATGTAGAAAGGATATTTTCTTCAAGAATGGAGTTCAAGTGTTTTATCAAAATTATTTTCCATCTATGATAATAAAGGGTTCTGTTTCTATCCCTATTATTACATGGATTTGATTATGTTGTGATGTAAATATTTTTATGAATTCTTTTATCTTATATGAATTGTTTTATGATGTCCCGATGTTTAAAGATTCCCATTTTTATTACATGGGTTATGCAATGATTTATGATTTATGATTTTGGTGCACACATAAGAATGGTATCATTATGAGATGGGTGGGACCTATATCTCCCTCCAATTAATTGGGTAAAGATTTTATATCTCATGAGATAGACATGGCTGGAACGGTAGGTTATACCGGTTCAGTGAAACAGGACTGAAACGAGGAGTGAACTCGGTTTAGAAAGGGACTTTGTCCACTAAGATAGTCTTGGCAATGAGCCTTGACTAATAAGAAATGATTCTCTATGATTATGTGTGTATGCCACAAAGTTTCATGTTTTAAGTTATGATTATTGTGATTAAATTTCACTGCCATGATTTATTCCATGTTATGAAATTATGATCTCTTTTGCAGGTTAAGATTTCCAAAAGTTATGTGCTTATGCATATGATGTGATTGATATTTCTTTTGTTTACCCTTATTGAGAATTTGAGCTCACCCTTTTGTATTTTTTCTTTCCCCAGGTCAGGAATAAGGTTATTAAGTAAGATATGCCAAAAGGGACTATAGATATGATGAAATAAATGGGAGATAGTGTAGACGCTTTATGAACCAGTTGTTTATGTTTCCCAATTTCTAAAGACACTATACCTATACGGTCCTTTCGTGGTTTTGTTATATGTTGTAATAAGTATGCTTAAATTTTGAGGTATTAACAATGTATGTAATGTATGGGTCGTTATATCTAAGATGGAACCATGGGTGATTCCCATTATGTATGTATGGTTTTGTAATTGTTTGTGCTCTTATTGAGTCGTTTTGAGTTTTGTAATTGCTACATAGTAATCAGGGGTTATCTCAACATTGCGAGAGGCATAGGTAGATTGAATTGGATCTATGTTGGGTATCCATTATTGATCTATTTCTCAATTTAATTAAGGAGGTATCATTATTAATGTGATTCTCATTTGGGATACTATTGGGGTGGTCATTTTGATTGTATCAGTAAGTGTTTCATGGTATGCATGCATATATAGGTATGTGTGGATTACAATGTTTTGAGACAAATTAGATTATCCTAGATTTTCTATAGTGGTTATAAACTATTAATTTCATAATAGGTACTCTAAACCTTATATTTTGAATACATGGTCATCGAGGTTCTTGTCATCTTGGGAAGTGACATGATATTTAGTGGATGGAACTATAAGGAGTGTCTTTGTCCCTAGTTTGAGTTGAGATCCTACTACAGAATCCTTGAGTATTCCTTGATGTAAGAAAATCACATAATGGGTTGGATGAGGGTGAAATTTCCATTTTGGTGTAACTCAATGTAATGATTACCACTATGGGTAGACCCATATGTTATAGGAATGGTATTGGAACTCATGTTAAGGGGGGATGAGATTAACATGTTCATTTTGGATATACTATATTTTAGGTAATAAGTATTTCATATGTGTAATGGGTTTAATAAACCAACACATATTGTGATAAACAATTATCCATGTGTATAGTTATGTGTGGAGATTTTTTGGGTTGGGTATGTAGATAACCAACATAGTTTATAATCATTATAAGGTTTATATGGATTTCCAACATTGATAGTTTCCTTTCATTGATGATATTTCATAACAGTCGTTATAATGCATTATGAAAAGTGTCTTTTGGGATATGAGATTTTGAGTGGCATTGTGCGATCACATGGGTGGTGATGTGGTTGGGTGTAATGTCAACTACAAGTGACATTTGATAGGTTGTTGGGTGTGATGCCAATTAGGGATACAAATTATTTTTTAATTATTTATAATTTCAATAGAGGATTATAACGGGTATGTGGTTGGATGTAATACAAAATTATTAAATTCTAGATCATATAGTTATATGTAATTTTAATGAGTAGATTTTTTTGAAGAAAGTTTAACATGATGCCTCTTGAGATGGTTGTGATGTGGGTAGGATGTGATGCCTCTAAAGAAGGTTATAATATATGTCAGATTTGATTCCTCATAAGATAATTTTGATATAGGTTTGACATAATACCTCCTAATATTCTTGAAGATTCCATAAGGGATGTATTTGATATTGGTTTTGATTATTCATCCAGTTTTAGATTCATTACTGCCCAATAATTGAGATGTTTTTCATAGTATGTGAATAATACTTTTTAGGTCACACCGATGAGTGTCTATAATTTTGGATTGGTTGAAACATGTACTAGTTGACCAACATGGTGGATTAATGAGTAACATTGATCCAATAAGAACACATCATGTGATTCTATAGCTTCCATTCCATTTAGTATAGGAATTCGCATAAATATTTGTTTTTATATGGGACACTATTACTTGTGGAATATTGATTTTTATTTCCATAATCTACAAGATATGTTTGGTTATTAACCATATACCATGGTTGACATGTTGGTTTAGAAAATGATCCTAGTATTAATTAACAAGCTAGTGGAGATTTGTGGGGTTGTGGAGAAAGGTCTTAGGAAATACTGAGGATAGTGATTGAGTCTCCTAATTTTTTTTGGTTATTATTAGAATTCATATGATTGAATATTGTATGGACAATAATATATTGTCTTACTATATGAATTGAAATTTATGTATTGTTATACCATTGTTATATTATCATTATGGTTTTATTTTTATTTTAAATATATATTTTCCCCTATTACATGATTCATTTTATGGATGTTTTAATTAATTGTTGTTATTTTTTCGATGGAACTAGAGGGTATAGTCACATCAAGTTATTTATCAAACCCACTATACTATTTAGTAGCCACTAGAATATAGGTAGTTGCACCTGAGGTTATGTGATTCTTTCAATCGTATTGTGTTTTGAAGGCCTATTTGGGGATACTACAAAGTGATACTAGAGACTTATATTTATTTTGATTATTATTTGGAATGTTTTATTTAGATAAATAAATATTCAAAAATTGGGATCAAATCAATTACTTATGTATGTCTAGTACTTGAACTAGTTTATGTTATCATTACCATCGAATTTGGATTGAAATTGTTTGTATTTGATGTATATTTTGGTTGAATATTTCCAATAATGATGTCTTCTTTAAATAATTATCAATTTTATTGATTTATGGATGGAAAGCGGTATGATTCCTGGCATCATATTTGGAATGTATTATTCACATGAAAATTTTGCGATTTTATGTGATTGGTGTTCTAATTATGAGTAGGTTTTAGTTGTTTAATGTGTTAAAAACAACTTATACAGGGCTTTTTAAAATAGTTTCCTTATGAAATACTACTCAATAGGACCATGGGTTCTGTTTTTTAATTTTTATATGTTGTCTAGTTATGTGGATCAATGTGTATGTGATACTTGTAATGAGAGTATGTGGGTTTTTTCTAGAGTCGAACCCGATTAATTTGAAACCCTTATATGATAAGGTGTGTATAGAGTGGTGAGGTGTCTTTTATACTACTTACTATATTATTTTATTTGAGAATATGAGTTGAATATAGACATATAATGGGTAGTATGGGTTTAGGAATACATAGTTCTGATGAGAGTACTAGGATTAGTGATGGAATACTAGTTTCCTTTATATTTAGAGACAAAATCATTAGAGGTACATAATGAGTTGTGACCTACAAGAGCATAGTATATAGACTAGTGTCAAGGTTTAGTGATGATGATATATGACACAATATTTTATTGAGTTCTGGTATGTTAGAGGAATAATAGGGCTCCTTTTCTATTATTATTAATATGAGATGTGATATGTGAGGGTAGACCTAGAGAGCAAGGGCAAGCTAATGTTGCGTGTCATTGAGCATCTGTAAATTTAAATTTATAAAAACCTACATACTACAAGTGTAGTAGTAAGAGAAGGTCAAACTAGATGGAAAGACTATTTTTGTGCATAAGGCCAAAAACAAATTAAAAAATTCAAACAACCAAAGGAACTGAAAATAAATAAGAAATACTGGATGATGGGAGATGAAAATAAGTAAATATAGTGGCGAGTGTGTGGAAATAAGAGTGAGTATTGGTGAAATCCGGAAGGAAAATAGACAAGAAATAATAAAAGTGAGAACAACCAATATGATGGAAAGGGGAAAATTAGATGGCCAATATTTATACTAATATTCCCATGATTATGAATAAAAATTTACTTATCTAGATATGATTGTAAGATGATGCCAATATTTTTCATCTGGTGAACATGTCATAGAATAATCCATATATTTTTCAACTATAGAAATAATTCCATCACCTTGGTAGAGAAATAAAAAAACATTGAGTTCAAATTGTCGGTTGAACTCAGTGTGTCTATCTCTCTTGAAATGTATTCACCTTTCAGTGGAATCCTTATATTGAAAACAGTTTTAAATTAAATCCAACCTAATTCAATTTTCACTAATACTTGATGTTTTCAAATGGATGATTGTCTGAAGAGTGAGATAGAGAAACATCCATCATTAATTAAGTTCATAAATAAAGGGATGGTAATATTCAAAATGAATTCATATTATTACCCCATAATGAAAATAGTCAAACATAGTAGAGTTTAACATATCAAAATATCTAGAATCTAAGAATTTCTTGTTGAAAGAAGAAGTAGAACACAATTAAATGAGAAAAATAATTATCTCTCTTCCTACAGGATCTCTAGATACTCTAATACCTATCTCACTACTCTTATCCTACGAATGATGAATGCAATGATGTCTCCATATCACCCACCCTAGGAATTTTGAAGTGGTGAGTTAGTAATGCTTCGATCTAAGCTCCTACTTGTGATGCTCAAAGTTGAAGAGGTGAAGTGGTTCTTTGGTCGGGAAGTGGATAGAGGTCATGATCTCCTCATGATGATAGAATTATCTCGAATGAGTTTGTGGTAAAGGGGTAAATGATAACCTCCTCTTTAGTTACCCCCACTCTTTCTTCTTCAATAGAATTCTAATTCTCACTGTATGTTTGTGTCACTACCTACGGATCACTTACCTGAATTCCATGTGGAACTTTCAGTTTTCACTACCTCCTCATTGGTCACTAAAGTGAATTTTCCTCAAATTGAATGATCTAAGCACACATAATGTAGCATTAACCTCCAAATGAAAAATAGAAAAAAGCACAGTTTGAATAAAATTATATTTTAACTATTCTATTCATATTAAAATATATAATATTAATCATAAAATAACAGAAACTATGAACATATAAAAATAATTTTATAAATATATTTTATAATAACCAATTCATATTATTAAACCATTCGAAAAATATTTATATATTTAAATAATTATAATAAAATTTACAAGATATTAATTATTTATTTATATAAAAATATATATTTAGAAATATACCTATAACTAATGTAATAAATAATCAATTAATATCTATTTTTTATTTTTTATTTTATTATTATTATTATTATTATTATTATTATATATATATAAAATAATTATATTTTAGGCTTTATATAATAAGAAATATATAAAAATCAAAATTAAGATAATGTGAGGAGTCAGCTAAGAGGGGAAAAGGGGAACTGGGTCATATACTCGAGTAGAGGGTAGGGCCGAGGGTGGCTCACATCAAATATGGGTCGTGTAGGAGGGTTTAGATCAGTAGATAATGTTGAGAATAGTGTTTCTTGATGAGTATGGGTTCATCCAGTTGAGGGGAGAGGCTCGGTGTGATGCTGGTTCAGGAGGTAGAGGCAGGAAGAGGCACTACATAAATGAGGCTCAGTCAGAAGATGGCAGTGGTTCATCACCTATGGTCTTCCGGATCCTACAAATCATCATTTCAGATGAGTTCATGGGGATACTTTTGACATAATAAAATGGGTTTGATTTTCACTCTATAAAATTAATCTACAATGGGTTCATCTTATTAAAATATGTGATTCATCTATTATTTTTGGAATTTTTATTTTCTACTGTTTTTCTTCTTGTGTAGTTGATTTTCATTTGATTTGGATATCTTGTGTTGTGGTTAAATTTTTTTTTCCATGAGTTTTCTTGATTCATCGATTGGATATGTTTCTATTTGGGTGAAGGTGAGTGTGAGGAGGAATATTGAGATGGTTGTGAGAATGTGGTGATGGGGGTGAGACATGTGGGAGGAGCGGTGATTGTTCGTTGATGGAAGGTGCAGGTGGAGAGCTAGATGTGACTTGGAGGATTGACCATTGAGGAAGTATCAGAAGCAATGGGGTGAATGATGATGACTGAAATGCTAACTAATGGTGAGATAAGAGCCACCACTAGAGGGTGCAACAGTGTGTATACGGTGGTGACTCGAGTTACTACAAGGTAAGGGTGGGTTGAAAAATGACAAAGGAGAAGTTTGTGTTAGAGATGCGCAAGGATGGTGAGGAAAGATTCACCTCCAGGAATAACTAGATGAGATAAAGGGGAAGGTGAGGTTGGCAGTGAGAGTGGAGACACCGCCAAATAAAGTGGGGATGAAACAAGGGTTGGTAGGGAGTACCTACGAAAAAAATAATCAAAAAAACATTAAGAATAAGAAAAAGAGATAATTAATCAATTAATTATGAAAAATAGATGAATAAAATATCTATTTCATGAAAAATTGTTAGAAAAATTAATTTTAATTACACGTTATTCAAATATGAATTAATAAAGATAAAAATTTGTTTCAAAAAAATTGATTTATTGCAATAAATATTATTAAAAGTCAAATTAAATAGATTAATCAACTAAATAATTAATTAAAATAATTTAATAAAAAAATATTTAAATTACAATTAAATATTACTGGGAAATAAATAAATTTACTGAATTCAATTAAATTGGTAGAATTAATTTAAATATTTCTGGAATCAAGAAAATAGATTTGTTTATTTTCAAATAAAAAATAATCAATTGATTAAATTGATGAATAAATATAAACATAAATAAATAATTAATAATATAAATGAAATAATATAAAATTTAAATGAAAATTTATTATTTTAACAAAAAAACAGAATAAAAAATTAGTGTCAAACAATATTAAATAATTAATTTTAGAATTATCAAAAATGTCAAAAATAATCAATATAATACATATTTAAACAAAACGACTTATTTTAAAATTTATATACAGAATTGAAAACATTTGAAAATTATTCTATTAAAACACTATTATTAAATTAATGAGTTAATAAAATACAAAAAAGAGATATGGAAAAAAGTGTGAAAACACAGCCACATCATACTCCCTGACACTTAAATATTTGTTTTTCCTAAAACAAAATCTTTCTTTTGACTCTATAAAATAGAAGAATTATTATTCAAATTATGTCCAAAAAGAGCAGGTCATGAATTTAAAATAGTGGCTAAGAACCAAGATAGGATTTTCCAAGGTTACTGAAAATACTATCCTACCTAACATCAACAATACATTAGAAATCAATGGAAACGGAGACTCATTCACTATCAAAGATGTCAGGCCTCTAATATAAAGTAACATATTTCTCAAACATCAATTATAGTTCAAGTTCTAGATCTAAGCATAAATGAAATTTTAAATCAATTGTAATTAAAACAATAACAAAATTCACTTACAATTCTCACTTTCTCATAGTTTTTAAAAATAAATGTCAAAATTATTCCATCATTTATTGATTCCAATCAAATGATTTTTAATTACGTTAATTATTCTCTTCATCATTTAAGATCCAAATTCACCTCACCTAAATGAGTTCATTTTTAACATGGAACCTAATTATAATCTCTCTCATCCATATTCCTTGTGAAAATCATTGTGTATATCACTTATTGAAATTGAAAATAGATTTTATTTATTAACAAATATTCTCCAAGAACCATTATCTCAGAGACTCACCGTGGGATCCCATTTTTCCATTTTACACCTGTTACAAAGGAATCAAATAGTCATAATTTGATTTGGATTCCTAAAGGTGTTGTTTTTTTAATTAAAAGTCAAGTCATCTAGGATCCAGTTAAAAAATACAATTTCCTAATGTCATGATTCTAATTCCACAAAAATATATAACTCCTCCCTTCTTAGCTCAGTTCTTAAAAAGAAAATCCATAATTACTATGAAAAACTCCATTTAAAAATCACTCATCCCCAAAAAATGTAGAAACCTAGTAACACATAACATCCAGAAGTAGTTATCAAATATGTATGAGAGAATTGATGTTTAGAATGATACCAATGAAAGTGGTAGGTTGGATGTGGAGAAAGTTGTGAGAAATAATTCACCAATAAAAAGAGATGGATGTGAAAATGGAATGGGAAAGTTAGTCTAGATGTTTTATAGGACTCACCACCATAGGAGGGTGTGGTTGTGAGAAACTGTGATGGTGTGAAAAGTGGCACTCGAAAAAATAACAATGGGTGTGTTTAAATGGTGAGACATGACTCACTATTGGGTTATCTAGTGGTGAGACATGTTTTTTAAAAAGGATAGCAGGGGGAAATTTGGTACTGGGAAAAAATCGTCGGCTGGCAGTGGATGGAAAAAAAGGAAAAGGGTTGTAACATTGATAAAAAATGAAAAGGGCCAAATTTTTACCATTTTTTTGAACAATTTAAATATAGAATTTGATGTGGCCATAATGAACCCTCTCACTCACACATAAAACTCATCATTTTCCCAAATGTTAACTCTCAAGATGGGAGAAAAAATTAAATGTTTTGAAATATATTTTAATGGGTGATAGGGTAGTTTAAAAAGATATTTCCCACACAAAAAATAATAAAACAAATAATATCCTATTTTCAAAAGAAATACCACCGACCACTATTAGAAAAACTATTGTTTTTTTTACAATAATTATGTTCCAATAGTAGCATGACATGCATTGAGATTATAGAACTAGTTTAATAAAATTGAATATAAGGGTATAAAAAGGTTAACAATGTTGTTCAACTAATTTTCCAACTCATTAGATTATAATAATCTAACTCCTAAATAGGAAACCGAATTCAAATTTTAAAAGAAAATAGGGTGACACTCCCATAATTATAAATATGAAGCAAGAAGAAAAATATGGGATGAAAAGTAAAAATGAAAAAGTATATAAAAAATTCCCTGAATATAGAGATTTGAAATTAACTACCATTCAAAAATATCCCCATATACATCACTAAGTCATGTTCTCAATTTGTTACTCCCTAATTCCTACAGATTTAGAAAATAATCATAATAATCTAGAATTTAATGTTCAAAAAAATTAAATTAAATATTTAGTTCAAGAATTATCATCCATATGACACTGTGCGATGCCCCCTTGGTTTTCCATTGTAATGTTTATGGAAGGAGTAACACTTTCTAGAATTAGTAAGTCCAGAGACACCATCAGATAATCAAAACATCAAACTAGAGAAATAAGCATCAAATGTTATCATTTTTTAAAAATTGAAATAAAAACAAAATAATACAACAACCATGGGTTATTTCTCATGAAACACTGAGTTTATAGTCCTCAATTAGACTAGATAAAACATTATTATTCCAATAAATATATGGTAGGAAATCCTTTTGGCATCCCTTTATAGAAAGGTTTTATCCTTTTACCATTGATCCAGAAATGCATTTATTATTCTCATATTAACACTACAACTCCATTAAAAAGGTCTCTCAAAATGTTAAAGGGTCCTGAACACATGGTCTTTATATTACCTGGGAAAAGATTAAGTCTAGAATTAAATAATAGGACTCTCTAACCAACCTTGTAATCCATATTCTGGATTATTTAATAATGAAAATCATCTATTCTAGGTTATTAAATTTCATCATACACGTACTATTCCCTCCTAATTTCCTCTTGATCACTCATCTCTATCAACCTCCTTTGGACAACACATTTGAAATCAAAATTTAGGGCCTTCACAACCTAATAAGACTTATGATGTAATACTATAGGTATATGATAAGATTTTATGAAAAGTAACATGTATGGTGACATACCTATGGGTTTATTATATGTAGTTCTATAATCCAACTAAGCCTCTAACAACTTCACTAACCAATCCTTCCTAGAGATAGACATTATCTTCCCTAAATTTTTTTGAGCTCCCTATTTGAGACTTCTGCCTACCCACTAGAGCGTGGGTGATAATTGGTACCTATCCTATGAGATAATCCATATTTGTCCATCAAATTTTTTAAAATTTAATTCCAAAAGTGAGTACCCTTTTTTATGATAAATTTTCTAGAAACAATAAACCTAAAAAACTTATTTTCTTCATAAAATTTATGACACTTGTAGTAGAATTGTTGGGCAGAGCTACTGCTTCATCCCATATAGACAAATAGTCTACAGAAACTAGTATGTACTAATTCCCATAATAATATGGTCATGGTCCCAGAAAATTAAGGCCCGAAACATAAAAAACCAACTTCTATAATTTTCTTTTAAGCTATTTGTTTTCCTAGTCCCTCATCTCCGAACTTTTGACAGTTATCATAGAAAATGAACAAAACTCCTAGAATCATAGAACAAAATTGGCTAATAGAACCATCCGGAAGAACCTTCCAATTAGTCATATATATTCCAAGTTGGCTACCCCAAGGTCATCAATGAAAACACTCAAGTATGGGAAATTATTCCTCTTTAAAAAAAATCTCTTCAATATTGCATCAACACATATCCTAAATAGAAGAGGTTCATCCCAGAAATAATACTTCCACTTAGATATAAAAATCCTCCCTTGATTATGTGAGAGGTCCTTTTCATGAAACCTACTACCAGAATATTGTAAATGTCTACAAACCAAGAAGACCGGTACACAGAAGAAGAAAACAACTATTCATGAGATAATGAAGTGTTTATCTCTCTTGTTTTCTCAACATGGGTGTTTGGAAGCCTAAAAAAGTGTTCTACCCCCATATTTTAATCCACATTCTTATCCTTAATAATCAAGTCACATTCCTACAACTGAAAGGACCACCTCATCATCCTAGGTTTTGAGTCCTTCTTAGATAGAAAGTATATAAGGACTGAATGATCTATTAAAAATGACAACCATTGACCTTATGAAGTACTGTTAGAATTTGTTGAGGGAAAATATCATAAAATTCAATTCCTTCCTAGTTTCTAAATAGTTCTTCCATGAATCATCTAGTCGTTTTCTAGCACAATTATAACAACTCTTCACTTTATTACACACTTTAACATGATTTATTGCATAAAATTTCACTTCATCCAACTCTAAGGATCGATAGTTCTAGTTTATTGGGAAATTAGAAACATTACATGACAACTTAAGAAATAAAATATAACATCTTTCTTGAAAACTTCTTTTACATGACCACAAAATTCCATCGTACTTATTATTGGATGGGATAACCTGAGGACATATATAAGAAAAGGGTGAGCTATAAAGCCCAGTAAGAGAGTAAAAAAGGCATAACATAAAGTATAAAATACATGTTAGGCAATAGCTCTATAAATGGATCATAAGAGAAACATTAAGGTAATGGCATGATATAGCATGATTATCATGACATGGAGATGTGGCAACAACATTTAACATTATATTAGCATCAGCCGAGGCTCATTGCACATGGAGCATGCGTAAACCCTCATCACACATGAATTAACTTGAGAAAACCATCATTGCACATAAATTATCATGATTAAACACTCATTTCCCTTTACATATCATGATACTATTATTTAACTAATGCATTGGAGTACTATTAGGGCACATCCTTCTTAATCATTTGATTTCATGCATAATTGTGTCACATAGATCATATAAACATGGATTCATTAAACAAAATAATTTATTTCATGAATAAGAGATGTGGAATATTTATATATAAGTCCTAAATCAACATGTACATGTTCATAAATTTGAAAACCCTTGATAGAGAAATGAGTATGGTATTCACTTACATGATGATTTTGGCATGGGAAATTTTTGTGAGACTTTAGCAGCATAATGACATCAAATAGAAATTGTAAAATGTATTGATGAGAATGAAAGGGGTATATAATAATTTATAAATGAAATGGATTATAAGTGGGTAAATGAATATAATATCCCAACATGTGTAATGGAATTTAGATGAATATTATAAAATAATTGCTTGAATGTAAATTAGGAGAGATAAATCCCTTACAATATTTCGGCATGGTAACGGGAGTACATGGGAGGGATTAATGAGAGAGAATAGGGTTTCTCATCATTCAAACAAATTGAGGGAAGTATATGGGATGTTTGAAATCATACTCCAACATTTTTAATTGAAAATAAAAGGACATCACAATATAATGAAACATGGACAGAAATAAGGAAGGAAAGAAAGTGAGTATCCCTTACTTGGAAGTGTGTGTCTTCAAGGGATTGAGGAGGGGATTCTTGAGATATTGGGGAACCTTGAGAGGATTATAGTGAGTTGAGGGAAGAGGTAGCTCGAGCTCCAAATGGTTTTAGTAAAAAGGAATGAGGGATTGAGTAGGTTTATATAATAAAAGAGATGGAATTATTTATTATTTAGGATTTAGACACTATACATTAAACTAATCAATACTACAAACCAAACCACGGTTTTTGAAAATTTATTTTGTAAAAGTGGAGTGAAAAAATTATTTTATAATGAAAATTTCCAAACATATTAAAATATTAGTCTTTCTTATGTGTAGTTGAGTCACACTTTCAAGGAAATCATTTTAAAAAGTGAAAATATTTTATAAGTATTTTAGAGTGCAATAAGGAATCGTAAAATTAATCAAACAAATATAAAATCACATTATTTTAATGGTATAACATATATTGGATGAAAATACCTTTTATATTATTTTATTACATCACTATTGGGTCATTATGATGTCATAAAATCATTATATATTTAAATGGTATTTAATTTTTACCGAAAAATTCGATTGTCTCCAAAAATAATGAAAAATCACTTTTAGATAATTTCGATGTCATGAATACAAAAAAATATTACTTTTTTTATAAATATGTGGAGTTTCAATTTTAAAATAAAAACAAACATTTATATAAAATTCATGGGGTTTGACAAAAATAGCTTTCAGACCATAATAAAAATTACAATTTTATAAAAATAATATGATAATTTATATTTAATAAAAATTAATTTTGTAATAATATTTTATTAAAATATTATTTATTTCATAAATCAATTAATTCAACTAAATATATTTCTTAATTTAATATTAACAAAAAATATTATTTGTACTTTAAAATCATTTACAAAGTAACAATAATTAAATGAATTTTTATTATTTATTCTATAAAAAAATAATGCACGTAATCATAGTGCAAGGGTCTTGTTACGTAGATCCTTGTAACAACTGCATAGTACATAATGGTAAGGTGTGTGATGGTGACAGACTCTTGGGGAGGCTTGAATAACATCACTCGGGTGGTAATCTCGGTTAACTTCCACTTCTCCTATAGGCAATTCTGTTCAAGCTTAAGGTGTTGATGCTCGGATTAGGCTTGGTCAAGAGCGAAGCGTAGTGATACTACCTCCATTCTAAACTCCAACAAATGGGATTTGATTGGATTAATTCCACTATATGAGTCCATTTCTTCATTGGTATTAGTAAATTGAATTTGTTAAAGCCTTATATTTATACTAATCATGTGATCAATGTTTAATGGATATATTAGAAACAGTAACAGTTATTAATAGTATTTTAAAATCCGAAAACATAAAACTAGTAGTTCAAATGTTTTATATAACCATTTTACATAATAATACATTTAATTAGATCAAGAAGAATTTACATTAATAAAACATTGTGTCATTACAATCTTCCCCCCTTAAGAAATTTCACCCTCAAAATTTCCTTTTCCCATTCTAAAACAGATAAGGGTAACTCTACTTCATCACTTCCTCTGATTCCCACGATTCTTTTTTAAACTTGTGGTTTCTTCACAACACCATGATGAGGGGAATTGTCTTATTTTGTATAAATTTTTCCCTAAAATCTAGGATCTTCACTGACTTCTCATCATAGGAGAGGTCATTCTCCAATGGTACCCTCTCTGGATTGAGTACATGAGATGGGTCATGTATGTACTTCCTCAATAGTTATATATGGAATACGTCATGTACTTGAGATTGGTTCAGTGGGAGTGCTAGTCGATAGGTCACTGATCCAATGCGATCAATGATCTCAAAAGGGATGATTTGACTAGGACTAAGCTTTAACTTATTCTTAAATCTCATAAATCTCTTACATGGTGATATGCGTAGGAATACCGTGTCTCCAACATCAAACTCTACGTCTTGTCAATGATTATCAGAATATCACATTTTTTACTCTAAGAAGAATTATTGTGTTGTTGGATGGTATTAACATTTTCCATCATTTCTTTAACCATTTCTAGACCTAGGAGTTTTCTCTCCCTAACATCGTCCCAACATGTTAGTGTTCTGCACCTCTTATCATACGTGGCTTCATAAGTATATATTTGGATGCTTGAGTTGTAACTATTATTGTAAGAGAACTCAACCAGAGGAAGATAGAGATCCAATCCTCCTTTGATGTCCATTGATCTATCTCTCAACATATCCTCAAGTGTTTGGATAGTCCACTCAGATTTTCCATCAGTTTGTGGATAATAATATGGTTTGATGTTTAGTTTAGTATTATGTGCATGTTGGATACTCTCCCAGAACAAAGAGGTCTATCTTGGATCTTTATTGGATACAATCTATTGTGGTACTCCATTAATCCTTACCAGTTCTCTGATATATATCCATGCTAGTTGATACACTAAAAATCCTCTCGAATTTTAATAAGGTGAGCACTCTTTGTGATATGTTCCAAAAAAACCCAGCTAGAAATGTTTCATTTGGATGTATTCGGATGTCAGGTGGAAAAGTCCATGGTGATGTTCTCCCACTTCCATTTTGGTATAGGTAATGGTTTAATTATCCCCTTAGACTTATATCTCTCATCCTTCACATGCTAACACACCAGGTATATTGATGTATACTCAACGATCTCCTTTTTCATGTTATCCCACCAATATTCCTCCTGGAGATCTTGATACATCTTTGTGTTTCCTAGGTGAATGGAGAAATTTGAACTATGTGCATCATCTAAAAGTTATTTCCTTAACTCCTGATTTGATGGAACACATAGTCTTGACCCAAATCTCATAATTCCTTCTTCATTAACATTGAACTCAAAGGATTTCCATTTTTTGATAGTTTATCAGTTCTTCTGAATTCTCACATCATCCTTTGGTCATCCTTTAACCTTTCCAAAATAGACAGTAGAGCAATCATTTATGAAAGGATTGATGATGTTCCCTTCTTTATGATTACCATGTCTATCATCATCAAATTAAGAATATTTGATCCTTTTCAATTCACATCAATGAAAGAATCAGTATCCCCTTTATACATAGAGCATCCACCACATTGTTCACTTTCCTAGGGTGGTAATGGATTGAGAAATAATATTCTTTTATCATATCTACCCATATTCATAGGTGTATATTCAACTCTTTTTGTGTAAATATATACTTGACTATTTTGTGATCTATGTATATTTCACACTTCTCCTCATAGAGGAAATGGCACCAAATTTTTAAAGATAATATTACAACATCCAATATTAGATCATGTTTTGGAAAGTTTTTCTCATTAAATTTTAATTCTCTTAAAGCATAGGCAATGAATTTTTCATTTTGAATCAACACACAACTGAGGCCCTTGTTTGAAGCATCACTGAATACAAAAAAAGTTCTCCACTTGTGGGTAGTGTAAGCACGGGTGTAGTGATAAGACTCCCTTTCAACTACTTGAAGCTATCTTTGCTTTCATCACTCCAAGAAAACTTGAATCCCTTATTAATTGTCTTGGTAAGAGGGTTTCACAATCATGATAAATTTATCCCAAATCAGCGATAATATCAATCTATCCTAAGGAAGTTGTGGATATCCACTATAGATGTTGGCCTTGTCTATCCCTTAACTAAGTTTTTCTTGGATGGATCAACAGATATCCCATTGCTAGTACTAATATTACACAAGAATGAAGGTTCCTTCAACTAGAACACACACTTGTTGTACATTTCATAGAGATTATCCTTTTGCAAGGTCTCTAGTACAGTGCATAGATTCTTTTCATGCTCCTCCTTGGTTTTGGAGTATATTATAATATCATCTATAAAGACTACCAAAAATTTGTCGAGGAAATATCTAAAGACTCTATTCATCAAGTCCACGACGATTGATGTAACATTACTAAGTCAAAATGGTATTACTATGAATTCATAGTACACATACCTCATATGAAGGGTAGTCTTAGGTATATCCTCTTTCTTCACACTTACTTGGAAATATCCCAACCACAAATCCACCATGGGGTAGTATTGTGCTCCATATAGCCGATCGAACAAGTCATCAATTCGGGGAATATGATACTTGTTCTTTATCATGATTTTTTATCTCACTATTATCAAAGCAAAGGCGCATTGACACATCCTTCTTCTTGACAATGAGGATTGGTGAACCCCATGGTGAAGCACGTCGGTGTATAAACCTTTTATCCATACTCTCCTATAGTTTTCTTCTTTAGCTCATAAGCTCCAAAACATCCATTCTATATAGAGTCTTTGATATTGGAAAAGTCGCAGGTATAAGATCAATTGAGAATTAAAGATCTCTTCCTGGATTAATACCAGACAATTCCTCGGGAAAAACTTCAACGAATTCCCTCACAATAGGCATGTCTTTATGGATGGCTGCATCCTGAGACTCAATCTTCTGAGAATGATATGAGTTCTAATAGGGAAGTAATATCCAGATTTTAGATGATGGTGCTAAAGAAGATTCATCCTCTTCCTTTCACTTGTACCGAATCAGGGGTCGATACACTATATAAAGAGCGATTTACCTCTCATGAAAATTTATGTTGTCTCCACATAGTGAAAGTAAATACATGCCAAGAATTGCACCAAATTCCAACATAGGTAGTATAAATAGGTTTGTAAAGATGTTCAATCCACAAATTGCGATAGGGGAGGAGTTATATTAAAGGGATGCAATGCTTTCCCCAATTTCTGTTCTCACTGACATCTTTACTTCCCTGATTTGTGGTGGTATTGGGACTGTTCTGTAACAGCCCAAGATTTTATGAAAAATATTCTTTTTTATTTTACTAATGTCTTGTGTTATACGCTACACCAAAAGGAGCTTGCACAACACGCATCCTTGACTTGCCTTGCATTACACGCAATCACAACCTTCCTCGATAGCGTGTGTGGTACGTAATTCTGAGTTTCACGAAACAATGATATGCTATTAAAATATTATTAAAACTAGCCGTTATGAATAGTAATAACCACTTTTTAAAATTCTGTAAATCTTATATTTCAAAATGAACTTCATTTTTGGATTCGGAGTATCGAATTTAGCCTAAGGTGAAATTTTGGTACATTTCGGATAACTTTCATATTCTGATGAATAGTGAAAATTACTAAATTATAATTAAAAAACAACTTTTTTTAATCGAAATAATTAATAGTGATAAATTATTAATTTGAGTAGTTTTAAAGTATATTTAGAATATATTTTTACAATTTAATACAATGTTGGTCATTGGATGTAATTTCACATTTAAACTAGACATAAACAAGTGTCAATCTTTTGATAGATATTGTTTCTTAAAAACACGCTATTTGTTTTAACAGCGGGATTTAATTATAAAATTAATTAATGCAACTTTTATGTTATGAATTTGGTAGAATAGACTTCATTTTTGAATTCGGAATATGAAATATAGCTTGGGATGAAATTTTGGCATTGTTCTGAAAAACATCAATTTTTGATGAATAGTGAAACTACTAAGTGGTAGGTTAAAAACTGAATTTTGCATAAAACTTAATTTTACCGCTTCTGTGAATGGAATTTCGAAAATCCGAGAGACACGGTTAATATCAAGGACTAAAATGTGATTCAATGAGATGAAAATAATTTTTTGGTGAATAGTAACTTTTTACTTTTTTTACCACGGTAAATAGTAAATAGGGTAACTAAGGGTAAATATGATATTAATATTACCCTAACACATGTCCTAATTCTATTGGACAAGTGTAATTCGACCAAAAACAAACTTAGGAATAAAATATGACCATTTAGGCCCACTTGGATTAGATTAGGACATTTATTATTAATTTATTTAAAGAAAGGTTAAAATAGTTAAAATCAAAGTTTAATAAGTAAATCATTTTTAATATGGGGTTATACATAAGTTAAATTCGATTGTAAATATTAATTAGAAATCTAAACAGATTTCCTATATAATGGTATTTTATTTGTAATTTTTAGACATTAAATAATTTAATTTATTTATGACACAATGATGATGCAGTAATTATCTTATTAATGAAATATTGACATAATTGATGTTATAAACACCAAAATAAATGTAATTTGAGACTTTTTATGAATTCCACTAATTTTCTAGGTTACTATGATATATTAATGTTGATTTAATGAACTTGTTTCTAACATATAATTCTGTTATAACTTTCACAAAAATCATATATCAAATAGTGTCAAAATTGACACAAAATAGTTTTTAAATCAAATATTATATTATTAATTGTTATTTTATTCCTAAAAATCTAAGGTTCGGCCAAATGACTTAGAAAAGGATATATATATTAATAATAAACAATTTGGGGTTCGTTTGGCATGTTATAGTAAGTTTATTAACCATATAGTGAAAGAAAACAAAAAGACACGGTAAAAGTTAAATTATTTAACTTAGAGTTAAATCTAATTGATAAGGTTTAAAATAAAATCCAAACATGTCTAAATTTGATTGGTTGATGAGATTACAACCCTAGCTCATCTAATCTTCGAATATGAGTCATTTTTGGAGGTTTTTAAGTGGGGTTAGATTTATTATAAATTAATATTTTTAAGAATTCCTAAGGTGCCCCTCTCCTCCCCTATAAAAGGACACCTCCTCCCCCTCCTCCTCACACCAATTTGAGCACTCAAGCTCGGCCAACCCCTGACAAAATATCTTCTCCACTTCCCTAGAAACATCCTAGAGGTTCTGGTCTTCCTCAAAGACTAATTTTAGTTCCCTAAGAAGAGGTCTCAAAGAGGCACTTCAAAGAAGAGGTAATTACCGTTACCAATTCTTTCATCTTTATTTCTTCTTCCACTTCTTCTTCATAGGTTGTTTCATTATGAAGTAATAACATCAGTATCACTCATATACTGATATGTTATTATAAGTATGAAACAACCCTATTTCACCATCTATCCATCCTATGGAAAAAGAAATCACCGCGCGTGCGTACGTACGGAATACCGTCTCCACGCCGTGGTGTAATCTATTTTCCACCACCACCTTACATGGATGGGTATAATGGTGTAAAGAATAACTATACATAGTTATTACAACATCATATTGATTCTGATATATTGTATAATCCACTCCAATTCAATTCAATATTTATAGAAATGATATCATCGATCGTGCGTACGTACGGAATACCGTCTCCACGACGCGATGAGATTCATTCTCCATGTTAACCATTTAAGAATGATTATAATGTATATATAAGAAATAATAATGAAATATATGACATTATAAAGCTACTGGATTTATGTATATATATATATACATATGTATGTCATCTACTTACTTCCATTTCAAGACAATAAGGAAAGGAAAACAGCGTTCATGCGTACGTACGGACTACCGTCTCCATGAACGGTGTTTTTCATTTTATTTATCTACCTATTATATATATATATATATACTGAATATATATGATATATAAATCATATTTTATATTCTGGAAGTAAGTAAATCATGATATAAGTAATAATGATGTCAAGAACAACAAGTCAAAACACCTACGATAAATGAAACGATTTTACCCAAAACGCTTCTTTAACATGGAATTTACAAAAGAACGGGTAATATAATAAGTGAACCATATATGATATCATAACAATGAATATGATTCTGTAATAAGTCAATAACATGATTTAAATCATTATACAGGAGGTTCGGACACTTACAAAGCAAGTCGGACCTAAGGTAAGGGAAATATCACAATCTCATTTTTATCCGAGATTGTTTATTCATAAGTATTTACTGGGGTGTATTTTATCATCCACATCCATGTTCCCTCAATATGTAATATTGTTTCCATCCACTTGCAATAGTTTAAATCCAATTTTACCCTTAGGTGAGTATTTAGTAAAGAATATGAAAGGAATCTTTTGTCGTTTTTCCGTACGAGGTACTTTTTTGTACTTTTCCGACAAAAGTACGAAGAATGTTTTTTTTAACTTATACGGCATGAATGGATTTTTAAAACATTTCTTCAAAGAAGCTTCCTTTACAAGTTTTCAAGTTTATTTTTAATCAACTTCTTTTATTTTAAAGTTTTATGACATGTTATGAAAGGAAAAATGTTTTTGAAGAAGAAAGGATATTTTCCTCAAGAATTCAATTCAAGTGTTTTATCAAAATTATTTTCCATCTAAGATAATAAAGGGTTCTGTTTCTATCCATATTTTTACATTGGTTTGACTATGTTGTGATGGAATTATGTTTATGAATTCCTTTATCATATATGAATTGATTTATGATGTCATGATGTTTCAAGAATCCCATTTTTGTTATATGTGTTATGCGATGATGTATGTTTTATGAATATGTGGCACACATAAGAAAGGATTCATTATAAGATGGGTGGGACCTATATCTCCCTCCAATGCATTGGGTAATGATTTTATATCTCATGAGATAGACATGGCTGGAACGGAAGGTTATTTCGGTTCAGTGATACAGGACTGAAACGAGGAGTGAACTCGGTTCAGAAAGGGACTTTGTCCACTAAGATAGTCTTGGCAATGAGTCATGACTAACAAGAAATGATTTCCATGATTATGTGTGCATGCCACAAAGTTTCAAGTTTTATGTTATGATTATGGGGATCTCATTTTCACTTCTATGATTTATCCCATGTTATGATATTATGAGCTCTTTTGCAGGTTAATATTTCCAAAAAGCTATGTTCTTTTGTATATGATGTGATTGATATTTCTTTTGTTTACACTTACTGAGCATTTGAGCTCACCCTTTTATGTTTTCTTTTCCCCAGGATATAAAGAAAGGTTTATAGGTAAAAAAAAGGGAAGATCTTTATGGAAGATATTGAAGATCTTTCACCACGATTAGAAGATTACGTTCCGAGTTTCCAAAGACACTAAACTATTACGATCCTTGTGTGTGTGTTTTTGTTATGTACTAAGTATTCCGCAAAAGTAATGTAATGTCCATGTACGATAAGCTTCGGGTCTCTACAGTTGGTATCAGAGGAAAGGTTTAGTCAACCTTTGGAAACTAGGACGCGAAAACGTTAGTAAGATCCCTAGAGAAATTTCTAAGGTATGTCTAGGGATGCCCCTATGGATAAGTATACGTATAGGATATAGTTATAGAACTATGGTAACGATATTAGATTAAACCAAAGATGATAGATATTTAAGTTACTCCCCCTTTATTACAATTTTTGCATCTAACACTATTCTGTTTGGGTTTTAGAAAATGGCTGGAAACAAGATGATTCACAATAATGGAGGATATGATGGACAATGGAATGATATTCTTCATGAGCAACCAAATGAAATGGGATTTGGATGTCCAAACATCATTATTATGCCGAATCAGCAATCTCACAACATGATCAATAAAGTAAAATTTGGTAAGTTTCCTGACTCGACTAATAAGAGAAAGATGGAGTTCCATGATGATCATAGAGGAAAGAAAGTTCAATTTCCCCTATGTAAATCATGTGGGAAGAGGAATCAAGGAGAATGTTTCAAGGGAACTGGAAGATGCTTTGGGTGTGGAAAAGAAGGACACAAAGCCAGTAAGTGCAAAGGAAAAGGGTCGGTTAACACCATGGATGAGGATAATGGTATTGCTACGACATCAAAAATGGTTAAGTGTTTTAAATGTGGAATGTATGGGCATTATGCAAACAAATGCCCTAAGGGAAAGACTCATGAAGAGAATCAGTATGGTCATATGGGTAGTATTTATGTGGATGATGATGAAGAGACTACAAATGATATGTGAGATGAAAGAATTTTTGAAGCTCGGTCAATGGTTTGAGAATGTAGTGGCATGATTACATGTTTATCATGTGTAATTTTGGAATAAAGAGACATCTATGGATTGTTACACTATTGTCTTTCCTTGTGTTTTGAATGTATATGATTAATGTTACCAGTATCCATGAAAGGTTATTCAGATATTTTTGGAATGTAGATGATATGCGCATAATGAAGGGATAAGGAGAAAATTAAATGTTTGATAGTATTCATGAGCTCATGATTGATATAAGGACTATGTGATATCATGGTTTGAGTATATAGAATTTTGAGGATTTTGGTATATGGAAAGTATTAACTTTTAACTGCACTCATGTTTTCACTAAGGTATTCAAGAGAATACACGATTAAGGACTTTGAATGTTTGGAATGTGACCAACAAGACATATCTTATGATATGTGGGGATTAACGACAGTATTAAATCTCTGGTAATCGATGTCACTATATTATGAGAGTGGACTGCAGTATTATGTATAAGCCTAAAGATTAGACTGGATTATGTTAGACATAAGTTAGTATTGTTTAAGGATAGAAGATTTTCGATATTATTGATGGGATGTTATAGTAACGTAGTTTTAGAAAAAGGACAACCTGCAGGACGGGCGACAGCCCATCGCTTCGGACAAGGCTGTAGGAATCGAACCCACAACCGAAGTGTGACTGGCCTTTATCGCCTACCACTGGCCTACAGGAAGTCCCTATTTAGTAGAAACTAGTTTTATTATATTAAGCAGTATGATATATGAAGTATAAGTCCATTTTAGAAACTATATGTGATTAATCTCACTATAGATCGACTTATGTATATAATTTTTACTAACCTTTTGTTTGAGACAGATGGAATGACTCGTCATTCTATCACATGATCTGCTAACACTTCACGAATAACAAATTCAACTTCATTTATTTAAGAGATGAAGTAGAAATTGTTCAAGGCACGAACAAAAGTGAGATTGTACCAAAATAAAGTAAGTATTTATTCTAAGCAAATTTTCAACTTTAGGGAAATGATCTTGAAAACCAAAAAATGTTGTTCTAGTGATCTTATACCTGATGAATCAGATGGTACCTTATATCATCACAAATCTATGGATTAGTGATTACTGGCTTTTCCATAGCCATGTTCTCTACCACTCTCCATCAGAACATGATGGTTAGATTTCTCTTCCATATCCATATTTTCACCTATGTGGAAACCCAGTGATTAGTTTATTTGGTTAATCGTTACATTTCATACTTTAGTTTTTAAAGCCAAGTTTTGGTATTCCCTTTTACGATGTGGGTTTCTATTAAAGAAACTTTCGAATAGTAAACCATTTATAACCCCGACGAATTTCGAGGGCGAAATTAATTTTAAGGGGGGTAGAATGTAACAGCCCAAGATTTTATGAAAAATATTCTTTTTTATTTTACTAATGTCTTGTGTTATACGCTACACCAAAAGGATCTTGCACAACACGCATCCTTGACTTGCCTTGCATTACACGCAATCACAACCTTCCTCGATAGCGTGTGTGGTACGTAATCCTGAGTTTCACGAAACAATGATATGCTATTAAAATATTATTAAAACTAGCCGTTATGAATAGTAATAACCACTTTTTAAAATTCTGTAAATCTTATATTTCAAAATGAACTTCATTTTTGGATTCGGAGTATCGAATTTAGCCTAAGGTGAAATTTTGGTACATTTCGGATAACTTTCATATTCTGATGAATAGTGAAAATTACTAAATTATAATTAAAAAACAACTTTTTTTAATCGAAATAATTAATAGTGATAAATTATTAATTTGAGTAGTTTTAAAGTATATTTAGAATATATATTTACAATTTAATACAATGTTGGTCATTGGATGTAATTTCACATTTAAACTAGACATAAACAAGTGTCAATCTTTTGATAGATATTGTTTCTTAAAAACACGCTATTTGTTTTAACAGCGGGATTTAATTATAAAATTAATTAATGCAACTTTTATGTTATGACTTTGGTAAAATAGACTTCATTTTTGAATTCGGAATATGAAATATAGCTTGGGATGAAATTTTGGCATTGTTCTGAAAAACATCAATTTTTGATGAATAGTGAAACTACTAAGTGGTAGGTTAAAAACTGAATTTTGCATAAAACTTAATTTTACCGCTTCTGTGAATGGAATTTCGAAAATCCGAGAGACACGGTTAATATCAAGGACTAAAATGTGATTCAATGAGATGAAAATAATTTTTTGGTGAATAGTAACTTTTTACTTTTTTTACCACGGTAAATAGTAAATAGGGTAACTAAGGGTAAATATGATATTAATATTACCCTAACACATGTCCTAATTCTATTGGACAAGTGTAATTCGACCAAAAACAAACTTAGGAATAAAATATGACCATTTAGGCCCACTTGGATTAGATTAGGACATTTATTATTAATTTATTTAAAGAAAGGTTAAAATAGTTAAAATCAATGTTTAATAAGTAAATCATTTTTAATATGGGGTTATACATAAGATAAATTCGATTGTAAATATTCATTAGAAAGCTAAAAAGATTTCCTACATGATGGTAGTTTATTTGTAATTTTTAGACATTAAATAATTTAATTTATTTATGACACAATGATGATGCAGTAATTATCTTATTAATGAAATATTGACATAATTGATGTTATAAACACCCAAATAAATGTAATTTGAGACTTTTTATGAATTCCACTAATTTTCTAGGTTACTATGATATATTAATGTTGATTTAATGAACTTGGTTCGAACATATAATTCTGTTATGACTTTCACAAAAATCATATATCAAATAGTGTCAAAATTGACACAAAATAGTTTTTAAATCAAATATTATATTATTAATTGTTATTTTATTCTTAAAAATCTAAGGTTCGGCCAAATGACTTAGATAAGGATATATATATTAATAATAAACAATTTGGGGTTCGTTTGGCATGTTATAGTAAGTTTATTAACCATATAGTGAAAGAAAACAAAAAGACACGGTAAAAGTTAAATTATTTAACTTAGAGTTAAATCTAATTGATAAGGTTTAAAATAAAATCCAAACATGTCTAAATTTGATTGGTTGATGAGATTACAACCCTATCTCATCTAATCTTCGAATATGAGTAATTTTTGGAGGTTTTTAAGTGGGGTTAGATTTATTATAAATTAATATTTTTAAGAATTCCTAAGGTGCCCCTCTCCTCCCCTATAAAAGGACACCTCCTCCCCCTCCTCCTCACACCAATTTGAGCACTCAAGCTCGGCCAACCCCTGCCAAAATATCTTCTCCACTTCCCTAGAAACATCCTAGAGGTTCTGGTCTTCCTCAAAGACCAATTTTAGTTCCCTAAGAAGAGGTCTCAAAGAGGCACTTCAAAGAAGAGGTAATTACCGTTACCAATTCTTTCATCTTTATTTCTTCTTCCACTTCTTCTTCTTAGGTTGTTTCATTATGAAGTAATAACATCAGTATCACTCATATACTGATATGTTATTATAAGTATGAAACAACCCTATTTCACCATCTATCCATCCTACAGAAAAAGAAATCACCGCGCGTGCGTACGTACGGAATACCGTCTCCACGCCGTGGTGTAATCTATTTTCCACCACCACCTTACATGGATGGGTATAATGGTGTAAAGAATAACTATACATAGTTATTACAACATCATATTTATTCTGATATATTGTATAATCCACTCCAATTCAATTCAATATTTATAGAAATGATATCATCGCTCGTGCGTACGTACGGAATACCGTCTCCACGACGCGATGAGATTCATTCTCCATGTTAACCATTTAAGAATGATTATAATGTATATATAAGAAATAATAATGAAATATATGACATTATAAAGATACTGGATTTATGTATATATATATATACATATGTATGTCATCTACTTACTTCCATTTCAAGACAATAAGGAAAGGAAAACAGCGTTCATGCGTACGTACGGACTACCGTCTCCATGAACGGTGTTTTTCATTTTATTTATCTACCTATTATATATATATATATACTGAATATATATGATATATAAATCATATTTTATATTCTGGAAGTAAGTAAATCATGATATAAGTAATAATGATGTCAAGAACAACAAGTCAAAACACCTACGATAAATGAAACGATTTTACCCAAAACGCTTCTTTAACATGGAATTTACAAAAGAACGGGTAATATAATAAGTGAACCATATATGATATCATAACAATGAATATGATTCTGTAATAAGTCAATAACATGATTTAAATCATTATACAGGAGGTTCGGACACTTACAAAGCAAGTCGGACCTAAGGTAAAGGAAATATCACAATCTCATTTTTATCCGATATTGTTTATTCGTAAGTATTTACTGGGGTGTATTTTATCATCCACATCCATGTTCCCTCAATATGTAATATTGTTTCCATCCACTTGCAATAGTTTAAATTCAATTTTACCCTTAGGTGAGTTTTTAGTAAAGAATATGAAAGGAATCTTTTGTCGTTTTTCCGTACGAGGTACTTTTTTTTACTTTTCCGACAAAAGTACGAAGAATGTTTTTTTAACTTATACGGCATGAATGGATTTTTAAAACATTTCTTCAAAGAAGCTTCCTTTACAAGTTTTCAAGTTTATTTTTAATCAACTTCTTTTATTTTAAAGTTTTATGACATGTTATGAAAGGAAAAATGTTTTTGAAGAAGAAAGGATATTTTCCTCAAGAATTCAATTCAAGTGTTTTATCAAAATTATTTTCCATCTAAGATAATAAAGGGTTCTGTTTCTATCCATATTTTTACATTGGTTTGACTATGTTGTGATGGAATTATGTTTATGAATTCCTTTATCATATATGAATTGATTTATGATGTCATGATGTTTCAAGAATCCCATTTTTGTTATATGTGTTATGCGATGATGTATGTTTTATGAATATGTGGCACACATAAGAAAGGATTCATTATAAGATGGGTGGGACCTATATCTCCCTCCAATGCATTGGGTAATGATTTTATATCTCATGAGATAGACATGGCTGGAACGGAAGGTTATTTCGGTTCAGTGATACAGGACTGAAACGAGGAGTGAACTCGGTTCAGAAAGGGACTTTGTCCACTAAGATAGTCTTGGCAATGAGTCATGACTAACAAGAAATGATTTCCATGATTATGTGTGCATGCCACAAAGTTTCAAGTTTTATGTTATGATTATGGGGATCTCATTTTCACTTCTATGATTTATCCCATGTTATGATATTATGAGCTCTTTTGCAGGTTAAGATTTCCAAAAAGCTATGTTATTTTGTATATGATGTGATTGATATTTCTTTTGTTTACCCTTACTGAGCATTTGAGCTCACCCTTTTATGTTTTCTTTTCCCTAGGATATAAAGAAAGGTTTATAGGTAAAAAAAAGGGAAGATCTTTATGGGAGATATTGAAGATCTTTCACCACGATTAGAAGATTACGTTCCGAGTTTCCAAAGACACTAAACTATTACGATCCTTGTGTGTGTGTTTTTGTTATGTACTAAGTATTCCGAAAAAGTAATGTAATGTCCATGTACGATAAGCTTCGGGTCTCTACATGTTCTGCTAAACTTTTTGTGATATAAAATAATTTTTAGAACTAGAACAAAAAACTACGTTGGCTTTTCTTGAATGAATAACTACTATACTTGTCACCACTTCGCTGTCGGGGTTCATTTCAATAGTAGTGATGGAAAAAAGCTCTCCCTTGTTTCCTGGGAGATTATGGGTTTCCTACAAAAACCCTTGGATTCAGGAACGATTTTTCAAAGTGTCCTAGTTCTTTGTAGTTGATGGAATGAACAATTCATTGAGGGTTGAACAGAGTGTTCCTCTCCTCTATGGAATGAGTGAGTTTTTGTTCTTGGAAATTAATGTCTGGGTTCCCTTATCATCCACACCTACAACATTTCCTCCTCCCCTTCATGAAATTTCTGGGGTTCTTCTTTTTTCATTATTGGCATGTGGGGTGCTTTAATTTCTTATCACCATTGTATTTATCCATAGGAATACTAGAATTTATTTACACCTTATGATTCTTAACCCTATGAAACCCTTGAGATTCTCTAATCTCTATTTCAACTTTGAGGGAACATCGGACAATTTTCTCATAGATATTGATGTCATGAATTTCTAGGGATTTCCGTAGGGTAGGTTTTAGCCCACCAAAGAATAGGTCATCCTTAAATATGGGGGTAAGGACAAATCCAGAGGCGTATTGTTCATGCATTTTAAATATTCCCTCATAAGCTCTGATGGATTCGTCATCTTTTTTTGAGGGAAATATAGTCCCTTTCCATCATAATTTGGAGGGTATGTAGAAAATATTTATCGAAAAACATTTTTCAAGAATCCTTCCATTGCAACGCCTCGATCTCTACCTCAGGATTCATATTTTTTTATCAATGTCCACCATTGATTAGATTGACCATCCATACAATATGCTGTCAAAATAACCTTCTCTTGTTTAGAACATTGAAGTATGGGGAATATCTTCTAAATGGAGTTGACCCATTTTTCGGTGATTAAGGGGTCAGATGATCAACTAAAAGTAGGAGGCCTTTGTCTCATGAAGCTCTCAATTGCGACTTGTTCTTTATTAGGGTGTTTGTACGTTCCTCTTGACCCATGTTTCTATACAAATCATGAGTTTAGAGGGATATTATTATGACAAATTATCTTATTCCCACTCCTATCGGATTGGGCATCTCATTGGAATAGTCATCACATTGATCATCGCATCGTTTTTTCGCCCAAGTCCTCCTATTACGAGCCGTTGGCTGGAATAAAAGGACAGATAGGGGTAACACATAAAAGATAACCAAAAGTCAAAAATTAATAACTTATAAATTATAATTATTTCAGTAACATATGAATTTATAGGATTCAATCAATTTGATCAATGATCTACATCCAAACATATATTATTATGGGAATTTTTTTAATCCCTTAACAATGGTTCATACTATCCTTATGAATTTACCTAAGCATATCCCCCGGGAGTGTTGAACCAAGAGTGTAGGAAGGCGTGTTTTCATGAACCAATTCCTACTCGAGTCTTCTTCAGAGTGGTGTTTTGGGGTTTTACCCATAGATACATATGTGATAGAGCCACCTCTACTTGTATGTATCCAGATAATGATGCATTTTTTTTGATAAAACACTAACTCTACACTCACCAAAATTTAGGGATGTTATTTTACTTATTCTTATCTCTACAGATTTTACTAGGGTTTTCTAATCCTAATACCAATAATAACTTAACATATCATATGATACCAACTATAACAACACTTCTATTTATTACATACTTTAATATAATTTATTACATAAAATTTTACTTAAGACAACTCTGAGGATCAATAGGTCTACTGTCTTTGAAAATTAGGAACATTACATGACAACTTAAGACATAAAATACAACATATTTATTGAAAACTTCTTTTACATATCCACAAAATTTATTCATACTAAGCATTGCATGGGATAACCAAAGGACATACATAAGAAAAGGGTGATATATAATTCCTAGTGAGGCATTAAACAAGGAATAACATGAAGAATCCAATACATGTTACGAAATAGGAATATAAATGGTTTATAAGAGAAACCAGAACATAAATAGATAATATAGCATGATTATAATCAAATTGAGATGTGATATCAACATTTAACATGATATTAGCATGAGCCAAGGTGGATTGCACATGGAGCATGAGTAAACCCTCATTACACATGAATTATAACGAGTCAAAACTCATTTCAGATGATGTATCATGATACTATTCTTTACCCAATGCATTGGAGCACTATCAAGGAGCACCCTTCTTAATCATTTCATTTCATGCATAAGTGTGCCACATAGATCATAAAACATGGATTCATTAAACATCATAATTTAACCCTTTTTAATAAGAAATTTGGGAAAAATAAATGTAAGTACTCAATCAACATGTACATGTGCATAAAGGTTAATACCCTTTATAGAGGAATGGGTCTGGTATTCATTTCTACATTGATTTTGGCATGAGATATTTTTGCGCAACTTTGGTAGCATGAAGACATCAAATAGAAATTTTAAAATTGGTTGATGAAAGAGAAATGGGTATCTCATTATTTATAAAACAAACAGATAGTATGGGGTCACAGAAAATAATATCCCAACAAGTCTAATGGAATTTAGATGCATAATATAAAATAATTACTTGATTTTAAATGAGGAGAACGAAATCTATTACAGAATTTCTGCATGGTAATGAGTGTACATGGGAAGAATGAATGAGATAGAAAGGGGTATCTCATCATTAAAATAGAATTACTGCAGTATAGGGGAGGTTATAAATCATAACCCAATATTTTTATTGAAAGTAAAAGGCCACAAAATTAGAAGGAAACTTGGACATAAAAAAAGAAGGAAGGAAATTGAGAATCCCTTAATTGGAAGTGTGTGGCTTCAAGAGCTTTTAGAGGGGCTTATTAAGAGCATGGGGTGCCTTGGGAGGATTATAGAGAGAGGAGGGAATAGGTTGGTCAAGCATAAAATGGTTTTAGTGAAAAGTAATTGGGGATTGAGTGGGTTTATATAGGAAAGGAGAGAGAGATAATTCTTTATTATTTTGGTTTTGGACATTACACATTAAAATAATCAAAACCACAAACCATCTCATTGTTCGTGCCCGTGGTTTTTCAAGATGTGGTGTAGAAAATGTTATTTTATAAGGCCAATGTATGAAATTATTAAAATAGTATTCCTGCTTTTGTAGAGGTGATTCACACTCTCATGGATATCATTTTAAAACGTTACAATATTATATTAGACTTCGAGGGTCCACTAAGGCACCATAAAATTAATCAAGAAAATATAAAATCACATTATTTTAATGTAAAACAAATATTTTATTAACATAAATTTTACAGTATTTTATTACATCACTATTAGGTCACTATGATGTCATAAAACAGATTCTATATTTAAACAATATCTAATTTTTACCTAAAAATTCAGCTCTCTCCGAAAATTATGAAAAATTCTCCATTAGATAATTTCGACATCCTGAATCCAAAAATAATATTCATTTTTTCTAAATTAATTTATAAATATGTGAATTTCAGCTTTTAAAAGAAAACCCGACATTTAACAAACATTCATGGGTTTTGACAAAAAACAGGTTTCAAACCAAAATATAATTATAATTGTATATATATTATACAATAATTTATATTAAATAAAACAAAATTTAGTAATAATATTTTATTAAAATATTATTTAATTAAAAAACTTTTTAATTCATCTAAATATATTTCTTAATTGAATATTAACAAAAATACTATTTGTGCTTTAAAAACCATTTACAATGTAACAATAATAAAATGAATTTATATTATTTCTTCTATACTAAAATAAATCACATAATCATAGTGCCAGGTTCTTGTTACATAAACCATTAGGACACCCACATAAGACCTAAGGTTATGGTTTGCGATGGTGACAAACTTTTGGGGTGGCCCAGATAACATCGATTGTGTGGTAATATCTATTATCTTCAACTTCTCCTGTAGATAATTGTGTTCATGATTAATGTGTTTAATATTGGATTAGGCTTGGTCAAGAGCGAAGCCCAGTGAAGCTACCTCCTTTCCGAGCTCCGACAAATGAACTTTGAATGGAGAAATTCTACTGGATGAGTCCGTCGCTTCCTTGGTCTGAGTAAATTGGATTTGTTAAAGCCTTATATTTAAACTAATCATGTGATCACTATTCAATGGCTATATTAGCAATGATAACAATTCGTAATGGTATTTTAGAATCCAAAAACATAAAACTAAGAAAGTGCCTATGTTTTATATAACCATTTTACATAATAATACATTTAATTAGATCAAGAAGAATTTTCATTAAAAAAAGTTTGGGTCATTACAACCATCCCCCCTAAGGAAATTTTTCCCTCAAAATTTTATTTTTCCCACACTAAAACAAATGAGGGTAACTCTACTTTATCACTTCCTCTAATTAGCACGTTGTTTCATCAAACATATGGATTCACCACAACCCCTTGACGATGGGTATTGTATTATTTTGTAGAAATTGTTCCATATGATATAAGATCATAATGGTCTTATCTTCATAGAAGAGGTCATTCTCTAATGGTAGCACCTCTTGATTGAGTACATGCGATGGGCCAGGTATGTAATTCTTAAAGAGAGATACATGGAATATGTCATGTACTTGAGACAGGCTCATGGGGAGTGTTAGTCAATAGGCCACTACTCCAATGTGATCAAGGATATCTAAAGGGCTGATGTAACATATACTAAGCTTTCCATTATTCTAAAATATCATAATTATCTTCCACAGTGATATGAGGAGGAATACCATGTCTCTAACATCAAAATACAGGTCTCATCAACTATTATCAACATAGCTGTTTTGTTGACACTGAGAAGCTTTAATGTGTTATTAGATAGTATTAACCTTCTCCGCCATTTCTTCAACCATTTCTGGACCTATGATCCACAATAACCCAGATAGAAGTGCTTCCTTTGGATGTATCTGAAATCCAGTGACAAATTCCATGGTGATGTTCACTGATTTCCATGTTGGTATGGATAATGGTTTTATCATCCCCTTAGACTTTTACCCCTCATCCATCACTTGATGACACACCAGGAACTTTGATGTATACTCAGTGATCTCCTTCATCATGATATCCCACCAATAATGCTCTCGATGATCTTGATACATATTTTTGATTCCAAAGTGAATGGAGAAATTTAAACTTTGTGCATCATCCAAAAGTTATTTATTTAACTATAGATTTTATGGAACACATAGTCTTGACCCAAATCTCAAAATTCCTTCTCTATTAACATTGATCTCCAAGGATTCCCATTTTAAAATAGTTTCCACTTTCTTCTATATTCCCACATAATACTTTTGAGCATCCTTTTACCTTTCCAAAAGGGACAATTGAGCAATAATTTGTCAAAGGATTGATGATTTCCCCTTCATTATGATTGTTATATCCATCTTTATCAAATCTATTAAGATTGGATCCTTTTCAATTCTGATCAATCAAAGAATCACTGGGTCCTTTATTCTTAGAGAATATGCCACCATGTTCGCTTTCCTAGGGTGGTAAAAGTTTGATAAATCATAGTATTTGATCAGATCTAACCATTTTTTTGGAGGATATTATACTCTTCCTATTTGAATATATACTTCAGGCTTTTGTGATTCATGTATATTTCACAATTCTCCCCAAAGATGTTATTTCAAAAAAATTCAGTGAAAGTATTACTGTAGCCAACTCCAAATCTTGTGTTGGATATTTTTTCTCCTGAACATTCTCTTTTCTTGAAGCATAGTCAATGAATTTGTCATTTAACATTAACACACAACCCATGCAATTTTTTGAAGCATCAGTGTATAAAACAAAAAGTTCTCCACTTGTGGGTAGTGTGAGCATGGGTGCAATGATAAGCCTCCTTTTCAACTAGTTGATGTTATCTTCGCATTCATCACTCCAGAAAAACATGACTCCCTTTCCAGTTAACATTGTAATAGGGTTTGAAAATCATGATAAATTTCTCACAAATCAGAGATAATATTCATGTAACCAATGGAAGCTACATATATCTACCACATATGTTGGCCCCCGCCATCCCTTAATTATATTTGTCTTGAAGGGATCCACAGATATCCCATTTCTTATTATGATATGACCCAAGAATGAGACTTCCTTCAACCAGAACTCACACTTGATGTACTTTTCTTGGAGCTTCTCCATTTGCAAGGTGTTTAGTATGGTACTTAGATTCTCCTCATGCTCCTCCTCGGTTTTGATGTATATTAGAATATCATCTATAAGGACTAGAAAAATTTGTTGAGGTGATCCCTAAAGACTATATGAATCAATTCCATAAATATTTATAGATTATTGTTGAGTATCATAGGCATTTCAATGAATTTTTAGTGACATCACCTTATATGAAAGGTAATATTAGGGATATCCTCCTTCTTCACCCATACTTGGTAATATCCCGACCAAAAATCCACCTTGGAGATGTATTGTTATCCACATAGCTAATCGAGAAAGTCATCAACTCGGGGAAGAGGATACTTTTTCTTTATTGTTATTTTTTTGAGCTCACGATAATCAATGTGAAGGCACGTTGACCCATCCTACTTCTTGACAAAGATGACTGGTGCACCCCAGAGTGAAGCACTTGGGCGTATAAACCCTCTATCCATATTCTCTTGTAATTGATTATTTGTAACCTCCAGCTCCATAACATCCATTCTATATGGATTCTTGGATATTGTAAAATCCCTAGGTATAATTTCAATTGAGAATTCAAAAATCTTTTTGAGGAGGAAGACCAGACAATTCCTCAGGAAACATTTTAGAGAATTACATCACAATAGGCATGTCTTCAAGGATGGTTTATTCCTTATACCCAATCATCTGAGAAATATATGCATGCTCATAGGGTATTAATATCCACGCTTTTGATGGTGTTGATAAAGAAGATTCATCCTACACCTTCTACTTGTAAAGAATCTGGGTTTGATTCTCCCCATAGAGAGTGATTTCCTTCTCATGGAAGTCTATGTGGGCTCTATATAGAGAAATCATTGCATCCCAATAATTAAATCAAATTACAAAAGAGGGAGAATGAAGACTTCATCTAGGAATTTCAATCAACAAATTTTGATAGGGGAGGATTTATATTCTTGGGATGCAATGATTTCTTTATTTTTTGTTCTCACAAACATCTCTAATTCCATGATTTGTGGTGGTGTTGGTATTTTTATACTAAACATTAAGGATATAAAGGAATATTTTGAATCAAAATCAAAAAGTATGTTGTCTATTCTTGAATTAATAACTAGTGTACCTATCACCACTTCATTTTCAGGGTTCACTTCGATGGTAGTGATGGAAAAAGATCACCCTTGATGCCTTGGTGGATTTTGGTTGCCTCCTAAAACCCTTGGTTTAGGGAAATAGTTTTCAATGTGACCTAGTTCTTTGTAGTTTATGTAATGAAATATGCATTGAGGGTCGAACGGATCCTTCCTCTCCTATATCGCAACATCTAGTTTTTCTTGTGTGGAAATAATGTCCTGGTTCCCTACTCATCCACACCTAAAGCATTTCCTTTTCCCATTCAGGAAATTTATGGGGTGCCCCTTTCCACACCTTTGGAAAGTGGGGTGATGGAATTTTATAGAACAATTGGATTTATCCATCAGACTGCTAGAATTAATGTCCAACATTCACTTTTTATCCCTATGACACCCCTGAGTTTTTCCAATCTCCATTTCAACTTTGAGGGAACATCAGACAATTTCCTTATTGTTATCAAAGTCATGGATCTCCAGGGCTTTCCATAGTCTTGGTTTTATCCCACTAATGAAGCGGTCAACCATACATTTGGGGGTAAGGACAAAGTCGAAGTTGTATCGTGCAATACTTGTGAAGTTTTCATCGTAGGCACCAATTTTCATCTTTTTTCATGAGGGTAAGGAAGTCCCTTTCCATCATAATTTGGAGGGTACACAGAAAATAATTTTCAAAAAATATTTTCTGGAATCCTTCAATTCCAATGCCTCGATCTATTCCTCAAGCATTGTATTTTTGATCAATATCCACCATTTATCATTTTCACTCTTCATACGATAAGCATACATAAGAACCTTATCTTTTTTTGAACATTGAATGATGGGGAAGATCTTTTCGTTGGATTTGATCTATTGTTCAATGATTGAGGGATCAGATGATCCACTAAAAGTAGGAGGCATTTGTCTCATGAAGCTCTCGATTACGTCTTGTTTTTTCTTAGGGGGTTTGGATGTTCCCCTTGAACCATATTTCTATTCAAAATTGGAGTTTACTGAGATATTATCATGAAAATTTTTTTGGTTCCTGCTCCCATCAGATTGTGCATCTTATTAGAACAGTCATCAAATTCATCTACGCATCAATTGTTATCCTGAGTCCTTCTATTACCATCCATTGGTTGGTATAAAAGGAAAGATATGGTTAACACAGAAAGAGGAATACAAAGAAAAAATGAAATAACATATAAATTACATTTATTTCCTTAACTTTTGAATTTATAGGCTTCAATCTATATTATCCATGATCTACTTCCCAACATATATTCTTAGGGGCATTTTTTTATTCCATTAATAATGGTTCATACTAACCATTTAAATTTACCGAACCATATCCCTCGAGAGTGTCGAACCAAGAGTGCATCAAGGCCCATTATTATTCACTAGTTCGTATTTGAGTGCAGCTTAAAGTGGTGTTTTTGAGTTTTAAACCTAGATACATCTGTGCCAATGCCACCTCTACTTGTTTGTACTGAGATAGGGATGTATTTTCTTAATAAAACACTTAATATATACTCACCAAAATTTAGGTATGTTTTTATTATACTTATTCCTATCCTTAAGTATTTTACTAGGTGTTTAAAATCCTAATCCCAAAAATTACAAAACCTATACTCTGATACACACTATAACAACTCTGCTCTTTATTACACACTTTAACAAAATTCATCACATAAAATTGAACTTAAAGAAACTATGAGGATCAAGGGGTCTAGTTCCTTTGGAAATTAGGTACATTACTGGACAACCTAAGACATAAAATATTTCTTATTTATTGAAAACATATTTTACATGACCACAACATTCCTTCATACTTAGAATCATATAGGATAACCTGAGGACATACATAAGAAAAGGGTGATCTATAATGCCCAGTAAGGGAGTAAACAAGGCATAACATGAAGAAAAAAAATACATGTTAGGAAATAGGCATATCAATGGGGAGTAATAGAAACATGAACCCAAATACATGATATAACATGATTATCATCACATTTGGATTCGGAAACAACATTTAACATGATATTACCATGAGTAAAGGTTCATTGCAGATGGATCATGATTAAACCCTAAATTCATGTAAATTATCATGATTAAACCCTCATTGCACAAAATTATTATGATTCAACACTCGTTTCAGCTCATGTATCATGATACTATTCTTTACCTACTGCATTAGAGCACTATCAAGGCGCACCCTTCTTAATCATTTCATTTCATGCATAAGTGTGCCACATAGATCATAAAACATTGATTAATTAAACATCATAATTTATTCCATGAATAAGTGATGTGGAATACATAAATTTAAGTCCTAAATCAACAATGACATGTGCATAAAAGTGAATACCCTTTATAGGGAAATGGTTTTGGTATTCACTTACACGATGAATTTGGTATGAGAAATATTTGTGTAACATCAGCAACATAACAACATCAAAAAGAAATTGTAAAATGGGTTGAAGAGAGAGAAAGTGGTATCTCATCATTTATATATGAAATGGAAAGTAAGGGGGTCATGGAACATAATATCTCTCCATGTATAATTAAATTTAGATTCATAATATAAAATAATTACTTGAATGTAAATGATCAGAGATAAATCTCTTACAGAATTTCAGTATGGTAAAAATTGTACATGGGAGGACATAATCAAAATGGGGTCTCTCATAATTCAAAAATAAGGAGGGAAGTATAGGGGAGGTTCTAAATTATACCCCAAAATTTGTCATTGAAAATAAAAGGGCATGTTAATATAGGAAACATGGATATAAATAAGGAAGGAATGAAAGCGAGGATCCCTTACTTAGAGGTGTGTGACATCAAGAGCTTGAGGAAGGGCTTCTTGAGAGCATGGGGTGCCTTGGGAGGATTATAGAGAGAGGAGGGCAGAGGTCGATCATGATCAAAATGGTTTGACGGAAGAGTAATGGGGTATTGAGTGGGTTTATATTAGAAAGGAGAGGTAATTATTTATTATTTAAGTTTTAGACACTATATGTTAAACTAATAAAAACCAAAAACCATATCATGGTTTTTTCCAAAGTGTTGGGAAAAACATTATTTTATAAGGACAATGTACAAACTTATTAAAATATTAGTCTTTCTTATGTGGAGCTGAGTCACACTCTCAATGAAATCATTTTAAAAAGATAAAATGTTTTATATGTCTTGGAGGGTCCACTAAGGCACCATAAAATTAATCAAACAAATCTGAAATCACATTATTTTAATGGTAAAACATATATTTGCATAAAAATAACTTTTATAGTATTTTATTACATCACTATTGGGTCATTATAATGTCATAAGACACATTATATGTTTAAATGATATTTAATTCTTCCCCAAAAATTCAACTGGCTCTGAAAATTATGAATAATTCACCGTTAGATAATTATGACTTCCTAAATAAAAAATAATATCCATTTTTTCTAAACAGTTTTCTAAATATGTGAATTTTAACTTTAAAAATAAAAAACTACATTTATCAAACATTCCTACGTTTAAAAAAAACAACATTCAAACTATAATAAAAATTATAATTGTATAAAAATATACGATCATTAATATTTAATAAAAAGTAATTAAGTAATAATATTTTATTAAAGTATTATTCAATTCAAAAATCAATTAATTAATTTAAATAAATTTCATAATTGAATATTAACAAAAAATATAATTTGTGATTTAAACCCCGTTTACGATGTGACAATAATAAAATGAATTTATGTTATTTTTTATATTAAAAAATAATTCACATAATCATAGTGCTAGGGTCTTGTTTCATAATCCCATAAAACACCTTCATAAGGCATAAGGATAAGGTTTGCGATGGTGGTAGACTCTTGGGGTGGCTCGGATAACATCATTCGGGTGATAATCTCTATTAACTTACATTTATCCCGTGGGTGATTATGTTCAAGCTTATTGTGTCTAAGCTCAGCTTGAGCATGGTCAAGAGAGAATCCTATTGAAGATACCTCATTTCTGATCTCTGATAAATGGGCTTTAAATGGATAATTTTTACTGGATGAGGTCATCTCTTCCTTGGTTTGATTAAATTGGAATTTTTAAATTGTTATACTTATACAAATCATGTGATCACTATTCAACGATTATATTAGCAACAGTAACAATTATTAACAGTATTTTAAAATTCATAAAAAAAACCAAGGAAGGGAATATTTTTTATATAAACATTTTACATAATAATACATTTAATTTGATCAAGATGAATTTTCATTAATAAATATTTGGGGTGTTACAACAATAAATGACATTAAACTTCATATCCTTACTCAAACCCAAAACAACACCTACTGGAAAATCAATTGCATCTCACCTGAACTATGATTGTAGTATCTACTTTGGGGTAGTAATCACTAGTGTAGTAGTTATCTTATCCTTAAGATGATTAATGGAATCTATGAATTTATCATAAAAAACAAAGGGGGTTTCCTTAACTAGCAATGGGAAAAGAGGCCTAGTTATCTTAGAAAATTCCCAAATGAATACCCTATAAAAAAATAATATCCTAATATGATTCTGATACCCTTGACATTTCCAGGTGGGGGGAAATTCTAGATCACCAAAATCATGTAATTGTCTTTTTGAAGTAGCTACATAGAAACTTTTTGCACCAATATAATTCCCTCAATAGCAACAAACAATCACTTTTACCAGTTTAAGACCAGATTGGTCTCTTGGAATCATTCTAGAAAAACATTTATATTTTCGAGATATTTATCAAAATAACATCCCACAATAGAAATATTATATATGAAAACTTCAACTGCCCTTTAAATCATATCAATGAAAATTTAAAGATTGCATCTCTGAAATATAAAAGGTGCCCCACATAGGACAATTGGAAACCTACTATAGTAAAATATCACAATAGGACTGGCGAAGGTTGTTTTATTTTGATCCTCAGGTGTAACATAAATTTGGTTGTGACCAGAATAACCATAAATAAACTATTAAAATTAATTACCTTCTAGCCTCTCTAACATTTTGTCTAAAATGGAATGAGAGAATGGTATTTTGTTGTGGTAGTAGTATGTTTCTTATAATCAATAAAAACCATTTATTTATTCCCATAACTTGTTTAGATTTTCCCATTTTTATCATTTTTAACCACAGTCACACCACTCTTTTTGTGGACAACGAAGTCATGACTCACTCATGGACTATCAAAAATGGGGAAAATGATCTAAGAATCAAGTAATACGGTAACTTCATCTCCCACCAATTATTTTTATGTTTGGGTTATGTCCCCTTTGGGAATCCACTCTTCAATTACAATCATGTTCCATTGGGATTTTATGCATACATAATTATGGGTTAATACTCTATATGTTAGAAATTGTCCATCTAATGATAGAATTGTACTTCATCAAAATACTAAGTACATTTTCCTCACATGTTACCTCCATCATGGACGAGAATGATAAAAAAAGTGTGGAATTTTCACCTCAAAATGAATATTTCAAATTGTTTAGGTGGGGTTTGAGCTCTATAATGGGTGGGGATTAGCTTGAGAAAAGACAGTTGGGTTTTCGTGGATAATGGAAATCATCCAACATCTTGTAGAATTCAGTATAGAAGGCTTCATCATCATCACTATTACCTCTAAAAATTATTCCTCACACTTATGTTCTTCTCTTAGTGAATGAATATTCTTTGAAGAAAAATCATCCAGATGTTCCAAAATACTCTCCCTCAAACTGATTAAATGTCTCCTTCCCCTAACTTGAGTAATACCTATATAAGTTCCAATAGGGATCTCAGTTTCACTATTTAAATCCTCTATCATCCTCAAGATGTCTTCTTCTACCTCATCAATAGTACCCATATCTATAAAAAACTCATCTTTGGGAATGATTGGGTGGGTGGGTTCTTTCATATTCTTGAAAATATTTAATTCCTCAATTAATTTTACCAAGTATAAAATCAAAATACCCTTAGAGAAATCTATCATTTCCCCCCATGTGGCTAAGAAGGGCCTACAAAGGATTATAGGTACCTCATGTTCAAACACCAAATAAAGAATCAAAAATTATATAAGCAGAAAGAGTCTACCTACTCCCACTAATATGCCATCAACCCTACCCAATATGTTAGTAAATGATCGTTCAGCAAGTTGTAACACAAAAGTGGTGGGATGGGGAACTCTTATCCTCAATAGTTCAAATAGAGAAAGATTGATCAAATTGATTCTAGAACTAAGATCATGAAAATATTTGAACACAGCACCTCTATCCCCAATGGTTTATAAGATGATAAATCTCCCTGGTTGAATCTAAGGAGATATCATATTTTTTAACATAACACTATACTCCTCTATTATACTATAAGGGGAAAATTCTTCTAGGGTATTTTGTTGAGAAAATTTTATTGAGTAATTTTATTTATAATGGGTTTTTTATGAAGGATTCCAAGAAGTTAATGTCAATGTTCTTATTTTTATCCACTTTAATGAATTTCGGCAACTTAAAATCCTGATTTTGTATTTTTATTATTCAAGAAAAATTGTTTACCGGGGGAATTTTTTTATAATTAGGGGAATCCTTACATCTTCCTCTTCAATTTTACTCTTTCCTTTATTATATTTGTTTTTCAAGACATTTTATTTTCATTTCTATATTGGAATAGAAAGAACTAGAGGTTTTCTAGGGTTGTCATCCAATTTCTTAGATTCATCTTTCAATATATATAAATTTTTAAATTCATCTATATTTTCATTATGAACTATTTAATTTTATTTCCTAGGCACTTGGGGGGTTAAAATACCACTTCTAGTGGTCACAACCATTGAATTTTCCCTTCTGTTCGCATTAGTGGTACTTGGAAGAATGTTTTTGTCTCTACTCCCCGCATCCTTAGCCAACTACCCCATTCAAATTTCTAGGTTTTTCATTATTGTATATATTTGATCTTTTTCAAAATAATTTTTTGGTATTTTGTTCATAAAATATTCCTATAAACTATTGAAATATACCCCTCAACTCATTTGTTAATTTGAAGACATAGCCTTGGGTTGGTGTTTCAATTGGAATTACTGCCTAAGAGGCTACTAGAAAGTAGGAGTTATATCGGGTCGATAGGCTACTTGGTCCCTCCAAGAATTGTTTGAGTGGTTCTTATACCTTGGTTGTATGTTTTTCTCGAAAATGGGTCATCCCTAGGCTATATCCTAGGAACATATCAAACAAACTGGCACACTTATGAGCTTTGGTGGGTATATCAAAATTGGGACAAAAAGTTCATGAGTTCCCATACATGTCATAGTGGTGTAATTACACTATAAGTGTGTGGTGAGTGTTAGCATTGAAGTACCCAAAAACCTGGGATTCAACGAGTGGGATAGGTGTGGGTTATTTCCAATCAATTTTTCATCTCCTGGATCATTTGTAATATGTGTTTTGTGCTTCACTATTGAAATTTTTATCCAGCTCTTAAGAAATCTTATCATTAAAGTCCCCTCTAGTAGACTAGTCTACCAAGGTTTTTTGGTAAGGGATGAGACAATTAAAAAAGGTGTCCATGAGAAATTGGGGAGTGTAATGGTTTTTTTTCACTACCTAAGTAATCCCCAAAACCTATCCAAGGACTCATAAAACAGCTCCTCATTATCTTTCAAGAACCCATTAATTTTTTGCCTAATCACAATGGCCATTCTCCAAGGATAAAATTTCATGGTAAATTCATTGTAGACTTGATCCTTGGTGACATACATTTCCTCCTATAATTGTTGGAACCACATCCTGGAATTTCCCTTTAGGAAGAAAGGGAACACTGTCAGCTTTACTCTTCTTCACTAATGATTCATAGTGGGAGCATGTAGACAGTACAAGAGAAATCCCTAATGAAGTCAAGGGAGTCTTGACTAGGAATCACATTGAATGTTAGCAGCTGAGATAGAATGGATTGATTAATTTCATAGTTTCTTGATCTCTTTGGGATCCTAAAACAATATGGGTTAATAGAGGCTGATGTAATTAGGAACTCCCTTAGACTATGTCTTTCAACTATCTCATTACCAAGTGGTTTGAAAATTCCATGTGGATTCACATTTTTGGTCGGTTATTCATGTTTTGGCAATCAATTTCTCTATTTACTTCCATTTCGAGGTATTTTTTGTTAGTTTTTATTAATTTGAGGTGTTTTTCAATTTCTGGAATTATAGGTTTTAAAATATTAGACTCAGAACTATTGTTCATATAACAACAGTTTTGAATAATTTTTTTGAGTTTTCTTAGAAAAATTTTTTGATAGTTTTTTTAAAAGGATCAAAAATTGTAATTTATAAAAACAGACTTACTACAAGTGTAGTTGTAATATAGGTTTGAACCATAGGTATGGAATGATTTTGGGCTTAATATAAAAAAATAAAACAAATTTTGAAACAATGAAATAGAAATAAAACAAACAATCGACAATGGATAGTGGGTTATGCAATTAAGTAAATGAAATAGTGATTGTGTGGAAATGAGAGTGAGTGTAAGTGCAAGAAGGACAGAAAATAAATGAGAAATAGAGAAATTTAGAACAAAAAAATGATGGAAAGGGGGAATTTTATAGATTTTATTTATACTAGTCTTCCATTTATTATGCATCAAAATTTCCTCATATGGATCAGATTGACTAAAGCTGGAAAAACTTTTCATTTTGAAAACTTTTTATAGAATAATCCCTATAAATTTTCATATGTATAAATCATTCCATCACCTAGTGAGAAAAATCAGAAATAACTACATTAAAATTATAGGTTGAACACAGCGTGTCTCTATATCTTGATCTAGATTCAATTTTTGGTGGAATACTATGAATGAATTTAGTTTTAATTTAAATCTAAACAAATTTGGATTTCACTGAGACTTGTTGTATTAAAATGAATGACTCATCAGAGGGTGAGAGAGAGAGAAACGTCCTGTATAAAATAAGTCCATAAACAGATCTATGATCATAATAAAAACCAACATGGCTTATTTCATATGAATGATATTATTCAAGGATAATAGAGTTCAACATATCAAAAGTTCAAAAATCAAGGTAGTTCATGTTGAAATAAAATGTACAAAAGAGAGAAAGGAGAAAAATAATTCTCTGGCTTCCTGATCAATCTCCAGATGCTCTGATCTCTATCTCACTACTCTCCACCTATAGGAGATGAATGTAATGATGTCTCCAGATATCTCTCCTCGGGAATCTGGAAGTGGTGAGATAGTGTTGCTCAGATCTGCTGCTCCTACTCATGCTGCTCAAAGCAGAAGTGGTGAAGTGGTTCATTGGTCTTGAAGTGGATGGGAGTCATGATCTCCTCTGGATGATGGATATATCTTGAGTATGTGTGTGTTAATAGGAAAAATTATCTTGTCCTCTTCAGCTTCCCCCAACCCTGCTGCTTATAGAGAATTATAATTCTCCTAACCAGTCAGTGTCACTTCCCACAGATCACTTCCCTGAACTCCATGTAGAACTATCAATTTTCTACTACCTCCTCATTTGACATCGATGCACATGTTCCTCCAACTGAATGATATGTGTGTGAGTGTTGTAGCACAAACCCTCAACTGAAAAAATAGAAAAACAATAAGCATTTTTAATTAAATTATATTATAACTATTCTAATTACATTAAAATATATAATATTTATTATAAAACAATAGAAAATATTAATAGAAAAATATAATATTGGTTAATATGTTTTTTAAAAACCAATTTATATTATTAAACTATTAGATAAATATTTATATATTTATATAATAAAAATTACATATATAATATATAAATTATTTAATTATACAAACAAATATATTTAGAAATGTACGTATAACTAATATAATATATAATCAATCCATATCTATTTTATTATTATTATTCTTATTCTTATTATTATATTTATTATTTTTAAATATATATTATAAATATATTTTATGATTTATATAATTAAAAATAAATAAAAATAAAAATAAAGAGAAGGGGAGGGGATGGGTTGTCTTATAGGGTAAAATGGGGGTTGGGTCGAGTGCTCGAGCGGAGGCTAGGGGCGAGGGTGGCTTCCGGAGGAGAGGGATCACATGGGGGGGTGTGGATCGAGTGATGGTGTGAGAATAGCAGTGCCCTGTGTCTGGGGGTTCATCCATTGGAAGGCTCCGGCTATGTGCGGCCATGGGTTGGGAGGTAAGGGCAGGATGCGGTGCTTCTCAGATAAGATGGCAACAGTTCATCACAGGTGGTCTTCCAGATCCGATGGAGATTTAGTTCGAGTGAGGCTTAGGGGATCCTTCTAATATGATGAAATGGGTTTGAATTTTGTTGTTAGTAATTGATATACTATGGTTTCATCTTATTTGAATCTATAATTTCTCTCATACTGTTGGAATTTTTTATGTCTTTTGTTCTATAGCTGCTTGAGTTGAATTTATTCAATGGTTCAAATCTTGTGTTGTGGTTAGATTTATATTGCCTTGATTTTGCATCATTCTTCTTTTGGATGTGTTTCTATTTGGGTGATACTCAATATGAGGTGAAATATTGAGATGTAAGAAAGAAAAAAAGGGATGTGGAAAAGAGTGGGAAAACACATCTACATCCTTACCAAGGCACATATATGCTGTAGAAATGGGTGTAATGGTAGATTCATCATGTGATAGAGATGAAATGGGAGGTGAGGTCGAGTGTATGTTATAGGTATGTGCGGGGTGCCTTTTTTATATATTAGAAATGAATTCACAAATAACACATCATGTAAGGAATTTGTTTGATATTCATAACAAGTTGTTTGGTTAGGCATATAGGCCTATGATTAATGGGATACAAATCATGTTGGTATGTGTTGAGTGGTATAGTAGGGAGTAACTAGGGTGTATGCTTGTTTATTTTTGTGATTAGGATAACAAAGGGGTAGAGACGCCCATTGTGAGTGGCTCATTGTAAAAAGGTTTTCCTTGGGAATAATATAGTGAGTGCTCGCCTGACATCTATGTTTGAGAGTATGGACTAGGCTTGTACATAGAGGGTTAGCATAGTGTTATTTAAGGAAATATCAGCCAAGAATGACTTGGGTGACACATCGAAGGGTGTATCTCGGGAAAATATCCAAGATCTATAGGTTTTATTGTGAAGGAAATTTAGATCACATTGGTGATTAGTGATATCTAACTATTTTATATGAAACCTCCCTAGTATACGGGTTATCCTAAATAAGAAGTATTTGTTCACTCTATATTGTATGGAAGTTAGACCTTTAGGGGTTCCTATATGTCCAGACGGGGTATAAGACACCATAATTTTCCTTGAATGCTTAGAGTCGGGTTATTGGATGCTAATGGAATAAATGTTTGAGGCTCATTATCATGTTTTAGTAATAGGAAATGTTATTATCCCTTGATGTTTTATCATTCATTGGTATTACAACAAGGCGGTTGATTATTGTATTTTTTGAAAGTATTAATTGTATTTTTTGAATCATTATTGACAATATATTAATGGGTTTATTGACAATATATTAATGGGTTTATTGACATGTACATGAAAAATTTAATAAGAAGACATGGTTTCTTGGATAAAGTAATAAGGAATAAAGTTCTTTTCCTATACATCGAGACAAAATTTGGAAGTTGTGGAGGATTCAGGATACTAGAATACATGGAATAACGAGATAAATATAATCATGAAATATTTGGACATGATCATGGAGCGTTTTATAATAATAAAAGAACACATATTTCCAAGAAATATTCATGAGGAGTCTATAAGATGAACTAGAATAGAATTCATGGATGGAGTCTTGAATGAAACTACAATGTTTTTAAATCTTGTAAGTCAAGTAGTTAAATCCTAAAGATGAATTACTAGATGTTTGTGAGAAAAAATATTGAATAATCAAATGTTTTGAAGGTGTGATTCTAGAAGCTATTTTTTAGAATCCCAAAAATTATTGGTTCAAAAATTTTAGGTCTAAATGTGATATGGAATGTATATCTGGCTTTGAGATATTATAAATTTACTTATTCAAGAATATTCAATCTTTAGAATTGGTATTAAAATGTTCAAAGTTGTTTGTAGAGGACATAAATGAATTCAAGAATAATTTTATTTTTATGAAAGATTAAATATATTGGAAGCATAAAATTAAAATAATTATATTTCTATGTATATATGAGAAAATCATGCAATCAAGAGCTGTATAGGATTAAACTAGAAGAAAGGAGTTTGTATAATATTAGTAAATACATATCTGAATCTATGAAATATGGACATGAGATTTTTATCAAAACATATCAGTTTAACCTGGTGTTTTAGAAGAACAATGTAAGGTAAAGATAGGGATATAAGGTGCTGATTCAGGTTAACTTAGATCTATCACACCATATTAACTTTGATCAATTCAGAATTATTATGTCAGATTAACAAGAATATTAGATGATATTAACTGGAAGTTGGTTTTTCTATTTTAATAATAGAATGATGGTTGCATTATATTTACTCATGTGTGATTTAATTATTTTTGAAAGAGGATATGTGAGAGTAATTTTAGAGTTATATGTCTATACAAGTTTTTAGTGAAGTTTTAAGGGAATTTGAGTTTATCTTGAATACAAATTACAATAACACAGAAGGGATGCAAAAAAGTGAGGAGAAAATGGTAAATTTTAATACTACTATCTATTTAAAGATTCTTGTGTCATGTAAAAAGTGTAGAATCATGAACAGGATCCTCACGTAAGGAAATATGCATGCATAGGTATATTATTAAGCACAACATACGATTAATATAGTTATCAAAGGTGATTAAATAGGCTTATGTATTTTATAGAGTAATGAAAAATGATTTTGATAATCCATACAAATCTCACAATGTTGCTTTTTCTCCTCCTACTCGATCTCGTTGCCCCTATAGATCCTCGATCCATTGAGTATCAACCACATCTCACATAGTTCTATGATTCATCTATACGCCATTTACCCACAATTTTTCCATTCTATCGTTACAAATCACGGGGTTATATCACACTTGAACCCACCCCAATAATGTCAAAATGTGGCCCCATATGCCAACAATTAAGAACAAGATGAACATAGAGGGTTAAAGATCAAGAAAAAAGTAAAACCTTTAATTGGTCCATCATTATTGTCCAATGATATCAAAATTGAGATATATGGGGGTGATAACATGGGTTAGAATAATAATTTAATTTAAATAATAAAATTATTGAAACATTCTAATGTGATGAATGGCTAAACGCATATTGATAATCATATAGAAATATACATGCTCAAGATTTCAATCATAAATGTGAAATCAATAATTTATGATCCATTACTTGATGAAAAGGGATCAATTGTTGGTGTTGAATGATTTCACTAGTCATATAGAAGACCCATTTTGTCTATTGCCACTGGATACATCTCAATTTGATCGTTGTCCATCATCAGATCCCGATTTTCTAATGTGGAATGATCTGAACCTCCTCTAAGATGTCGTAAGGATTATTTGGACAATGCTTTGAACATATTAATAATATGGTATTTATAGAGAATTTTAATTAGATCACGTAATAAAACAATTAAAATACTTATTTATTTATTTTTATAAAATTCACCTACCAATGACCGCCTCAATTGGATGTCTGGAACTGACCAATCATAGGTCACACCTAGAGTAAACCTAGTTTCCTAGATTCAATCTTGGTTATATATTACTAATATTATGATCCATTCATGTGTTTTATCACATTTTTTGGAAAACTATGACAGTGTGATATTAATATATTTAATATTTTTAAACTATCAATTTCAAGCTCATTGGACCTCAAAATCTCACGTTGTCTCAGCTCCTGAATCCAAAAATTTTCCTTAGTGTATTTTATTTTATTACAAGTAATAAATAGGGTAAACAAAATAAAAAATATCTCAAAGAATCTCATTGATAAGTAGTTTCAAGGAATATTCTTTCTTGGTAAACAAATGACTGAGAAAAATAGAGATGTATATAAGTGCATAATCAATACCATTAAGGAAAAATTGAAATTAGAAGAAGGATTATTAAAATCTAATATGGTAGTCAGTAATTATTATCTTGATGTAATGGAAAAATTGATTAAATAAACATGAATATTCTATGTCATCTTTAAAAGAAATAAATAAAGATCAAGTGAACCTACTCAAAAGGTATTGTAATCGTAAAATAAAATCTTTGTTATAAGAAATAGATCATCTTATTTTGAAGTGTTTTTTATATGGGTTGTGTCAAAAAAGAGTGAATATGCAATTACAAAATATAATAAATTTTTTTATGGAATTATTAAGCCATTAAGAAATAAAAAGGATAGTTTTGTATCCCAATGAACAACTGTTATAGGTAAAGAAGGTTTGAGGATTTTTACATCATCATCAAAATAAATCATGAAACCAATAGTGAATTACAAAAAGGTTATAAGAGTAATTCATAATGATAAATCATGAAGATCCTATTATGAAGTAGGGAAAGTATCCAAATCGAACAAGTGGATCCAATGAGGGGGTCACAAAAACAAGTGTCTTTTTTGTGTGATGTTCAGTTATACAATAAGTTTTTATAGAGATGTTATCTAGAAAATTTTTTAATGTGAAAGGAAAGAGATTTTAAATCCATATAAACCACATGATAAAAGGTATAACTCTTATATCTCAATCTTTCATACATATAATGTTACTGTTAGTGTCTTCAACAACATATACATATTTAAGAGAGAAAAAATGACCAGAAAAATAAATTCAATTTATACATTTGGAGGTATTAATCTTCATTATGTATAGTAAGGTCGTCTAATAGGTAACTGTGGAATGGTTTAGGTAGGGATATAACTATATATGAAAACCATAAGTAGTGATTAATAAAAAATAATATTTTTTGGATTTTGTTTCAAAGTCCATATTATAGTTTTTTTTAATTTGAGAAGAAGATAAAGAATTTTTAAGAAGACCATCATACATATGATCAATAGAAATAATGATGGAATGGAAAAGGAATCTATTGTAATCCAAAATATATATATAGTACTAGATGAATTTGATAGTGGATGGAAAAGTAGGATTCCTGATGTATTATGGATGGATTATTCATAGTAGCCATAATGGAGTGAAAAGAAGATAGTGCATCAAGATTCAATGGTATTTAATTCGCACAAAAATTATTGGAAAGAAATGAAATAACTTTAGAGAGAAAATAAGAAAGAGGTAGTTACTTTCATGTTTCTAATATAATATGTGAATGAAATATCATCTATGTCCATTATGAAGGAGGTTGTTCATTTCCAATATATAAGGTATGGATGTTCAAATAAAATTTTATCAAGGATTAAATAAAATAAAATGAAATCATATTGTTCAGTTAAGTAAAAAAATATGACATATGTTTAATTGGTTTTTTCAATACCACTACAATGCCTAATAAGAAGGTTGGTGGATTTTTCCTTTCATAGAGAATGAATATTTACAAACAATGCCTCATTGGTTCATCTAAGATGAAAAATCAAGATCCAAAATAAATGTATAGTTATAAATATCACATCTATATTGATGTTTGTATTTGTGGTGTTATAATAATTAAAACATGCAAGGCTTATATGGAATTTGAGAGTAAAGTGTTGGTCTCTAAAGACCATCCACACTCCTCAACTTTAGGATGATTAATAAGTACCTATACCCCATGCAATATTTTTTTAATTATTATTGGATGATGTGTAGTCTGAAGGGTAATATGATCCATGGGGTCGTTGTGTTGAATAGAAGTCATGAAATTTTGATTTGGAAAAAATGTGTTGTTATATGTAAAAAAAATACAACATGTAGAGTTAGAGATATTGAAGTTATCAAGTGGTATTAAGCCCCAAAAATAATCTAAAATTGTTTATACCCCATGATCGAACATAAAACATAATGTCAAGAAACCAATTTTACATTCAAGGATGAATCTTGAGTTTCATGTTTTGATGTAGAAGTTCTAATGATATAGATATTGATCTAAAATAAAGAGGTTCCAAATCCTCAAATCATGAATCCAGGGGTATCAAGTTAAATCTAGTGATAAACAAGGGATATCGAGCCATATATATAGTGTTATATTACTACTAAGGATAAGAAGAAAAATAAATTAATTAAGTAGTAATAATCTTGGGTTTTATATTTATTTGTTTATGTACAGACAAATATGGTATTAGATGATGCGTTAAAAGAAAATTGAAATATAGAAGCTATTACCAAAAGGTGGTTCCCTATGATATAAAATTATTATCGCATGGACTCATGAGTTGAAGGGATTTATGGGGATTTTTTAATAATAACCCAATGGTTTTTAAATCCTCAATTTCAAACAAAAAATATCTATGAATATATAATGATCTAAAATATCATGTGGTATCAAAACTTTTTCAAAAACAGGTGGTATCAATTGATTTAACATGTGGAATGCCTCATACACTTGGTCATTTAAAATTTATTCCCTATTATTTTATATGATTATTAGGACCATATGTTCTATTACAGGTAATATGATTAACCAATGTCTCATATTGTTATGGAACTGGGTCAGTGTAAAGGAAAAACATTTTTTATAGGAAAAAAATATTGTTTCCTACACTGAGTTCCGACCTAGTGGGACTATAATATTTCTCAATGATTATATGCCATGTGGGGAATTTACTCAATTGAAATAATAAATACATTAATATTGGAATTAGAATATGGTTCAATAAATGAATAGGGAAAAATAATAGAATTATTTTCACTTAACAAGTGGAATTAGAAAAAAGGGTAGCATCAGGTGGCATCAAAAGGCATGGTTAACATTGGAATCTGGAGCCCCACTAGTGGTAAATAGAGATAAATATTTAGGAGATAGAGTTGTTTATGTGATCTATGAAATAGATAATTTTTTTAAAATAATCCATGAAATCCATTACAAATTGGATGGAATATAATTAACAGAAAAATTGTAAAATAAATCCACTATATCCAAAACAATGTATTCAATTAGAATCATATTTTCTTTAAAAAAACCTTTATAGCAAACATGGAGTATATCCGAAGTATTATTTGTATTGACTATGGGGGAGTGGAGTAGAGAAGTGCATCCCTTTCCTTATAGTAATAAAATAGAGATAATGTTATTCTAGATCTAGTATTGATAATACAATTGTCATTTTATTGAAAATGTTGGAAAAGGAATGTGGTTCGTAAAATCATTACATTTGATAGAAGTTTATTAAAAGGGAAAGGAGTATAGATTATTTTTATCTATTTTGGTTCATGGATTTTATGTAATTATATTAAAAAAATCAAGGGGGGGGAAATACTGAAACAAAGAGGCTAATTGTTAGTTTAATTGACTATAGTTATTGGATTTGTTTAATCTTGATTGATAATAGGTGTTGGATTTTATGAAATGTTATTAAAACGATGTTATTGGATTTTGTTACCAGAACGTGAAGAATAAATTGAGAATCCATAATATAATTAATGAAGGGATGAAGAATAAGGTGGTTTACCAATACATATGAACTATATTTGGTAGTTTTAAAGGTTTCATGACAGTAGAATACACTGTTTGAAAGGTTGAGGATAATGAAGTCATATTTGGAAATAGTTAGGAGTGTTTATGAGGAAATTAAGAAGGAAGAGTTATAGGAGATATTTAGGAGGAGTTTTAATGTAAAATTTGTCTTAAAGACAAGGAAGGATCCATGAATAACACTATTGTGGTTTGCATGGATTGATGTCTAACAGTTAAGTTATGAAGATGAATTATTAGAATTCTATTATAGGATTTTGTTGAATTATCAATTCTTTGGAAGTAAGATGTCTGAAAGTTGTATTTGGATGCCTAAATTTTATAAGATCAAAATTTTCATGTCCAAATGTGATCCTAATGTTATATCTTGGTTGGAGATATTATAAATGAACATATTCAATCATATTATGGATTTGGAATAGTTTATACTGATTTTAACATTTCTTATAGAAGTAAGAGATGAATTATTGATGAATTTTGTTGTTGATAAGATTAAATAGATTTTTTATTGGTTGAGTGACATTAAAAAAATATATGTACTCTGTATATATGAATAAATAATGTTTGTAAGAGAACTATATGATTAAATTGGAACAAATTATTCATTGCTAGATAAAGAACCATATCTCAAATGTTACGTAAAATTAAAATAGGTTCTTTATATGTTATGTAATGTTTACTCAGAGTTTAAAATTAATTACATAAGGTGATGATAAGGTTCTATATTTTCGTGTTAGATTAACTCCTAACCCTAACATAAAAATAACATTGATAGTTTCTGAATGATCACATCAAATTAAATGGAACTATATGTAAAAATAACTGAAAGTTTATTCTACTTTTATATGAATAGAATTACGGTCATGTCATATTAACTCAACTATGATTAATTTTTGTTTAAAAGGGGGTATGTGAGAGTGGGCTAGGATATATATGGTTGTGGAAATTTTTAGTTATTTTTTACTAGAAATCAATAATATCTATAAGAAAAAACATATTCTGGGGAAGGGATGTAGTTCCATAAATATACATGGGTGGCCTTTAGTACTATAGTTTATTTGATGATGCTCACACAGTGGACGAAGTATTGTGAAATAAACAAGAGCGTTGCGTCACAATATTTGCACGCATGGTAATATTATTAATAATTGAATATGAAAAATATTAAATTCAAATTTGGTTGATTTAGGATTCATTTTTTTTATAAGAATTAATACAACAAGATTAGATGGAGATCATGAGATAAATGAATAATTGAGGAGTATTTTTAGTGGGGTTTCATGGAGTTTTATATTTAAAATATAGAAAAATATCTTTTACCATAATGGACAGTGGGTTGGACCAATAATTAGGGAACATTGAATGAGAGAGATCATGAGAATTATTATAGAGGAATGTTTTCATATTAAGATATTAAAATAATATCCTCATGAATATTCTGGGAACATATAATAGAAGGGGAATAGAAAAAAAGGATGGAGGATGAAAGATAATGATAATATGTTTTCCTACATAAGAAGAGTTCGTGAATGATATATACTATATGTTTTGAGTAAAGAAGGGTCAAACAAGGAGTATCATTGTTGTATATGGAACACAGGAAAGAGAGAAACAAGATATTTCCATCATACCCGATGTTTTTAATGGATGGAATCTTGAGAATATGAGGATATATTTCAACATAGAACTATTTAAGGAGGATTAAAAAGAGATAATTAATGTCCAGAATTTTATTAATCTAAAATTATGGGTCATTAGTTTTTTATTTTGTGGATGTCATAAAATCAACACTCATATTAATTAATTTATCTCATCCAACCTAAAGAAGAGGATAATGGAAATGTGGAAGGAAATAGATAATCTAAACATATTTTAAGATAAATAGTAAGTGTGTTATTTATGTTGGTCATAGAAATATTCCCAAACTGAGATAACATTCAACAAATCAATGCACAGTGCAATTAAGAGGAACTGAACCATGATCAATAGTAAAAATTTCCATTTAATTGTAATAATTGTAGTGAATACTATTAACTCGTTGATAAATTGATAAACTATTGGTGTATACAACATGGATTATCCTTTTATGGTAAACCAATTATAATCCAAGTGTCATGATCATAATTTTTTTTTCTTCTTACATACCTGATTATTATTGATGTTATAAGATAAATGGATTAATAAAATTGTTAAAAATTATTCCTAATAACACAAGAAGAATATTCAATATAAGAATAATTGGGTGAGAGAATCTGTTTAATTTGGATTACAACCCGATTAAACCCTCCCCCTCTCAGGGTGTCTCAGGTTGTAATAGTTAGTCTAATAAAGGGTTACTATATGGAGGTTTAGGTGTGGTTGACTAGTGAGAAATAGTTCATTTTCATATGACCAGTATGTGAGATATCATTTTTATAGAGAGATGGTGAAATGATAGAGGGGTTATGAGAATTATGATCAAACCATAATGGTCAACTCAAATGAGAAATGAGCTATGGCCTTTAATGGAATATGGAATACCTTATAGTTAACCCTAGTTTTTTTTTGAAACACCTAGGGGTTATGTACATTGGTATTATTTTTATGGAATATAAAGAGTTACTTAGTTATGGTGAGTTGGGTATAGATGAGAAATCCAATGGTTAGTATGGTTAATGTTTGGTGTGAGACTAGTTAGAACATGAAATTAACATGATGGTGCTACAATCAATAACAAATCTGGTAGGATTGTTTCATCAATGATATCAAATTAGAGTGTTATAGTTAATTTTGATGTTATAGATCCTGAAATGGGGCACCTGGGTAGATTTATCATGATATAATGATCAAGGATCATGAGTTTTTGTGTTTGGATGATGATGGCATATGAGGAGGTTAATTCTCATAGATTAATGATTGGGGAAATACTATGGTGGGGAGTATAATATAAATTTTATGAGTGCGTGGATCTCATTTTATTAAAATCTTCATTAACACTGAGATTTGAATGTTGGAAGAATGAAATCTAAAATGGTTATGGTTTTGCATCGGTGCTTAGATGCAAGTGGATAGGCTATGCTAGTAAGGGAGAGATACGAAAACATGGTTTTAAATGTGAAAAAACTATAATTAGTGTATGAAATAATTGATGAAAATGATATATTGGGTTACAAAATAGTATAAAAACTATTTATAGTGACTCGTTTTTAATTTTGGATATAAATAATTGATGTTAATTTTTTTCTATATTAGTTATTATATAACTGAATTAAAAAACCATTGGATGATGTTTTATACAATAGTTATATAATAAATATTATAGAAAATTCATTACAAAATCTCAATTTTTTGTCCTAACATTTAGTTTAATTTTAATAAATATTTATTTTATCCCTTTTACCGAACCCTAACCCCTCTTATAAGAATATCATGACCTCTGATCTCCTTCAACTACCTCGCCCACCACTGGTGGCCATCATCAACCTCTCTCATCATTTCTATACTATTTTGTATCTTTCCTAGCCTCTCTGGTTATACTTATATTGTTTTATTTTTTTCAATTGATAGTTTTTCCCTAGTTCATGATAGTTTTGATTTATCCCAACATGTATGGAGAGAATTTGTGTTTATAATTCAATTCCATGTGTTAACTTATGATGAAATATAATATGATGGTATAGTTAAGATTATTTCAACTACCATATAATTATTTATTATAAATCTCTATTATAAGATATAATATAGTTCTACCATAAATTTCCTTCACTAATATACATCTATCATAATGTATGAAATCTCATTCCATATGATTTTCCATATACCATTTTTTCAAGTTTTATTTACTATTGAAATAAATCATAATGGAAGTTTAGTGTATTGTCTATATAATACAAGGATATTTCATTTATATTCACTTGAATCAAGGAATTTAATATGTTAATTATAATATAACCTGGATTTTCATCTTCTACATGTTCTAATGTAAGGTTTCTGTATGCTATGATAGGTATTATAGAAAAATACATTGCCTTATCACCCTCCATAGTTATGATGTAAACAAAATCATGGGGTTGTTATTTCTCATGATATCATTATTTCATTATAAAAATATCTTTCTTGGATAATTATATCCTCAAATTACCCAGTACAATATTTTTTGCATCACATGTTAATCTATTTAACACTTTATTTCACTCTTATTTGTTATTTTCACAAAATATGACATCCTTATATCATTGAATATAATAAACTCATTTTCCCAATAATCTATGTTTTCTTCAATCAAGTAATTTTCTTCTACAACTTCATTATCATCTATACTAAATAATAATTAAATCATTAAAAACTCAATACTTATCCACTTTTATTATGATATTTACTAATATATTATGAAATATGTGGGAATATAATAACTCTATTACATAATAAAAATGAATAAATTTGTTTCATTCGTGTTTATCCTCTCTAAAATTAATGATAAGGAATGTATTGCAATACCATTCCCTTTTTTCATTTGATTTTAATGAAATAGAGGAAATTAAATAAGTCCAAATTAATATTATTGTTTTTCCACAATTTTGAGAAACTATTGTGCAAGATAAAAAATATAAGAATGTTATGAAATTATATTTTATGTGATATGTGATGAAAATTTTAATGTGTTTATTAAATCATTTTTCAATGAATAATTGGAATATATCGATTAGAGTTTTTTATAAACTAGATAAGAATAGTAATGGAATAATGAGAATAATTGTTATAGTTCAATATCTAAAGGATAAAGATTTAATATTTCTAGTTTTTATGTGGTTTGAATAGTAATTTTAGGATTTTTATTTTTTTGAATCATACTGAACAGTTTGTCTTTTTTTTGTAAAATATACTATATTTTATTTTTATTTTAATTTTTTTAATTTTATTTTATTGTCAAAATATATTTTTAATTTTTATTTTATTTTTATTTGTATATTTAAATTTAAACATAAATTTTAAATATATTTTTACTTATATTGAATTATTGAAATTTGATACATTTTATAATGATTCGTTGTTAGATTACTACATAGAAAACAAGCGATCAATATGAGGAAGGGGTTGTTTCATTTTTGGAAATTTCCAAAAAAAAATATTTTAATTGATATATTTTTATATTCATGCATGAAAAGTTTAAATATGATATTTTTATAAATTTGATAAATCAATGATCATTTAATTTATATTAGTTTTAATCTAGGTTACAATCTTTATATATTAACTGGTTTAATTGAAAAAATCTCATGATCTAATTATGATAGATATTTTTTAATATGATAATTCAAATCAATTTAAAAAACTGATTTGCAATATTGAAGTACAAGTAATAGGGAAAACACTAAAAATTGAGTTCTTATATGATGATGGTAAAAACCCATTATACCAAAGTTGTATGAAATTTTATATTTTATCCACAATGTTAATATTGGATAACTTGAAACCAAGAAATGGATTCTGAGAAAATTGTTTTATAGAGTTTCTAGAGTGGTTGAAAGACATACATCCTAGAGACAATAATCTTTGAGGTTCACTGTATAATAAACAAAATATATTATGCTTAACCTGATCAGAGTATAGGAATATAAATTCATTCCTTAATGACTATGTTTTTTATATAAAGGAATATAAAGGTTTTTTTAAAAGTAATTAAATTAGTACATCATGGTTTAAGTATACATAAATATCATTAGTTAATTCATATAATATACTAAATACCATGTATCATGTTAGGAAAATTTTTCATCATACTATAATTTCTTATAAGAATTTTTTTTTTCAAATTAAAATGGTTAATAAAGGATAACATGGAAGTAAAATTAATATTTGATAGGAAATTGCCTTATCCATATGATCATAAAATATGGATGAAAATTGATAAATTATTCCTAATATTTTGAAATAAACTCACAAATCTCAGAATTGGGTGGTTCATGGATGAAATGAAACCATATTGAAGGCTTAGTAGAAAACATAGATCATAAATAGTTTTATTGGTCATGTGCATCTTATCTCCTGAATTTTTTATGAAGGAAAAATATATCATGTAGTGTTTAATGATTTCAGGAACAAAATATCCTATAAATGAAATTGATGTTCACTTTTCACCATTAAACTATGATTTGAAATACTTGTGGTAGAAAGTTATCAATGATTATGATTCTTATGTGAAGGGATATTTCTAATTAGAACCAATTATTATGTTCACTATAAATTACTACCAAACATATGGAAAAGAATTTGGATACAATGTTATGGGGCATACATATTTTCAAATTTATGAATAAGGGACTCCATTTTACCATTTACAATACATGAGAATATAAATTTATATGCTTCATCAAATGTTTTTATATATGAATAAATATTGTTAAATATTAAAAAAGTTATTCAATGTCTTGCATGAATTTTATATTTCTTCATATAATTTATCAATTGAACAATATCATAAGAAGGTGAAAAAAATCTCTATCATATTTGGGAAGACAAAAAGATTTCGTAATGATAAAAATTTATAGAATTAATGGAAAAAATATTTTGAGAATCCATATACGAGATATCATGAGGCCATACATAACATTGATGTGATACATGTTGAGAACAATATATGTGATAGTTTTATTGGAACACTATAAGATATTAAAATGAATATGAAGGATGGTATAAATGAAATATTATATTTATTTTCAATGGGAATGCATTTAGAGCTAACACCCACTTATAAACGAAAAAATAAGAAGCATTCCTCTAGGTTTTCATAAATTATCCAATATGTATAAAACCAATTTTTTCATTTCCTACATTGTATGAATGTAATTCAGGGTTATTCTGAAAATTTAAAAAAAATCGGCTATTAAAATATTGGTAGTTAATATTCATGAAATTCCATTACAAGCATGTAATTACAAAAACACTCACACCTTTTTCATTATGTGGAATAAAAACCATCCATGATAGATTAACTATCATAAATGTTTGTTATTTTTTCAATTATATTTGTAAAGAAGTTATGGATCTAAATTCATTGAATAATTATAAGAATTATTTAATTGATATACATTTTAAACTATAAATTTTCTTTCCTACATCATTTTTTGATATAATGGTATATTTAAGGGTTCATTTTCTTTAAGAAATAATTATTTGGGGGCCTGTATAATTACATTGGATGAATTAATTTTAAATATAAATGAATACATTTAATTTTTTTAAAGAGTCCACATCGACTAGAAGCCTCTATTATTTAGTTGTTTTATTCTATGAACATAGTAGAGTTTTGTGCAAACTTCTTGTCTATTTTTGTACACAAAATTTTTCTTAAACATTTCCATAAACACATAGTATTATAATAATGGGGATATTTATCTTGGAAATAAATTCACCTGTACATGAAAAAATAATGTTGGAATGTTTATATATGCCGAATAAAAAATTGATGCTCAGCCATATATAGTGTAAAATATTAATATGATAATTGTTTTTACCTTATTAGGAAAGATATGTGGATACTAAACAAGCTTAAGAAAACATTATCAATGTTTTAAATAGAATTTGAATACTAGATCTAATCTATTAGAAATATATATTGGGTTAGTGGGTAGACCATGTTTAAATGTGATAATATGGTCTGCATATGATAGTAATGGACCTATATTTTATACTAAATACCAATACTGTATAAGCCCTATTCAGAATAATGGGGCATTGGTTCCCACTAAACAATGTATCTTTTAAGTGAAAAATATAAAATCTAATATATATGTGACGTAAATATTATAGAGTTATTGAATATATATGGAATATTGATTACAAAAAAGTTTTAGGCCATATGTTTATCTGAAAATGGGTTGTTAGTAACAATAGTGTTGAACATGGAAAATTCGGATTAACACTAGTGCATCAGAATACATTAGGATATATATAAGATCTTTTTATCATGGAAATATAAGAGAAAAAAAATTATAATGTTTTTCTTCTATCTAATATAAAGTGTTATATCAGTTTTTAAGAATAAATAAAATATTTTGGTGATGTAGAAATGGTTGATTATTAAGTAATATGTGAGATCCAAAGTTCAATGGAAATATTATCAAAGGATATTAATGACCAAAAACTAGATATAGTTTGTTTCATGTAGAATGATCATGAAGAAGGAATATGGACAATAAATCATGTAATGATCAAATATTATTAAAGGTACATAATATTTATTTATAGTTTATTTTTTATCATATAATATAATGTCAAATATTTTATTTATAATTATACTATTTATTTAATTTATATATTTCAAAAAATAACGAATTTATTTTAGTACTCAATAATGCATAAGTGTCTCATTTTAAATATTAAGTATGTTTTGTTTTCTTATTTTAATGTTATCTAATGTATTATAATTTTTGTTAACATTTTTATCATTATGGATAACTATTTTAATGAATATGATAATTTTTTTAGTTTTTATCCCATTTTTAAATAATTAGTCAATTTTTTATGTTACATTTTGATTTTTAACCTCTTTTTCACATTTTTTGTTAATATTATTTCTAGAAGTATATAATATTAAACAACTTAGTCATCTTAGTCTTCTAGGGGGACCTCTACATATTTGTTTTAAGGACCCTCCTCATTACTCAACACATGATTATTATACATATTCAATTACCTAGAAATATTTTAGGTTTATAAGATGTGGTAGCACATGTTTACCTAAATTATAACTTTCTTGTATCATGGTGATGAGGATATCTACTATATTTGAAGATAATATAATCTTACTTGTCCAAATTTGAAGTAATTTTTTAGTTTTATGTCTCTACAAGCTAGAGAATGAAATAACAATTTTGATTTCTGATTATTGAAGTTCCAACCCGATAATATTATCTCAGCTATAAAAGACTATTTTTATAAGCACATTTTTTTGAATTTATTTTATCATGTAACCTTTTTGTAATATATGTTTTTTCTTATTCATAATTGAATATGAAATATAATTTATATAATACAAAATAAGTCAAGAAGAGATATTTATATTTTTATTAGTGAGATATAGGGATTTATATTAACCAATAACAGTGGATTTCATTTTTAGAGAAATTTAAAATGAAAATCCATGGAAATATATTGTTTTTAGATGAAAATATGGGGAGTATGTTTAATTACATTAACAATATATAATCTTTTTTGGTAAGTGAAATTTCAACTTATTGAGGATTAATTTTATATAATCACTAAAACTGATGATATTAATGATTTTTTCCTTAATTCATAGGAACTAAGGAGATATCATCATGAGATACAAGAAAATAAAATCTACCATCAAACTTTATCTCATGAAGGATATTCATTACTCAAGGAATATGAGATGGATAAAAAGTTTTAAAAATCGAGATATAAGTCTTAAAGATCCATATATATTTCCCCTCCACCCCTCATCTAGAAATGGAAAATTGAAATGGACCCGATTGATAAAAATGGAAAATATCCTACAGAAGAATTTATTTTTATATTTGATAAAATTGTAATAAGTCATTTATGTTATTTCTAAACTCTATATACTTTAGTTCACTAATAAGTTTTTTAAATATTTGTAATTGGAATACGTTTAAGATAAAATTACATTGAGGGCCTTTATACTTGAGGGTAGAAAGAAAATTTTAGATACAATATTTGGAAATGCAAAACACTAGGTCACTTACATGGACACGAGGTGGTTGTATCTATTTTAAATGTTTTCATTAATACATTAACATTTCTGAGGAATGATATATAAAAAATAGGCTCTTTGGATGATAAAGTATAGTAAATGGTTGAGACAATGGAGGATAAGATTATATCGTTAGTACTATTGATGTTTGCATACAAGCAGAGATTGTTTTAGGCTGTATATACCACTCTTCCACCACTACCTACACATCCCACTCATCCACCTCTACCTCCACAGGTTCCCATATACTGTGAGTTATACATTGATGATACCCAATATCATATTGTAGTATATGAGATCATATAATATTCTTTAGATAGATTACATCGTTATTAATAGACATGGACTATCTTAGTGTAACAATATAAGATATTATAGAATCTAGAGTAATATTCCCTACTAATGAGGTTTCTATAGTCGGACTAAGTTTCCAACATTTCTAACTCTATCCATCTAGACATATTTAAAAATTTAACACATAGGTATGCATAGATTATATATTTTATTTAATATTAGAATTAAGTTTTTTGAAACATATATAAATATATATATATTGAGAAAATTAATGGTATGTACATGTTGTACAGAAATCAAAAATATGTTGAGACCCATTTGACATTTCATACTACTTTTTATGAAGGAATTTATAAATTATCATCAAAATAATTTATGTTATTGGATGTTTATAACATGAAAGTGAGTAAAACAAATTTATTTTGATTATCTATTGATGTTTTGTAAGAATAATATCATGGATCTTATAGATAAAAATATGTTGGGCCTCTTGGTGATGAAACTCTTTTCCATGTAATAAAATTAGCATATTTTTTAAAAATATATCAATTTGATCTTACATACAACTATTTTATTTCTTTATAATAGGTATCTCTATACACTTTTTATTCAATATTATACAACATTAACATATAGATTCTTAGACCCATTATTTATTTCTCCTATAATTAAAGAAATGAATTATGAAGAAAATACCAAGTATATTTCACAAAGACTTTAGAATGAAGAAATTAAGTGTTGAATACATCCTTATATTCATGATAACGATACAAATATTTCATATATTTTAATTTATCATAATTAATTATCCACTAAAATTACATTCTTCTATATTAGTGTCCATTAGACTTTGTCTGTATTTTTTCTACATGAAAATACCAATTAATGGTTATCTCTATACATGGGGATGTGTTAGAAAAAATTAAATGGTTTTTAATGAACTAAGTAATATTATATTAATGTTTATATATTATAATAACATTTTATTTTATCTCATACATGTGATTTTAAAATATTTCATGGAAGCACTATAATGATTTAATAGGAAAGAGGAAAAATATATCAATTCTTTATGAAAAATGGTGGCTTATTTTATAAGTACATCATTTTAACACATGAATAAAATGGTATATTCAAATTTTAATTTCTTTTTAAATTGAAATGTAATCACAAATAAGAGTATAAAATTATGGTTATTATATTTATAGATTTATGTATAAAATAATTACAACTAGAATTGTTACAAATTTTATCATGGTTAGATTTTATTATAACTATTACATTAATTTATATTCACATTATATTAAGAATAAGTGTTGAGTGGTTTTTTTAATTTGTTGATTTTTTATTATCCTCTCCATTATAATAGAAATGAGCTAAATTATCTATTAGGATTATTGGATGACTATTTAATATGTTTGATTTAGTTTTATCCTATATATTTATATTTTTTATAGATTTTGAAAATTATAAGTTTCAATTATAAAAAAACTGTGTCATAAATAGATTTATATAATTATAATGGACATTATAACATAGATATATTATTTAATTTTTTGGGTTTTTCTATTAGTTTTACTTTTTTTTCTATATTTTCCTTCTAATGGTGACTAGTATATTTCACTCATACATTTTAGAGTGATTTAATATATTATTATATGTATATAATTGATGAATATTGCCAATTTTAGAGTGAATTGACTTGTTTTGTGTAAAAATGGTAGGAAATTATTAATTTGTGAAAATGAATACAAAGAGGTGGAAATAGAATCTTAAAGACACTTCACACCATATGTGAAGCGAAGCTGCATGACACGATATTTTTATTATGATGTTTGAAGCTAGAAGAGCTAGGAGAAGAATGATTACATGATATGTAATCTCATTACCCATTTTGAATTTACCTGGTGGAGCATTATTTCCTGGATAAGTCATGATGACAATACACATTGTGGAAGAAAGTTACATTTAGTGAATCCCAATTTCATGTTGTGAATGGATTCAAAGATTTAAATCTACGTATGAGATTAACTTGAGATTCATGGGACATGTAGTAAAACATGGATCAAGATTACCTGACATGTAATCACATCACACATCATGATGAAAATGATAAATTGATCAAAAATATTTTCACAATCAAAACATTAATACTGCAAAGATGGGGGTTTGACCAAAAACCCTATAAATACCACCCTTTTCCTCACTATTTGGATTTATTCCAAATAGAGCTCGACGAGGAGACACTACCTTGGATGTGAACCAATGTGGATCCATTCTTCACCACTTTCTTTAGGATATTATTTATTATTTTTCTACACCCACTCATGGTTAGAATGAGTGGGGGATTTCTTTGTGCTCGAGCATGCGTGATGAAAGGGGATTGATTGTATGAGGTAATTAATAGTTGAATGTAATTTATATTGTGATTTGACATGTATTCTTTATTTAAATCTCTTTAATGCGTTATTTTTTTCCTAATAATTGTGATCAAGATTATGGAATGGGTTTAATTTCATTCTTTCTTTGAGTGTGACCATTGCCTGGGTAGAATGAAACCATTATTTATTGTGATATCTAGGGTTTATATTTCCTCCATAATCATTACATTTATCTCTTCCCTATGATTAAAAAAGGTTTTGAGTTATCCATCATTTTTAATCTGAAGTACCTGGCCATGATAAAAGGATAGTTGCTGATGGAGTGTGTTTATCATGACCATTGAACTCACTATGGCCCGATTCCAATAACTACATGATTTTTAATTGATTATTTTACAACATTACATTTCTTGAACTTATAATCATTACTTCCCAGAACCCATAATATATTTTCTTCTCCCAAATTATACACCAAATCCAATGCACAATAGTTTGGATTTATTTTTCACAAATCAATATTAGTTTAGGATTACTTTATTTTATTTATATTTTCAATAACCCTATCTTTGTGGGTTCGACCATGGATAGAAATATACTATAATACCATGTAGCTTTGATCTTTTTTTCCTCATGTTATAAATTTATAAATTCAATAACCTGGTTGGAATTAATGATGCCCATGGGGATATCAACATAATTTTTAGTTGATTTATTTAAAAAAAATAAAAAAAAATTAGTTATTTTTTTAATCAATTTAAAAAAATATTTTAAACACCAATTATTTTATAAATTTTAGGAAAATTAACCAATATATACTTTTTAAGAGTTTTAAATGTTAGAAACAAAATATATGACATGGAAGTATGTTTTTTATATCAGTTATATTAAATATTGAATTAAAAAACTATTTTTCCACATAGATTATTTTATAACTAATGTGGAAAATTCCATAATTTTTTATTTTACGAGCCTTTTAAATTTTATTTATAACAATAAATGGGGTATATGTTATTTTTTTACATTAGTTAAAAAATATAAAATATTATCCTTACTGCATCACTTATGGCGACTTCATTTTTAATATAATGTTTAAAATAAACAAATGATGTGAAAACCCATTTACTATGCATGTGATGGGTCAGTTGACTGGACAAGTCTACAAATGGATATGTGTAATAGGGAATTGTGGCGATACATAAACTGGGGGAAGGATTTTTTATATATTTTATGTGTAGGAGTGAGGCTAAGGGTTTGAGTATAAATATTATAGAGGCACAGATGTACAATATTGAGCTAGTAATGGTGTATTTTATATAAGTGATGTTTGACCTTAGTGAATAGAGGTATGGAAGTGAAATACATGAATTCTATTGTGAGTGTGACTTCATCATGAAGTTAGGAGATTAGTCATCCTTGTGGTTCATGGTATGTGGAAATTTTGATGATGGTCAATGTGGTGGTATTTCAATAATAACATTTCAAGCATTATCAAGCATTATGACTTGGATAAGAATAAGCATCTGTCATTTATGGGATAAAAATTGTTTATAATGATCTATAGGAAGAGGAATTTGGTGTGCTCAAATGCATCACTACATTTTTTGATGTGTTTTGGTGACCTAAAATAGCAGATTATTATAAATTAGAGTGCACATTTAATTATGGTGATTGATGTGGTTCATGATAGATAATTGTGGTGACTTCTTGGGGATGAGAAGTGTTATTGTGGGGGGTTTATAATGGACCATATCAATTGTTTTTATGGAATCGAGAATTTATCATATTAAAAGGGACATTAAATACAAACCATATCAACTTGAATTTTGAATTTGGATTAGAAATTTGAGTTTGGTCTTGTTTTTTATTTATAAGAGGATTAATCTAAGGTGGTAACTAATGTGGGGGATTATTGAAGTTAGTTTTCACAGTTTAAAATGTTGGAATGTAAATTTCACTTACTATAGAGGCTAAATGGGAACCTAATCAGGGTGCACCAGGTACTAAATGAATTTTTTAAGGGTATTGATCCCATAGTTGGGGCCACTAGGTGGCTAATTATTAACAACCTGTACCTAGTGGAGCACTGTGAACCCATTTTTTGGACCAGGTAAATAGTTACTCCCTGGTCCATTTTTTAATTAGATGAATTTTTATCTTTTGGGGACAGTAATTTTAAACCCATTATGGGGTTCATTGGTTTTAGTTCTCCAAATCATGAGTAAAGACCACCCGTTTCTCTCTTCACCATATCCTTTATCCCTTTCAATTTTTGGTATCTAGGGGTTGTTCTTTTTTGATTAAGGTATGTTTCTATCTCCATCATCCTTGTCTCCTTCACTTATATATTCCCTAATTTCCAGTGGGTTAGAGTTATGGTTTTAGTGCTAATTCCATTAGATCAAGACGGAAAAAATATTATTTATGGAGATTTTTTTTGTTTTGTATAGAGTGGGATATGTTTGTATGGATCATCATTGTTTGATACAGTTTTAATGGAGGTAAGTTGGTGCCCCAATTTTCCCTTGGTTTTAATTGGATTGGGATGAATATAGTTGACCAATTCATGTCATATATTGAGTATTATATTGGTTTTGGTATTGAGAGTGTTGAAAGTGAAGATACCCTCATTGATTGATGTTTTGGCATTGTTGTTTCATCTAGACCTCATAAAGGTGATCTAAAGATGGTATTTTGTTATAAGATATCATCTAAGGGTTGATTAAGAATGAATTAGAGGATAAATATTTGCTTAAGGTGTGTAGTTCTAATTTTTAATTTATACATATATTGTGTGGAATTTAAGAAAAAGGTATGTAGGTGTGGGTGACCTGATATGAAACCATGGGTGAGTCCCCTTGTGTGAGATAGGGTTGAAGAGTTGGTTTGGCTTTTAGTTAGTCCTCATGAGGTAAGATACATCTATATAGTCATCGAGGGATATACTTCCTATGAGAGAGGTATGTATAGAGGTAATTAGAACTAATGTGGGTGTACATTATTGATTTATGTCCCAATCAACCTAGTTAGGTCTTAATTTTTACCTGATCCTCATTTAGAGATGTATTGGGGTGAGCCTATGGACTATCTCAGTATGAGATTCTTGTTATACATGCATATGTGGGTATGTAAGGATGACTGGACTTGTAACCAAATTTTGTTTTTTTGATGTTTTTTTATGGGTACTTGCTATATATATTATGTAGTGTCCTCTAAATACTATGTATTGAATACATGACCATTTAGGTCCACGTTTTTTAGTAAGTGACTAAAAACATAAAGTATAAAACAACGATGGGTGACATTTTCCATGGATTAAGTTGTAACACTAGTATATCATCCTTGAGTGATCCTTTGTGTTGTGAACACATGTATTGGTTAGTTTGATGGGTAACAAATCCATTGTGTTGTAACATAATGTGATAAGAACCACTATGGACCAACCCTTTAATGGTGTGAATAATATAACAATCTATGCCATGATGAGGTAATACAATCTTGAAATTTGTGCTATGGATGTACTACTACGGGGTAAGAGTAGTTGATATGTGGAATGGGTTTAACAATTCAATTTCTTGGGTGATAAAAACATTACCATGGGTGTGGTTTTGAGTTGTGATATTGTGAGTTCGGTTATTGAAAAACTATCCTAGTGTATCTACATTACGGTGTCTTGATTGAATGAAAACCATTTTAGTTGACTTAATAGAATGATATATCAGTAATATTCATGATTTTTCAATTTGAAGATTTTTTATACCATTAAATATTTCATGGAAGTGTGTGGGCACATGGGTTGATAGATTTGGGTGAAATGTCAATTTGTAATCATCTCTGATATGTGTTTGGGTGTTATGTTAACAAGGATACAAATTACATTGTGGTTAGGCATAATGTCAACCAAGTGTTTTGTTTGGTTTTTTATTAATTTTAATGATAATTTAATAAATTGATTATCATATGGTTATATTTAATGTTACTATATATATTTTTGTGGTTTTAGTAGGATGTGGTTATTTCTAAGATGATTGTAATGTGGGTTTGACATGATTCCTCTAAAAATGGTTCTAGTGTGGGTTTATGCGATTTATCTAAATATTTTTGTTATACAGGTTGAAAATGATTCCTCTTAATAAGGTTGTGATGTGAGTTGGATTTGATGCCTCTAATGATTCTCGAGGATACGAAGTGGGATTTACTACTCCCTAGGTGTGTATATTCTTTATGTGTTGGATGTACTTCCACACGGTTGTGGGAATGAATATGTAGAATAAAATTTTTAAGAATCACTTTTGATAGACAATAGTCTTTTATTGGATAATTTTTTTTATTTAATCAATTATTTTTCTTATTATTTACCCTTGGAATGATAGGTACATTTCATGTGATGTAATGGATTTATATTCATTAAGTACATGCAAGAACATATGAAATAATTTTTATTAGTGATACCATTAGCGGTGTCATACTAAATTTTATACCCCCACCTTGAACAGTTACGATGGGGAACACATATATTTCATGGTTAACATGAATTTTTTTGAAATGGTCTTAATGAAAGTGGATAAGCAAGTGGAGCTCTAGGATTTTATAGAGAAAAGTTTTAGGAAATTCCATTTATATTGATTTATCCACTTTTAATTTTATTTTAATTTATTCTTATTTTATATATGATTTTTCCTTGGGTAGTATTTTATATATTGTAAGATTGTATGAATCAAATATATATTTTGTAATAGAATGGATATATTATAATTATGGATTTCTTTAATTTATAATTCTATATAATAGACATTTATTTTATTCTAGTTATGGATGTTTATATTATTATTTGATATTTTTTGATGATAATATATTTTATAATCTGCCAGCATTATTTATCAAACCCTCACTACTAGTCAAAAAACAATGACATCTCAGGAGGCATAATTGGGATTATGTGGTTCTTTTATTCTCTTTAATATTGTGTGATCTAGGTTGCGGATATTGCATTAAAATTAATATTCTATTCTCCATTTTCTATCATTAATGTAAAATAGTTAATATGATAAAATTTATAATAGATGAATGAACATAAATGTATAGTGCGTGAATGAATGTTAAAAATAATTTTTATTTTTATTTCCATTACTCATATGTTAAAAATATACAATTAAATTCATAGAGGCTGGAGGTGAATTCCCAAGTCTAGGATAAAGAGTATTTATCCATTGAGATAGTGGTCCAAGATTCTTCTGTTAATTATCACTAAAATATCCCTTCATACTTTTTCCTCTATCACCCTATATGTACTATTATATTATGGTTTTAGGTAATTTCTTAATGAATAGTTAGGTGATTAATTTCAATGAATAGTTATAATGAAGGAAGGATCACAATAGTTTCTACACAATGATATTCATTAAACTCATGTTTGATGATAGGAGATTTGGATAACATTTGTAAAAGGCACACATGTTCTTAATTTTATATTACACAGTGTTATATCATTTTGTAAGTATCAAAAATGTATTTTGCTGATGAAAAAGTGGATTATGATTATAAATTCTATGAGATCTGGAGTTCCATGTAAATATTATCAAAGGATATCGATGACTGTAGAGTAGATATAGTTTGTTTCATATAGAATGATCATGAATAAAGAATATAGAAAAACAATCCCATAGTGATCAACTAATATTGTAGGTACTTAATATTTATTTCAAGTTTAATTTTTCAAGTTTTATAAAATTTGAGAGATGTTGTTTCTAATTATATCAATTATTTAATTAATATGTTTAAATAAATAATATTGTTTTTTAGTACTCTATAATGTAAAATTTATCTTTTTAAATATTACCTAAGATTTTTTCTATTCTTCTTATATTATATCATGTCTTTTAAATGTTGTCAAAGTTGATTAATTATTTTAGTTTACTATTTTACTGATTATGTTAAAATGTTTTTTTATTTTTTCTTTTTATACCATTTTCAAATAATTATTCAATTTTATACAAAACATTTATATTTTTAAAATATTTTACATACTGTTTGTTAAATTATTTTTAGGATAAATAATATCAAACATGTATGTCATCTCAATCTTCAAGGGGGCCCTCCAAATATTATTGTCTAAGACCCTCCTTATTCCTTGACACAAGATACTTGTACATCCTTAGGTAATGATAATTATTTTAGGTTTGGAAGATTTGGTAGCGCATGTTTACCTAAATTATCACTTTCTCATATCATGGAGATGAGGATATCTACTGAGATTGAATGTAATTATAATCCTAAAGGACAAAATTTTAACTAATATATAAGTTTTATAACTATTAAATCTAGAGATAATTTATGTATTTTGATTTCTGATTGTAGAAGTGTCAACCAGATACTACAATATTAGATATAGGAGACTATTTGCATAATAACATTTAACATTATTTTATTTATCATTAATATTTTAATAAAATATTTTTTTCTTATTCATAATTTCATATGAAATATAATTTAAACAATACTGAATAAGTCATGAGGAGATTTTTATCTTTTTCTATAATGATATGGAGAGATTTTAAATCAGTATTAGCTTCAGGTTTCATTTTTAGAGAATGTCAAAAATGAAATTACATGTGATATATATTGGTATTTAGGTGAAATTTTTTGGATTATGTTTGCTAAAATTTTAAAGCAAGTATCATTTTTGGTAAGTGATATATAAACTTCTTAAATGAAATTTTATACAATCACTAAAATGGATAATGTTATTTATTTTTCACTTAAATTATAGGAATTGTACAGATGTCACTACTGAAAATTCAGTTATTTGCGAGTAGATCTATAATGGCCCAATGTTTTATAAATGGAATTACTTTATTATAATTATTTATTTTAGTATAATCACATATGAATATATATAGAACACAATAAAATCCTTATAAATGAGGAATGATTAAAATAATAGGTCTCTCTAGACATTAAGGAATGTTTCCTAATGAAATAGTAATTTGACCATTGGAAAATCAATTTAAACCTTCTTAATTGTAAACCCGACAATTGAATAGAAACTCCACTAATTAAACTATAAAAGAAATTATCCATCTTATAAGGGACAATATGATATAAATATTTCATATTATAAGTAAGTAAATATTTTAAAAATTATTAATTAAGTTTTTGTATTTTAGTAAGACATGTATATTTAATTAAAATTTTATGACTAATTTAATAATTCAAAATAAAATTTATTTTCATTAAATTTATTCATAAATAATTATCTTTATGACTTATGATTATAATATAATTTTAAGAGATCGTAGTTAAATTTTTAATGTGTTAAAAAAGAAGTTTTAATTTTAAAATTCATATTTTTCAAGTAAATTATGAAATAATTTAAAATTAAATTTATTATATTTAGAAATGCAGATTCATGAAATTGAGCTCATTTTTAAATTATACATGTTGAAAAAATTTTGTGGTGAATTTTTTGGATTTTTCTAAAATAAATGATTTTTTTGTGAATAGTAAAATATGATAATTTACGATAAATGCTAAATAAATGAATTTATGCATCATGCTTCAGTCACGGATGATGTAAATGTCCATTTTGTTTTTGAACTCACATGATCTATTTACTATTTTTGGTGACTATAATTATTTCTATTCATAGTCTTGAGCAAAAATATTAAACTAATGATTAGAATAATGGGAAACCCCTCTTCTCCTCCACTATAAATACCACCCCTCTTTACATCCTCTCTTAACACCTATAAATCATTGTTCTTATTATAAATTATGATCAAATATGTCTCTAATACCCTCTACCACATACAATAGATCTTTTTCACATTAAAAGAAAAAAATCTCCCTTAAAGAGTCTATCAAGAAAGCCATATTCAAGTGGTAAATTCAACTTTTCATTCATTTTATTTTCTTTCATGTTACATTCTTTCATTTTATTTCCTCACGTCCTTTAATCCAAATTTTATGATAAATATAGTACCTTACATTTACTTTTATGTTTTTATTATAATGTAATATCACCTCTCCTTTCCCCTCCTTTTATACTAGAAATGGAAAAACCACATCTAATGTTTTAATTCATCACATTCATAGACGATGAGATTTAAATTTATTTTATCATCTTAAATTCTGGTAATGAAACCACTTTTATGATTTAACCAGACTATAATATATGTATTATGTTTAATTTAATGTTTTTTAATATTTTTTATGCATGATATTAATTTTTAAATCAATATTTGTTCATTGTGATAAAAAAATGCCAATTAACCAAAACAGTTATCATTAATGTTTTATATAATGATTCTTCTTCACTCCAAATAACCAAATCCATTTTATAACCATGTAATCTTCAATATTTTCACTAATAACATATAACTCCAATTTTGGACAACAATTCTCATCTTATATGTTTAAATTTACATGTATATAAGTAAACCAAACATGAAAACCAAGGAAACAAACACTCCCAAAACAATGAAATTGAACCTCTTAACCCACCAAAAGGGTCATGAATGGACTTAATAAGGTTATAATAAATAAATTACATATATAATATGTTCTTTAAATATTAATTAATTAATTTAATTTAGTTATCTAAGATATTAAGATCAAGTGATTAACACCTTCAATCTTAAGGTAAAGGGATTATACCTGAACCTCCATTATTCATTTGGGTTGTTCAATGAAATACTACATGTAGATGAAAGGCTTGTTAATGATCCTAGTTCAATTTCAATGATATATTTTAGATCCTACATCGATAAATTAGATATAACTGAAATTAACCTTCTTGGGGGTAAAAAAACTTGGTATAGAAAATATCTGAATAGCATGAGAACTAGCAGGTTTGATCAAGCCATTGTTAATGAGAACATTATTAATAGATGGAAAACCATTTCAAGTGTCATGCTAGAAAGGCACAACTCATACCATCATCCAATTATGACAAAATTTATTGAGAAAGGTGAAAGATAGCCTCTACTATTTCGGTTTCATAATTATTATATCACCATTCTAGAATTATAAAAAATTGTTAGGGACACTTGGGCCACTACAGTTTACAACAACAATCCTATATATTGTATTCTAATGCTGAGATCTCTCATGTTGAAACCCAAGCACTAGAGTAAGAGCAGGTTTAGCACCCTGGATCTGGAAATCAATGATCTTTAAAACTCTTTATATGAAATACAAAAATAAAAAATTATCAGTGATTTCTCTAGTTAGTATGAACAAGTGGAAAAAGTTTCCCTAGAACTGAACAATATGATGGTTCTTAGAGACAAAATTAATAGATAAATTTTCATAGATTGGTGGATCACAGATGGAGACTGAAATGTTAAATTATATAATGCACTTTAACAAGCCAAAAGGGTTAGCAGACCTATATATATTGTGAAAGATGGGGATGCTATACTAGATGATAGACAAAGTCTCTCAAATAAAATTTTCTCCTTTTATAAAACACTCTTCAATGGTCCTAGTACTGCTAATCAAATAATGGAGGGTATTATACCAAAACTCGACATTGAAGATTATAACACCCTCCGAACTCAAATACCTACAATTATTGAAATCAGAGAGATAGTGATGGGACTTCATAAAGGTAGATTTCCGAGACCATATGGTTTTACCAATAATTTCTTTAAATTTTATTGGGATGATATTAAAAATTATGATTGCAAATTTCTGAAGCATTTTTTCATAGACAGTTCTCACAATCAAGGCCTCAATGATGAATTCATTGTCTTAATTCAAAAGGTTGTGAATGCATGTGACATTAGTCAGTTTAGGCTAGTTTCTCTCATAAATACTATACATTAGATCATTACTAAAATTTTGGCCAATCAGATTGATCAAATATCTGATAAAATCATCTATTGGATACAATATGGATACGTTAAAGGAGGGAGGATCCATGATTGCCTTTTTACAACCTCAAAATTCATTTATCTTCTTAGGTTGAAAACAAGAGGAGGGAACATTTCTCTTAAGCTAGATATTTGGAAATCCTTTGTCACCATTGACAGGAGTTTTATTTGTAGAGTTTTACAAGAGTTTAGTTTTCACACAACTTTTATACATTGGATTTCTATACTGCTTAGCTCTTCTCATATATCCATCCTTATTAATGGATCATTGGAAGGTTATTTCAAGTTCTCAATAGGTGTGAGGTAGGGGGACCCTCTCTCTGCTATTATGTTTTTTATAGTATGGGATTATCTGAGTAGACTTATTACTCACAAGGTTGTAAAAGGAGAAATTAAATTAATTAGAGAAACCATAGGAATTTCTATACACTCTCACTTACTTTTTGTGGATGATATTATTCTCTTCATTCAGGGGGATAGGAGGAACGTTCTACAAATTAAAAAAACTCTTCTACATTATGAAAAATTCCTTAGAAATCAAGTCTATTGGTTCAAATATTTATCTATTTTGGGAAAAATATTGATGTTACTAGGAAGCATCACATGATGCATGCTCTTGGATTAAGAGAGGGTCTTGGGATTTTATTTACCTTGGGGTTCCTATGTTCCAAGGAAGGCCTCATTCCTCTTACTTTAATGAGGTTGTGAGTGGGGTTAGTGGAATCTTCTCTACCTAGAAAGGAATGTACCTATCAATGGAGGGAAGGATTTGTCTTGTTAAGCATGTGATTTTCCCAAAATTGGTATACTCCTTCATGTTGTATCTTTGGCCAATCTCCAGCATGAAAACTCTTAACACTACTATGAGAAATTTTGTGTGGAGTGGTATTATTTTTTAATGAAATGTTATTGTCTCACCGTGGACGAAATATTGTTTACCACTCACACTTGGGGGATTGGGCATTAAAAACATTGAACTATTTAAACACACCCTTAAGGCTCAATTTATTTGGAGTCTGATTAATATCAAATCCCACTCCCTTAGTTTTCTTAGGGATAAATTTCTAGGAAAACATCTTGAATGGAAGATTAATCACATGAATTCCATATTTTGGCCAAGTCTTAATGATTTTCCAAAGGATTTAAACACATTCACATTAGATGGTCATAGTTAACTCTTCTCTAAAATTCTTGAAGAATAATTGTACAAGATCTCCTTTGATTAACAATATTGAAATTAATGATTTTCATATTGATTATAATGCGTACATTAAAGTCTAGATTCAACAGATCAACACCCTTCCATCTCAAATTGCAGAAAAAGTCTCAGATTATCACTTCCTTCAAACTGAAGATATGCTTATATGGGAACCAACCAAAAATTGGATTCTGGATTCCAAGCTTTTTTATAACAACTGGCTACCAAGAACTAGCCCTCATCTTGTGAATTTTCACAAACATTGGATTCAACCTTCCTGTTATACACAGTTACGACACCTCCATCTGGGTAAGATTCCAATTGATTATAATCTGAAGAAGGTGGGCATCTCTTTATGCTCTCGGTCCTCACTGTGACATTAGCATAGAGGAAAAATTAACCATTTATTTCTATCCTGCAAGACGGATTCATCCCTCTGTTCTCTGGTATTCAACATATTTTATTTTCATCTGCTGCAGGTCCAGAATATTAGTTACCTTCTTCTATAAATTTCATAAATTCCTCTCTCAAAATAGTTTCACATGATTTTCATGGTTTCTTGTGTGAGGACCATATATATTATTTGGATGTGCAGGAAAAGTGTCGACATTATAATGCTAACTTTAAGGAAAAATAAACTATCTAAAACATTCTATTAGAAACAAAAATGGATAACAAACATCAAGTTGTGCATTGTTATAATACAATTATAGACTTTTTTTCTTAAAGAGATTACAACTGCATGTTAATTATCTTAAACCACATTGCACCATTGTAGTCTTCTGGACTCCTCCTTTTGCAAGATGGGTGAAATTAAACATGGATGGTGCCTCTCAAGGAAACCCTGGACCTGCCGGATATGACATTTCCTTCAGGGATTCTTATAGTGATTTTGTGGAAGGGATTTATGGTCCTTTTGGATAAGTCACTGCTCTGGAAGCAGAAATGGTGGCTCTTATCACTACAGTGGAAGGGATTTATGGTCTTTTCTCCATATTAATGTCCATGTATGTTTTTATTCCTTTGTTTCATAGAAACTTTTATGATACACCCATTTATCACGCATTATGACATGATTATGATACCCATTTATTTCAATGATTACTGTTATGTTTATGTACGATTGATTTTGTATGATTATTTATATGGAAAACATATACATTAACATGTTAATGTGGATGAAACCATATAGATTTTCAATGCATTGGGTAAAGTTGAGTATCATGAGATGTTATGTGGAACGGTCATGGCGGTTAGTCTTGACTCATGCTACCATGTGCAACAATCTTGGTAGTTATCCTTGATTTGTGATCCACTATCTAAAATGAGCCTTGAATCTTGATAAAGTAATGTTTTATGTTGATCCCACATTACTATGAATCTATGTTTATATTGTCATGTGTTTATATGTTATGATTCCATATGTTTCATGTTTTTTTAAATCATTATGTAATGTATTCTAACCCATGTGCTAATGCTTTATTCTTATGTTTATTCCCATATTAAAATTTTTAAATCACCCCTTTGTTCGTTTTATCCCTACGATATCCAGTGAATTTGAATGAGCAAAATGGAAGCTAGAATCTCTTTTTGAATATTAAATAATGAAATGATTTATTTATTCCCTTTTATTTAGTTATATGTACCTAGTATTCCAAGAAACTAGACTTTACGATCCTTGGATTTTAATATGATGCATTATTAAGATTAAAATCATGTAATGATATGTGTAAATGTTAAGGTTCTCCATTGTTGCTATCATAGGATGTTTTTTTTGGATATTTGGAATATATCACTTTATTAAGAACATTATGTGTGAGACTAAGTATAAGAAATTATACCTAAATTTTGGTAAGTATAGAGTATGTGGTTTATCAAAAAAATACATCCTTGACTAGATACGAACAAGTTGATGTGACTCGGGCACAGATGTATCTAGTGGTAAAACATGAAAATACCTCTTTAAACATGTATCTAATGCAAACAGGTGCATGACAACATGCCTTGTTGTACTCATGATTTGACACTCTTCAGAGATATGCTTTGGTAAATTCATAAGATTAGTATGAACCATTATTAAGATAACAAAAAAAGTATCCCATAAGAATAAATATGAAGAAATAGATCATGGGTATCAATGTTCTAAACCTAGGGAATCATGAGTTAGGATATTCTTTTTAAGTAAGAGTTTATCCTTTTATGTTTATTGTTTCCTTTTTATACTTTGAAGATAAGTATTCAATCCCACTAATTTTACATTATTTGTTATAGTTATTGGAGGGAAATAGAAGAATATGTGCCAACAATCTATGTGATATACAATGTGAGGATTTCCCTATTGATATGCCTGATATGATGGGAAAGGGTGGTCAAATAATTAGGAATGTACTTGCCTAGATGGATCAAGTTATGAATAATAACAAGAATCATGTGAAACTACCTCCTCCTCTAAGGAAAGACAAAGTTTCCATCGAATCATTCATATGGAAAATACCTCCCATGTGTAGTGGATATTCTCTTCTCCTCCTCACGGAACAATGGATTAACCCTATTGAAAAGATATTCATTGTCCTCTAGTGCTCAGAAGAAGAGAAATTCGTACTGGTGGTTTAAAATTTTGATGGGTATGCTGATCTGTGGTTGAAACTAATAATGAATATGATGTCCTAGGAGGAAATTGATTCTATGGATTTGGAAAAATTCAATTTTTTTTAATAAATATTTTACCCGAACCCTCGATCTCAAGATGGATTGAGGGTTCCTCGGACTTAAGAATAAAGAAGATGAGTCCATCATGGTGTATAATCAAACTTCACCAGGTTTGAAAGATATTCCTCTTTCTTTGATATAAACATCAAAATCAAGGTTGACTACTTCATTAGCATACTAGTGCCGAGTCTATGAAAAGTGTCAAAAATTCAAGGCTTCAGCAGTTATGAGGAGATTATGCATCGTGACCTCAAGGTTGAAATAGAGACTAGAGACTCTCAATGGTGTTGTGGGACCAGTAAAAAAAGTAGAAAATGCAGTCTAATATGGGTGGTTAGGAAAATAAATCCCATGATTGAAAGAATATTTAACATCCCAGGTTTCAAAATTGTGGGATAAAGAATCCTGGGATCTGTTTAAAGGGAACCATGAATTGATTCAAATTTAGAAGAATGGGACCTATGCCTAAGAACTTCTAAAGGGATACAGTAAATCCCAATAATGTGGAAGAATAAAGGAATGTTTATATCAACACTCAGCCAGTAGCGATGTGTTTCAATTGCAAGGAACATGAGCATTATGTAAAAAAATTCTCAAATCCAAGGGTTTTTTATGTCAATCAACAACAACATCCAAGTAAAAAAGAAGGGATTATAACATCAATACTATTGAGGTGGAGTTTGAAAATGATGTGGTGATAGGTATGCTAGTTATTCATTCAAGAATATTGAATGTACTATTTGATTCTGGTGCTACACATTTTTTTCATATCATGAAACTTTAGTAGAACCATTAAAATACCAACTCAAGTTTTGGAGATTGAGTTATCTTTGAGAAAAAAAATGGGGAAATTATTTCATCTAAAGTGTATAACTCCACCTTGGTTAACATTTGTGGACTGAACCTCACAGAAAATATGATCATACTTCCTCTAGTGGAGTTCGATGTTTTCTTACTCATGGATTGGATATATTTATACAACTCTAACACCAACTGTCTGGAATGGGAGATCAATATTCACATCTCGAAACATCCTCCAATTCATTAAAAGTGTGTGGAAGAAGATGAATCTATTTTAGAATCTTTGTCTCAAATTTGTATATGACATCCATATGATAAATCATGCCTAACTCAAATTATTGAGACAAAGGAGAGAACCATGCCTGAATACATTCCCATTTTAAAGGACTACACAGATGTATTTCTTGAAGAATTGTCTAGTCATCCTCTTGATCGAGAGGTTGAGTTCTCAATTGGTCTTTTTCCTGGATCTCTACGTATATTAAAGACACCTTATAAAATTGAAATTGTAGAGTTGTATGAGATGAAGAAGAATAAGTTATAGGAGAATATAGAAAACGGTTTTATACTCCTGAGTGATTCACCTTGGGGATCACCAGTCTTATTTGTCAAAAATAAGGATGGTTCAATGAGGATTTTTATTGATTGTCATAAGCTTAATAAAATCATGATAACGAAAAATTATCCCCTGGAATAGATAGAAAACATGTTCGATCAACTACATGGGGCCAGTTATTTCTCTAAGGTGGACCTTCTGTCAGGATATCACAATTAAAGGTGAGAAAGGAAGATATTCTCAAAACTGCCATTCAAATTAGGCAAGGAAACTATGAGTTTATAGTGATGTCCTTCAGACTCACAAATTCTCTAGGAATATTCATCTATTTAATGAATATAGTTTTAGAGATAACCTCCCATATTTGTGGTAGTTTTTAATTGATGATTATATGATTTACTGCAAGAGATATGAGAAACATGAAGAGAATTTGAATATTGTGTTGATGAATTTATGAAGGGAAAAACATTATGCGAAGTACAATTAATTTTAGTTATGGATTGAGGAAGAATCATTTTTGGGGAATTTTATCACTAGAAAAGGAATATTCGTTGATCCTTATAAGACAATGGCAATTGAATAGTAGTCTAGGCCCCCATATTTAATGGAGATCCACATCATTCTGGGTCTATCCAGGTATTATTAATGATTTCTGAAGAACATATCATGGTTTTAAAACCCAATGAACAACATTAAATAGAAGCGAGTGAAGTTCATATGGACTCAAGAATGTGATTAATGTTTTAAGGACCTCAAAAAATGCTTATCACTACACCAATTCTCACACTCTCAATAAGTGGATAACTCTTTGTGGTGTAAAATAGTGATTCAAAGAAGGGATTAGGATATGTGATGATGAAAATTGATAAATTGATAGCATATGCCACATGGTATCTAAAAATCCATGAGAAAAACTATCACACACATGATCTGGAGTTGGAGGTTGTGATCTTTTCATTGAAAATATGAGGGCATTATCTCTTTGGGGAGAAGTGTGAGATATATATTGATCACAATAGTATCAAATATATATTCATACAGAAAGAGATTAATATACACCAATGAAGATGATTAAGGCTTATTAAGGATTATGACTTCTCAATCCACTACCATCCTAGTAAGGAAAATAAGGCGGTGGATGCTCTAAGTAGAAAGGATAATGCATCATTATCAATGAAGATAATTGAAAGGGATCTATTCTTGTTATATTTATAGAGAATTCACATGGGAATCATTAAGGGTGGAATATCATCAATCCTTTCTCATATTATTTCTAAACCACCCCTCATGCAAAAAATAAAGGATGCTCAATAAAATGATGTAAAAATTCGAAAAAATGTGGAAGCTATCATAAATGGGAAATATTATGAGTCCAATATTGACAAGGATGGAATTTTATGATTTGGGTCATGATTATGTGTGCCAACTAATCGATATATAATGATGTAGCATCTGAATGATGAACGTAGGTCAACCTTCATTATTCTCCCAGGGAATATAATGTTGTATCAAGATCTCTAGGGGAATTATTGGGGGGAAAATATGAAGAAGAAGATAGATAAATATACTACAGAGTTCCTTGTATTATAGTAAGTGAAGGTTGAAAGGAAAATTTCTATGGGGATGATTCAACCACTATCCAACCAACATGGAAGTGGGAGAATATTACCATGTAATTTTTCACTACACTTTCGTGGACATCCAGAGGAAACAATGCTATAAGGTTCATTATAGATCATCTTATAAAGACATATCACTTTATCTCAATTCAATATGACTTCTCATCGGATCAACTTGCATAGATATATACATAATTGGTGGTAAGGCTACATGGAGTACCATTATCTATTGTTTCCAATAGAGATCCTAGAATCACCACAATGTTCTAGAAAATTCTCTAAAATGATCTAAGCATTGAACTAGAATTCAATATGGCCTATCATTCTCAAAATTATTGTCAATTTGAGTGAACTATTCATACACTGGAAGACATGATGAGAGTGTATTAAATGGACTTCAAAGGAGGATGGGACTAATATCTTACATTGGTATAAATATCTTATAGTAATAGTTTCCACTCCAAAATGAAAATATAACCATATTAATCCCTTTATAGGAAAAGTTATAGAACAATGGTGTGTTGGGATGAAGTTAGTGAGAATAAGATATTGGGACCAGAAATGGTAAAATAAAGGATGGATAAGGTGAAAAACATTCAAAAACACATCAAGGAAGCCCAAATTCAACAGAAGGGCTATGTAGACAGTCATTGAAATGACCTTCAGTTTAAATATGGAGACATGGTAATCCACAACATATATCCATGTAAGAAGTTAAAGAGTTTTGAGAAGAAATTAATTTCAAGTTCTAGGTACCTCAGCACATTCTAGATTCTTGATCATGTTGTAGTTGTGGCCTATCGACTAGCACTTCCACCAACCATGTCTAAAGTACCCGATGTATTCCATTTATCCCTCTTTAGAAAGTACATACCATATTCTTCACATTTAATGTCTTTAGAGACGGTATATGTGGAGAATTATCCTTCTTATGAGGAGAAGTAGTGAAGATATTGGATCCTAGAGATAATTTTCTACATATTAGGACTACTCACCTGGTCAATGTAAAATGGAAGAACCAGAAGTATGGAGAGGCAACATTGGAACTGGGGGAAGCAATGAAGGAAAAGTACTCAAAACTGTTTATGGCCTAGAATGTAAAACCAAATTTTGAGTGTGAAATTTCATAAGGGGGAAAGAATGTAATGACCTAATGTTTTATCAGTGGAATTAGCATATTATAATTATGTCTTAAAATATTATAACATTAAGTTATATAAATAACATAATACACAACATATAAATGAATAATTATTAAAATAAAAGGTATTTATAGAAGTTAATGAATGATTACCGATGAAATAGTAACAGGACCTTTGGAATAGTAATGTGAACCTTATGAATAGTAAACCATAGAATTGCATACTAACCTCAATAGTGAATTTATAACTAAAATTTATCCATATTATAAGTGAAAATATGATATAAATATACCATACAATATGTAATTAAATTTTTTAAAAATTATTAATTATGTGTTAGTATTTTTTATAAGTCATGTATATTTAGTTACTATATTATGATTAATTAAATAAATTAAAGAAAATTAATGTTCATAAAATGTTTTCATAAATAATTATTTTGATAACTTATGATAATAAGATACTTTTAAGAGACCATGGCTAATTTTTCAATGTGTTAGAAAAGCAGATTAAATTTTAAAATTTGTATTTCCTCATGTAAATTATGATTTTAATTAAAAATTATCATTTTAAAATTTAGATAATTATATTCATAAAATGGAGTAAATTTTTTAATTCTACATTTCAAATACTATTTGAGGTGAATTTTTGGGATTTTTCTAAAATACTTGAATTTTTGGAAAATAGTTAAATATGATAATTTACAATAAATGATTAATAAATGAATTTAAGCATCACACATGAGACAGGGATGATGTAAATGGAAAATGGTTCGAACTCACATGCTCTATTTAATATTTATGTTCACAAGAATCATGAATATTCCATGTCTTGTGAAAAAATAAAAAACTAATGATTTGAATAATGTGAACCCCTCCTCTCCTCCACTAATAATTCTAACCCTCTTTACCTCCTCTACTTACACCTATCAGGACTTCTTCCTAGTCAAAATTCAACTAAAATATCTTTTTAATACCCTCTCCCACATCCAGGAGATCTTGGTCCCATAAATATACAAAAACATATCCCCTAAAGCGGATATCACAGAAGATATATTCAAGTGGAAAATCCCTTATTTCATTTCTTTTATTTTCATTCAAGTTCATTTCATTCTTTTTCTTTCCTCACATACATTCATAAAAATGTTATGATAACCCCAAAACCATACATGTACTGGAATTTTGTTATTATAATGGAATAATTCACTATCATATCTACTTTCTCAACCATTTATACTTGAAATGAAAACACCATCTGAGATGTGTTAATTCGTCACATTCAAGGATGATGAGTTTTCAATTTCTTTTATTATCTTCAATTATGGTAATGAAACCATTTTTATGGTTTAAAAAAACTATAATATATTTATTATTTATAATGTAAGGTTGTGGGATATTTTTTACACATGATATTAATTTATAAAGTAAGATGTGTTCATTGTGATAAAAAACCGCAAATTAACCAAAATGGTTATCATTAATGATTTATATAATGATTCATTTTTACTAAAAATAACCAAATTAATTTTATAACCATATATAATTATGGATGTTCAGTAATAACATATAAATCCAATTCTGGACAACCTTCTCATCTTACAAGTTTATCCTTACATGTATTTAAGTAAACCAAGCTTGGAAACCAAGGAAACAAACGCTCCAAAAATAATGAAATTGAACCTATTAACCCACCAAAAGGGTTATGAACGAACATAATAAGGTTAAAATAAATAAATTAAATTTAGAATTGGTTCTAGAAAAATTAAAAAATTAATGTATTTTGGTTATCCAGGACATTAAGATCAAGTGAAGGACACCTTCGAACATAAGGTAAGAGATTCTACCAGAACCTCCATTATTCCTTCAGGTTGTTCTAACCTTATCTTTACTGAAATGATGTTATTTATTATTTTTATTCACTTATTATAAATTCTATGTATATTATCCAATGACATATATCAATTTCCATTCATCATTCTCTTTCATGGATATATATATGTTTTTAAATTATTCCTTCCACAATTATACCCCATAAGGAAACCCGTTTTAAGGAAACATCCCGAATTTTTACCCACTTTCAAGTAAAATATATTATATATTTTAAGACCCCTTTGTTTTTATAAAATAATTTTTTTATTATAAAAAACTTATAGGTTCAATTCTATTTTTAAAGAACATATTTTTCATTTTTCTATTTTAAATTCTCTTTATAATTTTCCTTAAAAGCAGACTAATGTGTTTTTATGCTAAAATTTCTTAAATACTATTCTTACTTATTATCACATAGATTTGAAATCACTTAACATGATATTTGAATATTATATCTTATGAATGTCCATGTATGTTTTAATTATTTTCTTTCATGGACACCAGCATGATACGCCCATTTATTATTCTTTATGACATGATTATGATACCCATTTATTTCCATGGGAACCCTTATATTTATGTATGATTGATCATGTATGATTATTTATGAGGAAAAATAGTCTGGATCATGTTAAGATGGGTGTTCCTAGATAAATCTTTAATTCATTGGGTAAAGTTGAGTATCATGAGATGTTATGTAAAAAAAACATGCCAGTTATCCTTGACTTATGCTATCATGTGAAATGGTCTTGGTGGATAACCATGACTTTTATCCTCTATGTGCAACAAGCCCTAAATCATGATGAAGTCATGTTTTATGTTACTTCCATATTAAGATGACTCCATGTTTATAAGATCCCATGGTTATATGTTATGATTCCATAGGTTAAATATTTTTTTATATCATTATGACATTCCTTCTATACTATGTGCTATAGAATTATTCTTATATTTGTTCCCTTATTAGGTTTTTTAGCTCATCCATTTTTTCATGTTATCACAAGGCCATCCTATAAATATTTATGATAAAAAGGTATGTTATGAGCTCTTTATGAATATTAAATAATGAAATGTTTTATTTATTCCCAAGTCTTTAGATTTATGTACCTACTCTACCATTATACTAGAATTTATGATCCTTATCTTGAAATATGATACTTTATTATGCTTAAAATAATTTAATGATAATTTTAAAAGCCTAAGGTTGTTATAGGATCCCACTAGAAAAGATAATTTGTGATAGAGACCCATCACAATTGGCATGTTTTAGAAAATCGCGTTGCAAAAAGTTAACCCATGGTATTTAAAAACTTTTGCGATAGACCTGTTGTTAGAAAAACATAAAAAAAACAAAAAAAATGTGATGTCCGGATGAAAAGATGTAGTAGTGGTGTGTGGGATGCGAGCGGGTGATGACGACAAGAGGAATATGGGACAAGGTGTCAGACAATGACGAGAGATGGTTAGACACTACAGGAGGCGGGTCGGAATTGGAGTAGGTCGCTGAACATATTAGTGTCAGTATTGTGGGACGGAATGGGAAGGCGGTGTGCGAGATGTGGGCTGGAGACAGATGTTGGGGGATGGCGGGATGAGACGACGGGATTTCAGGGTGAAGCGTGACCAAGCGGCGGGCTCGAGAAAACATGATAGAGTGATGTGGGGTGATAATTAGATGATTCAGCATACATTCATTAAGGGACAACATTGTATATGCCAATTACGATAGGTGGGTAGATCTCGAGAATTCTGGTTGGACATCCGTCTTATGTAATGGGCTTTAATCTGGTTCATTGGCCCTATATGGTCATGTAATGTGTTCCCTCTTCCCATGAAAAACATAACAGGGTCTTTGCTTTGCTTTAATAAGTGGCTTCATCCCTAACTTTATAAAAAAATTAAAAATATTAAAAAAATAAACAAATAAAAAAATATTACTAATAAAAAAGTAATATTAATAAAATAATATTAATTAGTAATAATAAAATAAAATAATAAGTAAAAATATATATTAATAATAATAAAATAATATTATTATTAATAGAATAATAATAATAAAGAAATAAAATTAATATTAATATTACTAATAATATAAATAATAATAATAAAAATAGTATAAAAATCATAAAAATATTAATAATATTAATATTAATAAGAATAAGAATAATAATAAAATAATAAAAACCATAATATTCGAAAAATTTAAAATAATAATAATAATAATAATAATAATGATATAATATTAAATAATAATTTTCATAAAATAATACATAAATAATAAAATAAATAAAAAATGAATATAATAATAAAGTAAAAAACAGTAGAAAATATAAAATAATAATAAAAAACACAATATTCACAACAATATAAATAACACACTATATAGTAATGTAAATATATAATATTAAAAAATATTACATTCAATTTTTTTTATAAAATGTAAATACCTCTCTAGGGGGGTCTTCTAGATTAGTTGGAGGAGATGGTGGAGGGAACTCCATCTCTAAACCATGATTCAGATGACGCATGTACTCCATCGTTTGTTGGTGTTGTTATTGATGGAATTGATGCATATCCTCATCCTATAGTTGTAACTATCAATGAAGCTATTCCGGCTCTGTACGTATACTCTATATAAGCTTACCCTGAGCTTGTAGCTGCTCCTAATAATGTGCATCAGATAACGATGACACTCCATGAGATCCTATCGAGCTGCACACCGACATCCCAGTAGTCCAATAATAACTCATAACCATCAATTGACGGTTCATACCAACATCTCCACTTTTCCCTAAGGCATACTGGGTCACCTACATCAATACGGCCTCATCAAATCGGTACACACTAGTTTGATTCTCGGTCTTGACCTAAATCTTAGTATATTTCTGAGATGTTGCATCTCATATGACTCCATAAATTTTCTTTTAAAATTAAAGTAGTTAAAATATTATTTGTAGCTAATTTTAAAAGACAAAAATAAATTACAGTAACCACAATCTGATGCTAGAGATCACCTCTAAACTCTCTAGTGACTAGATCGTTGTACATCCTCCTATAAACACCGAAATCTATAATAACAGGTTATTTGACATTCTATATCAATATAAAATAAATAATTTACATTTAATGTTATATAAATTATTTAAAAATAGTATTTTTCATGTGTTCCATATGCGTATTGAAAATACGACTACCAACTCGATGTGTCACCTCTTCTATACACTATTTTTCTCAACCTACTGATGATCTCCTCTAACAAGGACTACCCATACATTGTGAACATAATAAATACCAAAACAGAGATGAAATGTAATCAGGTCAGTGGGTGTGAAAAGACTCATCAAACTCTATCACTCATGATTTCATCATCGCTTTCATTATCAAATTGTGAAAAATCTGATAGCAACGCTCATACATAATCCCATTCCTATTCCTTATAGATAACATCAAAAATTCTCTCATAGATGAGATACAATATACCCTATAAATAATTTATAATATCATGTTATTAATGAAAAAAATTTATAACAAATATTATTTATTTATATACCAGCCAATTATCGAACATGTGGTGCTAAACATCAATGAGAATATGATTCCATGTGACCCTTGATTTAGAAACATAATTTCACAATATAGAACTCCCCTATCCAAAATCTATATGAAAATGTATATGAAATATAAAACAAGTAATCAAAATATTTGAATATAAATAAATTAATGAAAACTAACTAAAATACACGGGTACACATACCTATGCATGTGTGGATCAAAGCCAAGATTTGGACGTTACTTAATGACAGGGTCAAGAATAATCAATCATGCAAGACAACGCCCCCTCTGAGTACTCTATGAACCTCCAACAGTCTGAGGGTATAATGACCCAGTATCATATTTTTCAAAAGGCAGATCAGCATCCAGTAACTAATAAAATAAATCCCCATCTATCTGAAACATGAAATGACTATTATGAGAAAATAGTTGAAAAAAAACTATTACATATAGATATATATTATATATGATTTTAACCAGCATTTAATTGTGTCAGTATTCTTCTTCATCCTCATCATCATATTTGAAGATATAAATGTTTTAATATTCCTCCTCCACATCATCAATTTCTGTATGAGTTTCAGTTTCATTATCTCTTATCATTCCAAATCCATTTGTAACATCATTAACATCATCAAAACCACAAAACCTTAACAATGGGGTTTCAGCATCGATATTCATGTCTCTTCATAAAAAAAAGTATTTGGAGTACTCTCTCAATAAATTTCAATTCCCTTCCCATCATTGGAACTATATTCACTTTCAGTAAACTGATTTTTCTGATATTTGATTTTTATTATGCTCCACCAATAACCCAAATATCATGAAGTTACACAATATTTTTCATAGTAAATTTGATATTCCTAATGATCCAATAAAAATAATTCATTTACATCAAGAATAATTTTATATTTAATATAAATGATTCGATGGCTTGGATGAACACGCAATCCTCTCTCAGTATCAAACGACTAACATTTAAACATTGTTATGTCATTATGTCCCATATAATATAGTTCAATAATTTCTTCCAGCATGTCATAACAGCCAACTTCGGTTTCCCAATAATTATATTCCCTTAAGAAAAAACCACTATTCATTTTTTTTATTCCCTATCAACACGTGTATAATATCGAAATCCATTCACCACATATGCATTATAAGATTTAACCATTTTGGATGGTGGGTTACTCAATACACACAATCAATTAATAATTTTATCTACATATTGAGATAATAGAAAATTTTTAAAACAATTATCAATATAACATGTAATAAATTTAATTTAAATGTTATACCTTAAATAATTTATGTTACCAGTTTTTGAAACGAGTAGGAAAAATTATTGTGTCGACATTCTTATTATATCGACATTCTTCAAGGGAAGTTGTTGTGATTTGTGGAAGTTGTTTCTTGATATGATTATCATTTAACAAAAAAATAAAATAATATTTATTTTTTGTAACAAATATTATATAATAATTGATAGGATCAATCATAGTATGAATGGTTTTTTTATCACAGTCAGTAATTTTTTTTTTGAACTCTATAATGTTCATCATCTCCAAGCCAGTATTTATGAACACCACTGAAGTAATGTTTAGGATGATTAAAAACTAATAATTAATTTCTCATTTCATCATCACAATTTCACTCACTACAGAACATGGATTTTTTTGGTGATATTTTGATTACAAATAATGAGTGAATAAAAAATAAATTTCCATTTAGAAAAAGATTTTGTAATTGATCCTTCAACCGATATTTATTACCTACTTATTTCATCAATTTCTGCATGCCTATCTTTAATGGGTACATCCATCAGAACTATACCATACCTCCACATTTTTTTCCATTTGGAAAATTTAAAATCATATTTTCCATTTAGTCAAAGAAAACCAATGGGAATATTTTTTCTGGTCTACATAAAATTGAAACAACATCTTCTTGCAGTCTTTTTAGTGCATCATAGTATGATGGTGTAATTCAAATAACTACGAAAAAACATGATATTTCTATTATCACATCCCAAATCATATAATTAAAAATCCCTCTTAATCTAGTAGAAAGAAGTATTTCTATTATAACATGACCGTCATGACTTTTTAATCAAGTAATATGACCATTTCTGACACATATTCCCAAATTAGAAGAATAACCCTCTCAAAATATCAAATATTCAATCCACTAAAAAAAATAATTTTTGATTTTGTTTAGATAGTTTATAAGATAAATTTTCCATTGTTAACATTTTTGATCTGACATTTTAAAACAATTCATGTTCTGGTCACCTACAAATTTGGGAAATATCTAATCGTCCCGTTACATTAACTTTGGTATTGACTGGTGTATCCAAAAAATTATGAAATAAATAATCAAAATAGTTTTTCTCAATATCCATGATATCCAACATGCATGAGAAAAAAAAACCAACATGGTATATCCCAAACAATGATTCATTTTATCCAATACTATTCTTTCCCAATGCCGTTAATATTTTATTTGTTTAATGTTGCTCCAAATGTAATGGGAGGTAAGGAAGAATCAATTCATTTCAAGTCTATAGTTGAGATCATTTTTGGAGGTCCATCTATTTCAATTTTTCCTTTTCTGAAATGATATATATTCCTCTGGAATAGATGATCGATTGGATGGAATCTGTGATGATATTCAAGAAAACAAGGGTTTTTTCCTTGGAGAGCATTAATGTTCTGATGTATCTCATACAATATGGATAAGATTTTTGACCATGCATACACCAGCCATATAAATACCATATGTTCGGAAGCCACTAATTTCCAACATTTATGTGGATTTCAGTATGAAATTTGGTTTTATAGCAGCATTATATGTACTGACACCATTAATCCATAATGAATTTAACTCATCAATCAATGGTTTAATATATAAATCAATATTCTTTTTTAAATGTATTAGAATTAATAAGTTCAAAAATATATATGTCTCCTTCATAAAAATAAAAGTAGGAAAATTGTACGGAGTTATAAAGTTTGGCCAATAGGAATACTCAGTACCGTAAGAACCAAATGGACAGAAACTACTAATAGAAAGACCCAATTGCATTTTTCTGAGATTCTGAAGCAAAATATGGATGTACTTGGTCAAAATGTTTCCATGAATTTCTTTATAAGGGATGATTTAGGTTTTTACAAGTTGAAATATTTGTTTTGAGTCATGAAATCAACAATGATGTGTTTTTAGACATAAATAAATGCTAAAATCTAGGTGTGTACTAGAAATACATCAATTGTTTTACATGAATCAATCCTTCCTTCCTAAGTTGATCCTCGTTATACATCAATTTTCCACATGTACAATAACTATCCAAACACTCATTCTCACCATAATATAAGATGCAGTCACTAAAACATACATGAATCGTATGATAACCTATACCGAAATTATGAACCATCCTCTTTCTCTTATATAAATCTATAGGAAACACATTTCATTCAGGTAACAACATTTTAACCATAGTAAAAATCTAAATGAAACAGTTGTTTGACATTCCATTATCTGATTTAATAGCCATAAATTTTGAAACCACATCAAAATTTCTTATCTTAAAAAAAGGATATAATGTATCCTCAGCAGACATGAACAACTTGTAAAATTGAGACGGTTCTAACTCAGGAGTTAAATCAATATCATCCTTATTTTTAGTTTGTTGAAAAGATGGACCTGCCACATGATGTACTAAATATTTAAATTTGAATAGATCTAAAATCAAATAATTAGTATCTTATTTCCAAATACATTCACCATATTGATAACAAAAACATAATCTATTTTGAAAACTGAAATGAAATAGATGACCGCCAACTATGTCAAATGTGTCAAACGTCCTTAGAGAACATTTTTAACATGGACACTTAATTATCCATTATAAAAAAATTCTAGTTTTGATGATGAAAATGATAAGAAACATCTAACACCCTCAATATATACACCATTTATACAATAACCATTTGGATTCTTAAGATGATTTATCCATGCACCATCTACTAAAAGGATTGTTGTCAACTTCGTTGTTCCATATTTCTCTAAAAATATAAAATAAATAATTTTTTTTTGAATAATTTGATATTAGAAAAATAGTATCCAAAATAAAAAAATAGTTATTTATTCGTAAGTATTCTTAATTATAGATAATTACTACTAATTAATGATAATTAAAGCTAATTAAAATAAATTATAGCTAATTACCATTAATTACAACAAATTATTGTTATTTATTGATATTTATTTCTATTTATATCTATATATAGAAATTTATTGCTAATTATTACTAATTATTACAAATTATTACTAATTACTACTAATTGTTACTAATTGTTACTAATTTTTAATAATTATTACTAATTATTACCAATTATTTCTAATTATTACTAATTATTACTATTTATTTCTAATTATTACAATTTATTACTAATTATTACTAATTATTACTATTTATTTCTATTTTTTAATAATTATTAATTATTAATAATAATTATCACAATTTATTATAATTTATTACTAAATGTTAAAAATTTTACTAAATATCACAATTTGTTACAATTTATTTCAACTTATTACAATTTATTACAATATATTACAATATATTACGAATTATTACTATTTATTACAATTTATTACTAATTATTATAATTTATTACTATTTATTACTTATTCCTTCTAATTATGACTAACTATATACTAATTCTTAAAATTTATTACAATTTATTACTAATTACCGCTAATTATTACTATTTAATACTAATTCCTGTTAATTATTACTAATTTTTTCTAATTCTGGCTAATTATTACTAATTATTCTTTATTCCCACTAATTATTTTTAATTATTCTTAATTCTCACTAATTATTCCTAATTATTCACAACTGTTCCTAATTGATACTAATTATTCACGAATATTCCCAATTATTACAATTAATTCATATTAATTACTATATATTACTAGTAATTTCTGTTCATGATTATTTATTATTATTTTTACTAATTTTTCCTAATTATAACAAATTATTCTTAATTATTAATAATAATTACTAATTATTCCTAAGTATTTCTAATTATTCTTAATTATTCCAAATTATTCCTATTTATTACATATTATTCTTAATTATTACTAATTATTCATATTTATTTCAAATTATTAATATTTATTATAGATTCTTCATATTTACTCATATTTATTGTTAAATATCACATATTATTACTAATTATTACAAATTATTAGTATTTATAACTAATTAGATCTAATTATTACAATTCATTAAAATTTTTTACTAATTATTAATATTTCATACAATTTTTTATAATTTTTTTTAATTGTTATAATTATTTACTAATTATTACAATTTTTTATTAATTATTATAGCTTATTTCTAATCACTACAATTTATTACTATTTTTACAACTTATTTATATTTATTAATATTTATTACTATTTATTACGATTTATTACTATTTATTACAATTTAAAACTAATTATTACAATTTATTACTTATTTTTACAATTTATCACTAAATATAACAATTTATTACAATTTATTACAATTTATTAATAATTTTACAACTTATTACTAATTATTACAATTTTTTATTAATTATTACTAATTATTAAAATTTATTAAAATTTATTACTAATTATTACATTTTAATTCTATGCATTGCAATTTATTACTATTTTTTAATGTTTATTACTAGTTTTTATAATTTATTATTCATTATTAAAATTTATTACTAATTATATTATTACTAATTATTTATAATTATTCCTAATTATTGCTAATTATTCATAATTATTCCTTAATATTTACTAATTATTACTAATTATTACCAATTATTCATATTTAATACTATCTATTTCTAATTATTGCTAATTATTACTAATTATTAGTAATTATTACTAATTATTACAATCTATTACAATCTATTACTATTTAAAACTATTTATTACTATTTATTACTAATTATTACTATTTATTAGTAATTATTACTATTTATTCATATTTATTACTATTTATTACTAATTGTTACTATTTATTCATATTTTTTACTATTTATAACTAATTTTTAATTTTTTTAATAATTATTAAGAATTATTTGTTATTCTTACTAATTAATACTAATTATTACAATTCATTGTTAATTATAACTAATTTATACTAATTATTGCTATTTACTATTATTTATAACAAATTAATTCTATTTATTACTATTTAATACTATTTATTAATAATTATTTATAATTATTACTATTTATTACTAAATAATACTTTTTATTTCTAATTATTAGTAATTATTATTAATTATTACGATTTATTCATATTTATTACTATTTATTAATAAATGTTTCTATTTATTCATTTTTATTAAAATTTATTACTAATTGTTACTAATTATTAGCAATTCTTACAATTTATTATTAATTATTACAATTTAGTACTAATTATTACTAATTATTACTAATTATTTTAATTTTTTACTAATTATTACAATTTATAACTAATTATTAATAACTATTACATTTTACTGCAATTTATTACTAATTAGTATTAATTATTACTAATTATTACAGTTTATTAATACTTATTACACGTTATTACTAATTACCCCTAATTATTACATATTCTCGATAATTTTTACTAATTTTTACTAATTTCTACAAGTTATGGTCCATTATTTCTAATTATTACGAATTATTTAAAAATTATTACTATTTATTAATATTTATAAATATTTCTTCCAATTTATTACTAATTGACTCTAATTATTACTAATTATCACTAATTATTACTAATTATCTCTAATTATTGATATGTTTTCTAGTTAATACTAATGATTACTAATAACACCACATTATTTGTACAAATAAATATTACAAAATAAAACTATCTAATTCTAATTTAATTTAATTGCAGCTAATTAACAATAACTCAATCTAATATAAAATAAAAATCATTTAACTAAAAAAATAAATGAAATGGATTAAAACCATAAAACTGAATCATTTGAAGGATGTAAGCCATGAATATTGCTACGATTTAGAATTTTAATATTTGAAAATTTTTGACAGAAAATATGTATGTAGAGAGGGAGAGAGAGGTAGAGAAAGAAGTGGAACGAGAAAAAATGTATAGGGCATATATAGGTTTGAGTATTTGCGACGGTATTACTTGCGACGAGTCCCATTGAAAATACCAACCTTCTGACATACTATTTGCGATGAGAGGTAAATCCTATTGAAAATACTAAAAAATGCCACTAGGTATTTGCTACGATTTTTTATTCCCGTCGTAAATATCCTTTATGTGGTTTGGCGCACAGCTCACGCCAAACCTTATGCAATGGGAAGAGGGTCTCATTGCATATAGTCCCTCCTAATAGACTATTTATGACGGGGTCCTTCCCCATCCCAAATACCCAGTAACAAATATCCATTTTTCTCATAGTGTCTCGTCATGAGATCCATGAAAAGAACATATATCGTCATAAATTATCTCATACAATTTATTCATTACTCACGGAATATGTGATGAATGAAATGTTTTAATAAATGATAAATGACTCTTAAAGCTTCTTAAAGATTTCCCCTGCTTCCCCCAACTAGACATGAAACATGGAAAAGGACCATGATGATAAAAATAGAAAATATCTTACATAAGAATTGATTTTTATAGCTGATAATATTGTAATATGTTTTTAAGTTATTTCTTAACTCTTTATATTTTTTAAATTCACTAATTTTTTAAAATATTTGTTATTGAATTCCCTTGATGAGAAGAGCACATAGATGACCTTTATACTCTAGGATCGGTACTGTTGATGTTTGCATACATGCAGAGATAGTTTAATCTATATGTCCCACTCTTCCACCTTTACCAACATATACCACTCATCCACCTCTGCCTCCACCAGTTCCTATTTGCAGTGAGTTATATATTGAGAATCCCCAATAACATATTTTTAGCATATGGGATCATATATTATATTTTGGACGTAATAAAACATGAGTAGATAGAGATGGATCGACTTAGGGAAACAGTATAGGGTATTATAGATTCTAGAGTACTGTTCCCTACTGATGAGGTTTCTACAGTTGGAAGATGTGTTTAAAAAATTTTACACATTCCATTTTGACTTATCTGATAAGTTAACAATGAGGTATTCTTAGATTATATCATTTCTTTAATACTGGAATTATTATTTACAAATAAGAAAATTTTTATATATATAATAGGAGTACATTAAAGTTATGTACTTATTGTAGAGAAAGTAACAAATTGTCGAGAACCCTTCCACATTGCATAGTAAATTTTCTAAATGACTGTTTAATTTATCATCATATGAAATTAGGTTATTGGACATTTATAATATGGCAATGAGTGATATTTTTTTGTGATTATCTATAGAATATTTTTAGGAAATATATCTTGGAGGTTGGAGATATATATATTTGGGGCCTCTTGGAGATGGAAATAATTTCCATGTAAGAAAATTATCACAATCTTGAAATTATTTCAGTTTTATCTTACATATAACTAATGTTTATTTTTTAATTGGTATATCAATTCACACTATACTCAGCATGATATAATTTTAACATACGGACTCATAGACCCATAATTTATTTCTCCAATAATAATGGAAATTAATGATGAATAAAAAAACCAAATATATTTCTCAAAGATTTTATTATGATAAAATAAAGATTTGAATACTTCCGTATCTTCAAGATAATGAAACATAAATTTCATATATTATTATTTATGTTAATTAAATTTCCACTCCAATTAAATTTTTCTATATCAGCATCTATTTGATTTTCTGTGTATTTCTTCTATATGAAAATAATACTTAATGATTATGCTCCATACACGGTGGTGCATGAGAAAACATCAATGAGGTATTAACAAATAACTATTATTATTTTAATATTTAAATAATATAATAACATTTTATTTTATCTCATACGTATGATTTTGAAATAGTATATAGAAGTAGTATATCCATTCAATAGAATAAATGAAAAAAATATCAATTATGTATGAAGAAAGGTGAATTATTTTTTAAGTACTTCATTTTAACACAAACTTAAAATTTTATATTAATTTTGTAAATTATTTTTAAATTTAATTGTAATCATCAAGAATTTTAGAAAAATATCGGTATAATATTATTATATTTATTTAAGAATTATTACAAATACAACAGTTACAAATTTCAATAAGGTATGATTTTATTATAACTTTTCCTTTAGTTTATATTCAAATTATATTAGGAATATGCGTTGAATGGTTTATTATAATTTTTTATATTTTTTATTTTCCTCTCTATTCTTTTTCTTTATAATTTAATGTGGATTTTGAAAATTTTATGTTGCAGTTATAACAAAATTTTGATATAAATTATTTTATTGGATTATACTGGGCTTTATAACCTAAGACGATAATATCTTTTTATTTTGTTATCTATTTGTTTTATTATTGGTTTCCATATGTTTCTTATATTTACATATTTTTAGTATGTGTATTCTAAAATACAATAAAAAAAATCCTTTCTTGTCATATATTTTTATGATTGATTTAAAAACAATTTTTCCACATTAATTATTTTATAACTATCATTGAAAATCTACTAGTTTAAGATTTTATGAGTGTTTTTAATGTCGGTATAAAAATAGATGATGTGGGTGTATGTTTTTTATATAGATTATATTAACTAATGATGTAAAAACACATTTTAAGCATCATTTATTTTATAACTAATGTGGAAATTTCCTTAATTTTTTATATTACAAGACATTTCAATGATGGTTATAACTATAACTAAGGTAGAAGTTATTTTTTTAGAGCAGTTAAAATAACCAATGATAAAAAATTATCTACTACATCCCTTACAATGACGTCTCTTGTTAACTAATTTCAAAAATAAAAAACAATGTGAAAACCCATTCTCTGTACAAGGGATGGGTCTGTAGGGTGGACGAGTCTATGAATGGATCTGTTTCTAGGAAAGTGTAGTGGTATTTTTAATGAGGTAGGATTTATGATATATTTAAAGTATGGGTGTCAGCCGATGGGTTTGAGTCAAAATATTATAGAGGAACATATGTATAATATAGAGACATTAATGGTTTATTTTGGATTAGTGATGTGGTATCTTGGTTTATGGATTTGGTGAATTGAAATTCAGGAATTCTATAAGGAGGATTTCATCATCATGGAGGTAGGAGATTAGTCGAAATTGCAGTGCATAAAATGTAGAGTTTTTATTGATGATTGATGTATTGGGGTTTCTATGATCACATTTCACACATGATCAAGAATGAGTAATTAGATAAGAATCATCATGTGTCATTTAGGTGATAAATGGTTTTTATAACAAGCTGCAATAGGAGGAATTTGGAGTGCTGGAAAGCATCACTGGTTAGGTTTAGGTGCTATCAAAACCTATAATAGAGTCTGATTATAAATTGGAGTGTAAATTTCATAATGGTGACTAATGTGGTTTATGATTGATACATATGTAAACTTATTGGGGATGAGAAGTGTTACGGTGGGGAGTTTGTAATGGCGCATCTCAATTTCTTTTTAATGGAATCGAGAATTCATCAGATTTAAATGGACATGGAATATAGGTCACCTTGATTTGAATTTTGAATTTGAATCTAAAATTAGAATACATGCATGTTTCGAATTTATAATATGATGTTTCTAGGGTGTTAACTTAGGTGGAGAAGTATTAAGTTGAGTTATAGTGGTTTATAATGTTAGAAAGTAAATGTTGGTGACTATAGAGTCCAAATGGGCACCTAATCAGGTTGCCCTGGGTACCCAAGAAAGGTTTTAAGAGTACAAAACCCTTAGTTTGGGTAACCAGGTGGCTAGTAATTAACACACATCTCCTAGTGGTACCCCAGGAACTCGATGTTAGTGTAAAAGGTACCTAGTTCCACCTGACCAATTTTTTTAATAGTGGGTGGGATTAATATTGTAAGGGTTTTCAATTTAAAAAATTAAGGTTTACATATTTTTAGTTATCCAAATAATGTGTAAGGCCATACCATTTTCCTCATCTCCATCTCCTTCATCCCCTTCAATTCATGGTATCGAAGGGTAGTTTCTTTTTCCATTAAGGTATGTTACCATCCCCCTCTACATTGTCTCCTTCACATCCCTCTTCTATAATTTCCAATGGTCTGCATTTAGGTTTTCAATGCTAATTACATTATATCAAGATGAAAAAAACTTAATCACAATTATTTGGTGTGTCTAGATATAGTAGGCTCTAATATGAAGGTCTCTCATTGTTTCATGTAGTTTCAGTGGAGGTAAGATGGTTCCATAAGTTTTCTTTGGTTTTAGTTGAATTAGGATGAATTTTGTTGTCTAATTAAAATCATATATTAGGTATTATATTGGCCATGATCTTAAGAGTCTCTTGGAAGTGATCTTCACCTCATTATATGATGTTCTTGAATTGTCACATCCTCTAGACCTGCTAAAGGTGATCTATGGGTGATATTTTCATAGATGATCTTATCCAAGGGTAGAGTAAGCATGTATAAAGTGATAAATATGTGCTTGCAATATATGGTAACTACAATTATTTTTTATACATATTTTTTTAATTTATGAATGGGTAAGTATGTGTGGGTGACCTGATATGGAACTATGGGTGAGTCCCCTTGTGTGAGATAGGTCTAAAGAGATGGTTGAGCTATTAGTGAGACCTTATGAGGTATGATATTTCTATATAGTCATCGAGGGGTATGACACTTATGATAATGAATTTGTATAGTGAATTAGAACTAATGTGGGTATAAATTTTTTAGTTACGCATTATTCAACCAAGATAGGCCTCAATTATTATGTGATCCCCATTTTCAGAAGTGTAGGAGTGAGCCTATGGACTATTTCAGTGCAACATGCATTGTATAAATGCATATATAGGTATGTGAGGATAACATTATGTGGAACAGTGTTTTATTTTCATAGATTTTTATGATGGTTATTGACTATCAATATCATATGAATTCCTCTAAATCTTACATGAAAAATACATGGCCATTGAGGGCCATGTTTTCATGGAAAGCGACTATATACTCAGGGGATGAAACAATGAGGCATTCCATTTTCCATAACATAAGTTGTGATCATGGTATAATATCCTTGAGTGTTACATGATGTTATTAAATCATTTATTGGTTATTATTAAGGGTAACCAATCCATTTTATTAGAATATGGTGTGATAATAACCACAATGGATCATCCCATGCATGATGGAAAAAACATAAGAACCTATGAAATTCTAAGAGAATACAAGCTTGAAATTTGTGTTATGGATTTACTACTCTTTTGGGGTAGGAGTAATTGATAAGTACAAGGGGTTTACAAATTCAATTTATAGGGTGATAAACCATTTACCATGGGTATGGTTATGTGCGGTAATATTGTGAATTGGGTGTGTGGATAACTAACCTAGAGTATGTACATTGTAGTATTTGGATTCAATACCAACCATTTTCGTTGACTTTATATAATGATATATCACTAATATTAATGATGTTGCATTATTAAAATTGTAGTATATTATATTAAATTATTCATCGAAGTATGTTATCACATTAGTTGATGAATTTGGGTGAAATTTCAATTAGGAATCATGTTTGATATGTGGTTGGGTACAATTTCAACCAAGGATACAAATTAGTTAGTGGGTAGAAATAATTTCAACCAATGGTTGTGCATGGTTTTTGATTGAGTGTAATGAAAAACATGAAAATTCATTAACATATGGATATATTTAATTTTAACTTGTAGATTTTTGTGATGTGTGTAGGATGGGATACCTTTTTAGATGATTATAATGTGGGGTGGACATGATGCCTCCCATGATGGTTCTAGTATGAGTTATATGTGATTTATATCAGTATGTTTGTGATACTTGTCGAACATGTTTCCTCCGAATACTATTTTGATACAAGTTTGATGTAATGCCTCTAATGATTTTTTAGGATACTAAGTGGGATTTACTACTCCCTAGGTGTGTATATTCTTCATGAGTTAGATGTACTTCCTCCTAATTGTTGAGATGAATATATAGAAAACCATTTTTAGTTATCACTACTAGTAGACCATAATATTCCACTAGATAAATAAATTTTAATTTAATTAATTTCTTGTCTTGTTAAGTAACCTTTGTACGATAGTTATATTTCTTGTGATATGATGGATTATTTTTAATTAAGTAAAAGAAATAACATATAAGATTGATTTTAGTAGGGACACCATTGGATGTTTCTTAAAAAGATTTTACACTCAAAAATTTCATGGTTACAATGGTAACATGTAGATTTAGTGGTTAGCAAGATCATTTTGGAATGAGCCTTAATACCAATGGATGACCTTGTAGAACTGTACGAGTTTATTGAGAAAATTTTTAAGAAATTGTAAGCATATTGGTTGAGACGCCTTTAATTTTATTTCCATTTATCCATATATTTAATATAATTGTTCCTTGGGTGGTTTTTATATATTGTAATATTGTATCAATAAAATGTAAATATTGTTATACAATGGATATATTATCATTATGGGGTTTTCCAATATAATTATATATACTAAACTCTGATGCTATTCTAGTTATCGATGTTTATTTTGTTGGTTCTTATTATTTTTTATGATAATTTAGGTTATATTCTCGCCTCTTGAGTTATCTAACCCTCAATAATTGTAAAGAACCAATGACATATAGGAAGGTATAGCTGATATCATTTGGTACTCCTGATAACTTTTCTATTGTGTGAGATAGGTCAAGTTTATTGCATCAATATTTTTATTATAATCCACATAATCTATAATTAATCTTAAACATTTCAAAGGTTGAAATGTATTTTAGATTAATTTACTTATATGTTAAGTTAATGGACAATGGTAAGAAATCATTTTTTGTTTAATGTACATTAATCATTCCTTACAAATGTACGTATAAATGTATGGAGGCTCGAGGTTAATCCCCAAGGATAAGATAAAGAGTTTGTAACCATTGATACGATAGTCTATGATTCTTCTGTTAATTCTCCCTAAAATATATTCTCCTCCAATTTTACTTTATCATCCAAGAGGTTGTAGTATAATGTGGTTTCATGGAATTTCCTACCTAATTGTTAGATTATTCATACCAACACATGGATATCATAAATGAAGGATCAGATTAGTTTATTCTCAATGGTCTTCATTAAACTCGTGTTTGAAGATAGGAGATTCAACTAACATTGTTGAAAGGCACAAATTTACTTAATTTTATATTATACATTGTTTCACTTTCACAACATTATGATTTTATGACAATGATTTTTTATGTCCTATACTTATTGAATATGTATTATTCATTACATAGAAACTCATCAATTATAACTCATTAAGATAATTTCCATGTATTGATAAATCCATGCATGATATGTTATGATGGAATAATAATAACACCATTCATGTGACATCCAATATCAATATTAAACATCTTTACATGATCCATTATATAATTAGGGATTTTATGACACCCTTATAATTTAGAATAACACTATGTCTGATATCGTATACAATATGTAACATCATGCTTAAACAAACCATGAAATATTATTTTTCAAATATGATTGTTATAACCTAGTCATTAAATTGGGAAGTGTGAATATAATTTAGAAAATTATAAAATTTATACAATATACCTACTCAATACAAATTTACTGTTTATTTATTAGGAAATAAAAACTCAAATCATGTTAAAGACATTTTATTCTTCAAAATACTTTTTCATTAAAAATGGTTATTATTTATTTTTTTGACAGAGTATTATAATTAATTTTTGAACATCATTAATTTTTATTTTATAATAATAAAATCCTTTTATTAAAAATTATTTCAGAATTATCTTATATTGAATTGTTTTGAATTTTCAGAAGAGATTTATTTTCTAGTGCATAATGAAAATACTATCTTTTATTGAAAATTGTATTTCTATTTCATGAATATTGAAAAGATGCATTAGTTTTATTATATTTTAAATAATATAACTAAATTAATTTAAATAATTTTTTTAAATTTTTAATGAAAACATTTTTTAATTAAAAATGATTTTTTTGAATTTTTTTCTTTACGATTTGAATTTTTATCTTAAATTAATTTGTAAAAATTATCTATATTTAATCATGAAAAATGAAAAACATATTTGGAGTCAAGAGGTTCAAATTTCTTAAATATGTACCTTTAATTTTTTCCATTATAAATAGAAATAGTGGTAAATATTTTCCATCTTGGTAATGGTAAGATGTTTAAAATATGGTTAAAACTATGAGATAAGATCTACTAATAAACCCAAAACAAGACATTATCCTATTATATGTGAATAATTTGGCCATTTACATATAATTATCGAATATATAACCACTTGGTTCCTTTTTTACATTGATTTTGAAAATTATATTAATTTGAGGAAATAATATATACAAAATGTCACTCTTGAGAATTTAATAAATCTAATATTTTTTACAAAAGTATTAAAAGAGTATATTTCTTTCTTCTTCTAAATGATTATTTTAAATATAAATTATTATTTTCATCATGGTAATTTTTTATTAATTTTTCTGATTATATAAAATTCTTATTTGTGTACACAATGGCGACACAATATTTATTCAATTAATAGGAAAATACAATAAATGATTTAAAAATATTAAATGTAATAAAATTGGAATGAATTATTTTTTCCCTGATTTTTTTAATAACTAGAAAACAATTGGTATGTATGAGTGGGTTCTATTCGAATGAAACTTCTATAATGATGTCATTAAAGTCGAATTAAATGAATAATTTTTCAAATATGCCAACAATGATATTTTATGAAAAATAATATTTATTAAATTTTATAAAAATCATAAAAAACATGAAATAGGGAAAATATTATTATATATGGTGTAAAATTTCCTTCAATTTACATTTATAATCCAATTTTTTTCTTAAAATTATAATTATAGCCCTTTAATATTGAAAACGTTATTATTGTACTAATGGTTAGAACATGTTTACCAGAGTGTTAATCTAAAACGATAATGGTTAAATTGATCGAAAAATATGTTAAACCTAATTTTATGGTTTCATTTCAACCTAAAACTTATAAATTTTTAATATGAGTTGTTTTTGGAGCCATTTTTTCAAGAAATCTACATAATAATATTTTCAAACATAGGAAAATTACATGTGAGACACTCCCCTCAATTATAAATGTGCACCGCCTCCATTTTTTTGATAAAATATATTGATCCAGATATATAGACCAAAACCTTAAAAATATCTTCACAACATCCATATACACATTATATATGTTCTGTTCTTTCTAATATACCAGCTATACGGTTATTATGAAGTTATCCACAAGAGGTTTATTTGATAAAAGGTAATTGTTTTTATAAATCATTAAAATTTTTTTCTCCTTATAATTACTCTAAATATATTTTAATCGTACATAAATAATAAATCCATTATCATATATATAATTATATTCTATTATTATTATGGAAAAATAATTTTCCATATCTTTTCTATCATATGAAAAGTGAAAAAGATCTCCTGTGTGTATGCATGGCTTACCGTCTCTATGTGGTAGCGTAATTCATTTTTCATCCCCACATTTAATGGATTTTTATAAATATAAAACTAATTAATATATGATATTTTTTAAATAATTATGTTTACGATACTATAATATCATATATACCTTCTTACCTTTCTATTCATTAGAAAATGATAATGCCACATGTGCATACGGGTGGACTACCCCATCCATGAATCGATGTGATTTGTTTTAATTTCTACTTTATATGGATGGTAATAAGAATATATTTAATAAATATATATGATATATAATATATAATAATTATTCTAGAGTGGTTTTCATTGTTATTTTTCTTTCTTTTATTTCATCCATCGAAAAGTGAAAATGATGTTCTTGCAAATGTACGTCCTACCTTATCCATGAAAGTTTTAAATAATTTTTCTACATATACCATAAAGTATGATTAAATATAAATATATAATGAATATATAGGATATTTATATTAATATTAAAATTATGGGTATTATTTCACCTGGATAATGATGTTTTTACAAAAAAATTCTAACTAAAATATGCATGGAAAATGAAATAGTTAAGACTTGGAAATTGTGATTTTAATAAAGAACTACTGATAAATGGGCATTGAAATGTTATAAATCGAACATATATGATATTATAAGTATTTATATAGTAATGGGATATAATAATAATATTATAAATTTATTATACATGTGGATAAAAGTTTGTACAAAGCATGCCGTACTTGAGATAATAGTTTATTTCACAATCTCATCATTATTCATGATTGTTTAAGTTTAAGAATCTATTAAGGGAATTATTTAATATTTCTATCTAAAAAAATTATTCTATTATCATTTTATTATTTCTTAAAATAATAATTTTTTCCTTTTATTTTACCCTTTTAAGTACTCAAGGGACCAAAAAATTATTTTTAAGGAAAACTAACATAGTTTTCTATTTTGTAGGGAATTTATTTTTTACAAGCCTATATTTTACATAAAATGTTTTCAAAAATGGTTTAAATATTATAATATTATTTTTAAAGTAATTTTAAACATTTTTTCCTTTTAATGATTTTTTTTCAATGGAATTTTGTTTTTATTTTCAAAAATGAGGCACCTTTTTAATTTTTAAAGAAAATGTTGAAGGAATCATTGTTTTTACATACACAACCTGAAATAAATTTACCACCACCATAAAAACGTAATTATTTGAATCTTCATTTACACTAATTTATGATTCTTTTAAAATAATAGGATATATTAATATTTTTTAACATTATATATTTTGAATAAGTGATTTCAAAATGAAATGTTTATTTTCCTCATGAAATATTTTAGTGGGTTTTCAATGTAAGTTTCTGTATGTCAACAAAATTTAGTGAGTATGTTGCTTTACTAGGAATTTAATCTTTGGATGCAATTCCCCACATTACATTGGATATACTATGATTATGTTTATTGGTTTGGTAAAATATTAACATTTCATATTATTTCTTTTCAATACCAATGTTTACATTGATTATGTTTAGCCCCTTTTATATGATGAATGCATTGGACATAGTAACTGATAGATGGGGACCAATAATTCTCCTTGATGCATCATTACGAATCCTGAAACAAACTAGATTGGGTATTTGTAAGATGAGTTATCTATTTATGAATGCTGTATTAGAATATAGTACTAATAGTAATTTTATAATGTTTGACGTTATTCATTCCATTATTATGAAATAAGATATTGATGAACATGTTATTATTTAAATAGGTATGATAACCATGGATAGTTATTAATATCATGATTATTTATATGTAATTATTTTATCATCATTTATTCCTTCCATTTTATTCTCTATGATCATGTTATTGACTAAATGACATGTGTTTTTAGGTATTTACCATGTTATATTGATTATGCCTTATTTTCTCAAGATATATTCTATTGTATATAACCATTACTGAGTATATGAGATCACCCTTTATTTGTTATCCTTTCCCTGGGATATAAAGAAGGATACTATGAATGAAATCAAGGATTTAAGAATGTTTCATTTTTTATTTTTCTATATTTCCCCCCATAATATGACAATTATGTATGTATATAGTTTAACAATACTATAGAAATGTTTATTCTTTTAGGATACAATCACATGTATCTAGTTCTAATATAATAATGTAACCATCGACTCTAGGCTACTAGGGATGAGGAATTTATAGTTGGTATAAAATGTATGTTTAATAGAAAGCTTCGTAACCAGATTTTGGAAAACATATATTATAGAACATAACAGTATTAATAAATTTTACGATCATTATAAATATAGGATAAAATCATAAAATTTTGGTAAGGTAGAGAATATTCAGCTTTCTTAGAAATATATTTCTATCATGACACTATAAGAGGATGTGGTTTTCGAATAAATGAACGTATGGGTAATAAACCTAAATAGAGTTGTTCAAGAATATCATAGACATCATTATGGTGCACAGTGAGAATTACATTACTATGAATATAGTTTGACACTCATGGGGGATATACCTGGTTTAATTCACATTTTACTTATAATCCAATATTATGGATTTGAATAGATAATGATAATTATTGACCAAGGATAAATATAAGGTGACCTAGACTAAAAAGTGGTTGTCATGATTTATACATATTATAAATTATTTTTATGATTATATAGTTCCCATAATGATTATTTTTACTCATTATATGATTTTTGGTTTACTCAATTTTTGTAACTGGGAGGAATCATGATAACATTTAATGTGATGTAAATTGCAGTGATTATGAGAAACCAAGTTGGATGATGAATGGAGTTAAAGTTATTGTGTTTATTTCTAATCTGTTATCATGTTATATGATTAACAAACTACACATTAATGATCTCTTTTATTTTCCATAGAATATAATAATTGTGTTTTGTGAGATCTTGATTCATTTATTTCTAAATTTTGAAATATACACCCTAGAGAATGTCTCAAAGGAACAACCAAATTTTTTATTTAAGGAAAAGAAGGTCATATATCAATGATTTGTTGAAGAAGAATAATGATTTAAATATAGTGATATGAAGTTCATCACAAGGTACCATTTATAGTTCAATGTCTTATATATGGGTAATATTGGTATTATCCAAACCAATTATTATACACAATGGTTAACTCATTGACCAAGGAAATACATATTCTATTAAAATTGTTTAAGTGAAAGGATTTAATCATTATGGGTTTGAATTTCATAATTATGTTGTATTATTTTTTTATAATTTATATTCTGGATATCAGAATCATGAAATTGCTATGTCTATTTCCACATTAGTTTTTGTTTATATATTTGAAAATATATGTTAAATAGGCAAAATTTATACGGAAAGTGATTCAGTGGTAAGGTTATAATGTTTATTTGGGATAAATAGATGATTGATATTCATGAAATAAATGGGATAATATCAGTGCCCTTGAAATTGGTTAGTGATTTGATGAAAAATAGATTTAGGTAATCTTTGGTAATGTTTATTTCATTTTTGGATTTATGTAAATGGTTTGGGATTTTTTTGTAGAATAAAGATTGTGTTAATATTTGGAATCATATATGTTTTCATGTGACCATAATTCATATTTATGGATACCATCACAGGTTTGTATGTTTAAGGTTGATCATAAGTTCAAAATCATAGAAAACCCTATCGAGGTTTTAAGTGACGTGATTTTGAGGTCATTTTAATAGTTTACTAAATTTTTGGAAGAATACTCTATTAGGGATAAAATAATACATTAGTTTAGTATTTTATTTTTAGTTAAGTTAATTATAGTTAAGTTGATATTAGGATATAAATAATTTTGATAGTTGATTACTGATTGATTTATAAGGATTGATTTTCAGAGATATTTATAGTCAAGTTAATGATTACATTTTAGGTTATTATTTAAATTTCATTCATGATAATGTTTTGTGAATTCCACTACATTATAAGATTATATATTAATTTATCACATGGATTAATGATATTTTTGGGGATATTTCATTGATTTGAGGTATATATAACCATTAAGTTAAACATGTGGCTTGACATAAAAGATTATTTAATATTAATGCAATTGAATTTTTTGGGATATCAATTAAAAGAAATGGGATCATTGCTGAGGTCAAAACAATATTTAATCATGATGTTTTTTAGGATTATTGGGATGTAGGTTTTTTTAATGATCTATTTATAACATATGTTGTTATTGTTGAAATTTGAAGTAAAATTTACTATTTCCTCATTATAAGTTTAATAAATTTTGGTTACAATATTATATTGTGGAAACCATTTCAGTTTTGGATAATATTTAAATATAGGTGGAATATTTTTTTATACCATTTTGGATTATTTGATATGTTATAATTTTATTTTAGTTCTTCAACATTGAAAAACTCATCGTGAATACTCATAATTTGGAAAAAAATATGGGGTTGTATTTGAAAATGAATAACAATTAAAGTCTACTTATCAAGTAATTTTATTTCCTTATGTTTTTAGTCTTGGTGGTAATGGAATTCCACAAATATAGAAACATGATCTTAAAACAAAAATTCCAGTCTATTAAATTAATTTTTAGTTAATCAACTATATTTTTTAGACTTCATTAATTCACAGTTTTATGGAATTTAACTTCATAATGATTAGTCACTTTGTTGTGATCAATGTTCTATATCACTATTGATCATTATTTGTTAATTATTTTTTCCTCTATGTTTAAATATTCACTTACTACTAATTTTATCATATTTGGAAACCTATTTTTTATTCCATATGACCTTCATATTTCTCTTTCCCTGTTTTAAGAGGTAGTTTTATTAACTCTTTTTTATGATGTGGGTTTTCAAAAAAAAGTAATTTTAATTTTCAAAATATTTTTTATAGATAAAAAGTTAAAATTTAAAGTGTATAATTTTTTAATGTTAGAGAATGTGAAAATTATAGATTTTAATATAACACTAAGTTTGATAGAATATACAACATACAACACCAATATTATAAAACTCAAAAATATTATTATTTAAATATAACCATTATAAAATAGTTGTATACTTTAAGGGTATGAATCAAAATAACCAAATTATGAAATATATATAAAGTACCCACTCAAAAAAATTATTGATTAATTTTGAGGAAATATGCACTAAATTTTTATTTAAGATATGTGATTCTTTAAAAATAATTTTATTCAAAACGGTTAGTATAACTTTTTGAAAGAGAGTATTATAATTAATTTCTTGAACTTTATGAAATTTAATTTCAAAAAAATTATCAATTTTTTACCATAATTTTATAATTGTCTTAGAGTGATATTATGTTATTTTTTGGAAAAACTTTCTTTTCTAGTGAATATTTGATTTTTTAAATTACTTTTTTATTTTAAGCTGTTAAAAGGTAGCATTTTCCTTTAAAAAAGTATTAATGTAACATTATTTTCCTTATATAAATATTAATATAATTATGTTCATTAGAATAAATTTAATGGATGAATTTAGTATAAAAACGTTTTTTTACATAAAAGGGAATTTTACTAAAAAAACATTTTTCATTGCGATTTGAATATTTATCAAAAATTAATTTATAAATTATATTGAAATTGAATATTATAAAATTAATATCATATTTATAAATAGTAAGTTCAAATTTTTTAAATAGTTCCCTTTTTGTTATTAATAATAGTAACCATGGTAAATATGTGTCACCATAATAATGATAATATGGAAAAATAGTGTCAAAATAATGAGATTAGGTCTAAAAACCCCAAAACATTATATTATAATTTTTTATGAGTGGAGTGGATAAATTTTAACAAAGCCTGATAATATATGGACACTTGAGGGCATTTTTCTTTTAATGTGGCCTTCATGTTAATTTAAGGAAAAAATAAAAACAAAATGGGACTCTCTTGAATTTAATAGCTCTAAAATTTCAACATAAGGATAAAAATAGAATATGTTCTTTCATTATTTTATATTAGAAATATAAAATATCTTTTTTATAATGGTATTTTATTTATAATTATGTGTGGTTATATAACTTCTTTAAAAGCTTACACAATGTCGATATATTATTTAGTAAATTAAATGAAAAATAAAATTAATGATTTTAAAAAATAAATAGTAAAAAAATTTGATGAATTATTATGATTCAAAAAATTTCTATATAAATAATACCAAATATGAATGTTTTAGTGGTTTATATTTTAATTCCACTTCTATCTTGTGGTATTTAAAGTCAAATTAAATGAATAGTTTCAAAAATGACCTTAATAATACTTTGTAAAAATAATATTTATTAAATTATTTAAAAACAATAAAAAGATTTCAAAGGGATATTTGGGATAATATAAAAAAAATTAATTACCATTTCATTTATGTCCCAATTGATTCTTTAAAATTATAATTATAAACCTTTAATATTGAAAAAATTTTATTGATGTAAAGGTCATAAAGGTTTTACTAGATGGTTAATCTAAAAAGATATGGGTTTAAATGAACTAAAAATTTTATTAAACCCATTGGTTGTTTTTATTTCAAAAAAACCATTATCCTTTTCTAAACTTATTCATTTTTCTAAGAAAGAGACTTAATAATATTGTAAACCATTGAACATTTGCAAGTGTTCACTCGCCTCAAATATAAAAGGGAACCTACCACCCTTAATTATTAACATATCTAGATCCATATATCTCAAAAAAACCTCGAAAAAATTTCTAAAAAAATACTTAGTTACATTTAAATGGTTTATTTATTCCTAATAGACCTACACTATGGTCCTTAAGAAGATATCCAAAGGTTGTTTCTCTAACAGAAGGTAATCGCTCTTACAACATATTCAAATTTATGAATTATTATACTTCTTATAAATATATTGTACCTATAATAAAATAATAAATATATTATCTTAAATATAATGATATATTATTATGATAGTGGTAATATTATTTTCTATATTTCACACACCCAATAAAATTAGAAAAACATCACTTGTGCCTACGCATAGCTTAACGTCTCCATATAACGTTTTAATTGTTTTCATCACCACTTCACTTAGATGGTTAAAAATATATAAATAATTAATTTTTATTATATTTATGATATCAATATACTTATTTAATTGTAATAACATATATAACTTCTTACCTTCCAATATATTATAAAATGATAACATTGCTTGTGCGTACGTATGGATTACCACCTCTACAAATCATTGTGATTTTTTCATTTATACTTTGAATGGATTGTAATAAGGATAGATTTAATAAATTTAAATGATATATATGATATTATAATTATTATATAGATGTTAAGTTTTTATTTTCATTTATTTATTTACATCCTTTGAATTGTGAAAAAAACGCTCAAGCGTGCATATAATATACCACCTCCATGATTTGTGTAATTATTTTTCTATATATAACTTTAGAGTATGATTTAAAATATGTATATAATGAATATAAATTATAATTATATAATATTTATATATTTTATATTACTTACCCTTTATAAATATTTATGGATGGAAACCAACGGACCAAAATATGCATGAAAAACAAAACAGTTAGCACTCATAAATGATGATTTTAATAAAGACCCATTAACAAATGGGTATTGAAATGTTATAAGTGGATCATATATGATATTAAAATTATTTTTATAGTTATTTTTTTGATTAATAATATTTTAAATTTGTTATACATGTGGCTAAAAGTACTTACAGTAAAATCTGGACATGAGGTCAGGGTTTATTTTACAATTTCATTATTATTCTAGATTATGTATGTTTAAGTCTCCCTTAGAGAAATTATTTGATATTAATTTCCTAAAATAAATATATTGTATTATTATATAGTTATTTATTAAAATTACATGTTTTAATTTCATTTTACTCTTTTAATTAAACAAGATAACGAAATAATGTTTTTAAGGAAAACTGGCTTTGTTTTTTATTCAGTTAGGAATATTTTTATTTCATGTCCATATTTTTAATTAAATATTTTCAATAATGTTTGTAATATTATATTATGTTTTTAAAGTCATTTTTACCCATGTTTTACTATCTACAAATGAATTCAATGGAATATTCATACCTTTTTCTGAATGAGGTGCCTATTGACTTTTTTCTCAAAATGTGAAAAGATTATTAGTTTTTACATATATGGTATGAACATAATTTCATGTCATCATGACCAAATTTTTCATTTTATAATAATTTTAAATGTTTTAATATTCTTTTCAGAAGAATGTTTTTTCATTTAAATTTTGTAATTTTTTTATTTTAATCAAGTGATTTCTAAAGGAAAATGATATTTTCCTCATGAAGTCTTCCATCGATTTTTTAAAATTATTTTTATCTATTTATAAATTATTTGGTGAATATTTATAATTATTAGGGATTTAATATTTTTATATCATTCACTATATTACTCTATATATATTTTTGTTATGTTTCTTTATGGGGAAAATGTTTACATTTTATATGAAATTTTTTCAATATGAATGTTTTTGTCCATTATGTTTCACCGCTTTCATATGATAAATATATTAAACATAGTAAGTGAAATCATGGGCCTGTTATATCCCCTAAATGAATTAGTGTTTCTTGTAATAAAATAGTTTGGTTATTTTTTCAACGACTTACCCATTAATGCAACATTTTTTAAAATAATTCCTTGATAATAATTTTATTATATCCATAATAATGCATTCCATCATTATAAAATCAGTTATTGATGTCCATTTGATTATTAGTTATGATATCTATTGATATTTTTTAATCCCAGGATTATTTATATATAATTATTTAATAATCATATATTCCTATAATAATATTGTTAATTATAAGTTATTTATCAAGTGGAACATGTTTTCATTTATTAACTATACCATATTTATTATGCATTATTTACTCCCCATGGATTCCACTATACATAACACTTACTAAGAATCTAAGATCACCCTTTATTTGTTTTATATTCCTTGGGATATGAAAAAGGATTTTATAAATGATATCAAGTATTAAAGGATTCTTCCTATTATATATTTTTATATTTCCACTGTAATATGATAATTATGTATGTTTCTAGTTTACTAAGACTAAAAAAATATTTTGTACTTTGGGATGTGATTGATTTCATATAGTGTTAATGTAATAACATAACCATTAACTCTTGGATACTAGGGTTAGGTTATTTATATATATAACCCATATAACAAGATAAGCTTATATATAGTCAGTTTCGATCATTTAAGGATACTGGTTAAAATAAATTGATTGAAAAACAATTACTATTATAGAATACTAAAACAATACAATTTATCAGTTCAAAAAATTATAAATTAAAATGATAAATTTATACCAATTATAATTGATTTCACTCGATTAATTAATCAAGGAAAATAATATTACATGATGAAATTATAATTCATTAAAAAATAAAAAATAATTCAAAAAAGATACAATAGAGAATTAATGAAAATAAAAAAACATTGACACATTAAGAAACCATAAAATAAGATGATGACAATATTAAAAAATATAATAAAATTATAAAAACCTATAGGTTTCAATAATTGGAAATAATTATTTGTAATAGATTCATGACTTTAGAATACCAACATTGGAATCGTTCTGCTTATTAATAATTTTGACATAGAACGATCACACACCCTTTTTCCTAATTCTAGTTGAAACTAAACTAGGAATGTAATGGAAGAATAAAGTTATAATATTAAGGGATTTATTTCATAACGATATCAATGATGTAAAATTACATCATGGATGATATGTTTCTTGATTGTCTACCAAAATCAATATATCCATCAGCTAGATGAAGTAGAGCATACACCATCTAGATAAGGGGTTCCCTCAATATCAAGTTATTTGAGTGGGGATAGAGGTTATCTCTATCAAAATCCTTCTTATAGAATGATTTTGAAATACTTCATTATTGTAATGGAGTCCAAAATTACTTTGGTAACAAAGTAATGACCAAATCAATTCCAAATATTTATAACATTTCTTATATTATCATTGTGAGTTCCCATTAAAAAAATTTCGTAGTTGAACTACTGAGATAGAAGTAATAAATTGATTAATATTTACTAAAAATACATTTAACAACCACCATTTATATTTTCTAATAACAACTTCATTTGAAAAATCTGATAACATATCACTTAATTCAACCACTATACACCTTCATAAGAATGGATAATACCAAATGAAAAATTAAATTACTATAATCTAATTGGGGTAAAATTGATGTGGTAAATAATAAGTAAAAATCATTTTCACTAATCATTTGAAAAGAAACAAATCATCTTACCTTAATGTTTCCTTCATTCATAGATTCATGGTATCTCCCCCTTACTTTAAATCCCACCATAAAATAATTATTTTGAATTATTCTCAACCACTCCCTATAGTTTGAAATATGTTTTTATCTATCCAAATTCTTAGTTTATGAAGAATATTACTTGATATTATTTTCATACATTAGGTACTTTTCATCCTTTATCAATAAACCCAATGTTATCATTTTTAACAATAATACCAAATAAAACAATAATTTTGAATAAGAAAAAAATAATTATTTCATTGTTCAATGGGTGAAAAAATTAGGGGATGGTTTTTTTATTATAACATTAAAGTGTAAGGTTGTATCTATACTCCACATACAAGCATATGATTTTCAAGACTCTTCCTTGGAAGTGACTTTTTCATCACATTAACTAAATAATATTGTGTATAAAAATAATTCATTTTCATTACTATTTGTTCAATGTTCTAATTTATTTAGTGATACTTAATCTAAATGTGTTATTTACTATTAAATTGGATTCTGAATAAAATTTATTACAATTAAATTATCCACTATACAAGAACATAGATTAAAAATCACTACCCTTTCTTAGTTATTTTAGATGAACTGAGAAATACTACATTTATCACCTCTTTTACTTATAACACTAAGAAAGAATCATCTCACTTTAAAAACCTATCTTACCTCTTACTTACTACTTTTAAATGCACATCTTCTTGACCCCTATCAAATCATCATCTTTCACTCCATTTTATTCCATGAATCAACATGAAATCCCTTATGTTTGAGTAAAATTTATTTATTAATCCAAATATTTCAATTTTTTCATGTTTTAGTTTTTTATAAAATCTAATGTTCTATATTCCTTTAAAAAATATAAATATTTTTTATTCATACATACACACTCACAACTTTGTATTCATTTGTCTGTATGTCGCTGTGTTTTTAGATTTAAATATGTTTGTGTTTATGTGTGTGGGTATACACACACACATTTATTTGTATCTATATTTTATATAATGATATATAAATATAGTTGGATATATATATATATATATTATAAAATTATACATATATGTGTGTATGTGTATTTGCCTTATTTAAATATTTTTTTTATAACATTCATTTTTATATGTTTTATACTATTTGTGTGTGTTGATTTATTTGTAATTATGTTCATAGTTTTTATGCATAAAACATTATATATAATGTTTTTACTTATGTTAATTAATTTTTTATGTGTTGTGTTTATGTTATATACATATATTTATATGTATGTATGTATATATATATGTATTGTGTATATTGTATGCGTTGTATATTTATTTTCATAGATAATACACATATATGAATATATATATATATAATAGGTAGTGTTTGTATATATATGTTTTATATATTATATAAACATAAATGTATATAAATGTTATTATATATATATATGTGTTGTTTGTGTGTGTGTGTTTGTTCATAGTAGTAATTTGTAAATATAAAATTAAAAAAATATTTTTTATATTATATAAATATTTGATTATAGATTGTGTTTATAATATATATATATATATATGCAAATTATATTTACATTTATGTGTGTGTGTTTGAATGTTTTAAAATATATATATTCTTTTCTAACAAAATATAATGTGTATATATATAAATGTTATCATTCCATGTTGGATCCTGTTTTTTTGTAGTGTTTATATATATGATTTAATATTCTTGTTCATGTTATATTATATGTTCCTTTTTATAGATATATAACTATGTGTAATTATATATAGATAATTATGTTAGTGATATTATTTAGTTTTATTCATTGTTGATTGAAATAAGATGATTATGATTTGAAAATGAAAGGATTTTAATTGCTTAACCAGAGAGTATGAGGAAGGATTCAATGATGTTTTAATGTATTAAATAGAAAATTTGAATGTCCCTTCACAAATCATGTTTTTTTGTCTAAATCATTGTTATTAAAAGAAAACTTGTCCTGCTAAATATGGAGAACATTTGATCTGTTATGAAATTGATAAAATTTTCACATGTTGGACCAAACATGGTGAAGAATAAAATGTATCCAGAAAGTGGAATAGCGATGCATTTTATGAATAATATTATATTTCTATAATTTTATATTCTGATGTAGGACATATTTAGGAAATGAAAATTATTGTTGAAGTTAGACATATATATTGACCTAAAATGTTTTAAAATTGCATAATTATAAAGAGAAGCCCTTTTATGGTTGTAAAAAAATATAAAACACTATAAAGAGTCTATTTCGGTTGTACTCTCTGATTTTGTGGTCTTCTTGTTTTGCGATTATGATTGTACTTGGGATCTAGAAACCCGTAAACTGGCATTTGAAAATAAAAAATATATTGGCGGTATAAATAGTGCTAAAATGATATAACTTGAATGTGTGAAATAATTGAAGTGACACTGGTTTAATAGAGATGCTTCTTTATTTCATGGTATGATTCCAATTAATAATAAGATTCCATGTTGAAATTGAAAATTTAAAATGAAGTAAATGTTCAATATAAATGAGCTATGAAAATATTATATTTTATCTTAAAGACTCTATATTATTTCATAAATATTGTGAATATCCATAGAAAGTTTCCCTGTTTGATGCATCCCATTACATGAGAAAACAAAAAGTTTGTCAAAAGTTCTATGAAAATTCCTAGTCATTCAAAAACTTGGATGGATATATGAAATGATTACAGTGTAACTTTCAATTTTTAGGGAATATGGAAAGAATAATTTATGTTGGTAAACATAGAAACCCAGAGGATTCTCCTCAACAAAAGAAAATTGATAATAAGTATCCTATATTTGGTAATGATTCATAAAAATTTTATATTACATTATCTAATTATGGAATTAATTCCCATGGTGTGTAGATAATGACTCACAAAACTTGTAAAGTTATATTGATAAATTATAAGATACCACTATGTTTATGAATGAATCATATGTAAATTATGCTGAACAGATAATGTTTTATATGATCACAACCAATAAAAGTGTTTCTAACCATTTTGTTTGGAATGATTTTTAGTTATAGTGTTTTTATATATAATTGTAAATAATCTGAAAAATAATATTCTTCAATTTAAAATTTGAGGACAATTTACAAGGTTCTCACTACATGGAAACACAAGTTAACTTGTAGGGATGTACCAGCTAGCTAGTTATGATGGATAGAATCACCATTCCACTGAAAATATCATCTAATAGCTAGTGAAATTTTACAGGGTTGTTTCTATTATTAGACATAAGAATAATACTTTTATGTATCCCACTAACTACCAAGGGGATATCACTATCTACCCAGTGAAGTATGCAACAACCCAGGATTCTACATAAATGTCTTTGACTGACCAATGGAATTGGGGTGACTAGCTGGTGGATTCAGTCTAGATCTATCAAAATTGTATTAAATGTTGGACATAAAATTCTTAACTCGTGTCATTATATACTTATTTCAACCCAAGACTCCTCCAAATCATATAAATGATTTAAATAAACCCCAAGGGAGTCTTGGATATCATCTATGAATATCTATGAAATCTATTTCCCCCAAAACTATTCTTGATTAATCCACGATGTGATTTTTCATGAGATCTTCAGGACACTTCCATTCCATATAAGTAAAACAATGAAATAATTTATTCAATCAATTTATTTTTTACTTTTCTCTTGGAGACAACTATTAAACCTTGTTATATTTATTAAATGATCTTCTTCTACTTTTTCTCCATCTCCATTTATATTCTTATAAATCCCTATTTGATAGTTGAGTGCACTTTAAGTGGTTTAAAAAACACTAAATCTTCTTCAACATTTTATTTAGTTTCTCTCCATCTTTAAAGTGAGGGTTCTTTATTTCTGATTCTTAGTTTCCATTAAAACCATGGGTCTTATATTGGTTCTTGGTTTCAATTAAAACAAATGGATTATTTCCTTTCTTTTTTATTGGTGTTAATTAATCCCAAGGGATCAATATAACCCTGTCATTCCATCTTGAGGGAAGGATATGTAGGGTATTATTCTTTATTTATCACTAAACTACTTTATCAAAGTTTGCCTTTTCATTTTGTTCTTTACTTATTGATTTAATTTTCTCTACCATTATTTTACATTAATTATTTTATTCATAAATTGGATTATTTCATGATAATAAACATCATTTTATAAAATCATTTAAATCTATTTTTAAAATAATTTCACACCCCTAATTATATATTATCTCCAACCAACACATTATGTTTTTATTACATATTTCAAAAGAGAAATATCTTAGTAATGGTATTGAAATTTATCGAAACATATTATTGAGGCTTCGATTTTTTTGTAGTATAGAGTTGTTATTATTAGTGATTCTCAAAATTAGTAATATTTTTTATTAAGAACGTTGTTGTCCATTATAATAAAATAATTCTCTTAATATAATAATTTTATAGGGTGCAACATTAAAGGAAGTAAATAGTTTTATTAATGTGATGAAGGTACACACTCAACTAGTTTGAAATATAGTATGAATATTATGCACTATAGACATCAACCGTTTTTACCTCAACAATATTGATATTGACCAAGGAAGAAAACATTTTATGGGAACTGAAGAAAAGTTATTCAAATTATTTATTAATAGGTGATGAAATGATTGATAAATTAAATGATATCAACAATGTATTTAGTATAATGTTCTCTGAAAATATTTTTAAGGCGAGATAAAAAAGAAATTGTTTTCATTTTCTTTCTAGAAGAGTTTGTATGTCAGATATTTTCTTTATTTCATGTACGTTAAGAAAAATAGATGTGATCATGTAATTGAAATATTTCTAAATAATAATAAAAATAAAATGATTCATTAAATAATAGGTTAGGCATGATTCAAATTACAATTAATTAATAGTTGGTTATTGTGAATAATGTAAATGATATTTTCCTCCTCTAATGGATCACACACTAATGTAGAAATAGATTTTATGTATTATAACTATTTAAAAGTTATATGATCCCAAAGGGGTATTTATCAATATTAAATAATGTTTAATCAATGAGTGAAATAAATTTAAAAGTATTGTAATAATATGGTTTTCATGTTTTGTTTCAATGTTTTTTTCTCATGGAAATGTGATTCATATTTCTTAAACAAATTAACACCCAATAACAAATTTATTTTTTTAATCAATATCAAGAAACATTATTGTCCCTAAAATGTTTCCAAAAATGGAAATAAATATTCAATAACTTTATCTAAAAGATGGATGTTTTTTAAAATATCATTATTTGAAATTAGAGATCATTTTATGTTTATTGGGTGAAGGATATCAATGTTTGTGGCCTTGTAAATTTTAGATTTATGTAACTTATTACACACTATATTAAAATATTAAAATGGTGAATCAAAAATCAAATCTAAATATAAGTTTGTATTATGGGGTGGTTTATTGTATAAGGAGACATTGAATTCTATAAAAAATACCTATTTTATTTGGAAATAATTGGTCTTCCAATATCTCCCCATAATAGGTGCATAAAAGCTTACGGGATTTCAGGAAGAGATATTGTTACAATAACCATAACATATTGGTAACAAAATCACTTATAAGTTTTCATAATATTGTATATGTTGTGTCATACATTTAAACTCGTAAAAAATTATTAGGAATTTGAATCCAATAATAGTTAATGTTTAGATTTGAAATACTCAAAACAAATGGTTTGTTTCTTAGTTTTTTGACCACATTTGTAAAGAATTATATGAAAATATTAAATATATCTATGGAAAATTTTGTTGGTGAAAAAAGGAACAAGTGTTAATGTATTATCTTATGATGGATACGTAATTAATATTTATATTTTCTATATGAATAAACATTATAAAAATAGTGTATTTTAAAATAGTCGAGTTACGAATATGGCTAAAGTGATGCATTTATTTGGTGCCAAAGACAAAAATACAAATTATATTTATATGAGTTACTTTTAAATAGTTGAAAAAATGTGATAGTGATACTATATAAAATTTCATGTGATAATTTTTCAAGGTATATAGATTTATCGCATGATTTAAATAAATTTTGATGAATAGAGATCTGTAAAAGTGAATTTAATTAATTAAGGATATAATGACGAACCTTTTATAATGACGTCAAAAGTAGTGAGAATTATTTATAACTGTGATCCATTAGATAATTATTGGTCCATTGGGATTGTGGAAATGATATCCAATACAAAATTGAGTGTCATTTCATTAGAGAATGAGCGTTTATTTGAAACATCATAATAATTTCGAGTTATACATAATGTAATGGATGTCTTGTGTATTAGAGGTAATTATTAAGGGGGAAATTTGATAATTAATAAATTGGGTAAAATAATTCTACCATTAATAAAAAAATAAAATTTAAAAATATAAGTATATTGTTACTTATGATTTTTATATATAATATGTGTTATATTCATATAAAATTTAATTAATAAAAATCTTACACATTCTAATTTATTTTTCTAACTTGTGATGTATAAAATCCATTCATTGCCTCAAGGTGATACTCACCCAAAAAAATATAAGGTAGATTTAATAAAATCATACAAGTAAATAATGAAACTTGAGTTATTTATATGAAAAAGTCTATTTTACATAGTAATTACCATTGATAAATATGAGGTTATAACATTTTATATCTTCCATGAATGATAATTACTACATCAAAGATATTTTTTAATGTGAGAATTAACACAAGCTTCTTCCTGTGTGGGTTTAATTTGATAAAAACAATATAGTATATTTATTGATAATATGATATCAGTATTATTTGTTAGGAACCCCCAATGTAAATATATATATAAGGAGAGTTTAAAGAAAATTCATAATTTTGTTTTAATATTTCAATTAAAATTATAATGGTTTTATGTTATTATAGGAATTTATATTACAAATATTGATTCACTTAAAATTTTTATAATAATTTTATATATTTAATTTCCATTATAAATTTTATTTTTTTCATTTATTTACATCCATTTAAAGTTTATGATTTTAATATAAATATGATATTTTAAACCAAAACATGCATCAAACTATCAAAACTGCTCATATGATCTTGTATTATCTTGAAAATATAGGAAAATGGCATTCAATTAATTTTTGATCTATATAGATCAACTAAATTTCATTCATATTCAGAGTGTATTTATAACGACCTAAAGTTTATTTTTATTTTTAAGAGTTCAATATGTTCAAAATTCATATCAAATACACAATACTGATAATACAGGCTCATATTTTCCTGAAACTCCATGAAAATGATTTTTGAGTCAATTTGAACATATATGAATTATACTCATATCTTTCTAATACCTTATGTTGTTGTGATGATTGAAAGTGTTTGTTTTCAATACGAAAATAAATTATAGTTCAAAACATTTATCACATGATTAAAACAGTGTATATAATCTAAAAATTTCATAAAACTCAATGAAAATGATCTTTAATTAATTTATATCATTTATAAATTAACCACACTTAATTATAATGCACAGTTTTGTAATGTCCAATTTTTTCACAATGGTAAGGATCATTGTTTTTTTATTTGAATTCCTTAAATGGCCTTAATATTAATATATAATGAAGATAAGGAGGTATCAAGTGTGTTTGAAGATCATTCAGAGCCTAGATATCAGAAATGTGAATAAAAAGTTGGGATTCATGGTTTGTCAACAACCGTGTGACCCAGTTCACATAATCATGTGAATGGTTGCAGGTTTGGGGCGGAGCCATTTTGCATGATTTTCACAAAGTAGGTTAAACAGTGTGCCTAACCATGCGATATTCCCCTATGTATTATTGAATATATCATGATTTTCACATGGTTTGAAAAAACCATGTTCCTTGATATTATGGGGTAAAATAACTATTTCCACCTCACTTAACACTTTAAACTATTTCCTCTTACCATTCCACATCCAATGGACCAGTCACCATTTCTTCATCTATTCAGCTCAAAACTCACTCAATCTAGGTATTAACGAAACTCTCTGATCTGGTATATGTTCTTCTATTTGTTATAATCATTGAATATGTCTTGGTAAGTTCCCCTAGTATCTTATGTCATGTTCATGTTTTCCTTTGAATCCATATTCTCTTTAGGTAAAATCTTATTTTTCCTATTTTTAGAGCATTGTACCATTTTTTAGATATATTTCAACCTACTCCAAATATATGGAATATATTAAATGTGGTGTCATATATGACCTTATGGTAGGTTTTCACATTGGTTTCCCTTTGAGTTTTGATGTTTGGTAATTACATTGTTCTCCCACACACCAACTTTTGAGAAGAAGCCCAATTATATTGAGTCCTTCATGTCTAATTTATCCTTACACCTTATTACATTCCTATTAAATATTTTTTTATAATGTATAGGTTTTTTACATTAGTTATTAACATCCTTTGGGTTTTATAGGTATAATATCTCATTTCATTAAAAATGTATATGCTCAATTCACTCACTGAAGTGTTCGAGTTATCTTATGAATTTAATTTCCCTTGTAATATGAATTCTTGATTTAACAAATGGTGACAATCAATTGTTAGGTCAAACTAGACATAGAATTTCCCATGTAGGCAATTAACGACCATGTCACCTCCTAAGTGACATCCCATGAGCTTATAAAGCATATTTTCCATGTTTAATAAATAAAATTAGATTAATGGAATTGATTACATGGGTTGGAGTATGAAGGTTGGTATGTTATTACTTAAATAAAATGAATCAACTGATTTAAAGAGAATGAATTAAAATTATGGAAAGTCCATCCCTTTTGTTCATGTTTAATTGAATTATTTCAATGAAATTTAATTACTTTTTTATAATAGAATGTTGAAAATGAAATACATAAGAGGTTACACATTTTTTATTATAATATAAATGATTCTGCCTATTCAATATACAAATAGGCTTGGTTAATGTTATGTATGGGAGGTAATTACCCATGACAATTATATTTATACGATAGTACGTGACCATTGAAAATGAATGTATCATGATTCCTTATATCGGGTGTTGAGCATATTATATCACACCATTAACACTATTAGGATGATGAGATTTGTTCCCCACGTCCCTTTCTTTGAGTGATGACATGATTAATCAATCACCATCCATCGTTTAATAAATAACATATAACAATATTATTGGGAAGCAGGGAATGGATCCTATTTCTAGAGATTATATTCTCATTAAACTGGTCATGGATATCTGAGTTACACCCCAGTCTAGCCAACACTAGTACTCTAGGAATATAAGAACTTACATTCGCAAGTACTTGGTTCATACAGATGGATGTAATATATATAATTATACTATATATATATATATTATATGTTAATACATCCATTACAGACATGATTTGAAGAAGGTAGAGCTTTTATGTGTCCATTACGAATATGAGTGGCCTTCTTAATTATTCATTTCATCATTATTAATTATTTATATTTTCCTACATGATTTTTATTTATGTTCACTACATGGATTACATCTAGACACTGTTGGTGGTTTCATACTAATATTTTTATCTCACACACTACTCAAGATACCATTGGTACCTAAGAAGACTATTTTTCTATAGGTTTAGATTAGGGAAACTACCTTCTTTAGGTTGTTGATATAATTTTACCTATAGTTGGAGCATAGGAGTAGAGGACTGAGCTTTAGATTGAGATGATAGTGGATCATATTTTCGTATATTTTTTTAATTTTTCATCTTATATTTCCTTCTTCATCTTTTGTATTATCAATATTCCATGCTTCCATGTATCTAAAAATTCCTTAGAGGATTTTGATATATGAATTAGATATTCAGTTGTTTATTACACTTCCATACATGATTATTTATTTTGTCCTTTTATTATATTATTATATTGGTGTATGATTATGTTTTTATCCAATGTTCCACTATGATATGAGTGTATATTCTACACCCCATACAACCATTACACCCTTACTGATATTAAAAAACCTTTGAAATAAAAGAAGGAGTTCTTAAAGCCATGTGACCCACCAGACCGGGGAAGAGGTTAAGTGGATTATGGGTTGGGATGTTACAAAGTGGTATCAAAATAGTTTCATTTCATGCTTTACAATTATGAAATAATAGATTAGATATTGGGAATTATTGGGTCTTGGTCAGAAGCCATTCATGGGCATTGTGAAACCATGTTTGGGGAAAAGGATTAGTTTCTTGAATTATAATTGTTGTTCTGATTTCGCCTATTATAGTTGATGTCATTTCACCATTGGGTGATGTATATGATGTATTGTGGTTAGTATTTCTATTAATATTGAGGATTTATTTCATCCTTAGATTGATGATATGAGGGAAAGGGGCATTGTTACAAGCGTCGGCACACTAGGATTAATATGCCATGAATTTTTCCATGTCTTGTATATTTTAATGATGAATTTTCATGTTACATATTGATAGTTCATTTAATACGTATTGAATTGTGATGACACTTCTTACCTTGTTTGGAAAACATATTAGATACATAATGTGTCTGCCTTAGCCTAACAATGTTTCATGAAAATATTAAAGTATAAAACTTAATAAGTCAATTTTGGCACATTGATCCATGAACCATTCATCGCATGGGGTAGAACATGTTATGGCATGAGTTAAATGGATATCATATTTTGAATCATAAAGAGTGTAACGACCCGAAATTTTGAATAAATCTTGTTTCCTAATTTTGTGTGTTATTTTATTTTTATACTCAACAAAACTGTTTCATTTGATAACATGAGTTTAATTAAAATGAGACCGTTGGGTTTTGACTGTTATATGAACATTGGTCAATATGACCGCTAGAAACTAAACGTTTCGATTATTATCTCTAAATACAAGTGATCTTGGTTAATTAATATAGAAAGAAGATTTGATGGCCTCACCCAGTAGTCTTGGACCGATCGAAGCCCATCTAACAGAACTTGGGAAAGAGGTAGAACCACTGGGATTTTCTCTAGACCAAAAACAAGCCAAACTTCATTGTGTGAAGCTAGAACGGAATCACCTTCGTGAGAAGTTCAAACTGATAGAAATTACTACTCGTGCAATGTTGGTCCAGCCTCCGTCAGATTCTCTCACCTTAACAAACCTTGCACTTAGGTCCTATGTTGGGGTTATTAGGGGCTATGTAAGGAGACCGTAACTACCTCGTGTAATCCTTTGTTTTAAATAAAAATTTTGATTTCTTCTAATAATGAAGTTTATGAAATTTAAAATGTTCGGATAAATATAATATGCATATTTTTGGTGAATTTTAGAGAAAGGATATTTTAAAAAATATTTATGTAAACATTAAATAATTAAAAATTTGTAATGATTATCAAAAAATGGTCTTATACAGTTATGTTCAGTACGAAATTTAGAGTCTAATAAGATCAACTTAATTTTTGATGAATAGTATATTATGAATAGTTATTTTATGCTTAGGATTAGTAATGTGACCAAATGGATTAGTAATCTCACTTATGGAAAGTATTAATATAATCCAGGCACCTTGATTGAGTAATGTGATTCAATAAAATGGTTAAATAACAGTTTCATAAATTATTAGTCAAGTATTAGTTTTTTAGGTGAATAGTGTTTTTTAATTAAAAATTAAATTAAAAATATTTAGAAAAATATTTTTATAAAATCGGTTTCATTTTTGAACTCATAGCATCGATATTATGTTAAGGTAATTTTTGGGGATTTTTCTGGAATAAATGAATTTTTGGTGAATAGTGTATTTATTTAAAAATTAAATTAAAAATATTTATAAAATTACTTTTATAAAATGGAGTTCATTTTTGAAATCACAACATTGATATTTCGTTAAGGTTAAATTTTGGGATTTTTCTGAGAAAGTTGAATTTTCAGTGAATAGTTAAAATTCAGTTTTAGGGTTTTTGTATGTTTAATGACATCATAACTGTGTCATGATTATGTCATGAGATAATTTTAGGGTTGGCTGAACAAATGCGATGAATTATTGTATGGGGCCCCATGTGGCCTAACTCCATGGGAAATACCATTGGAGATCCCATGGTTTTGAGAAAACCACTTATGAGGTGTCCCTTGGCCATTAATGCCTTGTCCCCTCACTTTCCCAATAAATATCCACCCTTTCCTCCTTTATTTTCACTCCCAACACTCCCCCAACAAATCTCTGGTCTCATTAACTCCCAAGGAGTCCTCCAAATGTTCCCACAAGCCCTCAAGGTCCCAACCTCTTAGTTTTAAGAGTTACGTTTAAGGTAAGGGATCTGACCTCTCTCTTTCTTTTCATGTAATCTCTTTTATGACATTTCTTTTATGCTCCATGATCTTATGATGGAGGATGTTCATTTATATTCTTCTTACATACATTTTAATGTTCATATTATGATATACCCCCTCTTTCTCTCATCAATTCATTTTATGAATGTTTAAGTGGCGGCGTTAGGCTGCTGAATTTTTAAAGGATTTGTCCACCTTTTTCATTTTTAAAGTTCTACATTCATTTCAAGTCATTCAAGTTCCTTTTTTGTTATGTTGCTGTATGATCTCTATATCTATTATACTGTTCTTTTATTTTCATATGATTAGAGACCCTATTTTATCTCTTCAATTCATTTTTGTTGAAGTTTAAGTGGCGTCGTTAGGCTGCCGAATAATTAAGGGATTCTTTCACCTTTCTCAATTATAAAAGTTCTACTTTAATGTCAAGTCTTTAGAGTTAATTTTTATTATTTTTGTGTATGATCTCTATATATATCATTCTAATATTTTATTTTCATATGATGATATACCCTATTTGATCTCGTCTATTCTTTTTTTGAAGTTTAAGTGACGTCGTTAGGCTGCCGAATTTTCATAAGTAAAATCTTATTTATGTCTTTCTTTTATGTTCTTCATTTCATATGGTATATCTTTCAAATTTCCATACCATGTTCTTAAATCGTCTATATTCTGTCACCCTACTGTATAATGGATCATTTATGAGTGGGTGGCCTATGTCCCCTCTCTTTTCAATGTTTTCTAAAACCTCGTAACATAGCCGTTATGCTATAGAATTTTCGTCTCAAAATGTCTCTCTCTTATTCTCAAATTCATTTATTTTATTAAGTGAATACTCAAAGCTCTTTCTTCTAAAAGGGTATTCACATATATACCAAAATTTTCTATTCTAAATTATGGGATTTATATACATGAGACCCGCTTTCCCTTTCCGTGGGTTTAAAGTGACATAAAGATCATGTCTTTAAAGAAGTTTTTAAAACGTTGTGATTATGAAATGAAACCCATTAATTTTATGCAATATGGGTTGTTTATGAAATGATTGATGATGATATATGTGTCTCACATGATAATAAAGAAAAATTAAGGGTGCACCTTGATAGTGCTCCAATGCATTGGGTAATGACTTAATATCTATAGATGACCATTTTTAACGACGCCTTGGTGAATAACTTTGGTAATTTTTAATGACACATTGGGGATGGACATTGGTGAAATGGAAATGATTTTCAATATTAAATGTTGTATCCACATCTTCAAGTTATGAAAAAAGATATTTTTATTATGATATGCCTCATGATTTCTTTCTCATGCCTTAATGTTCTTTTCATGACCTTATTGAATGATCTCAAGTTCAAATGTAAAATGTTTCTCTTGTTTCCCTTGCTGGGCCTTCTTCTCACCCTTTCTTTTGATGTATGTCCCCAGCTTTTGAGATGAAATAATTAATTTAGGATGAACATAATGAGAATCCTTTCAAGTGTTTAAAAAAATTGTTTTATGTTGTTTTCATGTATTATGATCCCGGTTTCCAATACACTAAACCTTAAAGATCCTCAGTTTTGTGTAATGTAATGAATGTTTATGTTATAAAAAGGAGGGATTCTATAGTTGGTATCAAAGGATGGTTTAGTTATTTGTGGAAATAAGGATATGAAAACTCTAGGAATAAGCCTATATAAGAGTTTAAATATAGGAAATCTTCTTGGTATTTTGGTGAGTATTGAGTGAGGGGTTGCCAAACAAATACATCCCTGTCTGGATACGAGCAGGTAGAGGTGGCTCTGGCACATATGTACATAGGGGTAAAACCCTAAAACATTGCATTGAGCTAGACTCGAATGGGAACTGGTACACGACAACGGGCCTTGCTGAACACTTGGTTATGACACTCCAGAGGGATTAGCATCGGTAAATTCATATGATTAGTATGAACCATTATTAAAGGAACAATGATAAAAAAATAAAGATTCACATAAGAATATATGATCATGGATAACCTAGTTTGGAACCTAGGGGATCTCAAGTTAGGGTATAATTATCTTCTAAAAGTTATCATTCTATTCTTTAAGTTCCTTTTTATGATTATTGGCTAAGTATTTAAGCACCTAATTGTACATTATTTTCATAGTTAATGGAGGGAAATTGAATAACATGTCCCAACAACCAATGTTAATGGAAATGTGATGATTTCCGTGTTAATATGACAGAGATGATTAGGGGATTAAAAGATGATTATTATTTTGGAAGACATTCACTATTTTGGGAACCCTATTTGATCAAGGTAAATATAGGTATTTTCTTTGAGGAGTAAATGTTGACTTATATTTTGAATAATCGATGAATTTAAGGAGGACTTATAGTAATTTAGTTTACTTAAGGAAATGATTAACCTATCTTGGGGAAAATATGTTTAGGTTTGCTTCTTTTGTTATAAGATGTTAGGAGTGTTTGATGTTGTTTGGAGATGAATGATGAAGTTTATTTTGGAAGACTATGTTATCAAATACTTCTTGTATTTGGGTTTCAATCATAATTTGGTTTATTTTGAATAATTTTAAGGATAGTTATTTATGGAATGGTTTATGATTAACTTTGGGTAGTACCGTGGAAATTTGAAGATTTAATGATGTTTCACTCCCTATGGGATTCTTTCTTATTGAAGAGTTGTTTTATCATACCCTTTCTATTTTATGGATAATAGAAGAAATAAATAGTAAATATTTTGTTGATTATGTGATTCTCTAGAAGATGATTCTTGTGTTTTAATGAGACCAAGTGTTTTTGAATGCTCATCGTTTGGAGAAAACATTAGTTTTGGTAGAAACTTATTAAAGGATGAAACTCTACTTGAAGGTAGGTATATTTCCTTATGTTTTTGTTCTATTTAGTAAATGAATTCCTCAAAATTATGAAAAGGAATGTAAAACAAAAACATTGTTGGTTCACTCTTCCTACTAGGTAAACAAATAACGTTTACACACATCATAAGTTTGTCATTTTCTCATGGTTACCTTTCTCCTAATCATGTTTTCTATCACTCTACCTCAAAACTTGACCCATTGGTTTCTCCTCCTTGTCCATTTTTTCCTACATGGAATCCCAGTGTGGGTTAACTCGGGTGACCTCTGTACTTCCCTTTCTTTCTATTAATGTAATAGTTTTATTGACTCCTTTTCCGATGTGGGACTTTCAATGAAATTTCAAAACCCAATTTTAAAAATTGCGAGGATGCAAATTCTTAAGAGGGAAGATTGTAATGACCCGAAATTTTGAATAAATCCTGTTTCCTAATTTTGTGTGTTATTTTATTTTTATACTCAACAAAACTGTTTCATTTGATAACTTGAGTATAATTAAAATGAGATCGTTGGGTTTTGACTGTTATATGACCATTGGTCAATATGACCGCTGGAAACTAAACATTTCGATTATTGTTTCTAAATACAAGTGATCTTGGTTAATTAATATAGAAAGAAGATTTGATGGCCTCACCCAGTAGACATGGACTGATCGAAGCCCATCTAACAGAACATGGGAAAGAGGTAGCACCACTAGGATTTTCTCTGGACCAAACCCATGCCAAACTTCATCGTGTGAAGTTAGAATGGAATCGCCTTCGTGAGAAGTTCAAACTGCTAAAAATTACTACTCGTGCGATGTTGGCCAAGCCTCCCTCAGATTATCTCACCTTAGCACACCTTTCACTTAGGTCCTATTCTGGGGTTATAAGGGGCTATGTGAGGAGACCGTAACTGCCTTGTGTAATCATTTGTTTTAAATAAAAATTTTGATTTCTTCTTATATTGAAGTTTATGAATTTTCAAATGTCCGGATAAATATAGTATGCATATTTTTGGTGAATTTTAGAGAATGGATATTTTAAAAAATGTTTATGTAAAACTTAAATAATTAAAAATGTGTAATGATTTTCATAAAATGGTCTTCTACAATTATGTTCAGTATGAAATTTAGAGTCTAATAATATCAACTTAATTTTTGATGAATAATAAATTATGAATAGTGATTTTATGCTTAGGATTAGTAATGTGACCAAATGGATTAGTAATCTCACTTAAAGAATGTATTAATATAATCCAGGCACCTTGATTAAGTAATGTGATTCAATAAAATGATTAAATAACAGTTTCATAAATTATTAGTCAAGTATTAGTTTTTTCGGGTGAATAGTGTTTTTTAATTAAAATTTAAATAAAAAAATTTAGAAATTTATTTTTATAAAATGGATTTCATTTTTGAACTCAGAGCATCGATATTATGTTAAGGTAAGTTTTGGGGATTTTTCTGAAAAAAATGAATTTTTTTTGAATAGTGTATTTATTTAAAAATTAAATTAAAAATATTTAGAAAGTTTTTTATAAAATGGAGTTCATTTTTGAAATCAGAGCATTGATATTTGGTTAAGGTGAAGTTTTGGGATTTTTCTCAGAAAGTTGAATTTTCAGTGAATAGTAAAAATACAGTTTTAGGGTGTCGGTATGTTTAATGACTTCATAACTGTGTCATGATGATGTCATGAGATATTTTTAGGGTTTACGACCAATGGTGATAATGTATTGTATGGGGGACCCAAGTGGCCTAACTCCATGGGAAATCACATGGGAGAGCCCATGGTTTTGAGAAAACCACTTGTGAGGTGTCCTTTGGCCATTAATGCCTTGTCCCCTCAATTTCCCTATAAATACCCACCCTTTCCGCCTTTAGTTTTAACTCCCAACTATCCCCCAACTAAGCCCTGGTTCATTACCTCTCAATGAGTCCTCCCAAGGTTCCCCCAAGCCCTCAAGGTCCCAACCGTCGAGTTTTAAGAGTTACGTTAAAGGTAAGGGATCCTACCTCTCTCTTTCTTTTCAAGTAATCTCTTTTAGGCAATTTCTTTTATGATCCATGAAATTATGTTGGAGGATGTTCTTTTATATTCCTCTTACTGAACTTTTCATGTTCATATGATGAGAGACCCCCTCTTTCTCTCATCAATTCATTTTAATAATTTTTAAGTGCGCTATTAGGCTGTAGGATTTTTAAGGGATTCGTTCACCTTTTTCATTTTTCAAAGTTCTACTTTCTTGTCAAGTCATTCAAGTTCCTTTTTTATTATGTTGAGATATGATCTATATATATATCATACTGATATTTTATGTTCATATGATGAGATACCCTATCTGATCTCGTCAATTCATTTTTGTTGAAGTTTAAGTGGCACTGTTAGGTTGCCGAATTTTTAAGGGATTCTTTCACCTTTCTCATTTTTCAAAGTTCTACTTTCTTATCAAGTATTTAGAGTTCCTTTTTATTATTTTGGGGTATGATATCTATATCTATCATACTGACCTTTTATGTTCATATGATGAGACACCCTATTTGATCTCGTCAATTCTTTTGTTGATGTTTAAGTGACGCTGTTAGGCTGCCGAATTTAATAAGAGAAATCTTATTTTTGTCTTCCTTTTATGTTCTTCATTTCATATGGTATATCATTCAGATTTCAATACTTTGTTCTTTAATCCTTTATATTCTGTCCCCTACTATTTTATGGATCATTTATGAGTGGGTGACCTATGTCACCTCTCTTTTCAATGTTTTCTAAAACCTCGTAACATAGCCGTTATGCTGCAGAATTTCCGTCTCAAAATGTCCCTATCTTATTCTCAAATTCATTTATTTTATTAAGTGAATACTCAAAGCTCTTTCTTCTAAAGGGGTTTTCACATATATACTAATATTTCTATTCTAAATTCTGGGATTTACATACATGAGACCCACTTTCCCTTTTCGTGGGTTTAAATTGACATAAAGATCATGTCTTTAAAGTAGTTTTTAAAATGTTATGATTATGAAATGAAAACCATTTATTTAATGAAATATGGGTTGTTTATGAAATTATTGATGATTATATTTGTTCCTCACATGATAATAATGACAAATTAAGGGTGCGACCTGATAGTGCTCCAATGCATTGGTTAAAGGCTTAATCTCTATAGATGACCATTTTTAACGACGCCTTGGTGAATAACCTTGGTAATTTTTGATGACACCTTGGGGATGGACCTTGGTGAAACAGAAATTATTGTCAATATTAAATGTTGTAGCCACAACTTCAAGTTATGAAAAAAGTTATTTTTATTATGATATGCCTCATGATATCTTTCTCATGCCTTAATGTTCTTTTCATGACCTTATGGAAGTATCTCAAGTTCACATGTAAAATGTTTCTCTTGTTTCCCATACTGGGCCTTCTGGTCACCCTTTCATTTGATATATGTCCCTAGGTTATGGGATGATGTAATGAACCTAGGATGAACTTAAAGAGAAGCCTTTCAAATGATTAAGGAGAATGTTTTATGTTGCTTTCATGTATTATGATCCTAGTTTCCAAGACACTAAATCTTAAAGATCCTCAGTTTTGTGTAATGTAATGAAAGATTATGTTATAAAAAGGCGGGATGCTATAAAGATTATGGGAACTTATTGATCAAAATCGTTTTACCTTATGATTCAAACATTTTTTAAAATTTTCACAGTTGAACAAGCCCAAATTCAAAATTAATATGACATCCAATGTGAAATTAGTTATCCTTTATATGTAAAATAAAGACTTGGACCTAAACCCAACCTTTGTAGTGGGTAGTGGGGAATCTCTTATGTTATTATGGAATGATTTTTTCTCTTTCTATCATTTTGACCTAAATTTTGAAGAATACAGAGAGGTGGGATCATTCTTATAAGAAAGATTTACTCCTCTCCTAGTTTCTGAAATGAAATATTCTTAATTTATTAAATCCCTTATTAGGCATGTTTTTGGAATTGTATTATCATGTTTCCATGACATCCTACGGTTGTATTCCGTAATGCAGCATCAAACATACTCCTCAGGAGGATAGCCTTGAGCCGCCAGTGATTCATCCTGTAGTGACACTTTTGGAACCTCCTCTGGTTCCAAATAGGGGCACTAATACCTAGTTCTGCGAGGGTTTTCTATGTATTATTCAGAATATGCTAGGTGTATTTTATCCTCCCACCAGTATGGAAGAGTTGACACATAAATTTCAGAAGAAGCATCCTCCAACCATTTTTGGGGATGGAGGACCTCATTCCATTAAGTCTTGGCTTAATGTAATAATTTATATATTCAATATTCTGGATATGCCTTCAGATTAGAGGGTCAAACTGACTATGTATATGCTATGTGATTCAGCTAAGTAGTGGGGGGATGTAATCACCCAGGAATATTGACATAGAGATATCATTTAGGTGTAATTATAGATGGTATTTTATAACTACTTTTTTCATCAGACTCTATGAGATAACAGAGCCAAGAAATTTATGAACCGCCTGTAAGAGATCATGCCTATCATGGAGTATTCTTCTTGTATAATATATCTACATCAATTCGCTCCTACTCTAGAAGGTGATGATCTAATGAATAATAAGTGATTCAAGGATGGGATGGTTTACACCATATGGTCATAGTTCAGTGTGTTCATGTTTATGAATATTTCTAAAATTTTCAACTAATCCTATTATTATAGAGAGAAATATGATGGAAGTGAATGGTGAGAGTCAGGGTGGTTCAACACCTAAAGTGAGTAGTGTTTATTCTTATGGTCGTGAGTGTCACTTCGAGATTACTCGTGGGGGTATTAGTATCTAGGATCCTCATGTTGACATCTTCTTTATTTATCAAAATTGTGGGAATCTAAGAAACACAATGCCTTAGTGGTTACAGGATCAATTATAGTGCAGAGGATGTGGAAGGATGGGCCATATTCAATATTTATAAAAAAACATCCCAAAATAACCTAGTGAGTGGAGATATAAACCTATCTCCACATGCAGGAGAGGAGATTTTAATATCATGATAGACAATAGATGGTATGCCATTGACCGATTTGGGAAAGGTGGTGGTTGAGGCAGTGGTAGTCAGACATATGATTCTTAGTGATAGTATAGTTGGTCAGTGCATGGAAGTTAGGTAGTGACTCAGGGATGTGGTATAGGCCAGTTACATGCAATCTATCCAACACTTGAGGAGTAGAGAACCAAACCTTCCACTTTCTGAGGTACTATTGTAGTATCCTCCACTTTATTGTCTGCATTATTTGACACAGACACATCTCACTCTTTTATATCTAAGGAAATCAGTGAGACTCTAGGCGTAGAAATCAAACATTGTCATTGTGTTATGACTATAGAAACCCTGTTGGGTATCCATTCAGAGGTAATTAACTATTTTAGGGATTTCCTCTCAAGATAGTTAGTTACCTTTTTGTGTGGAATATTTTCATCCTTGACATCATGGGCTCTGATGTAATCATCATGATAGACTTGATAGTAACCTATAGAGACCATATTGGATGATATCATTGGAGGGTGATTTTTACATCACCATATGTCATTTAAAACTTGAATAAGGGATAATGGGATTCCAGAATGACTCATGATGGACATGTGGAGTAAAGACTGCGTAATGTGATAGCTCAGATCAAATGTATTTTTTTATGAACAATGGTTATGACCCACAATTTTTCCTCTTATAGTGGAGATTTTTAGGGATGTATTTCCTAATGACTTATATAGTCTACCATTGGTGTGATAAGAAGAGTTTTCTTTTTATATAGTACTAGGAGCAACACTAGTGACAATTACTCCACATAGGATGGCACCGGAGGAGCTTCAGAAACTCAATAAAATTTTATAGGATCTAGAAGCTAAAGGATTAATATGCCCCAATACATCTCCTTAGGGTTCACCAATACTTTTCACCAAGAATTAGGATGGTACACTTACGATATACATGGATAATCGTTGTTTGAATTAGCTTATTATAACGAATTGGTATCCAATTCCCATAATATAGGACATCTTTAATCATCTCTGAGAGGTGAAGGTGTTTTCAGAGATAGATATGAGATCAGGATATTATAAAGTGTGTTTCAGGACTTATTTCATACTTTTCACAACATTTAGGAGTAGGCATGGTCTATACGAGTACCTAGTTATGTCATTCCGGCTCACGAATGCACAAGTAGTCTTTATGGATCTTATGAATCGGGTTATCCACCCATATATAGATTAATTTTTGGTACTCTTTGTTCATGATATCTTGGTGTACTCATACTCTAGTCATGACCATTAAACCTATCATGAGATCATTCCGAATACCCTGATAAATCATTAGATCTAGGATAAGCTTAGTAAATTCCACTTTGGATTGATAAAGTCCACTTCCTGGGTCACATCTTCTCAGAGTCTCGAGTTTAAGTAGGCCCATATAAAGTTATAGTTGTAGTTTCCTGGGAGTATTTGAAGAAAATCATTGAAATTTGGTGTTATTGGGGTTTTTGGGATATTACATAAGATTCATCCGAGATTTATCATGCCTTACAACAATGTTTACATGCTTGAAAAAGAAGGGTGAGGAATGTGTATGGTCATACTCTTTTGAAGCATCCTTGTAGGAGTTAAAGAGCCATTTAAATCCAATTCCAATACTAATAATTCTACATACATATAGAAGATTTACTATATACTCTGGAACATCAGTTATCTATATTAGGGCTGTTATGATGTAGGACGAGTGAGTCAAAAATATGGGTGTTTCCATTTGATCCATCATGAGTGCAACTACCCAAAAAACGACCTCAAGCTAGCTATTGTAGTAGATGCCTTACATTGTTGGAGACACTATACAGTTGGAGAGACATTTTTTGGTATTCATAGATCACAAAATCCTAAAGTAAATCTTTTTATAGTGATATCTTAATCTCATACAATGCGGGCTGGGGGAGTACCAACAATCATTTGATTTTGAGTTTTCTTACATTCCTAGAAAGGTAAATTTAGTAGTTGATGCTCTAAGGTTAAATAATAAGACACTAGATGTTTAGGAATCTATTAGTAGATCTCATTTTATGGCTTTATTATCATATATTCATGTTGATTTATTAGAAGGGTATAGTCAAAGTATTCTCTTAGCCTTAGTAGTGACTTCTACTCTTCTAGAATTGGTGAGAATGAGACAGATGTATAATCCTGAAGTACTTTTCCAAAGGAAATGAATTTCAGATGATGGTACATCTTTTATTTTTACCATGGATGGGGATGATACCTTATTTTTTTATGGGAGAGTATGTGTTCCAAAATATATCATAGTGGAGCTGATGTGGGAATTCTATGAATTATTATGGGCGGTTCACCCTTGTGTCACCAAATGTACCAAGACCTACAACACCATTATTGGTGGCCTGGTATGAAACATGAGACATCTATCTTTATCACTAGGTTTTTCAATAGTCATCTAGTGAAGGCATAGTATCAGTAATCGATAGGCCTTTAATATCAATTTTCAATTCCTGATTAGCAATGTGGTGATGTTTTGATAGATTTCATTATTGTTTTACCCAGATGACCTCATAGAAATGAAACCGTGTGGGTTTTCATTGATCATCTGATGATGGCCACACACTTCTAACTGGTGTGAGATACCTTCTCAGTATGAGAGCAAGGAATGTTTTACATCAAGGTAATATTACATCTTCATGGAGATCGACATTCTATCATTTATAATAGAGCTTCTCATTTTATGACATGTTTATGGGTGGGGATGTAAAAGGAATTGGGTATGTAGGTACTTTTAAACACAACCTATCACCAATAGACCGATGAAAAAATCGGGCATATGGTTTCCATTCAAGAGGATATGCCCCATTCATGTGTCCTTAACATTAGATGTTCTTATGAGAATCACATTCCTCTTTCAGAGTTCTATTATAATAACATCATTTAGGATACTATCAAGATGGATACTTATGATGCCTGATATGGTAGGCCTTCATGATCACCTCTGTGATAGCTAGAGGTAGGTGAGGAAGTAATGCTTAGACCATATCTCTTGCATGAGACTATAGATTAGGGCTAATTGATCAGAAAGTGAATCTTGATAGCTCTGTCCAGACAGTAGCCATATTCTAAAAAACACTAATGACCTCTTTAGTTTAAGGTCAGATATTGTGTTTCCTTACGAGTCTCACCCTAGTTAGGCCATAATAATATTTATTGATGGGGTAGCCACTCACTATGGTTTTTCAGAACCTTTGATAACATGAATAGGATCAGACTAGTGGCTTACCAGTCGGTGCTTCCCTAGATATACGGGTATATGCATGATTTATTTTATGTATCTTAGCTTCACACATACTATCCAAACCTAACACATGTTTTCAGCCTAATGAGGTTGAGATGGATGTGCATACTTACATCAAGATGTATCTAGTTCATATTGTTGATTAGAGCATGAAGACACTTTAAGGAAGTTTATTCCACCCTTCTGGTTTCTATGTAATCATGACTGAGTACATGATGAGACATAGGAATGGAAATCTAATGTATGAGCTCACTGGCTGGAACTCCTCAATGACAATACCTCTTTAGCCTGAAAAGTATAACTTGGGGATGAGTCGCTTTAAGGAGGGGAGGTTTTAATGACCCATCTATTCACATGGTTAAGATCATTTCCTTCAAAATTTAAATTACTTAAATAGCCCTAATATTGATTTTTAATCAAGCCAAGGAGGAATTTAATGCGTCCAGGTATTTTTTAGAGCCCAGAGCATTGAAATGGGAAGAAAGAATTTAGCCGAATAGTTTTTATGCAACCATGAAGCCGATGGGTACATGGTTGTGTGACTATTTTCTGGTTTTGAGAAAATTCATTTTATATCTTCTTCACATTGTTAGTCAAATCGTGTGCCTAACCCTGTGGTGTCCCCTAAGTTGCAGTGAACTGAGAACATTATGCACATAGTTTGGCCAAACTTTGTATCCTTATTTTTTGGTGTAAAATGACTATTTTCACCCTCATTTAAACATTTAATGTAGTTCCTCTTTTCTTTTCTTCATCTAGTGGACCAATACCCATTTCTTCATCCATTTATCTAGAAAACCCCTCAAGCTAGTCATTGAAGAAACTATCTGATTCAGTGTCAATTCTTTAATTATTCAGAAGCAATGGATCCATCACGGTAAGATCCCATTGTCTTTAAACTCATATTCTTGTATTACATTGAATACATCATGATATTTAGGTGAAAGATCATTTTCCCTATTTATATGGAATTGGACCATTTCATAGATTTATTCCTACATAATATGAATCTAAGACTGATATTGAGAGATGAGTCATATACGACCATTATTTTGGAAGTCAGGTTGTTTTCCCTTCTTGTTTTGATGTTTGTTAATTTCAGTATTGTTCCACACACCATCATTTTATTATCATCCCAATGATATTGATTCATTCAAGTCTAATTGATCCTTACACCTTAGTACACACCTATTGAACTTGTTTAATTTTTTTATGGGATTATTTCACAGATTATTGACATCCCCTTGGTGTTCTAGGTATAAATTTCCATTTTTTTAATGTGTATATGACCGATTCAATCCATAATTGTCCAACTTAGCTTTTGATGTAACACCCCAGACATCCGTGGTACGCTTGCTTTTTAAATAATTCAATAGTGTGCGATGTATATAACACTGAGTTCAAGTACACCACGACCTATCAAACATTCCGTTTAAACAACAGTTATGAATAGTATTAACCACATTTTGAATTTTATATATTCCATATAATTTTAACATTAACCTTTTTTGTTTCTTATAAATAATATAAGGACAAATTCAATTTTTTATTTAAAATAAGTATTTTTTAAAAAATGTTGTTTTTACCGCTTTTAATGGAGAACCCTTTTTAAATAAAATATTTAATAATTTTATATATTCAATTTGATGAAATTAAATTCTTATTTATAATAGGGACATGAAAATTTACTTTGGGTAATTTTTCTTACATTTTTGATAACTTCCATATTTTGATGAATAGTGGAAAATACTAAATTTTAATTGAAAACAACTTTTTAATAAAAATCATTTATAGTGTTCAATTATACATATGAGTGGTTTATAAAGTATAAATAGATTATATTTTTATCATTTTATATAATTTATGTCATTATAAATATTTTTACATTTAAATTGGGCATAAACACTTGTCAATCTTTTGATAGTTTTAATTCTTTAAAACACGCCTTTTGGTTTTGACAATGAGAATAAATTTTAAATTAATTTCGGCCAACTATTTGTTTTGAATTTGGAAAAATGGATTCCATATTTTTAATCCAATGTTCCAAATTGTGTAAATATGTGCCTCTTATTTTTTTGACATTATGAATACTAACATTAGTAATTATTTTATTTACCATGGTTAAAGGGTAAATCGGGTAAATAAGGATAAGAAAATAATATTAAACTACCTTAAAACATATCCTAATTTTATTATATGAGATATAATCTACCATTAAAATCCTTAGGACAATTTTAGGATAGCATGGGACCACTTGGGTGTGATAATGAAAAGTTATATGAATTAATTTAAAGTAAAGAAAAATATAACATAAACATGTATCGTTTATTAAAAAAATTTAATATAGGGTTATATGACATATATATTTGACTATAAATATTTCATATAAATATAAAAATATTTCCTAAATCATGGTAATTCATTTTTAATTTTTTTACATTATATAATTAAATTTATTTATGACATAATAATGATGCATTATTTTCCTTATTAATGAAAGAATCAAATTAATGATATTATAATTATTAAAATAAATATAATTTAATGTTTTCATACCATACAAGAATTTTTTGGTTGAAATTGACATACTATGTATCTTTTAATGCTTTGGTGTGAAGGAATCAAGTTTTTATGCCTTATAAAAATAATTATTAAATAGTGTCAAAATTGACATAAATGAGTTTTTTAAACAAATACTATTTTATTAAATGATATAAAAATCATAAATATAAATGATTCACCCAAATAACATAGATAATATTACAAATAAAATTAATGATCCACATGAGGTTCACTCATCATTTTATAGTATCTAAATAAATCCTATAGTATAAAAATAAGAGAAGGCGTGGTAAGAGTTAAATTGTTTACCAAAGGGTTAATCCCAAAATATAAGGATACTTTTATGATTTAAACATGTATAAATCTTATTTTATGAGAGGATTTATACAAATAATGATATTATAATCAATATATATATATATATATATTATAAACCTAATATCATTTTATAATAAGTTAATATTTTAATATTTTCTTAAAGGGCCCCTCACCTATCTTATAAAAGCGAACCTCGCTTTCACTTTAATTCACACCTCCAAAGCCCTTTGTCTCAGAAAACCCCTTCCCAAAGATTCTCCCAAATTCCCTCCCTTAATCATACATGCCAAACTTTTGATGGAACATAACTTAAGGAGTCCTTTTGTGCAAATCAAAAGTAGACACCCGAAGAAGGGGTAATCGTTTTATCCCTTCATTCAAAGTTCATTTATTATTCTACTTTCTCTTACTAAGTTGTTTCCATAATAAAATAATAAATTTAACATATAATATATTATGATATTTTATTAATATTATGGGACAACCATATTCCTGGTTTTACCCATCCTATGAAAAATAATACCACCATGCGTGCGTTTGTATGGCTTACCATCTCTACACCGTGGTGTAAATTGATTTCCATGTACAATTTATTTCTATGGGTATAAATATGATTATAATGGATTTAAATAATAAATATAAAATAATATTGTTTCTCTAAAATTCATTTTCCATGCAATTACATACCATTTATCCATTAAGGAAATAATATCGTCTCTCATGTGTACGTATAGATTATCGTCTCCACAACGTTATTAGACTCATCTTCCATGTTCACCATCCAAGAATTATTATAAAAATAAATATTGTTAATAATTATGAAATATATGAAATAATAAGTCTACAATAATTATATATATATATATGTACATATATGTCATTCACATACTTACATTCAATATGATAAGAAAACAGAAGCAGTGTTCATGCGTACGTACGGCCTACCGTCTCCATGAACGGTGTATTCCATTTTATATATATATCTATTATATATATTTTTATTATGAATATATATGATATATAAATCATATTATATATTTTGGAAGTACGTAAATCATGATCTAATTAATATGATCAAGAATAACAAGTCAATACACATATGACAAACAAAGTGATATTACCCGAAATGTAGCATTAACATGAAATTGGTAATAAATAGGCAATATAATGTCATAATAGAATCATATATGATATCATTAATATTATTATGATCTTAAATAAGTTAATAATATGTTTAAAAACATTTTACAATAGTTTCATACACGTACGGAGAGTATCAGACCTAAGGTAAGGGTTAATTTCAGAATATCATTATTATTCAAGGTTATTGATGTGTAAGTATTTATTAGGAAATATTTTAAATCCATGTAAATGTTTCATAAAAAAATTTAAAAAATGAATATTTTAAATTTTTATGGAAGGTACTCTGTAACTATATTATCATTTTAAATGTTTTAAAGATTTATTTTTCTAAATCTATATAATTAATGTCCATGTTTTCAAAATGATTTTAAGGATTTATTTATATAGACATGATTATTTTAAAATATTAATTTATTAAAAAAACATCCAAGTGGTATTGGAAACATTGAATAAAAAATATCTTTGAAATTAAACCCTTTAAAAATTGTGTTAATTTTAATTGTTCTCATGAAAAAGGTATATTTCTGTCAAAGGGTTTTACTGATCATTTTCATCTATATCAAATTCCTATACTTTATATTATTCATGATTGAGGTTGATTTATTATAATATAATCTTACATATTGTATTTAATGAGTTATGATATGTTTGACTGTGGATGTGCTATTTTTATTCCATTCATGTTTTATGTTTAAAGTATTAACATTTCGTATTCTAGTTTTAATACAAATGATTTTTTTACGTTTAATACTTTTTATATGAGGAAGAATTGGACTTAGTAAGTGGCTGGTGGGGCCCAATATAACCCCTCGATGAATTAGTAGGTATCGTGATGACAAACTAGTGTCTTGTCACATGTACTTAGCAGAATATTTGGGAATGGTATTGGAACAAGTCCTTGATGTAGTAGTTATTATGTCCAGAATTATGCATTCACTCATTATGAAGATTCTTATTACTTGTGATTATTTGATTAATAGAATATCCATGGTCATGTTAATATGATAAATTTTTAATTATTTTTTCCTTTTTTTTATATGTTTTATTTAAAAGGCTATTGTTTTTATTATAGATCTTTCCATAAAAGAATATAGCTTCTACTGAATTATTTACCCTTCATGAGCATTTGATATAACCCCTTTTTTATGTTTTATTTTCCCAAGATGCCATGATGTGTAATATGTTTGATATAAAGGATTAAACTTGGGGAATAATGGAGTTATTAAAGGATTATCTAAGCTGTATTTTATGTTAGAAATTATAATGTAATGTTCATATATGTAATCTATTTTCTAAGACTGCTAAACAGATCGGTCCTTCAAGACATGATTCCTCGTAATCATGCCAATGTTTTAAAATCATGCACCGACTCTGGGATTCTAGGGATGCAGTGTTACATTTAATTTGAATTTCCATTTTAATATAAATTGTTGATTGAAACAAGGGTGACTCTCATGTGGTTGTTCGGCCTAGACTTGGAATTTACTATGTAGAAAATTCCCCTAATTACCATTTCACCTCCTAAGTGACACCTTTTGAGATTATAAAGGGTTTTCTATGTTTTATTAAATAAAATGAGTATAATTGAATCGATCACATGAGTCGGAATATTCAAGATTGTATGATATTACTTAAATAAAATGAATCAATTTATTTACATGGAATCACATCAAAGGATTGTAATCCCATTCCTTATGTTCATTATTAATAGAATGTTTTGAATGGATTGTATTTCCTTATTTATAAAAGAACTTTGATAATTTACATTATAAGATGTTATACCATATATATTATAACATAAATGATTGTTCCTCTTATATGTATATATATATGGTCTTGGTTAACATGACAGATGAGAGGTAATTCCCCTTTAAATTTATATTTATAATTTTCCTCCACACAGGCTATGATATGATGGTAAGGGACCATTGAGCATGATAGTATAATGTTCCTTTACATTTGGTGTTTAGAATGATGTCTCACACAATTTAAATATTTAGCATGCTGGTATTTTCATACAAAAGACGTTCTTCAAGTGAGGAAATTTTGTCTCAGTCACCATCCTAAGTTTTATGCATGACGTCTCACACTATTTAATGGATATAGGGCATACACCCAATTTATTGATCTCATTGGCTAATTAGAATGGTAATGGATGTCTGAGTTATGTCTCGGTCTTGCTATCACTAGAAATCTAGGTATATGGCCACATACATCCACTTGTACTTGGTTCGTATTAGTGGATTAAATATATATAAATATATTATATGTACAATATTACTATATATAGTATTTTTTAGACATCTATTCTAGTCATGAGTTAATGTAGGTAGAGATGTCAAGTATCCTTTTGGTACCTGAGCGGCCTGGTTATTTATTCATTTCAGTATTGTTAATTAGTTATATTTTCCTTCACTCTTTTTAGATATGAGTACTTTTTGGATTACATGTAGACACCATTGGTGGTGTCCTACCGAGATTTTATCTCACACACAACTCAGAATGACTTTGGAACTGGAGAAGACTATTTTTCTATAGGTATGGGTTAGCATAAGTGACTTTCTACTTTTTATTGATATGACTTTTCCTATAGATAGAGATTATAAGTAGAGGACCAGCCATTATCTCCATATTATAACAGAGTAGATTTTTGTTCTTTTTTTACTTTTTTCAACTACATGTTTAACAGTTCCCGTTTTTTATTTTTAATGTGCCATGAATCCATGTATTTGACACTTAATTGGAGAATTTTTTATATATTACATAGACATTCATTTTATTATTATGTTTCCCCATTTTTTTTATTTATTTTGTATATTTATTAAATTCTTCCTCTGTTGTTGGATTATATTTGTATCTCTTGCACCACATTCATATGATGGTTTAATATGCCCATTGTACCACCTTTTCACCATCACAACCTGTCTCTAATATCTGGCATATCGGAAGGCAAACTTAAGGACATGTGACCCATCGGTATAGAGCAGTGTTTATGTGGATCTCGTGTCAAGAAGTTATACGTGTCATCAAAATTACATAAACAATATTTTTTTCATTTTTAGAGTCATATAAGTTCAAAATATGTTTTATGAACTCAAAACTAAGTAAAAATTATCAAATTTTCATAAAACTGAATAAAAATTATAAATGATTCATTTGAGACATGATAGAATTAACCCCATGTCATTATAGAACCTGATGATTTTATAATGACTAAAATCAGAAGTTTATAATAAAAAAAAGTTTAGTTCGGAATAGATGTCACATGCTCAAAACATGGTATATGATATTAAATTTCTATAAAACATTATTAAAATAATATTTTTTTAATTTGAGACATATAGGAATAAATAGAACATCATTTTAATTCATTGTTTATTCACAATTCAGTAAAATGTATTTTTTATTTTAAGAGAGAAATAAGTTCAAAATGCAATTCAAATAGTTAAAATTGAGATAACATGATTTGATTTTTGAAAAAATATGCAATAAAAAATGAAAATCCATTTAAGATATATAGAAATTAATTTTATATAATTAGGATGCTTAAAATAAACAAAATGATCAAAATTATGTGTTAAAAAAATGATATTTAAATTCAAACACGTGTCATATAATCAAATCAAAGAGGATGATAATGGTTGATCATGGAATTATATGATAATAATCATTTTTTTCATTTTTTAACTATAGGAAATAACTGCATAACATTCCATCACATTGTGTATTCGGAATGGGATAATGTGGATATTGTCATTTTAACAGTCAATGAAGATCAAAATACACATTAAATACTAAAAATTGAAGAAATATTCTCATAATTTAATAGAAAACTATAAAAATTATTAATAATTCATTTGAGACATGTAGGAATTAATGTCATGTCATTATTGTTTATGATTTTGTTCGAATAACCCGAAGTGTTTTTTTATTTAAAATGATATTTTAGTTCAAAAAAACATCACATCCTCAAAACAAAGAATATAATCACTTGTTGACAGGAAAATCATTAAAAATTATCATTGATTTATTTATAACCTATATGAAAGAACTACTAATCATTTTTATGGATATTTTTTAGAATATATTATTTTCTAAAGAGTTAAATAAGTTTAAAATATGAATAAAATACTCAAACTAAGAAAACATTATTGGTGAGGTGCCTAGGTCATGTGAGTTTAGTAAGAGAGGGTGGGGTGAATTTTTGATCCCTTTATTCTAGAAATTTACATCTTTTAATTCAAAATCTATGATTGATTATATATTTATCCAATTATTCTTAGATGTCTCACCCTTTCTATTATGCATGTTGATGAAATAAAATAAATGAATATAAGGATTTATAATGTTTGGGCTTAATTTTAGAGTTTATTCCCTTTTGTGATTGAAAATTTTCCCCAGTCATAAATTCATACCTTGTATACGCAGGTTGTTGAACTGGATTACAATCACCCTAGAACATACATTTTATCATACACCATTCATAGATTTGCACAAAGCCTACATAAAATCCCACTATGTGTTCTTCTACTTCCATTATTGAATCCATACTTGCAACTAGATCAACCTCTTACTAATAGATGTTGTTGTCTCACACAGCTTATTCCACAAGAATATTTTGTGTTGGAAATACCCTCCATAACCTTCAGAAGCCATCCTTAATAAAATTCCATATTTTAATTTAGTTTACTCATTGGCCATGTTATTATCATGTTTTTATGTCTAGATCTAATTTTGAACTTGGATTGTCAACCATTCTCATAGTAGTATAATATTTATTGGTTCTCACCCCATCTTTTTCTTGGATGCACACATACTCATAAATGTAATAAAATTATACTTATTATTAATAAATGATAAGATAATATCATAGATGCAGTCGACCTCAACTTCATTGATACATATATTTTCTTTAACAATAGTAGTATTATCAAGGATTCTACTTATCTTGGATATATAATTTGTTCATCATGATTTGAAGTATTGATCACTCTTTTAGAATGTTTTTAATCATCATATCCCATTTTTATATTCCAAAAAACATGATGATATTGTTTCTATATTTTAATTATGGATACACCTATATTTTAAATGGAAAGTGATCATCACTTAATGTTTACACAATAGTATTCCTCTTTAAATTTCAATCAATATTATTCAATATCTCAGTAAAAATATTCATTAAAATCTCTATGAGACTAGATATATTTCCTTCTTCGTATGATATAAAATAACTTGATCTAATTCTCCAAAAAATCCAATAGTTTGACTTCATTTAATTTATCCACAGATTAGAAAAATATTTCATCAAATAATCATAGAACTTCCCTTGATGATGTGTTAGTAAATCATTTCTCTTTATAAAAAATCATGGTTTTTGAAGAGAAAAATAACAACATTGATGAATGAATGTTTTTGTGTTGTCAATATATCATAATATATATATATGTGTAAGAATAAAATGAGTAGATGTTGCTGCTTCATGTTTTTATTCCTGGAGAATTCATATAAATCCATCCAATATCATTGGATTTAACACTTGGAAAATTATTAATTATATGTAATTGGATATCACTCTTGGAAAATTGTTCTTGGTATAAAATTTAATGATTGTTTGAGGTGATCATAAATTATTAACACATGTGATAATGAGATCAATCAATGTTTACAACAAGTGAAGGACATAAATTTTTTAAATTATCATGCTGATGTGAAGAGGATCCTATAAAAACATATAACTTCATATATATTTTTTTCGTGGATAATATTCAAGAAGAGAAAAAGATTTGGCTGGACCATATTGAGGATGGATTTTTAACACATTTTATAATTAGTTTATTCTACATAAATTTTAATTGTCTATCAATTAAAAAATAGTTTCCAACCTAAGGTCCAACTCTAGATAGCTTCACCCTAGCCATATTTGGGACCGCGAAGGGTCAACCATGACTGAGTGAATTATCACGAGTCAAGATAGTAGGTAGTATGGGTGGGTGAAAGTGCATGCTTTCATAGGCATTGTATAATTCTCAATGAGTTCATGGAAAATAGGTTGAACAACCATAATGGGAGAAATAGTGAAAGGGATATATGGGGCGATACCAAAATGGAAGAAATTTCTGGCCACTCAAAGGTGAAACATCATTGTTATTCTACATCCTTTTCATAAGTAGAGTTCAATGTGGGAGAACCTTTATTGAGTAATAATCACATGTTATTTAAAAATAGGGATATATCATTGGTCATACACTCTAATCATTCAGCTTAAATTTAGGTCATCTGATCATCATTTGATTTATTCTCATTCGTCCCCACAAACGACCCATCCTCATATGAATAGTTTGCTGTTGAGGGTCTTCTAACCAAGCACACATAAATAAACTCAACTAGTCTGTGTGATTATCCAAGTCACTTTGTGTGTTTTCAAAAAAAAATGGATAATGATGTTTCTCTATAAATCATAAAAAAATCTTCATGGTGGTTCCTTAAAGGATGTGATTAATGAGGATTAATTTGTAGTTTCAAATGAGAAGAAGGTGGTATGTGGATGAATTTTTCTTCATGAACCTAATGATTTACGGTGGATAAAAAATCTCATTATAAACTGCAAATGAAATAATATAAGATGGTGCTTCTGGTAAAACCATGTTTGTGTAGTTCAATTCATGGTGAATCTTCTACATGAAGATGGATTCCATGCATGAGAATGTGAATTTGTGTAAAACCATGTGGATTGAACTGGCCTAATGAAAATGGTGCCTTGTCAGTTGTGGTTCATGGATAAATATTTCTTGGCAGATGAATAGGGATTTATAGGTAAATATCTTATGCGAGTGAGCCTCATTTTGGTAAGATACATTTGAAATGGAAGAGTCCATGTTATGTAAATATATTGTGTGGATAATAAATGATTCACATATAGTGGTTTGTTGATGATTTTTTCCAAGAATATACATAAAAACTATTCGCTTTAAACTACTATTCATGTTTCCAGTATTATTGTTCGATAAATGCAGCATTAATCGAAGAATTTTTTTCATATAAATATTTGTCTGATTCTAGGATGAAATATAATTATATTCAGGTAAAAACATTGAGTGAGAATATTGATCAATTTACGGTATAGTTTTTGAAAAATTATTTGACGCTCACAATATTGAGATCATCTTGTGATGAAAATTAAATCTTGTGAAATTAATAAATGACATCATATATAAGTGCAGTCATTAGTTTATGATGAAATATATTATTTTGCACACAATATGTTGAATCCCAAATGTACTGTGAAATAATTGATATATTGACACATTTGAGACCGAAGCCGGGTAGAATTTCAAAAGAATTTATATCATAGTTGACAGTGTTTTAGGATTCAATAAGATTGACTAAGCTAATATTGTGCTAGATCCTTATTGTATATAAATAATTTTTATGAATTATTTTGCACCACATTCACATAAAAAGTGAGGTTAAGACATCTCATATGATTAAATAATCATCCAAAAAAATTGACTAGGGATGAACTGATCAAATTTTGGTGAACATAGATTTGTGAGACAGACCAGTAAACCTTGGAAAGGTATTTTAAAAAGTGCACAAAAATGTGTGATCCATCATGATATTGGAGGAAGATCAATAGATCAACCTAAATTGGATCAATCCTTTATGTGATGAAGAATCCTCTCATGATGATTCGAGAGAAAGAAGTCACTTCTGTAGATTCAGGAGCTTAATTCTTCATTGTTGGTTTTATAGCATGCTTGTGTGGATTCTGGTAACACAGTGAGTTGCAGTATAATGAACCTTATATTTGGAATTAAGAGATATACATTGTAAATTTTTATCAATAATTATAATTTATTATAATATTATAGTGTATAACTTATGTTGGGGAGAATAACGAACATAACAAGGAGTACGTCTTTGTACTAAACCTTGTTGATCCATATATTTTGTGCCATTGTACTTATAGGAATATATGAGATAATTCTAAGAGAACAATAACAAGTATATTGAGGATTTAATTATCCATAAAGGATTAATTGGAAAGATACAATTTCTAAAAATAAAACTGATTCACTATTTCACCCCCTCTTAGTGATCTGACATTGATCTAGGAACAACAATTGGTATCAAAGAGAAGGTCACTTATGAAAGGTCTAATAGAATTGTTAGGATGAAGAATATAGATTTATTAAATAGTAGGGGTATTAAAATATTTAATGGTGAGAACTGTCATGGATGAAAAAAATATTATGCTATTGCATCTCTTATCACTTAGGGTAGAAGTGAGATATGTAGTTATTGTGGGATATCAACCCTATGTGGAGTGTTATCCTATGACATTGGAAGATAAGAGGAACATGGTGATAGAAATAATGTCTAAAAATTAAATACTGATGGACTTATCCAAAAAGGTATGTACTAATGTTATGGGACTCTAATCCTAAATAGAAATCCAATATAAACTGAGAATTTTTTTATGAAGGAAACCATAAAGTTAAATAAGATATGTTGGAAATATGTAGAATTATATTTGAAGATATTAAAATGGGTGATGATGAATGTATTGATTACTACTTCAAAATAGTAAATGAGATTTTTATTAGAAATATTGGTTTTGGTGAGAATTTTGATGATTAAATCATCATGAAGAAGCTAATGAGAAAATTTCCATATAGATATGATTCAAAATAGTCTTTATTAGATGACTGAGTAGATCAATCACTGGATGAACTACATAAAATTCCCAAAAAATATGAACTGAGAAAAATTCAAACTTTTAAGTAGAAATAAAAAGATGAAAATGTATTTAAATCCATGTTAAAAGGTAAATTTGGAGTTCTTGAGAAACCAAAATCAAGTGATTTAGAGGATGAGGATGCTAAAGTTGGCTAGAATCTAATAGGGGCCTTATTTATATGTATGTATAACATAGAAAGAGTAGAAAAAGGAAATATTCCACTAAATTTATTAAAATAACATGGGTTTTTTTTATTATTCATAATAATTAACCATGAAGAAAACTAATGTCACCAAAACTAATGAATAATAAGGCTACTTCATGAAAAAGTCTAGGAAATATGAAAAAGGTGTCTATGAGATGAAAAAGTATAATTAAACAAAGAAAAATAGAAGGAATCTAATGACAAAGGAAAATAATTAATATTCATCATCAATTAAAGGAAATGTGTATGAAAAAACCTCTATAAATTCGATATGTTTATTGGGAAAAACCAAAATAGCTAAATACACATTCGTAGGTGTATAAGTTCAAGAGAGAACTAATATAAAATGTTAATTGAAATATAATCTTGAAGCTAATCTTGAGCATTACTAAAATCACAAGAAGGATAAAAAATGATAAAGTAAAATTAAGAACATGTCTAGAAAGAAGACACACATTATAAAGAGATAATGGAATGTCTGAATAAGAATGATAATCATTATAGGAAAATAAAATCTTTTGAATAAAATTTACTGGTAAAGAAATAATTAAACAATCAAGATACTTATTTCATTAAAGGGAATAAAAAAACAGTTTGAAGATAACTGAACATTAAATTATAGTGAATTATCTCGAAGAAAAACTTGATGTGAAATATTTATAAATATTTTAGACACAAAAATTGAGTCTTTTAGATCAACTTTAATTTAAAAAGATAAAATAAGACTTTACTAAAGTTGTTGAGCTTAAGGGTGATTCTTCTAAAGCTGTTGAGAAGAAGGGTCCATAGAGAAGGGTTGCTTTTATTCTTTATGAATGTCAATGTATATTTATTATTTATAAAAATGAAGTCCTTAGATAAAATACTACTTCTTGAGGGACTACAAGAACAAATATGAAAACATATTCGAGAAAAGAATACTGTACTAATTTAGCTTGAAGGTTTCATCCTAAGGAAAAACACCCACATTCTGTAAGTAGACAACAACAAAAATTTTCACATAACAATTATTATCATCTTAAAATATCATGGTTAAGAGTATACTGCTAGTGTTGTGGAGTATTTTTTTCATAAATCGTATTTTTTAAGGTACTACATGTTACTACCAGGAGTGAGACATCAATCAAGGGGTATCAATCTAGAAAAAATGAGATAAAATTATCAAAAAGATAGTACTTTGAGCAAGAAACCATGAAATATGTCATGAAAGAACAAATTTTCTTACATGAAGGGTGTGTGTGGAATATTTGGTCAAGAAGGCCATAATGATGAGAAATATTTTGTTATCCCACCAAGATAAATTCCAAAAAATTTAATTATGAATAGAATATAGTTGGTAAGGGAAGCAATAGTCACCAGCGTATTTTTTGAGAAACTCAAAAAATATGACAAAATCAAAAAATAATGTTTACTTATATATCCTAACTGATTTTACATGGAAAAATAAATGGGGGAAGATTAGAAACATGTTTAGGAAATTGTAAAGAATGTAGTGACAGTTGAAGAAGTTAATTTTGACAAAAATTCATCTAATTGTGATGACTTCAGTATCATTAAGTTTGAAAGGTGTGAACTAAGTGGTAATCAAATAAGATATTTTATGAAAACACGACCAACCTATGATTAAATCATGAAGAATATATGGAATTTCAGAAACAATCCATTTTATATTTAAAAAGAAAATTTCATCTCTGATAAGTGTATTTAATCCATAATTTCTAGAGTGTTTTAATGTTTTGATTTATGTATTTAATTGATGAATCTTTCCAATTTTAGAGATAATTTACTTGTTTCATGTTTTACAGAAGGAATTGATGAATCTTCATGGTGCAACACTATATTTTTTAAGATGAATAATGTAGGAATACCGGTGCAGAATGATTACACATTGTATAATACGGTTACACGTCGTGACTTTTTGAAAAGGATTTAGTAGTGTAGGAAAAGTCGTGATGTCATTACATGATGTGAAATACCATTACACATCATGTAACTACATTAAATTATGTGAGAATTTTTAAGACATGTTTTCAGAGAAGATTATGCTGATATTCACGATGCATATAAATTGAGGGATTACATGTCGTGTAACCTAACTACACGTCATGAAGAATATGAATAGGATGAAAATAAATGATACAAATTCAAGGTGTTGACAAATTTTCCTACAAATACACCCCTTTACAACCATTAAAACATATTATGGTACTAGAGGAGGCCAAGTGACACCGATAGACCCTTCCAGATGATGGAGTATTGATCTAGAACCAATCTTCGCCACCTTTCTTCGATTCCATTCTTCTTCAGCTGCTCATATTTCCCAATCTCATTTTTATTAGCATAAAAAAGTAGTTCTATTTGTGATGGGTGATTTTATTATAGGGGAATGTGCTACTTCGGATTGTTTAACTTTATTATTCGTATTTTGGATTTATGTAACAAAATTTATTAAATTCCAATTGATCTTCTATTCATATCTAATAACCAATGTATGATATTTGAGGTGTTTTATATTATTCCAATAATTTATCACATTATTTTGTAAATAACCATCATGAAATGTAGTTTATCTCTGTTTAAATGGTTTTAGGTCACCTATTTTTATTATTTAGTTTTGTATATGACCATTCCAATTTTGAAATCATAGAATTAGTGTAGTGTAACCAGACCAAGGATACCTACAACCCAATTACAACACCAAACATGAATAAACCCATATCAATTTAATACCTAGAACACAAAACCAAAATTAATGAACATATAATTCCTATAATATTTATATCAATCCCAATAAATCTATCTATTTGTCTCTTTATTTCAAAACAAATAAACAAAATTTATATTTTAGTTTCTTTAATTAATATAAAACATATGGATCATCCCTATGTGTTTGACCCTTGGAATTTCTAGATAATATATAATTAGTTTGTTTGTCTATGATTAATAAATTATTGAATTTGTGTAGCCCCATAGGAATGAATGACTCCCTACAACTAATCAATATACATGAAAAGTGTCAACAGATGAGGAAATATCAATCATACATTCTGAGGAATATATGAAGAATAAGAAGTCTATATTTAGAGGAAACTCTCGGGGTAAATGTTATTTCTAATAAATAAATATTCATCTACATATTACCTTATATAATTTTATTAATTTTAATGAAAAATCTAGTTAATTGATGGAGATTCTTGAGGGTTCCACTTTCGGAATACATAATGAGATTTTACTTCATATAAAATACTAAAATTTTTGAAATAGAAGTGATGTCTATTTCCCTTGAGGGATGCATTGAAGATATTAATTTGTTAAATCATCACAACATTTTTAATGTGGAACTTCTAAAAATCCTTATATAATTTTATGTTTAGGTATTTCAGTCATAGTTTCACCCCTTTTTTCTTAATTTAATTTATCATATCAATTAAGGGGGAGTGATTGAGTAATGTCAAGATAATATCATGGCGGAGATATATCATTTTCATATTGAATTTCTGATATGTATTTCGAAGTATGAGATGTATATAGTATTTAATTATTGAATTTGATTATTTCAATTCCCTTCAATAAGAGTTTATAATTTCTATGCAGGACTTCACATGAATGTTATTTTATGGATTGGTTACACATCCATGATTATCTATATATTTTTTCTACGCCAATTTATACAACATAGACATAGGATTGAGTAACTAAAGGCACATTGATATGAGAACCATGTGATATAATTCCTCTCTTTTGAATGAATTTAAAATCATAAAATACGGGAGAGACCATGTTCTGGATAAGAAATATGAGTTGAGATGACCAGACTTTCCCTTTCCATTTTGTTCAATAATGGGGAGAAAAATGTTGAATTTATGTAGAGAAGTATTGATAACAAATACAAATAGAGTGATTTAAGAGAACAAGTTAATGATTAATGATTTTATGTTGTCTTCATTGTTTGTATATCATAAATTAAATATATTTTTAAGACATATATGAGGAGCTAAGGATTCTTGAAGTGGTGATACCTAGATAATTTTTATGGATCCATCTTATAGAATTGGATGTAATGATTGGGAAATTATTCTTTATATGGAATTATATTTCATTCTTGGACAATTATTCGTGGTATAAAATTTTAAGATTTATAGAAGTGTTCTTCAATTATTAACACATGTGAAATGGAGATTGTACATTGCTTAAAATAAGTGAATTATATGAAATAAGTAATTAATGCATGAGGATTTGTAGAGGATCCTATGAAAACATATGACTTAATATATAATTTTTCATAGAGATTTGTTAATATGATAAGATGAGTTGGTTGAGTGTTATTGAGGATGGATTTTTAATAGATTTTAATCTTATCTAATTGTATATAAATTTTAATGAAGGATTAATTGAAAAATTGTTTCAATCCTAAGGGAAATCCATGGAAAAATCAACCCCTACATATGTTGGACCCTGAAGGTTCGATCATAGCTAGGGGAGTCATCCTGGGAAAATCTAGTAGGTATAATGGGTGGGCATAGGAGTGTGCCCGCATAGGCCCATGTACAAGGCCTAGAGAGCATATGGATAAGAGGTGACAACACCGTGTTGGGAGGCATGCAGGTAGGATGGTACATGAATGTACATAAGGGGATTCGTTTTATAGCCATTAAAAGGAGTGACTTTCATGTCAAACTGTGACCCCTTCACAAGGAGAGTTCTATGTGGAAGAACCATACATGGGTATGATTCACATGCCATATTACTAACATGGATATATCACTAGATATCTGATATGATCAATCAATTTAAATTTGAGTCAATTTTTCTTCACATTATTTTTTCTCCTTCACACCCACAAACAATACCTCTATGTAAAAATAGTTTGCACTTGTGGGTCTTCTATCCAATCACACAAAAATGAACTCAGATTCTATGCAAGTTTATCTAGTCAATTTTAGTGTTTTCATAAAAATAGCCTATCACATTTCTTTGTAAGGAAAATTAAATTCTTCATGGTGACACTTTACTGGATGAGTTATTAATGTGGACTAATCTTTAGTTTGTGGGAGAATAATTGGGTATGTGGATAAAGTGTGCTTTGTAAACCTGTTGTTTTGTAAAGTATAAAAAATCCCATTATCAACTGTAAATGAAATTCTTTGTGTATGGTCTATTTTGGATAGCCATGCTGATCTTGTTCATTTTGTATTGAATCTTCTATATGAAGATTAATTCCATTCATAATATAGTGTGTTTTTTGAAAACCATGCAGTTGAACCAGGTGATATGTTGATTGTTCCATGAGGATAGTGGTTTGCAAATGAAGATTGTTTTGCAGATGAAGAGTTATTTTCCAGTGAAGATCCTATTATAGTGAGATTATTTTTTGAAAGCTACATTATAAATTAAATATTCCATGTTATGTGAATATTTTATGTGGAGAAAAAGTGTTTTGTGGACAGTGGTTTGTTGAATAGTAGTTTCCAAGAAGATATGTTGAGACCACCAGCTTTAAACAGCAACACATGTTCGTATTTATATCATGTGATAAATACATCATTAACTAGTTATTGTTTTGCTATAAATATTAATTTTATTCCTAGATGAAATATCAACAAATTCAGATCAAAATATTAAGTGATTAGATTGAGAACTTCATGAAGAGTTTCAAAAAATTCATTTTTCACTCAGAGTCTTCAGATCAGTTCAAAGAGAAAATTAAATCATGTAAAATTAATATGTAGAAACAAATATAAGTGTATAAATCAGTTGAATAAGAAATATAATACTATGCCTAATGTATGCTCAATCCTAACTGTACCATGAGATAATTATTTTTTGTACACATCTGTGACTGGAACTAGACATAATACTTGTAGAATTTCTTCTAGATTTGACAGTTTTTGAGTATTGAAGAACATTGATCGTGTTTATATTCTTCCAATACTAAATTCATTTAAATATTATTGAATAAGTTGAGTTCATGAATTTCACATAAAAATTGAGGTCAATACATCATCATCAGAAGAAAAAATCATCCTGAGCATTCGACTAAGGATGATTTGATCAAATATAGGTGACCAGATGTTTGTGAGGAAGGATAGAGAGCCTTGAAAAGGCACTTGAATAGTTAGAAAGGAATGTTTTATCCAAAAATATAATGAATGAAGAATAATAGATCAACCTATAGTGGATAAATCCTTGAATAATGTAATAATCCTCTCATTTTGATTTGGGAGAAAGAAGTATCTTTTGTAGATTCTACAGAAGAAGTATTCAGTATGGATTCTAGACTAGGACAACATGTATTTTGGTAACACTATGAGATGTAGTCTAAAGAACCTCTTGTGAGGATTCATTAGAGATATATAGTTAATATTTATAAACCATTGTAATGGATTATAATATTACCGTGGATAATGTGTTTTGGTGATAATAACCAACATGAAAAGAATAAGGTATTTGTACTGAACATTGTAAATCCTTGTGTTTTGTGCCTTTATATTTATAGTATTATTCAAGGGAATTATGAGAGAAATAAGAATAGTAGATCAAAAATTTAATCATCCATATAGGTTTCATTAAAAATAATTTTACAAAAAAAATAAAGAATCACTAATCCCCCCCCCCCTCTCAGTAATCTCACACTAATCTGGGAACATCAATATGATAACCATCAATGTAGTGTGAAGGCCGATTCACATGATATTAGATTGAATCAGTATTATCCAAAACAATTGGGATTTTTATTTCTATAGAACGTATACCAAAACATTTCCTGATTTAATTTCAAACATAATTTAGAAAATTAGTGAATGAACCTTACACAATCTCTTCATAAAGATGAATGGCCATTAGAGTTTTCAATAAACTTGTGGTTTTGTAAATGAATCTTAGAGATTCTAAAAGAACCGTATGATATTGAAAATGACCCTTACGATATTTTAAATTACCCTTGATGATTTTAGATGAACCTTCCAGAATTATAATGAGCCTTACAAAATTACAATGACTCATATGGATTGGTCATTGATCCCTATGGGATGTAAAATTCCCCTTACATAATTATGTCATTGAAAATTATCTCATTTCTTGAAATTGTAAAGAATTTTGGATGACCTGTACAAAATCAGGAATTGCCCTTAAAAAATATTTTTTCCCTCATTCCATTGTCAAATTTCTCTCTAGGAATAACCCTTACATGCTGAGTGGCAAATCCTTTCTTCCTAATTTCATTTTCACCTTGACCATAAAAATTTTAAATTTCTTGAAAACATATTACACATTTATAGGTCATCATAGATCCTTCTTAAGCACATTAAATCATATTAACCCATCATCCAAAAAGATTTCATCCCCTAAAAAACCATATTTCATACATGGTGATGAATGGATATATTATTATACCATTGACTAGATTTTAATATGGAATAATCATACATATATCACTCTTGTAGTTATGTTCATCGAAAACAAATCAAAACTATTATAGATAGTACAACTTATTTATTGTAAGTATTTTTCTAGAAACATTCAGAACCACACATCAAATATCAAACTGTACTTTTCTATAAATTTATCATCAAGAGTTCTTTAATAATCCAGATTCACCATCTCATTTTAACTTTTATACCAGGATAGAAACTTAGATAAAAAAATAGACATTCCTCAAGACATCTATATTTAAGAAAAATACAAATTTATCTTCATCAATATATATTGTTAATTCAATATCCCCTTTTTTTATTTTTTTTCAATATCCATCTTAATTTAATATTCAAATGTGTTCTTCTCCCCTTTATTAATAAGAAATGTAAAGGGGTGAGGATAAGGGGAGGACTTCTTATCTCAATATTCAAGATTCATTCATAACCTTAAAAAATTCTTCTCCATGTCCTTAAAACAATATAATGAAAATTAAATTCGTTGAGATACAGAGGATAATATAGTTTTCTTAATCATGATATATTAGTTAGCCAAATCTATGTCTATGTGGGATAACATGGTGTAGAAAAAATTATTAGATAACATAATTTAAAAACTTTTACGCAAATCCATTCAACATGTGATACCATTTCAAGAGTCACATGTTTGGGGATATTAAAAAAATCGTCAATAACATTTAATTATGCATCACCTTTAAATAACACATGATAAATTTCAAATGAAATAAAGATATATCGACCATAAAATTATCTTTATTAATCAATCAACACTACCCCTTAAAAAATATTTTATATTATCAAATCAAGCATAGAAGGATTGATTGTGAATCCACAACTCATATTTTTTCTATGTCCTTTATCGATTCCAAATTCTCATGTGTTATGGAATTATAATAGATTTACCAATTAACTCCCCTAAAGGGGTGAAATCATCATCTATTTATCATGGAGGTGAAAGTATTCCGTGATGGTTAATTCTTTATTTTTTTATATAGTGATTTCAAAACACATATAAATCTCCCTTTAGTTTCTATCCTTCAATTTCCAGAATATTAGTTCAAAACAAAAAATAATTTAATAAGGTGGGGTTCCTTTCTCTTTAATGAGTGAAATAGGATTAAGAATGGCCAGTTAACGATGATTATTTATTTATTTCAGTTCTTTATTTCCCAGATTTTCTATCAGTTGAATTTATATGTTTTATAGGTTTCTTCTTGTCTTTATTTTTTATCATGTATGGAAAATGATTATTCACCTTTTCTAATAAAAATTTTAAATTATTGGTACTTTTTTCCTTTGTATTTACTCCTCTTTAACATTCATTTTTTGGATTCTAATATGGTGATACAATTCTTTACAACATTCCTAGCCTATTTTGATATTCTACACATATTTTCTTCAGTTTTTATGTCATCCTTCTTGGAAAAAATATCATGAAATCTGAATTCATCTTCATTTGGAACAAAATATTTTATTTTGATACTTTCTTCCTCCAATGGATTTTCCCATTTTATGTCCATATATAACTGATTTGTCTAGACAATCAATAAATATTTCTTAACAAAAACAATTGATCATTCAGTCACAAATTTAATTTTCCTAAGGTTGTTCTTTCTTCTTACCGAATTACTTATTTTCTTCTAAGTATTTCTTCCCCATTGATTCATTATAGTTTGGATGTAGTGACATATTATACAAATATTTGTAGGTTTTGATAAAAAATACGATATATCACCAATAATTACCTTTGAATCTTGATCTACCAACCTGTTTATATGTTTGTATATAAAAGCATGTTTGTTATTTATTTTCATTATAGACACTATTTTTGTTTAATTTTTATAGGTAAATGTCACTTCTAACTTTATATCTATCTTCAATTGATATATGTGTGCATTTTATTGTTTTTATTTAGACTATAAACTCTTTATTCTATCATCATAATCTACAAACTAGATAAAACAGAATCAATGTCACTTGAAAAGTAAGTAACTACTTGTAATTTTTTCCCTGGGTTAGTCTTCTCTATAGATTTATATATCTTACACTAAAACTACATGGATTTGTATTTACATTCACTCATCATCTTCAAGAAGGATTTAAAGTTATGGTACCAAGAATATTTTCTAATAATTTCTTCTTTTATTATATGTAGTTGAATAATAAATTTATTCAATATTTTATCCTATTTCATAGTGGTTACCTTGGAAGTCTTTATTTTCTTAATAATAGCACCCTAATTCTCATTCATAACTCTTATAATTTTCTTTATCTTCTTAAATTTATTCTTCATATGGAATTTTTTATCAAGACATGTCCTAAGTTAACACATCCACTCATATTTATTACAGCTATCTTCTAATTTTTCATCACTACATGATGTGTCATCATGCATTTTAACCTCAGTTATGAACATTTTATAATATTGAAAAATATCTTCATCCTAAAATTCACTCCATGGATATGAGTCTTTATATAATTACATACTCATATGTTTTTTTATTTTTCTTCATGACTTATTCTTCCTTATAGTATCACCCTTTCTAGTTTTTCAAAATCTTTTCTCATAGAAATTATTATTTCTTGATGTGTCTGATCACTATTAATTTGATTTATATTTAATAATATCATTATTTGGATAGATTATCCTAAATTTTCTTGAAATATTTCATTTATAACAAGTTGGTGGGTATTTTTATTTATAACTATATTTTACCCTTCTGAATGTATTTGATATAAGAGATGTAACTCTCTTAGAGTGTTTATCTTCTTCTTCTTCTTCGAAATCAACAAATATTCTAAATATTTTATTTTAAATTTTATCATGGACTTAAATTTTATTTATTTTTTTAAATTATTTTTCAACATCATGTATTTCCTCATATCATAATTGAGATGTTAATTATGTAGCTCATCAAGCTATAGGTCTCTAATATCATTCTGGGTAGACATATTTGGATTAAATAAATAATTAAATTCCTCATTAGCTATTTAATAATAGTTGAATCATAAAAATTATCCCAAAAACCATTGAAATGACAAACTATCTCATTTACCTGGGTGAAGTAGTCTTCTAAAATTTCATCATCAGTCATCCCAATATCTTCATACTATTCTCTATAGATCTATAGTTTAGATTCATTGATTTTAGAATCCGTTAAAAATATTCTCAAGTTTATCCTACACCTACATGGTTGTTTTTATCATCATTAAATTATTTTAAACCTTGTCAAAAATGGATGATTGGATGACGTTCCATGATTTCCCATCTACATACCAATTTATCATTTTGGAAGATTCTATTGGTGAGTCTCTAATAAGTGGGGTAAAACCCATTGTAATAGAATCACTAACTTCTAGGACTTGTGATAAGAGATAAGTAAGTAACATATTATTTTATCCATAAAAGTTTCCCCTCAATGATAGGGACAGATGTACTATTGATTAAATTTATATTTTCTATTTTCTATATTCATTAAAGGTGGAATATTTAATGGGAAACATGTCAGATACAACTAGAATTGTCCGGTTTTGGTGATATCACTAAGAGTGGGAGGGGTGAATCAGTAATCCCATTCTTTAATGAAGATATCTATTTTCATTCAAAAATATTTATTGGTTAGTGATTGATATAATCAATATTATTTTTTTCCACATTACCATATACAATAAAAATAAATCATAGAAAAGAACATATGCATTTGTATTGTTTGACCTCAATGTGAGAGAATACTCTCTGTAGTGATTGTTTATTCACCCCGATCAAATATTCCACTATTATATTCCCAAGTTGTTATAATGGGTATGAGTAATCATCAAACCCATAATGTATCAAACACTATACATATCCTCCCACTGTTATTACACAACATCCCACTATATGTTATTCTGTTATCTCGCATAGATCATTCCTTATGACTATATCAACTTCCCTCTAATTTATGTTGTTTTATCACATAACTCAATTATCATTACTAGTTATGTGGAAACTAATTCCACAATATTTATGAATTTTATTCAATATATTCTTCCTTATAATGTAGTGTGACTTTTGGTTGTGTTCTTCTAATGTTCATACTTCTAGATCTCCTTCTAAACTTGGATTGTTGTCCTTCCTCATGGTAGGATAAAATTATTACAAATCACTCATTATTTTTTGATATATAGGTACTACTAAATGAAGTGAAATTGTTTATATTATTCCTTGATTCATGGGGACTCTCTTGGATGAAGTCACCTTCACCTTCGTTGATACACATATGATCTTTCAAACAACAATATTATTAGGTATTCTACTTATCATTGATATATAATGGGTTTATTTCAGAATAATAGTATTGATAACTCTTCTAGAATCATTAACTAACCATTTTAAATTTTAATATTAAAAAAAATGTTGATATTGTTTCCATATTTTTATTATATAAACACCTTGATTTTTATTGGCAGATTTTCTTCTCATAAAATCCTATAAATAATATTTCAGTTTACATTTCATTTAATATTATTCAAGATATTAGTCAATATCGTAATTTGAATATATATTTAAGAATCAAGATATTTTATTCTTCATGTGATTTATAATATCATGATATTATTATCCATAAAATAATCATCATTTGAATTCATTTAATTCTTCCATGAGTGAATTGGAGCATGAAACAACATCGAATGACACTTCCCTCCACATTGTGGCATCAACTTAGTTCATCCATACAGACCTTCTTGGTAAGCTATCATCTCCACAATATGATGGTTGATTCACTTTATCATAGATTGAATCAAATTCCCATTGGATAATTTTTATATTTTTTTCCATATATAATGGATCATAATAACATTTGATTTAGTTGTCATTGGAATTAATATAATTACTGAATAAAACATATATAATATAATCATAGGGATAAATGACCCTTGTGGACATCAATGACCCTTAAAATTTTAGAATTTACTCTTAAAGATTCTATATGACCCTTCTATATGACCCTTATTTCAATTCCCTTTATGGAATGGAAATAACTCTTACTAAATTTCTATTATCCCTTATAGAATTCTAATTGACCCTTATAGAATCATTAATTTTTTAAATTTATCATCCAAATAATCCTTATGAAATTCTAGATAAACCTTATGAATTCATGAATATACCTTATAAAATAAATGGTCCTCATTCCTTTCTCAAAATTCTATATAGGGATGGACCATACATGTTGAGTGGCCCTTTTGGTTTTTCATTTCTCATTTCCTCATTAAACATTATAGTTTCAAACTTATAAAAATAATCTTTGAATAAATTTTATTTCATCATAGTTCCTCAATCCATTTTGGTACTAAAATTGGATTTACATGAAACTCCTTAAAAATTATTGTTGATTAATTTATGAAATTGATGAATTAACCACCCATCATTCTTCTTCACAATGTATTATTAATGAAACAATGTTCATTTTTACAAAATGAAAATGAAATATTAGTTAAAAACATATTTTACATGATCAAAACTGGGTAGATGATCTCAAATATTTAGAAAACTCTTAAAAAATGATTATCGAATCATTTTTGAACAGTTTAAATAAATTACAATCCATTCTAATTCATAGTGTACTTGGAATGGCCTAAAGTATATTTTAAAATTTTAGTGATAATTTAGTTAAAAACGTGTGTCATATACATAAAATCTCATAAACATGATCATATGTTTGTGAATCTCTATGAAAACTATCACTGATTGGTTTGGAACATATAGTAATTAATCTCACATAACTATAACGTTTAGTGTGGTTGGAATAACAACAAATGTATTTTTAAAATTTTCAATAGTTTTAAAATTATTAAATGTTATAAATAAAGGATTTTTTTTATTATTACTTATATATATGTATATTATACTTGTTTCAATTATAGGCACATTCACGAAATTGGTTAAAAGTGGAAATATTATTAATTCATCGATACACATTTCACAATGTGTTCTTGTATTTATAAAATTTATAACAACAAATTCATGTATGAATATTTAGTGAAAAATTGAAATGTAGTTTTTTATATATTCTTTTGATTTGAGTATACATCATATTGATTATTATAATGATTGTATGAAATATTTTTATTGTTATTTTTTCTATTTTTTGGTCAGTTGAAGCATTAAATATTCCCATAGAAATCATGTTGGCCAATTTTTGTCATTAAAATGGAACTGATAAAGAACCCTCTGCATTGGGTTTCTTATCAATAAAAAGGAATTGGGAAGTATTTTTTAGAATATAAAAATGGAATATCTGTTATAATGATCACACATTTGTAAAATATAAGAATATATTTTTTCACTAATGTAATCAAGCCATTTTTTATTCACATTAATTGATTAGACGATTGAGTAAAAAATATATATTTTGCATAAACAATGATTAAAATAATCTAATCTCTCTTATTTATAATTAAATAAATTTAGTCACATACAATATATAATTCACTTTCAGAAGAAAAATCTTAACCATCCATCATGTTAGTGTGGTCAGCATCATTGAACTAACACATCTTCCCTTGTGAATATAATAAAGTAGACATTGGATATTCATCAAGTAACTCTACTTTCATTCACTTTGATACCCTACTACTTGAAATATAGAGAATAAAATATTTGGGTAGGATTATATCAAATATAGTAGGAACCCTATCATGAACCATCCCAGATAACTTGGTACCCTAATACTTAAGAAGATCCCGACATACCCTGAAGGGTGATCCTGATTTGTAAAGGTTTTTATTTAGCACCTAGAATAATAAAAGATATAATTTGAAAATATTTTACACATAAATAGTGGATGATTGTGATACATATCTGTATACTAAACAATCCAAAAGGATATAGTATCAGACACTAAACAGGTATATCAAAAAAAATAGTGCATCATCAATGTACTCAAAAGATAACACAATAATCTCGACATTCCAAAGGAAACATCACTTTAAGACCAAAGGATCAAGAACATCCACCCCCTCCAAGTGTCACTTTCTCTTTTATTTGGAATGGTAGTGGAAAATCAAAAACCAAACCCCAAGGAAAAGGTAGGGTGTGCGTTAATAATGAATGTAGGGTCTCACAAAGTGTTCCATAAAATGATTCCATAATAATCAACCAAATAATTATTAAATATATATATTAAAAAAAGATTTAATAATAAATAATTTTCATTAAAAAATTATTATTTTTAAAATATGAATAACATTTCAAACATGAATTATTAAACAATTTATAATAAATAGTCTATATAGATCAATTGGAATGAGTAAAAAAGCTTCAAAATTAATGGAATTTTTAGTCAAAATAATCATAATAATATCCATGGTAATATTCCCTTTAGTAATATATTATATCTTTATAGTATAATTACACTCACATTTTAATTATCATGGAAATATGTGTACATGGATCCGTTAGGCTCATGATGAATATGACTCATTAATATCCCATTGGGGATAATATATCCCTAACTAAATTTTGGAAAGATTTTTCACCATTTATCCATTTCTAGGGAATAATCATCCCAGTGTTATTATACCGAATAAATAACTAACTACACATGATCACATGTTCTCAATACTTCAATTGAAAATAAGAAAATTATTTCATTTCAAATCAATCAACATTCATAATTAAATTCCCAAACTTTAATTTTTAAAATTCCACTCCACATTCAAAAAAACATGGGTTTTAATTATTTCATTACTTTTTCAAAAAAAACCAATAATTGTTTTTCATTAATTTAATTTAACCCACTTTCTAAAATCAGTTCTAAAATCAATTCACAAATTCCATCAATATCAAAAATACTCCAAAAAATCCTATTCCATTAGAATTTGGGGGGTGGGGTTTCAAAAAATTACATTACAATTAAAATCACCATTCCATTTCATATTGAAATTGGTTTTTATATTTTAATTGAATTTAATTTAAATCAAATAAGGAAAATTGGGGTTTAATCAAGTAAAAAATCTAAAACAGAACCACTTACCTTTATTCAAAATACAAAACTCTACACCTGTTGGGCAATTCTACTACCACGAATGATATAAACCAAGATCAAGAAATCCAACCAAGATTGAAAATTCAAAAAAGTGAAGTTTATATCCCTTGAAATCATGATTAACTATCTATCCATTCAAAAAATGTTTAAACCTATACTATCCAGGGTTTTCCGATTTACATTTTGTGAGAACATGGTTTGGGAAAACTATTTACCAACCATGCATTGCCCATAAACTACCAACAATTTTAAATCTACAAATGAACCAATCCAAGACAAACCAAAACCAAAGCATAATAAAAAATTAGTAATAAGATGTTACAACCACCCCAAAATTGAATATTTTTGTCCGTAGAAATATTGTTATGATGTTTATATATAAAAACGATGTGGATGTTTACCTTTTATTATTCCCTCACTCTCCCAAGCCTTATTTGAATTTGAACCATGATATCATATCACATAGATAAAAGGTATCATCCTGCCACAAAGTGCCTTGATCTCTGAATAAACAACCATGACTTAAATCTCGGTCACCAATAAATCAATCTCAACATCAAGATCACTCCATCTCAAAACTTTTTATGGATTAGAAATATACTTTCTTAGCTACAACATATGAAAAATGTTTTTTATTGATGTTAACTATATTGGAATATCTAAAGGGTGATCTATTTTACCATCCATTTCAACAACCTCAAATGGTCCCACAAAACAAGGAGCAATACTCTCTTTACATCCAAGCCATTGACGACACAAATGGGGTGAAACATTGAAGAGAACTTGGTCACCAACTCAAAAGTCTAATTATCTACAATGATTTTCATCATAATATTTACACCATTTCAATTCCATCAAAATCCCCATATTAATCATCTTAATTATTTATGTCGTCTCTTGGACGATGCTTAGTCAAACTATGTAACTTTCACCGATCATCGAACAACACAACACATATTTACAAGGATGACTATACAAGGACCTTAAAGAATCCATTCAAATCCCAAACTGCTAACTATTTTTATAAGTGAACTCAAATAGTCCCAAATTTGCATCTCATGCTTCCATAAAATTGAGGTCACATTCACGTACAATGTACTAAATAATATATATGTATCTCTTTGTATGTCAATCCATCTGAGGATGGTATGTCATTCTCAATAGAACCTGATATCCTTGTGACACCTTATGGAATCTCTAAAATAGAGATGTAAAATAGGGATCCTTATTAGGGACTACAAAATATGGAACTCTATGAAAATGAACAATATATCTCACATAGGTATTTCCCAACTCCTCAACTTTGGTAGTATCATGAATGGATATAAAGTGTGCCGATATGGTCTTCCTACTGATCAAAATGAATATCGTATTATTATTTCTATAGGTATGTGGAAATCTGACCACAATGCCCATAATGATATCGTCCCACATTCATGTTGGAACTGGAAGTGTTTGATGAAAATTTGAAGGTCATTGATGTTCAACCATGACCACTTGGAAAGTACAATAACACAAAATAAAGTATGTGATGTCTCATATCATAGCATCCACCGGAATAGTTTCCACATGTCATACAATATATTTTTGGTTCATGGGTAAATAGAACATTTAGAATTATGGAAATACCCCATCACATACTTTGTCAATGGATATGGCACTATAAAATGATTTTGAGAACATAGAATATGCTCTGAAGAGAAATATTACTCAGGGAAGGTCTCCCTATCATAAAAAGAGTGTCTAGTTCAAAAGAAATCATAATTATTGTTTTCTTTCTAAATAATCATCACATGTAGAAATGTGTACAACTGGACACTAGACAAGATAAATAAGCCCATGTTTCCCGAACTCCTAGATGCAACTGTGTAAAAAGATCCATAAATTTTGACTATTATATTGATTCATTCACAGTCGTGTTCATAAGTTTCCTAATAAAGGAATCTACAATGACATTTTCTTTCCTTAGGGTATAAGAGATGTTTTAATCAGTGTATTATACATTCTCCACCCAACTCCTTTGGAGGAGTTTCAAAACCTTTTGAGAGAGGATATAACTCAGGATCATGTGGTCAAAATATATGGTAAACCTTCCAGTGAAAAGGTAATGCCACCAAAAAATAAGAACATGGATCAAACTTGTGAGTTCATGGTCATGGGGTAGATAATTATTATCATGATTCCTATGTTTTAAGGATACATAGGCTACCATGTGATCACCAAACATAATAACACAACCCAAACATGTTCCTGATTTGTCATAGGATACCCCATAGCCCTACCCAGACTCTGGAATAGTAAAAAATAGTGAAGATTTCAAAATTTGTTTTTGAAAAAAAAAACTCTCACATAAATCATCCCAAGAAAACTTTATTGCTTTCCAAGTGAGATTTATATTTTAAGAATCCAACTATGAGAAATTATTTACCAAATTTTGGTGATTCCAAGATAAACCCATGAAAATTGGAATCTCAAAAACATAACATGGTTTCTCCCATATCATGATAGATTTCAACTTATTAGGATCAATTGAGATACCATGTTTTGAGACCATATGTCCCACAATAATTTCTTCCAGAATTTAGAAATTGCATTTCTATAACTTGGAATAAAGTGTGTGATATATTATTAATTCCATTACTACTATTAGATGAAGCACATGATCCTCCTTGAACATGAAGTAAAAAATGATTTCATCCCTAAAGTCCAAAAAAATGTATTAAGATATTCATGGAATATCTTATTCATCAAATACAAAAATATAATAAGAGATTTGGTTAGAAGAAATGGAATGAAAGGATACTTCTAATAGAAACACATTCTACTGAAGGTTATTTTTTGAATGTCAAAATATTTTGTTCTCAACTAGTGATAACCTGAACAAAGAATAATCTTTGAAAAACAATTTGATCCTTTCAAATAGTGAAACAATTCATCAATGAATGGAACATAATAATTTTAATTTACCTAATCCCAATTGATTTTATAGTAATCAACACATATGTTAATTGTTCCATAATATTCCTCAGAAATGAGAAAATGCAACAACAAAGGTGACACACTAGGATGTGTAAATCCTTTCCCAAGAAGATCATCCAAAAAAATATTAAAATCATTAATTTTATCTGCTTCCATGAGGTATTATGTAATAAATATTAGTTGAATACTAGGAACTACAAAATATAGAAGACTCTACCTCCATTACCAGTGGAAAATTAAGTAAATATCAATGAAAATGTCAAAGAATGCAATGGAAACAGGAGAAATATTACCACTCAAATATTACTTATACAGATCATAATAAAAGACTAATATTATTTCCCCCAACTCTATATTAGAAGGTCTGTATTTTCTCATCCTTGGGTCTCATTCTAACTAAAATATATGACACACCCTATTGGGTGTAGTAAAGGAGACCCCTAAAAGATAATAATAAATTTTATATTTATTAGAAATGATTGAATATATACAAAAAAATGAAATCCTGAGGTTTCATGTACAGAACAATAAAATAAAAATTATGATCAATATCTGATAAATAGAAAACACAAGAAAGAAAATAGAGTCATTGCACTTTCTTTATTTCAAGGGGTGTAGTAATATCAATCACATGGAAAAAAATCTTCATAGGATGATTTAGTAGGTTGACAATACAAGTCCAAATGAATGAATGAGATTCACTATGATAAAATAAATTAATCATGAAAGATGTATCTATACTGATGATACATCTCACTGTTTCTAGACCTATATATTATTCTTATGGAGACTCTTCCACTATGTGAAGAATCTTTATTCTGGATGTATATGAAAAGACCCCATCGATATTGAAGTATTTGACTACACCACTATTATTTTTATTACTGATAAGACTGTTACACTATGTGGGGTAGATAAGATATAACAAAAGTTCTACAAGTTCCCTGAATGTCAATAGGAGTTGCAAATTTTGGGTGCCTTAGTGAAAAACAGTTTTGAATTCCTAGCATAGCCACACTTGATTCAAGAAATAGGCCTCTTCCAGGCTCTAATGTATGTATGAAAGATCAATACATTGGAGATCCACCTTCAGTATCATCAAAGTTTTTCTTCCCTTTATGGAAACTCATTGAACTTCCATAGGGAGAAAAAAGATCACCCATCAACCATAACATACAAGTGAAGCCATGATCAACCATCAATGATTTATCCAGCACATCAACATAAAAAGATTTCATCAACAAGAAAACATAAGAATGAATATCATATAAAAGGATCATATTTAAATGGATAACCTTTATAATATAATTTGATAAAATATCATGTGAAAAGGTCACAAGATCTGAAAAGTGGTTTTTATACTCCATCATAGTATTGTCAGCATGCTCGATTTTGAAAAACTCCATAGCCTTAGTTGTAATCATAGACTCTATATAAAACTAATGAATTAAAAGTGATATTAACTCCATCCACTCTAAACCCTTTTTTATCTTTTCTAACACCAATGAGTCCAACAATTTCCTTATAGGTCCCTCCATCTTGATGGTGGCACATTTCTCCTAAATTAAATTTCTCATTAACAAGAACTGAAACAAAATTACAATCTTCATCAACCAATACTCAACCACCTAAGGATCATTTGGGACCTGGAACAGTGGTCAATTATATAGAAGTAACTTCTTTGAATGATTATTAGATTCACCCCTATATGGTTCCCTAATTAGAGCCTAAATTGGATCGTGTGTAGGTGTTTATCACAGATCATTGATTACATGAAACAAATCTCAATGAGATTCTAGTCCACGGGAGGATTTTCTTGTTGTGGTGAACTACCAAATTTCACCAATGGCCTATTAACATGTATTATCAAAGGAACGATGTTACAAAAACCTAGGAAACAACATTGAAGACATCATATTATATCTCAAATCAATAACTCAAACAAGAGCAACATGATATTTAACTCCATAATATAATAAAAAAAGATTTGGATTTCAAACTATTCAAATAAAAAATAGGTAATATACTATAATTATTCCCCATGACTTCTTTTTAAAATGACACATGGAAACATTATGCTCTTAAAAATGAGTGATATGCTTAAAATATGTCATAACTACCTTCTATGTCCCAAAAAGATACTCCAAACTACATACTGATGTCAATGAATTATACACAATCGCCACCTTTGATACAATTGTTTTTGAACTATCCTGGATACCCTGATACCTTGATACCTAGGTTGATCCCAACATAGCCAAAATGTATTTCTTGATTACCTTGGGTTGGTGACTAGAACATGGCACTATACAAGGTAAATGTGGGAACAAATTTCACACATAAACAATTTATAATAATGATACATATCAATATTATCAAAAACTAAAAAGTGATATAGTAATAAAAACCATTCAGGTAAGTAAAAAATGAAAACAATATACAATAAAGTGATCAAAATTATACAATATAAACTCAAAATCGATAAGGACATATCACTCCAAGCCTAAAGTATTAGGAACATCCAACTCCTATACGAGGTGATTTAACTTTTCTTGGGGCTTGTCACTATCCAACTATGTAAGATCCCAAACCTCATGGAGGTAAGTCATTGTTTAATGTTTGTATTTAAATCTATTTTTTGGTTAAAAAGTAGTTATTGGGAGTTTGAGGGGCCTCAAGGTGTTCTGGGGGGGTTTAGAATAGGAATTAAGTCAGAAATAGGCATAACATGTGTAAGGTGCACAATTGGCACACCACAAGAACATGGTTAAGTAAACTATATGATGTCGGAGGTCAATTTGTAAAATTTTGTGAAATGTAAAATGACATGGTTTTCTCATGGTTTTTAAATTGTGTCAATCTTAACAAGTAGTCGTGTGACCAATATTCCATTAGACAGTGTCTTTCTCATGATGTGTACATAGTTTAGAATACCGTAGAACCAAAATGTATGTACCTGTAAAAGTTTGAAAAATTGAAAAATTTACACTATAGGATTTTAAGTTCCCAAAAATATTTCTTTCACATTTCCTCCCTTGAATCCCTAGTGATAAACCCCAGTGACCCAATATTCCAAAAGGCGATTTTCCTTTGATCCTAAGCTATTTAGATAATCATTAGTTGCAGATCGTAGCTCTAGGGGAGTCTAATCCCACTCCTGGTTCAGTTAATGTATTAAGGTTGTCACTATTCTATTATCTCTATATGAATCTCCACATACCACTTTTTCTGGTGAGATTTAGGTTGAGGCATCAAATGGTGGTTAAATTAGGATCTAAGGATTTAATTATGGGTTTATTCATCAAAAAATTTGTGTTTGGTAGTCTACATGTTTTATCCCATAGTTTTTATTAGTATTTCTACATATAAGCTTGTGTTAATACTTTTCATTGTTGTGTTCTTGGTGCTGATAGTGTTTTCTGAAAAAATGGGTGTCTAGATGGGAAATTGATCCCCTCATGATCCTCATGGGATTAATGAAGGATGAATTGACTAATTTAGTGCCCTGATGCGGTGCACTGATCATACAAAACATGGTTAATAAAAATGTTATGTGATGTATTGACTTGTGATTAAATATAGCCCTTGAGGAATATAACGAATGGTTAATTTTCTGATCAAGAAAAAAAATGTATAGCTGTGTCTAGAAGAGTTTAATGTCTATGTGATAGTTTGTATTGACATGAAAATGGGTTAAATGGATTTTAATGTGAATTTGAAAAATGGTTTTTGATTTATATTTTAATGCACAAGGAGGTTAATACCTTGGAAATGAAAAATGAGTTAATCGATTTAATATGTGGTAATTTTTGAATTTTTTTAACTATTTTGATGTATGGGAACAATTGAATATTCTTAATGATTTTAGGCATAGGAAATTAAAATTGGGATAAATGGAAATATATTATAAATAGTAATGTGATAATGGGTTCTGGAATAATATTGACTCCCATGTTGAGTTGGATGTAATTTATTGGTTATATTTATTGTTGCTTGCATTGTTATGATATGCTATGTGTGGTTAATTGGTTATATATATAAGCATGTTCACATAGTTGGGTGGTGGGATAAGGGACTGAGGCATGTCACATGGGTTGGATTGGATTGATGCTTTAATCCTACCCATGAATTCATGGGTTGTAGAGTTAGACTGATTATTTATTCCCCTAATGGTTTAATTCAATGAGAATACCTCGACAGAGGGTCCAAGGAATGTTGTTATGTGTTTACCACATGTGGGATGGGGAATTGAATTATTTCACTATGCTTAATGTTGACATCCATAACCCTTCTGTAAATATTGTAAATGCCTAACTGATGGGACTCATGATGGTAATGGACAAAGTAAAAAAGGATGATGTAAATGATAAAACAGAACTACTTTTATAAATGGTTTAAGTAAATATGGTTATCTAGTGGAACCAAAATTGAATTTTATTTACTTGTAAGTTTTTTAATATTTTGATGCAATTTCTATTCAGACTGGATATTTTGTAGACACCATTATTGGTGACCTACTGAGTTATACTCACACCCTACTCAAACTATCGTTGGATACCCAAGCAGATTTCATGTTTTCAAGATAGGATAATGGAAAGGGCTCTGTGTTTAGGAGTTGAGTTAGGCTTGGGATATGCATAGATGAGGTTTTGTACATGGAGTTAACACCATTTTTGGGGTTCTGAAGTTTTTCTTTATTTTGAGGTTTTGTTCACTCGGCACTATTATCATGTCATGGCATGTTAAATCGCGACTATGGTTTTTACTCATATTTTTGAGATTATTGTTTTTGAATGTCTATTGCTTATTAATTTTTCTTCTATTCTATTTTTTTCTATTATGGATTACTCTGATAATGATGGTATAGTCTCCCCACGTGCCCTATTAGGCCCTCACTATAACAACCCAATCTTGTATGAATGGAAATTTTCTATTCTTATAGTAATTTGTCATAGTATAAATCAAATAAAACAACCTGAAACCCTAATAAATTCATTGTAATTGAATAATTGATTAAATTAAAGTATTTCTAGATGTTAAGGAAACCATAATAATGAATTAGTAACATGAACTTGGGAATTGTAATATGACCCTTATGATTAGTAAAATGGAAAAATTAATAGTACCTCTCCCATTAAATTATAAGTAAAATTTTGGAATATCATAAATGAATGTATGACATAATTATATCAGATTCTAAGTAAATAAATGTAATAAAATTTATTAATTAAGCATTTGAATTTTTATAAGTCATAAATATTTAATTTAAATTTTATCAATAATTTAGTAAATGAAAAGAACATATAATTTTAAAAAATGTATTCATAAATTAATATTTTTATTTTTTATGATTTTAATATAATTGTTTTAGACATTAACTATATTTTCAAAGTGTTAAAATCATATATAATTTTAAAATTTCTATTTTCCAGGTAAATGATTATTTTAATTAAAAAATAAATTAATCATATTTTTGAAAATTCATTTCATAAAATGGAGTTCAATTTTGAATTATAAAAATTGAAAAATAGTTAGGGTGAATATTTCATATTTTTCTAAAATACTTGAATTTTTTATGAATAGTAAAATATGATAATTTACAATAAAAGCTAAATATATGATTTATGGAGTCATAGATGATTTAAGGATGATGTAAGACCCAAATCTCGAACTATCATTCATTATTTTAATATGTTTATATATAATTATTAATCTATTCATATTTGTGAGTGAAAATAATAAACTAATGAATATAATAATCAGAAAACACACCTCTCCTCCACTATAAATACCACCCATCACCCCATATTCTCCTCACAACTCTCAAGATTTTATCTTTTCCTAAATTCATCCCAATACTCTTCCATATTACCATCCCAAAATATAGTATTTCTTGGTTTCATCAAAATACCAAAACCTTTTACCTATGGAGGGTCTCAAGGGGGATAAATCCAAGAGGTAAAATGCTCATCCTTTTTCTTTTAATTCCATTTCAATTTAATTTTTTTTCTTCTATTCTCCTCTCCTAACCTCATCCAAATGTAATGATAAATATTTTACCTTAAATATACTATAATTATATCATTTTATTGTAAATTCCATCAGTAAACGCTTTCATATCCTACTTTTATTCTAAAAATGAAATTGTTGCCCATGATGTGTGAATTTATCAACATTATGGGTGATTGACTCTCATTATCCTTAAACACCATAAACTATTATATTAAAACCATTAAAGTATTTTAAAAATATTTTATAATTTTATTTACCCCCATATTTATGGTTTTTAACTAACATATATACATAATAATAAATGATATACCATAATGAGTTCCTTGTAATCGAAATACCGCCAAAATTAATGTAAAATGATCATCATTAACTTTTATCTAATTATTCATCCTCATACCATATAAAAAAATTATTTATATGATCATTTATACTTATTAAATATCATTAATAAAAAATAATAACAATTATTTATATTTATTCTCTTTTTACACAAACTTCCATTCATGTATAAAAGTGAATCAGTCATGAAAACTGAGAAAGGTAACACTATCGAATGAAGTAATTAAATCATATAACTCATTAAAATTAAATTAATGAAATTAATAAATTAATAATGAATCAAATTCATGAATAAAATGTTATTTATTTTTTTATTAATGAATCTAATGTGGTTATACTGCATATTAGCATGATGGAAGCTTTTAGAAAAAAGGTAAGGGGAATTCTCGAACCCAACTCTCTATTATTGGTGTATCCCTCTTTCACCCCATATTTCGTATGAATATTACTTAGATATAATTTATTTATTATTATCTTACCTTTTCATGGATATAAATGTTTTCTACATGAGTTTATGAAAAATGATATTTTTTCCCAAAAGAACTCATTTTTCAAAAAAAAACACACCTTTTTTACTTCTCGAGATTGTTTCTTCTTCACTCAAGGTTGATGATTATTATATCAGGAATTTCATTCCCTCTTTAATTTTGGTACACAATTATTATGAATTTATTTTATGAAATAAAACCCATCCCATTTTGTGGTTTATTTCATGTCCAATAGTAGTATATTTTCTATACAGCATGAATGATCATGTAAATGTTATGATGTGATAGGTTCACCCTAAATTATATAGTGCATTGAAAATGTTACAATGGGATGGGTTCACCCATGAATATATAGTGACTAAATTACTTGGGTAATGTGATGAATATAATTAGATAAAGTGAAAAATATGTGAACATGATTTTGGTAAGGTTCATTAATGTTTTGTGGTAGTAGATCACTAAGACATGATGTTTCATTTTTTATGCATTGCCAGATTTCAAGAATTTTGTTTATGATTCATCTGATGATTTCTGTCCAATTCCAATTTAATGATGATGATGAAGAAGAAAAAATCCTATCATATTGATTCATGTTTTTCACTTTCCTCTTATTGGGCTTATTTCTCATCCCTTTTGATGTATACCCTCAAGTGATTACTTGTAGTAAAGAGAATGTGAAGGCCTCTAAGAAGCTAGATAAAAATAAATTAAATAAATTGTAATGTTTTATTTTTTAAATATTTTTTGTGGTCCTAATGTTCCTAATACACTAAATATTTGGATAATGGTCATATAATGATATTATGTTATTTATCATTAAACTGATGTTATAATAATGTAAGAAAAGGTAGGGTTTTTATAGTTGGTATTAGAGCACATTTTAGTTAATTTATTAATTTGGATTAGAGAACCTTAGTGAAAACCCATATTATGAGACTATGTATATGTAATAACACAATAAGATTTTCTAAACATAAGTATCCCTTAATATATTCATTTAGAGTTAAATTAGAAAAGCAACAAATTATTTATGACCTGTTGACTTATGTTTTGTTCTATCCATTTTAGAAAATGGTGGGCACCAGGAGAAATCAGGCCAACAACCCATTTGAGGTACAATGTAGTGGTTGACCAAATGACATCCCTTATTATTTTATAGGTGGAGTTTAAAATTTCAGGGTTATTCCTACCCAGCTGTATCAATTTATTTACAATAATATGAATAATGTGGAACTTCTACCTTCACTAAAGATGGAGTAACTGTATATTGAGTGTTTTATGTGACAATGACCACCATTGTTTAGAGGATATTCTAAGCCACTTTTCATGGAATAGTGGGTGAACTCAATGAATAAGATCTTTTATGTGCTTTACAGTTCTGAGATAGGGAAGGTGACTCTTTCCATTTGTCATCTATATGGCGAGGTTGATCAATATTGGGCTTTGATTAAGAACACCATGTCGAAGGATGAAATTTTAGAGACAGAGTGGGAACAATTTAATATAATTTTTCTTAACAAGTATTTCCCTTAAAATATTCAAAAAAATGTGGAGATAGAATTTATAGAGTTGAATAAAAAGGTAGGAGAATTTGTCACAACCTACGAAGAACTTTTCACAAGGATTGCAGCATAATCTTTAGGTTTTGTTATCAGTAATGATAGAAAAATTAATAGATTCTTTAGTGTATTAAAACCACAACTTTTTAAGGCTCTAAAAATACATGACATTCAATGTAATTAATAAGTTGATAGATTTTATCTTAATGTGGTGATGGATTTTGGAGAATGATCTCATGGCTGCGGTGGTACGAAAAAAAAGATAGATTTTCAAGCTACAGTATATAATGAGAAATGTGAGAAGAAAAATCAACCACCCACATGTCAAAAATGTGGTAAGAATCATCGTGGGAACATTCTCAAAGGGACGGTAAAATGCTTCATGTGTGGGAGAGAAGGACACCAATCTCATGAATTTCTAAAATACATGAGGAATCTAGACAATGTGGTGGAGGAAAAGAGGGCACCACACATGGTCCAATGCTACAACTGTAAGGTGTAAGGGTACTATGCAAGCCAGTTCACTAAAGGTTGTGTCCTTGGGGGAAATTATTTTTATTATCCACCAAATAGAAAGGATCAATGGAAGTCATATTCCATCACTAATAATGAAGTCGAGCACGAAAACTAAGTCTTATAAGGTACACATCCTATTCACACAAGAATGAAAAATGTATTATTGGAATATAGTTATACTCATTCCATTATATCTTTCAAGTTTTCGTAAACTATTGAATCAAATCCTAAAATCCTTGAACTTGATATATTTTTAAAAACACCATGTGGTGCAATCATTGCACCCCAAGTGTTCGACTCTTCTCCAATTAGAATATGTGGGGAGATTATTCATGCGAATATCATGATAATTCTTTTGGGGGAATTTGAAATTATAATTGGAATGGTTTGGATCTAATTATATAGATCACATATAATATACCAGGAAAAGGAAAAAACATTCATATTTGAAACTAGCCCATTATTCTCTAAAAATGCATGGAAGATCATTAATCTCCTTTGTGAAATCCTACAAAAGTGTGGGTGTAGATTCCCAATGAAGATGCATACCTCGCTCAAATGGTTGAGTCAAAGGAAGGTATCACCCTTGGGAAAATACCCACTATGATGGAATATATTGTTGTTTTTCATAAAGAGTTACCCTGAATTTCCCCAGATCGTGAGGCAGAGCTATCAATAGAACTATTACCCAGAGCCACTCCTATCTCAATGGATCCCTATAGGATTGATTTTATTGAACTAGAGGAGTTAAAGAAGTAGATGCAAGAGAATTTGGGAAAAGGGTTAATACACCCTAGTACATCACCATGTGGGGATCTGGTTCTCTTTTTCATGATGAAGGATGGATCAATGTTACTATGTATCAATTATCGTTAACTCAACAAGATCACCATAAATATCAAGTATCCTCTTCCACGGATTGATGACTCGTCTGATTAATTTTTGAGGATATCAGTACTTCTCAAAGGTGGTTCTCCATTCTGGATATCATCATCTATATGTGAAGAAGGATGATATTCAGAAGACTGCCTACCATACATGGTATGGGAACTATTTGTTTTTAGTGATACCCTTAGTACTTACAAATTCCCCAACAATATTCAAGGATTTTGTGAATAGAATATGTATACATTACCTTGACAATGTTGTGCTAGTGTTTATCAATGACATTATCATATTATCCAAGAGTAAGGAGGAACATGAAGAATATAAAAGACCTATTTTAGAGACATTGAGGAAGGAAAAACTGAATGTAATGTTTAGAAAGTGTGACTTTTGGATGCATAAAGTCACATTCCTAGGACATGTGATCACAACTGATGGAAATAATGTGCAACCTTCAATGAAAATACGATTGACGAATGGATTAGATCCTTTAGTGCCACAAAAATCAATAGTTTTCTTGGATTATCAGGGTACTATAAATGTTTTGTGAGAAATTTATCATGATTATATATCCCACAAACTCTGTTTACAAGGAAATGGGTAAAGTATGGCTGAATAGAAGAATGCGAGAAAAGCTTTAATGAGCTAAAAAAGAAATTGATCACTGCACCTGTACTCACATTACCAAAATGTGGAGAATGTTTTGTGATATGCAGTGATGCTTCAAATAAAGGTTTCAAATGTGTAATATGAAAATATTAATGTGATAGTCTATGCCTCATGGCAGTTAAGGATCCATGAGAAGAATTACTCGACACATGATCTGGATCTAGTAGCTGTGATTTTTTTAATTGAAAATCTAGCAGCACTACCTTTACGGTGAAAAGTGTGACATATATAATGATCAAAAGATCCTAAAGAATATATTCCCCCAAAATGAGCTCAACATGAATCAAAATATATGGTTAGATCTAATCAAAGTCTATGATTTCTCTATTCACTATCATTCCAGTAATCCAAATAAGGTAGTTGATGCTCTTAGCAGAAAAGAAAGTGCTACACTATATAGAACGTGGATTGAGAATAACCCTATCTTCATGGATATGCAAAGGATTTATTTGAAAATCATAACGTAATTGAATACATCCTAACATTCCCAAATTATTTCCCAACCATCTATCTGAAGGAAGATTAAGGAGAAACAACAAGAGGATTCAGAGTTACAAAAGGATGTGAAGGCATTAAAGGATGGGAAGCTACAATAGTTACATATAGATGATGATTGTGTGATTTTATTTTGAATGAGGCTCTATGTTCCTTCATCACCTAGGATAAAAAACGATCTATTGGACAATTCACATATCTAAACTTTCTCTCTCCATCCCGCGAGTACTAAGATGTACTGGGATCTAGGAGAAAACTTATGGAGGGACAACATGAAGAAGGAGATTTCTGAGTATATATAAAGGTTATTGATATGTCAAAAATCTAAAGCTGAGTGATAGAAGTCCATAGGGATAATAAAACCATTATATATACCCGTGTGGAAATAAGGTAATGTCATTATGGACATTTTCCAAGGTCTCTTGAAGACATCCAATGAAAATAATGTGATATGGGTTGAGGTGGACCAACTCACCATGAATTTCCACATTATCACTATTAGAGAAGATCTCCCACTTGATATACATCATAATATATATGGGAAGGAAGTGGTGATACTGGATGGAGTTCCGCTATCAATTTTCTTGAATCATGATCCCATGTTCACATCTAAATCTTGGAGGAGTCTTCAACATGATTTGAGTACTTAATTAAATTTTAGCATAAACTATCACCCCTAAACTAAGGGAAAATTTGAAACTAAAATTCTAATGCTCAAAGAGATTATAGGAATATAATCTGTATAATTCAATGGTGGATGGGATCATCATCTACCATTGGTTGAGTTCTCATAAAACAGTAGCTTCCACTATAGAATTCAGATGACTATTTGTGATTCTCTATATGGAAAATGATGTAAAACTCCAACCTATTGGGATGATGTTGGTGAATAAAAGATACATCAACCTGATCTTGTGAAAGAGATGATAGATAATGTTCTAGAAATCCAAAAACATATCAATGATTCTCACATTTGTAAAATGATATACACTAATAACTATTAAAGGGTCTTGGAGTTCGATTTTTAGAGATAATTTCATCCTTTGAATATACCCTTGGATGAGAGTTATGTGTTTTGTGAATAGAGAGAATCTAAACACAAGCTGCATTGTCCCCTTTGAGGTCCTTGATCGCATTAGAGCCATGGTAGCGTGAAATTCAACTAAATATGGCGCAATTTCATGATGTGTTTCTTGTATCACTATGGAGGAAGTATACACTAGATCCCTCATATGTACTAAACTAAGAGGTGGTATAACTTGAAGATGATATCTCTTATGAGGAGTAGTTATTAAATATTATAGTCTAGAGAGATATAGTTCGACTAAAAAATACAACCCAACTTGTCAGAGTGTTATGGATTCACCATAAGTATGAAGAATAAACTTCGTATCTAGAGATGGTGATAAAGGAGAAGTACCCTCACCTGTTTAAGTGAAATAAAATTACGAGGGATAAATTTTGAAAGGGGGAATAATGTAATGAACCGATCTTTTATCAATGGAATTTATCCCATCTTATAGTAGTTTAATCTTATATACCATAATAAATAGTTTCTCTATGAATAAATAATGAAATTAGAAGTATTTCTATAAGTGCATGAAACAATACCAAAGATATAATAACTTGACATTAGAAATATTAATATGACCCTTATGAATCGTAAACTAGACTAATAAATAGTACCATCACCCTTGAATGTATTAATAAAATTCATGCATCTTATAAATGAAATTATGGTATAATTATTGTAGACTCAAAGTAAATAAATGTTTTAAAAATTATTAATTAATTGTTGGAAATTTGTAAGTCATAAGTATTTAATTACAATTATATGATTAATTTAATAATTTAAAGGAAATTTTATTTTCAAAAAATAAAATCATAAATTAATATCTTGATTTCATATGATTTTAAGATAATTTTTTTGAGACATTAAGTAATTTTTCAATATGTGGTATAAAATCAGTTATAAATTTAAAATAAATATTTTCCAAGTAAATGATGATTTTAATTAAATATTAAATCACTAGTATTAGGAATATTGTTTTCATAAAAATGTTATCATTTTTTAATTCTAATCTCCAAAAAATATTTTTGTTGATTTTTTGGGATTTCTAGAAAATACTAGATTTTTAGATGAATAGTAAAATATGATAATTTACAATAAAATATAAATACAAGAATTATGGAGTCATAGATGAGGTAAATATGATGTAATCCCAAAATCTCAACCTATCCTTCATTATTTTAATATTTTTAGAGATAACTATCAAAATATCCATAGTCTTGAGAGAAAATAATAAAATAATAAATATATTAATAAGAAAACACCCATCTACTGCACTATAAAAACTACCCATCACCCCTGTTCTCCTCACAACTCTAAAGCTTTGATCTTTGACTAAATTATTCCCAATAATATTCCCTATACCATTCCCCAATTCCAGGAGCTCATGGTCTCATCAAAAGACCAAAAACATTTCCCTAAGTAGTTTCTCAAGGATGATAAATCCAAGAAGAAAATTACTCGTCCTTTTTCTTTTATTTCATTTTCAATTTCATTTTTTTTCTTCTCTTATACTTGTGTAATCTCATCCAAATGGAAGTATAACTAAATAAAATTACATATACTTTAGTTATAAAATTTTAATGTAAGATTCATCATTAAACCCATCCCTCACTCTCTTTGATTCTAAAAATGAAATCGTCACCCTTAAAGTGTCAATTTAACAATATCACGGGTGATGAAATTTCATTTTAACTTAATTCCATCTAGGATATTAATAAAATAATTATAATTGATTAATAATAATTTATTATTTATTATAAAACCCCTTTGATGTTCTAGAACTGACATATATACATAATACTAACTGATAAAACAAAAAGAGGCCATTGTGATCGAAAAACAACAAAAATTAACCTAAAATGATCATCATTAACATTTATCAAATGATTCATCCTCATAAGATGTAAAAATATATATTATAATATATTTTAATCTTATGAAATAACATTAATAATATATAATAAAAATTATGTATATTTATCAACATTTTACATGAAGGTCAATTCATGTTTAAAAGTTAACCGATCATGAAAACTATGAAAATGAACACTTCCACATGATGGAATTAAACTCTCTAACTCATCAAAAAGCCAATAAATGAACATAAAAAACCATAATGAATAAAATTAATGAATAAAAGTATCTTTTTTTGTTAATTAATGAATCTAACATTATTACACTAGATATTAATGTGATGGAATGTTTCAAACACAAGATAAGGGGAATTCTCAAACCCACCTCTCGATCTTTGGTTTTCCCCTCTTTCACATGATTTTCAGTATGGGTATTAATTAAATATCATTTCCTCATCATTTTCTTTCCTTTACTGGGAAATATATTTTTTTATACTTGAGTTTACGATAAACACAATGTTTTAAAAAAACTATTCTTAAAAATACTCACCATTTACTTCTTAAGATTGTTTCTTATTCACTCAAGGTTAATGATTCCTATCTAATTTATGTTATTACCTTGTTGATTTGGGAACCCAAAGTTTATTACTGTATGTTTTATAAAATAAAACCCATTCCTTTCCATGGTTTATGTTATGTTCTATATTAACATACATTTTATGTCGCATGCATGATAATGGAAATGTTATGATGTGACGAGTGCACCCCGAATTATATAGATCAATGAAAACGTTACGATGCAATGGGTGCCCCCATAATTATATAAAACTCTAATTAATAGGGTATTGTGATTAATATAATGATTTAAATTGAAATATATGTGAACATGATGCTATCTGTGTTTAAAAATATGTGTGGTAGTTGAAAACAAAGACATGATGTTTCATTTTTATGAATTTCCACATTTGAAGCATTTACTTAATGCTTCATGTCATTATTATGATCCTATTCATATGTTATGATAGTGATGATGATTCAGATATCCTATTATATTGATTCGTGTTTATCTCTATCCTTTTACTCGGCTTTTATATCACCCCTTTTTGATATATATCCCCAGGTTACTACTTGTAGTAAGTATAATGTGAATGCCTCCATGAAGCAAGTGAAAATGAAATTAAATAAATGATTGAGTTTGATTTTGAAAATTTTATATATGGTCCTGTTTTTTCCAAGAAAATAAACCTTTGTGTCTTAGTCAGGTAATTATTTTATGATGTTTATTATTTATATGATGTAGTAATAATTTAATAAAAAGAAGGGTCAATAAACTCACCGCTAGTCCTAAAACTCTGGAATATGTGGAATCGCACTTGAGGTCATGTGGTGAACTAGTTCGGAGCACCGATTTAGAGTCTCCTAGGTTGAGGATGTAACAAATTTGTTTCAATGTTGTTATTCTCTATGGTATATGAATTTTGTATCGTAGAAAAGAGAATTAGACATGTCAGGACTTGGTAATGAGCATTGGCTTGGGAGTAGCTAACCCATGTATGAGAGAAAACACAAGTCACCCAGGGTGGGAAATTGTATTTCTTATTTTATGTTGTTAGATTGGATTATATTTCAACACTGTGTGATGCATGTTTTTTATGAAATGATAGTTTTATGATATTTTACTCATTTTTAGAAGGGCACGAGGTTGTGTATTCAAGAATCATTTTATGCACCTATGTATATAATTGTCATGCATCATTATAGGAACACACGAGATGGGTGTCTGGGGTATGAAAGATATATTGAATTATAGTTCCATCAAAATTTAAATAAAATGATGTCTAATAAAATTATGGGAATGGGTAATAGGGGAAATAAAGTGTTAAAATTTGTTAAGGAATTATGATTAAATAATAGAGAAAATGGAAACAAAAGATAGTTGTAGAATGTTTTGAAAAGGGAAATGTGAATGTGAGGAAAGGTTCTCATTGTAAGATTGTAAATATTTTTGGAATAGATCCTAAAGTAAGACTTACTACTATCGAATCTAGTTACCTTGTTTTATCCATGACCAATGGTAGGGTCGGTCGAAGATAGTGTTTAGAATTTGATAAGGTATGTTTATATAGTGTATGTGAAATGGTTTTCTGTGGTTAGTGGAGATCCATCCTTATGAAATTTGTGTAAGTTATATGTTATGTGTTCTAAATATCATGTTCGTATTTGTAGGTAAATTCCACCGAGATGATGTGTGAAAGTTGAGAGATAAGAGGATGTCATCAATATTGGTTCTCTAGAGGTGGATTAAGAAAATCATGAGATTCTGGGTGATAAGGGAGAAGAGATGTTTTGTGAGAACTGTTATCATTTCAATCATATGTTGGAAAGGGACCTAGGGTGGCTTATTACATGTATATTTGAGAAAACTAGGGAGTTTCAAATGAAGCACCCTCCAAAATTTTCAAGAGAGGGTTGACCCAAGGCTGTGGAATTATAGATAGATCTATCCAGATAATTTTGGATCACCTAGAGACCCCTGTAGAGAAGTGGGTCAAGTAGGAAACATATATGCTTTGAGGCCAGGAAAAACATTAATGGGATGTTCTGGTTTATAATCAGAAATTTGATGGTATGGTTTGGAATTGTTTTCAAAATAATTTTCTACAAAAAATTTATCGAGAAACCATGAGGAAGTAAAAGGATGTAGAATATATGAGGTTGAACCCATGGACTATAACGAAAATAGAATATTCTAGTCACTTAAATGACATGAAATTCTTTATTTTCCAACGTTTGTGGGAGATGAGGCGAAAATTGTAAGACATTCCCAAGATGGACCTAGGTATAAGATCTCATCATAGGTGAATATATTTAATTTGAAGAGGGTCAATGAAGTGGTTGATCAAGCCCTTACATCAGAAGGAAACCTCAGGGAGCCTTCAAGTGGTATACATGTGGTTCCAACTAGGCCAACCAATGGAAAGACTTCCGAGACTGGAATGTTTTTATTTTATATTTCCTTCTAGTAAAGTGGTGGATAGGGCCGCTTGAAAAAGGAACCAACGTCTCAGGATAGTGATCATGTTTGGAGATATCAATGAGACAGACCGAGACATGTGTGTAGTCAACGTTCCCAAACACCAGTTGAGTGTTGATCTCTAAGAAAATTGGTGCATGTGAATAGGTTCTCCTAGAACCATTGGTTGTAAAACATTATGTAGGGAAATGACAAGTGTATATTATAGGAAGGGGTTTGGTTACCACATATCAGGAATGTAACTGGAGTTTGACATGCCATACAAGTAGAGATAGAATATGTGGTACTCTTGGATGATATCATCTAAAAAAATTGTGGAATACAACACTATCATAATTGGCTAGGTCCCAGGGTAGGGGGACATGTTATCTTAAGGTAATCTAGTCTACACCTAGATGTGTAGAGGCTATAAAATCATGTTTTCGAGGTAAAATTCCTATTTCTTCCATGATTTATATTGTTGTATTAAATAGTAGTGCCACACATTATTTTATTTTTACACATTTGGTAGTATTGTTTGGTCTGATAGTGGAATGTTTTACTAGGATTATGTTTATCGACACACCATAACGGTTATGAACTAAGGATATCAGAAAGTGTAAGGGTTATTTTTTAGAGGTTGGTGGGTACCATTTCTCATGGGACTTGTTAATGATTGAAATTTATATTTTTGGTTTGATTCTGGTCATGGATTTCTAGTGTATTACCAGGGACACATTGATTGTTACCATTGTAGGGTAACATTAACATATATGTAGGGATGTACCTATGTCATTATAGGTGAGTGAGATGTTCTGGTTGGATGTGTGGGGCCAGTTTTACAACAGTAGGGTGAAATCATAGCCCATGTGGCATCTCTCATGTTTGATGATGGGGGAGTGGAGAAGACTGTCTATTATTCTCTGGTGGATCATATTCATGATAAGTTTCTTGATGATTTATCAGGGATTCCACCTAAAAAAAATATTGAGTTCATGAGGGAGTTGTTTTCAAGGTGGAGACAGTTTCCATTCTATTATATAGAATGGTTTCAGAAGAACGTTTGGAGCTTAAGATACAGTTATAGGAACTATAGAAAAAAGGGTTTATACATCCTAGCATGTCACCAAGACCTTCAAAGGAAGTATTGGTAGTCGGGAATGAATAATTAGGTTGTAGGTTTTGTAGCACAATTCCTTACCTATTAGTATGTGGAGATCTTTCATCAGTTCCTAGGTGTTCTGTTACAACAATTTTGCATTATAGAATGGATGTAGGATGATGTATTGATAGATTTTTTGGTGGGTCTTCCAAGGATGTATTATAAGGGATATTTACTCAAGGTTGTTGTTAATAGGTTGACTAAATTATTATATTTATTTATAATCCATTAGACTTACACTACTTATTAGTTGGGTGAGTTACATGTTCGATAGATTGTGAAGTTTTGATGGTGTAATAATGACTATCTTTTTAGATGATGATATGTTTTTCACATCAATCATCTAGAAGGGATTAAAAAAGGTGCTTGGAATTCATGTGTCTTTTATTATAGATTTCCACCCAACAATAGATGGGATGTTAGACCATACAATTCAGTTACCATAGGATACGTTGAAAGGTTGTGTTATGTACTTTGGAGGTTCATGGGAGAAAATTTTCACTTATTGTGTTTCTGTATAATAATATTTTCCATGATAAAATTTAGATAGAACAATTGGAGGTCCTCTACGAGAGACTATGTAGATCACCATTGTGTCGGATAAAAGATAGAGAATCGGGTTTTTTGGGACCAATTCTCATGCCAGAGACGTCTAAAATGGTTTAGTTGATTCAAAAACGAATGGAAATAACTCCGAGTAGGGAGAAGTCCTAGGCATACTAGCGTCATTGAGCTCTTGATTAAATGGGGGGTGATAGTGTGTAACATCATGTTTCTCTATGTTTGGTCACCATCTGATTCAGAAACAAGGAAATTGGGTCCCCAGGTATGTGGGTCTATATGCGTTTGTAGAGAGGATCAGACTAGTGGATTAATGGTTGGATCTCCCGGAATATTATAGTGGAATATATTATTTTTTCCATGTTTTGTAGCTTAGAAAATATCCCCCTAATCCATCACATGTGTTTAATGTTGAGGATGTTGAGCTTGTGGATAATTCTTGCTTTGATGAGCATCTGGTTCATATTGTAGATCATAGTAAGAAAGTATTGTAGGGCATGTTTGTTCCTTTGGATTGGGTTCTATGGATGCATAGGAATTTCCAAGAAGAAAATTGGGAGTGTAAGATTGATTTGAGGGCCTTGTGGCACGATCACTTTTCATAGGAAGCTCGGTGATGCTTGGGAATGTTGTTTTGGGATGATCCGTTATAAGGTGGGGATGTTATAAGATCCCGGACTTTATTGAGGTAAGTCCTTGTCTAAAATATCAGTTTATATCACTTGTTTTGGTTAATGAAGTGGTCCTAGGAAGTTTATGGGGCCTCAATGGTGTTATAGGGGTTCAAAACATGAAGGAATGGGGAAACTGATCCAACTTGTATAAGTCGCATTATTGGCATACGTTTATGTAAACCGAGCATGGTGGGAGGCCAGTTTGTGCAATTTTCGACACTGGCATATCACATGGTTTATGCATTGTTTTTAAATCATGTGGGTCTTCCCAGGTAACAGTGTGACCCAAATTCCCTTAGATAGTGGATTGTGAATGGTTTTTGCATTTTTGGAAAAACCGTGCAGCCAAACAATGTGACCCTCTAAAAGTTGAAAAATTTGAAAAATTTCCACTTCATGATTTTAAGTTCCCACTCCCATTTCTTCTAAATTTTCTCCCTTTCACCCTTAGTTATGAACCCAAATGAACCAAGCATACAACAAGTAATTCTCCATTAATCCTAATCCATTTGGAGCACCCTTGATTCTGGATCAAAGATCTGTGTGAGTCTAATAACTCTATTTCTACTATTTCTAGATTAAGATCTGAACCTTTCTCTTATTTCAATCAAAATATATAAATACCTATTCATTCTGATGAGGTATAGGTTTCAGCATCAATGTTTGTTTGAATCCGGATCTAAGGCTTCAATTAGGGATGTGTTCATCAACAGATTCAATGTAGGTGATTTACATATTATATCCCATGGTTTTTATGGGGATTTTTTTCATATAATCTTATGTTATTTATTACATTTTTGTGTAATTGGTGATGAAAGATGGTTTTGGTAAAATGGGAGTCCAAATGAACAATCAACCCCCTCATAATCCCCATGGAATGCATAGAGTATGCGTTGACAAATTTTGGAATACCCATGGGGTGAACAGCCTTCCCGAACATGGTTAACCAAAATGTTAAGTGCGTGATATTCTTATGATTAAATAGAACCATTGATGATTATATCAAATGGTTAATTTATTTTTGAAAAAGGAAAAATTGATAGTTGGATCGATAGGTGATAAATGGCTAGGATAATTTTTTGTTTTACATGAAAATGGGTTAAATGGAATTTAATGAGAATCTTCCAAAAGGTTTGTGAATTATATTTGGAATGTATAAGTGGGATAATACATGGGAAATGATAAATTTTTTAAGTGATTTAACAAGTGGTATTTGTTGAATAAGTTAAATGGGATGATTTATGTAAACTAGTAAATATGATTAATGATTTTAGTCATAAGAAGTGTAAATTGGCGTAAATGGAAGTGTATTATAAATGTTAATGTGATAATGGGTTGTGGAATAATATTAACTCCCATGTTGAGTTGGATGTCATGTGATTGTTATGTATATTTTTCAAAGTTTGGTTATGATATTTTATGTGTGGGGTTTTGGTTATAAATATATATATATTCATTTGCACATGACTTGTTGGTGGGATAAAGGATTGAGGCTCCTCCCATGGGTCGGGTGGGACAAATGCACCAAACCCACCCAAGAATTGATAGTTTAGGGAGTCAAACTGATACTATATGAACATCATGGTTGATTTTGATAAGAATATATAGACAGAGGAATTAAGGTAATTTGTGATTTATTTACCCCATGTGAGATGGAGACTTGAGTTATTTTCTTATGTTCTATGCTGACGGTCATAACCCTTATGTAAAGGTGGTAAATAGATCACTAATAGGATGCATGATGGTAATTGAAAAAGTAGAGAAGATGGTGTATATGATAAAATAGAACTATTTATATAAATATTTGAAGTAAATATGGTTATCTAGTCACACCCAAACATTGATGTATTTAATTTTCATTTGTTTAGTATTTTCATGCAATATCTATTCAGGATGGATATTTTTTAGGCACCATTGGTGGGGGCCTACTGAGTTGGACTCACACCATTCTCGGGCCACAGTTGGATACTTGATCATATTTCATGGTTTCAGGTCAGAAAAAAGGAAAGGTCATAGTGCATAGGAGTTGAGTTAGGATTGGGATATTCATAGATGAGGTTATAGACTTGGGGTCAAGATCATTCTGTGGGTTCCATAGTTTGTATTTATTTTGGAGTTTTTTTAACTTCGAACTATTATCATGTCATGACATATTTACTCCAGACAATGATTTTTACCCAGAATCGCGAGATGATTTTTTATGAATGTACATTGATTATTAAATTTTTTTCCCTATTCTATATATAATTCCTCTATGGATGACTCTCAAATAAAGGGTATAGTCTCCCCATATTTCCTATTAGACCCTCACAACTACTCAGGAACCTCTGGCACAACTGAGACATTCTTATGGTTATGTCGTGACCCATCTCGGAGCACTGGTTCAGTGGTTCCCATGTTGGGGATGTAATAGCTCAGGTGTTAGGTAACTTGAGTATGAAGGTTAGTTCTTGATACAATCATTTATTTTTCTATACATTATAGAATTTAATAATATCATGTATTATTCTTGGTTTATTAGTAATTGTTTTAAAATCCTCTAGTAATTGTTTTTTTAAAATGTGTTTAATTTAGGGGTTGTTTTGTTAAGAAACCTTTAAAAATAAATCAACATAAGTTTTATTGATAATTTGTACTGGATTATAAAAAAATATGATAAATGTTTAGAAATAAATAAAACTATCTGCCTCTCCTTGTCTATTCGCACCCTGCATGACTACCCAAGGTTTTCTCTCTCCCCTTGCACTCTGTGACTGATACATATCCATCGGTCTGCATTTATAGTCACCATCAACAAAATATTCTTCCAGAAAACTTTCCTTAATAACCATAAACTAACTTCTCATCCACAAAACACTCTATTTTAAACCAAGTTTCACTTCCATTGTTTTTCCTCTTATTCAATTCATATATTTGTTATTATGTTAAAATGGATCACTTTTCATTATTGCCATTTGTTTTATAAAGTACAAAAGATGTTTTTTTATTATATGAATTGAAATATTAATCATCATATGATTTTAAATCTAAATAGTTTTAAATTGAATAATGTGATTTTTAGAGATGATTATATGATATATATGGTACCAGTTAATCGTTTTTGATGAGAATTAAAAATACATGAGTGAGGTAATGTAAAATTAAATTTTCGTATTAATAGTTTTATTATATGCATATAATTTTTACATTATTATATGTAAAGTTTGGAAAATTATATCTAAAATTTATTTCCAGGGAATACATTTATATTTTCCCCCCAAAATGAAAAGAATCATAAATTCATTAAATGATGGAGTTGAAACTAAATAGGACTATCCCTTAGTCTCATACCAAATGTGGATTCCTCGTTGTTGTATTAATATTTTTTTGTCTAGACATTTTCCTTCCTACCAAGAATAGCCTTAGTGGTTTTTATAATTCCCATTAATCCCTTTCCTCATTTTAATAAAAAATAAATAAATAAATACACATGATTTTTATTTTTATATATTCCTTTGAGGAAATTTATATTTTTTTATGTTGAACACAAATTTAATCCCAATGGTTTCACAACCTCGAATATTGTAGAATCTTTACTGCCATTGAAATTAAAAATGGTTTTTTAGTTTTTATTATGCATGGAATAATTTATCATTTATCTCATATAGAATGTTATTTTAATAAGAAATGTTGGATCTTTTATTACTAAAAATAAATATAAATTATAAAAACCACTTTAATTAGTATTATTTATTATGGAAATTTTAAATATTATGATGAATTCAGTCAATTTATATAAACATGTGGTAATTATGATTAGTGTATCTTGTATATTATTTATTTGAGTTAGGTTATTAAACCAATTTTTTTGAAATGGATCAATTTAATTTTGAAAGAACTGTGTAGTTTTTAAAACCATTTCAATGATATAATTGTTTTTAAAATAACCATTTAAAATGATTTTATCTTTTGAAAAAAATGGCTATTAATAAAAAATTATTTGGGAAATTTAAAAAAAAATTATAAATTAGTATTGTATAGAAAAATTAATTAATTGTATTATTTTATTCCTACATATTTATATATAACATTTTCTATTTTATATTTTTGGAAATCATTTTTATATGGATTAAATTTGGATTACGTTACCCCTCTACACACCACACTCTATTGAAAAATGAGTCACTACCAGTAGTTTAAACAACCATTGAATCATTTTTTTGTGGTTTGGTTTAACCACCATGAAATATAGTTTTAATGGATATTTAATAATGGTAATTATATTAGTGCATAATTTTTATTAAAATTTTGAAAAACATAGATTTCATGATGATTCAAATTTATTTCTCAATTTGTTCACCATTTTTCATTTTATCTTGTCAACTATAAGTAGTTTCAACTATCATGATGTTTTTTATAGTGGTTTAAAATAACAATAATTTTATAGGCATTATTTTTATAGTGGTTTAAACTACTACTATTTAATAAAGTTAAAAAATGATATTTTTATTAAAACTTGCCAGAACAAAAAAAAAGGTAAAAACCATTAAATACATATGCATATAGAAAATCCAAATATATATCACAACATTAAAATATACCCGAATAGATTCATATATGTAAGAACCTATATTAAATATATAAGGAATAATAATAAGATAAAATATATACTATCAAAGGTATAGAATTAAAAAATTGTGGAAATGCAAGATAATCATGGGAATAACAAAATTAATATGTCTCTACCTCAATTACTTGACAAAACCAATTATTTGATTCAAGAACCTTTTGTCCGCAATTATTCACTCACTCAAAATTTAATTTTTATTATAAAAAAATTTGATGGAAAAAATTGAGGACTCTAATGTTATAGTGAAAAAAGAGAACAATGAGCCATTAAAATGAAATTGCTACCTACTAGTTTTAATCTACATAAAACGTTTCTGTGAGATGGTTTTTACCTGAGTTCCTAGTTCTTCCATCAGATGATCTTTGAACCTAAGAACCAGCTTGTCCCAAAAATGGATATACTCATATGTAATTATCTTACTTTTGTTGAATCCGCGTATTAAAATCAGGTCTTTATTATTAATCCAGGTGTTTTCTCCTCATTGGGAGGCACCCATAGGGCCCATTCCCTCATTATTCCAGTCTCTGCATCAAGAGAAATAAGGTTTAGGAAAGTTTTAAAAATTACCTCTTACAATAACATAATAAAATGTAAAGGATGTTCGAATTCTTCTATCTCACACTATTGTTTAGGAGGGGGAGCATCTTTATTCAACAACAACACAACCTCAGATTGTAATATAGCCTCCCCTTGAAGACCCTCTAACATGTTTTCATCCGCATGGGGGTCTATAATCCTTCTGGTAAACCCTCTATAAATATATTTTTGAGCTTTGGGGACACTGTGCCTTCTTCTTGCCAACCCTCTCCACTTTCCACTGATCGGACCTCTGGTTCCTTTGATTTACCACCTTTTTGGCTGATTGTGTCTCCATTATCCAAGGAAGATATGAATAATATTTTCTACCTTGTGGTTTCTTCTTCTTGGTAACAATGCCACTCCCTGGATCTCTATTTTCTTTATTTCATTTCTTCCTGCTTGTATTTTGTAGGACATTACTAGACCCACATATAATATTGTCATTTGAGGGTTGTCCATCATTATCAGACTCGACTTGTAAGGGACAAATGGTGTTGTCTTCAATCCCTCCTTCTTTACACAGACTATCAAAGTGGTTCTTTAATATGTGACATTCCATGTTACTCCCCATATTGGTTCCTCGTTTGGTATTAATATTCTTACTTGCACCATGGGATTGCTTCTCCCACACCTAACCATCCATGGAATTTCCCTCACTAGTCAATTGTATCACCCTTTCAGTGATGTTACTACCTTTTTCATTCCCAACAATAGTATAGTTGAATGACGTTGGGATCACCTATCCCTTATAATTTGGAACATTAGCTCTAGAAGATTCACCCAAAATATGATCATTCGCAATGTGTCTATCCAGAGATACTTTCACTATTTAACTATCATGTACACCTGCTATAATCTCACATGGGTGACTTGAAATGAGATTAGACCTCGTTCGAATATTGGGATTAGAGGGATCCCCTATCAGCTGCTGCATGGGCAAGCTACCCTCCACACTACCTTCGTGCCTACATAAAGTCTCTGTGTGTCCCTGTTCCTTACAATTAAAGAAAATGTAAAACCATGAATCATAGATCAAATGCTACCATCAAAAGATATTTCTCACCCACTATAATCCAATGAAATTCAAAAGGCATCCTCGAAACATCAACTTCCACAAAGACCTGCGGATAGAACGGGTGGTAGAGGGATCTCGTTCTATTTTCAAAGCATTAAAATCTACCCACATGGTTCCCTAATAATATCAAAATATATGGATTTTATAATGAAAGAGGGAGATGAGGAAAGATTACCCATACCAAAAGAGAAGAGGAAGTACGCTTCATGTGGAAGTTGTAAGACCATATAAATAAAAAGAACCAAGATCAATTGCAGCTGTAGGGTGAAATGAACAAGACATTTTAGTAAATCCTCATCTGATTCGAACTGAATCATAATATTATTGGAATCGAGAAAACCGACAGTCACTCTCTCCTATAGATCCTAGTGCCCAAAAATATATCTATTGAATGTGTCCATTGATGGTCATTTCTACATGAACTGAAAAATCAATCTAAGATTCAGAAGAGTTATCACCGTCTAGAATTCCTAACTAGAGATCCAGAGGATAGGGTTTCCATTGAACATATTTGTTAAATTAGGGAAAAGAGATATCAGAGGGAAATGAGGAAGAAGGTCAGGATTGGAGAACAGATAGAAAATTTTGGAAGTTGCACCCTCATAGGATTACGGAGGTCCCCCCTATGACAACCATGGTTTTCTTAAAAACATAGATGTGATTTATTACATAAACTATTAAATTGATACAACATGGATGAATGAGAGTTATAGTGTCTTCGGGGATTATGATCATTACATAACAACTTAAAACATGAAATACATCATCTTTATTGAAAAATTTCATTACATGACCACTAAATTCCCTCTTACTTAGCATTGCATGAGATAACCTGAGGACATACATAAGAAAAGGGTGAGCTATAAATCCTATTAATGGAATAAACATGGAATACATGTGGAGTAAAATACATGTTAGACAACAGGCATATCAATAGAGCACAAGAGAAACATGGACATAAAATTATGGTAAAGCATGATAATCATAACATGGAAATGTGGCAAAAAAACATAACATGGAATTAGCATGAGCCAAGGCCCATTACACATTAAACATGAGTAAATACTAATTTCACATGAATCAAGAGTAAACCCTAATTGCACTTGAATTATCATGGGTCACCACTCATTGCACATGACTTACCATGAAACTATACTTTACCCAATGCATTGGAGCGCTATAAGGGTGCACCCTTCTAAAACATTTCATTTCATGCAAAAGTGTGCCACATGGATTCATAAAACATAATCATTTATTCCACAAAAAAGTAATGTGTAATGAATCTTTATAATTAATACGTAAATGTGCATGATGGTGAATACCCTTGATGGAGAAATGGGCATGGTATTCACTACACAATGGCATTGGCTTAGAAAATTGGTGCAATTTCAGCAGCGTAATGGCGTGATAAGAATTCATAAAAACGGTTGATGAGAGAGAAAGGGGTGAATCATCATATATACATGAAATGGATAGTAATGGGGTCATATAGATACATGTCCCAACAATTGTAATGGAATTTATAGTCATGATACAAAAGTATTTCATGAATGTAAATGAGGGGAGAGAAGTTCCTTTCATAATTTCGGCATAGTAACAACTGTACATGAGAGGCATTTAATGAGAGATAAAGGGGACTCCCATCATTCAAAGAATAAGAGGCCAGTATGGGGGTGGTGCGAAACCATACCCTAGAATTTATAATTGAAATTTAAAGGGCACAACAATATTAAGAATATTTGACAAAAAACTGAAAGGAAGAAAACCCTTACTTGGAAGTGTGCTGCCAAAGTCTTGAGAGAGGCTTTTAGGGAGCTTGGGGCACCTTGGGAGGATTCTAGAAAGAGTAGGGAAGAGTTTGGACGAACTAAAAAGACTTTTAGTGAGGAGGAAGTGGGATCTTGGGTGGGTTTATATAGGAAAGGTGAGTGAATTCTTTATTATTTAGTTTTGGGACATCTTACATTAAACTAATCCAAACAACAAAGAAGCTCATGGATTTTTCCCTTGGTTTCTGGAAAAGGATAGAGGAAAAAAATATTTTATAAGGCCAAAGTCCAAACTTCTTTTAATAATGGGTCTGCTTATGTGGAGGTGAGTCACACTCCCAAGGAAAATAAATTAAAAAGACATGGTGTTTAATAATTCTTGAGGGTTCCATTAATGCTTTGTAAAATAACTCAAACAAACCCAAAATCACATTATTTTAATGGTAAATCATATATTTTCCGAACATCAATCCTATAGTATTTTATTACATCACTATTGAGTCATTATGATGTCATAAAACACATTATATATTTAAACGGTATTTAATTTATACCCAAAAATATTTGACTGTCTCAGAAAATTATGAAAATTTAACCATTGGATAATTTCAACGTCCAGATTCTAGAAATAACATTTATTTTATCTAAATGATTCTCTAAATTTGTTAATTTTCACTGTTAAAATAAAAACCGACATTTATCGAAAATTGACGGGTTTTGATAAAAATGGATTTCAAACCTTAATAAAAATTACAATTACATTCATAAAATTATAAGATCAATTATATTTAATAAAAGTTAATTTATTAATAATAATTATATTTTATGAAAGTATTATTTAATTCAAAAATCCATTAATTCATCAAAATAGATTTCTTATCTAAATATTAACTAAAAAATAGTATTTATGCTTAAAAAAACTATTTACAAAGTGTCAATAACAACGAGAAGGTATATTAATTATTATATTAAAAAAATAATATACATGAACATAGTTATAGATATTTGTTACATAACCCCTTAAAACATCCGAATAAGTCCTAAGGATAATGTGTGCGATGGTGACAGACTCGTGGGGTGGCTCGGATAAGATCGCTCGAGTGGTAATCTCTATCAACGTCCACTTTTCCCATAGATGGTTTCGTTCGAGCATGACATGATGAACCTCATCATGGGCTTGGTCAAGAGCGTAGCCCAAAGACGCTACCTCTTTTCCGAGCTCCGACAAATGGGCTTCGTATGGAGCAATTATACTGGATGAGGCCATTGCTTCTTTTGTATGAATAAATTGGATTTGTTAAAGCCCAATATTTATAATAATCATGTGATCACTGTTCAACGACCATATTAGAAATGGTCAAAATTCATAACATAAAATCCAAGCAGTTGAAATTTTATATAAACATTTTACATAAAGAGGCATTTAATTAGATCAAGAGGTATTTCCATTAATGAATCTTTGGGGCGTTACAATATTCCCCCCTTCAAGAAATTTCTCCCTCGAAATTTCCTTTTCCCATACTAAAACAGATGTGGGTAACTCAGCTACATCATTTACTCTGATTCCCAAGTCTCTTCTTCAAACTTCTGGTTTCTCCACAACACCTTGACAAGGGGCATTGTCTTATTTTTTAGAACATTTTCTCTATGATCTAAGATCTTCATTGGTTTCTCTTCATAAGAAAGATCATCCTCCAACTGTGTCACCTTAGAAGAGAGTACATTTGAAGGGTCTGGTATGTACTTCCTTAAGAGGGATACATAAACAACATCATTAACTTTGGCCATGGAAGGTGGAAGTGCTAGTCGATAGGCCACAACCTTGACATGATCAAGAATCTTGAAGGGGCCGATGTACCTTGGACTTAACATCCATTTCTTTCCAAACCTCACGATCTTCTTCCAAAGACATATGCATAGAAAAACGATGTCTCCAACTTTAAACTCAAGGTCTCATCAATGGTTATCTGCATAACTCTTCTGTAGACTCTGGGCTACCTTGATATCTTATTGAATAATTTTCACCTTCTCCACCATTTCATCGGCCATTTCTGGTCCAAGCAGCTTAAGTTCATCGACCCCATCCCAACATGCCAGTGTTCTGCACCTTTTCCCATACATGGCTTCATAATGTGCCATTTGGTTGCTCGAGTGGGAACTATTATTATAAGAGAACTCAACCAGAGGAAGATGTTGATCTCATCGTCCATTAAAGTCCATTGAGCATTCCCTTAATATGTCCTCAAGTGTTTGGATAGTCCGCTCAGATTGGCCCTCAGTTTGAGGATGATAGGCCGTACTGATGTTCAGTTCAGCATCCAGAGCATGTTGAAGACTCTTCCAGAACATAGAGATGAATCATGGATCTCGGTCAGAAACAATAGATTGTGGAACTCCATGCATCCTTACCACTTCCCTGATATATATCTATGCCAGTTTATCCAATGAGAAATCCTCCCGAATAGCAATGAAGTGTGCAGTCTTTGTAAGACGATCCACCACAACCCAGATTTCATTGTTGCCTTTGGATGTCCTCATAAGTCTAGTGACAAAGTCCATGGGGATGTTCTCCCATTTCCAATCTTTTATGGGAAATGGTTGCATCATCCCCTTAAACTTCTGCCTTTCTACCTTCACTTGTTGGAACACCATACACTTTGATGTATATACAATGATCTCCTTCTTCATATTATCCCACCAATAATTTTCTCTGAGATCTCAATACATGTTTGTGCTCCCTGGGTGAATAGAGAAATTTGAACAATGTGCATCATCCAAAAGTTCCTTCTTCAGCTTCTGACTTGATGAAACACATAGAATTTTCCCAAATCACACACTTTCTTCTTCATTAACATTAAACTCTGAGGATTTCCCTTTTTTGATAGCTTCTTCTTTTTCCAGAATTCCCACATCAACCTTTTGAGCATCCTTTAACCTTTCCAAAAGAGACGGTTGATCAAACATTTGTGTAAGGATTGATGGTGTTCCCTTCTTTATTATTCCCATGTCCATCTTTATCAAGTCTAAGAAGATTGGATCCTTCTCAATTCTCATCATTGATAGAATCGGTATGTCCTTTCTACTTAGGGCATCTGCCACCTTGTTCGCTTTCCCAAGGTGGTAATGTATTGAACAATCATAATTTTTGATGAGATCTATCCATCTTCCATAGAACATATTAAGCTTCTTATGTGTGAATATATATTTAAGACTCTTGTGGTTAGTATATATCCCACATTTCTCCCCATTGAGATAATGCCGCCAGATTTTCAAAGAAAAGACCATCACCGCCAACTCTAGATTATGCGTTGGATAGTTTCGTTCATGGATTTTAAACTATCTTGAGGCATAGGATATCACTTTATCATTCTGCATCAGTAGAAATCCTAAGCCCTTCTTCGAAGCATCACTAAATATCACAAAAGGTTCCTCACTTGTGCTTAAGGTGAGCATGGGATCAGTGATAGGCCTCCTTTTCAACTCCTTGAATATTTCTTCACATTCATCACTACAAGCGAACATTAATCCCTTTCGAGTTACCTTGGTAAGAGGGTTGGAAAATCATGAGATATTTCTCACAAATCGTTGATAAAATCCAGCTATCCCCAAGAATCTAAGGATACCCATTACCGATGTTAGACTCGGTCATCACTCAATTTCATCTGTTTTGGAGGGATCCAGAGATATCCCATTACTTGTGATGGTATGGCCCATGGATGAGACCTCCTTCAACCAGAACTCACACTTGATGTACATTTCATTGAGCTTCTCCTTGTGCAAAGTATGTAGTACAGTTCTTAAATGCTTTTCATGATCCTCCTTGGTTTTGTATTATATTAGAATATCAACTATAAATACTACCACAAATTTGCTGAGGTAATCTATAAAGAATCTATTAATCAAGTCCATGAAGATTTATGGATCATTAGTTAGTCCTAAAGGCATTACTATGAATTCATAGTGCTCGTATCTTGTGTGAAACGTAGTCTTGGGGATATGTTTCTTCTTCACCCTTACTTGATAATATCCCGACTGCAAGTCCACCATGGACAAGTATTGTTCTCCACACAGCTGATTGAACAAGTCATCCATTAGTGGGAGAGGATAGTTATTCTTTATTGTGATTTTTTTGAGGTCACGATAATCAATGAAAAGGCACATTGACTCATCCTTCTTCTTGACAAAGAAGACTGTTTCACCCCATGGTGAAGCACTTGGGCGAGTAAACCCTTTATACAAATTCTCCTGTAGTTTTTTCATCAGCTCTTCCAGCTCCACAACAGCCATTCTATATGGATTATTGGATATTATTAGAGCCCCTGGTATAAGTTCAATTTATAATTGAACATCTCTTCTAGGAGGAAGACCAGGTAGTTCCTCGGGAAACACTTTAGCGAATTACCTCACAATATGCATTTTTTTTTCAAGGATGGTTTCTTCCTTAGACTCAATCATCTGAGCCAAATACGTGTTCTCATAGGGAATTAATATCCATGCTTAAGAAGATGGATCTAAAAGAGATTCATCTTCGTCCTTACAATTGTAATGAATCAGGGGTCAATTCTCCATATGGAGTGTGATTTCTCTTTCCCAACAATTTATGTTGGCTCTATATAAGGAAAGCTGATCCATGCCAATAATTGAATAAAATTCCACCAGAGGGAGTATGACGAGGTTAGTCGGGAAAGTAAATCCACAGATTATAATAGGAGAGGACTTATATTCATGGGATAAAATGATTTCCCCATTTTCCGTACTCACTGACATCATCACTTACATGATTTGTGGTGGTGATGGAACTTTTCTACTAAACTTTTGGGATATAAAAGAATGCGTAGAACCTGAATCAAGAAGTATGTTTGCTATTCTTGAATGAATAACTAGTGTACCAGTCACCACTTCGTTTTCGGGGTTCAATTCCATAGAAGTGATTGAAAATTCTCATCCTTACTGTCTTGGAGGTTTTGGTTGCCTCCGAAAACCCTTGGATTTGGGAACTGATTTGAAAATTTCCCCAGTTATTTTCAGTTGTAGAAATGAACAGTGTGTTGATCTTCGAACAGAGTGTTCCTCTCCTCTGTTGCATCCACGAGTCTTTCTTACTGACAGTTAATAGCTAGGTGCCCTTCTCTTCCACACGTAAAGCATTTCCTCATCCCCTTGAGGAAATTTACAGGGTGATTCTTTCCACACTTTTGGAAAGTGGGGTTCTGTATCTTCTTAGCACCATTGGATTTATCCCTCAGACCACCAAAATTGAATTCCATCATATGCATATTGTCCCCATGATACCCCTTTGATTCCCCGATCTCCATTTCAACCTCGAGGGCACATCAGAAAATTTCCTCATAGTTATCGAAGTCACATATCACTAATGCATTCCGTAAGCTAGGATTCAGCCCACCAAGGAAGTGGTCGAATTTGCATTCGGGGATAACAACAAATCTAGAACTGTATCATGCAATACTTGTGAAGTTTTCCTCGTATGCTCCAACAAATTCTTCATCTTTTTGCTTGAGCGAAAGGAAGTCCATTTCCAATTTTTAGCCGGAGGGTTCACGAAAAATATTTATCGAAATATATCTTCAGGAAATCCTTCCATTACAATGCATAGATCTCCTCCTTAGGATTCGTATTTTTGATCAATGTCCACCATTGATCAGCTTCACCCTCCATACTAGAAGCCGCCAGGAGAACCTTCTCTTGTTCAGAACATTGAAGGATAAAGATGATCTTTTCAATGGATTTGACCTATTGTTCAGCAATTGTGGGACCAGATGATCCACTAAAAGTATGAGGCCTTTGTCTCATGAAGCTCTCGATAGTGACGTGTTCCTTCTTAGGGGTGTTTGGACGTTCCTCTTGACCCGTGTTTCTATTCAAATCTTGAGTTAGCTGAAAGAGAAGCGTGAAAAAGATCAGGATTCCCGCTCCCATTGGATTTGGCATCTCATTAGTACAGTCATCACACTGATCTTCACATCGGTTATCAGCCCAAGTCCTCCTATTAGTGGCCATTAGCTGGAATAAAAGGAATGTTAGGGGTAACACATAAAGGGTAATCCAAAGACAAAAGTAGATGACTTATAAATAAAATTTATTTCCTTAACTCATGATTCTATAGGCTTCAATCGATGATTTAAATGATCTACTTTCTAACATATATTCTTATGGGAATTTTTTTAATTCCCTTAATAACTATACATAATAATCTAGTGAATTTATCAAAACATATCCCCCAGGAGTGTCATAACCAAGAGTGCAGCAAGGCCCATTGTCGGGCACCGGTTCCCATACGAGTCTAGCTCAAAGTGGTGTTTTTGTGTTTTACCCCTAGGATAAATCGGTGCCAGAGCCGCCTCTACCTGCTCGTATCTTTACAGGGAAGTATTTTCTTGATAAACCACTCACTCAGTACTTACAAAAACATAGGGATGTTTTTATTATACTTAGTCTTGTGTCTAAGGATTTATTGTGATTTTCTAATCCTGATCCCAAAAATAACTAAACCTATCCACTGATACCAACTATGGCAACCCTGCTTTTATTACAAACTTAAAAGTGATTTATTGCATAAACTATTCACTTGATACAACATGGAAGATCGAGAGGTCTAGTTTCGTTGGGGATTAGGATCATTACTTAATGACTTAAAATAGAAAATACAACATCTTTATTGAAAAATTCCTTTACATGACCACTACATTCCCTCATACTTAGCATTGCATGGGACAACCTGAGGACATGCATAAAAAAGGGTGAGCTATAAAGCTCAGTAAGGGAATAAACATGGAATACATGAGGAGTAAAATACATGTTAGACAATAGGCATATAAATAGAGAAAAATAGAAACATGGACATAAATATATGGTAAATCATGATAATCATAACACGAAAATGTGGCAACAACACTTAACATGGAATTAGAATGAGCCAATGTCCATTGCACCTGAAGCATGAGTAAATCATCATTGCACTTGAAGCACGAGTAAACCCTCAATGAAATTTAATTATCATGAGTCAACACTCATCGCACATGATGTATCATGATACTATACTTTACCCAATGCATTGGAGCGCAATAAGGGGGCACCCTTCATAAACATTTCATTTCATGCATAAGTGTGCTACATGGATCATAAAACATGGATTCGTAAAACATAATCATTTACTTCATGAAAAAGGAATGTGGAATGAATATTTATAATTAATAATTAAATGTGCATGAAGTTGAATATCCTTGATGGAGAAATGGGCATGGTATTCACTACACAATGGCATTGGCTTAGAAAATTGGTGCAATTTCGGCAGCATAAAGACGTGATATAAGAATTCAGAAAAACAGTAGATGAGAGAGAAAGGGGTGTCTCGTCATATCTACATGAAATTGATAGTAAGGGGGTCATATAGATACATTTCCCAACAATTGTAATGTAATTTATATTCATGATACAAAAGTATTTCTTGAATGTAAATGTGGAGAGAGAAGTTCCTTTCGGAATTTCGGCATAGTATCATGTGTAAATGGGAGGCATTTAATGAGAGAGAAAGGGGTCTCCCATAATTCATACAATAAGAGGGAAGTATGGGGGTGGTGAGAAACCATACCTCAATATTTAGAATTCAAATTAAAAAGGCATAAAAAATTTAAGAAAATTGGAAAAAAAAGTGAAAGGAATAAAACCCTTACTTGGAAGTGTGCTTCCAAAGTCTTGAGAGAGGTTTCAGAGTGGCTTCTTGGGAGCTTGGGGAACCTTGGGCGGATACTAGAGAGAGTAGGGAAGAGGTTGGACGAATTCCAAAGTCTTTTAGTGATGAGGAAGTTGGAGCTTGGGTAGGTTTATATAGGAAAGGATAGTGAATACATTATTATTTAGCTTTGGGACCCCTTACATTAAACTAATCCAAACCACAAATCAGCTCATGGTTTTTTCCCATGGTTTTTGGAAAAGGAAAAAGAAAAAAAATATTTTATAAGGCCAATGTCTGAAATACTTAAAATAATGGGGTTTCATATGTGGAGGTGAGTCACACTCCGATGGAAAATAATTTAAAAAGACAACATGTTTAATAAGTTTTGAGGGGTCCATTAATGCTTTGTAAAATAAGTAAAACAAACCCAATATCACATTATATTAATGGTAAAACATATATTGGCCGAAAATAAAGCTTATAGTATTTTATTACATCACTATTGGGTCATTATGATGTCATAAAACACATTATATATTTAAACGTTATTTAATTTTTACCAAAAAATTTGACTATCTGAGAAAATTATGAAAAATTCTCCGTTGGATAATTTTGATGTCCTGATTCCAGAAATAACATTTATTTTATCTGAATAATTTTCTAGATATGTTAATTTTCACTTTTAATATAAAAACTAACATTTATAAAAAATTCACGTGTTTTGACAAAAAATGGCTTTCAAACCTTATTAAAAATTATAATTGCATTCATAATATTATAAGATCATTTATATTTAATAAAAATTAATTTAATAAAAATAATAATATTTTATTAAAGTATTATTTAATTCAAAAATCCATTAATTCATCAAAATAGATTTTTCATCTGAATATTAACTAAAAAAATTCTATTTGTGCTTTAAAAAAACTATTTACAAAGTGTCAATAATGACAAGAAGGTATATTCATTATTATTTACAAAAAATAATATACAGGAACATAGTACTAGTGATTTGATACATAAGACCTTAAAAAAAGCCGCATAAGACCTTAGGATAAGGTGTGCGATGGTGACAGACCCATGGGGTGGCTCGGATAACATCGCTCGAGTGGTAATCTGTATCAACTTCCACTTTTCCCATATACGGTCTCGTTCGAGCTTGACATGATGAAGCTTAGCTTGGGCTTGGTCAAGAGCGAAGCCCAAATACGCCACCTCTTTTCCGAGCTCTGACATATGGGCTTTGTATAGAGCAATTCTACTGGATGAGGTCATCTCTTCTTTTGTCTGAGTAAATTGGATTTGTTAAATCCCTATATTTATACTAATCTTGTGATCACTGTTCAACGGCTATATTACCAACATTCAAAATTCATAACATAAAACCAAAGAAGTTGACATTTTACATAAAAATTTTACATAAAGATCCATTTAATTAGATCTAGAGGGATTTCCATTAATGAAACATTGGGTCGTTACATCCCCTCCATTAAAGGAGGGACTAGTTCAAAGGCCATAACCATCATGAAGTGGGAGCATCCATCCTGTGACCTATCACCTATAACTCCATGTTTATTCTAGTAATTATCTTATCCCAAATTATTTATTGAGTAAAAATTATTATTATTTACTCTTTTATTTTTTAATGGTTGGCTCCGAAGCCTCATTTATTATATAAAGAAAAGAAAATACGTCTTTTAACTGGGTAGAGGGAGACTAGTTACATAACCCGAAGGCCTAGTGGGAAATTAGACCATTACATAGCCCGTAGGCCCAAATATTTTTCCCAAGTCCCATTTTGTGAATAGTACTACTATAGTACTCTACTTGCTACATTACTGCCCAGTATCCGCTGCTACTATAGCACCCTGCCACTGCTATAGTGCCCATTGTTGCTACAGTGTCACCGCTACTACAATACACTATATTAATGCTATAGTACCTACCCCCAATGGGTTTTGAACCCCCATTTTCATGTAGGATTATGAGTTTCTTACCACTAAGACGAACCCCCAATTTGAGTCTCAATATTTTTTGGAAACCATTTGTGTTTAGAAATAATAATATCAAATATATTTTGTAACATTATTCTGCACATAACCATTCATTTAAAACCAAATTATAAAACAATTGTGAGAGTCAGTTTAAAATAAAGTTGAGTGCTTGATAAAATAATTTAAAAGAGGAATGTTGTTCTAAACGAAAAATTCCTAGAAATGATTAACTTTATAAAATGTTATTCATTACCTAAAAATTTAATATAAACCCAACATTTACAAAAAAAAATCGTGTTAGTTATGAAAAAAATATGTTATATATAATTGAAAATCAAACTTGTTTAAAAAAATACCATTTATTCCCACTTATTCAACCAAGATGTTACTTCACCACTAATTCAATTACATAATGAATGGTTTTGGTTTGGAGTACTGACTTTTAACTCAATTAGTTTATAGTGGGAAGAGATGGAATCACTTCATAAAGTATACCTAAATTTATTGAGTGTATTTTTTTACACAATACATAAAACATTCAAAATCTTTATTAAAATAACAACTTCCTTGTTAAAATATTTTTTTATTAAACATTATCAAAATAAAATCATGTGACATTATTCATATATGACACAATCAAAACCACTTTCTTATCTTGGAAGGTGTATGACAAGTGAAGAAATCTTTCAATGTAAACTAAATATTTAGGAACATAACTACCATCAAATAGTAAATGATCATGCTTATAATTTTAAAAAATAATTTTCAAGGAAATTAAGTTTGGTTTATGTACTTTATAAATAGAATCAAATTAAAATAACTTACATATAAATAAGATATTCATGGATTTATAATAAAATTTAAAAAATAATCATTAGATAGACGTAGACATTCCCAATAAAGAAAATCATTAATGTGAGTGACCAAGAACTAAAAAGGACAAATTATGCAGAAAAGCATACTTTAGAGTTTATCAAATATATGCCAAATTATATTTACACCATTATACAATCGAAACTTATAGAATAATCAATTTACCTACAATAATTCACATTTTTTTATTATAAAACAATATCACTCTCATAGAATACATAATTAGTCCTTATCATGAGTATCCCTTATGATCATTTTTATTTCATCCATATTCAGTCGCTAATTTTATTCTCAGTATTTAATTTTTTTTTGAAAATATAACTATGTTATATATAAAAAATTAAATTAGTAAACATCAGTGTTCTAAATGATTATGAAATTGTAAAATTTATCTGCTAACTTTGTCCAACCATTGATGTAATAACATCATGGAAATTTCTAGTTATCTTTTGATATAATTAAACTAATACATTTTTATAATGTTGAAATTTTCATCATGAATTTTTATATGACTCCTCTATTCTTTAATTGTGTTCCTCTAAAAATAGATTGTGTTCTTCGTACTAATAAATTCCCTTACATATTCTTGAGGGAGAGGAGAAACAAAATATAAAATATATGTGATCATATAAAATGTCCCTAATGGAATACCAAAGGTCTAAGATGGGGATAACATGAATGCCACCTGACACACAAGACCATGATTCCCCTTCCTAAGGACATGACCAATAAGACTATACCGGGAGACCAAGTAGTAGTGTGTGTGTTTTCATGCCCCAATTATAATATTTTTACATAAAAATAATATATCAATAAAATTTATTATAATGTAAAAATTAGAAATTAAATAAAAAGATAAAATTTTATACTAGTCTTTGGTAGGATTATTCACAGAGAGGCCATTAGATTTGGTGTGACCATCTAACAAAACATTATAATAGAAAATTTCCATAACATCTTTTTTATATATAAATGAGATAAATAAATATTTTAATATATTAGACAAAAAAATTTAACATATAAATAATGGAATTGATATAAATAAAACAAGAGTTTATTTTTCTCTTGAAAAACTCATCAAGCTGTATGTGTGAGGGATGAAATATTTATATCTTCTCACTACATTTTTATTAAACACATCATGAACTAAATAAAAATTAATTTAATAACATATGTAAGACTACTTATAAAATGATATTAATGTAATAATATATATGTATATACCATATTCTTCTCATAGTTAGGACTATCGAAAATCCATTTCCACAAATCAAGAGGTAGACCTTCGAGTTCCTTTTTATACATCTACCTATTAGTCCATGATGTATTATTAAACTTATGATGTAATCTCCATTTAAAATCCTTTTATTTATTACACAATATTTTAAATATTATAGATTTGTGACCAAATTTGCACTAAAAAATGGGAGGGCATATGAAAAATCAATATTCATTCAAATTATTATAATTTTGTTATATAATAATTTCAATTTAATAGTAAATGTTTAATGTATTTAAAATACTTTTACCTATGAATAAAAAAAAATCTTACAATAAAGGAACATGTGTCTCTAATATAAATAACTAATTGGATAGGTCATAGATCACAAGCCATTTGACCCATGATATTACCAAATATCCTCCAGTATCATCTATATAGACCACAAAACTATCAAATAGTACCACTATCTTTATACCATATAGAATCAACACTTTGGAATTGTTAAATTTTTACTATCTAACATTATTATATACATTTTATTGGAATATATATTAATCTATTTTTATATAAAATTTAAATAATTTCTTTCACATTAAAAATCATATCTATAATCATGAACCTCAAATATAGTGAGCTAACTTGAGTGAAAACCTACTCGCTCGACAATTGAACATAAAAATTATAATATGTAATAAAATTTTCACTAATGTGGAAGATATATCTATAGGTAGTTTTAATAATACAATCTGAAGGGATCTACATGGTTTTCAATATATCATCATTAGTGAGAGAAAGGGTGCACCAGATGTTGACCTGAGAGAGCTAGAGGGCGTACTAGGTGCCATTAAGAGGGAAATAAAGGGAATGATAGAAACATAATGTGAAGAATTATATGGAAAAGATGATGATATCTAGATGGAATATGTACCATCATCAATAAATTGACTATTCTAACAGAAAACATTTCTCATTCATATTAATATCTTTAAAACATGTAAAAAGTTTAATAAAACAAATATATTTTTAAACAACTATATCATTGAAATTATTAAAGCTCATTTCGTAATGAAAAAAAAATAAATTAAAATATGATATCATATTAAATTTTCTAAAAATAAATATTATAATTCATAATTTATTTATTATGTTAATGAATTAATACATATATATTAACATTATCGATAAATATACATATCATTGTGGTCAGACTATTAAAACATTTAAGAGATTAAATTATCCATGAATTACTATTTTTATTGAAAATATGACCATGTTGTTATGGGATATCAAATTAATTAGGTTTTTAAATATGTTTTTTAGTATAGGGAAGACCCTAGGTCATCTATCAAGGAGCGTTGGTGGTTTGTTGTGTGAATTTATAATAAAAAGAAACAAAAGAGGAGGGTGGTTTAGAAAATAGTTTTAAGAAAATGACTTGATTTTAAGAGTTTAATTATTGATAAATAAAGGTGGTGTTGTTGAATTATTAGGAAAGGATATCACTTCATGCTCACTACACATATTGGATTGTCCATTATTCTAAAAACTATTTTTTAATGTAATCCTTTGGTTGGGGGTTCCCAAGATCTTGACTTCCCTCTTGCCTCTTAAAATGATGCTCAAAGAATCACCCCTTGACAAAACAAATGTGTTTTCAAGGTATTGTTGTGTAAGATATAAAAAGGGATACCAAAAAATACTAAAATCTTATTTATGTTTGAGAGAAAGAGGATTCTTGTCATTTCCAATAAGATCAACCTAAGTTTCCTACTTGAAATCTCATCCTAATTAGTGTTAAAATAAAAATTGTTTCACTTCAGTATAATAAAATAAATATATTTAGTGGAGAACAAAAACAAAATTAAAAATAAGTTAAATATATAAGACATAAATTATATAAAACCAGTAGAATAATAGGATTTGTAACTCCCTCCCATGTATGTGTAGGTCCCTCGAGATGATCGTCCATTGTTTATTTCACCATTGAGAGGAGGAGGAGGCTTAGGTGAAACATTGTGTTCATCCATGACCCCCTAGGTGGATAGGGGACTTTAGAAATTCTTGGATGAGTAGAGGTATCCTTTGTGTCTCCTAAATACTAGATATTTTCCTCCTATCTGAACTTACAAATCGGGATCCCAAGGTTCCAATTTATAGGAAACCTAGATGTTGGTTTTGAGCACCCTGATTTTGATAGACAACATGGACCATGGTTTTAAATTTCCAGAAATTCTTATATTTCTTTCTTAAAAAATAAAATGTTTTATCCCCACCTTATCACTATCTCCACCAAATTATTGGCACCATTATAAAAATCAGACCTAGAGATATCGAAAAAATACTGAACCCACGTTTTGAATTCGAGCATATTTGGTGGCTTGGACAGATTTGTCCGGATGGGACACTAGATGGATGAATGAGTCTTCAATTTATTCATATGAAAAATAGAACATTTAATTTTGGACCATAACTCAAAATAGAATCTCATTTGTATTCACAGTTTAATATAAGTATGTCATTGAGTCTACTGGTGTGTATCGATCTTGTGTTGTTTGGCCTATTTTTATTGAAAATTTTCATGGCCCTTACAAATAACATACATATTCAATTTAATAATCAAAACAAGAATCACTTAAATATTAATAGTGATAACAAAATAACAATTAAATGAAAAATAAGGTGAATTTTTTTATTATTTTTATAATTTTCAATACAAAAAATAGTTTAACACAGTGGTGTAAGTGTGAAAATGAAACAGTGAATCGTGGTGCGATCACACCCCCACACATAAAAATTTATACTCATGGGAAAATTCATATTTTTAAATTTTATTCATGGATATATTTAAAAATTCTAAAATATTTTACATTCAATTAAAATTTATTTCTTGATATAAATGTGATAAAAAATCACACCGATGAGTTGTTCTCAGTGGTCATGGAAAACAAAATTTCAAAAATTTTATCAGAATGAAATTATAAGATATGCATGATAAGAATTATAGAAAATAATTCTAAAGTTAATAATTTCACTAATTATCCACATGTATGTGTGAAAACCATTTATTGTTGTTCATTCCACTTTCTAGCAAGTAAATATAAGTTATTTTAAAAATTATCTACCTATAAGATCCTTTCCACGAAACCTGTCCTACATCCTTTGGAATAAAATTTTAATAACCCTCACTTAAGCATTCCCATAAGTCAAAAAATAACCTCCTAAAATATATATCCCCATATGTTTTACATTTAATCACACCCCTCAATGTTTATTTTATCTATTTATTTTTTTGTGTTTTTTTGGGGTTTTTTAAGGTGTACAACAATCGGATAACAGGTACACACACATAGGTAAATATTGAATAATAATTAAATAGATCATATAAGGAATGAAAATATGGAAAAAACATTTTGAAAAGTAACTACAAATTAACCTAACTTATATTTACATTTAATTAAGTAACAAATTTTTAAACATCATGGTTAGGTGAAAAGGTGTGTAGAGAAATTTAGTGAAATAATTTCCCTTAAACTACTCACACTATAGGTAACATTATTCTAAATGTTTTTGAATTATTACAACCATTTATATCATTTTAAAAGAACCAAATTTCAAAATAAAGTCAACCCATATTATTGAATTCTTGATAAAATTAAAATTTTGTCAATTTTTTTGAAAGTTAAAATAATATGAAATAATGAAATTCCTCAATAATTTTAATAAATTACCTGATTATGCAGGAATAATTATCAATGATAAAGTGGGAATTAATATAAACATTTCTACAAAAACGTGATGTGGGAAATAAGGTGGGTGGGGGAAAGTGACAATACTACACAACAAGAGGAAAATAAAAATGTGAATAAATATGATGAAAGGTTCTAAATAACCCATGAATATACCAATAACCCACACTTAAATTGTTTAATGTACTCCCAGTAAAAAAATAAGATGTGGGAAAAAATGATAAAATCCGGTTGGGTTTCATTCATTGAATCATTCTTGAACTTTTACTTCCTCCTCCAGGGACCTTAGAGTGGATTCTGTTGAGTCAAAAGTCTTATTTTGACTTCTATATCATGTTTTGGAAATCACAAATGCATTCTATCATATTTTGGAAATTACAATTGTCTTCTATTATGTATATCGTATCGTACAATGTTGATCGTACTGACTATAACGTATCCTACAATACTTATCGTACTGACTCTGTCAATCGTACCATACTTACTCTGTCAATCATATCGTACTGACTCTATCAATCGTATCGTACTGACTCTGTCAATTGTATCGTACTGACTCTGTCAATCATATCGTACTGACTCTACTATTCAGATGTTCATTACTTGTTTCAATACTTAGTCAAAAACAGTTATTACATATGAATTTTACTCATGATTCTCATTTCTATATATCTTATGTCCAAACAAAATGATGTCGTTGAGTTAGTTACAAACTAATCAAAACGATGTCTTGATTTCTGTTTCAATATGACCGTTGGAGGAAATATGACCGTTGGAACCCGAGGCCTATAAATAGGAGGTCATTTGAAGCTGAGAGAACAACGATGAACGAAGAGAACGAATGAAGAGACTCTGTGAACTACCAAGATTCTAGAGAGAGACATTGTGACTTCTCTCATCTGCCTTGTGCGTCCGATCATCGTATCGAGGGCTTTCAAGTGATTGAAAGACAGAGGTGCCGATTACCTATAAAATCGACGGCTGCCGGGGATAGGCAGACAGATGTTCCAATCATCGTATCGAGGGCTGGCGGGGATAGGCAGACAGACGTGCCGATCATCGTATCGAGGGCTGCTGGGGATAGGCAGACAGTTAGTCCGATCATCGTATCGAGGGCTCACCAAGGTGTTGGTGAGACGGACCTTTTATCCTAGGTGAAAGGATAACCCTTCTCTTTGGGTTAAAAGAATTGTAATCCTTTTACATTTCCGCTGTTACATGTATTAGAAAGGAATTTGTATTGTTTCCTTTCTTCTTTACATTTTCAATTGTTATTACATATTGTATTGATTGATTCTATACGCTTTAAGGTAGAATCATTCATCTTTGTATTACTCTGATTATTTTGTTCATCTTGAATATAATTGTTTTACATTACATTAGTTTTACAATACATCATACCTTTTTATATTCAATACTATTGTGGGTGTTTGTAATTGTATTAGTTTAAGATCATTTAAACTAATCTCTTAGTTGCTAAAACTCAAAGGTTTTGAAACCTACAATTCACCCCCGTCTTGTATTGTTCCATCTAATAGACATACATATCTATATTTTCGATCCAACAATTGGTATCAGAGGAGGTTTTCCACTGATTTGTATTACTAGCTTTATTTCTTTCATATTATTATTTTAAATACTTACTACACTAACGTGTGGAGTGGGAAATTTTTTTTGTTGTATTAGATGGCAGGAATGAATATTGGGTCAATAGACAATCTGAATCCTTCTAGACCACCAATATTTGATGGGAATGATTATCAGTACTGGAGAAATCATATGAAGACTTTCGTTATCAATACTGGTGTAGACAATTTTATTATGCTTACTGGAGGTTACAAAATTCCTGACAAAGAAGTTAGTACTTTCACCAACCAAGAGGAACAAGAATATCAACTGAATTACAAGGTACACAATACTTTATTATGCTCTATGACCAGGAACATATATAGTCAGATATCTTCATGTGAAGCAGACAACTTTATTTGGAAGAAATTAGAAGTCACTCATTTTGGTAAATCCAAGGTTATAGAAACAAGGAGAGCAATGCTTCGAGCAGAGTATCATGGGTTTGTTTTTCCTTATGGAGAGCCAGTATGTAAAGTACAACAAAGGTTTATGACGATAGTGAACAACTTACAATCTATGGGAGAAAAAGGTCTTGATGATGAAGCTCTTGTTGATAAGATTATAGATATATTGCCAAATGAATGGGAGTCAAAAAGAACAGCTATTGATGAGAATATAAAAGTTTCCCAGATTACTCTTGATGAACTTTTTGGAACTCTTCTACAGCATGAGACTAGAATGAAGAGAGATACTGATTTCAACAAGAAGAAGAATGGGAATGGAAGTGTAGCCTTTGCATCTAAAGCTAAAACACCTGAAAGGCTTACAAGGTCTAAATCCAAGAAAGTTGTTATATCTGATTCAAGTGATTGTAATCTTTCGGATAATGTGTTAGCCAATCTTGCTAGAAGGATGAACAAGATTGTGGGAACAAAATATTTTCAATATAGATTCAAAATGGAAGATAAGAAGGATAGGAAAGATTCAGAGGTAACTTGTTATGAATGCAAGAAAGCAGGAAATATAAGGCTTGATTGTCCTTTACTGAAGAGGAAAGATAGAAAGGAGAAACAATCTGAAAGAAACAAGAAAAGGTTTTATAAGACAAAGAATGTCTTGAAAGCAAATGATACGTGGAGTGCAAGTGGTAGTGATTCCTCAGATGATTCTTTAGAATATGAGACATCAGGACAAAGGAATATCGGACTCTTAGCCAGATTACCTATTGAAGATCATTGTCTCATGGCTAAGGAACATAATGCTGAAGTTATTACAAATGTCTCTTTGAATACAAATTGTACTGATAATAGAAATTATGAATCCTCAAATGATGAATCCTCATCATCAGAGGATGATACATTACCTTCATTTGAAGAGGTCCCTAGATTTTCTAAATTACTTGAAAATGAAAATTATAAACTCAAAAGGAGATTTGAAAAAGAAAATTCTAGAATTTCAATCTTGACTAAAGAAGTATCAGATCTTTCTAAATATCTTGATGTGAAAACTTCTGATTTTGAAAGTATTTTAAAATCCCTTGAGAAAGTTAAATCTGATAAGGATAAACTTTCTAAGGATCTGGAAACTGTAATTTCAAAGAAAAATATTTTAGAGCCTAACTCTAGTTCAAATTGAAATGTTTTGGAAAACAGGAATTTGGTTTTAAAACTAAAGTCAGAGATTTCTTCCTTGAATTTTTTTTTTCAAACTTTACTCATGGAAAAGAAAACGTTGATAGGATGTATTCTCAGATTAGACCTTTGAGAAATCGTTCTGGTCTTGGTTTTACTTATTCCAAACCTGTTTTGAGCAATAACTATTTTGTTCCTCAAAAAACCATTTTCTGTTCTAAATGTCAATATGGTGGACACTGGAGAAGAGATTGTTCTCTTAACAAAACTCAATCTTTAGGATGTCATAAAGCTCATTTTGCAAAACAAATGTGGATTCCTAAAATTATTTTATCTAACCTTTCTGTATCCAAACAAGTTTGGATTCTGAAAATCTAATTGTTTCTTTTTCAGGAAAATGAGAAGTGTACCAATAAGAATATTTGGTACGTGGATAGTGGTTGTTCTCGACATATGACTGGAAACAAAGATCTCTTTGAAAAGGTTATCAAAACAAAATGTGGAAAAGTTACCTTTGGAGATAATGCTCAAGGAATGATTGTAGGTATATGTAATATTGTTTAAAATGTTTTTTTTGTAAAAGGAGATATTATTTTACAATTTATCAGAATGCAAGAACAACTTACTGACATTTTTACAAAACCATTACCTTCCGATAGATTTGAGTTTATAAAACAGAAGCTAGGAATGATTACATTAAAATAATCATTCATATCTACTTCATGTTTCACAAATCTCCTTACAGTAAATAGCTCCTCTTGAAAGGGGGAGGACATTTATTTCTATGTTTTTATATTTCTTTTTATCTTATGTTCTTTAACTATTTACTCTTTGGATGTGTGTATTCATTTTTCTGTTTATCGTATTGACAGTTTTATCATATCATTCATTTTTCTGTTTATCATCTTGACAATTTTTTTTACTTCATCGTATCGACCGATGACGGTAATGAATTTCTTTTCCATCGTACTGACCTTGATGGTAATGAATTTCTTTTCCATCGTACTGACCGATAATGGTAATGAATTTCTTTTCCATCGTATTGACCGCTGATGGTAATGAATTTCTTTTCCATCGTACTGTCCGATGATGGTAATGAATTTCTTTTCCATCGTACTGTCTGATGATGGTAACGAATTTCTTTTCCATCGTACTGTTCGATGATGGTAATGATTTTCTTTTCCATCGTACTAACCGTTGATGGTAACAAGATTGTTTTCCATCGTATCGTCAGTTCATGGAAACAAGACTGTTTTCCATCGTATCGTCAGTTCATGGTAACAAGATTGTTTTCCATTGTATCGTCAGTTCATGGTAATGAGATTGTTTTCCATCGTATCGTCAGTTCATGGTAATGAGATTGTTTTCCAACATATCGTTAGTTCATGGTAACAATAATGTTTTCCATTGTATTGTCAGCTCATGGTAACAAGATTGTTTTCCATCGTATTGTCATTTCATGGTAACAAGATTGTTTTCCATCGTATTGTCAGTTCATGGTAACAAGATTGTTTTCCATCGTATTGTCATTTCATGGTAATGAGATTGTTTTCCATCGGCCTTTCGTTTTGATACTTCTATTTTATTTTATTTCGTACGGTTGTGTATTCTTTAATCCTAAAACCAACAACTACCTTACGTTCTCCAGCAGGTATTTTCCAATTTTTTTTCTTTTTCGTTTTCAATCCTAACCATTGATATTTTCTCCTACAATCTTGACCGTAGAAGGTCAAAGGTCACCCCATATTGCCTATAAATAACCCCCCCCTCACCAAACCCACATCGTTTTTTTTCAGGATCTACGTCGAAGATTTGCCTCATTGTATTAAGACATCGTACGATCTTTCATCGACATCACCTTTATGTCTCAATCCTCTGCTAACACTCCCGCTGAAATGTCATCAAAGACTTTTACAGAGAAAGACTTTAACAGAGAAAGGTTAGTTTCTCGGGACTTTTTTAATTAGTATGATTCCGCAATCAGAAGAATCATTCTCTTTCAAGGATGGGAACATTTGTGTGTTGAAAGACCTGTTTCTCAAGATCCGGTTCTCTTTGACGAAGTTTGTCAGTTTTATAAAACCGTATCTTTCGACAAAGACATGACTATCAATTTTGCTGTGTACGATAGAATTCTATCCATGTCTGTGAAACAAGTGGCACATTTTCTGAATGTTTCTGTAGAAGGGGATTCTTTCTGTCCATCTCACAAACTACCATAAGAAGTTGGTACGTTTAATAGATAAAGTGCTGAAAAGACGTTGTTTGTTGTTAATGAAGAAAAGAGAAAAGTGTCTCATCATTCACCGGACAATCGGTTTGTGACTTTATGGGTGCAAGGTTTTCTTATCCCAAGGAAAGGGGATAGAGAAACTCTGAAAGTTTCTGATATCATTATGCTTGACTATCTTGTGAATATGAGAAAAGTAAATCTCATGGGGTATGTTTTTGAAACCATTAAGAATGTCAAGACAGGAGGCATCAAGTCCCAAATGATTATGTATCCAGCCATCCTTACGAAGTTCATTCTTGAAAGTATGAAGTTTTGTAACATTCCTTTGAAAGGAAACCCCATAGATTTGAAGCCATCATGGATTAGTAAGAGTACGATGAAAAAGTTGAATGTTTTTTTTTGATCTGAATTCAAAACTTTTTGTCAGAGATGTAGAAGCTGAATTGGCTCAGAATCAATCGGCACCGATGCCAGCCAAAGACATTCAATCTACTGGTGTTACTCAAAAGTCTGATCCACAAACCAGTTCAAAGCCTAAGAAGAAGCCAAGGTACAGTAAGGAGGTTGTAGCAAAATGGAGAAAGGATAAGGAACAAAGAAAGGACGGTGATCCAAAGTTCGGTCTTGACCCTGCTGAGGCTTTTGCAGAAAGAGTAAGGGTAGAAGAAACCCTTGAGGCTGAAAAGAAGAAGAAGGTTCTTTTGAAATGAAAGGCTCAGGACTTTGATGTCTCTAAAGTCTTGAAAGCAGTAGAGTAAGCTAGTGCTCAATTAACAGAAGAAGTGCACCAAGAGCCCATCGTACAGAGTCTCCTTGAGGAAGGAAAACAAAAACAAGTGATGGAAGAGATAGAAGAAGTGGAGGAAGAAGGATATTTTCTTTTATAATTTCTTCAAAGTTCGAAGAAGAGTAGAGAGGAATCGGTTCAAAATCTGAGTGAAGGTGTTCAACAAACTCCTCATGCCGATCAAGAATGATCTCTGGACAGAATGTCATCTCAAGAAAAGAAAGGTGCTCAATCCTCTCACACTAATAAACTTGTTGTCATTAGTGACAAAGTGGAAGAAGAAAGAAAGCAGAAAGAAAAATCAAAAGGAAAACAGCCAGTTGTTGACCCAAGCAGATCGTATGAACTAGCATCGTATGATGAAGATACTGATTCAGAACATACAATCTCTCTCAAGAAGAGTGATTACATTGTTAATGTTTTGAGAAGGGTTGAGAAGACCATTACTTATTTCCCGAGGCTGGAAGGGAAGATTTATTTCATTACTGACAATCAAAAGAAGAAGTTTGTCTCTGTAAAAGAATTGAGGAAGAAGGTTTTGTCAGTAGAAGCCGATTTAAAAGTTCTTTCAGAAAGTTCGGTTGCTCATAAGAAGGCATGCAATAAGATGACCAAGTGGTCGTACAAAACAGAGAGCTCAATCAAAGATCATGAAATAGCTATTGAAGATATAAGAAGGTTTTCAAATGAGCTTGTAGTTTCTTTCAATAAGCTTGAAAGATAAACGGTTGAAAGGTTGAATCTTTTGTATTCTCAAAGAGCCAATGCTCCTTCAGTGAAAGATTTGCAAGAGGGAATGAATGTTTTTCAATCTGAATTCTCGAAGGTTTCATCTTTAAAAGATGAAATGGTTTTGTTGAAGAATCAAAATTCTGTGTTATCCAAAGATAAAAAGAATTTACAAAACAGAACTGATACCCTTGAAGAAGTAATCAGAGTCCAGAAGGAGACTATCAAGAATCAAGATCAGATTTTTGCGGATCAACAGGAGCTTCTTAGAACTCAGGGTGAATCAATTTCTGAAGACAAGAAGGAGATCAAAAAGATGAAAGTTGTTCTTCATGAGCTTATAAAGAAGGAGAAGGAAAGAGAAAAAAAATGATTGTTGTATTTGTTTTCCTTTGGAACTTGTCTTTGTTTTGTAATGACTTTTATGATCCTTTTCTTTTATCTATTGTCTTGTACTGCTTTACTAACTCCTTCAGACAATTCAAGATTACTCCTTTCTTTTTGGAAATCACAAAGGGGGAGAATGTTTACAAAGGGGAGAATGGATTATAAAGGGGGAGAATGCTTTACAATATTCTTAAGGAAAATCTACGAATAAAATCCTTAGGAAAGTCTATACCTAAGGGGGAGTTAGTTTTATTCAATTTCTTATTTAGAAGAGTTTCCAATAACTCAGGGGGAGATAAGTATTTCTTGTTATATTTACTTTGTGTGTTGTGCTTTCCAAAAAGGGGGATATTGTTGAGTCAAAAGTCTTATTTTGACTTCTATATCATGTTTTGGAAATCAAAAATGCATTCTATCATATTTTGGAAATTACAATTGTCTTCTATTATGTTTATCGTATCGTACAATGTTGATCGTACTGACCATATCGTATCGTACAATACTGATCGTACTGACTCTGTCAATCGTACCATACTGACTCTGTCAATCGTATCGTACTGACTCTGTCAATCGTATCATACTGACTCTGTCAATCATATCGTACTGACTTTCTCAATCGTATCGTACTGACTCTTCTATTTAGATGTTCATTTCTTGTTTCAATACATAGTCAAAAACACTTAATACATATGAATTGTACTCATGTTTCTCATTTCTATATATCTTATGTCCTAACAAAACGATTTCATTGAGTTAGTTACAAACTAAACAAAATGATGTCGTGCTTTCTGTTTCAATATGACCTTTGGAGGCAATATGACCATTGGAACCCGAGGCCTATAAATAGGAGGTCATTTGAAGCTGAGAGAACAACGATGAACGAAGAGAACGAATGAAGAGACTCTGTGAACTACAAGATTCTAGGGAGAGACACTGTGAATTCTCTCATCTTCCTTGTGCGTCCGATCATCATATCGAGGGATTTCAAGTGATTGAAAGACAGAGGTGCCGATTACCTATAAAATCGAGGGTTGTCGGGGATAGGCAGACAGACGTTCCGATCATCGTATCGAGGGCTACCGGGGATAGGCAGACAGACGTGCCGATCATCGTATCGAGGGCTGCCAGGGATAGGCAGACATACGTGCCGATCATTGTATCGAGGGCTGCCAGGGATAGGTAGACAGACAGTCCGATCATCGTATCGAGGGCTCACCAAGGTGTTGGTGAGACAGACCTTTTATCCTAGGTGAAAGGATAACCCTTCTCATTGGGTTAAAAGAATTTTAATCCTTTTACATTTCTGCTGTTACTTGTATTAGAAAGGAATTTGTATTGTTTCCTTTCTTCTTTACATTTTCGATTGTAATTATTTCAATTACAATCATTCTATTACATATTGTATTGATTGATTCTATACGCTTTAAGGTAGAATAATTCATCTTTGTATTACTCTAATTATTGTGTTCATCTTGAATACAATTGTTTTACATTACATTAGTTTTACAATACATCATACCTTTTTATATTCAATACTATTGTGGGTGTTTGTATTTGTATTAGTTTAAGATCATTTAAACTAATCTCTTAGTTGCTAAAACTCAAAGGTTTTTAAACCTACAATTCACCCCCCCTCTTGTATTGTTCCATCTAATAGACATACATATCTATATTTTCGATCCAACAGATTCATGGAAGTATTTCAGCTGTTGTCCATTGATTTTAAAGGTTTTCTTGGTTTCTTCACTTTGATAATGATGAACACATAATTGAGAGACATTATTAATATTTTATGGTCCAAACTAGTATGAATAAAGCCTATTGGGATGCAATTTCACGCTTGTATTGTATAAGAGGACCTTCTACCCAATGTGGAACTGATAATGAAGGATGAGACAGTCATGGGAAGCCTTGATTTTCTCCTTATAAATACTAGAGATCTCATATAAATCTATAAAAATTTCCTACAACTCTTGAATCTGTAACTTCTATTGATCACCTACACCAAATATATTTGTATTGCATTATTTAATGTCCCAATATGCCTACTAATCTATCTCATTAGGGATGTGAGAACTCTTTATAAACACTATCCAATTTGGTGACATGTAAATGAGAGTTTAAATGTAAAACTGTAAGCCTGTAATGAATCACCGAGTCTATAAATCCTAGAAATTCTATTGGGTAGAACCATTTTTTCAATAATATGTCTTACCTATCTACTTGAGACCTCAAATTGACCATTTTTTTTGTGGGTGATAATCATTATAAACTATATGACCAACCCTATACCAATGCAAAAGAGATTTCATTGTATGGTTGTAGAAATGAGAACCATGGTCACTAATGATGAACCTAGGTAATCCAAACCATCAAAATATTTGGGTTATAACAAATTCAAAAAGTTATTTTGAATCATCAGTCTTTGTGGCTCATGCATCTACCCATTTTGAAATATAATCCAATTCAAGAAGAATGTAAAGGTTTCTAAATTAATTGGGGAGAATGGTTCCATAAAGTAACTTCCCCATTCATCGAAATTTCATGTAAGGGAAAGGGTTGTTATGGAATTTCATTTGTTTTTGATATATTGCCCATTATTTTATAGCGAGTAAAATATTTACAGAAATCATGGTCATAAAATAAACTGTTGGCCAAAAGAGTCCATAATCAAGGACCTTGCGAGGAGACTATTGGGGACCAATGTGTCCCCTAAAATCAAGAGTGTGACAGAACCTAAGGACAGATTTAAACTCATTATCAGGAACACAAGGATTAAGGACATGATCACTATATGTGCACCAAAGGCAGGGTTTATCCCAAATGTACCAACGAGACTCATGTTTTAGATGGAACATAGTTTTTATTAAAATTATAAAGAAAGAAAGATGTTACCAAAACATTATAAAATTTCAGTATATAAAGGAATTGCATCTTTCAGTCAGTATAATTTCTCATCTAAAAACATGTCATTTATGGGAATACCGGAGGATAAGTCAATGTCCAAGGATTATTGGATCCTACTGATATTGTCAGCCTCCACATTCAATGATCCATTTTATATCAAATTTCTAAATCGAATTCCTAAAGGAAGATCATCCAGAGAATGAGATGTGGTTAGGATTCTAGTTTCCTTAGGAGATTCCAGAGGGATGCAGGGTTTGAGAACACAATGACATTAGACACTAAAAGTTATAACCTGAATTTATCCAAGGAAAACACAATTCTAAGGAATTATTTTTTAGTGTGGTGTATTTTTCATGGGAAGGGTCAAAAGTACATGAGGCATAGACAACGACATATGGATCTCAATGGTCCCTTTTTGACAAGACTGCCCCAACTGTATAGTTCTAAGTGTCACACAAGATCTCAAATAGTAAATTCCATGGAAGTGATTGGATTATCACTGGTGACATGAGACTCTATTTTAACTTATTGAAATATTACTCACATTCCTTATCAAATTCATATTCCTTTTCATTTTGGAGATATTAGTGAATGTGGAGTGCAATATTACTAAAGTAACGAATAAAATAATGTTAAAATCCATCATCACCCAAGAAAGACTGCACACCCTACACATTTTTTGTGAATTTTAGTGAATAAATGACATCTAATTTTGATTTATGTACTTGGATAACATCCCCTGAAATTACATGACCCAATACTATACCTTGTCTCACCATGAAATGGAATTTTCATAATTTAATATGAGTGTCTTTTCAATACAATGATGTAGGAATGAACCTAAACTAATCAAAAATTATTCAAAAGAGGATCCATATAAAGTAAAATCATCATGAAATACTTCCATGAACTTCTCTAGGTAATCTAAAAAATAATAACCATACATCACAGGAAAGTACCCAGAGCATTGCACAGACCAAAAGGCATCCTCCTAAATGAAAATGTGAAAAATGGGCAGTTTATAGTTGTCTTTTTCTAACCCCTTGGGGTAATATTGATATGAACGTATCTAGAATACCCATGAAGAAAAAAGTAATGGGAATTACTAGATAGACTCTTTAGAATTTGTTCATTGAACAATAATGGGAAATGGTACCTCGTAGTGTATTGGTTTAGTCCACAGTAGTCTATACAGAAGCACCAATTATTCTGCACATGTGTTGGAACCAATTAATTATTTTCATTTTTAATTACAATTAGACCAGTTTTTTTAGGAACCAATTGTAACTGACTGACCCCTTGCAATCAGATATGGGTTAAATCATTCTAGTGCCAAATAACATTGTTAACTCCTTTTTTACTACATATAAGAGTTTTGGGTTCAGTCGTCATTATTCCTGCCTCACTAATTTAGCCACATAATTTAACAATATATGATGTGTATAGATTGATGGGATAATTCTTGAAATTTCATTAAGTGTCCATACCAATGATTTTTCATACTTCTAAAAATGTACAATCATCCACAATTCATGCTCTAGAAGGAGTGAACTAGAAATGATGACGGAAATCTTATTTCTATTCCCAAGATATTCATATTTTAAATATTGAGGCAATTTTTTTTGTTCCACTTCAGGGGTTGTTTGGATTGATGGGAGAGTGTGTGAATATGGGAGGTCATTAATTTCATCTAGATACTCAATGACATCATCCTCAGAACATGAATTCACTTCTACAAGCTTAATAGTATAATTGATGATCATGTGATCCTTAGTGTTCATGAAACCATCAATTAACAAAAATACATGACATTTTTCTATACCTTTATAATATTCTATTCACAATTCATTTCCTAGCATTTTGATCTATGATGAAAACTCAGAAAGGGGATCATTCGAATGAATAGAAGTGTTTCTAGGGGTATGTATAAACAAAAATTCATAGTTAATGTACCATTATGGACATTAATTATGTTTTATATGGTTTTAAGAAAGTTCACCCCAATATAATCGATGAATGTCCATTCATCACATCATCTTCCATTTTAACCACATAAAATCACCAAGAAAAAATTAAGGATTTCACAATCAAAAGAAAATCCTCTAAAACACCATAGGGGAATGTAGTACCCTAGTTTTCTAGTTGAACAAAAATTCATGTTGTATTTATTTCTCCAACCTGTAATATAGACTAAATGGAGTGAGGAATCACATTTATAGAGGAACCCAAATAAATGATAGAATTGTAAAAATAATACTCCCCTATGGTTCATGGAATAAAAAAAATTCTTGGATCATTTCATTTAGTGGGAAACGATGGATCTATCAGTGCTGAGACATTCCTCCCCAATCTCACCTTCTCTTCAACTCAAGGTTGCCTTCGGTGTGTACAAATATGCTTCAAAAACATGGAATATCTTTGAATTTTCTTCATGAAATCAATCTATGGAATGTTAACCAATTTTTTTTGAATATTTATAATATTTACTTATCAAGTTCATTTTGCTTTTGTTTCCAAGGTTCGGTGGACCTTTGGTGAAATTGAAGATGAATGATTGGTCTAGGTGCCTCATCAACAGACACACTGTTTCGTTTAGAAAGAATTCGTTCAGAATAATGTTTTACCTCATTTTGACCATTTATAGTTGTTGGTATGGTATTTTAATTAGAAGAATATGAATATATTAGAGAATTCATTTGGATGTTAAGTTGAGTTCTACTTCTAAGCTTGATGACACTAATATTTACCTTATCCCTTTGGTGAACTACTAGTTGATCAGGTAGTTTACCTTACCCAAGAATTTATATTTCTCCCAAAGTGTTAGTGAGGTGGCCTAATTTGGTTTTTAGGTTATGTGTGGATACATGGGTGGTTTTTTAGAATTATAGATTGTTGGGATCTAGTTGTTTCATCATATCTTCTAGGATAGGATCTGGTTTTGTACAATGTGGTTGGGAATGCCTTTGTGATGGATAGGAATTTCCGGGTGGTGGTGGTGGATGACTACTCTACCCCAGTTTCTTCAATTTTTGTAAAGGTTTTTTTGGATACCCTATTTTATATAAGAATTGTTTTTTCCTCTAATAGTTGGATGGATAATAGGGTTCTTTCTTAAGGGGTTGGTTATAGGGGTGTCCTGGAAATATTTCCTCTCAAATCTCAAATGTTTCTCTTAGTTGGGGGAAATGGTTAAACTAATGTGTGTCAGAAGAAAATCGTCCACAGTGTATGGGAGGAGGAGATTGGTATTTCCCATGGTAAAGAGAAAGTTTTCGAAGAAGGGTACTTACCTCTTAAAACATCATTCCCAAATTCTTCTCTAATTTATTACTTTTCACATCACGGACTCCTCAAATGGGTACATTGGATCTTGAACCCAATTGTTGAGTATTCTGAACCATGTTCTTAATTATGCTTCATATAACAATTTGGGTATTATCAACTAGTTCACCACCTACAAAAATATCAGTCATATTTCGATAAATATGAATTAAACAATCATAATAATACTGAATTAATAGTTGGTCACTTATTTGGTGGTGGATGAAACATGGAAAAAGCTTTTTAAATCATTCACAATATTCATGATGTGTTTCCCCTTGTGATTGTATTGTCCCAAAAATGTTTTATTTATTATTTCAGTGTGAGAGGATGGGAAATATTTTTCTAGAAAAATTTGTTTCATGTCCCCCCATCCTCTAATTGGTTAATTAACTCAATAAATCTAATCTTTTGCATTATATTCTAATGATAAACGGAATGAAATAATCATTACTTATTATTAATATATAGTAGTAGGATTTAATTTAGAACACATAGTATAAAATTATTTTAAATTCTTATATGGATATTATCTATAATGTCCATCAAATATAGGCAATAAGTGTATTAGGATGGATTTTAGTTCAAAATATGGTTCCTTTCCATGTAACTGAATGTATATAGGTTAGATATCAACATCAGGAGAGTTGAGTTATTTTAGTTTTAGATTATTTTCAGACATGTTATACAAGTTTTTATCAGTTTTAATGTGTATTATAAAATAATAATAAGGATTGAGAAGAGTTTGAAGATGTGATGTGTCCTATATCAAAGGGTTGTCTTGTGTGTCATGGTGTCGTTGACCTAGGATCCTCTCCAGTTTGGGTTCAATAGGCATTAAATTTCCCAGAGTAGAACACATTATGCATTGAACCTACATAATTGGATTATTTTATAAATAATCTAAAAAATGAAGGAAGGAAATAAGAAAATAAATAGGTTCAAAATTAACAATATTTTTATAAAAAATGAACACTAAAAACAAAAGTGCTCCGTAAAAACTGTGGAAAAATTTGACCACATTGTCAGGAAATGTTAAATTTATTATGTTTTGACATATGTTTTATTTAATAGATAATACCTTAGGTTTTCTCTCAAGGATTACTACTAGTTTATATTGTAATGTTTTCATAAAAATGATCAGAAGGGGGGGTTGATTTTTTTTTAGAAAATGCCTTGATTTAAATTTTTTAATAGTTGATAAATAAAGGTTGTGTTTTAGAATTATGAGAGAAGGAGAACATTTCAAGATCACTACAAACCATAGATAGTTCATAGTTCTGAAAACGTTCTATGTTTTAATTCAATCTTTTGGTTGAGGGTTGATAAGATCTCAACTCACCTCTTTCTTCTTAAAACAATGCTCAAAAAATCACTTCTTGACACAACAATCATGTTGTCATGGTTTGGTTATAAAAAATAGAAAAATGGATACCAAAGAATACCAAAATATTATGTATGTGTGATAGAAAGAGGTGTCTTTTCTTGTAAAATTTGAACAATCCAATATTCCCACTTGAAATATCAACCCAATTAGTGTTGAAATAAAAATTGTTTTACTTAATTATAAAAAAATAAATATATTCATAGGAGAAGAACATCCAAATTATAAATAATTTAAATTTTTAAAAATCTAATTACACAAAACTAGTATAATAAAAAGTGTGAAAAGACCATCCCAAGTATGTTTAGCTGCCTCAAATTGAATTTACCCCATTTATCTCTCCATAGAGAGGAGGAGGAGTCTTAGGTGAAACTTAGCCTTCATCCTTGATCCTTCTATGAGGATACAAGCATCCAGAACATCTTGGATGAGGGGATGGATCCTTTGGTTCTCTGAAATACCATATATTTTCTTCTTAGATGAAATTAAACTTGGGAAGCCCAATGTGCCAATTTATAGGAAATGTGGAAGGTGGTTTAGGGCACCCTGATTTCGAAAAACCACTTGGCCCATGGTTTTTGATTACTAGAATGTATTATATGACTTTTTTAAAAACTAAAATGTTTTATCACCACCTATTGACTATTTCCACCATTGTTCTAGAACCATTTGGACAATCATATCCGTAGATATGGATGAAATACAAAACCCACTTTTGAACTTCGAGGAGATTCAGTGGCTTGGACAGATCAGTCTGGATGAGACACCATATGGATGGATGAGGCTTTTGTTTCTTCATATTAAATGTATCCCATTTAATTTTGGACAACCCTAAATAATATTATCCCATATAGATTCACTTTTTATTAGTAGTGTACGGTTGAGTCTTCTGGTGTGCCTGTATAAAGCACAATTTGGACCATTTTTTTGAACTCTATCATGGGACCTCTAAATCACCTCCACCTTCAATGACATAATGAAAACAAGTAAAATTTCCATTTTAAAATTGATATGAAAATAATTGAATCAAGAATGAAGGGAATTGTTTTTCTATTTTTATAATTTTCAATTCAAATCTAGTTTAGAACTGTTTTGTAAGGGTGAAAAAGAAACAGTGAATCACAATGTGATAAAAAAAAATCAATAGAAAACTCCATAAAATATATTTTCTCAAATAATTTTATGAAAATAAGAATTTAAAACACATATTATAACCTTTTTTGGGAATATTATTGACATCACTCAAAGGAAAAATAGTGAGTCTAAAATTCACTAATATAAAAAAAATTAGAAACAGAAGGGAGTGTTTAAGATCATGAAAAATTCCTCGAGATAGAGAGGTAAAATATGAATCTCTATAAATTTTCATCCTCATGGTCACCAATACCTTCATCCTCATCACAAGTATTATCATCCCTGATAGCCTCATTACTATCAACATCAGCAAAGTCAATACTTCAATCACCACAAGGACCATCACCACCAAGAGAAATATATAATTAGCATATAATAAGCACAAATCATTAAAAAATAGTAACTCTATATGGAGGTTCCATAAAACACTCATGAGAGTATGACTACATCACCTAGTAATGGATCCATCTATTAAGGAAGAAAAATTGAAATTAATATATATTACAACACAAATTTAGGGTGAAAATAAGGTTTGTAGGATTGAAATCCCACCCTATTAGCCCAATATGACATGATGAGGTATGATTATGTATAAATTTATTAATATTTAAGTTATGGTATATATTTTTTAAAAATTAAAAGTTGTTTTTAAGTCATGCCATGTGTATTTGCCATCACTTTGAAAAATATTTGAAGTATGAAATGTTCTGTTCAAACGTCCATAATAGTGGTAGTTTAGAATATTTTTTGTTTATTAGTTTTTTTATATTATTTATATTATATATTTATTATAATGATATAATGTTATTTATTAAATTTTACCTTGACTAGATTTACATAATTTATTTACTTCACGTTCAAAGTATCTTGCATAGAATAATAAATTTTTCTAAGAACATTTGCCACATGGGAAAGATATGTTATAATTATAAAATTTCCATACTATATTAAAGCTAGTTTGAGTATAAATAACATTAATTCTATAAATAAAATTAAGATAAAATTTAATATATAACTTTACCACCTTTAAATAATCATAAAATAAAAATTCTTTTATTAAAACAATAAACATAAAATATTTGAAATTCCATTGTAGAATAAAATTTCAATAGAACAGTTCATAAATTGAACATTTTTTTAAAGTGATGGATAAGACACATTTCATGACATTACAATAATCTTTTTATGTTTAAAAAATACATAGCATAACTTCAATTTTATTGAAATTTTATGTTTAAGAAAATTATATAAAAAATAACATAAAAGAAAATATATTCTATAAAAATAATAGATAAAAATTAATTATATAGTGTATAAAATTTATAGTTTACACATAAAACAACCCATTTGACGACGCAAAACATTTATCATGACCAAGCTAACAAATTTGAATATTTATAACATTAAAACTATAGTAATTTCCTTAATGAAAATTTTAACATAAAATAAATTTATTTCATATTAAAATAAATAAAAATAATTTTACAAAAATAAAGTATATATTGTATTTTAAAAAAGAACATAAGATAAGGGATTAGAAAAAACATTTTTACCATGTAAAACCTGTTATTCTTAAAATATTTCTATATTTTGTGGAAGATTCTTTGAACTTTAATAATTCAATTCTTTAAAACTGGCTATGTTAATAATTAAAACAAAAACATACTTTATAGAAAGAAACATATAATAAAAATTATTGAATAAAAATAATAAACATAAAATATTTTTAATTCCAAAAAATATGATTGTTTTAATAGGGCATTACATACTATAAAATGTTTTCAAAGTGATATAAAAAACACTTGGCATCAGTGAACAACAATCATTAAATGTTTAAAACATAAAAAATATAACTTCAATGATAGTTAAATTTAAAAAAACTATCTATATAACAAAAAATTCATAATAATATGAATTATATATAAAAATATTAAAAAATATTTAATAATGTAAAGAGAATTTTCATATTACACAGAACAATTCCCATCTTGGCACATAAAACATTTATCATGTCCAAATTGAATATTTTAAATTTTAATGACCGTAAAACTATAATTAAATCCTTAATGAAAATTAAAATATAAAATAAACAAAATATATATTACATAAAATAAAAAATAATTTAAAAACAAAAGTACAGAACATATCCTAAATAGGAAAAAAACAATGGGGAATAGATATAACATGTTGTACTTCTGAAAAATTATCTATACTAAGAACATTTCCATATTTTGGGTAGATCACATTAAACATGAACAATATCAATTAAATAAATCCAATTAAAATAAAATTTAAAACCTAATATTAAATTATGACAGTAAACATACAATATTAATAATTTATTAAAAGTAATAATAGAATATTTTTAAATTATTAAAATATGGTTGTTTTTAAAAAACAAGTAATAATTTGAAAACGGTTTAATATGAAGGATAAAACACTAGTGATCACTGAATAAGAAACATTTAATATTTGAAGTATACAAACTATAACATCAATTTATATGAAATTTTGAACATGAAATGCCAATATAATCAATAACTCCAAATAACAATAATATATATATATATATATATAATTAATTTAATAAAAAAGAAAACACTTACTATTTACCCAAAACACTTTCCATCTATCCACTTATAATAGTTAAAATGAACAAACAAGAAAATTCAGATATTAATAACATTAAAAATATAATTATTTTTAGATGAAATTAAAAATAAAAATAAAAATATTACTCATTTTTTGAAATATTTTTTAACAAAAAAACGGTACACAAAAAATGAATTCACTATTAAGATCCTGATAATATCCTATAATTATATAATTAATAAAAATAATTAATATTTGGAATATTAACATGCAAAAAACTCAACAATTTAATATATAGTTAAATTTAGTGTGTAATAGTGTTTATATATTTGTAGTTCACTTTATGATTGCAAATATGGTTTGAAATTTATGGTAGTTAATTTATAATATGGGTTAGTGAATTATTTAAAAGAATAAAACAGGATATTACTTATGTGGACACTTTAACTACATGTGTGGACTATTTAATTAAAAGTTTTATTTTATATCACATTGAAACAAATTAATTGTGATTAGAGGTACTAGTCTTAATTTTAAACATTATTAATCATAGTTATATATTATATGTCCTATTTTGGAATATAAACCGACCTTTTAAAATTTCATTGCATAAAATAACTTTATTTAAATTAATTGAACAAAAATATCTCATTCCATAAATGAAATTATTTTTTGGAGTTAGTTTTTCACATAACATTGATACATAACTCTTAATATGATCATATAAATCTTATTATTGATCAACAATATACATTATTGAATAAAACATTTATTTTATAAAAAAAGTATTGAAATCTTATTTCTTTTTTTTAATACATGTATTAATTATTTTAGTGACAATATCGTCCATTCAAATAATAAACCATCATATATAATATATTAAATTTCATAAAATGTATCATATGAAGATCTATATATTCCCTTAGTTAATTATCTTTCAGGTATATTTATCAAAATATCTAAAATATTTAATTAATAGAAAAATATCATAATATTAAAATGTTCAATATAAAATTTATTCATAAATTTAATCATTATAATTGAAATAGTTATTGGTTATTTTCCACTCTAACTAAGTTTTATAAAATATTTCTGCATATTATAACCCATAGTTATTTCAAAGGAAATAAAATATCTTAAAATTTCCAATATCTTTCAATTTAATTCATTTATTAGACAATATAATATAGATTTTATAGATATCTCGTCAGTATTACATTTGAAAATAAACCTCATAAATAAAATTATATTAAATGCATACGTTGACTCATAAGATAGAGGTAGTGAAAAAAAGATAAAAAAATACATGGACTTACATCACATTTACGATGCATTATTGTAACAAATAAATAAATGAACACAAAATTGAATAATTAGAAAGCGTCGCAACCTAAAAGGTTCTCAAATGCAATATTAAATAGCTAAAAGTGTTTATAGATCAAATATCTGACAAATTTGGACTGGTTTATTTAATTATGGAAGGTACTCAAATGAGAAAATTGAGAAACACAGATGAGATTTATCAGATGAGAGAATTATAATAGTGGTTCAAGGGGAACTACAGGGGGAATTATGGTTTTGGTATGGGATTGGTTGTGTGTTTTGAGGGAACCAATGAGAATATGCTAATTGTTTCTACAATTGTTTTTATATAATATTTATATCATTGAATTTTTTAAAAATATTGGTATAGCTTAGTCTATTCCCATGGGTTGAGTAGGTATTGGACAATAAAAATAGCCCAAATTTTCAATTGTACACATTTTGTACCTTTCATGAATGTGAATATAAATATCACATTTATAAATATTACATAGTTATTATAATAAATGTTGTATGAACATTATAGATGTTTTTGGACTCTTCCTCTAGTGTATTAGATCATATAGACTCTATGTCACAATTTTTAATAACCATAAAAACACAATAATTGAATAAAATAAATATTACAACAAATAACAATATAATATATTACAATAGTTTGAATAGGAATATTACAAAGAAAATAGTTGTATTACAATTACACATAGAGACTCAACTTTGAGACCTCCCGAAATACCCGTGTAACCACTAGGCTCCATGGGTGAAGATAAAAACATTATTAATTAAGCAATTGAAAATTAGTCCATCTGCTCCATGAAACCAGGTGTTCCATTTTTGAATTTAAAACTGCTTCTCCTTCATCTAGTTATAGTTATTGTAATTTCTCTTTCTTACTAAATGATACTCGAACCACTTTATCACTTCATGAAGGGTTATGAGCTAAATTTCCCTATCAAGATCCTTCAAAAATCCACCCAAATGCTAATTAATTTATTAGAATTTCAAATAACACCAAATTTTCCCTTTTAGATTCCATCTCTAAATATCTAATGTGTCACGATGATTTACACTATGGATTTTTAAATTTTGTTTCACATTTTATTTGATGTATAGATGTGATTTCTTCCATAGTGGAACCAGTTGAATAAAATGCATCCATAGATGATCGTAAGGTCACCGTGACTTATGAATGTGACTGTAGTGTGTTCAAAATATTTCAATGGAAAGGGGATCATGTATATAATTCCTAGATGTTGGGTAAGTGGAACATTGTGGTGAAAATAATCACGAAAAAAAGGGAAGAAAAAAATGAATAACACATGGATGTAACACAGTTCAGAAAGATTTTTTACATCCACAGGAGAAGGGGGCCATTTCTCTATTATTCTCCCTTGATAATTTCATCATAGGAATACCGCACACACATATTACAGAGTTTTTCTCTAAATTAATTCAATGGAATTTCATCCCATTAACAAAAAACAAAATAGTCTTTAGTGGTTGGATATTTCATCTACCTTTGAAAAATCAAGTTGTCGGCTACTTTCCCCCATGCTTCCCACCAATGAAAACTCGCTGTAGTGGTTGACAAAAAATAAGAAATCACATTGTGGATAGAGGAATCCCATGAACCTATCATCTAACAATCAATATAAAATTGTGTGTATTCTCACACATCTCCAATCATGACCAATTTTGGGTATAAACTATACCTACAGTCTCCTGGCAAGTGTTAAAAACATCATTAGGAAATCGAATATGATTCTTCTCACCTGAGAATGTATCACATACAATATCTTTAATCGATCATGAGCAGACAATGGTCCCCATAAAATAATACAACCCTTGGGACTCATTCCCAGTAAGCATCACTGCATCTCCTTGTGAGATTTACAACACTCCACCCAATATGTAAATCTTGAATCCTTTAGAATCAATCTTATATAATGAGATTAGGTTTTGTCTGGTCCTCAGAAATAAATTTATGCCATCTGGTTTTTGCACTACTCTATATGGTGTCTTCAATTTCGCTGTCCTAACTCTTAAAACCTTACATGTTGACCTATCACCAAGTATCACTGAATATATAACCTTATACAAAGCATGAAATTGAACTTTTTTGTACATATGTGTACCGAGATCACTGAATTGAGAACCCATCTGCCGTCCTTGGGATTTTGAGCCCACTTGTTCATTATTTTTAAAATGATACAGTCTTGGTTCATGAGCCCATAACTTTTTTAATAATGAAACTGAAATTTTACCCTATTTACTTATCCCATATTATTTTCATCTTCCCATTGTTATCCATACATCATCATCTCTCAAAGATTCAGTGATATTCATAACATTCTTTTTATATTTCTCTTTCAAATCAATGTACTGTTTGCGCTAATGGGGAATAATTTTTTGGTGAATTAATTCTATATATACAATTGGACCAACGTTTTCTAGATATCATTTGGTTAGGTCTCGTCCAACACTGAGTACATTACGTCGTTTTCCAGACACACTTGAATTGTGATGAAGACCCACATCTAAAGATCTTACCAATCATCATCACTAGTTTTCTTAGGAATTTATATGATCAATATCATGATCATTCCATATTGTACTAGAATATATTTCACTATGATTTTAAATATGTTGAACCTTTTTTGACCATTATAATTCTAATTATCAAATTTTTGTAGTGCTCCGCCATGTGTCATCATCATTGTCACAAAAAACGATCACAGTCGTTGATGTGTCACCCCTTTTGTACCTCTTGATGAAGTGAGATATTTTGACTATATAACTATATTAATGCATCAAAAATGGTTTAAATAGCTTGAATCATCTCCCAGATCACTGAAAATAGAGCCTGATTGGACAATATATTTCCAAAATAACATCAACAATCCAAATCAGCTGATGGTGTGGGGATGAGGTGGCCCGCCAAAACAGTGGCTTGAAAACATGCTGGAAAGTCATTATCAGTGTGAAAAATGTCTTCTTATCTGGTATAGGGGTACTCTAGTACCCAAGGATTGACCGAAACATTGACTAGCTCTATCAGCTTCGTTTAAACTATATTTTGACACCTCTTGTTATGTGTGAATCATCTTGTAGATATTTTCACAGATATAGGATCAGAACAATTGAGCGCATTTCATTTTCTAGTCAATGGAAAATTTATCTTCCCACTACCATTTCTCTCAACCTACCTCTTTTATCACTTTTTGGGGTAGTAGAGCTTCATGGAAATGATAAACACACAATACGGAGGAGTAAAAATGAATATTACATGGTCGTAATGTGGTTCAGCAAGATTGCTTATGTCCACAAGAGAAGGGGTCATTTTTATATTATTCTCTCATGATTATTTCATTGGATGATCACTACTCACAGAAATTACAGAGTTTTTAACAATATTAATTCCATGGGATTTGATCCTGTTATAAATATGAATAAAAAATAAAAATTTCTCCAGTGGTTGGGTAGTTCATTCGTACTTGGAAAATAATGTCGTACCTACTGTCCACAATGATTCCCACCGTTGAAAACCTAATGTAGTGGTTTCAAAAAAAGGAAAAAAGATGCTTCCAACCAAGGAATATCATGAATCTTTCATCCTTCAATCACTCCCAAATTTGTAGTGGTCCCCACACCCGATCATTGTGTATTCTCACAAGGGAAACAAGTTTGATGTTTTGAGCCTCTTAAATAGAATGGTTTCTTTAAGGGACAACCCCTATAGTTCACCAATCATGTCTACACTTATGGGTTAGCTACTATTACATTCACATGGTATCAGGTGATAGAATTTGGTTTTGGATACATAATTTACAATTAATTGTGAGTGGATAGTGTCCTATAAAATACCACAATGGAATTTTCTGCACTGACCAACAAAGATTATATGTTTTTTTAAAAATTTCTTCCCTAAAAAGGTCTTTGATATATATTTGGATATGAATATTTTTTTAGTCCAATTAATATATATGTTAATAGTTTTATTTTACAAGACTTATTATTGTATTTGAGATTTGATGCTTGGATTTTTTGTTTAAGGGTGGTTGATTAAACATCATCATCGCATAAACATTGTTGTAGAAACCTACCTTATCGACATGAATGAAATTTTTTTGAATATCTCATATGAATATTGTGTTTCTATGTGATTATATATATGAATTTTATTTACCATAGTCCATAAATTTTCGAAGTGTCCAAAATAGTCTACTTGAATCTATTATTGATTTTATTAAACATATGAAAGGGTTTTGATTGAATCCTGACTTAGTTATATTTATAAGTGAAATTTTTAAATGTGTTTGTGTTCATGATTTAAAGTTGGTCATTTGGATACATTTTTATGTTATGAAATTTTTTATATCAGTCATATATTAGGCACAATGGTGATAGATATAAACTCCAATTACTGAGTCGTGTCTTCCGAACATGTTGTTTTGAATTTTGATATCACTTAAATCTTGTTATAGATCATAATGATGTCAAGGGTTTGAATTCATATAATTCTATGGTTTCTATAATTAATATTCATTTTTGTTTAATTAAAGTGATTCTCAGATGACAGAAACATTTTTGAAACCAAACTGGTTAACCATTTCTTCTAGTCCCATGGTTACAAGCCTTTCCCCTCTAGTGGTTGAAAGTAGGGTTATGGTTCCTAAAAAATAGTTTCTCTTTGATGACCTTGATGGTTGGGGTTTACAAAACTAATGGAATAGATTATAATATAGAAATTATTAGTTATTATTCAATATATTATGTTGATATTGGGGAAGATGGAAAAAACTACCAGTCATGTGTTAGAGTTCCCATAACATTGATTCTACTTCATTATCTCAATGGAGTGACATAATAAAAATAGGTTAGTTATTGATACATTTCTAGATTTCTCAGTAAAAATTTATCTTCATAATTTCTACATCACTCATTAAAAATTTATTTTTTGATCAATTATTAAAAACAATTTGTCTAAAAGTTTACTTATTATTTAAAAAAAATACATATGTCATTTTTCATACTATTTATGTGGTACCCCAAACATATTATATGTGTAATATTTTAATAGTTCTAGTTTTTTTACATTTTTTTATTTTTGTAATATACAAACAATATATAAAAAAACAAGATATATTTAATGTAATAAATCATTGAAATATTACATTTCAAGAAGTCCAAAATATCTATACTAACATAGAATTCCTACTAGGACACCTATCAAGATCACTAGGAGACCCGCGAACATCACAAATAGACCAAGAAAATGGTGAGTGTCTGTGACATCCCAGGTAAATAAATAATAAGACAATTTCCATAATTATTCATATTTTTGAATAAAATATTAACTTTACCTTAAAGGGGTTTCTATTCTTGATGACGTACCTGATACGCAACAATGGGTTTCTTGGAAATCTTTCACTGCACACTTATAATATAATAATATTATCTTAAATTATAGTTAAAGCCTAGTCATTGTATTTTTGGGAATGAATAAAACTAACTACAAAATGGTTATCCATGTTTGTTAAATGTTTTTACATTTATCCAATAAAAGTTATGGGCTTTAAATGTGAATTAATCTAATTTTAAGCAGAAATACTCTAATATTCTTTAAAAGGCCAATTTACCGCCTTTTAATGGAGAACCCTATTTAAATATAGTTTTTGACACTTTTATATGTTCTTTATGACAAAATAAAATTCTTCATTAGAATTGGGTCATCAAAATTTACATTGGAAAAAATTTTGGTATTTTTCTGATCAAATTCATTTTTTGATGAATAGTGAAAAATACTATATTTAAATTCAAAACTTCTTTTTAATATAATTTATTTATATGGTTTTATTATCTATTTAATTGGTTTTAATGTGTTATTAGATTATATTTTTACTATTTAACCCAATTTTTGTCATTGGAATTAATTTCACTTTGATATTGGACTTAAATAAGTATCAATATTATGATAGTATTGTTTCTTAGAAACACGCTATTTGTTTTGATAACGGGAATTATTTTTAAATTAATTAATGAGCCTTCAATGAGTTTAATTTGGTAAAATAGACATAATTTTGGAATTTGGAATATCAAATACATCTTAGGCTGAAAATTTGGTAGTTTTCTGAAAAACTTCAATTTGTGATGAATAGTGAAACGACTAAGTAGTAGTTCAAAAATGAAATTTTCATTTTAATGAAGTTTTACCACTTATATGGATTGAATTTAGAAAATATGACATACATGGTTGTTATTATGAATTAAAATTTGATTGAATAAGATGAAAAAAAATTGGTGAGTATTAACTTTTGACTTTTATTTACAGCGGTTAAAGGTAAATAGGGTAATTCATGGTAAAAATATATTATAATAAGAAGCTATTACCTTAACACTAGTCCTAACCTTAGTGGTTGAGTCATTTACAACCATGGACATCTTTGGGTCTATTTTGGAACCCCATGGAGCCACATGGGAGTGATAATGACACTTTATTTTAATTAACTTAATGTAAATGCAAAAATGACATAAAAACTATCTTTTAGTAAATAAATTTTTACATGGGGATATATAATTAATATTTTCGACTAAATTTTTTTTATAAAGATAAATACATTTACTACATTATGTTATTTTTTTATAGTTTTTAAAAATCAAATATATTAAATTATTAATGAAACTATAATGATGTAGTATTTACCTCATTAATAAATGATTTAAATAAATAAGATTATAAATATTAAAACAATATCCAAAACTTGTCCAATTCTTATTGGATGATTTTATTTCGACCATTAGACATTTTATATTAATGATAAATGAGTTTTGGATCTTTATAAATTGAATATAGGTTTATAATAAAATAATATTTGCAATCTTTTCTAAATAGCCCATCCCCCCATTATAAATGGACACCACTTCTAACCCATTACTCACACATCTCAAGACCCTGGGCTCATCCAAACCATGCCCAAATAATCTATCAAGATCCATATCCTCCTCCTAGAACCCTTAACTTTGGCAGAAGAAAATTCAATAAGCCCTTTTGTTTCAAACCAAAGGGAGTTACCCAAATTAAAGGTTACAGTTTCTCTTAAATTCTTTTATTTTATTTTACTTCTACAACCACTAAAATATTTTTAGTGCTTTCTTTTATAAAAAAACAATTTCCTAAATATACTAGGATGTTTTTATGAGATGAATTACAACTACACTTACACACACATCTATCTAATGGGTGAAAGCCATATTGTTTCTGTGAATGAGAAACGAACACCTCACGAAACGATGATTGTTCGATTATCTCCTATCCCCTCTCATGGTGGCCATTAAGATGACACTATATTTATATATGATAAATATTATGTTTATATTTATTTTATTTTTCTTTATTTTTCTTTTATAGAATACCTTCATGGTTTCCATTATTGGTAAACGCGAATATTTCATTTGAGGAAGTGCGGACTACCGCACACTCAAATTGATATGACTCATTAATTCCATATGTGGGATGTATAAAGGTTGGATTTAAGGATATTTTATATGATATTATACTGGAAGTATAATATATTTAAGTATAATTATGTTTTAATTCCATTAAAATACAAAATATAAATTAAAGTAGCGTTCATACGTACTTAAGACTTACCGTCTCCATGAACTGTGCATTTCATTTCATACCTACAAATGTTAAATACTTTTATAAATACATTTATATACTGGATATATATGATATATATGATATCTAAATAATTAATATAATTATTTATATAATGATCTATTTACCATGTGAACAACTTGTAATTGTAAGAAGTCCATTTTTGACTCAGGTACCAAATATCGACAAAACAAACTTTATTAACATAATTGATTATATAATGTTTATAACATGGTAATAAGTGATATAAAAGTAATAATAAAATTGAAGAAGGTTCTTAGGAAAGTTAAATTAACTTTAGTTTATTATTCAGTAGATTAATGAACGGATGTGTCAAGTCGGACACGAGGTAAGGGACATCATCTCAATCTCCTTTCATTGAGGCATATTTTGTTTTAACACACGATTTTATTTTATACATTGTATAAAAACCTTTGAATTTTAATTTTATTAAAAAGGAATATTTTTTCTATGAATCGTTTTACTAAAAAAATAATGTTTCTTTTTATCATACGTGGTGACAAGGACCTTTTGGCTTTCTTAACAAGCTGTAATATTTTTAAAAGGAAAATAGATACCATATACTTTTTTTACTTAATTTGTTATTGAAACTGATTTTGATAATGGATTTTTTATGTAAATATATTTAAATGATATATTGTGATTGAAATGTGGAAATATTATCTTTCCTTTATGTTTGTTTTATATGTTACGAATATGTTATGGTTCTTGGGCATTGTATACGTATACGGGTGGTCCTGTTAAAAACATAGGGAGGGTGAGCCCGAGATAGCTCTCAAATTCATTGGATAACATAACAGAGGTAATTATGAATGTTCCTCCTAATAGATTTAAAGAATATACTATGATGGGTATTCCAAAGTAACTCCCTATGTAGCTTTGATAGCCATAATGTAAGTATGTTATGTATGCCACAAGTTACCTTTTTGATTTATGATCTCTATGTTTTATTCATAAATAGTATTATTTCATTTGGAAAGTAAAAGAGTTTATGTATTGTATGTATTTATGAACTAATGTTTTCTTTCGTTGTTTTATAACTCTTAATGATCTTTTTATGCTCATGCCATGTTTTGAAATTTTTTTCATAGGACCTAAAGTTGAATATGGTCAAGGATGGGATCAAAGAAAAGTCATGCTGTCTAAAACATGGAACTAGACATGACACTTTGTTTCAAGAGTTTTTATTTTGTGAAAAAATGGAAACTAAGTAGAAGTGTCTTCTTTGTAATTTTTGAAATGTAATGTAATAGTTATGGCCTAAATCTCTAAAAATATAAACCTAAAAATATCCTCAATTTGAATTATTCATTCAATTCAAGATTATGTAATGTTTAAGGTCGGGTCCTTATAGAGTCCTTCGGGTCCATCACAATGATGAACATTATCGCCAAAGCTATAGAAACTGAACTGAGCATCAGGGGTATATAGTGCACCATCATAACCAATTTTTTTGAGTTTGTAATACCCTAAACAATTTTTTATAAGGGTAATCATGACCATTGAAAATAATTATGACCATTATTATAGTCGTTATTAGGATGACCGTTGCTTTTAAAATTGACCATTGGGCATGTGTAAATATTTTGACATAATACTCATGGTTAAATAAACCATATCTTTGATTAATAAAATAAATTACTTTCTTATTTTAATGTGAATTAAAATTAGTGAATTTGGAACAAGTAACTATTGGTATTTTTTAATGAAGTTATAATTTCCTTAAACATTTCACGTGTTTTGATATGTTTTAGATATATATATATATTTTTGAAGAGTTTCTAATGTTTCAAATTCATTAAATATTATAGCCTTATTAAATAATGACATAGTTTTAATATATAATTTACATTTTATTATTAAATGTATAATAAATATAATGTTCCAAGGATATTTATTTTGAAATATAATATTTTCAAAACTCAAAGTAGATACAAAAACATAACAAACTTTTTTATAATTAATCACTTTTAGTCTGTTTGATTTTCCTTTTAATGTAATTGTGAACTTCTATGTAATTATAAATTTTTTAGAGTTAACTAAATTATTTGTTTAATGATTATATATTTGTTTTTAAAAAACTTAAGAATGATGTTTTAATAAAAATTACTGAAAAATTGAATCATATATATGTGTAATATTAACATTTTAAATGTTTTAAAAGTACAAATATTTTTTAGAAATTAGGATAATTATTATTATGATTTTAAAGACAATAAATATTTGAATTATTAATTTACATTATAAAATTTTAAGTATATGAAATATATATATATATATATATATGTTTTACAGATGAATTTAATAATAAATACTTTTAGTTTTTAAAAAGTATAAATAAATTAATGTTTAATTGATTAAAAGTTTTATAAAAAATATTATTTTTTAAAATTATTAATAATATAATATGTGATTAAATAAATTTAGATAAATGTATAATAATAATGAAATGGATTGAAAATGAAAAAAGAGAAAAATAAGATGATCTATGAAGGGGAAGGGGATCCTCGAGCTATGGTTCGGGTCTCGACCTTGGTAGGTTCACGAGCCATAGAGGAGGGGAGTTGGGGGTGATCATGGTCGAGGCCGAGGGTTCATGTCACTTGGGAATCACACACCATAGTCAATGGAGTCCAGTCGTCCGACAGTGTTCATCTTCACGAGTAGGGAGTTTGAGCTTTGCTGGTAGTTGAGATCCATTGCTAATGAATATAACAATGTCGAATGTGTCTTGATTGAAGTCTATATCAAGGTTATGGTTTTTATTTTCCCGACCTAGATCGAGGTATGCTTTTATTCCTTGATAGGTAGTATATTGACCAAGTCAGTTATTTGGATCTTCTCATATTTCCTATCTTCACTCTTTATTAGCGTGATGTTTGAACTATTGTGCTTGTGATTTTTTGAACAATTTCAAACAAATATTTTTCATCTTGTCGGTTCCCTATCAACATTTTATTATGTTTACATCAAGTTATTGGTTCTATTTTCTCTCGGATGGATCCAATTACATTAATTTTTTGTTTAGCATTCTACATAGTAGAATTGATATTTATAAAAAAACTTATAAACCTTGTGTATAGTGGAAATGGAAAATAAATCCATCATAGAGTCCACAATGTTGGAATCTGTAGTAATAGAACTTCTTTTGTTTTTATCCAAAAAATTCATTTAAGGGATATTATTTTTTTAAATTCCATTTTTTACAATCTAAGTGTTTAGAATCTTAATTTTTTAAGTGGAATCGTATTAAGAATTCTACTACCTTGTGTGTGGTCATAAAAATTCTTAATTTTTGAAATTTAATTGTAACTGAGGTTGTCCTTTTTTACTTCAATATTATATTAGTTTGATGATATGGTGTTCATTTCTGATTTTTTAATGTTTTCTATTTATAGATTGTTTGATGAAACAAGTATTTTAATGAATGAGTTATAAATCTGTATGAGTATTGTAAATTTCATAGTTATTTTGTTAAGGATAATTTCGTTTTTTTTGAAAATTTGGTAGTATGGGACATATATTTATTTATTATTGTGTATGCATAAGTGGTTTTCCTATTTTAGAATTATGGAACCCGCCATTATTTTCTTTTACTAATACCAGAATGGGACTTCTTTGTTTAAAACCTTGCAACACTATAATATTATTTTCAAACATATTTAGTAAGGGTTTTTATACATGTTTCCATTTTAAAAAACCATATAAGAACCTGGTGTATATATGGATATATATATATATATACAGGTTTCCATTATAAACCTATTCTAGATTTGTAAATATTGTATATTAGTGTTTAATTGATGCTAGTAGTAATTTTTTGGTTGTGTTTTTGAAATGAAAAACACATTCACTTATTTATATGTATATGCAGTTTATAGATATATATATTATATCTAAGGTGAATCCAGGTTTTCAAAGGATAAAATTATGTGTGTATTAATATTCTAAGGTCGATAATGATATAATGATTCATTTAAAATGGTTCTTGATTATGAAAACCCAAATATACACTTAGTGTATATTTTGATATATACATATAATTCAATCCAAATCTATTTTATGTTATTAAAGATGAATTTCAATCTTTAAATAATTAATTTTATTTGAATAATGGTTTAGGTTCAAATGGGTTTTTATTTATTATTCAAAACTTCAGTTTGTATATATGTATGTCCATATAGTTATATATTTTAATCCTAACATGAGTTTTGGTTTTCAATCTGGTGATATTGGTAATTAAATATTATTATGAAGCATTCATTATGTGTAAGGGATCATTAAACCTTGTTTTAGTTATATTAAATTCATACATACACATTATGGATAAGGATATATATATATATATATATATATTTATATGATTTAAAAACCCTAATTACAAGTGATGGATAAGAGGATTTAATTAATGTTTTGATGTAATTAATACTTTTAAGATTTTAGTAAGTATTAATATTGAGTTTAATAAGAAATATGTCATTATAAGTATGAAATAATATATAAAAATATAATAGAGGATAAAATAATGTATAGAATCATGTTTTCATGTTATGCTCACTTAATGTTTTATTTCAAGATGAACCTACTACGAGAATTATTGTTAGTTAATAAAAATTATGATTAAAAATATTTGCATCTTCATTGACACATTTATCATTGTATAAAATAACATGTATTTCTATTAAGTATCTATTTCTATGAATCAGGTATTATGAAATTATGAAATTAAAATTTTACGTGGAAAACCTCGTCCATTAATTACTTATGTGTTATAATCATTATCACACGTGAAAATAATGTTTACTCGTTCAGGCATGTCAGTGAGAAAATTGTTATCTAAATGTTAACTAACATATCTTGATAATTCATAAAAAAAGAACTATATTATTCAAAGTGGTATGGGACACCTTGAATAATATTAAATGAGAAATTAAATATTCAAAGTGGTTTGATACACTTTGAATATATGAATATAATTGGACATATGAAGAATGTATTGGGCTTATTATGTGATGGGTGAGGCCTGATACAACCTCTCGATGCACCAGTAGGTCACATGAGACAAATTAGGTAATGTAACAAGGCCTTGGAAAAATAATGGTCTTGGAACAAGGCCTTGACAGAGAGTTTATGGTCATGTCACGAGGCCATGACAAAGTCTATAATTATCGATTCCCTCAATATGGTTATAATATTTAATTAACCTAGTTAGTAGTTTACTAGTAGAATATTCTTGGTTAATTACTTACATGAGAGTATCGGAAGAAGTAAATGGACATGGCATAATTTTTATTCAGCATTCATATTATAAACTTTAATACAAATTCCAATAATTTAACTACCAATTTATGATTTGCAGTTATTATGGAATGAAATTAATGTTACCATTTTATGAGCAACCCTGATCATGTAATAATTTCATTTATAAATTCTGTACTTGCAATCTCGCATGTCACACTTAGTATAGTTTTATTAACTCTTGATTTATATACTACACACCATACATTTTTTATTAGTATTAATATTCTTGGAATTTGTCACATATATATCCATTTTATTTTTTCCTAAATTTTTTACTGGTAATCATGGAACACTAATAATAATTTTGTTCAACATGATTTCAATTTTTCTTTTTAGAAAATGTTTTATGATTATTTTTAAGGGATGTTTTCAAAGGTTTTAATTGAAATTATATATATATATTTAAACCCCCCTTACTGGGCATTCTTATGGCCTCCATAAATTTTAATTTTATTTTTATAGGTTTAGTAGATTTGGGTTACAATGACTGGTGGCTACTCTATAGAGTCATTTCTGTTCAGTGTTGAAGAAATTTATTCTTTTGAATCTGGTTTTCTAGAACCTAAACTACAATGATCCTCTATATTGGATCGTGATGTGTAATTTATCAGCATTTCATTTTTTAAAAAACATTACACACCATGATTATTAATGCCCCAACTCTTGGGTTTCTAGGGAAAGGGCCTATATTTGTTATCAATTGTTGGTTTATGCAACTCTGGAAAATTAGAAGAACACTAAAAATTTAATAATGTCTTATTAAGTAGAATCATTTCTTCACATTTTTAGATGGCAGGAGAAACATGTCTCCTATATCTTCTAATTGAAATACTAGAGACTATAGTTTCTGAGTCATGTTTAGAAGGCAATAAAACCTTTGAAAACATTTATTTGTCATGAAAAACATATCTATTGTAAATATAACTCTCCTAGTGTACTTCAGATCCACTGAGGATCGGGCTTTGACTACTTCCTTATATTGCATTCTCAACTTCCATTCTATGCACATAAAGGAATGTATTGTTAGGGTCTGTTTAAATTCATTAAGCTAGATGAGAATTTTCAATCCCTAGAGGTCATCTGAGAGGATTCACAAGAGGGTGACCTCCGAGCAGCGTATATTTGTCAAATACTGACCTACATTCTTTCTGTTAAAGTTATGGACTTCAAAATTCTTGAAGACGATTCTTTTAATTTATTTTATAGACATCAAGTTCATGCTGAGGTCGCCCAACTTCCTACACTTCATGCATTTCTCTCTTAGAACTTTATATATCTGCACACGATTGATCCAAGTTGCGCGTGATACATTAAAACCAAAGAGATCGAAAAGTTTGGAACCGTTTTAGGGATCTGTTTAACTAGAAACTAGGGTAATTGTTGATTCTAGTGGGATCAATGAAGGGACATCATGATGGATGTTAGGAAGTCTGTACCTGTGAGTTTGTGAGAGGTAACAAACATATATGTTACACCATTAGTTTCCTGAACTTTTTATTAAATGCATATTGTTATATTTTTATGTTTTGTTACATTAATATGTATTTTCATTATAAAAATATCTATTTTTATATGGTTATGCTTTACTAAGAACTTTTTTCTTAAAAATTTTGGATGGAAGATGAAATATCACCAACAAACCTTTTGTCTCTACCAACTGAGATAATGGAAACTATAATTTTAAATTCATGTTTAGATTCATACTATCCTTTCACAAACCATCGTTTATCCAGAAAATTCCTCTATCAAGTGTCCATTAGCCCCGATGTCCTCTGAAACAATCAGGGGGATAAATATATTTATCGCCGCATGGAAACTTTAAATTTTTTATAGTATATGCATAGTGGAATGTATAGTGAAGTTATTTTCCTCTATTATACTCTCTCAAAAAATTTCTTATCCTTGGGGAAATTTCGGGAAGTTACTTTGGAGGGTGACCTTCAAGTAGCTTATATCTTCTATATCTTGATTTGAACTTGTATGGGAGGATATATGACATCAGAACTCTTAGGCATGACATAGTAAGAAAGATCTATAAGGAACGTGTTCATTATAGAATCTTTGATCTCCATACCTCCCATGACACTCTATGGAAACTCAAGGGTTACATGAATATGTTTGACCCAAATTGATCAAGGTGTATTTGGGCTTGGGAGATTGTGGAACTAGAAACCACCCTGGGAATCTACCTGAGGACATTAGTGCATTATCCATGATGGTGGACCTGGTGAAGGAATTAAAATAAACTTTTTTTCAATCAATTATTGTTAATGATTAATAAATAAGGCATATCTTGTAGGGGTCTTTAGGTTAATTTTTGATGTTCGTACATGAAATCTTAAGAGCAAGAAGGAATTGTGGGCACTCAATTCTTTGATGGCAGGATATTGTGACACCCCGAACATATTATATGTGTAATATTTTAATAGTTTTAATTTTTTTACTTTTCCAAATTTTTATATTATCCAAACAATATATGAAAAATAAAAATAAGAAATATTTTATTGAATAAAACACTGAAAGATTACATTTAAAAAATTCCTAAATAACAGTACTAACCTAGAATGAATATGAGGAGAATTATCAAGATCAATAGGAGAGCACCGAACATCAGAAATAGACCAAGAAAATAGTGAGAGTCCTTATGGTCTATCACAATGAAGAAAATTATGGGCAATTCTATGGAAACCAAACTGAGAATGAAGGTTATATAGAGAACCATATTCACCAAGTTATTTCGAGTTTGGAATACCCAAAACAAGTTTTATAAGGGCCTTCTTGACCTTTGGAAATACTTATGACCATTATTATAACTTTTATTAAGATGGCCATTGCTTTTTAAATTGAGTGTTGGTCATGTTTAAATATTTTAATTAATACTATTGGTCAAATAAAACCATGTCTTTGATTAATAAAAAAATTGAATTTCTTGTTTTAATGTGAATTATAATTATGGAAGTTAGAACATGTAAACATTTGTTTTATAAAACCTATACAATTTCCTTAAACATTTCTAGTGTTTTGATATGTTTTTAATATATATATATATATTGAAATAGATTAAAATATTTTAAATTATTTTAATATTATATCCTGATAAAATGATAAAATTGTTTTAGGTTATAATTAATATTATATTTCTAAATTTATAATAACGATAATGTTTTAGGGATATATATTTTAAAATTTAATGGTCTAAAACTAAGAGTATATAAAAAATAAAAATAAATAATTTTAACATTATTTTATTTTATTCTGTTTAATTTTCATTTTAAAGTATTTATGAACATCTTTATAATTATAAATTTTGTTTAAGTTAACTAAATAATTTCTTTAACTTAATATTCATTGTTTAAAAAAAAATAAGTATGATTCTTTAATAAAAATAAATGTTACTTTGAATCATATATATATATATATGTAATATTACCATTATAAATATTTCAAAATTAAAAATATTTTGTAAAAATTATTATAATTATTTTTTTGACTTTCATGTTAATTCACATTCAAAATATTAATTTAATTTATAACATTTTAAATATATAAGATGAAATATATATATGTGTGTGTGTGTTTGTTTTATAAATGAATTTAATTATAAATACTTTTACTTTTTAAAAATTGTTGTTAAAATAATTTTCAATAGATTATTAGCTTAATAAAAATTTTGAATTTTTAAAATTATTATAAATATAATATATGGTTGAATAAATAATGATAAATGTATAATAATAATAAAATGGATTGAAAATGACAAAATAAAAAAATGATGATTTGTTAATGGGAGGAACTCTTTGGGCTAGGGTTTGGTTCTCAGCCTCAGTAGGGTTCGCGATCCCAGCATCGGTGAATTGGGGGTGAGCATGGTCAAGTCCAAGGGTTCGTGTCTCTCGGTAGTCACATGTCATGGCTGATGGAGTCTAGTTTTTTGATAGTTTTCATCTTCATGTGTTTGGAGTTTGAGCATGGACGGGAGTCGAGATCTGTCACTGATGAACAAGACGTTGTCAAAGGTGTCTAGAGTGAAGTCCAGATCAAGGTTATGGTTTTGATTTTCTAAACCTAGATAGAGGTAAGATTTTTTTTATTGAGAGGTATAATGTTGACCAAATCGCGTATTTGGATCTTCTCTTATTTCCATGTGTTCACTATTTATCAGCGTGATTTTTGAACTATTGTTATTTTGATTTTTTGAACAATTTTGAACCACTGTTTGTTACCTTGTAGGTTTGATATCAATATTTTATTAGGTTTACTTCAATTTCCTTGTTTTGTTTTCTCATAGACTGATCCTATTACATTAATTGTGTGATTAATTGTATAAAAAGTAGAATTCATAGTTATAAAAAAATCCTCCAAAGCTCATGTATGATGGTCATGGAAAAAAAATCCAACCTGGAGTCCGTAGAGTTGGAGTCTGCAACAACAAAACATCTTCTATTTTGCTCCACCAATTCAAGTAAGGGATATTGTTTTTATAAATTATAATTTTTTACAATAAAATTGTTTAGTGTCTTAATCTTGTAAGTGGAATCATATTAAAAGTTCTAATACCTTCTGTGTGTTCATAAAAATTCCACATTTGTGACATTTAATTGTTTTTCAAGCAATCCTTTTTACTTGAAGATTTTATTCATTGGATGATATGGTGTTCATTTGTGATTTTTCCAGGTCTTTTATTTGCTGATTGATGGATACAACATGTATTTTAATGTTTGATTTATAGAACTGTAGGAGTACTAGAAATTTCCTAGTTATTTTGTAAAGGATAATTTTGTTTTTTGGAAAAATCTGAAGTATGGGACTGCTATTTATTTATTACGGTGTATGCATAATTTTCTTCCAAATTTTACAATTCCGACCCTCTCCATTCTTTTCTTTTACAAATACTGGTATGGGATTTCATTTTAAAAAACCATTAAACACTATAATTCTATTTTCTATCTTACATGGTAAGGGTTTTTTATTCTTGTTTTCCTTGTGAAAAACCATATATGCACCTGGTGTACATAAAGACATGTGTATGTTCATAAATATATATATATATATAAACCTATACTGGATTTCTAAATATTGTTTATCAGTATTTAACTGATGCGAGTAGTACTTTTTTGTTTGTGTTTTTGAAATGAAAAACCCATTCACATATTTATATATATATATTGTATATATATATATATATATATATCATCTCTATGGTGAATCAATGTTTTCAAAGGTTAAAAGTTTTTGTGTATTAATATTTATAAGGTCGATAATGATCTAAGGGTTCATTTAACATTGTTTTCGATTATGAAAAACATAATATACACTTAGTTTATATTCAGATATATACTTATAAATCAATAAAAATATGTTTTATGTTATTAAAGATGATTTTAAATCTTTAAATAATGACATTGATGTGAATAATGTTTTGGGTTCAAATGGATTTTTATTTATTATGAAAAACATTAGTTTGTATATATGTATGTCCATACAGTTATATATTTTAATCCTATGATGAGTTTTAGTTTTCAATCTGGTGATATTGGTGATTAAATAATTTTATGAAGTATTCATTATGTGTTAGGGATCATTAACACATATTTCGGTTATTTAAAACTCATACATACACTTTGTGTATATGGATATATATATACATATATATTTATATGATTTCCAAACCCTAATTTCAAGTGATGGATAACATGATTTAATTAAATTTTTTATGCAATTAATACTTGTATAATTTTGGTAAGTATAAATCTTTACTTTGGTAACAATATGTGTTTATAAGTATGAAATAATACATAAAAATATATTTGAGGAAAAAAGGGTGTGTAGAATCATGTTATCATGTTATGCTCAAATTATTTTTTATAGCATGATGGTCCTGCTTCAATAATTGCTATTAGTATATCAAAATTATGATTTAATCTATTTACATGTTCACTAACACATTTATCAGTGTATTGAATGGCATGTATTTATATTAAGTATAAATTTCCATGAATCAAGGATTTTAAAATTAATAAATTATCATTTTATGTGACAAACCATGCCAATTCATTACTTATATGTTTTTATCATTATCACACATGAAAATAATGTTTAGTAGTGCATGAATGTCATTTAGAAATTTTTGACCTAAATGTTAACCGACATATCATGATAATTCATAAAAAATAACTAAATTTTTAAAAGTGGTATGGGAAAACATGAATAATATGAAAAGAGAAATAAAATATTTAATGTGGTATGGAACACGTTCAATATATGAACTTAATTGGACATATGATGAATGTATTGGACTTATTATATGATGGGTGAGGCCCGCTACAGCCTCTCAATGCATCAGTAGGTTTCATGAGACAAATCAGGTCTTAACACGAGCCCATGAAAAAATAACGGTCTTGGAACAAGGCCTTGATAGAGAGTTTATGATTTTGGCATGAGTCCATGACACAGTATAGAATTATACATTCCCTAATTATGTTTATAATAATTAATTTACCTTGTGAATATTCTAATACTATAATATACTTGGTTAAGAGAATCACTTATGAGTATCAGAAGAAGTAAATGCACATGGTATAATGTTCTTTCAGCACTCATCTTCTGAATGTTAGTACAAATTAATGAAATTTATCTTCCAATTTATTATTTGTTGTTAGTAAAGAAAGAAATTAATTGTATCATTTTATCTGCAAATGTGATCGTGTATTACATTCATTTTTTAATTATGTCCTTGCACTCTCACATGTTACACTTAGTATAGTTTGACTAACTCTTGATTTATATGCTGCAAACCATATATTTTGTATAAGTATGAATATGATTAGAATGTGTTACACACACATCCCTTTTAATTTTCCCTAAATTTTTTACTGGTAACCTTGGAAAACTGATAATGTTGTGCTACATGTTTTCCAGTTTTATTTTAATTTTTTTATGATTATTTTTTATGGGATGTTTTTTTAAATGTTTTACAGGAAATATTGTAGTTTTTAAGACCCTCCTTACCAGGAATTATTATGCTCAGCCAACATTTTAATTTTATTATTATTGGTTTAGTAGTTATGAGTTACACTAATTGGTGGTTTCTTTATAATGTCTTTTCCGTTCAATATTAAAGAAATGTATTCTTTTGTATCTGGTTTTCCCTAAACTAAATCGAAAAGATCTTCTGTATTGGAACGTGATGTGTAATTTTTCATCATTTCAATTTTTTTTAAAAAAATTACTCACCATGTTTATTAACACACTAGATCAAGGGTTTATGGGGTCGGGGAATTATAATTTAGTTGATACGTGTTGCAATTAATTTCCAATGATCATTATAAAACATTTCCTAAATCCATAGAGTATTTGAGGTAGGTTCAAAAAAAATTTTATAATGATATTATCCAATTTCAAACAACATATAATTTATAAATAAAATCGTCTATGATTTCCTTAATTTATATCTAGAATATGTACTAATGCATCCATATTTAATTGGAATTCATAATGTATCACAGGAAAATTTTCCTAATTTGGAAAAATTTGAACACAGATTATCAATATAAGGTTAGAGAGAATGTTTTAAAAATAAAATGAACATCCAATTGAACTGGACGACATATACTGAAAACTTATTCTTCAGATATAGTTCTTGAAAAAAACTCTTGGAAGACAAGGGTCTTATTTAGATTTTACTTTAATGAATGTGTTAGGTTGACTAACATCGAATTTAAATCTATTTCCCAAAAATGTGATACACTAAGTTAAATATTTTCAAACGTAATTATCAATTAATTGTTATTGGAAATAGATCTATTTTGAATAAAAATTTTATTTGAAAGAAAAAAAATTCTAATGCTTCATTCTATTAATATTTTTTATTAATAATATATTTCATTTTATTTTATCTTGTCATATATATAAAACATTAAAAAATATTTAACTATTTTTATATTCAATATTAATTTGATTAAAATATTTGGAAAATATCATCTAAACTAAACATGATATTCTACTTTTATAAGTGGTAGATAACTGAAATCATTCTAAAATTTTCATATGGGATTTATATATTGATTTTATACTTTTAGAATAGTTTTATATATTATTACTTTTATAATTTGACAAGATATATTTAATATTTAAGTAATATTTTATTTTATAATATTCAAATTTATTTATTTAATATTATTATACTAAAATAAATAAAACTTTTATCATTATATTTTGTTATAAATATTTATTTATTATAGTTATTAAAAATAACGATTGCATTGTTCGTTATAATAATTACAATGAATCCTAATTTCATTACATTGAATAATAGTCATTATTTCTATCGGTAAAATTTAGGGGAAACTTTTCATAATGAGATTTTAAATTTTTTTGGTATATGTTTTTAATATTTAACAAAAAGGGTTTAGAGAGGGTCAAATGATTTGACGCACTCCGTTACATACCAAGAGCATCAAATCATTTTCAAATCTAAATGGGAATGAAAACATTTGACGCTATTGGTGAGCATCAAACTATTATGTATATATATCTGTGTGTGTGTGTGTAACAAAATCCCCGAGGGGAAAAACCTTGTGTCTGTATCTCTGTAAAGACGCTAGGTTGAGTCTCTCTCAGTACCTTGTAAGAATTGGTTTATTTTATTTGTAATTTTTAATTCTCCCTCCCTTGTTGTAATTATATAACAAAATTTTAAATAGTATTTAAAGTAATGTTATTTTTTGAATTAATAACAATAATGTAATCAGAAAATGTCATTTGATAATTCAACATAGGAAAACCCCAAGGATAATTAAGGGCCATCAAACCTGTCTAACTTGGATTTTAGGCTTCGATGACTGGAGGATCACCTCAAATGATAAGAATTGTTTTACCAAATCTTATTATCCTTAAAGGAAATGAGATTAAAATCCATGAGTTATGGATTTATGTCAATAGAGCCAGTTATCTAATTAATTCAAGATTAGGACCCTTTTTATCATTATACTATGAGTAACTCAGTTACCCAACCATAGATTCGAATTATATTCCTAAATTGGTTATTCTAGAATTTACGAACCCTTTTATATGTAGATAAATAGTGATAATTACCATGAAATATAATAGTAAAATAGAGACTTCTAGGTATGGTATTTTTTCTATAAACGTACTTGATTTTGACCTATGATCTACACTTACCAAGACAATCTTCATAGTTCCTGGGGATTTTAGCGATGATCATTCAATTGTGTATGAATGATTTTCTATCTTATGAGGAATTTTTTCATCTATTATAAACTCTAGTGAATAGTTTAGAATGAATTAAAAATGTTATTAATATAGGAATATTGGTTACTGGATTGAAAATGGTAAATTTATGTTGCCTTGTAAGAAAGATAAGGTGAGAAGAACTATATCTAATTCCACTCTGGGTAATATGGTTTACAAAACTAAAATTTATGATAATCCAAGGAATTATAATGGACTCCATGGCTTAGAAAGTTCTTCCAGGAATCACATAAATAAGACCTTTACTGGCGTAATAACTGGACCTCTTCTTGATAACATACTAGGTGATGGCTCTCATTCTAATGAGGAAGAAAAGGGGGTGGAACCCGATCATACCTCTTCTATTGATGGATGTTATGCTATAATGGATTTGGGTAGATATAATTACCATAATGAGATTAAAGGACATGGAAAAAATGCCATTGAGAAACTATATGGAACTAATCTACTAAATGATGGGACTTTACAAATATGGTCTTTATAGAGTGATATTTAATCTGATCTTACTGACCTATAGGAAGAATCCTATATGCACTCAAATTATCAGAAAGGTATAAGGTACATCGACTATTCCCAGTGCTATAATGTTACATGGAAATACTGTTTCACACAAACATAAGGGTATGAAAGACATAATCCAATTCATTCCATTGGTAATAAAACACATGGATGAGATTTTCTTATCTCTCACCAATGTTGGATTTTCTCATCCAATAAATATTGAGATTCAAGATTCTATTCAAGAGAGATTGAAGTTGGGATGTTTGAAAGAACCTACCTTAATCGATCATGGTAATTCTAGAGTTTGTTGCAGAAATCTCATGAGTCAAAACAATTGAGGTTTTAATGTGTAGAAAATATATAAACAATGGAAGTATAATAAGATAAACATGTAAGCAATGATTTACCTTGTTCAAGAAAAAACACTACATCCAATGAGATACAAAATAACATCAATATAATTTGATATCACAATTATAGAGAGATCAGAGTTTCAAACACAAAAAAAAAATGTTGCTAGAATGATCTAATAAATAAGATAAAGCATTATGACACTAACAATACAATAATTCTAATATTCTACAGTGAATGGTGGTTGGAAGTCCACACTACTACACTACTATTGCCACATGATTCCTTACTGTTACAATAGTTGGTGGATAAAGTTCAATGGAGCTAGAGTACCATTGTCTCTAATAAATGAGATTCTATAGTAATCATGATAATATATGTACTACAAAAGTGACCTTCCTATGTCTCATGGTTATATTTTTCTAAAATAGATGAAAGTTTCTATAGTCCACCAAAAAATTAGGTTGGTGGCATTTGGCCCCATACCAATAGAGTAGGGGAATATTCCCCCTACAACCCCCAATGAGCATATCACAAAGCGTGACCCATGAAGGTTCTATCTAGTATGTAGTATGGGATGCTAGTATTCACCCAAAAATCATCTAAACAAATCAGGATATACCAATCCAATAGAGTTCCTATAGAACGAAAAAATACTTCCCCATAATTTGATGTTGTAAATTAATCTATTAACGTTTCTGGATGGAAGGTGCGTGATGTTGATTCTGCACAAAGGATAAATGAATCAAATAGTATAGTGATTCCTTCCATAGGAACCCTAGTGACTTTAAAGGTCACTCAGTCACCCTCTATATATTATTATTAGGGTGATAATTCCACAATACCACATTATGTGGTTGATTATTCAATAGAAGTGGATCTGGATATATGGAATACACAAGTCCATGATGAGAAAGTAATTTTTACTCCTTCCATTTGGATGATTTTAGTGGCATTGGGAACAAATTGTTATGGAATATATCCCAATATCCTAATACCTCATTTGTGGAGGTAGATACTGATAGCCCATAAATAAAAAAGGAGAAACAGAACTAAAATATGGTTTCTACATTTTTTGTGGATGAGGAATTCCCTCATTTTAGGACATGTCCCATACCCTCCGCAGTCATTCCAAACCAATGAATGTTATTTATATCATCTTTGAATGATTATAAATTAGGAATGTGTGGATGAAATTGATAAATACTCTAGTTACACAATCCCACCAGAGGATTTTGAGAAGGAGTGGTTTCCATTGGGATTCAATGATGTTATTGGAAACTGGTCTGACTCACAAGTTGAGTATATATTTTCAAAATTGGATACTAAATGATTCACCTTAGAAACATACCTTCCATTCTTGGTTTTTATATCATCCAATATTTATGATAATATCCAATCCAACCGAATGATGGATATTGATGACTTATCAGAGAAATATATTGCCAATAGTGATGGCATAAAGATAGTAAAAAAATTTTAGGTAGCCGAGTAAGTACTCCTCCCAAGAAGGATACAATGAATAATACCTATTCAATTGTTCCTAATGCTCACTGAAAGGTGAAGGTTGATGGTGCAAGCAGTAAGGATGATAGTTCTGAAAATATTTTGGACATGGATAAACTAGACAACTATAGATAGAAGGTGATATAGTCTAAGGGAGGCCAAAGTCATAATTTTAGCAGTGGACCACATATCATTGGTAAAAGGTAAGTTGTTTTTTCATGTTTGTAATTCAGTTGGGAGATTACTCTTATTCTATCTTGATGGTTAGTTTTTTTGTTCTATTGTTTTTATCCCTATATCCTACATTATTTAACCTTACAAACTCTTGTATCATATTATTTTTTAATAAAAAATTCAAGAGCATTGTTATATTAGATCATGGGTGTGGTTTCTAGCCCATTATGGTTTCATACCATTTTTTTGGCTTGGTGGGGCTTAGTGTTACCTCAGTTGTGATTTCAGTGGTTTTTTAATTGTAGACCGTAGCTTAGATTCCGATGGGGGTGTTAGGGAGTATTTGAACTATCTAATGTCTTTGCGGATAGACATTATTTAATCATTTTAGTTAATAACCGTCGTTTTGCCGATAATTGGTACTTGAGGGAAAAAATGAACACATTATAATTACAAGATGTTTATTTGGTAAGATATAAATTATCTTTATAATTATATTAGTGATTTATATGTCACATATATAATATATATCTAGTATATAAATGTATTTATAATAGTACATAACATTTAGAGGTAATAAATGAAATGCACCGTTCATGGAGACGATAAGCCGTACGTACGGATGAACGCTACTTCCATTTATATTTTTTATTTTTATGGACATAAAAACATAATTATACATAGTTATATTATAATTAAAGTATAATATCACAAACAATATTATTAACTCCATCCTTTATATGACCCACATAAGGCATTAACGAGTCATATCACTTTGAGGGGGCAGTAGTCCGCACTTCCTATAATGAGATTATAGTATTTATCCACTATGGAAACCATAAATTAATTCCAGAAATGGAAAAATATAGAATCATAAAGAAAAAATAAACATAATATATATCATATATAAATACAATTCCATCATAATTTACACCATTATAGGCAGTTGGAGATATTTGAACAACCATTGTTTCGTGAGGCGTTAGTTTTCCATCCACAGAAACATTATGTTCTTCACCCATTAGATGGTGGTGTGTGTAATTGTAGTTATAATCCTTTGAATAACAACATCCAAGTATATTAAGGATACTGTTATTGTTACGAAATAAAGGAATAAAAATATTTTAGGGGTTGGAAAAGTAAAATAAAAGGAAACGACTTAAGAGAAGTTGTTACCTTTAATTTGGGTAACACCATTTTGTTTGAACCAAAAGACTTCTTGAAGTGCCTTATTCATAAATTAAGGTTTCTAGAAGGAGTATAGGGATGTATGGAGCTTAATATGGCAATGTTTGGATGAGCCAAAAGGCTTGAGAAATGTAAGGAATTGGTTAGAAGTGGTCTCTTATTATAAGGGAGAGGAGGAACTCTTTAGGAAAGTGTGATAATATTATTTTATTATGTAATGATATTCTGTTTCTAAAGGTCCAAAAATCATTAAATTTGAATATAAGATGACTCATAGTATAAACAATATAATCCAATAAGAATTGGACAGGTTTTGGATGTTATTTTAATATTTATAATCTTATTTATTTAAATCTTTTATTAATGTGGTAAATACTACTTCATTATTGTGTCATTATAATTTAATTTATGTATAGTGTAAAAATTAAAAAAATTACCATGATGTCTAAAATCTTATTATATTTCTAATTAATATTTATAGTTGAAAATATAATTTATATAATAGCATATAAAAATTAATTTACGAAAATATTTTTGTTTATGTCATTTTTGCCTTTACATTAAATTCATTAATCTAAAGTGTCATTATCATTCATAAGTGGCTCCACGGGGTCCCAAAATAGTCTCAAATATTCTCATGGTCGTCCATTACTCGTCCGAAAAGGTTATGACATGTGTTAAGGTAATTGAAAAATATTAAAATATTCTTTTTACCTTGAATTACCCAATTTTCCTTTAACCGCGGTAAATAAAAGTCAAAAGTTACTATTCACCAAAAATCATTTTAATCTCATTGAACCAAATTTAAATTTATGATATCAACCATTTATGTAGGATTCTTGAAATTCAATTCACAAAAGCGGTTAAATTTCATTTAAATGAAAATGTCAGTTTTTTTAGCTACTACTAAGTGATTTCTCTATTTATCAAAAATTGTTGTTTTTTAGAAAAATACCAAAAATTCAGGCTATGAATTGTTTGATATACTGAATAAAAAAATCTTCTTATTTATATAAATTAAAATCATATAAGTGGAATTAATTAATTTAAAATTAGTTCCCATTGTTAAAACAAATAGCGTGTTTTTAAGAAACAATAACTACAAAAAGATTGACACTTCTTTATGTCAAATTTCAAAGTGAAATTAATACCAATGACCAGAATTCGATTAAATGGTAAAAATATATTATATTTACACTTTAAAACAAATTAAAAAGATGATCTAACTATATAAATAAACCAGATCAAGACACAATTTTGAATTAAAATACAATATTTTTCACTATTCATTAGAAAATGAACTTTTTCAGAAAAATTCAAAACATTTACACAAAGTAAATTTTGATTTCCCTATTCTAAAGAAGGATTTTATTTGTTCAAATAGAATCTATTAATGTGACCAAAATTATATTTAAAGAGGTTTCACCATTAACAGGTGGTAAATTGGCCTTTTAATGTAAATTGTGCTTAAAATTAGATTCATTCACATTTTAAGCCTCTAAATTTTTTAGGATAAATGTAAATACATGTATAATCATATTGTAGTTTGTTTTGTTCATTACTACCAATACAATGTCTATGAGTTAAATACCATTTAAAATAATAATATTATATTATTAGTGGGCAACGTAATATTTCAAAGAAACTCGTTGTCGCTTATCGGGTGCGTTATTGAACATAGAAACTACTTTAATGTAAAATTAATATTTAATTCACAAATATTAATAAATATGAAATATGTTTTATTCTTTATTTACCTAGGGTGTTACAATTTAATTCCCAAATTCTATAGTTCAATCCATGGTTTTCTATGGTAGGTTCTTCCTCTATTACTGAGATTTCTCCTCCAGTTGATCTTTCATTACTCCCATTCCTCCTATCATGATTCAGTAGTTGATAACCATTTTTCTAATTGAAATTTATATATAATTTTATGAGGTGTTCATAGAATAATGTCCATGGGTGACAATAGTCTCCTTATGGGAGAGGAGATTTGAGATCCAAATTAGAATTCCATTTTTGTTTCAAGAACATCAGAAGTTTGTGTTAGGGTATTCATTTATTCTCATCTATATTTATGTTCAACTATAAATTGACCATGGTTTATCCCGTTTTATTGAATTATAATTAACCTAAAAATATTAAAATATATTAATTAATGAAATTGGATTATTTTTAGTGATCTCATGTTATTTCATTCTACCATGATAATGGTTTTCCTGTTGATTTAAAAAAATTTGTTTTATCTATATTATAGTATCTAACATTTTTTTATGTCTTCAATATAATTTTTAATTGATGAAATTGTAAAATAATATAAAATTCATAATTATCCTGGATTTTTTTATTAATTAAAGAAGATATATGGTATATAAATTTGGAGTTTCTTATAATTAAATTTTAATACAATTGATGAAAGTATTCATTCTTAATTTAATATTTTATTCCATTTGTTAGTGGAATTTATTAAGAACATGAATATGTAATTCCTTATGATGAAATTAAATATTAATTTCATTTTAAATAATTTTGTCCCTTTAAAACATTTTAATGTTAGAAAATGACAGAAATCGTGTTTTGTAAATTTAACTTCTTTTTTAAACTGATTACTTAGGTTTATCATAGTTGGAACCTATGATAATTGGATCAATAAATTCATGATGGAATAAAAACTAGTTTTTTAATAAAGATAAAAGTTTGGGTATGAGTGTGCATGTTTGATTATGAAGGATGAATTACACATGATTGAGGTTATGAGAGCATATTTTATTCTGAAGGCTATATGCGTTGTTTTAATGGACATGCTTCCTTATTAACTATTTTTTTAATTTTGTTCATTCTATTAAATGATTTAGATATGTTATTTAATATATGAAGTGGTGTGGTCCTAGAATGGTCGATGATATATGTGTGGGGAAGCCTAAGTTTGTGGCCGTAGTTGATTTATGTGACAGTGAGATATGTGGTGATATGCATGAGGCTGTTGGAATGGAAGCAAAGATTATGGAATGTGTTAAAGATAGGCTTGCCTACTGATGTGTTATATTTTCCAATGATTTCATGTGAATTTATTCTTTTTCATGGGAGAATGGATGGGGTTCTTATTTATAATAATTTCTTACCCCGTTGCTTGAGGGATCTGTATCTGCTTGGTTGAATATCAATTATGGTGACTTAGGATGTTTTCTTAGAATAACAATAATTATAGAATGGTTTATAAAGATTAATAAATTTTTATCCCATGGGGATGGACCACTTTGTAATGAAAATGTTAATATTAATCTTGACAATTTATAAACCCTGTTGGTCATGCCCAAAGGGAAAATAAAACACCTTAATGTTTATTGTGTAATATGGAATAATGTTTTTAATTAATGGATAATGAATTAATTAATGGAAAGTGAATTTTATAATGAAAAGAAAGTAATTTTATATAATTCGTATTAAATGATTATGTTCTTATATGATATATTTTTCTTATTAGTCGATGCCCCGAGTCTAAGATAAGTAAGCTATAGTTGATTCTAAGACTTGGTTATGTACTTAGTGTTATTGTGAGATATATTATATCATGTACATTTTGGGATTCCATATGAAACCCCACCCATGTCGGTAAGGGAGAATAAGACCTTGTGGACTCTAGGAGGGTGTTTTCCCCAATATCTAGGTTTGTGAGGGGCATATGGTTGACAAACCCCTTTGAACTCACTCACTTATCCAATAGTATTATGTGCTGGTATGCATGGTGGTTAGTTTCCACATATACATGCATAGTTGGATGTGATGGATTTTCATTATTTCACATATATGTTTCTTTAGATATTGTATCCAAATGGTTATTATATGTATGAAAAGTATAGTCTGTGATGGCTTTATATACATTAATCGACAAATTCCCTCTGAGGACTTGAGGTATAATACCTGATGTATTATACATATTATATGGGTTGTGGAGAATCCCATAAATAACTCAATTAATATATGGATATGTGTATGAGATGAATAGATGATTTGATACATGAAGGGAATGTTGTGATACTTTAACCAGGTTCTTATAAGCAAGATTTTTTGGAGAGAGATGGTTTAGGACGGGTGACTTTGGTACATAGATTGAAACCCTTGAGGAAGCATTAGTTGGTAACCCTTGTAGTTTCATTAATATAATATATGATACCCTATCAATTTTACGTATTAATAGATATTCATGGCAAGGATTTTAACCTAGTATACCTATTTATGTAAAAATATATATTTACTTGTTACTCATTTGGATTTTGCATGCTATATTTAGCTTTTGCATGAGAGGCTTTGGGGAGGATCCCACTTAGTATACAATTTTGATCAACCCATGTATATATATACCATTTTTTAGGATATCCTCATAAGGACTTAAATAAGTACAAATATATATATATATTGTTTTTTTCCCAGAGCAATGTTTCCTTCATGGTTGCTACGATGTTTTCTTCTTTTGATATTTGTAGTTTCCTTCCCAGTTTTTTTATTCTTGAATGAAATTTCATGTATAAACTTGGTATTTTTTTATTTTTTATTAGGATTTAGTTGGTGTGTTTTTCATATCTATATATTCTCCATGTTCTCTTACGGTGTAATTCCTCTCATTTTTAGGTTCATTATACACTCAATACTAGTCTCCAACCTGGGGCCCATTTGAGGTTAGACTCGGGTAGTCACTATCTCCCTTCTCATATTGCTATCCTATGAGGGGTAATCATTGTGGGGAGGGGTTCATGACAGTAATGATGGAATAAACGAAATATTTGAAAATGATAAGTGTAGAAGGTTTAAAAATAATTATGACTTCTTTTTTATAAGTAAAAAAGATAATGTTTATATTATTTATTTTTCTACAATAACCAAACTGAAAGTTAAATGTTTAAATGTTGCAGAGGAAGATGATATTTTGTGGTATATTAGACTTTAACATGTGAAAATAAAACTACTAAATAGGTTTTCAAGGCATGAACCCGTTATACACTTGAAAAAATTAATATAAGTAAGTATATTTTGCATGATTTCTGTTTAGAAGGTATGAAGAATAAATAAATATTTAAATATGTGAATGATGTTATTACTAAAAAAATAATTAATTTATAAATTTTTACTTATTTACTCTTGTCAAACACAATAGTTTTTATTCAAATAATTATATATTTTTAATATTTTATTATTATAACAGATTTATAAGGATTTATTGCTTATCCCATAAAAGTGGAACTATAACCAATTTTGTTTCCTTCTACAAAATTATTAAAAATTTCATACATATTTAAATCAAATCAATTATATGTGATTGAGGTTATTAATATTTAAATTTAAATATTTATAACTGTTTTTAATATAATGGATATAATCATTATTTTTCTTCCCCTCACGGACAACAAAAAATGATGTGGTTTAATGAAATCATATTTCAATTCATGAAATGTATAGATCAATGCTTATTGAATTTAATGTGTCTAAATATATTTGGGTCAAATAACATAATATAAATTTTCATGTTTCAAATATATTTTCATTAAAATTATTTAAATAAAAGCCCTTATTAATGGTTTAAATGGTTTAAACATAAAATTAGATATTTTATGGTGTTTGGTTCAAAAATATATAATTTAAATAAAAAAGAAAATTTAGAAAATCTTGATTCTAGATATGATTAACTGATATTTTTAGGTTTTATAATTCTCGTTAGTCATACAATGATTTCTATAAGATAGCTTTAGTTATTGAAGAGTTTTTTTCATGTTAGATTTTATGAAAATAATAATAACAAGAAGAATATGAATTCAAATAAAATGGAGAATAATTCAAAACATAAATTATAGCGAAGATAATTTTTAAGAAAATAATAGTTCATTAATTAAGGGGGAGATAAAAAAAATTCTAAAACTGACCCTAAAGTGTTTATAACTAATAAATATAATCATATCTCAAAAACAATTAGAAATTTTCAATTGAGAATAAAAACCATAAAATATATTTTAAATTAATGTGAATTTTTTTTATTTGTTGCTAATTTTTTTCTTCTTAATATTGATGATGATATAAATGATTCAATCTAGATTGATTATGTGGATGAAGAATTAAATTAATTTTACAGAAATAATTTTTTAATGTTGATTGAAATACAAAAATAAAAACAATTAATACAAACTATGTAGATTTGTTTTACTAAACTTGATGAAGCTGAAAAAATAGTTACCTATAATGTTAGACTAGTTTCTATATATTATTATTATAAAGTGGGAACTGAAATTAATGACTAAATTTCTCCTCTTTCAAGTATTGAGGATATTTGAATTTTATTATAATTTTACTATTTTTTAATATATAATTATATATAATACATCTAATTAGTGAATTTATAAATTGACAAATTTCTACAAAATTATTTGTTAAAAAACACCAAGAATAGTAAATAATAAAAGTACTATTTTTTAAACCTTATTTGTGATATTTATGGCCTTATATAACCTACTAAATCTTAGTTTAATCATCAAACTCAATTTTTATAGCGAAATAAATTTGTTAAAGAAAACTTTGATCCTATATTTTTTATAAGGAATGTTTTAAATGGTATTTATATTATATAAATATATGTTGATTATATAATATATTATTAAAAAAATTATTTAGTTTTCAATTATTTTTATAAATCAATGAATTGTGAGTTTTATACAAGCTTAATAAGAGAATTTCATATTTTTCATCAATTAAAAATTAACCAAATAAAATATGTTTTTTCATAAATCAATATTAGTATACTAAAGAACATGATAAAAGGGTTTCTATTGAGTTATATAAGTCTATTAAAACATTAAGGAGTAAAATTTTAAATTTGGATTTGGATGAATTTGAAATGTTTGATGTTAAAGTTTATAGAGTAATGATAGAAAAATTACTTTATTAAACTATATCTAGATATAATGTTTTTAGTTTTATTATGTGCTAGATTTCAATTGAATACTGTGGAAATTAATTTTAAATATATTAATACATTTATTATAAAAATGAAAATAATTTTTGTACCATTTAGTTTTGTTCCAACGAGAATTATTTTTATTTTTAATCATATTCATAATCTAATTTTGTAGGTTGTAGGCTTGATTGGAATACCACAACAGGTATGTGTCATTTTCTCAATAAAATTTTTGTTTCATCTAGTTATAAAAAACAACTATATTTACATTATATATAGTTGAGGATATGTATATATGCACTACTATTTTTCATTCTTAATTTATTTTGATTTATTTTTTTTATTTTTGATATTATTTTTGATAAAATTACAATTTTTTGGGATAATTAAATTTCTATTTCAATTTTTAAAAATCCTTCAAACACACTCAAACATAGAATATAAATGTTATATTTCATTTTCTATGTTATCTTGTAAATAATGGATATATTTGTTTCTAGTTTGTTCCAATCGAAGAAAAAAATGATGACGTATTAACTAAAGCAAATTTCCTATTAGATTTGAGAGAATGAAGTTATATCATTAGAGTTTGAAGCATAATTTTTGGTTCTTTATTATTAATTATAATTATAACTAGATATAAATTTTTATTACTTAGATATATAGTTTCATGTGTATTTTTTTAATTTTTGAATTTTCATGAAAATTTTCATATCTCTATAATAAGTAATATTTAGATATTAATTCTATTAAATAATTTTCAAATATATTTTATTTTCCCTATTTTAATAAAAGGAGTCTCTTTGTAATATTTTATTGTATTGAAAATAGTATAAATATTGATATACATGTCCTAATTCTTTTAATATATATGTTTTTATAGAGGATATTTATGCATTTTGAAAATATTTTCTCATAATTTGTTTTTATTAATTAATAAAATCCTTTGCATTTGAAAATTTGTTTTATTTAGAATGTAAAATGTATTGGATACTTAAATTTTTTTACTTTTTATTTATTGTCAATAAGAGGGAGAATTTTTTAAGGATGGTTTCAAATTTAAATAAGTGGTTGGTTTCGTAATTCACAAAAGTGTAAGATTATTTGTGTTTTAATATGGTAAATTAATTGTATCATTAATTATATAGGTTCCTTTAAAATTTTAAATACTTCACATTTATTGTATTTTAAATTGTATAAAATTTTTAATTATGATAATAGGATATGTTTTAATTTTTTATTGCATGTTTTAAATAATACGATGGTGTTTAATTTTATATCTCATTATTTAGGTCAATCAATTATTTTGTATTATATCATTCAGTTTCAATGGAATGTTCTTCATAATAGCATCATGTTTATCATCATGGTTTCTCTAGAAAGCCATAGTAGTATCTAGTTATCTTTATCATCCCTTATCCTCACTCATTCAAACATTCATAATGGGGGAACACTATATTCTTTAGAGGTTATTTAACCTCCCATGTTCACTTTATCTCAGTGTGTCCATGACAATACTCTCAATCCATGATTCAGGAATACACCTCTCATCTATAGTTATAGTAGCAGACACCCACTCACTTCCAATGGATCACACTGGTAGCAAAATAATCATCCTCGGGTGTGGTTGTAGTGGCTATGACTACCAATATTAGCTCTTGTAATAGTAGAAAGTGTTTTTCCCATGGACGATAGCACTTAATTTACCAAAAAACCATTACCATGTTCTTTCATATTTCCATGGTAGCACAATACCATTACCTTTGGCTTCTAACATTAGAAACATTAGGATTTCACCACAATTTCATTAGTGGAAGGAGTACTCCTCTACCTTAAACAGTATATCTATTTTTAACAACCAGAGAAGCATCTAACTCCAATGCTAGATATTAATGATCAACACCTCCTTCTTCAATGATATCTCTACTTTTTCATAATAGTATAAAAACTTAAAATTATTAATAATTGTATCATGTATAGTAGCCAAAGAAAAACAATGATGGTATCAGATCCTTTGGTTATGTGATAGCAATTGAAAGCACTCAATTTTATGAGTTATGAAATGTGTGACCATTATACAATAGCACGAACTCAAACAATATTTTTTTAATTCATGAATCATATAGAAAATATTATAAATTTTATTTAAATATAATACAAAATTATGTTTTATAAAAAAATTATTATATGTTTTATTAAATATTTTGTTCATAAATTAAATATTAAAAACACATGGTTTATCTATAATTATGCTCTATTTTATTTGTTTCTTTGACATTTTAAAAAACTAAATGTTTATTCATTTTATTTTAATTATTTTACATCAATGAAAAAATAAATATATTTTATAATGTTTAGTGTGAATGTGTTTTAATAGAATAGTTGTTATAAGTTGGTTACCTAGAACCAACCGCTTTATGTATCCTGATATCTATTATATCTTTATAGTTTGATATATACATTTTCTTATTCTTACTATTATAATGTTGATACAACTATATCCACTTTTTACATGTTGATTTATTTATATTATATGTATTATAAAATGGTTATATCAAGTTCTACCTATTTTGAGATCCTCGAGATACTTTGACAATAATATTAAACATGTTTCTTATGCTCTAGAAACAACATGCTAATATAAAACAAATAATGTCTGATTATTTGTTTTTGAGGGATCATAATCATTGAGACATATTCTCATTATGTTCATACATGGGGATCTAAAGTATATAAAATCAATAGTATAGACCTTCAAATAAGAACACCACACATTTTAGGTGTTATTGGTTATGCCTATCTTTAGAAATTTGTATTGTTCTCTGAACATGAGATAATTATCAATGTGTACCATTTAATCATGAAATATGATGCATGGTAAAAACTATGACATTGAATTCATGGCCAGGTATATTCTATTGGGTTCTTCCATAGTGGTATGTCTTTAGTAGAATGATCAAGATAGAATTTTCAATTTCAGGTTTTGGAAAAGATATCTCATCTACCCATGTTAAATAGGATGGAAACACCTTCATTAAATCCATATACATTCTATAGGAAGGTAGGTCCATCTAGAAAGGTCCTAAAATATATATAAAAAATATTATTATTCAAGTGTGCATCCTGATTTATGGGATATCATGTGAAAAGGAGTTTTTATTAGACTAAATGTGTTCATAGGTGGTAGTCATAGGTATAAAATTTCTTATCTCTATAGATTATATGATGGGTTTCTATAATATACACTTGGTCTTTGGGTTTAAATTACTACTATTGAGATGAGAACCTATAGGGTCACACACTAACTGTATCCCAATGTTCCATATATTTGAATGAATAGGATTTTTGGATGATGTGAGCTCCATGAGCGGGGGTCAGTGAATGTCTGAGTGTGATTGATCACAAGTAAATATATTTCAATTATATTCTTATATTTTATAATATTTATGAATGTATTTATTTTTCCAAATTATTTTTAAGTTGTTGGATCATTAAATTGAATACGACAAAATATTTTTTTTGAACGAACATGGGAAGTTCAATATTCATAAAATTATTTTCAGAGATTACGGGCAATGTTAATGGTTTATATTTTATCACATAACATTTTCTAATGTTAGAAGTTAATAATTAAATATTTCTGACATTTCTAAATTTTTATTAATTCAGACGTGTGTGTAAGGGTTTAAAATAAAGTGTATTAATTTCTGGGGACCAAGCATTAGTTTTTAAAAGAATAAACAATGTATAAAATAAAATTTTAGAATCATGAATATAAATATACACCATATGGAAAACTTTAGAGAGGTAAAATATCAATACTATCATCTCAAGTTATTAGAGAGAGATTCTGATGAAATAACAAGGTTAGATCGATCTTGTATTCTCGATCAGGTCCTCTTTTTTTCATGTGATAAAGGGAACATTATAATGCTTTTAGATTTCCCACACTAGCACTGGGAAAATGTGTATTAATCATATAGTAGTATGTGTGTATGTTTTTATGATATATAGGATGCATATATTGTCTCTCTTGATCCATGAATCATCGATGATGGGCGAATCTGACCGACATCACAAAATGATTAATGTATCATTTACTCATTTGTTGAATTTTATTTTTTATTATTTAATTGAATGACACATGATACAAAAATATATATAGTTAATGGGTTTTGTGGATCCAATGTTTCTAGCATTACTAAAAATGAATATTTTTATGTTTTTTATGTTTCACACTACTGGAAAATAAGGTTATACCCAGAGTTCAAAACTGTGGTTATAGCCCATAAAATCATGTGTATGGGCTATACCCATGGGTTTATGGAATTTCGGACTTCATGGCATAATTTTATTCTTATTTCCATGGTTTATCAATAATTTTCTCATGAAATTTAAATCTAAATAACTATACCCACAGTTTGACCAAATAGTGGGTACAGTTTCTTTTTATAAAAATAAATCCTCCACTAGAATTTAATCCCAACATCTTCTTCTTACAAGAAAAGGACATTATGATGATCCTATAACACATTTTATATACTTATATTGAAATATATATATATGTATATGTATATGTATAAAAAATATATTAAATTATTTATTACTATTATTATTGTGAATAAATAATGGACCAACCTATATCCACATTTTGGTAATCATTGGGTATAGTTTTCCCCACATATTTTCCCAAAAAAATATATTTGCATTGTTTACAAAACCCATGGATATATTGGTGACCTATACCCACAGTTTTTAATGAACCATTAGTATAGGTGCTTCCCATGAATTATTTATTTCCAAGAAAATATATTCCCATAGTTTACAAAAAAACTTGGGTATATGGGTGACCTATAACCACGGTTTTGGGAGAACCATGGGTATAGTTTATTCCCTATAACCACACCCCCACACGAAACATATTTCCTCTATTCTCCAGAAATAGTGTGGATATCTACCCTTTTACCGATGGTTTTCATAGAACCATAGGTACATTTACTTCTTGTGAATTTTTCCCATGGATACAGGGGTGACCAATACCCATGGTTACTACCAAATATGTCAGTATGGCCTTATTAAATAGTATTGTCACTATTATGTTACGCCCTAAGTCCTTCATTTGATATTTGAGTAAATGTTTAATTTTTTTATGTAAAAACAATAAAATTCTAATTAAATTTTCAATTATTTTTTAAAATAAGGTTGATATATTCTCAATTCAACTAACAATTCATTGATCAAATGTTTTATCTCCAAGATATGGAGGATTGAATATCGATGGGGTTTGTGTAAAAAGATTCACCAAAATAATGTTTAAATAATTTTATTCACTTTAATGGCTTCTAGTGTAATGTATTTTTATCCGGATAATGTTTTGAGCGTGTTGCGTGTTAGTCGTATATACCAAAATCCGGTTGGGGTAGTCCATTGTCTATAGAAGATTGTTATGTAAGATTGATTTAGATACTAAAAATAAAAAAGGGAAAACAAACGATTCAGTGGGATGTTTAACCAAACCTTCTATGGAATACTTACACAATGCATCCATCAGAATCTTATACAATTACTACAAGGGATACTTATGAATAAAATAAACATTACATCTTTCTGTTTTTATTTCTGTATTAATATATAATATATAATATATAATATAATATTGATTTTTTATCACCATATGTATATTTATTATGCATGTGTATATATATTCCCTCAAAAATATACCTCATATAAGGTTGGACTAATTTGGTTTAGATAATACTAGAATGACCCATTTAACCAATCAAAATCCTTAAACTAGTTTCTATATATCTTCTTTAGGTTAAAAAACAGCTATAAAAATAAAAAAAATCCGAAATTAAAGCCAATTTTAGAGGATTTATTAAATTTATTTTAGTTTTTTGGGACATATAGACAATTAATTGAATGTATTTTCATTCAAGTTAACACATTAAAAATATTGTAAAGGTGAATTTAAGAAAATTTAATTTTTACTTAAGAAGTATAATTTTATATTGATTGATCCGGAGCCGTGAATGACTTGTGCATAAATTCTTTACTATTATTTTAATTTAATTATCTCATTTAATTTGTAAAAATTTAAAAATTATTTTATTTTGATGGTATTTTTATCACCCCTCCATATTTAATATTTATAAGGGCCAGTGTGAATACATTTAAGTGATAAAATTTCATTTCACACCTGAGTTCCCCTCAACTGTGTGTGAGTACACATTCTAAAGATCAGAAGATTTTCTGGAAAATATGTTTGAGTCATGAGATGGTATATAATAAATATATGAATTTCAAGGGTGTTGTGGTTGTTATAGTTCATATCACATATTGATGTATGTAATTTACCTAGGTTATCGGTTAATCAAATATTCACATGATGGATTTAACAATATATAATGACTCTTGATCACATAATTATTTATTTATTTAATCATATTCATGGTTTATTATTTTTTAATTTCTATTTATTACGCATGATAATATTTTATAATAATAAAAATTCATGAAATGATAAAATGAACATATTCAGTGAATGTTTTAAAATTAAAAGCATGGTTGTGTTTTGAGTGTGATCACATAGAACCTGAATGTTAAATAAAAAAGTATTTCATTCTCCAAGATAAATTAATAAAACCCTTAAAGAAAATATTTATCCATTTCATGTCTTACATTTCTTGAATTTGTACAAAACTGATGGTTCAAGATTATCGTCAGCTCTAGTTGAGGGTACCTCTTACTTCAAGAGATTTATTATGATAGTGGTGGGTAGACATAACTAATGTTGACTTAAAACGAGTACGAATAGAAATATTTTTATTATATATAGAAAAATAATTCCATTTGCAGTAGATGGAACTCCACATAACAAATCCAAAATCCGTAAGTTAATGTGGTTGGACTGTCAAATTTCTACACTGAAATTTTTTGAGTAAAATTTTATCCATATATTTTACACTCTGAGGAGATGTTTCAGAGATATTTAAAACTCTATTTATCAAGAGGCATATTATTTCAAATCTCTTAGTTGTGAAATACAAGGATTTAATAAAATAATTGGATAAAATTAAAATTAATAATTTTATTATTTATTCTGAAAATCAGTATAATGTACTAACATGAAAAGTTATTTTTTGTATATTGAAGTAGAAAACATCACCAATTAAATATAATTATAATTAATATTGGATAAATAGAATATCATCACCATCCATAACTTCTTGGTGTGGTTCAAGAACTAGTAAATAGTATTATTCCAAGAGAGGAATAATTATGAGATGGAATCCCCAATCGTCTCTAAGCCCCCTCAGGGAAAAATATAGTATAATAAATAAAACTATAATAATCATATGTATAATGCACTATATGTTCCGGGATTCATATTTTCATCTATGTATAGTGAGTTGTAAAAAATACATAATGACAAATATGATTTCCAAATGTTGTCTTATCTCTAAGAGTTATACCAGGACAGATCTCAGTAATAATTATATGATATATCCAATTATCTATACAGATACAAGCTATTAGAAGTCAATTGAGTAGTACATCACACACTTGTGATTCTTGGGTAAACAAAGATACTTGAGTCCCTTGGTTTAAAACTAAAACAATATATAAAACCAAATATCATTATTACATTATTACCTCATATCTTATCGAATTTCATTTTGAATTATAATATGAATAACATAAATAATTCACTCTATGATTTTTTGTCTTTATTTTTTTATATAGATAAGGATATGAAGAATTCAAACTTTTGGTCCCTATGGTGAACCATATTTGGAAAGGCATGGAAAAAATGCCATCGGTTGTGTCTATGTCAAAGACACTAATTCACCACACATTCCAGAATAAAAAGATATATTGGGAGGGAAATTAAAAAAAGGTAGTTGATTTTAATGTGGTTAAAAAGGTCACTGGAATAATAATTACATATCTTGGATGAATAATAAATGCATTAAACATAGCTTGGATGAATAAGAGGTATATTTTTCATTGCAATGACATTGTCTATTTCTATATGTTGGGTATTGGATACTGCATGTCTACCATTCATTTTTATTCAAATATAGGAACCATATATATTCAATATAATTAAAAATTTTTGTCTATATCTCTAAATAAAAAATGGTGTCCGTATAGAAGAATTAATGGTTAAAGATTACCATCCTACATTTTGTAGTGGGATCATTCTTGTACTATTTTTATTATTATTTACCATATGTTACTAGAAATAAAATCTCATTGTCATGTTTGGACACTATGAGATTTTAGTTTATTTGTTGAAATAAATGTTTTCTAATATATAGGGTTAACATGTCTAATGGTATAGAACATAGTATCATATGGTTATATATACTTGAACTAAGAAAACCAGTATTGAAAATCATTGAAAAATCTCATAAGAATGAATCATGTCCAACAGATATATAGAACCTCAGGCTAGGTCATGTAAATGAGAAAAAATCATAAAAACTGCATCAATATGGTTACTTAATATCCCTCAAGTTAGAACAATTAATTTTATGGAAAACATGTTTACATAGTAAAATGGCTATAGAAACTTTTAGATAGAAAGGATAAAGAAAAAAACAATTTGAATTGGTTCCTACTGATGTACATGGTCCATTTATAGTAGAGGAGATGGTTATTTTTTTTAAAATTCATTACTTTTAACAATTACTATATTTTTTAGGGATATATTAACTTAATGAGGAATAGGTCAGATTCCTTTAGCATGTTTAAGGAATATTAGAATGAAGTAGATAATCAACCTGGAAAGAAGATTAATAAACTATTCTCAGAATATGGTGGAGAATATATTGACAAAAATTTCACCAATATTTAAAAATAGTGTTTGATAATTTCCCAACTCACTCCTAATTACAAAACTCAGTAAAATAGAGTTAGTTAATGGAGGAAATAGATCCCGCTTATCATCGACCAATTGATGATTGTTCGAACAAATATACCATTACATTTTTGGGGATATGCACTATAGACTATATATTATTCAATAAATTGAGTACTAACTGAAGAAACATATATGATTCTATATTATTTGTGGTATATAAATAAATCCAGTTTGTCACCCATATTTGTATGGGGATGTGATGCTTTTGTTCAGACTATACATTGTGAAAATATAGAATCTCAGATCATGAGGTGCATATTTATAGGTTACCCTAAAGAGTGTGAAGGATATTACCTATATAACCCTTCACATAGATAAGTTATTATAGAATTTTTTTTTACTTTTCCTGGATGGGAAAAATTTTCAGAAGGAATTATTTAGATTAAAATTTACTTTGATAAAGTTGATGATCTAGATTCACAAGAGTTGGTAGGTTAACAATATACACAAGATAAAGTGGGATATAAAGATGTTTCCAAGACACATGTATTGAATATGTATATTATAGATGTTAGAAAACTAGATAGATATGGTTTTATTGTCACCCAGTCAGGTGACCCATTACTCCTAAAGAATGATAGACCATTGACCTACAAGGAAGAAGTAGATGGAAAGGATAATACTGAATATAAAGCATACATTCATTTAAAATGGGGTCCATTTACCATAACTATGTTCCAATTTTGATGGACCCTTGATAAGATGTAAATCCTTTTGCGTGAAAATCGGTATTCAAGGAAAATATGTACATGGATGGTCATGTTAGAACCAATAAGGATGAACTAGTACCGAAGAGTTATAAAAACAATTTAGGCATTGACTAGGAAAAAACCCTATCACTATTCTTTATGATTATATCCATCAGATGATTACCTATAATACCAACCATCCATCATTATGATATTTTGAAAATGTATTTCAAAACTACATTTTTAAATGGGAAGTTATTTGAATCTTTCTATATGACACAATATAAAGGGTTCATTATTTCAAAGTGTTCCAATAATTGGTAAAAGATGCAGATATACATTTAGGGATTAAATAAGGCGACCAAATCATAGAATATTAAATTTTATGAGGATTGAAGAAAATTTTGTTTCATTATGAATGAAAGAGATCCATGTTTCTATAATATGTTTAGTGTATGTGACATCATTTTCATAGAATTATATTTTGAAAACATTTTATTAATAGAATAAAAATAGAATGTCTTCAAATTAGTGAAGACATTGTTAAATTGATTCTTATCCAAGAAAGGCTTAGGTAAAGAAGCTTATAATATATTGATCATTATCTATGGTGATATATCTCGATGTATGTTTAGGATAAGTCAATATATATATATATAAGGTATTCATAAGCAACCATATTGAATAATACAAGGGAGGATTGATGCCTGTGTCGTATTGAATAAATATCCCTAAGAATATGATTCGGGAAACATAAACTTATTATTTATTTGTGGGATCTATCATGTAATTCATGATATGTTCTAGGTTTAATGTTTCCTATAATTTAAGCATGATTGGAAAATATGAATCCAATCAAGGAGAGATATAATGGGTAGTAGTATACAACTACACAAAATAACTTGAGACATAAAAAGGTTATGTTCATTGTGTGGGGAGGATATGAGGATCTAGTAGTGGGGTGATACACTAGTACTAGATTCTAGATAGATGATGATGATCTAAAATACAAATCAGGGTATGTATTTTATTTGAATGGTGGTGCAGTGAGCTAGAGGAGATTGAAGTTGTGAATGGATTCTGATTCCATAGAAGAATCTGAGTATATAGTGGCTTCCAATGTTGGTAAGGAAGATGTTTTCATACACAATATTGTTTTTGAGCTTGATTTTGTACCTATAATTACAAAACATGTTATTGTATACTATGATAATACTACGTTAGTGGTTCCTTCTAAGGGTCCTTGATAAAAAAAGAAGATAAATCTTATACTTTGTAAGTTTCATCTCTTGATCAATTTTACATAAAGCGTTGAAGTTGCGATTAACATATTATCTATTGAGGATAATATGGATTACCCCTTACTAAAACCATATCATAATAGAAGCATGATAATCTTGTAAGAGATAGTGGGTTGATGATTATTAGTGGTTGGCTCTAGTAAAAGTGATAGTGTCGTGAATGGGTACCCTAGATCCAACTCCTTTATGTAGTTTTTTTCAATTACATTTATACAATTATATATATGTGTGTGTGTGTGTGATTTTTTTTCATACCAAAATAGTGTGGATAATTATGTATCCACTACTTATAGGGAAATTTCCTTTGATTAGTAACATTTTATCTGTTTAAAGAATTGATACTTTTTACATGAAGTTCGCACCTGGTGATCTCAAGTAAATGAGAACCTAAGGACAAAACAAGCAATAGAGGCACCTCATGTTTTAGGTTTCATTGGTTATACATATCTATGAACATGTGTATTGTTCACCAGACATGAGATCATTGTCAATGAGCACAATTTTATTATGAAATTTTATACAAGTAAAAACACATGACATTAAATTCATGGAGAGGAATCTTGTGTTTGGTGTGCAATTTGTTTTATGAAATTGGTTTATTGGTCAAGATATAATTTTTTAGTTCTGATTTTAAGAAGAGATATATCATGGGATTATGTACATTATGATGGTATTAGATTCATTAAATTCATGGACATGGTACAAGAAGGTAAGTTCATCTAGTATGTTCATGAAATATATAAACATAAAAAAGGATGATGAAAACGTATGCATCCTAATTTTGAGATATCTCAAGATAAAGAGATTATATTACACAGAAAATTTTCATTGGAGGTAGTTATAATTATGACCTTCCATATCTCCTTATGTGCCATGACGGGTTGCTAGTATCTTCTATTTTTCTGTGTGTATGATTCAGTGATATCAAGATAGGTTCCTAGAGAGACAGATAGTATGTGTATCAACAAATTCCACCTATTCAAATGAATACATGTTTAAGATGAACTGTGACCCATATTCAAAGGTCATTGAACATCTGAGTGTGATCGACCACAAGTAAAAATAAATACATTATTTATTTAATGTTTATAATAATGATTATTTAATTTATGTCTTCAGATATTCATAAGTTGTTTGATCATAAAATTTAATTTAAGAAAATATTATTTTTTGAATGAACAATGGATGTTCGGGGTTTCTTAAATTATCTGGGTATATTTTAGGTTGAATTAATGGTTTTATTTTTATCATGTAAAATTTTATTGTTTTAAAAGTGTGTTAAAAAATATTTTCGATATTTTTGATATGATTAATAAGTCATTTGTGTGCACAATTGTCTAAATTGACGTTTATTACTTTCTAAGGACTAAAGTGTTATTTTGGAAGACATAAAATTGGTATAAAATATGATTTAGACACTTAAAATAGAATTATACACCATTTGGAAGAATTTATAGAGAATATATATTCTATCCTCTCCACTTATGTTCTTAGAGGAATATTTTGAAGATATAACAAGATCATATCAATCTCATCCTCTCAATAAACTCCTTTTTTACATGAAATAAGGGATGCCATAATAATTGTTTATTTCATTTTATTGAACATAGGAAAAATATATATTTGATATAATATCTATGTTTCCTATGTGTAATATCTACAAGATCATATCTTGGAACTCTTGATCCATGACACTTCAGTGGTGAGTGAATCAAACTGTTGAATTTAAACAAAAAAAGGTACCATTTATGATTTTATTTGAATTTACTTTTCAAGCATAAATTGAATTACACATTATCCATAAAGAAATAAAAGTAAAGGTTTTTTGTATTCATTGTTTTTATCATGAATAAAATGCCAACATTTTAATTAAAATGTGATTCATGCATCCACCATACCTCGGGTTCCTTAAAAAATGTTGTGGGAATATTTGTGAAATTAATACGATAAAGAATATTTTACACAGATTAGTAAAAAATTTACTATAATTGCATGAGATTTATTTATAATAGATTTATTTATTTAAAAACTCTCATATGATCATGAAGGACGTTTTTTTACTGAGTTTTTTCTAGGAATTAAAGTGTACAAAAATTATTCTTTCATTATCAGAGATATGTAAACAAGTATTGAAATGATTAAATTTTTTAACCATTGAATATTATAAACCAGTTTAGGAAATTCTTTTGTAATTTGATTCAATGTATATTGATGACCAATTATGATATTTCTAAAAATAAAGACCATGATATGAAGTGATATATTACTTGCATAGAACATTAAACTTATTTTACTAATGTTTCATTTGAGTGAAAACAATGAACATTGAAATTCAAATATCTACTACTTAAGAGGTTTGATATCATTGAAAAACATCGAATTCTACACATTATATTTTGTACTAATATTTATTGTTTTCTAGTTTTCACCATGTCATAATTAATTTCTTCTATTTATTCTAAAGTGTTGGTTTATGATTTTACCATGGGAAATAATGTATGGTATCAGTGATTATGTGTAACGAAAAGTAAGGTCCTTGGGTATTGACCATTAAGGATAATTAAATATTATACAGGTTGTGAATCCTGTTAATATCTATTTTGGTTGTCAAATAAGGTATTGAAAAAGTAATGGTATGTAAATTTATTTTCACACCTATAAAAGTAATGTTTTTTATTCGAAATCGATCTTCTCAGTGATTAGAGAAGATTGGTAAGTTGAGTCTGATATTGGCAACCTAAACTACTATAAAAATTAATTTTTTTTAATTTATTTATTCCACGTTATATATTGAACACAAAGATACAAAATTTCATTCTTCAATATTTAAACTCTTATTGATTAATTATCTTAAAAGATTCAAAGGACTATTCAACCCCCTCTAGTCAATTATCACCATCCTCCTGGGACAAATAAAAGGTATCAAAGTAAAATAAATTTGGATATTGGTTCTATTGTTTATTTTAACAATCACACTAACATGAAGATCCTAGACCTTATATTATAAAAATATGATTTTTAATGATGGGAGATATTGTTGTAAATGGTGGTTGTATAACTTAAAACCCCCATTATTTGATAAAAGATGTTGTGGCTATTGTAAAGACCAACTGTAAGAATACCTAAAGTATTAAAGTTTGGTTTATTGGAAAATTATGGAGAAAGAATATAAATTATCCCACACTGATTCGTAGACAATTATAGGTAATGATATGGAAAATTATGTTTAAAACTATAAAGTAAATATTTTTTTTCATTGTTATAAAAATAGAAGCATGTAATATCCATTTTTCAGCATGAAATACATGTCATGAAATTTAGTGAATTCTACAAGTTACTCACTATGGCGTATTAAAGATGAAAATAACCAAGATGATATTCTTTTTGACCAGAATACTATTATCTCAACATGGGAGAATATTATTCAGTGGACCATATGTTTCACTAGTTTATTAGAATATTAAATGAATGAGTGTAGTTGGTGAAGCACTGGATAATAAATCTATAATTTAAAGTGTAATAGATAATTACCAAAAAATATAATTTAGTGAAAATTTCTATCAATGAAATTAATAATTTTAATAGTAAAAATTAGATGAAAAAATCTGTTTTTTGTTGAAGTATATTTCTGAAATGATATATTTTGACAATAAAGGATTGTGAAAAGAGAAATATTATTATATTAAATATACTAATAATTAATCCTATAACTCCTATAGATCTTATTACTAGGAAAGTGATAATGAAATGTCTCATTTTTTAAAAGAGTACTTACAAATTTATGAAATTAAAAGAAAGAAATGGGAAATTCAAAATAAAAAAAATTGAGTACAACAACTGTATTAATATAAATAATAATGTTGTTTTGGAATTAAACTATTATGAGTGAATGAATACTAGAAACATAAGAACTGATTATGCAAGGATCAAACATTCAAAAAAGATAAAGTCAAAAGGATTTAGGAAAATAAATTATTGTTTAGAGACAGACTTTGTTTAGATAGTTCAGGTTCAAGAAGTGACATAGGATGTGAACATGGCATAGGGAACCTTACTGTGATTGGTACACATTGTGAGTTAATTGAATCAATATTTACGCAGTTAGTAACTTAAGATGACTTTAACTATAATTTAATATCTAAAGATGAAATATAAAGTAAATTTTATTATTTTTCTGATTCTAATTCTATAAATTACAATGTTAAAAAACACTATAATGATAATAAGGAAGTGAATAATGATAATGTTAGGATTATTAAAAATATACATACATAAAAATTTAAAAAACATTATAAATTGATTATTGAAAATGAGAAAATAAAAATTTAATATTAAAATATAAATATCAATATTTTCTAAAACAAGGGATATAAAAAAATTTTGATTCTAAGATATTGAAACTAAAAGAAGAAAATGATAGACTAAAATATTTTATAGATGTGAATGATAAAGATCATTAAATAATTTTTAATTCAGTATTATAGTTAGTGAATACAGTAGGCAATGAATGTAATTATGTTATGTAAGAAAATATGAAATTGATAAATACAACATATAGTTATAATGATAATGTCTATTCTGATTTAGTAGATATTCAAAAAGATAATGTGTATTAAAAAAATTCAATCTTAATAAACATTTATCGTCTTTTGTTCAAGGAAATGATAAATATGATAATATTATCTCTATGATGAAACCAAAATATAAAAAATAATGTGTTTGGATATAATAATTTTATTCCAATGTTTAATACGAACAATTTTTTAAAATCAATAAATGGTGTATTTCGTGTGTCACATGATTTAGATGTGGAATGCAAGGGGATTATAATAAAAAATGCTTTTTGATATTTATACAATAATCATTTCATACTAACAAATTTATTATTAAATATTTGATTCCCCAAAGTCCCAAAAAAATATTTTATAATTCTATTTTTGTTCCAAAGTGTTATTCTACAAATATAATTAGTCCAAAATTACAATATCTACCAAAGTATTCTATATCGATTAATACATTTCTTGAAATATTCCTTCAAATTTTAAAATAATTATTTTATCTAGATATTGAGTGTTCCAAACACATGACATGGGATATTTCATGTTCAATATCTTTTAATTCGTGTGATGGGGTCCTAGTTACATTTGGGAAAAATTATAATGCTCAGACTAAAGGGATCAGAGAAGTTGGATTTTCTAAAATTGTTATTATTTAAAAATTGTTACTTTTATATGGCTTAAAAAATAATTAAATATGTATATCATAGCTCTGTGATGATTTAATTAACGAAATATTTTAAAATAATAAATGTTAAATTCCCAAAAAATATTTTTTGTTCTGAAAATAGAGATCATAATGTTTATACTATTGATATTTATAATATATTTTAATAGAATGTAAAATAATTAAATAATGTATAAGTATATGATATATTGTGGTATATGAGATTTATAAACAGAAAAAATTGATGGTTGTATTGATTTTCAAAGCATGAATATATTCAAAAATTGTGAATGGTAAATACAATTATGTATTTTCGGAGTGATTCATGATTAAAAGGTGTGTAATATAAATAATTATTTAAGTGTGTGGATGATGTTAGTACTATAAGACATCATGAATTTCCATATCATGATTTTTTTGTTACTATAAAACCAACTATTTTTGGTTGAAAGAAGTATGTATTTTTAGTATTTGATTATTATAATATATTCATATGGATTTATTTCTTATCCCATAAAAGTTAAAGTCTAATTAAATTTTGTGATTTCTACCAAATTATTACAAATTTCAAAAATCATTGAATATTATCTATTAGAAGTGATAGATGTTATGATTTTTTAATTTAAAATTTGATAAATTTTATTAATATAGTGGAGATATATTTTTTTACTACCCTTAGGGAAATTAAAAAATGGTTTGGTTGAAATAAAATAGTTAAATTCAAGAAATTGATAGAACAATTTTTATTGAATCTAATGTGCCTAAATATAAAAGTTACCCACTATTATGAGAACTATAAAGTGATATAATAGTATTATTAAATACATTTTCTATGTAAGAATGGAATCTATATTCCCAGAAACAAATTATTCAACCTATTAAGGGTAGGAGGATCATAAGTCATTGAAAATACTCATAAAGTGTCCCCTTGGTAATATCCAAGAGATGGGGATATGAGAACAGAAATACCCATATAAAATTCAAATGAATTATGTGTAATTGGATAATAATATATGTGAATGTGTGTAATGATCCATATAGATGAGATTATTATTAATCCATACTCCGAGTCACAAACTTTTTTATATTGATGAAAACCAGGACACCATATATTCATGAAAAGGTAGGGTATATTGGTTGTTTCATGAGTGGTATGAGATTAATGAATAAGTCAATATTGAATTTGACCAATCATATTTGATGGAAGATGATCTCTCACCACATTTATGAAAGAGTAACCATCTTATCAAGTACACATCCATGTTTTTTATATTAATGTGTTAATTTTATAATCATAATTAAAATATATATTGAGGATATAGGTTGAAGGAATGGGTCTACAACATCCTTTATGAGATATTGATATAAAGGGGATATACATAGTCTGTATATTTACAAGGTTATTTTTATTGAAATATTTAACTTATTTATCTATTTATAACATGGTGCACTTCTAGATTCTATCATTGAACTTTAGGGCATTTTAACCCATTTACAGTGAGAATGAACCCTATAGGGACACACACTAAGTGTATGCAGAATCCCTATTTTTTAAATTTAACATGTTGTGCTGAATATTATTCCTACTTCAGGGTATAATAATAATTTGAGGTTGGTCAACTTCCATGATTAAATCATTAACTATTCGAAAGAATAAATAAGTGAGTTAGATAATAATAAATATCTATTCATGGGTTGAAATTGATATAATATTTAATGATTAATTAATCAATAATACAATTTTTTTTATTTATTAAATAAGTTTTAATTATTCATGGTATGGTAAATATTGGGGAAGATTGATAAGTTAATTTAAGTGTCCGGATATATATGATAAAATAAATATCATTTAGAAAAATAATTTTTTTTATTTATGAAATGATAGTTATATTGTCTATAGGTGTTTCGAAAATAAAATCAATAATAATATTATTTATATAATTATCAAATGTAGAGATATCTAAGAAATATAGTATTCAATGAGTTCCTTTTTGTAAATGGATACCCCAACCTAACTCTAGTAATACCTGGTTATATAACATTATGGGGTTATGTTTTCTTGTGAATAAACATATCAAGAGAGAATAATATCAATCCCTAAGAGAGAATTATCCTGATAATTATTTCAATAATAGAGAGTGTCTGTCATCCATATTTCTATCAAGTTATATAGAGATCCTAACAATTTTGTTTTCTCAGAAGAAATTATAGTTGCGATCAACAGTGATCCACTTAAGTGTTCAATATTGAAATAATTATAACCTAATGATTTTAAATTAGATTAAATATTTTTAAAGCATGTTTGGATCACTACTAGATGGGATATATACTTGGATACTTCATCTAAAAGATGATACAATGGAAATGTGTCAACAATATCTTCAACTAATAAAGAATACTAAGATAAGTTAGTTATTAATATTAAAATAACTTAATTATTAATTGTATATAATGATACCATATATTAGTTTCTATGGTTTATTTAATCTAGGTATAAGGATAAAAATGAGTAATATAATGAAAATTAATTGTTAGGTATAGGATCATCAGCTTGTTATATACCCAAAAACCTACAAATTTCAGTAAATGACTTTGGTATGATGTATGGGAAATAATAATGAATGATGTATGTGAATTTTCATATATTAATTAAAATGTTTTCAAATTTTAAATTTATGAGTTTTTTAAAACTATATAATCAATATGATGTATCATGATATGAAAAGGATTCTTGATTGAACTAGCGATATCTTGGGTTTTAATGGTTGAGATCAATCATATGAAGTATGAAAACTGTATTACTAATAAATGTTCATTAGAAAAATTATTCTCTTCATAATATTCACTCTCATGTTAGATTGACACTTACTTATGAAGTAAGGAGTCACTATGATGTTTCTCTCATACCACATGAGTGTTTGTTATTGTATAATAACTATAATTAAGTTTCTAAAACACCCCAAGAACTCTCATCTATTTGGATGTGGTTATTAATACTATGTGGTTGTCTTGTGAATCAATATTCATTCCTTTACCATCAATGTTGGATCATTTTATTATCACCCTAATATTTAATATCATTTAAAATAAAGCAATAATAATAAAAAATCTTGGTTACATAATCAATTAAATATAATAAAATATCAAACCCCCTTAACCACCTACATTAATCGAATAACTAACCAACCTTATATAATAAAAAACCTGAATTATGTAAAATAAATACCACATGAATGAAGCTCAACATCCCTTATCTGTGGTATAAAAAATTACCTTTACTACTAATGGGGATGAATGAGATACAATGGATGTAAGAATTTGAGACGACATGATGAGAGGAAAATTTGATGGAAATTTTTTAATAGATTGTCTAAAATAGGTATTGTGGGTAGAATGATGGAATAGAATTTATAAGAGAAGGTGATTCTGGAGTGGGTTTGAATCCAATTTGGTCAAATGGGTATGGTAAATGTTATGGGTTGATTGAAAGTGGTGATGGTAGAAATTTGAGTATTGATGAATAAGGATATTATAGATGGTGATGATACGAAGTTTAATCTTTTATGAATGAATGGTAGTAATGGATGATAAAACTAAAACATGTATGGGAAGGGTTAAAAATGAAAAAAAATATACCAAATTCTTTTCCAAAAGTTATTTCCTTGAGGTACTTATCATCAAGTATAAATGATACCCGTAGAATTCTCTTAACAGATTCACTAATTTGGGAAATTATAAATTATATTAATATTTTAACCCATTGTAGGCCCTCCTTGTGGAATTGAGATGAGGTATTTAAATCATATTTAGTTTGGTAATTTCAACCATCGAATTGAGTTTTATATTTTTCTTTAAGTATACAACAATGTTTCATTTGGGTTATAATATGGAATGTTTGAGGTTTAGTTACCATCATATTGGGGTTCAAAATGTGCTAGATATTGGGATATCATTAGGTAAGGCCAAGATTATGCTGGGTACAGATATATATCTGGCCCTTCTCCAGGATACATTGGATGTTGTTGAGGATGAAATAACTTTATCACCAAAACCATATTATCATCTTGGTGAACATCATTGGAGTATATGGACGGGCCAATTAACTTGGATCTTATTTTTCTTAGATTGATTTGAATTTAGATGTGGTGCCCCCTATCAATTTGGATCTTCATGCAGTATAGTTATCATTTATGCAGTTGTGAGAATCCACTATAAAATGGTATCAAGGTAGTGATAGTGGAATTTGATTTTCATTTCATTTAATTTTTTGAGAAAGAGAGATACCATGCATAATTATTTGGAATTTAGTTTTCAAGGTGGATGAAGATCAATAATGGTTGTAAGGGTACAACCAAACCTTCATAAAACTACATAGGAATTCAAATTAAACTTATCATTTTATAACATAATAATACTTTAAAATCAATCCATTGATATTTTTAAAATATAAACCATTCATTATTAATGATTTCTAAAGAATATAAAATGCATACATATTATAATCATATATTTATATTCACTCAAAATATATGATCTTAAGTTTTCAACTAGTTGTATATTCAAAATTAATTTATAGTTTTTCATTTTTTGCATTGTCTTAATCTCAATATGAGCTTAGGAATATAATTATCTATTTTTCAACACTTTTATTATCTTTTTAATATGTGTTTTAAGGCCCTTGACATGTCTTGGAATCTCGAATGAGTTTCAAGAGCATTTGACTTTGAGGGCCCATTTTTAGGAAAGGAAAAGGGAGTCGAATGGTTAGCAAATGCATAGTATTAATAGTGAGCCTCAACCATGTGTCCTTATTAAGATATCAAATGGTTTTCTAAACCATGAACCTAATGTCACATGAAACATTGATGGGTATTTAATGAATGATATAGGTTAACCTCACGAAATTCACACAATTTTTCTAATCATGTGCTTGGCTAGTGTGGGTTATGGGGTGAGTTAGTGCCAAATGGATGGTTGACAGATATTTAACATAACTGTTCACCCACATAATGTGACGTGAGTCTATTAGATATTTGTGGCTATATGGTTGGTGTAAAATTTAGAAAACTATAAATCCAAACCCCATGCCCCTTAAAAATTGGGGAAATTAACCTTTTCCCCTCTTTGATTTAACTATTCACCAATCATTCCTTCTCCCCATTCACACAACAAGCTCTCCTATGAATTTAGATATCCTTCTTCCAAAATGCTAGGATTATAAATAAATTCCCCACCTAGTGTGTGATTCAACAACCATTCATCACATTGGATATCTAGTAGAATGTCTATGACTCCCCTAGATTCATTTCATGTTTTCTATCACCATCTTTGATTATATATCCCAGAGAACTAATTTTCCCAATTTTTATGATGTTTGTCAATTTATTCATTTTCTCAATTTTCAACTCGAATCAAAGATCAGTATGGGATGAATGAAGCCTTATAAGAATGAGGTAAGTGGTTTATATTATTTTTAATTAAATATGTGCCATTTATAAAATGTACCATTATCAAGATGCTTATTTGACCCATTGAAATGATTGGGGTTGCAACACACAATGCGAACCACCACTTATAGTGGTCTCATTTAAATAAAATTAGCATTTTTCATTCTTGATAGATCCCCTAACACCCAATGGTTGTGATTGGGTTTTCAATTATAAAAGTATTAGCCCTAATGAATTAATGAATTATCTTATAACTAGAGTACAATTTTGTATTATATTAAATTATAAAGTAAACCCAAAATGGGGACTAAATGAAATGTGACACTCCTACAATTATATCTGATTGTCAATTACCATTAGCCAGTTGATTCCATTTCAGCTTAATGTCCTTGGTTTTAACCACCAGATAATTATGGAATATTTTAAATGTTTATTATGATTGTCCTATGACTATGTAACTAAAAACCATCCAATGTTTCATTGGATTTTCATTAAGTAATAAACAACTAAATGGAGTTACTTAATTGACTGATAAAAATGGAAAGGTTAGGTTAATGACCAATTGATTAAATTATACTTAGACTTGGGCACCTCCCTTTATATATAAAAATGTAAAGGTGAAATTAAATGCCCAAATGTGTTTTTAGGAACATATAATGCAAATATTTACGGTATGAAGATATTGTAAATGGCATGAATCATGTTACACGGCTATGAAATGTTATTATATCATGCATAACATATGTGATGGACATGATGTTCTTATTGTTTATTTGAATCTAATGGACATGAGGTTCCATAATGATTAATCAGAATTAATGGATATGAGGTTTCATAATAGTTTATCAGAATCAATGGACATGATGGTCAATATTGATTGACCAGGATAAGTGGACATGATAGTCTGCATTACTTAATGGACATGATGTTACATGTTGTATAATGGAGGTAAAGTGAAATGTAATTATTTATTTATTTATTATTAATATTATTATTATTAATACAGCTATAACTACAACTAATATTATTATTTATGGAAATTATTGGACAAGGTGATCCTTATTAATTATTAAATTAGTTGGGAATGAAACTTCAATTATTGTTGATTTTTAAATTGATGTTCCTCAATAAAATATGAAATCCCATTGTAATTATCATTGTTTATGGATTTTTGTGATTATAACCATGTTTAATATATTTTCAATTTTTTATTATTCTTTTTAGAGACATTCCGACACAGGATGAAGTATGTATAGTCGGTGAGGGATCCTGTGAGGAACCTAAGCTCGACATGGGTAATTTTTAAATCATTTCTTTACTACCCTTATTATTATAAAAGAACATGGATTAATATAATATTTATAGATTGGATTTAAATTATAAACCATTTGTGGTGGCCTATTTAGTTTTATTCACACCCTATTCGAGCCACAGTTTGGTACACATATAGATCTCCTAACTATAGGTTATGACTTGGCACATATTTCTTACTATTGTATCTTCCAGGATAGGATTTGACATGTATATATTTGTCAAGCACATACTCATGATACCTAAAATAATTTTCTTTTTTTCCAATTAATTTCCTCTCTATATAGTCCTATTGTATATCACCTGATGTATATTGACTGCTTGTATAGAATCAGCATGTTCATGAGGGGTTGTTTATTTATTTGGAACAATACCAGATAACTATTTATTATTATCTACCAGGGATTTATTTACCATATATTGTTTATCTCATTTACATATTCCTACACTGTATTTTGTACTAATCTATAGGATATGTAATCCCCATTGTACCACCCTCAAACCCTCATTGCTAGATGGAAGCCTTTGGCATACAGGGAAGCATGCTTGATGCCTTGTCACTAATTAGTCAAATTATTGTTTATAGTTTTAAATGGGATAGGACATGAAAAAGTTGTATTGAAGGCTTCCTATTTCTAGGGATTACTACTTGTGACCGGTTGATAAAATAAAAGTAATGTGCTAGAGCTTGGTAAATATATATTATGGCTGGGAATGGCCTACCCTTGCGTGGTGAAAAAAAAGTTTCCAGGGATATGGGATTTAATTTATAAAATGGGAAGTTATTGTTGTATATTATTTTCCCTTTGAGAAACATGCATGTTTTCTATAGGTTATGAGTTATTATATACTTATTGAATTTATTATAATAGAAAGGGGATAGTGATGGTTTTACCTCTTGGCATAGTATGGAAAGAGATGTGGTGTGTTATTGAATCATTTTAGGAACACAAGATTCACATGTTGTTAGCATGATAATTATTATACCAAGATTGCATGAAAAATTTAGCATTATTACATGTTTGCCTTGATTATTTTATAATTGTATTGGTTATGGTTACTATATAATTAGTTATTTAATGTGTCTACATCATCCTAAATAGTTATCCCCACAAATCATGAAGGAAAAAATTCTATTTAACTATCCTAATATTCATTAATGAAATAAATTAGTTTTAAAATGGTGAATGAATTAGCTTGGATGGAAACAATAAATTTCAAGGAAGACAGATTTTTTGGATGAACTCAATTCTTTATATATAGATTTTGGTTTAACATGATGAAAATTATAACTTATGGAGTGGTTGTATCCAGAAATTGGGAATGGATTCCTTCATAAATAAATCCCTACATGATAAAAAAGGCTTAGGTAGGTCTATCATAGAAATGTATGATTTTATGATAACCTCTTATAAGTTTAAAGTAAATTGTTGTCTCATGCTTAAATTCAACTGATCAATGACAGATTTCAATTAAATAATGTTTGAATTAAAACTTATAAAGTATTCTTCATTTATAACATTGGAATGTTGAATTTTATAAAAAAAATCCTTATATGTTTCACTCGATTTATATAGATGATGTTTAAAATTCCATTACTTAGGGGATAAACCCACTAAGATTCTGATTCATCTTTATCAAATCAATTATAAATTTGTTACATTAAATAATATTCCAATTTTAATTTATATACTGCTTAATCCTTAAATTGGGAATGGGTTCCCATAAAACTAGACCAAAGATGAAAGGAAATAACCCTTATAGGTCAATTATGTTCTTTTATGACCTAGTATGTAACCCCTTGGGGGTATCCTTATGTTAAATTGAATGGATACATAATGTGTCACCTTCCACTCAGACGGTGTTTTGTATAAGTGTATGGTGGAATCTATTTGTAAATGATCCCCCTTAAAATGATAAATGATCATTTGGATACATTATAGATTAATTGATATTCAGTGTCAATTAATTAAAATTCCAATTTAAACGTAATGTTTTTTTCATCAATAGGATGCAATTTTCCTTTTCTTTACTAAGTCTAGTTGTTATAACTTATTGATAAATTAATGACTAAAAATAAAATTATATGATTATTTTCCTAAAATTTGACAAGGCATTAGCTAAATGAATGACGAGTAAAATTCCCCTTAACAATAGTATATGACATTGAATATATATCTAGGAAAATTTAAATTATTATATAAAATGTAAGTTGACGTAATGAACTAAATAAATCCTTTTTAGGGGTGATTATAGTTATAACCCTCTTGTATGGGATAGTTTTATAATTTCTTTTAGAGTTACATTGAATATGAATGTGGATGTTTCATGTTCTTCTTAGTAAGATTCTATTAAATTGTTACTTGAATCTAAAGGATATACTGTAAATCCAAGATACCTTAATGGAGTGACTAAATTTCAATTTCAAGGATTTTTGATATAGTGTGGGGGTATCCCATTGTGGTAGTTATCTTTGAGATAGAAAATATTTAGATCTTTGAGTTGTGTTTTTCAGAATGGTATGTGTTATCCATGTGACTGTTTAAGTCAATTATGGGTCCTTGTTGATGAAATGACAGCTTATGTAGGTGGGTTATTAGTTGGTAATTTTAACCTCATTGGGATATTAATTTGTAGAGATACTCAGAGAGGGTTAGATATTTATCCATTTTACATTAGCAATGCTACCCTCTAGGGATAACTCCCTATGAGGATGGTCAGAGAGGATTAGAAACAGGTTGGATGATGCTTACTATGTGATGTCATTTAACCTATTTTAGAAGATTGTGTCCCATATTTTTAACCAATTACTTACCAGTCATTATGATTGAGGATAAATGAATCATGGGTAGTGATAACTAGGAAACCATTTTGTTCTTCTAAGGACATGGATTCTCCTAAGTTGTGGAGAAAGGCATTTTTTGATGGTGGTATACCCTCATGTGAGATGGGTTGTGGTACAATGCGACCAGTTTTGTGATGTTTGTTTTGGATTTAGTTTTTTAAAAAATAGAACAATATCAAACTAAATTTCTGGGTAAATTCTATGTACAAAATCAAAGACGGACATGGGTGGAGTCCAATTGGAAGCATCAAGAATGGGTTTACTTATGTCAATCCAAGAGTTTTGGGTTCATGTTTGTGTCGGTACTTATTATAAGGAATGATAATTATTTTGAATAAGGGATTGTTTGTTAGGGGATTTCATTATAAATCAGGTATGGGATTTGGTGAGCACCCTCATAATGATCTTGGTATTCCTTGGGAAAAAGGGTCAAAAATTTTGTTTAGTTTATGCACAAAAAATTAAAGACAATCATTTTAAAAATTAGTCAAATAGAGGTTATTCAACTTGTCATTCATTAAATGGTTGGATGTGGTTTTTGGGGAAGCATATTAGGAAATATGTTGGGATAAAATGGGTGTTGTGAAATGGTCAACATGATCCTCTCAAGTAAAATATAACACTACTAAGATATCCATGTTGATTGGAATTCCACCATTTAGATAAATAGCAGATATAGGGCAGTGTTCTCATATCTGTAACTAGGTTTAGAGAGATGAGAAACATTCCAGGAGTGTCACTAGGAATCTAAGAATATTCTATTATAGAAAGTTGTGATGGTGGGGATACAGTATATCGAAATTATCTTTAGAAAGATAGAACCTGTGATGGGGAATTATATAGGCTATATGATGAAAGAGACGAGGATATGATCATTTCCATGGATATATTGGATTGGGTAAGCTCCTTCTTATTTTATCATTGATAGTTACAATAATTGGAATGAGTTTTGATGGTTAAAATTTTATATATGAGAAATGATTCTTAGAAGAACATTTGGCCTTAGAAAGGATATGTGAACATTTAATAAAAAACTCATGACCCAAGTAGGTGAGGTGGTGTTTTTATTATCTGTAAATCCATCTGAGATATGAAAAATTTTATGGTGGGGAGGTTATATGTTCGTTTAATGGAAACCAATTTAAAATTATAATGGTATTTGGGTTTATCCTTTTGGTTAATGGTCCAAATCATAAACCTAGTTTTAGAATGTAGTTAAAATTGTTGGAACACTAAAAATTGTTTTTAATTTGAAATTTAAGCATTGAGAGGTGTATCTAAAGACAAGATGTGTTTTGGGAGTGACGTGATTTGAGATATCATTTTTTGGAAAGGTCGATTGAAGAGAATGGTTACTGCAGAGTTTTTTCTAACTGTGCACCTCAACTATGTGTCCCTTTTGGGGTGTCACATAGTTTATTAAATGATTCACAAAGGATTAATGTCTATTTGAGGGGTCTACTATTAATTAGAAAGGTGAACCACGTGAATTTCACATAGTCTGAATTACAATGTGTCGAGATCATGTATGGTGTGAGGGTGAGGTGTCTCCAAAGGTATAGTTGGTGCATATTTTAAATAATCGTGCTCCAAAGCAGTGTGAGGTGTGGATATTAGATTTCATTAGTCACATAGTTGGAACAGAGCTTGTACAATTGTTCTTCAAAACCATTCACCCCAAAAAAGGTGGTGAAATTTATCTTTTCCCCACTAAACCTTTATCCTATCACCACTCCTTTATTTTACCCATATGCACAATACCCTCTCCCATGCATAGAGAGATCTTTTTATCCAAAAGATTTTATTTGATCCAACTTTTCCATCTAGCATCTGATTCATATACTATTTAACTTGTTGGAAGGCTGATGGTATTAATATGACTCATATTAATTTTTTTCTCATTTAATATTACTATATTTTGTATTATATCAATGCGGTCTATTTTTTCACTATTTTCTAGGTTTTTGAAAATTTCTTTATTTTGTATTATTCTATAAATAATCAAACCCTAATATTAGAAAATTGTATCCTAAAAATAATGAGGTAGGTATTCTATATTATTTTTCCTTCAAAGGTGTATCATTTATAAAATGTTCCATTGTGAGGAACACCATGCTTTTCATACATTTCTCCTACAGTATGAAATACCTAAGATGGAATGCCTATATTATTATCAATATTCTTACTAAACACCTTAAAATGATATAGGGTAGGATATATCAATGCAAACCACCACCCATGGTGGTATCTATTAAATAGAATTAATATTTTCCATTCTTTTTTAAAAAATATAACACCCAATGGGTGTGTTTGGGTTGTAAATTATACAAGGATCAGCTCTAATGAATTAATGAATAATTGTATATCATGGGTACTATTTTTCAAAATTATAAATTATAATGTTAGACCATATAAAAAAGGGAACTAAGAAAATGTGATCTTTCAGCAATCAAATTGTTTCAACCATGAATATAAGTACCTTGGCGCCATTTGAGGGTGATAACCATGGTTTGAACCACCCATTAGGGTAGTGATATTAAATTTTTATTATGATTTTGCTATGAATACATCTGAAAAAATATACCTAATCCGTGTTGTAGATTATTTAAGAATTAAATGACTAAATGTTGTTACATAATTGATTGATAAAAAGGGTATGGGTAGGTTATATTCCTTTTTTATTAATCTCATAATAGGCTTGGGACCTTGCCCTTATTTTCAAAATCTGAAGGTGAAATTAAATACATAGATCTGTGACTTGGGATCTTATAAATAAATTATTGAAGGTATATATATTTTTTAAATGTCATGGATAATGTTCATTGGCCATGAATTATGATTATATAAATTTTAGATTCTGTGGGGGACATGACATTCATTGTTTAATATTTAAAACTAATTCAAATTATGTTCCATAATGCATAATATTAATTAATGGACATGATATTCCATATTAATTTATTAGAATAAATGTACATGATGTTCCATATTACATTATTAGGATAACTGGACATAACATTCAACATTACATAACAGACATTATTTTCCATATTGATAAATTTAGGAAAGTGGACATGACATTCTTTATTATTATTATTATTATTATTATTATATTAAAATTGTTAAACATGGAAATCCTCATATTTATTAAATTGGTTAGGAATGAAATTATTATTATAGTAGAATAAAAATTATTTTCTATTATCAAAACACTTTAGAGGTAATTTCAGAAACCAATTGGTCTAACAATACAACCATAACCCACCATAACAGAGAAAAACCGGAAAACAAGAACTAACCCTCTGCAATAATTGAACTGTGACGATAAGCCTTCACCAATGAATGTCATTTGGATAATTTTCCCATGCATGAGAGCACGTGCATGGAACTGATGGCATAGTCATACCCCCTCAATCATCCCAATTCGAATGGCATGCATCGATGAAGACATCATGATCTAATCCAAATCTGAAGTAGCTCTAAGAACCACAAAAAAACCAAACTGAGAAATTATCCAAGAGATGAAAGATCTAATAAGAAAACCTCTCAAAATAACACACACAAAAATCAACATAAAAAGAGTCATTAAAAATTAACTTGATATTACCCTGATTTGGTTCCTTAAACAATTTCTAGGTTAAAGAAGAATCCTTGGTGCCAAGTACCTCCATCATTTTCTTTTCAAATTCATAAGCCAGCAAAACTGAGGGTTGAACTCCATGGTCCTCCCAATCATTTTAGCTTCCTCCTGTTAAGTTTAATTAAGATGTAAGACCTGCTCAATCACTTCTTATTTAGAGCATAAATGTAAATCCAAGGGTTGAAATCCATGGTCCTCTGGTCTATGATTTCTCAAAATCAAAGTGGCCATCTTCTTTCCATTTTTTTCTCACATCAAGTCACCAAAGGAGGTGGTAAGGAGGAGTAATAATTCCTACCATTCCTCCTCATAAGACACTTAATACACTTTAAGCTTAAAGATCAAGCTTCCGAGATCTCAGGTTCTCTTTCATTGGGATACTTCAAGGAGACACCATCATAATGAATTAGGATAGTTGGATCTAATCTCCAACCAACCTCAGAATGGCCTTCAAAATTTATACTCAAGTGGATAGGACTCCGGCTGATATAATCTGAAACCCCTGATTTCTTTGTTTTGGTTGAACTAGCTGTATTAGCAGCAACCTCTTTTCTCCCCATATAAAAATCACCACTTCCCAACCATAAAACCTCAGTGAAAGAAGTGACAGAGACAACATCCTCCCATCTTATCAACTGCTCCATTACCGTTTTACTCCAAGCCAACTAGTTTTCCATTTGGGAAGCCTCATACGAGAGCAGAACATTTCCCTTTGGATGAATAATGGAAGGTCCAACCAGATCCTGTTTCTGCTTGCAGAACACCTCAGATATCTATAATATAACTTTTGGTACTAAGGCCTTCTTCACCCAATCGGTGACTGAAATCACCTCAAAATACGTTTTTCATTCCATTTGAGAACTTTCGAGTTTCTCCCCCACCACTGTTTGCAACAGTTTATATCCTACACCTCCCCCCACTATACCCATTGTCATCTAACCCGAGCCATCCCTCTCATGTTCTTATGGAACCTTACCCTTGCCTCCATCCTCCGTTCATCCCCTAGGCCGGACTTCTTGATGATAAACCACATCGAGTTCCCTAATCGCTTGAACACCGAGTAGACTTTGTTTCCATTTCCCCTTCCCCTCCTCATTACAGACCCTTGACAGAAAATATATGAATAATGTCCCAAATTCTTATAGGTAGATCATAAATCAATTCAGTTTTCCGAAATCACACTCTCCTTACACCTATAATCTTCACCGATTGAAACAAATACATATTCAAAAGGATTTCAAGATGAGTCAAGTTCCACTCAAACCCATGGATTGATAGGGAGAAAAACATCCTCCGTACAACTATCAGAACAAAAGAATCTACTAACTAGATAACCAATCATCCTAATAATGGATGGGTTTTAAAATGGTAGAGGAAGATTCGTAAGACGTACCCAAACTGTAGTGGAAGGTGGATCCAGCTTCATGTGGAATTTGAATGACCGATAAAATAGAAAGAATAAAAAACCATCGACACTTTGGGTGTGATAAAATAGGATATAATGAAGTCCTCCTTAGAAGAAAAATGAATCTTGATATCTGACTGTCAAGAAAACCCATTGTCTCCTTCTCATTTAGATCCCAATAGCCGAAGATGAAAATTTGAATTAAACAACTGATGGTATCCTCTATCAAAAAATGATCCATCGGGGTGACGTTCAAGAGTGTGGTGGTTTCTAAAGACTCTTAGGGTGAAATATGTAGATTGGGGAGGTCATATATGAGATCATAAACCATTGATATTAGAGAATATTTCTATAATGGAGGAAGAGAGTTGGGGTTAGAAAAGGGGTAGAAAGAAGGCCCTTCTCTCCGATTGAAAGTCAGAGGTACATCCTCCACCAAGGGAGGAGCAACTGGAGCTGTTGCTGCTGTCATATTTGAGAGGCAAAGAGCATTGGTTTAGGGTTCGTGCTTCGTCATATGAAATCCAATTATAATTTTCATTGTATAATGACCTCACGTATTATATAAATTGGTCCCACAATTCAACTTTTCTGGGATTATTTTCAGAAGCATTCCACCATATTTTGATGCAGGTATTGTTATCCAATGATCCTATGAGTAACTTGATATTGGCATGAGTTATTTATAAATAATTAATTTACTTCCCTTATTATTATACCTACACACTCATTAATTTTATATTCATAGACTAGATTCTCATTAGACTTCATTGGTGGTGGACTACTGAGTTTTATGCTCACCCATTTCTGGTCACTATTTTGTACCAAAGCAGATATCTGGATTACATGTTAGGACTTTGATCATAGTTCATATTGTTGTATCTTCTATGCTAATAATTAAAATGGATATGGGGTTCAAGAAGGTACTCATTCTATTGATAGATGTATGGTAATTTAATTACTTAGTTCCTATATATCTAGTATTGTTGTATGTTACCTAATGTATGTTGACTGCTTGTATAGACTCATTATGTTCATACGTGGTTGTTAATTTATTTATCACATTCCTAGATATTTTTTTATTAATTTTTTATGGTATTAATTTACCTTATGAGTATTATTTCGTTTACATATCCCTCAATTATATTTTGTACTGATCTGGAGGCTATAGTCTCCCCACTATAACACCTTCAGACCATCACTACTATTCACCAACCTCTTGTGTATTGTGTGGCATTCTTACGTTCTTTTCACCAACCAATACAGTTACTTTTTTGTTGAGTGATATGGGTTGGTATTTTACATGAATTTTCGTTAACATCTACCAATATAAATCATAATCTTTAATAATTATAATTAACCACTGAGATGTACCCATTAACCATACCACTAAATTCCATTAGTATTGACACCCATTCGAAAAATTCCCATAAACCAAAAATAACTAAAACATCAGGGAAATACAACAAAATAAACACCTATAATATTTCTAGAAATAGGATAATAAAAATCCTCAAATATAAATAACTGATCTTGGTCAATCCCCAATGTCTCATAAACCAATCTTCTATAAGACTCAAAGTAAATTCCATTTCACCATTGACAATAGAAAAAGCACTAAAAGGATCAAATATACCTGTTAGGAGTGATTTTACCATTGAAACCCCATAATTCACATTACAGGTATAACACCCCAAGATTTTATGGTATGTATCTTTTCTAATAAATCCAATTTTTCAATAGTTAACATTGCACACAACACCATGTTTAAATTGACCGTGATATACTATCAAATATTAACATGACTATTAGAATAATGATATGACCATTAAGAATAGTAATGTGTACATTAGAATAATAACCTCACATATGAATGTAAAAATAAAATTTGGTATCTCAGAAATAAAAATATGATATATTTATATCATGTAAGAAGTAAATAAATGATTTAAAAATGATAAATTAAGTGTTGGTATTTTTTTGAAACATAAATTTTTATTTAAAATGTTATAATTAATATTATGATTTGATGGAAAATTTTTTTTCTTAAAATATATTCCTAAATATATATTTTTTGTACTATATTTATAAGAGATTCATTAAATACCATACATTTTTTTAAAGTGTTGTAATATCAGTTATAATATGAAAATCTATCATTTTCTAATAAATGATGATTTTAATTAAAAATTAAATTTCTCATATTTATAAAATTATATTTTTAAAATGGTGTTCTATTTTTATATAAACTTACAAAAAAAATTACAGTTAACTTTTGGTATTTTTTTGAAATAGTTGATTTTTTGGTGAATAGTGAAATACTGTAATTTTCGGTATTTAACATTATATGTAAATAAATAAATTATTGAGTCATGAGAAATTTATAGAGTGGTATGAACTCATTAGTTATAAATCATAGGCAATAGTTACTATATATATTCATAAGAATCATCACTATTGATAGTCTTTGCCCAAAATTATAAACAAATGAATAAAATAATCAAAAAACAACCCTCCCCACTGCTATAAATATCACTGATAAACATCTCTTCTTATCACACAATATGAGACATTAATCATGTCTAAATTCTACCAAATTAATCTCTCAATCCTCTTCCCCATGTCATAGATTTAATGGCATTAACAACAGTCCAAATCCAAGTGTCTTAAAGAGGTTCCCAAGGAGATGATATTCATTAGGTAAAATCCTGACTATTTTTATCAATTTTTCTTTTCATTTCGTATCTCCCCTAAAATAAACTTATCCAAATTGTAATGATAACTATATTATAATTTATATACTGTAATATGATTGTATTAATGGAATACCCATAATCAAATCTCTTCTATACTCTTTTTATTCAAATTATGAAAGAATCATTCGTGACATGTCAATTCACTGCATTCATTGATGACAAGTACTCATTTTCTAATAAAACATTAAAGGATGGACATTAAACCATTAAAATGAAAATATTATAGTGTAATGTTTAAATTATAACGTTTTATATTTTATGGAACATATATATAGGCATAATATTAAATAACAAAACGATAGATATTCGTGATGGTAGTAAAAATCACCGAAATAAATTAAAATACTTTCATCAAAGAATTATCTAAAGTGACACTATCATTCTATATAACCAAGTTATATATGTGAGCATTTAAAAAAATTAATTTCATTAATAGTAAATAAATTCACATCTGTATTTTTTCTTTTATTTGATAACAACTCCCATAATTATACACAAGGGATGCTGCCATAAAACCATAACACAAACGCCACCAGACAATTGAGAATTTAAAATATAACTCATCAGAATAGATAAAAATGATCTTAATAAAATTATAATAAATAAAATATATGTTTTATATGTTATTAATTAACTAATTAATTAATCTAATTTGATTATATTATACATTATGTACCTGCGCAAAATGCTTTCAGAAATATGGAAAGGGTTTTTCGTATCACGTTAATTTCTATGGTAAATATACTGTATTCATCAATTATTACCAATGTGTACTGGACCTTTTTTTATGATCATCAATAATTATTTATTTTATTAAATCTATATATTTATTATATGATGGATATAATTATTTTCCAAGCCATATACAATGTCTACAAACACTGTTTACTTTGAATAATATTTTATCAACATATATTTTGATAAATCCATATTTTCTACTCAATATGGAGATTTAGATATGGAATACTATCCATGAATTAAATGTAGTTATGAATAGTTATTTGGACATGCGGTGATGGGTGGGGCCCCACAATATATAGTCCCTCGATGCATCGATACATCTCAAGTGACCAAACAATTTGACACAAACCCCTTGCATTTGATTCCATGCAGAATCACAGAGGTTTCTTACCACTATAATAAACCATATTATATAAGGTCTTACCGGTAGTGGTTCATGTTCCACATACATTACATATAACAAGTAATCATTTCCATGATTCATTATTTAGTTATTTCTATCCTGGATATTTTCACTATGAAAAAAGTTATGGATGTAGTTTATTCATAGTTTATTGACTAATTGACATTTTTTTTCAACGATTTACCTATCTATATTAATTATGCCTTATTAAATATACATCACTTATTATTGGTCCATGATGATATTATATTTATCCCTTACTAAGAATTTTGACCTCACCATTTTATTTTTTTTCCCTCCCAGGTTATAAAGATGAACTCACTGAATAAGTTTGACGGAAGAATTTTAGTTTCCTTTGTAATCTTGTATGTTTAATTATAAATTTAATAAGGGAACCATGTATGTATCTAGTTCTTCAATACTAAAAATATGATCAATAATTGGTGATTCATCCTCTTGTATCTATGAAATTATTATTAAATAACAACCAAATTTGGGCTACTGGTGTTAGAGTTTTTTCAGTTCGTAATAGAAAAGGATTAGTAGAAACTATGGTAACATGGTGTTAAATAACATGAGAATTATAATAATTCCTTAAAATGAAGTTCTTTTATTGATACTCACAAAAATTAACAGAAAAATCAATTTTTTCTATCATTTATTTATTGATCTTAATGGATGAATTAGAATCAATACCCATAAACAATTTAGGAATTTTTCTACTGATCGTGTCAACCAATTCTGTGTTAGAGTTGAATAGATCATGGTCATATTTGAAAAACATACTTAGGTTATTATGAATAATCATACTAAAAATATTTTGGATATTTCATGTTGTATAATCCCACATAATTTAGTGGGACTACTAATCCATTGGTAGGTGAGGCATGGATCAAGTCCCTTGAAATGATATTTCTTGTATTGGGGTGAAATGAAAATGAAAACGTAGTACTAATAGTATATTTTCTAAATATATATGCTGTTTAATGATGGCCTTTGATCCAAAATACAAAGGATTAAGATGAAAGAGAACACATGTAATGTAAATATTTAACGATTTTTTTTGAAAAATATTACCCATATGGGAAACAAACTAAATTAAGTAGAAAATTACTTAGCTTACTAAAAAATGGAATAAGGTAGTTTTATAGGGTATGAGGATACCTTTACAAGACTAGAAATTCATTTTAATTATGACATTCACGATTTAGAAAACAATATTGGTCATTTCTAGTAAGGTATTAATCCAAGCCTGTTAAGGGTACTCGCTTCTTAAACATTTTCATCATATGACTAAATAATATTAAGTTCCATCAAAATGGAGAGTAAATTTTTGAGATCCTATATATTTCTGTGAAATCATGATAATAAGAGGTATTATGATAACTATGAAAAATATTTATCATTAATGAAGAATATGAGAATAAAAAATTACCATTTTCGAAAAATGTGGAATTAATTGTTTAGAAAAATGCAAGAAAGGAATAGAAGTTTGATATATTTTCATAGAGAGAGGACACTGAGATAATCAATGAAATATGAAGAAACAAATCAATGATTTTAAATTCTTCAACTATAAAGAAATGGGTAATTATTCAAATAAACGTCACAGTAGTCAGAGGATTCTACCACATAAGAGGTCGGTGGGTGATGTCCAAGCGTATGTGATCACCATAGTTGAAGTATAAGTACCCAATTATATGGTGGTATATACATTAATTATATATTCAAACATAGCCAATGATTTAATTAATACTGGATCATCACACTCTTCTATATCTACACATTTTTACTAGAAAATTAGACATTTCCATTCTAATTTAATAAGGGGTGTTTCATTAAAAATACCTAAGATGAGTATCAAATGAACAAATATGTGTTCGAAAGTCCCCATTTTAACCTATAAATGTGATTTGTTTCCTAACCTTGTCATCATACCTATGGTTGACGTTGTTATAATCCTTGGTATGAGATAATATTCAAAATATGATGTGAAACATTGTTATAATAAGAAGGTAATTGTGATTAAGGAGAAAGGTTTAGAATTACTTATCCATAGAGAAGAATCATATTCATACGATTATTACCTAGATCCACCACTATTACTGAATTAAATACATGGGGATGAAGATAAAATATCATATATGGATGAGTAAAGTAATCTTAAAATCAAGGATGTACATATTGTACATTAATATTTTGATTTATTTACTCAGGAATTACCTGACCACCCTAGAGTGTGAAGTTGAGATTTATATTGATCTAATCCATATTGAATGAACCATATCAAATAATCCTTACATAATGTCCATTATGGAATTATTTGAGCTGAAGAAATAACTTCAATAGTTTAGTAATAAGGGATTTATTCTCCCTTTTATTTCTCTGTGGGGCCCCTATTCTCTTTTTTATGAATAAATAATGATCCATGAGTTCATTCATTGAATATAGAAAAATAAATGTTGTTAAAATAGATTAAAAGATTCTTTTTCCTAAAATTGATGATTTATTTGATCAACATCCAATAGATAAATATTTTTTTGAAGATTTTACTCTAATCTTGGTATTTTTAATTACACGTATTGAATGAAGATATTCTGAAGAAAAAAATTTAGATGAGTTATGTGCATTAAGAGTTAACAATAACTCCATTTGGATTAACTAATGCACCCTTAGTTTTCATGGATCTAATGGGCATAATATTCAAGGAATATCTTGATGATTTTTTGTCATTTACATTGATGATATTTTGGTGTAATCTAAAACCAATCTTGACCATGGGAATCACTTTTGGACTATTCTTGAGACTATCATAAGGAAACTATTATATGGTAAATTTATAAATTCAAATTCTGGCGTCCGGTAATTTCATTTTCTATTCATGTTTTCTATAAGAGGAATAATAGTTGATTATGAGAAGAAAATGGTTATAAAAAATGTAAAATTACAACAACAAACATAACTGATGTATGTAATTTCATTAGTTTATAATGTTATTATCGGTGTTTCATTAAAATGTTTTCCCGTTTTGAAAAATCATTAACCAATATCACAAGAAAAGGGGTTATGTTTGTAAGGAAAAAAGAATGTGTATAATGTTTATATGAATCGAAGAAATGATTATTCAATGATCAGATTCTAAACCTAACATCAAGAAATGATGGGTATATGATATACATTTATGCATTGAAGAAAATAATAGATTTTATCCTTCTATAAAATGATTATTTTATTTCATATTCATCTATCCAGTTGATGATTCATGAACAAAATTATCCAACTAATGATCTTGTGTTTTCAGCGGTATTATTTTTTCTAAAGAAATAGAGACACTATATCTATTGTGAAATATGTGATATTTATATATTGATCAAAAGATTCTGAAATATATATTTAGATAGAAATAAATCAACATGATGCAAATAAAATGGTTCGAGTTACTAAAAAATTATGATTTTTCAACACAATACCACAAAAAAGTAAATAAGGTAGATGATACATTAAGAAAGAAACATCATGGACTTATAACTCAAATGAGGATTGAGAAATATCCAATGTTATTTGATTGATTAATGAAGGATAATGGAATTTCTAATGAAGAAAAAACCTCTCACCTTTTTCAAATTATTGTAAAATAGCATTTATAGGAAAAGTTAAGAAGATCCTAATCTAATGATGGAATTTTTAAAAAGAAAATTAATGTTGTTAAATATGGAACATTAGAGGAATTTGTGTGTGAGGATGGAATTATAAATTTGGAAGGAGGTTATGTGTTCCATTAATACCTAAGTCAAAAAGGGGAATATTATAGGATTCCCTTATATCTAATTTCTCTATAAATCATGGTAGTACCAAGATTTATAGGGATCTGATGGAACATTTCCTATTGAATAGTATGAATAGGGAAATTTTTGAATATGAGTAAAGATGTATTTCTGTGAGCATTTTAAGTCCAAGAAGAGGAATCCTAGATAATTCATTCAACCAATACATGTTCGTTGTGTACTTGGGATGACATTACTATGGACACAATCACATGATTTATAAATACCCCTAAAACAATAATACGATAAGGGTTATTGATGGCCACCTTAAAAAATCAGAACATTTTCTTTTTATAAGAGAATATTTATAGCTTAGTCACTAATAAAGACTCTATATTAATTAATTTTTAAGACTTCATGGTGCACCTCTATCAATTTTTAAATGAGATTCTCATTTTACCAAATATTTCTAGAAAATTATTCAAAAGTATATGAATACTAATCTTCATTTGAGTACTTATTATCACCCACAAACTGGAAGAAAGTCTAAAAAGGCTATTCAAACTTTGGAAGACATGTTGAGATCATCATAACTAGACTTTCATGTTATGTGTGATCATTATTTACCTTTTGAATATTTTTCTTACAAAAATAGTTTCAATTGTAGTATTTAATGGATTCCTTATAATGCATTATATGGAAAGAGATGTTGTACTCCATACTATTGGGATGATGTTAGTGAGAGGAAAACTATAGGAAAATAACATATTCAAGGGACAATGATAAATGAAAATAATATTCACTCTTATATGAAAGTATCTCAAAGTAGTAAAAAGAGTTATGATGATAACTAGTGAAAGGATTTGGAATTTCTAGTAGGAGATCATATATTTCTGAAAATAGCTCCATGGAAGGGTCTGATAAGGTTCAGTAACAAATGGAAATGGATCCCTATGTAAATCATACCATTTTAAATTACAGAAATAATTATATTTTTATCATACCAATAAGAAATTCGATTATGTCTCTCCAAAGAATATGATGTGTTCCACATACCATTTTAATAAAATTACATGCTAGATCCAACACATGTACTCACCTATGAAGAAATAGAACTGGAACATAATTTTAATTATTTAGAAGAGCTTATTGAATCTCTTTACACCAGGTAGAATGTATTGAAAAATAATATGACTCTACTGGGATATGTTTTTATGGAGAAACCATAAAATTTATAAATCAATGTGGGAACCTAAGTATGTTATGAAGAGAAACAACCCACATCTTTTTAGAAGGAAATTTTCTTGAAAATTTTGGTGGATGAAATTTTTAATGGAGTATGGAGTATAGCACACCAATATTTTGTTATATTCATATACATAAATAATTTCAATTTATTTGATAACTAACGTTACACAAAACAACAAGATTAAATGAACTCTAATATATTATTAAATAATAACTTGACCGTTGAAATATTAATGTGAATGTTTTGAATAATAATATTTCCATTAGAATAACAAAATCACCTACAAAACTATAAATATAAATTTGGTATCTCTAAAATTAAAATATGGTAAATTTATATGATGGAAAAAATAAATAAATATTTAAAAACTGATAAATTAAGTGTTTTTATTCTTATGAAACATAAATTTTTATTTTAAAAATTATAAAAAATATAAAGATTTAAAAGAAAATTTATTTTTATATAAAATATTCATCAATTAATATTTTGTTTTATTTTAATTTTATGTTATTTATATTACAGAACAATTAATATTTCAAGGTGTTGTAAAATCGGTTATAATATTAAAATTTGTATTTTTTGAATAAATGATGATTTTAATTAAAAATTAAATTTATCATATTTAGAAATTTATTTTCATAAATGGATTCCATTTGTGAAATATATATATGGAAAATTAGTGTGGGTGAACTTCTGTATTTTTCAAAAATAGTTGAATTTTTTTGGTGAATTGTGCAATATAATTATTTACGATATTTAAGATTATAAGTTAATAATTGAATTATTTAGTCATTGATGATGTATAAATTAGGTAAGAATTCGTTATATAGAATTAAAATTCTATAGTTTCTATATTTAATCATGAGTATCAACACTATTCATAGTCATGATCCCAATTAATAATCAAATGAATAAAGTAATCAAAAAATAGCTTTGTCCCCCACTAAAAATTTCTTTCCCCACAATCCCGTCGACTCACACCTTCTATGACATGAATTAGGTTTAAATTGTTCCCAATTAATTTCCTAACGTCGTCCACACATCCAAAACCATCTGGCCTTTCCAAAAGACCAAATCAAAATGTCTTAATAAGGTTTCCAAGGAGATGATATTCAAGAGGTGAAATCATCCTTCTTTCTTTTTTTATTTCCATTAATTATTATCTCCTCATTTCCCATTTTACAAAGTGGAATGATAACTACAGTATCATATATATACTATAATATTATTTTTTAATAGAATATCCATCATAGAATACCTTATATACTTTATTTTTTCATAAAATGAAAACTTCATTCGTGATGTGTTGATTCACTACCTTCATGAATGAGGAGTTTTAATTTTCCATTAACACCATGAAGGATGGTCATAAAACCAATATTATGGATAAATAAGATTATAATATGTAAATTATGACTTTATTTATATTTTGGAACTAATATATATAATGAATGTTATATAATAAAATGACATATGTTTGTAATGGTCATAGAAACCACCGAAATAACTTAAAAAACATTCATTAATGTTTTATCTAACAATTCATATTCATAACATATAACATAATGATATATGGGACCCTTTAAACATTCATATGTTTATTAATACTAAATAATTTCATTTGTAGATTTTTTTTCATTTGACATGAACTCCCATAATTATATACAAGGGACCTAACAACAAAACCATGAAAAGAACGATCCCTGAATAATGAAATTAAACAATATAACTCATTAGAATGGCCAGAAATTAACTTCATAAAATTTTAATATATCAAATATATGTAAAATATGTTCTAAATTTATTAACTAATTAATATAAGTTGATTTCCCTAGAAATTATGCATAAGTGTAGAACACTTTCAGAGATATGGTAAGGGTTTTTCATCTAACGTTAATTAACGTAGTAAATATGCCATAGTCATCACTTAATAACCTTTTAACTTCCCATTTTACATTTGATCATAAATCATTGAAAATTTCATTAAATATAAAAAAAATATTTCATGGATATGATTATTTTCTAATCCATATACCATTTTACATATGATGTTTAGTTTGAATGTAATTTTAAATTGGGAAATATTTTTAACTATATATCCTATACTAAATATGTATATTTGGATAAGTAATATTGTTTATGAATTAAATCTATGTGTGAATAATTATTTGGTCTTATAATTATGGGTGGGGCCTGGAAATATATGTTTTCTCTATGCATCAACATATCTCATGAGAAAAAATAGTTGGTGATAACCCTTTACATTTTTTTCAAGTTTAATCAAATGGGATTCATACCACAATATTAAACCATATATTGAATGTTTATGACTATAGTGGTTCATGTTACAGATAATGTACTTCTAAAAATTAATCATTTCCTTCATTCAGTATTTTTGTATTACCATCCATGATATTTTCACAATGAAAAAAATATGTAGATTCATTTTCATTCAAAATTTAATTATTAAATGGCATGTGTTTTAAAGTTATTTACCATTTCATATTCATTATGCCTTATTGAATATGATTCAATTGTTATTGATTTATGTTTCTTTTTAACATTACTTTTATTGATCATTTTATCACACCCTTTAATTTTTGTTCCTTCCCCAGGTTATGATGATGAACTCATTGAATACATTTTATGGAAGTAGTTTAATTTCATTTGTTTTATTCTATATTTAATTATCATAGAAATAGTGGAACCATATTTGTATCACGTTCTTTAATAAAACTTAACTGATCGATCCTTGGTAATGCGATATCTTTTATCAATTAAACTATAATAAAATGACCACCAAATATCAACTATTGGGGTTGGGGATGTTAGAAAAGGTTGTACCCAGATATTTTCCACTAGGTGACCACAAATTGGACATTCATCCGCATTAATAAAAATATCAAGATATAGTTTAACAAAACCCAATATAGTATAGTGGATAAAATAACCAACCAACCCATAAAGTAATTACTTTATAATCAAAACATAAAGTTGTACAAAACCATTATATACACATGATAACAAAAATAATGCCAATGAAAAGGTGGAAAATTAGACATAGCCTCAAAATAACCACCAAAGGAACCATATGTCATTCCGTATGATGCAAACTTCACATGAACTATGGTCACCACCATCATTTATATCGAGAGGGATGATGGGTTATTAAGAAGAATTAAAAAAATGTTGATCATTTCCCTGTACTTGAATGAGAAACAATCTAGTCTATATAAACTCAAAAGTACATGAACGGTGTGAAGAAATTACTAGTAGGATACAACAATGAATCTATATAAAATCATTCACAACAAAAAAATTGATAGAAGTATGGAGATACAATTTTAAAAAAATATTTAAAAAAATAATAATGTTTATTAAAAAACAAGATCTCGGAAATCTAGATCACCATATTTTTGTTTATAAATGAAAACTAAAATTTAAAATTAAACTCAATAATGGAATTTGTAAAGCATATACATGATAAATGTAATATAAAAATCAAGTAACAACATGATTCAAGTAATATCTAAAAAATACATCGTATAACGTGGCTTCTAACAATTATGTGACCTAAATAAAATAAACTAGGTAGTCCTGGACCCAGTATCAGGGAATGATTTTTATCTTATTTAAATTTTAAAAAAAATTATATCCATGTATTAAATTCAGTATCCCTATCCCTGAATATCTTATCTATAGTATAATTCTTAATTAGGGGAACTAACCAACATAAAAATTTCAATTACTGCCACACTCACACTTACAACCCAAGTTTGTACCCATGGTTCGCTTATGAAAATCGTCAATTAAAAAGCCTCGAAAAAATGAAACATCAATCAATCATCTAATGAAGATAGTATACAAGTACTTTTTCACAATATCCTAAAAATTTAAACATCAAATAAATACATAACATCGATCAAATGTTTTAAAAATTGACCCTTAAAATTCATGAATATAACTTTTAAAAAAATTCCCCTTCTGAAACATTTTAAAAAACACATTGAGGGAATAAAAATGGTTTCCGAATAAATAAAAAATAAAATCCAAATAAACCCTTAATAAATTAAGAAACACATGGAACACTTATAAATTATCACTCAATAATTCTTTCGAATCATATTATAATAAGATATTGGAAACCCAGGTACTAATTATATTCTATGGAAGAGAAACATTTTATAGAGACACCCCCCTCAAATTGAATATAACCTCATTACCTTCTTAAACATATAATAATTAACAGAATAAAGTGATCCTTAGAAGCCTAAAAACTCATGAAATTACTCCTATTAACCATTTCTAGTTTGAGATTTATCATCAATGGCCATATGTGATAGGGGAACAAAAAGATAACTAAAAGGATAAGGTAATATAAAAAGAGAGGATAATAAATACACTAGATATATTGAGTTTCCTTCAATAAATCTACTAGAAACAAGGTTATTACACTAAATGATCTTAGATAAAGTGAGATACATGGTTGAGAGATGTCTATAAGGTTCTAGTATTGGAGTAGAAGGATAAGGGGGGAAATAAAAAATCTTTATGACATTAATTTTTGTAGTTTTTTTAAACCTAGGTTGGCCATATGGTTTGAATGTTTGATTTAGGAAACCAAGAGATAATAATACATGTTATCTTGAATGGTATTTCATATGTTATAGTCATTTATATGTTTATTATTGAATCATCCTTTAACCACATTTACGTTACAATTTCATATCAAACTAAGCATCATAGCTTACCTGGAAAGCTACATAATTTTGAGTACAATTCATTAAATGTAGAAAAAATACATAAAATCCCCACTTAATATTTATTTTATTGGTGTAAAGTTAGTAAAAACCATTTAGTAACAATATTTCTAGTGTTTTTTCCTCTCATTTTTCAAAATTTTATATGTCCATGTCCCAAAAAATTGATGAATTAATCGAATTTGTGAAATAATCATAATAATTACATACCACTAACCAGATGTGTGTCACAATTTTCTCCACCAGCACACTTTCTACCCCCATAATACCCTTGATACTATATATGATAGAATAATTCAATCAACTTCTCCCTCGTCATGAATTATTCTCTTAAGTCTTAGTAATATATTTTCAATGCTATAATAGAACATAGACTAATAGAAAAGATTTACCCTACATCACTCTATAAGGATGATATATAACATGTATAGGCTACTCAACAATGATGGTGTCGGGTTTGAAATCTAAATCCTCTCATCCAAGAGAATGAGGTTGGTCCATTGATTATCATTAAACTAGGATACATGAAACACGTCCTAAGAAGATTTGATCAGGTATTCTATGTCTAGATGGTCTACTACATTCTAAAGATACTTAATGATCTATAATTTCCCTATATCATTGATTTACCATACCCTAATATCATAATATATTATGTATCACTTGAAAACAAATTATGAAAAACACATGATCACCAATGTAAAATTTAAACAGAAGATTACCACATTTTTTATAATAATTTTGATTACTATGATCTATCACTACTCATTTATAAATCAAATATTCCTTACTTGTTATCTCCCCAATGTTGGTCTGTCCAAAAGATAAATTCCAACCTAATTCTAACTAATAATGTGGGAACTAATATGGTTATCTATAAAATGTGTGAAATGGATCCATCAGTAATATGTCCTAATAACTATTATTATAATATAATTCATACAAGGATATATATATACAAAATGATTTACCAAAGAATATCATATAATCTCATATTATTGTTTATGAAAATCCAAAGGCATTTTAGGAATCTCTAAGGAATCAAATCATATTAAGTTGATGTAGTGATACCTAATGCTAACGAAGACCCACATAAAGAAGGTTTAAAGTCTTCTATACCAATCATGAGACTAATTATATTGTTATTCAGTATAAATACCTCTTCACTTGTTTAATATAGTGAAGTATCACCTATCTAATTTGGATAAAATTGGTTTTAGTATGATAACATCCCAAACACAATATAACTTATGGAAAGATTAATGAAAATAACAAATTAATCAATGAAATATGATCATAAATAGATATAGGTTTCCCACATATGGTCTAAACCATATAAAAATACACTCTTCCATACTATTATACATTCATTCATTTCATGTTCTATGATTGATGGGTCAATATTAAAATAGATACACATATGTATTAGCAAAAAATAGGTGGTTCAAAACCAAATGGGGATAAAGTTAAAATAAAAGTTTGAACTTTATAACTATTTAAAAACAAATGAATCACCCCCATTAGGTTTATCCACTGATCTTGTATGGAAATTTCAAAAATATAAAAGCTAGGGATTTTTCAGATATATGGTAGAAGATAAAGGGAATACAAATGCATGTGAATGAATAATTCAAAATAAATTATGATAGTGATATACTGATAAAAATTATAGTCCTATAAAAATATTTCATTATTTAAAGAAAACATACACCTACTCTCCTCAGTGGAACACTGTCACCTCATTCACCTCAACTAACTATTTTATGAGATTAATTCCCATATCTTACATTTCTAAAAGTCATTTTTAGGGTAGTTTAGTTTTCACCCCTTTGGAGTGTAGAGATATATTGGTATCACTCAGCCACATCATATCTTATGGTATGATTGGAGTGATGGGTGATAAATAAATACTCTATACCACCTGAACACTATCATGGACAATTGACTCTTCGATAACATAATCTATTAATTACAATTTATTAATGGGTATTTGATTCATTTAGAGATAAAAAATTTTATAATAAAGAACAGTAAATTAAAATGGTGGGAAATGATATCTAATTCCACCATATTTTGATACTTTAAAATCATAGATAGGGAAATAATAATATGACAAAAATATGAAAATATTATCCATAAAACAAAAGAACTGGAATCTTTATATCCTTCAAGATAACCACAATATATTACCCATAAATTGTTATGGTAGTGATAAATAGTTGGTGTTAGAAATAAATACTAAATCAAAACATGAAAATAAAACCTTATATTAATTTGTTTAGGGAGTCAGTCTCCCAAAATCCCCATCCCCCTTTACAATTCAAATCCATAACCTTAAATATTGGGTGTTTATAATACTATCAAATGGACCTTCCATATTTAGTTGTATTATTTAATGTGGAAAATAGTTTCCAATACATTCATCATGGCCCACCTGTGCATCTACATAATGCATGTGTCCACTAGTAGTTGTTTCCCTGCACTCCCAAATTACAAATGTAAGAATCATTATTCACTTTCAATGGTTATGTATCTTCCAAGATCAAAACAAAATGTCAATTTATCCTTACATGTATTCCTATGTGTAGAACTTCACCAAGTCTGTGTCCCCCACATAAATTTTATTGATTTTCATGGAAATAATTCGTAGTGCTATCTCTTTGTGGACACCGGTTAATTAAACTGCATCTATATAGACATTTTGAAATCTTCTTTACATGGTAGTAACCTTTGGTTAGGTGATTAGTGATGTTGTGAATCATTTTTCATATTTGGAAGCTGGGATCATTGATCACCTGTATCATTCCTCTTCGGATGGAATCTCATATGAGAAATTTTATGGTGTAGAACCGAAGGACTCTCCTAAAGATCATTAGCTAACTATGGAAGGGGCATAAGTCTTAAAAATATATATCCTCAGTAATCTCATAATTATAAAAACTGTATCTATTTTAGGTTAACTAACAAGTTTTACTTCATGTGGAGAAGGATCTAGATGTCTTTTTGAGATGGATTGGGTCACAAGTTTTAAATCTTGTGGATATAGGCATAGGGTTAATTTCATATGGGGAAAATGAATTGATTGGAATTACTGTTTATATGGATATGAGAGGATTGTATGTAGGAGGGAAGATGTCCAAATTTTATGGTTGTGTGAGAATTCCCCTTTAGGTGATCCCTGAATGGATGGACTATAACCCCTCTAGAGAGGGATATGGGAGGAAGATACCTTGGAGGGATGATGTCACATAAGGACTGATGAACCAGAATTCCCCTGTGAGGTAAATTAGAGAGGTATATCCTAAGTAAGTAGCACCATTATTTCCCATTGGTTGGTTTTCCCCTAGCGGAGGACATGATGATTACATTAGAATTACTATTTAGGTTGAATAAGGAGATAAATCCCTTGTAGGGAGCACCTATGTTTACCATTTATTGGGACACCCTTTTAGGTTTATCTGAAGAGTTTATTAGAACACCCCTTGGGTTTTTTTAGGGAGTTTCATCCCTTATAGGGAGAACCGATGCTTAACATTGTTCATGATTCTCCTTTAGGTGAAAATGATGATTTGATCAGAATGACCCTCTATGTGGATTTGGGAGGTATGTCCATATTAGTGAGAATCTCTGTTTACCATTGGACAAGACACCCATTGTGGAATGCCCAATGTGTTGACCCGAACACTCCTTGAGGCGGATCAAGTAGTTAAATCCCTATTAGGTAGAACCTCTCTTTACCATTAGTCATGATTCCCTTTAAGGTAGAACTGAAGAATTTATCGAATTCCCCATGATGAATACTAGATAGGATTGCCACTATTGGGAGCACCTAAGTCTTTCATTGGACAAGTTTCCCATTGATATAGACCCAAAGATATGATAATAATAAACATTGAGGTGGATTAGGTAGGTACTTACCTATGAGGGATCTCTTATGTTTACCATCAGTCCAGATTACCTATGAGGTAGACCCAATGAATAGATATGAACAAACCTTGAGGTGGATCAGGGATGTACTTCCCTATGTGGGGGAACCTAAGTTCACCATTTCTCAAGACACCCCTTGTGGGGAATCCCAATAATTGATCAAAATCCCCCCTGAAGTAGATCATGGTTTAATGCCCCCTTGATGGAGCACCTATGTTTACGATTTGTTGGGATTCCCCTTGAGGAATACCCAAAGGGTTGGTTAAAACACCCCTTGAAGTGGATATGGATGGTATATCTCTAGGATGGAGAACCTAAGTTTTCCACTGGTCGATATTGAACCTCATAGAGTCTTCTTACATACCCTATTTAAAGAAAAGTATGAAAACCCCTGTATTTCAATAACATAGATTATTGTCGGATGAAATGAATGATCCATGATGTTTACCGTCATGCGATAAAGATGATCTATTATAAAAGGAGAGTAGATGATGTGAGGTGTGCGACTAATACATTAAAACTTTTCTGGATTATTTAATTCCATGTTAGTGTCAAAGGTGTGGCGGTCATCACATTCTACTCATACAGAGAGAATCCTATGCATATTACCCATGGTAAGACTACAGTTTTACATCATGTGTTAGGGAAGCTTTCATAAATGTTATCATATTAGTAATATGAGGTGGAGTTAGAAAATTTTACATCATGCTTCACTGATGTGGGTGGACTCAATCCTCACCCCTTGAGCTTATGTGACCACCACTCATTCTTCTTTGGGTGGCGCATGTTGTTGGATCTTCCAGTGTACACCAATGTGAGGAGTGGTTATTCAAGAGGTCCATGTTTGTGTCCCAATTCTCAAAAGAAACTGGGGTTAAGAATACCCATGCTCAGAAGCACTAGGTAAGATAACAGGTTCACTTGAGGAAAATGGTACAACAATTTGATGGATTGTAATTTGTTGTTCACAATTTTAGAGTGTTCTGTTCATGAGTTGTGTGATCAGAGGGCTCTATGAAAAGGGAAGGTCATAGATTCATTACATGTAGGTACATGAAATATATGGGTGGATCATAGAATAGGGTTCTGTAGATGTGGGTTCTCTAATAATCACTTGAACTACTTTTATAGGTTTCACACAAAGGTTACTTGACTATTGAACACATCACAGTTTGTCCCAAAGGAGGACAACTTCATAATATTCTCTACCATGGGTGTTCTATATTTCATACTATAATGGAATATTGGTTTTACGCATAGAATAATGGTTCATCATCTTCATGATATCTTCTCTGTGGGTGGGAGTGAACATCAATTTATATCTGAACTCCTTGATGTAGAGTCTGCATGAACCTTATCATGGATGGTGCTTTACCTATGGTTTCTTCAATTTCTATGGGGGTGCAATCATTCTATATTTATAGATTGAAGTTGTATTTAGAACCTATGACCTATGTGTGTGTTTGTTAATTATTACATGAATTCCTTATTTATTGTGCACACATTCCTTGAAAATCATGTGGGCCTTATTAGAATATATCATAAATACCATCATCACTTGCACGCAAAACCGTTGCATGCATAATGGGATTCTGGAGTGAATCCACTAAACCATGAATGTAGTGTGATAATTAATTCAAGAATGGTCTTTCTGTGTAGGGTGCATGATTTTTTTTCCAAAACAAGATGTATGTTACTTTAGATGAATCTTTAGTTCCCAAAAATTCCACACTTTGGATTCTAAGATGGAATGGTACAAGAAGTATGAGTTCTGAGGGAAACCCTGAAGGGAGAGGTCCATTCCCATGGGTGTGCACAAAATTTTGACAAGATAGGCTTGCTTTATCTCATGCACAGAAGTATTCCATTTGCGCGAAAACTCGAGATTCATACCTTTTTCTCATGAAATATTATTTTTCACATATTCTTCAATGGCCAAGGCCTCATTTTTCACATATTCAATCGAAAATTATTTCTAAACATCTACTCTTTCACACACATGCCTTAAACATTTCATAATCCTTTGAAATTGACCACCGATAGAAGAAAGCTAAGATAGAGGTATCAAAAACTGCTTGGATAGTATAAATGGTAGTACACCCTGAGATCCTTCAACCTAGGAAGGTGGTTTTCGGATAACCAAATGATTATTGTATTTTAAATAGGGTACTAGAGGAACTATCCTATAGGAAATTAACTTTCATTATTGAATTTTTGGTTGAAATATGAGGTGAACATCCAAAAGCTATCACTAAAAATTATGTGATCATTATTCAAGTATGAGGATGAGTGTAACCACTAGAATGTCATTTTTGTGTACATCATTATATAGATAATGGATCCATATCCCTTCATGTATTCAATGGGTAAACCGATATAGTCATAAGGGAGGAACTAGAAGTTAATGAATTTCCCAACCATTACACCAGTATTCTATAAAACAATATACAGAATAATATAAGGGGATCACACAAGGATTGGAACATACAATTGTAAGGAAATATTATCTGGGAATGGGATTAGGAGAAATGGTTATTCTATACATTCCTAGAGTATGGGATAGATCTGTGCTAGATTAGACAGTATGAAGTGGTTTGGATGCACAGTTCCATTCCAAACATCAATACGAGTGATTCCAGAGATCCTTAGCCATTGGTCCCTAGAAATGAACACCTTCTTTTTTTATCATGGGGAGTTATTATTAGTTTATGATAAATTCACATTATTATTGGAATACCACTATAAGGGTTTCTATATGATTAGTTTCTTTCATCACCATACTCATTGATTGATAGGTCTTGGAATCCTCTACATGTAAAACACCTTTTGAGGATGTTGAATCAATTGTCAGATCATTCTACTATGTTTCACAAGGATATATCCTCAAAGGAATGGTTTATATTATTCATAGGCAGAATCCAACCACGAGGATTCCCAATCTGGGATAGTAGTGCAAGATAACACCATAGAGGAGGATTCCATTACCATATTGGTTGATCCTAGAGGATAACCAATTTGAGAAATTGGGATAAAATAAGGTGGAAGGTGTGGAGTCGATGTTTTTCCATATTTGGGTGAACCTGGGGTTACCCATGTTGTCCTAACTCTATAGCCTATTGGGTCGTGTGGAGATGGGAATCACACCATGGAGAATCTCTATCCAATTCCTGTTATTGCAAGGTTGGATCATGGTGTACATTAGGGGCTATGAGTTATTGAATACCATCACCCCTCTAGACAATAGTATTTGGTCATATCTATGAAATATCTCTAGGTCCAGGCCAGTGATTCTCAACAAGACCAGGGTCACTATCATTAGTGAAAACCATGTGAACATCATCTTCCACCTCTTCTCAACCTCGATTGGCCCGATGGTGGATAATCTACAATGAAGATGCAAGTATAATGAATACCTGCAAATATTCATGTGAAGAGTGCTAGAAACCAAGAATTATAGACATGTCTACTGTGAACCATACAAACCATCCCAGTTTGGTATGAGTTTGGGTGCCTCTAGTGGTAAATGAAGAGAGTTTACATGGGGGCCTGTGTGGAGAAACATCCCAGTATCCTTCATTTTCTGTACTGGATGATGATGCATGTGGGTTCATGGGGTACCATTGTGCTGCCACTAACAAACATTGATGATGCATTTTCAATGGATTATAATAAAAACGGGATTGAACCGTAACTGTACATGATTTTTGGAGGCCTATTCGAGTGATCGGGCCATTGATCATGGTGCTAGAGTAGAAGGGTTGTCGGAAAGCTGAACATTGGGGAGTGAGTCAATACACATGGTTATCATAAGTTGGGGATTCAATGGAGGCAGTGTGAGGCACTATTCCACCCCCACCCCTAAGAGGATAGGGGTCTCAAAAGAGATCCTTCGAGTGAGTAAGTGGATTCCAAGATGAGTTGAGATGTTTTAGGTAGGCTCAAAGGAAGAAATTTAATTACATTCTATAAACAGCTACTGATGTCATCTTCCCATCTATCTAGTCATCATGGAAAATGATGCGACTGTCTATGAAGATGGTTGAACTATGGAAATTGATGATCTGAGAGGGAATGAAGCTTCCTAAGGCTGGGACTTCTCAAATTATGTCTAGGGTGATATTCCATGAGAGGCACATGTGTCAGATGTCCATGGACACCTTCACATGGTAGCTAAGGTGGAGTTTGATCCTCCTTACACCCCGATGTAGGTGAATTTTGGTGGTGAGATGAGGCAGGAGGAGATATCACTTGTTGAATAGTAATTCACATACAATAACACACATGGATCCATTAGTAATGAATATTTCATATCTTCAACCAATCGTTGGATTCCATTAGAGAATAGTTATATTGCCCACACCATGGATGCGTTTGTCACAATTATTACGGTTTGCCTACTAAATCACCAAGTTCCTTCAACCATTTCCATTTTTTATCCAAAATATCAAAACGGTCATTTCATTTATACTGTATAAAAATGAAAATTTCTGTGGGACTATACTAGAGGGGGAGAAGTTGAATCATTAGTTGATGGGGAGAATTCTCTAGGGGTCATGCATGAGGTTGAAGTTACTGATGGGATAGTTTAGGAAGTTATAGTGATGACTTTCGAGCCTCAGGTATGCCTTTTCATTTATGGGGGGCCACATACTAGTATTCCAATAGCGCAATGTAATGATGAGTAAGTGGTGTGAATATGGTGACTCATCATTGAAATCCATATTCCTTCAAGTGAGTGTGGTTCTCAACTCATTTTAAAATTTCATGCCTTTCATATGGATTTATCATCAACATGTTTGTTTTATCCTTAAAAATGTCCATAATCATATCCTTATCCACCACCATTTGGAAATCAAGAATCAACTACCATGATGACAACAAGAGTTAAGGGGTCACCTGTAGTAGATCTCTTTAATGAGAATCAGGGAATAAGCCTACAAATTATCAGCCTTTATATGTTTTTATTATCTTACTCAACATTAAATGTTAATTTTATGATGAAATTAGTTGATGTATTCATGTAACATATAGTTCTTGAAAGGTAGTGTTCCCCATAAGAGGATATGGCTAGAGAATTAGGGTCCCCTCACTGATTGTTTCTCTAACCTGCAAAGAGCTGGTCATTCAAGATGATCCAGCCATATCCATGGATGAATAATCTGTTGGGGTCACATGTTATGCCATTGGTGGGCGGATCTTGAAGATGGAAGATACATAGATTTTGAGGAAGAATAAGGTGTAAATTGTTGTCCAATTAAGCTCGAATATACCTAGTGGTTCCATGAAGAGGACACTTATCTGGCCGTTCTTGTAGCTTTTCATGAATATGAGTCTATAATAAACAATTAAAAGGATGATTTTGGGTCATAGGATATATTAGATAATAAAATAGTTATTCACAGAGCGTGGAGAAACATACAATGTTTCATCACCCAAACTTCTGATCTGTACATAGTGAGCCGAATGGGATCCCTCTACCCCTGGCTAAGAAACCTAGTTACTAGAGGGATAGATGCTCAAAGTCTCTTGCACTACTCTGTATATTTCTTCCAAAAAAGGTGCATGAATAAAAAAAAATACATGATTCCTAGCATGAAAAAGGTTAAAAAACACACATATACTCAATGAGGTCAACCAAAATATCGAACATCTAGAAGATCTAGAAAATGAGCATTCTACCTTCCTGAATTCTCTGTAAGAAGTTGTCATCCAACATAGGGAACAACTAGATGATGTTAAAAATTAAATGAGGTAGCCGATGTATTAGATAATGGAGATCCAATCCAAGAGTGACCGAGTATAGTAACATGCTAATGAAAATTTTTTGTAGTTGAGGAAGAGAAAGATGATATTAGAATGTGGAAGTTGGTTCTTGAGGACACATTCGAGAGGATGGAGGAGCTAAATCATGCAATTGATGGAGCATAGATGTAGGATTTTTTTTGAGGATTTAAGAGAGGATCTAATATGTAGATGATCCTCATCCAGTTCAAATACATTATTTTTTTAAACCATATACATCTATGGTAATATTCATTTTCATTACATTCAATTATCACAATTCGATCATATTTATGACACATCCAGTCCTTGAGATCATGCGAGTCATGCTTTGTGTGAGAAACAAGGGAATGCCATGTGAGTTTTCGTTCACATGAGAGTGATAGAAAATAATTGACCTCTTGGTGGTCTATTATTATTGACTGACCACTTAGAATTTTTGGGTTGGGAGAGGTTGCGGTATGAGAACACGACTCTCAAAATAGCTAATTTTCATTTCCAATGTTCTATAGTTCACAAACTGGATAATGTCAGCGGTATCAAATTCTACCCAAAGATAAAGGTGGAATGGAACGTGTGAATCACAATTCTCAAAATAAATAACAAAAGGCAGCGAAATCATGATATTCTATAACTATGGATCATTTTTTGAAACACAAAATCCAAACCACTTAGCTATGAACAAGGAAAAACAAATGACAGCTGATCACTAAACAAGTTAGTAACACAAAACATTTCTCATAATAGCATCCAATTTCATTAGGGATGTGGAACTTTGATGGTAGTTGATCCTTGGTTAGAAACAATTCCATCTGGGGTTCCCTTCATACATTTATGTGAATGATAATCCAAATGAGGGACACATAAAGTGTGTAAATGAGGTGATGGAATGTCCACCAAGATTCCAACACTCCTAGAATTATGCCACCATGGATTAAAGCACATTAGTGAAGATATATCAGCCTGATAAATAGTCACAACCATCATATAAGTGATGCATTAACTTGGATATTGAGCAAATTATGATGTGGTATATTTCTATTACAAATGGAATGGGTCTTTTGGGTGAGGGCCTAAGTTTTCTTGTAGTTTTATGTTATGAAATGAGGATTTTGGACACATAGTTTAACGTCATATGGTGGGGCTAGGGAATTGTATTGTATAAAATCAAGTAATTATGATATATCCCAGAGTTTAACATCATGTGGCTTGGATGTGGAGAATATGTGGCTTATGTTCAGAGTGGATCATATTTTCTTCCTCAAGTAAATTGAATAGGGAATCCCATGTCTATTTCATGGGGGGTAGAATCCATGTTTAGTTTCATTAAAATAAGAATTTAAGAGTCAATGTTAATGATACCCACCTTGTAACACGAGTGATGGTGAGGAATGGTAACATGGTCAGATTTACTACAATGAGAAATAGATTCTGGAGTGGGTGACATACAATTTAGCATCATGACTTATCGACCATGACTCCTAGTTTAATGTCATGGATTTATGAACTATTGAAAATAGTTTAATGTCATGTTTCATGGACAATAAATATGGTGTATCGAAGGAACATATTCAATATCAGAGGAAATTTACAATGTGTGAATGAAGAGGCCTATTAGGCCACATGATTCTATATAAAATAGCCTTGATACAAACCACACATAGTTTAATGTCATGATGTTTGGACATAGGATTGTCTCCATGTTTATTTTCAAATAGTTCAGACCATGGGTTGAACTAATGTGTTCGATGTGACACAAATATGCATTAACCCAACATTAGTGAGTGACTAGTAAGGCCACGTGCCATGAAAAAAAAGGGAAGGACTGAAACAATTTATGGTCATGTTACATGGTGCACAAAACAGTGTGGTAAAATTCTGATGTCAGTAATGGGATACTCTTACAAATGAATGTATTTAATGTTATCATACTTGAATATTAGGCATACCATCTTACTGATTGATTATCTTAATTGAATGGGTAGTATTCTTGGAAGGAGGCATGGATGATATTTTAAGGTGATTTCATTGCAGTGAATGGGTGGGTTTGAGGGGAATCTGTATTTAGGAATAGAGATAGAAAGTCTTGGATCCAGTAAGTATCCCATGAGGATTAGAATAAATCCACACATAGTTTTGGAAGGTATCCCCCACAGATTATGGTTATACGGTTTGGACCATAAAAAATAGTGAGTCATGTTGCATGGTCTATGGGGCAAATGTGTGTTCCAATGGTATATCCATGGCACGTGAATGGTAAAACCAAATGTGAATATTACCAAAGAGGCTCAAATATAATATATATACCTTGAGATGAACTGCATAGATTTTATACTCATAGTTCATGGAATTTTCATGGTATCCCACATATATAGGGCATCACATATTCAGAGCACGAGGTAAGGTTGGTTAAACCTCTAACATTTATTATATAGGTAATCCTGACTTAGGATGGGGTAAACTTATTTTCTCATTGAGATGTATTGTATTCATATAAGGGTTTACACCATAGTTTTAAATCGCAAGTCGAGGAAATCAGGGTTTATAATTTAATGTCATACAACTCAGACTAAGGGATACAAATTTTTTATTGTTATAATTCCTAGAATAAAAGGATGAGAATATCAAATAGATATGTGTAGTGTGGTGGAATCAAAAAAAATTACATGAATGAGGAAAAAATTGGCCCAGCACCACAAAAAAATTTATTGAGAAAACCCTCACACATATTAATGTCATAATGATTGGACTAAAATAACTTTGTTCAAGGTCATAATGTTCAGATCATAGGATAGAGGAATCAAGAGAAGATATATATATCACGATCGAATGTCAATACTAACATGAATGAGGGAAAAAAAGTTCCACACCACCCCAATAATTCATATGAAGACCAGTATATATTTAAATGTTTTGATGCTTATACTTGATCTTATAGTTTATTGTAAAGGATTTTGAACACTGTGGTTGTTTTTTAGTTCAACCATGTTTATAGTCACCCTACACGACTCCAAATCCTACATGAGTCATAATCTATGTGGGAAAAAAGGTGTGGAGTATGGATTTATAAGGCATGTGGATGTGAATAATAAGGGATAGGAAATACTGAGTTGGGAATTTCCTAGAGATACTAACCATCCTACATAATTCATGCAGATGAATAGAGGAGTGAAACCAAGGGTGTTAGCATTCAAATATAATATTGGAAGGTGGAGTGATGGTAAACCGATACTTACATGATCTAGGTAATTGGATGACTATTGGGTATGGATCACCTATTGACCATGTTCGAAAAACAGGGACCCCAACTACACTATTCTTGAATGGGGTGTGAGAAAGAAGGATCCATTTATGACAATGGTTGAAACATAGGATATGGTTTATATTTCCTAATATCTATCAGGGTGTTGGCGTAGGATAGGAGTTGATCCATTTTGGATAGTCACCATTCTCATTAGGGAGACTGTTTGAATTTCAAGGATGATGAAAATACAAATAGAGAAAGACTAGAAGTATGGAAATTAATTGAAGACATATCCTTGTAGAAATAAACACTCTATCTTTAGTGCCCCAACACATTCCAAAATTCTAATGAGATGTATCAGAATGTAATATTCAACCATGGTTAATGAAAATAGTTTAATGGTCATATTTAACGGTCCATGGGAGAATGTTAAATAGGTGTAGTTAATGTGTTAGAGTTGAAAATTTGGTATGAATGCAGACTAAGGAGGCCTAAATCCACACACCACACCCCTAGATGAATTTTACATCATTTATGGTAATGATTCTTAGAACACAATAAAAATATTAGTTTATGTTCATAATGATCAGGCCATGATGAGGCCACAAGGTTGAGGTATTTGGTAAATTTCTTGCTGGGACCGAGGATAATATGTCTGAGAGTTTCAACATTTCCAAAGAGGATGGGAATTAATCCACACATGGTTCTAGAAAATGATATTGTAAAAGACCAGTACCAGTATGGGTGATCCTCTCTCAAGAGGGAATTAGAGAATCCCAATGATGGGGGAAAGCCATTTTTTGAGCATAGGGTAATGTTTTTTAACCGTCCCATACTATCATATGAGGAAAACCAATTTAGGATGGGTTAAACACCATATTTTATGTATTTAAGAGGAATCTATAAATCATATAGTGTAAGTCTAGAAATTAACATCATGTGCTGAGGATGTGTATTCATTCTACATTTATTATATGAAGTATCTCAATCTTTTTTGGGATACGACATTTTTTTAGAATCCTATGAGGAGGACAAATTTTCACCCTATATTTATTATATTGATAATCCTAAAATTTTCCAGGGTAAGACTATAGTTTAACATCATACACTAAGGACATAAAGATACAAGTAGTGTATTGGAGTGGAAAACCCAATGAAGGTGTCCCATCACCAACATGATATTCCTAAGGGGACTATCATACAGTTTAAAGTCATGATGCTTGGACTTAAACATCTATATTTTGGTCATAGAATCTAGAAACATGAGAATAGTTTGAATGTCTTGTTTCAGGGATCCAAAATCACTCATGAGAACAACTTCATGAGAATATTGGTGTTGGTGGGGGTGTGATATGTTCTTTATGTATAGTTATCAAAGATTATTCACCATTAGTATAAAACCTTTCAATGATGTATGGTCCTTCCCACTTGGGCTCAAACATTGGCAGCTTATTTCAAGGTATCATTACTGTTCTGAGAGCTAGTATTGTATATACATAGAGGATGGAGTGGAGGAGAATTTTCATGTTAAACAGTATTAATATTCAATTTTGGTTCCTCTATAGTTTATTTAAGGCCTAGATCATGTTCCCATTGAAATATTACCACTCAAAAATATGGGATTCATATATTTTTGAAACCTTAGTTTGGCTATATACATCTATTAAGAGTTATAGAAACTGAATATCAATGGGATGATCTGCCTCTGTTCTACATATTTGTTAATATGTAGTCACCTTGGTAGAATTATGAGTCTTTATCAGATAGGCCCATAGGTAATTGACGATATTTTCTATACAATGGTTTTTGTTTTGGCGCACCATATTCTGCAAAATAGTAGAGATGATTTTGTTGGACACATAGACATGTCCATTTTTCTGAGTGTGATAGAGAGAAGTGTGATTTAACCAAATATTGTACTAGGAATACAATCTCTTCAAATCAGCATCTTGGAAGTTGGTATCATTGTTGATGAGAATAAAGTGAGTGATTCCAAATAGACAGATGATGTGGGAGATGACAAATAGTGTCATTGATCCAGAATTGAATTCCCTAAGAGGAATCAATTCTTTCCACATGGAGATGAAGTCTATTGTATCAAGATTTATCCTTCACTGGTGAACTTTTGTGGCATGATATGGTTCCATACATCGAGTACCCATACTGTAATGGGAAAAGAATACATGGTGGTGTGAAGAATCTTTAGTAGTCAATATAAAACAATTCATGGATCTGACACCCATGACACCTCTTACCATAATCAATGTATCCATGGACTGTGATGGTATTGAAGTATCTTGGCCTCTATATTTGGTGGTATAGATTCAAACTTGCTTGATGGGAACCACAGGACCCTACTTGGACTTCTTACTTTACCATAATAATATCTGATCATCGGATGCAATAGAGGATAATTCTATTAAGCCTATATCTATAAAGAGTCTGCTCAAGGTTGGGGAGGCTCTGAAGGGTAAACTACATTACATCTAGTGGAATTTCTCATGTTTGGCTCTATATGGAGGTATAATTACATGTTGGAGATATTCAATGGGAGGATTCACCAAGTAGGGTGATTCCTTTTCTTTGGGGGATCCCAAGGGTGTTGACATGAAATCATTAGAAGCCATCTGGTTTACATGATGACTAACATCAATAAAAAAATTATGGGAGCGATGAACATCTGATCTACCACATGATTGAACAGGTCATCCTGCTTCGATATTACAAGGGAGGCAGCTAAACTATCCATGAAGTTGGATCGACTATTCTATGACCTAGACACATGTGTCACTTCTATATGATAAGGTAAATGGTCCATTAACCGATGAATATGTTCCAATAGAGGAATGAGATCTATATTTCTAATGATTTAATGAATATTAATCTATTTGATGATTAACATAGACTCTCCCTTCACATGAGGGCATGAAACATCAATCTTGAAGTCCAGCTCGAGACTAGTGATGAGAACCTAATACTCTATCTCTTTATTGGTGCAAACTTATGAAAATATTAATGAGTATTACAGGACAACATATGTGGGGGTCATGAACACAATCCCCATAGCTACTCTATTATGCTTGAGGTCATTAATCTATCTACCAGTTGGGATCTAGGAAGCAACATCATAATGCATATTCTAACACAATATAGTCTATTCCACTAAAAGGATGGTCTTTTATGGGAATTCAACATCCATGTGAAATTATTATAGTGCTGGATGGTGGCCATGATATATACCAATGCCTGAAGCTCGGCATCTCTTCGTGGAAAACCTGACATCGAACTAATGAGGGAACATTTCCCAGTACCCCAGCTTATTCAAGTTATAATTTAGAATTTCTATAGGAGACCCCCGTTGTATCTCATTATGTGTAGATAATTTTAATAATTCTACACAATGAAGACATTTCATTGCTACTTAATCAAATCCACACACTGTTGTTGCTCCTCTAAGGTTATCACCTCATTGATCACCATCAGCCTCAGATCGTCATTAGTACCCAAGTTCACCTAAATCATCTCATCGATGGTTGCAGAGACATCCTCTTCAATTGTAGGAGGGTCATAGTTATAATACTCTTCATCATCTGAAGTAGGAAAAAATGTAGGAGAAAGAAACTCTTTCTAGGTGGCTGGCGTATGGGGAACACATTTTCCTTTTTGGGTGGATATGAAAGTTTTGTTTGGGAACTCCTTCTTTGGTGAAACAATGCAGACAAGGGCTATCATGAAAATTTCATCAAGACACTAACATCATAGTCAATGATATACTCTAATGAAATGGTGTTGAGTTAGATTTTAGAGATACAACCCGACCATTAATAACATGGAAAAATTCTACAAATTAGTGTCCATAAGATCAACCTATTGGTACCTTATAAGAGTGGTGACTTATGGTATTGCCTATGATCATCCTATGCAAGTGTACAATGCATTATGTGAATGATACTTCCTTTAATGAATTCCTTGGACCTTTTTCTTAGAGATATAAAAAAACTCATATATTTGACATTATGGGATCCATCTTGTGAATTGGTCGAATAAAAGCATCATCCAAGTCTGCATGTGGACTGGATGTATGTTCCACCTTGTTCTTCTAAACATGTTTTACCTCTCTCTAGTATTAGAAATGTCAAGGTAGTGGGGTTTATAGGAGTTTATGGTAGATGTGTCACTATGTGGTACACACACACGATCGTTGAGGTAGTATTTTGTAGTACTGGTGACATGAGGAGGGGACAATCGCATGAGAATAATGTTAAGTCCTATGAATAAACATATTTTATGAGGAATATTATGAGATTATCATGAAAACAGTGCTTAAAATAAATCCACCAAAAAAGGAATTCAACCAAATCCTACCAACAGTCATTTATAGGCCATGTTATAACATTGGATCATCGGGGTATATGGAGTAATATTTTCGTCGTTCATCCCCAGATTTTATATCATATGGGTTGGGATGATAATGAGCCCAAATTATATGTCAACTAGGAAGTGATGGACCTATATTACATTGAATTGGTCTGATATATGTACAAGGTGAATTTTATCATGTATGATGGAGTCGTCATCTTCTTTAGGAAATGATGTAATGGCTTGATATTCCTCTCACTCAGCCTCATGTGCATAGTAGGCCTCTACGACATATAACTCTGCCTCAAACTAGAGGGTGCATAAGAAGGATTCTACAGTGGACTCACAGATTTCTTCCAACAAGTGGACGACCTCAATGATTGAGAGAATTTAAGGTATGACGGAATGGTGCTTTAGCACATCATACTTATGTGCCACATGAACATTTTTTTCCATAGGGGAAAATTCCTGGATAAGAGGTATAATGGGGTATGTTGGCCAAACTATTGTTTTATAGATAGTGATTGAAATATCCTACTGCAAAAAAACTAACTCATACAGAAACACTATCAGCTGACTAAGGCTTAGCTCTTGTTGGATGCAGCTGATCACCGTGTGATCGAAGATTATTTTCTTTGTCAATAAACAAATTTAGATCCTTCACATATTCTCAATATGTAAATAGGGTCATCTATGGTGGATACTAAGATAGATTTGGAGGAGAGGAATGTTCTTGGTGATCTATTCAATGAATATAACGCCTTGTCTAAATAGTATACATGATACGATTTGAAGCATCGTCTTGAGTGTTTAGGCAATTTTCATTTCCCCACCCTCTCCTTCAATGGAGTTATTTAGAGGAACCTAAGGCATTTTATTTTGAAATTCCTCATCATTGGGATTTTTAATGCGGCCCACCTACTTGATAGTATTCACATTTCCATACTCTTGATCATCATCATAGGGGTCTTCCCGCATTGATTGGACCCTAGGTATGATTCCCATATTCAGTGGAATGAATTCTCCAAGCTTGTGTGATGATTTTGGTATTGGTGGGGCACTCTTATTCCCCTTATATTGTCAAAGTATATATTTTTTATATTTTAATGTTGTGATGTGGAAGAAAAAGAAGTATACAAATAAGGAATAGAAAATATAGGAGGTTCTGGCCTACCTAATGGGAACAAATGATTCCATGGGCCCAAGCGATTGGTATACGATCCAACCAGTCATCATACTTATTTCCTCCATAGATTGATGTTTTATTCCATTCACATGAAATATCACTGTACATGTCAGACTCGATGTATATATGTTTTACGTGGTTGATATATTTACCAACATGAAAAAACCATTATCAACTTAGTCCTAGAGACAATCCATGATAATATATCATTCTTCGATGGTATGTCGGAGGAAATAATAGAGGGCATATGCATCCGTGAATGAGTACGGTCAGTTCATTATATTTGGGAAGGGTGTTCTGGGTGCCTAGCCCTAACAAGGGGATGGAGCTTAATAGGGGGATGGAGACACATTCTCTCATCTGGACAGACACACCTAGTTAAGAACTACCAGGATGTTTTGTGTTGGGTAATGAGAGCTTGATAATATTTCACTGCTCAGAGAGGTTCATTTGGAAACAAGTCCAATAACTATGTTGAATATAAAACATAACTCGTGGAATTACTATGAGGTATGATTTTTTTAGAAGAGGTATGTGCCTTGGTCAAAAAACAAAGGCACAAATTATTGAATATATAAATAAAGTAGAGTTATAAGAGAATAAAATTGGGTAGTTTTTAACAATATTTATCATAAATATTAAACAAATCAGGAGGCAAAGTGTCCAACTAGGTCAGGTCCCGATTGACTCCTTTATTAGAAAGTGTGTCAAAACCCATGTTGGCTTCCCGAAAGACATGCGTAGCAATGTTTTCAATACCCAAAAGTGACTCAAGGAACTTCATCCATGTAGTTGTGAGAGGAAAACAAATATGACTTACTCCATTCCTGATTTCTTTCTCAATGGTGGTCAAATCGCTCTCAATTTGTATTTCTGTCCAACATTTTTTAAGAGCAAAGGCAACGGTAATGATTACGCCCATCATTTAGGATTCAAGTGACAAAATAATTCAAAATATAAAAAAAAACATTGAAAATTACTAAGATGATCTCTTAAAATAGTGTTGCATCCCACTGGAACCAGGTTTCCCTTTAATGCACCATCAACATTCAATTTTATCCACCCTGGCATGGGGGTTTTCCAGAAAAGTTCAAGAGTTCTCTTGGGAGGACTATAGATTCCATCAATCTGAAGCATGCGAAGTATCTCAAAGTCTCCTATAAAATGGTTGTAATGAGCCTTCTAGATCGAAGTTGCTTCCCAAAATGCAATGAGTATTCATGCTTTACCTGCATTTAAATTAAATGAGTATTTGTTGTAACGAATATTATTTATGTCATACCAAATCACATGACGAGGTTCAACCACTACAGAGAGGAATTTTTTTATAATTTTCTATGAGGCATCATCCTGAACACATCTCTTTAATTGCAATGCAATATATTTAGAGATCAGCCACCTATAGTTAAAAATGTCAAAAATGAATTTCCATAAAGTAGCGGAAGTAGAACATGATAGAAACATATGGTTAATATCTTACCGGTGTTTATTACATAGGTGACATTTGGAACATAGTTTAATAATAAATGATTTAAGACATGCCTTGGTGGGAATTATGTTATAAGCAATATGCCAAATTTTGGTGAATCTCATTGGATTAATTCAAGGCTTATTACAGAAATTCAACCATTCAATGTCGGAATCCATTCTTGATAAGTTATAATTATAAAAAAATTATGTCAAAAATTCCATTTTGAGAAGGTTCCCATGTGAGGAAATCCTCAGTGATAGAATATGGGTAGTTGTCGATAATATGAGTAATGTTGTCAGGGAGTTCATATCTATGAAAATGAAGAACCTCCATTATTGTGGAATCAGAAATCTCATTTGGAGAATCAGGAGATAAGTGAGAAATAAGGGGTGTACTAGTCTGGTTATCCATCCAGAAATTAATGTGAGAATCAACACTAACCATCCATCTAGAGTTTTTCATAATTCTATGGTAAGTCTTCCTAATGGAGGGCTATATTGTGGAGGTAATATTATTTAGAGTTTCTTTTTTGAGTTTAGAAATAAATCTTGGCTTTAAAAAGGCAATTTCATAAGAGTATTTATTTATTATTCTCCATGTAAGTCTAGCCTAGAGTGCCTTATTGAAACGTTTTAGGTTTTTTATACGAATACCACCCATGTCAATGGGATTACAACAAGTGGTCCAAATAATGGTGATAATATTTCCTTCAAGAATAATTCATGTCTAAATTATTTTCTTTATGTATTTGTTAAGCCTTTTCAAAGTACGAATAGGCCAATTATAAACAATCAAATAGTAAACCATTTAGGAGACGATGGTTGATTTAACAAGACAGATTCTGCCTACCATAGAGAGGTATTTTCCCTTCTAGGAGGAAAGTTGATTGGTGATTTGAGCCATAATGTGGATATAGTAGTTTCTTTTGGGTATTCCCCAAAAAATCGGAACACCTAGGTTAGTGAAAGGGAGGAAACCTTTCTTAATTTCTATGTGGTTAATGATACCACTTTACCTAGTCGAGGAGAAATTTTTTCCAAATCAAATAGAAGATTTATTCCAACATATGGCATGACTATATATTTCTTAATAATGAGTTATAACATCTTTAAGAACTTGCATGTTATTTTTCCCTCCATGTACGAAAAAGATAATATCATCAGCATACATGAGGTGAGTAGGAACACTAAGGTTCCTGGTAGCCTGTATGGGTTTTAGTCTGCTCTGATTGACCAAGTGTGAGTGCAGTCTACTAAGGTAATCTTGAAAAATTACAAAGAGGATTTCCGAATGGGGGTCACCCTGTCTGACACCTTTGGTGAATTTAAAATAACCTTTTGGAGATCCATCGATAAGAATAGAGACAAAAGCAGACATAAAAAGGTTTTTAATTATTTTAATGAAAATATCATTAAAACCAATGGTTAGAGTAACATTGAAGATGAATCTCTAATAAATAGTGTCGAAGGCTTTTATAATGTCAAGATTAATGGAAATATTACCTCCTTTAGTATTTCTGTTAAGAATGTTATTACATTCAGAGGTAAGAAAAATGCAATCCTGAATAGACCATCATTTAATAAAACTGAATTGGTTCCAAGAAACAATTCTGTTGTATATAGGAGTGAGTCTATTAGCTAAAATTTTAGATATTATCTTATAAATGGTATTAATAAGGGCAATATGCCAAAATTGATGAATCTTAGATGCATTATTAATGTTTGGAATCAGAGTAAGAAACTGAGCATTTATACCATGAGGGGGCACACCATTGGAGACAAATGATCTAACAAGTTTACAGAAATCCATGTGAATGGAATCCCAGTGTTTTTGAGAAAAACCATTATTAAACCCATCAGGACCTGGACTACTATCATGCTTCAAACTAAAGACTATATTCTTAATTTCATGCTCCAGTATGATACTCACAAGATAGGTATTATCCATTTCATCCAACAAATATGGAATAATATCATCATTGAGGTTTTTATTGACCTCACAAACATTGAAGATGTTGTGAACATAGGAGACCATATGATTAGTAAGGTCCTCATCAGATTCTAGGAGATTTCTATTAGGCATAAGAGTTGTGAGAGGTCGACTAGCCTTTATTATTCTTTACATAGTGTTATAAAATTTAGTGTTTCTATCCCCATTGGATATCCATTTTTTTAAAGATTTTTTTGTTCATGTTATCCTTTAGTGTAATAGGGTAATTTAGTTTCATAGAAATTTCAATTTCCTGTTGAGGATTCCGGGAAAAATCACAGTTGGTATTATTGATTTGAGTTTGAGAATATCATTTTCAAGAGAGGAAATATATATATCAATTTGTTTAATTTTGGTTCTACACCAACTATTAATATCTTTCTTTATATGTTTGAGTTTAGTGATACATGAAAATGAATCATATTGATGTTTCATGGATTCCAAAAAATCATTGATTAATGATGTACAGTCAGGGTCATCTGACCAGGCATTATTGAATCTAAAGGTAAAACTGGGTTTAATATTTCAAGTTGACATATTGACAAGTATAGGGTGATGATCCAAATTCAACCTAGTAAGGGTAGTGCTAGAAATTGTATCCTAGTTGTCAAGGTCAGTGGAATTCACAAAATCTATATCCAATTTTCTCGCCACTGCTTTATAGTAATGTCTTATCTACCAAGTATATTTGGTGTAACTAAGGTTAATCCCCAAAAGGTTTATTTCATCAATAGAGGCTCTAAATTCATGATAGGAAATAGTAGAGTGGGAAGGACCTAATTTCTCACTATGAGAAAGAATAGCACTAAAATCCCCAATCAAAATCTAAGTGCCATGCATATTGTTCTCCAACAAGGAAACATCATGCCAAAGGGTTCTCCTCTCTTGATATACATTCTTTGCATAAATCATAGTGCAAAAGATGTGCATTCCATCAAAACTAAAATCCCATGTAAACAATTGATCTAATGATTTCACAATGTTCAAATCTTGTAAGGATGGGTGATAGAAAATACATAAGGATTCTATTGAAGATCCATCTTCACATGCACCTAAGAATTTGTAGTTAAGGGAGAATAGCTGCATAAAATTGGAAGTAATTTTGATTTTGGGTTCCACAATAGCTAATAAAAGAGGTTTATGAGATGCAAAAAATCTTTTAAGGACAGTGAGAGTATCAGTGTTTTCGATACTCTGATAGTTCCAAAAAAGGAGCTTCATTTAGACTTATGTTTGGGTTTGGATCCCCTTTTTTTATCTACCCAAGTCTTTCCTCCTCTCGGATCTTCTATCATATTTTTAAGAGGTCATATTGGTTTTTTTTGTGATTTAGAAGATAGACTTGAAGATGATTTTTCAACCATTTAACTGGACATGGTCCTCTTAGGAGAAAAATGTTTTGTGTGTGAGGGTGACATATTAGCATAAAATGTTATATCAACAATATTTTGTCCTTTTGAATCCACGGGAAGAGCATTGGATTTATAGGAGTCAGACTCATGAACATTTTTAAAGTAGCATTATCTGGACAACTGTTTACTTTATGAGAAAAAGGCAGGTCAAAAGTCTTACTGATTTTTTAGTTTTCAGGGTTTAAAACAGGGAAGTTTCCTTGCAAATTAGCATGTAAAATCTAATCTGGAATACTTCAAACATTATTAGAAATAGAGGTATCAGCGTATACAGTATCAGATTTAATGTTTTTTTCAATAGGTTCATTAGGTAATTGGAGGAACATATCTATATTGATGTTATAAGAAGAGACATTACCTATATTCTGTTTAAAACTATGTGCATCATTCCTCTCTTTTGAAAGAGAAATAGTGGGGGGAGAACATCCGTTGAGGAAGTCTTGTTCTGTTTTGAAACAACTAACAAGGAAAAAGATGGCATACCATTCCTATCAGAATCTAGTGCATCAGGAGAGTTGATATCGCCTTTGTTAGAGGTACCAATCTGATTATTTTTTCCAAAGAAATCCTATGAAATAGTGGGAAGAGTTTCCCTAAAAAACTCATGTGTTCTATTATTATCAGAATCCAGGTTAGCATGAAAAATTCTTAAGACCATTTCTTCAAGTTACTTTCCATTTTCCCATTTCTTGAGAAGGTATTCCTCTTCTTGAACCATTTCTCTCCATGACAAACATTGTAAAGGTGAGAGGAATTTGGTTTTTTGATCTAGGCTTAGTTTTTCCTTTTAAAAGGTTTAGGTATGACAAAAAAGAAATTATTATTCTTTTTATTGTTATTTACATCCTTCTAGTCACTTTCAATTGGTGGTGCAACTTACATTATAACTATTCTACAATTTTAAAAGTTATGACCAATGATTTTGCAGACCACACAAAAGGGGGCATTCTATCCTATTGAATTTTGATCTCAGTTTTGAACTCATGAGAAAAAAATTATAAAATTTGGCATTTTTGAGTCAAGATTCACTTCTACCATGACCCTTTCAAAAAGGGTAAGTTCATCATTTAGGGCCCGATGGTCAATTACGAATGGCAGACCAACACAAGAGGAAATGTCATTTAAATTATATTTGGGTTCCAAAAATACTAATTTATACAATGGAGTCTAACCCGGATTTTTGAAGTTGAATTCCAATGTTTATCGAGGTTAGAAGAAACATTTCATTCACTCAATCTAAGCATACCAGGTTTAAGGATAATGGATCTAGTTTTCCAGAGGTGGTTGAGCTCTTCATGTGAGTTTAAAACAATATGATAAAAACCCCTACCCACATAAACCATTTTATAGTTCTATAAATTCTAATAGTGAGAGATTATAGCTTTAAGCTCAAGTAAAGACCATGTTTTATCACCTATATTGTATGAAACACGACCAAGGATATAGTATTTACAGATTTGTTCCCTTTGGAAAAGTGCTTCTATGTTGGCCTCCACAAGGAAACCACCCTCATCATGCTTCCTGTAGATGGAAGTCTTCATCTCCTTCGTGTAACCTGAATCTGAGCCATTTATTGCATCCCATAAAGAGACTGATTTAGGGTATTATTCGGTCATTTTATTTCATAGATTTGGAGTAGTTCTATCATCCCTTGAAGAAAAGAAAGAAACAGATTCCCATTGTAGATCGAACCCCTCCATGATCAGAGGAGAAGAAATCAAGGGGATTAATGAAAATTAGGGTTTGGACAAGCTGCCGAGTCGCCCATTACGGCTCTCATTCATATCAATTCTCTTACACCCATTGTACTTTACTATGATATATGAGTTGTAACAGCTCAATATTTCACTATATATGTTCCTAAAATAAATAAGACGTCTGATATATTACTCCATAATAAATGTTAAATTTAAAATAAAATCAAATTACATTTAGATAAAAATTAAATATTAAATATAAGAGTTAAAATTAGTGTTTAAATTTGTGCATATAAATAGTAGAAACCACATTTTTATGTAAGGGTAGAATGAAAATAAATTCTTCTTTTAATAATTATGTATTTCAATTATTATGGCTAAACTAAATATAAATATGATTTTATGCTTGAAAATATATATTTTTAAAACTTTTGTATTATTTAAAGAAACTAAGTATATTATGATTAAATAATAATAAAATATATTGATAATATGAAAAATAAACTACTAATAAATTAATTAGTAAATGATAATAAATAAGAATAAATAATTGATAAATGTTTAAACTACTATTTTCAAATATTATTCGTTTTCTGCAATATTTTTTGTTTTTATTTAGATATTGAATTCTAATTTTTTTAAATTTAATATGAAAAAATGAAAATCATTTTTTTAATGATCATAATATAATATTAATATGAATTTTTGATATTTTTCCAAAATACCTTTTGTTTCTGTGAATAATCAAAGACAATATTTTTACAAATAACATGATTATTATAACATTATTAGTATATAAGTTTGAATTGAAAATTTATGAAACCTTTATATAAGAAAAAAAATAATTTTATATTTTAATTTTTAATTTTTAATTTTTTTTACTTTATAAACCCATATATTACATTATAAAATCTATGTTATATTTTTAAATTTTTTAAATACATTATACATTTAGTATTTTAAAATAATTTCTTTATATTTTTTAAAATTTAATCAAAATATGGATTTCAAATATTTACTCATTATTTATATATTATATTATAATCATCCCTTTTATTTTTGGTAGTGAAGGATATTTTACCTAGGTAAAAATGTGTTACAACAGTTAAAACTAAAATTGTAAAAATGTGAAACCTTTGACTAAAAATCCCTAAAATTTTAATTTTTTATTGAGTGTTGGAAGTATGTATCAAACATATCTCCTTCCCTCTCAATTAATAAAAAAATATGGAGCCACTTTTCATCCGAACAATATAACATTATTTAATGTTTATTGGTATTTGTGAAAATCCCACTACATTTCACATATAATACGGATACTCCTCTCCTCACTTCCCTTCAAATAAAAACCTCTTAGTATTGGAAAAAAATCTACAAAAAACACTAAAAACACTATTATAAACCTTAATTAGGTTCTCTTCTTCTCAACATACCACCCTTATGTTCTTTAATCCCCTTTGTAGAGAAGACAATCAATGAAATTATGTATAAGTTTCTAAACTATATTTCTCACTTCTATTTCTTCATGTGATTTTATTATTCATAAAATTTAATTTCACAATCATGAAATGATTAAATAAGTTTCATTATTATACCAGAATATTATAATTATAATTTAACAAGATTTAACAACACTACCCCATTTCATTATGAAAAACCAAAATGTTAATTATGCATTGTGTGGACAATAGCTAACATGACGCAACTTGTTTCATTTTTTATAACAACCTTATAAGCCATGTACTAAGAGGGAATATAATATATAGTTCTTATATTTATGAGATATATTCTATTCTTAAATGATTAATAATACTTTTCATTTTCCCCATTCTATGGATAATAAAATCCCCAACCATGCATATATGTGGATTACCGCCTTCATGGAATGCTTGATTTCTGTTTTTCATTTCATCACCACCATACAGGGAAGGTAATGATAATGGTTTTAAATTATAAATATGAAATAAATTATCTTAGTTTTTTTTGACATTATAAATTGGAGAACTTATTAATGTCATGATCAACAAATGATTATCTTAAATTTGATCGTTTAAAACGTGCTCCTTAAAGGGAGAAAATATAATTCAGGTTTTGTAATATTTTAATATCTATTATATATTCTTATAATTACATTACATTTGTAATATATAACACTAATAAATATTAAATGGTATAAATATGATACTATAGTAGTTATATTACTCATAAATCACCTCATACTCATCAATAATCATGGTACGTTCATATTTTGGATTAGTCTAACCACCTACTAGACCAATGCTATGAAATTATAAAATGGATGATTATAAAAAATCTGTTTTTATAAAATTATATAAATATGTAAATAATGATTCATTATTTTTTTCATTTTAAAGGATATATCAATATTTAACTTATTAATTAAGACAGAATCACATTGATTGAAAAAACCCCAATAATGTTCATTTTTTGATGTCATGTTCTAGGTTAAAGAATAAAGTATTAATGAAATAAAGTAATACCTTAATAAATAATTATAGTTAATACATTAAAATAAATTAAATTATTTTTTTAATAATAATGAATAATAACAATTCTCCTATTAAACTACTACATATGTTAAAACCTTTAAACACTCGAAGTGGAATAAATGAAAAAACATACTAGTATACATGTATGTACAAATTATAAATGATACTTAAAAATATATATTTCGTGTCAATGTGTTTTTAAAATGGTATATTATGATATTAATGTTTTTTATATTAATTTATAGTGAATTCGATTATGTTGGAAGATATATAAGATATTTTTGTGACTCAAATATTTTTAATATTTTTTAATCACTCCTATTTTAAAATTATCATTAAGGAATTATATACTCTAAAATATTATTATATTATGTTGTATTTACACTTTTTATGGGGTAATCATTTTTAACACCAATTTCATCTTCTTTTACTAGTCTATTGTTAATTTAAAATACATTTTCTGATAAGAATAATTATCAGTTCATTTATGTTATTTTTATTCCATATCCATGTTTTTACTTCTCACTAATGGTCTATATCCCATAATTGAATATAAATTTGTTTTTGGTCTATAATTGCACTTTTAATACCCTTTATTTATTTAAAAATAAATGTTTCATCATCATCATAAATATATAGTGTTTTAATAAGGTTATTTATATATATCTAAAATATTTTCCCAACATTTTAAATTTAAAAATTTTATCTTGAATTCCAAATTTTATATTAATAACCATTATTTATTTACAAGGATATTTTATTTAGAACTTCTTATAATATGGTTTTGAAAATTTAAATCTTTCTGTTTAATTTATTTATACTTTAATGATTTAAATGATTTTGTGAAAAAATTTGTATCATAACTTCTATTTATCCTCCAAGGATTATCATTCATCAAGTGTCATTTTCATAAATCCCTATATTCTATTATCATATTATTTATTTTTGGAAAAGGGTTGTCTTAATATTATGTGATTTCTTGTGTTAAAGATATATGATTTTTCAATGGTTTAATATTCCCATTCTTCTTTACATGGTTTCATTCAGACATGTCTATGATTGATTTAAAGTGGTATAAAATGTATATTTGATTATGGGTGGGGTCTTATATCAATTTCCAATGAATTTTTCAAGCTTTTATTTAATTACCCATCCTTAAAAGCCCAAATATGGTGCATTATTTATTAAATTTTTATGTTTATAAGGGAAACAAATACTAAATGACCTAATATTTTAACAGTTTTGGAATGCTAGTTTACATATTTACATCCAATAATAAATTGTGAAATAAATTATATAATAACAAAAGTAAAAACTCACCATCCTTTAAACTCATTCAAAGGATTCTTCTCCATAACATTGGTAAAGGAAAAATAATAAGGGTGAGATAAAATTATCATTATGGGTAAGTAAACTAGAATAAATAAAAACTAATGATATTAAATCAATATGTAAAGGTATATAACGGATAACACATTCCATTCAATTAATTAGTTCATGCATAATAAATCTGGAATGTTAAATAACTAAATCACAATAAATTTAATCAATAATCTGGGAATGAAGTTCATCCATAGAATTTATCTTATCAAAATCTCATGGGTAATAATATTAATAAATGAAATACCTATGAAAGAAATTATTAATTATTAGATTTCATGTCAGAGCCTCATGAAAAGCTATATCACCCAGACCATTCAAAAGAAGGTTTAAACCACATGTAGAAACACATTTAATTTAGCCAAATAGTTTTCCTCATGAGAAATTATAGATGCATCAAGGGGATATATAATGTATGCGCCTCCTAGTAATTTCCATTATAAATCATTCCTCATAGTGAATAATTGATATAAATAATCTTCCTTATCAAATAATCATATTGATTAAATAATATGGATTTATCAATATTTATCGAGATAGTAAAATCATTAGTAAATTATACATTGTATGTTAAACTTTTATATGTTTAATGAGTTAATCATGATATTAAATGACCGAAGAGACAATATATACTCCATATTAATGTTAATTGGTCCATAACAATGAATATGTCTCAATAGAATGTAAATTGAGATGAAATCCCTTACCTTGTATTTCCTTTTTGTGTGAATTTCCTTTATCCTCATGTAAAATGGGTTTAATAATTTTAATAACATATTCCCAAAACATATTTATAATATCATATATTATCTTTTTAAAACATATTATTACCCCTTTATTAATAATCATTCATTATTTTCAATATTTTAGGTGTTAATTTTTTAGTTTTATGAGTATGTTTTGACATATCATTCTTCAATAATAATAATTAGATCATGATGAAATCATATAAAATATTTAAAATATGTTTTAATTATAAAATATAATCATTATATATGTATTTATAAAAATATATAATATTTGGTGATTAGAAATGAAATTCACCATTCATGTAGACGGTAGGTCGTATATACACATTAAATCTACATTCATTTCCCTTTCATATTAAAGGAAAGAAAATAAAATGATATATACATATATTATAGTTACAGTATCATATATATGTAATATATATTATATATGCTTATAGAAACCATCCTCTATACTTTCCAGGTATACTTTGAACAAATCACATCACTTTGAGGGGTGGTAGTCCACTCTTCCAGAAAGGATGTTATCATATTATAAAAAAAAATATATAATTTATAAATTTTTGTGTTATAAAATAATAAAATAATTATAATATCATATGTAACATATATAAACATATTTTACATCATTATTCGAAACTATGAAAGGTGGTAATGGAAAAATGAACAATCATCATTTCATGAGGTGGTAGTTCGTTGTACACATAAACAGCATGTTCGCTTCCCATTAGATGGAATTGTGTGTATGTTTAGGTGTAACCAAAATTTAACAAATTATTATTATATTGATTATACTTATTTTATTATATAACCATTAAATAATATTAAATGAAGGAATTGGGAAGGAAACAAAACTAAAGATATCATTGAAGAACATTACCTATTTTTCAGGACACTCTTTTTTGGTTAATTACATATGGCCTACTTGGATGGCTTTCATCATAATGGAAGGATTATAGATTGAAAAGAGATAATTTGGGAGATTATTATATAAATTATTTTTTGACCTATAATTCTCAAATTACTATGAAGATGTGAGGTCCCTGGTATCCTTTTATAATGAAGGTGGGGGGAATTTTTAGACTTTCCCAAAAATATTAATTTATAATAATTTTATTTTCAATAAAACAAATTCCTCAAAAATTCATTCTATTCTAATATAATATAATATAAGGATGTAATATTATCAACCAACATATTTTATACACGTTTGGGGTTATTTTAATCTTTATCATTTTGATTAACCCTTAATTAACCCATTTTTATTATAACTGGGGTAATAAATTCATCTATATAGAGATGATTAAATAATTTATTATAATTTTTAAATTGGAAAATAAAGGGAAATTTTATAATACTTTAGACCATATAACATTCCCTAATATTTATTTAATATTTGTATGAGTTTTTAATGATTTAATAAAATATTTTTTTCCTAAAATATCATTAGTGTCAATTTTGACACTATTCATAACTTTGACATTCTGAAAATACATATGGAAACCTAACATCAAAAAAATTAACATAACACACACATGATAGGTAATATTAACCTATAAAATTCTTGTATAATCTTAATTAAGTAAAATAATATTTATTTTTGTATTTCAAAAATCATTTATTTTTTTCATTCATTAAATGATTAATTACTACATCATCATTTTGATTTTATTTAGGATAAATATTTATTCACTAAAAATTAAAAATATATTTTTAGGATTTATATAAATATTATTAATTTCATAATAATATATATTGATTTTATTATCATCTAATTATACATATATTAAAAATATTATACATATTTAAAGGAAGAGTGTGACATCTTTTCACTCCCTTTGAGTTTAGTAATATTTAATACATTTTCATGGGACTTTTCCTGTTAAAATATTATATTATGATACATATGTGTTAATTATATAATTATCTTCATAAAATATCATTTGTTAATGTTTTATGGTAGCATTATAATATTTATTATATTATTTTTATCCATAATTACCGGATTTTCCCTTTACTATGGTATTAAAATTTAATAAAGTTACTATCCATATTGTCCAAAAATATAAGAGGCCAATTCAATAAATTTAGAAAATTTAATAAAAAATATTAAATTATTTTTTTATTATAAAAAAATATATGTTTCTAAAAATAATTTTAAATTAATACTATTGACGGAACAAGAAAACATTTTTTTAAAGATAAATCATCCTAAAGAATAACATGTTTTTATTTCCAAATTAAATGTAATATTAATTCCAATATCCTAAATTGGAATAAATTATGAATATTTTATCCAATTATACTGTAAAATCACTCATATAAATAATTTTATACTATAAATAAATTTGATGAAAAAGTTGTTTTCAATTAAATTGAAATATTTTATCACAATGCATGAAAACATAAAACTTATCAGAAAGAACCAAAATTTCATCCAAAATAATTTTTTATATAAATATTTTAAATAATATTTTTATTTACTAAAATAAAGTATATGATAGTATAAAAAATTTGATTAAAAATATCTTCATAATTAAAATGCGGTAAAACTACTTTTATAAAAAATTGGTTTTTATTTGTAATTTTGGGATAGTTCTTCTCTTATGCATATCAAACATAATGGATGAATGTAAATATTTTTTATTGAGTATATAACATATAAATTAACTATATAAATTCTATATAAGTGTTATAATTTAATTTACTTTTCAAAAAATGACTATGTAGTGTTTTCTTTAAACCATTCGTTGCATGCATTTAAGCTATCAAAAAAATAATTTTATTCTAAAAGGAAAATATGGTAAATTCATGGGGTGATAAATTATTTCATCCTATAAAACATTAATAATCAAAATGATAAGAATGTTACCATCTAAAATTAATTAGGTAGTTCCCCTTCATAGAATACCTTGGTACTCATGTTTCTTCATCCATTTTGTGATTTCTCCATAGTACTATTACTAGACGAGTCGTCCAATACCTCAATACATTCTCTCTTTTATAATGAATTTGGATGGATTTCTCATAGTATTAATTGTCATGTTTGAACTATAATTCATTAGAGTGGGGAATATGCGTTGGGCCATACATGTATTTCTTTAGTCGAGATATATGAAAAACATCGTGTTTGTCTGAGGGATTTTTGTGAAATATTCATATGATAAGAAACAAATCCAACCTTTTCAAGAATTTCAAATTCTATAAGGTACCTGAGACTCATTTTCTCTTTGTTATTGAACCTTATAACACCCTTTAATTGGTATAAATTCTAAAAAACATGATCTCACACATGGAACTCAATATATTTCCTCTGATTAGCAACAAAGCTCTTCTTCTTTCATTGAGATGATTTAATATGGGACTGAATAGACTTTACATTTTTTCTTGTTTCATTAAATGTTTTGGGTCTATGAGTTTTCCTTCACCAATTGCATCCCATCAATTTGTAGCATGACATCGCATTCTATATAAGGCTTCATACTGGTCCATTTGAATACTTGAATTGAAACTCTTATTGTATGAAAACTATACCATAGGGAAGTAATAATCCCACATACCTTGCATGTCAAGTGAGGATGGCCTCAACATGTATCACATTATTTAAATTTTTGTTACAAATTTTACATCAGTTTGAGGATGGTAGGTAGTGCTCAAACAAAGCTCATTGTGAAGATCCTTCTGAATACATTTCTATAATTTTGATGTAAAGCATGGATATTGATCAAAAAAATCAATATAAGGGTTCCATTATGTCTTAAACCCCCATTTAATATAAATCATTCTAAGGTACTCAATATGTAGGTATTCATTTATATCAATGAAATGTGCATATATGGATTGGTTGTCAACGATAAACCATATTGCATTAAAATTCTATGGATTATTTGTTAGTCTCGTAACAAAGTCCATAATAATTTTATCCCATTTCCACATAGGAATAGAAAGAGGTTTTAAGACTCCTTTATGATGCTAACTCACATTATTCACATGTAGACAATCAAATCATCTAGACACATAATCAGATAATTTCGCACATCATGTGATCCAAAAAAAAATTCCTCTAAGTCCTTATACATCTTTGCGCTACCATATTGTATAGGGAAATTTTATCTATGAGAATAATACAACAAATTACCTTTTTATCTCTAGTAAATATGGAACACATTTTGTCTTTCGCAATATTAGAACACCTTATTCACAAAAAAAGGCTTTTATTTTTCGTTCATTCACACATATAATATTCTTCAGAGAGTACTCATTAACATATTTGTGAGTTATTTATCTTATCTAATAAATATGGGTATAAAATAATTTTAAAAACGATTGATGCCTCCCCTTCCTTAGAAATTTTCATATCCATATTTACTAGATCCGTGAATATCAGTTCTTTTCAAAACATAATTTTTGTTAAACACCATTATCCATTCTACTAAATGTATATGCATCCTCATTTTCCCTCCATATGTGGTAGTGTATTGATAAATCATAATCCTTGAGTATCTGAAGCAATCCATCCTATCTCATGTTGTGTTTTTTTATGAGAATATGTATTTAGTGATCTTATGAGTCATGTATATATCACAAATTTTCCCATTGAGATAACGTCTCCATATCTTTAAGGTAAATATTACACCTACTAGCTCAAGATCATTGGTTGGATAGTTATGTTCATGAGCCTTCAATTGAATTTATAAATATGAAATAATTTTATAATTTTTCATTAGGACACAACCTAATCCATTCTTCGATGCATCATTATTTCTGACAAACCCAACACTCAAAGATAGTAGACTCATAATCAAAGAATTAATTAATCTTATAATTAATTCCCCAAATCATTATACACATTACATTGTCCAATAAAACATAACCCCTTTACATGTAATCTTGGTTAATGGGTTATCCAATTGTGATAATTTTTTAACGAATCACCTATTGTAACCTGCCAAAACAATTAAACTGTATACCTCAGTAACATTTGTTGTTGTAGAAAATTCTATAAACACCTTTTTCTTTTCTGGATAAATTGATATTACATCCCTGGGACAATATTGATAAGAAAAGGATATTCTAGAAGCCAGAAATCAGACATACTAAATTTCTTGTATAACTATTCATTGTAAGAGTATTAATAATGATATTAAAATGATTCACAAAGTCCTCATAGATTATTTAATAAAATTGAATATCATCAATGAAAACCAAAAAATTATAATCAAGATATTCATTAAATAATATATTTATTATATCTATAAAAACATATGGTTTATTAGTCTGTCCTAATAAAATTACAATGAAATCATAATGTCAATACCTTGTTCCAAAATCATTCTTCAGAAAGACATATTTCATTACTCTCAGTTTACAATACTTATAACAAAGATAAATATTTGAAAAAATAGTGGTCTTCTTGAATATGATCAAAAAACTCATCAATGTAAGTTATATGATACATGTTCTTTATTTTAATAGCATTGATTTCACTATTATCAATTCATAACCTCAGGGATCCATTTGTCATCTTAATGAAGAGCATAGGGGACCCACATGGTGAAGTAGTAATGTTAATAAATCCATTATTACCCAAATCATCTAGTTGTTTCTTAAAATCCACCAATTACACTTGTTCTATTCTATAGGGGGTCCTTGATATTGGAGTTTCATTAGGGATTAAATCAATAAATAATTCAACTTCATGATCTTGGGGATGTCCAAGTAGTTCTTTAGGAAACAAATTAATGTATTTCTACATAATAGGTATATCCTCAACTTGAAGACTAACTTCTTCAAAAATTGAAATTTTTTCTCTTATTCTCCAATAGTTTCATTCATTAAGCTAATCGGGCATATCTAGATAAGAATAATTTATGGGAGATTTTTCTCTAAAGATGAGGAACTCTATATCTTCTTCCCCAATCATTATTTCCTTCCTCTTGTAATAAATTTTTTCATAATATGTTGAGATCTAGTCCCCACTAAGGATTATATCTAGGTCAATCATAGGTTTGATAATGTGGTCATCACATAAATAATTTTTATGTGTCATAATAGGGAATTCCAGACATGTTTTTATTATAAAGAGACTTCACAATGGTGTTTTTAATGACAAATCTTTTATTAAATCAAAAGGGAGATTTTTATGTTTCTTCATAAACTGGGTAGATATAAATAAGGGAAAGGATCATAAATCAAATAAGGAATTTTTTAAATATTGAGATAGGATTAGTGTACCTTCCACCATCTCAGTTTTAACTTCTAACTCCACTATTGTGACTACATAAGCTTATCCATCTCCCCTCGACCTCTTTTGTGGATGATTGGGAAATTAATTTTCATAGTGTCCTATATCATTACAATTTTAGCACAGTAATTTATGTATTTTTCTATTCCCCTATATTTATGATCCTGGGTACCCCAATATCTACACTAATAAAAAATATCATTCCTTTTAAACATTTTCTAGGGTTCTTTTTTTCCATAGTTTTCACAACATGAAAATCTATAAAAAAAATTCGTGTTATTCAATGAATTCCCATTTTCATAGTTCTCAAATGGAATCTTCTTGTCCTAGTATCCCTTTAACATTTTTATTCATTAATATTACTTTCTATATTTATGGAACATAAAAATAATTAATCATATGCAGAAAAATTAGGAGAAACCAACGCCCTTTGGAGTTTTTGTCTAAAGAACATCAAAGTAGTGATCAATATTACACTCTTTTTTTTATATTATCCATAGAAAACATGTATAACATTGAAAAGGTAGATTCATAACCTGCAACAATCTCTTCTCAATTTTAATTTATACCATGGGAAATTTTCTTTATCTTAATTTATAGATCTCGATAGCAGTAATTATAGAATTTTGTATCCTTAAAAGTTGTCCATTACATAATTTAAATTATTCATCCCCACAAGTATTATAAATCATGTCCACAATTAAGAAGTATAACATTTGATTAAATAGACTATATGTTTATCATTTTCCATTTCACCACATCCCAATGCCTTAAATATATTCTTCCGAGACATAATTCATTTCTCAACTAATATTGAATTAGTAGTCCCACTAAATGAATGTGGTTTATATGGAATAAACATATCCATAATAAGAGATTCTTGCTTCTGAATAGTTTTTTATATTCGTGTAAGGTTATTTTTTTAACCTGATTATGTTTCCCTAGTGTCTCTATAATTTTTTCTTTTCCAATACCAAGTATATTTGTTTCCTTAGTAGGGGAATCATTGAAATTTCCTCAGGTATTGATACCATTATTGCATGCATGCACAATTTTCTAAATATTTTCCCATACATGATTATCTTATAAAATAATGAATTTCAATTCTAGTATGACACTCTATATAAATTAAAAACTTATGCATCATAAATCATAAACATTGGTTACTTTTGGGATATCACAAATTGTAAATCCTTTCTAATGGTCTTAAGGAAAATGTGGATTATCTTATGAATTTAACATAGAATCTTAAAATTAGTTCCATATTAAGGATCATTGTCATATAACATGTTACACTTAGTTAGTCAGGATACACCTTGGTTGTATTGTTACCCTTAAGTACATCTCTTCTAGAACCACATCCACTTGTAGTATTCATCCATAGATTTATTTCTAAGATGACCCACATAATCACTACCCTAACAAAATTCTATGATGTTCTTATATACATATTTTCAAATTAAATCTTAGGGTTATGTTCCAAAATCTGTGTCTTCTAAATATAGTTTCAAAAGTAGCTATTAATCTTACATTTATACCCACCGTAATTCCCAGAACCTAGAAACTTGGATCCGATGAATTATTTATTGCATTGGAATGTTTATAAGGGAAAAAATACCAAATGGAAAAATAATTTACCAGTTTTGGAATTCTAGATTAAATACATGATACCCAAAATATATTGGGAAAACAAAATAAGGCATAACAAAATTAAAACACTTAGCATCCTTGAAACATATTCAATGGATTCATTTTCATTACCGGGGAAAGGAATCATGATAAGGGTGAGGTCAAATGATCAACATGGGTAAATAAATAAGAAGCAATAATGTAATGATAAGAGTAAATAAAATAAGAAATTTTAATAACTGATAACAAATGAAAATGAAATTGTGAGATAAGGCATAATAAATATTTCACAGTAATTAACTAAAACACATGTCATTTAATGCATAACCGGATATTAAATTGCATCGATTGATGTCGTATTATGAAAATATCATGGAAAGTAATAATAATAACTAAAATACCTATGAAATAAGTTTGTAATTATTGCATGACATTTCTGAGGCATATGAAAACCAATACAATCAATACATTACACAAGATGGTTAAAACAACATGTAGAAACACGTTTAATTTTGCTAACTTATTTTCAACCAGAGAACCTATTAATGTATCAAGGGGAAATATAATGTCTGACCACAAACCATAACCATCAGTCCAAATCATCCCTAATATCTAATACTCAAAATAAATAATATTCATTATCAAAAAATCAAATTAAATAAAGAACAAAAATTTATAAATATTTACCAAGATAGTAAAATAACACTCAAATTATATGTTGTCTGTAAAAATAAATTATGGTAAATTAATGAATAATTGTATTAAATGAAAAAATGGGAAGAATATATAGTACAAATTAATGTTGATTGGTTTATAAAAATGAATAAGTCTCAACAGAATATAAATTGAGTCCAAATCCATTACCCTAAATTTTCTTTTTGTGTGAATTCCCTCTAACCTCTTGTATAATGGATTTAAACATGTTACGAACTAATTTCTAGACCATATTTATAATATCATATAATATCTTATTATAATAAATTATTACCCTTTTGTTAATAATGTTTGGTTATTGTCACTATTTTCAGGTGTAAATTGTCTACTTGTTGAGTATGTTTTGACAGGTTGTTTATCATTCCTATTACATAGATCAATATTTCATCATATCTATAATTTTATCCATTATCATATATATTTATTATATATGTATTTATAATAATTTAAAATATTTTTATATATGAAATAAAATGCATTGTTCATGGAGACGGTAGGTCGTATGTATGTACGAACGCTACATTTATTTATTTTTATTATTAAAAGTATTAAAATTAAATGATATATATGTATATTATAATTAAAATATAATATATATGTAATATATCACATATTTTTATTAAAATCATCATTTATACATTCCATGTATAGTGTGAATGCACTACATCGCATTGAGGGGCGATAGTCTACACTCCAACAAACGATGTTATCATATTCTCACAAAATGTAAAGTATAAAAGAATGTGTTATTAAAAGATTAAATAATTATAATATTTAATATAATATATAAAACCATAGTATCCATAATAATTCATATCTATGAGAGGTTTTAATGGAAAAAATAAAAAATCATCATTTTGTGGGAAGGTAGTTCGCCGTACACATAAAGAGTATATTAGTTTGTTACCCATTAGATTGAATTTTTTGTAAGTGTAGGTATAACCATTAATATTAAATCATCCTTTTTATATTAAGGATAATTATTTTGTGATATAAAAGTTTTATAATAATAAACTAATCATTGGGGAAAGAAATAAAACTAAATAGATCATTGAAGAACATTACCATGTTTTCAGGTTACTATATTTGGATTATTCCATAAGGGTTCCTTGGATGTATTTACGCCCAATGGAATGCTTCTAGAAGGAATATTGGGGCGATTGGAGCTAATTTTGGTTGTTTTTGGTATATATAGAAGGATCAATGTGGTGTGATAATGTGTGGTTGAAGGTGTCCTTCTATAATGACGGTTAGGGGCACTTTTTTATTTATCAAAAGATTAATTTTTAATAAATTTAATCTCAATCCAAATACCACAAAAGAAAACTTATTGGAAGATATGATGATATAAGGTTGTAATATAATAAAAAAATATATTTTAGACATATTTTTGTGTTATTTTAATCCTTGTAATTTTGATTAACCATTAATTATCCCACTTAAATTTTCACTATGGTAACAAAACTTTTCAATACTAAGAGGGTGTAATTGTTATTTATAAAGTGTCAATTATACCAAAAATGGACCATATATAATATTATAGACCATATATCATCGAATATTACTATGTTAACATTTTTATGATTTATTAATAGTTTAATAAAATATTAATTTAATAAAATATCATATGTGTCAATTTTGACACTTTTAGAAACATTAACTTTAAAAAAATACATATTAAAAGATAAATTTGAACACATTAACTTAAAACACCCATAAAATGTCATATTTGTCGATAAAATTTGTGGATAGTGTTAATTAATTCAATTTGTATATATATTAATATTTATAGTATCATTTAATTAATAGTTTCGTTAATTTAGTAATTATTGCATCATCATATCATAATTATTTATAGTAATTATTTCTTCACGAAAATTTAAATATAAAATTTTATGATGAAGATTAAAATTTTATATTCCATAAAAATAAATATGGTTTTGAATATCTTCTATTTATCACCATATTAATAATATTATACATATTAAAATGATGATAGTGAAATTTTTTCACTCCCATTTAGTTTAATAATATTTTAATCATATACAATGGAAAGTGTCAATTAAAATATTTAATTTATATAATTATGTGTTAAGCGTCATATAAAATTCATAAAATATCTTTTCAGAAATTGTTAGAGTAGTTTCTTAATATTTATTATATTATTTTTACCCTTAATTACTGATTTACCCTTAATTGTGGTATTAAAATTTAGGAAAGTTACTATTAATATTTCCCAAAATTAAAATAGAAATATTTAGAAAAAGTATACCATATAATAAATAATGTTAAATCCATTTTTTAGAATTCAATACATAAAAAATGATAAAATTAATTTAAAATTAATCTAATTAATGGAATGAGAAAACTGGGTTTTAAAGTGAAAACTTCTATAATATTGACATGATTTTATATCCAACTAAACGGTGAAATTGATTACAATGAAATATATTGGATTAATGGAAAAATATTTTATCTAATTATAATTAAATCCACCCAAAAATATAATTTAACACTATACATATGTTTGATTAAAAATTTATTTGAAATTAAAAAGAAATAATTTGTCATTATTCATCATAACATTAAACGTTTTAGTTAAATACCAAAAGTTAAACCAAAATAAATATTTACATAACTCTGGAAAATAATTTGTTTATTTTTTCAAATATAATATTAAAAAGTTTCAAAAAATTAATTTTTAATCTTTTCATCAATAAAATATTGTAAAATAGATTCTAGAAAAATATATGTTTTTGTAAAATTGGGTTATTCTTATATTATACCTACCAATTATATAAGAAGAATTTAAAAAAAAATTATTTGATATGTCACGCCCGGACTTCTCTTTGAGGTATGACCTTAATTTTAAATTTTTATTTCAAAAGTTGAATCGCTCGCTTATTTAATTACTGGTGTTAAGTGCAGGCTGAACCTGAAATGAGACCTTTGATGTGGCACTAATAAATGCGTATTTTCTCTACACCGCTCGGTGCGCGGGCAGAGCACGAGCATAGCCGCGTGACCTTTCCCTTTTAGCATGCGGTGCTCGCTACGTGAATGTTCTTTTGCCGGGTGATTTACTTCGGCTTCAGAGTATTATTATAATTATTAATATTAATATTATTATTATTATTATTATTTTATTTTATTGCTATTATTATTAATTTTTATTATGATTATGTTGTTATTATTATTATTTTAATTATTATTATGATGATATCATTATTATTATTATTTCTAATAATAATGATCATATTATTAGTATTAATAATATTATTATTATTATTATAATTATGATTATGATATTAATATCATTAAATAATTTTAACTATCTTTATCTATCTTTTCCTCCCTAGAAAACCCTAGCCGCCGCTGCCACCCCCCCCCCACTCCCATTTTATTTATTTATTTTCTTTTTCCTTTTTTCTTCTTTTTTCTCTTTTCCTTCCTCCCCACGTTTTCATTCCTCTCGTTTTCTCCTCCATCCGCAATACACCCCTCCCCACGCCTTCTTCCTCCTCCGATGGCACCGCTCCCCTGCTGCACCCACGTCAGACCCCACATCAGCCATGCCTTCTTCCTCCTCCGACCCCGCCGCTCCCCGGCTGCACCCACACCGGACCTGCGTCGCCACACCTCCGCCTCGGGCCGACCTTGCTGCGCCGCTGTTGCACCCGCAGCGGACCACCAACACCACACTGCACCTCCCCCACTCCTCCGCGTCGGACCCCCCTCCACTTTCTTGTCGTGCCCCCCCCCCCCTTCTTCTTCCCTTATTCTTCTTCTCTTCTTCTTCTTCTCTCCTTCTTCTTCTTCTTCTTCTCTTCTTCTTCTTCTTTTTATTTCTCCTTCCTCCGCTCCGCCGTGCATGTCAGTTTTTTATATATATTCTACTATTTCATTTTATTTAATATTTTATTAATATTTTATTATAAAATTATGATTTATGTGATCATTATTATTATTATAGCATTGTTATTATTAATATGTTAATATTATTATTATATAATTACTATAATCATTATTATGTTGTTATTATTATTATGTCAACAACAATTTTATTATTATATTATTATTGTTACTATTATTACATTATTTTTATGTTATTTTTGTTATTATATCAATGTTATTATTATTATTATTATCATGATTATATTATTATGTTATTATTTTTATTATTATGTTGTTATCATTATTATTATGATTATGTTATTATTATTATTATATTATTATTGTATTGTTATTATTAATATTAAAATATAGTTATTATTAAGATTACTATGATTAATATTATTATGCTATTATTATTATTTTGTTATTGATATAACTACTATTATTTTTTTTGTTATTATTAATATTAATATTATGTTAACATTATTATTGAACCTGTTTAACGGTCTGCTATTTTAGGACCTGTTTGACAGCTCAATACGGTGCGATTGTTGCGCAACTGGAGTCTTGCGCCGTGTCATTTTTCCATTCCTATTTGAGGTAGGTGGTTCCATGTCTTTACATCATTTAGATAATTTAATTTGTTTGTTTAGTTTAACTTAATATGTTCTATGGTTTAGTTACAAGATGCGAATTAGGTTTATAATGTTTTGGTAGTGCTGTAGAGGTTTTGAGAAATGCATTTTAAAAATGGTGTAACATGCGTGTGTGATTAAAATTGCACCTGTCTTTAGAAATTTTCATGTTTTTCCTTTAGATTCGGTTGTGGTAAATTTTAGAAGTGTTTAATAATTTTTTATTGCGTGCCAAAGAGGTTTTGAAAGGGTTGATTTGTGAAATTGATTTCGTAATGGTTTCTTTTGAAAGGTGTTTTCAAGTCACTATAGGTGTTTTTATATTTAAATAGAAATTTTCAAAGTATATGAATCACTTTTGGTGTGTTTTCCTTGTTTTGTACCTTTGAAGTTGAAATGAAAAATTGTTTTAATAATGGAACACACGTTTTTACATGGTTACCTCGTGTATCAAGTTTTAAAGTGACGCCTCTATATAAAATCAAGTTGTTTTTGGTGTAAGGTCTTCTTGTCTATTCAGGAAATTATTTCAATAATAACTCAAATGATTTGTTGGTGTATTTAAATGACGCTAAAATGGTTCTTTATAGGAGTTGAATATGCTTACACTTTTAAAGTGGTGTATTTTTTTTATAAAATGAGACATCTCGTGTGCGTGTGTCTTTGAAATAGTGCTTTGGTATGAAAATGGTGACTTTTGGGTGCAATATCTTTTTTGGTCTTGGAAAGGAGAAAGAAATATACTATGTGAATGTAAAACTTGTTCGAGCACCTGGGAAAACCCTGGGTATCCAGGTGGGCGAACTAGAACTAGTGCGCCAGTGAACCGGATGGGTATCGTCCCTGTTTCACTTAGCTGGATTGACGATTGCAACACTAACTAAACATGATATCTGAGGGTCGTGGCCTTCTAAGCGACGTTTCACCGAGACACGAGGTTCTAGGGTCCCACTCGAGCTAGATGAACCTTAGGGGATTTACCTATAGTGCTCTACCATCGATGGCGTGGTGCCTTCCGTCAGCATATGGAGGACCACCTGTGTGTGTGTGTGCGTGTGTGTGTGTGTGTGTGTGAGTGTGTGTGTGTGTGTGCCCATAATGAACCTTCCACTTCCTCTTTAAAAATTGGGTTTGTGAAATGAGTTCCTTTTTAGTGTTTTCTTTAGCAGTTAGCCTATAAATGTTTTCTTTAAAAGCATTTTGAAAGTATAATTTCTGAATAAGCACTTTGAATTGTCTTTTGATGTGGTGGCATGGAACCTTTTTCTCAGTGGAATCCTACTGGGCTTTTAGCTCACACCCTACATATACCCTTGGGTGTATCTAGTTTCTTGTTTCTTGTGTATCCCAGGTTGTGCGTCGTGCTCAGCGATGGTGGCTCTGGTTGATGTTGGTCTTCGTGTGCAGGTTGGAGTTGGTAGCTTGGGGATGCAACTTCTCGTGTCGCATGAGGTTGGTATTGGAGCTTATTTCTCTATTTCTGTTGTTGTTCATTTTGGGTTTTTGGTTGGAGTTATAGACTTTAAACCTGTTCGTAGTTTAAGGACATGTTTGGTTGTCTATATCTAGTTTCAGTTATTTATCTGGTTAGTTGTTTTTCTGTCTTTTATTTCAGGTAAAATCGTTCACACTTGCTACTCTTGGTACCCGGGAACTTGTTCCAGCCCGTGGTGATCGGGAACGCCCTTCAGGCCTTGCCGCGGACCGGGTCGGGTGCCGGGTCGGATGGCGACCCAGCCTGGTTCGTGAAAAAATGGTATCAGAGGGAAAGGTTTTCTCTCTTTGGTCGTTTTCTTTTGGGATAGAGTCACGGTAGAGTTGAGATAAAGTTTTCGGGACTCGATGTCTTGACTACGAGCAATGTGACTGGCCAGCACACCTCGTGGTGGGACTCGAGTTACCAAAGTATGTTGAGGTTTGTCTGAGTTTTTGGTCCTTGCAGATGATCGCGTCTAAGGGAAATTAAAAGGAAGTAAGGTCAGTGGTCTTAGTGAGCTCGCAGGGTCTGGCAAGCCTTGTGGAGCTAGGGACACTGTCCTAAAATACTCTATGTGGCCAGTGGCGTGATCGTCGTATGGCCGCCAACCATATTTTCCAATCACCCACTGTCCCCAGTTTCTTCCTGCTTTTTTTCTCATCTATTTGTTTTGGATTCGTGGAAATTTGGTTTCTTATGTAAAAATGTTTTGGTCTTGGAAAATGTTTTCAAATGAAGCGCTTTAAAGATGAAATGGTGTGTGAGGTTTGAAAAACGTGGGTTGGATGTTTAGGATTTGAAATAAAAAAAGGGAAGGGTTTGGTTTTGATCCTTGGCGCTCTCATGGGCAACCACATGCGTGAGTATATACGAAAAGGGTAATGGTTAATGGCACGAGAATATGAGTTCTTGGATGGATATGAGGTGGGTGCCAGTGCGGCACGAGAACATGCATGTGCGAGGCCCATGGGACACCATTGGTGTTTGTGCAACCCACTGGCTTTGCTTATTTTCAAAATGTTTTGTTAAAGGAAAAATTTGGTGTTTTAGTAAATGGTGTTTGTGTGGCGTGTCCTTGTGTTTTTGAGATGTTGGATGTGTGGCGTTTTGAGCTAAGTATTCTTTCTGAATGGTTTGTGTCCTGGGTTTGAATTCTTATTTGTAGGTTGGTATGTAACCATGTACCTAGTTAGTTCTTTTGAAAAGTGCATCGGGGAGCATTGTAGTGGTTTCCCCTGCACGTTTGGTGTTCGCTTGGGGTATGTTTTGACCATTAGATCAGTTCGTTCAGGTTCATGGTTTTCTTTCTTGGCTAGTGTACACCCCCAATAAAGAGTTAATGTGCAATTGACATGCGACCACAGATGGTTCGCCGTTGGCCGACCCTCCAGTTGACTAAAGTAAGGACCCTCCCTTTTGAGCGATAATGATAAGTTGTCCCTTGTCCTTTCCAGTTAAGCGGATCCTCTCGCAGCGGGATGACAGACACGAGAGGAGTTTAAGAGGACTTTGGTCTCTTTGATTTGTATTAGTTGTCAGGTATGAAGTTTGACATCGTTATGTCTAAAGATTCCCCCATAGAAGCGGTGAAAGAAATTCCAGGGGGAAAGTTGAAGGTGGTTCAGAATTATTGATGTTGACCTCTGCCTCGAAGGGATTTGTAGTATTTACATCGGCTGCAAGGGTCATGTTCGGTAACGTCTTGCAGCGTGAGGTCCCTTTGATAGTCAACGATGGTGTGGACGCAGTAAAGGAGACTCCAGTGGGGAAAAGGTGGAAGCAACCCTATTTTGTTGGTGCGGTATATCATCCTAAATGACCTCTGGTCTTTGGTTTGTTTCGTTTAAGGAAAGGTTCATGTTGGACTACTAGTTTGGTAGACCCAGTCGTATGAGGCTGCTATGGTCATTTGCAGGAATCATGTGTTGTTCAAGACTTGGTTTAAAGTCTTTCTCAGTGCAATTCTTCTCTCGACAACAATGATTGTGCCAGGTGACGATTGGTGGTGTCGTGTTCTCACCCAGTGTGACAAAGGGTGATGCACATGCACCATTCAGCTCTTTTATTGGTGAATGTTCCATGTATGTTCAATGAGATGTCGTAGTGTGTTGTGTTTTCTGGTGTTGTCTCGGGTTCAGTGCGGTTGCGTGTGACACGAAAAGGAGAAGCTTCGTTCGAGAGTCTTCCATGCCTGACCGCGAGGCAAAATATGCTTCAAACATTAGGGCTCTAGCCGTAGGCCTCGGAGTGAAGCTAGTGCGTGGTCAGTAACCTCGGGAGTGTAGAGGACACCAACTTTATTTCTGTCATTGGTGTTGAATGTAGAGGCAGTTTAAATTTTTCTTTCTGTGTTTGGTTCGTTTCGAATGAACCATCTGGCTTCGTAAGGTTTCAGTGACTATGCAAAGGCATGTCCTCCTCGATGCCTTTAGTCTTGAGGGTTGCGTCCCACTGGATGCAATCACTTTAGTGGTTCTTATGGGATTCTTTTGGGTAAATCTGTCTCAAATTTGAATATTGGTCATCCAGGAATGTGGAAATGCTGGTTTGTCTTGGGCCATGCTTTGGACGCCCCGGTATTCGGGCCCCTCCCTCCCCGCCCCTTGTGGTGGGGTTTGTGGTCACCATCAGAATTTTTTTCAAAGTTATATATCCTCTGTAAGTTCTAGTGGCGGCGAGACCCACGACGGGTCTAGCGCAAAGGTCTCTGGAATAAATCGGGTTGACCATTCCTTAATGGTGGGCAGTCCGCCTGGACCTCCCCATGTTGGTTTTATAGTCTCGCCTTGGGCGTTGGTAGGTTCTTAATGGTGGGGAGACCCACATTGGGCCTCGAATGAATGTCTCTAGAATGAATTAGTGCTGGACTTTTCCTTAACGGCGGGGAGTCCGCTCGAACCACCCAATGTCGGTTTTCTAGTCTCATCTCGAGCGTCGGGAAGTTTTTAATAGTGGATGGCCCCATCAGGCTTTTCCGTGGTGGGCCATTCAGTTTTGTTCCCAGAGATTGTTTAGTGGTAGGTTATTGAAGTATTCCTTGGATGTGGGTTAGTCTTGTATCTTCGTTTCAGTAAAGTGGTGTGTTTTTTGTTCAATGATACTTGTGGTGTTTTAGTTTGTGAGGCTGGTTTCCGAAGGTACGAGAGGTACTTTCCTGAATCAATCAACTGGAGGCGTTATAGCTCTATGGGGGTGGGCACCTCATATCAAAAAGTCTTTTTTACTTGCTTCTTGAGGTTGTCATTTGAGTCACTTCTTCTGAGCACATTACTTTTGCTACTTTTCGCTTGTTGGTTGTAGAGATCCTTTTTGAAATTTAGTGGGGAATCAGTTTCCTCTTTGTGCCTCAACCCTACCTGTGGCTTTCCGGGGATGGAAAGTTTTCATGGTGGGGAGAATTTTCACGCCCGAACATCGCCTTGAGGTATGACCTTAATTTTAAAATTTTATTTCATAAGTTGAATCGCTCGCATATTTAATTACTGGTGTTAAGTGTGGGCTGAACCTGAAATGAGACCTTTGATGTGGCACTTATAAATGCGTATTTTCTCTACACCGCTCGGTGCACGGGCATAGCATGAGCATATCAGCGTGACCTTGCCCTTTTAGCGTGCAGCGCTCGCTACACGAATGTTCTTTTGCCGGGCGATTAACTTCGGCTTCATAGTATTATTATTATTAGTATTATTATTATATTATTATTGTATTTTTATTATTATTAATTTTTATTATGAATATGTTGTTATTATTATTATTTTTATTATTATTATGATGATATCATTATTATTATTATTGCTAATAATAATGATCATATTACTAGTATTATTAGTATTATTATTATTATAATTATGATTATGATATTAATATCATTAAATAATTTTAACTATCTTTATCTATCTTCTCCCCCCTAGAAAACCCTATCCACCGCCGCCACCCCCCCCCCACTCCCATTTTTATTTATTTATTTTCTTTTTCCTTTTTTTTCTTCTTTTTTCACTTTTCCTTCCTCCCCACATTTTCATTCTTCTCGTTTTCTCCTCCATCCGCGGCGCACCCCTCCCCACGCCTTCTTCCTCCTCCGACTACGCTGCTCCCCTGCTGCACCCACACCGAACCCGCATCGGCCACGCCTTCTTCCTCCTCTGATCCTGCCGCTCCCCTGCTGCACCCACTCCAGACCCGCGTCGCCACACCTCCACCTCGGGCCGACCTTGATGCGCCCCTGTTGCACCCGCAGCGGACCACCCACACCGCACCGCGCCTCCGCCACGCCTCCGCGTCGGACCCCCCTCAACTCTCTTGACCTGCCGTTCCCCCCTTCTTCTTCCCTTCTTCTTCTTCTCTTCTTCTTCTTCTTCTCTTCTTCTTCTTCTTCTTCTTCTTCTTCTCTTCTTCTTCTTCTTTTTCTTTATCCTTCCTCCGCTCCGCCGCACAGGTCATTTTTTTTAATTTATTCTGCTATTTCATTTTATTTAATATGTTATTAACATTTTATTATAAAATTATGATTTATGTGATCATTATTATTATTATAGCATTGTTATTATTAATATGTTAATATTATTATTATATCATTACTATAATCATTATTATGTTATTATTATTATGTCAATAACAATTTTATTATTATATTATTATTGTTACTATTATTACATTATTCTTATGTTATTTTTTTACTATATCAATGTTATTATTATAAATATTATCATGATAATATTATTATGTTATTATTTTTATTATTATGTTATTATCATTATTATTATGATTATGTTATTATTATTATTATTATATTATTGTATTGTTATTATTATTATTAAAATATTATTATTATTAAGATTACTATGCTTAATATTATTATGCTATTATTATTATTATGTTATTCATATAACTACTATTATTTTTGTTATTATTATTAATATTACTATTATGTTAACATTATTATTGAACCTATTTAACGGTCTGCTGTTTTAGGACCTGTTTGACAGCTCGATACGGTGCGATCGTTGCGCAACTGGAGTCTTGCGCTGTGTCATTTTTCCGTTCCTATTTGAGGTAGGTGGTTCCATGTCTTTACATCATTTAGATAATTTAATTTCTTTTTTTAGATTAACTTAATATGTTCTATGGTTTAGTTGCAAGATGGGAATTTTGTTTATAATGTTTTGGTAGTGCTGTAGAGGTTTTGCGAAATGAATTTTAAAAATGGTGTAACATGCGTGCATGATGAAAATTGCACTTATCTTTAGAAATTGTCATGTTTTTCATTTAGATTTGGTTGTGGTAAATTTTAGAAGTGTTTAATAATTGTTTATAGAGTGCCAAATAGGTTTTTAGAGGGTTGATTTGTGAAATTGATATCGTAATGGTTTCTTTTGAAAGGTGTTTTCAAGTCACTTTAGGTGTTTTTATATTTAAATAGACATTTTCAAAGTATATGAATCACTTTTGGTGTGTTTTCCTTGTTGTGTACCTTTTATGTTGAAATGAAAAATTGTTTGAATAATGGAAAACAAGTTTTTACATGGTTACCTCGTGTATCATGTTTTAAAGTGATGCCTCTGTATAAAATCAAGCTGTTTTTGGTGTAAGGTCTTCTTGTATATTCTGGAAATGATTTCAATAATAACTCAAATGATTTTTTGGTGAATTTATATGACGCTAAAATGGTTCTTTATAGGAGTTGAATATGCTGACACTTTTAATGTGTTGTATTTTTTTATAAAATGAGACATGTCGTGTGCGTGTGTCTTTGAAATAGTGACTTGGTATGCAAATGGTGACTTTTGTGTGCAATATCTTGTTTGGTCTGCGAAATGAGAAAGAAATATACTATGTGAATGTAAAAAGTGTTTGAGCACATGAGAAAACCCTGGGTATCTAGGTGGGCGAACTAGAACTAGTGCGCCAGTGAACCGGATGGGTATCGTCCCCGTTTCACTTAGCTGGATTGACGATTGCAACACTAACTAAACATGACATATGAGGGTCATGGCCTTCTAAGCCACGTGTTCTGAGGGTCGTGGCCTTCTAAGCCACGTTTTTTGAGGTTCGTGGCCTTCTAAGCCACGTTTCACCGAGACACGAGGTTCTAGGGTCCCACTCGATCTAGATGAACCTTAGGGGATTTACCTATAGTGCTCTACCATCGATGGCGTGGTGCCTTCCGTCGGCATATGGAGGACCACCTGTGTGTGTGTGTGTGTGTGAGAGAGAGAGTGTGAGTGTGTGTGTGTGTGTGTGTGCGCCCATAATGATCCTTCCTCTTCCTCTTTAAAAATCGGGTTTGTGAAATGAGGTCCTTTTTAGTTTTTTCTTTAGCAGTTAGCCTGTAAATGTTTTCTTTAAAAGCAGTTTGAAAGTATAATTTTTGAATATGCACATTGAATTGTTTTTTGATGTGGTGGCATGGAACCTTTTTCTCGGTGGCATCCTACTGGGCTTTTAGCTCACACCCTACATACGCCCTTGGGTGTATGTAGTTTCTTGTTTCTTGTGTATCCCAGGTTGTGTGTCGTGCTCAGTGATGGTGGATCTGGTTGCTGTTGGTCTTCGTGTGCAGGTTGGTGTTGGTAGCTTTGGGATGCATCTTCTTGTGTCGCATGAGGTTGGTATTGGAGCTTAGTTCTCTATTTCTGTTGTTGTTCATTTTGGGTTTTTGGTTGGAGTTTTAGACTTTAAACATGTTCGTAGTTTAAGGGCGTGTTTGGTTGTCTATTTCTACTTTCAGTTATTTATCTAGTTAGTTGTTTTTCTGTCTTTTATTTCAGGTAAAATCGATCCCACATGCTACTCTTGGTACCCGAGCACTTGTGCCAGCCCGTGGGGATCGAGAACGCCCTTCGGGCCTTACCGCGGACTGGGTCGGGCGCCGGGTTGGATGGCGACCTAGCCTGGTTCGTGACAAAATGGTATTAGAGGGCAAGTCTTGCTCTCTTGGGTCATTTTCTTTTGGGATAGAGTCACGGTAGACTTGAGTTAAGGTTTTTGGGACTCGACGTTCTGACTACGAGCAATGTGCCTGGCCAGCACACCTCGTTGTGGGACTCGAGTTACCAAAGTATGTTGAGGTTTGACTGAGTTTTTGGTCCTTGCAGATGATTGTGTCTAAGGAGAATTAAAATGGAGTAAGGTCAGTAGTCTTAGTGAGCTCGCAGGGTCTGGCAAGCCTTGTGGAGTTGGGGACACTGTCTTAAAATACTCTCTGTGGCTAGTGGCGTGATCGGCGTATGGCCGCCAACCATATTTTCCAATCACCCACTATCCCTAGTTTCTTCCTTCTTTGTTTCTCGTCTCTTTGTTTTGGATTCGTGGAAATTTGGTTTCTTATGTAAAAATGTTTTGGTCTTGGAAAATGTTTTCAAATAAAGCGCTTTAAAGATGAAATGGTGCGCGAGGTTTGAAAAATGTGGGTTGGATGTTTAGGATTTGAAAGAAAAAAAGGGAAGGGTTTGGTTTTGATCCTTGGCGCTCTCATGGGCAACCACATGCGTGAGTATATACGAAATGGGGAATGGTTAATGGCACGAGCGGATGAGTGCTTGGATGGATATGAGGTGGGTGCTAGTGCGGCACGAGAACATGCATCTGTGAGGCCCATGGGACACCATTGGTGTTTGTGCAACCCACTGGCTTTGCTTATTTTCAAAATGTTTTGTTAAAGGAAAAATTTGGTGATTTAGTAAATGGTGTTTGTGTGGCGTGTCCTTGTGTTTTTAAGATGTTGGATGTGTGGCGTTTTGAGCTGAGTATTCTTTCTGAATGGTTTGTGTCCTGGGTTTGAATTCTTTTTTGTAGGTTGTATGTAAGCATGTACCTAGTTAGTTCTATTGAAAAGTTCATCGGAGAGCCTTGTAGTGGTTTCCCCTGCACGTTTGGTGTTTGCTTGGGGTATGTTTTGACCATTGGACCAGTTTGGTCAGGTGCATGGTTTTCTTTCTTGGCTAGTGTACACCCCCAATAAAGAGTTAATGTGTAATTGACGTGCGACCACAGATGGTTCGTCGTTGGCTGACCCTCCAGTTGACTAAAGTAAGGACTCTCCATTTTGAGCGATAATGATAAGTTGTCCCGTGTCCTTTCCAGTTAAGAGGATCCTCTCGCAGCAGGATGACAGACACGATAAGAGTTGAAGAGGACTTTGGTCTCTTTGATTTGTCTTAGTTGTCAGGTATGAAGTTAGAAATCGTTACGTCTAAAGATTCCCCCTTAGAAGTGGTGAAAGAAATTCCAGGGGGGAAAGTTGAAGGTGGTTCAGAATTATAGATATTGACCTGTGTCTCGAAGAGCTTTTAGTATTTACTTCGGCTGCAAGGGTCATGTTCGGTGACGTCTTGCAGCATGAGGTCCCTTTGATAGTCAACGATGGTGTGGACGTAGTAAAGGAGACTCCAGTGGAAAAAAGGTGGAAGCAACCCTAAGTTTTTGGTGTGGTATATCGTCCTAAATGACCTCTGGTCTTTGGTTTGTTTCGTTTAAGGAAAGGTTCTTGTTGGACTACTAGTTTGGTAGACCCAGTCGTATGAGGCTGCTATGGTCATTTGTAGGAATCACGTGTTGTTCAAGATGCAGTTTAAAGTCTTTCTCAGTGCAATGTTTCTCTCGACAACAATGATTGTGCCAGGTGACGATTGGTGGTGTCGTGTTCTCACCCAGTGTGACAAAGGGTGATGCACATGCACCATTCAGCTCTTTTGTTGGTGAATGTTCCATGTATGATCAATGTGATGTCGTAGTGTGTTGTGTTTGCTGATGTTGTCTCGGGTGCAGTGCGGTTGCGTGTGACACCAAAAGGAGAATCTTCGTTCGAGAGTCTTCCATGCCTGACCGCGAGGCAGAAGATGCTTGAAACATCAGGGCTCCAGCCGTTGGCCTCGGAGTGAAGCTAGCGCGTGGTCAGGAACCTCGGGAGTGTAGAGGACCCCAACTTTATTTCTGTCATTGGTGTTGAATGTAGAGGCAGTTTAAATTTTTCTTTCGATGTTTGATTCATTTCGAACGAACCATCTGGCTGCGTAAGGTTTTAGTGACTATGCGGAGGCATGTCCGCCTCGACGCCTTTAGTCTTGAGGGTTGCGTCCCACTGGATGCAATCACTTTAGTGGTTCTTATGGGAGTCTTTTTTGTAAATCTGTCTCAAATTTCAATAATGCTCATCCAGGAATGTGGAAATGCTAGTTTGTCTTGTGCCATGCTTTTGACGCCCAGGTAGGCGGGCCCCTCCCCCCCCCCGCCCCTTGTGGTGGGGTGTGTGGTCACCATCAGAAATGTTTTCAAAGTTATATATCCTTTGTTAGTTCTAGTGGCGGAGAGACCCATGACGGGTCTAGCACAAAGGTCTATGGAATAAATCGGGTTGACATTTCCTTAATGGTGGGGAGTCCGCCCAGACCTCCCCATGTTGGTTTTATAGTCTCGCCTTGGGCGTTGGTAGGTTCTTAATGGTGGGGAGACCCACATTGGGCCTCGCACGAATGTCTCTAGAATGAATTAGTGCTGGACTTTTACTTAATAGCGGGGAGTCCGCTCGAACCACCCCATGTCGGTTTTCTAGTCTCGTCTCGAGCGTCGGAAAGTTTTTAATAGTGGAGGCCCCCATCGGGCTTTTCCGTGGTGGCCCATTCAGTTTCGTTCCCAGAGATGGTTTAGTGGTAGGTTATTGATGTATTCCTTGGATGTGGGTTGGTCTTGTATCTTCGTTCCAGTAAAGTGGTGTGTTTTTCATTCATTGATGCTTGTGGTGTTTTAGTTTGTGAGGTTGGTTTCCGAAGGTACGAGAGTTACTTTCCTGAATCAATCAACTGGAGGCGTGCTAGCTCTTTGGTGGTGGGCACCTCATATCAAAAAGTCTTTTTACTTGCTTCTTGATGTTGTCATTTGAGTCACTTCTTCTGAGCACATTACTTTTGCTGCTTTTCGCTTGTTGGTTGTAGAGATCCTTTTTGAACTTTAGTGGGGAATCAGTTTCCTCTTTGTGCCTCAACCCTAGCTGGGGCTTTCCAGGGATGGAATGTTTTCATGGTGGGGAGAATTGTCACGCCCGGACTTCGCCTTGAGGTATGACCTTAATTTTAAATTTTTATTTCATAAGTTGAATCACTCGCTTATTTAATTACTGGTGTTAAGTGCGGGCTGAACCTGAAATGAGACCTTTTCGGTGGCGATGATAAATGCATATTTTCTCTACACCGCTCAGTGCGCGGGCAGAGCACGAGCGTAGCCACGTGACCTTGCGCTTTTAGCATGCGGCGCTCGCTACGCGAATGTTCTATTGCCGGGCGATTAAATTCGACTTCAGAGTATAATAATAATTATTATTATTATTATTATATTATTGTATTGCTATTATTATTAATTTTTATTATGATTATGTTGTTATTATTATTATTTTTATTATTATTATGATGATATCATTATTATTATTATTACTAATAATAATGATCATATTATTATTATTATTATTATTATGATTATGATATTAATATCATTAAATAATTTTAACTATCTTTATCTATCTTTTCCCCCTAGAAAACCCTAGCCGCCGCCACCCCCCCCCCACTCCCATTTTATTTATTTATTTTCTTTTTCCTTTTTTCCTTATTTTTTCCCTTTTACTTCCTCCCCACGTTTTCATTCTTCTCGTTTTCTCCTCCATCCGCGGCGCACCCCTCCCCACGCCTTCTTCCTCCTCCGACCGCGCCGCTCCCCTGCGGTACCCACGCCGGACCCGCATCGGCCACACCTTCTTTCTCCTCTGACCCCACCGCTCCCCTGCTGCACCCACGCCAGACCTGCGTCACCCAACCTCCGCCTCGGGCCGACCATTCAGCGCCCATGTTGCACCCGCAGTAGACCACCCACACCGCACCGCGCCTCCGCCACACCTCTGCGTCGCACCCCCCTCCACTTTCTTGTCGTGCTGCCCCCCCCCCCTTTCTTCTTCCCTTCTTCTTCTTCTTTTCTTCTTCTCTCCTTCTTCTTCTTCTTCTTCTCTTCTTCTTCTTCTTCTTTTTCTTTCTCCTTCCTCCTCCTTCTTCATCTTCTTCTCTTCTTCTTCTTTTTCTTTCTCCTTCCTCCGCTCCGCCGCACAGGTTAGTTTTTTTAATTTATTCTGCTATTTAATTTTATTTAATATGTATTTAACATTTTATTATAAAATTATGCTTTATGTGATCATTATTATTATTATAGCATTGTTATTATTAATATGTTAATATTAATATTATATCATTACTATAATCAATATTATGTTATTATTATTATGTCAATAACAATTTTATTATTTTATTATTATTGTTACTATTATTACATTATTCTTATGTTATTTTTGTTACTGTATCAATGTTATTATTATTATTATCATCATGATAATATTATTATGTTATTATTTTTATTATTATGTTATTATCATTATTATTATGATTATGTTATTATTATTATTATATTATTGTATTGTTATTATTATTATTAAAATATTATTATCATTAAGATTACTATGATTAATATTATTATGCTATTATTAATATTATGTTATTGATTTAACTACTATTATTTTTGTCATTATTAATATTACTATTATGTTATCATTATTATTGAACCTATTTAACGGTCTGTTGTTTTAGGACCTGTTTGATACCTCGATACGGTGCGATCGTTGCGCAACTGGATTCTTACGCCGTGTCATTTTTCCGTTCCTATTTCAGGTAGGTGGTTCCATGTCGTTACATCATTTAGATAATTTAATTTGTTTGTTTAGTTTTACTTAATATGTTCTATGGTTTAGTTGCAAGATGCGAATTATGTTTATAATGTTTTGGTAGTGCTGTAGAGGTTTTGTGAAATGCGTTTTAAAAATGGTGTAACATGCGTGCGTGATGAAATTTGCACCTGTATTTATAAATTTTCATGTTTTTCCTTTAGATTCGGTTGTGGTAAATTTTAGAAGTGTTTAATAATTGTTTATAGAGTGCCAAAGAGGTTTTGAAAGGGTTGATTTGTGAAATTTATTTCGTAATGGTTTCTTTTGAAAGGTGTTTTCAAGTCACTTTAGGTGTTTGTATATTTAAATAGACATTTTCAAAGTATATGAATCACTTTTGGTGTGTTTTCCTTGTTGTGTAACTTTGAAGTTGAAATGAATTTTTTTTTGAAAAATAAAAAAAAAGTTTTTACATGGTTACCTCATGTATCAATTTTTAAAGTGACGCCTCTGTATAAAATCAAGCTGTTTTTGGTGTAAGGTCTTCTTGTATATACTGGAAATGATTTAAATAATAACTCAAATGATTTGTTGGTGTATTTATATAACACTAAAATGGTTCTTTATAGGAGTTGAATATGCTTACACTTTTAAAGTGGTGTATTTTTTCTATAAAATGAGACTTGTCGTGTGCGTGTGTCTTTGAAATAGTGCTTTGGTATGCAAATGGTGACTTTTGTGTGCAATATCTTGTTTGGTCTGTGAAATGAGAAAGAAATATACTATGTGAATGTAAAACTTGTTTGAGCACATGGGAAAACCCTGGGTATCTAGGTGGGCGAACTAGAACTAGTGCGCCAATAAACCGGATGGGTATCGTCCCTGTTTCACTTAGCTGGATTGATGATTTCAACACAAACTAAACATGATATCTAAGGGTCGTGGCCTTCTAAGCCACGTGTTCTGAGGGTCGTGGCCTTCTAAGCCACGTTTTCTGAGGGTCGTGGCCTTCTAAGCCATGTTTCACCGAGACACGAGGTTCTAGGGTCCCACTCGAGCTAGATAAACCTTAGGGATTTACCTATAGTGATCTACCATCGATGGCGTGGTGCTTTCCGTCGGCATATAGAGGACCACCTGTGTGTGTGTGTGTGTGTGTTTTTGTGTGAGTGTGTGTGTGTGTGTGTGCCCATAATGAACCTTCCTCTTCCTCTTTAAAAATCGGGTTTGTGAAATGAGTTCCTTTTTAGTGTTTTCTTTAGCAGTTAGCCTATAAATGTTTTCTTTAAAAGCATTTTGAAAGTATAATTTTTGAATAAGCACTTTGAATTGTCTTTTGATGTGGTGGCATGGAACCTTTTTCTCGGTGTCATCCTACTGAGCTTTTAGCTCACACCCTACATACACCCTTGGGTGTATGTAGTTTCTTGTTTCTTGTGTATCCCAGGTTGTGCGTCGTGCTCAGTGATGATGGCTCCGGTTTCTGTTGTCCTTCGTGTGTAGGTTGGTGTTGGTAGCTTGGGGATGCAACTTCTCGTGTCGCATGAGGTTGGTATTGGAGCTTAGTTCTCTATTTCTGTTGTTGTTCATTTTAGGTTTTTTGTTGGAGTTGTAGACTTTAAACCTGTTCGTAGTTTAAGTGCGTTTTTGGTTGTCTATTTCTAGTTTCAGTTATTTATGGTTAGTTGTTTTTCTGTATTTTATTTCAGGTAAAATCGTTCCTACTTGCTACTCTTGGTACCCAGGCACTTGTGCCAGCCCGTGGGGATCGGGAACGCCCTTCGGGCCTTGTCGCGGACCGGGTCGGGCGCCGGGTCGGATGGCGACCCGGCCTGGTTCGTGACATGATATATAACATATAAATTCACTATATAAATTCTATATAATTGATATATTTTAATTGACTATAATAAACATGGATAAAAAGTTTTTTGTTTAAACATGGTGTTTAATTTAATGTAAGTTATCGCAAAAATTAAATTTATTCTAAAAGGTAAATGTTGTAATTTAATAGGATGGTACATTTTATATCACTTGAGATGATGAAATATTGAATTAATGAGATGCAAGAATCTTTTTTCACACATTTTTTGAGTAAATTTGACACATGAATATTTTTTTTCAAGTTTTCTATGTGAATGAGACCCATGAACCCTTATACACAAGTTGAATCATGAATGTGATGTAGAAAGATTTATTCAAAATATTATTTATGGTTATGTTTGTGCCACATTACCATGTTATTTTTCAAGTCATGAAGACTATTCAAGAATCATTTACGATGAGGATTTTTTTCTTGATACCCAAATCAATAATTTCCCCATTAAAATGTAGTACACCAGGGACCACAAGGGAGACTCCATAAAAGGTTAAAAAAAATAATTATACAATAGTCACATTCTTAATTTATTTTTAATGTTAAAAGTAAAATAGGTGATTTAAAAAGAGTCAAAAAATTAAATCTTTATAAAATTATATTTAAACTAGAAATTTAAATTATAGTTTAGAATTTATAAAAAGTTGGAATAAAAAAATACAAACTAAATGTGATAGTGATGGATAAGATTTAATCATCAGACACTCTATTTATCATTATCAATAAGCCACGTCTAGTTTAATTATTGAATTTATACTTAAATACCTAAATTTATTCACTTGTATTTCTTATTACCCATATAAAGTCCTCAAATATGGGTGTTTATCTTCTTATGAAAGTTATCCAATTTCTTAAAGACCTACGTAAAATCAAAACCAATTGAACCTATCAGGATCAATGGGGATACCTCCCAAAACAAATTTAAACAATAAGAAAGATATTTTATAGTCATAGGATGATAAAAAATCCTAAAACAATAGATGAAATTTCGCACAAGATAGAAACATACAACATTTAATCAAGAAAAGAATGTTTCGAGATAATTAAAAAGCGAAGAGTTTACAATGAAAAAACACAAACTTAAATCAGATATTCCTTCAGATCCTTACTTCCCACCACCACCCATATTTTAGGCCTAAATGGATTATTATGTTTTAATAATATCATCTTATTTATAATTTTTTCTTCATCACATACCACTCCCTCTTTCTTATTATCCATTATGATGATCTGATAATTATTATATAAACATTAGGAGAGGTGAAAATCATCTATCCAGTTTATGTCCACAAAATATTTGTTTCATTTTGGACATCCTATACACTAAACCCTTCTTATTTCTATTCATAAACATTGTTAGAAATAATATTATATTTTCACTAACAAAATTTGAGATCATTTTGAAATGTTGGGAAAATATTATATACTATTTTCTGGAAAGGGCATTCTGGAAAAATTGATTCATCCACATCCTATAATTTCACATGCCCAATGACATTCGTAAAGAAAAACATTAATATTAGTATTTAAATTGGATATTATTTTATGAATATGATTTATTTTCTAGGTTTATTAACCTATATTTGACACATTTGGGGCGAGTTTTGAATCATTTATAGAAAGAGTATAAATTTTATCTCGAAAATGATTTTCTATATTGATTGATTTTTGTGGATCTCCAAATGATATATATAACACTTTTAACTATTATAGAAGTTTTAATCCATGTTCAAAGAGTTTATAAAAAATAATTTTTAAATTTGGATAAATATTTAACATGATATTCCAAAATTCCAATGCAATAAAAAGCTGTTAAAATTCCAGAATTAAGGCATTTCACAATATAGCTCAATATATATTAAAATTATAAAAAATTATCCAATTTAATATTGAATTAACATCTAGTTGGGATTAAATAATTATAATAAATATTAAATATATTGAAAATATTATCACTTTCAATTATCTCACACATAGCATTTGGAATCCTGGAAAAGTGAGCATTCAGAATAAAATGCCAATGACATTTAAAAACATATATCAGTGAATAAAAAAACTAAAAATAAAAGAATCAATATTATCATTACACTAAAATATTCTTAATTAAAAATTAATTATTATTTTAATTCATTCCATTCCCATTTCTTTCATTCTCATGTATATATGGATTTCTACCTCGCATTTTTTCTTTCATCAAATGATTTTTATTTTATACAAAGATTTACTAATCCAAATAAATTTAAGGGTAACAATAAGCTTAAAATTTTTCAAAATATTCACATAATATAGTAAATTACATTTATACATCATGAGGTCATATAAGTAGTTGTTATAAGTCATTGATTTTGGTGGGTTTCTAATGATTAAAATATCCAGGCAGAAATAGATTGCTTGGCTATTTATTAAAGAAAATGTTCAAGAACTTACTTTCCACTCAAATATGGACTTTTCATATTTATTATTTTCATAAAAAAATATCCAATAAATCATTAAAATTCCTTTTATGTATATCCCATAACATTAATATTTTAGTATAAAAAATAAATTTGTCATTGCTTTTTTTCTTGATGCGATAGATAGTGATAAGTTTTTTTAGTTGAAACCTCAAGAAAGGAAAAAACACTTTTAATTTAAAGATATATAGGGGAAAATATTTAAATGGAACGAAATTTTTAGTAGTAATTTTACATATTAAAAATATTATTTTCAATCCAAAGCTATACCAAATAATTTATCACACCACAAGGGAGGTTCTACTAAACATAAGTTTAACGAAAAACCTAAAGAGTATGTCAATAACAAGTAGGATTGTGAATCTATAATTAATTTAGGCTCAATAACTAGGATAACATGGAAACAAAGTACTAATAAGGGTAAAATGCACATGGTAGGCTGGTATAAAAATAATTTTTCTGAATATCAGGAATTTACTAAAAAACAAAATGCCTCAATCATTTTCTAAAAAAGTTCTTTAAATATCATATATTTTTAAAGAAAAATGGGAATTTATTTCTAAATCAATAAATATTTGTTTTACTCAAGATACGATGTTAATTTGAATAATAATAAAAAAAGTTTTCAAATTCTCATGGGTAATTGCATTTTAATTTTCAATATCAATCATGACATGAAATTCCGAAATCAATTTTTTATTCATGAATTAACATTTTTTAAATTGAACAAACCACATTTTAGAAATAATTAATTCTTATTTTCATGAATCAATTCATCTAATTTAATTTTTAAAAATTTCTCATTTTACAAATGAAATTTAATTGAATCTCATTGGTCTCAAAAATTTCAAATAATACACACAAAATTTAGAAAAATAAACATAAAATCCAAAACATAGAAAATCCTAATCTACCAATTATGCCCAACCCACAAATATATTTTTTAAAATTTCATCATTTTAAATAGTTTTATGATACATGAGAATCGAGATAATAATACATGAATGAATGTGGGAAGGAAAGACAAATCCTAGTTTTTATTGAGCAGCAACAGTCTTAAGTTGGCCTTCTAAAAGTAGCCATGTGAAATGTGAATGAGATAAAAAAATAATTATAAATTTATATCAATAATATAAATAAAATATAAAAATAATGACAAGGTAAGGGAGACTTTTTATGAACCCCAAGTGGATGCTACAATTTCACTTCCCCATGTTAGGCAGTTCCACCATATCATCCCAAATCTAATGGTAGTTGTGGTTTTTTCTTCATCAACAAATAAAATGAAATTTCTCTAAACATTTTGGGATAAAAAATATTTTTGAATCAACAATATTTATATTTCGTTTCATTCCATTTCTTTATATTGATGTTCTAATAATGTATTAGAAGACAAAAAATATAGGAGCAAGTATTCCACATTTAATCCTTATAGAAACTCTCTGCTACATGTTGAAATTTAATTCTAGTAGGTTGTTCAACTTTAATTTTATCATCAAAAATTATTTCATCATTAAAAATAGCTTGTTACCACCATTCTAAAGTAAACCAATGTACTCTTCATTCAGTCACACCATTAATTCTTCTATTTCATAAAATATGACCTATTATAATGAAAAATCAGTCCATGATGAAGTAATGGAAAATAATTTTTCATTGGGAGAAACATTTGGCATGTTATTATCAAAATAATCATGGAAAAGTTAATCAAAATTTAAGACTTATCCCTATGGATTATTATGTTCCAACTCTATCTAGGAGGGTAAAACAATTGTATTAGAAGTGGGAACCAAATCAGATTCCTGGAAATGTTCTTAAAAAATGAATGGATCAAGTGTATATTCATCATTGTAAATATATTTATTTAAGGGTTATGAATTATTAATTTCAAAAAATGGGTCTACACATGAAATTTAATTTTCAACAAATTATTCATAATTATTTTTTAAATACTTCCCATTTCCCATAAAACATAAATTCTTGAATTAGTGATAATTTATTAAATTTAATTTAAGAGTGGAGATTCTAATTTCTTTTTTAACTCACCCAAAAATGGATACATAATATCAAAATTTGGTCGGAAAATATTTTCCATTTCTTCATCATCTTTTTGAGCTTTCAATTATTATTATTATTTTATTGAATTGGAAATAATTTCAATTTTCTAGCTTCATGAATATTTCTATTTATCACCAAATTAATATTTTTTCATTTTGAAATGATTTTTTTTTTAATTTTAATTTCAAAAATCTATCATGAATATGATCCTCATATTTTTGATAATCATTATAAGAATAAGAGTATTCACTATGAAAATATCTTGTTTTTTTGTTTTTTTACTATAAATTTGTGGTTAAAGTCCTAAAAATTCAGAAAAAAATTAAGAAACATTTATTACAACATCTTTGAAATAAAAAAAATGATTATATGAATTTTATGTCACTTTAATTCAATAAAAAATCCCCCTTTTTATCTAGAGTATAGTAATGACCACATGGTTTTATAATAAAGAGGTTGTGGGTAATCTTATCAAAATGTCACTTTTTTATTTTTTTCGTTATTGTTATAACTAAAATTAGGGAATTCAAAGGAGTTAAAAAATAATATTTAATATCATTTTCCAACAAGAAATTTAATTTTGAAATTTGAATTTATAATTAATTGAAAATGAAAAATACATACTAAATATTGTAATAGTAGAAAATATTCGCTCCTCAAACTCTCCCTTTATCATTGTAAAAATTTACTTTTAATTAAATTATCTAATTTTTACCGAAATACCTAAAATTAAACACCAATATATTCTAGGTACAATAGAGAGACCTCAAATATGGTTTTCTATGCGATTATGAATGTGATCCAATTTCCCATAGACCTATGATCAATCAAAACTAATTAAACATGTTGTACTCAATGGGGAGTCCTCACACAAAGATGTTAAAAAATCCAACTATTTTACACTAATAAGATGATAATAAATCCATTAATTGTTGGAAGAAATTTCAAAAAAGATAGAAATAATGATTATGTAATCAAATAAACAAATTCTAAGATAATACAAAAGATAAGAGATTACAGCCAAAAGATCCAAATCAAAAAGGAAACACCTTTGAATATTCACTATCAATGGCCATATGGATTTCAGTCCTTAATGGATTGATTCTTTAATGAAAAAATACTCTTCTCCATAAATTTATATTCATCACTTTCCACTCCCCTCCTTCCAACAATCTATTGAAATGATGTGATGAATAAAATATAAAGAATAGGTTTGGTGTAAATCATATGTCCAATTTCAATCTTTGAATATTTCTTCGATTTCGGTTCCCATAAAAAGTGAATATTTTTTAGGCTTCTTAATAAATTTTGGTCTCACGCATACTGAAATTTCACCAATAAAATATTATCCCATTGTAACATATAGTGAAAATGTTATTGCTAATATACTGAAAGACCATTTTCTGTTCAAAGTAAATCTTCAATATCCTCAAGATTCACGCGCCCACTAACCATCTTAATGAACTAATTAAACCTTGATATAAAATTTGGAGATGAGGGTTAAAATAATATTTATTTTAGATGTGTAGTCACATATATTGAACACATGTTTGCTGAGTTATGCCTCATTTTCTGATGGAGTATAAATTCATTCCAAAAAATTATTTTCCATATTGAGTAATTTTATTGGGCATCGAAATGATCAATTCAACATTTGGAATAGTTAGAGAAGATAAATCCCTTGTGAAATTTTTTTAAAAATATAATTTAAAAATTTTATTACAATTAAAAATTTTATTATCAATATACCAATATTATAAAAAATAATTGAAATTCCAAAACTAAGTGATTTTCACAATTTAGCTCGAAACACGTTAAAATTCTTAAAATTATGAAATTTCAATTAAAATTAAAATATTTTAGGGATAAAATCATAGAAATACAGTTTAATATTTTGAAAATAACAGATCTATCATGCTTATCATTTCTATTAAATTACATATTTTCATGATTATGGCTTATAATTAATGTATCCATCATTTTATTTCATTCTCACATTTTATATGATTATTATGAATTTTTTTCAACAACTTCATATATTTTATTCATCGTTAATGACCATTTTGTGATTTTATTTTATTTTACATGTTTTATGATTTTAATACAAGGGCTTTTACTATATTTTTCAGTAATATTTATGTCTTCTTCATGTTCACATTCATGTTATGATTGTTATTCCATTACTCAGTGTATGATCTCACCCATTTCTTATGTTTATATTCTGTGTGTTATAAAGATAAATATAAATTGTGAATTTATAAAAAAAAATTCTTTAATAAAATTATTATCATGAAATTTTCTAACGTTCTGTTAATAAGATGTTATTCATCTAGTCACCACGACACTAATCCTTTAATACATAGGTTTGTGAGACTATTTTTGAGATGTATAATTTAAATCACATGATTATTATACAATTTATGTTATACTTATTGTTACACCCCAAAAATCCATGGTACACATCTCTTTGTATAATGCAATAGCTTACATTGTACGCAACATCGAGTTCTAGCACACCATGACCAATAAAAATAGCTAGTAAGAATAGTAATACCCACATTTTAAAATTTAAATTTTATTTCCAAAATGGACTTCATTTTTGGATTCAGAATATCAAAATTATCTTAGGGTAAATTTTTTGTATTTTTCATAAAACATTCAATTTTTTATGAATAGTGAAAACCAATGCGTTTTTGTTTAAACATGACTTTTATTTAAATTATTATTTTTATTATTTAAATTTATTATAAAGTCAAAATAGATACATAATACTTAATTTTGTTCAACGTAATTCTTTGGAGTCATTATAAAATATGATTAGACGTATAATGTTTTTTGAATTTTCTTAATGTTTTTTTTCCACCTTCTAGGCACATTTGAAAATTTGCATAAAACGTAATTTTACTACTTCTGTGAATTGAAATTAAAAAATCAAAGAGACACTGTTGAAATTAGTAAGTAAAATTGCATTCAATAGGATGAAAATTATTTTTGGTGAATATTATGTTTTTAATTTTATTTAAAACAGTTATACGTAAATTGGGTAATTAAAAGTTAAAATGATATTATAATTAACCTAGAACATGTCCTAATTTTATTTTATAAGTTTATTTTGGCCAAAATCAACATTAGGAGTAAAATATGATCCTTATGGTCCACTTGGATTAGATTAGTACGTTTATTATTATTTTATTTAAAGAAGAGTTTAAAGTGTTAAATTCAAAGTTCAATAACGAAAAAATTTTAATATAGGGTTATACATAAGATAAATTAAACTATAAATATTTATCAGATATATATAAATATTTACTACATAATGGTATTTTATTTATAATTTTTAGACATTAAATAATGAAATTTATTTATAACACAATGATAATGCAGTAATAACCTTATTATTGAATGATTAAAATAATTTATATAATAAATATTAAAATAATATTAAATTGAGACTATTTATGTATTCCAAAAATTTAATATTTTAATATGACATGTTAGGGTTGATTAAATATATTTTTTGAAGTGATAAAGTTTTTATGACTTCCACGAAATCCAAATACTAAATTGTGTCAAAATTGACATAAATGAGTTTTTAAAACAAATACTATATTATTAATTGAAATAATATTCCTAAAAATATAATGTTTGGTCAAAGGAAATAGATAATGTTACCTAGATCAATAATGAACCACCTGGGGATCTCTTGGATTTTTATAGTAATTTTATTAACCATTAATTATAATAATACAATAATACATGGTAAAAGTTAAACTATTTAACTAAGAGTTAAATCTAAAAGATAAGGATTATATGTTGACCTAAACTGGTCTGAGAAATATTTTTTGAGTTTATTTCTATCCAGTCCTATCTTAACCTAGAAATAAATCCATTTTTATCCATTATTAACTGAATATGATCTTATATTAAAATAATTTTTCAGGATTTTTCTAAAGTGACCCTCACCACTATTATAGAAAGGTACTTCCTGTTCTCTTAATTTGACACCTCCAATTCCATTTGACTCGGCCAAACCCTGCTCAAATATCCTCCCAAATACCCTCACTTAAACCTAGAGGCCTTAATTTGATCTGAAAGCTAGCCTAAGGATCCATTTTGATGAAATCAAAAGGACACACTTAGAGAAGAGGTAATAATTTTATCACCTCTTTCAAAGTTCTTTTCTTCTTCCACATCCTCTTTATTTGTTGTTTCAATACCAAAATAAAAACTAAATTAACTTCTACAAAATATTAGATTATTATAAATATGTTACAAACATATTCATTATTCTATCTATCCTATGATTGATAATGTCACCTTACGTGTGTACGTACGGCTTACCATCTCCACGTAATGGGGTAGTTTCTTTTTTAACACATCATTATTTTGATGGGTATAATAATGAGTATAATTTATAAAAATAATAAAAATAATAGGTTAATGATTCTTTATATATGATATAATATCCAAATAAATACTTTTTCACCATAAATATAATGTTATTGTCCCTCGTGTGTATGTACGAATTACCGTCTCCGTAAACGCGATGAAAATTCATTCCCCATCCTAACCATTCATGAATAATTTTCATTTTATGATTAAAAATAATGTTTCAGAACATAATATCATTCTATATATTAAACAAATACATCCTATCCATAACAAACATGACTTATGTAATAAAACATATAAAGTAAAAAAATCATTTGTCACCCAAAACAATAATATTACTAAAATATTATTAACAATTCAATAATAAGAGATCATATATGATTTTATAATTACTTATGTGGTTATTTTAAAATTTATTAATAATTATTTTAATATTATATAGGAGTTTTACATTCCCTCGACCATGGAAAAGTACAAGGAGAGAGTAAATTTCACAATCTCATTATTATCCGAGGTTATTTACATGTAAGTATCTACTGGGACCTCTTCATCATCAACATCTATGTTTCATAAAAATTTATTTAAACATTTTAATATTTAATAGACTATGAGTTAAAGTCATTTATAACCTCATTTTACATTTTCTAATCCTTTCATCATTTTCCAAACAATGTTCATTATGACCTTTTCGACAAATTAAAGTAAGAATATTTTTTAACTTATACAGTGGGTGCGGCTATTTTCCTCTTTTATAACACCCTCGAAATTTCCATTACAACCATAAAATATTATTTTCAAAATAAAAGTTTTCTTTTATAATTATGCTAATTTTAAATGATTTAAAAATAGAAAGCGGTATTTCTCTGAAATTGTTTTGATTCCATCAATGTCAACATCTTTTGATGGATTTTACACTTGTTTGAAGTTTATTTTTTATGATACAATATTTCATATTGTATTGAAGGTTTTGTGATATGTTTGACTTCGGATGTGTCATTTTTTAAAGCATTCATGGTTTATGGTTAATGTATTTACATTTATTAAGCTAGTTTTAATATGAATATTTATGTTATGTTTCAACCTTTTAATATAATGAATGAATTGGACTTAGTAAGTGATGAGTGGATACAGCTATATCTCCTCAATTCATCGGTATATATTATTAGACAAACTAGTTTCTTGGCACAAGGCCTTGACTAAATATTATTTGTAGTCTTGGGACGATCCCTTGAATATGCGGTTATGATGCTTGGTATTATACATTCCATCATTATAAAATTGGATATTGATATTACATGTGATTATTATACTATTAGAATATCTATGTGAATACGTAAATGATAATTTTTGTTTTACAATTTCCATATTATGTTGATGTTTGTGTTTAAAAAGCGTGTGTTTTAGTCTTATACATTTCCTTAAATGTTTATTATTATTTGTGATAGTTTCCTCTATATTTGTTTCCTTACGAGAATCTATGAAAATCCCTTTCATATAATTTATTTTTCCATGGATGTGAAAAATTATATTAAGATAAACCTTCAAAAATAGGTTAAGATATGTAAGAGTGTTCAACGGGGAAACAATGCGGGGTTTTTTCACGATATAATGTAAAACTGTTGTATGTATCTAGAACTTCCAATGCTAATAAACTGAGAAGTCTTTTAGGATAAAATTACTTATATCGTGCAAATGTTATGTAATAATAAACCGACTCTGGGTAACTGGGGTCAGGGCGTTACAGTTTATATTAGAGGAAGTTTAGTACAAATCTTGGAATCTAGATTTAGAAAAACACTGATTATAAAACATTACCCTAAGATAGGCTTTTAGGATTAGTATAGAATAACTTCCTAGAATTTTGGTAATGTAAAAAAAAATTTTAGTTTCCATGAAATACATCCCTATCTGGATACGAGCAGGTAGAGGCAGCTCTGGAATAGATGTACCTTGGATTGAAAACTCTGACAAAGAGTTTCAAGCATCACTCGGGGTATCCTAGTACACGAAAATGGGCCTTGCTGTACCTTTGGTTACACCACTCCCAAGGTATATTCTTAAGATAATTCATATTTTATTTACAAAACATTATGAATGGCTTATGTGTAACACCCCAAGCTTCCACAATATGTTTCTCTTTGAATAATGTAGTATCTTTCATTGTATGCAACTTGGAGTTTTAACACAGTGCGACAATTCAAACCAGATGTTATCAATAGTAAGACCAACTTTTTTAAAGTTTATAAATTTTATTTTTCCAAAATGGACTTCATTTTTGGATTTGAAATATCAAAATTAGATTACGGTGAATTTTTGGTATTTTTTTGATGAATAGTGAAAAAAATGTGTTATTATTCAAAATTGACTTTTTATTTAAATAATTTTTTATTTTATTTAAATTTATATTAGGAAATAAAATATAAATAATACCTATATATGTTTAGTGTAATTCATTAGAGTCATTTTATAATAATATTAGATTTATAAAATTTTATTTAACTTTTTACTGTCTTTTACCCACCTTCTAGGCACATTTGGAAAATTGCATAAAACGTAATTCTATCGATTCTGTGAATTGAATTTAAAAAATTAGTGACATTGTTGAAATCATTAAGTAAAATGTGGTTCAATAAGAAGAAAATAATTTTTAATGAATAGTAACTTTTGACTTTTATTTACCACTATTAAAAGTAAATAGATTAATTAAAGGTAAAAATTATATTATAATTACCCTAACACATGTCCTAATTATATTGGATAAGTGTATTTTGATCAAAATAATCCATATGAATAAAATATTATCCTTTTGGTCCACTTGAATTAGATTATGAAATTTATAATTCTTTTATTTAAAAAAGATTTAAATGTGTTAAATTGAAATTTTAATAAATAAACCACTTTTTAATATAGGTTATACATAAGATAAATTAGACTATAAATATTCATTCAAAAGTTATTAATATTTAATAAAAAATAGTATTTTATTTATAATTTTTAGACATTAAATAGTTAAATTTATTTATGACACAATGATAATGCAATAATTATCTTATTAATGAATGATTAAAATAATTTATATAATAAATATCCAAATAAATGTAAATAGAGACTTCTGGTAAATTCCACTAATTTATTAGATAAATATGACATGTTAGGGTCTATTAAATAAATTTTTTCGAAGTGATAAAGTTGTTTTCACTTACAAAAATATACCAAATAATGTTAAAATATACATAAATGAGTTTTTAAAATAAATACTATATTATTAATTGATATAATATTTCTAAAAATCAAGGGTATAGACAGAGGACTTTGATAAGGTTATATATATCAATAATTAACCACTTGGGGCTCTCTTGACTTTTTATTTTGTGTTTATTACCTGTTTATTATAGTAATACAAGAATAGATTGTAAAAGTTAAACTATTTAACTAAGAGTTGAATCTAAAAGATAAGGTTAATATAGTGAACAAAACCTATCTAAAACCTATTAATGGATCATTTTTCCACCAAATACCACATTTTCCTAGAAATAAATAATTTTTTGGCCATTATAAATAGAATATGATTGTATTCTAAAATAATATTTCAAGCTTTTCCTAATGTGACACACGCCTCTCTTATAAAAGGGTACTTCTACTTTTCTCAAAATAACACCTCTAAATCCATTTGGATCAGCCAATACCTACTCAAGTATCCTCCCAACTACACTCAATTATTCCTAGAGTCCATAAATTGATCATAATGCCAACCTATGGATACCTTTTGATCAACTCAAAAGGAAACACCTGAAGAAGAGGTAATAATTTCACCATCACTTTCAAGGTTCTTTTCTTCTTACACTTCCTCTTTCTTTGTTGTTTCCATTACAAAAATATTAAATCCAGTACCTTATACATACTGTGATGTTATTATAAATATGGTAAAACCCAATTCATTATTCTATCCATCTTTTGAATGACAAGTCACCATACGTGCGTACGTACGGCTTACCATCTCCACGTAGTGATGTAATTTGTTATTCAAACAGTGTATTATTTGGATGGGTATAATAATGAGTATAACTGATTTTGAATAATAAATAAAACATTCTAATGATTCTTTATATATGATATACCATCCAATTACATTTTATTTCACCAACAATACAATGATATTGTCACTCATGTGTACGTACAGATTATCGTCTCCACGAACGTGATGAAATTCAATTTACATCATAACCATTTAAGAAAAAATTTCATTTTAGGTTTAAAAACAATGTTTAAAAAATTAATATCATTCTGGATATGAATGAAATACATCATATCCATAACAAACATGACTTACGTAACAAATCATATAAAGGAAAAAAAATCAGTTAACAACCGAAACAATGATAGTACTGAAATATTATTAACAAAGATATATTTAAAGATCATATATGATATCATATTTATGTATTTGGTCCTTGTATAATTTAAAAACAATGATTTAACTATTATAAATTTGGTTAACATAACCTTGATCAACGAAAATTAAATGTTAAGGGTTAATTCTACAATCTCTCCATTATCCTAGGTTGTTTGTACACGAGTATCTACTAGGACCTCTTTATCATCCACATCTATGTTTCTTTAAAATGTATGTAAAAAAATCTTTAATATTTCCTAGACTATGGGTTAAATCATTTATATCCTTCTTTTAATTTTTAATAAATTTTTATAAAGGAAATTTTTTGTCATTTTCCCAACAAGGTCTTTACGACCTTTTCGAAAAAATTAAGGAAATAATGTTTTTTTGACATATATGTTGGGTGAATCTATTTTCATTTGTTAAAACACCTTAGAAAAATCCCTTAAATTCATATAAGAATATTTTAAAAAGAAATGTTTTCTTTTATAATTACATGAATTTTAAATGAAATCAAAATAGAAAGAGATATTTCTCTCAAAAAGCTTTGATTTCATCTATTTCAACATCCTTTGATAGGTATTACACTTGTTTGATGTTTATTTTTTTATAAAAATTGTATTTAATGTTTTGTGATATTTTTGACTCTGGATGTGTTATTTTTATACTATTCATGATTTATGGTTAAATTATTGACATTTTTTTCTAGTTTTAATACGAATGTTTATGTTATGTTTTAACCTTTTCTTATGAAGAATGCATTGGACTTAGTACGTGATGGGTGGAGCCTGCTATAGCTCCTCGATGCTTTAGTATTTCTCATGAGACTAACTAGTGTCATCGAAAATGGCCTTTATAAAATCTTATTTTTAGTCTTGGCATGTGGCCTTGACTATGTGGTTATAATGTCCAACAATATGCATTCCATCATTATGAAATAGGTTGTTCATATTAAATATCGTTATTCGACTAGTAGAATATCCATGTGAATAATAAAATGGAATTATTTGATTTATCATTTCCATATTATGCTTATGTTTATGTTTAAACAGATTTTTTTAGTCTTATACATTTCATTAAATGTTTATGCTTAATTATGAAAGTTTTTTCTATATTGTTATCCTTACTGAACATCTGATCTCACCCCTTTCTATGTTTTATTTTTTTGAGGATGCGATGTAGTATATTATTAATGACCTACATTAATATTCTCAGGTGGATGAATGAGTTAAAAAGTGACATAATGTTTTTTTCATTTCATAATATAATGTAAAACTTATGTTTTTATGTAATACTTACAAGGCTCTTAAATTAATCCGTATTTCGGAATTTGATCCCTTGTGATCATGAAACTGTTATGTAATAATGCACCGACTCTGGGTAAATATGTTTGGGGAAGTATAGTTGGAATTAGATAAAGTTTAATACAATACATGTAAACTAGATTTATAAAATCTCTAATTATAGAACATTACCCTATGATAGACTTTTAAGATTAGTATACAATAACTTCCTATAATTTTGCTAATGTATAGATTTTGAGTGTTTTCCCAAAAATAAATCATGGTCTGGATATGAGTAGGTAGAGGCGGCTCTGGCCCAGATGTACCTAAGAGTGAAAACTCCAAAAATGAGTTTCGGGCTTTACCAGGGGTAACCTGGTACAAAAAAATGAACCTTGCTGCACTCTTAGTTATGACACTCCTAGGGTATATTCTTAGATTAATTCAATTTTTCGTTACAAATCATTATGAAGTATTTATGATTATATACCTCCTCAAAGAAAACATATTTATGATTATGGATTATATCCATATACAGTTCAATTTATGTTTAGTGTTTTACGTGTTTTGAATTATGTATTGTGTTTCATAATGTAATATAGTGTATTCAATTTTTTATAAATGGAACCTAGTAGAAGGAATGGAATTATATCATTTCATGAAATCTATGTAGGGACTTCCCTCCTACTCGGGATAATTATAGTGGAGCTGGTGATACAACTAATATTGATCAGTTTATCACTATACTGGGAAAACTCACATAGGTTATGAATATTAACCTTACCCATATGGGGAACCCTGGTCCACATTGTGGAGGATCAATGCTAGACTGCTTCATGAGGAAACAACCACCAACATTAAATGGGGATAAAAATCCATTTTTAGATGAGTGATACATAAGTTCCTTAGAGAAAATATTTCATGCTTTGGGGAGTAGCAAAAAGGAAAAGTCGTTATGGAAGTTTATCACCTCACGAGAAATGCAGATCGATGGTGGTCAATAATTAAACACACAAATGAGGATGATGAAGTATCAAATATTAAATGGAAGGAGTTTAAAGAAATTTTATTAGAAAAATAATTTATTCATGACCATTGAGGCGATATTGAAAGACAATTTCTCAGCTTGAGGAAAAATGAGGATGAGAATGTCGTAAAGTATGAGGCTAACATTACAAGGTAAGAAAGGCATGTACCAGATTATATACGTAACCTAAGGAGTAAGATAGATCGATTATTTTATGGGTTAAAACCATTTATCCATCAAGAAATAATCTCACAATACTTCTTATCATATGAAGATATTGTCTAATGTGCTATCAATACAGAAAAGGAATTTTCTATGTCGTACGGATTTTACATAAAGAAAGAGAAGAATAGATCTCTTAGTCCCTATGGAAATGGATATAAGGTGAAGAAAGGAATAGTTGAATTTCCATCCTATGGTAAATGTGGAAAGAAACACCCCAGTACTTTCCTGAAGTTAATGGGAGTCTGTTACAAGTATGGTGAAAAATGCCACCATGATCATGATTGTAAGGGAAGGAAAGAGAGTGTCAATGTTTAATTATTCAATTATAGAGAAATGGGGCGGTATTCAAATGAATTTCCTAATCACCAAGGAATCTTATCTAAAAAAGGCCAAGTGAGAATGTCCAATATTATGAAATCAGTACTACTGATGTGGAAGCACCGAATGACGTGGTGGCTGGTAATTTAATGGTTTCATCAAATTTAGACAATTCTTTATTTTATTTTTGATCATCACATTGATTTATATATTCCTTGTTTTCTAAGAAAAATAGATATTTCCAATTTGATTTAATAAGTATGTTTTAAGTTAAAACTCATAAGGGAAATATCATTGCAACAATGTTTTGTGAATCAGTCTTCATTAGGGCATATAAATTTTCTATATCTGTTGATCTCATCATCATGCCCATGATTGAATTTGATATAATCCTAATTATAGATTGGATTTTGAACCATGATGTGAAACTTTATTGTAATAAGTAGGAGGTTAAATTTTTTTGATAATGATAATGAGTTCCTTATATTTAGAGTAGAAAAACCACCACCTGATTCTTATATAGATCCACCCACAGTAGATTAACTATACACAATTGTTGGAAAAAAAGATAATTAAATAACTATGGGTGAGGAAAGGAATGTTCAAAAAGATGATGTACCTATTGTTCAAGAATATGTTGATGTGTTTCCAGAGGATTTACCTATACATCCTCTAGAATGAGAAATTAAGTTTTCCATTGATTTAATTCATAGTTCAAGGCTTATATCGAAGAACCATTATAGAATCGCCACTGTGAAATTAGTGGAACTAGGGAAACAAATAGAGTAATTGAGTAATAATGGTTTTATTCACCCTAGTGTTTATTCATTTAGAGCCTTTTTATTTTTGTTAGTGTTTCCGACGCTTTCGCAGGGGCGCGCACGCATCCGTCCGTCCGCGGAGGAGGACGCACGGGGCTTTGTTGCCCCGCATTCCCGCTTTCCAAAGGTGGGCAGCATTCGCTCCTTATTCAGGGACGTCTACTCCTTGATCGAAATGGGATGATGGGAGGTCAGTTCTTCCTTCTATGGATTCCTCCTCAGAACTCGCCACCTAGTCCGGGTCTCCCTCATAGATTTAATACGTAGTTCATGAAACTCTTCCCAGTGCCATGTTTCCATGGACGCCGGTTAATTACACTACTTCTGTCGGGACATTCCAAAGGGTTCGGTCAGGGCAGCAACCTTCAGTCGGGGGAGTAGTGACGTTGAGGAATCAGTAGCGTGTCTGGATGCTGGGGAACCTGGCATGTCTGTCTATTATCCCTGGTCACAGGTCTTCTCGAGAGCGTGCAAGCCCGAGGCATCCCACATCTAACGCGGGGAATTTATGTGCCATAGACACATATCTGAGGTTTTCCTCAGCTTCCCGTGTTTAACACAGGGTACGCCGCGATTTTAACGTCTAGTGGAGACAGATCAACCCAACCGGAGCATTATCTAGGATAGATCGGATTGAGGGATTCTCCTTGAAGGGATGCCGATACCGGGGCCATCCCATGGGCGGCTGTGAAGAAGAGCGTACCGACATGGTCTCACCGGGATATGACGGTCTGGGCGAGAATCGGGATGGGTGATAAGTGGATGAATGGATGAATGGAGTGGAGGGGGAGTGAAATGGGACCATCGCAGGGGCGAAGGTGAAGTTGGGCTTGAACCTTGAAGAGGCTTCCTACGTATCCCCGTGACAGGGAATCAAAGTCCGCGTAGTTCGGGATGGTGCCGGTAAACCGACGTGAAGGTGGACCTTGGCCCGTTGAATGTCGTCAGTGAACCAACGTGAAGGTGGACCTTGGTCTGATGGGCATCGTCAGCGTACAGACGTGAAAGTAGACCCGTGGGTCCACTAATGGTGGGCTTGAACCTTGGGAAGGTTTCCTACGTACCACGCCTTGACATGGATCAAAGTCCTCGTAGTTCAAAGGATTGATGGAACACAGTTTAACGCCATCCGGTACGGTAGTGAACCCTGACGTGAATAAACGACGAGCAGTGGGTGTCGGTGAACTGACGTAAATGATGGACCTTGGTCCGATGGGAGATGGGCTTGAAACTCGGGGAGGCTTCCTACGTACCATGCCTTGACATGGATCAATGTCCTCGTAGTTCGGGTTGTGGAATATAGTTTAACGTCATGCGGGATGGGGGTGAACCGACGTGAATGATGATGGGTGGTCTTGAACCTTAGGAAGGCTTCCTACATACCATGCCTTGACACGGATCAAAGACCTCGTAGTTCATATGGGGCTTTGTCGGTGAACCGACGTGAAGGTGGACCTTAGTCCAATGAGTGGTGGGATTGAACCTCTGGAAGGATTCCTACGTACCATTCCCTGACATGGATCAAATACCTCGTAGTTCAGGTGGGAATGGGTGTGTAGTTTAATGTCATGCGGGACGAGGGCATGCAGTTTAACATCATGCGGGACGAGGCGTGCTGTTTAACGTCATGATGCACGAGGGCATGCAGTTTAACGTCATGCGGGACGGGGCGTGCAGTTTAACGTCATGCTGGACGAGGGCAAAACTCTACGTGAATGAACGACTGAGCAATTTGGGTTGAACCTCATGGAGGCTTCCTACGTACCGTGACTTGACATGGATCAAAGTCCTCGTAGTTCGCTATGGGTGGGGGTCAGGGTCGGTGCTCACTCTAAGCCCACGTGAGTCATGCTCGGTGTGAGAAACAAGAGGTTGCAAGGACCTGACGATCACGTCGCGAAGGATGCGTCCGTGAGAAGCGAAGAGGGGCTTAGGAATTAGGCAGCCCATGGTGCTGGGACTTACTCCAGGATGGAAGCCCAGAGTGCGACAAAGCGCAGCAAAAGATGGATTTGGAAACAATGGTGGGAGATGCCTCGTTCCCTATCACGCCCTCCACTGACCTTGGTAGTGGGGAAGTACGGAGATGCCGAGGTGCAGCCATCCGTTGGGGAACTAGGGTCGCCCTTCTCCTATGAACATACGCCACTCTAGTAAGGAGGATATCATCCCTTGTGGATGGGTGATTCCATTCCTGTGGAGACGAGTGGTGTAAAGAATGTTCAATTTGGGGGGACCCTTCGTGAGAGGCATGAGGTCGGGTCACAGTTTAAAGTCATGTGTTGAGGACGTGGTGCTTGGCAGTTTAACGTCCTGCAGCTCGGACGAGGTGGGTTCACTCCGCACCCCTAGGACTTACATAACCGGTACCCTCTGGTCCTTGGGGAAGGGAAGGTACCAGTAATATCGTGGTCAAGGGGGGTTGTGAAACGAACTATCAAGGGGTCCACGATAACGTGGCTATGAGAAGAAGAAATAGCTGTTAGCGTGCCTATGCGAAGAATCATTAGGTGAAGCAACGCTACGGGTGGCATTGTCCATGGGACCTTGAAATCACATCGTGCATACCTGGAGGGTCGCACGAGAAGAGGAATTGCTAAGCGAAGGAGTGTGCTTCGCGAAGTGGAGTGCCTTGGCCTTATCATGGGGCATAGGTTTGAGTGGAAGGTGCTTCACTAAGTGGAACAGTGTTCGCGGAACACTGCCTCGTGAAGAAGAGGTACCTCGCGAAGCAGGGTCCTGCGAAGCAGTGTGCTTCGCGATGTGTAGCGATCCTGCCTCAGCATAGGGATCACTAGTACAGGTTGGGTGTTTCGCGAAGCATAAACGCTCCGCGGCTGCCCGGGTTCCCTTGGGAATCCCCTTCCTTCGCGAATGACCTTGAGCTTTACGAAGGGCATCCCTCTCGGAAGAGGGGCTCAAAATGAGACAATGCAGAGGCGTTTCGCGAGGTAGAAGTACCTCGCGGAGCTCATGATTCCCGGGGTAAAGAGTGCATCGCGATTCGGGAGAGGAGAAGCCGAAAGGTCGGATTGTCTGTCCTCTGGACTCAGGGGGAGTCCAGTATTTATAGGGAAGGGGGGCCGCGAAGCAGAACTCACGTGCCGCCTCAGGTGCTTCGCGGCGCGCTCGCGAACGTCAACATCGTCCACGGAGGGTACCGCCTCTGGAGCTTCGTGGTGGGCTCGCGAACGTCAAATGCGTTCGCGGAGAATTACCACCTCTAGAGCTTCGCGAGGCCGCGATGGTCGGGGCGCTTCGTGGCGGGGCTTCGCATCGGTGCTTCGCGTCGGTGCTTTGCAAGGTAGCGCGCCTGCCGTGTTTTTCGTTCCATTCTTTCGGGCCATATTTTGGCGCCAACAGTTAGGTGGAAAGATGGATCTATAAGGTTTTGCATTGACTACTAGGAGATCAATTCTATAACAATAAAGAAAAATTATCCCCTACATTTCATTGATGATTTATTCGATCAACTTTAGGGATCTCAATATTTTTCAAAGATTGACCTTTGATCTAGATATCATCAGTTGTCTGTGAAGAAGGAATACATTCCAAAACCAACATTTTGAATTGGGTACGTGCATTACTAGTTTACAGTAATGCCTTTTGGATTTACTTATACAGCCTCGATTTTCATTGATTTAATAAATCAATATTTCATCTAATATCTTGATCACTTTGTAGTGGTATTTATTGATGATATCTTGGTTTACTCTAAAATCAATGAAGATCATGAAAAACACTTGCGCACTATTCTAAAAACCCTTAAAATGAATGAATTATAGGGGATTTTTAGTGAATTTGAATTCTAGATTTAAGAAACTTCTTTTCATGGATATATTGTCTCTAAGGATGGAATATATGTTGTTCGTTCTAAGACAAAAGCAATACAATAATATCCAACACTGACAAGTATAATTGAGGTGCACAGTTTTATTGGTTTTCTGGTTATTATTGGTGTTTCGTCTAGAATTTTTCCCAACTAGAAAACCCATTAACTAAGCTCACATGCTAAGGGGGAATTTTTTTTTGAAAAAAGGGTTTGAATAATGTTTTGGAGAAATGAAAAAATATTAGTCAATGCACCTATCTTGACACTACCATTGGGTAATGATGAGTTTGTTATTTATAGTGATGCTTCAAAGAAAGGAATTTCTTGTGTCCTTATACAGAATGATAGAGTTATTTCTTATGCATCATGATAGCTAATAATTCATGAAAAAGCTAATCTACACATAATATGGAGTTAGAATATGTAATATTTTCTTTGAAGATAAGGATACAATATCTCTAGGGTGAACAATGTGAGATATAATCTGATCACAAGAGTTTGATGTATATTTTCTTAGAGAAAGAACTCCACATGAGGCATAGAAAATGGCTTTAACTACTCAATGATTATGATTGCATTATACACTACCACTCTGGGAAGGCAAATAAGGTGGATGTTTCTTTGAGCAGAATTGATCATGGAGATTTGAACAAGATGAGAGTTGAAAGGGGTCTTAAGTTGATGGATCTGGTAAAGATTTATATGGGAATACTAATTGATGGTGAAACATAAATACCTTTTCAAAATGGTTTCCAATACAACTTTATTATAATGGATAAAAACTTTTCAGACATATGAGGAGGAGTTTCAAAATAAAATTAAAGCTATAAATGATGGTTGATTTATTGACATCATATATGAAGTTGTAATTTTGAAATTTGAGAAGAGACTTTGTGTTCCTGACATACCTTATCAGAAAAGGGAATTGTTGGATGATTCTCATAGCTCCAATTTCTCTATACACCATGGTAGCACTAAGATTTATTGATATTTGAAAGAACATTTCTGTTGGGACAACATGAAGAGGGATATTGCTGATTATGTGTCAAGATGTATGGTTTGTCAACAGGTTAAGTCTGGAAGACAACATCCTAGAGGTGTCATGAAAACTCTTCCTATACCTGAGTGGAAATGGGATGGTATTACAATGGAATTTTTCATGGGGATACCAAATACTCCTATAAGGAATGTTGAAATATTGGACACTGTAGATTTCCTTACCAAGTCAGCACATTTTATTAGAATAATAGAATATTTACCACTTGAATGTTTAGTACGGCCATATATTAATAAAGAGAGTAATAAATCATTGAGTACCCCTATAGATTGTTTTTGATCATGATCCCTATTTTACGTCAAGATTCTAGAAATATTTCCAGAAGACCTTGGAAACTGAACATAATTTGAGCACAACCTACCACCCTCAAACTGATGGACAAACAGAATGCACAATTCAAACCTTATAATACTGGTTGAGATCTTTCTCACTAGACTTACAAGGTATGTGGGTGATGAAGTTAATATTGTCACTTATTTTATACTGTATATAAATGTTTATGAACCCACCATATTGTTATTTAATAAGAAATAATTTCATATTTAGGTTTTTATGTTATTTTGAACCAGACTGCAAAAATGGCCTAATTATACAATTTTAACAGATTTTTATCATGGGGGTATATTGGTCATTGTTCATTAAATATATTTCAAAATTTTGTGATTTGAATTATTTTAGACCTCGTATATTATGTCCTTCAAATTTTTTTCAGGACCAAAGTCTGATTCATGCATCCAGAGGCCTATCCAAATTAATGAAGTTGACGATTTTTATAGGTAGACTGCTTGGACCGCGCCTTAGTAATGGAAACGCAATTCTGTATACACACCTCAAAATTTGGTTATTACAATTTTATATGCACCTGAAAGCAATGGAACATTCACACAATAAACTCAACAACATTTGGAATCTTTATGAAGGACATTGAATGACATATTTTTGAAGGAACTGTCATGGAACCCGTGTCCAGAAAACGAAACCACCAATAATAAATTCAGAACTTCTTAAAGGCATGTTCAATGAAGGTTAAATTTGGCGAGCTAGTGTAGGAGACAATAGGGAAAAACATTTATGTAGACGTAGATTACATATTTAGAAATTTAATGGCTCATCTATGTGGAAGCTTTCGAGTAAAATGTTTTGTGTGTACATTCTTCACCCCTTCTCCATATAAATATGTATCTCTTCTCCCAGTTTATGATATATAAATTCTAGAGGGATAAGGTAGAGTTTTGTTTCTACAATTTTTTATTTTATTTATAATATATCTTTCTTATTCTTCCATTAATTTCAACATATCTTACATCACTTTTATTTTATTTGTTTCTCCCACCGTGATTCTTTATAACTCCATGATTGTGGGGAGTTTACCCTCACTATAGATCCAGGGGGAAGTGGTTGTATTTTAGTTTGATGTGATTTATTTATTTATCATGTTTTGTTCTAAGGATTCATTAGTGGTTAAATGATTTTGGTGAGTGGTAACCCCACATTCTCTATCATTGTCTTCTTCCTCCTTGTTTAATAATTTCCCTTCTCATCAATAACTACTTCATTCAAAAGGTGGAGTTTGGATTGGGTATTGATGTGGAATATAATACTCCTACAAGAAGAGGTCTCGATGTAGTGTAATACCATTCAAAAAATAGGTTGTGGAGTGGCAGTTCTTGATCTCCACATTGAATAATGCATTGATTGATATTTTGAATAACAATGATAATTCCACCATGAAACCTCGAGAATAATAGTTTTCTTCTACTAACATCATTGTGTCTTTTTTTATTTTTTATTTTTTATATTTTTGATATATTTATATTATATTTATATTTTATGCATTTCATTTCTTCCACCCCCCATTTACATAAGTATTATATTTTTATATAAGTTATTTTATAATAGTGAAAATAGAAAGATAGTGTGTGGAAGTGTCCCCTTTGTGATTGACCCTAGGTTGTGCCACTATGGGGAATTCTAAGTTTAATAAGATTTTAATTAAATAGCGGTGCACGAAAAATTGATGTTATCAATTTGGTGTCGTTTTTGTGGAGGTCAAAATCTCGTACAAATTGTTTAAAAAAACAACAAAAATCAAAATTCATAAAAAAGTATTTCATTTAATATTATTCTTTAGGTCATCGATTATTCTAGTAATTTTTCATATTCATGACCTATTACTGACATGTATAGTAGGTTGTCATTTTTCAAAATTCAAATTCACAACAATTTCAAGAAAATTCCAAGATAAATCAAGAGAATTCCAGAATTTTAGAAAAAAGCAATCAAGATGATAACATTACTAGCTGCCCAAGTTGAAGAGTTAAAGTCATAAAGAAGGAACAACACCAAAGAAAAGTTAAGGATAATGAAAATCATTTTCCTCTTATAATTCAATATGAAATTATAGAGGTTGAATAAAATTTTTAAAATACAATTCCCTCTCCAACAAATGGGTTCCCACATGCCATGCATGAAAAAAAGAGCCTAAAGCTGAAATTTATGAGTGAGATTTAATTTCTGAGCATTCTTTTTATTCAAATTTAATTGATTCAGAATTAAAAACTGGTCTCCCTAGTGAATATAAAGTATATTCAACATCACTACTATAGGATTTGGATGAATATAAAGAATTCCTTATGATGAGGAGAGACATAAGGTGCATGTTGAGTTGTACACTGGTGTAAACGAGGATGATGGCATAATGGAAGAAATCCATTAAGAATCTTTTGATGGACCTAAACCAGAAGTAAAGACACATCCTATTATTCTACCTTCACCATTAGTGGATACCACTCTTCCACATGAACAAAACAGGGAGAACCCATACATCATTTTCCTTCCTCCCCTTAATCTCAAATTCTATTTTTCATCTCTTCTAGGGGTTTGGGCCATTATTATTTTTTTGGTATTACATGCACTTGGAATCTACATATGGATGCTGGGATAAATAAAATATGGTGGTTTTTAATAAAGAAACCCCATCCACCTTTGAATTTGGGTTAACCTGCTGCAATTTTCTGACAAGGGGTAGTAAAAACCTAACACCCACTTGGGGGTCAAACCAAGCATTATCCCTCCTCTTTACCCTCTCTATTTATTTTCCTTTATTTTTCTAATTATTTTTTTTTATTTTTAGGAAAAGGTTGAAGCATATAGGATCTTAACTCAATGGTGCTACTAAAAAAATAATGTCAGGTTGTGTCTTTCCTTCTCTTTTTTTCCCTCATTTATATTTTGTCAAGAAGAAATTAAGGGTAGTGAAATTTAAGTGTGGGGGGAGTTTCGACTGGCTTAGCTATTTTTGTGTGCTTTAATTCTTTTTTGTTTTCATTTTTTAGTAACCTTGAGCTTTAATGAATATTATGATCCCCTTTAATACATTGATTTATTTTGAATAAAAATGAAATGTTATTCTAAAAAATGACTTTTAAATTATTGTTGATGCGAAAAACATTTCTCTTTGAATTGTATTTTCTATCATTTTTTAGTATAATTGATTTTTGAAATCCATACCGATGAAATAATGACTTACAATATTATTCCCATCCGTTGAGGTGTTCTAAACCACATTGAAATATTCTTTATTATACCCAAATATTCTTGTGGGAAACATGGATCTTTTGGGAGAACTATAACATGTGATTTTTTCTCTTTCAATGCATTGGATTTCATGGAATGTTTTTAATATGATTGAGGCACTACATTGGCTAGACACATATTATCCTGATAACTACCTTCATATCTATCAATTTGTATCCCTTATATGTGATGAATTTCATTATAGGTTTGGGCCACATTATATTCTGATTTATCCTTAGCTACCCATACTATTTTTATTTTTCATGGATATTTCATGTTTGAGTGTGGGGGAAGGTCTTTTTGTGGGTGTTCATTGAGATGCATTTCATTGATGGGTGGTGTGAGGTGTGCGTAACATTTTGGACAATAGAGAATTAAATAAATGGGAATGAGTCATCATATCATTTTTCATCATTTGTTTCATTCGGTTCTACTTAAAAAATCAAAATAATATTTGTTCCAAAAAGGAAAATAAAGTTGTTCCTTTCTAGAGCTTTAAAAAAATGGGGAGAACATGGATGATATCATTACTTTTAGTAATTTATGTTATCATGTTCCATGCTATAAAAATTGGCGGTGTTGTTGTATTTAACATTCTGAAGGAGGATTGAGTGAGGACTTTTCGGTGTTATCAATTGATTATTCGTGCATTGAAATTAAGAGTCAAAACTCCCCTTTCTTGCCTTGAATTTATAAATAATTTACCCACCAACACAAATCCACATAGTCTTTTGAACAATTAATGAAATACCTCATGATTGAATTCATTTTTAGGGTTCATGTTGCGGAGAATGGGGAATTGTCACAAGCCAATGGTGATACACGAAATTTCCATGAATGAGCATTACTCTAGAATTTATTTCCTTATAGTGAAGAGTGACATAAAATTCAATGTGTGGTTGGTGTGATTGGTCCAAAAATGTATTTATGAGGATTGAAAAAATTTAAATGTGTGGAATAAAAAAGAAATGGAATTGTTTTTCATAAATAGGCAAGAAATAATTCTGATTTGGAAAAGATCATTGATGTTTTCTCATTTTTGATTAGTTTGTGGATTTTGATCAGAATATTTTATAATTGCTCAGGAGTGAAATGATTAAGTGTAGGGGATTTATGAAGATAATATTTTCAAATATTTTATATTGTAATTAAATGTTTATGAACACACCGTAGTGTAATTTAATAAGAAATTGTTATATATTTTGGTTTTGGTGTTATTTTGAGCCTAAATGCAAAAAATGGCATAATTCTGCAATTTTAGCTAATTTATATCATAGGGGTATTTTGGTCATTTATCATAAAATATAATTCTAAATTTTTTGATTCAAATTTTTTAGAACCCTTATATTATTTTCTTTATCATTTTATTCAGGACTAGGGTCTAATTCATGCATCTAGAGGCCGAAACAAATCAATGAAATTGACGATTTTTTCGGGCGGACAACGTGGACCCCACATTAGCAACAGAAACCCAATTTGGTCTACACACATAAAAAAGTTAGGTTATTCCAATTGGATATGCACTAGAACTCAATGGAATGTTCAAACAATAAATAACATGGTGTTTGGAATCTTTATGAAGGTAATTGAATGACATACATTTGAAGGAACCTTCCTGGAACCTGCATACATAAAATGAAACCACCAACAATAAATTCATAACATCTTATAGGCACGTACAATTATTATATACTTTTGAGATCCAAAAGTTGTGACATTATGGAACAACATTTATGAAGACACATATTACATATTCGGTCATTTAATGGCGCATCTACATGGAATATTTCGGGTTAAATTTTTTGAGTGTAAATTCGTCACCCCTTCTCCCTATAAATATGTGTCCCTTATCCAAGATTATGATATAGCCATTCCATGGGGATAAGGTAGTGTTTTTTTCTGTAATTGTTCACCATATTTATAATATATATTTCTTCTCCCTTTTATTTGTACTTTTATTCCATCTATTTTATTTTATTTATTTCTCCCACCATGTTTCTTTTTAACTCCATGCTTGTAGAGAGCTAACCCTCACTATTGTTCGAGGGGAGAAGTGGTGTTATTTGTGTTTCATGTGATTTATTAATTTATTATGTTTTGTTCTATGGATTCATTAGTGGTTAAAAGATTGTGTTGAGCGGTCGCCCCACTTTCACTATTGTTGCCTTCTTCCTCCTCGTTTAATAATTTCACATCTCATCAATATATAATTCATTCAAACAGTGTAGTTTGGATTGGGTGTTGATATGGAATATAATACTTCTACATGATGAGGTCTCGGTGTAGGATAATACCATTCAAATAAGAGGGTGTGGAGTGATGGGTCTTGATTTCCACATTGAATAACGCATCGATAGATATTTTGAATAACAATGATAATTCCACCATGAAACCCCAAGAACAATGGTTTTCTTACACTAAAATCATTGTGTATTTTCTTATTTTTTGTGTTTTATATTTTTGTTTTATTAATATTATATTTATATTTTATGCATTTCAATTCCCCCCACCATTTACATAAGTATTATATTTCTATATTAGTTATTTTATAATAGTAATGGTAAAAAGATAGTGTGTGGAAGTGGACTCTTTGTGATCGACCCTAGGGTGTTCCACTATTGTGCATTCTTAAGTTAATAAGATTTTAATTTAAAATAATTTCATGAAAAACCGCTATTATCAGTGGAATCAATATTTACCTCCGGTTGTTTTTTCATCTAACAATAGCTTCCATTCAGGTATTCAGATGAAACCATATGAAGTGTTATATGGAAAGAGATGTCACACACCAATTTGATCAGATGATGTTGGTGAAAGAAAACTCATAGGCCCAAAAAATGTTGAGGAAACAATGGAACAGGTGAAGGTTATCAAAACCCACATCAATGAAGCTCAAATTAGGAAAATGATCTATACCGAAAACTGAAGGAAACATTTGGAATTTCATGTTGGAGATCATGTTTTCATGAAGGTATCTCCATGTAAGGGTGTGATATGTTTTAGTAAGAAGGGTAAATTAAGTCCTAAGTACATCAGACCTTTAAAAATTATATAATTAATTGGATTTGTGTCTTATTATTTGGAAATTCCTCCATGTATATCCAATTTTCATGATGTGTTTAATGAATCACTATTGAGGAAATACAAGCCTAACCAAATACATGTACTCACCTTTGAAGAGGTAGAACTGGAACCCGAACCTTCATATTGTGAAGAGCCTATCATAATTATTGATACCATAGAACGAGTGTTTAGAAACCGAACAACTCATATGGTAAATATTCAATGGGAAATCATAAGATAGAAGAGGCAGTGTGGGAACCTGAGGAACTTATGATGAAGAACCACTAGAATCTTTTTATGCAATAATATTCCAGAAATTTCAAGGAATAAATTATTTTATGGAGGATCGAATGTAACACCACAAGCTTCCACTGTATGTTTCCCTTTGAATAATACAATAACTTGCATTGTACAAAACAATGAGTTTTAACACACACGACAATTAAATATATCCATTATGAATAATAATACTCAATTTTTGAAATTTTATAAGTTTTATTTTTCATAATGGACTTCATTTTTGGATTTGGATTATCAAAATTATCTTAGGGTTAATTTTTGGTATTTTTATGAAAACATTCAATTTTTTATGAATATTGAAAAACACTACATTATTGTTTTAAAAAACTTTTTATTTAAAAAATTGTATATTTAATTTAAATTTATATTAGGTACAATTAGATTCATAATTCATATATATGTTCAATATAATTCATTGGAGTCATTTTATTACAATATTAGATGTATAAAATTTTATTGAATGTTTTATTGTCTTTTACCCACCTTCTAGGTGCATTACAAAATTGCATAAAACGTAATTTTACCATTTTTTTGAATTGAATTTAAATATTCCAAGAGACACGGTTGACATCAGTATGTAAAATTTTGTTCAATAAGATGCAAATATTTTTTGAGAGAATAATAAATTTTGACATTTTTTTACCATGGCTAAAAGTAAATATTGTAATTAAAGGTAAAAAATGATCTTATAATTACCCTAACATATGACCTAATTCAATTGGATAAGTGTATTTCGACCAAAATCAACCATAGGAATAAAAAATGATCTTATGTTCCACTTTGATTAGTTTATGATATTTATTATTATTTTATTTGAAGAAGAGTTAAAAGTGTTAAATTCAATGTTTAATAACTAAACCATTTTTTAATATAGGGTTATACATAAGATTAATTCGACGATAAATATTCTTAAAAATTTTAAAAATATTTCTTACACAATGGTATTTTATTTATAAATTTTAGACATTAAATAATTAAATTTATTTATGACAAAATGATGATGCAATAGTTACCTTTTAAATGAATGATTAAAATAATTGATATTATAAATTTCCAAATAAATATAAATTGAGACTTATGATTAATTCCACTAAATTTTTAGGTTAATATGGCATGTCATAGTTTATTAAATAATTTTTCTTCTAAGTGATAATGTTTTTATGACTTCCACCAAAACAAAATACAAAATAGTTTCCAAATTGACATAAACGAGTTTTTAAAGAAAATACTACACTATTAATTGAAATAATAATCCTAAAAATATAAGTATTAGTCAAAGGGCATAGATAAGGTTATATATATTAATAATTAACCACTTGGGGTTCTATTTTTTTATCATATGTTTAATAACGATTTAGTATAATAATAGAAGAATTAATGGTCAAAGTTAAACTGTTTATCAAGGAGTTAAATGTAAAGGATAAGGATACTGTGGTGACCTAAACCTATCTAAAACCTATTGGTTGAGCATTTTTCGACCCAAAGCCACCTTATCATTGAGATAAATCATTTTTTAACCTTTATAAACTGAATATTATTGTATAATAAAATAATATTTCTATATTTTCTTAAATTGACCCCCACCTCTCTTATAAAAGGGTACATCCCCTTCTCTCAAAATCACACCTCCAAATCCATTTCTCTCATCCAAACCCTGCTAAAATATCCACCTAAATTCAGTAAATTCAATCTAGAGGACCTAATTTGATGATAAATGCAACCAAAGGATCCCTTTTGGTTAACTCAAAAGGAAACACCTGAAGAAGAGGTAATAATTTCACCACCTCTTTCAATATTCTTTTCTTCTTCCACTTCCTCTTTCTTTTTTGTTTCCATACCAAAATAATAACTCCCATAACATATACATATGGCGATGTTATTATAAATGTCGCACCCCAAACCGTGCGTTTATTTTATTTTATGATTTCTTTGACTTTAAATTATATTGCTGTGGTTCGTGTTCAGTATCGGACCAGGTTTTTGAGTTTTTGTTAAAATGTGCGCTTTCTGACGCGACGCCGTCGGGCGCTTGAGCGGAGCCTGTTCTGGAAACCCCGCTCGTCCCTGCCCGGTGTATTTTTCGCATCCCGTTTTCTTTGGAAAATTTTAAATAGAGTCTTTATATTTAACGCACACATCTATTGTTATCAGTTCATAGTTGTTTTCATTATTTAAGGCGAAATGAGTATTTTTATCATTTGTATTTTTTTCATCATGATTATTATTATAATTATTATTATTATTATTATTATTATTATTATTATAATTGATCTTAATAAAGATGTTATTAATTATTATGGTTATTTATTTATTTATTTTCTCTTTTCGAGAGTTGGGGTGAGTTTTAGACTAGTGCGCATGCACTACATGTTTGGCAGAGACTGTGCGGACAGCCTGGACACCGGTCTGACAACTTCTGGATCAGAAAAAAGCTCACGCTTAGTTCGCGCACAGTCGCTAGAGGCATGTGCGGACCGTGCAGTTGCGCTATTCAAATAAAATAATTATTATGAAATGAAATTATTGTTATTAGAGATTAAAGTTATTATTATTTTTATTATTAGCATTCTTTTATTATTATCACTATTTTTGTTTCATTTATTTATTTCTTTTTCTTATCTCTTTTCTTTTCTTTATTTTTCTTTCCTTCTCTCTAACCCTAGATCCCCATCCTCGTTTCTTTTCGTCTCCCGTAGCCCCCATGAGCGCCGCCACCCACATTTTCTATCCCCTTCTTCCCCCTCCTAGCGCGCTAGCCTCCTCATGCTCGATTTGCAGCGCCCCTGCTTCATCGCGCATCCTTCCATGGCCCTTCTCTCCCTCCCTTGCAGCAGCCCGCATACAGCAGCCCCCCCGGTATCCGATCTCCTCCCTGCCTCCTTCCGCAGCAGCAGCAGCGACCCAGCTCCCTCCTGCAGCCCGCAACCCCCTGACCAGCATCACCTCCGGCGCACCCAACTCCGCCCTGCCTACTCTCCCAGCCTCCGCGCATGCCAGGATCTCCCCGGTCGGCCCCTGTTTTTTTCATCTTCCTTTCTTCACGCAGTAGCACCGCCAGTTTCCCTCCTTCATCCGGCACCGCCTCCTTTGCGCAGAACCCTCGAACCCCCGCTGAACCCCCCCTTCTCCGGCTTCCTCTCACCCCGGCGCTCCGGCCGCTGTGGCTCCCTCCGGCATCGTCTCTCCGCACCCTCCGTCCCAGCGCTGCAGCCCCACCGCACTGCTGACCCATGTTCAGCCTTTCTCCCCTCGTTCTTTTTTTAGCAAGCCCTCCTATTCATGTTTTCCCACCGTCAGCGCCCCGGCTCCCCTGCAACCTGGCTTGCCTCCATCGTCCGTCTCTCCCTGTACACCCCCAGCCGGACTACAGCTGTCGCCCCCCCCCCTCGGCCTCTCGTTTCCCCAGCTCCCTGCTCAAGCCCGCAGCCCCCCCCGACCAGGTCTCTTTTTTTCCTTTTATTTATTTAATTTGTTTTATCTTATTAATATTATGATTATTAATGTTAATATTATTATTATTATAATTATTATTGTTATTTTACTTTTATTATCAGTATTATTATTCATATTATTCTTATTATGGTTGTTATTATTATTATTTTTATTATTTTTATTTTCATTATTCTTGTCGTTACTACTATTACTATTATTATTATCATCATTATTATTATTAATGTTATTATTATTAATTTTATTATTGTTATTACTATTATTAATATTATTATTATTCACATTATTGTTGTTATTGTTACTATTATTCTTATTAATATTCGTATCTTTATTATTACTATTTTATTATTATTAATCTTAATCTTATTTTTATTTTTATTATTATTATTTTTTTTGTTGTTGTCATTATTATTATTATTTTTATTATTATTATTAGTATTATTATTATTATTATTATCTTTATTTTTATTATTATCATCGTACTCTTGTTGATGGTGGGTTTTTATTTGTTGGCTTAGGACTTTTAGGACCCGCGCAGGGCGTTTCCGAGTGAGCGCCATCGCCGCGCCTTGTCTCTGAGGTTCCGTTGTTGTCGCGCTTCAGTTCCGAGGTGAGCGTTTCTTCTCGCCGCTTGGTTTCGAATGCTCTAGTGAGTTTTTGTATGTGTCTGAGTCCTTGGTACTGACTATGCAGAGTGTTAGACCTTGTCACGTGGTTTCAGACACACGTCGTGGCATCGCGACTTGGATCCGAGGTTGTTGTGTCGACGCGCTTGGTTTTGAGGTAGGTTCCCTTTGCACTGCTTTTTAAAATTTAAGTTATATTATTTCATGCTGTTTGCGCACACTAGTAGTTCGAAATAAATATTTTATTAATTTTAATAAATAAGTGATAATATACGGTAATTAATTTTTAATATTAGAGAGTTAATTTTTAAATGGTTATTTAATGTCAAAAGGAGCCGTTTATTTTATACAGGACACTTGAAACATCCTTTTGACGAGCGGACACCTAATAATGAAAGAATGCCTGTTTGGATTTTAAACATAATTCACGGAGTATAAAATGGAGTTCTGGTTTAATGAGAAATGATTTCTTTTGAGGCGTGAACAAATACTTTGGTTCGTTTGAGAAATTGCCTGGTTGGCTCTTAAAGTTTATTTGGAAAAGGAAAATGGTTTGGTTTGGTTTATAAAAATTTTGGCAACCTGTGAAGTAGTGTTTTGTGGTTCTTGAAATTGTTTTAAACTGGGTTTTGTCTCATAGAGATGTTGAACCTTTCGTTGAGTGGTGTTTGTGAAATGTATTAAATGCCCGTTTGGCACCTTATGGAAAGTGATGAAAATGTTTTGATAAAAACCCTCTTAGGACGACTCTCATGCCTTGGTTGTGATTTATTGTTTGGGAGGCCGCGCTTAGTAGCTCCCAGGTACGTGAGTAGTTTTAAGGCATGAGGTTGTCCCATGGAGTGGCTCGGGGAATGCCTGTCGTTCTTTATATATAGATATATCTGATTGGATGCTCGGTTGGCATCGGTTGGCTCACCCTTTTTTTAAAACACTTGAGACATGGGAATCTGGCATATTGAGAGAATATTCTAAGAACGATTGCTGCACTGGTAGGTTATGGTACTGACCAGTGGCCCATAGTAGGTGGATATATTGGGTTTATTGCTATGGGATTTGCCCTTGACCTGCCTGTGAGTGGATGGTCGAGCGTATTGTGCGTTTTGATTTCATCGTGACATGTCGATAAGGATGATTTCTCATGTATTGGTGTCTTCTGGTTTATTCTCGATCTCCTAGGTTCACCCATGTCTATTCAGCTTTGGTAGCTTGTAGTAATCACTATGATGCTCACATGTATACCTACATTTCCCTTGCTGTATGTTTTACCTTGTGCATTCTGGCGTATTGTTTTCCTTGGAAAGTGATAAATTTCTTTTGAATAGGTTTCTAAAAATTGTTTTCAAATGGAAGCATTTAATCCCTTTTGTACAATTTGAAAATTTAAACATCACTTTCCCCCTTTCTTGAAATGTCATTGACACTAATGAAATGAACCCTAATTTTGAAATGGCTAAGGGCATTGGTTCGTACTTTGTTTTTAAGTAAAATGCTTAGAAAAACATACGTTTATAAATTGTAGTTCAAACTTGAAATGATGTTTCTTTTATTTTAAAGGTAGTGCATTGGGAATAGATATCGGGCTAGCCTACTGAGTTTTAATACTCACGCCTATAGTTCTTTTCTGTTTTTAGTGTTTGTGCAGGCTATAGCTTGAGTGCGCTTGCCTAGGGCGACGCTTGATCGTTGAGTCGGAGAGTGACTCGCGAGGTCGCACGGAGTTTGTTCGCACGTCGTGTTTGGTTAGTTTGATTCTTGTTTGTTCCTGTTTAGTCACTCTATTTGGTTTATCTTTTCTGCGCTGCTCTGTATTATTTTCACTGTCTTATTTATTTATATTGGGTGAAATCGTTCCCATAGCCTCTGTTGATGCCCTGGCGCTTGTCGCCAGCCCGGGAGGATCGGGAACGCCTCTCGGGCCATGTCGCGGACCGGCTCGGGTGACCGGTTCAGGGTAGACCTGGGTTGGTTTGTGAAAAAATGGTATCAGAGGAGGTTTGCTCTTAGCATACCTCACTTTTCAGAGCGCCCTTTGTTATTTGGGACGTCAAGGTAGATGGAGTAGGATTGTCGGGACATGAGGGGTAGGTACGAGAAGAGCGTCGCGAACTCTTGCCCGTACCGATCCTCAGGTTTCCATGGGAAGTCCAGTCTAATTGTTTTGTTTGGGTTTTTTTTATGGAAAATGTTTTGCGATTGGGGTACGACAAATGGAGTTGGGCTAATAGTCCTAAGCCGCATGGCCTGGCAAGCCATGTGGAGCTGGGGGCATGGTCCAAGAAGGCTCTCTGTGTCAGTGACGTGTTTGGCATGTGGCCGCCAACCATATGGTCAAGTCACCCACTGACACTAGTCCCCTGTTTGAGTTGTCTTGTGTTTCCCTTGATTTTTGAAAGTGGTTTGAATCAGAAAAGTTGGTTTTTAAAAGAAAAAAAAATGGTTGTTTGAAATAATAACATGTTTGATTTGCAGATTGTTTTAAAAGAAGTGGTATGAATAAATTGTTTTTGGAAAATGAAGTTGCTTTGTTTTGGCCTTGGTGTTCCGATTAGTACTCACATGCATTTTGGTGTGTTGGAAATGTGGATGGATGTTTGGTATGGTGGATGAATGCCCTGGGTGGCACAGATACATGCATGGGAGTGAGACTCTAAGGGATACCAATGGCGAGGGTTTAAGTTACCAAGATTGTTTTAAATTAAAGATGTTTTCAAAGAGAAATTTTTTGACGTTATGATAACTTGTTTTCTCGGATTTTGAGCTTGTCACCTATGTAGTGTTTGGTTTTGAGGTTGTTATTCATTCGTTGAGTTGGCCTTGATTGGGGATTTGACTTTTCCTTGTCCAGCGGTTATCCCTTTGAAGCTTCGATGGGTGATCGTAGTGCGGTTGATCAACCTAAGGATTTTATGCTTGAGTTTCGGAAGCTCGATCCACCTCTCTTTTATGGTCAAGAAGAAACTTCTGTGGCAGAGGAGTGGATGCGGAAGATTGAAAGGGACTTTAGCCTCATTGAGTTGCCCGAGTCGTTGAAGGTCAAGTTTGCGACCTTCATGCTTGAAGGTTCACCGTGGATGTGGTGGAAGTCAGTGTCTCGGGACAAGCCCCGTCAAGAGGTTACTTGGGAGTTTTTTCAAGGCCTCGTTCATTCACCAGTATTTCTCTGAGGAAGAAAGGGTGAGAAAGGGGATGGAAATGTGTTGTCTGCAGCAGGGTGACAGATCCGTGTTAGAATATTTCCAGCGCTTTGTAGAGCTAGTACCTTATGATTCAGGGTATGCCATGAATGACCCCATGAAGGCTCGACTCTTCGAGGCGGGTCTCCGCCCTGATCTGCAGTCGAAGGTTTCAGAGTCCAACCTAACTTCTTTTGTCGATGTGGCGAGACAATCTTTCCATGTCGAAGCCGTGATGGCAGGAGTGCTCGAATTAGTTCTACCTCCTTCGATCCCTAAGAGAAGTGGTGAAGATTCTGGAAAGGAGATGAGTATGAAAATGGAAGTGGATGGATCAGGTCGTGGAATCAAGAGGCCTCAGGATCTTTCATCAACCTCTTCGGAGAGAGATATTATTGTGTGTTATCAGTGTGGCAAGCGGGGTCACAAGAAATCGTCATGCCCAAGCACTCTGAAGCCCTGCCAGGCATGTGGACGCCTGGGTCACTTGCGACGATTTTGTCGGGGCGTTGCAAGGAAGCATCGCAGAGGAAGTTCTCGGATGTAATGTGTTGTTGGGTCTTTGTCCAAAGTTTCTGGTGTAATTTTCCTTTCAGTTTAAGGGATATTTTATCGTTGTAGTTGTACTGATGGTGTTTTGGGTTTGAAATGTATGGGAACTTCCTGGGTCTTTTGACGAACCTCGGATTTCAATGCTGGTGTTTTTTTAATTTTAAAATCTTCTCCTTCAATCTGTCAGATCAAAATATGTATGTTTCTTGTTGGGATTACAAGAACCTGACTGCGAGGCAGAAGATGCTTCATCCATCAGAGCTCCAGCCAAAAGGTCTCAGAGTGAAGCCGGCGCGTAGTCAGGAACCCCCCGGGGGAAAATTTTAAAGAGTCCGATTAAACTCGCGCCTCTATCATCGTGGTGAGATAGTTTTGGTGTTGTTGCTCTGGTTTCTCTGTCGTTGTAGTCCTCTCTTGTCGCAAAGTGCATGATGGACTTATCACTCGTGTAACGTTGGGAATTGTGCCTTTAGGATGTAAGTTGCTGATCAGTGACTTTGCGTGGGCCACTGATGTAAATCAATTGCGGCCCTGGTTTGTGTCCATCCCGAATTGATGGGTCGTGAGTATTCGTACGTCGTAGTTTCAGTGATTTGATCCTTGGGCCCACCCTCCCCGCCCATGGGGTTAGGGTTTTTAGTTGTGCTAAGTATCCATTTACGCTTCTACCCCTTTCGGACGAGAGTAAGTGGTTTAAATGTTTTTTCTGTGCTTTTATAGCTTGAGTAAGGCCCGGTCCTGGCCTAAGTTGGATTTCTAGTTGGTCGCTAAGAGGACAGTCCTTTTATGGTGGGGAGACCCACCATGAGTTTCGTTGGGTTTTCTCTTAAATAGTTATCGAATTCTAGTGGAGTTCTTATGGTGGGGAGCCCGTTCGGGCCTTCCCTATGTTGGTGATTTACTTTGGGCAATGAGGTTCAATCCCGCTGGTAGTCATTGTGATGTCCTTGAGATAAGAGGTTGGATCGTGTTCTGTGAAATCCTTAGGTGTTGATCGATCGACTGGTTGGTGTTGTGGCTTTCCGGGGGCGGAAAGCGTTATGGTGGGGAGAATTTTTGCACCCCAAACCGTGCGTTTATTTTATTTTATGATTTCTTTGACTTTAAATTATATTGCTGCGGTTCGTGTTCAGTATCGGACCAGGTTTTTGAGTTTTTGTTAAAATGTGCGCTTTCTGACGCGACGTCGTCGGGCGCGTGAGCGGAGCCTGTTCTGGAAACCCCGCTCGTCCCTGCCCGGTGTATTTTTCGCATCCCGTTGTCTTTGGAAAATTTTAAATAGAGTCTTTATATTTAACGCGCACATCTATTGTTATCAGTTCATAGTTGTTTTCATTATTTAAGGCGAAATGAGTATTTTTATCATTTGTATTTTTATCATCATGGTTATTATTATAATAATAATTATTATTATTATTATTATTATTATTATAATTGATCTTAATAAAGATGTTATTAATTATTATGGTTATTTATTTATTTATTTTCTCTTTTCGAGAGTTGGGGTGAGTTTTAGACTAGTGCGCATGCACTACATGTTTGGTAGAGACTGTGCGGACAGCCTGGACACCGGTCTGACAACTTCTGGATCAGACAAAAGCTCACGCTTAGTTCGCGCACAGTCGCTAGAGGCATGTGCGGACCGCGTAGTTGCGCTATTCAAATAAAATAATTATTATGAAAGGAAATTATTGTTATTAGAGATTAAAGTTATTATTATTTTTATTATTATCATTCTTTTATTATTATCACTATTTTTGTTTCATTTATTTATTTCTTTTTCTTATCTCTTTTCTTTTCTTTATTTTTCTTTCCTTCTCTCTAACCCTAGATCCCCATCCTCGTTTCTTTTCGTCTCCCGTAGCCCCCATGAGCGCCGCCACCCACATTTTCTCTCCCCTTCTTCCCCCTCCTAGCGCGCTAGCCTCCTCCTGCTCGATTTTCAGCGCCCCTGCTTCATCGCGCATCCTTCCATGGCCCTTCTCTCCCTCCCTTGCAGCAGCCCGCATACAGCAGCCCCCCCGACATCCGATCTCCTCCCTGCCTCCTTCCGCAGCAGCAGCAGCGACCCAGCGCCCTCCTGCAGCCCGCAACCCCCTGACCAGCATCACCTCCGGCACACCCAACTCCGCCCTGCCTACTCTCCCGGCCTCCGCGCATGCCAGGCTCACCCCGGTCGGCCCCTGTTTTTTTTTCTTCTTCCTTTCTTCACGCAGCAGCACCGCCAGTTTCCCTCCTTCATCCGACACCCGCCTCCTTTGCACAGCACCCTCGAACCCCCGCTTAACCCCCCCTTCTCCGGCTTCCTCTCACCCCGGCGCTCCGGCCGCTGAGGCTCCCTTCGGCGTCGTCTCTCCACACCCTCCGTCCCAGCGCCGCAGCCCCACCGCACTGCTGACCCCTGTTCAGCCTTTCTCCCCTCGTCCTTTTTTAGCAAGCCCTCCTATTCATGTTTTCCCACCGTCAGTGCCCCGGATCCCCTGCTACCTGGCTTGCCTCCATCGTCCGGCTCTCCCTGTACACCCCCAGCCGGACTACAGCTGCCCCCCCCCCCTCGGCCTCTCGTTTCCCCAGCTCCCTGCTCAAGCCCGCAGCCCCCCCGGCCAGGTCTCTTTTTTTTCCTTTTATTTATTTAATTTGTTTTATCTTATTAATATTATGATTATTAATGTTAATATTATTATTATTATAATTATTATTGTTATTTTACTTTTATTATCAGTATTATTATTCATATTATTCTTATTATGGTTATTATTATTATTATTATTATTATTATTATTTTCATTATTCTTGTTGTTACTACTATTACTATTATTATTATCATTATTATTATTATTAATGTTATTATTATTAATTTAATTATTGTTATTACTATTATTAATATTATTATTATTCACATTATTGTTGTTATTGTTATTATTATTCTTATTAATATTCGTTTCTTTATTATTACTATTTTATTATTATTAATCTTATTCTTATTTTTATTTTTATTTTTATTTTTTTGTTGTTGTCATTATTATTATTATTATTATTTTTATTATTAGTATTATTATTATTATTATTATCTTTATTTTTATTATTATCATCGTACTCTTGTTGATGGTGGGTTTTTATTTGTTGGCTTAGGACTTTTAGGACCCGCGCAGGGCGTTTCCGAGTGAGCGCCATCGCCGCGCCTTGTCTCCGAGGTTCCGTTGTTGTCGCGCTTTAGTTCCGAGGTGAGCGTTTCTTGCCGCCGCTTGGTTTCGAATGCTCTAGTGAGTTTTTGTATGTGTCTGAGTCCTTGGTACTGACTATGCAGAGTGTTAGACCTTATCACGTGGTTTCGGACACACGTCGTGTCATCGCGACTTGGATCCGAGGTTGTTGTGTCGACGCGCTTGGTTTTGAGGTAGGTTCCCTTTGCACTGCTTTTTAAAATTTAAGTTATATTATTTCATGCTGTTTGCGCACACTAGTAGTTCGAAATAAATATTTTATTAATTTTAATAAATAAGTGATAATATACGGTAATTAATTTTTAATATAAGAGAGTTAATTTTTAAATGGTTATTTAATGTCAAAAGGAGCCGTTTATTTTATACAGGACACTTGAAACATCCTTTTGACGAGCGGACACCTAATAATGAAAGAATTCCTATTTGGCTTTTAAACATAATTCACGGAGTATAAAATGGAGTTCTGGTTTAATGAGAAATGATTTCTTTTGAGGCGTGAACAAATACTTTGGTTCGTTTGAGAAATTGCTCGGTTGGCTCTTAAAGTTTATTTGGAAAAGGAAAATGGTTTGGTTTGGTTTATAAAAATTTTGGCAACCTGTGAAGTAGTGTTTTGTGGTTCTTGAAATTGTTTTAAACTGGGTTTTGTGTCATAGAGATGTTGAACCTTTCGTTGAGTGGTGTTTGTGAAATGTATTAAATGCCCGTTTGGCACCTTATGGAAAGCGATGAAAATGTTTTGATAAAAACCCTCTTAGGAAGAATCTCATGCCTTGGTTGTGATTGATTGTTTGGGAGGTCGCGCTTAGTATCTCCCAGGTACGTGAGTAGTTTTAAGGCATGAGGTTGTCCCATGGAGTGGCTCGGGGAATGCATGTCGTTCTTTATATATAGATATATCTGATTAGATGCTCGGTTGGCATCGGTTGGCTCACCCTTTTTTTAAAACACTTGAGACATGGGAATCTGTCATATTGAGAGAATATTCTAAGAACGATTGCTGCACTGGTAGGTTATGGTACTGACCAGTGGCCCATAGTAGGTGGATATATTGGGTTTATTGCTATTGGATTTGCCCTTGACCTGCCTGTGAGTGGATGGTCGAGCATATTGTGCGTTTTGATTTCATCGTGACATGTCGATAAGGATGATTTCTCATGTATTGGTGTCTTCTGGTTTATTCTCGATCTCCTAGGTTCACCCATGTCTATTCAGCTTTGGTAGCTTGCAGTAATGACTATGATTCTCACATGTATACCTATATTGCCCTTGCTGTATGTTTTACCTTGTGCATTCTGGCGTATTGTTTTCCTTGGAAAGTGATAAATTGCTTTTGAATAGGTTTCTAAAAATTGTTTTCAAATGGAAGCATTTAATCCCTTTTGTACAATTTGAAAATTTAAACATCACTTTCCCCCTTTCTTGAAATGTCATTGACACTAATGAAATGAACCCGAATTTTGAAATAGCTAAGGGCAATGGTTCGTACTTTGTTTTTAAGTAAAATGCTTAGAAAAACATAATTTTATAAATTGTAGTTCAAACTTGAAATGATGTTTCTTTTATTTTAAAGGTAGTGCATTGGGAATAGATATCGGGCTAGCCTACTGAGTTTTAATACTCACGCCTATAGTTCTTTTCTGTTTTTAGTGTTTGTGCAGGCTATATCTTGAGTGCGCTCGCCAAGGGCGACGCTTGATCGTTGAGTCGGAGAGCGACCCGCGAGGTCGCACGGAGTTTGTTCGCATGTCGTGTTTGGTTAGTTTGATTCTTGTTTGTTCCTGTTTAGTCACTCTATTTGGTTTATCTTTTCTGCGCTGCTCTGTATTATTTTCGCTGTCTTATTTATTTATATTGGGCGAAATCGTTCCCATAGACTCTCTTGATGCCCTGGCGCTTGTCGCCAGCCCGGGAGGATCAGGAACGCCTCTCGGGCCATGTCGCGGACCGGCTCGGGTGACCGGTTCAGGGTCGACCCTGGTTGGTTTGTGACAATAAATATGGTACAACCCTATTCATTATTATATCTATCCTATGAGTGACAAGTCACCATAGGTTCATATATACGGCTTACCATCTCCACGTCATGGTGTAATTTGTTATTCAAAAACATCATTATTTGGATTGGTATAATAATGAGTATATATGATTAAAATGATAAATATAACATGTTTATGATTATGAATTTATTATATACCATACAATGACATATTATTTCATCATCAATAGAATGATATTGTTGCTCGTGCATACGTACAGATTACCGCCTCCAGAAATGCGATGAAATTCATTCCCCATCATCACCCTTCAAGAATAATTTTCATATTATGATTAAAAATAGAGTTTAATAACATTATATAATTTTTTATATGAATCAAATACATCCTATCCGTAAAAAAAATTGTTTACATATCTAAGAATATAAAGAAAAACAAACTAGGTAACACCCGAAACAATGATACTACTGAAATATTATAAAAACATCTTTATTAAATGATAATATATGATAACATATTGTTGTATTTGGTACTTTTATAATTTAATAATAATGATTTAACTGTCATACAGGATGTTAACATACCCTCGATCAAGGAAAAGTACATGGTAAGGGTTAATTCTACAATCTTTTTATTATTCAAGGATGTTTATACGTGAGTATCTGCTGAGACTTCTTTATCATCATCATTCGTGTTTATTAAAAATGTATTTAAAAACATTTTCTATATTTCCTATACTATTTTAATGTCATTTTACCCATTTTTGGATTTTTATATAATATTTATAAATGAATCTTTCCGTCATTTTCCAAACAATGTCTTTTACGACATTTTCGAAAAAATTGTGGAAATATTGTTTTTTAACTTATACAGATGGTGGAGCTATTTTACACCATTATAAAACCTTCGAATCATCACTTAGAAGCATAAAAAATATTCTCTCAATAATATGTTTTCTTTTATAATTACATACCTTTTAAATGATTTCAAAATATAATGATATATTTCTCTCATAGAATTTTGATTTCTTCTATGTCAACATCCATATATGGATTTTACCCTTTTTGAAGTTGATTTCTTATGATAAAAATTGTATTGAAGTTTTTATGGTATTTTTGACTGTGGATGGGTTATTTTTATTCCATTCATGGTTTATGGTTAATTTATTAACATTTCATATGCTATTTTTAATCCGAAATATTATGTTAGGTTTCCACCTATTCATATGAGGAATGTATTCGACTTAGTATGTGATGGGTGGAGCCCACCATATCTCCTTGATTAATCGGTTGGTATCATGAGACAAACTAGTTTCATCGAATAAATCCTTGACAAAATCTTATTGGTAGTCTTGGCATGGGGTCTTGACTATGTGGTTATGATATCTGGCATTATGCATTCCATTATTATGAATTTTTTTATTAATATTACATGTGACTATTCAAATTATATAATATCCATTGGAATAATTAAAAGGGATTACTTTATTTCTATTTGCAATATTATGCTCATGTTTATGTTTAAAAGGAATTTTTTTAGTCTTATGAATTTCCAAAAATGTTTATGCTTATTTATGAAAGTTTTATCTATATTGTTATCTTTACTGAGAATCTAAGATCACCCCTTTCTATGTTTTATTTTTTCCAGGATGTGAAAAAGAATATTATTACTAACCTATAGGGAAATTCAAAGGGAGATTAATGTGTTAAAAGGATACACAATGTTGTTGTTTTTAATTTCATAATGTAATGTAAAACATAGTTCTGAATGTAGTACTTCCAAAGCTACTAAACTGAACAGTCTTTCAATATTTTATCCCTTGCGATCAATCCAATGCTATGTAATAATGCATCGACTCTGGGTAACTAGGGTTGGGGCGTTACATTATGAGTAAATAATTCCTGAAAGAAAACATTTTTAGGATTATGGATTATCTGCAAAAACTATTCAATTTATGTTAGGTATTTTACTAGTTTGGAATTATGTATTGTGATTCGTAAACTAATATAGTATATTCTGTTGTACAGAATTGATGCCTAGTATAAAAATGGAAACTATATTAATGCACTTAATCCATATAGGTAATTCCCTCCTACTCAAGATATTTGTAGTGGAGCTGGTGATGCAACCGGTGCTGAACTACTTTTAACCATACTGGGAAAACTCACTCCGGGTATGAATATTAACCTCACCTGTATAGAGCACCCTAATCTACAACATAGATGATCAATGTTAAACCGATTCATGAATCAACAACCACCAACATTCAAGGGGACTAGAAATCCATTTGTAGCTGGCAAATGGATAATTTTTTTATAGATAATATTTCATGCTTTGGCGAGTATCGAAAGGGAAAAAGTTGTCATAGCAGTTTATCGCCACACACGAGATGCAGATCAAGGGTGGTAATTGATTCAAAACACAATGAAAGATGTTGAAGTATAGAATATAGAATAGAGGGAGTTTAAATATCTTTCATTAGAAAAATAATTTCCTTGTGAACATCGAGCGGATATAGAAAGGCAATTTATGTGTCTGAGGAAAAAGGAGGATGAGAATGTCGGAAAGTATGAGGCTAACTTTACGAGGTTAGAAAGGCATGCGACATATTATATATGTAACCCATAGAGTATTATTGATAGATTATTTGAGGGTTTAAAACCATTTCTCCATCGATCATTAGTCTCAAAATATTTCTCATCGTACGAAGATATTGTATCATGTGCTATCAAGACAAAAAGGAAATCTCAAAGTTTTGTGACTTTAAAGCAAAGCAAGAGAAGAATAGGTATGTTGAACACTCTGGAAATTTAAATAAGGGGAAGAAAGGAAATGTTTAATTTCTATCATGTAGTAAATATGGGAAGAAACACCCTGGTACATTCCTGAATGGAATGAGAGTCTCTTACAAGTTTGGTGAAAAATGCCACCAAACTCGTGATTGTAAGGGAAAGAAAGAGGATGTTATTTTTGAATGCCACAATTTTAGATAAATGGGGAATTATGAAAATGAATTTCCTATGTGCCAAGAAAACTTACCTCAAAACATTCTTAAGGAAAAAAGTCCAAGCTAATGTGGTCACTACTGCTGAGGTTGTGGCTCTAAATGATGTTGTGGCAAGTAATTTAGTGGTTTTCTCAAATTTAGCATATTCTTTACTTGAGTATGGATCAACTCACTGTTTCATATCTTCCAAGTTCGATAAGAAAATTATATATTTCCAATTTTATTTAACAATGATGTTTTCAGTAAAAAATCCAAGGGAAGTATCATTGCAATAACATTTTGCAAATTAGTTCGCATTTGGGAAAATAAATGTACTTTATCTACTGATCTCATATTCATACACATGACTGAATTTGATATAATACTCAGTATGGATTGGCATTCGGACCATGATGTGAACATTTATTGTAAGAAGATGGATGTTACAATTTTTTATGATGATAAAGAGTAACTTATCTTTAGAGTATAAAAGTTACCATCTGAATCTTATCTAGATCCACCACAGTAGGTCTTCTAAATTCTATTATTAGGGAGGAAGAGAATGAAATAACTATGGGTGAGAAAAGGAATGGTCGAATAGAGGATGTACTTATTGTTCAGGTATATTTTGTTTTGTTTGTATAGGATTTACCTATAAATCCTCCAGAATGAGAAATTGAGTTTTCCAATGACTTAATTCCAAGTTCAAGGTTCATATCAAGGACCCCTTATATAATAAACACATTGGAATTAATGGAACTAAGGAAACAACTCGATGAATTGGGTAATAAAGGATTTATTCTCCCTAGTGTTTCTCCGTGGTGATCCCCTGTTCTTCTAGTTATGAAGTAAGATGGATCTATGAGGTTGTGCATTAACAACATAGAGATCAATGCTATAACCATAATGAACATGTATCCCCTACCTCGCATTGATGATTTATTCGACAATCTTCATGGATCTCAATATTTTTCATATATTGACCTTCGATCTGGATATCATCAGTTGTGTTTGAGGAAGAAAGAGATTCTGAAGAGATCATTTCATACTTGCTATGGGTATTAAGAGTTTACAGTAATGACTTTTTGACTAATTAATGCACCCTATATCATCATGAATCTAATGAATATAGTTTTCAAATAATATATTGATGATTTTTTATTGGTATTTATTGATTATATAGTGATATAATCCAAAAGCTATGAAGTTATTGAAAATAAATTGTGCACTATTTTAAAGACTTTTAGAAGAAATGATTTATATGGGATGTTTAGAAAGCGTGAATTCTGGATTCAGGAGATTTATTTTATTGGCCATATTATATCTATGGAAGAAATATATGTTGATCCTTCTAAGACAAGTGAAATACAATAATGGCCAACACCAATGAGTATAACTGAGGTATATAGTTTTATTAGTTTAGTAGGTCATTATCTCTGTTTTGTCTATGATTTTTCCTTATTAGATAACCCATTAAACAAGATCACATGTAAAAGTGGTTATTTTTTTTTGGATAAATGAGTGTGGAGAATGTTTCGATGAACTAAAGAAAATGTTAGTCAATTCCCTTATATTGATTCTACCTTTGGGGAATGACGTGTTTGTTATTTGTAGGGAATCTTCAATGAAAGGACTAGGTTGCATCCTAGTGTAAAATGATATGGTTATTTCTTATGAATCACAACATCTAAAAATTCACGAAAAAAACTATCACACTCATGATCTTGAGTTAGAAACTGTAATATTTTCCTCGAAGATATAGAGACATTATCTCTATGGTGAAAAATGTAAGATATATACTGATCAAAAGAGTACAATGTATATTTTCTCATGGAATGAAATCAGCATGAGGCAAAGGCGATGGCTTGAACTACTCAATGATTATGATTGAACTAGACACTACCCATCGGGGAAGAAAAATAAGATGGCAGATGCTTTGATCAGAGAGGATCATGTTGTTTTGAAAAATATCAAAGATGAAAGGGATCTTATGTTAATATATCAAGTAAATATGGATATGGGAATAATCAAGGAAGTTGAAACATTAATTCTTTTTTGAATGTTTTCGAAAAAATATTTACTAGCAAGGGTAAAAAGTTATCAGACTGATGATGAGGAGTTTCAAAAGAAAATTAATGATGTGAACGATGGGAGATTGATTGACTTCATATATAAAGATGGAATTTTAAAATTTGGAATGAGACTTTGTGTTCTCGATATACGTGATGTAAAAAAGGGAGTTGTTGGATGATGCTCATAGCTCCAAATTTTCTATAAACATTGGTATGACTAAGAGGTATAGAGATTTGAAGGACCATTTTTGGTGGGACAACATGAAAAAGGGGATTGCTGATTATGTGTTAAGATGTATAGTTTTTCTCTAGGTTAAGTTTGGAAGACAACATCATAGAGGAGTCATGAAACATATTCCAATACCTCATTGTAAAAGGGATGTTATTATGATGGACTTTGTCATGGGACTAACAAAGACTCCTAGATAGAATGATGCAATATGGTTCATTGTTTTTCATCTTACCAATTCAACACATTTTCCTGCAATAATAGAAGATTTAACACTTGAACATTTAGCAAGACTATATATTAATGAAGTTTTTACAATTCATGGAGTACCCCTATCGACTGTTTCTTGATTGTGATCCCCATTTTATATCAAGATTGTGGAAAATTATTTAGAATGATCTTGATACAGAACTTCATTTGAGCACTACCTACCACCCTAAAATTGATAGACAATCAGAATAGAATTTTCAGACCTTATATGACACGTTTATATCTTTCTTCACTTGAATTTCATGTTATGTGGGATCAATATTTACATCTGGTAGAATTTTACTATAAAAATATATTCCATTCATATATTCAGAAGGAACGATATAAAGTGTTATATGGAATGAGATATCACACACAAAATTGATGGGATGATGTAGAAGAAGAAAAACTCATAGGGCTAGAACTTGTAGAGGAAGCAATTTAAAAGATGAAGATAATCCAAACCCACATCAAAGAATCTCAAAGTATTCAAAAGTGATATGAAGATAAACGAAGGAATGATTTGGAATATCAAGTAGGAGATCATGTTTTCTGGATGGTATCTCCATGGAATGGTGTTTTACGATTCGTTAAGAAAGGTCAATTGAGTCCCAGGTACATCTGATCATTCAAAACACTAGAATGAAATTGATTTGTAGCTTACTATTTGGAAATGCCTCCATGTCTCTCCAAAGATCATGATGTGTTCCATGTATCACTGTTAAGAAAATACAGGTTTGACCCAATGCAAGTAATCTCCAATGAAGAAATAGAACAGGAACCTGATCTGTATTATTGTGAAGAGCCCTCAAGATTCTTGATACTAGAGAACATGTTTTGAGAAAGCGGACAACTTTTCTGGTAAAAGTTCTATGGAGAAACTATAAGATGGAAGATGAAACACGGGACCCCGAGGAACTTATGATGAAGTCCCACCCGAATATTTTTATGCAGTAATATTGTATAGATTTTGAGTATGAAATTATTTGAAAGAGGGAATAATGTAACACCCCAATCTTCAAGGATATGATTCTCTTTGAATAATGTAATAGCTTTTGTTGTACGCAACATTGAGTTCTAGCACACCACTACCAATCAAACTAGCCGTTATAAATAGTAATACCCACTTTTTGAAATTTTATAAATTTTATTTTTCAAAATGGACTTCATTTTTGGATTCCGAATATCAAAATTAGGTTAGGGTGAATTTTTGGTATTTTTCTGAAAACATTCATTTTTTGATGAATAGTGAAAAACACTAAGTTATTATTTAAAACAAAATTTCATTTTAATAATAATAATTATTATTTTAATTTATTTTAAAGTCTAAATAGATACATGATACTTATATTAGTTCATTTTAATTCATTAGAGTCATTTTATAATAACATTAGATTTATAAAATTTTATTGCATTTTTTAATGTCTTTTACCCGCCTTCTAGGAACATTTAATAATTTTCATAAAACGTAATTTTACCATTTCAGTAAATTGAACATAAAAAATCTGAGAGACACAATTGAAATCAGTAAGTAAATTGTGGTTCAATATGATGAAAATAATTTTTTCGTGAATTGTAACTTTTGAATATTAATTACCACGGTTAAAAATAAATAGGGTAATTAAAAGTTATTATGATATTATAATTACCCTAACACATGTCCGAATTATATTAGATAAGTTTATTTCTACCAAAAAAACTTGCGGAATAAAATTTGATCGTTTTGGTCCACTTGTATTAGATCAGGATGTTTATTATTATTTTATTGATAGAAGAGTTAAAAGTGTTATGTTAAATTTTTAATAACTAAAACATTTTTAATATAGGGTTATAAATAACATAAATTCAACTATAAATATTCATTATAAAGATAAAAGTATATCCTATATAATGGTAATATATTTGTAATTTTTATTATTAAATAAATTTATTTATTTATGACACAATGATGATGTTTTGATAAACTTATTATTGAAAGATTAAAATAATTTATATTATCAATATTAAAATATTTGTATATTGATACTTTGGATGTATTACACGAATTTTCATGGAAATTATGAAATTTTAGGGTTCATTAAATAATTTTTTTCTATGTGATAAAGTTTTATATGACTTTCAGAAAAACCCAATACTAAATATTGTCAAAATTGGGATAAATGAGTTTTTAAAAAAAAATACTATATTATTAATTGATATATTATTAATAGAAATATAAAGATCGGAAAAGTGACTTAGATAATGTTATATATATAAATAATTAACCACTATGATTTTGATTGTATTTTTATAGTATTTTTAAAAACCATTTATTATAATAATACAAGAATATATTTTAAAAGTTAAACAATTTAACTAATAGTTAAATCTAAATGATAAGGTTAATATGGTGACCTAAACTTATCTTCAACCTATTTGTTGAGATGTTTTCGACCCATACCCACCATATATAGAAATAAATACTTTTAAAACCATTATAAACCAAATATTATTGTATAATAAAATAATATTTCATGATTTTCCAAATTTGACCTTCACATCTCTTATAAAACGGTACTTCCCTTTCTCTTAATTTCAAACCTCCAAATCCTTTTATCTTGGAAAAAACCTATTCAAATATCATCACAAATACCCTCACATCAACCTAGAGGCAATAATTTGATCACAAATCCAACCTACGGATCCCTTTTAATCAAATCAAAAGGAAGTACTCGATGAAGGGGTAATAATATCATCACCTCTTTCAAAGTTCTTTTATTCTTACACATCCCATTTCTTTGATTTTTCCATACCAAAATAATAACTCGAGTACCTTAGAAATATTTTTATGTTATTTTATATATTGTACAACAGTATTCATTATTCTATCCATCCTATGATTGAAAAAGTCACAATACGTGTGTACGTATGGCTTACCGTCTCCACATCGTGGTGTAGTTTGTTCTTCAACAATTAATTATTTGGATGGGTATAATACGGAGTATAATTGATGTAAATAATAAATATAACATGTTAATTATCATGTATATAAGATATTAAATCCAATTACATACAGTTTTACCATCAATAGAATGATATTATCGCTCATGTGTACGTATTAATTACCGTCTCCATGAACATGATGAGATTCATTAAGCATCATAACCATTAAAGAATAATTTTAATTTTATGATTAAAAATAATGTTTGGGAGCTTAATATCATTCTGGATATGAATCAAATACACCCTATCCATAACAAACATGACTTACATAACAAAACATATAAAGAAATGTGAATCAGTTAACACCCAAAATAATAAAACTATGAAATCATTATTAACAATAGAATAATAGAAGATCATATATGACATAATATTTATATATGTGGTTCATTTATAATTTAATAATAGTGATTTAACTTTTGTAAAAGAGGTTAACGTACCCTCGACCAAGGAAAATTACAAGGTAAGGGTTAATTTTATAATCTCTTTATTATCTAAGGTTGTTTATATATAAGTATCTACTGGGACCACTTCATCATTAGCATTTGTGTTCCATAAAAATGTAATTCAAATTTTTTACTATTTACTAGTCTATGGGTTAAATTTATTTAATGCCTCATTTCAATTTTTAGAATTTTTTGTCATTTTCCAAATAAGGTACTTTACGATGTTTTTGACAAATTATGGTAAGAATCTTTTTTAACTTCTATAGCAGGTGCGTCCATTTTCCGCCATTATAACACCCACAAATAATCTCTTATAAGATTATAATAATATTTTAAAAATAAATATTTTATGTTATAATTATGTCAAATATAAATTATTTCTAAATATAAAGAGATATTTTTCTCAAATAGTTCTTATTTCATCTATGTCAACATCTTTTGATGGATTTTAAACTTGGTTAAAGTTTATTTGTTTTAATACAATATTTCATATTGTATTGAAGGTTTTCTTATGTATTACTTTGGATGTGTAATTTTGTATTATATTCATGGTTTATGGTTAAAGTACTAACATTTTGTATTCTAGTTTTAATATGAATGTTTATGGTATATTTAAACATTTTCACATGAGGAATGCACTGGACTTAGTATGTGATGGGTGGAGCCTGTTATAGCTCATTGATGCATCAGTAGGTCTCATGAGATAAACTAGTGTCTTGGAAAAAGGATTCGAAGAAATATTATTCATATTTCTTTCACGAGGACTTGAATATGAGGTTATGATGTCTAGAATTTGGAATTCCATCATTATGAAATTGGCTATTGATATTACATGTGATTATTCGACTTGTAAAATATCAATGTGAATAAGTAAATGAAACTGCTTGATTTCTCTTTTCCATATTATGATTAATTTTAGGTTTAAAAGGATTGTGTTTTAGCCTTATAAATTGTCTTAAATGATTATGATTATTTATGATAGTTTCCAATATATTTTTATCCGTACTGAGCATCTAATATTACCCTTTTCGTAAGTTTTATTTTTCCCATGATGTGAAGAAATATGTTACAATTAACCTGCAGGAATAAGAGAAGTGATATAAGAGTGTCCAAAGGGGTCATAATGTTGTTTTTTATTTCACGATGTAATGTAACAATTATGTATGTATCTAGTACTTCCAAGTCTACTAAGTAGGTCGACCTTTCAGGACATGATTCCTTGTATCATTCCAATGTCATGTAATAATGCACTGACTTTGGGTAACTTGGGTCAGGGAGTTACATTTATCTTGGGTTTCCTCAGTTGATATCAGACAGGGCTTATCTATTTTTTGGATATTATTTTAGTTACATTTAATATTATGGTTAGAAAACCTTAGTAAAAACACTATAATTGGGTCTAAGTATAGAATGGTATCTTGAAATACTGATAATGTCTTTAGTAGATGATTTTCCCAAGAAATTAATATATATATAGACACTTCAATTAGATACTGATTGTAAAAAATAAGCACATAGTGTTATGAACCCTAAAAAGTATTTTTTGGGTATTAACTCAATTATCACCTAGAATAAAACAAATAGGCATAACATCACACTATGTTGGATACTTTTAAGGGATATTCGTTGGTTGATAATATAGTATTTATAAAGTAATATGAATGATTTAATTATAATTTTCTTCGAGGGGTAAGGTTGAGATGTATAATATAACCCTCGTTAAATTATTCTAGATCAAATTAATGATGACATAGTTTAAACTAAATAGATACGAACCAGTGTAAAAATGTTAAATAACAAGATGTTTTATGGTTGAATTCCTTTTATGGTTATGATAATATCTTATATTATTAATGATTCATCACTAATATCAACACTTTTGGTTTTAGTAGTTGATTTAACTAGAAGGAACCATGGTTTAACGAAAATGTAGATATCAAGTCAATGAACAACCCATTAGAATGTGGGATGCAGTGAGATACCATGTCATTATACAAAACCAGTTATTAGGAAATATGATTAAGAATATGAGCATAGTTGAATATCCATATATATAAAAAAATATAATGATGTAGTCACATGAAATATCAAGTGATGGATATGAGGAATGATATAATGTTCAATTTCATATATGTGAAAATATTGGAATAATCAATAATGTAATTGAACCAAGGGGGTTTAAGATGCTTAAATTAAAAAAGAGGGGGTTTTCTAGCATCAAACTGCCATAGGAAAACAAATAGTCATGTTAAAATGATTGAATAGATATAGTTTACCATAAGGAACCATTAATAAATAAATGAATTATGTGTGGAGAACATGATAATTATCTAATCCAATGACCTAATCCAAGGACTTACCAAGATAATGAGCATCACTAACCTACATAAACAAGAGTATAATTAAATTTCTATTCATGAACAACTCTGGAAGTCAATATTGGGATTTAATGTACATGTATAATATAATCGAAAAATTTATATATCATGTTGTAATTTTATTCTTGTAACTAAAATATAGATAAATATTTTATAATTTCGATAAATCAAACTACATTTGTGATTTCATTATCAAAAATATTCTCTTGATATGATTATTTATTTATATAGTTATATTTTTAGGAATGTGGCTTTTGAAAATTTTATTATCCAAACATTAGATAAATTTAACATAATTTTAGTTATGTGTTGTTTCCCTCCTCTTAAAGGAAAAATTATAAGGCGTAATGATAATACCTTTCATATTTACCTTCGATATTATATGAAAGCATAATAATATAATCCCTCTAGGAAAAAACTTAATGAATTTTGATGTAATACCAAATAATGGTATAATAGTTTCCTAAATAGTTAGATAAAAACTAAATATCAGGGTTAATCCTATTATGATAATAAATATATGTTTTTGATATTGTAATGTTTATATATCTCCCCAAATTAAACACTAAGTATTATTTATAGACACCCTTAGCTAACATCGTTAGAAAGTAAAATTTAAAATTAAAAGGAAATGATTTATTTAGGGGTGGGGGAGAATTTAATGACCTAATATTTATATTTATATATATATATATATATATATATTCACATTAAATAAATAATTTTTTTAATATCTTTCTCCACAAGCAGTGGTGAACATAAAAAAAGTACAATTCTTTTATATAAAAAAAAGTATTAAATATACCAATTAAGTAATACGTGTTTAATTATAAGGTATAAATTGGAGTAACCACATTTTGAAATATGGTTATAATAATAATAAATTCTAATTTTATTATTGTTGAAATTCAATTAGTATAGTTAATAATCAAAAAAATTATTTTACGCATTAAAATATATTTATTTAAAATCATTTTTTAAATTAAAAAACTATGTATATTAGGATTAAAAAAACAAAATATTTTTATATTATTGTTAAAATATTACCAATAAATTAAGTAGTAAATTATATTAAATAATAACAACAAATTGTTGATATTATAAAATGTTATTTTCCAATATGATCAAAAATCAGCTATACTTTCGGATTTCATATAAATATCAAATTGAAAAAAGTTATGAATTTAATTATTCTAAATATATAGATGTTTTTTATTATTCATAATAATATAATCTTATTTTTATTTTCAAGGTTTTTTCTGAAATGTTTTATTTTCAGGAGGATAGTGCAAAATATCATTTTTACAAATGAGTTGACTTTTTTATATTATAAGTATATAAGAATGAAATATAAATTCAAGAAAAACAATTTATAAATAAAATATTTATTTCCTAATTGAATTTATAATAATTTATAAAATATATTTTTTATTTTAAAAATCATTATTTGGAATTTTAGATTTTAATTTATATTATTTAAAAAAGGTTTTAATACATTAAACATCTAGTATTTTCAAACTAAAATTTGATTAGTCTGAAAATTGAATCAAACAAATAGATTTTATATTTTTAATTATTATGTAAAAATTATATAATTTTAACTAATATTATTTTTTGGACATAAAGGATAACATATGTAGGTAAAAACTGGTTATCCTGGTGAACGAAATGGTAAAAATTAGAGACCCTAGAGGTAAATGGACTAACATGTTTAAAAATGATTTTAATTGAGTGCTTGAAGCGTTTATCAACTTTATATCTTCCCCTATCCATTATTTATTAATTTTTTGGGAGGTTTCCTTGGGAAATTCTTCCCATTATTGAAATTTTATGGGTATTTTCAAAAATGAAACACCTTTTTCACTTATGAATGGACAATCTATATCATTACTTTCCCTCAAATAAAAAACCCCATAATTTTGACCCAAAATATACTAAAAAATATCGTTCACACTTCTATTCACCTTAATGTCGTTTTTATCATCTCTAAATACCATGATTGAATGGATTAATTCCCTTTATAAAGGATGTAATCTAATAAGTTATGTATAAGTATATATCCTATATTTATATATTCCTTTTTTCTTTGTATGCATTTATTATTCCAAAAAATTATTTTCAAAATATTGAAAAGGTAATATTAGTTTCATTGTTGTACTAGCATGTAATTATACATATGGTACAAGATTTAACTAAAAATCCCATTTCTATTAAGAAAAACAAAATTGTTTATTATGTGTTGTGTGTGTTACTACCTCCAAGCCTCAAATAATTTTTTACATTATCAATCATATAAGAATTCTAATAATAGGTAATTTATTATATATTTATGGTATGTAAGATATTAATTATATTATGAAATTATAAACCATATTTTAATTTTTCTTGATTCCATAGAAAATGAAACCACCAACCATATGTATGTGTGTTCTACCACCTCCATGGAATGATCTATATACATTTTGTTATTTCCTCACTACCTTATATGGATGGAAATTATTATCATTTTAAAGGATAAATATGATGTTCATGATATAATTTAGTTTCTCTTATTACAAATTGGATAACATATTAATGATATGATCAACAATGGATTATTAAAATTTAAATAATTTAAAACAACCTATTAAGAGAAGAATATTTAAATCAAATTTGGTAATATTTTTATATCTGTTACATATTATTTTAATTATAATTTATCACGCAAAAAAAATGATATCATTATTCATTTTTTGTAATGTTATTACAACTAAATCAATTCATAATATGTTTTTATGTTTTTTGGTTGGTTTGACCACCTACTAGAATAATGAAATTAAATTATATCATGGAAAATTATGAAAAATCATTTAATATTATAAAATAAAATAAATATTTATAAAAATATTGAAATAAATATTTCTTATTACATATAGGTTAAATTAATTATTAACACAATTATTATGAAAACATCCTTTATAGGTCTAAAATCACCGAAATATGTTTGTTATCAAATTTATGTTCTAGGATAAAGACTAAAGTACTCATAAACGTATATTTAGCTTCATAAATAATAATATTTTATCATTTATTCTATTTTAAATGGTCATGTAATGATAAAAGTTATAATAACAATGAATACTGACACCCCTAAGGAAAAACAGCTATAAACAGTCAAGACTAAAAAGAGTTGATGTGAGTAAATAGGAAAAAACTAACTAGTATGCACATAGATAATGATTATTATTTAAATTTATAAATAGTATTAGGAGTTATTATTTTTATAAAAATGATCTGTTAATATTTTAATGTTTTATATTTTGTTATAGAACACTAAGATAAGTAGTCCTAATTATAAGGTATATTCGTAACTCAAATCTTTTCCTTGGGTCAAAATAACAATTCATTGAATATTATCTTTATGGATTGATCTATTCTAACCTGTGATGATAATATTTTTTATTTATACATTATTTTAAAGGGTAATAATATTTCAGATCCATTCATTATTCCTTTGTGATTATACTATTTTGTTAAAATGCATTTTGGTTAAGAATATTTATACTATCTGTTAATGGATTTTTCTTCCATATCATAGTTTTTTTATAATGAAAGTTGTCTCAATACCGTAATGAAAACTCCATGTGTTTTTATCTAAAGTTATCCTTTTATTAAATTTTATTCAATATCAAACAAATTCTTCACTATCATTTTAATGATGTGGGTTTTAAATAAAGATATTTCAAAATGTTTATAAGGTTTTTCTATCCTTCAGAAATAAAATTATTTATCACAAACTAAAAATTCTATTATAATAATATTTATATATTTATGGTGATATTTTTTTGAAATATTTATAATATGTCTTTCAAAATTCCTCTTATTCTCTTTCAAAAAAATGGTTTATATATTTCAATGTATTAAATTTTTTGTCAAAACTTTTTTATTTTCACTTCTATTTTCCTTCAATATATTATCATACATGAAATGATATTTTGATCACACTCTATATGTTTTTATGATAACATTTATTTTGGAAAAGGGGAGTTTTTATATCCTTTGATTTCTTAATTTTAATTTATTTCATATTTTTTAAAGGTTTAGGAAACCCATTTTTTCTCATGGGTTCTTTAAGTTATGCCTATTATCAATTTTATATTTCACACACCTATATGATTGATGATGGGTGGGGTATTATATCACCCTATAATGAATTCGATAATGTGTTATATCACATGAGATGATGACATTTTTCATGAATTATATTCTTGAATATGTTTTCACATGTTTATTTATCGAATGATATGTGGGATGATAAGTTCACATTTATTTTGTGTGAATTAACTATGAGGATATTTGTTCACATGTTTTAATATTAACATGGAATGGAATGATATTTTCAAAATGTTTTATTTAACTATATTTATTCTACCTTCACAATATGTTTATCAAGTAATAAAAAATTTTCAAGATGAATTTCCTTTCAATGAAATGCAATATTTTCATGATTATGAATTACTATTAAAGTATTAATAACTTTTATATCATATTCATGTGTTATAGGATTATTCACGTGTGTTTTGAGCCATGCCATATATTTTATTATTACTCAATGATATTTTGATCATAATTTGTTAATCAAACTTATTTTGTATGATTATTATCTGAGGTGTTTTTATATTTTATTGTAATATTTACAACTATCCAAAGTTATTTTTCATGGTATTTTATATTTTTCCCTTATCAAATGTTATTGATCACCCCATTATTTTACTTCCACTTTAAATGAAATAAAGATAAATATATCATGTGATATTTCTATAAAAGGTTATAGAGGATAATTATTATGAAGAAATGATTTCAAGTGTTTTAAATAATATTTTACGTAAATAATCTATCGGATAAAAATCTTTAGCTAATTAGGTGTTGTGAATGTTTGGGAGATTTATAAACTAAGTCATAAGATTATAATAGTACATTAGTTATGATTAACCTATTTCATGTGAGTATTGGAGTAGTAATGTCATATAAAGATATTCCATAAGTTATATTTTTTTAATCATGTTATTTCAGGGGCTATTGTGACTAAAATTGGAACAAGAACACCTTTTTTTATTACATCCTTGAGAATATAGGGATTTGATAATGCCCTATTGAGACCTAACACAATCAATATTGGCCTCAAAATGTCATGTTATTCTATCATTGTCAGGGTTTTGTGATCGATAATTTCTTCAAAAGTTTTTCCCATTCCATCTCCCCCTATATTATCCATCATAAAATAAATAAAATTCTCACCCATAAACCTTGTTTCATTGAATATAATGATTTCAATGGAAAAACAATTGGTTGATTTGGAATAATTATCCCCAAAAATGTAATTTTTTTTCTTTATAATAAAAATAATTACAAATAATTAGAAAACATTTATAAGAACATTCCCCAAAACATGAGTTACTACTTTCCCATTAGTAATTTCTATAAAGAAAATTTCAAAATCTTTTAAATATCGACTCAATTTAATCCCCTAGTCTTTGAATTTATATGATGAGGAATTAGTTTGAAATATTTTCAATAGACTTCAATATTTTAAATTCATCTCTATCAAGGTCCTTGACTACTAATAAATTTCACACATCCTTATAAATATTGTACAATGATTTTATACATCATCTACAACTTATTAATTTGACTTCAATATTCCACTTACACTCCACATTCATAAAAAATTATAAATGTTTCTATTTTTATTTTATTTTAATCCATTTTACATCTATTGAATTTATTTAATGATATAGTCTAATTAAGAAATAAACTATCCTAAAATTGATTAAATCCCACCATGACTATTTTTAATAGTCATGTCATTGAAGAAATTATTGTGAATCCAGCAATCAAATATCAGTTTAATCTTATTGATGATGTTATTTTTTTCTCATGAACCCAGTTCCAAACTATATAAAGAATATATTAGTTAGATTAAAAAATTTCATTTCACTATATTTCATAGGACTTATAGAATTTTTATTGTATTCGTCTCTCCATGGTATTAATTATTCATTAAAGACAACTCATTGAATATTAAGTCCCTTAATCCTATCTGTTCATGTTATATGTGAATATAAATAAATCATTTTAATTAATGTTAATCATAAATGTGTTGGTAATATTATATTTAATAGTTCATAGTTAATATGGATTCAAAAGTATGTTTAAATAGTTTTCAGATATGTGGTGAGGCATACAAACTAATAATAGAAAAAGAAACCTCCCATAAACATTCATCACATGATTCATTTTGAAATAAAGGTCATTCTATTTTATAATATATTAGGACACTAAAAACTAATGTGTAAGAAAGATACAACTTCATTACTCTATTATGGAAGGATGCGTTTATCTTTTAAATTCATACATCTTCAAGTCTTTAAATGAATTATATAAAGATGAAATATTTATTTAAAATAACTACAATGAGATAGAATGAAAAAACAATATTGGGTGACACCCATGAGATACAACATTTATCGTAGTTTAAAACTATAAAATGATAGTATTTGGTCCCCAATATAATTTTATATCATTCATTTATGATTTGAACCATTATATTTTAGTTTTCCTTTGTGTTATTCATGTTGGATCAGGTCTTGGAGTCTAATTTGTAAAAATATGGTCTATCCACCAAAATTTCAGTGGAAAATAACTCAAATTGTAGGGAGGAATGGATGTGTGGGTCCTCCTATTCGTAATACTGAAGAGATATAGATTGCACTATTTTTTATTTAGTACTTCAAGGGATTATCTCTTTTCCTATGTACTGATAAAAAATTTGATCCCATACTTTCTTCTCAGTACTATCTCCCTTGTATACAGTGGTCAAACAATATGGATCCATTGTTCTTTTTTTATCCACCCCCACCCATTTTATTGATTCCTCTCTAAAATCCTATATGTAAAGCTTCAATTGTATTGATTTAGTATTTTTTATAGTGGTGGAATAATAAGAAAATTTATATTCAATAAATATAAATAAAAATAACTCAAGTTATGAATTTATCTCTATAGTGTCCCAGTATGTTGCACTTCCACCTTGTGTAGTGCCTCTAGGTTCAACTATTTCAGTGATTCCAAAAATTGGTTATCCAAACATATCTTCCTACTGATCTCCATCATTTTATTTTCATATTATTAAGAAAAAATATTTAATAATATATTGTCTAGTATTATGATTTCGGCTGGTTCTTGTTGGGAATATTTTTTCAAGTGCATTTTACTCTTCCTCTTCGATGTGAAGTAGCTACCATACCAATTCATCCTCATAATATCAAGTGAAATTTTAAAACCTATAATAAAAAATATATATAATGTGTGTTCACAAAAAATTGATTTACTAAGATAAAAAAGTGAGATTGAATTTAATTATGTAATCTAAATATAAAGAAAAAAAATTGGGTTGGGCATCATAGTGTGATTATTTCCTCACTATAAATAGAATAAATTTATAGGTTAAATATTTTTGAGAACAAATTAATTTTTACTGTCATCCCAGATTAAACATATGGATATAGTGAAGTCACATATTTGTCATTGGGTTGTCATATATTTATTCCTTCAGATTTTATATATATAAAAAAACAATAAAAAATGGGTGTATCAAATATTCAGTGGAAGAGAAATAGAATGTATATTCACGTGAATAATAAATTTGAATGAATATAAGGTAGGCTAAGGTTGATCACAATTGTAATCTTATCACAATATTTCATGGTTGAATGATGAAATACTCCCACTCTCTATAGTTGACGATTTCCATCTCATCCACCTCTATTATATCGTTGAATTGATTACTGTGTTATTATTTTATATCACCAAGTCCATTATTTATATGTAGTTTTGACCAAACCCCTTTGAATTAATGAGATATATTGACCTCACTACAGAACATCTTCTCTTAATATATACATTGAGCAGTGGGAGAATAATGCATACTCAAGATCACCTAGCCACTATTATGGACCATTTTCTGCACAATGAAACACAATTCGCTTACAATGTATGAATGAGGATGAGATTATTTTATTTTTCCATTATTTTGAGTACAAATCACTGTAAATAAAAATGATGAGAAACTACCACCCATTCCCCTATATCTCCACACTATTAAATCATAGATTGGAAAATAAGAATAAAATGAATCAATGAAAATATTATCACCAAAATATAAGAAATAAAATCAGGATATCCCTTGGACTAACCATATTAGGTTATCCTTAGATGGATGTGGAAGTGATAAATAGTAGGATATCGTACAAAACATAGAATTAATTTTTGAAAGGAAAAAACCTTTTTTCAATTAGTTTATGTAATCTTACTCATTAAATCTCTTTTCTCTAACCCCACTTTACAATTTAATGATAAAAAAATGCATTATGTGCTAGAATCACTGCAACATGCAATAGATATCTTCAATGGGATTCCTTTATGTAGATAATGTCTTCTTTCATCATACTACTTTATAAGTGGGAATCAGTATCCATGATCATCTCCTTCTTATTCCTTGGAATGGATTTCATGTGTCTTGATCATTGAAAAAGTTAATGAATTGATTAAGAAAATAGAACGAGATAATACTTATGGTCTCATTAAGGCATAAATGTATTCCATGTTGTTTTCTGAATCTGTAATGGCCATAAATTGATCAAACTAGAAATTATTGAGGTTGTGACTTATAAAAGCCATATTTCGAATTCATTTTATTTCATAAATTTTAACATAATGATATTTACCATAAATTCTCATAAGATTTAGATGCCTAGTGTATAATATAAATTAGTTACATAAACCATCAAAAAAAATCATATTTATTTACAGCTGCATAATGTATTTCAAGACTCCTTGAAAATATTAACATTTCCTTGGATAATATAGGAATATACAAAACAATGGTGTGAGATTAAAGCATAGTATGAGATTAATCAAGAAATAGGATGATGATAAATAATTCATCTGATTCAAAAGTCATATCATAATAACATAAATAGGTATAATCAAATATACTCACATGGATTCGTGGAATTATAAAACAACATTACAAATTCATAATATCATAATAATATAGATACAATCTAAAAAGTAAAATAATTAGGGTAATCTAAATATATATATAAAGAAATCATAACATTTGATTATTAAGCTAACCACCCATATACTATACATGGTATCCAATGAGATGAAAATGATACCCAATGCATTAGAGTGATATTAGGGAACACCATTGAAATTGTCTAAATATATGTGTGCTATATCAATCATATGACATAAGAAAATATTTCCTAATTTTAATCCCATGAATAAGTGATATGGATTTCATACCTGAAATTTCCCAATAAATTAATTATATTTACATCTAGGATAATATGATTTAATGAATATTGGTATGGTTATACCTCCAAAAAGAATCATCGTTTAAAATTATAAGATATTGTTTGTAGCATAAAATGTTTACATAATTGTTAATGAAATGTATCAATTAGAGAGTGTGGTGTTATCCATATATTTGGAAATTATATGGACACTAAGTGAATGTGTATAAACACATGAAAACATGTCCAGTAGAGAGTAAAAATTCACAATACAAAGAAATATCTTGAATGGAATCAATGGGAGAGATAACGCCTTTCCCTAAGATGCTGATTCTCAATGTTTGGTAAGATCTCCTTATGACCATATAATCTTGTTGGGATGTATTTAGAAAGGTATTTGGAGAGTAAATTCATGGTCTATGGTTTTGGATTATAAAGGAAATAGAGAACGAGTGATTATTATAGAAAAATATAGTGTGTTTTTTGGGAATTTATAAACATATTTTTTTACTCAATGTTATAAAACATTAAAAACCATTAGCCCACATATTTTTTTAACCCATGGTTTTCCCTAAAGGGATGTATTTTTATGTATTTTATTGGGGTTTGGCATAAAATTATTTAAATAATATCATTAATGATGTGTAAGTGAGTCATAACTATAATGAATTGTTTTCCAAATCATAAAAAATTATTTTTATTTTATAAGTTTTTCTATAACATTTGAAAAAAATATTATAACAATAATATTACTTATTTTTATAAAGACAACTATTTTTAGTCCATCAAATAAATTATATAATTTATTACAAATTTTTTTTCTTTCCTGATGTCATAATACCTACCGTATATTTATACAGTATTTAAATCATACCCTAAAAATTAATATATTAGAAAATTATGAAAAATTCTATATTGGCTTAATTCAAGGAAATTAATTAAAAAATTACATTTATTTTATCAAAATAATATTCTAAATCTGATAATTTTAATGTTTTTAAAAACTCTTATTCATTATAAAGTACCAAAATCATTACATGATAAAATGTTTAATACTTCGAATGACCACTTATGACTGTATAATATCATTTTATTATTTATAAATTATTAATTATGAATTTATTTATAATTTATATGAAATAAAAACATTTAGTTAAATTTGTTTAATTTTTAATAGAGGTTATAAATTAAAATTATATGTATTTCCAAAAATACAATTTCAATTTCTGTATGTCAAAAATATATTCTATCATTTCCATCATGTGTTCAGGTGTATTTTATTATTTTTATAAATATGCTTGTTATAAAAAAAATGGGGGAAACACTATTTCATTTAAAGATTACTTTTATATAAAATTAAGGTATATATATAACCCTTTATTATGTTAACATACGTCCTAATGCTATGTTGTCTGGTGGTAGTACATTCTTGTTGTGGTGAGATAAAAATTTCTTGGGTAGTGATCTCTACTATCATGAAATTACCCCATAAATAGTCCCATTCAAATTTTAATTGTTATATATTAGCATGGACTTAGCCAAAGTTAAATCCTTGATATGTCATCTCCCATGGATGCCTTGATAATGAATCCTCATAAGGTATGATCCTACTAGTTGATGTCATCAATTTCACTTTCAATATCAATTATATTTTATTATAACCCTCAATATATACTGATCATAATTATCACTGTATAAAAAATATTACCAATGATAATTATTCTAAAGGATATTTTTTACCTATAACCATATTATAGATATATATTATAGTACTTAAAAATAATAATTAAATATTGATACTAGGTATTATCTAACTACATAACTTAACAAAAAATATATCTATTAAAATGTAAATTTCAATTTAAAAATTTTGCTGTATAGAACATTACCCCATTAAAAAATTTCATCCTCAAAATTTCTTTTCATACACTACTATAGATGATATTAATTATACTTCAATACTACTACTGATTACCAAGTTGTGTCTTTGATAAGGTATGTGTTCTTGTTTCATATAACATTATCTCTATGATTTATGATCCTTATTGACTATTGAGCATAAGGAAAAAACTTCTCCTATGGCCCCACATTGGGATTCAGTACAAGTGAGGGGTCTAGTATGTGATCCATTAAGATGGAAGTGTGGAAAATTTCATGTAATTTTGATTGGTTATTCCATTTGAGATGCCAAAAATCTGACGAAATCATGAATTTATAAGGGGACTTTATTTCTAGGACAAAACATTAACATATTCCCAAACCTGATGACATTATTCAATGGTGATATATAAAGAAACACCTTATCCAATAATAAATACTCTATGTCTCTTAGATGATTGTCCATATATAATTTATGATGTTTTATGATGATTCCATAGGATACTAAAATTTATGAGTCAGGTCCTATCATCTTCATCTCAGCTACTTTATTCCAGTAATTTGGGGTTGGACATATCTTCCAATAAAAATAATTATAATCATCCATATGAATGTTGGATTGGAAACTATTATTGTATGATAACTCTAACAGGGGATGGTGTAGATCCAAATATCATTGGAAATTCATTTTACATGATATCAAGATACCCTGTAGAGTTTTAATGGTTTTATTGGGCTGAGCACCCACCTAAGGGTGATAAGCAGCATTTATATTCAGCTCTATATCAAAAACATAATGAAGGATTCTAAAAATATTTGATGTAAACCTCATAAATCAATAAGATAAAATAGATAGTGGTACTACATATAGTATTATTTTTATATTATCCATATTTTGGTGATATTTAATGGGATAAAGTGTCCTTAATAGTATTTAAATACACAACCTCCAGTGAGGTAATCAACTAATTCACAAATGGTGTTATGTAATTTAGTTGTTCTAGGGAGTTATATGATAAAATCCATGGGTTTTTTCCTATTTCTATAATGGTATGTGAAATGGATGTATCATCCCCATATACGTTCATCACATAAGCTAGAAATGGTGGGAAAATGATCATCGAGATACAAACTCTGGTATCTCACTCTCCATGTTATCCCACATGAAGTTTTACTTCTTATATCTATACATATTAGTACTCCCTCGATGAATAGAGAAAGATAATATATGTGTATCATCATAAATTAATTTCTTTAGTTCTAGTTTTGTTAGGAAACACATCGTAGTTATAAATCATATAGCACTGTCTTTAGAAAATTTAACTCTGGAATATTCACTACTTTTCTATGTAGCTCCACATTATCATTATATTAATCCATGATCTTCTCGAGAATATATGATTGGAAAGTTATTTAAGAACTATAGAATGAAATTACTATTATGATTCCCCTGACCATCCTATTCATATCCCAAAATATTGTAAGAGGGATTGTTTGGAATATGCTACACTCTAAGTGGGGTGGAATCACTTTAGGTGTCCAACTCATCACTTTTCCAATGTCTTCTTAAAAATTTTACCTCTTTATCTACTATGTGGTGGTTTTTTATTCTATCTATCGCTTGTGTTCCTTGTTCTTTCACAATACACTTTCAAACACACACACAAACACACACAAGAGACACAAATATTTACAATGGTCAACTTTCAAAACAAAATGCCAGTTTTTGGTATGATAGGGATTTAACCAACATCATAAAATACACTAGTAGTTGTGAATACGTTTGGGAAGGGTTTATCCTTATATCCATGTTTGATGAATTATGAATTCTATAATTCAGCATTTATGGTTCATATTATCATCCCTATAGTTTAAAAAAAGATTATCCTTAAAAATAAATTATAATACCAATTCCTAATTCTAAATTGATTCAATTGTAATTTATTCTCACTTATTCATTTAATTTTACTTGAAAAGAAGTATTCATGGACCTTAACTTCCTTATATGTAAATTGAAATGCAAAAAACTATTCTCATCATAGTAGAAACTTATTACTGCCTTTGTTTCAATGCTAGAAAGGCTTCTTCTTCACCATATAATAATATTTTCAAAAAAAAATCTATCTCTCCATATCTTATTCAATATTAGTTAATCCCTAAATTGCATTGGACATATCTTCTTCAATACCAAAGAGTTTATTAAAATTTGTACTACATCAGGTATCTATTTTACACCATAATATTTGAAATGTTTTGAATTATTGAAATCAATCTTTTTCAAAAACTCTATATCTAACATAAACCTATGAATATTTATATAAATATATATATATTTCACAATCCAAATGTAGTGTTGGAATTTTATTTCTTTATTCCCATCTTTTATGCATTTTTTAATTTGAACTTCCAATAATATAGGTATTTCAAATTCCCTGTGACTTCATGTTGTAACTACGCGTTAAATGTAAACAATATATGTAGTCTTCTCCGCATTTGAACATTCCAAATTATTTATTTCCATGAAAATCAAATTAATTAATATAAATTTATGCCCTAGGTATGTTAAAAAAGTTCTTAAGGAAACATCTTACTTCTCTTTTCATCATGTATTTTCATGTATCATTAAAGCCATTTCATGATAATAAAATCAGGGAAAAGAAACCCACAAAGAAACATCATATCTAAAAAATATTCTTATCCATGATCATCAGTATATTTTCTCATATTAAAACAACATAGGCATATTTTTAGTTGCAGTTAATGTCGTGGTGTGAACCTATTCACTTTAGAGTGGATGAATCTTGAATAAATATCTTTTTTACTAATTCTTTATAATATTTCTCAATTTTCATGAGGACCTTCATATTTCTAGTGGTACATAATTAAAATTGAGCATTCATTATGGCTAGAGGTTTTTTTTGTGAGGTTTTTCTTCAATCATTAGACATTAATTCATATAAATCTCTTAATAAAATCTTCATTGTCATTAGGTATTCTTGTTGTGTTGGAAGTGTGGTTAAACATTCTATTTCATAGTGTCTATCTTTATATCATCTAGTGAAAAAATTATTTAATAGAAGGTTTGAATTTTTTTATAACCTATCGTTGCATTCATATTCTCCCTTTAATATTTCATACTCTCTTTTGACACATTATTTTTCCTTCACTAATTACATATTCCTTGACTTTTCTAAATTAGCAGGTCACACAACTTATATGACATTGATAATATTGAAATATTTTTTGGGTTCTCCACTTTTAAAGATATGAGTTCTATTATTAATACCATTTAATAATGATTTTTCACTCTTCCTAGTATTCTTGGACTTGATTTAAAACTGAATTCTAGTTAACATATTATTCATGAATTTCATAAAAGGCTAGAAATGTTTGGGAGAATTTTTATTTGAAAGTTTCTTTATATTTGTAACACCCCATGATTTCATAGTGTGTTATTTCTTCAAAATAATTCAATAACTTGCACTACACGCAACACCGACTTCAAGCACACCATGACTTACCAAACAAGCCTTTGAAAAGAGGTTATGAATAGTATTGACTAAATTTTAAACTTTATATAATCCTTATAATTTTAGAATCCATATTATGAGTTTCTTAGACATAATGTAAGAACAAATTTACTTTTTGCACTTTTAACAATTTTAATAGTGAACCCTTTTTAAATCCAATATTTTAAACTTTTAAATATTCAATTTGACTAAATAAATATACTTTTTAGAATGGGGACACCAAAAATTTACAATGAAACATCCCAAGCTTCCATGGTACGCTTTCCTTTGAATAATACAGTAGTGTGTGTTGTACGCAACTTCGAGTTCTAACACACAACACAACCAATCAAACTAGTCGTTATGAATAGAAATACCAACTTTTTAAAATTTTAGAAATTTTATCTCTCAAAATGGACTTCATTTTTGGATTCTTAGTATCAAATTTAGCCTAATGTAAAATTTTGGTACTTTTTGAATAACTTTAATATTATGATGAATAGTGAAAATTAATAAATATTTAATTAAAATTTTTTTTAATAAAAATAATTAATAGTGATAAATTATTAATTTTAGTTGTTTTAAATTATATTTAGAATCTATTTTTACCATTTAATACAATTTTGATCATTGTACATAATTTCACAATTAAACCGGACATAAACAAGTATCAATCTTTTGATAGTTATTATATCTTAAAAACACGGTTTTGTTTTGCCAGCGGGAATTAATTTTAAATTAATTTATGCCACTTCTATGTTTTGACTTTGGAAAAATGGATTCCATATTTGGAATCAGGATTTCCAAATTGTATAAATATGTAACTTTTATTTTTAGACATTTTGAATAATTACTTCGTTAATATTTTATTTACCATGGTTAAAGGGTAAATTCTGTAAATAAGGATTAACAAATAATATTATATTAATACTAAATTACCCTAAAATGTGTCCTAACCTTATTGGTGGATACATGTCCGACCATGGGCATCTTTGGGTCTATTTTTGGACCCCATGGAGCCACTTGTAGGTGATAGGGACACTTTATTTTAATTAAGTTCAAATAAATACAAAATTGACAAAAGCATATATCGTTTAGAAAAACAATTTTTACATAGTGTTGTATATATTGGATTTTAAACTATAAATAGTAATTAGAACTGTAAAAAGATTTCCTAAATAATGGTATTTTATATATAATTTTTAGACATTATATAATTCAATTTATTTATAACACAATGGTGATGCATTAATTACCTAATTAATGATAAATTAGAATAATTGATATTATAAATACCCAAATAAATTTAATTTGAGACTTTTTATAAATACGAATAATTTTATAGGCTAATATGATATGTTATGAGTGATTTAATTAACTTTTATTGCAGTAATAATTCTGTTACGATTTTTACAAAAATCAATTATTGAATTGTGTCAAAATTTACATAAAAGAGTTTTTAAAACAATTATTATATTATTAATTGATATTAAATTCCTAAAAATCTAATGTTCAGACAAGAGACTTATATAATGATATTTATGTCATTAATGGACCACTTGGGGGTCTCTTGGATTTATATAATAAGTTTATTAACCATATAATATAAAAATACAAGGAGACACTGTAAAAGTTAAACTAATTAACTAAGAGAAAATACTTAATGATAAGGTTAATATAATAACCCAAACATGTCTAAATTATATTGGTTGAGTGGTTTTCGACCCATCCCCACCTTAACCTTTAAATAATCCACTTTGAAGCCATTATAAACCGAATATGAATTTATTATAAATTAATACTTTATGTTTTTCCTAAAGAGCCCCTCCCCCCCTTATAAAAGGACCCAAATTATTTCCAATTATTTACACCTTCAAAGCCTTTTGTTTCGGCCAAACCCTGCCAAAATAATCTATCAACTTCCCTCACTTCACCATAGAGGCCTTAGTTTGATCATAAATCCATCCTAAGGAGCCCTTTTGATCAATTAAAAAGGAAGAACCCGAAAAAGAGGTAATGATTTCACCACCCTTTTTCAAGTTCCTTTCTTCTTCCACTTCTTCTTTATTTGTTATTACCATTATAAAATAATAACTCCAGTATCTTATATATAATTTTATGTTATTATAAATATGGTACAACCATATTCAGTATTCTATCCATCCTTTGATTAACATGTCACCATACGTGCGTACGTACGTCTTACCGTCTCCACGTTGTGGTGTAATTGTTATTCAATAAATTATTATTTGGATCGGTATAATAATGATGTGAAATTCATGTAAATAATAAATATAACATGATAATGATTCTGTATATATAATATATCATTCAATTATATATTATTTCAATATCAAAAGAATGATATTTTCACTCGTGTGTACGTACGGATTACCGTCTCCACGACGCGATGAGATTCATTTCCAAGTTCACCATTCATCGACGATTATAAAAATATATATATTACTAATAAGTATGTAATATAAGAAATAATAATTCTATTGGATATATATATATATAAATAATTATTTATGTACTTACATATATCTTATTGACTTACTTCCGTTCAATACTATATGAAAATAGAAACAACGTTTAAGCGTATGTACGGACTACCGTCTCCATAAACAGTGTTTTACATTTCATATATATGTCTATTATAAATATTTATATTCTTAATATATATGATATATTTATAATTTTTTATATTCTGTAAGTATTTAAACCATGATCTAAGTGATACAACCAAGAGTAACAAGTTAAAACACATACGATAAAGAAATTGATTATTACCCGAAATGTTAACTTAAAATAGAAATTATTATTAAATGGGTAATATAAGGTAATAAAAGAATAATGCATGATATCATAAATATTAATATGGTTCTGGTATAATTTAATAACATACTACGATCTTCGTACATGAGGTTAAACGTACCCTCGACAAATGGAATGTGCAAGGTAAGTGGTTTTCATCTCACTCCTTATTCCCGTGAGATTCATGCCATATTGCCACTATTACCTTTTGTGTGGTGTATTTATTTCCTATTATTGTATTCATTGTGTAATACACTTTAATTTATGTGTATTTACATATTAATTGTATACTACCTCTTTCATGGGGTGTATATTTCGTAAGTTACCAAATTGGTAAGGGTTAATTCCTCAATCTCATTATTATCCGAGATTGTTTATGTGTAAGTATTTACTAGGACATTTTTATCATCCATTTCCATTTTTCATAATAATTATTTCAAAATGAAGATATTAAGGATTTTGAAAGGTACTCTTTATCAAGATCATAATTTCAAATGTTTTAATGATTTATCTTTCTAAATATTTTTAATTAATGTCCATGTTTTCAAAATGATTTAAAGGATTTATTTATATGGACATGAATGTTTTGAAATGATAATTATTTTCAAATGTTTCAAAGTGGTATGAGACACTTTGATTCAAAAATCTATATTAAATTACTTCCTTTTTAAATGTGTAACTTTTAAATGATTTTACAAAAATGATATTTCTCTCAAAAAGTTTTACTCATCATTTTCAACTATGTCAGCATCCTCTACTGGATAATATTTTGGATTGAGGTTGATTTATTATAATAAAATATTCCTTATTGTATTAAATGAGTTAGATATGTTTTACTGTGGATGTGTTATTTTTATACCAGTCATGGTTTATGGAGAAATTATTGACATTTCGTATAAAAGTTTTAATACAAATGTTTATGTAATGTTTAAAACTTTTCATATGACGAATGCATTGGACTTAGTAAGTAACGGGTGGAGCCCGCTATAGCTCCTCGATGCATCGGTAGGTCTCATGAGACAAACTAGTTTCTTGGCATGAGGCCTTGACAAAATCTTATTTGCAGTCTTGGCACGAGGCCTTGGCTACGTGGTTATGATTGTCTGGCATTATGCATTCCATCATTATGAAAGTGGTTAGTGATATTTCAAGGTATTATTCGATTAGTAGAATATCCATGTGAATAAGTAAATGGAATTATTTCATTTTATTTCTACCATATTATGCTGATGTTCATGTTTAAATGGATTTAGTTTTAGTTTTATACATTGCCTTAAATGTTTAAGCTTATTTTTGAAAGTTTCTGATGTATTGCTTACCCTTACTAAGCATTTGAGATCACACCTTTCTATGTTTTATTTTTCCCAGGGTTCCAAGAAGTGTAATGTGGTTGATATGCAGGGTTAATCCAAGGAAATAATGGCATTCATAAATATTATTTATGTTGTTTTTTACATCTTAAAGTGCAAATGTAACATTCATGTATGTGATCTATTTTTCCAAAACTGCTAAACTGATCGGTCCTTCGGGAATTGATTCCTTAAAATCATGCCAATGTATTAAAATAATGTACCGACTCTGGGTAACTGGTGTCGGGGCGTTACAGTTGGTATCCTAGAAAGATTATCAATAACCTTGGAAACTAGATTTATATAAACTCTGATTAGAGAACACAGCCCTAAGATAGACTTTGAAGACAAGTATAGATGAACTTCCTAGAATTTTGGTATTGTAGAGATTTTGTGTGTTTTCCGAGCAATACATCCATGTCTGGATACGAGCAGGTAGAGGCGGCTCTGGCACAGATGTACCTAGGGGTAAAACCCAAAACCCCTCTTTGAGCTAGACTCGAACGTGAACTGATGCACGACAACGAGCTTTGCTACACTCTTGGTTACGACACACCTCGGGGATATGCTTAAGATAATTCTCATTTTAATTACAAACCATTATGAAGGGCTCATGAGTATATACTTACTCAATGAAAAAAGAGGCCTCGTTAATTCATTTTTTGATGTGGAATTTGAACAAAGATATTTTGAAACGTCAAAAATGTGTTATCCTAATACCTTATTTTTGTTGAACCGATGGTATTTTAAAAAATCATAGATTGATGAATTTAAGGCCCTCAATTTTACAATTATTTGTGATTGATGACCTCAATCACTACCTATAAATATTTACATTTTTCCTCCAATTATATGTCTCTAATCTCCACCAATGTTCTCCAAATAGAGATCATAATTTGGTGGTGACCCCTTTCATTTCTCTTTTTTTCTTATTAAGACTAAATTTCATTAACCCAATTTCTGATGTGGGTTTTCCCACAAAGATATTTTCTATATTCAACCTTTTATTTTAGAAGAACAATTTCAAATTGAGAGGACGCAATTTATTGAAGGAGGGGAGAATGTAACACCCCAATATTTCATAGTGTGTTATTTCTTCAAAATAATTAAATAACATGCACTACACGCAACACCGAGTTTTAGCACACCATGACTTAATAAACAAGCCGTTTAAAAGAGATTATGAATAGTATAAAATAAATTTTAAACATTATATATTCCTTATAATTTTAGAATCCATATTATTACTTTCTTAGATATAATGTAAGAACAATTTCATTTTTTGCACTTTTACCAATTTTAATAGTGAACCCTTTTTAAATCCAACATTTTAAACATTTATATATTAAATTTAACTAAATAAATGTACTTTTTAGAATGGGGACATCAAAAATTTACAATGGAACATCCCAAGATTCCATGGTATGCTTTCCTTTGAATAATACAGTAGTGTGTGTTGTACGCAACTTCGAGTTCTAACACACACCACAACAAATCCAACTAGCCGTTATGAATTGTAATACATACTTTTTAAAATTTTAGAAATTTCCCCCTTCACAATGGACTTCATTTTTGGATTTGGAGTATCGAATTTAGCCTAAGGTAAAATATTGGTACTTTTCGGATAACTTTAATATTTTGATGAATAGTGAAAATTACTAAATGTTTTATTAAAAACAATTTTTTTAATCAAAATAATTAATAGTGATAAATTATGAATTTGAGTGTTTTTAAAGTATATTTTGAATATATTTTTACCATTTAATACAATTTTGGTCATTGGACATAATTTCACAATTAATCCGGACATAAAAAAGTATCAATCTTTTGATTGTAATTGTATCTTAAAAAAACGTTTTTTGTTTTGATAGCGGGAAATATTTTTAAATTAATTTCTGCCACTTATGTATTTTGAATTTGGAAAAATGGATTCCATATTTAGAATCAGGATGTCCAAATTGTGTAAATAGGTAACTTTTATTTTTATAAATTTTGAATAATTATTTCGGTAAATATTTTATTTACCATGGTTAAAGGGTAAATCCGGTAAATAAGGGTTAAAAATTATATTATAATAATACTAAATTACCCTAAAACGTGTCCTAACCATATTGGTGGATACATTTCCGACCATGCGCATCTTTGGGTCGATTTGGGGACCCCATGGATCCACTTTTAGGTGATAGGGACACGTTATATTAATTAAGTTCAAATAAATACAAAAATGACATTAGCATATATATTTTAGATAAACAACTTTTACATAGGGTTATATATATTGTATGTTCTACTATAAATATTCCTTAGAAAGCTAAAACGATTTCATACATAATTGTATTTTATTTATATTTTTTAGACATTATATAATTTAATTTATTTATGACACAATGGTGATGTAGTAATTACCTAATTAATAAAAAATTAAAATAATTGATATTATAAATACCGAAATAAATGTAATTTGAGACTTTTTATAAATACCAATAATTTTTTAGGATAATATGACATGTTAGGGGTGATTTAATTGACTTCTATTGAAGTAATAATTCGGTTATGATTTTTACAAAAAGCAATTATTGAATAGTGTCAAAATTGACATAAAAGAGTTTTTAAAACAAATATTATATTATTAATTGATATTAAATTTCTAAAAATCTAATTTTCGGCCAAGAGACTTATATAATGATAGGTATATCATTAATGGACCTCTTGGTGGTCGTTTGGATGTATATAGTAAGTTTATTAACCATATAATATAAAAATACAAAGAGACATTGTAAAAGTGAAACTAATTAATTAAGAGTTAATACTTAAAGATAAGGTTAATATAATAACCCAAACCTGTCTAAATTCTATTGGTTGAGTGGTTTTCGACCCATACCCACCTTAAACTTTAAATAATCCACTTTTTAGCTATTATAAGCTGAATATTAATTTATTATAAATTAATACTTTAATTTTTTCATAAAGAGCCCCTCCTGCCCCTTATAAAAGGACCCAACTTCTATCCATTTCATCACACCTTCAAAACCTTTTGGTTCGGCCAAGCCCTGCTAAAATACTCTATCAACATACCTCAATTCAACATAGAGGCCTTAGTTTGATCAGAAAGCCAACCTATGGAGCCCTTTTGATCAAATAAAAAAGAAGAACCCGAAGAAGATGTAATGATTTCACCACCCTTTTTCAAGTTCCTTTCTTCTTCCACTTCTTCTTTCTTTGTTATTACCATTATAAAATAATAAATCCAGTATCATATATATAATGTGAGGTAATTATAAATATGGTACAACCATATTCAGTATTCTATCCATCATTTTAATAACATGTCACCATACGTGCGTACCTACGGCTTACCATCTCCACGTCGTGGTGTAATTGTTATTCAATAAATTATTATTTGGATGGGTATAATAATGATGTGTAATTCATGTAAATAATAAATATAACATGATAATTATTCTATATATATAATATAAAATCCAATTATATTTTATTTTAATATCAAAAGAATGATATTTTCGCTCGTGCGTACGTACGGATTACCGTCTCCACGACGCAATGAGATCCATTTCCAAGTTCACTATTCATCGACGATTATAAAAATATATATATTACTAATAATTATGTAATATATGAAATAATAATTCTACTGGATATATATATATTTATATATATAAGGATTTATGTACTTACATATATCTTATTGACTTACTTCCGTTCAATACTATATGAAAACAGAAACAGAGTTTATGCGTACGTACGGACTACCGTCTCCATAAATGGTGTTTTACATTTCATATATATGTCTATTATACATATTTATATTCTAAATATATAGGATATATTTATCTTGTTTTATATTCTGGAAGTATTTAAATCACGATCTAAATGATACAACCAAGAGTAACAAGTTAAAACACGTACGATAAAGAAAGTGATTATTACCCGAAATGTTAACTTAACATGGAAATTATTACTAAATGGGTAATATAAAGTCATAAATGAATCATGTATGATATCATAAATATTAATATGGTTCTGGTATAATTTATTAACATACTACGATCTTCGTACAGGAGGTTAAACGTACCCTCGACTAAAGGAAAGTGCAAGGTAAGGGTTTTTCATCTCACTCCTTATTCCCGTGAGATTCATGCCATATTGGCACTATTACCTTTTGTGTGGTGTATTTATTTCCCATTATTGTATTATTTGTGTAATACACTTTAATATTTGTTTATTTACATATTAATTTTATACTACCTCTTTCATGGGGTGTATGTTTCATAAGTTACCAAATTGGTAAGGGTTAATTCCTCAATCTCATTATTATCCGAGATTGTTTATGTGTAAGTATTTACTATGACATTTTTATCATCCAAGTACATTTTTCATAATAATGATTTCAAAATGATGATTTTAAGGATTTTGAAAGGTAGTCTTTATCAAGATCATAATTTCAAATGTTTTAAAGATTTATCTTTCTAAATATTTTTATTTAATGTCCATGTTTTCAACATGATTTAAAGTATTTATTTATATGGACATGAATATTTTGAAATGATAATTCTTTTCAAAAGATTCAAAGTGTTATGGGACACTTTGAATCAAAAATCTCTTTTAAATTACTTCCTTTTTAAATTTGTGACTTTTAAATGATTTTACAAAAAGTATATTTCTCTCAAAAAATATTACTCATCATTTTCAACTATGTTACCATCCTCTACTAGATATTATTTTGGATTGAGGTTGATTTATTATAATAAAATATTAATTATTGTATTGAATGAGTTAGGATATGTTTTACTGTGGATGTGTTATTTTTATACCATGCATTGTTTATGGAGAAATTATTGACATTTCGTATGCAAGTTTTAATACAAATGTTTATGTTATGTTTAAACCTTTTCATATGAGGAATACATTGGACTTAGTAAGTGATGGGTGGAGCCTGCTATAGCTCCTCGATGCATCGGTAGGTATCATGAGACAAACTAGTGTCTTGGAACGAGGCCTTGAAAAAATCTTATTTGAAGTCTTGGCATGAGGCCTTGGCTACGTGGTTATGAAAGTCTGGCATTATGCATTCCATCATTATGAAAGTGGTTAGTGATATTGCATGTGATTATTCGATTATTTGAATATCCATTTGAATAAGTAAATGGTATTATTTCATTTTATTCCTGCCATATTATGCTGAAGTTCTAGTTTAAAAGGATTTTGTTTTAGTTTTATACATTGCCTTAAATATTTATGCTTATTTTTGAAAGTTTCCGCTGTATTGCTTACCCTTACTGAGCATTTGTGCTCACCCCTTTCTATGTTTTATTTTTCCCAAGGTTCCAAGAAGTGTAATGTGATTTATATGTAGGGTTAAGACAAGGAAATAATGGCATTCATAAAGATTATTTATGTTGTTTTGTACATCTTAAAGTGAAAATGTAATATTCCTATATGTGATCTATTTTTCCAAGACTGCTAAACTGATCGGTCCTTTGGGACTCGATTCCTTGTAATCATGCCAATGTATTAAAATAATGCACCGATTCTGGGTAACTGGATTCGGGGCGTTATAGTTGGTATCAGAGGAAGTTTAGCAATATCCGTGGAAACTAGATTTAGATAAACTCTGATTAGAGCACATAGTCCTAAGATAGACTTTGAGAATTAGTATAGAAGAACTTCCTAGAATTTTGGTATTGTAGAGATTTTGTGATTTTTCCTAGCAATACATCCCTGTCTGGATACGAGTAGTTAGAGGCGCCTCTGGCACAGGTTTACCTAAGGGTAAAACCTAAAAACACCGCTTTGAGCTAGACTCGAACGGGAACTGGTGCACGACAACGGGCCTTGCTACACTCTTGGTTATGACACACCCGTGGGATATCTTAGGATAATTCTCATTTTCTTTACAAACCATTATGAAGGGCTCATGAGTATATACTTACTCAAAGAAAAAAAATTATTATTATGGATTATATCCATAAACTGTTCAATTTGTGTTAGGTATTTTACAAATTTGGTAATTATTCATTGCAATTCATAAACTGAACTAGTTTATGCAATTGTATAGAAATGGCGCCGAGTAGAAGGAATTTGAACTCCCATAATATGTATGATCCAAAGAGTAAGAAGGATCATATCTTTTTTGGTCCTAATACAGATTTTAGAAGGGAAATAGTCTCCCACGTATTATCATCTTATGAAGAAATAGTATCATGTTTTGATAAGATGGGTAAAGAATTCTCGGAGTCCTATGGATTTTAAGGGAATCCAGAGAAGAAAAGGATGGTAGATACAAGGATAGATGAAGCGAAGAAGGTAAAGAAGGGTTTTTCCCATATGTGATAACTGTGGAAAGAATAACCTAGGAAAATTCTTGAAGAGAATGGGATAATGTTATAAGTGTGGAGAAAAAGGACACCAAGTACGTGACTGCAAGTGTAAGAAAAAGGTTTCAAATGTACAATGCTTCATCTACAAGGAGTTTGGACACTACACGAACCAATTTCCCGGTCATCAGACTATGCCGCAAATGATGCTATTGGGTAATAATAAAGTTATGATACTACCACAAATGAAGAGGAATGACTAGTGTTCTTATGTTGTTATTTTAGAATTATTTCATTTAAGTATTGTATCAATGATGTTCTGGAAATAAATAAGGATTGTACTGCATTACTATTTAATTAAGGATTTGAGATTTTATGGTACTATGAAAAGTGACTCTACAGTGAGTTAAATTTTTTGGAAATTACATGGTTTAAGGAAAGATAAACCTTAATATGGTCCTAATATTGAGGATGTGATTTTGGAATTAGAGATGGTTGATTTTGGTAATTAAGGATGTTGCGGTGTTGTAAAAGAATATATGAGTAAGGTGTTCACATGTTATTACCTGGAAAAAAGGATCCTAATTATGTTTAACTTCTTTGTAAATTTTGGATTGTGAGTTTGGATAATAGTATTTTGGATAAGTCCAGTGGTTGGAATGGATTAAGTTTGAAGGGTTATTTTTTTGATTTTTATAAAAGGACAACACGCAGACCGTGTGACGACCCATCATGTCAGACAAAGCTGCGGGAATCGAACCCACAACCATAGTGAAATTGGGATTTATCGCCTACCATTGTGCTATATGAAATTCTTGGATGGTATAATGTAGTCTCTTTACATAAAGGTTCTGATATGTGAATTATAAATTCATTATATTTGGAACCTTATACGATTAGGATAAATAGAGTATTTTTGAGTTGTATTATGTTTTGGGGTGAAAGATAAGTTTGTGGTAGAATTTTATTAATGGATAAAACTCTAATTATAAAGTATGTATATCTCCTTATGATCTTATCAATCCCATAAATAAATTCCTCAACATTAAGAAAAGGATTTTAGAACAAAAATGTTGTCCTAGATGGTACCTTATATCATCACTAATTTATGGCTTTGGGATTGTTGGCCTTTTAATAGTTATGTTCTCTACCACTCTCCATCAAGTAATTGATGGTTAGATTTATTTTCCATATCCATATTTTCCTACATGGAACCCTATTCTGTGTTATTTTTAGTAATCTTCATACTTTCCACTCTTTATTTTAAATAGAGGCCCCATTAATTCATTTTTCAATGTGGTATTTCAACAAAGATATTTTGAAATGTCAAAAATGTGTTATCATAATACCTTATGTTTTTTTGAACCAATGGTATTTTAAATCATCATAGATTAATTAATTTAAGGCCCTCAATTTTACACTTGTTTGTGATTGATGACCTCAATCACTACCTATAAATATTTACTTTTTTCCTCCAATTATATGTCTATAATTTCCACTAATGTTCTCCGAATAGATATCATAATTTGGTGGTGAACCCTTTCATTTCTCTTTTCCTCTTATTAAGACTAAATTTTATTAACCTAATTTCTGATGTGGGTTTTCCCACAAAGATATTTTCTATATTCAAACTTTTATTTTAAAAGAACAATTTCAAATTGCGAGGACTCAATTTATTGAAGTAGGGGAGAATGTAACACCCCAAGATTCCATAGTGTGTTATTTCTTCAAAATAATTCATTAACATGCACTACACGCAACAGCGAGTACAAGCACACCATAACTTACCAAACAAGCCGTTAAAAAGAGGTTATGAATATTATTAACTAAATTTTAAACTTTATATAATCGTTATAATTTTAGAATCCTTATTATGATTTTCTTAGACATAATGTAAGTAAAATTTCATTTTTTGCACTTTTACCAATTTTAATAGTGAACCCTTTTTAAAACCAACATTTTAAACATTTATATATTCAATTTGACTAAATAAATTTACTTTTTAGAATGGGGACATCAAATATTTACAATAAAACATCCCATGCTTCCGCGATACGCTTTCCTTTGAATAATACAATAGTGTGTGTTGTACGCAACTTCGAGTTCTAACACACACCACAACCAATCAAACTTGCCGTTATGAATAGTAATACCTACTTTTTAAAATTTTATAAATTTTATCTCTCAAAATGGACTTCATTTTTGGATTCGGAGTATCTAATTTAGCCTATGGTAAAATTTTGGTACTTTTCGGATAACTTTAATATTTTGATGAATAGTGAAAATTACTAAATATGTAATTAAAAAAAACTTTTTTAATCAAAATAATTAAAAGTGATATATTATGAATTTGAGTGTTTTTAAAGTATATGTAGAATCTATTTTTACCATTTAATACAATTTTGGTCATTGGACATAATTTCACAATTAAACCAGACATAAACAAGTATCAATCTTTTGATAGTTATTATATCTTAAAAACACGTTTTTTGTTTTGACAGCAGGAATTAATTTTAAATTAATTTCTGCAACTTATGTGTTTTGAATTTTGAAAAATGGATTCTATATTTGGAAGCAGAATGTCCAAATTTTGTAAATAGGTAACATTTATTTTTAGACATTTTGATTAATTACTTCGGTAAATATTTTATTTACCATTGTTAAAGGGTAAATCCGGTAAATAAGGGTTAAAAAATAATATTATAATAATACTAAATTACCCTAAAACGTGTTCTAACCTTATTGGTGGACACATTTCCGACTATGGTCATATTTAGGTCGATTTTGGGACCCCATGGATCAACTTGTAGGTGATAGGGACACTTTATGTTAATTAAGTTCAAATAAATACAAAAATGACATAAGCATATATCTTTTAGAAAAAAAAATTTTACATAAGCATATATATGTTTTATTTTCTCCTATAAATAATAATTATAAAGATATAAAGATTTCCTACAAAATTATATTTTATTTATAATTTTCGGATATTATATAAGTTATGTTATTTATGACACAATAGTGATGCAGGAATTACCTAATTAATGAAAAATTAGAATAATTGATATTATAAATATCCAAATAAATATAATTTGAGACCGTTAATAATTATAAATAATTTTATAGGATAATATGACATGTTATGGTTGATTAAATTAACTTTTATTGAAGTAGTAATTCTATGATGATTTTTACAAAAATGATTATTGAATAGTGTCAAAATTGTAATAAAAGAGTTTTTAAAACAAATATTATATTATTAATTGATATTAAATTCTTAAAAATATAAGGTTCGGCAAATAGACTAATATAATGATAGGTATATCATTAATGGACCACTTGGGGGTCTCTTGGATGTATAAAGTAAGTTTATTAACCATATAATATAAAAATACAAAGAGGCATTGTAAAAGTGAAACTAATTAACTGAGAGTTAATACTTAAAGATAAGGTTATTATAAAAACCCAAACCTATCTAAATTCTATTGGTTGAGTTGTTTTCAACCCATCCCTAGCTTAACCTTTAAATAATCCACTTTTTATCCATTATAAACCGAATATGAATTAATTATAAATTAATACTTTACGTTTTTCCTAAAGAGCCCCTCCTCCCCCTTATAAAAGGTCCAAACTTCTAACCAACTTTTCACACCTTCAAAGCCTTTTGGTTCAGCCCACCCCTACTAAAATAATCTATTAAAATCCCTCAGTTTAACATAGAGGTTTTAGTTTGATCAGAAAGCCAACCAATGGAGACCTTTTGATCAAATAAAAAATAAGAACCCGAAGAAGAGGTAATGATTTCACCACCCTTTTTCAAGTTCCTTTCTTGTTCCACTTCTTGTTTATTTGTTATTACAATTATAAAATAATAACTCCAGTATCTTATATATAATTTGATGTTATTATAAATATGGTAAAACCATATTCAGTATTCTATCTATCCTTTGAATAACATGTCACCATACGTGCGTACGTACGGCTTACCGTCTCCACGTCGTGGTGTAATTGTTACTCAATAAATTATTATTTGGATGGGTATAATAATGATGTGTAATTCATGTAAATAATAAATATAACATTATAATGATTCTGTATATATAATATAAAATCCAATTATATTTTTTTTAATATCAAAAGAATGATATTTTCGCTCATGCTTACGTACGGATTACCGTCTCCACGACGAGATGAGATTCATTTCCAAGTTCACCTTTCATCGACGATTATAAAAATATATATATTACTAATAAGTATGTAATATAAGACATAATAATGCTGATGGAGATATATATATTTATATATATAAGTATTTATGTACTTACATATATCTTATTTACTTACTTCCATTCAATACTATATGAAAACAGAAACAACGTTTATGCGTACGTACGGACTACCGTCTCCATAAACGATGTTTTCCATTTCATATATATATCTATTATACATATTTATATTCGAAATATATATGATATATTTACCATTTTTTATATTCTGGTAGTATTTAAATCATGATCTATGTGATACAACCAAGATTAACAAGTTAAAACACGTACGATAAAGAAATTGATTATTACCCGAAATGTTTACTTAACATGGAAATTATTATTAAATGGGTAATATAAAGTCATAAATGAATCATGTATGTTATCATAAATAATAATATGGTTCTGGTATAATTTAATAACATACTAAAATCTTCGTACAGGAGGTTAAACGTACCCTCGACTAAAGGAAAGTGCAAGGTAAGGGGTTTTCATCTCACTCATTATTCCCATGAGATTCATGCCATATTGCCACTATTACCTTTTGTGTGGTGTATGTATTGACCATTATTGTATTCTTTGTGTAATACACTTTAATTTGTGTGTATTTAAATATTAATTTTATACTACCTCTTTCATGGGGTGTATGTTTCATAAGATACCAAATTGGTAAGGGTTAATTCCTAAATCTCATTATTATCCGATACTGTTTATGTGTAAGTATTTACTAGGACATTTTTATCATCCATGTACATTTTTCATAATAATGATTTCAAAATAAAGATTTTTAGGATTTTGAAAGGTACTCTTTATCATGATCAGAATTTCAAATGTTTTAAAGATTTATCTTTCTAAATATTTTTAATTAATGTCCATGTTTTCAAAATGATTTAAAGGATTTATTTATATGGACATGAACGTTTTGAAATGATATTTTTTTTCAAAAGTTTAAAAATGGTATGGGACACTTTGATTCAAAAATTTCTTTTAAATTACTTTCTATTTAAATGTGTGACTTTTAAATGATTTTACAAAAGTTATATTTCTCTCAAAAGGTTTTACTCATCATTTTCAACTATGTTATCATCCACTACTGGATATTATTTTGGATTGAGGTTGATTTATTATAATAAAATATTCCGTATTGTATTGAATGAGTTAGGATATTTTTTACTATGGATATGTTATTTTTATACCATTCATGGTTTATGGATAATGTATTTACATTTCGTATTGATGTTTTAATACAAATGTTTATGTTATGTTTAAACCTTTTCATATGAGGAATCCATTAGACTTAGTAAGTGACGGGTGGAGCCCACTATAGATCCTCGATGAATCGGTTGGTCTCATGAGACAAACTAGTGTCTTGGCATGAGGCCTTGACAAAATCATATTTGTAGTCTTCGCACGAGGCCTTGGCTACGTGGTTATGATAGTCTGGAATTATGCATTCCATCATTATGAAAGTGGTTAGTGATATTGCATGTGATTATTCGAGTAGTAGAATATCCATGTGAATAAGTAAATGGAATTATTTCATTTTATTTCTGCCATGTTATGCTGAAGTTCAAGTTTAAAAGGATTTTGTTTTAGTTTTATACATTGCCTTAAATGTTTATTCTTATTTTTGAAAGTTCCAGCTGTATTGCTTACCCTTAATGAGCATTTGAGCTCACCCCTTTATATGTTTTATTTTTCCCAGGGTTCCAAGAAGTGTAATTTGATTGATATACAGGGTTAAGACAAGGGAATAATGGCATTCATAAAGATTATTTATGATGTTTTGTACGCCTTAAAGTGAAAATGTAAAATTCATGTATGTGATATATATTTCCAAGACTGCTAAACTGATCGGTCCATTGGGACTTGATTCCTTGTAATCTTGCCAATGTATTAAAATAATGCACCGACTCTGGGTAACTGGGGTCGGGGCGTTACAATATTCATACCCCAGAATTATACCTATTTCTTTTATGGTATTCACATTAAATTATCTTTTGAAAAATATTTAGATTTACATGCATCACTTCTGTGACCACCACTTATTATAGCATCATAGTCATATTCGTATGCACAAAATCTATTTGATATAGATAAAATTTTCTTTTTATGTGATTATTACAAATTCAATAAATCCACCCAATGATGTAGGATATTTAAATGATTTATAATTAAAAGTATTTTAAAAAATATATACTTCACAATGTTCAAATCTGTTTCACCACTAGTAATATAAAATATACACACATCTTCTATTCTAAATTTCATATTATCTACAAAAATTAATTCTATGACAATGTTTGTTTTATGATTTTTCACCACTTGTTGAAAGGATCATTGGTACTAGCTTCATAAAACATTATTCTATACACTATAGTCGGAGTGGTATTGTTCTCTCCATTTCACCTCATCCATATTTTTATAGATTTCCCACAATCCTAATTTTTTTATAAAATATAATTTAGAAAAATCTTTACATTTAGATATCGATGATTCCTCCTTGTTTGAGAATGCTTGAGAAATATCATTAAACTATTTTGTGATATTCCTATCACCAAAAACAGTGTTTTAAACTTAAATCCCAGTTATAATTTCATATGATAGTATCTCCATATTCATTTGATTATGAATTTCAAAAATAATTCCCTTCATTATTGGATAATTTAATTTCTAATTATATAAAACTCATATTGGGGGAATTAATTTGATCTTCTATAATGTTCATTCTATGTTCATTGCATTTCATCATTTTCGGAAAATTATCTTTATGAATTATAACCATATCTTGTAAAAATATGAAATGTTCCTTCATCATCTTGGATTAATTAAATAATTGTAAATTCTTGCAATAAATTCTATGTTTTATATTTTCAAACAATCCATAGATCATTTTCTAAAATTCATTAGTGGAAGAATCATTTTCATGGATTTTTCAAAGCCAATATTCTTCAAATTTGGATCTTATTTCTTCTGTCTCATTAGCCACATATTCTATTATATAAACCAATGTAGGGAACTTTATATATGTTATATCTATTAATATCAATTTTATCTCATTTTATTAACTTCATCTTTAAGATGAGTGACTTATTAATAAAAAATTTAAAAAATACATTATATATAATAAAAAATTTCTTAGATAAAATAATGTTGTATATATTTTAATGCTTCAATTGATAAATCTACTAACATAAGATCATTACAACTTGATTCATCTTTAGAACATATTGAATAATAATTAACACATACATGAGGATAACTTTAATACCAAAATCCCATAGAGGAAGTAATGTTATATCTATAATTTTTTATTGAAACCACTATTTTTTATCTCAAAAAATTTTATATATTGATCCTATATTTTTCAGAGGGACTAATATTATTTCCTACTTCTAGAAGAGGGGCATCTTGTTTAATATTTTCTTCTATTCCTTTTTCTTTTTTAACATATTCTTGGAAGAAACTAAATTATCATAAAAAATAGATATCATATCTCCTAAACTACACATCATAATAAATCATGAAAGAACATAAAAATCAATAAATAATGAAATTAATGAAATATTATCTAATATATTTGAGCCTATCCCTTTGATAACACATTATAGGTACATTTGGGGATATTTTATGCATTAGGGGGTGAATCAATATAAGTTTCAAAATTATTACCTTTTCAATCCATTTTTTCCACTTTTACCCCATTCACATTTGGGTGGTGATTTTATCAGTCTCCCTCTTCCTCCTTGTTGTTCGTTATTATGTAAAACACTACTAAATACACACACACATAAAAAGTCCCAAAGATAATATGATATTCTAGTATGAAAATATAAATTTAATTGGGTAAATATTATCCTTGTAATAATGTTTGGTGAATCCAACACTCACCAGTATCCCACTAATACATTATATTTTCATACCAATACTTTACAACATAGTGAAATAACAATGAGAATGTTAAATAACAATTGAGACTCTTGAAAATTCATTGATGTAATTCATTATCACTTATTATTCTACAATAATTTGAAATAACTTATGTATGGAACTTCACTTAATTTGAATGAAAATAAAACATAATGAAATCTTTTTATACCATTAGTAAATTACCACTTACTTACATTAAATTATTAAAAAACTTCATCTTCACTGCATTAGAATATTTTCACTACATAGCTCTTCTCTTTATATTCATCAAATTAAATGCATCACCTAATTGAATAGGACATCTCTTCTTCAATACCAAATAGTTTCATTAGATATATAAAGTATCATGTCTCTCATTTGAAACAAAAAAATTTACTATGTTTTATAGTGTCGAACTCCATATTTTTTACACTCTAAATCCACCTTAAACCTACATATCTATATATACAAACACATATATAAAACACCAGATACAGTGATGAATACGTCATTATTTTTTACCACCTGTACGAATTTTTGAATTTGAACTTCTACAAGTATAATAATTTGAAATTCATTCTAACTACAATTTGTAACTACACATTAACTGTATGTCGCATATGTGGGAATCTCTTCATTTGACCTTTAAATATTAATTAATTATAAGAAATTTAAACGAATTAGAATATATGAAAGAACACTATACGTTATAAAAGTAATGTAGGACCACATGACACCCTGAGAGGGGAGGGGAGATTCAGGGTGCCAAATTTTTTCTTTTAAAATTGGAATCTTGTTCCCACAGAGGCAGGAACTCGTTAAACCTGTAATAATGATGGTAAGAGAAAGAAAAAAACCAAAAGAAAAGAGACCACACATCACTTTTAATTGGTTCAACACTAAGGTCTACATACAAGGAGCATATGTCGACAGGTTTCTGGACGTACCTAATACAACTAAACTTGACTATCTATAGATAACAATATTCGGGTATAGTCACTCTATCCCAGGCACAATGGCTTTACAAAACATCATGGTAAGATCACTGCGTCCCTCGGGCCATTCCCATTGACTCACCTTGGCTCACTATCTTGGGTGAAGTACCACTCGAAGTATAGACATGAAGGTGTCTTCAATATATTTTCATTGATGTCTTTGTCTCTCTTCAAAATGAGACACTAATTACGTCATATTCCTAGATTGATGCACTTTAAAGAACTAAACCACTTAACTGGATATTCATAACATGTGATCAAGTTATACTAACAATTGTGCACAACACCTACCCTTTGTTCACAAGATCTCACTTTTTCATGCAACATTTTCTTTTAATACAGAAAATATTTCACTAAACGACACCCTTTAGGTGAAATATTTGACCTTTATGCAAAACTTCAACTTTTACATAGAGGTTATACTTTTCTTCCCAACTTGTACTTTTCCTCGCAACATAATCGTTTTCTTGAAACTCCATTTGCACACAACTTTTACATGCATAGGAACATGGATCTTCTCTATGTCATTAGTCCTCCTAAATGAGGTGTTCAACTCTTATTTACAGGCGTTGCTGACCACCAAGTGCAATACACACTATGTCATGCAAAACTCCCTTTCTCCATTAAATGGTTTTCAAGAAATAACAATTTTCTATGCACATCTCCGGATTTTTTGTGAACCTCAAGCCTTAGCCAAATTTCAGCATTCTTATCCAAAAACATGACATTCATGCAAGTTTCCATAGCCCATACCATTTTGCATGCAACTTCCTATTCCAAATACACACTTATACATTTTCTAATTTTTAGTCCCAAAAAATTGGCTAACACTGGAAAATGAATCCACCTTTAATATTGTTTTTCACATGAATTGTATCATACCTTTCTTGTAAAAATTATTAACCATTATTTAGTATTGAAAAAAACACAAAAAATAGTCCATTTTCTACATAGAACGGTCATGGTTCCAACAAGTAAGTATGGCATCAAAATAATTTTCCAATATTCAAAGATCTGCCTATATCATGTAACTTTTATCATGATTACTATATCATTGAAGGGAAACTCACCTGGAAAAATAAATTCTAAATAAAATACTCTCTCCATGATCATGATGATGAATCTATTTATTCATGTAGAAACAAAATATTTTTAGTTGTAGTTAATAACATAGTGAATAATTATTCTATAAAATGATGACAATTCATCGAAAAACATCAATTCTACCATTATTCCACAATATTTATCTTGGTTCATAAGGACCTTGATATATGTATTGATACATAATTCTACTCAGGACTTCATTTTTGTGTCGAATATTCTTGTTCATCATAAATATTTTCATGGATTTTATTCATTTCATTCTTTAAACTAATAATTTATCTACAACATAGTGATATTAATAATTCAAGATATGTTAATATTCCACTAATTATTCTTTATAGTGTAGAATTTATACATCATGTCTGTGAAACATCATTTCAACACATCATCATATTTTATGGAATGTAGGAATCTATTTCTATAGATAAACCAAAAAATCGACATACCCTTCATTCTTAATTGTGACATAGTTATATTTGATTGTAGTGCCGTTTTCATCATTTTTGAAAGGAGAATATATTACAACTAGTTTTTAGTATGAAAATAATTTTTTTCGCACAAACTGGAAGCTCAAGGTTGAATATAAATGAAATTTTGTATCTTTTCATGTATCTATATATTTTTTAAACAGTTTTAATAGAACATTTACAAAACAAATCCCACATAGAACTGTTTCTATCAAAACAACTCCTTAAGAAGATAAGATACCACATTATTCAAACATTGTAAATTATTTTGGTCTTCTATGGGAATCCATACTTAGATCATGTGTGGATGCACAGATCAGTGCCCCACTCCTTCTTTGGTCACCCATTGTGGACACTCTTACCTCCTTTTTTAGGATCTCATCCTACCAGTACCATTCAATATCTATAATATGCTTCATATTTTATATCTCTTTTGAGGATGTTTGAGATTCCAAGTTGATTTCTAGTTTTTCAAGTGAGTTGGATAACTTGAGTTGGTATTTTTTTTAAATAACTCCTTTTATTGGTCCACTTTGAGATATAATACCATAGATTATATATTTTCAATACCATCTAATGAATCTTTTAAGAGATGTTTCATGTTATAATTAAGCACTAACACGTTATATAGGATCCCCTTATTTTATTTGATAAGGATATTTATCATTCATAATAAATCTCATTCATAATAATAAAGATCATTCTTCAACATAATGACATCAATGATTGTTCCATATTCATTGAATACAATTGAGAGTTATTGAAAATAGATGAAATTGACATAAAATAGGATCAATAGATTGTATTTCTTTCTATCCTCACAATATATAAAAATTTAATACCCTTTATACTTAAATCATCTAAAAATTTATTTCCCATCCACGAATTGTAATCAAATTATATTTATAATCATCGATTAACTATAACAACATTCATTTGTGAATATTGATCCCCTTTTGTGTGAATATATAATTTTGGATATTATAATCCATATATATGTCACACTTCTCCCCAAAGTGATAATGTTTCTAAATCATTAATGTGATCATTATTTAGAATAACCTCATATCATGTATCTTGTAATACTTTTCACATATTTTTAACTGGTGGGAGTCATAGGAAGTCACCTTATCATTTTTTTGGGGGGGAAATCCAAGACATTATTTGATGAAACACTACAGATTAAAAATTATTCCCAAATTTTGGGTATTGTGAGTATAGTCTCAATTATTTGACACCGTTTTAACTCTTTTAATCTCTCATCAAATTTATTTTTCCATACAAAAATTATTCCATTTTGAGTTATCTTGGTTATTGGGTTTGAAAATAATTATAAGTTTCTCAAAAATAGATGATAGTACCTATAATATCCAAGGAAACAACAGATATAAATTTAAAATATTATTGTTTTTCATTTCTCAACATCATGCCTTTTGAATGGAGCTATAGATATCCACTATTCATATAACTTCCCATTATCAAGTATTTAAATTATTCTCACGCCTCCTTGATTTTGGAGAATATTCAAATATAATCTATTAAGACTATATTCGAATATAATCTATGAAGACTACCAAAACATTATTTATGAATTAAATTAATTCCTTATTCATAAAATCCATAACGATTCTTATATCATTAGTGGATCCAAATAACATTACTACGTACTCACAATGTCAGAAACTTTAACAAAATGTAGTCTAGAGAATATACTCTTTCACCTTTAATTGTAATGTTTTTATTGAATATACAAATTATATGAGTAATGGGATCCTCATATATGATAAAATAAGTCATCAATATGAGACATGGTTTATATATTATTCCACATTATATTATGGAGTTTCTGATAGTTGATTTATAGATGCATTTATCCATGTTTTATCTTAATGAAAATGACCAACATGGCCTCTGGTGAAACAATTGAGAATATAAACCATTTATCCATTTTCACTTTTAGTTTATTAGTCATGTATCATCACACCCTAGATCACTCCATGAATGGTAGATGGAGTGGTCACTATAAGGCATCAATTGCACCTTCCCATATGTTAGATCATTAAAACTAGCACCAAGGGCCTATGGTGTGTCCATGGGGAGACTGTGCACTCGTATTAATGTAATAAAATAGTAGAAATAATAAAATATCATCCTAAAAAATAAATAATAATATACGCAGGAAGTAAATATTAAAGTGGATATAATAATGAATTAAGTGTAGTAATGGACCAAACAACCCTGTCATATATACAAGACTATTTTCCCATTGGATGACCATATATATATAAATATATAAAATAATAACATGAAAATTATGATTCTATACTTATTACACTGAGAAAAACCACAAACCAAGCTTCTTGAAAACATCTGAGTAATCTTTCATGATTATTCCTAGGCTACTTCCCAGCCTATTTTTTCAACCTAGTGAACTTATACATAGATACCCTAGTGTAATTGCAGCCTCAGTAGTGTGTGCATATAAAAATAAATAGGGAACCACTAACCGTGTCCCTTACATATATTGAAATTTTTGTACTTGTGTATATGAGGTAATCAATTGAATAATAAATTAAATAATAACTGTTGAAATTAAATAAACAACTGATATTAGACCATGTTCCTGATGGCTACTTTTTTATAACTAGGCATACTTTGGGAAACATAGAAATGTCTCTAATAAATATATACAACTACATGGGGATAACATTCCATTACCAATAATCACCAAAACTCTACTCTAATAAATGTAAAGTAGGCTACCAGACATTGAATGGACATCCAATAAATAAGGCATTGAGTTGGATGTCAGACCACTCATGTCACTGGTATGTAGTGGAACCCAAAAAACATCTTAGAATTCCCTAATGTAGTAAAATGTTGGTTTACTAGGTCCCAATCCATAGGAAACAATGTCATTGGAAAATGTAAACCCTTAAGGGGGATGGCTATTTGGAAATTTGAAGGAATAATCTCCAGACTGGAGATAATAACTCATTATCATTCAATGAATGTCTCAAAAATCCATTAATTGATAGGTATGGTAAATGTAGTAGTTTTGTGTCCACATGAATATTGGGACTATGCTATGAATAAATCAATAATGTAACTATAAATCCCTATGAATTTCATAATAATCCATTACTCGGCATAGATTCATCCACACAAAAACCGCTAGCATCACCTGGATCCTAGAGGGACAGTAATATAGTAAGATAAACTATCAAATAAGGGATTCAAGATGCACTCAACAACCTTCTCTATAATCCCTATATAGAGAGGAACCCTAGTGACAATATGAAGTTTGGTAATATTAATATTACATCAAATATAGATCATAATAAAACTCCTAAGAAATACCTCTTGGTATCCCTACTGTAATATAGCATCATGTTAGGCCCATTGGCCGAGTTCCATGAAGTATTTTTTTTGTTGTCATGTAGGATCGAGACTTCTAGGGGGTGAATTAGTGGTTCCTTTTTTTTAAAGTATATTTTAATTCTCCATAACATAAAATTATTTAACATTCACACATTTTTATAGTAATAACCCACTTAAATATAACTCACGACATCAACTTTCATATACAAAAAATATAAATGGAAATAAGTACACTACGTATTTATTTTTTGATAAAAGGAATTCTTTTTCCATGATGGATTAGATCACCAAAATGGATTATTGCATGATATTCTTTCCAGAATACTAAGGCATAAAAAAGAACAATTCAAAACTCCCAGTAGCAACATTCCTACTATAGTGAATAAGACCCCCACAACTATCCTTTACAGTATCATCTTCCCAAAACAATCCTTTTCATCAGCAGTTAAGAATATATAATCACAAGATTAATTTCTTTTTTCTTTTATGAACCACTACAGAAAGTTTTCACTTCCTCCACAAGTAATCTAAATCCAAAAAAACATGTTTACCTTCATAAAGAACATCAAAAATCCACTTAAGGATTATATTGGTCTTTAATAGTCTTCTAGAGCCACATTCCGAAAAACCTTTTCATAATAATCTTCCTCACCTTCAACCTAAAACACAATGTTTAGGTGGGTACTCAATAAATGTCCTAAAAATTCTAGGGCTTGAGAACATGAATATTTTTTCGCTATGTTTACAAATGAACTCGTCAATTCTTTTATAGGGACCAAAAAAATGGTTTCGGAGAGGTTCTAAAAACCATTCCAACTTAATGAAATTTCCCAAATCGTTAATTACCCTTAAATATAATATCTTTCTTTGATTCAGTCAATTCCTTTTGGAATATTGAATTCTCATTTGTTTTTTTGATCTATAAATGACTCATTAAATTTCATTTTGAATATTCAAATCTCCTTTATATTTTAATATATATTTTACTCATTCATTAGGAAAACCCACTAAGATTTTTTTCATTATGAAATCCCAGTACGATTTTCATTCAGAAAATCTCAGAATGATTTTTCCTTTCGAAATCCCAATCCATTTTTTTCATTTAGAAATACCTATATTATTTTTCAAAATATGACCATTTTTTAGAATAATCATTTTATTTTATAGTATGATTATTTTCTTATTCATATGGAGGATGGTCAGATGCTACAGTTCCGGAGTATGATCATAATGGGTACGATCTTTCTGATTACGATCCTCATCACATTTTTTCTTTCTTTCATAGCCCAAATCTGATTTCTATTAGTAAGATCATATTGGATATGGTTATCTGGGGTAAAATACCTCGAGTAAGATTCCTAGCGACATTTTCTTATAAGAAAAAAGTCATCTAGATTCATCCCCCCACCCCTTTATTTCACCGATCATTAATCATAAGTTCTCCAAATAAATTAAGATTTATGAAATAAGAATCACTAATACATCATTACATTTAAATTAGAGTCATTATAACACTGAAACAAATTACTAATTAGAATCTCTACATTAATTATAGAATTAATACAATTTCTGTCTTTACATCAATGTCTCATTACTACAATTGTTTTTGTTGACTCAACCCAATATCTGGATGTGATGTCAACGATTATAAATCCAATCCTCTTAGATACAATTATCATACTGAATTTGATTATCATACAGAATCTAACTATCATGTTGGATCTGATTATCATTATATATCTGATTATCATATTTACTCACATAATACCCACCATACTATATTTTATCAACATATTTATATATTGAAAAAAAGTAAAACCATAACATAACCAAGGGTCCAAAAATATCCCCATTTGTGTTTTTTTTCAATACCCACATCAATACCAACATTTAACCTATTAAAACAGTAATTAGTATTTTTTTTCGTTTCAAAATTTTTCATCACCATGTCTCCTTTTTCATGATCCACTTATTCCTTGTCTCTCCCTAGTTTATTTTACCCTCCCCCTAAATATATTCTATTCCCCTTATTGAAAATAAAATTGAAAGGGGAAATAATTATAAGATTCCTCCAATATTTACAATTGTCTCATTTATAAAATGTTGGAACAGTTATCTCAAAAACATGGAAATCCTCTTCAAAATAACATAATTATCACATGAGTTTGTTAAAGAATATATCTTCAGTAAACATCTCTAATTATACATGGGGGAAGTTGATGTAGAAAACAAGTTTTAATAATCAAGGTTATCAATGTTTTTCATTACTCAACATTCATGAATACCTTCTTTTGTATCTTTTAATATCCTCATTTCCAAGGAAATAATGAAAGGAAACTATTTAAGATAAAGATAACCTGCACCAATCTCAATATAATGTTCAGGTGGTTTAACATATATTTCAAAATAATGTTGTGCATAAAAAATTACTTTCTTTTGAAGCAATAGTAAGACACTCAAGAACATCGACATCCTTACTTCAAATCCTTTAATTCCCTAAAAGTTGAAAAAAAATTAAAATATTTTGGGAATATGGATGAACCTCATAGCTTCTCAAAATAAATGTCTAGACTAAGAGTCTCCTATTAGTATTTACTTTTTCATATTCTTCTTTGATTTTTCATTGGATGTATTTTTTCTCTTCTCTTCATCCTTATAGAATTTTGTAACAATTTTACCTTTATCGGCCAACTCCTTTAATAAGTATATTATCTTCTCTTCCCCTATCAAAAACATTTTTCAAGTGATCTTCTTATAACTCATTCATTCCTTCCTCTTATTCTAGAAAGATTTCCAAAAAATATATAGTAACGTTATCTTATTGTTGACTTCTCTTACCGCTTTTCAAAATTTTCCACTCACAATCTATTGATACCTTTTCATAAACATTTCTCACATCATCAGAATCCTTTTTCCTCCCCCTTAATTTAGCAGATTTTATGCTTCTTCTATCTTTATTGTCATGTCAACTTGTTTGGCACAAATAACAATTTACTATTTATTTTTGGATTCAACATGTTTTTTTTCTCTACATTCTTAACATACTTAGCATTCTTCATCTTTTGAGTATACTTTTTTGGTAACATGTAATTTTTAGAAACATTAGATCCTATTTTCTCATAATCTCCCCTTGTTTATTCATGCTTATTTCCTTTTAGAGACATTTCATAACAACATGATAAATATCTATGTCTAAAAATTACACAGTAGCAATAGTGACCTATAAATCTTAATATTTCATATTGAGAGTATCATCGATGAAAACATGGTTGATGTTGTGTCCTCACTAGTTAATGACCTTTTTTCTTAGGAGGATACGTTCTTATGGAATTACGATATTTCTTGAGGAAATATGTTTTCTCACAAACTTGATTTTTAAACCTTTCTTTTCACCTTCTTTAGATGTTTAACCTTTTACATCAACTTCCATGCTCATGTTTTTTATCATATATTTTATCTCACATTGTGATTTTAGAAAAATTGACTGTGCTTCTTTAACACTTATTCATGTTTAGCAAACTTACTTTTCACAAAATTAATAATTTTTTTAGATTCTTCTATCTACAAATTTTAATGATTGTTTTTTCAATAAAGGTAGATTCTATATTTTTAAGATTCTCAATTCTAGCTGGCATTTTGTTCATAAAAATACATTTTTCATTCAAGTTCATAGTCCTCCAAGTTTATTCATTAAACATATTTCTTCAACTTCTTTCCATATTTCTCGGGTTGAGTATTCAACTCACTATAATTCTTTAAATACGTTTCAATAATCCATTTCATTTTTTCATATCATTATTCTCATCAAAACTTCTAGATGAATCATTTCTATTTCTTACTTGAGAAATAATTTTGAGTTGAATATCGGATTCATCCTCAGATGAGGAATCATTCTTCTATAATTTTCTTACATAACATATATTCTATTTTTATAAGAAAATATATCCTTATATTTATTCCACATTTTTTTGCAGTTTCCCATCATCATCTTCAAATTAATATTCGTGAACATTATTTTGGGATCCATTTTGTGCAAAATTTCCATTCCCTTTTCAATTCCAATTTTTGTGAGTTTTTCATTTCAATATTTCCTCATTTAATATATTTAGAAGGCGGGAAAAATTGTTTTTAAATCCTTAGCTTCCTTATCAGCTTGCGAACCACATGATTCTTCTTTAACATATTGAATTTTTTTCCCTTTTTAACAATGATATAATGGAAATATTTTGATCATCCATTTCTTTCATTCTCAAAAAATTATCACTTTTTATTTCAAAATTAAATAAAATATTGTGTAGATCATATAGAAATAGAGTTTCAAGATATCTATCTTCCAAATATGAAACCATGGCATCAATATTATATTGAAAAATTCTCAATATATATTAAACAATGTTCGAGTTGTTAAATTTCTCCCCAAGAAATCATATGGGACTGATCATCCATTTTAGATATTCATACATTATTCTCTATAGTTTTAATATTTCATTCGTCACCATTTTATTTTCCTCATAAAAGTTTCTCAACTTATCCAAAATTCTATTCGTAGTTCAATGTACCTTTACTCTATAAAACTCACTTCATGTAAGTGATGATAATACAAAACATTTAGCCCTTCCTTCATTCTCATGATCTCAATTATCAAAATTGGTAAGAGAATTATTATCAATATGAGGATGAAATCCTTCTGTATTTGTATCCAAAACATCCTACCCAAGGGACATAAGATAAGGAATCATTCTATAATTATATATTTGATAGTTATTTCCATTGAAAACATGAATCCACTTATTTTTCAAAAAATTCAGTTCCTTGTACATAGGGATGTATCTTTCAAAGGGAACTGGGATCTAATACTAATTGTTCTTTCTAAGTAGGATCGATATTACTAAGAGGATTGGGGTGAATTAGTGGTTTCTTCTTATTTTAAAAGAATGTTTCTTAACTCCTTAACAAAAAATTCATTATCCTTTGAAACATGTTAGATTAATGGAAACTCAAATATATCTCAAAACATCACCTTTTTTAGGAAACAAGTACAATGATAAAATAGAACAAGATATTTACAAGTCTCAGTACAAATGCATACTATTTTCTATGTTTGATAGGCCCACAAACATGGATGCTTTTACTATATTATTTCTGGGATACAAATTCATAATAAATTAATAGTTATAAAATTCTTCTAGAAAAATTCCTACTATATTTGATTATACCCCCAATAATTATTTTTAGTACTCAGAAAATGCCTTTTTAGTAATTGGTAAGCATCCACAGTTCAAAGCTTCACTTTATTTTTCTTTTTTTATCTACTTTAAAAATTATTCACTTCCTCAACATTTAATATGAATCAAAATCCACATCTGTAACTTCATCAAAAACATCATCAATTCACATAATGAATATATTTGTATTGATATGTCTTATAGAACCTCATTTAAAAAAATAGCTCAGATGAATCTTCCTTAGAAACAACTAGAAACAAAAAGCTTGGTTTGGAACTCAATACCTATTCCACAAATTCCAGAGCTAAAGAACTTGAATATTTTTTTAGTTAATTTTACAAATGAACTCAAATCACTGTTTACAGGTACCTCAAAAATGGTTTTGGAGATGTTATGAAATCCTTTAACACTTAATGAAATTTTCCAAACATCCAATTCTCATTAAAGCTCAAATCTATATTTGACTAATTCTATACCTTTTTTAATCTTCAATTCTCCTTGATTTTAAAATATATCATCAAATCATTCATTATGAAACCCCAATATAATTTTTCATTATGAAATACCAATATGATTTTTCATTCAGAAAACTAGTTATGATTTTTCATTCAGAAATCCTAGTATGATTTTTCATTCAGAAATCCCAATATGATTCTTCTAGGTACAATCATTTCTGGGTGTGATCATTTTCATCCAGAGTAATATCATTTTCTTATTCATATGACGGATAATCAGATGCTATAGTCCCTATGTAAGGTCATTATGTGTACGATCATTCTGATTACAATCCACAACACCTTTTTTCCTTTCCTTCTAATCTTGGATCCGATTACCCTGAGTATGATCATCCTAGATATGATTATCGTAGGAAAGATCTCTTGGGTATGATTCCAAATAACCTTTTCATTCTCAATAAACAATCATACTGAATCATTTTTACTCCTCATTTCATTCCCCAAGCTTTCATCATTTGTTCTCCAAATAAATTATGATTTATGAAATAAGAGTCATCCTAGAATCATCGAATTTATATAAGAATGATTCAAACGTTGAGATGACTTCCTCATTACGATCACCACTTTCATTCCATACTCAATACTATTTGTGAAATTAAATCAAAGTCTCATGAAAATTATTGAATCTGTTGAATCATGCTAATGTTTGGATCTGACGTCGATGATTCTGAATTTGATCCTCAAGGATCCTATTATCATATTGGATATGATTATCATTCTTGACTTGATTATAATTTTGGATCTAATTAACATATTTCCCCACATCCTTCTCACCATACTTTCTTCCATCAACATAGTGACCAATTTCCAAAAGATACAACTCTGTAATAAATGGTTTCCAACAACATTTAGCAATCATATATACATTAATAGTAACTGGGTGAAGTCATAAATAATATATTGGGATTTTTTGGGAACCTAAACCCGTATCTACTTCCTCAGCCCATTGGGATCACATGTTCTATATGATTTCTATTGTAACACTGACTACCATATATACCCAAACCATAGCACACTCTCTTAGGGTCGATCAATCACATGGGAATCCATTAGGCTCTGATAGGTTAATACACTAAATATTTATCCATTTTAGGATCATTAGGGTCCAAACATAAGAATAGGTATCTGTATTGGGATCCTCTAAGTCAAAAAATAGTCATAGGAATCCATCTTGAGACCCTTAAAAAGAATGCAAGCTGATACATACCACTTCGTATCCACCTAGTCAAATTCATTGTCTCAAGTCATCTATCAACACACTATAACATCATGTCACACAAAATCATGTATAGGTTAATGTGGGATTTCAAACTACCTGATGCCTTTCCACCACAGAACCCTTTATGAGATCGGTCATGACCCGTATATTTGTTAAGGGCCACTCTCAGAAACTCTACTCACCCAACCCTGTCCCAATCCACCAAAGTCCTATCCACCAAGGATTTCACTAGGTATATAATGTCGTACTAGGTGAAGCCTCACCTATGGAGTGTTCTAGAGGCCATTATTTGATTCAGAGGTATTTTTCTCAGTTACAAGGTGAAAAATCAAGGTAGTAACGCACATGTTGTTTTTTCTTGACCCCTAATATTCATCCATCTTAACTGACCATTAAAAAATAATTATGAATGTATTTAGAATAATCTGAATAGGGGGTGTTTCTCTCATGGGTGAGACCAAAAATCCATATATGACCATAAATTTGAATAAATTCCATATGTAAATTAAGACAGACCACCTACCTCATAAAAATCATTGTATTTATTTTTCAAGGGCTTGAAATAGCTTCAATGGCCCATACAAGTTCATTCAAGACATGTAATGTTTTATCTCACCAAAAATACTAGATATTAATAAATTATAATTAAATAATAATTAATTAATTGGTTTAACAAGGTATAAACAAACAAATAAAATCGAAAATAAAGGTATAATGCCTAAAGCCACAACGGAATATCCTATTGGATTGAATATATGACCAAAAACATGCTAATAATAATATTTATAATATCATATATGTTTCTTTTGTAACACTTTATCACCTAATTGTTAATAATCAATCAATATTTTAATTTTTTCAAGATGATAATTGCCTTGTTATCTGATTAGTGTTTTTTCATTATTGTTATGGTTCATTTGAATATCATATAGTTTCATAACCTAAATAATAATTATCATGAAATAATTATCATATTCGTATATCAATTATAATTTTATGACTAATTAGGAAATATGGCTTAGAGAAATGATGTGCGTTACTATCATGGAGATAGTAATCCATACGTACACCTGAGTAATGTTTCCATTATTAAAATATCATAATGGAAGGGAGTAATTAATATTTAATCATTAAGTAATTATAATAAAATCATAAATAAGATATTATATATTCAAATACACTTTTATATAACATCCATATTGTGTGGTTATCAGAGGAGAGTCACATATCTTTATGGAGGTGGTAGTCCACACGAACGTGAATGATGTTATCATCTTCAAGTAAGTGAAAATTTAAGGAATAAACAAGAATGTTATCTTTTAATAATGATAAATATACCATCAATATAGTAAACATGCCATATATATCACATTTATTCATTAACTATATCCTTATTACCTTCCATGTAAAGCGTTAGTGAAAAATAAATCACATTGCTACTTGAGGCTGTAGTCTACCATACACACGAGCAGCATTATTGTATCACATATGGAATGAAAAGTAAAAATGTAATATGATATAAAGAATTAAAAGGTATAATTATGTAATAAATAACATATATATACTTTTAAATCCATCATCATACCCAACTGGGATATGTGGTAATGGAATAACAAATTACATCAGTTCAAGAGGATGTAGTCCTCCAAACTCACATATTATGATTTCATTACAAATTTGAGGGAATTGGGGATGGTTCTAGGTCATTACCTTATCATAAAAACACCCTAATAAATTTAACATAAATATTTTATTATATCACCATTTTTTAATAAAAATTTATGTAGGCGGTGAAAGAAATAAAATAAAAAATTCTCGATGAAGAACGCCACCTCTTCCTTGGGTAACATCCTCAGGTTTGCACCAAAATACTTCCATGGGTGGAATAATGATAAATATAAGGATAAATGGGTTATATAAAGTTTTTTTGGGATTTATATATCAAGGGTTTTTTGAAAACAAAATGGTTTTATGGTGTGAAGAAGAGAGTAAAGGGGGTGACCTTTTATAAGTGAGTTGAGTGTCACACTTGTAATTATTAAAAGGCAAAAGGTGTAACCATGTTTTTTCACAATAAATAAGGACCCCAAATTGATTATTACAGATTTTTATAATTTATAATGTCTAAATATGGTCCTAAAATATATTTTATACCCTTTTTTAGAACATTTTAAAACATTTATTTTTTATTTTACCCCCTTATAAATCCAATTTTACATTTACCATAATAAATAATAATTACCTTTTTCATTATTCATTTTTGTTTGAAATTAATTATACCTAATTTGATAATATACATTATAGTGATTTCGAATATTTAATAAATTTTTTAAAATTCCATTCACATAATTTGAAAATTTTACTTAAAATTAATCCCGCAGATGCAACGACAAAGAAGGTTTTCATAGAGAAAATGTTTAATAGGTTATAAAGTTTTAATATCATAATTCAATGTGAAAATGATTCCAATGACCTATATTTGTTAAATATTAATAAAAATTAACTAATTTATCTTTCAAAAAATATATAATATAATTTAATTTTATAAATAATTTAAACAAAAATGCAGTTTTTAATTTAAATGTTGTATTTTTTACTATTCATCAAAACAGAAACTTTTTAGAAAAAATTAAAAACATTCACCATAATAAAATTTCAATATGATGATTTAAAAATTGATTTTTATTAAATATATTATGGTTCATGTAGACTCAGGGTTGCATTTTTTTTAAGCTATTGAAGAGATAAAATTTAAAGTAATATATTTCATGGGTTATTTTAGCTCAGTGTTATGTGTCATAGATACTATCTAATTTTTTTTTTCTTTTATATTTTTGATGTGTTATATTATAAAAATTTAATATGGACATATATACTATATCAAAGTATTAAAATATGAATTATGAAGAGAAATAATCAATAAATCAGGAATTCATAATCTTTTACATCATTCCTAATTTTCTATCCCCAATAATGTAATATTATATAATTATATAATTTTGATTCAAAATACCTCCATATGTCAATTCAATTGCGAATTGTTTTAATATTAATCTTCCAATTCATATATCAAATAATTTTAAATGAATAAAAAATAATAATTATTCATCTAATTTCATATTTATCTTCCTTCTCTAATTTAAATTTACTATATATTCATTTATAAGGATTTTTACATATCATCTAATGACCATGGTAAAACATAAAAATGGAAGATTTAAATGTATTTTAAAAGATATGATAATTTTATTCAAATACCTTAATTCTACAAGGATCAAATATCTCAGTCATCATATAATTAAAATATAATGTTCATCAATAATTGTTTCTCCATCTTCCCATTTAATTGACCATATGAACACATTTTATCAACAGTCCTCTAGAGAGATAAGATAATAATAAAGAGATGGAATAAGAGATTTCACTAATGTAAAATGACTTAAATCCATTTAAATTATTCTAACACTCTCTATTATTAATTCCATGCATAACCACTCATCAAATATTCCATTACATTCCATTAAATCCACTAATTTTATTCACATTTCAATATCGAATTATTTTCATTCTTTTAAAACATATAAATCCTCTAATATTATATTTTACTACTAGAAAATAAATGTCCTCACATTCAATGTTATTTATTTTACCAACATAATTCATAAAATATTAATTTTATAAATAATAAAATTATTAATAAGTTCTAATACCACTCAAAATGTACGGGATAAATCAAACATGTCAAAAAACTACCAAATCACCATCTAATTATAAACATCACATCATGAATCCACTAACATGACTAAAATTTTATTATGTTAGTAAGAAAATTACTATTTTCCATACTTAACATAAAACACCTAAAAAATAATAAACTTAGAAAACATAAATTTATGATTATACACATCACTCACCCCATTAGTAAATTTTATATTCAAATATATTCAACCATAATCATAAAAAAGGAAAACAAACACAAAATAAATATTAATAAAATATCTATATTTTGATAATTCATCACATAAAAAACAATACAGGGAAAAATCTCAAAATAATCCTATATATAGATATAAAATCTTAGATTACCTTACTAGGTGATTTCAAATATACTACCATACCACAAAATTAATTTTACTAAAGGAATGACTCACCCATACAGATTCATATTTTTGTGATGTTTAATTTCCTCTGGATACTCTATAATGGTCATATCATCGTCTATATCAACATTACTCAAATCAATCACATAAGAAGGCTTATGATCATAATTATAAATTTTAGAAAAATGAAACATCTCATTAACCCTTTCCAACCACAGAGTCTATTCCTGCCAATAATCCACCTCTCTAACATTCCCACATACCACAAAAGGACTAATAAATATTATAAATATATTATTTTCCTTTCTAAACCTCTGATGTCTATTCCCTGGGGAAACAAAAAAACATATGATCTCAAACTTCACCATACAATGGACACCACCAAAAATCATAATAATATTTTAATCTACTATAAGATGTCCTCATGAAATCATGAATAACTTATAAACACTCTATCATATCCTACACCATTTTCAGATCAACCATATTTAATTCATGAAACTCATCCAAACTAAGAGATGAAAAAATTCATCTATAAAAAATCTTATAAGTTTCCATGCTAATAGAGGAATGAAATATTTAATTATAGAAAAACTTCACCAATGATAGTTTATATACCAATAATCATTAAATATTAAAATAAACCGCTAATAATATCCTAAAATGTTAAGATTTTCCAATCAATTCGACCATTAATCTATTGGTTATATAGAGTTCTAGGAATAATTTTTCAGTGAAGGAATAATGTAATCACTTCTTCACCCATGATGTAAAATTAGAATCAAAATTATATTTCGTCATCTCATGACCTCTATGAAGCTTCACTACCTTTTCACACAAATCTTTCCTAATCTATCCACCATTTTTAATTCCTTAATAAAAAGATTTGACCTAAATTCATTAAACAATTTATGATAAAAAAACTAAAATTATTCCATTATCGGTATGAGGTAAACCCGTATTGAAATCAATATATTTACCCACCTATTTCTACTAGGTAATTTCCAAAGGATGCAACAATACATCTAAAGATGTTATAGTTGGTCCCCTAAAACAAAATAATTTTCTTTATTTTTATTACCATAATATTAATAAATATCTTATCACACATATATTTTCCTACCATGTAACATAAATGAGATAATACCCTTAGATTTTTTTATCATATTGAATGTTTATAATAGTTCCTTACTATTAAAATAACCTAGAGATAATATGAAAATATTCCTAACCATATATCATGTGGCCTAGATAATGTTTTTAAAAAGCTGAGAAAATGATATTTGATTATCATGTGTTATAGGCTAATCATACATTATGACTTTTTCTAATGATTTTTATAGGGTAATGTCTATATAGTAAGGTCATATGAATATACCAATTAGTAGTAATTCCATATGTTTATATGTCATTGGATATTGTTATATGTGAATTCATATACCCTTCCTTATACTTGATATTATAGTTATTGTATATTATGAGTCATATACTTTTTTGTATGGATATAACCCAGGATAGAATATGATATTTGTGTGGTAGCATACAATGAGGGATTCATAATTGATATGGAATTCATTAATTAACCAAAAAAATAATTTTTCCTTCCATATTAACAAAAAATAGATCATATTTTAATTGATTTTAAAAAATATATTTTGTTAAATCCATGGACATGATTGTTCATTTATGAGTTCATTTTAAAATGTTAATGATTGAAAAATTGATAATATATAGCGATGACAGAAATATTCATCCAATTTGATTATATATATATTGATAAATATATTATGTTACATAGGGTACCTAGTAAAATGTTTTTTACCATTGTGACACTATCTTATGCCTCCATAGGTTCCTTGATGTGTTTTTAGATTTTGGTCATGGAATTAAGTAGAATTTACATAATTCCACTAAGAGAAAGGCAGAGAGGTTCACAAATAAGTGTATAAAAAATAGAATTAAATTTAATTAAATTTAATGTTATTTCTAATGTACCGGAAATTCCATGTATTGTTTTAAATTATATGGTTGTATTTCATGGTTAGACACTCAGACATCACCTAATTCCGAGGCTTGGTGAGCTTGTAATATATTATTGAACCCTTTTTCAGTTCATTTAAATAATCATGTGACTGGGTTTTTCTAAAATTTAAATCATTGATTGAATAAAAAATATAGGGGAACCATTTAAATCATAATTTTGGGATTCTCATAGAAAGGAACTAACTTTGACCAGCGAAGGTCGACTAAAAAAGTTAGTTTCTTGAATTTTCATGTGAAAAATAAAAATAACTTAAATATTTATTCTATTTTGTTTCTTTACCATTGAGATGTGACACATCTTCAATATATTATGGAGACAAGGTGATGACGAGTCACATTAAAAGAATCCATTTAATGTCCCATTAATTTGAATTATAATGACTCATTAATTAAAGCGTAACAGTTACACTGTGTCACTAATTTTAATAGGGTAACGACGTGATGACGCATCATAATTGAAATTAGGTGACATGTTTCTCTATTAATGAGATAACATGTTAAAGAATCAATATTAAAAATTATATAACACATGAAAATGGATTGACTCTCCAATGAATGCTAGAGAATTGCTAGTTAGATTGACACACCTCAAAGAACGGGACTGATGAGTGATGAATTCCAGTGGCTTCAAACTCTTGAATCTTCACAGATTGATCACCACCAACAATGAGATTCCCTCCAACAACGAAACTTCTGTAGGTAGGGGAAATTTTTATACTTTCCACATTTTTCATTCTAATACAAAGAACACAGATCAACCCATGAAGTGGTTTCTCTTGGAATCACTTGTTCATGAGGTATGGTGGTTATACATGGGGATTACATTGAGGTTACCTTATTGTAATAATATTTATCCGCCCACTAGTTCTAAACTCTAATGTAGATGGTGACGGCTAACATGAACAAGGACTGAGCCCCTCCTCCTTTGTGAATTGTTGTGAATTCTTCATTATTAAACCTAGATGTTGATGCAAAGGAGATTTTGAGGCCGTAGCACAAAAGATGAAACCCCATGGAGGATGGAGGCATAGCTGACTCAAAGAAATGGACACCGTAGAGGACTAGATGGCCCATAACAGTGGTCAAGGGTGGTGGCAGCATGACATGGCGGTGCTCAAAGAGGAGGCTATGACCGGATTGGGGCATGGTAGAGCAGGAGTAGCCGTCAGTGGTTGGGCCAGCGGTTTGCGGTAATGGATGCATCCCGCAGCATGAGCCCCATTTGTGCACTAGGAAATAGTCCAGCAGGACCACCTGTGGGAAAGGGGGGCATCCATCTTACCCGGCCATAACGCACCACAAATCAGATTCCATCCATTCATCTGGGAAGGGGAAGGAACCGTCCGACACTAGTGTACCCAGAAAGAGGCCGACCAGACCCCCTGACCAATGGGCTAGGTCAGAACCAAACCGGGTCAAACCTAGGTCTGTTTGGTGGGCTGGGTCAGGTCGGTGAACCCCAGACCAGATCAGGTCAGGTTAGATTGACTGGGTCAGCCATGACCCGGACCGAACCGACCCACTTTTTGGAAAAACTTCCATATCATTTGGACTGGGCATCTAATTGATGGGCCATTTGTGGTGTTGGAACCCTTGCATTGAGGTGGATCTTTTTAAATACTCTAAGGATTTTTTCATGGGTGAAAAAAAAAATTATGAATGCCTTGATGAGTGGTTTCGCCTCGAATCAAGCACACTACGTGCTGGAATACTACAGCTGACTGAGTCCTGAAGACTGCTGACAAGCAACCGTATGTGGATTAGCTATATGCGAGCTTGTGTAGAAAAGAAATGAAGGCCCATTGGGAAGTGGATATGTGTGACTAGGTAGGCCCACAGTGGGGAGCAACATTATGTGAGCAGGCAGCCCCACAGTAATCATCAAGGATCAGGCCCTTGGTATGATTGTCGAGGTGGGAAGCAACTATGTGTGGCCCAATAGGCTCACGGTGGGGAGTGGATTTATGTGACCCAACATACCCATGGTACTCATCTTGTATGAGTACACCAGTAGTCCATGGTGTTTAGTATTTTAACTTTTGGTATTTCTTTCTATAATATTTATTATACCTTTGTGAACTATCTTACTTTATGATCGTTCTTTGTGGTTTGATTTGTGGTCTTTCTTTTGTTGTTTGGGGTCCCTAATGAGTATTTTGTTACTCACCCCTGCAAGGGCTTCACCCGTACGTGTTTTTATGGTGAAAAAGTCTACCACCTTGATGGAATAATTTTTGTCCTAGGACCCAGTGGTGCCTAGTGACATGAGGCATGCGGGGTGTGCTTCTATGGCTTCTGATAGCCACACTACACATTCCTATCACTTGGGGTTTTCAGCAGAAGGTTTTCAGATATCTTCGATACATACCTGATTTTCAGTTTGACTTCTTTTAGGATTGTATTTAGGCCCATTTGACCTATATCTTGTATATTTAATCGGTTTTTGATTAGTGTCATGCATGTTTTACAAATCCAGTTTTTTGGGACATGGTTGTGTGTGTGTGTGTGTGTCGATACAGGTAGTAAAGAAAATGCCTCCCAAATGTAGGTTGATGCCTTCAGTGCTAGTTTCAAACACCTGGCCTTTGGAAGGCAGGCTTGGGGGAGTCCTGGAATGGGACCTGGGTGATGAGTCATAACATTATGAATAAATGTATATATTTATTTTTAATAATAATTATTCAATTTAATTTTATCATAAATATTCAATCATGAAATATTTGATTTTAGAATATATGGGTTCAATTTTATCTATTGTTTAGTATTCATAATTTAATTTATAAATTTTTTTTGTTGACTAGTTTCAGGAATAAAATAATATATATATTTATTTAGATAAATGAATATTAAAAAAATTCAATTCATAATTTTAGTTAATATAATATCGATTTATTTATTGAATGAAAAATATTTATTTTTTTAAAATATTTTATCATTCAAGTTTCAATTATTTCTATGTGGGAAAATGGGCCGAGTTAATTGCCCATTATATATGATATATTTTATATAATATCATTTCCATAAATGTTAATTTTTTCATCGAAGAAATAATATTTAAATAAACTATTTTCCTGAGACATAACAGTAACTTAGTTATTACTATTTAATTGGGGTATTACATAGAGTAAATATATTTATATGGGCTGATGTAAAATTATTTATGTTTAACACAAATTATATAGAGAATAATATATTACTTTTATAAATCATGAGATCTGTTGTACACAATTAAATGATCAAAACAATTATTTTCTTCTTAAAGGGAATACCCTCCCTTATATCCTCTGAAGGAAACAAGTAGAAAAAACCTTCTTATAATTGATGTAGAATGGTGGGTAGCGATCGAACCAACTAAATAACTCCTAGAGATTCAGAATCATTGTTCAATGATTCATAGATAATATGTGAGTATAACTAGAGGAGTAATTGTTTGGATTTTCAAATACAATCAATATAATAATAGAGTGACAATTTAATTTTATCAAGTAAATCTCAATTTAAAGTAATTGTATTTTTAAATTATTTATAAGTATAATATGTAAGATCATCTCATGGAGATTATGGGGTTGTGTGAATCATGTTCTTTTGATTTATTAATTAAAACCAATAATTTTTTTTTATCATCCAACTAATGCTTTTAATTCATCAGAGGAATAAAAAATGGAATTTTAGTGGCCGCCACATAATTTATAATTCTTTATATATTTTTTATAAATTTCATTAATCTATTTTCATGTTTTTTAAATCTATTATTCTTTATTATTTTTGTGCTCATGATACCAAATTAATTTTAGTATGTCTGGCATTGAACATGGAAAAAATATACATAATACGTGAAGTTCTCATCTAGAGGTTATAATAATACTGGTTTCATGAAATAAATAAACAAAATATAATATTAAATTAAATTTTGTGTATCCATTACCAAATCACACATGGAGAAAACTATGTCAATATTGATTTGGTGTGTGTTTTGGAATAGGACATCATTACACCATGCTCCCTGACTAATAGAATGGAACATGCTTTCATAAGAATTACATAATGTGTAGCTAGTGTATATGGAAAGTAACCCCAAATGGGTTTCATGCAATATAAATTAAATACATCCATATGACCAATACATGGCATAATTATAGACTTTTTTTTGACTTCCATCTAAGTAACAGAATAAGACATAAACTAAAGGGGGGGGGGGTATCTAGCATTTCTATTTCATGTAACTGATTTCAACCCATACAAGATACACTTCGAGTGATTTTCTTTATTTTTTATAATATGTAACATTATATTACTAATGAAGGATGCAAACTATATGACTAATAATTCGATGCACAAGTTGTTTAGTAGTTGTTTCTTTATAATAGGTTTATGTCTTGTCTTTTTTGATATGTCGTGTAGGAATAATCTATTAATTATTAAACCATCATAAAATTTTCAACTAAAATTTAGGTCATCGTCTTCATACATTTCATTTAATTAAATCTCAATAAACACAGATCACACAGTGTATATTATGTCAAGATTTGTAGTCATATATTGCATAATTAATACGTGGATTGACCCATAATACAACATGTCATTTAGATCATGACATGTAATATAGGCATACATACCATGTAACTACATCTTACATGAATGCGACTGTACAAAGTTGGTATCACGTGATTTTTTAGTGATAATACATGTAGTGTAATTATAAAATATTTGTAATATATTTAATATGATGCACAAAGTATACAAGTGTACTCTATTTTAAAATTTAACATATTTAAATTTAATTTATATAAAGTTATACTGGTTGATAATTTTGTTATATCTTAAGGGAAAATGAAACATAATATTATGATAAATAAATAAATAATTAATTAGTTGATTATATCACTAATTACAGTAAATTTATCTAAATTATAATGAATTTAAATGAATGTAAGAAAGTGTATATGCATGGTCATTTCATGTTTTGATTGATCATGACCTTGACAGAACTGGGTATGTGTTTGATTAATATAATTAATTAATTTATTTATTCCATGATATTTTTGAAATATTTTATTAACTTAAATACGATGATTTACAATTCATCCCTCCATCCCTCATTATATATATGCTTGTATATCGAGGGTTTATTTTTTGAAATCTTAAAACCTAGATACCCATCCCATGTGAGTGAGTAAAAACATGGTAATGACAGATCTCCTATTAGGAGGAGATGATTTGTGACTTGATTCGAGGATAATTATACCAAGTAGATATATTGTAGAGTATACAGATGATAAAAAATAAATCCAAGCATGAAATAAATGAGTATTTTACCCTGGGTTTGAGGTTTTTTATAAGCAGTCAATAAACCCAAAATTTGTTAAAAGCTCCAAATCATATTACATATTTATTTTATTTTCATAGTGTATAGTTATTAATTTTTTTTTTTGAAACGTTTAGTTTTATAATTAAACATGATTAAGTAAGGAAAGTAAATTGACATGAATGCTAAAGAAAAAATAAAATAATGTTTATTCATACATTAGATTAACAAACATGGATATTAAATTTTCTAAACTTACATAATCTTAACTATCTTATGAATACTAAGATCTAGAATAGTTATAAGCATATTAAGAATATCCCTAAAATAAAATATTAAGTCTAAAAACACATTTAATTACTTGGGTTATAATAAACCATAATTTTATGTATCAGTCTAGCCCATGATGGGATACTTTATATTATAAAATACTTATAATGATTTTCTAATGTTGATGTAACCATGTAAAAATCAATTTTATTCTCCCTCAAAATACTTCATGTGATTTTGATAAAGGAGTTGAAGAAATTAATGTTTGTGATTTTTGGATTCAGGATTCCAATCAGCTGATCAGGGAGTTGTGAGTTAATATAGTTGATAAGAAAGTCTACCCAAATAATATCAAGTAGTTAGTCCCTCAACTTTTTTTTGAATAAAAATATATTTCCTCTATACTCGAAAATTACTTTTAATATATATTAAAAAAACCAATGGTGGGGCTTATTGGGATTTGATTAAATAGTGGGAGGATAATTAATTTATTAATAATTCACAAATAATAATCAAGGTAATGTAATAAATATATAATTTTATTTTTTATTAAAAAAATTCATACCATTCAACCATGTCTCTATAACTATTCTTTACTTTATAGAAATATAATCTATAGAAATCTGATAACTTCCAGAAATGGTACTAGAACATACATATCGAACTTCACCTAGAGTAGAATTTCAATATTACAGAATCATTAGTTCTTATATAGGTCTCTTATGAGGCTAGTTATGAGGGTAACAATGTATTATATAAACACATGGATAATTAAATATATTTCTAATGCTTCATGTTGTCATCCATGACTAGTGAGATACAGAATCTTAATGAAGATATGGATTCATACTCCAGGTCATCTCATCTGTATGATCTATATCTAGAGAAATAAAGACTTGCGAGGTGTAAAATATCCATGGAAATATTTACATTCAATAATGGATAAGGAGATCCTATAGGACCCCATGTAGTTAATATGATTGGATAGATTGAGAATTTAAACATTTTGGGATTTTGGTTTCCAATGGAATTGTGAAAAAGCATCATTCTTTACTCACTTTTTACACAATTATAAAATTTTATTGTGAGTTACAACATTAAAAATAAATGGAATACACTCCCAGATCTCTTGATATTTTCACTCTATAAAGATTAAGACATGAATCATGAAGGACCTTATGTCCCTATAATCAATGAGACTAAAGGAATGTAAAAAATATTTAAGGCATGATTTATGTCAAAGGCCCCATTGCAACACCCTTCCAATAAGATAAATATAACAACCCAAGATTTTCATACATATAAATATCAATATTTTTTATGAATATTCATTAAATTATATAAAAACATGTTTTAGACCCGTAATAGTTTAGTTCCATTAGAAACAGCGAAATGTAAACAATGTTTCATAAGTGAGCTACATTACCTCACAATATATTCTTCAAAACTACCACCCTTCACTATCATATCATACAGAATACATATCTTCATAACATGGGAAAATACATAATTATTGGTAAAATTAGATGGACAATAAAGGTAGATATGGGAGATACGTAAGCATAACAAGAACAAAAGTGTATGAGAACATGTACATTACATTTGAAAATTATAACCTTCATATCAATGTTCATAATATTGAGTCATGACATAAATATTGGTATTTCAAAAGATATGAATCAGAACGGAATAAAATAAAATGATCTATAATAGAATAAAATTGATATAAGACATGAGTTTTGGCATACACGTAGTCATAAGAAATCATTAACATATTAGTTCTATCTTACATAGAAGGCTGTCATTACTAAAAAAGTCCCTTACTGAACTAGGGTCAGTCTTGCTTACAAAATTGTCCTACTGAATAGGGTTCAATCCCCATTATAGCCATATCTTACTGAACTAGTTTCAGCCCCCCCCCCAATTACAACCCTATCTTACTAAACCAGGTTCACTCCCCATTACAGACCAGTTCATCTCATGATATATTAATATTTACTCAATAACATGGATGGAGATATTATTACCACACATCACCAGATGAAGAAAACACTATGTGTTCCAGAAGACCATAAACATTCATCATATTGTAGCACATAAAATGAAATTGGAATCCTAAATATTTCATCATATCATAACCTAAAGAAAAGTGGTTAGTCTCATTATCATTTGAGCATAAAAATACCATAAAATGAATTGGGTTTCATAATCGTCACTTCATGGTATAACTCATGGAAGATGAATGTGTTTCATTAAAATTATGAAATTTAAAAAACTATTCAGAGAAAGAATATAGATGATATTTTTGGTTCCTATACCCGGTAAGGCATAAGTAACATAATCATTTGTAATCATAATTGGATAATAATTTTGAAAGATCATTTAAATCATTTATTCATGAAAATATCATTTTTTCTTTGAAAAAGTTTTTTTAAAACATAAATCAATTTGAAAAAAATTTTATTTTGAAAATTGACATGAAAATCTAAAATGGAATCATTTAAAAAATGATTGGTCATGATGTCATAAAATTCCATTCATATAGTACATGTCAAAATGTATATTTCATTCACCTTTTCTTTAAAATAATAACAATAATTATTTTTATAACATGATGGACACATTAAAATCATTTTCCGAAACATAAAGCATTGGTAAAAATTTGTTTTTAAAATAAAAAGAGAATAAAATATTTAAAAAAATAGTAAAATCAAAGATTTTGATGAAAATATATTTCTGATCAAAAAGATAAATATATTCAGAATTTTTAAAAACATTTATTTAATAGCGTCAAATATGAGAGAGTGGAAATATGGTACCATTACATAAATATATAATGAATAATTATATGATATGAAAATTCATGGGAATATTTAAGATTTATACCATGATACTTTAGCATCAGAGACTTAATCATAAACAATATAGATAATTTATGAGGTTATATCAGAAAAACATTACCACTCTCGTAACATTAAATTATAATCCACATGAAGGAATAACCTAAAATAAAACATAAAATATATTGAGGATTTATAAATTTATGTTATGATATTTAAAATGGGTTTTATATACACCTCATCAAATAATATCTATTCAAAACATAACATACATCTACTAGAAGGTAAATTGAGCCAAAAATCCATTACCAATTTTGAAACATTGGAACCACAAACCGCATGAACGAGAGATAATAAAATGTTTTTTTTGAACCAAAATAATTATATATATATAAATAATAATATAAATAAATGGGTAGTATATACACCATGTAAATTAATATGTGATGAATATGGTATGTGTCTCACATTAGTTAAAAAGTGAGACGAAAATCACTTACCACAAGTCTTGACTTCCTTCGAACACATTAAATCCAATTGAATAATAAATATATGTTTATTACACATAAATTAAATAAAAATTAATAAATTTATCATCCCATATATTATTGACTTATTACCTTTTATCACTCTTTTATTAGAAATTCCATGTTAAATTCACGTTTCGGGCTATAACATCATTGTTTTTCTAGTATGTTTTGACTTGTTATTATTGATCCATATACATAGATAATAGATTAATAATCTCCATAATGTAATACATGATATAATTATAATATATATTTATTATATATCTTATAAATTAATTTTTAAAATTTAGTAATAGGAAATGAAATACATCATTTAGGGAGAAGGTATGTCGTACCAATGCATGAATGTTGTTTCTATTTTCTTGCTAGATTGAAGGAATGAAATGTAAATGATATATATATATATATATATATATTATAATTAATTTTTTTTATTATATACCACATATTTTTATGAAAATATTCTTAAATTCCTTCAATGTAATGTGTGAACGAATCATATCGCTTCACGTGGCCTCAGTCTGCCATACAAAAGATCGACATTATCATATTCCCATAAAATGAAATGTATGAACATATGCATGATATGATAATTAAATAAGATTAATAATATCATACATATCATATCAAAATAATAAAAAAATAATTGTTACCAACCAAGATTGGTTTTAAAAGAAAAATGAATGACATCAGTTCTCCAAATGGTAATCCGTCGTACACGTGAAAGTTGATTTCTTACCCATTTTATGTAATAGGAGATTGTTTTAAATCATAAAATTAACATAAAAATAAATAATTATATTGTATATTGTGAGTTCTTTATATCATCATGTTATAATAAAAAATTAAGGGGGTGTGAGAAAAAATAAAACAGAAATTCTCATTGATGAACATTACCACTTATTCAGGTGTCCTCCTTAGATATGTAGAAAAAGACATCTTATCTTCTTTTTATATGTAAAATAAGTTTTATATTATTAGGGGAGGTGATTTTTGAAGTTTATGTTTATGATAGTATCATAAAAATGTTTTTAAGGTGTGAAAAATAGAGGCAAGTTGGTGTCCTTTTATATATGGGGGAGAGGACACAATTGGTATTTTTGAAAGTAATTGAGTGATCCCCAAATTTTCATATGTAAACAGGGTCTAAAAATTTCCAATAAAAAACCTTATAGATGTAATTTCTTAAATATGGACCAAAAATAGTTTTTAGAAAACTGAATTTTCCATTTTTTCTATTATCATTTTTTGTTTAACCCCTATAAAACCATTTTTACCACAACCGTTGAAACTAATTTTCACTACATTCACTATTTATTTTGATCAAAACATAAGTTTACCTTAATAGAAATTATAAATTATTATTATTCTTAATATGGAACCTATTTTCACAAATTAAATTCACAAAAGTAGAAAAAATTTAATTTAAAAATAATCATGCGGATACGATGAGAATGCGTGTTATAAATAAAAATTAATCACAATATTATGATGCCTTTGTTACAAAATTCTATTTGAAGTTGATGGCAATGACCTAAATTAGATTAATGGATTTATTATTTAAGTAGTTAATCATTTAAACCAATTTAAAATATAATTCAGCATTATATATCAATTAAATTAAAAGGATGTTTTCAATTAAAAATCTATATTTTTCAATATTCAAAAAAATAATCTTTTTTGAAAACTCCAAGAAAGTAACCCTATGATAATTTTGACATTACAAATTAAAAAAATACAATTATTTAATTAAATTAATTATAAAAATAGAGTCAAAAATTTATCTTATTACTTTTCACAAAAATACATAGAGTCCTTTTTTGAGAAATAGTATTTTTAAGACATTTTTATCTTATTCCATATCAAGATGTTATCGTAGACTTCTACAGGACTTATTGGTAATCATTAAATCTAGATCAGATATAATGGAATGTGGTACACGGTGAATCTATACCACTTCCTAGATTCATATCCTAGAAATATAGTCTAGAGACAATTATTCTTAAATAGTGTTGTATTATACAGACTTTGTATGATGATTTACTGCAAACCATATAGTAGTATAACCGTTAGATGATTTGTAGTGTTCAACTAGAAAATCAACGGTGGTATTCTCCCATTTCCTATTATGGTAAGGGTAATGTATGAAACGTCCTATTAGAAATTTATCTATAAGCCTTAAATTGCTAACATACCAAGAACTAAGATATAATCCTACGATATCTCCCATCATTCCACCCACAATAATTATTATATCAGAAATATATACATCTTCATACTACTAAGCTGACTATAGAAGGATGAACTATGATAAACCTCTAAGAAATCCTTCTTTAAATCTTGTATAGATGTAACACATACACCTTTCCTAAACCATATCATTCCATTATGATCCAGGTTAAAAATAGGATCATTTATAAACATCATTTTTTGATTCACATCTTCTTTCCATACCTATTTAGTCTTCACTATGAAAGATGGTTGAACATTCAATTGTGCAAGATAATATTTCTCCCCTCTATTCAGTATTTATAGATATGTCTTATGAAAAAAAATTGATCTATAGTAATTCTAAAAAAGGATAATATTACATGATCCCTACGAAAGAAAACATTCCTCACTAGTTTATCATTACAAGGGTCATAATGTATTGAAAAGTTATAATACCTTATCAGATCTTAACATTTTATTTGGATGTAATTCAACTTTTATTTAGTGAATATATATATTTTACATTTATGAACAATATATATATCACTTTTCTCTATAAATATAATTCATATGAGTCTTTATTTTAAAAAATAACACAACTAACTCCAAATCATGAGTTGGTTAATTTTTCTATGATCCTAATTTGTTGTGATGCATAAACTATAACAATGTAATTCTACCTAATAACACATGCCAATCCTATCTTTAAATCACCACTATAGATTAAAAACCCTTCTCCTATACATGGTAATGTTTGTACATGTTAATTTACTAATATTCTATTTATTACCTTAAAATTTTCCCCACATTCATCTATCTAAAAGAATGTGGCTCCCTTTTTAGTTATGGTCAGAGGTTCATATTTTCATGAGAAACTATCTGAAATCCATCAATAATACCTAACTAAACCAAGAAAACTATGAATCTTAGTCAAAATAGTTAGTCCATGATAATATTTTATAGTCTCTGTCGTTGATGAATTTATTTATATAATATCTCTTGAGATTATATGTCCCAAAATATGAGACATTTTCAATAATAATTCAAAATTCATAAATACTTCATATAATTTCTCATTCCTTAGGGTTTTTTTGCACAATTCTCAAGTTGTCTTAATTATGTTCCTTAGACTTTGATTAGATAATAATTTCACATATAATGAATACCAAAAAATAGTCAGGGTATTCTCAAAATACACTATCCATTAGGTACATGATGATTTCATTGGAATTAGTAAGATCTAATGTAATCTCTATATATTCATAGTGTTCAAACATTGTATAAAATAACATCTTGGGTATATCCTCCTTCTTGAACCTCAATTGATGATATCTATATTGAATGAAAAACATGGAAAATTATTAAAATCCACACATCTGATAAAAAAATTCATCAATACTGGGAAAAAGATACTTATTCTTAATTATGATCTTATTCATCTCCAAATAAACAATACATAGTCTCCATGATCCATATTTATTTTTAACAAAAATTATATGTGCACCCCAATGTGATGCACTTTTTCTATTGAATCCCTTGTTAAGGTTTTCTTGGAATTTCATCTTTAATTTCTGTAATTCAATCAAATCCATTATATAGGGATCCTTTGAAGTTGGTGTCGAATCAGGTATGTTTTATAACAATAACTTAACTTCATGTTTTGGTGGAATCTAAGGAAACTCCTAATTAAATACATTAAAAAGTTTTTTAACAATAGGCATGTCATGAATATTGAGTTTTCCGCAACCATTTGTTATAAAAATTCTATATAAATGGGAATTAAGACCTTTATAATGGATGTAATATCCATTGAAAGTTTATACTTATTGTCACATTGATAGACGATCATTGTTTTGTTTTAAATATCACACAAGAATTCCCTTCCTCAACATTTTATTTGGTATTTATATTGATAAATCATGTCCATGACTAAGATGGTATCAAATTCAACTAAGGGAATAATTATGTGATTTATAGGAAGTAAATCCCCAAAAATATCAAACAAATATGGGACATACACTTGAGATGTTATAATCATACCATTATATGTTTTCAATTGTAATTCCACATCTAATAATTTGGGTGTAATATTGATACCCTCATAAAATTCATTAGATATGCTGAAATGGGTACATCAAGGTCCGAATAAGACATTAGCGGTTCTATAGTATATGGTAAGTATACCTTTCACCATATAGTTATCACACTACTTGTCATAAACATTGATTGAATGAGATTAACCACCCCATGGCTTAAGAGGTTATTGACATTGATCTTAATAAATACATATCTTTCTAGGGAAATGGTTATCATGATACCCATTCTACATTAACATGAAGCACTATGGGAGGTGCATTCTTCACAACTTTTTCTTTAATAAAATCTTTATGTATCTTATTCACATAACATCAGTGACAAAGTGCTTGATGAAATCACATTATAAACATAAAATGTTTACAAGTCCCCTTAAATGAATTTCCTCCATGCATCCTCCCACACAATGAGCACAGAAGAATTCTTATCCCCTTTCATCCACGGTTCTGAATTTTTCCATTGAATTCCATTTGTTTATTATTATCAATACCATGAGATCGATATGTAACTCCAACCACCATTTACAAATTTTTACCACATAAAAATATCTCTTAAAAACCACTAAATTATCTTATGGATAACACCCTTCACATACTTGTTTTAATGACACTGAAGAATAAATCTACCTTACATTTAGGATGGATGATAATACTAGAAGTGTACCTCACAAGTCTTGTAAATTTTCCCCATAGGTACCAATGGATTTATAATCCTTTTTCTATTACTAAATGAACTCATTGTCCATATTCATATAAATAATACTATGAATGTAATTATTGAAAACTAGTTTCTTAAAATCATCCCAATCAATGGATCCAATTTCATCCTATTGCCTTATATTTTTGAAAATATTCCACCATTGATCTGCTTCATCTTCTAAATTATAGACAAAATAAATGTCATTTTCTGTTTCCAAACACTAGATAATGAAAAATATCTTTTTAGTAGTACTAATACATTGTTCAAAAACTAGTGGATAAAAGGACCCACTAAAATAAGAAGGATGTTTTCTCATTAAGGAAACAATAGAATAATATTCTGTCTTTTATTTGTTTGGAATTACAACATGATTCATAGATTAGGAAATTTGTGTGAGTATAAGAATGAGGTTTTTCATTACATCTCCATTTACATTTGGATGCTTGGGAGGAAAATAATTTCATTTTAAATCACACTCATCATTATCATGGCTCGTTCAGGTTCTTACTATTGATTAAAACTAAAAATCGTAGAGTAAGAAATCATGGAAATAGTGGGAACCACATAATCCGGAAAATTACTTATATTATTTCTAAATCAAGACACCTAATTTTTAATATATTAAAACATAGACTTATACCCAGTCATTAAAATTCATATTAAATTTAAATAGTTCATGATGGTTCATAATGTGTTTTTGAATTTAATAATAATGTCTCTGAAGACTATCAAAATAGGTGTGCAACATGGCCCATTCTCATGCCCCATGTGATGATCGACTCAATATCAATAAACCATTTTCTTTGTTATTACTCCTATGTACCACTATTCTGGAGCCACGTTCACTTGTATTATCCATATAGGGATGTGATTTCTTGGAACAAACTGACTTTATCCATTACTAAAATGTCAATATATTTTCATATACATTGAATAATCGTTAGAAATATCTTAAGACATATTCTTAGGGATCCCACTATGGTTTTTAACATCTTAGTTTCCAAAGGGTAACCTAACCTATCCTTTTATACATGTTATAAAAACCCATGTTTTTTTATAAACATATATTATTTCATTTTTTTAATCTTCATTACATTAGAGAAAACAAACCTAAGAAACATAAAAGTTTAGTTCCTTAGAAAAATTTGAAACATAATCACTGGTCATTAAGTGGGAGGTATTATCTCTAACATAAAAATTCACAAATAGATTCATTCTTAAAGTATCAAACATAATTCATATCGTCATAACACATGAAAGGAAATGTAAGAAACGGTGATATTAGATGCTTAAATAGGGTAAAAAAGGGAGATATGTAAGAATAAATTCTACATAAGGGTATGAGAACATTATCACGACATTTAAAAATAACACCTTTCATGTCAAAGAAGATAATATTTAGTCATATAATTTTTTTTTGAAGTTCACAAGACATGAATCGTATGAAAATCAATGATCATGATCCAAGAGAGAATAACATTGGAATAAGGAATGTATTTATGGGATACAAATAATCATATAAAATCATTCCCATATTAGTAAAAGCACACTTCCATGATTATCACAGCAAAAAAATACACTTAGGGAACATAGTAGACTCCTCGTTCTAGGATTGTCTTACTTATCTGGTATCACTAACTTTTATAGCCATGTATTGTTCAATTGATTATACACCCTAATCTAGACATATCATACTAAATATGGTTCACTCTATATTCTAGTCCAATCTATCTCATGTGATAAAAACATTTACCCATTTCATTGGTGCCAAGTATAGGTTCCACCAATCACATAATGAAAACCATATTTATGTGTCCCAACAGAACATAAAATTTCATCATATAATAACCCATGAAATGAAATTTGTATCATGGAATTTTCTGAATATCATAACCTATTGAAAAGAAGCAGGATTCATGATCATTTATTCATAGAATAACCCTTAAAAATAAGTGGTTTTAATAATAATTCCCTCACGGTATAACCCATCAAAGATAAACTTGTTTCATAAAAATCATTATATCCAAACATAAACCATTCATAGAAATATTATGAATTTTTTCCTTGGATAATATCCATAGAATGGAATAGGTAACACCAAAAGATGAAATCTTTGATGTAAAATAGTTTGAAAGTGTCATTTAACACATTTCTGGAGGAAAATATCAATTCCACATTGTTTTTTCATAATATTGTAAGAATTTTTATTTGAAAAATAAATTGAAAATTTTTATCATAATATTTTATAAAATGATTGGTCATGATGTTGGAAAATTCTATTCATATCGTATAATGGAAAATCATGATTAATTTCACACTATCTGTAAATTCCAAACACGAATTGTTTGGAAAGTTATATATATATTCTTTTAATAAAATTAAAAAAATTGGTAAAAATTATTTTAAAAATCATACAATAGTAATAAAATATTTCTCTAAATACATTTAGTAAACATGGTTTTGGAAGAAAATAAATTTTTGATTTAAGATAGAAATAAATTATTATTTTTATAAAAACATTTTGTTAATAATTTTTAATAAAAAAAGTGAGGAAAAATTGTACCATTACATGAAGATATCTTGGTTAACTAGAAGTGAAGAAAATTTAGGATAGTTTTTGAGAGGTAGATCATGATATTTCAAAATTGTATTATTAATTATAAATAGTCTCAATAAATGATTAGATTGTAACATAAAATGTTTAACACTTTGGTAAAATTGAATCATAATCCCCACGATGGAATAAAATAAAATGAAGCATAAAATATCATGAGTATTAAGAAATTAATTAAAAAACATTTTTAAGGGGTTTTTTAGACACCTTGTGGAAGAAAATATGTGCATGAAATAACATACATCTCAGTGAAGACAAATTGAGAATAAATCATTTATTGATTTGGTAACATTGTCAGTGTAATCCCCATGAAATAGAGATCCTAAAATGGATATATAACCCCAAATAGTTTTTGGTTGTATAATCATAATATACATTCATGGGATGAATATACTCCACATGAATGGAATATGTGGTGAATACGACTTGTGTCTCACAAAAGAAAAAAAGTCATACTGAAATCACATACATTAACCCTCTAATTCCTTCACAAAAGATCATACCTAATTTATAATAAATATAAGTTTATTAGAAATAATTTATGGAGATATATATACATATATATATATATATAACATACCATATAATATAATCTTATGAAATTTTGTGAAACTTTATTGATAATTCAATGTTAAAGTTGTGTTTTAGGCAACAAATAATTTGTTTCTCATGTATGTATTGACTTTTTCATTGATAAATTTTATCAGATAATGGTTAAATATTATCACTAATTTAATCAATAATAATTATATCATATATATTTATTATATATTTATTTTGAGTAGTCCATGAAATTTAGTGATAATAAATGAAACACACCGTTCATTAAGATTGTAGGTCATACGTGAACATGAACATTATTTCAATTATCTTGTTGGATTGAAAGAATGAAAAGTAAATGATATATATATATATATATATATATATATTATCATTCAAAAATAATTTTTATGTAATATATATAACATATTTTTATTAGTACCATTCTTAAAACCATCCATGTAAAGTGCGAATGAATCGAATCATTTCATGAGACGGTCATGCACCGTACAAAAGAGATATGATATCATATTTTAACAAAATGAAAATTATAAAGTTATGTGCAATATAATAATTATATTATATTAATATTATAAAAAAGGTAATAAATATAAAAAATAATTATAATAATCCTTTATATGTGGTAATGGAAAAAATGAATGGCATTGGTTCATGAGGTGGTTGTTGTCCATGCACACAAACCATGATTTCATAACCATATTGATGGAAGGGGAGATTTTTGTGAATAATTACATTAAAATTATTAAATATAAGTATTTGAGAGGTAATTTTGTTACAATATGATAATGGTATAATAATTATTGAATATCGTGGTCGAATAAATAACATAGAAATTCTTGTTTATGAACGTTCGCTCTTTATCAGATATCCTCCTTTGGTTTTCCCTAAAATCCTTCCTAGGTTGAACTTATGTCCAAAAATAGGAAGATTGGATGATGTGAGGGATATTTTGAATTGATTTGGGTAGGTAATTTTCTATCCAAAATGGATATATGGTGTGAAGAACAGAGGAGATAGGGTGTCCTTTTATAAGTGGAGGGAGAGGATAAAATTGGTATTTTGGAAACAAATTGAGTTCTCCAATTTTTTCACACATAATAAAGATAAAATGGTCAATTATTGATACTTAGTGCTTTAATTTTAAATATATATCCATAATATAGTTTTTATACAACTATATATTCCATTATTAAACTTATCGTTTTAGTTTAACCCCCCAAGTGATCCCATTTCTACCTTAACTGTGATACATAATTTTGATTGTATTCCTTATTAATTTGGAAAAAACATTATTATGAAATTATTAGATAATGTAATTTTTTCTCATTAAAAATTTGGAAATTATTTTTCCAAATTCAATTCAAATTAGTGGAAAATTTTAATTTAGAATAATTCCACCAGACACGATGAGAACGAAGGTTTTTAAGCGACAATGGTTAAAATATTACAATGTTTTTATAATAGAATTAAATATGAAATTGGTTAAAATGATGTAAATTGGATAAATGGATGTCAATTTTAACTAAATTAAATTTATTGATAAAAAAATTATAATTTTAATCTACAAATAAATTAATTGAAAAATAAAATTTCAATTAAAATTCAGTAATGTTCATTATTAATAAAAAATTAAACCATTTATATAAATCAATAAAATGACCATTAAGGAAAATTTTACATTAAAAATTCAAAAAAGCTTATTTTATAATTTATTTTTATAACATTTTTGAAAATTAATTTCATTATTGTTCACAAAAATACATAAAATACATTTTTTTATGATAAAATAGTATTTTTGAATCATATAAATACTATAGATAAATTAGGAATTTTATTATAAATATGTATTCTTTATATAAAAATATTATAATAATTATTGAAAATTATTTATTACTATTTATATCACTATGTTTATAGGATCGGTTATGAGTTTCATGTTTAAGATACTATATAATATATCATGGTTTTATTAAAACTCATTGTTGCGTACAATGCAAGCTAATATACTGTTGTGTGTGGCACATGATTAGCATTGTGTTGCATACAACAAAATCTATCTAAAAAAATTAATTTATTTTAATGAAGATAAATTCATAAAAAATCATGGTGTTTCAAGAAATATGTAAAGGTAGAAATAAGAGATGGTTGAAATTTTTTTCTGAGGATATGAAAATCCACTCGAAGAAGAACTACGCCTTAATAAATAAATAAAGGGAATATTTAGGTATATTCATTATTGATTCAAATATATCAATTTCTATAATAATATAAATTAGATAAATCTTTTAGTACTCACATTTTTGTCCAAATAATAGATCAAAATAAATTTATTATGATTGAAAAAGGTGAGGTGGATCTTCAAGTTGCCAAGGGTGTGATACAAGCTATGTTGGCTGTTGGAGACTGCGATCTCACATTGTTAACTTTAATTTTTTTATTTTTTATAAAATTTTATTATATTCCCTTTAAACTAATAATATCATTTGAGTTTCAAGTTTAGACATGGAAGGTTTTATTATCATGTATGGAAAGGGAATTTCATACTTTTATAAAGTTATAATATGCTATGGGATGAAAAATCTAAATAGTAATGTTTATATATCAGAAAATCAAAATTGATTATTGGAAATGGACAATGAATTAAGTTCACATGATTTGTATGATACCAGGTTATCGAATCACTAACATTGTTATATAAATTGGAAGTGTTTGATAAAATTTTATCAAAATGGTTTTTAGAATCTTTTGAGATGAAACCCGTGGAAATATAACATGCATGTTATATGGAAAAATGACCAAATATCTTATTAGTATAAATTGTGTGAGGGAAAAAATTCTATAATTAGTTCATATATATCTGTGGGATCCTTTTCTAGAAATGGATTGACATTGTCAATCTTACTTCATAACTTTTATCAACAAAATTATTATATATGGATATATCTATGTTCTGTGGTAAAAGACCGATTCCATTGAAAAATTTAACAAATATTAGAATTATAGATAGAATCGTCTTGGTATGAAGTTAAATAAATTCCACTGAAATATATCCATGGAGTATCGTGACCAATATTGTATCGATTACCAAAAATACTTTGAGATTATTTCCTTTCCCACCCCTACTTATAAATCATACTGGAATGGAATCAGTTAAAAGATGGATTACACCTTATTGGACAAGTAGAGATCTATGATGGGTCATAAAACCCATTTAATTTCATTTTATGATATCCATTATAATCTGGATATCATATATTAAATTGAGGGGAAATAAAATAATAATTTGTAATCCCACATGGGTTTTAGTATTAGAAGAAATGTTTTTTCTAATATATACAGCTATAGGTATGTGAATAATTTATTAAGGATAATTATAAAAATAAACGTTAATATTGATGATTTTTTTATCATCATAGGGTATTCCAAAGATACAAGAGGATATTCCATATATTATCACTTAGAAAAATAATAATAAAGTAATGAAATTCCATATACCTAGAAAAGGGTAAAATTTAAAAATGAGATAGTGGGAGAAGTATAGACATTGATGAAGTCAAGGCTCAATAAAAACATGAGTTAGAAAAGGAAAATTTTCCAAAATACACTGTGGAATAGTTTTTTTCTGAGACACAAGTGCTACATAGAATAGCTAGAGAGATTATAGAACTGAGGAGGTATGATTTTCGTATCAATGAGAATGGTGAAGAATTGTTAGTTGAGAATAATAAACCAATTTCTTACAAGGAATTACAATGTATCTTATAATTTTAAATATTGAAATGTATTCCATGTACAAAAACCATTTTTATGTTTAGGTATATCCAATAGTTGATGTAGATCCAATTTGGTGAAAATGTGCACTAACAAAGAAACTATAAATGTATAGTAAATCGAGAACCTATAATGTAAAACATTTTCCCAAAGCGTTTAAGAAATTTTAATGAATATAAAATAAAGAAACATTTTCACTAGTTAATTTTATTAAATCGATTAGAATTATACTTTCCATAGTGTCATACCATTATTATGATAATAAAAAATTGATGTCAAGACCGTCTTCCTGAATGGAAACCTTGGGAAATAAGAATATATGAAACAATTAGTAGGGTTTGTGACAACAAAGGAATACAAAAAGGTGTAAAGGTTTTATAAATCTATTTGTGGGTAATATTATCCCTCAATATCAAGGAACCATTATTTTTATGAAGCTATAAGTCAATTTTGTTTCATAAAGAATGAATGTGAAACCTATGTCTATAAGAGTTTTTTTAAGAGTACATTAATTTCTCATGGAGTATATTTTGATTCTATATTAAAAATTTAGAATGAGATACCAGTATTAGATTTAGGTATGTGATGGTTAAATAATATAACGAAGTGAAAGACTTAGGTGAACCAGGATATATTCTAGAGATCAATATCCATTGAGATATATCTAAGATGATACTTTGCTTAAATCAACATATATACATTAATAAGGTATTGTAGAGATTCAATATTAAACAATCCAAGAGAGGGTTCTCTCCATTGACACATGGTATACATCTCTCTAATAAAATGTGCCCATACATACATTAAGAGAGAGAATGGATGAGTGAAATATCTTATGCTATTTCAATTAGATCTATCTTTTACATCATGTTATGTACTGGGCCTGATATTTCCTGCTCCTTGACCATAGAAATTAGATATCAAGAATACTTTAGAGAAACACATTGGATGGATATAAAAAATATACTATTATACCTGAGGGGTTTAATGAATATATTCCAATTTTATAGAGAACATGAGGAACTAGTTATGAGGGGATACCCAAGTTACAACATCCAAATAAATTAGAGTCCTATAATATCACAATCAATTTATGTATATTTTCAAAAATATTTTTGACCTATAAGGGTTCTATGAAATTAGTATCTATTTCATATACAATAGAGATTAAGTATATTATTGATCTTGATGTTAATAAAGATTCATTTTTAAAATTAAATTGGTTATCAAATTGGTTTTATACATTGATGAGAAGATGATATCACTCGGTATTCTGATAATAATATAGTAGTAATTATAGTAATGCATCCAAAGATATAGAAATAGTTGAAGAATATACTTTAAACGAAAGACAATTTATTATGTTTTTTTCAAAAGTGGTGAAGTTGTAGTAAGATGAGTTACATAGATGAAAATGTGGTCGAATTTTTTTCCACAACATATCTCATAAGAAGCATGAACTTCATAAGAGAGATAATCGGTTAGATGTTGTTAGAAGTAGGATACATCACAAGTGTGTTTTTATTAGTAATGGTCCTCTATAACCAATTGAACTTTTACTTTTGTTTTTCATAATATTAATAAATACAATTATTTCCTTGGAGTATTTGTTTAATAAAAAGGATATTGTTATTCCATGGAATAATATATACCATGATATTATTTAAGAATATTCCCAGACATATATCTAAAAATATTGATATTTTGTTTTATGCGATTCAAATTATATTTGACTATCAGTTTTTTCAGAAATATAAGACATTGGGACTTCCTCCTAAGAAGTTTTCACGTCGTGATCTCCAAGTAGGGAGGTCATGAGGACACACATGAAAAAAAATCAAAATGATTATGTGTTATTTTATATTACTATATGCAATTTTTTTCCCTTGTACTAGTTATAATTATTACTGTATATTATGAATCATACAATTTGATTTATAGATAAAAAATGTGATGAAATATGTCGATGGAGAGGTAATAAAGATTGGGTTCCCCATAACTGATATGATATTAATTGAATAATTAAATAAATAATATTTCCCAAATATATTAATTAAAAATGATGTCTTTGGATCTTTTATTGACATGTAAAAACATTGTAAAATCCATATACAAGGTAGTTCATCGATGAGTTCATCTTAAAAATTCAAAGCAAGATAAATTGAGCATTGCAACACCCCAAGATTTTAAAATATATTTATCTTTAATTAATATTTGTGTTTGATATTTTAGTAAGCACAAAAACATAAAATTATAAGAATAGTTTTTTTATATTATAAAATTAAGAACATTATATGTTTTTATGTAAAATATAATTATTGAAAATAATTTCAAATTCATTTAGAAGATACTATTTATACTAATAAATTATTTTTTTATGAATATTTATTCACCATATATTTTTTATTTTAATATTATTAATAGTATTTAAATTATAAAAAAATTATTACACATCAATAAAATTATTTATTTGGTTATCAATGGGTTAGAAATGATGAAAATAGCATTTGAAGGTTAAAATATATATTATTTTTTTAAAACAACTCTTATGTGTACAATGTGTCTTTATCTTAATAAATGAAATTTATATCTATTGATGGATTATATTAATGAAATTATTCAATAATATATTCAATAAAATAATTTAACATTCATTTGATGGTTTTTACAATGTTAGGAATTGGAATAAATTCATTGTTATGTTTAAAAATAGATTTCCCTAAAAACTATTTTCTTTATGTTTTACATGGTTAATTTAAAATTAATTTCGACCACTTATAAAATTTTGTTTTCCAAAAACCATTATGATATTTTGAATGAAAATTTTTATATTCTTTAATTTGGTAAGTATAATTTATGGTTATAATGAATAACATTAATGGTAGAAAACAATTACCTCAGTTAAAGTTAAAAAACGGTTAATGAGGGGTTTAAACTAAATGATATGGATAAAAATATCAATTATGGATATCAAAATTTTATTGGTTGATGATATTATGAATTTAAATAATATTATTTTTTACCATTTTCTACATGGTTTCACTTTAACATTAATATGACATTATTATATTTTATTGTTTAATTATTTATATGTTTTCTACCCACCTGACTTAAATAAAGTAGTTTTATCCCCCTCAATTATTCACACCATTTCAGCCATATATATTAGACAATACCTACCTATAAACATTTATAACTCCAACACCCATGTCTTATGGATTAATTGATTCCCCTAAGACCAAACCAAGAAGGCTAAAGATGTAAGATGATGGGATTTTCACAAAGTACTGGTAATTACCTTTATTGATCATTTTTTCATATTCATTATTCCTTTAAATACTATAAATATAATATAAAAATATCAAAAATATCAAATAATTATCATTAATATAATTTAATGTTTTTATTTTAACTCTGGTACAACATTCTACCTCCTTTACATCCTATGATAAATGAAAACGCCATTCGTGCATACGTGATGACTACTACCTCTACAGTTTAATTTTATTTTTCCCATATTAGTCATAAATGGATGGTAATGTGGATATATTTAATGAATATTTATTATAATTTTGTTATTTTTAAAATTATGGGAAAATAAAATTTCATTTATCTTTTCTTATTTTCATTTTTGGTATCTTAAAACATTACTCATGGGTACGTATGAACTACGATCTCTGTGAAGTGACATAATTAGTTTTTCATCACCAATATATATCAATGATTATAAATGTTTATATATTGAAAAAACATGACCCATATAAAATTGTAAATAATATTTATAAGATTAAACTAGGACTGTGGTGCACGTAGTAGAATCATTGAACCAAAACAGTCATGGAACACCATCATTTTTCACGTGAATGTTATTTTTAAAATTAAATTAATATATATGTTGGTATTAATCGTTATAATGGAATATTATATTTTAAAAACATTATTAATATAGTTATTTTTTAGATTTATAATAAATTTAAATTTATTAAATAAGTTCCTAACAATCCATAAGATGAAAAAAGGACACAAGGTAAGGGTTTATGTTTTAATATCATTTCGTTTTAGGATTTCCTATGTTAAATATCCATTAAGAGAAATTATGTGATACTTATAATTTAAACCCTTGATATTTTCTTATAATTAAGTTATTTTGGGTTTTTTTCTAGTTTTCCTTTTTTATCCTTTATTTTATACTTAAAACAATTGGGATTGTTTTTTTAAGGAAAATTCAACCTTATTAATTTTAGTATATGATTTTTTGCCATGTCCATTTTCATTGTTTAAAAAAACTATTTTATGTTATCAAATTATTAACTTATGTCATTTGATACCATTTTTACTTTCATTTATATGTTTAAAAAATAATCTTCTTGTCTTTTTCTAAATGAGGTACTTTTGGAAATTTTATCGAAATTAAGAAATGATTATTTTTTTAATGTTTTCACACAAACATATTTTTCACTATGATAATCAATCATTAATTTGATGCTCCTTTTACAATATTAAATTGTTATTTTTAAAGAATTTTTTTCAGTATTATTTAAATTTATAGATTTAATAATACCATAAGAATAAGATACTTTCCCTTGTTTCCAAAAAATATCCCAGATTATATATTTAAATTATTTTACACCAATATTAATGTCATTTTAAGTTTATTAGGATTAACTAAGAATATGTAATAATGATACGATCCATGTTATTTCACTAGATAGATTATCATTATGTGATGGTGAAATGTTAATGAACCTCATTTCATTTCCCCATGGTTATTTGATGATGAAATAATGGTTTTTTTATAATAAATTTTCATACATATGTATGGTTTTAATAATTTATGTGTTTTTCAATTAAATCCCTTAAATTCATTTGATATTTATTGATATCTGATGTGATAATATAGATTTGAATGGGTAGTGAACCCAATTCAATGAGGGACTTTTTCCCCATTGATTTTCTTGTGAGAAAAACTTGACTGAGGAAATGCTGGAATTGGGAGTGAACCTCATCCACTACGAGGATTTTTCCAATATAATAGTCTTCGATGTTATTTGTGACCACTGAAATTATTTTATATTTATATTATTGTGCTAAAATTCATATAACATGTTTCTATGCTAATTATATTCTCTCAGGGCTCATGATTGATTAATGATGATTCCTTACCCTTATGAATCTTGAATTTTTAAATTATAAATTTTTATTCCAGGAATCATGTTTTATGATCTATGACTGATTTTTTATAAACATTATAATTTACTATCATGGTCTCATACCTTTATTATTATCTTATTATTTCGTATTATTATCGATTTGTATCTCCCTTGTTTACCATTACTGAGTGTCTTATATTACCCTTCATTCTGTTTTCATTATCCAAGGTTATTAAGAATTATATTAATAATTAAATATCTATCAATGAAACAATAAGATAAGAACATTGTAGGATATGTTAAATATTTTTATTAAAATTAGTTGACTATGTATATAGTCATTAAAAAATAATCCTATATGGTTCTGATGTGTGTATTATTATGAAATGTGTGGAATAGTAATTTAAAAAGATGAAATATTTATGTATGTCATACATGATTCCTTTGATGAATGTACTGTGACAAAAAATGTATAAATCTTACATGTTATGATAATAGATTATTAAGGGATTATATTACTCAATACCATTATTAAGATTTTTCTTATTGTGACATTAGCTTTTTTCACTATGGGTACCATGACATGTTGTTAGATACTGATGTTGGACATCAGGAAAGTTTACATAATCCAGTAATAAAGAGCACTAGATAGTCACTCACTAATTGTAACTAGAATATAAAAAAATTATATTTAATTTATTATTAAAAATAAATTTTATCATCTTCTTGTGAAATTGTAATGATTCAAGTAATGTTCATCTAAACAATTTAAATCCTGAGATATTTGAGTTTGGAATATGTGGATTTAATTTTATCTCTTGTTTATTTTCCAAAAGGTAATAAATAAATATTTTCATATTCAATAATTTAGATAATTATTTAATCTAGTTGTTTATAAATTTTAATGAATATTAAAATAAGAATTTTCTTATGAGTTTATTGAATATATTATTTATTTATTTGATAAAATATTTGTCCCTAAAAGTTCAATAAATTTCGTTGGAAGAATAATGGAATGAGTTAATTAGTTGAGGAAAATGATATATTTTAATTAATATTACTTAAATAAATTCTAATTTGTTAATTTATAATGTAATATTTAAACAAAAACATACCATGAGATATAATAATAATATTTTTATTTGTATTTGAAATGGGGTATTACTTAAATTAAATATATTGATGAGGGTCTGCACATAATGTTAAATATTCAACCCTATGTTTTTAAATAAAAATATATCACATTTGTAAAGTGTGAGAATATTTATGCTTAACAAAAAAACTTCAATAATCCACATTTTTCTAGATAGAAACTCCATACATGCCCCCTCTCAAGAACATAGAGATAATGAGATAACCTAATTACAATCAATGGATAATTGTGTAAAATACATGAACTTTCCATGATAGAACCAAAAAACCAAATAATATTATTCAAACCACATTCTAGACCATGATTATTATTTTATGTGTGTAGTCCTTTCCAAAGTTATACAGTTATTAGAACACACTAGAGACGCCTTAAATATGAATCAAATTGAGATGAATGAAGGTTTGGATCACCACATTCTTTTGAGGGGGATTATTACCTACTCAATGACTCTATTATAGATTTATGATATGTTGTTGAGTTTTTTGTAGATCGTATTATGGGACTAGTTTCCCAAATTTTAATGATTGGTTAATGATTTTTGCGGGTGTGAATCTATATAAATTCAAAGCATATACTATTAATGTATCCATCTATATTTTCTTGGGGTTCTCCATCATTCTACCCATTATTATTTATTGATTCTAGTATGAAACATTTCTTATGTGTTATAGCTATATGATTGGGATATTTGGAGTTTATTGCTATCCAAGGATGCATCCGGTGTCTTAGTAATGGGATTTAACCTTTAAGAGGCGTACTCCATATCCTTTCAAAACTTATAATCAAACACCCATATTTTGTATTGTAGGCTATAATGTTTAGATTATCGTCATATGATATGGATTTATATAAGGTAATTTAATCCTTAGAGATTATGGTACAGCCTTAGAGATTTTTCTTACATATCTTATAGAGATAAGAATCCGAGTCCACATATATTCTATGTTTTGGGTGTCTCTATCGTAAATTCTGTATTGACATTCATTTAAGAGGGACTTATGAAAATAAGTGTTATCTAAGCTATTTTATTAGTATTATGGTCTGTTAATGGAAAATATATTCGGCACTCCCACCTAAGATGGATGCCCATTACATGGGTTTTTTTATGCCAACATAATGATCATTTCAAGTCTCTGGGCCCATGTGATTCATTCTCATTATGAGAAAAAATAGATAGCATGGGGTCAAAATCATTGTATATGGGTGAAGGGATTAGGCATTGGGGATTCTTTAATAGAATATAATGAAAATTTCCATGTATAATATGGTTTCTTGAAGCCCGTTTGGGGAATTTGACAATTGTTTCATGAATACATCATAGACATTTCAGGGAATATAACATCAATCTATAATATTAAATTTAATTTGGATATGGGGATTGAGCTATGGGAAGGTGAACTACATATCCTATTTTTAATAGGAATCAGATTCCTCATAGTTCAAAAATTCATAGCCCATTGATGGGAATAAAATAATGATTATAATCAAAGGGATTATTGCAAAGGGGTTTAAAAATTTAGGGACTTATACAAAGGTGGATGGCAATGATTATCAGCATTTGAATCATGCTATTAGAATGATTATCATATGTCTATAATATCATGTGATTTATACTCATTGTGATAAAAATGCGCTAAAATAATATCTAATATGACCAAAAAAATAAATGATTGAATTTTTATGGGGATTACACACCAATGATACCCAAAAACAAATGTGATTACAAGTCATGGGAAGGATATAGCCTCACAAGGAAATAAATGAACTCTAAAAAGATAAAATATAATATGAAGGTTATATGGGAATTTTAAGGACATCACCAGGAATATATCTAGGTGAATATGTGATTGATATAGTGATGATGACTTAGTAAGGCATCTTATGTATTTTTTTTAATTAGAATCAGTTTCCTTATAGTTCAAAAATTCATTTCCAACTGATGATAATTCATTTATCATTGAGATTAAATATATCATACCTCTATAATAAAGGATGTATTATACTAAATTAAAATGGTATGTCCTTTATGGTATGATAATGACATAAGACAACATGATTGGAACACTTAGTAGTTAGGTTGTCATGTGGGTGTCATGGGGTAATGTGCTTCATGTGAAGAAGGGGTAGTTATGAGTTTCACATGAAAATGGGATAGTCATGCACTTCAAATGCTGTTATTATAGTCGCATGTGTTTGATGTATTTGAGTATCATTTAATCATTTAACTGATATGAGGTTAGGAACTCACATGACTGGGTCACATAACCAAGAGGTTGTCTCATGATCAAATGGAGATTACTAGACCGTGAAGATTTCATGATTTTGGATTGATGGGGTTTATCACATGACGAGCCATTACATACCTTTTTATTATTCAATTTAAACTATGTTAGTCATTGAACATTATTAAGTGAAATATTCTTACAATCACTTGATACCTCCAATCTCGAAGGTTCTCTCTCATTCTCCTCATCCTTTGTTTTTCTTATGATGTTCCTTATCTTGTGTTTTTATTTTATAAGGGTGGGGGGTTATAGGTGTAAACCCCTTGCATTGGTTATTTTTTATTGGAAAAAAAGACAAAAACTCGGATTATGAGACTAAAAATACCTTATGCATAAATTAGTGATATCTCATGCACTTCAAATAACCAAGACATACATCATCAATGACTTGTTCACATTCATGATGTGATGAAAATGATCCTAAGAAGAGTTAATCATGGAAAAATGTTCACAACTGATTCCTGTGAACTGATTTTCATGGGGCGATAAAATGACACTAAGTGGGAATCACATTAAGTACAAATATTTCATAAAGTCCCTTTCATAGAAAACCTTTTTTTGTTGATCTACATCATCAACTTATAATGGAGTCAATCACCTGAATCCATGGGTATCCTATGATAAACAAATGTCATGTGATCCTACCAACAGGTTTAACCTTGTTCACAAGTTTCCATCATAATTCAACCACCAAATGTATTCTAGACATAGCATGATCAATAGTGTGTCACATGAACACCTGTAAACTATTACATGATCAATATCACCAAATAAGGTCTCTATCATGATTTTAACAACAATATTATAATAAATTTCATGAAATTAAAAACCTTGAATCTATGAATTCATGTTTTAAGAATATGAGTCATGAGTGAATCCACCTACCTTGAGAATTATTGAGAAAATGAAGAACGACATGAATGCACACAAAAAATTTGGTTGAATGTCCAAAAACAAGGCTTATATCTCTTTCCCTTACATCCACATAGCCATATATCATCATTATTGGAATAAAAACCATATATATATTTATAGATCCATATAAGACTTGATAAAGTAATACAATATATTTAAGTAATGTATATCTAATAAAAACACTGAAAAAGTAATAAAAAAGACGACATACTAAGGGAACTAGGCTTCAACACACTGAGAAAATTCTCTGAATCGATTCTAGTTCAATAAGGAAATCCTACATATCCTTTGGGCGGAATAAATATAATATTAGGGCATAAATAGATGAAAAATGAATGTCTTGGATCTGAAAATTACTGATAACCCCCTTTTTAGGATCTCACTTTTCAACCGTGCATGGTTAGTCACACTTTAGGAGAACTATGTCCAAAACATACACCAGCCTTTTCCTAAAGGAGAAACCCACATGGTTGGCTTGCATTGTTTGGAAAACCATTAAAAATTGTGTAAAATATAAATTTTCCACTTTTAAGGGTTTTTCATAGGTGGATGCATAGTATGATCAAACCATGAACCTAACCATAAGCCCATATTACACCTTGAATGATTTCCTATAGTAGTTTCACTATTTTTACTTACTGTTCAGAAACCATGAACTTTAAAGAATAGAAAAAAATTAAAAAAGTATTCTAAACCCTCCAAAACATCCCCAAATAATTTTCATATTTAGTAATCATAAAGAAAGGGTAATATACTTTAAATAGAGGGTGAAACATTCTCTCCACAATTTCTCTTTCTACCCTTGTAAATTAGATACCAATAATTCCCTTAAATAAATTCTATACATTTCTAGATATTTTCCTTCTAAAATTCTCATGACAATTCTTAAATCTCACTACATTTCCACAAAACCTACACTAGATTGATTAGTTTCCCATGTATGTATTTCTCATGCCTATCACCAATATGTACTATCACATGAACCAATAGAGCATATAGATCTAGATATACATGATCCCATTGAATCATATGGTCTAGATCAATATAATACATTCTCAATTGGGATACATGAATAAAATTATGAACAACACTAAACAATGGTGAAAAATCCCATTCATATTCCACTTCACCAACCCATTCAAGTATCTCAAAAGGGATTATGCATTGAGGCGTTAACACTACTTGCTTCACAAAATGATGATGGCCAAGCCTTGGAGAGATACTAAAAACACATGATCACTCACCTTGAGCACCCACGATCATATAAGCTAATCTGCTTATTATTTATTATGAATCAAGGTTGTATCTATCCATTTCATGTTCAATGGAATCTTATTTGTGGTCTCTTGGTCATGGATCATCCCAACCAATAAATTATCACCAGTATCCTCCAAAAAAGTGGATTTTGATAAAGAAACCCATAAAATGATTAAAAAGTATCTATATTTATTTTATCTTGATATCGTTTTTATATGATAACTCCAAAAATGGTAAATATATACTGCCCTGACCCCAATTACCCAGAGTTGGTACATTATTATATATAATTGGCATGATACAAGGAATCATGTCCTAAATGTCCGATCAGTTTAGTAGCGTTGGAATTACTAGATATATACATAAGTTTTACATTAAATCATGAAATAAAAAAACATTGTGTCTCCTTTTAACATAATATTCTATATTAGTCTATCCCTGCAGGTCAGTCATAATATACTTCTTCGTATCCATGGAAAAATAAAACATAGAAAGGTGTGAGCTCAGGTGATCAGTAAGGATAATAATATAGCAGAAACTTTAATAATTAAGAAAAAACATTTAAGGGAATGTATAAGACTAAAAAACAAGCCTCTAAAACATAAACAAGAGCATAATATGGAAAAGTTAAATCAAATAATTTTCTTTAATAATTCACATGGATATTCTACTAGTCGAATAATTCCACGTAATATCAATAGAAAATTTCATATTGATGGAATGCATAATGTGAGACATCCTAACCACATAGTCAAGGGCATGTGCCAAGACTAAAAATAAGATTTTTTTAATGCCTTGTGCCAAGAAATTTGTCTGTCTCATGAGCCATACTGATGCATTGAGGATCTATTGCGGGATCCACCCATCACTCACTACATCCAATGTATTCCTCATATTAAAACGTTGAAACACAACATAAACATTCATATTAAAACTATCATAAGACATGTCAATAATTTGACCATAAACCTTGAACTGTATACAAATAACACATCCATATTCAAACATATCCCAAAACCTTAAATACAATATGGAATATTGTATCATAATAAATCAATTTCATACAAATGTAAAATCCATCAAAGGATGTTGACATAGAAGAAATCAAAACTGTTTGAGAGAAATTTATCTTTCTATCATAAAATCATTTAAAATTAATATAATTATAAAAGAAAGCCTTTATTTTGAAAATATTCTTATAATATTGTAAAGGTAGCATCGACGATGTTATAATGGTGGAAAATAGCTTCACCTTCCGTATAAGTTATAAACATTCTTTCTATAATTTTGTCGAAAAGGTCGTAAAGGCCTTTGTTTGGAAAACAACAGAAATATTCATTTATAAACATTTTATAAAATTTTAAACAATGGTTTAAATGAATTTAACCCATATTATATGAAATATTTAAAATGTTTTCAAATATATTTTATGAAACACAGATGTGGGTGATAAAGATGTCCGAGTAGATACTCATTTATAAACAATGTCGAATGATGAAGAAATTATAGAATTAAACCTTACCTTGTAATTTTCATTGATTAAGGGTATGATAACCTCATTTATAATAGATAAATAATTTTAATTAATTTATTAAATAATATAATACATAAATATTATATCGTACATGATATTCTAATATTTCATTGTTAATACTATTTTAATAGTATCATTATTTTGGGTGTTAACAGATTCATTTTCTATTATATTCTTGGTTATGTAAGCCATGATTGTTATGGATAGGATGTATATGATTCATATATATAATGATATTATGTTATTAAACATTATTTTTAATCATAAAATAAATATGATGTAAAATTAATTTCACCGCGTTCGTGGAGACGGTAATCCGTACGTACGCACGAGATAGAATATCATTCTATTGATGGTGAAATCATATATAATTGTATGGTATATAATATATACCGAAGAATTAATATTTTATATTTATTATTTACATCAGTTATACTCGTTATTATACCCATCCAAATAAGGAAGTGTTTGAATAAAAAATTACACCATGACGTGGAGATGGTTAGTCGTATGTATGCACATATAGTGACCTTTCATTCATAAGATGGATTGAATAATGAATAAGTTTTTACCATATTTATAAAAACATCACAGTATGTATAAGGTACTAGAGTTATTATTTTGGTATGAAAAATACAAATAAATAAGAAGTTGAAGAAGAAAAGAACATTGAAAGAGGTGGTGAAATTATTACCTCTTCTTCAGGTGTTTCCTTGTGAGTTGATCAAAAGTTATCCCTTGGTTATATTTTAGATCAACATAAGTCATATAGGTTTAATTGAGGGTAGTTGGGAGGATATCTATGTAGGGGATGGCTGAGCTAAATGGGGTTGGAGGTGTGATTTTGAAAAAATGGGTAGTTCCATTTTATAAGAGAGGTGAGGGTCACTTTTGGAAAATCATGAAATATTATTTTATTATACAATCATATTCAGTTTATAATGGCAAAACAATGATTCTGTTTGGGGATAAGGTAGGGTTGGGTCAAAAACCTCTCAACCAATAGGTTTTATACAGGTTTAGGTCACAATATTAATTTTATCCTTGAGATTTAACTCTTAGTTAAATAGTTTAACTTTTACCATGTATTCTTGTATAATTATAAAAAATGGTTAATAAACTTATTATGAAAAAGGAAAGATAACCCCAAGTGGTTCACTATAAAAATATATGATCTTATCTAAGTCCTTTGGATGAACCTTATATTTTGAGGAATATTATATCAATTAATAGTATAGTATTTGTTTTAAAAACTAATTTATTTCAATTTTTACACTATTGGGTATTTTATTTTTTTGGATGTCATAAAAAATTTTGAACTTCTATTTTTTTTAATAAACCCTAAATTTTCTTATTAACCTAAATTTTTTTTTGGAATTCATCAGAAGTCTCAATTCACATTTATTTGGATATTTATAATATCAATTATTTCAATCTTTCATTAATAATGTAATTACTGCATCCTCATTGTGTCATAAAAAAATTAATTATTTAATGTCTAAAAATTAATAATAAATTATCATTATATAAGAAATAATTTTATATTTTTAATGAATATTTACAGTGGAATTTATCATATGTATACCCCTATATTAAAAAATGGGTTAGTTATTTAACATTGAATTTAACACTTTTAATACTTCTTTAAATAAAATAATAATAAATGTCCAAATCAAATTGATGTGGACAAAAAGGGTCATATTTTATTAATTATTTTTATTCTTTCAAAAATAAAATTATTTAATAGAATTTGGACATGTTTTATGGTAATTATAATATCATTTTTACCATCAATTACCATATTAACTTTTAACCGCGGTAAATAAAATTCAAAAGTTACTATTAACCAAAAAAATATTTTAATATTATTGAACCACATTTTACATACTTCTGTCAGCCATGTGTCTTGGTTTTTTGAAATTCAATTCATAGAAGTGGTAAAATTACGTTTTATGTGATTTTGCAAATGCACCTAGAAGGTGGATAAAAGAAGGTAAAAAGTTCATTAAATTTTTATATATCTAATATTATTATAAAATAAATCCAATGAATTAAATAGAACATATATAGGTATTATGTATATATTTTTAACTAATATAAACATAAATAAAATAACTAATTATTTAAATAATAATTATGTTTCAAAAAAAAGTAGTATTTTTCACTATTCATCAAAAAATTGAATGTTTTTAGATAAATACCAAAAATTCACCCTAAGATAATTTGGATATTCCAAATACACAATTGAATTCCATTTTGAAAAATAAAATTTATAAAATTTTAGAAAGTGGGTATTAATATTCATAATGACTTTTCTGATTGGTCGTGGTGTGTTAAAACTACAGTTTGTGTACAACACAAGCTATTGAATTATTCAAAGGGAAACGTACCGTGGAATTCTAAGGTGTTACATTATACCCTCTTTTAAATAATTTCTTCCTCGAAATTTATAGAATATTATTGCATAAAAATATTCAAGAGGTTCTTCATCATACGTTCCTCGGGTTCTGAAGTTGCCTCTTCCATATTACGATTTCTCCATAGAACTTTCACCAAACGAGTCATTCGGTTTCTCAACACTTGTTCTCTAGTATCAAGAATTCAGATAGGCTCTTTGTAATAAGATAGGTCGGGTCCCAATTCTATTTCTTTATAGGTGAGTACATGTGTTCGATCAGGTAGGTATTTTCTCAACAGTGATACTTGGACCACATCATGAAAATAGGAGAGACTTTGTGGCATTGCCAAAAGATAAGCTACAACTCCAATTCGTTCTAGAATTTTGAAAGTTCTGACGTACCTGGGACTTAATTCACCCTTTCTACCAAAATGTATAACACATTTCCCTAAATATATCTTCATGAAAACATGATCTCCAACTTGAAATTTCAAATTTTTCATTTGGTTATCAGCATAGATCTTTTTCCTACTTGAGCTTCTTTAATGTGGGTTTGGGTAACCTTTACCTTTTACATTGATTCTTCAACATGTTTTGGGCCTATGAGTTTTCATTCACTAACATCATCCCAAGAATTTGTTGTGAAAAATCTTTTTCCATAAAACGATTCATATGGTGCCATCTAAATACTTTAATGAGAGATATTGTTATAGGAAAATTCTACCAGAGGTAAATATTCATCCCACATACCTTGAAAGACAATTGAGAAAGATATAAAAATTTCTTTTATGGTTTGAATAGTCCATTTTGATTGTCTATCAGTTTGAGGGTTGTAAGCTGTGCTCGAACGATGTTCAGTATCCAAGGTCTTCTAAAGACATTTCCATAATCTTGATGTTAAATGGGAATCTTGATGAGAAACAATCGATAGGTGTAATCCATGAAGTCTTAAAACATCATTAATATATAGTCCTTGTAGACATTCAAGAGGTAAATCATCCCTTATATAATGAAAATGTGATGAATTGGTTGGACAATCAACAATGACCCATATTGCATCATTCCTTATAGGATTCTTTGGTAGTCCCATGAAAAATTCCATCGTAAAATCATCCCATTTACACTCAAGTATGGGAAGATGATTCATGAATCTAACTTGTTGACAAACCAAACATCTTGACACATAATCATCAATCTCTCTCTTCATTTTGTCCCACAAAAAATGTTCCTCCAAATATCTATACATCATAGTGCAACCAAGGTGTATAGAGAAATTAGAGCTATGAGCATCATCCAACAATTCCATTTTTAGATCAGGTATGTCAGGAACACAAAGTCTTTCCCAAATCTAAAAATCCCATCTTCATATATGAATTCGATCAATGACCCATCATTCACAGCTTTAATTTTCTTTTAAAACCCCACATCATCAGTCAACAAACTGTTATCCTTTCTAGTAATGATGGTTTAGAAACCATTTGAAATATTATTGATGTTTGACCTTCCACGATTGTTCCCATATCCATCTTTACAATATCCATGAACATAGGATCCCTTTCAACTCTCATCGTATTCAAAACATCATGATCTCTTCTGCTCAAATCATCTGCCACTTTATTTACCTTCCCCGAGTTGTAGTTTATAGAGAAATAATAATCTTTGGGTAGACCGTGCCATCTTCTTTTCCTCATGTTGAGTTATTTTTGTCAGAAAATATAATTCAAACTCTTAGGATCGGTAGATATCTCACATTTTTTACCATATAGATTGTGTCTCCATATCTTCAATGAATTTTTTATAGCTCCTAACTCAGTATCATCAGTGGGATAGTTTTTTTCATGAATTTTTTTTGTCGTGATGCATAGGCATTTACTATGTCATTCTGTATAAGGACACACCCAAGTCCTTTTTTTGAAGCATCACTATAAATAAAAAAACTATCATTCCCTGATGGTAGAGTCAATATAGGATCATTGAGTAATATCCTCTTCAGTTATTCAAAACATTCTTCACATACTTTTGTCCAAACAAATTTAAACCCTTTACATGTGAGCTTGGTTAATGGGTTTCCCAATTGGGAAACATTGTGGGCGAAATACCGATAATAACCTTCTAAACCAGTAGAACTGTGTACCTCATTCACACTCATTAGTGCTATAGATTCTTATATTGCTCTTGTCTTAGAAGGATCAATAGGGATACCACCCATAGAGACAATATGTCCTAGAATATAAATTTCATGAAATGAGAATTCACACTTGCTAAACTTCACATATAATTCATTTCTTCTAAGGGATTTCAGAATAGTGCGTAGTTGATTTTCATTATCTTTATAGCTTTTTTAGTAAACCAATATATCATCAATAAATACCACTATAAATTAATCAAGATATTTTTGAAATCTATATTCATTTGATCCATGAAAATAGAGGGTGCATTAGTCAGTCCAAAAGGGATTACTGTAAACTCATAATGCCCGTACCTCGATGAAGTACTATTTTTGGAATGTCTTCCTTCTTCACACCCAACTGATGATATCTCGATCAGTGGAAAAACGTTGGGAAATATTGACCTCCATGAAGATGATCAAATAAATCCTCAATTAGAGGTAGGGGATAATTGTTCTTTATTGTTATAGTGTTGATCTCTCTGTAGTCAATGAACAACCTAATAGATTCATCTTTCTTCTTTACAAAAAGAACAACATCTCCCCATAGAGAAAAAATAGGGAGAATAAATCCTTTATTACTCAATTCCTATTGTTGTTTCTGTAGTTACATTAATTCCACAGTGGCCATTCATAAAGGGGTCTTTGATATAGGCCCTGAACCATAAATTAAATCAATGGAAAACTCAATTTATCGTTTTGGGAGACATCGATGTAAATCCAAAGGAAAAACATCATCAAATTCTTTCACAATAGGTAGATCATCTATTTGGACAATCCTTTCCTCACCCCTAGTAATTTCATTATCTTCTTCCCCAATAATTGAATTTAGTTGAGCTACTAGGGGTGGATCTAGATACCAATTAGGTTGTGATGTTTCTGCTTTAAAGATAAGGTACTCCTTATCATCATCGAAAATTATAACATCCTTGTTCTTACAATAAATTTTCACATAATGGTCCGAAAGAGAATCCATACTGATGATTATATCAAATTCAATCATGGGTATGATGATGAGAATAGCAGATAAAGAACATTTATAATCTTTAATGGGGACTGATTCACAAAACTTTGTGGCAATGACACTCCCCTTAAGAGTTTTGATTAACAACTTCCTTGTTATATCAACTTGAAAATATCTAATTTTCTTATCAAACTGAGATGATATGATATAATGTGATGACCCTAAATCAAATAAATCATTGGATAAATTTTAAGAAACCAATAAATTACATGTCACCTTGTCATTCAGAGCATCATCCTCTGTAGTTGTGGTCACAAAACCTTGTACTTAATCTCTTGTCCTTTTATGAGGTAATATTACTTGGAAGTTTGGACATTAATTTTCATAATTTCCCATTTCTATAAAATTATATCATTTAACATTGAAATCCTCTTTATTTCCCTTAAAATAACAAGCTTGGTGGCCTTTTTTACCACACCTGTAACAGAATCTCATTCCCTTCAGGCATGTACCAGGATGTATCTTTCCACATTTACCACATGATGGAAATTCAAATTTTCCATTCTTCCCCTTATTTCCAGTTCTAGAGACTTCACTAGATCTCTTCTTCTCTTTCTTTGCTTTAAAGTTGTAAGACATAGATAATTCTTTTTTAGTCTTGATAGGACATGAGACAATATATTCATATGATGATAAGGATTGTGAGACTAATTCTTGACGAAGAATTGATTTTAACCCATATAAGAATCAATCAATATTACTCCTTGGGTTATGTATATAATATGCTGCATGCCATTCTAACCTATTAATGTTAGCCTCATACATTGAGACATTATCATCTTCCTTTTACCTCAGACCTAGAAATTGACTTTCCATATCTGCTCGATGGTCACAAGGAAGATTTTTTTTAAGAAAATCTCTTTAAACTACCTCCATTCCATATTTGTTACTTCTTCATCTTCCTTTATGTTTTGAATTAATAACCACGATTGATCTGCATCTCCCATGAGAAGATAAACATCAAGGAATCCTTTTTTCCTTTCACTTGTCCCCAAATCATGAAATATTTTCTATAAGGAACATATCCATTTCCCAGGTACAAATGGATTTGTATTTCCATTGATTTTTTTTGGATTTTACCTCATTATTCTGTCGAATATTGATCATCTATGTTTTGAAACAAGGTGCTCTATATGGGTAAGGTTATTATTCATAACCCACGTGAGTTGTCCCAGTATGGTGAGAAGCTGGTCATCTGAATATTCATAACCATCTACACTATAATTATCTTGAGTTGGAGGAAAATCCCTTCATGGATTACTTACATTGTTATCGATACCATTCCTTCCACTAGGCTTCATTTCTAAACAAAGGCATACAATAGATTATCTTATGAATCGCAATACATAATTCCAAACTTTTAAAACACTTAACATAAATTGAATAGTTTATGGATATAATCAACAATAATAATAATTTTTTCTTTGGGGAGGTATATACTCATAAATCCTTTATAATTATTTTTATAGAAAATGTGAATTATCTTAACAATATCACCTCGGAGTGTTGTAACCAACAGTGCAGCAATGCCCGTTGTCATGTACTAGGATACCCCTGATCAAGCCTGAAACTCCTTGTTATAGTTTTTACTTCTAGTCACATCTGTTCCAGAGCCACCTCTACCTACTAGTATTCAGACAGAGATGTATTTCTATGAAAACTCACAAAATATCTACATTAGCCAAATTATAAGTTTTTCTTCTATACTAATCCTCAAAGTCTATCTTAGGGTAATGTTATCTAATCAGATATTTTCTAAATCTAGATTCAGAGGTTATTACTGAGCTTCCACTGATACCAACTGTAACGCCCCGACCATAGTTACCCTAATTCAGAGCATTATTACGTAACATTGGCATGATACAAGGTATCATGTCCCAATACACCTATCAGTTTAGTGGCCTTGGAAGTACTAGATACATACATAAGTTTTACATTGCATAATGAACTAAAAAAACATTGTGTCTATTTTTAACACAATAATATCCATTAAACTATCCTTGAAGGTTATTTATAATATACATCATCCCATCTTGGGACAAATAAACCATAGAAAGGGGTGATCTTAGGTGCTCAGTATGGATAACAATATGGAAGAAACTTTCTTAAATAAGCACAAACATATAAGGCAATGTATAATACAAAAAGAAAATCCTTTTAAACATAAACATGAGTATAATATGGAAAAGATAAATCAAATAATGCAATTTACTTATTCACATGGACATTCTACTTGTCAAATAAACACATGTAATATCAATAATAATTTTCATAATGATGGAATGCATAATGTTGGACCTCACAACCACATAGTCAAGGCCTCATTCTAAGACTACAAATAAGATTTTTTCAAGGCCTTGTTCTAAGACACTAGTTTCTCTCATGAGACCAACCGATGCATCGAGGAGCTATTGCGGGCTCCACCCATCACTTATTATGTCCAATTAATTCATTATATGAAAAGTTGGAAACATAACATAAACATTCATATAAAAACTAGCATACGAAATGTCAATACTTTAACCTCAAACCATGAATGGTATAAAAATAAAACATCCACATCTTAACATATCACAATACCTTTAATACTATATAAAATATCTTATCATAAAAAATCAACTTCAAACAAGTGTAAAATCCATCAATGGATGTTGACATAGATGAAATCAAAACTGTTTAAGAGAAATACCTCTTTCTATTTTGAAATTTGTTAAAATTCATGTAATTATAAAAGAAAAAAATATTTTGAAAATACTCTTATAAGCTTTTACGGGACACTTTGAATGTGTTATAATAGCATAAAATAGATTCACCCACCGTATAAGTTAAAAAACATTCTTTCATTAATTTTTTCAAAAAGGACCTAAAGGACCTTGTTTGGAGAACGACATAAAGATTAATTTATAAAAATTATATAAAAAATCAAGAAAATGGTATAAATGACTTCAACCCAAATTATAGGAAATATTAAAAACGTTTTGAAATACCTTTTTATGAAACGTGGATGTGGATGATAAAGAGGTCCCAGTAGATACTCATTTATAAACAACCTTGGATAATGAAGAGATTCCCTACCATGTACTTTTCCATGATCAAGGGTATGTTTACATTTTATATAATAGTTAAATAATTTTTACTAAATTATAAAAGAACGAAATAGATAAATATGATATCATATATGATCATCTAATATTAATTTTTTAATAATATTTCAGTAGTGTCATTGCTTCATGTGTTAACAGATTTGTTTTCCTTTATATAATTGGTTACATAAGGCAAGGTTTTTATGGATTGGAGGTATTTGATTCATATCCACAATTATATTTAGTTATTAAACATAATTTCTAATCATAAAATGAAAATTATTCTTCAATGGTTATGAAGGGGAATGAATTTAATCGTGTTCGTCGAGAGGGTAATCCATACATAAATACGCGTGAAAATATCATTCTATTGATGGTGAAATAATATGTAATTGGATGGTATTTCATATATACAGAATCAATAAAATGTTATATTCATTATTTACATCAGTTATACTCATTATTATACACTTCCAAATAATGAAATGTTTGAATAACAAATTACACCATGACGTGGAGACGTTAAGTTGTATGTACGAACGTATGGTGACTTGTCATTCATAGGATGGATAGAATAATTACCAGGGTTCTAGCATATTTATAATAACATCAGACTGTGTATAAGGTATTGGATTTATTATTTTCTTATGGAAAAAAAAATGAAAGAGGATGTGCAATAAGAAAAGAACTTTGAAAGAGGTGGTGAAATTATTGCCTCTTCTTTAGGTGTTTCCTTTTGATTTGATCAAAATGGCTCTTTAGGTTGTAATTATGATCAATGTAAGACCTGTATCTATAATTGAGGGTATTAGAGAGGTTATTTGATAAGTTTTTGGCTGAGACAAATGTATTTGGATGTGTAATTTCGAGAGAAGGGGAAGTATGCTTTTAAATGAGAGGTGAGGATCAATTTAAGAAAAGCTTGAAATATTATTTTATTATGCGATTATATTTAGTTTATAATGGCTCCAAAATGATTTTTTTAGAGGATAAGGGGGTTTGGGTCTAAAACCTCAAAACCAATATGTTTTAGATAGATTTAGGTGACCATATTAACCTTATATTTTAGATTTAACTCTTATTTAAAAATTTTAACTTTTACCATTTATTCTTTTATTATTCTAATAAACGGTTAATAAACATACTATAAAATACAAATAGAACCCAAAGTGCTTCATTATTAATATATATAACCTTATATAATTTTTTTCGTTGATCCTTAGATTATTTGGAATATTATATCAACTAATAATATAGTATTTCTTTTAAAAACTCGTTTATGTCAATTTTGACACAATTTGGTATTTTGTTTTTGTGGAAGTCATAAAAATTTTATCACTTCGAAAAAAATTATTTAATAAACCCAAACATGTCATATTAACTTATAAAATTAGTGTAATTATTTTGTAGTCTCAATTTATATTTCTTTGGATTTTTGTAATATCAATTATTTTAATCTTTATTTATTAAGGTAATTACTCCATCATCATTATGACATAAATAAATTTATTTATTTTATGTATAAAAATTTTAAATGAAATACCATTATGTAGGAAATATTTTAATCTTTTTAATGAATATTTTCGGTCGAATTTATCTTATGTATGACCCTATATTAAAAATGGTTTAGTGATTAACCTTCAAATTTATCACTTTTCACTCTTCTTTAAATAAAATAAAAATAAATGTCTTAATCTAATACATGTGGACCAAAAGGATTATATTTTATTCATAATGTTGATATTGGTCAATGTACACTTATTTATTTGAATTAGGACATGTGTTAGCGTAATTATAAAATCATTTTTATGATTAATTGAATTATTTACTTTTTACCATTGTAAATAAAAGTCAAATGTTACGATTCACTAGAAATTATATTCATCTTATTGAACCTAATTTTAGTTAATGATGTAAGCTTTGTCTCTTAGATTTTTTAAATTCAATTCATTGAAATGGTAAAATTATGTTTTATGAAATTTTGCAAATGCGTCTAGAAGATGAGTAAATGATGGTAAAAAGTTATATAAAATTTAATATATCTAATATTATTATAAAATGACTTTAAGGAATTAGTTTGAAAATATATAGGTATTATGAACCTATTTTTAAATAATATAAATTTAAATAAAAGAACTAATTATTATATAAAAAGTCTGTTTCAAATAATAATGCATGGTTCTTTCACAATTCATCAAAAATTGAAAATTTCACTAGTACAAAAACCTTTTTCTATGTCACCATTATTCATGTCAGGTTTTTAGAACCCACATGAAAATATCTAAAAATAGATTTTTCAGGTCAGTTATTATATAACCGACGTAAAAATACATTTTCGATGATTTGTCACGTCGGTTATATAAGAACCGACATTAAAAATCTATCTTATCTGATTTTTCATGTTAGTTATTATATAAAACGATGTGAAAAATCCTTTTCCAAGAAAATATATTAAAATTTTCACTTATTTTTCACGACGGTTATTAAATAACTGTCGTGAAAAAACGATTTTCATGACTTTTTCACGTCAGTTATTTAATAACCGACGTTAAAAGGTATTTTCACATTGGTTATTTAATAACCGATGTGAAAAATGTTTACAAAAATGTATTTCATTTATTAGGCTTTAATTTGACAAGTCACTGAGCTCAAACAGAGTTACGGATTAAAAGGTATGGCCTTCAGAAGTTGATCATCTCTAAACGATGTCTTAAGGATGTCCAACTTATAAAGTCCATAACTTTTAATCCGTAACTCCGTTTGAGCTCAGTGACCTGTCATACTAAATCTTGGAAAATGAAATAAATTTTTTAATCTTTTTTCACATCAGTAATTAAAAAACCGACGTGAAAAATACCATTTAACGTCGGTTATTAAATAACCGACGTGAAAAATTCATGCAAATCGATATTTCATGTCGGTTATTTTATAACAGACATGAAAAAGTGAAGAATATTGATTTTTCACATCAGTTTTATAATAACCGACATGAAAATTTAGTGAAAATTTTAATATCTTTTCAAGTCAGTTATCATAAAACTGACGTGAATGAAAATTTTAATATCCCGCGAATGCGAAATTTCAATTTTTTTACATCGCGGCATCGAAATTTTGAATTGCCGCCTAAATTTTTTAATATTACGTTTTCTCATAGAATCTCAATTATATGTTTACATTATACACCCATCCTAATTTTACGATCATTTATTTCAACCATTATCATTCCCCCAAATTGACTCGTTTTCTCTCAAATGTGAATCAATTATTTCATCTTTCTGCGATCTCATCAAGGTATATTTATTCATACATCCATGGTTTATGGTTTTTATGATTTGTTTTCTTAATTGATATACCTGTTTATGAAAATTTCATTAAACCATCATCATTCCACCGAATCAACTTGTTTTATATTTAACATGAATCAACGATTTCTTATTTCCGCAACCTTATCAAGGTATTTTTAATTATTTTCCCGTGATTTATATTTTCTACGAGTAGTTTTCTTAATTTCTATACCATTTAACAATTGTTAATTTATTATAATGATGGATGATTCATTATATCCTGATAAAAATACATATCCCCCTATGGATTCAAAAATTCCTTCTAATTTGAAGCCATGGTTGGCTCATTCAATCTTTCCTCGAAATAAATATCAAACTTCTGATGATCGTAACATTTTGATCCGTAAATCTGTTTGAGCTCTATGACCTGTCAAATGAAAGCTCAGAAAATTTTCTACAAGATAGTAAACATTTTTTGCCTCGGTTATTTAATAACCGACGTTAAAAATAACTTTTAGCATCTTTTATTAAATGACCGACGTAAAAAATGACTTATAACGTCGGTTTTTTTAAAAACCGACGAAAAAATGGCTTTTTATCGCCATTTCCAGAATGTATTTTAAGTCGGATTTTTAAAAACCGATGTTAAAAACTATATTAACCCATTTTTTAGGTCGGGTATTAAATAACCGACGTAAAAAAGCATATTTTTAACGTCACTTGCTATAACGTCACCAAAAAACTGACCTTAAAAAGCAAAAAAAACCGACATAAAAAACAGGTTTTTGTACTAGTGTTTTCAGAAAAATACCAAAAATTCACCCTAAGATAATTTTGATGTTCTTAATCCAAAAATGAAGTCCATTTCGAAAAATGATATTTTTAAAATTTCAAAGACTGGGTATTACTATTCATAACGTCTAGTAGGATTGGTCTTTGTATTTTAAAACTCCATGTTGCGTACAACACAAGATAGTGGATTATTAAAAGGGAAACATACCATGGAAGCTTGGGGTGTTACGAAATTATCTTCCCATGAGACATAAAAATCAATTACAGAAGCTCATGGCATGTCTTACCATGGTTGTATCATCTAGTTGTATTTTCCTTCTTTTTAGAATGATAAGCCATACTAATAATAAACCAAATCCCACGGGATTGTTTTAAGGACTTCTAGAAATTATATGTAAACCATAGGTCGCTATTTGATAAAATCAATACAGGTATGCCATTCCTCTTTATCACTTATCAATTATAGATTTTTGACAATTCCTCTATTGTATAGGATTCAAAAAAGGATTAAATGGGATGAATTGATGAGATGATCCACTATCACCCAAATGGAATCATATTTCTGTACCATTCTTGGAGGACAAGTGAAAAAAATCTAAGCCTATCAAGGACAATTTCCAAACATTGATACGTAATGACTGCAATATACATGACATATTTTGATGATCTTCCTTAAATTGCTGACAAGTTTTGAATCTTGAAAACAAACTCAACCACTGTAATGACCAGAACTTTTACAAATGAAATTACCTTTTTTATTTATTTAATGGACTCGTCTTGAAATATGGTTATAGAATACACATGCACTTATTTTTTTGTATTATATCCTATTGGATTTAAAAGATAAAATTCTATCTTTTCTATTGATAATATAGCTATTAATTGGTGATCAAATCATTAGTATAAATATATGGTTTGGAAAAATCTAATTAACATAGAAAAAACATGTGATATCCTCAACTTATAGTATCATACCATATAAACCACATTTATTGAATCTTCTATGGGACATAACATTTCTAGGTTTTCCCTTGACAAATCCATATATGTGAACCAACAACTGAAGCATGAAGAAAACCGTTTGCATGATATGTTAATGCTCATCAAGATCACGACTAAAACCATGTTCCCCAAACCACCCCATGAAAGTACCACAATTACACACCTCACTATAATGTAATTTTATAATGTATTAAAGGGATATGTATCAATAACCTTTTATTATGTGTATTTAATTTATCATTTATAAAATAATGAAAGTACTTTTATCCAGTAATTGTTACTTTTTAATTTAATTTTATTTGGATAAAATAAAGAAAAAAATTATATTTTCAGTTAATATTGAAATTTAATTATCAAATTTATGGATTAATGGATTTGTTGAATAAATAATACTTATCATATTTAAATGGAAATATATTTTTTATGAAGTAAAATTTAATTTTTATAATGTTTCAAAAATTGTTATTTTTAAACAAATTCCATTCTTTAATAAATATCAATTTATTTAAAAGTGAAAATTCCTAAATTTTGAAAATAATTCAGATAAAAAGAATAATATTTTTGGAATCAGAACATTGAAATTTTCCAAAAGTGAATTTTTCATAATATTTTGAGTCAAATGATTTTTTCGATTAATAATTAAATACCGTATAAATATAATTTCTATTTTATGACACCATAATGTCATAGAATTGATGTAATAATTAGTATAAATGTGATCCATGAACAAAAATATGTTTTAGCATTAAAATAATTTGATTTTAATTTTATTTGATTTATTTTTTAAATAAATCATGAAGCCTCAAAAACTTATAACATATTTTATGCTTTTAAAATCCATTAATTAAGAGTGTTACTCACCTACACAGAATGTAGGGAATTATTTTAAAATTTTAGGCCATTGGAAATACTAAATAATGATATCCACTCACTTTTTGTATAAAATAGGGGATGGTTTCTGGTTTTGGATATTTTATTATGTAGTGTTAAAAACCTAATTAATAAAGAAATCTAAATCTTTTCCAATATACACCCACAAAATCTCCAATTACTCTTCATAAAAAATCATTTGATCATGAACATATATTAAAATCCACTTTCTAGAGTACTTCTAAGGCGTCCCAATCTCTGAGGAATCTCCTCCAAAGGGTTTTGGAGTCACCCACTCAAGTGAGGGATCCTCACCTTCCTCTCATTCTTTTAATTAAAGCACCTTATTTGGTCTTTTTCTTCTTAATTGATATTTTTATGATTCCATTTATATATACACATAATTTTCTGTCCAATTTATTCAATTTTAATTTTGTTTTCATTTATTATCTATCATTTTTTTCCTTTACCTAATTCGTTACTATGCAGAAATTTGTTAAGGGATTTCTCTCTTCACATTTCCATTCAAGATCTCCATTTATGTCATGTCTGTTAAATTCATCCTGATTTTTTTGTCTTATGCTCTTTTATATTAAACCTACCATCCATTTAATTTATAAATTATTATTTCCCCTTTTCACTATCATTATGCCTCCCATTATCCATTACGTACAACTTCTGCCATACCGAAATTTTGTAAGGGATCTTTTCATTTCTCCACTTCATTCAAGTATCTTCATTACATTAAATAAATTATATTTATTTAATTATAACGAGATATTTTATTACATATCCAACTTATTTACTAATTTATTTCCAAATTGTGAGAGACCCCTTTTTCTCTCATCAATCCTTTTTATGAAATTTTATGTAACGACATTTTTCTACAATAATTTCACCATAATTCTCTATACCAAAACAATTGTATAGTGAATAACATCCCATTTTTATATAAAATGTACTAAACATTAAGAATATATACTTATTTAATAGGGAATTAAATGTATTTACTTTATACTCCTTGATAAGGGAATGATTATTATAATTAATGTATCCATGTTGTATGATCTATGCGGAACAATTAAGCATGACAATGAAATGAATATGATGGGTGTGTCAAAATAGCACTCCAATGCATTGGGTGATATGTTGAACTAGGATAGGGATTGAACCTTATTATTTTATGAGAAATTTTCCACCATAATGACATGGAGGGTTTACCTTTTATGTATGTTTATGAGTTAATGTTTAATGTTGGTTCCACATTTCCCATGTTATGCTGGAAATTAGTTTTTTATTATGCAAACACTTTTGAGGGAAAATGTTAGAAACTAATACAACTACATCCCATCACCACTTTACCACTCCACCTCTTCAACAATTCACCATTTCAAGACATCACCACAAAAAGTCACACAACTTCACGATGGGATTTATAGATCACCCCTTTCTTATATATGTCACAGTTTATCCAATGAAATTTATGTTTAAAGGAATATTTTGAGCATGATAAATAAGTTTTCAATAAAGATGTTGTATTCCCAATTTAATATTGTTATGTAGTGTACCTAATTCCCAAATTCACTATACATCTCATTCATCTTGTTTATATTAATTTTAGTCAAATGTAATTAATCAAGTATTAATTTAAAAAATATATAAGGGTTATAATATCCACATTCTTTTTCATACCAACCCACCAAAATTGTGCTTTCAATGCCTTATAAATATTTTTTATTCTATAATGAACAACCCATTTCGAATGGTGGTAAGAATAATGAAGTTATTCCTTAAAATACATAAATAATAACAATTGATTTCTATGCCAAAACAATGAACTCTCATCCATAATAAATCCTTCAATGGTCTCCCCACTAATGGGTTTTGACCTTATAACAACACATTCTGAATTAGATTCCTATGACTCTTTTATTTTCTTAACAAAATAAGGAATAATAGATAATATAAATAAAACATCAACATTACCTTGGTCTTCACAATCGAGGATCATGTCGACTATGAATGAAATCAACTACCATTGGTCTGAAGACTCTTTTCTTAACTAAGAATACAATTTTTTCTTAATATATCTACCACTATATTTCCTTTATCCAGCATAGAACTTCGGTAAGAGTCAAAAAATTTGAGATAATATATCCATATTCACTATTTTAGTGTCAAATCCATTAGTGAGAAAATATGATTCATGCTCTAATGATCCTTAAACACTATGATTTTCCCTCTATGGAAGAAATGATGCCAAATCATCAAAGAATTGACTATTGAGTATAACTCCAAATATTTTTTCAGTTTTTCTACTCATAAAATCATAATTTTCATAGGCCATAAGAAATAACATGGTTTCCATTTAAGAGAAAACATCCCAAACCATATCCCAAAGCATCAAAATATATCATGTAATCTTGTCCTGATTCTAGAATAATAATGATTGGTGCTTTTGTAATGTGATTTTTAAGCTCTTTAAAAGCTTTCTCACCTTCATCATTCCATTGGAATGGAAACATCATCCATATAAGTTCTATCATAGGTGAGGTAAATCATTAAAAATTGTGGAAAATTGTCTATAATAACCAACTAGACCAAGGAAACGATGTATCCCAAAGTCATTATTTTGAATTTTCCATGAGATAATAGCCTCTATGTTTTTTGGATCCATAGAAACACCTTTTTTAGAGATTACATGTCCATGGAAATGTACATTTTATGTAAACAAATCACACTTTTATAGTTTGAAATATAGATGATGATCCTACAAAATTACAAACATTTTCACTATGTATTTCTCATGACTATCCATTGTACTTTAATACCATGATATTTTATCTAAAAAATCCACCTCCAAATAATCTAAATATATCTAAAATATATAATTCAACAATTCCATTAAAACCACTAGTGCAGTCTTAATACGGAAATGCATTTCCAAATATTCTTCATGTCAATATCTACTCTTGAAAGCTTTCTTCGGAATATCCTCCTTCCAAACACATAATTGGTGATATTCTGATCACATGTAGATTTTAGATAACCACTTTGAAACCCAAAATTAATTCAATAGATCATCAATGCATGGAATTGGATACTGATTCATTATCAATTTTTTTATGTTTACGATAATCAATTCTTATCCAAAGAGTTTCATATGAATTTTTCACAAACATGAATTCTGATTTCCATAGAGACTTTCTCAACCGGATAGACCCTTTTCCTATCCATCTATACCAAATACAGTTATACTTCCCATAATTTTATTAGTTACATCTGGTCTGATGGAAGGTAAATTGGATGGATTCCCATAACTAGATCAAATGTAATCGCAACTTCTCTTATGGGTGTAAATCCTGACAAATTATCTAGAATATAAATATAAAATAATTAAAAGACACAAGAAAACTTATATTCATAATATATTACATATATGAAAATTTTAACAATACCAATTATTATGGGATCATTCCATCTACTGGTTCTAACAAATGCATGGAATCTTCCTTTACATTCTTGTCCCCTCTAAATAGATTCTTGATGCCATCATCAGTTATAAAACACACCCTTCAAGTATAATTGTCAATGTGAGCCTTGAACATTATCAAAAAATCAAATCCTATGATTATATTGTAGATATACATATCAATCATTTAAAAATACCATGTCATCATGGCTTAATCAACAGTTATATAGCACACTCTCCACATAAAGGCTCGACATTCATATTGACCAAGAGTATTTTTCAGTTTCCACATAGAAGAAATCATCTCTATATTTAAATAATGTGGATCCAGAACATGAGAAGAAATAAATCAATGACATGCATCCATATCAACCAATGATTTCAGAAATATAAAATTCAACAGAATCGAACTTCTCATGATCGATGGTCCATACTTATGATCCATAATAACTTTCTTATCTCTATATAATTTCGTGCTCATGGAAGTTTGTTCTTTATTTCCTAATTGATGTTTCCATTTTTAGGAGTCATGGTATACCATGAATCAGTATGACACGTTCGGTTCTAATAATGCGGATTGTTCAGTTTCCCTCATACCATCAATGAATATGATATCTATGACACGTGAGAAGTGTCTCGAACACCCAAAATAGGAGCACTACAAAACATGGACTGAATATTCCCCATCTGTTTGAAATTATGTAATACTCTTGGTGGAGTAGTACACTATCTCTTCATGTGGTCAGGTGAACCACATTGAAAAAATCCAACATTTCTCCTAGGTCTTGGAGGAATATTTTCCAATCAAGCTATCTGATTCTAAGTCATCCCCATATCCTAGAAATAAGTGTACCTATTCTACATTCTCCCATTTTTATATTTCCCTCCTTTTCCCAAATGCATCAACAAGCTCCATACGCCTGTATCTCCTATAATATACATTTATATCAATATCTCTCTATTAACTATCTCTGTATAATTCATTATAAAAATCATAACAATCATCGAGTGAATCTCTTGACTTAACCCAAATTAAAAAATGTGTTCCTTAAAGGATTCTATAGTAGAAAATTCAGGTGAAAATATGAAAATATTCATTAATTTAGCTACAAACTCTATCATTGTGATGATCCCCTATTTCAAGATGAATAAATCTATCATTCTTGCAATCGTAAATGTATGAGGATATTTTTTTTTAAACAATTATTTATAATCATCCCATGAAAGTCCTTGATCTAATTTATACAGAACATATCAATCCACGATTGGAATGCATGATTCACCAGTATTTACATCAAAGGCTTGGATTACAACTCTCCTATTGTGCCAAGGGAAATGAAGATTTGATTCATCATATTCAGCCACACATTTTCCCCCCATGTTCTGAATCACACCAAAATATGGGTAGATTATGCTTCTAGAACATGATGGAATGATCCATTTAACTTTGTTAATCCCTCTTATTACCTCAATCCACAGAATGAATATATTGAAATATACTTTGAAGAAATGGTTGGTTCCCATGCGGCTCATGTTCAACCACATTCTCAGCATCTTCCTCTGCTTAGTTTCGATAATGTCTACCATATTCCACTAATATAATCATAATAAATTCCATAAATATAAATATCTAGTAAATTAAGGTCTCACAGTTTCAAATTCTACAACATCATATATTATAACATTTCTTTCCAAAATTCCACATATTACACATTCAACCATTTCTGTAAATTTTCCCATTCTTTTGAAAATCATATAAATTTTCAAAATAACCATTTCACAACTTTTCATAATCACACATTTGAAAATAACATTAAAAATTTTCAAAAATTAAGAATATTTTTACCAAATAATATAGCATTATTACTCAATATGATATGTGTACTCAAAGTACGACATCATTTATATGATGCATGTCAAGCATGTCTCATTGTCTAAACCCCTGAAAATAATATTCTAATTCCTATAAGTGTCTCCAAAACACTTATGTACCAAAATCCTTGATAACATGATGTTATCGTAAAAAGGTTAGTTATATATTTTTATGCTCTATATTTCACGTCCCATCAATTCTACTCCTTTCTACGAATCTAACATAAATAATAGATAAGAATGAATTTCAACTCCACGAATGGGAAAATTAGGACCACGTCAAAGACTGACCATGATTAATACCACCATCACGTTAAGAACCGAACTCATTGATACCACTTCTAGCATCCCTCCCGTCATAATTGTCTTTAATCAAGGACGAATTTATTCTTGGCCTTAAACAACATCCCCAAGGAACCAAATGCTGATAAAAAATTCCCAAGCTTCAATAGAAGTAGGGGAAAACTTTCCCCTTGAGAAATAAAACAATCCAACCAAACTTGCCATAACAAAATACTATTGAATAATGAATGAAAAAAAATTATAAAAACTAAAATTATTATCATTGATATCAAAACTAAACCATAACATAGTACCACTATGGAAGACTATAACAATCAAAGTACAAAGTTGAATACAAAACCAATAAAACCCAAAGACTCAAAAGAAATAGCTCTATAACTGCAAACATATTTTTTAATCCAACTCCATGATATATCCCACGTATCATGAAGCCCCAATAAATAATTTTTATACATTACCTTTTCATGTGTCCTAATAAATATTATCTATAGAATCACCAAAGTTCTAGTGCAGGGGGGAGTAATGAAACTCTGTATGTTTTCTAAAAATGGATTACTTACTGCCATCACAGGGATAGAACATGATATCACATTTATATAAAACAAGTAATATAATAATTGAAAATATTTTATATCAAATAAAATTAGTTAATAACAAAAATAGTATTCCATACTAAAATTATATCCATGTAAATTAAACCAAACAATCATTTAAACCATTTCACATTCAATTTGGCATACCCATTCCATGATTCAAAAACACACCAACCCATGCGTGCTTCCCTGACACATCCATACTGACGAATAGTTTCTCATCCATACACTTAGTCATAGAAATGTGCCCAATCTCATTATGAATCAATGAAACATTCCTCTTGTCCAGGGTTATGTATTTTTTGTATCCCAATGGTACACACCCCATATTCAGGGTGATATAGAAATCCTTAACTCACACAAACCCTTTTATTCAAAAACTATTTCAAATCAAGAATTCCAATAAATTTCAATAAAACCTTTATTTCATTGAATTTTTTTTAGAAAATCCATTTTCATTAATACATCAATAACATGTTTTAGAATAAATATTATTATATCAATAAAACCAAACACCTTGCACAACCAATTCCCACAAATACATAAATCTACAAACCATCACTAAATAAGGTTTCTACCATGATATGAACACCAATTTCACAATAAATGTTATGAAATTAAACAATATGAAACTTACCATTAATGATATAATATTGGTTTTTGAGATTGAATCCACATATATTGAGAATTATAGTGAAAATGATGAATTACATGAAAACTCCATCACAACGGTCTTGAATATATAAAATACAACCATTAATCACTTTTATTGACATCAAAACAACCATATATCATCTTGATTTAAATAAATATCCATATATATATATCCACATATAACAAGATATTAGAATCCAAGAGAGAGAGGGAAAATGATATAACAGAAACTTTGAAAAATAACCTCAAAAGAATATTTACCTAGTGAATTGGGCTTCAACACACAAACAAAATCCATTAGATCACTTTTGTTTCAATGGGGAAAGCCTCCAAATCCATTGGGAATAATAAATATTGTGTTAGGGCCATAATGGAGGAAAACCGAGAGGCCTGATGGTGAAATTTAGTGACATCCACTTTTTAAGGATCTCACTTTTAAACGTGCATGGTTAGTCACATGATTAAGTAAATCATGTGATAACTTTGTGCAAGACACTTCCTCAATGAGCACATCAAATGGGTGGCCCTCACAGGTTGAAAAACCAAGTTCAAAAAATGAAAAATCTCTATATCCCACTTTTCATGGTTTTCCATAGGTGTCCACATAGTTTGATCAAAACATGCACCAAAAAGTGAACTTACTCAACGTCCCATGAATCCCCTTTTACAGTTTCCCATAGAAGTTTCAAATTTTTTACTAACCATTCTCAAGTAGTTCACCTTTTGAATATTCCAAAATACATTAAAAAAGTCTTCCAAAACCAACAAAACATCACCCAAACACATTAAATACATAAAATAAATAAATAAAGGGATACTTAATTGAATCTATGGGTGCTACAAAAACCTTTTCATGTTCCTGGGTGAGTTTAGAGACATCACCAAATAACAAATATTCATGGACAGCTCATTGTTCGCATATCATCCTTACGAGAATATATATTTTTTCTTCCTTTATAAATCAATATCATCATTTTTTTTAACATCATATCTTTATCACATATATAATTACACATATATACCTTTATCCCTATTAGGACACAAATGTGTGGAAAATATATTCTCTTCATGCGATGGTACCATGTGTGGAACACAACTTATTATACACATATAATCATTTAAATCATGTTGAATAGAATTGTATAAGGTATATATAATGAATTGTGTCTTGAGTGAAACTCATGGTCAAATTTAATGGAACACCAAATAAATTCTTTGGGGAATGATCATAGAGTATACCTAGACGTCATTTTTTTGTTCACAGTTCCTCACATAATAGGGTATGTGTTTTATCCTATTCTTAAAGAATGTTGAATAACTCGTGGAACAGAATTTATCTTAAAATAATAATGTATGTGATGTCTCAAACCATTTATACATAAGTATATGATAGATTTTCTTCACATCACAATGTTGGATTGCTAACCTACATTAACTTTCTCACTATAAATTGTATTCTATAGAAAATTAATTCTCTAAATCATGAATGGAAGCTCTCTAAATGTAACACCCCGACTCCTCTTGGCTAGAGCCGGTGCATTACCTCTGATATTGGAATGGTTTGAAGGAATGAAATCCTGAAGTAACGATCAGTTTAGTAGTCTTTAAGAATCTAGATACATATATTTATCAAAAATTATAATGGATAAGGTTACAAGATACAATATATAACAAAAAACTCAAAACTGCATCTACAGGAACTCAAAAGAATACCTTCTCTTCATCACGTGTCGAAGGTATAAAATGAAAGGGGTGAGCTCAAATGCTCAATAAGGGTTGTAAATAGTGGAATCATGAGTACAATAATAAGTGTATCACAATAAATCTGACATAATTAATATGGAATAGTGAGTAAATAAACAACTATTTCCATTAATAATTTGAAAATGAAACTGCATCCATAGATTTTGTCCGAGTGAAAACCTCTTGGATAATAATAATAACTGGTAATGAATAAAGATACTGATTATTATTTTGGGTGTCATGTATCTGGCACATGAAACCATAATATCGTAAAAATTGTTTAGTTCTACGGGTAGAAACCCTTCTGATTTTTGGAAACAAACTCAAAGGGTTTGACGCCAAACTGTTTTGTCTCAGGAGACCTACCAATGAATCGAGGGGCTATAGAGGGCCCCACATACCACTTCACGTCCAAAACATTATTTATACATTTATTCAATACAAGATAAATATTCCCTAACAATATCCGTATAGATTAGAGTATACGTATTAATCAAGAATTCCATAATTAAAATAACAATCCAAATAAACACCGTATGTAAAATGGTATACGATTTAGAAAAAAAACAAATCCATGACATGAGATTATGGATACATAAAATAAATATAATTTCAAATGAAAATTGATCTCAAATGGGAATTAGGTACACCACATAAGAATTATTAGGTGCATAATACAAGGATAGTCACATCAAAAATGGTAGTTGAGACAAAGTCCCTTACAACAATGTAATCGGTTGAACCGTACGACCAGAACATAATAACCATAAAGTGAATAATTGAATCACATGAATATAAATAAATCATGTTATTATATATAAAATTGATGTACACATATAATAAATATATAGAATAATTAGCAAACAATCGAAATCTCATAGAAATGAAAGTGAGATGAGAAACCCCTTACCTTATGCTCGAGTGTGTTCGTCTATTTTATTGACCTGAATTATCAAATTTAGCATCATTAATTAATATTTCCAGAACCTCCTATACTTTTAATTTATTTATTTTAACCTTATTAGGTTCATTAATTTCCCTTTCTATGGGTTCAATTGGTTCAATTTTCATGTTTCTGAAGCATTTTCTCTGTTGATTTTCATGAATCGTTTCTAGTTTCCATGAATGGAAGTTCATTTGAAACATGGTTAAACATCCAGAATTGTTAATACATATTTTTTACGAAATTATGGTTATATAAGTGACATTATAATGATTTTTTGTTATATATCATGATGATGATTCATTAGATAAAACATTAATGATGTTCGTTTAGATCGTTTTAGTGGTTCTTTGATAATAACAACCTCATTTTGTTTAATAAATTTGAACCATGAGTACTAGAGAATTACAGAACCATGGGTGAGTCATAAAACATATATTATAACCTGGTTCAACCATATAAATGGTTTCATGACCAGACTTGAAATAATTATTTCAAATTTAAATCACATCGTCTACGGTGTCGGTAATTCGACACGTCACGTACAATGTTTTTAATTCCATGAACAAGTGGGGGAAAGAATAAGATTGATGATGAATTTCTCATAAACATTAGAAAATCATGAATATACAAGATTCTGGATATTTCATATATCTTGGGTAAGAATAGAAGAAGAAATAATAAATAAATAACTCAAAAAAAAGAATAGTTTTGAAATCTCTTACAAAAATTCGGCAGCCTAATGGCTACGCAGCATGGTTTTAAAAACTATTAAAAAATATAGGGGACAAGGTTCACCTATCCCGAAATAAATCATAATCTAGATAAGATCAGGAATAAGAAGAAAAATATTAACATTACATGGAAACGTGAAAGATATACCACATTAAAGATAACTTGAATGGAAAAAAGAAAGAAATTATGAATTTTCTTACCTTGTACAGTAACCCTTAGAACTTGAAGGATGGGACCATGGGAGCTTGAGGAAAACTTGATAGGACTAATATTAAATTAAGGAGGCCAGAACTTAGTTGAGGGCGAATTGGGAATGAATTCATTGAAGGGAAGATTTGGTATTTATATGAAAAGTGGGGGATTATTTTAATAATTTTGAAGGGACACCTCATGAGTGGTTTTTGAAAAACCATGGGATTTCCAATGGTATTTTCCCATGGTATAAGACACTTGGGACACCTAACATCTTATTTTACTATACACAAGTATACCAGATTTATGACATCATTATTTCATCATTAATGATGTCATAAACACACCGAAACTAAAAATTGTATTTTTTACTATTAACTGAAAAATCAATTGTTTCAGAAAAATTCCCAAAATTCACCCTAACCATTTTCAACGTGTATATTTCAAAAGTAAAATCCATTTTTCAAAAATATTTTTCTAAATATTATTACTTTTATTTTTAAATAAAGTAATAGTTAATTTGAAAAATAACAATATCAAAGTGCAATTAGTTTTATTTCTTATTGAAAAACTAATTAAGATCTCATTATCTTGTTGCCTTAAAAGAATGAAATAATATTATTATTTACTATTCATAAGTGTCATATTACTATTCATATTACTATTCATAAGGCTATATTACTATTGACCAAAAATTGAGTTTGTTATATCAGACTCAGAATGACTTATTGATCACAACTCCAGATGACCATTTTTTGAAATTCAAAACATAGAAGGAGAAAATATATATTTAATTGCTAGGTTTTGAATATATCCTAAATAACCTAGTGTTGTTTAGAAAAAACATAGTGATTAATAGAATGTATTTAACAGAAACATACCATAAAATATTTGGGGTGCTCCAACGTTTTACATCAAGGTTCTGGAAAAGTCTCCAGAAGACTTTAAATATTGAGCTTCATATGAGTACTGCATATCACCCTCAAACTGATGGATATTCTGAAAGGAATATTCAAACTCTAGAAGACATGTTGAGATCATGCTCTCTTGACTTACAGGGTATGTTGGATCAATACTTTATTTTGGCGGAATTTTCCTACAACAATAGTTTCCACTCTAGTATTCAAATGGATCCATATGAAGTATTATATGGAAAGAGATGTCAAACTCCAACTTTCTGGGAAAAATTTGGTGAAAGGAAAGTTATAGGCCCATAAATTATTGAAGAGAACATTACAAGGGTGAAGAAAATACAATCCCATATTAATGAATCCCAAATTAGGCAGAAGAGGTATACTGGAAACCAGAGAAAATACTAAAAATTTCAAGTGGGAAATCATGTATTTTGGAATGTATGTCTATGGAAGTGCGTCTTAAGGTTCGGTAAGAAAGGGAAATTGAGCCCTAGTTACATCGAACCATTTTAAATCTTCAGAAGAATCAGAGCTACATCTTACCGTTTAGCGATACCGCCAAATCTCTCCAGATTTCATGATATGTTCCACATATCATTGTTAAAGAAATACATTCCAAACCCAACTCATTTACTCACATATGATGGTATAGAACTGGAACTGGATTTTTTATACTATGAAAATCCCATCATGATTCATGACACAAGGGAGCAGGTATTGAGAAATCTAATAACTTGTATAGTAAAGGATCTTTGGAGAAACCAGAATATGGAGGATGCAACATGGGAACCAGATGATTTCATGAAGAAGAACCACCCATATCTGTTTAGTGGGCTATGTACATAAAATTTCCAGGATGAAATTTCCAAAGTAGGGAATAATGTAGCACCCCCGAAAAATTTGTGGTTTGTTTCTATTAAATAAATTTTATTTATAAATTTTTTCCATCTAAAAAACACTAGATTATTTAGGATATAGTCAAAACCTAGCCATTAAATATAAATTTTCCACTTCTATGTTTTGAATTTCGAAAAAATGGTCATCTAGAGTTGTGATTAATAAGTCATTTAGAGTCTAATAGAACAAACACAATTTTTGGTTAATAGTAACATACCCTTATGAATAGTATTATGAATAGTAATATAACCCTTATGAATAGTAAAAAATATTATTATTTAATTTTCTTAAGGCAACAAGATAACGACATCTTAATTAGTTTTTCAATGAGAAATAAAACTAATTTCACTTTGAGATTGTAATTTTTTTAATTAATTATGAATTTATTTTAAAATTAAATTAATAATATTTATAAAATTATTTTTCAAAAATGGATTTCAATTTTGATTTCTAAACGTCGAAAATTGGTTAGGGTGAATTTTGGGAATTTTTCTGAAACAGTTGATTTTTTAGTGAATAGTAAAAAATACAGTTTTTAGTTTTAGTGTGTTTATGATATAATTAATGATGAAATAATGATGTCATAAATCTGGTAGACTTTTGTATAGTTAAATAATATGTGAGGCATCCCAATTGGCTTATACCATTAGCAAATACCATGGGCAAGCCCATGGTTTTGCAAAAACCACTCATGAGGTGTCCCTTGAAAATTATTGAAATAACCCCCCACTTTTTCTATAAATACCAACTCTTCCCTTCATTTATTTCATTCCAAATTCTCCCTCAATGATTTTCTGGCCTCATTACTTTCATATTAGGCCTCCCAAGTTTTCCTCATGCTCTCAAGGTCCCATCCTTCATGTTCTAAGGCTTACTCAACAAGGTAAGAAAATTCTCAATTTCATTCTTTTTCCTTTCATGTTCTTTTTTATGTGGTATATCTTTCCAATTTCCATAACATTTTCTAATTTTTCTTCTTATTATATATCTAATATATATTATGATTCATTTCTGTATAGGTTACCATTTTCCCTTTTCTTTTTTAATATTTTCTAAAACCATGTTGCGTAGTCGTTAGGCTGCCGAATTTTTGTAAGCGATTTCAAAATTATTCTATTATTTTGAGTTCTTTAATTATTATTTCTTAATGACTTTTTAAAAAAGAGGAATTAAATCTCCAGAATCTTTTATATTCTTTATTTTCTAATTTTCATGATAAATTCATCATCAATCTTCTTTTTCCCCCACTTTTTCAAGGAATTAAAAACATTGTCAGTGACGTGTCGAATTACCGACAGCATAGATGATGTGATTTCAATTTGCAATAATTATTTCAAGTCTGGTCATGAAACCATTTATATGGTTGAGATAGGTTATAATATATGTTTTATGACTGACCCATGGTTCTGTGATTCTTTGGTACTCATGGTTATAATTTATAAAACAAAATGAGGTTGTTATTATCAAAGAACCACTAAAACGATCTAAACGAAAATCATTAATGTTTTAACTAATGAATCTTCATCATGGTATATAACCCAAAATAATTATAAGATCATTTATATCTCCATAATTTCGTTAAAAATATGTATTATCAGTTCTGTATGTTTAACCATGTTTCAAATGAACTTTCATTCATGGATACTAGTAACAAACCATGAAAATCAAGGGAGAAAATGCTTCCAAAACATGAAAATTGAACCAATTGAACTCATAGAAAGGACCATGAATGGAACAAATAAGGTTATACGAAATCAATTACTTGTATAAGAGGTTCTGGAAATATTAATTAAGGGATCTAAATTTTATTATTCATGTCATTAAAACAAACAAAGTACACACTCGAGCATAATGTAAGGTGTTTCTCATCTCACTTTCATTTCTGTGAGATTTCCATTATTTTCCAATAATTCCTTATATTTGGTATATGTGTACATCAATTTGATATATAATAACATTATTCTAATTATATTCATGTTATTAAATGATTCACTTGATGGTTATTATGTTCTGGTCATACGGTTCGACCGATTGCATTGTGGTAAGGGACTTTGTCTCAACTGCCGTTTTCGTTGTGACTGTCTTTGTATTATGCGCCTAATAATCATTATGTGGTGTACCGACTTCCCATTTGAGATCAAATTTCATTTAAAATTATATTTATATTAAATATTTATAATCCCATGTCATGGATATGTTTTTTTTCTAAACTGTATACCATTTTACATATGGTGTTTATTTGGAAATTTATTTTAATTATGAAATTATTGAAAAATCTGTATACTCTAATCTATACGGATATTGAAAGGTCATATTTCACTTGTATTGAATCAATGTATGAAGAATTTTTTGGACATGAAGTGGCAGGTGGGGCCTGCTATATCCCCTCGATGAATCGGTAGGCCTCATGAGACAAAACAGTTTGGCGACAAACCCTTCGAGTTTGTTTCCAAAAAGCAGACGGGTTTCTACCCACATAACTAAACTGTTTTTACGGTATTGTGGCTTCATGTTCCAAATACATGACACCTAATTAATAATATTTCTCTTTATTTATTATCAGTTATTATTATTATCCATGAGGTTTTCATTATGATAAAATCTATGGATGCAGTTTCATTTTATGTTTATTAATGGAATTAGTTGTTCATTTATTCACTATGCCATATTGATTATGTCAGATTGATTGTGATTAACTTATTATTGTACTCATGCTTCCACTATATCTAACCCTTACTAAGAATTTGAGCTCACCCCTTTCATTGTCTAACTTCAACAGGTGATGAAGATAAGGTCTTCTTTTGAGTTCCTATGGATGCAGTTTTGAGTTTTTTTTATGTATTGTATCTTGTAACCTTGTACAATGTAATTTGTTTTAAATATATGTATCTAGTTTCATCAATACTACTAAACTGATAATTCCTTTTGGATTTTAATTCCTTCTAACCATGCCAATATCACAAGTAATGCACCAGCTCCATCCTGGAGGGGTCGTGGTGTTACAGTTGGTATCAGATGAAGTTTAGCAGAACACAGGGAAACTAGACTAGGAAATTTATAGTAGGGAACACAGCCCAAAGGTAGTATTTGAGGATAAACATACAAGAACATCCTTGTATTTTGGTAAGGAATATATTATTTGGAATTCTCAAGCAATACATCCCTCTCTGGATACGAGCAGGTAGAGGCGGCTCTGGCACAGATGTATCTTGGGGTAAAACCCAAAAACACCGCTTTGAGGTAGACTTGAATGGGAACGGGTGAAAGAAAATGGGCTTTTCTTCACTCTGGTTTACGACACTCCCATGAAATATGATTAGGATAATTCATGTTTTCATTACAATCCATTATGAAGGATTTAATGTAAATTTTTCTTTAGAAGAACCATGTTTATAAGATTAGCTATGCATATAATTTCAATCTATTTTGAGTACATTTATATTTGAGATTCATAAAGTAATCTATTGTATCCCATTTTTTGAAATGGAATATAATGGAAAAGGGGAATCAATACTCGTGGGAAAGATAGGGATCTCTCTAATGATCAAGTCAACACAGTCAATGTTGGAGCAGATCAGATCATGAGTATATTGGGGCAACATACAAAAGTTGTAACGAATAACAATTCAACACATGTGTTGGATTGTTTCATACAGTATAAGCCCCCATATTTCAGTGGGACTACTAATCAAGTTGTTTCTGAGTAATGGACCACGTCCCTTGAAATGATATTCATGGCATTAAGATGAAATGAAAATGAAAAGGTAGTACTAACAGTATATTGTCTCAAAGGTGACGTTGATCAATGGTGGTCCTTGATTGAAAATACCACGGAGGAAGAAGAGATAGAGGATATGTATTGGAGGAATTTTAAGGAAATATTTTACGAAAAATCGTTCCCTCGTGAGCAACAGACTAAAATGAAGAGGAAATTCCTTGGATTGAAACAAAGGGAAGAAGACGGTGTTGCAGAGTATGAGGCTACCTTCAACAGGCCAGCCAGGTATGATGTGGAATACGTACTTGACTCGGAAGACAAGATTGATCATTTCTCAAAAGGTCTTAATCCAAGTATTCGAAGGGTACTGTCTTCTCAATCATTTTCATCATATTATGAAATTGTATCAAGTGCCATAAAAATAGAGAATGAATTTGCTAGATCAAATTTTTTCAAAGGAAACCAAGATAAGAAGCGTTATTCTGATAACAAAGGAAAAGGAAAAGCACCAAAGTATAAAAAGGGAATGAATAGTATCCCATTATGTGAGAACTGTGGAAAGAATCATCCTAGGAAATGCTTAAAAGGCAGGGGAGTCTTCTATAACTGCGGTGAAAAGGGTCATCGATCTGATGAATGAAAGGGAAAGAATTATTTCAATGTTGTTCAATGTTACAACTGCATAGAGATGGGAAACTATGAAAATGAGTGTCCTAATCGCCAAGGAAACATGCCTCAGAAAAATCCATGAGAGAAAGGGAGATCCAATGCAATTACAACCGCAGTGGTTGATTTTCTTAGTGACGTGGTGGTAGGTACATTAATTGTTTCTTCAAACTTATCCAACAATTTATTTGATTCTAGATCATCGCATTCATTTATATCCTCTCAGTTTTCCAAGAAAATTGGATATGTCCAATTTGATTTAAGAAAGGATTTTTCAGTCAAAACTCCCATGGGATGTATCATTGCAACAAAGGCATGTCGACTAGTCCCCCTCCAAACACCAAAACGTGCTTTAGTTTCTAGCTTTATCATCATACACATGAATGAATTTGATATAATTTTAGGTATGTATTGGCTATCAAATTGTTATGTGAGGATTTATTTCAAGAAAAAGGAAGTTTCAATTTTTGGAAATGGTGTAGAATCCCTTGTCTTTATGGCAGAAACTTTGCCACCTAATTCTTATCTAGAACCACCCCCAGTAGCTCTATTGAATGAAATAATTAGAGAGGAAGATAAACCAATATCTATGGGAGAGGAAAGAAATCTTCTAATTGAAGATGTGCACATAGCGAAAGAGTACGTTGATGTATTTCCAGAGGATTTAACTGGACATCCTCCAGAGCGAGAAATTGAGTTTTCCATTAACTTAATTCCTGGTGCAAGACCTATATCAAAGACCCCATATAGAATGGCAACTATGGAGCTAGTGGAGCTGTAGAAAAAACTAGAAAAGTTGAGTGACCAAGGATTTATTTGACATAGTGTTTCTCCATGGGGAGCCACGGTCTTGTTTTTAAAGAAGAAATATGGATCCATGAGGCTAAGCATTAATTTTAGAGAAATCAATGCTATTACAATAAAGAATAAGTATCCTATACCCCGTATTGATGATTTATTTGACCAAATTCATGGAGGACAATACTTTCAAATGATTGACCTTTGATCCAGATATCATGAACTGAGTGTGAGGAAGGAAGATATTCCGAAAAAACCATTTCAAACCAGGTCTGGGCATCAAAATTTAACAGTGATGCCTTTTGGTCTGACGAATGCACCATCTGTTTTCATTGATTTAATGAATATTGTTTTCAAGGAATATCTTGATATCTTTGTTGTGATATTCATCGATGATATCCTTGTATACTCCAAAACCTATAAAGACCATGTGAGTCACTTGCGAGTTATTCTGGAAACTCTTAGAGGAAATCGATTATATGGGATGTTTAGCAAGTGCGAATTCTGGCTTCAGTCAGTTTCTTTTCTTCTCCATATTATCTTGAAGGATGGAATCCTAGTTTATCATATGAATACAAAGGCAATACAAGATTTTCCCATGCCAACAAACATAACTGAGGTATGAAATTTTATTGGCTTAGTAGGTTATTATTGGTATTTCGTGCAGAATTTTGCCCGACTGGCTAACCCGCTAACGAAGCTCACATGAAGATGGGTTAAATTTTTTTTGGAAAAAATATTTTGATGAATGTTTTGAAGAACTCAAGAAAAGATTATTAAATTATCCTATATTGACTCTACAATCGTGGAATGATTGGTTTTTTAGTTATAGTGATGCTTCATAGAAAGGGCTTGGTTATGTCCTTATGAAAAATGATAGGGTTATTGCTTATGCATAACGACAGTTAAAAATTCATGATAAAAACTATCCAACTCATGATCTTGACTTATCTGATGTAATCGTTTCTTTGATGATATAGAGGCATTATCTCTATGGTGAAAAATGTAAGATTTATACGGATCACAAGAGTTTGAAGTATATTTTCTCATAGAAGGAACTCAACATGAGGCAAAGGTGATGGATTGAACTACTCAAGGATTATGATTTCACGATACACTACCACCCGGGGAAGGAAAATAAGGTGGAAGATTCATTGAGCAGAAAGTATCATGGAGTTTTGAACAAGATGAGAAATGAATGGGATGTTATTTTCATGGATCTAGTAATGATGGATATGGGAATAACCATGGAAGGTGAAACATCAATGCCTTTTCAAATGGTTGTAAAACCATCTTTACTATAATTGATAAAACCTTCTTAGGCTGATGAGGATAGCGGGGCAGGAGGAGAGAGCGACTCCTTTTCATGATGGCCAAAACTAGGGTTTCGGTTCAATGGAAATCCACCATTTTTTGTCTTTAATCTCCTCTGTCCTTCCGGAGATGATACATTAGAATCTCCCACGAAGCAGCCTCCCTACACTAAGGTGACTCCAGTGAAGGAGGTCGATTCGCGAATCTCCATTAATCGCTGCGGTCCATCGGTCACCATGAACATGGACAACAAGGCTGGATTTCTCTCTACAAAAAATCCAGTTACAGGATCTGGGATTCAATAGATTGGTGCGGTCAGTGAAAGGATATCAAGTTCCTTGAAGGATTCATATTTCACGCGGATCTCTTCTGGACTGGAAGGTTTTGATGTGGCGGGGAAGATATCCTCTCTTGTGTTCAGGATTGTGGAATCCTTGTGGGTTACGCGGACACATTCACCTATCTCTCCCCTTCATGGAGTCTGGTCTTTTGTTGATGTGACAAAAGATAGAATTTCTGGGCCAAAGATGGATGGGTCCTTACTCAAGTATTCACATCGAGGAATAATTCTTCATAAAGGTTCATCGGTGCATGTTGAGGCCAATGCTATAGCGCTTTCTTAGAGATTGGAAATAGGTAAAAACGCATTGATTGCGCGCATTGTCTTGCCCAAAGGTGCACAACCGTGGAAGCTTGATGACTTGTTCTGAATAACATCTATGCTATGGGGTTTTTTCTTATTATAAATTTGTGTCTCTTGGTCTTGGTTTTTTTCATTTCCTTTTTCCGCCAGATGGCTTGATGTTTCATGTACGGATTATTGGTTCACTATCTCTAAAACATGGTTGGATTCATTTTCATGAATGGTTGTTAGATTTCGATGTCTCTCATGCAAGAAATTCTTTTTCAGAGGTTTGGATTCGACTTCATGGTCTTAACTGGGTCCTTTGGCAACCGAATATTCTGCATGACATTAGCATGGAAATTGGGACTCCTATTCATCTTGATAAAGAGACTGAGGAAGTTCGATTTGGGCACTTCTATAGGATTCTAGTGGAGGTGGATCTCAGCTCCACACTTATTGACAAGGTAACCCAATCTACACCATCTAATAACATTCTAATTGATGTTGAGTATGAAAAAATCCCTCTTCTGCTCTGAATGTATGGCTGTTGGACACTCTATGGAGCTATGCTGGAAAAACGTTTCTTGTGAGAAGTGTGTGATGAAATGTCATCCTACCACCCTTTGTAAACGAAATCCAAATGTGAAAGACTCAACTTTTTCAGAACCTAATAATAAGTATTGTGACCCCCCCCCCCCCAAGATCTAACTTTTAGTGTGGCTGTTGGTTTGATTTTGGGGAAGCCTGACTCTCAACTCTCTCTTTTGAAATGCAAAGAGTTGATGGTTGATGTGTCCCCTAAAAGAGATCATATCAGCCCTTATAATCTTCAAGATGATTTTATTAAGTAATTCACCTTAACAGAGGAAGTAATTACTGCGCCTTGGTTGATGTCTCTAATCATATTAATACATTGCAACACACTGATTGTCACCAGGAAATTCAGAAGCTCTTGCAGTCTTTTATTTTTTCTAGGAAATGGGGGAATGTCTCTGATGATGAATGTGGAAACAAATGAACCCCTGCTCTGGAAAACATTTGACCTATATACTTCATGGATGTTTTCTTAAGTGGTGAGGCAAGGATGACTGATGGTGAAGATTTTACCTCTATTCCACCAAAGAAGAGACCTTTCAAGGTTTTTTCACATCTCCCAAAGATTGAGTCGACTATATCATCTTCAATCTGAGTGGGAGTCTTCTGGAGACTCTGATTATAGAAATGACATGTCGTATTATGATTATATGTCATATTATGATTATTAGACTTTTGATTGAGGGGAATTCTGTTTGTTTTACAACTTTCCCCACTCTTATGTTTCTTTTTAATAATAATTGGTTAGAATCTTTTCTTCTAGATATCTTTCTTGTTCTTAGGCTGATTATGAGGAGTTTCAAAAGAATATTAAAGCTGTGAATAATGGGAGATTGAGTGACTTTGTATATGAAGATGTAATTTTGAGATTTGGGAAGAGAATTTGTGTTCCCAATATTCCTGATCTAAAAAGGGAATTGTTTGATTATGCTCATAGTTCCAATTTCTCTATACACCCTGGTAGCACTAAGATGTATAGAGATTTGAATGAAAATTTTTTGTGGGACAACATGAAGAGGGAGATTGCTGATTTTTTGTCATGATTCCTGGTTTTTCAACAAGTGAAAGCTAAAGGGCTATAGCCTGGAGGAGTATTGAAACCTCTACACATACCTGAGTGGAAATGGGATAATATCATAATTTAATTTTTCATGGGACTACCAAAGACTCCTAGAAGGAACAATGCAATATGGGTCATTGTTGATCTTCTTACCAAGTCATCACATTTTCTTGCTATAAGTGAAGATATACCACTTGAACCTATAGTAAGACTATATATTGATTAAGTTGTGAGACTTCATGGAGTTCACCTATCAATTGTTTCTGATGGTGATCCAAATTTTACCTCAAGGTTCTATAAAAGTCTCTATAAGGCTTTGAATATTGAGCTTAATATGAGTAATTCAAATCACCCTCAAACTGACGGATAGTCTGAAAGGTCTATTCAAACTCTAGAAGACATGTTGAGATCATGCACTCTTGACTTCCACAGTATGTGGGATCAATACTTAACTTTGGTGGAATTTTCTTACAATAATAATTTCCATTCCAGTATTCAAATAGCTCCATAGGAAGCATTATATGGAATGAGATGTCGAACTCCAACATGTTGGGAAGAAGTTGGTGAAAGGAAACTTATAGGCCCAGAACTTATTGAAGAGACCACGACAAAGGTGAAGAAAATACAAGCCCATATTAAAGCAGCCCAAAGTAGGAAGAAGAGTTATGGTGACAACCAGAGAAAGGACATGGAATTTCAAGTGGGATATCATGTATTTTTGAAAGAATCTCCATGGAAGGGCGTCTTAAGGTTCCTTCAGAATGGGAATCTGAGCCCCATGTACTTCAGACCATTTGAAATATTTGGAAGAATCAAAGTTGTATCTTACCATTTAGCGATGCCTCCAAATCTCTCTAGAGTTCATGATGTGTTCCACGTATCATTGTTAAAGAAATACATGGCACACCCAACGCATGTAATCATATATGATGGAATAGAACTGGAACTGGATTTGTCATACTGTGAAAAGCCCATCAGGATTCTTGAGACAAGGGAGAAGGTATTTAGAAATCTAGCAACACGTCTAGTAAAGGTTCTTTGGAGAACAAGAATTTGGAGGAAGAAACATGGGAACTATAGGATTTAATGAAGAAGAACCACCCATATCATTTTGGTGGGATATGTACATAAAATTTCAAGGATGAAATTTCCAAAGAAGGGAATAATGTAGCACCCCAAATATTTTATGGTATGTTTCTTTTAAATACATTCTATTCATCACTATGTTACTTCAAAACAACACTAGTTTATTTAGGATATAGTCATAACCTAGCCATTAAATATTAATTTTTCACTTCTATGTTTTTAATTTCAAAAAAATGGCCATCTATAGTTGTGATCAATAAGTCATTTGGATTTTGATAGAACAAACTTAATTTTTGGTGAATAGTAACATACCCTTATGAATATTAATATGAATAGTAAGATGAAACTTATGACTAGTAAATAATAATATTATTTCATTTTCTTAAGGCAACAAGATAATGAGATCTTAATTAGTTTCTTGATGAGAAATAAAACTAATTGCACTTTGAGATTGTTATTTTTTGAATTAACTATGAATTTATTTAAAAAATAAGTTTATGTTATTTAGAAAATTATTTTTGAAAAATGGATTTCACTTTTGAATTCTACACGTCGAGAAATGGTTAGGGGGAATTTTGGGAATTTTTTTGAAACGGTTGATTTTTCAGGGAATAGTAAAAAATAAGTTTTTAGATTCGGTGTGTTTATGACATCATTAATGATGAAATAATGATTTCATAAATCTGGTCGACTTGCGTATAGTTAAATAAGATTTGAGGTGTCCCAAGTGGCTTAAACCATGGTAAAATACCATGGTAAAGCCCATGGTTTTGTAAAAACTACTCATGAGGTGTCCCTTGAAAATTATTAAAATAATCCCTCACTTTTTCAATAAATACCAACTCTTCCCTTCATTGAATTCATTCCCAATTATCCCTCAATGAATTTCTGGCCTCCTTACTTTTATATTAGTCCTCCCAAGTTTTCCTCAAGCTCCCAAGGTCCCAACCATAAGTTCTAAGGGTTACTCTACAAGGTAAAAAAATTCTCAATGTCTTTCTTTTTTCCTTTCAAGTTATATTTTATGTGGTATACCTTTCCTGTTTTCATACCATGTTCTTATTTTTCTTCTTATTATTGATATAATCGATATTATGATTAATTTATAGATTAGTGACCCCTGTCCCATCTCTTTTTTAATATTTTCTAAAACCATGTTGCGTAGGCGTTAGGCTGCCGAATTTTTGTAAGCGATTTCAAAATTAGTCTTTTATTTTGAGTTCGTTATTTATTATTTCTTATTCTATTGTTACCCAAGAGGAATGAAATCACCAGAATCATGAAAATTCTAGATGTTATAATGTTCATGATAAATTAATCATCAATCTTCTTCTTTCCCCCACTTGTTCAAGGAATTAAAAACACTGTTCATGACGTGTCGAATTACTGACATCATAGATGATGTGATTTCAATGTGAAATAATTCATTCAAGTCTGGTCATTAAACCATTTATATGGTTGAAACAGTTTATAATTTATGTGTTGTGACTTAACCATGGTTTTATAATTCTATTTTACTCTTTGATGTAATTTATAAAACAAAATGAGGTTGTTATTATCAAAGAACCACTAAAACGATCTAAACGAACATCATTAATGTTTTAAATAATAAATCATCATCAGGGTATATAACCCAAAATAATTATAAGATCATTTATAACTCTATAATTTCGTTAAAAATATTTATTAGCCATTCTGGATGTTTAACCATGTTTTAAATGAACTTCCATTCATGGAAACTAGTAACAAACCCTGAAAATAAAGGAAGAAAATGCTTCCAAAAAATGAAAATTAAACCAATTGAACCCATAGAAAGGGTGATGAATGGACCTAATAAGGTTATGATTAATAAATTACACATATAGGAGGTTCTGGAAATATTAATTAATGAAGCTAAATTTTATTATTCATGTCATTATAAAAAATTTAGGACACACTCGAGCATAAGATAAGGGGTTTCTCATCTCACATTCATTTCTGTGAGATTTCCATTGTTTGAAAATTATTCCTTATATTTAGTATTTGTGTACTTCCATTTGATATATAATAACATGATTTTTTATATTCATTTTATTCAATTATTCACTTGATGGTTGTTATGTTCCGGTCATACGGTTCGACCGATTACATTGTGGTAAGGGACTTTGTCTCAGCTGCCATTTTCATTGTGACTATCTTTGTATTATGCACCTAATAATCCTTATGTGGTGTACCTACTACCCTTTTGAGATCAATTTTCATTTGAAATTATATTTATATTAAATATCCATAATCTCAAGTCATGGATATGTTTTTTGTATAAACCTTATACCATTTTACTTATGCTGTTTATTTGGAAAGTTATTTTAATTATGGAATTATTGATGAATCTGTATACTCTACTCTATACGAATATTAACAGGGCATATTGATCATGTGTTGAATCAATGTATAAATAATTTTTTGGACTTGTAGTGGTGGGTGGGGCCTGGTATATCCCCTCTATACATCAGTAGGTCTCATTAGACAAAACAGTTTGACAATAAACCCTTCGTGTTTGTTTCCAAAAAATAGAAGGGTTTCTACCCATAAAACTAAACCGTTTTTACGGTATTATGGATTCTTGTGTCATATACGTGAATTCCAATTAATAATAATTATCTTTATTCATTATCAGTTATTATTATTATCCATGAGTTTTTCACTATTGCAAAATCTATGGATGTAGTTTCATTTTCAATTTATTAAAGGAATTAGCTATTGATTTATTCACTATGCCATACTGTTTATGTCATATGGATTGTGATTCACTTATTATTGTACTCATGATTCCACTATTTATAACCATTACTGACCATTTGAGCTCACCCCGTTCATTGTCTTCCTTCGACATGTGATGAAGAGCAGGTCTTCTTTTGAGTTCCTGTGGTTGCTATTTTGAGTTTTTTTATGTATTGTATCTTGTAACCTTATCCAATGTAATTTGTGTTAAATATATGTATCTATTTTCTTCAAGACTACTAAACTAATTGTTCCTTCTGGATTTTCATTCCTTCATACCATGCTAATATCACAAGTAATGCATGGGCTCCAGCCTAGAGGGGTCGGGGTTTCATAACATGGATCACAATCAGAAATAATCGATAGGGGAACTCCATAAAGTCTCACAACCTCATTAATACATAGTTCTGCTAGACGTTCAAGTGGTAGATCTTCTCTTAAAGATAGAAAATTTGCTGACATGGTAAGATGATCAAAAATGACCCATATTGCATCGTTCCTTCTAGGAGTCTTTGGTAGTCCAATGACAAATTCCATCGTGATATTATCCCATTTACACTCAATTATGGGAAGAAGTTTCAATACTCCTCCAAGCTGTTTTCTTCCTACATTCTCTTGTTGACAAACCATACATCTTGACACAGAATTAGCAATCTCCCTCTTCATTTTGTCCCACCAAAAATGTTCTTTCCAATCTCTATACGTCTTAGTGCTACCAGGGTGTTTAGAGAAATTTGAACTATGAGCATCATCCAAAAATTCCCTTTTTAGATCAAGAATATCGGGAACACAAAGTCTCTTCCCAAATTTCAAAATTCCATCTTTATATACGAAGTCACTCAATCTTCCATTATTCACTGCTTTAATATTCTTTTGAAACTCCCCATCATCAGCCTGAGAACGTTTTATCCTTTCTAGTAAAGATGGTTTAGCAACCATTTGAAAAAAGCATTGATGATTCACCTTCAATGGTTATTCCCATATCCATCTTTACTAGATCCATGAAAATTGGCTCCCTTTTAATTCTCATCTTGTTCAAAACTCCATGATCATTTCTGGTCAAAGCATCTGCCAGCTTATTTTCCTTCCCCGGGTGGTAGTGTATCATGCAATCATAATCCTCGAGTAGTTCAAGCCATCTCCTTTACCTCATGTTGAGTTCTTTCTATGAGAAAATATACTTCAAACTCTTTTGATTAGTATAAATATCACATTTTTCACCATAGAGATAATGTATCCATATCCTCAAATCAATGATTATAGCAGCTAACTCAAGATCATGAGTAAGATATATTTTCTCATGAATTTTTATCTGTCGTGATGCATAAGCACTAACCATATCATTTTGCATAAGGACACAACCAAGTCCTTTCTTTTAAGCATCACTATAAATAACAAAATCATCACTACCCAATGGTAGAGTCAATATAAGAGCATTGACTAATCTTTTATTTAGTTATTTGAAACATTCCTCACAATTTTTTTCCTAAAAGAATTTAACCCATTTTCATGTGAGCTTCGTTAGTGGGTTATCCAGTCGGGAAAAATTCTGCACGAAATGCCGATAATAACCTCCTAAGCCAATAGAACTGCATACCTCAGTTATGTTTGTTCGGGTGGGTCAATATTGGATTGCATTTGTCTTCGTAGGATCAACTAGGATCCCATCCATCAAGATAATATGTCCAAGAAAAGAAACTGACTGATGCCAGAATTCGCACTTGCTAAACTTCCCATATAATTGATTTCTTCTAAGATTTCCCAGAATAACTCGCATGTGACTCTAATGGTCTTCATATCTTTTTTAGTGTATGTTGGTATCATCGATAAAATCACAATGAAGTTATCAAGATATTCCATGAAAACTCTTTTCATTAAATCCATTAAAACATATGGTGCCTTCGTTTGTCCAAAAGGCATCACTGTAAACTCATAATGATCATACCTGGTTTGAACTGTTGTCTTCGGAATATCTTCATTCCTCACACTCAGTTGATGATATCTGGATCAAAGTTCAATCTTTGAAATGTATTGATCTCAATGATGTTGGTCAAATAAATCATCAATCCTGGGTAGTGGATACTTATTCTTTATTGTAATAGCATTGATTTCCCTATAATCAATGAATAGCCTCATGGATCCATCTTTCATTAATACAAACAAGACTGGGGATCCCCATGGAGGAACAACAGGTCTAATAAATCCTTTTTCACTCAAGTCTTCTGGTTTTTTCTTCAGCTCCACTAGCTCTACAGTGGCCATTCTATATGGGGTCTTCGATATAAGTCTTGTACCATGAATTAAGTCAATGGAAAACTCAATTTCCAGCTCTGGAGGATGTCCAGGTAAATCCCTTGGAAATACATCAATGTAATATTTCACTATTTTCAAATCTTCAATTTGAATATTTCTTTCCTCTCCCATATTTATTAGTTTATCTTCCTCTCCAAGTATTGCATTCAATAGAGCTACTGGGGGTTCTAGATAAGAATCATGTAGATAAGTTTCTGCCCTAAAGACAGGAAATTCTATACCATTTCTAAAAATTGTAACTTCCCTTTCCTTGTAATAAATCCTCACATCATAATTTGTTAGCCAATCCATACTTATAAATATATCAAATTCAGTCATGGGTATGATGATAAGGCTAGAAACTATAGCACGTTTTTATCTTTGGAGGGGGACTAGTCAACATACCTTTGTTGCAATGATACATCCCATGGGAGTGTTGAATGACAACTCCTTTCTTAAATCAAATTGGACATATCTAATTTTCTTGGAAAACTGAGATGATATAAATGAATGTGATGATCTAGAATCAAATAAAGTGTTGGCTATGTTTCAGGAAACAATTAAAGTACCTACCACCACATCACTAGGAACATCAACCTCTGCGGTTGTAATCGCATAGGCTCTCTCTTGATCTATTGGATTTTTTGAGGCATGTTTCCTTGGTGTTTAAGACACTCATTTTCATAGTTTCCCATCTCATTGTAGTTGTTGTAGTGAACATTATTGAATTTTTTCTTCCCCTTGCATTCATCAGATCAATGACCCTTTTCTCCATAGTTATAGAAGACTCCCTTTCCTTTCAATAATTTCCTAGGATGATTCATTCCATGGTTCTCACATAATGGGAAACTATTCATTCCCTTTCTCTTATTTGGTTCTTCATCTTTTCCATTGTTATCAGAATACTGCTTCTTATCTTGGTTTCCTTTGAAAACATTTGATCTAGAAAATTCCTTCTCTATTTTGATGGCACTTGATACAATTTCATCATTTGATGAAAATGTTTGAGAAGCCAGTTCCCTTCGATGACATGGCATAATACATTCAAATAAATGATCAATCTTGTCTATTGAGTAACTTATGTAATCCACAACATACCTGGTTAGCCTTGTGAAGGTAGCCTCATACTCCGTAACACTGTCTTCTTCCCTTTGTTTCATGCCAAGTAATTTCCACTTCATTTCAGTTTGTTTCTCACGAGGGAAATATTTTTCATAAAATATTTCCTTAAAATTCATCCATTCCATATCCTCTATCTCTTCTTCCTCCATGGCATTTTGAATCAAGGACCACCATTGATCAACGCCTCCCTTGAGACAATATACCGCCAGTAATACCTTTTCATTTTCATTGCATCTTAACTCCATGAATATATTTTCAAGGGAATTGATTCATTGATCAGAAACCAATAGATTAGTATTCCCACTAAAATATGGTGGCTTCTAGCACATGAAATGATCCAACACAGGTTTTGAATGGTTATTCGTTACAACTTGAGTAAGTTGTACCAATATGGTCATGATCTGATCAGCTCCAACATTTACTGTATTGACTTTCTCGGTAGGGAGATCCCTACCTTGACCATGACTATTGATTCCCCTTCTCCCATTAGACACCATTTCTAAATAATGGGATATACACGATTAGTTTATGAATCAAAAATATAAAATAACTCAATATAGATTGAAATTCTATGCATAGTTACTCTTATAAACATCGTTCCTATATGAAAAAATTTACATTAACTCATTCATAATGGATTATAAAGAAAAAATGAACTATCCTAAACATATCCCCCAGGAGTGTCGTAACCAAGAGTGCAGCAAGGCCCGTTGTCGTTCAGCAGTTCCCATTCAAGTCTATCTCAAAGTGGTGTTTTCGAGATTTACCCCTAGATACATCTGTACCAGAGCCGCCTCTACTTGGTCGTATCCAGATAGGGATGTATTTATTGAAAAATACACATAATATATTACTTACCAAAATACCAGGATGTTCTTGTATGTTTATCCTCAAATAATACCTTAGGGATTTGTTCCCTACTATAAATGTACTATTCTAGTTTCAAACTGTTATACTAAACTTCCTCTGATACCAAATGCAACACCCCGACCACTCTAGGCTGGAGCTGGTGCATTAATTTTGATATTGGCATGGTTAGAAGGAATGAAAATACTAAAGTAATAATCAGTTTAATAGTCTTGAAGAAACTAGATACATATATTTAACACAAATTACATTGGATAAGGTTACAAGATAGAATACATAACAAAAAACTCAAAACTGCTTCCACGTGAACTCAAAATAAGACCTTCTCTTTATCAACTGTCAAAGGTATACAATGAAAGGGGTGAGATCAAACTCTTAGTAGGGGTTATAAATATTGGAAGCATGAGTACACTAATGAGTGAATCACAATCAATCTGACACAATCAATATGGAATATTGAATAAATGAACAACTAATTCCATTAATAAACTTAAAATGAAACTGCATCCATAGATTTTGTCATAGTGAGAAACTCATGGATAATAATAATAACTGATAATGAATAAAAATAGTGCTTATTAATTGTACATCATGTATATGTCACATGAAACCATAATACTGTAAATATAGTTTAGTTCTGTGGGTAGAAACCTTTCTAATTTTTGGAAACAAACTCGAAGGGTTGGTCACCAAACTATTTTGTCTCGTGAGAACTACCGATGCATCAAGGGTCTATAGTTTTCCCCACCCGCCACTGTATGTAAAAAAATTAATTATAAGTTGATTCAAAACAATATCAATATTCCCTTTCAATATCCGTATAGATTAGAGTATAAGGATTTATCAATAATTCAATAATTAAAAAATCCAAATAAACACCGTATGTAAAATTGTATACAGTTTAGACAATAAACATATCCATGACATGAGATTTTGGATATTTAATATAAATATAATTTCAATTGAAAAGTGATCTCAAATGGGCAGTAGGTACACCATATAATGATTATTAGGTACATAATACAAAGATAGTCACAACAAAAACGGCTACTGAGACAGAGTCCCTTACCACAATGTAATCGGTCGAACCGTATGACTAGAACATAATAACCATCAAGTTAATCATTGAATAACATGAATATAAATAGAATCATGTTATTATATATCAAATGGAAGTACAAATATACCAAATATAACGAATAATTGGTGAACAATGGAAATCTCACAGAAATTAAAGTGTGATTAGAAACCCCTTACCTTATGCTCGAGTGTGTTGTTTGTTTGTTTTAATGACCTGAATAATAAAGTTTATCTTAATTAATTAATATTTCTCAAACCACCTATACATGTAATATATTTATTATAACTTTATTAGGTTCATTCAAGGCCCTTTGTATGGGTTTAATGGGTTCAATTTTCAGTTTTTGGAAGCATTTTCTCCCTTGATATTCATGGATCGTTACTAGTTTCCATGAATGGAAGTTCATTTGAATCATGGTTAAACATCCAGAATTTTAATACATATTTTAAAGAAAATATGGAGATATAAATGATCTTATAATTAATTTGGGTTATATACCATGAAGATGATTCATTAGTTAAAACATTAATGGTGTTCATTTAGATCGTTTTAGTTATTCATTGATAATAACTACCTCATTTTGTTTTATAAATTAGAACCATGAGTACCAAAGAATTACATAACCATGGGTGAGTAATAAAACATATATTATAACCTTGTTCAACCATATAAATTGTTTCATGACCACACTTGAATGAATTATTGCAAATTGAAATCACATCGTCTACGATGTCGGTAATTCGACATGTCACATACAATGTTTTTAATTCCTTGAACAAGTGGGGAAAGAAGAATATTGATGATGAATTTCTCAGGAACATTAGAAAATCAATAATATAAACTATTCTGTATATTTCATTCCTCTTCGTTAAGAATAGATGAAAAAAGAATAAATAAACAACTAAAAATAAAAGAATAATTTTGAAATCGCTTACAAAAATTCAGCAGCCTAACAGCTACGCAACATGGTTTTAGAAAATATTAAAAAAGAGATGGTACAAGGGTAAGCTATCCAAAATGAATCATAATATAGATTATATCAATAATAATAATAAAAATAAGAACATGGTATGGAAACTTGTTTTATATATCACATAAAAGAGAACTTGAAAGGTAAAAAGAAACAAATTGAGAATTTTCTTACCTTGTAGAGTAACCCTTAGAAGTTGAAGGTCGGGACCTTGGGAGCTTGAGGAAAACATGGGAGGAATAATATGAAAGTAAGGACGCTAGATCATTGTTGAGGGAGAAATGGGAATTAATTCAATGAAGAGAAGAGTTGGTATTTATAGGAAAAGTGTGGGATTATTTGAATAATTTTCAAGGGACACCTCATGAGTGGTTTTTGCAAAACAATGGGCTTTCCCATGTTATTTCCCAATGTTATAATCCACTTGGTACACCTCACATCTTATTTAACTATACAAAAGTTGACCAGATTTATGAAATCATTATTTCGTCCTTAATGATGTCATAAACAGACCGAAACTAAAAACTGTATTTTTTACTATTCACTGAAAAATCAACTGTTTGAGAAAAATTTCCAAAATTAACCCTAACCATTTTTCAATGTGTAGAATTAAAAAGTGAAATAAATTTTTAAAAAAAATATTCTAAAAATTATTAATTTAATTTTTAAATATAATCATTGTTAATTTGAAAAATAAAAATCACAAAGTGCAATTAGTTTTATTTCTCATAGAAAAACTAATTAAGATCTCATTATCTTGTTGCTGTAAGAAAATAAAATAATATTATTAATTACTATTACTAAGGGTTATATTACTATTCATATTAATATTTGTAAGGGTATGTTACTATTAACCAAAAATTATGTTTATTCTATCAGACTCCAAATGACTTATTGATCACAACTCTGGATGACCATTTTTCAAATTTCAAAACATAGAAGTAGAAAATTAATATTTAATGGCTTGGTTTTGTCTATATCTTAAATAAACTAGTGTTTTTTCTAAGGAACACAATTATTAATAGAATGTATTTAACAGAAACATACCATAAAATGTTTGGCGTGCTACAATAAAACTCTCAATATTCCTTATTCATTTGTATAAAAATTATTACACATTCCTTGAATATCCAATAAAGGTGGAGTGTTTAATAAATATGTCCCACCATCCATAACATTGACTTACTCAACCTTATGTTAGATGAATATATAGCATCACGATAAATATTTAAATGATCAAAATTCAATTTGTTCTTAAACTGGTGGTAAAATAAATGGAACCTCTCCTTAAATACATGGTTTTTCGTGATTGAATAAACATATAGAGGATTCATGTAGGAATATAATCTACTTTGGTAATTTTATTCTTTTTCTATGGAGCATCCTCATTTATAGGTTATCCCATAAAATGAGAATTTTCACAGTGGATTTTGTTTCCCCACATAGTAGTGACCTTATATAAAATCCTCACTACATGAACTATTTTTTGTTATTATTTCATGCCTAATTTACTATTATAATTAACATTATGAATATATAGACTATACTAGTGTTTTATGGTGTATTGGTCCAATTGGTGTAGTTCTTCTTTGCTTCACATAATTATGATTCACAAAAATGAAGTCTTTTATTCACCTAATGATCTAAATTTACAAAATCCTCTACATCATGAATTCAGTTTCTTATAGTTCTATTTCTGATATAAACACATTATTTTAATTTATTTATAAAATTTATTTCCTCTATTACACTGATCAATAGACATGGACCCATGTCTTTTCCACTGATTCAGAAGAACAATTCTTCTGTTCCTAAAGTATTATTATTCCATATTGACCGAACATATTTTATTACACTCTATTTAAAAATTTTAAAATGAATACAAGAAAAATTAGTCTCAATTATAGATTATATATTATTTTTATCATATATGGTTCATGTGATTCCCCTTACGCTATGGGGTTCTGGACAACCTATATGGGCCTTTATCATGCGACACTTCCATCATCCAACCTGTTACTCCATTTGACCCCTTCTTGTCACATCACTAATATTCCATGGATTGAATTTATGTCCATCAATTAAGTCAGATTTTAATTTCATCAGAGGACTATGTATGTATATTTTCTCCTACATGCACTTTTTCTTTTCATTTTGGTATAGACTCATGGCGTCTACTTCATTGTTGGTCCATTTTAAGGAAATGTAATTTTTTGGGGAATTGATCCCTCTTACCTCCTATATAATTACATCATTTACCCATTTCTCCATTACCAAGTTTTCTTCTATTATAGTTCTGTAAGCCTAGTTCTCGTTGTGTTTAACTTCTTCAACAATTGAATTAAATGCATAATGTCATTTAAATTACACAACTACTGTGTTTTTCGTGGTTTACTATTGAAATTATCCTTCCCAAATATGTTTTCTTGAGTTCCTATTCCATAAACACCCATATCTATCTATGTGAGACATTCTAGGAAAGAACATCCAATTTTATGACCTCAATGATCTACCCCAGCTTCCTGAAAACATCCTGATGATAAAAGGACAATAAGACCCAATCATCTAACATTGTATGTTTTAGGTTCTTGTTTCATATTTTGTGTCATTGGTTCTTAAAATTTTATATTATGGTTAGTTTAGAGGTTAACCCTATATGTTGTAAATATTGTTCTTTTGAGCTTAATAAATTGTGTGGGTGGATAATGTTCTTACTATTCTCATAAGTCCAATACTTGATGGAACCCAATTCAATACTTTCTTTCCACTTTACCACTTTCTTTCTTTCACATCTTAAATTTTCAATTTTTATTATACATAAATTATTTTAAAAAATATCAAAATATTCCTTTCGGGTTTATACATATTATCCCTAGTAGTGAACCTTCCCGCCAATAAAGTTGTATTAGATCCTCATTGGGTATTTTTTCAAATCTCTCTTTTGTTTCAATTTAATTTTTGTTTTTATTCCAATTTTCTATATCATCTATATTAAACCTTTCCATTATATATGTTTTTAATTAATATAATTCTAACCTAATATATTATAGAAATTTACAATCATAATTATACAATAATGAATATCCATTGGTTTTGTCCATTTTTTGGTGGTTTACATTATCATTGACCCAAACCAATTGGTAACTAATATTTGGGATAAACATCAAAACAACATAGTTTTAATTTAAAAAATTAAATGTTGATGAAAATTTAAATTTATATTCGATTAAAACGAGAGCCTTGCTGGCCTGACAATGGTTAATTCATGAGGTGTATGGACAAAAGAAAAGAAACACATTGTTTCTATGTTAGATACTAGATATAAATATATTGTTTGTGTAATGTGTATCATAATTTTCTTTTCAAGAAACAAAATTATATACTTCCTTATTTAGTGGATAAATTTTTAGGAGATGTTACTTTTGAAACTATTATTGCTGTTATATGGTTTAAGATAGAGAATTTGTATATGAACACTTCAATTATTGGTCTAATTTATAATAAAAACCACATGTTAACATTCAAAATGAAATAAAGTAATTCAATAAAATCCCAGTTGGATAAATTCAATAAATTCCTCCTAGATTAGAAAAAAGATTTAATGTTGATTACCACGATCAAGAAATGATTAATTTAATTTAACAAGAAAATTTCTATAACACATTTATAGAGGAAGTGATGTAAAAATATGATTCAATAACCCTATAATATGTGAAATATTCCCTCCGATATAAATAATTGAATTGTAAAAATAGAGTTAAAGGTGTAAAAGAGATTATTTTTAAAATAGGTAGACCAAAATATTGGAATTAAAATAATGATTATAGTAATGATAATGGTAATAATAATAAATAAACATGGTATAATTATATATATGGAAGTGAGTTTTTTTCGTTCCACAATGAAGCCCAGGCACACTAGACCCATGAGTAAGATTCTAAAAGAAATCCCTAAAGTTAAAGATACTATATACTAGTCCCATTTTATTGATTATAGGTATGAAATTATTGATGTATTGAATGTATCCATCCATGAACTCACCCATGAGTAGGTCTTGAATTCAGGTTTCTTATTCCACAAGTTCCTATTTAGGGAGCCATTTTATGATTTATTTAAAATAGTAGTTTGAGATTTTATTTTAAAATGTAATAAGAGTATCCTAACATGGGAATAGGTTATATTTAAATATAAATATATTAACACTATATATTTAATTTGTAATAATTTAGTTTGGATTATGACCCCTATAGAAAACAATATCTGTAGAAACTATAGACCGAATGTTCTTTACTTTTATGTATAAATTTATTTTCCTAACAACCTCCAAAGGATATTGAAATATATTAAATGGTAACCTTATAAATGGGATATATTTCATTAATGGAATGGCCCATTCTATATATCTGGGTAGTCTCTATGTGACCAATTCTAAAAAAATCTATTATGCAATAGAATATAGGGGAATCTATGCTCTATGGGTCTTGAGGAACTTAATAAAAAAGGGATGTTAACTGAAATTACACCTAGTGACCTTTACTTTTATAAATATTTTTTAATGGGTAAATCTAAGAGACTCATCATCAATTATTATAGGATTAATGATTTATTACCCTAATAAAACAATCATTTTGATTTATGGGGACTAGATAAGACTACCTTCCAATATTGTGGCTCGTTATTTTTTACCTTTATTAATGATTTCTCTAGAAAGGTATTGATTTACATACTCAAAAAAAATATAATTCCTTTAAAAATTTGAAAACATAGAATTTTTTAAAAATAGAGTTGGAAGAAAAATAAAAATACGGATAATTGATAATGGGATAGAATACCTCTATACATATTTTATTAAATTACATCAATTTTAGGGTTTTGAAAGGAACCACAGTCTTAGGGAAACCCCTAATAGAATAGACAAACATGGAGAATGAGTAGAACTATTCTTGCGAGAGTATGAAGCAAAATTTCATGCTTGGGTGTGCCTAAATCCTTATGGGATGAAGCTAATACTATGATAGTTTTCTTCATAAACAGGTACATATCCTCTTTTAATCATTTTCAATCCATAGAAGTGAAATGGAATAAAAACTTCTTACAATAACATGAGATTATTTTGTTTCACTTTATATTCCATGAAAATATTGAAATGTCTTGAACCTTGAGCTTTTAAGTGTATTTTTATTGGGTTCTATGAGGGTTTTAAAGGATATAAATTTTGGTTTTATATAACTAGTCCCCAAAATGACAAATTAAGATATATGTGGTGTTTTAAGAATTCAATTCTCGTAATTCTAAATTTTTCGCACTACAAAATGATGGCACATCCATTAACAGGGATACTAAAACAAAACTATAAAAAAATTGAGGTTTTTTTCACAAACACCTCCAACTTATCCTCATCCTATGAACCGAGATACATCATGCTCTATTTTGGGTTCTGATTTAGAGAACGAACCTCCTTATAACAATCATCATTACTGTTTGACTTTTGATTGAGTTAAAAGTGTCAACATATATCCTGATCATTTTATCCAACACGATATGACTTAATTTGTATTCTACATTTCCCAAGATCCCATTAATGATAATCATTAGACATATAAGAAAGACCTTAATTAAAAATATTTTAAAAAAACTAGAACTCTACCAAGGATAATTAAATACACCTGTTAAATAAAAGTAACACTAGTTATATCATCGATAAACCTTCTAATGAAAAAGTAATTTGTTTGTTGTGGATTTATAAATTAAATGAGGATAACACTAATGAAAAAGAAAATAGTGTCTAAAGAAACACTAGTGGATGAGGTATTCCATCATAGAGTTTTAATAGACTATTCTAAAATATTTTCAATATTTATAAGTAATTATTATATAAGGTTGCCTCTTGATTTTCTACCTATAATGACCTACACATTAAAGAACTAGACATGAAAACTAACTTCCATCAAAGTGAACCGAATAATAAATTGTATTTTATAACTCCTAATGGTTATTCTAAAGAATTGAAATCTAACCAAATTTTACTTTTATGTAAATAATTGTATAGTTTAATACAATCCCCAAGGTAGTTGTATAGAAAATTTGACTCTTTTATGATTAAAAACCATTTTCTATAATACTGTATGTTGCTTGTGTTTATATCGAGTTCATCAAAAAAAAATTATACCTTCTATTATATATTTATTAAATTATTATTAAATAAAATCACCTGAAACTTATTACTTATGTTCATCTCAATTAAAAGGTGTTTTGGAAGTGAACGACACATGGGATTCAAAAGAATCACTTCTGTTTATATTTTTAGCGATGAAAGAAATAAACATTTGCTTCATTCTGATCACTCTTATGTCCTGAAAGATCTTAAAATGTACCTTTTTGAATATCTCATGCCTATTGGTGTACCACCTGGATAATATTTTAAGATTTATTTGACATAAACACCCATTTTTAATTTTGATGTATACTATACTGTTGGTGCCAAAATATTGCACGACAGGAAGGGACGAAAAAGAAGCCCCGCATGCTTCCCCGCGAAGCCCCGACGCGAAGCACCCCAGAGCATCGCGGTCCCGCGAAGCGCCAGAGATGGTACCTCTCCGCGAACAGCCTAACGTTTTTTAGCGCACCGCGAAGCCCCGGAGGCGGTACCTCTCTGCGAACGGCCTGACGTTCGCAATCCCGCCGTGAAGCCCCGGAGGCGGTACCTCTCCGTGAACGGCTTGACGTTTGTGAGCCCACCGTGAAGCTCCGGAGGCAGTACCTCTCCGCGAACGGCCTGACATTCGCGAGCCCGCTGCAAAGCCCCGAAGGCGGTACCTCTCCGTGAACGGCCTGACGTTCGTGAGCCCGTCGCGAAGCATCGGAGGCTGCGTGGGAGTTCTACTTCACGACACCCCTTGCCTATAAATACTGGGCTCCCCCTGAGTCCATGACGATGGGAAATCCGTCCTTTCTGCTACTCCTCTCCCAAATCGCAAAGCACCCTTCACCCCAGGAATCATGAGCTCCGCGAGGTACTTCTACTTCGCGTGACACCTTTGCTTTGTCTCGTTTGAAGAACCTCTTCCGAGAGCGATGCCCTTCGCGATGCTCAATGGAATTCGCGAAGGAGGGGGATTCCCAAGGGAACCCGGGAAGCCATGGAGCATTTATGCTTTCTGAAACACTCATCCTGTTTTAGTGATCCCCATGCTAAGGCAGGATCACTACACATTGTGAAGCACACCGCTTCGCAGTACCTTTCTTCGCGAGGCACCTCCTCTTCGCGAGGTAGTGCTCCACGAATACTGTTCCACTTCTTGAAGCACTCTCCACTCACACATTTTCCCCATGCTAAAGCCAAGCCACCCCACTTCACGAAGCACACTCCTATGCTTGGAAATTCCTCTCCCTGTGCGACCCTCTAGGTTTGCACGATGTAATTTCAAAGTCCCACGGGAAACACCACTCATAGTGTTGCATCGCCTAATGCTTATTCGCATAGGCACGCTAACTGCTATTGCTTCCTCACATAGCCACGCTAAAGTGGACCCCTCGATTGTTCACTCTACGACCCCCTTGACCACGGCCTTACTGGTACCTTCCCTCCCCCAAGGAGCGAAGGGTACTAGTTATGTATGTCCTAGGGGTGTGGAGTAAACCCACCTCGTCTGAGCTGTAGGAAGTTAAACTGCCAAGAACCTCATCCTCAACACATGACGTTAAACTGTGATCTGGCCCCGTGGTTCGCAGGTAGGGTCCCCCCAGCTCGGACATTTTTTACGCCACCCGTCTCCACAGAGATGGGGTCACCCCCTCCACAAGGGATGATATCCTCTTTCTCGGAGTAGCGTATGTCCATGGTAGAAGGGCAACCACCTTGTTGTAATCCCCTAGTCCCTCTTGCGGAAGGCTGCACCCCTGCATCTCCGTACTTCCCCACTACCAAGGTCAGTGGAGGGAATGATAGGGAATGAGGCACCTCCCATCATTGGTCCCAAATCCCTCTTTTGCTGCGCTTTGTCACTCTTCGGGCCTCCATCCTGGAGTAAGTCCCAGCACCATGGGCCACCTAACGCATAAGCCCATCTTCGCTTCTCACGGACGCACCCTTCACGACGTGATCGTCAGGTCCTTGATGCCTCTTGTTTCTCACACTAAGCATGACTCACGTGGGCTTAGAGTAACTATCGGCCATGGAAATTCCCTCGTCCAGCATGACGTTAAACTGTCTGCCCTTGTCCCGCAATGAAATTAAACTGCACACCCATTTGATCTACGAGGTCTTTGATCCATGTCACATCATGGTACATATGAATTCTCCATGAGGTTCAAGACCATCTGTCATTTCTTCACGTCGAGTTCTACCTTCGTCCAGCATGACGTTAAACTGCATTCTAGTCCGATGGCAAGCCATTGTGACTGACCCGAACTACGAGGACTTTGATCCATGTCAAGGCATGGTACGTAGGAAGCCTCACGAGGTTCATTCCCATCTCCCATCGGACCAAGGTCCCTCATTTACATCGGTTCTCCGACACCCACCGCCATTCCCAAACTACGAGGTCTTTGATCCATGTCAAGACATGGTACATAAGAAGCCTCCATGAGGTTCAAGCCCACCTCTCATCGTTTATTCACGTCGAGTTCATCCTCATCCCGAATGATGTTAAATTGCATCCCAGTCTGAAGGAAACCCGTTGTGACCCCTTTGAACTATGTGGACTTTGATCCATGTCAAAGCATGGTACGTAGGAAGCCTCCCTAAGGTTCAAGCCCACCACCCATCGGACCAAGGTCCACCTCCACGTTGGTTCGCTGATGAAACCCCTTTGAACTACGTGGACTTTGATCCATGTCAAGGCATGGTACGTAGGAAGCCTCCCTGAGGTTCAAGCCCACCACCCATTGGACCAAGGTCCACCTCCACATCGGTTCGCCGACGAATCCCCCTTTGAACTACGAGGTCTTTGATCCATGTCAAGGCATGGTACGTAGGAAGCCTCCCAGAGGTTCAAGCCCACCATCCATTGGTCATCCCGATCAACCTTCATGATGGTTCACCAGCACCCGGGCAGCCTAGTGTGTAAGCCCCACACCATCCGGACCAAGGTCCTCACTCGTGTCAGTTCGTTGACGATGTCCGTCAGATCAAGGTCCACCTTCACGTCGGTTCGCTGACGACACCCATCTGGCCAAGGTCCACTTTCACGTCGGCTTGCCGGAACCATCCCGAACTATGCAAACATTGATTCCCTAACACGGGGATACGTAGGAGGTCTCTTCGAGGCTCAAGCCCAACTTCACTGGCGCCCATGCGATGGTCCCATTTCATTCCCCCTCCACTTCATTCAACTCTCCATCACCCATCCTGATTCTCACCCGGACTGCCATGCTCCGGCAAGATCATACCATTCTGCTCCTCTTCGCAGCTGCCCCTGGGCGGGTCCCGATATCAACACCCCTTCATAGGAAATTCCTCAATCTGATCCATTCTAGCTACTGCTCTGATTGGGATGATCTGTCTCCACTGGACGTTAAACCTGCGGCATACCATGTGTTAAACACAGGAAGATGAGGAAAACCTCATATATATGTCCATGGAATATAATTCCCCGCGCTCGATGTGGGATGCCTCGGGCTTCCACGCCCTTGAGAAGCCCAATGACAAGGGATAATAGACAGGCATGCCAGTTCCCCAGCATCGAGACACGCTACTGATGCCTCGACGTGAATACTCCCCCGACTGAAGGTTGCTGCCCTGACCGGACCCTTTGGAATGTCCCGACAGAAGTAGTGTAATTAACTGGCGTCCATGGAAACATGGCAGTGGGAAGAGTTTCACGAACAACGTATTAAATCTATAAGGGAGACCCGGACTAGGTGATGAGTTCCGGGGAGGAATCCACAGAAGGAAAAACTAACATCCCATCATCCTGTTTCGAACAAGGATCAGACGTCCCTAAATAAGGATTGAATGTCGCCCGCCTTTGGAAAGCGGGAATGTGGGGCAACAGTGCAGCACTTCCTCCTCCGTAGACGGATGTGCGTGCGCGCCCCGATGAAAGGGTTGGAAACAGAAATGGTGAACCCGACGTGAAATTATTCTCCCCAATGTGGAGATTAATAGCATTTGAGACACCAGTAGATTGACGTGTCACTGGATCCAAATATCTAGTGTCGGGTCCCACCAAGCAAATGGCAGGCCTGGCGTGAAACTCACTGGAAGTTGGGGCAGTGGAACGTGGGGCACTCCGTTCTGCAACGTGTTGGCGTGGATCCTTCTTACAGACGTGGAGAATAGAAGGACGATGGGGCACTGGTTGTCGATCCTTTTCCTCACAGTGCTGATGAGTTGATCCCTCCATTTCCAAGAAACCAGGTTGCTGCTACAGAGACACGATCACCGCCCGCTCGCCTACGCATGGGAAGGGGAAATACCAGCACAACCACCCCGCCTAGCTCCGCTACGGCCACAACGGCCTCTACATCCGTGAATATGGGGCGCCCACGTCCCCTCTCCCCATCAGAGATCATCCAGCGAAGGGTGATCAACAACCTTGTATGCAGGTACAAGGAAGAAGGGGTCATCCCAACTCAAGATATGGCCCGCCTGTACCTGGAGGCATCCAGGCCCCACCGCCAACACCACCCTAACAGGCCGCACAGGGATCCCCTGCTCCCCACCCCAATGTTCAATCGTTTGGGGAGCCTGTCCCCAGAACGCCTCGAAGACTCCTCGCCTTATGTTGATGAGATGGGTGACGTCCGGATCTGCCCGCTCAGAGTCTCGATCCAAGGGCTCCCGGCATGGGCTCCCATTCGCCCGCGTCAGCGCCGCCGTCTGGCTTCGCAGGAAGAGCAGGTAGGCCATGCCCCTACGCCACCTGCGCCAGCTCGTCTGACCCGACGTCAGCACCGAGCACGGGCTATGGACGCTCACCAAGATATGTCGATGTCAAAAACTACTATGGCCCAATCCACCACCGACGCACATCATGGATTTCCTACATACACAGAGCAGGGGCACTCCTTCACCCGACTGGGATCAAGGCCTCAGCCGCCCCACGGGCAGGCTGGTTTGACTCTCGGGGTCGTAGGCCTAGGCGATGATTGCCGTGAACCAATCTGCGGTAACGTCACTCCATACGGAGGTCCTCTCTGTACCACCATTCCACAGAGCGTCGGCTTTCCCCGCTCTGAAGCTCTTCACAGAGGTATGCCCCATGCTACCCCCATCTCGAAGGAAGACCCTCCCCGGGGCAGTGACGCTCGGTGCGGAAAATTCTCCCGTGCCCACTATACAGGGTTTGGAGTCCCTCCTCCTGCCCCCGACTGCTGATCTGAAGGCACTGTCAATCCGGTCCTTCTCCAAAGTGTTGGTCCTCCCTATGTCCTCTCTGCAACTGGCGAAGGTCCTCCTCGCCCCAGCAACATGGGGAGTGAAGGTCAGCCTCGCTCCACCCGCACCGTCCATTGAGGTCCTCCCCATATACCCTTCAACATTTTCCCTAGTGCCCCTCGCACCCCGGCCACCTCGAGCGGGGGCCCTCTCCGCCATGGCGCCATCGCCGCCCCAAGACTACATATTGTGAATCAACCCTGTCCCGAAGAGCCACCCTGGGGTAGAAGATCGGGTCTTCGCCGCCACAGGAAGAATTCTGGGGGGGGATTGGGTGGAGATCAAACAGGCTCGTTTCTCTGATTCTAAAGCGGAATGTGACTTAGCAATGGAACCTTCTCCCCGCTCCTCCACATCAAGGACTGGGGCAGGAACTAGGCGCGTCAGCCTCATTCTCCTGGAATGCGAGGTCCAACGGATTCCCACCTCTCTCCGCAGGTACATCCAGGAGGAAGAAATCTTGGAAATTCCGTAGGTCCCGACCGTGCAATCACCACCGTTGTCATCAGAAGTGCCCTCTACCTCTACCAGAGATCACAGAGAGCTATTTTGGGGACCAACGGTGGTAGATCAACGACATGAACTATCACCGGACACTGCAACCCCTGCACCTGAAGATGTGGCTATCAGACCATCATATCGTGATATCGTGGTCAGGACACCTCACTCTTCATAGGATGGCCCGGAGTTCGGCGGCCAGTCATCTCGTTCTCCGTATTCTCTGCCACCAAGTTTACTGTCCCAGAGGACTGCCTCGGTACCGCTACCGGTCCCTCAGCCGCCCATGGTTGAAGAGTGGGGCAATACAGGGCCATACCCCGAGTCCGAACCCAGGAGCTTCTGGAGAATTCTTGCAACGGATTACTTCCTAGAGATGTTCTAGCCGACGGCGGCGCCGAACTTTCGTGCAATAGAGTCCCTTACCCTAGAAGAAGTGGGGTGATTTTGCCGAACCCTATGGGAAACACACTTCCGCATTCATTACGAGCGGGTGATGTACCCCAGAAGTCGAGAGCACTTTGAAGAAATCAGCGAGCAATGCCACCTGATCGATTTGTCCGCACTCCCTGTGGCCCAGCACCCTGAGTCGCTAGGCCGTCAGAGCACCCTTCAATGGAAATGTGTTCATATTTTCAAAGTAATCCGTAGAGTCATCAGGGAAGCTACCTCCCATGTGAAAGTTTGTGGCTGGGGACACTATGCCACTCTCCTCTTCATCCCTATCCGACTACAGTCCGATTCGTTATGCGACATTGAGGACATGCCCTTGAGAGGGGTTGAGGTCCACATGGCTGATGTAGTGGACAAAGAAGACGAGCTTGAATTTCTCAATGGAGACTTACCCCCCGACGGGGTACCACCACTACTGGACCCATCATGGAGGGTTACCCATCAGCAAAGGAACCTTCTAGGTCTCCATGTACCCACCGAGTCACTGGTACTCAGTCGAAATGTCGGTAAGGGTAAGGGGCATGAGAGAACTGTCAAGCACTCCGACCTGTCCGCCTCTGTACAGAAGACAGACGAAGATCCCAAGAAGGTCGTGTTACGCCAAAATCTTGCTGAGCAGAAGAGGCTGGTTGACAAACTCTTGGCCGAGCGCGCTGCAGAGCGGTGACCCGACTATGGTAATCCCATGCCGGGGCAGCAGGGGCAGAAACAATCCCCCCTGGTGAGATGCCTCTGGGCAACCCTGATCATGCTACTTCTGCAGACAGGGTAGAATCCGGAACATACGGCAAGAGGGTGCGATACTTCTCACCAAACCCTCCTGAACAACGGGGCAATATGAAGAATCTAGTCCGGGTTCACCCAGTTTCCCCACAGGCTGTTCCGCCAGTCACTCCACGAGCCACCGAAGCCATCTATCATGTCGAAAAACCTGGCAATGCACTTGTGATTAGGGATCCCCGTCAAGACAGGGATCCCCATCCGGATGATCTTATAGTAGCACTCATAGCCCGCCTCAAAGCGTTGGAAACACGGCAGGTGGCAGTCCCACCAGATGGCAAGCCATATCCCGCATGGGTGGATGATGTGCCCGCACCCCCGGGTTTTGGTGACCCCACATTCTCACCCTTCAACGGGACAGGGGACCCGCCCTAGCACTTGGCCCATTTTTCTTCCATGTGTGGCCCTATGCTGGGGAATCCGGCCCTGCAAGAAGTCACCAAGCTCCGATGTTTCGTGCAGACATTGGATGGTCTCACATTCGTCTGGTACAACCAGCTCCCTATCGAATCAGTGACCGGTTGGGAGGATCTCCGTCGGCAGTTCCTATACCAATTCATCTCCACCACACGAAAGACCAGCATCGCAGACCACTTCATGTAAAAACAAAGGCCTGATGAGCGAGTCGCAGATTTCATCACCCGGTGGAAGGGACTTACATACTCCCTTGATATTCCACTGATTCATGAGAAATTACTGACGATGTGTGTAGGGAACGTTAAAACGGAGCTGGTACCTTCCCTTATCACCCAAAACTACCCTAGAGGGTTCCGGGATTTCTCATATAAGGCTCAGCGCCTTGAGGAGGCTCTGTAACAGGCTAGTTAGGCATGTTCATTTCCCCCTATGATCCCAGTCAGGATGACTTCCAGAGACGAACCCGCTGTGGTGTCCCAAATAGAATCCCCCAGGCTGCTGGAATTACTACCAGTGACACCATCCCTGCAACCCCGCAGAGGTCCTCCACCTCAAGCATAGGCTCCTTCCCAGCAGCGACTGCCTCGGAATCGACAGGTTCCCCCGCGCAATTCGCCACCTCCACCGAGGCGAGACAATCAGGCGCTACCTCCTCAGTAGGCCCCTCCGGCCCCTCGTCAGGGCCAGGCCCCCAGGGCCCCCTATCCGGAAAAAAGGCACCAGACTTATTCGTTCAATGAGAATCAGGTCCCTGGTTACTTATGAAGTGCTCTTGAGCAAGGGATTGTGTGCCCACCCGAGTGCAGAAGGCCGGCGGAGGCTAATCTTACCGATCACCCCAACTACTGTCCTTATCATCGGATTCTGGGGCACACCCTCAAGCAATGCTATGTGTTTAAAGACTGGCTTCAAGACCAGGTCAACAACAACATAGTCAGGTCGGGCCTGACACCAACACAAGTGGCTGGTGTCTTTGCAGGGTCAGAGATTGGTAGCGACAGTGAAGGCGAGTGGCAGCAGGTTCCCAACCACGGGTCCTAGAGATACGACGACTGCATGGCTTGAAAAACCATCATCCATGCCCATGGTATCATCCGGGAATGCCAGAAGTAGCCGGAACCTTCAGAAGGAGTAGGCAGTACCTCTGCATCTCCTTCACAGTCGACCTCTTCCCAAAAGGGCAAGCAGCGATGATGCAAGAAGAAACAACGCGCTCCAATGGTGCCGTCGTCATCTCACACTCATGGCGACTATATGCCCCCTGAAATGGGGATTCCTCCAAGAATCCGCCCGGTAGTGGATAACTCGTAGAGAGACAGCCAGGGGTGCGCTTCGGTTAACACTGTGGAGCTGGTAAATCCTTTTATGACTCCCGACGAAGGAGAATTCCAGGCGGGATTCCCCAACGTCCCCAGCCGAAGTCAACGTTAGCAGAACCACAACCACACTGGTCATCGAGGCACGTTAGCAGGCACTTTCAGCCAAGCCGTGAAAGCTACTGACACCAGAAAGCAAGCTTAGCGCAGAGATCAGTAAGCGCAACCCCATCTGACACCCTCAGCTTTACCTCCACCGTCGTTTGTGCTACTAGATCAGGAAGAGCTACCTCGTTCGTATCACAGTCAGGCTTGCCCAGCTACAGGACAGTCTCCGTTGTCCGATCCTAGTCTGGAAACTACTCTCCAGGCTTCAACTAGTAGGCAACGGGATGTGCCCAACACTAGAGAACCGCTGGTTCAAACGGAAGGACCCGCTATGCCCCCAAATACCGAACGACCTCCTGTAAGAAGAGGTTCGTGCTTGGCACGAATGTATGATGTCCTGATGCACCTGGCCGACATTCCGGCAAGGCTTTCTATCATTGAGGCCCTTCTCCTATTGTCTGAAATGCGTGAGGCACTTACAGAGGCCCTAAGGATCCCCCTTCAGTTCAAGGCGGAGGTAGAAGCTGCAGAAGCCTTCCATGCCGAGGCAATTGAGAACACCGAATGTCAGGAGGTTATCTCATTCTCCGATGAAGATGAGGACCCTCCTATATAGGGTCATATTCGCTCGTTGTACATCACTGGCCACTTCAATGGTGTGGAAGTCCACCGCTGCCTCGTTGACACGGGTTCCAGAATCAACCTAATCCCGACTCGGACACTACGAAAGTTGGGTCTGTCTGAAGATGATTTAACTCCCTCTGACCTCAAAATCTAGGGATACGACAGGACCATGAAAACCCGAGTTGGAAAGATCCACCTGAAGACTCTGTTCGGTGTCTTAATTGTCAGCACCGAGTTCATGGTCGTCTCTCAGGACACTGCCTAAAATGCGTTGATGGGTAGGCCATGGCTCCATCTTCACACAGTATTCCCTTCATCATATCACCAATTCCTCAAATACTCCCTCAATGGTCAAGTAGGCGTGCTCCAAGGAGATGCGTCTCCTTTAGCCTCTTGCGAGGCTTGATATATGGATGCTGATTATTACAAGAGTAAGGATAAGCAAATGCTAGTAAGTGAGGATGAACCTGCCCCGATCACAAGTGATCCATGGGCACGCATGGATGATGCCTACATCCTCCCGATCCATCGATTGGTGGCCACAACCCCCGACATGGGGCATTGATTTTTTATTTCAAGTATGAAAGGAAGGAATGTTCCCATGTCCAAGCGACGGTGGAAAATCACCTCGTACTCCTACACCAACCAGGATCAGGTGATCCTGGAGCCTCCTACCCCTGTGCGGTACCGGAATTTCAAGCTTATGACAATGGCGGTATGCCATACATGTCTCTTCCGCCGGGCTGGAATCAACCGACTCAGGCCGACATGTCACCACTGCTTTGATGTTGTCAAATGTGGCCCCTTAGGCCGAAGGCCAGATGTGATAGGGTCTACTGTCTTCATTGCTATGGTCTCAATGGAGAGTGAGTCTCCTGATATGATGACCACTGCTTCCCAAACCGGCACCAGCTTCCCCTCAGGTTTTGATAGCCAAGAAGTATCTCCCGTTGCGGGAAGTCCCCCCACGGGGGGAGAGGAAGACCTGGAGGATGCTCCCCCCACCTTTGAGGAAGGTGTCTCTACCACAGTTGATGAACTGGTACAGGTGAACCTTGGTAGAGAGGAAGATCCGAGACCCACATTAATCAGTGCAGCCATGTACCCCGAGGAATGACAGCGGTACATATACTTTCTCAAACAACACCGTGATGTGTTTTCCTGGAGGTAAAACGAGATTCCATGACTAGATCCCCAGGTATCTGTTCACCGTCGGTGCCCCCCGGCAGACCATCGTGGGTTTAAGCAGCCTCCCAGGAAGATGCACCCTTCTCATGGTGCTATGTTTGAGGCCGAAGTTGACAAGATTATCAAAGCCAAATTCATTAAGTAAGTCCAATACCCCAAGTGGATTTCCAACATTGTGCCAGTCAGGCAGAAGAATGGGAAGATCAGAGTCTGCATCGACTTTCGCGAACTTAATCGCCACTGCCCAAAGGATGACTTCCCAATCCCGGTGATTAAGTTATTGATTGATTCCACGGCCGGGTTCCAAGCTCTCTCTTTCAGGGATTGGTATTCCGGGTACAACCAGATCCGGATGACCCCCAAGGACGAGGAGTCCACTACTTTCAGGGCTCCCCAAGGTACCTTTTTCTACCAGGTTATTCCCTTCGTCTTGAAAAATTCAGGTGCCACTTATCATTGGGCCATGCATCTCATATTCAATCCAATTCTCAGGACGCTGGTGGAATGCTACGTAGATGACCTAGTGGTCAAATCATGCCAGTGCCAGGACAATCTCAAAGACCTTGAGAAAGTGTTCAGTTTCCTCTATTCCTGTCACCTGAAGATGAACCCGTTGAATTGTGCCTTTGGGGTCACCTCTGGGAATTTTCTTGGCTTTTTTGATAGATATTAAGGCATTGAGATCGACCCCGAGAAGATCAAGGCCATCAGCCAAATGCCTCCCCTGAGCAATATTTGTGAACTTCGAGGTATCCAAGGCCAGTTACCCTATATACGCCGATTCATCGCGAATCTGGCCGAAAAGTGTAATCCCTTTTCCTGGATCATGAAGAAGGGTGCCTCCTACGAATGGTATGAGGAGTGTCGGAATGCCTTTGAGTAAATCAACCATTATCTGCTCCAACCTCCGGTTTTGATGCCACCCGTCTCCGGAAAGCCCCTGGTCCTTCACGTGACTGCCCTGGAATGATCCCTCGGTGCACTGCTCACCAAGAAGAATAACGAGGGTACTGAGAGCAGTCTCTAAAATCTCAGCCGCATGTTTCTCAATACGGAGGTCAGATACTCCCCTATTGAAAAGAGCATCCTTGTTCTCATCTTTGCCGTACAGAAGTTGCGGCATTACCTGCAACACCATGAGGTACAATTTGTCTCCTGGGTAGACCCACTTATGTATATCCTGAACCACCCTATGTTGACTGGCCGACTAGCACGGTGGGCGGTGATTCTCCAGCAGTTTGATATCAGGTTCGTACCTCATAAGGCCATTAAAGGACTTGTGTTGGCATAATTTTTAGCTTCCCATCCAACCTCTGCAGATCAATCCCTAGACCTGGATTTTCCTGATGAGACAATCTTCTCAGTCGATCGTGTCGTCCCATGTTGGCAAATGCACTTTGACGGTGCCTCCCAGAGCCCCACTGGTAAGAGGCTCAATGATCTTAAGCTCAACAGAGTGGGCCTGGGTATTGTATTCATTACCCTGGCACAAGTCGTCCTGCGAAACTTGTTCCTATTGTCAGAAGGATGTACTAACAACGAGGAAGAGTACCAGGCTCTCATCACCGGCCTCGAGTTGGCCCTTGAGATCGACGTGCCCCATCTACATGTGAAAGGAGATTCCGAGCTGGTAATCAAACAGGTCAATGGTGACTATGTCGTTAGGAAGCTGAAGCTTGTACAATTTCTGGAGTGCACCCTCCGCCTAATGGCCCAGTTCTATTCTCGACCAGAGATTACCCATGTCCCACGGTCATAAAACGGTCAAGCAGACGCCTTGGATGGCTTAGCTGTGTCGCTCGCAGAACCCGTGCAAGATAATTTGATCATACATGTGGCACACCGGAGAGTCATTTCCCCCATCACCCAAGAGGATAATGATGGCATGCGGGTAAGTCATCTCACCGCCGGGCCCTCTACGTCAGGGGTCCTGGGTTTTTCAGATACAGTGGTTGAAGCCACTCCCGACTGGAGCGAACCTTTTGTTGAGTATCTCCAAAATGGTCGCCTCCCGGACGACTTGGCCGAGAGGGAGCGAATCCGATGTCGCACGCTGCAATTTACCCTCTAGAGCGGCCCCAGTTTTGAACAGATCCTTTATAAGCGGAGCTTCGAGGGCGTCCTCCTCCGTTGCATTCAAGGAGTTGATATTTCTCATGTTATGCAAGAGGTCCACGCCGGTTCCTGTGGTTCCCATCAAGTTGGGCCAAAGTTTTCCCATCAACTCCGGAGGTTGGGGTACTTCTGGCCCTCTATGATCCATGATTGTATCGGGTATACCAAGATATTCCACGCGCTCCATGTTCACGCCAACTTCCTACATCGGCTGCCGGAGCCCCTCCACCCCACCAAGTACTCTTGTCCATTTGCGGTATGGGGACATGATGTAGTGGTACCATATCCACCGACAACAGCTTGCCAGTGTAGGTTCATCCTGACTGCTACAGATTTCTTTTCCAAGTGGGCAGAGGCAGTTCCACTAAAAGAGGTCAAGGCATGTTCCATCGTTGAGTTTGTGAGCTCCGATATTATCCACCGGTTTGGGGTCCCTCACGCCATCCTCACCGATATCGACACCACATCTGAGCAGTTGAGCTGAAGATATTATACGCAAAGTACGACAACCCTTCGAACCTTACCTCCTGTTATCACGCGCAGGAAAACAGACAAATCAAGGCGTTAAAAAAAACCCTCTCAAACATTCTGCAGAAGAAGGTTGGTCCGAACAATAAAAGTTGGACGGACATGCTCCCCAACGCCCTCTGGGCTTATCAGACGACGACTCACAACTCTACCTAGGTGACCCCATATTCCCTGGTGTATGGGGCTAAGTTTTTCATACCCATTGAGATCCAACTACCATCGTTGTACACTGTAGTCTATGACCAGCAGGCGCCAGATAAGGTGGCTGAAATCCGTCTAGCTAAATTAGAAGCACTGGATGAGAACTGGCTTCGTGCCCTGCAAAATTTGGATAGGCACCAGAATAAGATAGCGAGGGCCTTCTACAAGAAGGTTCACCTCCGTTCTTTTCTACAGGGTGACCTAGTGATGGCCCTTTGAGCGCCAATGATCCCCGGTAGGAAACCGCCCAATCTAGAACCCAAATGGCAAGGCAGTTATATCATCCATAAGGTTTATCCCAACGGGGCGTACTCCTTGGTGACCACAGAGGGTGAGCGCGTAACTCCTCACACCAATGCCAGGTTCCTCAAGAATTACTTCGCCTGATCCTTTTTAATGGTCCAACATGACCTTAAAATATATGGTCTTGCACGACCATAAACTGCACCGCCATCCTACTGGACGATAAACTGCAAAATGGTCCGAGCTCTATGTCGTTAAACTATGATCTCCCCCCGTCTTTACTGCAAGACGTTAAACTGAAAGCCAGTCAGGCCTTCCTGACCAAGGCTCAGCCTCAGGCCCCTTGGCCTCCTTGGGCCCCCGTCCCCAGTTCTTACTACAAGATGTTAAACTGCAAGCCAGTCAGGCCTCCTCGGGCCCCTTGGCCTTCGTCGACTCGGACTCTCTTATGGGATTGTATGGTGTGGTGTGGGATTACATCCTCATTCACATCGGGTTACCCACCGTACCATACATACACCCAGTTGAGAATGATTTATCGTCCAGAACAACGCTAAACTGCGCTTCAAGAACTACGTGTGGCTTGATTCCCATCTTAATGGGATACGTAGGAACGCTCGGACGCCTCGTCTTGAGCCCAGCCCCAAGCACTTCTCTCCCACTATCCCCCTGGGAATAGTTTCCTTAGAGGTTCCTTGCATAGCGAAGAGTGGGATTTCTTAGCCTCGCTCATACAGCCCCACTCATCCATGGATTGCAAGGGTTGCACCATGTGGCCACTCTCGTTCTTCTATCCTCCCTCGTCCTCACCGCATGACGTTAAACTGCATGGCCTTCAAGAACTACATTTGGCTTGATTCCCATCCTAATGGGATATGTAGGAACGCCCAGACATTTCGTCTGTTGGCCTAGCCCAAAAGCCAAAATCTTCTCCTCGGGTCAAGACATATGGCAGGGTGCACACTTTTGCCCCAACTCACATCGAACAAGCCTCGACTCGGCTGCACGTCCCCCTGGGAGATGTTTGCCTCTTTCATGGATGGATACTGCTATGCTTCACCCACTCCTTGACTGGGATTCCATCATTTTACACACCCAAAAGGACCCCCAAGAATAGCCTGGATAGTACGCCCAAGGGCTCTCCTACCGATATGGGCCATCGCCCTTGAGGGTTTCCGAGCAACAGGCCGATACAAGTCCCATGTTGCAAATTTGGTCAACGGTTGATGCTCATTTTTTGTTCCCATATCAAGTCACCATAGGGACGCTGTGTTTCGAACATGGTCAATAGTGTCCTGGATCCTCGGGACCACCCCGAGATGTCCCAAACATCGAGTGTAGTGATTCATTCTATCCCATCCTGAAGCAACAAAATTCCCTCTGGGTGGTGCCAACGGTCGGACCCGCAGCCCCGATTCTCTTATAAGGAATATACGACGTGGTGTAGGATTACGTCCTCTTTCACATCAGGTTACTTTCCATGTCGTACACATCCCCGGACGAGATACAGTTATCTCTTTCCCCGTCCTTGTTGCATGACTTTAAACTACAAGTTAGTCAGGTTGTCCTGACCGAGGCCTAGCCTCATGCCTCCCTCACCGAGGCCTAGCCTGAGGCCCCTTGTCCTTTTCGGCCCCTAGCCCAAGATCTTAACTGGATTGTATGGTGTGGTGAAGAATTATGTCCACATTCAGGTCAGTTTGTTCAGCGTACCATACGCCTCCTCTATCTAGGGAATCATATTCCCTGACCCTCGTCCTTACTGCAAGACGTTAAAATACAAGCAGGTCAGGCCTTCCTGACCAATGCCTACCATCAGGCCCCTTGTCCTTTTCAGGCCCCGGCCCATGTCCTCTCTTATAGGAGTGTATGGTGTGGTGTGGGATTATTTCCTCATTCATGTCGGTTTATTCACCGTACCGTACACATCCCTTGTTTGGGGGTATATTACTCCCCTCCTCATCTCGTATGACGTTAAACTACATCTAGAGAACTATGTGTGGCTTGATTCCCATATTTACAGGATACATAGGACCACCTGAATGACTATGCTTCTGAACCAGCCCCATCTCTTGGGAATCTCCATCCCATCATGGCTCCTTGGCCTGCCCTTCCTCCACGAGGGGTGTATATGGCGTGGTATGGGATTATGTCCTCATTCACATCGGTCCTGTAATGACCACGCCATGTACCTCTCCCTCCCGAGTTGTTCTGTCGACCCTTTTCAGCGGTTCACCAATGTGACTAAGGGTACTCTGGTTTATTACCTGGAATTCCAAACTTTACCCAGACACGTCCGCACCCTTTTTCCAGGCTTTTTGTATCCCTGCATCAGGGCTTCCATCATCTTTCAAACTCGGAGGGACCCCCAAGAATAGCCTGGATACTACGCCCAAGGGCTCTCCTACCGTTACGGGCCAACACCCCCGAGGGTTTCGGACAACAAATCGATAAAATCCCGCGTTGCGAATATGGTTAGCGGTCGATGCTCGTTTCTTGTTCCCACCTCAGGCTAACGCAATATGGAAACTATTTTTTCCCCATGATTAACAGTTTTCCTCTATCGCCACACCTACCCCATTAAGCCCAAAATGTCGGTTACACGATTCACATCCTTATCTAGTCTCATCATGCCCAATTATAGTCTCGGAACTCTTGGTACTATTCCTCCGTACACGTCCGCGTGTTTGGGGAAGAATCCGTGTCAAAGGTGTCCTTCGGGGCTCTCTGCCCACTCCCATTTGATGGACGCCCCAAGTATTGCGATAAAGATTCCCCCCTTGTTTCCCACACCGAGTTTAACTCACGTGGGCTTAGGGATCGAGTTGACATCTACGCTTACTTAGGATGTTGTCTCCATTCATGGTCCGATCTCTAAGACCAAAATCTAAGATCCATCTAGAACTACGTTCATCTTGATTACCATCCTCATGGGATACGTAGGACCGCCCGGACGCCTTGTCTTCGGGTCCATCCCATTAAAAGAGCTCGTCTCTCCCCCCCCTGTTTCACCTCTTACCTCTATATAGGCCCCTCGGCCTGAGGTTTCCCTCGCGGAGTGGCATACGGCATGACATCGAATCATGTCCCTATTCACGTCGGTTATGCCGCATAACACCATACACATTCCTTGCCTAGCATTGTCTCTGCTACATCTGTGCTGCATGACGTTAAAATACATTCTTGGTCCTATCATACGACCCTAAACTGTGACATTATCGTCCTGGCCACATGACAAAAAACGGCACTGCATTGTGATGACCTCGTTGTAGGAGCACCCGGGCACTTCCTTGCGGGCCCATCCTACCTTTCGTGTTCAGTCCCTCGACTCAAGAATTTCCTCAGAGATCACATGGTAAGTAGGGCTTAGGTCCTCATTCACGTCGGGTTTTGTAACCGCCTTTCCAAGTTTCCCCTGCTCCTCTTACACATTCATGGTCTGAGTTCTAAGACCATAAACTAAGAATCCCCCAATAAATATGTGTAGCTTGATCCCCATCCTCATGGGGTACCTAAGAACGCCTTTGAATTTTTCTTTGGGCCCAGCTCAACTCTCGTTTATGGTCCCTCGACCTGAAATTGTCTGAGAATCACATGGTGGTCGGACCACCCGATTCCCATCCATGTCGGGTTTTCTTAAATACTCATCATGTGCCTCCTATGCTTCCTCCCACCCATGGTCCAAATTCTACGACCCTAAACTAAGATCTCCCTATTGAAAAGGACTCTCCTCCCTCTATCTAATACATCTCGTTGTCGTATTCAGATGTGTTTTGACCTAGAGCCCGAAGTGTGGAATTTTCATGGGGACATTCCCCTCGTCCCATGACCAAGCTTTGTGTGCTCTCTATTTGTATCCTCATCCTCTTCCACATCCAAAAGGACCCTCGGACGACATGGATACTAGGCTTAAGGGTGCTCCATGGATGTTGGACCTAAGAGCCCTCCAATCGTTTCGGGCCAACGTCCCTAAGGATATTTGACAACATTTGCGACATGGTCCCGTGTTTCGAACATGGTCAATGGTCAACCCTCATTTTTTTGTCCCCATTCTAGGATAACATAATATGGACGCTGAGTTTCCTCCATGGTTAACAGTTATCCTCTATCGTCATGCCTCTGTCATTGTGATCCAAATCTCGAGGGTCATGATTCACACACTTCCACTTCCTCATGTTCAAGTGGAATTCCAACATATTCGGCTCTATCTCTTCGCGCATCTAAGTGCGCCACATGGGCGTGTTAGTATCATGGGGCTGGTATTCCCCAAGCGTCTCTCCACCCAAACCTACCCTTTTCTGTGTTAGGAAAGTCCCACCACTACTTGTTTCCCACACCGAGCATGACTCACGTGGGCTTAGTAGTTTTGGCAGGATGTGTACCAACACGGTCATGCTTCTCATCATCCTACATGACGTTAAACTACGCTTCCAGAATTATGTATGGCTTGATTCCCATCCTCATGGAATACTTAGAGACACCCTGGTATTTTTCCTAGGGTCCATCCCATATAAATCATTAATCCCATCCTTCCCCTATCCGGCCCCCTGGTCGGACCCCTCACTAGAGAGGCCCTGTCCCAAAGAAGGAAGGATCCATGACCAAAACAACGCGCCCATCTGGCATAATCCCACTACGGTGTTGTAACTACCTAAGTGTAAAATTCTGTTCGGACAAACCATCACTCCATATTCCACGCTTTGCATGCCCCTTATTCGGACCCTCGTCCCCTTTTATGTCTGAAGGGACCCCCTAACAGCCTGGTCTCATGCCACATCAGCTCACCTACCATCTTGGGACTACGTTTCGGAAGACTGGTCATGTTTGGAAGGACCCCCTAACAGTATGGATGTTTGACCTATGGTCCGCCAACTGTCCTGGGTCAACGTCCCGAAAGATTGACCGACCACATTTGTGACATGGTCCCATGTTTCGAACATGGTCAATGGTTGACCATCATTTTTTGTCCCCATTTCAGGCTAACACAGTAAGGATACCACTTCTCCTCCATGGTTAACCGCTGTCCTTTATTGTCATGCCCCCATTTCAGGAAAACGCAGTAAGGATACCGCTTCTCCTCCATGGTTAACGGCTGTCCTTTATTGTCACGTCATCCTCGCAGTGCTCCGAATCCTGGGCATCGTAATTCACGCTTCCCATTTCCGTATATTCGGACTGATTTCAGTGCCCCTGGCATTGCACCGTTTGTGCAGGAGGGCACACTGAAGAAACGGTAATTCGGCTATTTTGAGAAATTCCTTCTCCGGCCAAGCCTCTCCCATCATTCAGAAATCCAGACTGGTAAGAAAAATCTCGGATGCCCGGAGCTTGGTCTCCACTCCTGTGTTAGGTGGGACGAGAAGGAAACTATCTCCTGTTTCTCACATCGGTCTTGACCCACATGAGCTTGGGGAATTATCGCCGAACATCCCGCAAACATTGTAGGGATGTAATGAGCCGATTCAAACAGTGGAAATAGTGCATGCTACGACATTCAAAATAGAGAAGGTGGAAATTGAAGCGCGAAAGTACCAATGAAAGGTTTCTAGTTTGTTACAGTACCCGGGGGTCGACTCCCCCCATAGACGGGTTGACCCCGTCAAAAGAGCGTTGCAGCTCCACCACCCTTCAGCTTGTGGCATCCAAGACTTGCTGCTGCTGACTCAGCTCCCGCTCCTCCTCAGCAACGGCAGGGCGTAGTTCGTCAGCCTTGGATTTGGCCCTCTCTACCTCAGCCTGAATGGAAGCCATCTTTCCAGAAGCCTGCCTCATAAGCTCCTCTGCCTCTGCCATCTGCGCCTTCAACCATGAGATCAGCTCAGATTGTGCATTAAGAGAGGCTGAGTGCTCATCCGCCCAGGTCTACAACTGTTGGACCTCGCTTTCAGCCTCCCGGAGCTTCTTGATGTTTGTCGCCTTCCTCCTCTTCCAGCCCACACTGAGACCACAATCACGCTATCAGATCTTCTCATCCATAAGATCTCGGACGAGCGCCTGAGGACGTTGGGAATCCACACACCCAACGCACAGTTCACGCAGCCGCGAGTGAAGTCTGTCTATTTCGTCCAGCTATAGCTCTTGGTGGTGTCCTTGATGAAGCACATGATTAGCTTCCACGACCGGCGGTGGACAATGCTACCGTCTTCCTCATCTGAGGCCATTTAGTCCCAGTCTGCGCGATTGGCAGGCTCGTACACAAGATATTCCCGCAGGAAGTCCTCGGCCGGATCTGCATCTTTTGTTGAATCTGGCGTGACATCTGGGGCCGAAGCAGGTGCGGCAGGAGTGGGACTGGCCGGTCGATCCTCTTCATCGGAGTCCACCTCAATGACCTCGGGCACGACCCTGCTGGTGGTCCTGCCAGTGGTGATGTGTGTTGCAGCTCAGGGAGATGGGGGGATTATCACCACCATCACTGGCATGCCCCTAGGAGGAATGCCTCTAGACATCCTGACTAACCTTGCCACAGTAGCCCACGCCAGTCGGAAAACTGTACGATAGATACAGACATAAATGTTAGTGGGAATAGTCTACATATGACAACAAGGAAACCGGTAGAGGAGACTTACAGAGATCGACCTCCCGGTGCTGCTCTTGAGCCGATACTGACAGGACCCCGAGGCGAGGCCCTCCGTATACTGTTGGAAGGTCTGTAGATTCCGGAGGAGCCACCTCGGTTGCTCTGGTCCCACCAGACGCGGAACTGGACGCAGCCATAGGTGCGGGTTCTGAAGGTCCTGCATCATCACCCGCCGAGGGGCGAGAACGAGGCATGCATACAAGATCCTCCTGAATGGCTCAAACATCGGTGAGAAGTCCATAATGGCCCAATAACGGACCATAAGGAAAGAAGTCCGGAATTCTACCTCGAGAGCCTCTTCGAAGTCGTCGGAATCTGAGCCTTGATCTACGACCTTGCCTTCCTCCAATGGCTCCCTTGTAACACCCCGAGATTTTATGAAAAATATTCTTTTCATTAATGTCTTGTGTTTAACACTACACCAAAAGGAGCTTGCACAACACGCATCCTTGACTTGCCTTGCATTACACGCAATCGCGACCTTCCTCGATAGCGTGTGTTGTACGCAATACTGGGTTTTAATAAACAAGGATATATTATTATAATATTGTCATGAACTAGCCGGTATGAATATTAATAACTAAATTTTGAATTTTATAACATTATTATTCATCTTACACATTATCTAGAACATGGTATAAGAACAATATAATTTTTTTGGGTAAAATAAGTATTTTTAAAAAATTGAAGTTTTGCCGCCTTTTGATGAAGCACCCACATTAATTCTAGTTTTTGACATGTTTATATGTTCAATTTGACAAAATAAAATTCTTATTTTGAATCAGGATATAAAAATTTACATTAGATAAAGTTTTGATATTTTTCTGATAACTTTCATATTTTGTTGAATAGTAACAACACGCTATATTTTAATTAAAAACAACTTCTTTCATCGTAATATCTTATGTGGTTAAATTATAAAATTTAATTGTTTTAAAGTATAAATAGAATATATTTTTACCATTTAATATAATGTATATCATTATCATTGATTTTACCTTGAATTCGTAGGTTAAAACAATTCAATCTTTTGCAATGTTTTAAAGAAAAACCCGTTTTCTTTCGACCACGAGATTAATTTTAATTTAATTTCAGCATCATTTTTGTATTGAATTTGTAAAAATGGATTCCATATTTGGAATCCATGGGTCCAAATTATGTTAATAAGCTACTTTTTGTTTTTGGGCATTGTGAATAGTAACTACGGTAAATTTTATTTACTATAGTTAAAGGTAAATCGGGTAATTAAGGGTAAATATAAGATTATAAAATTACCCTAACACTTGGAAAAATCCTATTGGATGGCTAAAGGTAGACCCATATAACCTAAGGGTCGGATTAGATTCATTTTATGGACTTTTTTCCATGAAAATAATTTAATTATTATTAAAACCAAAGAATGTGACAACATGTCACTTTCTTAAATCTTATAAGTATAATAATTTTAATTTAGTGATACACTTCATGAAACTTCAAAACTGAGTAGTCTACATATATCTAATACAATTATCTACATCATAGGAATTTATTTAGAATTTTTAGGGATTAAATAATTATCATTTATTATGACACAAAGATGATGTAGTAATTGTCTTATTAATGAAATATTGACATAATTGATGTTATAAATTCCCAAATAAATGTAATTTGAGCCTTTTTATGACTTAAATTAATTTTATAGGTTAATATGACATGTTATTGTTGATATAAGTAACTTGGTCCAAACTTATCATTCTGCTATGAATTTCATAAAAATCATGTACCAAATAATGTCAAAATTGACATAAATTATTTTTTAAAACAAATATTATATTATTAATTGTTATTTAATTCCTAAAAATCTAAGGTTCGGCCAAATGACTTAGATAAGGATAGATATATTAATAATAAACAACTTGGGGTTCGTTTGGTTTGATATAGTAAGTTTATTAACCTTATATTGTAAGAAAACAAGAAGACACGGTAAAAGTTAAATTATCTAACTTAAAGTTAAATCTAAATGATAAGGTTAAAATTGATACCTAAACTTGTCTAAATTCTATTGGATGAGATTATTTCGACCCATCCCCACCTTAGCTTCTAAATATATTAATTTGGAGCTATTTAAAACCGAACTTGACTTTATAATAAAATAATATTTTTAGTTTTCCCAAAGGTGCCCCTCTCCTCCCTTATAAAAGGGCACCTACTCCCCCTCTTCCTCACACCACTTTGAGCCTTCAAGCTCGGCCAAACCCTGCCAAAATCTCTTCTTCACTTCCCTAGAATCATCCTAGTGTCCCTGGTCTTCTTCAAAGACCAACCATAGTTCTTTAAGTGGAGGTTAAGAAAAGGCGCGTCAAAAAGAGGTAATATCCACTACCGATCTTTTTCAATTTCATTCTTCTTCAACTTCTTCTTCTTTAGTTGTTTCATGATAAAGTAATAACATCAGTATTTCTTATATACTGATATGTTATTATAAATATGAAACAACTCTAATTAACCTTCTATCCATCCTATGGAAAAAGGAAATCACCGCGCGTGCGTACGTACGGATTACCGTCTCCACGTCGTGGTGTAATCTAGTTTCCGCCACCACCTAAATTGGATGGGTATAATGGTGTAATGAGTAACTATATATGATTATTATAAAGTGATATTGATACTGAAATAGTATACATACACTTCAACACAAGTTCATGATCATGAAAACGATATCATCGCTCGTGCGTACGTACGGAATACCGTCTCCACAACGCGATGAGATTCATTATCCATGTTAACCATTTAAGAATGATTATAAAGTATATATAAGCAATAATAATGAAATATATGACATTATAAAGCTACTTGATTTATGTATATATGTATGTCATCTACTTACTTCCATTCAAGACAATAAGGAAAGGAAAGCAATGTTCATGCGTACGTACGGACTACGGTCTCCATGAACGGTGTGTTTCATTTCATTTATCTATATATTATATATATATATATACTGATTATATATGATATATAAATCATGTTTTATATTCTGGAAGTAAGTAAATCATTATATAAGTAATAATAATGTCAAGAACAACAAGTCCAAACACCTACGATAAATGAAAGGATTTTTCCCAAAACGCTTCTTTAACATGGAATTTACAATAGAACGGGTAATATCAAGTCATAAGTGAACCATATATGATATCATAATAATGAATATGATTCTGTAATAAGTTAATGACATTATTTAAATCATTATACAGGATGTTTGGACACTTACGAAGCAAATCGGACTTAAGGTAAGGGAAATATCACAATCTCATTTTTATCTGAGATTGTTTATACTATGGCATTTACTAGGGAGTATTTTATCTTCCAAATCCATGTTTCCTCAATATGTAATATTATTTCCATTCAAATAAAATTTTTTAAATCCTATTTTACCCTTCAGTGAGTTTTTAGTAAAAGATATGAAAGGAATCTTTTGTCGTTTTTCATACGAGGTACTTTTTTGACTTTTCCGACAAAAGTACGACAAGAATGTTTTTTAACTTATACAGCATGAATGGATTTTTGAAACATTATTTCCAAGAAGCTTACTTTACAAGTTATCAAGTTTATTTTTAATCAACTTCTTTAAGTTTAAAGTTGTATGACTTGTTAAAGAAAGGAAAGTGTTTTTGAAGTAGAAAGGATATTTTCCTCAAGAATGAAGTTCAAGTGTTTTATCAAAATTATTTTTTCATCTAAGATTATAAAAGGTTCAGTTTTTATCCCTATTATTTCATTGATTTGATTATGTTGTGATGGAATTATTTTTATGAATTCCTTTATCATATATGAATTGTTTTATGATGTCATGATGTTTAAGATTCCTATTTTTATTACATGGGTTATGAAATGATGTATTGTTTATGATTTTGTGGCACACATAAGAATAGTATCATTATGAGATGTGTGGGACTTATATCTCCCTCCAATGCATTGGGTAAAGATTTTATATCTCATGAGATAGACATGGTCGGAATGGTAGGTTATACCAGTTCAGTGAAACAGGACTGAAACGAGGGTGACTCGGTTCAGAAATGGACTTTGTCCACTAAGATAGTCTTGGCAATGAGTCTTGACTAATAATATATGATTCTCTATGATTATGTGTGTATGCCATAAAGTTTCATGTTTTAAGTTATGATTATTTGGATTTCAATTCACTACTATGATTTATCCCATGTTATGAAATTATGCTCTCTTTTGCAGGTTAAGATTTCCAAAATGTTATGTTCTTATGAATATGATGTGATTGATATTTCTTTTGTTTACCCTTACTGAGCATTTGAGCTCACCCTTTTATGTTTTCTTTTCCACAGGATATAAAGAAAGGTTTTAGGTAATAAAAAGGACGATTTTTATGGGATATGTTGAAGATCTTTCACCACGATTAGAAGATTATATTCCGAGTTTCCAAAGACACTAAACTATTACGGTTCTTGTGTGTCTCTTTTTGTTATGTATTAAGTATTCCGCAAAAGTAATGTAAATTCCATATACGTTAAGCTTCGGGTCTCTACAATTGGTATCAGAGGAATGGTTTAGTCAACCTTTGGAAACTAGGATGCGAAAACATTAGTGAGATCCCAAGAGATATTTCTAAGGTATGTCTAGGGATGTACCTAAGGATAAGTATACGTATAGGTTATAGTCCTAGAATTATGGTAACGATCTTAGAATTAAACCTATGATGTTAGATATTAAGGGCACTCCCCCTTTATTATGTTGTTTTTCTTAGCATTATTTTTTCCTCTCACACTATTCTTTTTGGGTTTTAGACGATGGCTGGAACCCAAAGGAACCGTCTTGATCACTGTAATGGACAATGCAATGATTGTCCTCCTGAACAAACAAGTGTTATGGGAGATGGAGTGAAAAATCTTATTGATATACTTACACAAGCTATGAATCATTCTGGACTTCCAAATGAGCAGAGAAGGGAACAATATTCTCTTGAGTCCTTCATGAGGCAACGTCCACCTTCTTTTAGTGGGTCTTCTGATCCACTTGTTGCTGAACAATGGATCAGTACCACTGAAAATATATTTTCAGTTCTTCAATGTTCTGAACATGATAAAGTCATCTTAGCAGTATATCGTTTGGAAGGTGAAGCTGATCAATGGTGGAATCTTATCAAGAATACGAGGCTAAGAGATTAAATTGAGTCCATGAATTGGGACGAGTTCAAGAACTTGTTTTTCAGTAAGTACTTCCCTCATATTCTTCGAACAAAGATGGAAAAGGAATTTCTTGAGCTGAAGCAGAAGGATGATGAATCTGTTGGTATATACGAAGCGAATTTTACAAGACATGCAAGGTATGCATTTGGCATTATCATCCAACCTGAAAGTAAAGTTGATCGATTTTTCAATGGCTTAAAACCAAGTCTTCAAAGGGCATTAGCTATAAAAGACTTCAGTAGCTATGAAGAAATTGTGCGTTGTGCTATCAAGGTAGAAATTGAAGTTGGCGTTACTTATCCATCTCATAGTTTTGACAAGAAACGAAAGATGGAGTTCAAGGAGAAATCTCAGAATAATGGTGAAAAGAAGATGAATGTTTCGTTATGCTCAAAGTGTGGAAGGAAGCATGGTGGAGATTGTCTTAAAGGGACATGTAAATGTTTCAAATGTGGAAAGGAAGGTCATCGGGCATTTGAATGCCGCAATGATGAGAAGAAGATGTATAATGATGCAAACAAAGGAAGGGATACCAAGAATGAACCTACTACACTTCAATGCTTCAAGTGCAAGGAAATTGGGCATTATGCTAATAAATGCCCTAATCCAAGGGTTAGTGATGATCGACATGAGCAACCGCTTAAGGCAAAGGAAAAAGGGAAGTCACATGCGATCACTATTGGCGATGATGAATATGACAACGATGTGGTGGAATGATTAAGTGTTTATGTAATGGGATTCCAAAATAATGTTGTATCATAGAGTATTGGAATATTTATGTATTGGTCTAATGTGGTATTCCAAGTGATTGAGATATTTTTGGAAAGTAGATGATATGCGCATAATAAAGGGACAAGAAGATAATGAGATGTTTGATTGTATTCACGAGCTCATGATTGATATAAGGACTAAGTATATAGAATTTTGAGGACTTTGGTATGTGGAAAGAGTTATTTTTTGACAGAACTCATGTTTTCACTAAGATTCAATGGGTATTCATTTTTCAAGAGATTACATGATTATGTTATTCACGTGACTGGAATGTGATGAACAAGATATATGAGGGGTAAATGATGGCATTCACGTGATCATTTTCTCTATACTATGAGCTTGGACCGAAGTATTTTCGATAAGCCTAAAGATTGTAATGGATTATGTTGGACATAATTTAGTATTGTTTAAGGATAAAACTTTTTTTGATATTGTTGAAGGGATGTTATAATAATGTAGTTTTAGAAAAAGGAAAACCTGCAGGATGTGCGACAACCCATCACGTCGGCCAAGGCTGTGGGAATCGAACCCACAACTAAAGTGTGACGGGCCTTTATCGCATACCACTAGACTACAGAAAGTCCCTGGTTAGTAGAAACTAGTTTTATTTTATTAAGCGGTATGATATATGAATTATAAGTTCATTTTTTGAATCGTATATGATTAACCTCACCAAAGACGGACTTATGTATATTTGATAACTATTACTAAACTTTTGTTTGAAACACATGGAATGACCCATCATTCTATCACATGATCTGTTATCACTTCAAGAATAACAAATTCAACTTCATTTCTTTAAGAGATGAAGTGGAAATTGTTCAAAGCACGAACAACAGTGAGATTGTACCAAAATCAAGTAAGTATTTCTTCTAATTCAAAATTTTCAACATTAGGGAAATGATATTGAAAACCAAAAATGTTGTCCTAGTGCTCTTATATCTGATGAATCAGATGGTACCTTACATCGTCACAAATTTATGGCTTTGTGATTGCTGGATTTTCCATAGCCATGTTCTCTACCACTCTCCATCAGAACATGATGGTTAGATTTCTCTTCCATATCCATATTTTCACCTATGTGGAATCCCAGTGATTAGTTTATTTGGGTAACCGTTATGTTTCATACTTTTTTTTTAAAGATTGGTTTTAGTATTCATTTTTACGATGTGGGTTTCTATTAAAGAAACTTTTGAATAGTAAACCATTTATAACCCCGACGAATTTCGAGGGAGAAATTCATTTTTAAGGGGGGTAGAATGTAACACCCTGAGATTTTATGAAAAATATTATTTTCATTAATGTCTTGTGTTGTACGCTACACCAAAATGAGCTTTCACAACACGCATCCTTGACTTGCCTTGCATTACATGCAATCGCGACCTTCCTCAATAGCGTGTGTTGTACGCAATACCGGGTTTTAATAAACAACGATATATTATTATAATATTGTCATGAACTAGCCATTATGAATAGTATTAACTAAATTTTGAATTTTATAACATTATTATTCATCTTACACATTTCCAAGAACATGGTATAAGAACAAAATAAATTTTTCGGGTAAAATAAGTATTTTTCAAAAAATGCAGTTTTGCCACCTTTTGATGACGCACCCACTTTAAATATAGTTTTTGACATGTTTATATGTTCAATTTGACAAAATAAAATTCTTCTTTTGAATCTGAATATAAAAATTTACATTAGAAAAAGTTTTGATATTTTTCCAATAACTTTCATATTTTAATGAATAGTAAAAACACGCTATATTTTAATTAAAAACAACTTTTCTCATTGTAATATCTTATGTGGTTAAATTATAATATTGAATGGTTTTAAAGTATAAATATAATATATTTTTACCATTTAGTAATATTTATCTCGTTATCATTGATTTTACCTTGAATTCGTAGGTTAAAACAATTCAATCTTTTGCAATGTTTTAAAGAAAAACCTGTTTTCTTTCGACAACGGGATTAATTTTAATTTAATTTCTGCATCTTTTGTGTATTTAATTTGTAAAAATGGATTCCATATTTGGAATCAGTGGGTCCAAATTATTTTAATAATCTACTTTTTGTTTATGGGCATTCTGAATAGTAACTACGGTAAATTTTATTTATTATAGTTAAAGGTAAATCAGGTAATTAAGGGTAAATATAAGATTATAAAATTACCTTAACACTTGGAAAAATCCTATTGGATGGCTAAAAGTAGACCCATATAACTTAAGGGTTGGATTAGATTCATTTTATGGACTTTTTTTCATGAAAATAATTTAATTATTATTAAAACCAAAGAATGTGACAACATGTCACTTTCTTAAATCTTATAAGTATAATAATTTTAATTTAGTGATAAACTTTATGAAACTTCGAACATGAATAGTATCCAGAAAGATAATACAATTATCGACATCATAGGAATTTATTTATAATTTTTAGGGATTAAATAATTATCATTTATTATGACACAAAGATGATGTAGTAATTTTCTTATTAATGAAATATTGACATAATTGATGTTATAAATGCCCAAATAAATGTAATTTGAGACATTATATGACTTAAATTACTTTTATAGGTTAATATGACATATTATTGTTGATATAAGTAACTTGGTTCGAACTTATCATTCTGTTATGAATTTTATAAAAATCATGTACCAAATAGTGTCAAAATTGACATAAATTAGTTTTTAAAACAAATATTATATTATTAATTGTTATTTAATTCCTAAAATTCTAAGGTTCGGCCAAATTACTTAGATAAGGATATCTATATTAATAATAAACAACTTGGGGTTCTTTTGTCTTGATATAGTAAGTTTGTTAACCTTATAGAGTAAGAAAACAAGAAGACACGGTAAAAGATAAATTATCTAACTTAAATTTAAATCTATATGATAAGGTTAAAATTGATACCTAAACTTGTATTAATTATATTTGATGAGATTATTTCGAACCATCCCCACCTTTGCTTCTAAATATATCAATTTGGAGCTATTTAAAACCGAACTTGACTTTATAATAAAATAATATTTTTAGTCTTCCCAAAGGTGTCACTCTCCTCCCTTATAAAAGGGCACCTCCTCCCCCTCTTCCTCACACCACATTGAGACTTCAAGCTCGGCCAACCCCTGCCAAAATCTCTTCTCCACTTCCATAGTATCATCCTAGAGGTCCTGGACTTCTTCAAAGACCATCCTTAGTTCTTCAAGTGGAGGTTAAGAAAAGGCGCGTCAAAAAGAGGTAATATCCATTACCGATCTTTTTCAATTTCATTCTTCTTCAAATTCTTCTTCTTTAGTTGTTTCATGATAAAGTAATAACATCAGTATTTCTTATATACTGATATGTTATTATAAATACGAAACAACTCTAATTAACCTTTTATCCATCCTACGGAAAACGGAAATCACCACACGTGCGTACGTGCAGAATACCGTCTCCACGTCGTGGTGTAATCTATTTTCCGCCACCACCTAAATTAGATGGGTATAATGGTGTAATTAGTAACTATATATGATTATGATAAAGTGATATTGATACTGAAATTGTATACATACACATCAACACAAGTTCACGATCATGAGAACGATATCATCGCTCGTGCGTACGTACAGACTACCGTCTCCACGACGCGATGAGATTCATTCTCCATGTTATCCATTTAAGAATGATTATAAAGTATTTATAAGCAATAATAATGAAATATATGACATTATAAAGCTACTGGATTTATTTATATATTTATTTCATCTACTTACTTCCATTCAAGACAATAAGGAAAGGAAAATAGCGTTAATGCGTACGTACGGACTACCGTCTCCATGAACGGTGTGTTTCATTTCATTTATCTATCTATTATATATATATATACTAAATATATATGATATATAAATCATGTTTTATATTCTGGAAGTAAGTAAATCATGATATAAGTAATAATAATGTCAAGAACAACAAGTCCAAACACCTACGATAAATGAAACGATTTTACCCAAAACGCTTCTTTATCATTGAATTTGCAAACGAACAGGTAATATAAAGTCATAAGTGAACCATATATGATATCATAACAATGAATATGATTCTTTAATAAGTTAATGACATTATTTAAATCATTATACAGGAGGTTCGGACACTTACTAATCAAATCGGACTTAAGGTAAGGGAAATATCACAATCTCATTTTTATCCGAGATTGTTTATACTTTGGCATTTACTGGGGAGTATTTTGTCATCCAAATACATGTTTCCTCAATATGTAATATTATATCCATTCACCTACAATTTTTTAAATCCTATTTTACACTTTGGTGAGTTTTTAGTAAAAGATATGAAAGGAATCTTTTGTCGTTTTTCGTACGAGGTACTTTTGTGACTTTTCCGACAAAAGTACGACAAGAATGTTTTTTCTAACTTATATGGCATGAATGGATTTTTAAAACATTATTTCCAAGAAGATTACTTTAAAATTTATCAGGTTTATTTTTAATCAACTTCTTTAAGTTAAAAATTACATGACATGTTAAAGAAAGGAAAGTGTTTTTGAAGTAGAAAGGATATTTTCCTCAAGAATGAAGTTCAAGTGTTTTATCAAAATTATTTTTCATCTAAGATAATAAAGGGTTATATTTTTATCCCTATTATTACATTGATTTGATTATGTTGTGATGGAATTATTTTTATGAATTTCTTTATCGTATATGAATTGTTTTATGATGTCATGATGTTTAAGATTCCCGTTTTTATTACATGGGTTATGCAATGATGTATGGTTTATGATTTTGTTGCACACATAATAATGGTATCATTATGAGATGGGTGGGACCTATATCTCCCTCCAATTCATTGGGTAAAGATTTTATATCTCATGAGATAGAGATGGCTGGAATGGTAGGTTATACCAGTTCAGTGAAACAGGACTGAAACGAGGGTGACTCGGTTCAGAAATGGACTTTGTCCACTAAGATAGTCTTGGAAATGAGTCTTGACTAATAAGATATGATTCTCTATGATTATGTTTTTATGCCACAATGTTTCATGTTTTAACTTATGATTATTGGGATTTCATTTCACTACTATGATTTATCCCATGTTATGAAATTATGCTCTCTTTTGGAGGTTACGATTTCCAAAATGTTATGTTCTTATGAATATGATGTGATTGATATTTCTTTTGTTTACCCTTACTGAGCATTTGAGCTCACACTTTTATGTTTTCTTTTCCCCAGGGTATAAAGAAAGGTTTTAGGTAAAAAAGAGGAAGATTTTTATGGGAGATGTTGAAGATATTTCACCATGATTAGAAGATTATATTCTGAGTTTCCAAAGACACTAAACTATTACGGTCCTTGTGTGTCTCTTTTTGTTATGTATTAAGTATTACGCAAAAGTAATGTAATGTCCATGTACGTCAAGATTCGGGTCTCTACATCCCTCCTCTAGCCTCATCCTCCCGGGAGGAGTCCTCTGACTCTTCTATCAGGGGGAATCGCTCCCTTAGATCGGCGGCGGACAACTGTGGGGGGACCGTTCGATCTAGCAGTACCCTCACCCGGTCTGTCATTGGGCGAGGGACACCACTGGAGTGAACATACTCCTCCATCTCGTCCAAGTATTTCTCTACCTCCATTGGAGATGCCATAAAACCAGCCCAAACTGGGCCTATTCTTGGTAACTCTATCCTGAGGCGATTCAAGTGCGCCCATATCTCGGGTGGGCTGAGGAATTGCCAGTTGAAATCCCAAATGTCCTAGGCTTCCAGGAAGACGGAATCCTCTTCCATGTCAATATGACGCAGCCGCTTCCCCGGAGCCTGAGTGGATATACTACGAAATCCCCTCTATGGCCGCCCCTCCGGATGGCCCTACTCTTCAGGAATAACCGGATCCGCCGCTGCTCCCATACCCTCGGCCGGTGCGGGTCTCGCCGCCACGATAGCCCCGCCACCGCGAGAGGCCCTAGCTGCCCTGCGACCCCGACCTCGTGATAGAGGAGGCCCACTGTCACCAACCCGAATAGTTGGCTGCTTCAGCATCTCCCCTGGGTAAGAAGCCTCCCAACTAATGGAATACCCCCTCACCAATCCGAAAGCGGCAGTGGATGGAGGAAATGCAATTCTCATTTTCCCATCTTCCCGTGTGAACATGAGCCTCAGCTGCCTCATCACACACAGGTGCTCCTCGTGATGCACCTCCCAGTAGACCTGCGGGGTCAGCCACTAGAGGCACCGGAACTGCCTCGAAAACCGATGCGGGGTGTACGGTTCGCAGAGCGGCTCACGATCCACTCGTGCCACCAAAACTCCGCCTCAAAAGGCCAGGAGGTAGGCCATGTGCTCTTCCGTTCCCCGCCCGTCGTTAGTGAGTATCCCCGTCGGCAATGTGAAGGGGTGGAAATTAAACTCATCCGCCCTCCACACCCAGTTCAACACCATCGGGACGGTTAGATTGAACGGGAAGCTCCCGACAGCATTCAAGATGGAGGGGCGGATGTTTGTTCCCGGCAGCAAGATAGGGTTTGAATACTCATAGATCCCCCTGATGTGCGCCGTAATCCACCCATACAAGAGGTGGAAGGGACCTCATATCCTTGGAGGCTTCTTTCACTTACTAATGTGCCGCAGCATTCTGTATAGCCTGGTGAGCATTGGAATCCCCAGATTGACCCGCTGCCCCATAGCCAGCATAGACGCCATGATAAACGAGCTGGGCCGCACCCCCATGCTTTTATCCCTCAGCGGTAGTTTCCAACCGCAGATGAGAGCCGTAATGAACGTCTCCAGCCTAACTATCGGCTGTTGTTCAGTGCTGACACTGAAACCCCAAGTATTCCATTAGCTGTCCTCCAAGACCTGCCAATACAAGTGCTCCTTACACCGATGGGGCACCCTCGGACAAGTTCGAGGCCTCAGAGGGAACTGTAGATTTTCTGGGAAGTTCAGGATGCTCCTGAACCACTTCTTAAAGTGGAAATCCCTCACTGCCACCTTGTCCTCTCCAGGGACGAGTTCCATCAGCACTGACGCCAGTCGCAACATTTGCTCTGTATCCTCCCATGCGCTCATGACGAAGAGGAACTAATCATACATGGCCCCCAAGATTAGAACCCCCGAAATCTGGTGGACATCCCTAAGGTTGATGCCCACCTCCCCGTGGTGCAGGTGAAAGGTATTGGTCCTAGACGACCATCTGCTCAGAAATTCCGGCATCAATTGTTTCGTTTGGTAAATGTAGAATTTGGAGGCCCATACCGCCTCATATAAACCCACTCTCCTCAGCTCGGCCCCAAACTCCTCGCATGAGGCGCCTACCTCGTAGGCCCAGGCCCAGTCGTCAGAAAAGTTACCGCCCTGGCGCAAGTCCCACTCATTGGACCATCCCTTCTTCAAATCCTTCAAAGTCGCCTTCAACATGGTATGGTAGATAGGAGGGGACGCCTCTGGTTGCAGTGGATTCCCGTCAATATTGTTCACATGGATGTAGAGACAGTCGGCGGTGACAGGTGTGAACTCCTCCCACGCATGACCATCGGCTGCCCTGAACCACTGGTGCTGACATGGCATGCTGCTAAACCAGCAAGCTGGTTCATCCCTACTCGCCTCAGGGATGAATACGTCTCCCCTCATCCCGAAGTCGTACAATGGAAGCTTCTTGCACTGCGGATAATTCTTCTGACCCTTTGATAGTAGCTTTGTCAAAGAAATGTGGTCAGAGTGGCTTCGGACCATCTCCCAAAGTCCCGGACAGTTGGCCATCTCTTCCCGACGGGCGACATCTGCAAGCACCCCCAATACAGCTTCTTGATGGGCCATTTCGGTTCCGACACTCAGAAAAGAATTTTTTCAGAAAGGATCGCGAAGCTGGATCACGAAGCCGGCTCGTGAAGGCCGGTCACGTGACTAATCCGCAGAGTCTGACCTAGGCCAGAAATCAAGAGTTCGCTTGGCGCGGTCGCGGAGTGGGAGACCCGCGGTTCGCCGTGAAGCTCGAGTCGCTGAGAGTAGGCGCGGAGTACGCGGAGCTTCGTGAAATAGAAAGCACAAAAGGACAAGAAAATCGCATGAAGACAAAAGGGGTTGGCCCCCTATTTATAGTTAGCGACCCTAGAGCTTCACAGCGCGCCTCGCCCGCGCGGATCATCACGGCGCGTCTGGATCCCGTGGCCCCGGTCAGCACCGCGGGCCCCCTTCGTGAAGTCGCATCGCGAACTGCCGACAATTTTGGCGATTTTCCCTCAGACTTCGACCCTTCATCCCTCCGCAGCTCCAAGTCTGAGGGGGGGGGGCATTTGTTTGTGCCTAAATATTGCACGAAAGGAAGGGACAAAAAAGAAGCCCCGCACGCTGCCCCGCGAAGCCCCGACGCGAAGCATCCCCGAGCATCACAGTCCCGCGAAGTGCCGAAGGCGGTACCTCTCCACGAACGGCCTGACGTTCACGAGCACGTCGTGAAGCCCCGGAGGTGGTACCTCTCCGCTAACGGCTTGACGTTTGCGAGCCCTCCGCAAAGCGCCGGAGGCGGTACCTCTCCGCGAACGACCTGATGTTCGCGAGCCCGCCGCGAAGCCCTGAGGGTGGTACCTCTCCGCGAACGGCCTAATGTTCGCAAGCCCGCCGCGAAGCCCCGTAGGCGGTACCTCTCCATGAACGGCCTGACGTTCGAGAGCCCTCCGCGAAACGCTAGAGGTGGTACCTCTCCGCGAACGGCCTGACGTTCACGAGCCCACCGCGAAGCCCCGGAGGCGGTACCTCTCCGCGAACGGTCGGACGTTCGCGAGCCCGCGGCGAAGCGCCAGAGGCGTTACCTCTCCGCGAACGGCCTAACGTTCGCGAGCGCGCCGCCAAGCACCGGAGGAGGCGTGGGAGTTCTGCTTCGCGGTTCCCCTTTCCTATAAATACTGGGCTCCCCCTGAGTCCAAGAAGACAGACAATCCAACCTTTCAGCTTCCCCTCTCCTGAATCATGAAGCATCCTTTTCCCCAGGAATCATGACCTCCGCGAGGTACTTCTACTTCGCGTGATGCATTCGCTTTGTCTCGTTTTGAGACCCTCTTCCGAGAGGGATGCCCTTCGCGAAGCTCAAGGGCATTCGCGAAGGAGGGGGATTCCCAAGGGAACCCGGGCAGCCACGGGGCATTTATGCTTTGCGAAACACCCATCATGTACTAGTGATCCCCATGCTATGGATCACTACTCATAGAGAAGCAAACTGCTTCGCAGTACCTTGCTTCACAAGGCACCTCCTCTTCATGAGGCAGTGCTCCGCAAATACCATTCCACTTCGTGAAGCACTCTCCACTCACACCTTTTCCCCATGCTAAGGCCAAGGCACCCCACTTCTGCTTGGCAATTCCTCTCCCCGTGCGACCCTCCAGGTTTCCACAATGTAATTTCAAAGTCCCACGGACAAAACCACTCATAGCGTTTCATCACCTAATGCTTCTTCGCATAGGCACGCTAACGGCTATTGCTTCTTCGCATAGCGACGCTAACGTGGATCCCAAGTTTGTTCGCTCTACGACCCCCCTTGACCACGGCCTTACTGGTACCTTCCCTCCCCCAAGGAGCAAAGGGTACCAGTTATGTATGTCCTAGGGGTGTGGAGTAAACCCACCTCGTACGAGATGTAGGACGTTAAACTTCCAAGCACCTCGTCCTTAACACATGACGTTAAACTGTGATTCAGCCCCGTGCTTCGCACATAGGGTCCCCCAGCTCCGACATTTTTTACACCACCCGTCTCCACAGAGACGGGGTCACCCCCTCCACAAGGGATGATATCCTCCTTCTCGGAGTAGCGTATGTCCATGGGAGAAGGGAAAACACATTGGTGTAAACCCCTATCCCCTCTTGCGGAAGGATGCACCCCTGCAACTTCGTACTTCCCCACTACCAAGGTCAGTGGAGGGCATGATAGGGAACGAGGAACCTCCCATCATTGGTCCCAAATCCCTCTTTCTCTGTGCTTTTCCGCACTTCGGGCCTCCATCCTGGAGTAAGTCCCAGCACCATGGGCTGCCTAACGTGTAAGCCCCTCTTCGCTTCTCACGAACGCACCCTTCGCGGCGTGATCGTTAGGTCCTTGCTGCCTCTTGTTTCTCACACCGAGAATGACTCATGAGGGCTTAGAGTAAGCATCGGCCATGAAAATTCCCTCATCCGACATGACGATAAACTGTATGCCCTTGTCCCGCAATAACATTAAATTGCACACCCATTTGAACTACGAGGTCTTTGATCCATGACACGACAAGGTACGTAGGAAGCCTCCACGAGGCTCAAGCCCATCCGTCATTTCTTCACATCGAGTTCTACCATCGTCCAGCATGACGTTAAACTGCATTCCAGTCTGACGGCAAGCCGTTGTGACTGACCCAAACTACGAGGACTTTGATCCATGTCAAGGCATAGTACGTAGGAAGCCTCACGAGGTTCAAGCCAATCTCCCATCGGACCAAGGTCCCTCATTTATGTCGGTTCGTCGACACCCACCGCCATTCCCGAACTACGAGGTCTTTGATCCATGTCAAGACATGGTATGTAGGAAGCCTCCACGAGGTTCAAGCCCACCTCTCGTCATTTATTCACGTCGAGTTTATCCTCTTCCTTCATGACGTTAAACTGCATCCTAGTCTGCAGGCAAACTATTGTGACCCCTTTGAACTACGTGGACTTTGATCCATGTCACGGCATGGTACGTAGGAAGCCTCCCTGAGGTTCAAGCCCACCACCCATCGGACCATGGTCCACCTCCACATCGGTTCACCGATGAAACCCCTTTGAACTACGTGGACTTTGATCCATGTCAAGGCATGGTATGTAGGAAGCCTTTCTGAGGTTCAAGCCCACCACACATTTGACCAAGGTCCACCTCCACATCGGATCGCCGACGAAGCCCCCTTTGAACTACGAGGTCTTTGATCCATGTCAAGGCATGGTACGTAGGAAACCTCCCAGAGGTTAAATCCCACCATCCGTTGGACATCCCGATCCACCTTCATGACGGTTCACCAGCACCCGAGAAGCCTAGTGTGTAAGCCCCACACAATCCGGACCAAGGTCCTCGCTTGTGTCGGTTCACTGACGATGTCCGTCGGATCAAGGTCCACCTTCACATCAGTTCACTGATGACACCCATCAGGCCAAGTTCCACTTTCACGTCGGCTCACCGGCACCATCCTGAACTACGCGGACTTTGATTCCCTGCCATGGGGATACGTAGGAGGTCTCTTCGATGCTCAAGCGCAACTTCACTGTCTCCCCTGCGATGGTCCCATTTCATTCCCCCTCCACTTCATTCAACTCTCCATCACCCATACTGATTATCACCCGGACCTCCATGTCTCGACAAGATCATACCATTCCACTCTTCTTCACAGCCACCCCTTGGCTGGTCCCGATATCGGCACCCCTTTGAGGGAAATTCCTCAATCTGATCCATTCTAGCTAATGCTCTGATCAGGCTGATCCGTCTCCGCTGGACGTTAAACCTGCGGCATACCCTGTGTTAAACACAGGAAGATGAGAAAAACCTCAGATATATGTCCATGGCATATAATTCCTCGCGCTCGATGTTGGATGCCTCGGGCTTCCACGCCCTTCAGAAGCCCTATGACAAGGGATAATAGACAGACATGCCAGTTCCCCAGCATCCAGACATGCTACTGATGCCTCGACGTGACTACTCCCCCGACTGAAGGTTGTTGCCCTGACCGGACCCTTTGGAATGTCCTGACAGAAGCAGTGTAATTAACCGGCATCCATGGAAACATGGCACTGGGAACAGTTTCACGAACAATGTATTAAATCTATATGGGAGACCCGGACTAGGTGATGAGTTCCGAGGAGGAATACACGGAAGGAAGAACCAACATCCCATCATCTCGTTTCGATCAAGGTGCAGATGTCCCTGAATAAGGAGCGAATGTCGCCCGCCTTTGGAAAGCGGGAATGTGGGGCAATAGTACAGCGCGTACTCCTCCACAGACGGATGTGCGTGCACGCCTCGGCGAAAGCGTCGGAAACATATATGTCTAAATTACATGATGTCGACATAATTAGCAGTGTCATGTACATCATGATATGAACTAGTCTTGATGTAGCCTTTCCAGTCTTCACCATTTGTAGACTTATGGAATATCCATGGAATCTACATTTTCATTCCATAAAGTGGTTTCTATGGTCCTCATCATGTACTTAAATTTTATAATTGTTTTATTGTAAAAATGTTGATGTAGTATAAATTATTGTCAGATATGTGGACGAATGATATCAAGGTAACATTTACACTAGAAAGTGTTTTAATGAGCATGTTTTCACTAATTTTGGGGGCCCCATATCCTAGAAATGTGACATACAAGCAATGGTTTCTCTTTCAACTATATTAGATGAATAAATATCATTGAAAAAGGCTATCAAGGGAGCCTTACGAATTATGGGTTTTGATTTTGAACAAAATATTTAATATTATATCATTAAAGTACACAGTGATAGTCAAAATTATTTTCAGTTATCCAAAAAGATATTATTAAATTGTAAATCCAAACACATAGATTTTGTATTACACATTATTTGATATATTATTGAATCTGGAACCATATGTTTCAAAAAGATACATATAGATAATATACCATCAGATAGTTTGAATGAATCCATGTTATTATCAATACTTATATAAAATTTAGATAAATTTAATTTTGATCCCATTTCATAACCATAGGTGCAAGAACATCATAAATATCAATTAAAATTGTATATATTTTTGAATTACAGTATTTTGACACACTAGTATTTTTATGAAATTATGATAACTAATTATATTATTTATAAATGATTTCCAATGATTATTTCTAGGGAATTCAATGTTTTAATAAAATATGAAAATTTTGAAATAAATATTTAAATGCAATTTTAATATTGGTTTTTACTAATTCATTTTATTAAATATTATTATATGGTGTTTTTAATTTTATTTTTTAGGTTATTTTAATTTTCTATCTTACGTTTTCAGTAGTTTATGAATACATATGACAAATACAATAATTCCTTTAACTATAGGCCAAAATCCACATAGCCAACCCTGTGAAAGGGGAACTAGCCAATTGGGCTATCAATAAATCCCACATGTGTCGGGATATGGAGGAGAGTCTATGGAATGAACCACTAGCATAGGTGGGATAAAGGACTTGTTGGCCAGATGGTGCAGCATAGCCCATATAGGTGTGTGTGATTGTTTCCAAGAGCCCACCCAAGTGTGATATTCTAAGCTAACTCAACTATAATTATTAAAAATGATCACTTAGTGCATGAATCTTTTTTATGTGGGATAAAATCTACATTTAATATTCATACACTTACAAAAATTAAACCATCCCTCCAGTCATCTTTCTCGCATCAGGCTTGGATGACTATTTCACCGCACTCCATTACCAGTACCCACTTGATAACACCTCCACCATTTATAACATCACTACAGTCACCATGGACACTATTATAGATCTCATTCATGAGCTCTACTTCCACCACTAATGCCTTATTCCACCAAGGATCATATCGGGTTGCTTAGACGACCTTGATAAAGCCTATTTCCAAGCTTTATCCATCCAAATTGAATGATGGATGAATGAGGAGATCCCACTATTTCTCAAATTCCTTTCTACCACCATGATCAATTTTCATCCACCTCCATATACAACTACATGCCATGTGAATAACCCATACAATCTGTGAAAAAAGATTCCAATCTTGGATGGTTTTTGTGAAATCATATAACACCTGACATCTAAAGGATTTTCTTAAATCCATATTCAAATGGAGGATTCCAAAATAATGAAAAATATAATAACGATCCCTCGCACCCACTAATGGAGGATTCTGATTCCCTTCATTTTCCAATTAAATAAGATCATTAATAGTGGTTTAGGAGGAGTTATCAACCACACTAGGGAGAATTCCAATTTTAAGACAAAGGTTATTCTATGGCTATGTGTTATTTTACTGTTTTAAAATTAATTTTTTGTTTTTATTCTTCATGTTTTTTTAATTAAATTTTATTTTTTAAATATTAATTCATTCATTTTTTTCTATGTGTTCTAATAATATTTTTCTTCTTCTTTTAATTTATTCATTATGTTTCTATATTTGATATTTGTTTTATTTTATTTTACACTTATTATTATTATATTATTCTTTATCTTTTTTAATATTATTCTATTTTTTTTATTTTATGTGTTTTTATTTTTCTTTTATTTTATTTTATTATTTTCTCTAATTTATTCTTTTTATTTTAATTATTTTTTCATCGTCTTCTATATTTCATTCCAACATTGAAATTTCTAACTCTATATAAGGGGAGGCAAACACTTATCATGGATTAAGGGAGGTTATGTGTTCTTGAATTATTTATCTATGTTTATTTACTCTTTGTGGTATATGTGAGTGTCATTCACAGGTGTGTAGATTATCCCGTAACACATGAAACTCAAATATGTTTCTATTATCTTATTTTATTTCTTTTCCATTATTTCATTGATAATATATTCACACTATTTAGTGGAGAAAACCAATTTAAAAAATAAAATATGATGGATATCGGTATTGTAACATGTCAAACACTTGAATAAGTTTTTCCATAAACCATGATTATAAGAGGATGTCGAATTTATATTTCTTGTGGAATTCAATATTTCACAACACTATATAAATGGAAATTAACTCATTAAGAGATTTCATGAATGGGTTATCAAAATAAAATTTTAAAAAATATAAGAGAATAATGATAGACATTAAAATCAAACTTAGGACCATATTCTTTCTTTTTAATCACATTCGATTTAGCATTGTATGGTAGTTTATTTTAAATTTTTAGTCTATTTTTCATTTCAATATTTTCGAAAGTAATCAAAATCCCAAATTTATCATTATTTTCATAAAATAATTAATACAACCAAAATGAAGTATTTTAGGTGAATAATTTTATGTGAGTGAATAAATAGATAATCTCTCTATGTGATATGACCATGTTCAACTAATTTTCTAAACTAAGAAAATATTTAGAAATTTGACTTTTCTACACCCTAGAACATGATTTCATTTAAACTGGCATTGTTTTCAGAGACACAATAATTATTTTTAATAATTTTTCTATTTTTACTCATCGTATAGTTTTCATTTCCTTAAGAAAACCCCTAAAAAGTTCTTTTCCCATTATATATTCAAATGATTATTATTATTCAAGGAGTAGGAAGTCCCTAGTGTAAGAATCAGTAACTAAATCACATTGATATATAGATTATAAGGATTATTTATATTCAAGATAGATTAGGGTATATTGGATCCAAATTATATTAAATGATAAATTCATGGAAAAAAACTAGTATCTTAAAGAAACCCTGAAACAACCAGTGGTTGATGGATTTTCTAGGGAGTTAACCAAACTCCAAGAGTACATTCTATAGTTTTATCAATAAGTAGACAAGACAAAATTAGATTTTCCCTTGCTTCCACTAATAATTTCTGAAGAAAAATCCCATTTACTATTTAAAGAAAAATTGGATAAGAAAAAAATCAAATATTATATACAATACATTGAATATATGGTACATTCTCTACAAGGAAACATGTATTGGATAATTGAGCACTTCAATGTATCCCATGAGAAAATTGAAACTAAACTGGAGGAATATTACATAGACATTGCCAATTTTTGTTAAATATGTCCAATAAGTTGAGTTCATTATTGAGGAACATCCACATCACAAACCTCTAAAGGATCAGATCCAATATGACAATGATGAGTTTGATTGGATTCATAATAACGATTATTTTTTTTCTAAGCTATGTGTAGCAGATCAATAATATCTAGATTACTTCTATAATGAGATTGAGGTAAAATATGATCTCCTGATTTTCTTTAAATTATAATATCTTAATCCACTTTATATTTTAATATCTATAGATTGATACACCACCCAAGTGGTGGAATTTGATGAAAATATGGAGGAGGCTGACTATCTATCTCTACTTGCTACTATCCAACATCATTAGGCATGCACCACTAAATAATATATTGAAATAGAAAAATTTTAGGGTAATAATATTTTATAAAACTCTATTTCATATGGTTTTATTAAATTTTTTGTGAGTAATAATTACCATTTCATTAAATTTTCATATTCTAACTATATTTTATATTCCATAGATGATGATGATAAAGAATAACATGAACTAGTTGAGGAACACATGGAGATCTATAATTTTGATAAACATAAATTTATGTAATGCCATGAATATGTCCAAGTGGATGAGCCATAAGAAAATAAGGATCTAGTAAATATCTTTGATATGGAAAATTTTAAATTCAATTTAAATTATTTTCACGTAAAACATACATGATTACTTTTCCTTTGAACATTCAATTTTTGCATTCCATGTTGAGCCAGCACAAGAATTGGATAAATTCATTTCACATGTATCAACCAAGGACATGTATGATCCATAAAATATCATAAACCTCTGTGAAATATGTACCTAGTTTTGAAAGGTTTTTATCTTTTATACTATATCCCTGGATCATTCTTCACTAAGAAGGAATAAGTGAAAGCTTGAAAAAGACAGATGTGATGGTTCTAATCCAATAAGATCAACCCACCATCAGACTAGATTTAATAAATAATACATCCCGTTGGAGGTATTAAAAATTCATGGCCCACTTTTGGGACCCTTCCAAGACTTATCCTTTTATTTTCTTTCAAGGAATTTAGATTTCAAATTTAATTCTTATATTTTGTCCAGTATGGAGCCAACCCCATCTATATTTTTGAGATTTGATGACATGATATTTTTTCATAATTTATAAATTTATTTTTATAGGATATTTATAGAATAATAAATCCCCAAAAACAGTGGAGTAATAAGAATAAATCTTCATCTGAAAAGAAAGTTCAATTTATTTTCACTTTAATAACACTATATATTTTACTGAAAACAAGTTTTGAGATTTAATATTAAAATTGAATGCCCATCCTTAGAATTTAGTATTTAATTAACATATCTAGAAGACTTTATTTTCATATGAATCATGTGATTCCATGTTTTTTATTTCAATACTAATGATATTGAATGAGTTAAATAGAGAGTCAATGTTTCTGATAGAATAATGGATATTGAAATTAGGAATCGTGGCTTAAGGGAATTAGTTGTATCTTGTAATTGAAACATCCTAACAATTTTTCATGATTTAAATTTATTAAATTCATGTGAAGTGATTTATAATTAGTATTTATGACTTGGGATATTGTCAAAAAACATATGTATCATTCCCAAGAGGATTTCTAGACCAAGTAATTCTTATTTTATCTTGATCATATTTTTTGAGTGATATTGGGGCATGCCACATGCTAGAATTTTTATTTGAAATTATCAAAGCTATGAATTTAAAAAAACATTTAAAATGATTAAGGAATATTTTTCAAACCCCTTATCATTGATACCACATTTACATCAATCCATTTTTATCCCATTGTGTGTATTAATTTCATTTTTATGAATGAGTCGCGTTTTAGGAAATTTTTATCCAATTCTACACTCCCATTAGTATTTTCGTTATATTATAAAGCTAAATTATTGGGGTGAAAGGATTCACGATGAATCAGATAAACTTAATTTCAATAAAAAATAGTGGGCGTACAACTTTGGGTAATGAGAATGGTTTTTTGACAAATAAAATATAATTTAATTTTTTCCTTTCATAAATATTAATAATGAGTTCTGACATGGAAGAATAAGAAAACATCATTATAAGGCCAATATTTTTTGTCATATATGGGAAGTTAGTGTATGTTGGAATTATTCCAATCATATCTTTCGAAAATGTGAAAATAAGATTAAAAATAGTCCTTTCAAAATGAAAAAAATGTATTAAAGTAGTGAAATTTTAATGAAGGAATAGTTTATTTGTTATTATTTATTTTTAATAAAACATTTACTTAAAATTTTGGGGTATGTTGGGGTTTATATATTTAAGGGGAGAGTTTCATTACACATTCACTTTTTTTATCACGAACTATACTTTACGAAATAATCCTCTGACATGAGACTTATTTTTCAAGCATCAATTCCAACCAACAGTAATCTTAGAGTCATATAAAACATGACTTAAAATTCATCATGATTTTATATGCCTTTTGTATTTAAAAATTTGAAAATATAGTTCCTCTAAAAGATTATGTATAAGGATAATGTTCCCATTATATGATCATATCTATATTTCAATATCATGAATGATGAGATAAAAGACTCAAAAGAGAGTTAAATCTTGATTTGAAAATTTTAATATTAATTAATTGAGGAACCAGAATTAATGAAAAGAAATGTTCCACCAATTTCAAAAGGGGGAATGTAAAATATATGAATTGAATGTATCTTTGAAAATGACAAATGAAATTGATATCTTATCTGGATAATTGAATTTTTTTGGCATTGAATTTTTATTGTATTTTATTACATTCATATTTGAATAATTATATCATTAGTTCCCTCAGATATCAATGTTAAAAATTTATTATTGGTTACAATAATAGTTTATGTGTGTAGTGTATTTGGAACATTTGATTTCTTTAAATTATATTATTTAATTCTATTGTATTTTCATTGATTTTCAATGATCTATTATTTGTATTTATATGTATTATTCATGTAAGAAAATGTTGAATTAAATAGAAAAAAGAATTTTGTTTTTTTGTTTTTAATGATTCATCTTATTTAATATTATTTTATGATGTTTTGAATGTTATTTATATTAAGTGATTTAAATTTTCTATCATAAATTTTCAGAAGTTTTCTATAAATAATTCTAAAGCCCAGAAGGCCCTCAATCGAAGGCCATGGTTACTGACACATAGCCAGCCCTATGAAGGGATAACTAGCCGAGAAGGGCACTAGGAAATACTGTATTGGTCGGTTATTGAAGGAAAACTCATTTTATACACCACGAGATTAGCTTGGCCAAATTCCCATGAGGTCCAGATAGTGTGCCTTGGACCATATAGGTGTGTGTGTGTCTCTCTATGAGATCCTATCCTAGTGCAAAAATCTGAGCCATCTCATCCATGGAATTTTTTATAAACAATGTCTAAGTGAATCCATGTTTCTGATATAGGATGATTCCAATAGTTATAGTCAACCAATTATAAACATAGTTCCATCCTACTTGACATCCTGCTCTCCCAGCTCTCAGACACTTGGACTGCCACTCTCTATTGCCAGCAACCACTTGATGCCAGCTCCTCCATCTACAATATCAATAGAGTTTCTATGGATACAGTTGGAGAGATGAGTCCCAAAGCATAATCCAGATATGTCGAAATCTGAATAAATGGGGATCTACCGATATTTATATAATTTCTAATACTTCTATGAACTTTTAACCACTGTTACCATGTACTGTTGTATTCCATATGCATAACCCATAATATCCATCCAAATAGAATTTGATCCCAATTTTTCTTCTCTGGAATCAACAAAAACCCAAAACACATTAGATTTAGAATCCCAATTCAAATAGAAGTTTCATATATATTTAACAAAATAATAAATATCCCACATTCTGAATAATGTGGGAGGCCGAGGCCCTCCCTTGACATATTAAATAAGATCTCTAGATGTGCTCAAGGGGGAGTCCACACCCACACTGAAGATTAATCCACTACTGGCCCAGAGGAGCTACCCCTACTATATTTTTTTAAATTATTTTTTTATTTTTTATTCATCACACAATTTTAGTTCAATTTTATTTTTTAAATGTTAATTCATTCATTTTTTTCAATGTGGTCCACCCATATTTTTTTCTTCTTCTAATTTTATTTTTCTAGTTTACTTATTATATATATTAAATATATATTATTTTATTTTTATTATTCTTATAATACCCATTATCTCTTTCTCACATTTATCTTTTTTTTATTTAGTTTATTTCATGTGTTTTTCTTCTCATCTTATTATATATTATTTTCCTCTTTATCTCTCACATATTCTTTCAAATTTATTTATATTTCATTCTCCTTCTCTAGTTTTTCACCATTGTAATCCTTTACTATTGATAATGCAAGTATGAGCTAAGGATTAGAGCAGATATGGTTTGGTGTTCTTGAATAATTTCTTAATTAATATTTTATGGTTGTAGTATATGTGACTATCATGAAAGTGTGTGGTGATCATCCCCCATGAATAGAATCTCAAATCTATATATATATATAATTATTTTATTTTATTTACCTGTCTTTCATTTATTATCTTTTACCATCATAATTATGATGCATTCAATATATGATACTATATATGATGGATATGGGTATTCGATTATGTCAAAATATCATCTAAGGTGTACCATTAGCCTTGATTACTAGAGGAGATGGAGTTTATATTTCATAAGGAATTATATATTTCACAATAATAAATAAAAGGTTATTAATTAATCATGAGATATCATGATTATATTATCAAAATAATATTTTTTTCAAAAAAATAATGGAAAATAATGAAATAATGAAAAACCAAACTCTGTACCAAGATCATTCTTTCTAATTGCATTTTGTTTACTCTTGTATGTTATTTTTGTTTAAATTGTCACTATTTTAATTATTTTAATATTTTAAAATATAATAAAAAACCTAAATTTATATTTGTCTGAATAAAAAAATAAAAATAAATATAAATTTTTGGTGAATTATATTATTTGAGTAAATGAAATGTGAAGCTCATATTGTAAAAGGAATCTAGTTGGCCTATGAGTTTCCCTAGAAAAACATTTAGAAATTTTATTTTTCTATGCCTCATGATATGTGTGCATATTTTTTAGGTGGAATTACCTTGTTTTGTAATATTTAATTAAATCCCATAATATTCACGCCTTACACATTGTATTTTATTTTATATTTATTATTATTATACTCTAATATGATTTATTGGATCCCACTAATGTGCTAGGAAGATTGGATTTCCACATGGGCCAATGTGTTGGGATGATGTCTTTGGTTGGTCTGTTACTCCCTTCCACCTACACCTACCATATGACTGACCATCTAAGGATTAAATTCATATACATCAATTATGGCTACCATCAATTTCTTCGGATCCCTCTACCATTCTTTCCTCAACCACACACACCATTTATTTATAGTTGAGTTTGAACTCATGGAATCTATTGATTGGTTGAGTATTTTTGAGGAAGTATCATTTTTTAGTGAATATATCACTCCTTACACACCTCTATTAACATAATTCAAACACTTTCACCATTATTGGGATTTCTCCCATTAGGATTTTGGAAACCTAGATCTTTGTGTGATCATATTGTTTAGATATTTAACTCAGTTCATTTTATCCTCCAATTTTCACAATGGGTATACAGTTTATATTGGAGTATCAATATCATCATTATTTCAAAATATGTGTGGTTGAGTTCGTAACCCAAGAACACCCAAAGCCAACCAAATCACACAGTCCTTATGTTTACTTTCTTTTCAATGAGCTCAATGATATATATGGGCTTCTAGATGATATCTTAAAGAGAGTAGGAATCCCAAACATGAGCATCTAGCATTGTATATTTTATGATCCTATTTATTATTTCTATAAATTTATTCCAAAAAATATTCCATTTCTATTATATTTTGGGTTAATCCTGTATGCTTTAAAACTTGTTCTTATTAGTTTAGTAAATTATGTGTGTGGTGGTGTTGTTTCTATGCATATAGGTCCAAAATTAGGCTAAATCAAAATAAATAATTTTTTCCACTTTACTAACTTATTACTTTTTTTATATTGATTTTTTATTATTTTTTGGTATCTAATTTCATTTGAAAAATACCAAAATTGCCTTTTAGGGTTCATACAGATTGACCATGGAAGACCACATTCTATCTAACAGCAAAAATAAATTTTATTTATTCTTCTCTTTATATTGTATAATATCAACCATGGGGTCCTCTTATGGTAGTGTTTTATATAAAAGTTTAAGCATGACGGGTTTCGAATGAAGAAATCCCATCCGCTCGAGGTTTTTCTAGTTCATGATAAAAACTATAGACATGATAGTAAAAATGGAAACAAAGCACATGTGGTTAAGGAAGATGATGCGAAATTTATTTTATCCATCACATGATACTCCAGTGGTTGAAGAAAATTAAGAGTTCCTTTTTTTATTTTGTTTTATTTTTGTAATTACTATTAATTTGTAAACTCAAAATAATAATAATAATAATAGAATGCCCTTATTTATTTTAAATAATGTGAACACACCATGAATCATTATAATCATTCATTATTCATTCTAATTATCTATACACTTTTTCAATGTCATCATTCATGGTTATGTCTCTATAACAGATTTTGTAGTGCTACAATAATTCCCCCCTTATAAAATCATGGGTTCAAAATTAAAATAATCTATTATTAAGGTAAATATAATGAAATTTTCCACATCATAGAATGATGATGAATTCCTCAACGATGTGGATTATAGAGTTATACCAATTTTAATACCATAATTTATATGATAGTGTCAGTCCCCATGAAATTTTCTTATTCAAAGGAGTGGTTTCCATGAATATGTCATAGAGATAACATGCTCTAACTTTTTCCTACACTAATGTTCAATTGAGTGTAGACTAACTGCTATTGGGTCAATATAATAATGCCCACGATATTTTATGTCTAAATTTTTATTTCCATTACTTTTTCTTATGTTTCATATGAAGAAATATTAGTTTCCAAGGGATTGAATTATAATTATGGAACCCTTGGAGAGTTTCCATCATATTATGTATTATGTCTACTATAAATTTTATTTCTTTAGATACCCAATTTTTCATAGATCATGAATATAGTGTGTCTAATGGGTAGATAATAATCTCTTCCCATAACATACTTTTTGTGTTTTCATCCTAACAAGTACACTGTCAATTTCAATTGGAATTCTATAGTCTTCCAAGCCTGACTGGTGAGGTTTTATTGTTTTTTTTTTCAAAAAATATAGACACTATATTATTTTAGTTTAAGGTATCACGTATTATAATTCAGTTTTGTATCATATAATTTATACTTATTTTTGTAGTTTATGTTCACATATATTGTAACTTTTATGAATTTACATTCTTAAGAAATGGAGTATGTTATGAAGGGTGTGTATTGATGAAAGGTTCTAGAACCCCACGTCCATGCTTGTTTATTGAAGGATGTGTATTTTGGAAGGTTTTTGGAACCCTATAATAATTATTGGGTTATGAAGGATGGATATTCATGAAGGGTTCTGGACCCATGCATATTTTCATAGGTTATGAAGCATGGGTATTCTCGAAGGGTTTTGGAACCCTGCGACCTTTCTTCAAATGACCCCACTACAATGTTACATGTGTCTGGGATGTCAAATCCACTTAGATAGTTGTAACATGGTTTGTGTAAATAAAATCTATATGATTTTCAAATAAATGAAAAACACACCGAGGTGTTGAGTTCCACTATGATATTTCTTGGGAACATAGGAAATGGTGGTCTATTCTTGGAAGGATGATACTCATCTGATTGAGAGTACATGGGTCCTTATGCATGAAACATTATATTATTGCTTGTATGGTCAAGATGATGGTCCCCTACACCAATCTAAGTTCCCTAATATATTATAAAGATTCAAACACATGAATATTGAAGTATTGTATAGATAAAACCCAATCTAAATAGGGTTTTAACACCCTAGGGTAGTTCATCAAATGCACTAGATGATGGGGAGTTTTTTATATAGGTATGATGGTCGGGTCCTATTTCATGTGGTTAATGATCATTTGACTAGGGCTAACAAAAATTATAAGAAAGAAGTGTCACATTCTAATTTATTAGAACTGGTAGGGTTCATGGAGACATAATAGTGTGAATTTAAAATACATATGAATCTTTAGATTACAAGACTTCAAAATATGTATATAGGAATATATGAGTCAATTATGAGTGGGTAATAGTAGGTACAAGTCTACACTATGTAATATAAGAATCAATAATCACACATAGTAAGTGAAATAGTTCATGTCTTTAAGGTGGCCCCATATTCTTTAACCAAGACATCCCCAAGTTACAAACTATGAGGCATTATTTTATTCACTAGTGAATCCTTATAGGGTCCCTTTATATTAGTAATTCCCTAATACCAACATGATATAGATGAGAAATGAAAGAAATCATAAAATGACGTGGGATTCCAAAAGATGCGTATCAACTCATCGAATAGGTGGGTTTCATCTTAAACATCAAATATATGATGTTGTTTTTTGGAAAACATAATACTCATGAAGGGTTTCAGTAACATTAAATTTGATTCACCATAAAATGATCATGTTTTCAAGTCAAGGGGATGTAATAAATCATTAATATAACTTTTTAATGGACTGGAGGGGTCTATAACGCATGAATGAGATTTTATTACGGTTATAAAATTGGTCTTATGATCATTTTGACTCTTTTCATTTAAATTTAATTTTTTAGTAAATTTGGAAATGAAGATATTTTCAAGTGGAAAATTTAATTTTACTCTAACCACTTTTGTCAAATTTTGATACTGAGTAGTTTTTTTACTCTATCACTAGAAGTTTAAGTTTTTTTAGTCTGGGCAATCAAAGGCTAGAATTTAGGGTCATAAAACATTGATCATTGTGCATGTAGTTTAATGTCATAATTTAGGGTCTCGATATCATGGGAGTGTTAAAAAATAAACTAATAATGAATTCTATGTTTCAGTGTATTCCAATACCATTTTTAACTAATGAAAAAATTGATATAAATCATAGATCAATGCTATCAGATTATGAATGATTTTTTAGTACTGGCATGTAGAGGATGGTCAAAAACTTCGCTGAGGTTAATAGTTCCACTGCAATTTTTTTTATGCTGAAAATGACCATTGGACCTTTTTTCATGGAAAAGATTCATTTTTTTATATGACACGGTCTTATATGGTGGATCAAGGAGAAGAAATGAATTTTTAATCAAACGTTCCAATGAAGTCAGGTGTTATTTTCCAAGGTCCATGGAATATTTATAGTAATCTAATAAAATCAATACATGATGTGTGATTTATTGATTGAGGTCCTCACAAAGATGTTATTAGAACCCTGGATGTCAGTCGACAATGTTTAGGATCTTTTGATCCTTTGATAAAAAGTGATGATAAATGGTAGTTTGTATAGTTTAACATCATGAAACATAGATGCGACTATAATTATGATTAATGTAATGGGACAATGAACTAATTATATATGTTTTAGCATCATAAAATATGAAAATGGTCATATAGTTTACCATAATGTTACTAGTACATTAAAAACTATTGTGGAAATTATGCAGCATGTGTTTAGAGACACCATACATCAGGTAAGAGAATTCAGATGTGGGAGTAATTTTTGATCTTGAATATACTTATAAGTAGATTGACATATTCTTGGGACCATTTTTTCATAAATATAAATCATATTAAAGTATTTCATATGTATACTTTACTCAAATGTAAGAAAAAAAGTACATATAACTCAACCATTCGTTTGTTGAGTATGGTCTAACTAGATATATAATCAATGCCACCCAACATTTATCAAGATACTACATGTTGTGTAAAAGAGGTTATTATAGTCTTCTATGTTCACATGATTCCCTCTTGCTGAGAGAAATAATATTTGAGTGGGGAATAACCCGTACTGTGATGGCTAGTTGTGCATGAAAAAGAAACAAATTGTCCTTGGTTAAAGGAAAGGTTAAGTCCCCTTTAAAATGAATAATGACTTGATCGAGCACTATGGTGAGATAGAGATATATGTAATTTCTATTTCTAGGAATCCCCTAGGTTTCACTATGAATCTCATGAGGTGACTAATTAAGACATATTTACATCTTCTAAATAAATCCCTCTAGATAGTTCTATCACAAATATAGAAGGGTAAGGACATTTATTTTGGAAATTGTGGATGGGCCAAGTGTAGAGAATATTTTCATCACTATGTATTATATAGGTATAATTATCGATCAAAATATATTTATTTTTGGTTCCCTAAAACACAAAAATGAAAATATTTATTAAAGGAAAATTAAGTCTTACATTAGTTCAGATCCATTTGGGAAGTGAAGTGTCACTAAAAATATCAAAACACTATCGTAGAAGGGGTTTTTTTTAAATATGATTATATCCCTGGTGATGAGTAATTAGAGTGTCACAACATAAACTATATGGATAGAAATCAAGACATATATATTTCTTATAATGATATATGCTCTACACATATATGGATCTTGTATAGGGTAGATTAAAAGTGGTATAACCTCGGTACATGTTCAATACATGAAGTTATATAGTAAAATAAATCATTCTAAAAGGGCTTTTCCAACTTTATTCTTCTGATGGTGAAATGTATACTTACAAAAATTTCTCTCTTAGCCTGTAATTAGTGGAAAATAAAGGGGTAATTTTCATTATTATGAATCGTGGCTAGACCCAGAATGGGGAATTTGGGTGTCATAACATATCATGTGTTCATAAGAATCAATTCATAAATAGGTTAGGAAATGGTATAGTTCCCCTATGTTGATAAGAATAATATTAAGAGTAAATGTCATTTTATTTTGAGAATAAGTTTCTAAATTAGTGAACTAATGTCCAAATCTCCCTTGTATATTGGAATCATACACATGATGAGTGAATGTTCACATTTTGATTATTGGAATAGTGGTTAGGTCTATGGTAGAGTGCTTGGATGTCACTATGTATGCCACAATGGTGATAATAAATCCCCCACATAATTCATTAATGAAACTTTTCCTCACCAAAAAATGAAATTACCCACTATCACCTCAGTACCAAATATCTAACCACTGACCATACAGGGAAGGTTAACCGATCTCATGTTGGGAGAGGCTTTCATTGATGGGGGAATCTTCTTATTCATGTGTCCAAACAATAATAACTACTTTTTATATGAACAAGGCACCAATTATGTATGTGATAGTGGGAAACATGATGATGGGCCTAGAATAATTTCCCTAAACATCACTTTGTATCTTGACCAACAAAGAATTAGGCCACATTTAGTTCTATAAGAGAATATTCTCTACATATATTAATCTCATGTTCAATGAATGTGACATTTTAATTTCACTTTTAATTGTGTATGGGATTGTAATAAAGGTATTTTTGTGTAAATACATATCTTGTTATAGATGGAATCAAGCCACATGTAGTTCTGGAAGATAAAAATCATGCATAGGTCATAACCATACACCGTGAGAGGAATTTTTTTGGAATTGTGGCTGGACTATGACATGGGATCCTAACATCAATAAATATCACATATTGATAGTAATCAAACCATATGATGTTCTTAATGAGAAATTACCTATACATATCTGTCCCATGTGTAAGGAATGTTTGGAATTGATTCTCTTAGGTATAGAGAAACTGTTTTCCAAATACCTCTATATAGATCTATCTCTCATATAGATTTATGGTTGTTTGTGGTGGAAATTCATGATTGGGATTGAAATTAATGTTGTAGGGGTCACTATTTATCCAATGATTTTTCTTCTGTATGAATCCTTATGTAGATATTATTCTCACATAGGGATATGGGGATTATTTTTCAATATAGATATATCTCTTGTATAATGAATCTTTCATAAATAGTTATCCTACAGTGAGAATGAATGGAAACTATTTTGGATGAGGCTTCCGTGCTGGGATGATTATGATACTACTTTGTTCTAGTATATTTTTATTGAAAAAAATAAATGAAATGGTAAACCCCAACACAAGAAAATATTTTATATAGATCCAGATCATATATAAAATGGAGATAGGTCCCACAAGGTAAACATAGGTTGTTCACTTTAAGGTCATCTAACAAGGACCACTGTGCAGGTTAAATTCAAGAAGTGAGGAATTAATATATCACATAGTTTAACACCCTATTCCATGTTCATGTGAAATGAAGTTTAAAATCATATGGCAATTAATTATTCTATGTATCATGATATCATGTGGTAATGAATTAATTCATGATGAATAATGGAATGTGTTATGGATTTTTTCCATGCTATTTAATGTCATATAGAAAGGACATCATCATTGTGGTTTAATGATTGGTAGTATATACTTGGGGATTATGCTCAGTTTAATGTATTATAACTAGGACATATCTGCATAGATACAATTATAAAAATTATTTCTTTACAATTCTTACTCGGGGGGGGTGACACATTCCTCATCCCTCATAGCCAATTAGTAAGCTCTATTGGTATATGCCTTATATAAGATGTAACGACCTTCTTACATGGGTTAATTCATTGGGGGAATATTCCTTGTAGTAATCAAGGTTATTATATCTAGTACCAATTATTTTTGGAGGAATATGAAGAGGAAAAAAAATTGGAAGGCATGCACGATCTGGTACGGACGAGGTTTGAGTAATTTCATTGTACGCATCCTTTTTTCATCGAGTAGTTCTATCTGATCAACACAATTCTTTGATTGTTCATATTTTTATATTTTTACACATATAAGAATTTGGATTTAGGGAAACTATAATTTGATGTGTAATATTATCGCTATCTGATAGACCATAGGGTATGGTGTTTCTTGGGTGGTTTTGTGGGTTGTGCTATATTAGGCCCATAATGTATGTGGGTTCTTGTCAAACCAAAACATCTTGAGATTTCCAAACATTTTATGGAGTATAAATTATGAAGTAATTTAGAATGCCTATATCTTCACATTTTTAGTTTTATGATATAGAATCCAATGGTTGGACTCAATGTTGCTCTCCTGATATGACCTCTTTAACTCAAAAAAATAGAAGTTGGTATTATTGTCTCTCAATATTGGGTGAAGGAGACCAATATAGTGACGATATTGGTCAAAATGAAGATGATGATACCCTTTTTCCAAACATCCTTGTGGGGTATGGATTTTTTCCATTAGGAAAGGAAATTGGTATTAGTAAGGATTTACATAATCCTATTAATTATAGCCTGGGAATATAGCCCCCTGACATCAATTCCCCATACAAAAAATGGAAATGAATATTTAGCAACATACATCACATATGGGGTGATAAATGAAGTTTTTTGGTATATGATATTAATAAAATATCTTTGTGAACATCACATAGTCCTATATCATCAATGGATAAAAGTAAACAAACCTCCTAGTTTTATTGGAGATCCTAGTTCCATACTAATGATCATTGAAGGATCCTACGTGGAACTCATTATAGTGATGGTATATCCTTTTACAATTCATCCGAGGAGGACTATGTTGAATTCCTATTTATAGAGTTATTTCTATTCATTTGGACCATCCAAAAGGGTGATGTTCACATCATGGGATTACATCTATTCATTTTGGATCGATCCCATGGGAGGGTTCCATCATGGAGGAAATCTATTATAGGTTTCATCCATCCATGAATGGATATATTCCCATAATTCCCTTGGGAAATGTTTATCAAATTGATATCCTTCATATCATATATGATGACAGAAAATACTACCCTTTGGTGTGCAATGAAGAATACTTCTATATCCTATTTAGGAATAGTTAGGACTGTGGAAAAAATGGTTGGTGCAACAATGAAACCATTCCATTATCATGGTACATACAACAAAATTGATCCAAAAGGGGAATACAACATCAAAGACCTTATATAACTTATGGTAGTGGTCAATTATTCCTTCTTAATCAAATTTTCACCATTGGTATATTCGACATGAGGATCTGAGTCACATTTTAAATTCAAAAACTATATCTTTAGATATAGGTATATATCCATGTCTATAAAAAGGTCATGGTATTCCACATTTTTATTACTGAATCCTTCATATAATGATAATGATTTGGGTAAAATTACCTTTTCTAGAGAAAAAAAAGACTATCTCTAGACAAACCTGGTTAAAAATTGTCTATTAAATCTTTTTACCAATATAACATTAGGAATCTCTATATAAATACATGTCCCATATAGTGTGGGTGTTATGGGCATTTAAAAATTCATTATTTAGAAGTTTAGAGTGTAGTGACTTTCTTCCCAGGGTAGGATGTTCTATAAAGAAGTCAATATATTCCTTCAATTGGATTTCCTTTTATTACACGAATCACATGTCTTATTATAGGAGGATGATAACCCATTAGAAAAAATTCCTAGTTAATATAGGAAATATAAGAATATACATTTTTTGATCAATACAGGAGACCCAGTTGACTCCCTGATTATCCATGTAATGCCTCAACTATTTCATCTTAATGATGAGTGTGAGATAGTTCTATCTTAATATCATGATTCTATATCTAAATTCCTTTAAATGATATATTAGATGCGAATTTTATTTCCTATTTCATTTTTAAACATGTGGAGGTAAACTATTGATTTCTCTATGAAGGATATTTATAAAATTATTGGCTTCCCTGATGTTTATAATGTTTAGAATGGTGGATGTAGAAGGTATTGATTGAGATTCTCAAAAGTTTCCCAACATTCCTCATTCCACTCGTATGTGAATCCCGTATTAATTAGCTTAGTGAATGGGATAAATATTCCAACTAATTTTCCTATAAAATTCCTAATATAATAAATTCACCCCGAGAGACCTCTCAACTCTTTAAGATTCCATGGATGTGTAATTTCTATAATTACACTACAATTTTCTTGAGTAACCCAAATGCCATAGTGGTGTACCAAAACGATATGTAATTTCCCCAATGTTACCCTAAAGGAACACATTAGTTTATTCATCCTCACACTATGTTGTAAAAAGTTGAACAAAATTATTTGAATATTGGATAGGTGATCATAATTTTTATGATATTTAAGAACTAGGTCATTGACCATTATTCATCCCAAGGATATTTTGAATATATAATGAATTGTGAACTGATAAGTGGTGTTGTCATTAATAAATCCAAAGGCCATGACATGGTAACTAATGATTTCATTATATGCACTAAATTAAGTGGCTTTATCATCATTATGGCCCATATAGATCTAAATATACCACAAATACCCATCTATAACAGAATGATCTTGGAATCCTATGATAACATTGATCAAGAGTTCCAGGATTTATATTTGGAAATAATATTTTGGGAAGTGATGATTAAGATACATAGAACAAGACCTAAAAAAGATATCCATAAAAATTATACATACCATGATCTAATTTTTTTCTTAATAGTAATGATGTTGTTAAGACATTTTAGATACTACACATCTTGAATAAAGATGAATTTGATCAATTTGTGTACTTATGACTCTAAACCTACAACATGATAAAAGTTAATTATCTTGGATAACATCTTGAATCATTTATGGTCATCTGGAAGGCCTAGGTTATTATTACAAACATGATGGTCTATCGAAGAAATATATGTAAAATTCCAAGTGAAAACATATCGATAATTCTTGAGAAACAATAAATACATCTCCAAATCCTCAAGAGGCATGGTAGACAATATTGAAGTTATATATTTCCAAGAAGAGGTACAAGAGGATAAAACAAGAAGGATCAACATCTTGAACTAAGGATGTTTTGGGGGTATTTTAGAGACGATTTATTTCCTTTACACTACAAATTAGGTAGGAGAGTTATAGACATTCTAATTTGTCGGTAATATCTTTGAGGGTTTCAAAATTCCCATTTATGGAGTAGAGAAATTTTGAAACTAAGATGATTGAGTGGAGTTGATATGTGTTGATGGGACCATCTCACCTAATAGCCTTCTAGGACTAGATCAACATCTTTGATTTGGTTTATAGGTAACACATATTCATTATTGAGCATGAACCCATGGTTTGAAGGGGCACTTCCAAAACTATTAAGAGTGGAAACCTACATGTTAGTTCATTTCAATGAGTATTTCCCATCCCAATTATAGAAACACATCTCAACATATATAGAGCCACAATAATTATTTTAGGAATAATCATTACATAGTATACCAAATTTTCAATTTATGGGGTATTTCAAACATTGATGATATGTTGATGGCACCACCACATGGAAAGGAATACACTATCTCTTATATAGATCATTATATACCATGTCTTGATGGATAACTATGAAAATACTGTTAGAAATCTGGAAGGTAAATTTTTCCTTAGGATTAAAAGTTTTTAGGGGAATTGATCAATCTTTTCATACCATTAAATGTTTAGCTTTATTGGAGTCAAATCATCCTCATTCCATCAGAAAAGTCAGAGGGTCCGAACTTGGATGAGATTCATTCTAGAACTATATCTGACCATATCCAATCCTATATGAATATTTTCAACATTTACTAAATCATATAGGGTTATGATGTGTCCCTAAATATCCTCTTCCCAATCTTTCTCTATAGTGACATGGTGGAATTATATTCTCCAAGGGAATCTTACACCTAATAAAGATTGGCTTCTGTTTCAAGAATTTGAATTATTAGGGACTCTCATGGGATTAAATAAATGACTCCCTATGATATTTTAAAATAAGGATGGAATATACGATTTAGGTCTTGGATGGAATAACTACCAAGTATTTCGAGATTTCATATTATTGTACTATATTTTAGAAAATCCAAGTGTGGGATTTCTCTAGAGAACGCGTCTTATATGTTAATGTACATGAGGTATATATCATTGGAACTTGGACAGAGTTCAATGGAAAATATATTTATAATTTCATGGGTCATTATATTTTACCCATTTAGTTGGATGAACAAAAATTTATACACAAACAATTTTTTAATCCAAAATAATTGGGTTTAGATGAATACTAATGGAATCTGAGGAATCCCCAGTCTCTTGTACGGGACACTTAAGCACTCTGATATGGATCTTAGCCAAATATATGGATTTCGCCGGAATTTCTCTAGAATTATGAATTTTCCCATGACCATTCCACCCCTCGTTCCCTTGTCTCATATAGACTCAGAGTTCAACTCCTCGATTTGGTATAAGAAAATTATGTTAATGGGTATCTTCACCATCAATGAAAAGGTTTTTCTAATTTAATATCATTATAAAGGAAAAATGATCTCTTGATAGGATGAGAGTTCTATTTGGTGGTATTGTTCTCATACTATGGATAATGACTGAATGAAATCTATCTGATTGAAAACCGGTATTCATATTGGACACGGATAATTTTCATACACCCTTTTCTAATTCTGATGATCATGTATTTCTTCAAGAGGCGGGTTTAATGGATTCACCTTAGGTTCCATAATCATGAATGGAATAGAAATATTTGATCAGAGGTTTTATCAATCTTGGTTAAATATCTTTTAGGTCATCTAGTTATTAAAAATATATTCACGCCTAGCTAGAACATACTTCTAGTCACATTTTTCTTATTTCATGGTTGTAACATAACCCACTTACACCAATGATTTTCCCAATATCACCTATCTAAAAAAATCCATACCAATAATATGTATTTTATGAAAAAAATTATATTGTGTCTCCTAGTCACCTATGAAGGAGGAAATAGTCAGGATGGTCACTTGGGTCAACCCCATTGGGATTTGTAAGCTCATAAAGCTTGATGATATTTTTTTCCATGGATATGATGAAATATTCATGTTCCTATTCATTTTTGGAAGGAATATAATTATTTATTCTATTCATAAAATAATGGTGACCCGGATCTCTATCATCCTCTAGTTGAAGGCAGTTTGTTTTTTGTTATTGCTCGGTAAGAGGAGATGGTTGACGTGGGGCTTACTTAGGTGTTTTGGTGGGAACCAATATTACCTTGAGTGTGATATCAGTAGAATATTCATCATAATATTTCCCTTTTGTTAGGGGTGTGGGATAATATTTCACCCTCATTCATCTGATGAAATTACCTAGGTTTTATTCCCATTATGTTATCTCTCAAAATCATTTTATATATTTCATTTGTATAAAAGATGGATGCAGCTCATCATGGTGGTTCTTAGTAGAAATGTCAAAAAAACATGTGGGAGTGGAATGTTGTGGGAGTGAAATATAAAATTCTCTATGGCTATAATGCCAAATATTTTCTAATTTTCATGCCTTTTTATTATTGTGAGGTTGATGAATGTTTTTTTGTAGAGGGGTCATAAATGTGTTTAGGAATATATGATGATGGTCTTCATAGGCTTTGAAAAAAGCTACTGAGAGGCTAATACACAAAATAAAAGTTCGTCCCACAGTATTCTGTATAAAAAATTTTAGTTTAGTTTCTTATTAAGGATATTAAGGGCCCATTTATGGTATGTATATGGACAAGAAGTACGTGACTCTCTATACTGCATCCCTAATTCCATTGAAGGTTGAAAATATGGTATTTATTAAATAGGTTAAGGGTAATGAGTTTTTCCACCCATTCATGATTAAATATCCTCTCTAGTATTACCTGTGTGTTTATCCTTATATGGAATCAGTATGAGAAACTATATAATCAACAATGTTCAAGGGTTTTTGTGGTACAACCATTTAGACCACCCCTTAAGCATGGGTAGGAGGTGAGGCATGATGCAGTTTCCTTATTTTAATCTCCTTTTTAATTATAATTATTTTAAGGTCTAATGATCATCTCGATAAATGGGGTTTAAAAGCATAATATGATAAATCATGTCATTCCTCAATTCCAGTGTTTTTTTAAGCTAGTTTTCTGGATCTTGAGAAATCTTAATGGTCAAATTATTTCATTTCAGGCATATTATCTCCCTCGTTATGTGTGATAGGAGTGAAATATTATTCTATTTAAAAGAGGAAACTAGTGTAAATGTTTTCCCAAATTAATTTCTCTTTGATACATTTAAATTAACATATCTCACTATTGTATCATGCTATTCATTCTTATGTAGAGGCGATTTTGACCTTTCTAGGTGGTGATATGGATGTACCTATCCCTTTCAATTTATCCCTGAAAAAAATGTAGTCTTGTATGTGTTAACATTTAATTTGTAGGATCTAGTTATCAGTTTGTCAAACTATTCTCTCTCAATATATATATATATATATATCTCCTTAGTTTTTTCATCATGTTCACCCTCTTCTCATTATATTGTTTTTTCATTTCTCCCTTCAGTTTCCACACCTCAATCAATATCTTCTTCTAGATTGATGGTAACAATATTCCCTGATGAATTTCAAGTGGAAATGATCATATCATCATTCTATGAGTAATATGGTACCCCTATACCACTCACATCCACAATGAGAGTTATAATTGGGTCTTACCTCTAACCCTTTTCCCAGGTGGATAGTCATGGATAACAACCCTAGACATATTTTCTTTTCATTTCTATATACTCCACTAGTTTTTGTCAATGAATATTTTACACGATAGAGTATAGGTCATAGTTTATCATGAAATCCATAAAATTTAAGTGTATGTCATGTGGTGGGCTGAATGACTTGGGTTGAAATTAATGTTATCCACAACATATCCATGGAGAAGAATGATATCCCTAGGAGATTTGACAATAATACCATCATATTTGAAGGATTGAGATGAAACAAGGATAGAATTATTACCTTTTAGAGGACTTGAGGACTCTTGGAATGCCGATCATGATAAAAAATAACTGATCTGTATGGGATAGTGTTTATTTGGTGTCAACATTGATTTATTTAGGGCCCTCCTTGAAAATGAGGACCATGTGGGTGTATGTGGTGGTAAAAATTATCACCTCCCTTTTTCTTGGGTTTTATCCAAGATGTATTATATGTATCTTTCCGTCTTGATATTACTTATTTTTCACAATTTCACTCATGCATGGGTTGGGTGCATTACCTGCTCATAAAAAGATTCACATACAATTTGTAGTTGTTGCGAATTATGAGGCTACATCATCCTTATTTGGGACATGATTATCCTTTATCAAATGGCTGGACATAGGATCATATAGGCAACCCACTTAATATACTCCTGATAATTTTTTATTTTTGAAAAGGGGGAGCTTCTATGGATTGATGAACTGACATAAATTTTATTTTTTCCCTTGATCTCTCCTATAACTATGACATTACGTGATGCTATGTTTGGGTTTTTTTTATACTAAAGGGATGGAATGAAATGTAATTCTCCTTGATTTTACCATCATTGGACATAGACATTTGATGGGAATACTGTGGTCATTTGCGGGAGAATCATTATGCAAGGGAGGAAATCAATACATAATGTTGTATTATTTCCTTCTAATATGAAGCACAAGAGAATGCAGAAATTAGTAAGGTATATCTAACATTATATTGATTTTTGGTCTAGGATATGACAATAATATTATTGATAATGGATGTTCTTATCATATAAACAAGGAATGCATTCTCGCATTCCTATATATAAGGAATTTCCTCTCCCTTTAGCTCATATGAGAATTCCCAATTGGAAGTGGTGATGGGAAAAACATAATTGGATTCTTATTTTCAGCCATATCCATCCACATATCCATGTGATATGATACATAATTTGATACATATTCATCCACCTGGAAAGATCATAGGTTTGTCCTCTGCATCACATTCAGATCGAGGTGAGGTTTTTCTAGAGGTTGATGTGGAACTATATACCGTCATCCAAAACGTTTCAAGAACCTATAAATATGAATGTGTCTTTAAAAGTGGAGGATTTAATTTTATATGTAATATATCACCTTAGGGAGAACATTTTTCGTTGATGGAAGGGGTAGTATACTTGTAATCCATCTCCATGCTACCGTGAGGAGTACTATCATGGTAGTTGTCACTTATTACTTCATATGAAGACTAAATATACTCTTAAGTTGATGAAAATATACATTTTATGTCCTTAATAACACTTACATAAAGAATTATAGAAATAAGAACATCATAAACTTTCATGGATGCAATTTTCATGCCTACATTTTGGGTTTTCGTAGGAACATGAGCCTACAGAGTGGTATTCACAAGATCTTTCCAATGAATTTATACTGCTATTAGAATATAATCCATCTATAGAGAAGGTTATGAATTATTATATAGAGAATCTATATTATTTGTGGTAATATGAGCCTAAGTATTTTTGGTTGATAAAATATGTTACTCTACCATGGTCGAATAAGGTTTATGATCATTATTCAAATATGCATTCCCCATTGGCATTTTTTAATGAGCATTCAAAATGGGAGAAGGAATATGGGACCACTCTTGTACATCCTATAAAGGATTTTGGTGCATTATTTTCTTTGTGGGAGTATAAATACATTCTTTGATCCTATAAGATATATTAATATACCATGCTTATTTTATAGTAGGGGATATGAGCCAACACTAAGGTGAATTCCCTACTAGGTTGACGAACCCCAATTAGAATTGGAATATAATCATAATATTTTAATTTCTATGTTTCTAACTAGATTTATTTGATAGAAATATGTGCCTTTCTTGATTTGATTTCCAAAAGTGTTTTAAAGTGCCCTATTTGGAAGGAAAATATGAGCCCAATCATGTACCTCATCCTTTATTGGGATCTTCTGATAATTATTTTATTTGAGATAAAAAAATATTTTCTTACTTGTGATTAGCTACCTACACATATTGTATATGCTGTTATGCTGCATTTAATGTTAGGATATGAATACGTACCTATACCTGTATCATTTATAAAATATAATGGTAAATTTCCTCAGTTACTACCAGAATATATTGGCACGTTATAATGGTTTGTGTAGGAATATAGGAATGAGCATTCTCTATTTTCAAAATTTACTGGAAGACTTTTTTGATTAAAGTGGGGATAAATTCCAAATATCATCCACCTTGTTCCATGTAAATATTTTTTTGGGATTCATGCATGATGGTAGGTATATGTGTCTTCAACAAGTTTTCTTCTGGGATATGCATATAGTAATGGTTTTGGTGAGTAGAGATATGAGCATGGTCATTGAATTTCCAAAAAAATATGTCAGTGAACATCATTAACGGTGGAAAGGATATGATCCTACACCCTTTGATCATAATTTTTTCATTCATGACGATTATATTGTTTCAAGTCCAAACAAAAACACCATGTTGGGAAAATAACCATAATGGTTTTTTTAATTCTATAGACCACTCCCAAACTATAGAAGATGTAAATGTGAGGACCAATGAAATTTTTTCAACAAATATTCACACAAAGGAACCGAAAATCATGATATATGATCTTTTCACAATAATATTATAATTATTTTAAATATGATTTGAAGAAATGATACATTGTCAGAGGATCTTTCTTTTAAGGTGTAATTGATCATCTGAAAAAAAAAATTGTATTACTATCATTGAGATAGTAGGATCCTTGGGTAAAATACAAATAATAGTGATGTGCACATGTTTTGTTGATCTTTTTGCAACACTAATGGATCTTCAGGTTCTAGTGCAGTGGATGAACCAAATTTTATTGATCATATTGATCACTCGTAGTTCCTTTAGGCTTGAGGTAATCACTCTAGCACCTCTCAGTTTTGATAAGTAGAGATAAGGATAAGTAGCGAGAGAATTCCATTGTTCACAATGATTCTCAAATCATGATTATCAATTTACTTTACAAAATCGATATACGATACTACTTATAGAGTTAGAGATTCACTTTAAATATTATTTAATTATTGAACGACCCTTAAATAAAATTAAAATCCTTATCAAACCCCCTCCTAGATAAAAATAATATTAATTTTATTTTATGGTTTATGGTAATTTTCATTATGATAAATATTATTTTAACTTCTTGAAAATTAATATTTATCATCAAAAAAATCATTGTCCAATTTAACATCATGGAATTTACTAAATACTAAAATAAATTTTATATTCATAAATAAAAATTTTATCCATAAACTAGAAAAAAATATATTTATTAAATATTCAATAAATATTTTACAATCCATAAAACATGAATAAAATTATTCCTCAGTGTTGAGAATAATATTAAATCCATTAATTATATTTAAATAAATTTTAATCGATATCAATGTAAATACTAAGTGAGTGACCCTCAAGGATTCCTTCAAATTTCAATTAGGTGGCTGTTCCTAAAGTCCAAGATTACTAAAATTTGACATGTCAAAGAATCTAATAGAATGTAATTAATATAATAATTTACAAAAATGTATAGGAATACTCATTGTGTAATATAATCTGTTTTTGAAAATATCTCATCCAAAATGATTCACATCTGTGTCATCAAACTATATTCTGGATACATCTTTCATTGAATATCTAAAATAAACATGTCATTGCATCATGGACATAGAATTTAATGTGACTATTAAATTATAATCAATGTTTTAATATATAAAATTCCATAAATATAGAATATACATACACTTTATCTGCTTATCTAATAATAACATGTCATTTGGGTTTCACACAACATACACTAATTCCCTTGAACATATGATGTCATGATTTTGGTCAGTAAATCTAAGTGTTCATGTCATTACATGTATTGATGATAATATTGATGTCTGAGGACCATTAAAAATAATAATATATAAGAATATACTATGAAACATAATCTTGTAATATTACAAAAAAAAGTCTTTTTCTCATAATTTCACTTCTTGGTGGTTAGCAAGTGAAACATTCCTTGGAAGAAGCCTTATCCACTTATGAGTACATGCACCTGATAGTCTACAAAATATGTTCCCAATAATAGTACATTATCAGACTATATAACTATATTTAATAATATCATCATTTAACATTAATATATTCATCATAGTAGGGAACATATATGAGCATATTAATATGATGGATAACATATGACAATATTACATAAATAACATGAAAAATAATGAAGAATATATAATAAGATATTTTACTTATATCCAAATATTTGATTATTAATTTAGTCAAATTAAAAATATTTGGGTCTATATCACCAACTCTAATAAACTCCCATATATACTAGATCCAAATACATTCAAATTCTTTTTTCACTAGACCTCACATGATGATTATGTTTCTACTAAGATAAGTCTTTGGTCATGGGGTCCACAATGTTATAAATCATGGACATTATTCTCACAATAAATTCTAATCTTTGAAAAAATCACACAAGATATGATACTCCAATGTATGTTATTTATCCAATGATTTGACCTTAGCTCTTGGGAAGGGGCCACCACTGTAGTACAATCACAATAGTGTGTCAAAAGATTTATACTAATAGGAAACATTTCAAAATATTGGGAGAAGTTTCATATCCATAATGCTTCAACATCTATCTAAAAAGCTACAATACACTCAAGCTCTACTGTAGAATTTGTGATCATATCATTCTTTGAGATCTTTTATCTCACAATACCTTCATTGAGAGTGAAGATATATGACGTCTATTTTTTCAAATTATATTAATCTATTCGAAAATAGAACCCACATATCCTCTGATGACTAGTTCCTTGGTTCATCCATAGACAATAAACTCACCCTTAATACAACTTAGATACATAAAGGATGTCTTTACTACCATCCAATGGTGGTCATCCATGCCATCTTGATATCTATCCACAACTTATAGGGTTTATGTAACATCTATCATAGAATATAGCATATCATATATGATTGAACCAATCATAGATGAATATGGAACCCTTTCCACCCTTTTACATTCCTCGTGTGTCTAAGGGTACATTTTTGTGTAAATATGAATTCCCTATGACATTAGCAATAATACCATCTTGGATTATTCCACGATAAATATTATTAGTATCATGTCGATATATGTACCTCAACATAGGATGAGTAGCCTCTTGGATATATCGTAATGCATCTTGATCGCAATAATATACAATATTCCACTAAAGTCCTTCATAGGGAAGAGTTTATTCGACAATTATTTAGTAATTTGTAAGATATGAATTTATATTCTAATAAGTAATACTTCATTTCCATATAATATTAAAAAACTGAATGAAATATCACCAAAAACAAATAGTCACAATAAACACATTCATTATTTACAAAACCAAATGACATTATTGATTCATAAAACCAAATGTTCCATGACCTATTTTCTTACTATAATCCATAAATGGACCTTTCCATATTTAAAACCCCAATGTAATCCTTTGGAGTCACAAAACCTGAAAGTTTTTTCATATAAGAAACTTCTAAAATGTTCCCTTAAATGAAATTAGTTTTGTAATCCATTTTATAAATCTCATATTTATGGAAATCCACAAAGTCCAGTACAATTATGATGCATTTTATCATTGAGACTAGTGAAATTTTCATCATACTTTGTTCCTTCACATTTTTTAACCCTTTTACAACTAGTATTTAATGATAAGTACTAACTAGTCCATCTATATCTAGTTTCTTTTTAAAACCCTTATTTAACCAGTGTTCCTTACATCCATTCGAGGATATACCAAAATCCATATTTGGATTTTGTATATGGAATGCCCTTCAATATCCACTTTATTATGATAAATGGAAACATTTTTTCCACATACTTCTTCCTTTTAGGTTATAAAATCACCATTATCAACTAATAATGAGTCACCATCCTTAGTTACTAGAAAATCGTATCATTCTAGTTCTCTAACATCTCTTCTACTCCTACACAACCCTTTTTTCAATGGAATATCTTCTTCCATGTGTGCTTATGGTAAATAATCCTATGAATAATATTGTGTACTTATTTTTTGGACTTTGTTAATGTATATATCATTCTCAAAATCAATTTTGATATTTGATACCTCTCAAAGAATACAGTGTGACCCTATACTATAACCTTTTTAGGGTCATTATAGGTAATAAACTCTTAATTATTTTGGATATCTGATAAATGTACACATTATCGCTTACTATGGAAGATTGCTACCTGAAGATTTTATTAAAAATTCTTCACAACCCTAAAAATGTATATTTAAAAAACTTTTTTTTGTTCCATTTTAAAATTCACATGGAGTACTATTTTTCACATTAGTTGGCACTTGGTTTAGCATATATTCTATAGTTTGTAATACATATCCCCAAAAGGGTAACATAAGATTTACATGACTAATAATTTATCTCACCATGTATAATATGGTGTAGTTCCTCCTTTTACTCACACCATTCTATTGAGGTCAAAAAGTAGGATTGAGTTATATATAATCCCAAAATACCATAGATAATCATGAAGTCTTGATTAAGATATTTTCCACCAAGATTTTATTTGGGTTTCATAAGCTTCTTTCTCGGATTGTTCTCAACTTAATTCTTGTATTCCTTAAAAATGTCAGTAGAATTTGAAATATACTTCCCCAAATAGACATATCCATACCTACTAAAGTTATCATTTAAAGTTATGAAGTGTCATTACCCACCCCTTTCGTCAACTGGAAATGGTTCACATACATTGGTATTATATAATTCAAGAATCTCCTTGGAACTTTAACATTTTCCACTAAATGAGGATTTTGTAATTTTTTATTATAAACATCTGTGGAATATAATAAGTGGTCTTAATCCAAAGGAATCAAAATATCAATCTTATTGTAATTTATTTAGTGTTTTCCAATTACATGATCTTAATAGTGTTTCCATATTTGGGTGTGGTATGAGTCATGTAATGTTGTTTTGTTATCAATTATTGTTACTTTTTAGTGTGGTCCAACACATAAAAACGTTATTTTAATATTAATTACCATAAATTTGATATGATTATATCATAAGTAACATTTATTTTCTAACATAAAAATAAATATATCTATATTATCATTAGATAAAAAAAATTACTTTTTTTTGGTAATGGATGAAATATAACAAAAATATTTCGAATCTAAGACCATTATCAAAGACAACTTGAGGTGGTAGTCTCTAATAACCACAATAGAAATATTGGCTCAATTGGATGATCGAATATCTACCTATCCTTGGCCCATTTTTTTGAATCTATTGGTTCCAATATTATATTAGATATGTAATCACCACAAGCTATATGTAACACCCAATTCATTGACATAGATAAAATTCACTCAATAACAATCACACATGAAGCATCACCATTATTATTTCCAAGGATTGGTTTTTCATCCAGTGGAACTTCTTTCCACATGTGAAATACATAACATCATATTCCCTTATATACCCCTTTTTTTCTTTTCTTTATTCATAGGATGTTTTGAAGAATATATGGACATAGATATATTTTCATAGCCTTTCCTTTTTACACTATAAAAAGTGAAGGATTTTCTTATGTCATTTACTTATAAACATTAATAAGAAGATTGAGTAGATCTGTGAGATACATCTCAATGTTTTAATATTGAAATTAATAAAAATAATTCAATAATCTATGATGGAGGGATGTAATAATGATATCAATACATAGTTCATCGAGGATTTTTAACCATAGAACTTCTATATGATAAATGTATCCAATGAGTTTAGCATCCAGTGGGATTGACTAAAGTCCAAGATTATAATCCATAAATGGGTTATGTAACCCGAGAGAATGATCATAATGTATCATAATTTACAACCACTTGAAAAATCTCATTTTTTTTAATATAATCCTTTTTCCCAATATATATTCAGGCTTGTTGCGTATCTATATAATAAACCTATATAGTTGATAATTATTTCTTTTACTATATGAAATAAACACATGGTAATACCATGGAAAATTTATTTAATGTGATTGTTCTATCCAATCAGTGATATGAAAAATCAATTTACAAAAAATAGAATGGAAAATCCTTCCTTGGATTATGCTTAATAACAATTGATTTATGACAGACCCAGTTTTCAAACATTCCAAGAACATATGGAATCACAATTTTGTCTGGTAAATAAAATTGAATGAGTCATGACATGTATTAATTATAATATTATAGTTTAAGGACCATTAAAATTATCATAGATAATAATATATGATGAATGATTAAAATTATAAATTCATACTAATGTGAATGTTCTCATATTATCTCATTTTAATGATTTATAAGAGATAAATTCATGATAAAAAGATTATTCCATTTATGATTTATTACACATAAAAATATATATACTATGTTCCCTGTAATAATTTTTTATTTAACCATAGATATACATTATAGAATATTTTCCTGACACTTCATGAATCTCATCATAGTGTGGAAATATGATATCCTGATCAATGTGACAGATACCCTAGGAAAATATTAAATAAATGAGATGGATAAAAATGAATAATATATAATATAATGATTTATTAATATTAAATTAATAAAATATATATTAAATAAAAGGAAAAAAATTTGGTTCTATAACATTAACCCCAACAGAGTCTTCCTAGATGCCTAGATATGATTGGTGGGGAGGAAGTTTTACTGGTAGCACCCTCAGCAGATGACTGAGGAGAATTTGTTGGGTAGTTCTAGTATCGAGGAAGGATATGAGACCACCTAGGTATCTCTTGAACCTTGGTGGATCTTTTTTAGACTCCTCAACTATCCTTTCTATAGTAAGGATGTTGTTTATTATCATATTTCAAATCCTTACATCCAAAAATGTAGACAATGGTGACAACTGTCATGGGTTTAATTAACAAATTCCTTGATCAAGGTGGAATTACATGAATTATTTCCTAAAGACCCATGTGGGAAGCCTTGATTTTCATGATCATTAATTTTAAATGGAACTACTGAAACATAATCTTTTCTAGATGATGTTGAATGTGTTTAGTAGGTGATGTCATTTCAAAATACATATAGGTCAATGATGTCGTTTGGGCTTCCTAATGTTCACTTGAGGATGTGATGATCTCTGGTCGAGGTGATATTTTAGAACAATATCTATAGTGACAATGAATATAATAAATAAGGGCATTGATTAATGCGGTATTGGAAATAAGGAATGTTCTCAATCAGCTATGAATGAGTAACAGAATTTTTTGGTCTTTCTGTAAGTTTAGCAATTACGTTTTGTGGAATATTAATAAGGATATGGAACATCACATCAGAAATTAGATTCCATTTAATTATTGAAAGATTCACATTGAGTTTGTATTTTTTTATTATTATATTCTGGACCATAATGATTGTTATCAGTGTGTAGTCCTGCTTCCCAATGGAAGAAACCACCAACACATACTAGTGACACCTTGAATAAAAATCGAACATAGAGGTTGGGAGGTTGTCAACACAATACCATTTTTAGGGGGACTATTTCATACTCTTGTGGTCTATTATATATTGAAGATATGTACATTAATCTTTCTTATTTCTAGGTAAAAGACTGGTTACACAAATTTTATTGATTAGTTACTGAATTCTATAAATGTTAATCCTTATACATTGAATAATTCATCTTATCGATGAAACCATATATATAAATATCAAAGGTTATACATATTTTGACTTATTATTACATAGTTATTATAGTTTAGAATATCCCTTATGTTTTAATGTGGTATGATAAGGCACTGTGTAGTTTATTTCCATCCAGGGATACAACTAGTGTTTCGGAATTGGGAAAGAACCTCTATGTGTTATCCTACAAATACTATGAAAAAAATGAATCAAATAACATAAAGGTTATATAAGTTTATAATGATACTATTATCATCATGATATAATGGTATATATGTGTAAATTTAGATATTGGTTTGAGGTCTCCATCCTCAGATAGGAAGCCCACATTTCCTATGGAGATGGGAATCAGAGTGCATGTAGTTTTGATGTTTAGTAAATATGTTTCATAAAAGGTGTTATTATAGAGGATTGATTGGAACATATGAATATAAGGCTTACCTAAGATTCTTCATTAGGACTATGTCCCTTTGTATGGAAATATATTTTGGAGTTAATCCTAAAGAGGATTCCCATGATGGGCGATTTTAATTATGTTAAGGGAATGATCATTGCAAGTCAATATGACAGTGTGATTAATGCTCTATGTTAAAAACATGAAATTTTAGGGTATCTAACATGTTTCATATGGGTGTGGGTATTACACATTGATTCTTTCCTAAGGGATTATAGTGAATATTACCATAGAGAATATGGCTCCAGGAACATTGTATGGGGTATTTTATATTTGTTCCATGGATATTACATAGACTTTATGGGGAATATATCCTTGTACGAGTACTGATAAAAGTATTTTGGAAATGGGGATTGGGACTTGGGACGGAATTTTACAGCTCATATTTGTAATATAAATCTAAGTCCTCATAATTTACACATTCTTGACCTAGTAATTGTGAGAAAAGAATGAGAACATTAATGACCCACACTTTTATAAATGAAATTCCTTCTCTTTGAATAAACAAATGGATCATAAAGTAATGACATTATAGAAAACACTTTAAATACTTTGGTTATTTATAAATATTATATCCTATCATATTTAAAAGACCGTTAACCAACACAATCATTGATAATATAGATTTTGGACAATGAAGTTGTGATATCTATATATATAGGGTTATGATAAATATCAGAAATACAAATTAAAGAATAGAGGGTCTCGACAATTAGGATCATACCCTATAAAAAACATTTATCAAAGATTCCAAGAGAGATAGATTCTCTAGGATTTGACCTTTGTCAACCCAAAGGTAATATTTAACAACTAATGCTTTAGAAAACCTATTTATGTAATAATTTTAGGCTCATTGAGATCATGACCCAAACTATATTCACTAATAAAACCCATCAAAAATTCACAATAGAACACCTTACCCATATGGTGTAATAAACCATGTATTTTTAGATTGCAATTTTGAGTAGAAATTTGAATTTTTTCTTTTGGATGCTTGTAAAGGGGTAAAATTGCCTTTTCCGTTAGAAGATGATCTCAGATAATTATTATGACCACTCCTTTGGTCTGAAAACAAGGTGTCTACCATATGATAGGAGTTTGGTGGAACTAAGAGGCATTTTAATTTTGGAAGAATAATTAATATTTAATATTTTTTAAAATAAATATTAAATTATTTGAGAGGGTTTTATTGGCCGTATATTTTGAATGAAGCATTAGATTGGGATTCTATCTCCTCCATTGAGTCATGAATGGGGAGTTTTTCTAAATAATGTCCTAAACACGAGTTGGGCAATGGTGTCGTCTTGGGCCCCTTTTCAACTTTTTATTTTTCTTTTCTTCTAATCTTCTTTTTCTTTTTATTTTCTTTCTTTCCACCTCCATCTCATGAACACCACTCCTAAAACTTCTCTAATACCATTCAACCGAGGGATAAAATGGGGAATGGATAAAATAGGTTTAGGGAAGGATTGGGTGGTACAGTTGTGAAGCCCTCAACATGCTGAGTTGGTGTATGGCGACCATGGACAGCGAAATTAAGTGAATCTTTGGTGGTTTCCACATGAAGGTAGGACAATTTAAATTTTCAGAATAGATCGCAGTTAAATATCTCATTTAAATTTTTCAAAGCCTTTTTATTATTTCTTGTGGCTTCATGATGCAGGATCTATTGATTTGTGGGGGAAATTGGGGTTTTGGTAGATTTAAGGGTTTCATGTTCATGGAAACCATAAGACACAACATGTTGTCCTGGGTGACACACTATGTGTTATTTCAGTTTGGGGAAGATGAAGTTTTAATGAGTACACACCATGTATGGGGTATACATGCCGTGTAATTGTACATGGCCGTGTTGCCGAGTACCCGGGCATGTTTACCCATGTAGGGGAACACAACAAGACCCCATGTAGGGTAGAATGTCTTATAGAAGTACACGGTTTGGCCAGTTAAATGGTCAATCCGGTTGGGGGACATGAGAATATACCTCATGTTGGGTACACTCCTAGTACTCGTCTTAAAAGATGTGTACCTGGGGTGTTTACACTCCCAGGTCAGTGGATGTACATTCCTAGGTGGGGCTGCTGGAGTACACGTTGTTTACACCTAGGGATGCACAATATACATCTCCCTTGAAAAAATTTGTGTGTTTTTCAAGATTCATTTTCCCAATGTTAGTTTTGGACCTGATAGTAGTCCATTCATAGTGCTTTTCCACATAGATCGCGATAGTGAAACATATGGAGTGATATGATGGCTCTTAATGGGTGTTATGGGGGTGTTTATCTAATGAATAGTTTCTTCCTCTGGGTTTAGATCTCAGTAATCTTCTAAGGGAGAGGCTTAAACATGAGTGAGCAGTTGGGTGTTCAGACCAAACTTGTTGAGATCTTGATCTGAGATGATATATTAGATATCTCTCATGAACTATGCTTTTAGGAGATTCCCCTTGTAAGATTCTCCCATCAAGCCTATAATGCCATGAGAATGGATGCTTCTTAAGGATCCCCTGAGCGATGACTTTTCTTATTTGTTGATCATGGGAGTCCCATTTTATGATCCTTTTACTCATGCTTCATTTCTAAAATCCATTGTTAGATTCATCTATTGTTTAGATTTTGAGGATCTCATGTATGATTCCTCCCTCACCGTTACATCTCAGGATCCCGATTAGGATGCCTTCACATGCATTTATCTAAAAGATCCGAATAAGGATGCCTCTTAGTGCATGGTTTTAGAGACCTAGTGGGTGCCCATTTTTTACCGAAATGGATCTATTACATTGGTTTTGGGAAGATATGGTGTTTACATGCACCTAGAACCCATGGAGAACTAGTACACTCATGGGCCTATGGATGGAGTGTGGGGTTGGGAATTCGGGCCACCCTTATTCTTTTTTTTATATCACACTTGGGTTTTCTTATCCAACATTATTTCCCAGAGGTGATTCCAGGTTGGTTAATGTTGAGATTGATGTGATGCATCTTTCTTGATTAGTGGGATACCCAGACGTGCTCTCATAGGATCCTGCTTTAGAGACATATTTTATGATGCTTTACTAGTACACTGATGTGGAACTAGAGACTTGGCTATTGATCCTTAGGTGTTTCCCTGATGAAAGAATTCCTTCTACGAACTCATTATCTTTTGATATTTTATGGGGATGATTACTCTCTCTTTGTCCACTAATGAATGGGTGGGTATACCCATTTTCTATGATGAAATGGTTAATATGATTGGGTATACACATTTGTGATAAATGAAAGGGATTGAATTATTGATTTATTTGATAGATTCCATGGAATTCCCTCCATTGATCTATAACACGATAGTTGATTCCTCATGTTGAGTATGCCTCTTGGGTATTGATTCCTTGGGATGCCTCAGGACTTGCTACCATATGAATATAGATTTCTTGGGTTCACGTAGGACATGTATTTTTGTCTTGCTCCAAGGACCCCAACGGGTGCCTATAATGAGTTTCCATGGAGACATCCTTGGGACTCAATGTGGATGTCTTGGAAAAGTTCCTTGTATCCATTCCTTCATGGTCAAAACCTTTCGTGATGATTTCTTTGATGAGTTCCCTGGATTCTGCCCTTTGTGTTCTGACACTTGTTGTATTAAATCTTTGATATTTTTGTTTTGGTCATTACTGGATTTAATATTGGTATATGATATCCTTTTTCATGATTGGAGGTCAGTACTTGTGGACCCAACTATATCATGAGTATCTACATGTGGTGACATATCATACTCAGATAATTTTCCAGAGATGGCTGAAGCTGGTATATGTCAATTGGGATTAATGACCCTAAGAATGAATTGATGGTACACGGCTTGAGTGGCACTATGTTCAAATCAATTCCCATGTAATAATATCTAGGAGATCATGATTACGGACCCAAGGATTGAATGCTGATGTGGTTTCATGTTATTTTATTCACAAACAAAGGAATATTCATATCTATGTATATATATATAGCTATAAGACTATACATGTATACATATATATTTATGAACATCCATTGTGGAACATTCCCATTTTACAGAAATTACGTACCGTGGGTTCAATTTTAGTTTCACGCTTGGTTTACTATTGTAGTGTCATAGTAAGGCTGACCACTCTTCTGTTGAATACATATATAGCAGAAAATTTATAGGGGTCTTGTCACGATCACCTACTAAGTATATTTCTCACCCCTGCATGTGAACCATAGTGTACATGTAGACCATATATCTTCTTTCATATTGAGCATAAGTTTCATAGTGGATACAGCTGAGGCCCAGGGTGCGTTTTTTATCAATACTACTCGTGTGGTTCTACTAATTGGGCTAGTGCATTTCGATAGTGTCTGCATATCGGTTATGTGGTGTGGCCTGGAGTTTTTTTGTTGAACCCTATACATTTACATGTAGTTTATTTATACATGAATCTATATGGTCGGCCATGTGTGTGACCAATGTTGTCTTTTATTTTATATTTTTTTGGTCTTTTTCATTATTTCATTTATTACTACATCATATTCTATTTATGTTTGTTTAATTCTCCCATACTCTATTTACTTTAGTTCATTGTATTATACTTAGGTATTTCCAATTTTTTCTACTCTAATATAAGGGAATATTATCCCCACTATCACATTGTAGGCCCATGCTTCTAGTTGGTAGCCTCTATCATATAGGGTGGTGTGATTGAAGCCTAGTGACCCACCAACTCAGAGCACCGTTTTAGTGGAATCTAGGTCAGGAAGTAACAAAGTATTATTAGAAGAGTTCTTTTCCTGGTCATTACTATTTCAGTTATGGTAGAAAAGAGTATTAGGAATTGGTGAGAGGATGATATTTTCCTTCCATTTAGAGGTGGTACCTAGTGGAAATCCTTTCCCAAAGTAATTAATCATTGATCTATCTATGCCTACATATCTCATTCTCATATTGTGATATTCATTCTTCTGTAGAGGCAATTTTGACCTATCTAGATGGTGATAGAGATATAGCTATGCCTTCCCCTTTATCCTTGCAGGATTGATATCTTGGATGTTTTAACTTGTAATTTTAATGTTATATATTCTATTTTGTCTAACTATTCTGCATATATGATTCATTAGTTTTTCCATCAACATCCCCCTATTCTCGAGGTACTGTTTTTTAATTTCTCCCCACAGTTTCCACACCTTAGTTCAAATCATTTTCTAGATTGATGGTAATAACATTCACTAAGGCATCTTAGATGGAAATTATCATCTCTCATTCTATGATTAATATGGTCTCTCTATACCACTCACATCCCCAATGAGAGTTATAATTAGGTATTCCCTTCAACCATATTCATTGATTGGTTGTCTTGGACCACAACTTGGGATGGATTTGATTTTATTTTCTAGATACTCCATTGGTTTTAGTCTATGAATATTTACCTTTAAGGAGTATTATATGGTGTTTATCATAAAATCCAAAACGTTTTAGTGTTTCTCATGTGGTGGGAGTAATGAATAGGGTTAAAATCATTGGTACCCACTTCATAGACTTCGAGAAGAATGGTTTTCCTAGGGGTAATGATAAAAATACCATAATACTTGAAGGATGGTGTTTAAACAGGTCTTCCATTAGTACTTTTTTTGAGGATTCAATGACTCTTTGGAAGGCGATCATGATATAAATTCACTGAGCCATATGAGATAGGTTTGATATGGTGTCATGTTTGATTTATTTGGGGTCCTTCAAGAACATGATGACCATTTGGGTATAGGTGGTGGTAAAAATTATCTCATACCTTTTTATTTTGTTTTCTCCCATATGGATTTGGTGGATGATTCTGTCATGATCTTCCTTATTTGTCACAATTTCACTCACGCATGGGCTATGTGCATTAATTGTTCATATCAAGATTCACATGAAATGGGTAGTTGTTGAGATGTATAAATATAGATAATCCCTTTTCATGAAATGATTCACTTTTGTCAATGGTCCAGACATAGGATTTTATTGGAATCCCTCTTGATCAACTCATGATACTTTTTATTTTTGGGGAGGGGGAGCTTCATTTGATTTACGACTGGCCATGAATTTTATTTTCCCCCATGATCTCTCTTATAACTATGACGTTATGTTATACTATGTTTTGGAGGTTTTTATACCACATGGATGGGATGAAAAGTAATTCACCTTGATTTCACTATCCATGTCTACAGTCATCTTACGGGGCTTCTGTGATTCATTATGAGTGAATCATTATGCTATGAATGAAATAATTACACGGGATTTTATTATTCCTTTCCAATATTAGGTCCCAGAGCATGGAGAAATTAGTTAGGAATATCTAAAATTATATTTTGTTTATGGACAAGATCTTACACTCATATTCATGATAATATAGGTTATTATCATTTAAATATCAAAGGGTTTCCCACATTTCCTGGTGAAAGAAATTCTATCTCCCTTCATCTCATATAAGACTTCGTAATTGGAAGTGGTGGTTGGAAAAAACATAATTTGATGTTTATTTTTATCCATATACATCCATATATCCATGTGATGTTCTTCATCATTAGTGACATTCATCCAGCTTGATAGATGATAGAGGTTTCTTCTCTGCATCACCTGCATATCAAGGTGATGTTTTTCTGGAGGTTGAGGTGGCACTATATACCGTCAACCTCTGTGTTTCAAGAACCTGTGAATATGAATGTGTCTTGAAAAGGAGAGGATTTAGTTTTCTATGTGATATATATCTTTGGGAAGAAAATTTATTTTTGATTGTAGGTGTGAGATCCTTGTAAACAAACTTCATGTTACCGTGAGGAGGACTATCATGGTAGTGGTAACTTATTGCTTCAGATGAAGACTCAACATACTATTGAGGTGATATATATATTAATTTTTTGGACTAAACGATACTTTCATCAAGAATTATAGGAATAAGAACATCATCACCCATCATTTATAGAATACGCATACCAAAATTTTGGGTCTGATTATGAACATGAGCATTCTGAGTAGTAGTCGCAGGAGATTTCAAATGACAATCTACTACTATAGGAAAATAATCCTTATATGGATAAAATTTTGAAGTATTCTAGTGAGAAGTTATATTATTTGTAGGAATATGATCCTTCAGTTGGATGGTTCATGAAATATTTTACTCAACCCTTTTTAAATAAGGTGTATGATCATTATTTAAATATGAATTCCCCAATAGAATATGTAAACGAGCCTTGAAATGGAAGATGAAATATGGTAATCCTCTTATACATCTTATAAAGTATCTTGGTGTAGTATTTTCTTTGTGGGAGTATAAATACATTCTTGGATCCTGTAAGATACTTGAATATAAAAAGTGTCTTTTATTTTAGGGATATAAGACTACCCTTGGGTGATATCCCATCTAGGTTGATTTAATCCAATTATAATAGAAATATAATCCTAATATTGAACTATTTTTCTATGTCACTATATTTATTTTATAAGAATATGTGCCTTTCCTAAGTATATTTAAATCTGGAATAATGATACCTAGTTGGAAGGAAAATATGAGCTTGGTCATGTGCTTTATCCTTTACCAGGATTTGCTAATAATATTTCTATTTGAGAGAAAAAATATTTTCTTACTCTATATTAGTCATCTACTCATAATTTATATTCTGATGTGCTACTTTGAATGTTAGGATATGAATTTTTTACTTATCCCTGCATCATTTATAGAATATAATTTCTAATATCCTCAGTAATTACTAGAATATATGGGCACTTCATAAGGGTACATGCAGAAATATACGCTTGAGCATTATCTATTTCCACAATGTACTGGAAGACATATTTCATTAAAGTGGAGATAAATTCCAAATACTATCCTATTTGTTCCATCAAAATAATTTTATGGGATTCATACGTGATGGTAGGAATATGTGTCTTCCCAATGAGTGATTCTGGGATACACATATAGACATTGTTTGGGTGAGTACTGATATGAGCATGCTCACTGAATTTTCACAAAAATATGTCGGTGAACGTAATTTTTAAAGGAAGGGATATGAGATTACTCCCTTTAGTCTTCATTTTTTCATGGATGCTGATTATATAGTTTCTAGGCCCAACAAAATCACCATGTTTTGAAAATAACCATAATGGGTTTTTTGAATTCTATAGACCACTTCCAAACTATACAAGATGTAAATGTTATGACCAATGAAATTTTTCCACCAAATATAGACATAAGGGAACCCAAAATCATGAAAGAATATCTTTTCACAATAAATTTATTAATATTTAAAATATGATTTGATGAAATCATACATAGTCTGAGGATCTTTATTTGAAGGTGCTATTGATTATTTGAAAAAAAAACTTTCGTATTATGATCATTAAGCTAGCAGGATCCTTATGTATAATACATATAATAGTGATGTTCACATACTTATTTGATTTATGAACAAACTAATGGGTCTCAGGGTGCTAGCTTAGTATATTTATCATATTTGATTGTTCATAATGATCACTTATTGTTCCATTGGGATTCAGTAATTATTAGTATAAATAAGTATAGAGAAGGATAAGTAGAGAGAAGAATAAGTAGGGAGAGAAGTCCATTGTTCAAAAAATTCTCAAATCTATATTAATGATTTAGATTACAAAATTGAGATATCAGACTATTTTTAGAGATAGGTATTGGTTGGAAATATTATTTACTTTGTAGAAAGGCGCTCTAAGTTAATTACAATCCCTATCAAACAGAATTCTATATAATAATAATAATAATTTTATTTAATGGTGTATGATAATTTTCATTATGATAAATATTATTTTATCTTCTTGAAAATTATTATTTATCATTAGAAAAAATCTTGGCCCACTTGAACTTTTTTATATTTATGGAATGCTCAAATAAATTTTGTAATCATAAATAAATAATTTATACATACACAAGAAAACAATATTTATTAGATATGTAATAAATATTTTATGATCCATAAAACATGAATAAATATATTCAACAGTCTTGAGAATAATATTGATTCCATTAGTTAAATTCAATTAGATTTTAATCGATATCAATGTAAATACATAGTGAGTTACCCTCGATGTTTCTTTCAAATTGGAATTGGGAAGGCTTGCCTAAATTCCATGATTACTATCATTCAACATGTCATAGAACCTAAAAGAAATCAATTAATGTCATAATTTAAAAAAATGTATATGAATACTCATTGTGTAATATAATATATTTTCAAAAACATCTCATCAAAAGGGATTCACATCCATGTCATAAAACAATACTCCTGATACATATTTCATTGACTATCTATAATAAACACATCTTTTAACCCTGGACAATGAATTTTATGTTACTTTTATATTCTAGTAAAAGGGTCAATATATCAAATTCCATAATTATAGAACATAAATATCCTTTATCCCCTTATCTAATAATAACATGTCATTTGGGATGAACACAACATACCCTACTTCCCATAAACATATAACATCATGATTTTGTTTAGTAAATCTAAGTGTTCAAATGATCACATGTATTTATGATAATATTGAAGTACAAGGACCATTAAAATGGTCATATATAAGAATATCTTATGAACCATAATCTTGTATTATTATTACTTGTGAAATTGTTCTCATAATATCATATATTAGAGATTACCAATTTTGTACTTCATGAGAAGAAGCCTCATCCACTTATGAGTACATGCACTTGAAAGTCTGCAAACTATGTTCTCTATCATAGTACATTATCTATCTGTATATCAATATTTAAGAATTTAATCATTGAACATCAATATTCTCATCATAGTGGGGAACTTCTATGAGCTTATTAATGTGATAAAGAACCTAATAAAATATTTCATAAATAACAGAAAAAACAACGAATAATATTTAATAAGATATTTAATTTACATTCAAATATTTGAATATGAATTTAATCAAAGTAAAAATATTTGGTTCTAGAACACAATATCCAATAAAAAACCACTTATACTGGAGCCAACTACCTTCGACTTCTAGTCAGGTAGACCTCACATGATGATCATGTTTCTACTAAGATATGTCTTTGGTCATGGGGTACACCATGTCAATTTCATGGATATTATTCTCACTGTAACTTCACATATTAGTGAAAAATCACACAAGAGATGATACTTCCAATGTATGTGCTTTCTTCAATGATTTGACCTTGTCACATTGGAAGGGGTCATCACTGCAGTACTATCACAATAGTGTGTAATAAGATATTTACTACCAGGTACCATATCAAAATACTAGAAGAAGTTTCATATACATAAATATTCAATATCTATCTTGGAATCTAATATATAGTTAGGCTCTACTGTAGAATCTTAGATCATATTCTTCTTTGAGATCTTCTTGCTCACAATATCTCTATTGAGAGTGGATATGTATCCCGCCTATGATTTCAAATTTACTTTATCTATTTGGAATATAGCATATACATATCCTATGATGACTAGTTCCTTATGTCATCCATTGACCATGAATTGTTGTTGACGCACCTTTCGTCACAGAATCTAAAGATTGGATTAGGGGAATATCTGAGCTCAAAGTTTTTCAACCTTTGGACAAATATCAAAAATTGACAAAGGAAGGAAAAAGAAGAATGTTGCACAAGGGTCATGAAAGTTCTACAATGGTCGCGCAAGTACAGTTGTGCAACGCCTAAATGGTCGCGCATGTGAGTTGCGCGCCCTAAAGGATAACCGCCCAGGTCTTCTTCAGCCTACAAATAGACACTGTGGGCCCCCCATTCAAGAGATGAATTTTTCCAGAAACTCAGATTTAAGCTCCAGATGCCCTAGTCTCTTCTCAATGCTTCCGAAACACTTATAAGGTAATTTCTTACCAAGAACGAAAGATCTAAAGAGGGGGAAGAAGGCCTAAGTGTTGAAACTCATCAACATGTGCACGCCTGAGTGGCCAGCCCTTAAGGGAAATGGTCACACTTGCGCGCCACCTTACTCCTTCAATTGAACTTGTGTGCCCTTCTTCTGGAAGAACCTCAAGATGATTCTAAAGGATTTAACCAAGATTCGACCAAGTATTACCCAGCTGGTTAACCATCATGCAAGTACCCATGTGTCGCGCAGGTATAACTGCGCGACCAGGACTTGAGCGCCCACGCAGTACCTGCGCGCCTACCAGGACTTGCGCGCCCCTGCCTTTTTGGATGCCCTTCATTCCCATTTCACCCCTCTTAAGCCATTCCACCTATCCTATTCAAGATTAAATCTTCAATACACTCTTCAAAGCCATTTATGGCATGATTTCTTGATTTGACTTCCTTATCTGAAAGGAATTATGTGGAATATCTCTCAAAACCTAGTGATTTACACATCTTTATGTCACTAAAGATTGAGATTTCATTCATTCAACCTCATCCTTTAAGATGAGAGAACTCATTAACCTTGGCATCCTCCTCAGGTTTAATTCCCAACCATAATTCTCTTAACCTCAGCCTCCTTTTCAGGAGTAAGCCCCAGTCCCCTAATTTGGGCATCCTCATCAGGATAAAGTCCCAACCATAATTCTCATAACCTGGGCCTCCTTTTCAGGAGTAAGCCCCAGTCCCCTAATTTGGGCATCCTCCTCAGGAGTAAGTCCCAACCATAATTCTCTTAACCGGGGCATCCTTTTCAGGAGTAAGCCTTAGTCCCCGAATATGGGCATCCTCCTTAGGAGTAAGTCCCAACCATAATTTTCATAACCTGGGCCTCCTTTTCAAGAGTAAGACCCAGTCTCAAATATGGGCATCCCCTTCAGGATTAAGCCCCATGTCCCTTAATTTTTCAAGTTTCATTAACCTGGGCCTCCTTTTCAAGAGTAAGCCCCAGTTTTAATTCCTCTTAACCAGTCCAATTTTACCTTTGATCTGGGATTCCTTATCAGGAGTAAAAACCCAATCATAAGTCCCCTCTTAATTTGGGCCTCCTTTTCAGGAGTAAGCCCCAAGTTAGAGTATTCAAATCTCTGTGAAGCACATATACCTTTATGGACCCTATTCCTGGATTTCTTCCATGAAGTAAATCCAAATCATCATTTATCTGGGAAGTCATACATACATAAGTCCCACCTTATTTCTTATGATTGCATCTTTCATGGAAAAATTGTCTGATTTTTACCAATACCTCTTGATTCTCACACCGAGCATGACTCACGTGATCTTAGAGTGTAAAATTAATTATGACATCCTTCTTTGAGCCATCAATCATAAACATCATACTCTCTTACTCGAAGTACGTGGGTTATGATTCCTTTTCTAAACAAAGGATACGTAGGTAGCCCATCTGCGGGTTCGATCCCAATTTTGAAATAATCCATGTCCTTCTGAATGACAATAAACGTCAAGTGCCCCACTGAGTGGCTTTAAAACCAGTATGGTCATCATAATGACCATGATACTTTTACATATCAAAGGATACCATTGACTAAGAATCACTAACAAATACTGATGATTCTATATCAATGAATAACCTCGAATACATATAAAAGATTCCCTAAATTTCCAACATATCGATCATTGATTGTCAGATCTAAAGGAAAGCTCATTTTATACTTGGTAATGTAATAAGGATTCACAAACATAACTTAAATCTATAAAGAGAGTCTAGGAGTAGACAATAATTCCCCTCAAAAAGGTGTGATGAGTCCGACCTCCCATCCTCTCGACCAATGCAAATTCATAAGCCTCATCAGTCCACAAACTAATGAGCACCTACCTTTGGAAAGTAGGTCCAAATGGATGTGAAATCACTGGATGTTTCCGGTTCTACGAACAAACCCGTTAGAAACCGATAGGATTGTTTGAACCTTCAATCAAGGAGGTCATCCCCAAATTTTGAGGGAAACAAAAAATGGTGAACCAGATGTGAATACTTAACCATGTTAAAATGATTTTTTACCAATTTGTTAGGCCCCTATTTAAAACTCAATGAGAGGGCAGACAAAAAAAACAATCATTGACATATGTGCTAATCCAAAAGATGTAGTGGATGAATTTATCTTGATTACGTATGTTATATCAAACAGGAACTCTTTTCCAAGATCTTCTGCATTTCCATAATGGCTACTCTCATGTTCACACATGTGAATTCTGCTACTGCAAATTCCACTACTGCTACTCCTGTTGGATCGTCATCCTCTCTAAGGATGAAATCACCTACTCAGTGTCTTCAACGCTGGGTATCAAATGCGCTGGTTAAGGAGTACCGTCAACACGGTACCATCCCAACTCTGGAGGCTGCCTGACAAGCCCTCCAAGTGAACAACTCACACCGGTCATCCGGACAACGAAGACCAGTGATCAAGAAGCAGGCGGTACTGACTACCGTCTCCAACCGTTTTGGGTCGTTATCCCCGGAACGCAATCACCATTCACTCCCATATTCTGGGAAGGTGAATGAGCAGGTCCCTCAGAGACTGAATTCAACGAAGCAAGAGTCCTTCCTGAGGGATCCTATGAACAATCGCTGCCAGACTCGTGCGGTAGTACACCCTCAATATGATGAGGGTCCCAATTCCAGTTGTTCAGCTCAGGTTCCTCGAACCCGAGCAGGCAAGACGAACCACCAGAGGCGGAATCAGGTCAATAGTGAGCAGGTTCTCATCTATGTCATCTCCGTAGAAGTCCACCAACCTAACTTGGTGGCATGCAATGAGCAGGCACACACACCTACCCGTTTTAATCCCGCTATCCAGCAGACTCATCTGGAAGCAACACGCCAATCCTGTCAGGCAATTCTGGCGGAGTATTATAGGCAGGGACATACACCTGTTTATACGTCATCAGTTAGTCAGCAGGCTCGTCTGACTACATATGATTGAGCTCATCAACCACGTTCGGTGAAGTGCAATCAAAAGGCACATACACCTACTAGTATTGATCAAGCCTACCAACAGTCTCGCTTGGTAGCATTCGGAGAAGTCAGTCGGAAAGCTCTGACGACAAACAAGAGGCAGACTGTAACACCCTAAGATTTTATGAGAAATATTTTTTTATGTCTTATGTTATACACAACACCAATTTAATCTTTCATAGCACACAATATGGACTTGGCTTGCATTACACGCAATCCCGACCTTCGTCGATAGCGTGTGTAGTACGCAATACCGGGTTTCACTGAACAATGATATATTATTATGGACTAGCCGTTATGAATAGTATTAACTAAATTTTGAATTTTAGAACATTATTATTCATCTTAAAAAATTTCTAGAACATGGTAAGAGAACAAAATAAATTTTTCAGGTAAAATAAGTATTTTTAAAAAAATGCAGTTTTGCCGCCTTTTGATGGAGCACCCACATTAAATCTAGTTTTTGACATGTTTATAAGATCAATTTGACAAAAAAAATTCTTTTTATGAATCAGGATATAAAAATTTACTTTGGATAAATTTTTGATATTTTTCTGATAACTTTCATATTTTGATGAATAGTAAAAACACTCTAATTTTTAATTAAAAACAACTTTTTTATCATTGAGATAATTTATATGGTTAAATTATAATATTGAATGGTTTTAAAGTATAAATAGAATATATTGTTACCATTTAATATAATTTATTTCATTAGCATAAATTTCACGTTGAATTCATAGGTAAAAACATTTCAATCTTTGGCAATGTTTTAACTTCTAAAACCCGTTTTCTTAACGGGATTAATTTTATATTAATTACTGAAACTTCAGTTTTCTGAATTTTGAAAAATGGATTCCATATTTGGAATCCGTGGGTCCAAATTATGTTAATAGGCTACTTTTTATTTTTGGGAATTATGAATAGTAACTACGTAAATTTTATTTACCATAGTTAAAGGTAAATCGTGTAATTAAGGGTATATATAAGATTATAAAATTACCCTAACACCAGCCACAATCCTATTGGATGACTACAAGTCGACCCATATCACCTAAGGGTCAGAATAGATTCATTTAATGGACTTTTTTCCCTGAAAATTATTTAATTTTTATTAAAACCAAAGAATGTGACAACATGTCACTTTCTTAAATCTTATAAGTATAATAATTTTAATTTAGTGAAAAACTTAATGAAACTTCAAAAATAAATATTCTACAGAAATCTAATAAATGTATCTACATCATAGGAATTTATTTAGAATATTTTAGGATTAAATAATTAACATTAATTATGACACAATAGTGATGTTGAAATTATTTTACTAAATAAAATATCAAATAAATGGTTTTAAAAATATTAAAATAAATATTATATGAACTATTTAATGTGATCCACTAATTTTCTAGATACATATGACATTTTATAAATCTATTAAATCTTTTAGTTCGAACAAATCTTCTGTATATATTTTATTTAAATTCAAATAAATGAATAGTGTAAAAATTGACACTATTGTTATTTTATAAAACTAACATATTATAAACTTGTTTAAAAATCACAAAAATATTTAAAAATTATAAATTAAAAATTTATATGGTCTACAATTTCATAAAGTTTCAAATTATGGAAAATTAACAACACATATAAAATTATTTATAATAATTTCAAATATAGAATATTATTACCAGAAATAAAATTAAATTGTTAAATAAGGATAAATCAAGTTGATAATGTTTAAAATAAATTCCTAACAAGTCTGAATTTTATTTTTTTGATGATATTACAACCCTATCTCATATAATATTTGGATATTATTAATTTTGGAAGTTTTCAAGTGGGGTTGAAATTTAATATAAACTAATATTTCTTATATTTCCAAAGGTGCCCCTCTCCTCCCTTATAAAAGGGCACCTCCTCCCTCTCTTCCTCACACCACATTTAGCCTTCAAACTCGGCCAACCCCTACCAATTTCTCCTCCCCACTTCCCTAGAAACTTCCTAGATGTCCTGTTCTTCTACAAAGACCATTTTTGGTACCGTAAAAGGAGGTCTCAAAGAGGCGCTTCAAATAAGAGGTAATGTCCGTTACAGATTCTTTCAACTTTATTTCTTCTTCCACTTCTTATTCTTTATTTTTTTCATTATGAATTAATAACATAATTATCACTCATATACTGATATGTTATTATAAGTATGAAACAACCCTATTTCACCATCTATCCATCCTACGGAAAACGAAATCACCGCGCGTGCGTACGTATGGAATACCGTCTCCACGCCGTCGTGTAATCTATTTTCCACCACCACCATACTTAGATGGGTATAATGGTGTAAATAATAAATATATATTATTACTATAAAGTGATATTGATTCTAAAATAGTATACATACACTCCAATACAATTCCACGATCATGGGAACGATATCATCGCTCGTGCGTACGTATGGAATACCATCTCCATGATGTGATGCGACTCGTTATACATGATTTTCATTGCATAATAATTACATAAATGAATTGAGTGAATATATATGATATATATTACACTAATATAATTCTGGAAATGAGGTATTTATAACCTAAAAAGAAGAATAAGAATTTATTCGACAAAATACGCATAAGAATAAAAAGTAATAAACACCCGAATAAAAATTAGCAATGAAATATTACTAATAAGAAGCTAAGAATATGACCACATATAAAAATTAGTATGATTCTGTAATAAGTAAATGAAATTATTTAAATCATTATACAGGAGGTTTGGACACTTACGAAGCAAATCGGACCTAAGGTAAGGGAAAATCTCACAATCTCATTTTTATCCGAGATTGTTTATACTTCAGAATTTACTGGGGAATATTTATCATACACATCCATGTTTCCACAATATGTAATATTATTTCCATCCACCTAAAATTTTTTAAATCCAATATTACCCTTCGGTGAGTTTTTATTAAAAGATATGAAAGGAATCTTTTTCCGTTTTTCGTACGAGGTACATTATGACATTTCCGGCCCATGGTACGAGAAGAATGTTTTTTAACTTATACTGCATGAATGGATTTTTAGAACATTATTTACATGAAGCTTCCATTACATGTTTTCATGTTTATTTTTATTCAACTTCTTTTAGTTCAAAATTATATCACATGTTATGAAAGGAAAATGTTTTTGAAGTAGAAAGGATATTTTCCTCAAGAATGGAGTCCAAGTGTTTTATCAAAATTATTTTCCATCTAAGATATTATAGGGTTCTGTTTATATCCATATTTATTTTAACTGATTTGATTATGTTATGATGGAATTATATTTATGATATCCTTTTATGGATTATGTTATGATGACGTGATGTTTAATAATCCCATTTTTATTACATGGGTTATGCTATGATGTATGATTTATGATTTTGTGGAACACATAAGAATGGTATCATTATGAGATGGGTGGGACCTATATCTCCCTCCATGTTATGATCTCTTTTGCAGGATAATATTTTCAAAATGTTATGTTCTTATAAATATGATATGTTTGATATTTCTTTTGTTTACCCTTACTGAGTATTTGAGCTCACACTTTTTTATGTTTTCTTTTCCCCAGGCCAGGAAGAAGGATATTAAGTAGGATATGCCAAAAAGGGACTCTAGATATGATGAAATAAATGGGAGACAACGTAGATGATTTATGAACCAGTTGTTTATGTTTCCCATATTCTAAATACACAATACCTATATGGTCCTCTCATGGTTTTGTTATATGTTGTAATAATTATGCTTCAATTTTGAAGTAATAACCATGTATGTAAAGTATGGGTCGTTATAGTTGGTATCAGAGGAAAGGTATAGTGAACCTTTGGAGACTAGGATGTGAAATCCTTAGTAAGAAACCTAAGGATATGTCTAAGCCTAGAACAAAATCTTAATGTCTTAGAAATGGCCATGAACATCCTATGATAATACCATAAGTGTGAAATTTTATTCTTTATTATGTGGATTTCCTATTATAATTAGTGTTGTTCACACAATTCTTCTTGGTTTTAGTCAATGGCTGGAATCCGAATGAACCATATTAATGAGGAATGTGACGGGCAATGCAATGATTGTCCCCTTGAGCAACCAAACGTTATGGGAGCTGGAACGCAAAATCTTGTATCCATGCTCACACAACTTTCTCAAGCTATGAATCACGCAGGACTTCCAAATAAGAGAAGGAAGGAGCAACATTCTGTTGAATCCTTCATGAGGCAGCATCTACCTTCATTCAGCGGGTCTTCTGATCCATTAGTGGGTGAACAATGGATCAGTACCACTGAAAGGATATTTTCAGTTCTTCAATGTTCTGAACATGATAATGTCATCTTAGCAGTGTATCATTTGTAAGGTGATGCTGATCAATGGTGGAATATTATTAAGAATACGAGGCAAAGGGATGAAATTTAGTCCATGGAATGGGACAAGTTTAAGAACTTATTTTTCAATAATTATTTCCCTCGTATTCGTCGAATAAAGATGGAGAAGGAGTTTCTTGAACTGAAGAAAAATGATGATGAATCCATTGGTACCTACGAAGCAAATTTTACAAGACATGCAAGGTATGCTTCTGGAATTATTATCCAACCTGAGAGTAAGATCGATCGATTCATTATTGTCTTAAAACCAAGTCTTCAAAGGGCATTATCCATAAGGGACTTCAATAGCTATGAGGAAATTGTTCGATGTGCTCTCAAGGTTGAGATGGAGATTGGTGTAACCCATTAGTCACATGGGTTTGATAAGAATATGAAAATGGAATTCAAAGGAAAATTTAAAGACCACACTGAAAAGAAGTTGAGTTTTCCCTTATGATCAAAGTGTGGAAAGAAACATGGAGGAAATTTTCTTAAGGGGACAAGAAAATGTTATAAGTGTGGAAAAGGAGGTCATCGAGAAATTGAATGTCTAAATAATGGGAAGAAGATGTCTAATGATGCAAACAAAGGAAGGGATACACAGAATGAACCTACTACACTTCAATGATTCAAGTGCAAGGAGATGGGGCATTATGCCAATCAATGCAAAAATCCAAGGGTTGATGATCATGATTGACGTCAAAAAAATCTTAAGGCCAAAGACAAAGGAATGTCACATGAAATTACTATCGGCGATGTGGAGTACGACAACGAAGTGGTGAGAGGTACACTTACCATCTACTATAAAGTAGCAAATGTTTTATTTGATTCTGGATCCACCCACTATTTTATTTCTGAAGAAGTTTCTAAGGGTATCACTATATTACCTCAACAATTAGATGTTGAGTTCGCTGTGACAACCCCTAATGGCACAACAGTCGCATCAAAAGTTTATAATTCTTCTCCGATTGAAGTTTGTGGGAAAGTGCTTCCTGCAAATCTTGTGATCCTTCCTATAGTGGAATTTGATGTGATTCTTGGCATGGATTGGATTTCTTTATATGGAGATCATATCAATTGCCCAAGGAGGGAAGTCACATTTGATATTCTAGATCAATTTATGATCGTCTATTGATGAAAGGATGAACATAACCTTCCAGTGGAAATTTCTTCCATCTTATGGGTCTTGATTCCACTAAATGACGGTTTTTTATCTCAAATGGTTGGAGTGAAACTCACGATTAATAATATTCCCATTGTACGAGAATTTGATGATGTCTTTATGGATGAATTTCTAGGTCTTCCACCAAATCGTAAAGTTGAGTTTTCAATAGAACTCATACCGGGTGCTTTACCAATTTCAAAGACACATTATAGAATGTCCCCAATTGAGTTGCAGGAATTGAAGAAGCAACTCCAAGAGAATCTTGATAAGGGGTTCATACGCCCTAGTGCGTCACCTTGGAGAGCACCTGTTCTATTTGTTAAGAAGAAAGGTGGATCAATGAGACTCTGTATTGATTATCGAGAACTTAACAAGATCACTATCAAAAACAAATATCCTCTCCCGCGCATTGATGACTTATTTGACCAACTACGCGGAGCTCAATACTTTTACAAGATTGATCTTCGTTCAGGGAATCATCAATTAAGGGTCAAAATAGAGGATATACCAAAGACGGCTTTCCGTACAAGGTATTTACACTATGAATTTATATTGATGCCATTTGGTCTTATTAATGCCCCTGCTATCTTCATGGATCTAATGAATAGAGTCTTTAGAGACTATCTTGATCAGTTTGTGGTTGTCTTTATAGATGATATTCTTGTATATTGAAAAAGAATGGAAGAACATGAAGATCACTTGAGAATTGTATTAAAGACCCTAAGAAAGGAGAAGCTTTATGCCAAATTTACCAAGTGGGAATTTTGGCTTCAAAAAGTTTCATTTTTGGGTCACATAATCTCAAAAGATGGGATATCTGTGGATCCAGTAAAAACAAAGGTTATCGAAAGATGGTCGAGACAACAACAGTAACTGAGATCCGAAGTTTTCTTGGTTCGGCTGGATATTACCAACGTTTTCTGAATGATTTTTCAAGGTTATATAACCCACTCACCATGTTGACTCGAAAAGGAGTTAAGTTTGTTTGTACGGAGGAATGTGAAGATAATTTCAAAGTGCTAAAAAGAAGGTTAGCCAGTGCACCTATGCTCACACTACCTTGCAGTGGAGAAAGGTTTGTGATCTATAGTGATGCATCCAGGAAGGGAATGGGGTTTGTTCTCATGCAAAATTATATGGTGATAGCTTATGCCTCACGATAGTTGAAAATGCATGAGCAAAATTACCCAACTCGTGATTTGGAGTTAGCTGCGGTAATCTTTGCACAAAAGATTTGGAGGCATTACCTTTATGGTGAAAGGTGCGATATTTATACTGATCATAAAAGATTAAAGAATATTTTCACAGAAAAGGAGCTAAATATGCTCCAAAGAAGATGGTTGGAGCTGATTAAGGATTACGACTGCTCAATTCATTACCACCCTGGGAAAGAAAACAAGGTGGAAGACGCATTAAGTCGACAAGACCATGCTAGCTTATCCATGATGAGGATCACAAAAGATCCAATATTTATGTATTTACAAAGGATGGATCTTGGAATTATAATGGAAAGGGAGAAATATTATATTTTTCAAATGAATGTTCAACTATCTATACATGTGAAGATTAAAGAGGCACAGAAAGAAGATGTAGAGTTACAAAAGAAGGTGGGAAACGTTCCGGAATTCAACCTTCATTGTGACAGGATAATAAGGTTCAGGAATCAGGTTTGTGTTCCTCCCATCCCAGAATTTAAGAACGAGCTACTGGACGAGGCACATAGTTCTTCATTTTCTATTGTTCATGAATGTACAAAGATGTATAGGGACCTAAAAGAGTACTTATGGTGGGATGGAATGAAAAGAAATGTTGTTGAATATGTCTCTCGATGCTTGGTTTGTCAGCAAGTTAAAGATGAGAGACAAAATTCTAAGGGGATGTTACAACCATTACCCATACCAGAATGGAAATGGGAAAACATCATTATGGTCGTTGTCACTGGACTTCCTAAACCATCCAAAGGCAATAATGCTATCTGGGTCATAGTTGATCGTCTTACAAAGTCGGAACACTTCATTGCTATTAGAGAAGATTTCTCTCTAGATCATCTTGCCAGGATATATGTAAAGGAAGTGGTAATATTGCATGGAGTACCACTTTATATTATATCTGAGCAGGATCCGAGGTTAACTCAATGTTCTGGCGAAGTCTTCAGCATGATCTAGATACAGAGTAGAGTTTCAGCACTGCTTACCATCCTCAGACAGACGGTCAGTATGAGAGGACAATTCAAATTCTAGAAGATATGTTGAGAGCATGCTCTATGGGTTTCAAAGGTGGTTGGGATCAACACCTATCTTTGGTGTAATTTTTATATAATAATAGCTTTCACTATAGAATTTAGACGGCTCCATATAAAGCTCTCTATGGAATGAAATGAAGAACTCCAACTTGCTGGGATGAAGTTGGGGAAAGAAAGCTATTAGGACTTGATATTGATGAGGAAATGGCAGAAAAGGTCAGATCTATTCAACAACACATAAGAGCAGCTCAGAGTCGACAGAAAATTTATGCCGACAACTGAAGGAAAGACCTAGAGTTTTAATTGGGTGATAAAGTGTTCTTAAGAATATCTCCCTGGAAGAGGGTCATGAGATTTGTAAAGAAGGGAAAGTTAAGCCCTAGATATATCGGTCCTTTTGAAATTTTGGATCGTGTTGGGAAGGTAGCTTACCGATTGGCGCTTCCACCGAATCCCTCTCAAGTTCACGATGTGTTCCATGTATCTCTCCTGAGAAAGTTCATACCTGATCCTTCACATGTACTCAGCTCAGAAGTTGTACCGCTGGAACAAGATCTTTCTTATGAAGAAAATTAGATAGAGATTCTCGATCGGAGCGAAAAAGTCCTACGGAACAAGACCACTCGCTTGGTGAAAGTTTTATGGGGGAACCACCAATTATAAGAATCTACATGGGATCTTGAGGATATGATGAGGGAGAGGTATCCTCATCTGTTTGTAATGAAGTGATGAATTTGGAGGGTGAAATTAATTTTAAGGGGGGTAGAATTTAACGCCATGAGATTTTATGAGAAATTTTTTTATGTCTTTTGTTATACGCAACACCAACAGAATCTTTCATAGCACACAATATGGACTTGGCTTGCATTACACGCAATCATGACCTTCCTCGATAGCGTCTGTAGTACGCAATACCGGGTTTCACTAAAATATGATATATTATTATGGACTAGCCATTATGAATAGTATTAACTACATTTTTAATTTTATAAAATTATTATTCATCTTACACATTTTCTAGAACATGCTAAGAGAACAAAATAATTTTTTTGGGTAAAATAAGTATTTTTAAAAAAATGCAGTTTTTCCGCCTTTTGATAGAGCACCCACGTTAAATCTAGTTTTTGACATGTTTATAAGTTCAATTTGACAAAATAAAATTCTTCTTTTGAATCAGGATATAAAAATTTACTTTGGATAAATTTTTGATATTTTTCAGATAACTTTCATATTATGGTGAATAATAAAAATACGCTAATTTTTAATTAAAAACAACTTTTTTCATTGAGATAATTTATATGGATAAGTTATAATATTGAATGGTTTTAATGTATATATAGAATATATTTTTACCATTTAATATAATGTTTGTCATTAGCATTAATTTCACATTGAATTCATAGGTAAAAACATTTCAATCTTTGGCAATGTTTTAACTTCTAAAACTCGTTTTCTTAACAATGAGATTAATTTAAAATTAATTACTGCAACTTATGTGTTTTGAATTTTGAAAAATGGATTCCATATTTGGAATCATTGGTTCCAAATTTTGTTAATAGGCTACTTTTTATTTTTGGGCATTATGAATAGTAACTACGGTAAATTTTATTTACCATAGTTAAAGGTAAATCGGGTAATTAAGGGTAAATATAAGATTATAAAATTACCCTAACACCTGCCAAAATCAAATTGGATGAGTAAAAGTAGACCCATATCACCTAAGGGTCGGATTAGATTCATTTAATGGGCTTTTGTCCAAGAAAATAATTTAATTTTTATTAAAACCAAAGAATGTGACAACATGTCACTTTCTTAAATCTTATAAGTATAATTATTTTAATTTAGTAATAAACTTAATTAAACTTCAAACAAGAATATTCTCCAGAAAGCTAATACAATTATCTACATCATAGAAATTTATTTAGAATTTTTAGGGATTAAATAATTATCATTAATTATGACACAATAGTGATGTCGAAATTATTTTATTAATTAAAATATCAAATAAATGGTTCTAAAAATATTAAAATAAATATTATATGAACTATTTAATGTGCTCCACTAATTTTATAGATACATATTTCATTTTATAAATCTATTAAAGCTTTTATTTCGAACATATATTCTGTATATATTTTATTTAAATTCAAATAAATGAATTGTGTCAAAATTGACACTATTGTTATTTTATAAAAATAACATATTATAAAAAAATTTAAAATTCAAAAAAATATTTAGAAATAGTAAATTAAAATTTATAAGGTCAATAATGTCATAATGTGTCAAATTATGGAAAATTCACAACACATATGTAATTATTTATAATAATTTAATATTTAGAATATTATTACCACAAATAAAATTAAATTGATAAATAAGGACAAATCAAGTTGATAATGTTTAAAATAAATTCCTAACAAGTCTAAATTTTAATGTTTGATGATATTAAAACCCTATCTCATCTAATATTTGGATATGAGTCATTTTGGATGTTTTTATGTAGGGTTGGAATTTAATATAAACTAATATTTATTATATTTCCAAAGGTGCCCCTCTCCTCCCTTATAAAAGGGCACCTCCTCCCTCTCTTCCTCACACCACTTTGAGCCTTCAAGCTCGGCCAACCCCTGAAAATTTCTCCTCTCCACTTCCCTAGAAACATCCTAGAGGTCCTGGTATTCTTCAAAGACCAATTTTAGTGCACTAAAAGGAGGTCTCAATGAGGCGCTTCAAAGAAGAGGTAATGTCCGTTACCGATTCTTTCAACATTATTTCTTCTTCCACTTCTTATTATTTAGTTGGTTCATTATGAATTAATAACATCAGTATCAATCATATAATTATATGTTATTATTAGTATGAAACAACCCTATTTCAGCATCTATCCATCCTACGGAAAACGAAATCACCGCGCATGCGTACGTACGGAATACCGTCTCTACGCCGTGGTGTAATCTATTTTCGACCACCACCATAATTGGATGGGTATAATGGTGTAAAGAATAAATATATATGATTACTGTAAGGTGATATTGATTCTGAAATAATATACATACACTCCAATACAATTCCACGATCATGGGAACGATATCATCGCTCGTGCGTACGTACGGAATACCGTCTCTATGATGTGATGCGACTCGTTCTACAAGATTTTCATTGCATAATGATTAAATAAATGAATTGAGTGAATAAATATGATATATATATTACACTAATACCATTATGGAAATGAGGTATCTATAACCTAAAAAGAAGAATAAGAATTTATTCGACAAAACACGCATAAGAACAAAAAGTAATAAACACCCGAATAACAAGTAGTAATGAAATATTAATAATAATAAGATAAGAATATGGCCATATATAACAATGAGTATGATTCTGGAATAAGTCAATGACATTATTTAAATCATTATACAGGAGGTTCGGACACTTACGAATCAAATCGGACCTAAGGTAAGGGAAAATCTCACAATCTCATTTTTATCCGAGATTGTTTATACTTCAGAATTTACTGGGGAATATTTATCAAACACATCCATGTTTCCTCAATATGTAATATTATTTCCATCCACCTACAATTTTTTAAATCTAATATTACCTTTTGGTGAGTTTTTAGTAAAATATATGAAATGAATCTTTTGTCGTTTTTCGTATAAGGTACTTTTTGACTTTTCCGGCCCATGGTATGAGAAGAATGTTTTTTTAACTTATACGACATGATTGGATTTTTATAACAATATTTCCATGAATCATCCTTTACAAGTTTTCATGTTTATTTTTAATTAACTTCTTTTAGTTCAAAATTATATGACATGTTATGAAAGGAAATTTTTTTTGAAGTAGAAAGGATATTTTCCTCAAGAATGGAGTTTAAGTGTTTTATCAAAATTATTTTCCATCTAAGATAATATCGGGTTCTGTTTATATCCCTATTTTTTAAATTTATTTGATTATGTTATGATGGAATTATTTTTACGATATCCTTTTATGGATTATATTATGATGATGTGATGTTTAAGAATCCCATTTTTATTACATGGGTTATGCTATGATGTATGGTTTATGATTTTGTGGCACACATAAGAATGATATCATTATGAGATGGGTGGGACCTATATCTCCCTCTAATGCATTGGGTAAAGATTTATATCTCATTAGATAGAAATGGCTGGAACGGCAGGTTAAACCGGTTCAGTGAAACAGGACTGAAACGAGGAGTGAACTCAGTTCAGAAAAGGACTTTGTCCGCTAAGATAGTATTGGCAATTAGTCTTGACTACTAAGAAATGATTTTTTATGATTATGTGTTTATGCCACAAAACTTCATGTTTTACATTATGATTATTGGAATTACATTTCACTTCTATGATTTATCCCAGGTTAAGATCTCTTTTGCAGGATAAGATTTTCAAAATGATATGTTCTTATAAATATGATATGTTTCATATTTCTTTTGTTTACCCTTATTGAACATTTGAGCTCACCATTTTGTATGTTTTCTTTTCCCCAGGTCAGGAAGAAGGATATTAATTAGGATATGCCAAAAAGGGACTCTAAATATGATGAAATAAATGGGAGACAACTTAGATGATTTATGAACCAGTTGTGTATGTTTCCCATTTTCTAAAGACACTATACATATACGGTCCTTTCATGGTTTTGTTATATGATGTAATAAGTATGCTTCAATTTTGAAGTAATAACCATGTATGTAAAGTATGGGTTGTTATACAGACTCAACTCTTTGCCCCCACACTTGAGTACTGTCAGGATTCACTGACAGGAAAAGGAGGACAGGAGCAGGCACATACACCTACTCCTAGCACCGAATGGACGTATATCCCCATTCCGGCAGCTGATGTCACCAAGCATATTTTATCAATGGTGAAAGAGCCAAAGCAAATCTCTGATCATATTTTGGACGTTTGCTAGGATATTATAACAAATTCAGCGGCATCTCAGGGAAAGACAGATAAATCTATCCCTACCAGTGGAGTAACACATCAAAAATTCACTTCGGAACAGACACACACATCTGTTGCAGTCCAAGATGGTTGTGGGGCATACTCCCTCATATCATACGGAAAACCATGTAAGGCACATACACCTGATTTAAGTGGAGATCGTCAGCCAAACCTGGCCATCTTTCCTGATCAGGCACATACACCTGCTCAGAGTAGCCACTTTCATCAACAAGTGGTTTCCAAGGTGAGTAAGAAGGTGTCTAAGAAAAAGACCCGCCCAGCTCAGTCAGGAGATCAAGATCCAATCTGTAACAAGGCCTTGCTCGATGCTGGAGTTCTTGAAGCCCTCAGATAGTTATCTGTTGGAATTAAAGATTCTAATCCCTCATTTCCCAATAATGGGAACATTAATTCCGAAGGTCTTCAGGAGACACTTCCTCATGAAGGCTTTCTTCATGAAAATTTGGTCGATCTCAAAGTTTTATCTTCAGATGAGAGCCACAAGAACCCTCTGTGTGGTCAGAAGACCATGGAGCAAGAGATCTCATCTTTTTTTGTAACCCACCATGGTGGTACTCCCCATGATGATGAATTTCGCTGCGAAAGTCCTCTTCGAAGTAGTGATGCACATTGCCCAGAAAATGCTCATGTGGACAATGTAGTATCGAGAATGCCCTCTTATCTTGAGGCACTTGAAAATGAGAAACCAGTCATGTCTGATGCTTCATCGCTAGTAGGTTAAATACTTTCTCAATCAGAAGATAGCCCAAGGTGTAGGTCATTCTCCGAACCACCCCTAAGTCATTCATCTTCTAGTTTGATCAGTGATTTCTCTACCAATCATGTTGAATCCAATAAAGCAACATGGAAGAACCAGCTCTGGTCAAAATTGGTAGAAGAATATTTATCAAATGATAAAGAGGAAAATGCTGAACATGAGAAAACAACTGGTGAAAAGTGAAGTGCCAGTTATGTTTTGGCCTATGGCTGACTCTCCGTATGACATTCCAGAAATAATGACGGAAGATGGAATTCATGATATTCGTCTCAACATATGGAAAACTCTTTGTCAGTTGAAAAATAAAGTATTATCTTATGATGAATATGAAAATAATCTTAAGGTAATAGAAGGGTTACAACGTCAGATTGATTTGGCATCTCTATCAGTCTCTCGATATCTGAAGGCTGAAAATCAGTAGAGAGCCCTTCAACATTCATGCCTTGGCGCACTAAGAATATTGAGTCAGTTAATTGCCAATTCCCCATATGGTATTCATGTCAGAGGATGTGTTGTTCATGGAGCACTACATTTCATGGTGCTCTCCAGTCAGCAAAGCCCACCGAAAATTGTATCATGTAATGTTATTGCCCATGGTCGGCCACAGTAAATGTTATTTGTTTGTAATCAAAAGCTTGCCCAAGAACATGCTTCAACAAGTTCCTCTCAAAATCAAGCATACAGAGAAAAAGTTGTTGAATTACTCCTACATCAAGCATACGAGAATATTAAAAAGTCCTCTCGTATGGAGGAAGCACATCATCAAGTGACAGAAGTGTCGGAAATCATCCAACGGTCTTTTGAACCAGGTGATAAAAGTGGATATAAGTTAATGCATCCATCTACTTTCTGAACTAAAGTTTGTATGATCAGGAAAGATTTTAAGAAAGTCTCTGGCATAACATGTCAAGAGCCATCCCAGCTTTCCAGACTGGGGACTCTTTCAAACCAACCCTCAGAATTAACAAATAGGATTCGAGGAGTTGAGCAGGAATAGTAGGAACAACCCCAGTCCACCGGACATGGGACTTTTTCAAATCATCAATTCCCTCCTCTGAGAAAGTCGGTCATTTCTCGATTCGGGAAGAAGCCTCATAAGGAACGAAGAGCAAAATTATCAGGAGATTCCCTCCAAATTACGGTTCGTCAAGAAGTTCCTGAGGGATCGATTCAACAAAAGGCAATGTATCATCAAAGACATGGAAGAAGACAATATCACAGAAATGGTGATAGAAGGGATGTGATTCATTATGCATCAATCAATGTCATCAATTTCATTGTTGCTAATCCACCAGATGAGGTTCACTCATGGGACTCAGATGAAGAGGTTCCTGCTCAAGAATATGTACGCACCGACACAAATGAAGAAGGTGTGCGTACACGAAATTAGAGGGTTACTCAGAACCTAGGAAATATTTCGAGTAACCCACCTCCCCCTCTCCGAAAAATATCTAAAAAAGGAAGGGGATAGAATCAGGTTACATATCCTTCCTCTGGAGAAGGCCAATCTCTCTCAATAGAGCAAAGGATTGCACAATAGGAGGAAGAAATGAAGGAATTAAGAAGGTTGAATGCAGAACTATTTCAGAGTAGTCGTCTTCTTAAGTGTGCTAGTGTCAGTCAGCCAAAGGAATTTATTACATCTACTGAGATGGATCCAGAATATCCTCCTATATCAGTACACCCTCACAGGTCTAATCCTACGGGTCAAGTGCAACAACAGTTGGCAGTGCTACCATCAGTTGCAGCACCAATCACCACGCCTATCCAAGCACTAGTCATTCCACCTACCCAAATCCTTGTTCAACCAGATTTCTCTCAAATGTTAATAACTACCATTGAGTCATTAATAGCTCGGTTAGAAACTATGGAAGGGAAACATGCGCAAGTTCAACCAGAAAAGAATGTTTATCCTAAATGTGTATATTCAATCTCTCCTCCATCCAGTTTTGGGAATCCTGTATTCCCTATTTTCAATGGATCAGGCGATCCTGAATAGCATTTGATGCATTACATGTCTTGTTGCGATCCTATGATGGGAACTACGGAGCAGCAAGAAGCAGTAAAACTCAGATGCTTCGTACGGACCTTACAAGGACCAGCCTTTGTCTGGTATACAAGCTTGCAATCCCGATAAATTACTGGATGGGAAGATCTCTATCAATAATTCCTTCTTTAGTTCAACTCAACTTTTCCAAAGACAACAGTTTTTTATCTTAGAAACTGTAAGAAAAGGGAGAATGAAAGGGTCTCATATTTCATTGGTCGCTGGAAGGGATTAACATATTCCCTAAGATTAGCACTCCCTCAAGAATAATTGTTGCCAATCTGTGTGGAAAATCTGCGTGACAAATTACACATGCCGTTAATCCCTGTGTAATACACAGGAGGGTTTCAAGACCTTACTTCAAACGCTCGGCAGATCGATGACTCCCTTATACAGGCTAAGGCTAAATCTCGTATAATTCCATCTGCTTCAGGAAGGAGAATGGGTAAAGAAGAAACTGCTACAGTTATGCTTAAACAAGCACCTATACCTATTTCTATTTAAAACCTTCATCTTCTCGAAGGGATCCACATCCTGAGCACCCACAACAAAGGCAGTTTCATCCAGATGATCAAAAAGATCAAAGATGAAAACAATTTGAGGATTTGAAGAGAAAAACATACTCTTTCTGAAATGAACATGTTCCTGGTTACTTCATTTCGGCTCTTGAAAATAATATGGTTCAACTTCCAAGGCCCAAAAGGCCAAATAAGGAAGGAGATGAAGACCATCCCAATTATTTCCCTTTTCATAAAATATTGGGGCATCCCATCCAGGAGTGTTTTGTCTTCAAAGACCTCCTGCAAAAGATGGTCGACTCGGGACAAGTCAAACTGAAAGGTTCATCAGCTCAGGTAGCATGTATTACTGCTACAGTTCCAGAGGAGGAAGGGGAATGGAAAGAAGTCAAAAGAAAAAATGCCCAGAAGTATGATGATTGGATGGTCAGAAAGACAATCAACCGAACTCATGATATTTTGCGAACACAATGAAAGAAACCGATTGTGTCTTCTGCCATTAATTTTGCTGCAAAACCCTCTTCATTAGAGGGAAAGTCCTCAAATAAACGGAATGATTCAAAGAAATAAAAAGAATCAGAAGAAGATGAGTATATGTCAAAACCTATATTGTCTTTGACTCTGGAATACTTCAAGCCATCTACTTCAAAGCCATGGGCACCGCTCCACCAAATGGCACAGCCTAAACAGGCTAATCAGGTAGATTCTTCCTCAGACAAAGAGTTAATCTTCGGTTCTGTTAATATGATTCAGTTAACAGATCCTTATGCCAATAGTAGTTTCGATTTCGATGATCCTGAATTCCCTGTATCAAACAAGGGAATCAGAGGAAGTTTCATAGGCTCAGGATATAGGGGAAAACGTGGATCCTTCAGAAGCCACAATTCCAATTCTACCCCTACTAGAACTGTGTACGCAACAGAAACTCGTGGTAGAGCCCTTCAGCGAGCTTAGCAAGAACAATAAAGTTCTTCTACTAATATAAAATTCAGTCCTGGCACAGTTATTTTGGAAGACCGGTTGAAAGTTCCATCTTCTTCCTCTCAGCAAGTAGATGGATCTAATCGGTCTAATCTTCCAAAACCAGGAATATTGCAATCTTATATCCTGATACATGATGCATCAACTTCCAAAACATCTGATTCCAAGGTACCTACTAAACCACATATTCTTGTTGGGAAACACAAACCTCTAGATCAAATGTATGATATATTAAAATACTTGGCCCAATTACCAGCCAAGTTATCAATTTTGGATGCTCTGAATTTGTCAAAAGATCTTCAGGAAGCACTCATCGAGGCTTTGTCATGTCCTCAGGAGTTTGAAACTGAAATTGCTACAGCTGAAGTCTATCACATAGAGAATAATCCTGCATAATTCCATGCAATAATAGCTTTTACTGATGAAGATGAAGATGATGTTGTGCATGGACATATTAGACCTTTGTACTTATCTGGAAAGGTCAATGGCATAGACGTCCGACGAGCTTGTAGAGACCCGAATCCTGACGTACATGGACATTACATTACTTTTTCGGAATACTTAGTACATAACAAAAACACACACACAAGGACCTTAATAGTTTAGTGTCTTTGGAAACTCGGAATATAATCTTCTAATCGTGGTGAAAGATCTTCAACATCTCCCATAAAGATCTTCTTTTTTTTTCAAAACCTAAATCCTTTCTTTATGTCATGGGGAAAAGAAAACATAAAAGGGTGAGCTCAAATGCTCAGTAAGGGTAAACAAAAGAAATACCAATCACATCATATTTATAAGAACATAACATTTTTGAAATCTTGACCTGCAAAAGAGAGCATAATTTCATAACATGGGATAAATCATAGTAGTGAAATGAAATCCTAATAATAATAACTTAAAACATGAAACTTTTTGGCATACACACATAATCATAGAGAATCATTTCTTGTTAGTCAAGACTCATTGCCAAGACTATCTTAGTGGACAAAGTCCCTTTATGAACCGAGTTCACTCCTCGTTTCAGTCCCGTTTCACTGAACCGGTATAACCTACCGTTCCAGCCATGTCTATCTCATGAGATAAAAAATCTTTACCCAATGCATTGGAGGGAGATATAGGTCCCACCCATCTCATAATGATACCATTCTTATGTGTGCCACAAAATCATAAACCATACATCATTGCATAACCCATGTAATAAAAATGGGAATCTTAAACATCATGACATCATAAAACAATTCATACACGATAAAGGAATTCATAAAAATAATTCCATCACAACATAATAAAATCAATGTAATAATAGGGATAAAAACAGAACCCTTTATTATCTTATATGGAAAATAATTTTTATAAAACACTTGAACTTCATTCTTGAGGAAAATATCCTTTCTACTTCAAAAACACTTTTCCTTTCTTAACATGTCATACAATTTTAAACTAAAAGAAGTTGATTAAAAATAAACTTGAAAACTTGTAAAGCAATCTTTTTGGAAATAATGTTTTAAAAATCCATTAACGCCGTATATGTTAAAAAAAACATTCTTCGTACTTTTGTCGGAAAAGTCAAAAAGTACCTCATACGAAAAACGACAAAAGATTCCTTTCATATCTTTTACTGAAAACTCACCGAAGGGTAAAATTGGATTTAAAAAATTGTAGGTGGATGGAAATAATATTAAATATTGAGAAAAAATGGATGTGGATGATAAAATACACCCCAGTAAATACCAAAGTATAAACAATCTCGGATAAAAATGAGAATGTGATATTTCCCTTACCTTAGGTCCAATATGATTTGTACGTGTCCGAACCTCCTGTATAATGATTTAAATAATTTCATTAACTTATTAAAGAATCATATTCATTGTTATGATATCATATATTGTTCACTTATGACTTTATACTACCCGTTCTTTTGTAAATTCCATGTTAAAGAAGCGTTTTGGGTAAAATCGTTTCATTTATCGTAGGTGTTTGGACTTGTTGTTCTTGACATTATTATTACTTATATCATGATTTACTTACATAAAAAATATAAAACACGATTTATATATCATATATATTTAGTATATATATATATATAATAGAAAGATAAATGAAATGAAACACACTGTTCATGAAGACGGTAGTCCGTACGTACGCATGAACGCTGTTTTACTTTCCTTATTGTCTTGAATGGAAGTAAGTAGATGACATACATATATACATAAATCCAGTAGCTTTATAATGTCATATATTTCATTATTATTTCTTATATATACTTTATAATAATTCTTAAATGGTTAACATGGAGATTTAATCTCATCGCATCGTGGAGACGGTAGTCCGTACGTACGCACGAGCGATGATATCGTTCTCGTGATCGTGAACTTGTGTTGAAGTATATGTATACTATTTCAGTATCAATATCACTTTATAATAATAATATATAGTTACTCATTACACCATTATACCCATCCAATTAAGGTGGTGGTGGAAAATAGATTACACCACGGCGTGGAGACGGTATTCCATACGTACGCACGCGCGGTGATTTCCTTTTTCCGTAGGATGGATAGAAGGTTAATTAGAGTTGTTTCATATTTATAATAACATATCAGTATATAAGAAATACTTATGTTATCACTTTATCATGAAACAACTAAAGAATAAGACGTTGAAGAAGAAAGAAATTGAAAAAGATCGGTAATGGATATTACCACTTTTTGATGCGCCTTTTCTTAACCTCCACTTAAAGAACTAAGGATGGTCTTTGAAGAAGACCAGGACCTCTAGGATGATACTAGGGAAGTGGAGAAGATATTTTGGCAGGGTTTGGCCGAGCTTGAATGCTCAATTTGGTGTGAGGAGGAGAGGGAGGAGGTGCCCTTTTATAAGGGAGGAGAGGGGCACCTTAGGAAAATCTCAAAATATTATTTTATATTAAGGTCAAATTAGGTTTATAATGGTTCCAAAGGGTCTTATTTATAAGCTAAAGTGGGTATGGGTCGAACTCCTCTCATCCAATAGGATTTAGACAAGTTTAGGTTATTATTTTAACCTTATCAATTATATTTAACTCTAAGTTAAATAATTTAACTTTTACCATGTCTTTTTGTTTTCTTACACTATATGGTTAATAAATTTACCATAACAAGCCAAACGAACCCCAAGTTGTTTATTATTAATATATCTATCCTTATCTAAGTCATTTGTCCGATCCTTAGATTTTTTAGGAATTAAATAACAATTAATAATATAATATTTGTTTTAAAAACTAATTTATGTCAATTTTGACACTATTTGGTACATGATTTTTATGAAATTCATAACAGAATTATAAGTTCACAAAAAGATACTTATATCAACAATAACATGTCATATTAACCTATAAAATTAATTTAAGTCATTAAAAGTCTCAAATTACATTTATTTGGGCATTTATAACATCAATTATGTCAAAATTTCATTAATAAGACAATTATTGCATCATCTTTGTGTCATAATAAATGTTAATTATTTAATCCCTCAAATTTCTAAATAATTTCTTATAATGTAGATAATTCTATTAGCTTTCTGGAGACTATTCATGTTCTAAGTTGCATGAAGTTTATTACTAAATTAAAATTATTATACTTATAATATTTAAGAAAGTGACATGTTGTCGCATTCTTTGGTTTTAATAATAATTAAATTATTTTCATGGAAAAAAGTCCATAAAATGAATCTAATCCGAACCTTAGGTTATATGGGTCTACTCTTAGCCATCCAATAGGATTTTTTCAAGTGTTATGGTAATTTTATAATCTTATATTTACCCTTAATTACCCGATTTACCTTTAACTATAGTAAATAAAATTGACCGTAGTTACTATTCACAATGCCCAAAAATAAAAAGTAGCTTATTAACATAATTTGTACCCACTGATTCCAAATATGGAATCCATTTTTACAAATTCAATACACAAAAGATGCAGAAATTAAATTAAAATTAATCCAGTTGTTCGAAAGAAAACGAGTTTTTCTTTAACACATTGCAAAAGATTGAATTGATTTAACCTACGAATTCAAGGTAAAATCAATGCTAATGACATACATTATATTAATGGTAAAAATATATTCTATTTATACTTTAAAACCATTCAATATTATAATTTAACCACATAAGATATTACGATGAAAAAAGTTGTTTTTAATTAAAATATAGCGTGTTTTTACTATTCATTAAAATATTAAAGTTATCGGAAAAATATCAAAACATTATCTAATGTAAATTTTTATATCCTGATTAAAAAGAAGAATTTTATTTTGTCAAATTGAACTTATAAAAATGTCAAAAACTATAATTAAAGTGGGTGCGCCATCAAAAGGCGGCAAAACTACATTTTTTGAAAAATACTTATTTTACCTGAAAAATTTATTTTGTTCTTATACCATGTTATAGAAAATATGTAAGACGAATAATAATGTTATAATATTAAAAATTTAGTTAATACTATTCATGACGGCTAGTTCATAATAATATTATAATCATATATCGTTGTTTAGTAAAACATGGTATTGCGTACAACACATGCTATCGAGGAAGGTCGTGATTGCGTGTAATGCAAGCCAAGTCAGAGTTGCATGCTATGCAAGAATCCTTCGTTGTTTTATATATCATAATCCAACCATATTTCATTTATACGTTGAATATATATATATACTCAATGTTGCGTATAATAACTATTATCAAAATTGTGTGTAACACGATCCAAGAATAGTGTTGTGTATACTGCAAGCAAATACGGTGTTGCGTATAGCGCAAGGTAATCTTGGTGTAGCATACAACACAAGACATTAATGAAATTAAAAGAATATTTTTCATAAAATCTCGGGGTGTTACATTCTACCCCCCTTAAAATGAATTTCGCCCTCGAAATTCGTCGGGGTTATAAATGGTTTACTATTCGAAAGTTTCTTTAATAGAAACCCATATCGTAAAAAGGAATAACAAAACCAATCTTTAAAAACAAAAGTATGAAACGTAACGGTTACCCAATTAAACTAATCACTGGGTTTCCACATAGGTAAAAATATGGATATGGAAGAGAAATCTAACAATCATGTTTTGATGGAGAGTGGTAGAGAACATGGCTATGGAAAAGCCAGCAATAACAAAGCCATAAATTTTTGACGATCTAGGGTACCATCTGATTCATCGGATATAAGGGCACTAGGACGATATTTTTGGTTTTCAAGATCATTTCCCTAAAGTTGAAGAATTTGAATTAGAATAACTACTTACTTTATTTTGGAACAATCTCACTGTTGTTCATGCCTTTAACAATTTCCACTTCATCTCATAATTAAATGAAGTTGAATTTGTTATTCGTGAAGTTTAGCAGATCATGTGATAGAATGATGGGTCATTCCATCTGTCTCAAACAAAAGGTTAGCAAAAGTTATATACATAAGTTAATCTATAGTGAGATTAATCATATATGGTTCCTAAAATGGACTTATACTTCATATATCATACTGCTTAATATAATAAAACTAGTTTCTACTAAACATGGACTTCCTGTAGGCCAGTGGTAGGCGATAAAGGCCAGTCGCACTTCGGTTGTGGGTTCGATTCCCACAGCCTTGTCCGACACGATGGGTTGTCGCCCGTCTTGCAGGTTTTCATTTTTCTAAAACGACATTACTATAAAATCCCATCAGTAATATGGAAAAAAGTTATATCCTTAAACAATACGTAGCATATGTCCAATATAATCCATTCCAATATTTAGGCTTATCTAAAATACTTTGGTCCAAGCTCATAGTATAAAGAAAACGATTACTTGAATTGTCATCAACCAAGCATGTGAATACCATCATTTATCCCCCATATATATATATTGTTGGTCACATTCCAATCATGTGAATACCTTAGTCATGTATTCTCTTGAAAAAATGAATACCAATTGAACCATAGTGAAAACATGAGTGCTGTCAAAAGATAACTCTTTCCACATACCAAAATCCTCAAAATTCTATATACTTAGTCCTTATATCAATCATGAGCTCATGAATACTGTCAAACATTTCATTTTTTCCTTATCCCTTCATTATGCGCATATCATCTTCTTTCTAAAAATATCTTAATCACTTTCCATGGTTACCGGTACCATAAAATTATTGAAAACCACAATAGACTAATACAAAAATATTCTAATAAGCCATAAAAGTACCTCAACAACATTATTCTTGAATAACAATACATAAACACTTCAATCCATCCTCTTCAATGATTGTCTTGGAATAATTCCTTACTTGATTTAGAAGTAACTTTTTTGGTTAGGGCATTGAGTTGGGTAATGCCCATGTTCTCCACAAATAAGACATTGAACTCCATAACAGTCTGTCACTCTATGACCCTTTTCTCCACACAGATAACATTTGTCTCTCCATTTGAGGTATTCCTCGAGGTTCTTCTTCCCTTCTTTAGAAATATCAATATTCCTTTCTTTATGCTCCTCCACATGCGAACATGTATAAAAGTCTATCTTCCTCTTATTTGATGAATTAGGCATACCACTAAATTTCACCTTGTTAAACATATATCGCGATGACTGATTCAACATAATCACAGTATCTTTCTCTCTAGGCATTACACAATTTTGTTTCTCATAGTCACAAATATTTCCATTGGATTCAATGTTAACTGAATTACTTCTGGTTCCCTCCATTAACTAAAACACAAAAATAATTCTGTGAGAGGAAAAAATCATGCTAGAGAAAACAACATAGTAAAAGGGGGAGTACCCTCAATATCTAACATCTTAGGTTAAATTCTAAGATCGTTAACATAGTTCTAGGACCATATCCTATACGTATACTTATCAATAGGGATATCCCTAGACATACCTTAGAAATATCTCTAGGGATCTCACTAACGTTCTCACATCCTAGTTTCCAAAGGTTGACTAAACCTTTCCTCTGATACCAACTGTAGAGGCCCGAAACCTGACATACATGGACATTACATTACTTTTGCGGAATACTTAGTACATAACAAAAATACACACACAAGGACCGTAATAGTTTAGTGTCTTTGGAAACTCGGAATATAATCTTCTAATCGTGGTGAAAGATCTTCAACATCTCCCATAAATATCTTCTTTTTTTTCTAAACCTAAATCCTTTCTTTATGTCCTGGGGAAAATAAAACATAAAAGGGTGAGCTCAAATGATCAGTAAGGGTAAACAAAAGAAATATCAATCACATCATATTCATAAGAACATAACATTTTGGAAATCTTAACCTGCAAAAGAGGGCATAATTTCATAACATGGGATAAATCATAGTAGTGAAATGAAATCCCAATAATCATAACTTAAAACATGAAACTTTGTGGCATACACACATAAACATAGAGAATCATTTCTTGTTAGTCAAGACTCATTGCCAAGACTATCTTAGTGGATAGAGTCCCTTTCTGAACCAAGTTCACTCCTCGTTTCCGTCCCGTTTCACTGAACCGGTATAACCTACCGTTCCAGCCATGTCTATCTCATGAGATATAAAATCTTTACCCAATGAATTGGAGGGAGATATAGTTCCCACCCATCTCATAATGATACCATTCTTATGTGTGCCACAAAATCATAAACCATACATCATTGCATAACCCATGTAATAAAAATGGGAATCTTAAACATCATGACATCATAAAACAATTCATATACGATAAAGGAATTCATAAAAATAATTCCATCGCAACATAATAAAATCAATGTAATAATAGGGATAAAAACAGAACCCTTTATTATCTTAGATGGAAAATAATTTTGATAAAACACTTGAACTTCATTCTTGAGGAAAATATCCTTTCTACTTCAAAAACACTTTTCTTTTCTTAACATGTCATACAATTTTAAACTAAAAGAAGTGGATTAAAAATAAACTTGAAAACTTGTAAAGGAATCTTTTTTGAAATAATGTTTTAAAAATCCATTCATGCCGTATAAGTTAAAAAAACATTCTTCGTACTTTTGTCGGAAAAGTCAAAAAGTACCTCCCACAAAAAACGACAAAAGATTCCTTTCATATCTTTTACTAAAAACTCACCGAAGGGTAAAATTAGATTTAAAAAATTGTAGGTGGATGGAAATAATATTACATATTGAGGAAACATGGATGTGGATGATAAAATACACCCCAGTAAATACCAATGTATAAACAATCTTAGATAAAAATGAGATTGTGATATTTCCCTTACCTTAGGTTCGATATGCTTTGTACGTGTCCGAACCTCCTGTATAATGATTTAAATAATGTCATTAACTTATTACAGAATCATATTCATTGTTATGATATCATATATGGTTCACTTATGACTTTATATTACCCGTTCTTTTGTAAATTTCTTGTTAAAGAAGCGTTTTGGGTAAAATCGTTTCATTTATCGTAGGGGTTTGGACTTGTTGTTCTTGACATTATTATTACTTATATCATGATTTAATTAATTCCAGAATATAAAACATGATTTATATATCATATATATTCAATATATATATATATATAATAGATAGATAAATGAAATTAAACACACCGTTCATGGAGACGGTAGTCCGTACGTACGCATGAACGCTGTTTTCCTTTCCTTATTGTCTTGAATGGAAGTAAGTAGATGACATACATATATACATAAATCCAGTAGATTTATAATTTCATATATTTAATTATTATTTTTTATATATACTTTATTATCATTCTTAAATGGTTAACAAGGAGAATGAATCTCATCGCGTCGTGGAGACGGTAGTCCGTACGTACGCACGAGCGATGATATCGTTCTCATGATCGTGATCTTCTGTTGAAGTGTATGTATACTTTTTCAGTATCAATATCACTTTATAATAATCATATATAGTTACTCATTACACCATTATACCCATCCAATTAAGGTGGTGGCGGAAAATAGATTACACCACGGCGTGGAGACGGTATTCCGTACGTACGCACGCGCGGTGATTTCCTTTTTCCGTAGGATGGATAGAAGGTTAATTAGAGTTGTTTCATATTTATAATAACATATCAGTATATAAGAAATACTTATGTTATTACTTTATCATGAAACAACTAAAGAATAAGAAGTTGAAGAAGAATGAAATTGAAAAAGATCGGTAATGGATATTACCTCTTTTTGACACGCCTTTTCTTAACCTCCACATAAAGAACTAAGGATGGTCTTTGAAGAAGACCAGGCCCTCTAGGATGATACTAGGGAAGTGTAGAAGAGATTTTTTCAGGGTTTGGACGATCTTGAATGCTCAAATTGGTGTGAGGATGAGAGGGAGGAGGTGCCCTTTTATAAGGGAGGAGAGGGGAACCTTAGGAAAATCTCAAAATATTATTTTATATTAAGGTCATATTCGGTTTATAATGGTTCCAAAGGGTCTTATTTCGAAGCTAAAGTGGGGATGGGTCGAAGTACTCTCATCCAATATTATTTATACAAGCTTAGGTTATTATTTTAACCTTATCAATTAGATTTAACTCTAAGTTAAATAATTTAACTTTTACTGTGTCTTTTTGTTTTATTACACTATATGGTTATTAAACATACCATAACAAGCCAAACGAACCCCAAGTTGATTATTATTAATATATATATCCTTATCAAAGTCATTTGGCCGAACCTTAGATTTTTAGGAATTAAATAACAATTAATAATATAATATTTGTTTTAAAAACTAATTTATGTCAATTTTGACACTTTTTGGTACATGATTTTTATGAAATTCATAACAGAATGATAAGTTCGAAACAAGTTACTTATATCAACAATAACATGTCCTATTAACCTAGAAAATTAATGTAAGTCATAAAAAGTCTCAAATTACATTTATTTGGGCATTTATAACATCTATTATGTCAATATTTCATTAATAAGACAATTACTACATCATCTTTGTGTCATAATAAATGATAATTATTTAATCCCTAAAAATTCTAAATAAATTCTTATGATATAGATAATTTTATTATCTTTCTGGAGACTATTCATGTTCGAAGTTTCATGAATTTTATTAGTAAATTAAAATTATTATACTTATAAGATTTAAGAAAGTGACATGTTGTCACATTCTTTGGTTTTAATAATAATTAAATTATTTTCATGGAAAAAAGTCCATAAAATGAATCTAATCAGACCCTTAGGTTATATGGTTCTACTTGTAGCCATAAAATAGGATTTTTCCAAGTGTTAGGGTAATTTTATAATCTTATATTTACCCTTAATTACCAGATTTACCTTTAACTATAGTAAATAAAATTTACCATAGTTACTATTCAAAATGCCCAAAAATAAAAAGTAGCTTATTAACATAATTTGGACCCACTGATTCCAAATATGGAATCCATTTTTCCATATTCAATACACAAAAGATGCAGGAATTAAATTAAAATTAATCCCGTTGTTCGAAAGAAAACGAGTTTTTCTTTAACACATTGCAAAAGATTGAATTGATTTAACCTACGAATTCAAGGTAAAATCAATGCTAATGACATAAATTATATTAAATGGTAAAAATATATTCTATTTATACTTTAAAACCATTAAATATTATAATTTAACCACATAAGATATTACGATGAAAAAAGTTGTTTTTAATTAAAATATAGCGTGTTTTTACTATTCATTAAAATATGAAAGTTATCGGTAAAATATCAAAACTTTATCTAATGTAAATTTTTAAATCCTGATTCAAAAGAAGAATTTTATTTTGTCAAATTGAACTTATAAAAATGTAAAAAACTAGATTTAATGTGGGTGCGCCATCAAAATGCGGCAAAACTGCATTTTTTTAAAAATACTTATTTTACCCGAAAAATTTATTTTGTTCTTATACCATGTTTTAGAAAATGTGTAAGATGAATAATAATCTTATAAGAATCAAGATTTAGTTAATACTATTCATAACATCTAGTTCATAATAATATTATAATAATATATCGTTGTTTAGTAAAATCCGGTATTGCGTACAACACACGCTATCGAGGAAGGTCTTGATTGCGTGTAATGCAAGCCAAGTTAGAGTTGCGTGCTGTGAATGAATCCTTCGTTGTTTCGTATAATATAATCCAATAATATTTCATTTATACATTGAATACATATATATATATATACTCAATGTTGCGTAGAATAACTATTATCAAAATTGTGTGTAACACGATCCAAGAATTGTGTTGCGTATACTGCAAGCTAATACGGTGTTGCGTATAGCGCAAGGTAATCTTGGTGTATCATACAACAAAAGACATTAATGAAATTAAAAGAATATTTTTCATAAAATCTCGGGGTGTTACAGATCTTTCATTGACAATGGTTCAGGAGTCAACCTCATGTCCATTCGTACACTTCATCGATTGGCCTCATAGAATCTGATTTATCTCCTTCTACCGTGATGTTACAAGGATATGATAAAAATGAACAAGAACCACTGGGCGATGTTACACTAAGAACTTAGTTTGGAGATCTTGTATCCAATTCAGATTTCATGGTTGTTGAACAAGACTCAGCCTTTAACATCTTTCTTGGAAGACCCTGGCTACATCAACATGCGGCTATCCCTTCATCCTACCATCAATGTCTCAAATGTTGTTTTGATGGTCAATTTGGGACATTGTATGGTGATAAGGCCCCATTCAAGACATTGAGTCTCAATACATTGAGGCGGAATTCTATCACATGAAGGGAATGGAGAAATCCACAACAAAGGAGATTTCCAAAGTTAATCCTCCATATGATTTGGAGAAGATTCCAGTAAATCCATTTACACATGTGAGTATAGATTATGTGTTTCCTATCAGTCAAATTGACAAGATAGACCAAAATCAAAATACTCTTATGGAAAGATCCATAATGTCAGTTTTGGAAATCGAGCCAGACAACATGGGAGAAATTGGTAACCCACCAAGTAGTAATGAATGCACAAATAGTGAAGTCTTCATTTCATCTGCTGAAAACCAATAAGTCTATACTTCGCCAACTAGGGCAGAAGAAGTTATAGAAACATCAGAGGTGAACAATGAAGTTGATTCTCAATCCATCTTCACCTCTTTATTACCCAAATAAGACCCTTCATCATCAATCGGGTCGGAAATGGAAGCTTATTCTTCAAGAAATGAAAATTCTGACATCTCTTCTGATCATGAAAATTCTACTTTATTATCTACTATGAAAGTAGAAACGGAATAAATAACACATCATGAAGAAGAAGAGGATGATCTCAAAGATGCTCCTCCAGCATTTGAAGAGGGTATCTCTACCACTATGGATGAACTCAGAGAAATAAATCTGGGTATAAAAGAAGATCCATGCCCCACTTTAATCAGTGCGGCCATGACTCTTGAAGAGCAAGAGATGTACATTTATTTTATAAAGAAAACTAGAGATATATTTTCATGGAACTATACAAAAATCCCCATGTTTTATCCTGATGTTGCTACTCATCATTTGGGTTTATCAGAAGAACATCGAGGATTTAAGGAAGCCGCGAGAAGAACACACCCAACTTATGCTTCCAAAATTGAGGCTGAAGTGGATAATATTATCAAAGATAAGTTCTTCAGAGAAATTCAATATTCCAAGTGGTTGGCTAATATTTTCCCTGTGAAGAAGAAGAACGTACAAATTAGAGTTTTCATCATTTTCAGATATCTTAATCAGCATTGTCCTAAGGATGATTTCCCAGTTCCAATTACAGAACTTTTAATTGATGCAACAGCTGTCTATGAAGCACTTTCCTTCATGGATGGATATTCCGGATATAATCAGATCTGAATGGCCCCAGAAGATGAGGAATCCATAGCCTTCAGAGCCACTCAGGGTGTGTTTTGCTGCCAGGTAATGCCCTTTGGCTTAAAGAATGCAGGTGCAATATATCAGCATGTCATGCATAGTATCTTCAAACCCTTCATAGGGAAGTTTGTTAAATGCTATGTAGATGATTTGGTGGTTAAATCCAAACAACGTTCTAATCACTTGGCTGATTTGGAAGTCATATTCCACAAGCTTCAACAACATAATTTGAAGATGAACCCCTTAAAATGTGCTTTTGGGGTAACCTCAGGAAAATTTCTCGACTTTGTTGTACGCCATCGTAGTATTGAAGTCGATCCTGAGAAGACCAATTCAATCCTTGGTATGCCACCTCCTAAAAATTTGAAATAATTAAGAGTACTTCAAGGACACTTTGCCTATATTCGGCGTTTCATCGCCAATTTAGCAGGCAAAAGTTTACCCTACACCAAATTGATGAAGAAGGGAGTCACATACCAGTGGACTGAAGAATGTCAAGAAGCATTCGATATTCTCAAGAAATACCTCTTGATTCCACCGGTACTCATGCCACCTGTTGAAGGAAGCCCACTTATCCTCTACGTAACATCTCTGGAGTGGTCATTGGGTGCCTTTCTTGCTCAAAAGACTGATGTTGGGAATGAAAATAGCCTCTACTATCTCAGTTGAACTATGCTTGAAGCAGAAACCCGGTATTCAAGAATTGAGAAGTGCTGCCTGGCAATAATCTTTGTAGTTCAGATGTTGAGACACTACCTGCAACATCACAAGGTCAAGTTGGTATCTTGCAATAACCCGCGCAAATTCATCCTTAGTCGTCCAATGATTACAGGACGTATGGCAAGGTGGGCAGTTATTTTGCAGCAATTCGACATTCAATATGTGTCTCAAAAGGTGATAAAGGGACAAGCTCTGACTGCTTTTCTGGCTGAAAACCCTTTAGTAGAAAGACATCTTTAGATACTGTATTCCCTGACGAGGAAGTCTTCTCTATTCAAGAAAGTCCTCAAGTATGGGAAATGTATTTTGATGGTGCTTCCAGAATTCCAACAGGAAGAAAAATTGAAAATCCAAATACAACAAAGTTGGCTTAGGAATTGTGCTCAATTCTCCAGAAAAGGCAGCGTTACCTTATTCCTTCTTATTATGAGAAGGTGGTACCAATAATGAAGCAGAATACCATGATCTCCTCACATGCTTGGAATAAGCACTTCAAGCACAAGGGAATCACTTAAAGGTGAAAGGTGATTCAGACCAAGTAATCAAACATGTCAATGGGGATTATGCCATCAGAAAAGAAGAACTAATCCCTTTGTATGATTATGTCAGAGATTTAATAGCGGAATTCCCTTCGGAACCGACATTTTCTTATGTCCCAAGATCACAAAATGCTCAAGCTGATGCACTGGCTAATATAGCCACAGCTATGGCAGATCCAAATCGGGACGAGACAACCATCAGTATTGCCCACCTTTGTGCAATTTCACCTTATGTTCGAATCAGAATAGAGGAAATTAATGAAATTAGTCCCATTGCTGAACCGTATGGTCATACTATAGGATGGATGTCACCTACTAGGGAATACCTTCAAAATGGAACACTTCCACCTAATAGAGCCGAGAAAGAACAAATCTGGCGACGTGTGGTCAATTTTACTCTTTATGATAGCCCAGATCACCTAGAGATAATTCTCTACATATGTGGGTTTGATTGATTTCTCTTCAAATTCATTGATGGTGAAGATACAATGGCTGTCATGAAAGAAGTGCATGCAGGAGTCTGTGGTGCCCACCAGTCTGGACATAGACTGTTGGATCATATTCGAAGGGTTGGATACTTTTGGCCTTCAATGATACAAGATTGTGTTGATTTCACAAAGAAGTTTCATTCTTGCCAAGTACATGCCAACATCATTTATCAACCTCCAGAGTTGCATCATACAGCTAAATACTCATGGCCATTTTCCACATGGGGAATGGATGTGGTGGTACCTTACCCTTCGACTATGGCCAAGCAGTTTAAGTACATTCTTATTGCTACTGACTTCTTTTCCAAATGGGCAGAGGCAATACCTCTAAAGGAAGTCATTTCTAAATGAGTTTTTATCTTCATCAAGTCTAACATCATTACCAAATTTGGTGTCCCTCATAACATATTGACGGAAAATGGCACCAACTTCTGTTCATCCGAGGTGAAGAAGTTGTATCAAGAATACAACATCAAATCCAACCATTCATCTCGGTATCATACAGCGGCCAATGGCCAGATAGAAGCCTTCAACAAGACTCTTTCAAATATAATGCAAAAGCTGGTGGATAAAGATAAGAGGTCATGTCCTGATAAACTCTTTCATGCTTTATGGGCTTATCGGACTACCACCCGCACTCCAACTCAGTCAACTCCATATTCACTGGTATATGGAACGGAAGCTGTCTTTCCCATTGAAGTTCAATTTCCTTCACTCAGAGTATCCATTTGTGATTAGTCATCTACAGATGAACAATCATAAAAGTTATTGAATGAATTAGAACAGTTAGATGAGAAAAGATTGTGGACTTTGCACCACTTGGAAGTCTATCAGAATCGAATAGCACGGGCTTTTAACAAAAAAGTTTATCTTCGTTCATTCACTCAGGGAGAATTGGTATTAGTTCTCATAACTCCAATGATACCAGGAAAGAAACCTCCCAAGATTGATCCAAAATGGGAATGAGCTTACTCAATACATAGGGTCTACTCCAATGGAGCTTATTCATTAATCTCGATGGATGGAGAACTCATCACTACTCCAGCCAATGCCATATTTTTGAAGAAGTAATTTTTATAAACACAAAATATATCATCAATGGTCCATACATATGACCTTAATCTATTTTTACTTTCGTCCCACATGATGTTAAACTATGAAAATGTTCCCCCTATGGTCTATTATAACCTTAAACTGCAACTAGGTCCTGTATGACCTTAAACTACATCAACATGGTCCTGTATGACCTTAAACTACATCATTGGTCAAGTATGACCTTAAACTGCATCATCAACGGTCCATGCATATGACCCTAAACTATTTACAAGTCCCTTACGTCCAGCAAGACGTTAAACTGTGATGTCCTAACTACATGATGCTAAACTGTATAAAAGTCCCTTACGTCCGGAAAGACGTTAAATTACATAATCATCAAATGTTCTGTATGACCTTAAACTACACCACTGTCCAGCATGACATTAAACTGCACCATCCACAGTCCATGCATATGACCTTAAACTATTTACACTTTTGTCCAACATGACGCTAAACTGTATCGTCCCTTTTTCGTCCAACAATAAATTAAACTGTGAGAAAAGTCCCCAATGCATCCAACATGACGTTAAATGGTGTACTCTTTTGTCATCACTGCATGACATTAAACTGAACAGTACCCCTTTCATCCAACATTACGTTAAACTATATTGTCCCCATCGTCCTAACTACATGACGCTAAACTGTACAGAAATTCCTTGATACGTCCTACATGACATTAAACTGTACTTTGTCCATGCTACATGACACTAAACTGTGCAACACCAATAGTCCAAACTGCAAGACTTTAAACTGCATAGTCCCTTTATATGTCCTACATGACATTAAACTATGCATCGTTAAGGTTGTTGTTACCTCTTGTTTCTCACACCGAGTATGACTCACATGATCTTAGAGAAAAACTCAAACATAACACTCTCTTTGGGATACTAACCATGTGTTTGTCCTCACAACATAATTTTTTTAGGTCGTTGTCCCCAAGAACAACTTGATCGTTAATTCATTCTTTAATTGAACTATGCAGACTTTGATCCTTTCCTTCTAGGATGGGTACGTAGGCAACCTCCCATGGTTCAAGCCCAAAACCAATCTCTTAACATCTGTTCACCTCCATCTCATACGATGTTGATTCATGGAACCACCCCTAGAATCAATATTTTTACATTGGTTCACTTTCATCCTTGCTATACGACGTTAAACTTTACAACACTTTTGTCCAGTATGACAATAAAATACAATATTCTTGGATACCCTCACTTGAGAGGGAATCATTATTTACATTGATTTTCAATCATGTTTCATTTCAAAGACTACGTGCATACATGACAATACATGAACCTTTTATCTTGGGTTAAACCATCATTGCACTAAAGTCCCCTTTCACCCTTCACATGTACAAACCAAATCTGTAGAGAGGGTATTTCAAGAACTACGTGGGCTTGATTCCCATCGTTATGGGATACATAGGAATGTTCATGTGTCCATCTAATCCAGCCCCAAGTCTTTGGGCCTAACCCCAAATTCCACTTCTAGTCCCTTGGCTGAAAAGTCCCCATGAGAACACACACAGTGTATTTCTTACAATGGTCCAAGCTCTATGACCCTAAACTAAGATTTCTAATCCTTTTTACCCGCATGATGTTAAACTGTAGTTTATGAACTACGTATGTCTTGATTCCCATCCTTATGGGATATGTAGTGAAGTCCAAAATTTCCATTTAGGACCCAGCCAGAACATGATTATGGTTAGCATTGATCTGTGTATCTTTGTATACATTGGACAATACCCATAATTATGTGTCGTATTCCTAACCTTGAATATTTTCAGATCTTCATAACCCTTTTCCTGACTTCTAGTCACAAAAATGTCAAACTTCTGAGAGTTATTTTTCCTAACTATGCAGCATGTTCCTTATGGCGGCCTTGCATAAACAGTCTACATAACAGACTTTTCTGCCAAAAGATATTATTATTTGACTATGCAGCCAATGCCCTTATGTGGCCCGGCATAATTAAACCCCACAACGAGTTTGTTAAATAATGGTAACTTCATTCATGGGAAGAAAGAATCTTTTGTCCTTATTGGTCATAAATGACAGTATGTAAGGATCCGAAAAAATAGCCATCCTTAACATATTTTTCCCATATCCTTTTTCATGATCTGAAAGTATTCAAGTCTATGGTTTATATTCTCCTTCCCTACATTTGGGTCAGGCCTTCATAGGAGTGATATCCATCCAGTTCTTCGATAATCTTGTTTGGAAATATCTTTTCTATATTCAAGTACCTCTTTCCATACAGAAAACTCTATACTTTGGAAAATTTGAATCTACATAAACTTTCACTGGCTTTTAGCACTAGGAAAGTAAATTTCTGAGAGTTCTTTTGCCTGACTATGCAGCACATGACCATAAGAGGCCTTGCATAAACAGTCTACATAACAGACTTGTTAGCAAAAAGATACTATTTATTTGACTATGTAGCCATTGCCCTTAGGTGGCCCTTCATAATTCAACCCCCTAACAGGTTTGTTAAATAATGGTAACTTCATTCTTGGAAACTACTTCTTTTAATTCCTTTTAGCTCTTTTTCATATCATTCCTCAGGTTCAAATATTGTTAAGTTATTGTTTACATATTTTCCCTCATACTTCAGTATGGTACTATGTTTTCAGATGAGATGTTATGGAATTGAGCCAATTATAATTCATTTCGGTCAAAGCTATTTTGACTATAAACATTAGCCTCTTTATTTCCGACGTGCGTGACTTTAAACTTCCCACAAAAGACAAGGGACCTCTGAATAAAAATCAAGTTCCATCTCACTAAACATACATTTTGTATGATTTAGGTAATATTGAGCAATTAAAAGGTTCAAAGATTGTGGGGTTATTTACATTAATCCTAGTAAAAATAAAACTATGCTTACTAGGCCCATTGGCTTATGTAAAATCTAAAGTAGGTAGCAGGAAAATACGATCACAAGTGATTGAAGATGAAAGAATTATTTCCATTTGATGCACAAGAATTAGAGGGACATCCACAGAATGGGGTCTCTTCTTATTTTCAGGAATTACAAAAGACTATCAACATAAGTCTTCACTTGATGTACAACATCCCGAGCTTCATCATCAGCCACCTGGAATTCATTCATTCAACTGGATACCATAAGAGATGCAGTGATACCAGCTCTTCTTGGAACAATTGTAAAAGAATGTTCTTGAGTGCAATTTGAGAAAATTTTCTACTGATCAAACAGTGACTCTGTTTCTGTCCATGAGTCTTGGAAGATGGATACATGGATTTGAGAGTGAAGCATTGGAATTAAAGAGCCATTTGGAGAGAGTACTCTTTTCAGATATTGCTCTAATTCCATATTTGTCTTCTCTCCACCAACCGGCAATAGAAAACATTTCATCCCATAGGTTTTCCATTTTCATATCTTCAAGGAAATGACATGGATGAAACATTTGAAAGTTCACGCCATTATTGTTGCTCTTAATGCACAACATAACCGAAATAAAGGAGTATCAGTGCAGCTACATCTCAGGCATATAATTCTTTGCATCTGGAACATTGACTCCTTACAGATGACCATGACCATATAGAGGCAGGTAGATGCTCTGTGGGAAATTAAGATGATATTTCATTAATTACTTAGCCAAATCTGGGAGAGTGTTGTCGCATATATCATAGTAATCATGGCCAATGATGTTCACCATATCATCAATCCACTTGCTAGCAAGTTCATCAGCTATTCTGGTTCTAAGAGCCATTGATTTTGCATAAAAATTGAGCAAATTAACTTTTAAGTTAGTTGATTTTTCATAAAAATTATGAAGGAATTTCAGAAAAAAGGGCTAAGGTGCACAAATCTAATTCTGAAACGTAAGTATGGATGTGTCGCGCATGTTTTTGGCGCGCAAGTATCACCGCTCAAGTCCAACTACCTATACAGCAGTGCGATAACAAAGAAACATCGGAAAACAGAGCAACCTGCATGCCTCTTTCCCTTTGGTTTTCTTCTTTTCCTCAGAGTCAAATCCTCTATTCTCTCCGGATCCAACTCTGAGGGGGGGCTTTTGATGACGCTCCTTCCATCACAGAATCTAAAGATTGGAAAAGGGGAATATCTGAGCTCAAAGTGATTCAATCTTTGGACAAAAATCAAAAATTGACAAAGGATGGAATAAGAAGAATGTTGCACAAGGATTGCGCAAGTTCTACAATGGTCGTGCAAGTACACTTGCGCGATGCCTAAATGGTCACGCAAGGGACTTGCGCACCCTAAAGGATAACCGCACGAGTATTCTTCAGCCTATAAATAGACCCTGTGGGCCCCCCATTTAAGAGGGGAATTCTTCTAGAAACTCAGATTTAAGCTCGCGGTTCCCTAGTCTCTTTTCAAAGCTTCTGAAACATTATAAGGTAATTTCTTACCTACAATGGAAGATCTAAAGAGGGGGAGGAAGGCCTAAGTGTTTAATCTCATCAACACATGTGCGCCGGAGTGGCCAGCCCTTAAGGGAAATGGCCACACTTGCGCGTCGCCTTACTCCTTGAATAGAACTTGTGTGCCCCTCTTCTGGAAGAACCTCAAGATGATTCTAATGGATTTAACCAAGTGTCACTCAAGTATTACCCTACTGGTTAACCATCGCGCAAGTACCCATCTGTCGCGCAGGTATACCTATGCAGCCAGGACTTGCACACCCACACAGTACCTGCGCGCCTACTAGGACTTGTGTGCACCTGCCTTTTTGGGTTCTCTTCTTTCCCATTTCACCCCTCTTAATCCATTCTACCTCTCCTATTCAAGATTCAATCTTCAAGACACTCTTTAAAGACATTTATGGAATGATTTATTTATTTGACTTCCTTATCTGAAAGGAATTCTGTGGAATATCTCTCAAAACCTAGTCATTTACAAATTTTTATGTCACTAAAGATTGAGATTTCATTCATTCAACCTCATTCTTTAAGATGAAAGAACTCATTAACCTAGGCATCCTCCTCAGGAGTATGTCCCAACCATAATTCACTTAACCTGGGCCTCCTTTTCAAGAGTAATCCCCAGTCCCCTAATTTGGGCATCCTCCTCAAGAGTAAGTCCCAAGCATAATTCTCTAAACCTAGGCCTCCTTTTTAAGAGTAAGACCAGGTCCCCTAATTTGGGCATCCTCCTCTGGAGTAAGTCCCAACCATAATTCTCTTAACCTGGGCCTCCTTTTCAGGAGTAAGCCCCAGTCCCCTAATTTGGGCATCCTCTTAAGGAGTAAGTCCCAACCATAATTCTCTTAACCTAGGCCTCCTTTTCAGGAGTAAGCCCCAGTCTCAAATATGGGCATCCTATTTAGGAGTAAGCCCCAAGTCCCTTAATTTTTCAAGTTTCATTAACATGTGCCTCCTTTTCTGGAGTAAGCCCTAATCTTAATTCCTCTTAAATAGTCCTAATTTTCCTTTGATCTGGGTTTCCTTCTCAGGAGTAAAAACCCAATCATAATTACTCTCCTATTTTGGGCCTCCTTTTTAGGAGTAAGCCCCAAGTTAGAGTATTCAAATATCCATGAAGCACATTTACATTTATGGACCCTGTTCCTGGATTTCTTCCCTGAAGTAAATCCAAATCATCATTTATCTAGGCAGTCATACATACATAAGTCCCACCTTATTTCTAATGATTGCATCTTTCATGGCATAATTTTCTAATTTTTACCAATACTTCTTGTTTCTCACACTGAGCATGACTCACGTGAGCTTAGAGTGTAAAAGTAATTATGACATCCTTATTTGAGCCATAAATAATAAACATTGTACTCCCTTACTCGAACTACGTGGGTTCTGATTCCTTTTCTAAACAAAGGATACATATGTATCCCATCTGCAGGATCGATCCCAACTCTGAAATAATCCATGTCCTTTTGAATGACAATAAACTTCAAGTGCCCCACTGAGTGGATCTAAATCCAGTATGGTCATCATAATGACCAAAAGACTTTTACGTATCAAAGGATACCATTGACTAAGAATCTCTAATAAATACAGATGATTCTCTATCAATGAAGAACCTCAAATACATATAAAAGTTTCTCTAAATTTCCTACATATCGATCATTGATTGTCAGATCTAAAGAAAAGCTCATTTTATACATTGTAATGTAATAAAGATTCACGAACATAATTTAAATCTATAAAGAGTGTACCAGAGTAGACAATAATCCCCCTCAAAAAGGTCTTATGAGTCTGACTTCCCATCCTCTCGACCAATGCAAATTCCAAAGCCTCATCAGTCCACAAAATAATGAGCACCTACCTTTGGAAATTAGGTCCAAATGGATGTGGAATCGTTGGATGTTTCCAGTTCTACGTACAAACATGTTAGAAACCGATTGGATTGTTTGAACCTTCAATCAAGGATGTCATCCCCAAATTCCAAGGGAAACAATTGTAAGGTCCCAGTTAGAGCAATGAACCTCTGAGAGGGGGGGGGGGGGGTGAATCAGTGGTCCCCTTTTTCTTCTTTTAAGTTCCCTGGAAAATAGAACAACCTTTGTCTCCTATTAAAGATATACTTCCCTACTGAGAAACAAACAAGAACACATCCAAAGGAACACATCAATTTACATGGTTCACTTCTCAATAAGAATATCTACATCTTCGGTATGGTTGGAAACAATCCAGCACTATACAATCCACTAAAAAACAATCCATGGATTACAATGAGTACGATATACCCACACACACGTGAAGCACTATAAAACAATCACTCCAATGCGTGTGCACCCTCTTAGTACAATAGGGAAAATTATCATTTATTGCAACAACTTCTGTTACCTGCACTTCCATTCAAATACACAAGTGTAAGAAAATTCACCACAAATCTTCACTTCCTTACCCAAAAGAAAGGCAAGGACTCCGTGGACTTGAGATAGATCAATTGTAGTCTGAACATCCCATTCCGAATCTCCTCTCCAAATTTTCACTCTGGATTCTCTTCTTCACTCTGATTCTTCAATATGAGTCTTCTTCAGTCTAAGAAACTCAATATGGTGATAGCCAGTACTGATTCCCCATTCCGAATCTCCACTCTGAATTCTCTTCTCTCCGAATTATTCACTCTGAATTCTTCACTCCGAGCATTCTTCTTCACTCCAAATTCTCTATCCGAGTCTTCCTCAGTCTAAGAAACTCAATATAGTGACAACCAGTACTGATTCCCCATTCCGAATATCCACTCTGAATTCTCCTCTTTACTCCGAATTTTCTCAATCTGAGAAACTCAATACAGTTTCAACTAGTATCCAATTCTAGTTTCAATTGAGACTGGAATGAAACTCTATCATCCAAACACTTCTTCTTCTCTCTAGATTATCATAGCTTCGCTCTCTACATTTTCATCACACTCTTACATAGCACCCTGATCTCCTTTTATAGGTTCTCCAAAGTGTTCTTAGGCGGGAAACCCAAATATTTTCCTGCTCTCTTAAATTCACCCAAATCTTAATTTCTCCTGAAATCTCAGAGTAATTAAGACATTGTCAACACTTCAAGAATCTTCTCGAATCTTCTTCCACTTATCTTGATTTAGAACTTTGTCCTTTTCCGGGTCAGACCTTGATACACATGTTTCTCGGTATCACATTCTCAGATCCTTTCATATATCTTCTCGGCATCATATTCTCATATCCACCCTTCCTGATTCTCGGCATCACTTTCTCGGATCAATCCTTCTTGATTCTTTGGAATAACTTCAAATCTCGGCATAAATCTTCACCTGGTTATGACTTCACCAATTCTCGGCATAACTCCACACATCTAGTTACGAACTTCTGGTTCAAGAAGTCAACTCCAAGCTTCTTCACTCCAAACTTCTGACTTAGCAAGTTGACTCCGAACATCCCGTTGTGAACTTTTGACTCAGGAAGTCGACACCGAACATCCTGCTTTGAACTTCTAACTCAGGAAGTCGACTCCAAACTTCTTTCCACTAACTTCTTATTCAGCAAGTCGACTCTAAAATTCTTCCTACGAACTTCTTCTTCAGCAAGTCGACTCTGAACTTCTCGCTACGAACTTATTCTTCAGCAAGTCGACTATAAACATCCCGCTACGAACTTCGTTTTCAGTAAGTCGACTCCGAAAATCTCACTATGAACATCATGTTCTCAGAACGGCCCTTCTAGAATCTTGTAACGGATCTTTGTTCTCAATACGACTTCTTCAATCATCGATACCGAAGATTTCGAAATCTCGGAATGACTGCTCCAGATCTTGGTTTGACTTCACCACCTAACTTTTTCTTGCATTATGAGTACTTGAAAATAATCACAAATTAGAGTTAAAAAATAGATAATCATCATCGCAATCGATGCCTTCACATCTCCTATCAGCCAGCTTTAGAGAATTATCAATTTCCCGATTCTGAACTTCCCAATTTCCAGACTCCGAATTCCAGACTTCAAATTCATAACTCCGAATTCCTGACTCCGAATTCTTCGAACACCAAGGTGTCTTTCCTTTATGAAAATTTCCTCAAGATCAACAAAAGACAATCCATGAAAACCATCTCTTCCTTCATCTTGGTCCTAAAAATCCCCCCATTTGGATTTTTTTTTCAACCAAGTTTTCATAAATCACCAAACATTTTAACCTCAAGAAATGGATTACTTATCAATAATTCTAAGCCTACATGAGCTAACTCATTGTAGGAAACAAGAATCATTGATAGCAAAACCATGCTGTCCATAGGTAGTGAAAATGACATCTTCAGCTTCATACATCTTCATCTTAATATATCTTTAGCTTCATATATCCTGTAAACAACCTTAAGTTATTTCCTATAACCACTCCAATAAATAGTTAGAATAGTTCACATACACAAGAAGTGCTGAGTTCACAGCTTACACACAACTCTATCTTTAAACAAATAGATTTATGATACAAATAACTTCTCCCCCTTGACAAAACAATCCAAAGGTGAGAAGGGAGAGGGGACATAACAACATGCCTTAGCCTTGAAGAGAAAGAGGTTGGACACCCATGTTCAACCTCAATCTTGAGAATGATTCCTTCATCAAGGGTATTATGAAAATATCTGCAACTTGTTCAGCAGATGAAACATATTCAAGTTTTAGTTCATTCTTTTCAATCTGATTCAATTCTTTAATCCTGGCTTGAACCATTCTAGATTCTCAAAGGCTTCTTTAACATCATTTGGTTCCACTTTGGAAAACAAGGAAGTATATGATATAGAATTACTTGTTCTTCTTGTTTGAACTGTGTGACGTTGATCACCAATTATGTTCTGAGCTTGCACTTATTTCATCAGCCTTGGATATGTTTTTCATGTGAGTTCCTCATCACTTGATATGTTTGAATCTGATTCTTCATCTTGATTAGGATTACAATTCATTCCATCCTTATTAGAATTGTTAGCTTCATCTTCCTCATATTCCTTGTCTTTCTGGACATGCTTATCTTTCCCTAGATTTTCAAGGACTTTTACATCAGCTGTATCCACCATTCTTCCTGTATCTTTGTTAAAGAATCTATAAACTCTTCCTTCTAGAGCATAACCAAGAAAAATTCCATGTTATCCTTTCTGAACAAATTTTCCTCTACTTCCACCTTTCTTCTTTATGATGCATGGGCTACCAAAAACATTAGCATGATTTATAATTAGAGTAATTTCATAGAAAATTTCATATGGAGACTTGTTTGATTGGGGCCTAAAGAAACATCGATTTTGAATATAAACAGTTTTACTTGTAGCTTTCCTCCAAAAGTAATGAGTAAGGCCATGTTCAAGTAACATGGTTCTTCCCATTTCCACCAAGCTTCTATTCTTCCTTTCAGAAACCCCATTTTGTTGAGGTGTATATAGAGCACTATATTTATGATGAATTCCATGATTCTCAAGATATTCTTCAAATTCTTCACTTCTATTCTCACCACCATTATCTATTCTCAACTTCTTCACAGAGTACTCACATTCATTCTCATCTTTCCTTTTGATTCTTTTAAACATTTTCAGGGTGTCTGACTTGTGCTTTATAAACATAACACACATAATGTGAGTAAAATCGTCAATGAAGGTGATGAAGTAATTGTCTCCAGTTGTTGACTATTTGATCATAGGACCACATATATCATAATGTATTAGTTCAAGGGGTTTTTTTGAACAAATGTCAACCTTCGTATGCACAACACTTGTAATCATTCTTTTCTGGAAGGTAGTGAAACACCAATCTCTTCTTCTTGGCAAATCTGGAATATCTCAAACACTGTCCCTTTGAGATAACTTGATCATATTTCTCTGACACATGTGTCCAAGTCTACTGTCCCACAAATTATTTTCTTCCACTAAGATCATGTAACAAGAGTTTTGTGAATTTCTAACCTAAAACAGATTCTCTTTGGTTCGTTGGCCCCTTGTAACAATCTACCCAACTTCTTCACATTTCACAATAAACACATCTTTCTGGATGATAACTTTGTTACCCTCATAACACAATTGTGATACACTTAGCAAGTTGTGCTTCATCCCATCAACATACAGAGTTTTCTTGGACTTCAATTTTTCTTTCCCAATGATGGCTGATGCAACACCTTTGATTTTTAAATATTCATCATTTCCAAACTTCATTGTGCCTTCTTTAAACTTCTTCATATTCTTTAGCAACATCAAGTATCCTATCATATGTGAATACCACCCACTATCAATTATCCAAGGTCATTCTTCCTTTGAAACTTTTAGAGCAGTTTCAACAACAACAACTTTTTCTTCTTTCACTTATTTCTTCACCATCGGCTTCTGAAAATTAAGAACTTTTTGTTGAGCCGGTAACATCACAAGAGATCCTTTTCAAGGTGTCCAGGTTGTTCACACCTTTCACAAATGGTCCCCAGTGGCTGTAACCTATTTTCTGTCTTGATTTCATTCTTCTCAACTTTCTTCAAGAAAAGCTTCTCACTCTTATTCCTTTTAGAAGATTGACTCACCCTAAATATCTACCTTTCACAACTTGTGGGGTGGTGGTAATAATGTTGATTGAACTAACACATATTCTATATATTCCCGAATCTACCATAATACCAACAGTACCCATAGAAGGAGTACCTTCCTATGGCGATTTTGTTCTGATACTTCTTTGTAGCTCATTCTTCATCTCCACCAACCATTCTTTTGATAACAAGATTGCTCAGCTGGAATTCTGCCATCTCTGAATTTTCTTACTTTTCAGTAGTGTTAGACTTAGGTTTCCATGAAACTGCAGATTTCCTAGTAACGCTGTTCTTGGCCACATAAGTAACTTTCTCATCCTTCTTATTCATAGCAACCACTTTATTCTTATGTTGAATTTTCTCAAAATGTGCGTGTTGAGAGCCTTCACCAACATCAGTAGTTGAGTTTTGAAAACAATTTTTTTTTTCAACTTTTGAGAGCTTATTTTGAATGATTTCTAATTGTTCCTCTTTTTCCTTCAACTTAACTATTATGAGATCATTTTAGTTTTTCTCATATTTAACAGACTTCTTCAAATCGTCAAGTTATTTCTCATGTTCTTCTCTAACATTATCTTGATTGCACACTGAGGAACATTCATCTTTCAAATTTTTGATAAGTTTCTCCAGCCTTCTAATTTTCCCTAAAAATTCCTTCAGTTCTTCTTTCAGATGCATCTAAAGCTGAATTTTTACTTCTTCAGAGCTGCTGATTCCGAAACCCTTATCATTCACTGTTGCAATGAAAGTATTCTCAACACCATGCTCAACTGATTTTTCTGATTTTGCATCAATTTATTCATATTTTTCTTTTATGGATAGGAATCTTTTTCTCCTGGATTTGAAGAACTTTTTTATTTCCCTAACTTTCATTTACCACCCTGCTTCTTCCATCACCTTTTTGGCTTTCATTCTTCTTCATCACTGTCTTCTTTATTCTCCCTACGAGGATAGTTAGATGCAAAGTGGCCAATGCCTCCACATTCAAAACAATTCAATGTATGTTTTACCTTATAATTACCTATGCCTCTTTAAAAAAAATTTAAAACAAGGATAAAATATCATTAAGATTTTTACATACCTCACTTTCAGAGTCAGAGTCACCACAATCTTCTTTAATCAAGATCTTCTTAGACTTATCCTTCTTCAAGTCTTTGAAATATAATTCTCTATCAACCTTTGTCTTGGTCTTCATAACCTTTTCCCTTCTCATCTCATAAGTAATGAGTGTGCTATGAAAATCATCAAGAGATAGAGTATTTGAGTCCCTGTCTTCTAATTAAGATACCTTCACATCAAATTTATCAAGAAGAATCCTCAAAAAAAAATCACCACAGTAGAGTCTTTCAGCTCTTCACCAAGACATCTGATAGTACTACCAATATCATTTACCCTGGTGAAGAAATCTCCAACAGATTCATGCTCTTCCATCATCAAGTATTCATACTTCAATCTCCAGATTTGAAGTTTTTCCTTCTTGACTTTTGTATTGCCTTCATATATTTTTTTCAGTTTGTCCCATAATCCTTTGGCTGTGGCCACTCCTTTTACTCTTATGAATTCACTTTCAGAAAGTGGAGACAATATAGAATTCTTGGCTCTTCCATCATTCTCAAGAAACTTTTTGTTAACAGGTGTAAGTTGAACACTATCTTCAATTGGGGGAAACCCAAATGTTGTAGCTTCAAGAACTTCATAACTAATAGAAATGAGATACAGTAGCATTCTATCCTTCCAGATGTGATAGTTATTCCCATCGAATATCTTAATGCCTTTATTGTTCACACAATTCAGATTATCCATTAGCAAGGAAAAACAAAGGTAACCTTGCTTTGATACCACTTGTAAGGATCCAGTTAGAGCAATTAACCACTGAGAGGGTGGTGAATCAGTGGTACCCCCTTTTCTTCTTTTATGTTCCCTTAAAAAGAGAACAACCTTTGTCTCATATTAAAGATATACTTCCCTACTGAGAAATAAATAAGCACACATCCAAAGAAACACAACAATCTACAAGGATCACTATTCAATAAGAATAGCTACATCCTTGGTATGGTTTTAAACAATCCATCTCCATACAATCCAGTAAGAAAACTATCCTTGTATTAAAATGAGTAGGATATACCCTTACACTCATGAAGCACTATGAAACAATCACTCCAGTGCGTGTGCAACCACATAGCACAATAGGGAAAATTCTTTTTTCTTGTAACAACTTATGTTACCTGCACTTCCTTTCAAATACACAAGTGTAAGAAAATTCAGCACAAGTCTTCACTTCCTTACCAAAAATAAAGGCAAGGACTCCTTGGACTTGAGATTGATCAATTACAGTCGGAACTTCGCATTCCGAATCTCCACTCTGAATTTTCACTCCAAATTCTTCACTCTGAATTCTCTTCTTCACTCTTATTCTTCAATCTGAGTCTTCTTCAGTATGAGAAACTCAATATGGTGACAGCCAGTACTGATTCCCTATTCTGAATATCCACTTCTAATTCTCTTCTCTCTGAATTCTTCACTCTGACTTCTTCTCTCTAAAAATTCTTCTTCACTCCTAATTCTCAATCCGAGTCTTCCTTAGTCTTAGAAAATCAATACGGTGACATCCAGTACTGATTTCCCATTCCGAATATCCACTCTGAATTCTCCTCTTCACTCCGAATTTTCTCAATCTGAGAAACTCAATACGGTGTCCACCAGTATCAACATCTCGTTTCAATTAAGAATGAAATGAAACTCTGTCGACCAAATACTTCTTTTTATCTCTAGATTATTAGAGCTTCTATCTCTACCTTTTCGTCAACCACTTATTATCACCCTGATCTCCTTTTATAGGTGCTCCAAAGTGTGTTTAGGCAGGAAACCAAAATAATTTCTCGCTCACTTAAATTCACTGAAATCATAATTTCTCTTGAAATCTCGGATTAATTAAGACTTTGTCGATGCTTCTAGAATCTTATCGAATCTTCTTCCACTTCTCTTGATTTATAACTTTGGCCTTTTTCAGATCCGACCTTGTTACACAAGTTTCTCGGTATCACATTCTCGAATCATGTCATCTGTCTTCTCGACATCGTGTTCTCGGATCCACCCTTCCTGATTCTCGGCATCACTTTCTTGGATCAATCCTTCTTGATTATTTGGCATCACTTCAAATCTCGGCATAACTCTTCACCTTGTTATGACTTCACTAATTCTAGGCATGACTCCGCACTTCTGGCTATGAACAGCAGGTTCAGGAAGTCAACTCCGAATGTCTTTACTATGAACTTCTGACTCAGCAAGTCAACTCTGAACTTCCCACTACAAACTTCTGACTCAGGAATTAGGCTCCAACCTTCCTGCTACGAACCTCTAACTCAGTAAGTCGACTCCGAACTTCTCGCCATAAACATCTTCTTCATCAAGTCGACTCCGAACATTTTGCTACAAACTTCTTCTTCAGCAAGTTGACTCCGAACTTCATGCTACGAACTTCTTCTTCACCAAGTCTACTCCAAACAGCTCTCTACGAACCTTAGGGTCCCGGAACAGCTCTTCTAGATTCTTGGAATGGATCTTGGTTCTCAATAGGACTTCTTTAATCATCGATACCGGAGATTTTGAATTCTCAGAATGACTCCTCCAAATCTTGGTATGACTTCACCACCTATCTTTTTCTTGAATTTTTAGTACATGTATATACTCAGAAATTAGAGTTAAAAAATATAAAATCATTGTCACAATCGGTGCCTTCACATCTCCTATCAGCCATCTTTCAAGAATTAGCAATTTCCCGGTTCCGAACTTCTCAATTTCCAGACTCTGAATTCCATAATCCGAATTCTAGACTCTGAATTCCAGACTCTGAATTCCAGACTCCGAATTCCAGACTCTGAATTCTTCGAACACCAAGGTGTCTTTCCTTTATGAAAACTTCCACCAAATCAACAAAAGACAATTCGTGAAAACTATCTCTTCCTTCATCTTGGTCCTAACATATTGTACCCTTAATAAAACATAGATACCTTAGGCTAGTCTTGACTACCATACAATGGTGGTCATCCAAGTTAGCTTGATATTTATCTAACTCTTATAATGTATAGGTGACGTATATCCTAGTAGATAGAAAATCATACACGATTGAACCAATCACAGAATCACATGAAACCCTTTCCACCCTATTCCTTTCCTTATGTTTCTAAAGGAACATTTTCCTTAAAATATGAATGCCATGTAACATTAGAAATAATCTCGTATTGGATTATTCCAAGATAAATATCTTTAGTATAATTTCGATATATGTACCATGAATTAGGATGAGTTGCTTCTGGGATATATCTCAATGTATCTTGATCCCAAGAATATATGATGTTTCACAAAAGTCCTTAATATAAAATAATTTAATCAACCATGATTTAGTAATTTTTAAGATTTAGATTTATTTTCTAATATTTAATATTTCCTATCTATATAATATTATTAAAATGATTGAAATCCCACCAAAAACAGATAGACATAATGTACATATTCATTATTTATTAAACCAAATCACAATACGGATTCATAAATCCAATTATTTCATGACCTATATGTTTAAATTAATCTATAAATGGATTGTTCCAATTTTAAAACCATATTGGATTCCTATAGAGTCACAAAACCTTATGGTTTTGTCATATAGTAAAATTTTCATATTTTCCCTTTAGGGAAGTTAGTTTTTTAATCCATTTTCCAAATCTCGTAGTCAAGGAAATCCATAACGTAAAGTGAAATTATGATGGATTTAATCATATAAACTGGTGAAAAATTTTCATCGTAGTAAATTCCTTGACATTGTTTAAACCCTTTTATAACCACTCTCTCTTAATAAGTACTGACTTGTCCATCTATATCTAGTTTTTTCAAGAAACGAATATATAACTAGTGGTCCTTAAATCTATTAGAGGATATACCAAAATCCATATTTGGATTTGGTATATGGAATCCATTTAAATATACACATATTTAAGACACTTGGAAACATCTATTCCACATAATTTTTCCTTGTAGGTTACAAAATTTTCATTATCATCTAATAATGAGTCTCCATCCTCAATGACTATAAAACCATATCGTTCTATTTATCTAACATCTCTTCTACTCCTACATAGTCCTTTTGTCTCTAAAATATCCTCTTCTTTGGGGACTTATGGAACTTATTCCTATGAATAATATTGTGTACCTTGATCTTGGACTTAATTAATTTCTATTTCATTCCAATAATCACATTAAGATATTTGATACCTCTCAAGGGATACAGTGTGGTCCTACACTATAACCTTCTTGTTTGAAGATCTATATAGGTAATAATCCCAGGAATACTTTGTGTATCAAATAGAGGTACACATTATGACTCAGTGTGAAAGTTTGTTACCAGAAGAGGTTATAAAAAATTCTTCACAACCCCAAACATGTAAATTTAAAAATATTTTTTTTCCATGCTAAAATTAACATGTAATATCATTTTTCACATTATTTGGAACTTGGGTTAGTGTATATATTGTAGTCTGTATCACATATCCCCAAATGGATATCTTAATAATTACATGAATCATCATTGATCTCTCCATGTATAAGAATGTGTGGTTCCTCCTTTCACTCACACTATTCCATTAAGGTGTAATAAGAGTATTGATTTAAATGTAATCCCAAAATCCAATAGATAATCAATTAATTCTTGATAAAGATATTATCCACCATGATTTTATTTGGGATTCTTAAGCGTCTTTTCCTGATATTTCTCAACCTCATTCTTGTATTCCTTGAATGCTTCAATAGAATTTGAAATATACCACCTCAACTAGACATATCCTTTTCTTCTAAATATATTAGTAAAAGTTATTAATTATGATTACCCACTAATTTTTTCAACTGGAAATGGTTCACATACATTGGTATGATCTAATTCAAGAAGCTCTTTAGCCCTTTCAAAATTTCCACTAAATGGGGATTTTGAAAAATTTTATTATAAACATGGCTGGAATACACTATGTTTTTTTAATCTAGGGAAATAAAAATATCTATCTTATTTTAATCTATTTAGTGCTTTCCAATTAAATGATCAAACCGGTGATTCCACATTTTTTTGTGGTATGATTCACATAATGTTTTTTCATTATCATATTTCGTTACTTGTTTAGTGTAATCCAAAACATAAAGAGAACTATTTAAATATGAATTACAATGAAAAAATGATATCATTATAAAATAAGTAACATTTATTTTATTTCTTCAAAATAGATCTATCCATTAAAAAATGAGATAATAAAATAATGTTTTTGATAATGGATAAAATATAACAAAAATATTTCCAAACTAATACCATTATCATATACCACATGAGCAGGTAGTCTCTGGTATCCATAATAGAAATTTTGGCTTCATTGGACTCTCATAGATATACCTATCCTTGGTTCATCTTTCTGAAACTACTTGGTTCATATATTTGAATATACATATGAGCACCACATGCTATACTTAACACCCAATTTTTATACATTGATAAAATTCCCTCAACAAAAAACACACATGAAGAATCACCCTCCTTTCTTGGGTGTTGTTTTTCTTCCAATGACCCTTATTCCCATATGTTCAATAGATAAAATCATATACCATTTCTTTAAAATTTATATTTCCATTCTTCAATGGATGTTTTATAGAATATATGGACATAAAGATCATTTCTTGGCCGTCACTTTTTACACTATATGGAGTGTAGTATTTTCTTACATCATTTCTTTATAAACATGGAGAAGAAGAGTCAGTTGATCTAGGAGATAATTATAAATGTTTTAATATTGAAATTAAAAAAAATTATGGAGAAGCTATGAGGGAGTGATTTAATATTTAGATCAACACACAATTCATTAGAGATTTTAAACCCTAGACCTTCTAGATGCTCAATGTATCCACTGTGTTTAGCATTAAGAAGGGTTGACTAAAGATTAAGATTTCAATATATAAATGGGTTATGTAACCTGATATAATGATATTAATGTATCACTATTTACAACCACATGTGAATTCTCATTTTGTAAAATAATCTAATTTTCCCAAAATCTGATCAAGCAGGTAGCACATCTGTGTAATAAACCTATATGTTCGATATTTCATTATTTTAATATATGAAATAAACATGTAGTTACAACATGGACATATAAATTAATGTTATGGTTATATCTAATCAATTATATGATAAATAAACTTCTGATAGGATAGAAAGGACAAATCCTTCCATGGATTATCCAATAATAACATTTCATTTAGGACAGACCCAATTTCCATACTTCCCAGTAACATATGGCATTATAATTTTGGCTATTAAATCAAATTGAACGAGTCATGGAATGTATTATAGATAATATTTTAGTCTAAGGACCTTTAAAATTATCATTGATAATAATATATTATTACACATTAACATATCAAATTCCTACTAATGTGAATGTTCTCATAATGTATCATCATAATGATTTCCAAGTGATAAATTCATGAGAATAATACTTGTTTGTTTTTGAGTTATCACACATTAAAATATATATAATATGTTCCCTATAATAATATGTTATTTTAAAATATAAATACATCAAAGAGTATATTCAAGACACTTCATGATTCTCATCATAGTAGGGAACTACTATAACCTAACCAATATGGATGATACACTAGGACAATATTACATAAATTTTATGAAGAAAAATGAATAATAAATAATATAATTTTTTAATAATATTCAATTTTTTGTATATCCAATAAATTAAAGTAAAAAAATTGGTTCTAGAACACTAACCCCAACAGAGTCCTCCTTGATGCATGGATATGATTGCTGGGGAGGTGGTTTTTCTGGTAGCACCCCCAGTAGCAGAATGAGGGGAATTAGTGGGGTATTACTAGCATTGATTATGGACAGGATCCCACCTTGGTATCTCCTAAACATGGGTGGAGCATTGGGAGACTCCTTAACCCTCCTTCTTATAGTAAGGGTGTTGTTTAGTATCATGTTTCAGATGCATACTTCCACAACTATATACAATGGTGGTAAGTGTCATTGTCTTCATTATGTACTTCCTTAAAAAATGTGTAATTACAAGATTTAGTGCCTAAAGACCCAAACGTGAAGCCTCAATGGTCTAGATATTAAATTTTTAATGGAACTACTTTATCATCACATTATCCACCTGATGTTTAAGGTGTTGATTAGGTGATGTCATTTCATAATCCATTTGGGCCATTGTTGTCATTAGAGATTCATAACAGTCACATGCGGATGTGATGACCTCGGTTCATTGTGATTTTTTTAGAAAATATCTATAGTCACAAATAATATAATAAATAAGTTCATTTATTAGTGTTATATTGGAAATAAAGAATGTTCTCATCCAGGTATGCATGAGTAACACACATTTTGGTTCTTGTTGTTAGTTTATAAATTTTTTTCATGTGGAATATGTATAAGGAAGTGAACCATCACATTAGAACCCTAATTACATTTTATTATTTAAGGATTCAAATCAAGTTTAGTATTGTTTGTTATAAAAATATGTTGGAACACAATGTTAGTTATTAGTTTGTAGTCATGCCTTCCAAGGGAAGATGGCCCCCAGGATATACTCATGACTCCTTGAATACTAATCAAACAGAGAGTATGGGAGGTCGGACACGCCATAGCCCATTGATGGGTGTTATTTTATACTCTATGAGTCTCTTATAAAATTAGGATACATCCATGAATTATTTATAGTTCTAGGAAGGGGACTGTTTACCCTAATGTTAAGGATCAGTTACTCAATTCTACAAATGTCAATCCTTATATATTTAAAAGGGCATCCTGTTGATGAAACCATATATTTAATATCAATGTTTATACATATTTCTATTAAATATTACATAGATATTCTGGTTTTGGATTTCCCTTATGTTTTTAAGACCTATGCTATGTCACTCTATAGGTTATTTCCATCAAAGGATGCAACTAGTGTTTCAGAATTAGGAACAAAAATCTAGAAGGTATCCTACAAATAAAATTAAAACAACGAATCAAATTGCATGTAGTAAATATTTGTTTCTAATGTCAATTTTATCATCATGAGATAAAAATGTATATGTGTAAATCTATAAATTGGTTTTATGGATCTACCCTCAGTTAGGAAACCTACATTTTATATAGAGACAAGAATAAGAGTGCCTGTAATTTTTATGTCTATAGAATTTGTGTCATAAAAGTTGTAATGATAGAAGATTGAGTGGGACATATGCATATAAGGCCTCTTTGAGCTACTTCATTAGGAGTATATCCCTTTTATGTGTATTAGATTTGGGAGTAAATCCTAAGGAGGATACACATGATGATAAATTTTTATTATCCTAATGGAATGATCATTGAAAGTATCTTAGATCATGATAGTTATGCTTGATGTGATAAATAAGAAATAGTAGGGTATTAAAAAAGTTTCATATGGGTGTGGGGATTACACATTGATTGTTCCTTAAGGGGATATTATTAATATGACAATAGAGAATATGTCTCCATGAACATTTTGTGGGGTATTTTATAATTGTGTGATGGATATTTCATAGTATTTATTAGGAATATAGACTTGTATAAGTAATGATAAAAAGATTTTAGAAATGGAATTGTACAATCCTATTTGTAATAGAAATATGAGTCCACATAATTCACACATTCAAGACCCGCTAATGGGTAGAAAATAATGACTACTATAATGACACATTCATTTAAAAATTAAATTCCTTTCATTTGAATATATAAATACATCACTAAGTAATAAAATTATATAGAACAAATGAACTACTTTGGTTGTTTTGGAAAACTATATCCTATCAGATTTAGAATACCTTTAACCAAAATAACAATTTATAATATAGAGGTTGTAAAATGAACATATGATTATTATATATATATAGTTATGATAAATTTCATTGATAAAAATTAAATAAGTGATGGTGTCGACAAGTAGGATCATACCCTATAAAACTCATTTATCTATTCTTCTATGGAAGATATCATCTCTAGGATTTGACATTTGACAATCCAATGATAATATTTAATAACTAAAGCCTAAGAAAACCCATTTAAGGATGAATTTTAGGCTCATTGACATTAGTAGACAAACCATATTTGCTAATTCAATACATGAAAATTTCACCATCGAACTGCTTACCCTTTGGGTGTAAGAACCCGTGTTTTTCAGATTGTATATGTGATTTTAAATTTACAAATTTTGATTTTAGATGCTTGTAAATGGGTGAAATTGCCCTTTCCCCTAAAAAATTATCTCAGATAATTTTTATGACCACTCCATTTGTCCCAAAATAAGGTGTTTACCCCAGGATAAGAGTCTGGTGGAAATCTGAGCCATTCGAATTTTGGAGGAATTATTAATATTTATTATTTATTAAAATAAATACTAAATTATTCGATTATGTTTCTTTGGATATATATTTTGAAAAATGGACTGGAATGAGATTTTGTCTCCACCATTGAGTCTATAATGGTTTTTTAGTAATGGAATGACCTAAACATGAGTTGGGAAATGGGGTCGCATCTTTCCCCTTTTTCTTTTTTTTTTCATTTTCATTTTCCCTTTTTTCTGTTTTTTCTTTATTTCATCCTCCTTATCATGAACACATATCCTATGACTCCACCTACATATTTTTACAATGGAAAAATGGGATAATGGATAAAAGAGGAATAGGGAAGGAGAGGGTGGTATAGTCGTGGGGCCCTTGATGTGCTGAGTCAGCGTCTAGCGATCATGGATGGTGAAATCAAGAGAAACTTCGGCAGTTTACACATAATGGTAGGACCATTTACATATTCACCACAGATACAATTTAAATATGTTGTTTCAGGTTTTTAAATCTTGTTTATTCATTCTTGTGGCCTCTTGATGGTGGATCTATTAACTCGTGGGTAAAAAACTGGGGTTTGGGCGATTTGAGGGTTTCCTGTTTAGGGAAAATAGGTGACACAACATGCATTTTGGGGTAACACCTTATGTGTTCTTCTTATTTTGGGAAGATAATGTTTTAAAGGGAATAAACCATGTATGTGGTATACACACCATGTAATGGTACTTAACCATGTGGCCGAGTACTCGGGAATGTCTACCCATGTTGGGGTACACATCCATGTGTAGTACATGGACACATCACCTGTAGGGTTGCACGTCATGTAAAAGTACATGGATTGGATAGGTAAATGGCCAATTCGGCTGGAAGACATAGGCATGTACCCCGTGTTTGGTACACACCATGTACCTATCTTACATGCTGTATACCTGGGGTGTTTACATGCCCAGGTCGGTGGAGGTACATGCCCAAGTGTGGCTGGGAGTGTACACATCCTGTAACCAAGTGGACACATCGTGTACTTCTCCCTTTTAACCCTTTGAGGGGTTTTCATATTTCCTTTCCCCAATGATAGTTTTTTACCCTATAGTATTCCATTCTTAGTGGTTTTCCTCATAGATCATGATTGTGAAACCTGTGGAGTGATCTGTGGGCTCCTAATGGGTGTTATGGGAAATTTATCTAAGGTAGAGGTTCTTAATATCTCTTTAGAGTTTAGTCATATTTTAATGGAGAGTCCTAAAATTGATTAATCGATTGGGTGTTCAGACTAACCTAGTTGAGATACTGATCAGGAGATGATCTATGAGCTATCTCTGGTGAACCATGCTTTGAGGGCGTTCTCCTTGTGAGATGTTCCCTTCTAGCCTATGAGGTCATGATATTTGATTCATCTAAGGATCCATTGAGGGATTCCTTTGCTTATGTACTGATGTAGGGAGTCCCATTGAATGATCCCTTTACTCATGTATTGTTCCGACGATCCAGTGATAGATTCCTACATTGTTTACATTTTGAGGATCCCATGTAATATTCCTCCCTCAACGTTACATTTGAGGATCCTAAGTAAGATGACTTCACTTGAATTTATCTAAAGTATCCCAATTATTAATCCTCTTAGTGCTTGTTTTGAGTGACCCAGCAGGTGCTTGTTGTTTGATAGACCCTGAGATGTTACATCAGGTTTGGGTGGAGATGTTGTTCGGGTGTCACCTAGAACATGTTCTGAATTTTTATTCATACAGTGGCATGGCTAGAGTGTTGGGTTGGGAATTAAGGCCACCCAAATTCATTTTTTTTATATCTGACTTGGTTTTTCATTCGCAATATTGATTATCAGAGGTGATTCCTGGTTGGTGGATGTTAAGCTTGATATGGGGTGTCATTCTGGAATGATGGGATGACCAGACGTGCTATCCAAGGATCCTGCTTCTGAGCCATGTTTTCAAATTTTTTACTTGTACCCTGAGGTGGTATCAAAGACTTGTCTATTGATCCTTACATGTTTCTTTATAAAGATTGAGTGATACATGGATTCCCTGATGTTATAATGCCTTGGACAGACTCAATTGATTTTGATATTTGGTGGGGATGATTAATCTGTCCTTAGCATGTGATGACTGGGTGGGTATACCCATATCTTAGGATGAAATTCATTTTAGGAGTGGTTAAACTCTTGTGTGATGAATTAAATGGATTGAATGCTTGAATGTTTTGATATATTCCATGTACTACTCTCAATTGATCTGGAACATGGAAGGTTTTTCCTCAGGTTGATAATTCCCCTTGGTTCTTGATTCCATGGGATGCCTCAGGACATTCTACCCTTTGGATCTAGCTTTCTTGGGCTCACATAGGAAATGTGATGTTGACATGATCCTAGGATATCAACGAGTGACTACACCGAGTTTCCACTAGGATTCCCATGGGACTTGATGTGGATGGCTTGGACGAGTTCCTCGGATCCGGCCCTTCATGGACTACACCTTTCATGAGGATTCCTTGGATGAGTTCCTTGGAATCTTCCAGTCATGGTATGCCTCTTTTGGTTTGACAATGATGTTGTAGTGGTTGTAATCATTACAGGATTTACTGTTTGTATATGATTTCTTTTTTTGTGATTGGAGGTGAGTGTCTGTGAACCTAGGTGTAACGACCTAGAGGATAACATGATGGTACATGGCTTGAGTGGCATGATTTCTAGCTCAATTCCCTTTCACATGATGTTCAAGCGATTAGGATTATGGACCCAAGGATTGACTAATGATGTGGTTTCATGTTATTTGATTCAGATACCCATGAATAATCATATTTATCTATATATGTATAGGTATGTGATTATACATGTATAGATATATAGTTACAGACATCCATGGTGGCCCCTTCCTAGTTGAATGGGATTACAGACCGTAGGTTCAACTATGGTTTCATGTTTTGTTTACCTCTTTTTTTAGTGTCTCAGTAAGGTTGAACACTCTTTTATTGCATACACATATTGTAGTACATTTATAGTTTTCTTTCCAAGAGTTTCATACTGAGAATATTTCTCACCCCTATATGTGATCCTAAGTGTAAATGTAGACCTTATGTCTTGTTTTCATGTTGGGAACATGCTTAATGGTTGATGGGGCTGAGGCCTAAGGAGCATGTTTAGGGCTTCTCATTTCATTCTACTAATCAGGTAGGTGTAGTTCAACAGTGTCTGCAGATCGGGTATGTGGTTTGGTTTTTATTTTTTTCAGATCCATGTACTTTTACTAGAATTTTACTTGTACATGTCTATATGTTTTTCTATGTGGGTGTCCAATTTTGTTTTTTATTTTATAATTTTCTGTATTTTTCATTATTTTAACTATTACTACATCATGTTCTATTTATGTTTGTTTACTACTAGAATGCTCTATTTACTTTAGTTCTATGTATGACACTTAAGTATTTCCACTATTTTCTAATCTTATATGAGGGATTAGTCTCCCAATTATCACACCCTAGACCCTCATTTCTAGTTGGTATCCAGTAGTGTACAGGAAGGCGAACATGAGGCCTAGTGACCTACCGACTCAGAGCATTTGTTTAGTGGAATCTAGGTCGAGATGTTACAATGTGTTATAAGAGGAGTTCTTTTCATGTTCATTATTATTTGGGATATGGTAGAAACTAGTATTAGTAATGTGTTGTAACCCATTATGGATATCAGATATGGTATAAAATAGTATTTAATTGTGCCTAAAAACACATACTTTTACTCTGATAGAACGTTATGGGGATATACATTGAGGCTTTTAGTGGTTTGAGGCTGATGACTTATTCCTCATGCATGGGAGGTTTAATGAAATAGTAGTTCGATGTGACACATCTTGCCCCTTTTTTGTGGCCCTTTTTGGGTGTTGCTTCTCAGGCATGGGGTTATCTAGTTGGGTCGTTGATTACAATTACAATAGATACCGGGACCTTTCTTGTGAACTTGTACTCTTGGGGAATTTCCATGTTTGGATACCCAATGAGTGTCAGGTAAGATGCTATTCTACTTTGGATGTGACCTATATGGAGAAGTTCCTTCTGAGGATTCTTGGAGAGGATGATGTCCCTATAAGGCTGTGTTTTTAGCTATGAAACTTGTTTTTAATGGGGAACATTAACTTCTTTCTAGGGTTTTTGATCTTTTTGGCAAGGTTGTTGGAGTTTGTTACCCAGTTGTGAGGCTTTTTTAGGGCTAGGGGGGAGACCTAGAGATCCTTTGATTATACTCAAACCCCTATAGGTCAAAATCTATTTTGTTCTATGGAAATATGTTTAAGTGGTTGGGTCATGTTTTCATATTCCTTTTTGGTAGTGATCTTTGTTAGTGCTTGTTATGTGTTCATGTGATGGAAGATTATTGATATCTATGTTATTGGAAAGTCAATGCCTTCATATTTTGATGAAGCACCTTGGGTACTTGTGTTTCAAGACTGAAATTGATAGGAAGGATTGTTTGGGTGCCTGGCCTGGTGGACCAACGTTTCCATTGTTACCAATGTAGTGAGCCTAGGGGTAGATGCTCATGATAGGAACGACATTGTGTGTATGGGTCGGGTGATAAAGATACAAGCTAGTTACGATGAGTATCATTTAAATCTAAATTGTTGAGTGGTCGGGTGTGAGATGATGATCGATGTTTTAGGACATGCATAGGCTTTGAACCTGAATGTTGTGTTGGAATGCACCACATCGTAGAGCTGACAATGTGAAATGTTTGGTTACTTTTAGATAGTTTAACTGTGGCTGGATCCTTGTCAGGTTTGATGGGATGTGAGCATGGCATGGTTGGAGATTTTCATGCCTTTTTTGAATCATAGTATTCTCTTGCAAGAGATGATCATGTGCTATCTTGATTGATGTTGAGTTTGGGGAGAGGGCGTCATCCATACACTGAGATCCTTTTTCTTTCTAGTTGTCCATCACTTTTGGGGAAGAAGAGAAAACAAAGGATGCACTTGAGGAGTGGTGTAATGTAAGACATTTGTTTAGGAGTGCACCATTAGCCATTTGGGGGTGGTAACCATCATTTTCATTTTCTATTCGGTGTTTCCATAGGTTGTTGAGCTCAGTATTTTTTTAAGATGTTGATAAGGGTATTACTATGGTGTGGTGTACCATATGGGTCACAGTTAAAACGAATTCCATTTAAAAGCTATTTGTTGGTGCTATGAGGATGGTCATTGGACAATTAAAGTAGCTTGGTTTTCCATATTCTTGGTTTTGGGAGCATGGAAATAGGTTCCTTTGATACGCTTATGAGGGATGAGATGGTTTATGGTGGGGATTTGGTAAGAAAATGAGTTTTCTAGGACTGTAGTTTCTGCAAAAATTTGAATTGTTTAATTCAGATGCTTGTAAAGTTTTAAAATGGTCCCTTTACCCAAGTAGAGGATCTAAGATAATTATTCTAACAACTTAATTGGAACAAGAATAGGATTTTTAACTCTATGAAAGGATTTTGGTGAAAATACGAGTTGTCTAAATTTTCGATGAATAATTGATATTTAATATTTATTCAATTAAAAGTTAAAATAATCATGCAGGATCGTTTGGATGTTTTTTAACAAATCATTGGATTGAGATTCTGTCTCTAATATAGAGTCCAAAATGGGGTTTTTATCCTTGTAAAGTCCTTAACTTGAGTCAGGCACTAGTTCGGGCCCCTTTTCCTCATTTTACTTTTCTTTTCATTTTCTTCTTTTCTTGTTCTTTTATTTATTTCCTACTCCTTCTCAAAAACCGCCTATCCTATGGCTCCTCTTATGTTGTTCGACTAAGGGAGAATACGGGGATGGAGAAATGGGGGAGAGGTAAGAAGGTTGTTGAATCATCGCGAAGCCCTCGACACGCTGAGTCGATGTATGGAGACAGTGGATCGTGAAATCAATAGAAGCTTTGATAGTTTCCAATTGAAGGTATAATTGTTTAGGGTTTTTTCTGTAGTTACCCTTTAAATATATTGTTTCATGTTTTTAAAGCTTATTTATGCTTTCTTGTGGCCTATTGAGGTCGAATTTGTTGGTTTAGGGGAGGAAACAACGATTTTGGGTGATCTGAGGGTTTGTTGTTTGGGGAAACTAGGTGACATGATTTATAGTTAGAGGTGAAACACATTGTGTACATTCCATTATGGGAAGATGAAATTTTAAGGAGTACAAGAGATGTATGGGGTATACAAGCTATGTACTGGTACTTAGCTGTGTCGCCAAGTTACCGGTCATGTCTACCCATGTAGAGGTCCACTGCCTTGTGGTGTACACGTCCATACCCCATGTAGGGTAGCACATCATGTAGAAGTACGCATATTTGAAAGTTAAACATCCATTCCAGTTGAGGGACACAGGAATGTACACCTTGTTGGGTACACATCATGTACATGTCTTACACACCAAGTACCGGGGGTGTCTATAAGCCTAGGCTGGTGAATGTACACACCCTAGTGGGGCTGCGAGAGTACACATCATGTACCCATGGGGACATAGGCTGTGCTTCTCCATTGTAACCCATTGAGTGGTTTTCTTGTTTCTTTTAAACAATGTTTGTTTTATATGTGGGAGTATTCCATTCTAAGTGGTTTTCCAGGTATATCACTATTGTAAAACCCTTAGAGTGATTTGAGGGCTCCTAATTGGTGTTATAGGTCTTTTATCTAATAGATAGGTTCTTCCTCTAGATTTAGATCTCAATCATCATCTGAGTTAGAGGCTTGAAAAATAGTGATTGATTGGGTGTTCGGAATAACCTAGTTGATATATTGAGAAGATATGAGCTATGATCAATCTCTCTTGGATTATAATTTGTGTGAATTCACCATGTGAGATGTGCCCTTATATCCTATGAGGCCATGAGACTAGAAGCTTCTAATGATCCCATTATGGATGCCATTTCATATGTGGTCATCTAATAAGTCCCTTTGTATGATCCCATTACACGTGTATCATTCAAAGGATCCCATGTTGGATTCCTCAATTGTTTACTATTTGAGGATCCAATATAGGATTTCTCCCTCACCATTATAGCTAAGATCTCGAGAAGGATTCCTTCGATTGCATGTATGTAAATGAGGCCATGTATGATTCCTCTAAATTCTTGGTTTATGGGACCTAATGGGTGATTGTTGTTTTACCAACCCTGAGCTGTTTTTCATGTTCTGGTAGAGATGGTGTTTGGGTATCACATAGAACTCGTGCCGAACTGGTAATCCCATGGGGTCGTTGCTGTAAGGTTGGGTTGGGCGATTGATCCACCCTCACACATTTGTTTATATAGGACTTGGATTTAATTATGTATTAGTTTTTACAAAAGGTTATTATTGGTTGGTGGCTATTGATCCTTACATGATGCATCGTTATTGATTATGGGTGACCAGATGTGCGCTCTAGGTATTTCGATTCTATGGAATGTTTTTTTACATGTACACAAATGTGATACCTGATACTTGACTATTGAGACATATATGTTTGTTTGTATTCCATGTGTGGTACATTGATTCCCTGATGAAGGATTTCATTGGACAGACTCATTGGCTTGCGTTAAGTGGTGGGGATCATTACACTCTCTTTGACATGTGATGACTGTGTGGGTATACCCATGTATTATGATGAAATGCTTTACAGATGTGGGTATACTCATGTTTTATGAATGAAAAGTTTTTAATGCTAGGATGGTTTTAGAAATTCCATGGACTTCTCTCTATGGATCTAGAAAGTGATAGTGGACACCTTTGGTTGAGTATTCCCCTTGGGTCTTGACTCAATGTGATGCCTCAGGAATTGCTACCCTATGGATCCAGATTTCATGGGCTCGCATAGAACATGTGTTCTTTACATGTTCCCAGGACCCCAACTAGTGACTAGACCATGTTTCCACTATGATTCCAATGAGACTTGATGCAGATTCCATGGATGAGTTCTTTGGATCCATCCCTTCAAGATCTAGACATAATCTATGGATTCCTTGGATGATTTACTTGGATCTAGCCCTTCATAGTCTACACATTTCAAGAGGATGACTTGCATGAGTTCCTTGGACCTGGCCCTTCATATTCTAACACTTTTGGTATTATGGTGTGGTCATTGTGGTTTTGATCATTACAGGATTGATCGTCGGTATAAAATATCCTTCTTGGTTATTGGAGGTGAGTACGTGTGAGCTCAGGTGAAGGATGAGTACACCCCCTATGGTGATTTATCCTGCTCAGAGACTTTCCTGTTGTTGATTGAATAACATATATGTCTATTTGGAGTAAGGACCTAGAGATCGACTTGATGTTACATGGATTTACTTGCACGACATCTTATTAATTTCCGTTGGACAAGATTTCTTAGAGATTTGTATGATATACCCAAGGATCGACTGATGATATTGTTTCATGTTATTTTATTCACATACCAATGAATATTCATATCTAAGCTAGTTGAATATTTATGTAAAAATAAAATACGTTATAAATACACTATATGTATTACGACATCATGATGACCTAGAAGTGATATAATATATGCCATATAATTCATCAACAAAAATATATATATTTAATATTTAAAATAATGTGTTTTCAGGATATTTTATTAATTTTATTAAATTCCTATGTATCCTCCAAAATCCATACTATATATTAAGGTTTTGATATCTATTTAGTATCAACATGACCTACTTCCACATCACCAAGGGTAATTTTTTAATGAGTTCGTTTAATGGACTTATAAAATAAGTAAAACCACTCATATTTGGAAGAATACATGGGGAAAACAATGGAAAGTTCGTTGGTTTTCATTACATTATTGTATAGTGTCTAAAATCTATGATTAGGATACAATATATAAATCCCCTCTCTATTGCTATATAAACCCACTCAAGCTCGGATTTATATTCACTAAAATCCATAGATCATTGGCATAATTTTCACTTTCCTCTCTATATCATTAAAAAAGTTCCCCCAATCTCTCAATAAGCTCCTATATTGTATTTGGAAACACACTCTAAAGGTAAGGGATCTGCTCCTTTATTCAAGAACCTTCTTTATTTTATTTCTTTTAATTTCCAATTCCTATAATTGAGACTTTTTTCATATCCCTTGTACGATAATTTTCAATCAAAAATGAATACTTATCTTTTTATCTCACATTATACCATTTTATTAATCTTGAAAAACAATTGTTATACTTTAGTAATTTCACTGTGATTTTTCAGGCCAAACGATCTGGATATAAATTACCATACTGATTTCCACTCAATAAAATTAACCTATACATATATTACTGGAGAATTCCATTTTTTTAACCCACAATACACAATAATGGGGTTAATATAGATGAAATACATTATTATGTTATATGATATATGTGGAAAAATTATTCATGTACATGATATGATTAGGATTTGTGCACATTAACAGCTCTCCAATAAATTGGGAAATATTTTACTCTCTTGAGTTTCCCTGAAATGTTCTTAATATGTTTTCCTAAGAGAAATATATTATGATTTATTGGTGGTTAAACCTTACTTTTTATTAGTATCCAATGTTTTGTGTTGTTTCTACAATCCCTTGTTTCCTTTATTCAAACAAATTATACCATGACTTATTTTTCATAATTAGGATTACCAAATATTATGTTGCATTGTCATGCCTCTTGGATAACATTTATTTAAATAAAATAACACATAGTTTGTTTGTTATCCTACTATGATTTATAAATCATCCCTTTCTTATGAATTTCCCCAAGGTATACCAAAAATTTTAAAAGAGAATTGTAATATTGGGGCATGTTAAAGATTCTTTATATAATGTTCTAATATCCATGTATCATGTTGTTATTTTTTGTAAATAATTACCAATATAACTGGACATCATGATCTTTTGGGGTTCCTTCATGTGAACCATTATGTAATAAATATTTAAATAAAGTGTATTAAAATTATAGGTGGTCCATGTTGGTATCATAGATATATCTATTAATTTTTCAAGACAAAAATAGAGAACTCTTGTGAAGGACATACAAATATGACTAAAAAATAACAAATCCCAAAATTTTAGTAAATTATAAATTATATATTTTAAATTCCAATACATCCATGTATTGTTAATTCCTATCAATGGGGCTCTGGAGTAGACGTAACTAGGGGTAAAAACCATGAAAACCCCATAATAAGCTAGAATCAATTAGGAACTGGTGCATGTAAATAGGCCATAATGAACATCTTGTTTGAAAAATTAAGGGGATATGATTGATAAATTAAAAATCTCATTATGAACCATTATTATGGGTAAAATTGAATCCTATAAATTTTTATGTTAAGAAATAGATCATGGAAAACATATATTTATGTCTAAAAACTCATATAGTAATGAAAATATTTAATTTATTATGTATCCCTTTATTGTTATTAGTTTCCCTTTTATATGTTTACTAATTTAAAAATTAACATCCATAATTTTTTATTTATTATAGTAAATGGAGAGAAATCAATGGATCCCAGTCCACAACCGATGTGAGGAGTATTGTGATGACTATCGAAATGGGATGGCCAACACAATGGGTACATGAATCAAATACATCGTGACTATAATTTCTCAATTGAACCAAGTTATAAAAAAACATGAATTGGGAGGAATTCCCAAATCCCCTTAAGAAATATAAATTTGAAATTTAGACATTCATGTGAAAAATGCCTCTAGCATTTTTTGGATATATCAATCCCTTAATTATAGAATAATAGACAAAATATGTTGAAACAATATTCCTCTTCCTTAAATGATCTAATAAGGAGAAGTTATAATTTCAAGATAATCAAATGGAAAGATATGTTGATTAAAGGATGATGTGGGGAAAGAATAAAAATTTTGAGAAATAAATTTTAGTGGTAGAGTGAAACGAATTCTATAAAATTTCATTCGATTAATATTTTTCTAACGCTCTCTAATTGAAAATTGAGAGGGACTTCCTAAACCTCAAGAAAAAGGACGAAAAATATATCAAGGAATATGAGTAAAGCTTCACAAGACATGTATGTTATGCCAACAACATTATTATGACCCTTGAATGTAAATTTTACCTCCACTTTAGGGCATTTAAGATGAGTCTATTAAAATCCTTTGAAACTCGGTACTTTGATAGTCATCATATAATTTTTTGATTTCCCCTCAAAGTTGAAACGAATATTACTGATTCTCAAGGGTCTAATGGGGATAATAAGAATAATGTGGAGGTTGTTTTTGGTGGTGTGATGGAGAAATATAATGGTGGAAAGAAATTTCAAAAATCTTTATTTCTAGTGTCTTGGAATAATGACCCCGTAATTTTCTTGTAGGGGATGAGAAAATAATTAATGTGTAGAGATGAAGTGAATTGTACTACGGATTTCTAATGAGATCAACCCACCAATATGATTGAGGAGAAGACTTTTTATAGAAAACCCTCATCATATTTCTCAATGTTTCAATTTAAAGAATCATTGAAACTATGTGAACCAATACCCTAAACTAAGGGTTGTTAGAGATAGTCAACATTAATAACCTCTATGGTTGTAATGGTTTTCATAATCCATCACCATCATTGAGGTGGATAATAAAAATCACATGGGGAAAGGTACACTATTTATTCATTCTGGAATATAAAATTTACTTTTTTATTCTAGTTCTAAGAATTATTTAATATATCATACATTTATTATTACTATTGAAACACCACTAAAAAGCATGTAGGTAAATCTATCATTGAAAAAGAAAAATGTGAGAATTATTACATCCCTTGTATAAAACCCCTCACCAATAAACATATTCATAGTGAACAATGTTACACTCCCCTATGTGTAATTTGATGCTATTTTGGGAATGTATTTTCATTCCTTATAAAGATAAAATATAATTTTTCTAGAGAAGTAAATCACCATGCTTATTAAAAATTATTCTCCGAAAATATAAAATTATAAGAATGAGGATGAATCTTCTTTGGTACCATAAAACTAATAATGGATATTTGTAAACTATGAGAAAGTTTATCTTTCGCTAATTATTGAGGAGAAAGAAAAGATCATCAATAAAGGCATGAAAACTGTGAGTGAGTACACTAATGTGTTTCCAAATATTTTTCACATCTTCCTCCTACAAGTGAGGATGAATTTTCAATCGAGTTTATATGTAGATATTTTCTAATATCCAAGACATCTTATAGAATTAATTTTGATGAACATACGTAACTGAATAAATAAATACCTGAAAATATAGATGAAGGGCTTATACACTCGAGTGATTCCCCATGGGGAGCACCATTAATCTTTGTCAAGAAGAAGGATCGATCAATATACTTATGAATTGATTATCATGAGCTCAATAATATCATGATAAAGACAATTTTCACATACCATGTATTGATGATTTCCATGATCATCTTTGTGCAACCTAGTATTTATCATAGATAGATCTTCAGTTAGAATATTTTTATGTAAATGCGAATATGATGGATATGCCCAGGAATTGTTTTCATACAAAGTATGGGTACTGAGATTTCCTAATGATTCCACTCATACACATAAATCCCATAAAAATAATCATGGACATGATTAAAAGAGTGTATATATTTTTATTTGGACCTTTTTTTAGCCTTTGTAGATGATATTCTTATCTACTCTTAAAGAAAGGAGGAACATGAGGACAATATCAGTTCCTTAATAAGGACATTAAAAGATTAAAAATATGCATGAAAGGTATAGTAAATGTGATTTTTAGTTGTAGAGAGTAAATTTCATAGGGAATACCATCACTAGCAAAGAGGTATCTCTAGATCTTTCAAAAATGGAAGCAATTGAAGGTTTTGCAACAGTATCCTCTATGAATGATATAAATTGTTTATTTTTATTAGATGGGTGTTATCATTCATTTTTGATAAACATATAATGATTACAAATCCATCTAAGAAAGAAAACTCTGAAAGGAGTCAAGGGAATGATTAAATTGAAGGAAGCTTAAAAGATAAGAAGGAGAGTTTATTCATTTTACTTGTGATCAGATTACACACAAGTGTAGAGTGATATGTGATCTACAATGATTCATCTAAAAATGTGTTGGTTTATGTACTGATGAAAAATGAAAAATTCAAAACCTATGCCTCTCATGGGATAAATATCCATTTGAATAATTTCATAGCTCACTAACTATAAATGGATACAATGATATTTGATTTAACAATTTTGTGGTATTATATATAAAGGGAGAAGTGTGATATATATATATATACTATAAAATACTAAAGTATATATTCACCGAAATGAGATTAATATGAGTCAATGGTGGAGGGTTGAGATGACCAAGTATCATAATTTTTCAATCAGTTACCATCTTAGAAGATCAAACAAACATGTTGATACTCTGAGTAGAAATTATCCTACAACTCTCTCCATGATGAGGATTTCAAGGAATCCAATTTTATTAGAAATGCAATGGATGGATATGGGATTAAAAAAATAAATACCTCTTACATTTATTAATTAAATACTCAACCGCTCATTATTGAGAGGATAAATGAGGCTAAAAAATATGATAGGTGGAAATAGAATTATGTAGAAAATGATTCAGAGTACAAATTTTCTAAAGATGGAGTTAAAATGATTCAAACCTCAATATGTGTCCCAGAAAATAAAGAACTAATTTGGGAACTTCTTCATGATATTAATATCCTATAAATATCTATTCATCTAGGAATAACTATTATATGTTGATATTTGTATCAAAATTTATGGTGGGATAACATTAATTGAGATATTTTAGAGTTTGTATCTCCATGCTCAGTATGACCGAATGTCAAGGATAAATGAAAAAATTATAATGTTATGATGAAACTATTTTTCATACTAGTATATTAATGGGATAACATTACCATGGATATTTTTATAGGACTCCCCAATACAGATAAAGTGAATAGTGATATCTATGTCGTATTTAATCACTATGCTAATTTAGTGCATTTCATTTCTACAATGAAATATTTTTCTCTTTAATAACTTTCCATGATATAAATAAGATAATTGGTAAGACTGCATGGGGTTCTATTATCAATTTAATATGATCGATATTTGAGGTATACGACAAGGTTTTAGATCAGACATAAACAATAATTTAAAATAGAAATGATATTTATCACTAATAAATACCCTCATACAGATAGTTATTTTGAATATATTATTAAGACTCTACAAGATATCATGAAATATTATTTAATTTATTTTCAATAATGCTGTGATCAACACCTTCCCCCAGTGGGTTTCTCATATAAATTAATTTCTATTTAAAAATGTAAATATGCTTTATATGGGACGATGTGTCACAATCCAACATGATGGGATGAAGTTGGAGAGAGGCATATGATGAGATTAGATATTATCTAAGAGATAATCGAGAAGGTTCAAAACAGTCAATGTTATACGAAATGCACGAAAATTTGACAAAAAATATATTTAGATAATCATTGATGAGACCTAGTGTTTGAGTATGGTGTTGAAGTGCACTAATATATATTACTACAGAAAAAAAATGATGTATGAGAAGAAGGGAATTATTATTCCAAGAAACATTGGCCCCATTGAGATCCTTGATCGAGTAAAAGAGGTTTTTAGTCAACAAATAATCCCATATAACCTATTTTCAAGTACATGATGTGTTTAATTTATCACTCTTGATAAAATAAATTCCAAACCACCTAGGTGTACTAAATCTGGAGGTGGTACCATTGGAGAATGATATTTTAGATAAGGAGAAGTTGGTAAAGTAATTGGATCATAGATACAAAGTAATATGAAACAAAAAAATTCAAATGGGAAAAGTCTTGAGGAAGAAGAAAAATTGATGAAGAAGTTATAGAATTGTAAGAGTATATAAAAAAAAGTACCCAAATTTAATTTTTTATACAAAATGAAAAATTTGAGGGTGAAATTTATTAATAGTGGGATAATGTAATGACATGAACATTTATAAATGAAATTCAGTCTCATTGAATGAAAAAATGCATCATTAAATATTGATGTTATAGAAAATACATGAAATAATTTGGTTATTTTGGAATATTATATCTTATCAGATAAAAAATAACATTAACAAAAAAATGATGATAATATATCCATTGGATAGTTATCTTATTGTTAATAAATATATATATGGTTATGACAATTTCCATTGATACAGATGAAAGAATTGATAGACTCAACCAATAGGATCTTACCATATGAAGCTAATTTATTGGATATTATGAGGGACATAGAATATTTTGTATTTCACAAGAAAAATACCAATGTAATGTCCATCAACTAATTCATGAATGAAACCATTTATGGGATAAATTCAATCTCATTGAGATCATGACCCAAACCATGTTCATCAAACAAACCAAAGAAAATATCATCATTGCACACCTTACCCTTATAGTGATCACTGGTGTAATAATGAGATATGTATCTCAGCCCTATCATTATAAATATATATATATTATATAATATGAAATAATGGTTATATTTATTCTTGATTGATAATAATTTATAAATGATTTAATAATGTTTTTATAAAAATTATATTTCAAAATGACAAAACTCAAAAAATATTTTTAGGTAATAAGTAATTTAAATTATGACATTCCTTTTAAAGAATACATGAAAATTATGAATTAATTTTATTTCAATAAAATATTGTTATTAAAAAATATTTTTTAAATATTTCTGATAATATATTTTTACACAGCTGGATCAAATTTTTTTAAGGGTAATAAATATGTTATTAGAAAAAACCTATATTGTTAATTAAACATGGATTTTACTTTAAAATTATAAATTATAATATTTAGATAACCTTTTTGATAAATTAACTATTATTTTTTATTCATCATGTTGAAATTATCCAATTGTTTATTAATCATACTTTTTTGAGACAATTGATCTTTCAAATAAATATTAAATATAGTATATATATAGTATATATATTATGACAAAATAATGATCCATATGTGTTGTAATATATTATAAAAAGGTATAAATGACAAAATATATATTTACTATTAAAAATAATTTGTTTTTGAGGTTATGTTATAAACTTTATAAATCCTTTATGAATCCTCCAAAACCTATAATATATATTATGTTTTTAAAATCAATTATTTAGGAACATGAGTAAATTTATCATTGCCAAAGGTATTATTTAAATGATTTAGGTTCTAAGACTTATAAAATAATTAAAACCACTCCTATTTAGTAGAAACAATGGGAACCAATAATTGAATTGTTTCTTGTTTTTCTTTCTTTATTTTATATATTCCAAAACATAAGTTTATGTAATAATAAAAAAATTCCCTCTCCATTCCAATATAAAACCATGAAATATATTATTTATCTCAATGGAAAAACCCTTATTTTATGACCTTAATCTTCCCTTTACTCTGTATATACCTCCCATGGTTCCCCCAAAATCCTAAGAACTTGTTCCATGCTTTTGGAAAAACCCTCCCAAGGTAAGAGATCATATCTTCTTTAATTAGGAGCATTCATTATTCAATGCCAATTGATTTCAAATTAATATAATTAGGATATGTTTTTTCACATATATCATACTATTTATTTTTTTATTCCAAATCATTAGTTTATCATTAATCTCTCATTAATACTTTTTATGAATCTTTAAGCACTTTTGTTATGTTTTGAAATTTCACAACCATTTTTCATGCCAAATGATTCTGAAGTGAATTTCCATAAACATTTCTAGTCAAGGGTATAAAATTATATGAACATATACTTCATTTATTTTGTAATTACATGTATTTAACCCACACACCTCAACCATCGGGTTAATATATATTAAATAAATTTATATTTTATACGATCTAGGTGGAACACTTATGCATGTACATATATGATTATGATGGGTATGCATAGATAGAATTAAAATTCATTGGGTAATGTTTTTAACTTATGAGATTCCATGAGATCTGAATGATATGGTATCCTAGGAACACAATTTTATGATTTTATGGGGGTTAACCTTTATTTATTATTATTTTACAAGGTTTTATGTTATTTCCACATTATCATATTTCCTTTATAATAACATGTTTTATCAGGCCTCATTATTCATAATTATGGTCCTCACAACTCATGTTACATTTTTTATGCATCCTTTCTCAAATGTATTACTTTACCCTATAACATCATTCTTTATTACCATATTATTATTTTATTTTCACCTATTTCTTATGTATGTCCATAGGTTATCCCGTGGAGTTTTAAAAGGGAAATGGAAATTTTCAGCGTGCTATGAAAGCATCTAATAATGTTGTTATATCCATGTAACATGTTTTTATGTTATGTACCAAATTATCAATGACAATAGATATAAATATATGTTGAGATTGCATCATGTGTAACTTTATGTTATAAATAATGAAATAATTTGAATTAAAAATTCAAGTTGTCATATTAACACTCAAAGGGGTTATTTCTTTATTTTTTTGGGAATGCGTGGGGCCTATAGAATAGTGTATGCCCATTATTGAAGGAATTTTCATAATTATATTTTGATGGTCATTATAGATATCTATAAACACATGAGTCGCACACAATGTGATAATAAAAAGATATCATAAGATCAATATTCTTACATTAGATACAAGATTGAATTTGTATGGGTCTTACAAATTGAGGCTACCTTGAAAAAAATGTGATTATATGTCCCTTGAAGGATATCGATTCATGGGTAAATGAATGATATTTCAAAATTAGATACATAATGTGAAGTATGTATGTTAGTATTAAGGTATTAATGGGTAATTTGGTCCTGTGGAAATAATTTTTACATGGTTCTTGATCCATTGGAAGAAAAATACATATCAGGTTTGTAACAGTAATCAGATTCCTCATATATAGTCCAAAAATTCCATGGTTTTGATGAGATATGAGTCATGGATGAGGATTCAAGGATCATATCTATATAAGTTAGGTTTTATCAGATGAAATTAATGCAGTATAACCTTTATAAGAGTATAATGACTTAAGAGATAATGATTGAAACCCTTGTGGTTTAGGTGGTCATGTAGTTGTCATGGGGTCTATCATATTGCTTGGAGAAGGTGTTTTCATTCCCTTATTTGTGAATATTGGGTGCTTATACACTTAAAAGGAAGTCCTTGGAGTTACACTATAATGAAAGGATTTGAGGGAGATGCAATTGTGTAGCTGATATGGGTTCTGGTGATCACATGGCCTGGTCACTTGACCTAGAGGATCTCCCATTATTTTATTCCAATCAAATGACCAAGAATTTGTCATGAATTCACATGAATAGTAGTTATAATGTGATTGGACCTTGTGTAAGTTATTATTTTTTAAATTTTTACTCAGTTACTCACTTAAATTTATTAAGTACAAGATTCTTATGACCACATGATCCCTCTTCTCTACCATGTTCTATTTTTTTCTCCTCTTATTTATTGTATTTTTATGTTCCTTCTCTAATGTATTTTTTTCTAGGGGTTTAAAGGAATATACTCTTATATTTTTGATTCATTTTGGGGTGAACAATTTGTCACATGAAGGACCCATGTAAAGCCTTTCTTAGCCAATTCGTTTCACATCATTGTCAGGGATTAAATTGAATGACACCATGTTAATGACAGGATGAATAGAGTTGGAACAAACCTCTTCTTATGGAAAACCATTCTAGTTAGAGTCCTTTAGTGATCAGAAATCTCAAATTTTAAAGACATTTCATGATCAATCCTAGGTTTCCCAACCATATGAAAACCTTGTCACATGCATCTTCACCTCTTAGACGTGTCGTGTAGTCATTTTGTATGGGCTTAGAAAATTGTGATGACATCATGAAAACGTCATCGACATGAAATTCATGTCACATGATCTTGTGAGTTTAGAGACATCTAGTGATCACATATCTTCATGGACATTACATGGCCCAAATATCTTCCCCAGGTGTGTATATATATATATATTGTAAAACAATACTTATTGATATAGAGACATCACTTCATTTCCACATAAACAATTACATGGATCACCGATTATAATTATCCTAACATAGATGCATAGAATATATATTACCTTCATGAGAGAGTATCAAAAAAAAACATATAGCTTCCCATTAACACAAGAACATTTCCTAAATGCAGTAAGGACTTCCATCATGTTGATATAGTGCATTGAGTCTCGAGTGTTCCTGATGTTTGGGTTTCAAGCTGTATAAAATAATTCTTTCTCGGCTTGATCATGGTGAATAGAAAGACATGATTTTTTTAAATACATACTTTTTGGGATTTTTTTACAAAATTTTATATTAATTTTTTTAAACCCAATACAAAAAGCCGTGAAGGGATTTCCTGGATTTATCATTCTTTTTTACGGTCCAATTTAATGAATTCCTTTTTCACCATTGACATTGAATATGGTAAAAGGTTTTAACTATCATTACGCCTTTTCCCAAATTGAATAAAATCATTAATTTTTTAAAAGATATATGTTTTTATATTTACAAAATATGTATTTTTATTTAATTTTATTTATATAATTATATATATAATAAATTTGTTAATAATAAAATTATTATTTTAATTATTATAAATATTCAATTATCTAATTAATATTAATTAATAACGATATTGAAATAATTTAATTATATATAAGTAATTGATAATTCATTATATTAAAGTATTTAATAATATTATACACCATGTGATTTATGCCCATTAATATTTCAAAGTGTAACTATTATATTTTTATGAAATAATGGTTGTGACATATAAAATATATTTTGTTTATTTTATTTATGAAATATGTTTTATTCGAAATAAATTCTAATATGTTCTGTCAGTTTTTGAAATTTCATTTTGACTTTTTTTTAAAATATAATTTATACACGTTCAAAGTCACATACATGAAGTATAATAATGTATCTATTAGAATACATTGAAATTCTATAAATAATAAAGTAAAAATACAATCTAAATTAAATTTGACACATTTAATGAACATATATAAAATAATATAAAATATCCTAAAGTTAAAAATAATTAATGAATAGTTATTTAATTTTGAAAATATATTATTGTTTTAAAACATTGTATCTGTATTGAATAATTTTCATGACATTACTATTTTTCATTTATATTTTACATGTTTAGTATATTTTATAAATATCATTTATATATTAGTATAATATAATTTATTTTCATATATTTTTTGATATGTTAATAATATTCTTTTAATCAATATTTTTTGGGTTTTGACCCGTGGTGAATCTTTCGGAGCGAAAAAATGTCCCAACGCATAACAACTAATAAAATGCTGTTATGGAGAGTATTACATCGGGTTCACCCTCATGTTTCCACCTGATTCACATCATGACACATTTCTTAGACTGATATGGTCCCACAAGGACTGGGTGGTGTGTCCTTTTTATGTTCCAATGGAGGTGCCACAGTAGAATGGTCCTGATAGAAGATTACATGTGGTTAAGTGTTTGTGAAATTGGTCTATTTTAGGTATCACGTTCTCCGATGGTCTCCAATAGTTTTATTAATGGATCAAGAAACACCCCACAACACTTTTATGTAGGATTCCTCGACCAAAATTCCAAAGTTAATCACTCATGGGAATATTTTTCCAACAACACTAGAGGACTCCATTGGTCTAGGTGATGGGATTTCATGATCATCAAATAATTTTGTGGGGAATTATTTCTTAATATGAAACTATCTTATATATTTTTGAATTGTTCATATGTTCGTGAATCATTTATTATTTCCCAAGAATCTATCTGTGGTTTAATCCTGGGTTACAATATCAATAAAAAATAAACGAGGGTCAGGAATCATCTTTATGTGTCTGAGGGCCACCTTCAAAGAGGAAATCCTTTTGTGGATCCTTCAATTTTTATCGAGGAAATGCAATTTTATATCTTATGATGAGGTACTCCAAAATTACTGTCATCTAGGGGATATGGGAAATTAATCCAATTTTGGGATAAAACCCATAAGATAAGATTTATACGTATCCTCATGAGGGGAATTAGACCCCACATAGTTTGGGGCCACTTCACTGACACATAACCTTTTAATGTCTTATGACAAGGATCCATCCATGTAGTTCAACAAAATTTCAAAATGAAATCTATGTGGAAGGTGGATAGTCAGGATTTGATGTGGGACTTATGCCACAACGACCCAATGTAACCAGAAGAAATGTAGTCTTTAGGGTAAAGAGTCACCCAACTGGTAATATGGTCAGGAAAACATTTGGGTGATATGGGTGCTGATTTTGGACATCATAGAGGCTTATTATGTATCCCTGTTGGTTTGGAATGAAAGTCCACATAGTTAAGCTAGATGTGGATTATGATGAGGGTCTTACATCAGTGTAGAAGGCCCCTATTAAGATGGAGTTGGGAATAATATAGTAAAGGATTCCTCGATGAATTGGGTTTCATGATTAGGGTTAATCATTAGGAATGATCCCCCTTGATCTCAGGCCATAGATAGGTTTCTTGTGTATCCTGATTGGGTAGGAATCATAGTTCTCATAGTTAATTGAATTTGGGTATTACACCTAAGATGATGAGCTAGATTTGTGGTTATGAAGATGTCATGATCTATGATGGAATCTAAACCCAGGTGAGTCATGTTCGGTGTGAGATACAAGAGAAAGCAGTGGATCTAAAGATCGTACATCTCACATCATTTTCTAATAGATTTTATTGGATCCCAAAATGATGGAGAGAGGGGGGGGATTTGAACATACCCATCTCCTCTTTGTTTCAATATATTGTACAGTTCGATTAACTTATACAGGTGCTCCTTGGGTGGAGATAGAGAAGAGCATTGTTGCAACCTATTGCAAGAAAAGCTATTGGCATACCTCAGTGAAGGTGCCCTTAAATTTGTACTAGGAATGGGGAGGAATGTTAATTATTATCTAAGGGAAAATAATTTGTGATTTTCCCTTGATATAACTAATCCTTATTGAAAATAAATACTAGGGATTAACATTGATCCCTAAAATTGGGGGGGGGGGTTCTAGTTAGTATAAAAATTTTGGACTCCAGGTTACCCAAGCAATGTAAACTTATGAAATTTCGGGGGTCCACACCACTGTGGGGATTACCCATGTGAATCTTCTTTACATGGGTTTGTAAACTCAAAATGGTTACTGATGTGCTCGATGGTTATATCATATGGGTCTTGTGGCTTTGGAAGAGGCTTTCACATAAGGTTTTTGGACTGGTTCATATATGTAATGTAGACAAGCTGATGGAAATGGAAGGAAATGATCGATGCTAGTCAGTGAATTCCAAAATTTACCCAATTCTGCATACAATTTGTCCATGAGGGATTGGGTATCGATCACATAGTGTGTTTATATATGGGTAAAGAGGATATCGGCATACTAAAGTGGTTTGCAGACTAGGATGTTCTCTCCATATCATATTGGTACGAGGTCGCTAGTTCCGTCCACACAATATTGTGTTATGCATGGTTGGATTGAATCGATGTATAAGGATGCTATGAAGGGTAGTGTTTCAACTGCATATTGATGTTCTATATGAGATGCCAGTTTGATGAAGTGGAATTGATTTTGTGGTTCACAAGAAGCTCTTCCACCACCGTGAGATGTTTCCTTGTACAAAAATAAAGTTCTTGGTATTCCAATTAATATTATGTTTCATTATTTCATGGTATGCAGTAATATCTACCTATAATAAATCATCAGAAAATCTGTATTTATGGTAATTTATTATTCCTTGCCTTTAATTATTAGAAATCCATTCTTCTCATGTCTCCATGTATCTGTCCTCATCTCTCTCACACATTCGTCGTCTTTTTGGATCCCTAAAGATCCTTTTATCGAGTGTTTGGGAATATTGATCTATGGGTCACATGGCACCTTTTTCAGAATCACATGGGGAAATCCCTCAGACCACAGACGACTCAGTAAATAGTGTTCCCCGAGGTTGCAGTTTGCGATGGTGGAAATTACCACATCAATTTTGTGAGTGACTTCATCACATTTTTGGTAGATCATTGGCTTCTCATCACCAATGAATAGTTTACTTCATGGTGCTGGTATGCAGTGGTTAATTTGTTGGCCTCTATTCCAGAAATGACACTGTTTATGGGGGATCTATACTGAGAAGATTATTTTACGTCTATTCCTCAAATGATATTCTTTTTGTGAGCCAGTGTGGGAATATCCTTTCTAGGGACCACTTAGTTCATGGAATCTTTGATAGGTTGTGCACCACCATGCAGAGTAGCGGTCCATGAAGGACTTTCAGTTCACAACACCTCCCCTTCCTTTTTCTGAAGTTGGGTTCTTTGATATTATTCTTCAAACCTTTAGTCAAACATATATTTTTTCCATTACCCTATTTTTGGGTGTATTTAATTTCACTTATCAATTTTTTCAGTAACAAAAAAATCCCTCACATCAGAATGGGTTCTGATCGGGCTGAAGTGGATGTTATTCCAATGTAGAAAGCTGTCCTAAATTGAATTTTTCTACGATATAATGGTGGATTCGTAGGTGGACCATGCTTATAAATGGGATGGGGGAAGGTTATTTATCATTTATTTCTCTTCTCGACAAATTCTATGCTCTTGATTTTCTCTTCCTCATGTGCTTCCACGAACAATCATCCTCTATGACCACCTTCCTCCGTGAATTGATATTTTCATCCATTTAACTGAGAACACTTTCAAAACACTTTTTTCTGTAAAATAAATTTTAAATTCACGATTAGGACTTTTAATATTTTAATGGTGAGTTTGTATTTCCATTTAGTGTAGGTAAATATGTGGTGTGCTTGTTCCATGGACTATTCAGTTCGCTGGTCAAGACCACATCGACTACCACCTCGCTGGTTTTCTAGAACAATTGGTTGTTGTGGTCGACACCTTCCGTGTATGATTTATGGACTTTAGTATGCCAAAAATCTCAGCTATTTTTACAAATTTAATTGGTCTATCCTTTTTAATGGTCTTTTAATTCATGAACTATAATGGATATTCCTCTTACCAAGATAGATGCAACCAAGAGAGGGATATTGTGGAATAAAATGTTGAGGATAACCTTCAGTCATGTGTTGATCCTCTAGAGGGTATTTTGAAGTATCTCATTCCAATGGAAGTCATGGCATATAGATTATATAATCAACTACCACTGTATGACTGATTGGGTAAATATATATATCATGGGGATGATCATATCTAATTCAATCAAGGAAGGCACAATAGATTGGAATGGCTCTATTTGGACACAAAGCCATCAAAATAGCTATAACATGTCTTTATAATTAGTCGTCAGAGATTATGCCTCTATTTTTAATCATTAATGAAGAAACCCAAAGAGGGGGTGGAGCTCTAAATGGAACCTATGATATTTAGGGCGCTTCTATGTTGACTAGTAATGGTCCTTCTAGGTGCACTAAAACTACCTAGACTTCCCTAATCATCTGGAAGCTGTCAGTTTGTATCAACTATTATGGGTCTCTCAGTTTTCCATCTATTCATTAGATTTAATGCTCCATGAACTACTCATTAATTGGTTTTCAAGAACTAATACCTCCCAATTATTATACAGTTATGTGGGATTAATTTTATTTTGTTTTTACCAGATTTATGGACTCCACATTCATGGGGATATGTTTGATGTATTTTTACCAATGACCAATACCTGGGATAATATTACACTATTGTCTCCATTGGTGAGAGATATACTAGTTATGACAGAGATATTTCTTGGTCAACCTCTTTATGTGTACTCATTTATTTCTTTTGAGGACTGGATTGGGTTTTTCTTATATGAGAGTGGGTCAAGGATGAATGTTCGCTACATTCACATTTATCCAACTCAAAAATTATGACATATTCTATGATCCTACTATGTTACTCTTAATGTAGGTATGTATACCAATTGGGGTTATGATATTCTATCAGAAATGTTTCTGGGGATTTGGTTAGCAGGTTTCTTCACCATGTTCATGAGTGGATGGATCTTCCCTACTAGAGACCTCTACATCAGTGTCAGAGCATGTACATTATTGATGGTGGATACCCTAGAAGAGGGAAAACATATTTACTTAGTCATCCCCACCATTTCCTGTATCTATGAATTGTTTTGGTAGATACAGGTGGGAAATCATCTACATCACCTTCATATGGCCTTTTGATTTTGAGTATGGTATAATGGTAGAGCATTTCCTCTATTATGAATATCGAAATACTATCATGGTTTCTCATTCTGACATTCTCCTACCTTTTCTCAGCATTGCAGCCATCTATGAAATTGTTTTGAGCATTGACATCATGGTTCATATACTAAGTGATGTCTCTCAATTATCCTTCATTCCTTATGATATGCCTCGTGGGCATGTAATGAATGAATGATGGGGTTCCCCAGAATAATTCTCTAGTATCATTTCACTTCAGTCTGGAGTTTTGACATCATTTACAGACAGAGTAACCATTTTTAAACCCTATATACCTTATTGGTTCACTAGGAAATTCACATAAATCCTCCTTGATACTCAGTCAAAAAGAACATTTCTTCCCATAAAACTTCACCTATTATAGATGATAAAGGTGCTGGAAGATGCTAAAATGATGGTCTTAATTCCTCCCATCGTGGATCTAACTTTTCATTTATTAGAGTATGCCCAACAGTGGGTATCCTGCTACCATGATGGGATGTTGGACAGTCTAATTAGAATAGTTTATAGGGTATTGACAATTTCTATTCCAGTTCCCAATATACTTATTGTATCATCCTCTCTTATTCCTAGTGTGTGAAGTTTTTCTACTTGGCACTATTCATGATTGGAAGGGACCTCATCTATGCATGTTATCCCTATAGAGAAGGACTCTGATCCCAGAACTTTGGCGTTGACGATCAGCAACCCAGCTAAAGCTCTCCCATGTGGGACGTCACTAAGTGTTCGTGGAGATGTATTTATTCATCGATGTATATTTATAGAGATTTAATCATCTAGAAGGAGGGAAAGTCATCACCCTTGGGTGACTCAACTTAGTGAGCCTCTGTCTGCTGTGAGGGTGTTTCCCAACAATATTCATGTCATGTTGGAGGGGAAAAGATAGAATTATGATGCTATCAATAGGCATCAAGTCATGTGGAGAAAAACATGGCATCAAATCTGTACTCTTCAATAAAAACTCCCCTTGCATATTTTTTTAATGAGGGAGAGGCCTTCCAAAGACTATTGAACAACTTGGGTTCAAGTGGCTTTGACTATCAACACCTGCATCTCCTTATGTACAAAATATTTATAGCTATAGAGGATCTTAATAATTTTTATGGTAACCTAGATATGTTCAACTCTTCACACCATCAAATGAATATCTATCAAGATGTTACTAATGAGTTGCGCCATCCAGAGATGGAGGAGGTAATTGCTCATTAATAGGTAATTACCCAAACAGAGAAACTATTTGAGTGTAAGGCTCATATAGCCAAATTAAAGGCACAACTGGAATATTCTATTTATAATTTTGAGGTTTTTAAAGAGGAAGAGAAAGACCACATGGAAATCATGAAAAGATTATGTACAGTAGTTGAAGATGAGGCTGAATAGAGGTCTACTTTGGAAGATTCCCTTTACGTCCAATCTCAGGTTATTACCAATGTGTTGGAAAGAGAAAGTCTGTATTTTTTAACTTATTGGGTATACTTGTAACACCATTATTTTGATGTATAAGAGACACTATATATTGGGTATGTTCCCCAATTCCTATTTCATTTGATGGAATAAAAGCATTTTCTCTCTAGTTCATATCCTTTATCTCTTTTGTAGTGCTAATCAATCATAATTGACATTTAAACTGTAATATGAACCATATACCAATTTGAATTCCAATCCAAGATAAAAAATTTGAAATAATTGAGTCATGCTCTAATTATTTTCATGAGTTGAGGGACTAAGTGAAAATAATTTTATTATTTATAGGGTAACATGAAAAATCCTAAAATAATGTGCCTTTTCATATAATACCCTGATTTTTTCCTAATTCTATTATGTTTTTTACTTAGTAGGTATAGCTTGACATTTCTTAGGCCACACTTTTTGGTTTTTTGGCCTAACAAGAATTGTGCCTCTTGATTTGTGATTTCTCAATATTTCTTCCAAAATCGTACATAGATTATGTTTAGTGATTTGGCGCTAAACATTTTTCCAGGGTTCCCTTTACGAGTTCTCATCCTGGAAAGTGTGGTGTTTCTCTTTTAGGAGAATTTTTATGTCATACCATCTGAACTAGAATGATTGATGTTTTAGGTTTAATAGCATTAACCATGATTTTTAGTGTAAGGGACAGAATTTTGGACTCGTTAATTTAGAATATACAAATATATTTCAGAAATGGATAGATATATTTCGACTCTGAAATGGTGGTTCATAAAAATGGAAAATGATGTAGGGAATGGAATCCATTGCGTGTATGGATGATGGGAAGGCCTCTTATGATTACGAATTTGCCTCTAATTTATATAAAGTTTCATAGGAAACTTATGTAGAGCAGATGTGGAATTTTGGGCATAGTCATACAGAGGTGTCGATAGGACACTAGCCTTCAATTTCCTAAGTCTAGTTAATTTTACAGAAATTTGGTTTTGAATGGGGTTTGTTATACAATGGTATATGGGCTTTTTATGGATCAATTTCAAAAGGTGATAAGGGAATTTGTATTGGTGTTAATTGAGAATGCTACTCCCACATGAATTTGACTTGTGTAAGGAGGGAGTTAAAGAATGGTGTAGTTTAATGTCATGAATTTGGGACATTTGAGACTCATGATTTAAACTCACCATACCCTGAAAATGAAGAGTGGGATATGACTCACCCCTTATATAGTAGTTCGACCATAGATGCTCTATCATTATCAATCATGGGAGGGGGGAACAGATGAAAACTATAATCCATAGGTTTTCCAAAAAATAAGTAATAAGATAAGAAGTAAACATCATAGGGAATATTAATATAGAAAAATCCTCTCATGAGGAAGAATTTTCCTTTGGTTGACATGACTTTTTCGATAACCTATGTAGAGCCATCGAGGAATTGTGTGCATTGTCAAACAACAATGTCCACATGACACTGACCTTTCATCTCAGATATCCACAGAGGATTATGGGATTCGATTAGATTATAGAAAAAAAATTATTGGTCATGTAAAAGGTGGTTCATAATCATGAAATGGGGTATTTTGAACCAAAATCATTCATAAATTGGTTAACATGTTCACTTCGTATAGGAGAGGGGGTTCATTACGTAGGTATGACCCTTACTTATAAAAACATGGGTAGAATTCATTGCATGGTTAGGCATGATATATTCGAATCATGTGTTAATATATATTCTTATTATCATAGGAATAAATCCAAATGTATTTCTTTTTAACGTTTTCTCATATGTGGATCTGATTCACACATATGTGTGGGGAATTTTCGTTTCATGTATGAGATTTTTCAATAAGTCGGGACAAATGCTGGAATTTTTTGTGTGGATTAATTTCATGAAGAATTCCATGAATTGAATATATTCATTGGCATATCGAGGATTGAGAATGGACATTGAGTATCAGGTGTCACATTGTTTTAATGTCATGCGATTAGAAAATTGATATAGCGAAACCAAGTAGTTAGAGGATAATCAGGTTGAGGTATTTTGACATGTCTAAGATGTGAGTAAGAAAAAAACTATAAGCCATGATTTCAAGGGATTTCATATTATGAGAAATGATATAGGGTTTACAATCCATAGGACATATAGAAGTATGAAAATCCTCTCTTGAGGATGAATTTTCCTTTTGTTGATGAGCCATTTATGTTGGAAACATATGAAAAGCCATCAAGGAATTGTCTTGATAGTCAAACAATGGTGTCCTCAAGAAAGTGACCATCCATATCTATTGGTAAGGAATAACTATGAAGTCCCAAATTTACATAAAATTTGAGTTTGATGAATGGAACAAATGTGTCTAGAAATACTAGAAATGATAAGTCTATGATATTCTATAGTGACAGGAATTCTCCTACACAGATCCGACTCATATGTAGGTTCAGGAATTCTGACACTACTGGTGGAGTTGGACTCATGTTTGATGATTTGAGAATCCAGGTATTAGACTCCCCACATTGATCTGATCCATATATAAGGGGAAATTTTAGCTATATTTGGGTTTCCTTGAAGTTTAATGTTGTCAGGTGAGGACTTTGGTATCTCTATCACAGGGAAAAGATGCATAAAATTCCTTTCAAGGTCTTGAAACTAGCGCAAACCTCTAGGGATTTATTTTCCATGGCTCCCTAGGAGATCCCCCTCTAAACTCCTTAATCTCATATAGGCTGTTCCTTGTGAGAAAAACTAGGGGTGACAAGGGTTTAAATATTCCCACAAGCGATGAACTAGGAAAAGAATGGATCATTCTATAATTGGGGAAGTATTGTGTAGTGTATAGTCTTATATCCAGGATGTTTCATCATAGAGTTTAATATCATGTTATTAGGACCATTTCCAGGTATTTTAACATCTTGTGGACAAGACCTAGGTGAACCGATGTCAAAGTGGAACATGTGATTATTCTGGAGATTGTCTTGTGAATAGGGCATGTTTGGGAGCCTTCCACTTTGTCCTAGTATGCATGTCGAAGGGACATATTTTCTCTATATGTCTTCCATGGTCGGATCCAGGTCAGAGGATCTAGGTATCACTATGTATCCCATGGGGTGAGAAGAATCACACTACACATAGTTCCTCATATAAAGTACACTGTTTAGTTCAAACCCATTAGCTGGAAGAGGGATTTTTTTTAAACTCAATGTGGTTGGGATAGGATGATATTCCAAACATATGAACGTATCCTATGAGGGAAGGAATCATAACAAAATTATTTCTATGAAATAGAATGGTAGGTGAATGATGGTGGAGAAAATTTAGCCTCAGGTGAGAATATTTTTGGGTATTGTAGTTTAACATCATGTGATGAGGACATTGGTGGATTGACATGAAAGAGATAACTTTTTTGGGACCATGTAGTATTTATTCTTACAGAAAGGAAATTGGAAAAATAGTTTAACATTGGGTTGTGGGGACTAAATGTTTGTGAATGGTCCTGAATAGGTATGTTCTAATCAGGCTGGGATATTCTAGCTTCCCGTAAACATGAGGGGGAAAGAAAGTATATACCATGATCCTGAGGACCTTCAGATCAAGAGGAATGATATGGGGCATGGGAGCCCTTGGGAATACAGAAGTAGGAAAATTACTCTACTAAGGAAGAGTTTACCTTTGGTTAACTGGCTATTTTTGGAGGCCACATATGTAGAGCCACTATGTAATTGTGTACATTTTCAACCCAATATTTTCACAGGACACTGACCTTCAATTTTTGATTCCCATGGATGGTTTTGGTTATTCAAAATTTCCCATGTAATGGATTTTGATGGATTAAAATGAAATCTTTTGGTAATTGGGGAATATCCATACCATGATTAGTTATGAAAAATGGGATCCCTTACTTGGATCTAACTTATATGTGAAGGGAGAATGATCCTTTGATAAAACTCTACTGTGGGAATCAAGGTATAGAATCTCCTACCCAATGATTCAGTTTGTTTCAAGGTATGGGAAAATTTTAATTTTCTTGTTTTGTGCGGATGGACCTAGTTTTGTATATCTAGGAATCAGTACATTTATAATTATACTAAGAATCAATAAAGACGTAGTTCAATGTGTATATTGTAGTTTAATGTCGAGTGGTTAGGACTCAGTCTTATTGTAAATAGATATTTCTGTGAAGAATCCTCTACCAAAAATCCAAATAGCACATCAGTGGCACTCAATGAGAAACAAGGGATGAAAATGGCTTATTCTTTCACACATGGGGAATTTTTTTCTAGTATATTGTTCTGTAACTAGCCCAATGTTTGAAGACCCTGGTGTTGTTTACCAACCCAGTGTAGATGGGAATCAATACCAATGAAGTTATATGGATTTTCCTGTGCATGTTGGACCTATATAAAGGGAATAATCCTTTTTATCAGGTGGATACTCGAGCCAAGGATGGGAAATTTGTGAATCACTACGTATCCTGTGATAACTGGAATCAATCCACACATAGTTATAAAATGGAGGTTCTCTATGCTAGTTTGACTGATGCATAGAGAGGGGCCATCTCATGTTTTAGGTAGTGGCTGGGTCAGGATAGGTCATCTGGACATCACTATGTATCATGAAAGTGCATGAATCAATACAAAAGTAGTTCTAGAAATAAGTTACCTACATGAGTTTGATCCATATGTTGTGGAAAGGGGAATTTTTATTTTGGTGGTGGTTGGGCCCAAGAATGTGGCATTTGGGCATCATTGTGTATCCTAGGATGGTAGGAATCAGAAAACGTAATTTTATGGCTACATAAACTAGTAAATCTTGAGCATAGGGGAATTTTTACAATTTTTTGATGATACTACAGTGTACCATTACGTTTTTTGTGTTTGGGGGGGGCATTTATCACCATTCCTAATCCCATGTGATAAATTCTCGGTGTGAGATACAAGGAATATCTTGGGTTCTCTTTCAAAATACATAGGCAGTTAGAGGTACTATAGAGGTATTGTGTAACATGTGGTGGCTGGACCAAGACCTTGGATCAAGGAATCTCCACATATCCCATTGGATGATGGGAATCAAGCAGTACATAGTTCTTTGAAGATACCTCCATATGTAGGTATGGTTCATACATAAGGAGGGGGAGATTCATTGTTCAAATGTGGGTGGTAGATGAACCTGGGATAGGCGTTACTACATATCCTATATATATATAAATCAATCCACACATAGTTCTCAAAGAAACTCTCTACATGGTTCTGGTCTGTATGTAGTGAGAAGGTGCATTTTTTGTTCCATGGTGGGTGTTTGGGCTAGGAAATAAGATCCAAGAATCACTATGTATGCTTTTGAGGGAATAAATCAATCCACAATTAGTTCTAAGAAAGGGATCACATGTGGATCTAAAACTCACATGGGACACTTACTTGAAATATGTATGAATATTACCTTTATTCAGCATAGATCTAACTTTTGTGCGGCAAATAATTGAACAGAATAGAATTGACCCTTTTGCAGTTTAATATCATATAGATGGGACAAAATATGTCATGTATTTTAATTTCTTGCAATTAGGTAACTTGATCATGAATTTTTAACACAATGTTATCTGGATGATTTTCACATAACTCAAGTGGAAGGGAATGTTGTTTCATTGAAGTTTAGTGTTCTGCAGTTAGAAAAATTTACCTTATAGTTTAACATCATGCGATCAAAAAGAAGGTGTTGAGAAGTTTAACTTCATGTAGTGTAGACATACATAGATATAAACAATTTAACATTGTGCAACTAAGATGAAGATAAATTTAATACCCAACGTACTTCTTCAACAACCTCACATTGGTTGGAGTTTTAGTGAGCTTTCTATCCATTGAAATTAAGGAATATGATTCATTGGAGTAAACCTTGTGTATGACATATGGTCCTTCGTATTTTGGCTCCAATTTTAGATGTCTTTTCAATGTAGCATCATAGTTTTGAGGACCGAAAACATTTCTCCTTCAAGGATAGAAAAGAGGCAAAAACATTTGATGAAGGCCCGCAAAATTTTGTTTTGGTAGATTTCCAAATGTGCATAGTTTTCAATCTTTTCTCATCCAATAGCTCTAACTCTGAGAATTATATTTTTTGGATAGTATATCGCAGATGAAAACATGACACGATGGTACTTGAACATCAATAGGTAGAACCACCTCCAATCTATATACTAATTAATACATGATTTATTTAGTGGAAGAGCGAGTCAACGTTCAGTAAGCCCACAGAGCATGGATGATCTTATATAGCCAATATTTCTTGTCCTTGTCTACCATATTTTGTATTATATTGGATAAGGTCGTTTTGAAGACCCCTATCATCCCATTTTCCATGACATTGGTAGCGAGATGAATGGTTTTCCATGATTTCATACTCCTGATATAGCTTTTCCAATTAAACACTTCCAAAATTAGTGCAATTGTTCATCAGTATTGTATGAGGGACCCCAAATCTAGTGATGATGTCGGCATTCAAAAATATGAGAATGATTATTTCCTTTACCTATTTAAGGGGTACATCCTTTACCAATTTTTAAAACTATTTTGTTGCTGTGAGAATAAACATGAACTATTCCACCTTAGAAGGAGTATATGGCCCCATTATATTCATTCCCCATATAGAAAATGGCTTTGAGTATGTGGTTGTGTTTATTAAATCTGTGGTTCGGTGGATGAAGTTAACATCAACATGATAGATATGGAATTGCTTAGTGAATTAAGAGCAATATAGTGTCATAGTGGTCCAAAAGTATCCAATCCTGTAAATTGGAAGAGAGGGCTTGGATGCTGATTTATGTGCTCTGCAAGATTCAGAATGCAATTATTTCCTGATGGTTGTGGTATATACTCCATCAACGCACTTGAGAAGGATCCTATCAATATCTTTTCAATAAAGGACATTTTTTTGGTTTTCTCAATCATACATCATGACATTAATTTCTCATCTCAGGATTTTCTCCCTTACAGCCCTATCTGGTGGGAGTTATCCCTTTTGGAAGAAATTTTTTGTTGGATTCATCCAGTAATTGGTATTACTATATGGTTCAATGATAGGATTATTCTCATTGATTTCTTCTATATTGGTCTGAATAAATGATAGGAACATCTGATGACAGGAAATGCTTATAACTGTTTCTTCCCGATCAAGATCAACCAATGTTGTGGCTACATTTACTAATGCATTGTCTTTTGAATTTTTTGACAAGGGAAGATATCTCAATGGTAGTGATAACGAAAATTATGCTATAATTTCTGAAACATTGTTCATCAAAGGGATCAAATCCTCTTTCTTAACAGAATAGTCACCATTCACTTTCTTGATGACAAGTTCTGAATCTCTTTTTATCTTCAGGTACTCTCCTTGTTCTTGATGTTCAATCTCTAGGCATGTAATAAGGGCTAGGTATTTTTCTTCATTTTTTTAACCCCTGAAAAATTATGAAGGGATATGGTAGGAATACCTTTTTTTGAAATATGAGTATGACTCCCAACCCAACTTTTTTGATTCTGGGTTTTCTATCCTTGTTTATGTCATACTTTTGGAGGAACCACTGAAATAAATTTCCCTCATCTAGGAGTCACCTTGAATAGATAACACATATACATCTGGTAGTTAAACATCAAATGGGATTACCACTATTGGGGGATGTTATTCTAGGAAATATACAAACACATGGCCTTTGACAGTTTTTTGTGGTATGAACATTATATCAAACTGCTATAGGATGAATGCCCACTGCGAAAAGCGACCAGTCAACATTGGATGACTAATAATATAATTGGATGGGTTGATAAATAAGACCTCATGGACCGCATGGTGTGGCATCTAATTCCTTATCTTATGTAATTAAAAAAATCAAAGAACACTAACTTTTCTCAATTTTTCAATAACAATTCTCAGCATCAATCATGGTTCAACTAAGATAATAGAGTCAATTCTCATAGATAACATCATTTTTTGGTGAAACGAAGTCACCTAGGGATCTCTCCAAAGTAGTAACATATATAATTGGTGGTATTCTTTCAGAAAGTGGTGTTAGAATAGGTTGGATTAATGAGATTCCTCTTAATAATGTCAAATTTTTTTTGAAAATCATTAGTCCATTGTTACTCTACCCATTTTTTCATTAACCCAGTGAAGGGAAAAAATTACTATGAGGTTGGATATAAAGCTCAAAAGGTAAAATAGGTGTACTTAAAGTCCTCTAAACTTAGTTAGGTTGCTAGGATCTAAAATTCCTAGGATACCTGTTGTCTCATTGGAATCAAATTTGAGGCATCAGTGACGTACCGTGAAGGTGATGAAATTCCATAAGGTTATGTCGAAATAACATGTCAAGGGTTTCATTTTCATACTATGTTGTCATAGTGTGTTGAAGGTTATTTCAAGATATGACAAGTTTTCTAAACGTTTTCAAGGATTTACAAAAAAACAATCCACATAGAATTCTATGAACATTAACATGAAGGGTTTAAAGATGTGTTGATGGCCCGTTGATATGTGGTGTGAGAATTTTTCAAACCAAAGGCAATACCTTGTACAAAATGAATCTGAATGGGGCCATGAAGGTAGGGTATTATTCATCTTCTATGAAAATATGAACCTATTTTTATCCATTATAGACATCCATGAATCAGAGAGCCTCACATCTATTAGTTACATTGACCAGTAATTATATGATTGGGACCGAAAAACCATCTTTGGGGATGTGCCGAATGAGATCCCTAAAATCGATACAGATTTTGATTTGATTTATTATCTTCTTAACATGATCTATTTTTTACAGACAGATAAGATATTGGACCTACCAAATGAAGTTTCATCAAATGATCTTGTCAACCTCAACCTCTATCATGGCAACATGTGTTGGGTTTGTCCATTGGGTGGTTTCCTTGTAACCATAGTAGAATTATGGTAGGACCAGGTTGTGGGTGGCCCCCTTGGGATCATGGCATATCATTTCAATGTAGTTCTAGGTAGAAACATATCTTTTCTTCTTTTGGAAGGATGTTTAGACCTCTTTATCCTTAGATGACATGACCATACTGATAAGAGTGGGTTGTTGGTCTTCTTCAGTTCTCTGGTTTATTTCCCTAAGTTAATCAATGATGAAACCCTCCTAGAATGCTATATTGGAGTCCAAAATATCTTTCTCTACTTCTACTTTCTCATCCACTACCTCATAATTATCTTCTTCAAATAGGTAAATAATTCGTGAGATGAGATCTCCATATTTTGTGATCAGATTCACAATTTTTTCCTTTATAGGATGTGGAGACTTATTCTAATTTGAATGAAAGGGGGGAATCTTGTAGAAAAGATGGAGTGATGGAATAAAAACTGTAATCTTTCTATTTTTCAATAATGAGTGAGGCAAAGATTTTCTAGGTCTATAAGGATACTTTAATGGAATATTTAAAATAGCACTCACCACTATTTTGGAATCATGGTATATTTCCACACTATATGTCTTGGTAGACAATATTGAAATCATTAGGACAGGTTAGTAGAAGTCCAAATTCAGACCTGTACACTCAATTTTATTGATGGAATGTATATAATCCTCCCAGAGTGGCTTAAAGGGGTCATTAGGAACCATTTCCAAGCCATTTTAGGTAGAGATATAGTAAACACCATTGACCAGAGGTTGCTTCCCCTTCTAATCATAGTAACCTACCTATATATAGCGTGAAACGTAGAAGCTGAATGGGGACTTATTTCCATGTAGTTCCCACTCTATCCATTATTCCTATATTAGAGGAATTGATTGTAAGAGGAGGGAAATTATGAATTTTAATAAAGCTAGGGACTTGTAGGGCATTGAAAGCGGTATTATATTGGGCCACTAGAAGTTATGGGTGAGCTATGACATCGATGATGTTGGATTTGAGCTTAATTTACCCTAACAGCTTCTACCTTTTTTTCATATCCCAAAAACACCACGGTGAAGGGTGTCAGATTATCCTCCTTTAATCCGAATCGATGAAATGTTCATCTTGAAACGAGGGTCAATTTGGAGACATTATCAATAAAGACTTTTTGAATATTGAAACCATTTATCTAACCAGATAGACATAGGGGATTGATATTCCCTTTCCTAAAGGAATTTTCATCTCGATCTGTAAATGTGATGATAACATTCCATTCTACAGATTGGGTAACTATTTAAAAGAAATCAGTGGTGGCTAATTACGCGTAAAACTCTTGGGCGATTAGATGAGAGTCAATGAGTGTTTCCCTAAGGTCTGGTGATAGATTCGATGCATATAGGATTGACCACTTGGAAAGTACCAAGGCTAACTATTTTAGGATTTCATATTTATACTATAGATTCTAGTTCATGCAAGCTAAGGGATTCTCTTTCAAATGCTCTTTAGAGGCCTAATCTTTGGGTGTAGAGGGACAAGATCCTGAGATATAATCTTGTGTTGCTTCTACGCTTTGTGGATTTGGCTGAGAAGGTCTGTTGGCACACCATGGAAGAATATATATATGATTATCTTTCGATGGAAACTCTAGGATGATTAGGACATAGTTTCGTCCAATGGGGTAAGAGAGACTTTCATGTTCTTACTTGGTTCACTGAAGGAATCTTCTCTAAGTTTTGGAAACATTTTCTAGTTTAGCAAAAGTATGGATATGAATGTGGTGTCTACAATGGCTACGTCTACGTGAGTATATATTGATTCCACATCCTCTTCCTCTAGATCATCAATTGGGGATGATGGATTTGGGTTGATTTCCATACTTATCATTGGAGAAAAGGATCTATAAAATGAATGAATTTAATGGAGCCAATGATTTGTTCCTCATTTGAGGATGATATTTCCCAATCAATGTCTTCTACTGGTCTCGTTTGGTGGGGTGGTACCTTTTGGGCCATTTTGCGGTGAGAGGCCCAAATATTATGATATTTTGGAATGTTATTTTCTTGGGTTAGATTTTTCATTTGGCGTTTTATTGTCCTTACCATTGAAGGATTGTGGGGCTGAGGATGTTGGTTGTGCTACACCAGGAGATTTTTGGGGAACATTCAATTTCATAAAAAATTATTGGAGGATACCATAGGCTATGTAGACTATTTTTAGATTCATAAAACCATCAAAATAATGTCCCATTATTCTTTTTTTTCTCATTCCCCTTCTTTATTAGGGTCAGTGCTGGAAACATACACCACCTGTGCTAGCGGTAGTCCTAGTTTGACTTGCCCAAAATCTATCATCCTTTTCAAGATGTATGTGAAGACAAAGCACTCCTAGATGGCGTGTCCCAATATATGGTTGTAGGTATAACAGACTTGTTGTTCATGAAGTCCTAATTCATCAGCCATTTTTATCTCTGGTTGATGGAGAAAGGGGAAATTCATGGTAGCAACAAAGAATACACATACTTGATCATCTTATAATGAATACAATTTATTCATTCTCCCCCTGAATGGGTTTATTCTAGATCCTATTCAATCATCTTGTCGAGGTGGGTATGATAATTGACATCTTGGGATCATGAATGGTTTGGTGTGGGCCTTGGAGTGGAGCTAGTGCAGGTTGTGGCATAAGCATAATAGAAGCCAATTAAGCTCTTCCCTCCATTTTTCCTGTGGTGGATAGGCTTTATTGGGACTTGATATTAGTCAGTTGCAAGGAATCCACTATTTTCTAATAAATGGATAAGAAATCCCGAAACCCACCTACATACTTCACAGGAATAAGGGTTATCTGTAGCTCATCATGGATATTATTGATGTACAAGGATTGAATTTCATCTTGGGGTAACAATTTATTCAAGGAGTATGTCATACCATTATATCAAGAAATTAAGTCTAAAACTCTTTCCTTCTTCAACTATTTGTAGTTCAGGATGTCATAGACAATTATTTTTTGCAATTTTTAACTTGAGTAGAACATTAACTGCCTCCATAGGTCCTACTAATCCATTATTGAATTAGCTAGCAAGTGTGTACACCATACAAATGTTAAAACATATAGGGATGCCATGAATAATATTAGTTTCACTGCTTCTTGATGTTTTATAGTTCCCATCATGGGATCCCAGAAATATTTTTAGTGAATCATATATTTCCCTAGGTCCTCTGATCTATTCATGAGGCCTATATGCATGTGCCAATTGAACCTGAGCATGAGTAGGTGTAGTAGGGGGCAAGATTGGATATGCCGAAATTGATGGAACATTAGACGAATACTCAGTCAGGGGAATCCTTGTTGGATTTTCTTGATTTTTTTCCAGTTTCTTCCCCAAAGGATTGAAACTTTGATATCATTCCAAGAATGGGTTTAGGTAAACTAATGGTCCCAGTGATGGATTGGACAAGAATCCAGGCCTTAATTCAATGTATAATATAATGATCACATGTATAATTGACGATCATTTTTTCCATCTTCCTTCTTAATGTGAAAGGGGATTGAGGTTGGGTATCCCTCCACCAAGGGGAAGGATTCATGTGGGGTTCATCATTTTTGTTTTGAAATGAGGTGTGTGTGAGGGAGTGGAAAAAATAGCCTAATGGATAACAAAAAATGACCATTTATTATGGAGGGTTTCATGTTGAGATCACCATTTTTGATTCAACAAGAGGTGTGTGTGTGTGAGTGAACAAAGTGGACTGATAGATAACCACTAATAATTTGTTGTTATGAAGACTTTCATGTCATGTTTTTCATTTCTATTTAAAATCAAGGTGTGTGTGGGGGAGAGAAAAATTGGATTGATGGATTCCGACTAATAACCTATTGTTATGTAGTGTTTCACAACGGGTTCACCATTTTTGTTTCCACTTGAATTGCATTGTGACCCTTTTTGGGTAGAGATGGTCCCAGGGGGACTGGGCAGTGTGTCATTTTTTACGTTTCAAAGGAGTTTACACGGTTGAATGGTCATGGAGGGTGATTTAATGGTGTTAAGTGTTTTTTCCATTATCCCACATTGGGTACGATGTCCTCATATTGTATCCAATAGGTCTATATTCAAAGCTAGAAACACCTAATGAACCTTTTAACCCTGATTCATGGACCTATATTCCAAAGGTAGACAATCATTGGATGATTTGGCCAACTAAACACAAGGACTCCATTGGTCGAGATGATTGGAGTTTGAGGCCATCACACCATTTTGGGGGGAATTATTTTTTACCCTTGGAATCTCTTATATATTTTAGCAATGTTCGTATTTTTATTAATCCTTGGTTCATTCCTACACATGTATCCATGGATTAATCTTACGTTACAATATATATCATAAATACATAAGGGGTTGGAATCTTTTTTATGTATCTTAGGTTACCCATGAATGAGGATATACTTTTATAAATAGGTTATGAATTCCATTACTATTTATTGAGACAACATGATTTTATTCCTTAAGATGAGGCACTTGGGATTTATCATCATCAAGGGAGACATGAATTGTTCCAATGTTGGGGTCGGACCCATAATATGAGACTCCTATGTAACCTCATATGAATAATTAGATACGATCTTGTTTGGTGCCACTTAACTAGACACAACTTTTAAGGTGGTGCGATGAGGACCCATCCATGCAGTTAAAAGTCATGATGCAAGGTAGTTTAGAAAATGGTTCCTACTAAATATTTGATGTGGGACTTATATCGAGGCAGTCCAAGGTACCACGATACAATGTATTAATCATAGTAAAGAGTGAACTTATTGGGAATATGACTCGTAAAACAGTTTGGTGATATGGGTGTCAGGTTTGGACCATAGGGAGGATTTTTACGTATCCCAATTGGTTGTGAATAAATGTCCATATTGTTTGGTTAGATGTGTATTATGATGTGGGGATTACATTAGTGGATAAGTGCATTGTTAATCCAATGTTTGGACTTATACCATAAAAGAGGCCTTGAGGAATTGGGGGGCATGGTTGGGGTTAACCCATAAGAAGGATCCTCTTTGAGAATTTTCCATAAACAGACATCCTACATATCCTAATTGGGGAAATAATCCGAGTTCTTGTAGTTCATTACATTTGGGAAATAAACCTAGGTGGAGGCCCTAAAATTGGTTCTTATAAAGTGGAGGAATGTGGATTTTTGTGAATGGGAAAAGATATCATTATTTATTTATAATATCACTAACCCTCATTGATGTTAAAGACCAGTGTTTATAAATGTTCTCATGAATGGGGATGATTACATTAGTATCCCATGTTTAGACCTCGGGTTACCATTTGAATCTAAACATATGGAAATTTTTGGGGGTCTGGACTATTGTGATGATTTCCCACACGAATCCTCTTACCATAGGTATAAAACGCAAAAGGGAATTGGCTGTTCTGGATGGTTTTGTCATATGGTTCTGGTGGATTTAGAAGAGGATTTTTCCTAATGTTGTTGGACTAGATCGCATAGGGAGTGCGGATGTGGCGATGGTAATTGAAGGAAATGATCGGGGCTTGAGAGTGGAATGCCTAATGGTACCCCATTTGGTGTATCATTTCTATATGTGGGATGGGGTATCCCTCACATATCTGGTTTTTATATGGGTGGGGAGGTTGTCCTCATACCAATGTGGTATGCATGCTTGGATTTTTTCCGCATATAGTGGTGGTATGTGGCCCTAGGTTCCTTCTGCATAGAGTGACACAATGATGTGATGGATTCTGTTCATATTGTGAGATTCTAAATCGGGAAGGGATTCATCTGCATAGTGATAAACTATGTGGGATGCCGGTTTGATGAAGGGGAATTGATGCTTCAGTTTGTGGGAAGTTCATCTGCCACCATTTTATGGTTCGTGGTTTTCCAATTAGGTTCATAGTCTGCCAACTAATATTATGTTTCCATATTTTATTCTATGAGGACAACTATACCTACATGAAATCATTAGAAAAGTATGTCTTTGTTGTACTTACTTCTTGTGTACCTTTGAATATCATAAATCTGCTCTCCTCAAGTCTCCAAGACTCCATCACCAACTCTCTCTTACCCTTCATTATTTTCATTCTTTTTTTGTCTCCCTTAATATCCTTTTGTACAGTCATAAGGAATATTGATCTATGGGTCACATGACATATTTTTTGAAAGATCACGGGGAAATAACTTTTCATGCTGATGAATTAGTCAACATAGGTCTGCGGGGATGCAATTCAGTGTGGCCGAATTTTCCCTATCAATTTCACGAATGGATTTTTCTTATTTGTGAGACACAACCAGATTCTCCTCACCTACGAACCATTTACTTCATGGGGCTTCTATACAGGGGACTATTTCCTTTTTTCCTCTATTCTTCCAATGACGCAGTTCATTGGCGTTGTATGTATAGAATATTTTTTCACCTTTGTTCCACCAATGATATGGTTCACAGGAGTGGAAACAAGAATCTCTGTTCCACGAACCAATAAGTTTGTGGCTTTTTTGCGGAGTTGTGGACTACCACGTAGAGTGGCGGTCTCAGAAGGAATTTCAGTACATAGCGCCTCTCCATCCATTTGTAGAAACTATACTTCTATGATATGATTCATTAATCCTTCAGTAATATATATATATATATATATATATATTCCTTTTATAATGGGATTATATACTTTCTCTTTGCAATATTTTCCAACCCCAACATTTTTTGAGAAGTAAATATTTCTTTTTATTATATTGTTTAAATTATACTTATTTTCAACAAATGGTTAAATTTTTAGGATATAAATATGGTTTTAATTAAATAGTTTTTATACTTTATATTATATAATTTTTAAAATTTATATACTTTAAATTTAATAATATTTATTCTATTTCGTGTTTTTAATTCTTTATGCTTATATAATTTATAATATAAGGAAATTTTAGATGAAAATTAAAACACATTCAAAACATGTAAAAATAGTTTTTTAGTAAAAATCACTTCATAAATTTAACAGACAAAAAAATATAGGATATAACACATTTTTTTAAAAATCATTTATATCAATAAAAAAATCTATACATTAATGAATACAGTCACTATCTGGGATGAGTTTCTAAACCATACTGTGGTGTGGTAATGGGACGCCCATATTGAGATCATTGAACTCTATGTAGGGGTGGAGTATAATGACCTGGAGAGGGGTATCCTTTCACACTTGATCCTTGATTGTATGGTTATCTATCTCATAATAATTGGTAGAATATTACATCTAGATATCATGATGTGAACCTGATCCTTTACCCACGACATAATTGGATGGACATGCCATTATTTGATGTAGTAATTGTAAGGCTTGTAAAGACTTGATCATGAAAGGTTGAGGCATGAGAAATGGCCCCTGATAGTAACTCAAAATTGATAAACCTAGTGATAACTATGGATATCCTTCCAACATCAAGGGATCTAATGCACCCTACTGTATATCCCTAATTAGAAGATGCTAGAATACTAGAGGTGCAACATCCTCTTACGGAATATGTCAGGCCACAAGAGAAGAATGACAGTGTTTATATCATCATCATTGAGGCCCCTTAACATCATTAGCTACTAAAAGTGGACCCTGAGTAAGAACATCCATTCCCTATGAAGGAACATAATCACCATGACGTGGAAAAACTAAGATACTATCTTGTATAACATGATTTGATGGCATCATCTCCTCCACTGCATCATGGTATTATTCTTGGTTAAAAACATCACCCTCATCTAGATCAAACACATGGATAATATGATTTAGTTTATTACATTGTAAATAGATTAAAAATATTTTAAATAATAAAAAAATATACTAATTTACTATTTTGGAATTACAAGATACTAAATACCTCAGCACTCTAGAGTATGATATAGTATAAAATCCAGTTTATACCATGGCTCGTACTGGACATGCTATAATAGTTGGAGTTGCATCAGAAGTATGGTATCAATATGAAATGAGTCTTGAATATTGTAACACCCCGAGATTTTATGAAAAATATTCTTAATTTCATTAATGTCTTGTGTTGTACACTACTCCAAAAGGAGCTTTCACAACACACATCCTTGAATTGCCTTGCATTACACGCAATCGCGACCTTCCTCGATAGCGTGTGTAGTATGCAATACCGATTTTTCACTAAACAGCGATATGCTATTAAAATATTATTAAAACTAGCCGTTATGAATAGTAATAACCACTTTTTGAAATTTTTTAAATTTTATTTTTCAAAATGGACTTCATTTTTGGATTCGGAATATCAAAATTAGCTTAGGGTGAAATTTTGGTACTTTTCAGATAACTTTCATATTCTGATGAATAGTGAAAATTACTAATTTTTTTAAAAAAAACAACTTTTTTAATAGAAATAATTAATAGTGATAAATTATTAATTTGAGTGGGTTTAAAGTATATTTAGAATATATTTTTACAATTTAATACAATGTTGGTCATTGGATGTAATTTCACATTTAAACCAGTTATAAACAAGTGTCAATCTTTTGATAGTTATTATCTCTTAAAAACATGCTATTTGTTTTGATGACGGGAACTAATATTTAAATTAATTAATACTACTGATATGTTCTGAATTTGGTAAAATAGACATTATTTTTGAATTATTAATATCAAATATAGCTTAGGCCTAATTTTTGGTATTTTTCTGGAAACTTTCATTTTTTGATGAATAGTGAAACCACTAAGTGGTAGTTAAAAAAACTGAATTATTTGTAAAACTTAATTTTACCGCTTCTGTGAGTGGAATTTAGAAAATCCGAGAGACACGGTTAATATAAAGGAATAAAATGTGGTTCAATAAGATGAAAATAATTTTTGGTGAATAGTAACTTTTTACTTTTTTTACCACGGTTAAAAGTAAATAGGGTAATTAAGGGTAAAAATGATATTATTATTACCCTAACACATGTCCTAATTCTATTAGATAAGTGTAATTCGACCAAAAACAACATTAAGAATAATCTATGACCATTTAAGCCCACATGGATTAGATTAGGACATTTATTATTAATTTATTTAAAGAAGGGTTTAAATAGTTAAAATCAAAGTTTAATAAGTATATCATTTTTAATATAGGTTTATACATAAGATAAATTCGACTATAAATATTCATTAGAAAGATAAAAATATTTCCTACATAATGATATTTTATTTGTAATTTTTATACATTAAATAAATTAATTTATTTATGACACAACGATGATGGAGTAATTACCTTTTTAAGAAAATATTAACATAATTAATGTTATAAATGCCCAAATAAATTTAATTTGAGACTTTTTATGACTTAAACTAATTTTCTAGGTTAATATGACATGTTATTGTTGATTTAAGTAACTTGGTTCGAACTTTTCATTCTTTTATAAATTTCATAAAAATCATGTACCAAATTGTGTCAAAATTGACATAAATTAGTTTTTAAAACAAATATTATATTATTAATTGTTATTTTATTCATAAAAAGCTAAGGTTCGGCCAAATGACTTAGATAAGGTTATATATATTAGTAATAAACAACTTGGGGTTCGTTTGGCTTGATATAATAAGTTTATTAACCATATAGTGTAAGAAAACAAAAAGACACGGTAAAAGTTAAATTATTTAACTTAGAGTTAAATTTAATTGATAAGGTTAAAATAATAACCTAAGCATGTCTAAATCCTATTGGATGAGAGGATTGCGACACATACCCACCTTAGCTTCGAAATATATCAATTTTGAGCTATTTAAAACCGAACTTGACTTTATAATAAAATAATATTTTTAGTTTTCACAAAGGTGCCCCTCTCCTCCCTTTTAAAAGGGAACCTCCTCCCCCTCTTCCTCACACAACATTGAGCCTTCCTGATCGGCCAAACCCTGACAAATTCTCTTCTATACTTCGCTAGAAACATCCTAGAGGTTCTGGTCTTCCTCAAAGACCAATTTTAGTGCCCTAAGAGGAGGTCTCAATGAAGCACTTCAAAGAAGAGGTAATGTCCGTTACCGATTCTTTCATCTTTATTTCTTCTCCCACTTATTCTTCTTTAGTTGTTTCATTATGAAGTAATAACATCAGTATCACTCATATACTGATATGTTATTATAAGTATGAAACAACCCTATTTCACCATCTATCCATCCTACAGAAAAAGAAATCACCACGCGTGCGTACGTACGGAATACCGTCTCCACGCCGTGGTGTAATCTGTTTTTCCACCAACACCTTAAATGGATGGGTATAATGGTGTAAAGAATAAATATATATGGTTATTATAACATCATACTAATTCTAATATATTATACCATCCACTCCAATTATATTCAATAATTATGGGAATGATATCATCGTTCGTGCGTACGTACGGACTACCGTCTCCACGACGCGATGAGATTCATTCTCCATGTTAACCATACATGAATGATCATAAAGTATATATAATGAATAATAATGAAATATATGACATAATAATGATACTGGATTTATGTATATATATATTTATGTCATCTACATAATTCCACTCAATTCAATAATGAAACGAAAACAGCATTCATGCGTACGTACGGCCTACCGTCTCCGTGAACGGTGTATTTCTTTCCATTTATCGATCCATTATATATATTTATATTCTGAATATATATTATATATAAATCATGTTTTACATTCTGGATTTAAGTAATCATGATCTAAGTAATCATATGAATAATTACAAGTTAAAACACGAATGACAAATGAGACGATTTTACCCAAAACGCTACTTTAACATGAATTTACAAAAGAACGGGTAATATAAAGGCATAAGTGAACCATATATGATATAATAACAATGAGTATGATTCTGGAATAAGTCAATAACATTATTTAAATCATTATACAGGAGTTTTAGACACTTACGAAGAAAATCGGACCTAAGGTAAGGGACAATATATCAATCTCATTTTTATCCGAGATTGTTTATTCGTAAGTATTTACTGGGGTTATCTTTATCATCCAAGCCCATGTTTTCCAAAAATGGTTTAATGTATGTTTAAAGTCCTTTTTACCCATTTTTTACTTTTCCTACACGGTATGTAAGGAATATTTCTTTTGTTTACGTTACGAGGTACTTTTTGACTTTTCCGAAAAAAGTACGAAAAGAATTTTTTTTTTCACTTATACGGAACGAACGGATTTTTACAGTTTTATAAAGCCTTATTTTCATGAAGCTTCCTCCAAAATATTTCATGAATATTTTCAACAAAATCTATTTCTTTTATAATTGCATGACGTTTTGTGAAAAGAAATTGATTTTGAAGAAGAAAGGATATTTTCCTCAAGAATTCATTACAAGTGTTTTATCAAAACCATTTTCCATCTAAGATGAAATTATTTAATATGTGTATGTTTCAAGTGTAATGTCTCTATTATTGACATGGTTTCACTTTTCTTATTAGGAAATGATATCCATTTATTTTATATGGATTATTTGATGATGGGATGATGTTTATGAAACCCATTTTATTCGTTGGGTTATTATGAATGATGTATGTTTATTTTGTGGCACAAGTAAGAATGATTTCATTATGATATGGGTGGGACCTATATCTCCCTCCAATGCATTGGGTAAAGATTTTATATCTCATGAGATAGACATGGCTGGAATGGTAGGTTATACCGGTTTAGTGAAACACGACTGAAACGAGGGTGACTTGGTTCAGAAAGGGACTTTGTCCACTAATATAGTCTTGGCAATGAGTCTTGACTAACAAGAAATGATTCTCTATGATTATGTGTGTATGCCACAAAATTTCATGTTTTAAGTTATGATTATTGGGATTTCATTTCACTACTATGATTTATCCCATGTTATGAAATTATGCTCTCTTTTGAAGGTTAAGATTTCCAAAATGTTATGTTCTTATGAATATGATGTGATTGATATTTCTTTTGTTTACCCTTACTGAGCATTTGAGCTCACCCTTTTATGTTTTATTTTTCCTAGGATATAAAGAAATGTTTTAGGTAAAAAAAGGGAAGATCTTTATGGGAGATGTTGAAGATATTTCACCATGATTAGAAGATTATATTCCGAGTTTCCAAAACACTAAACTATTACGATCCTTGTGTGTGTGTTTTTGTTATGTACTAAGTATTCCAAAAAAGTAATGTAATGTCCATGTACGTCAGGCTTCGGGTCTCTACATTTGGTATCAGAGGAAAGGTTTAGTCAACCTTTGGAAACTAGGATGCGAAAACGTTAGTGAGATCCCTAGATATATTTCTAAGGTATGTCTAGGGATGTCCCTTAGGATAAGTATACGTATAAGATATAGTCCTTGAACTACGGTAACAATCTTAGAATTTAACCTAAGATGTTAGATATTGAGGGTGCTCCCCCTTTACTATGTTGTTTTACCTAGCATGATTTTTTCCTCTCACACTATTCTTTTTGGGTTTTAGACAATGGCTGGAACCCGAAGGAACCGTGTTGATCATTGTAATGGAAAATGCAATGATTGTCCTCCTGAACAAGAAAATGTTATGGGAGATGGAGTGCAAAATCGTATTGCTATACTTATAGAAGCTATGAATCATTCTGGACTTCCAAATGAGAAGATAAGGGAACAATATTCTATTGAGTCCTTCATGAGGCAACGTCCACCTTCTTTTAGTGGGTCTTCTGATCTACTTGTTGCTGAACAATGGATCAATACCACTGAAAAGATATTTTCAGATCTTCAATGTTCTGAACATGATAAAGTCATCTTAGCAGTATATCGTTTGGAAGGTGAAGCTGATCAATGGTGGAATCTTATCAAGAATATGAGGCCAAGAGATGAAATTGAGTCCATGGAATGGGACGAGTTCAAGAACTTGTTTTTCAGTAAGTACTTCCCTCGTATTATTCGAACAAAGATGGAAAAGGAGTTTCTTGAGCTGAAGCATAAGGATGATGAATCTGTTGGTATATACGAAGCGAATTTTACAAGACTTGCAAGGTATGCATCTGGCATTATCATCCAACCTGAAAGTAAAGTTGATCGATTTTTCAGTGGCTTAAAACCAAGTCTTCGAATGGCACTAGCTATAAGAGACATCAGTAGATATGAAGAAATTGTGCGTTGTGCTATCAAGGTAGAAATGGAAGTTGGTGTTACATATCCATCTCATGGTTTTGACAAGAAACGAAAGATGGAGTTCAAGGAGAAATCTCAGAATAATGGTGAAAAGAAGATGAATGTTTTCTTATGCTCAATGTGTGGAAAGAAGCATGGTTGAGATTGTCTTAAAGGGACAAGTAAATGTTTCAAATGTGGAAAGGAAGGTCATCGGGCATTTGAATGCCACAATGATGTGAAGAAGATGCCTAATGATGCAAACAAAGGAAGGGATACACAGAATGAACCTACTACACTTCAATGCTTCAAGTGCAAGGAGATGGGACATTATGCCAATAAATGCCCTAATCTAAGGGTTAGTGATGATCGACATGAGCAACTGCTTAAGACAAAGGACAAAGGGAAGTCACATGCGATCACTATTGACAATGATGAATATGACAACGATGTGGTGGAATGATTAATTGTTTATGTAATGGGATTCAAGAATAATGTTGTATATAGTATCGTGGAAAATTGGAATATTTATGTATTGGTCTATTGTGGTTTTGAATAATTTTATGGCATCGGTAACCATGAAAAGTGATTGAAATGTTTTTGGAAAGCAGATGATATGCACATAATGAAGTGATAAAGAAAATCTAATATGTTTGATAGTATTCATGAGCTCATGATTGATATAAGGACTAAGTGATATCATGGTTTGAGGATATAGAATTTTGAGGATTTTGGTATGTGGAAAGTGTTAACTTTTAACTGAATTCATGTTTTCACTAAGGTTCAATGAGTATTCAAGAAAATACATGATTAAGGCCTTTGAATGTTTGGATTGTGACCAACAAGACATATCTTATGATATATGGGGATCAATGATGGTATTAAATCTCTGGTAATTGTTTTCACTATATTATGAAAGTGGACTGCAGCATTATGGATAATCCTAAAGATTGGAATGGATTATGTTAACCATAAGTGATGTTATAATAATGTAGTTTTAGAAAAAGGACAACCTGCAGGACGGAAGACAACCCATCGCGTCGGACAAGGCTGTGGGAATCGAACCCACAACCGAAGTGCGACTGGCATTTATCGCCTACCACTGGCCTACATGAAGTCCCTGTTTAGTAGAAACTAGTTTTATTATATTATGTAGTATGATATATGAAGTATAAGTCCATTTTAGGAACCGTATACGATTAATCTCACTATAGATGGACTTATGTATTTTTTGATAACTTTCTAACCATTTGTTTGAGATAGATGGAATGACCCATCATTCTATCACATGATCTGCTAACACATCACGAATGGAAAATTCAACTTCATTTCATTAAGTGATGAAGTGGAAATTGTCCAAAGAACGACCAACGTTGAGACTATACCAAAATCACGAAAGTATTTCTTCTAATTCCAATTTCATCAACTTTAGAGAAATGATCTTGAAAACCAAAAAATGATGTCCTAGTGCTCTTATATCTGATGAATCAGATGGTACCTTAGATCGTCACAAATTTATGGCTTTGTGATTGTTGGCTTTTCCATAGCCATGTTCTCTACCACTCTCCATCAGAACATTATGGTTAGATTTCTCTTCCATATCCATATTTTCACCTATGTGGAAACTTAGTGATTAGTTTATTTGGGTAACCGTTACGTTTCATACTTTTGTTTTTAAAGATTGGTTTTGGTATTCCTTTTTACGATGTGGGTTTCTATTAAAGAATCATTTGAGTAGTAAACCATTTATAACCCCGACGAATTTCGAGGGCGAAATTCATTTTATGGGGGGTAGAATGTAACACCCCAAGATTTTATGAAAAATATTCTTAATTTCATTAATGTCTTTTGTTGTACGCTACACCAAAAGGAGCTTTCACAACACACATCCTTGAATTTCCTTGCATTACACGCAATCACGACCTTCCTCGATAGCGTGTGTAGTACGCAATACCGAGTTTTCACTAAACAACGATATGCTATTAAAATATTATTAAAGCTAGCCGTTATGAATAGTAATAACCACTTTTTGAAATTTTTTAAATTTTAATTTTCAAAATGGACTTCATTTTTGGATTTGGAATATCGAAATTATCTTAGGGTGAAATTTTGGTACTTTTCGGATAACTTTCATATTCTGATGAATAGTGAAAATTACTAAATTTAAACAAATAACAACTTTTTTAATAGAAATAATTAATAGTGATAAATTATTAAATTGAGTTGTTTTAAAGTATATTTAGAATATATTTTTACAATTTAATACAATGTTGGTCATTGGATGTAATTTCACATTTAAACCAGTTATAAACAAGTGTCAATCTTTTGATAGTTATTATCTCTTAAAAACACGCTATTTGTTTTGACGACGTGAACTAATTTTTAAATTAATTAATGCTACTGATATGTTATGAATTTGGTAAAATAGACATCATTTTTGAATTCTTAATATCAAATATAGCTTAGGCCTAATTTTTGGTATTTTTCTGGAAACTTTCATTTTTTGATGAATAGTGAAACCACTAAGTGGTAGTTAAAAAAACAGAATTTTTCATAAAATATAATTTTACCGCTTCTGTGAGTGGAATTTCGAAAATCCGAGAGAAACGGTTAATATCAAGGACTAAAATGTGGTTCAAAAAGATGAAAATAATTTTTGGTGAATAGTAACTTTTTACTTTTTTTACCACGGTTAAAAGTAAATAGGGTAATTAAGGGTAAAAATGATATTATTATTACCCTAACACATGTCCTAATTCTATTGGATAAGTTTAATTCGACCAAAAAAAACCTTAGGAATAAAATATGACCATTTAAGCCCACTTGGATTAGATTAGGACATTTATTATTAATTTATTTAAAGAAGGGTTAAAATAGTTATAATCAAAGTTAAATAAGTAAATCATTTTTAATATAGGGTTATACATAAGATAAATTCGACTATAAATATTCATTAGAATGTTAAAACTATTTACTACAAAATTATATTTTATTTGTAATTTTTATACATTAAATAAATTAATTTATTTATGACACAACGATGATGCTGTAATTACCTTTTTAAGAAAATATTAACATAATTAATGTTATAAATGCCCAAATAAATGTAATTTGAGACTTTTTATGACTTACACTAATTTTATAGGTTAATATGACATGTTATTGTTGATTTAAGTAACTTTTTTAGAACTTATCATTCTGTTATAAATTTCATAAAAATCATGTACCAAATAGTGTCAAAATTGACATAAATTAGTTTTTAAAACAAATATTATATTATTAATTTTTATTTTATTCCTAAAAACCTACGGTTCGGCCAAATGACTTAGATAAGGTTATATATATTAATAATAAACAACTTGGGGTTCGTTTGGCTGGATATAGTAAGTTTATAAACCATATACTGTAAGAAAACAAAAAGACACGGTAAAAGTTAAATTATTTAACTTAGAGTTAAATCTAATTGATAAGGTTAAAATAATAACCTAAACATGTCTAAATACTATTGGATGAGAGGGTTTCGACCCATCCCCACCTTAGCTTCTAAATATATCAATTTGGATCTATTTAAAACCGAACATGACTTTATAATAAAATAATAGTTTTAGTTTTCCCAAAGGTGCCCCTCTCCTCCCTTATAAAAGGGCACCTCCTCCCCCTCTTCCTCACACAACTTTGAGCCTTCAAGCTCGGCCAACCCCTGCCAAATTATCTTCTAAACTTCCCAAGAAACATCCTAGATGTTCTGGTCTTCCTCAAAGTCCAATTTTAGTGCCCTAAGAGGAGGTTTCAAAGAAGCACTTCAAAGAAGTGGTAATGTCTGTTACCGATTCTTTCATCTTTATTTCTTCTTTCACTTCTTCTTCTTTAGTTGTTTCATTATGAAGTAATAACATCAGTATCACTAATATTCTGGTATGTTATTATAAGTATGAAACAACCCTATTTCACCATCTATCCATCCTACGGAAAAAGAAATCACCGCGCGTGCGTACGTTCGGAATACCGTCTCCACGCCGTGGTGTAATCTGTTTTTTCCACCAACACCTTACATGGATGGGTATAATGGTGTAAAGAATAAATATATATGGTTATTATAACATCATACTGATTCTTATATATTATACCATCCACTCCAATTATATTCAATAATTATGGGAATGATATCATCGTTCGTGCGTACTTACAGACTACCGTCTCTACGACACGATGAGATTCATTCTCCATGTTAACCATACATGAATGATCATAAAGTATATATAATGAATAATAATGAAATATATGACATAATAATGATACTGGATTTATGTATATATATATTTTTTTGCATCTACTTAATTCCACTCAATTCAATAAAGAAACGAAAACAGCGTTCATGCGTACGTACGGCCTACCGTCTCCATGAACGATGTATTTCTTTCCATTTATCGATCCATTATATATATGTATATTATTAATATATAGTATATATAAATCATGTTTTACATTTTGGATTTAATTAATCATGATCTACGTAATCATATGAATAATTACAAGTTAAAACAGGAATGACAAATGAGACGATTTTACCCAAAACGCTACTTTAACATGAATTTACAAAAGAACGGGTAATATAAAGTCATAAGTGAACCATATATGATATAATAACAATGAGTATGATTCTGTAATAAGTCAATAACATTATTTAAATCATTACACAGGAGTTTCGGACACTTATGAAGCAAATCGGACCTAAGGTAAGGGATAATTTATCAATCTCATTTTTATCCGAGATTGTTTATTCGTAAGTATTTACTGGGGTTATCTTTATCATCCAAGCCCATGTTTTCCAAAAATGGTTTCATGTATGTTTGAAGTCCTTTTTACCCATTTTTGACTTTTACTACATGGTATGTAAGGAATCTTTCTTTTGTTTACATTACGAGGTACTTTTTGACTTTTCCGACAAAAGTACGAAAAGAATGTTTTTTAACTTATACGGCACGAATGGATTTTTACGGTTTTATAAAGCCTTATTTTCGTGAAGCTTCCTCCAAAATATTTCATGACTATTTTCAAAAAAATCTCTTTCTTTTAAAATTGCATGACGTTTTGTGAAAAGAAATTGATTTTGATGAAGAAAGGATATTTTCATCAAGAATTCGTTACAAGTGTTTTATCAAAACCATTTTCCATCTAAGATGAAATTATTTCATATGTGTATGTTTCAAGTGTAATGTCTCTATGATTGACATGGTTTCACTTTTCTTATTATGAAATGATATCCATTTCTTGAATATGGATTATGTGATGATGGGATGATGTTTATGAAACCCATTTTATTCGTTGGGTTATTATTAATGATGTATGTTTATTTTGTGGCACAAGTAAGAATGATTTCATTATGAGATGGGTGGGACCTATATCTCCCTCCAATGCATTGGGTAAAGATTTTATATCTCATTAGATAGACATGGCTGGAATGGTAGGTTATACTGGTTCAGTGAAACAGGACTGAAACGAGGGTGACTCGGTTCAGAAAGGGACTTTGTCCACTAAGATATTCTTGGCAATGAGTCTTGACTAACAAAAAATGATTCTATATGATTATGTGTGTATGAAAAAAAGTTTCATGTTTTAAGTTATGATTATTGGGATTTCAATTCACTACTATGATTTATCCCATGTTATGAAATTATGCTCTCTTTTGCAGGTTAAGATTTACATAATGTTATGTTCTTATGAATATGATGTGATTGATATTTCTTTTGTTTACCCTTACTGAGCATTTGAGCTCACCCTTTTATGTTTTCTTTTCCCCAGGATATAAAGAAAGGTTTTAGGAAAAAAAAAAAGGGAAGATCTTTATGGGATATGTTGAAGATCTTTCACCACGATTAGAAGATTATATTCCGAGTTTCCAAAGACACTAAACTATTACGATCCTTGTGTGTTTGTTTTTGTTATGTACTAAGTATTCCGCAAAAGTAATGTAATGTCCATGTACGTCAGGCTTTGGGTCTCTACAAATATCATATAGGTTGAGATACTCTACATTACCTCAATTCCACTTGAAATCATACCTCCCCATTGCTTCAAAAAATGAAGCACCACAGACTATCTAGGTGGAATTGGAATACACTGAACAAATCAAAACCGGTGCATGACTCTATCAAGATGGATCCACTCATCAATATGAAGGTTAATGAGAGGAGATAAAAATATTTAATTATGTATCCCATCAGTTTAGTATGGATGAAGATGGTCTAATTGATCCCCGTACGGTAACCATGATATCTGTAATGACATGTTTCATTTGTTAAAATATTTTGTTACTAATTTTAAAAAATGACACTATTAGGGAATTTATTAGTCAATATAAGAATAACTATACTTAAAAAAGTAAATAATATACTATCCAGTATGAGAAAGTATACAACCAACCTTTTTCATAGGGTCCTAATGAAATGGTGACCTTAAATCCACATATAATATATAATATTGAAAGTGATATATAATAAGAAATAGAGTATAATAACTAAAATTAGAACATAAAATAATAAATATGAGTGATCATATTAGATTCCACAAAGAGTTCCATGAAACAAATCCTTATGGAGATTTAGATGGTAAACAATAAGTGATAGAGGTGGGATGACCTCCCAAGACCACATCTGAATGAGGATGACACATCCCCCCTAGACCACTTTGATTCGATAGGCATGCTATAAACAATTCCTTGTATGAGTATACAAAGAAGGAAGAATCATAGGTGTATCTCCTAGCCTGATAAAACTCCTCTAGTATCCCCAAATATATCATGTGGACACGAATAACTGAGTGATCCGTAGAAAACTTCTCTCAAATGAGGAAAAAGATATATTAATGGGCATGAAGCATGAAAATATGCTCATCAACATCAATGGGTAAATGTTAGAAGTTTATATCTAGCTATCTAATAGGAAAAATATATCCATCCATAGAAGTTCTAACCCCCAAAATATCAATACCAAAAAATCACTATAAAATCTCAAGCTCGTTTCCATGGGTGGGTCTTGTAACTGTATCACCCATGATAGGAAGACCAGGAATAATTGTCCAATACTCAATGGTGATGGCCTTCACTCCCTTAGGAAAGTAGAATGTCTGAGTCTCAAGTATCGATATCTAATTGAGGTAAATATATAGGTGATTATAAATGAATATATTGTATAATAAAATAATTCCATAGAAGCCATCCTAATGTAGGTATGGTATAATTACATTTGGGTGGTGTCATGATAACAATGTTATCTACACACCATAATTTCTTGAATCTAATGAACTGCTAGAACATCCTATGACACATGCCTATATTACTCTGTGATTAGAGTAGTATCCTCTATATATAATTCTAAAAATAAAATATATCATAAGAAAGTGTAAACTATAATTAAAATGTTATGACTAGTATAATATTATGATAGGTTGAATATAGGATCAAACATTATTATTCTCATTATAATTAAGTTTTAATGAAATATTAATGAAAACCATTTCTTATTATGATGGTACTTTTCTATTTTTTTGTATCAATGATTATGAGGATCCGATCCACTATTTCCCGATCTACATTTTTAGATATGATTTTTTTTCCCACATGTTTTCTTTATGGAAATTTTCATTTTTATTTTTTCATATTCTTTATTTTTTCTATCAACAGATAGATTGATTATATTTTTATTTAATCTAACACATAATTTTTATATTCACTGTAATCTGAATGTGAAAGGATTATTATGAAACCAAATTTTGATTTAAAAAATTGTTTTATCATATGAAGATACATTGTAAATGGGATGACATTTTGTAAAAGAATGATTTATTTATTGAAATGATGTATCGTTAAGGAATGACTATCTTGTGTTGGTTTTATGTAAATGGTTGTATATCTTATAAACTATTTCTTATTTTATAGTAAATGTATTTGAAAATTTCACATAATTAAAAAAAATTAATGAGTTCTTATTAAAAATATGAAACAACTTATATGAATAGTTTACATCAGAGGTAATACATCATTCTGGATGGGAGTGTAAATTGATCTAGAAAAATTAGGAAATGATTTCCTATTATAGACATCCTAATGATATATATTTCATGTAGAATGTTGTGCATGTTCTTGAGTATAGTCCATCTCATTTCGCATCCTGTTAGACTTTACTCACCCTTGTTATTACAACCTATTGATGTTATGTATCAGTATCCACAAGTCTTTAGGAATTAAGAAATTTCAATACACCCCAATAAAAATCCATGGTGTAACATAAACGTTATAAATGGGACTCATACAGCACACTAGATCAACATATTATTCCAATGACTACTTCATAGATGAATTTGATACAACGACGTGTGATCATGGAAACTAAAATGCATGGAATATTCTATTAATTTCATGCGGAATCAACCACTACTAATTTTGATGGGGTCCTAATACTATCTCACTTAAAATAGAAGGTATTCTAGATTGGAAACACAGACTCTATAAGAAAAATATTCTTCAATTCAATTTTCAATATTTAATTTAATGTGACATCCATCCTTTAGCAGTCTCTTTTCCATTTTCAACGACATACCAGAAACAATGATAAAAGGAATCCTGAATTGGGATAGTTATAGGGGACTTTAGAATCCCCTTGAAGACTCTATTAATGCACTCCACAATGTATTTGATAATCTCTCTACACCTATTCCCTTGTCATATGGGAATGTCCATTTATCTTTTTAAATCCCCATTATATAATCATTCACTCCTGATTAGCCCTATGTATTTCTTCTAATCATTATTAAAACATTTGTTGATCTGGTTCATATTCTACACGTATGTGACCAAATTTATGATAAATTATATTTATCCTTATACTAAAATTTTAATAAATTATAAAGAGGTTTTGTACCAATCCCCGTTATACCCTTCCACATAAAGTCATCATGGACAGTTTTTCTCTCCTTACTAGCAATGTGCCTAATGCAATGCCGATGATGTGAATTCAGAGTTCTCTATGTAATAGGATCTTCCTTGATTACACACTTGATTACTCGATAAAGATCAGGTATCAAACATAAAACCAATATTTTTTTTTGAAATGGTTATTGATACATGCTTAAACCCAATTGTGTGATTTGAAATTTTCTTTCTCCATAATGGAAGATTCACGTGACAGAGGTCAATGGATTCCATTATAGGTTTTTTTCAATAAAAATAAACCTATGTAGTTTCAATATAGAAACATATATTCAAATTGTATGAAATCCTTTTAGAAATTTTACTTGGAAATACATTTATGGAATACCTATAGAATCTAATGAAATTGGACATGTTAGGTATCGAGAGGGAATAAATCATGGTTATTTTTTCTGGGTATATATTGTAATTTTAGAGATCCTAAAAATGAGTCATCCCAAGCACCAAAAACCTTGAAAATTAAATTCTATCTCACCATAAATGTAATTTTATCAGAAATATAACAACCTATATTTTTTAGTATCCACTTTGACACAAGGTCTATAAGAAAATCCAAGTACGTCATGTTAATATCAAAAATAATTGATGGAATAGATTATATATCTAATGAAGTTTCATCTTGTGTTAGGTTTTATTTCATGAATTTAAGAGATACCTCAATAATAGAAATTATGAAACATCCAAATTCATTATCAGGAAATTCCCTTAAGAAGAATATACAATCATCCCCATTTTTTTCACATGGTATGATTTATTTTATACAGCTAGAATCCTAAAATAAATATATATAGTCTCTCTCAGAATAAAATATTTTCAGTGTGTTTTTATCTTTATAACTACATGGAAAATGTATTCCAATGTATAAGGTTTTGTTCAATTCCATAAATATTTCATCTACACCTCTAGTAAAGTTCATTACAGTTATGACAAAATTCTAGTTTAATTTATGAAAATGTTCCATTGTATCAGACTAAGATCCGAAGAGTGGTCAGAGATTTATTTTTTCATCATTAATTATGTATAATGACTTGATTTATATAAATTTCCTCCAAAACTTATGAATCTTCCTTTTTATTAGCACTATTTTCTCTGTCTGTTTTAGTATTATACACTTCTTGATAATCAAAATAATGTTACTACCTATCCAAAAGGTCTATTTTATCATTATCCACATAATAGGTAATATTATCATGTTACTGAGATAAAACATCTTCATATTTGTTCTGGATGTAGTAGGAGCATGAGATGAGTAGTTCTGAACATTTTATTTTTTTCATTTTCAATGAGAAATTTGAAATTTAATTGAAAATAAATTCCATGTTCAATGGAATTGAATCAAACAAAACAGACAACAAGAATCACATCATAACTAGAGATATGGGATCATGATTTATTATTTATAGTTAATTTAAATTAATAATAAATACCTTGATAAAATTATTTATTCTTCGATGGTTCTAGTAATAGATATGTGATGCACCATCATTCTTCTATAGGAATAAAGTACATATTTACTCTATTAGTGATCTACCAATGTTCATAGAATACCTAGATGTTGAAAAATGAATCTCTAGGTTCTATCATAGAAGATCCTTATTCTTGCATCATATGACTTTAATCACTACAAAAATTTCATCCCAATCATTCACATTGATCTGGTAGAGAAATATTTATCTCCATTCATGGGAGTGATATTGGATAAGGGAGAGATGTCAGTGAATTTATTGAATTATCTAATTCTATTATGCACAACCCAATCAAATGAATTGTTCTACTAAGAAAATAACATAAATGGGTTTATATATAAATAGTTTTAAAATAAAATAATTACAACAGTATCGTCAATTATTTATTTAATCCTAGTTAAATCCCCATGACAATTAATATTAATATTATTATTTCTATACATTCTCATAACATTGGAATTAAAAATAAATATTATTTAATCAAATGATATTCAATATTTAATATTTTCTCACTGGACCAAAAACCACGGTCCCACATTCATCTATAATATTTATCGGACAATAAATAATGTCTATTTACTAATTAAATAAATATCAATAAATTATTCTCTATTCAATAAATTATTATTGTATTTACTCTATAGAATATACATATAATATATACAGTCAATCATACAATAAAAATTATTAATCTATGTGTGGGAATAATATTTATTCAACTTGTTAAATAATAAATTATAATATTTTTTTTAACTACGATTCTGGATACACTTACTGTGTGACACTTTAGGCCTATTTCTCAGTGGTGCTAGGTGCGGCGGCCTAAAGTCAAAGGTTAGTGTCTATAAAAACACCAAGGCTCCCATAGAGAAATAAGTTAATGTCACGAAGACATGTTACCTCAGATGGATGCTGGTTGTGTAATATAATCTTTTTATTGTTATATCTTTTGTCTTGAAGGTTTCATGCCATTGTCATCAACTAAGGTGCTCCATGTCTCTTTCTTTAATTTCCTAGAAAATTAACTTTCCTATCAAACCTAATGGATGTGGACTTTTTTTGGATATATCATTTCACTCAAAGGGATTGAGATATCAGAATCAATTAAAATAGCAGGGTCAAATAATTTGTTGAATTATTTATTAAGGAAATATTATTATGAAGAACCCAATGTTTCCTACCCCTCCATAAACATATATCATAATGGTTTTGACCAATACATCATAGTACATGACTCATAATATTCATTAATGGGATCAATACACTCATCGGTAGATATGGGTATCCAATGACACATAGATATTTGGATTTCCTAATAGTGGGTCTAGTTCATATAATATTTTACTGAATATTACCAAGCGCATAAACCATGAGAAGGTTCCTCAACATCCTATGACTCTCCACCTCTAATTGAATGTATCATTTATGTCCCTCAAATAATATCATCAAATTATAGAACATATATTCAAGAATAGTGTTGTATCACTTATGGGTTCTAATCATAGTGAGGAACTTTAATGATCTTTTATTATGATAACTACTCTATGTAAATTATCAAATACTATGTCACATATAAGAATAATAGTTATGTGATAAGTAGTTTATTAATACTAAAAACAATGAAAACATTTGATCATAATGTATAACATGGTTGGTTCTAGGAAACCAACTCCAATATACTCCCACATTCACAAGAGATAAATTCTAAAATCCTTTAGTTTTCTAGATCTCACATGATACTCTTTCTTCGGATGAGATAGGCTTTTAATCATGGTTCTTCTGTGTTCTCTTCTGTGGGTACTCTGGTTACTAAAACTTCAACCCTCTGATAAAAATCCATCAAGAGGTTATACATTCGAAGTATATAATTTTTCTATTTATGTGACCTTGTCTCTTTTTCAAGATCCACCACTATTGTATTATCACAATACAATGTGATGGGATCGTTCATTCATAGGTAACACATCGAAACCATAGAAAAAAAATCTGAATCCAAACGACATCCATGACTACAGAAAAATCTTCAATATACTCTAAATCCACTAAAAAATCTATGTAAAATGGATACTTTGAACACTTACATATGACACTTCTTCCATTGAGTTAGAAAAAAACATGATTGTGACATTACATCATTCTAATTTATCTATGTACCAGAATCAGTATAACACCTAATGACCCGCTCCTTCAATCCTCATATACCAACCACATATCCTTAGTTATTCTCAAATACTTAAGAATATCCTTAACATTATTCCAATTTTGTTCTCTTGGATATTCTTAATAAATTCCTACCATTCTTCATGCATAGTAAAAATCAAGTCTAGTACATTACATTTAATACATGATTGATCTTATCTCAATATTGGGATCTTACTCATTCTATCATTCTCTTGTTGTGTCTTGGGATAAATTATCATTACAATATATAAACCATGTGACATCGAAAACAATCCCCCCTAGATTATTCCATACTAAATCTCTTTAATATTGGGTCAATATATTTACTTTGACATAGTCCAAAAAACCTCTTGGTTAAATCATGAATGATCACGATACCTAGAATGTATGCTGCATCCCCCAAGTATTTGAAAGAGAACAATTATTTAAATAGTATTTACCCTATTGTATTATTGGTATTTTTTCCAATAAGTAATATATCATCAACATATAAAGCTTGGATAATGATAGAATTACCAAAAAACCCAGTGTAAACACACCACTCACATTCATTCACAATGAAACCAAATTCTTTGATGGATTAATAAAATCAAATGATACATGAACTGGATGTTTTATTTAATCAACAAATGGATCTATGAAACATGAAAATCCTTTAGGCATCACCTAGGGTCACGAAAAATTCTATTTCTGTTATATAGACATCTTTCTGAAGGATCCTATTAAATTATGTAGTTTCAGCATCCATTTTCCAAATCTCATATTCATTGTATGTGTCTATGGAATATATAATTGTGATGGATATAAACATAAAAACTAGTGAAAATGTTTCATTATAGTAAATTCCATGACATTTTTTAAACCCTTTATCCACTAGCATTTCTTGATAATTATATTCTTTACCTTACATGTCTAGTTTCTCTTGAATACCCATCTTCACTCAACATGATTTACATTAATTAACACATCGACCATAACCCAAAATTGGTTTTGATAAATGTAATCCATTTTAGAATTCATGGAATCTTTCCATGTTGTAGCTTTTGAGATTTTTATTCCCTCTTTATGGGAGATAGGCTCATAATTTTCAACCAATAATGAGTCACCATAATTAATTATATATAAGAATATCTCTCATGTTCTCTTACCTCTATTATACTACTATGAAGTACATTATGTTTTTTGAACTACTTCTTAGATGGGGACCTGTCGAATTTTTTAGTTCTCCAAAAATTTTATATCAAGAGAATCAAGTTCATCGATGTCAAATAGTCTAAAACTATCATTTTGGAGGATGTGAAACCTCTAAATAAAAATTCATTCTCTGGTGTCAATCACTTTCTTATATGAGGGGTTGTTTGGTAGTTTCCCTTTTTTCCATGGGATACCCTATAAAGACAATATTTGTTATCATGGGCGATAGTTTGTTTCCATAGAAGGCCATAATACTCCTCGGAACCCCATGCATGTGTATGAAAAAAATGGGTTTCTTTGCACTCAGTAACTTGAGGGGACTTATGTTTCCCGGTTTAGTTAGAACTCAGTATAAGGTGTATACTGCATTTTTTAATTCATATACCAAAAAAGATTTTTGAAGATTTCCATGAATCATCATAGAACATAAAATTTCTTATAAGGTAGGGTTCCTCCATTCACTAAAACCATTCCAATGTGGTGTATAAGGTGGAGTTAGTTTAGATAGAATCCCAAACTCCCATAGAAAGACAAAAAAAATATTTATTAAAACATTTACCTCCTCAGTCTGATTGAATATTCTTTATCTTCATACCACATTGATTCTCTAATTTAAACTTGGATTCCTTAAATTATTCAAAGGAATCAGAATTATACCTAATCAAGTAGATATAACCATATCTACTAAAGTCATATATAAAAGTTATGATGTAACAATATCATACTATAGATTATATGAGAATTGTTCAACACACATCATTTTCTACCAATCATCGATGTTTTGTGGCCCTTTCACCCAGTCTACCAAACATTTATTTGGCCATATTCCATGAAAATAAGCATGGAATATTTCAAGTGGTTTCTGCTAAAGGGATTATAAATAACCATCTTGATAGAGCATTGTCAAACTCTTATCATTTACATGACCAATATGGAAATTCCAAAGTTTAGTTTTATATTATTTGTTTGAACATGATTAGTTACTAATTTCCAATACATGGTTTTCATAACTTAATACAGAAATATTATTATTTAATTATTCCAAACCCTAACATATGTTTCCTTTATAAAAGAAACAAATGTTATTTCCAAACATGAAAATTAACCCATGTGAATCAAGGAATGATACATATATTATGTTCTTCATAATCATTGGTACATAAAAACTATTTTAAAAACCAAATAAATCTTTTTGGAAATGAAATACGGTAGTCACCAATAGCTAGAGCATCCAACCTCACAATATTGGCAGCTCCAAGTTCCACCAATCATCTAGAAATATTTTGGAATCTACAGGGTTCCATCATTTTGATATAGATGTGAGAACTAGAAGTTGTACCTAATACATGATGTGTAGATATTAAATTATTACACTTGATGACAAACATGTGTTTTGTTTCCCATTTTTTGTGGGTGAAATTCCTCTTCTAGTGGCCTGAATTTCCACATGGAAAATAGACTATATCATTTTAATTTCCCTTCCTCTAGATGTTGTTCTTCTTGGAATGATAGTGCTCATGAGATTTACCTATTTATAATTCTTGGACCCCTTTTCCTTTCTGTTATTTTTTTATTCACCATAAAGACTACAAGTTTATCATTCCCCATCTCCTTATTCACTTGTTGAATCAATGTAATGATTTCTAAATGAACATTCTCATTTTTTATCATATTGGATTTTCTTAAGACTTTTCCTATAAGCTACACCATGTTTTGATTTGGCAATCAATCCATTATGTGAACTAATTTATTTCAACCCAAAAATTCTAATTAGAATCAACCAATAAATGAAATCTCCATAACTTTGTCAGGTCAGTCACTTATAACTAAGGTTTGATTTTAACAGAAGTTGTGGAAGGTGATACTAACATAATATTGTATTATAGGACTTTATCCTTTTATGCATAAATTAACTATTTTTATCTTTAACACATGATTTTTAATATTATGTGTGTTTACCGAAGTGATTAACCTTGTATTAGATAATATTTACACATTAGATAGTTTGTTTTAGTTGTATCTTTCGTGCTCATTAATTCAATAAAAATTTGATCATGAAAAAAACACCCATAATTAAATAACTATATAAGATGACATAAAATAAATTATAAAGATATATAATCATGATATTTACAAATTGTTAATTTATCTAGAAGTTGATAAACTAACTGTTGTCCTAGGTAAAAAACATGGAACCAATTAAGGTTCTTATTACAGCCTTCCACCTTTCCACCAATATATCTTTGTTTGATTGGTTTCACCTCAGCTCCAAACATGAACTACCTCCCCTGGCTCGAGATCTCCATACATTATATATACCTTTTACACACATACCTATGAGGGGAAATGAGATTTATGAAAAATCAGCCATGGGAATGCAATCCCTTAAATAATAAAATGAGGGAATGAACACTAGCCAAAAATTCAATTTACAAATAAATTAAATAAAATTAAAACAATCACATACAAAGGAAAGGATTATTTCCAAGATCATCTATATGAAAGAAATTAATTACACATTTGATAAGACTAGAATTCAATTCTTAATCATTCTTATTTAAGATAACTCAAAATCGAATCAATTAATTATAATATTTAATTAATCAATTATTTTATCTTAATTCTCATATATATTTCTTTAATACACTCATCCTTGATTATTTTAAACAAATTAAAAGAAATTTATTTAAGATTAAATGTGTACATAAATGTACCTTGGAGGAAACACAATGAATACCCATTCGAATCTACCCATCATTAATTATACTTGTATATATTTTTACTTTTCTGAAATATAGCATACCAGAATTATCATGTAATTTTATTATGTGTACTATTATGTGAATTACATCCATTTTTTGTCATGTTTTATGTATCAATTCATGTAGAGTAACCACTATAATATGAATCATAGAGAATATATTGATTTGAATACTATGTAGATATTAATTAAATATAAATATATATATATATATATATATATATATATATATATATATCTGAAAAAACATATCACATGGCGTGCCCTATCAACTAAATTACCATACGTATGAAAACAACAAATAGTGTTATACATTATAATAAATAAATTTTATATATATGTAATTTTGTATAATTACTATGCGTGTGAAGGAGAGCCACATGACATGTACACCTCTCACCATCAATCTAAGGCACACTCCTAGGGAATCAATGTGAAAACTGTGCATTAGAAATGATGGAGCACAGAACTCGTATGATGGGATACGCGCTGTGTGTTCTCTGAATTAAATGGTACTGAATATGTCAGTGTAACACCCTGATATTTTATGAGAAGTATATTTTTTTATGTATTATGTTATACTCAATGAAATCTTTCACTGCACACAACACTATCTAGGATTGCGTTACACGCAATCATGACCTTCCTCGATAGCGTGTGTAGTACACAATATCGAGTTTCACTAAACAATGATATATTATTATAATATTATAAAGTAGCCGTTATGAATTGTATTAACTGAATTTTAAATTTTATAACATTATAAATCATCTTACACATTTTCTAGAATGAGGTATGAAAACAAAATCAGTTTTTCAGATAAAAGAAGTATTCTTCAAAAAATGCAGTTTTACCGCCTTTTGATCGCGCACAGATTTTAAATCTAGTTTTTTACATGTTTATAAGTTAAATTTGAAAAAATAAAATTCTTCTTTGGAATCAGGATATAAAAATTTACTTTGGATATATTTTTCATATTATTCTGGTAACTTTCATATTTTGATGAACAGTAAAAACACGCTATATTTTAATTAAAAACAATTTTTTTCATAGAAATAATTTATATGGATACATTATCTTTTTAATTGGTTTTAAAGTATAATTAGAATATATTTTTACCATTTAATCCAGTGTTGGTCATTGGAATTAATTTCACATTGAAATTGGACATAAACAAGTGATGATCTTTTAATAGTTATTGTTTCTTAAAAACACACTATTTGTTTTGATAACGGTAATTACATTTAAAATTAATTAATGGCACTTATATGTTTTGAATTTTGGAAATATGGACAGCATTTCTGAATTCGGAATATCAAATATAACTTAGGCTGAAGTTTTGGTATTTTTTTGAAAAACTTCAATTATTGATGAATAGTGAAAACACTGAGTTTTTGGTTAAAACTGACTTTTTATTTAAATAATCATTTATTTGATTTAAATTTATTTTAGGTCAAAATAGATACAAAATAATTATATAATTTCAATGAAATTCATTGGAATCACTTTATAATAATTTTAGATTTTTAAAAAATTATATTGAACTTTTCACTGTCTTTTACCCACCTCCTAGGAGCTTTTGCACTTGTTCATGAATCATAATTTTACCGCTTCAGGGAGTTTAATTTCAAAAACCCAAGAGACATGGTTAATATCAAGGCGTAAAATTTGGTTCAATTAGATAAAAACAATTTTTGGTGAATAGTAACTTTTTGCTTTTATTTACCACGGTTAAAAGTAAATAGGGTAATTCAATGTTAAAAGAAAATTATAATAATTCAAAATTACCTTAACACTTGTCCAAACCTTATTCGATTAGTAATGGCCGACCATGGGCTTCCTTGGGTCGATTTTGGGAACCCATGGATCCACTTATGAAAGACAATGACACATTAGATTAATTAATTTAATTTAAAGACAAAATTGGCATTAACAAAAAATCCTTTAGTAATTAATTTTTAGAAGTGGATTTATAAATTATATTTTTGACTATAAATATTAATTGGAAAGATAATAATATTTCCTACATGTTTGTATTTATTTTATAATTTTTAGACATCAAATAAATTAAATTATTTATGACACAATAATGATGCAGTATTTACCTCATTAATAAATGATTTAAATAAAAAAGATTATAATGATTCAAATATTTTCCAAAACATGTCCAATTCTGATTGGATGATTTTATTTCGACCATGATTCATCTTATCTTCATCTGTAATGATTTTTTGACCTTTTGAAACCGAAGATAAGTTTATAATAAAATAAAATTTTCACACTTTCCAAAGGAGCCCCTCTCCTCCCTTATAAAAGGGTACCTCCTCCCTCTCCTCCTCACACCACTTTGAGCCTTCAATCTCGGCCAACCTCTGCCCATTTCACTTTCCCACTTCCAAATAAACCTACTAGAGGTACTGGTCTTCTCAAAAGACCAACTCTAGTGCCCTAAGAGAAAGTTTAAAGGAGGCACTTCGAAGAAGAGGTAATACCTTCTACCGTTTTCTTCAAGTTCCATTATTCTTCTCCTCCCTCTTCATTAGTTGTTTCATTATGAGGTAATAAAATCAGTATCCCTAATATAATGATATGTTATTATAAATATGAAACAACCCTATTTCACCTCTTATCCATCCTACGGTAAACAAAATCACCGCGTGTGCGTACGTATGGAATACCGTCTCCACACTGTGGTGTAATATGTTTTCCACCACCACCTTAATTGGATGGGTATAATGGTGTAAATAACTAACTATATATAATTTTTGTAAAGTGGTATTGATTCTGAAATATTATACATACAGGTCAATACTATCCCATGATCATGGTAACGATATCAACGCTCGTGCATACGTACGGCCTACCGTCTCCATGATGTGATGCGACTCGTTCTATATTATCTTCATTGAATAATGATTATATAAATGAAATGAATGAATGAATATGATATATATTACACTAATAACATTCTATAAATGATTTATCTATATCCTATAAATAGGAATAAGAATTTATTCGACAAAACATGCATAAGAACAAAAAGTAATAAACACACGAATAACAAGTAGAAAGGAAATATTACTAATAATAAGCTAAGAATATAAACATATATGATATTATAACAATGTGTATGATTCTGGAATAAGTAAATGACATTATTTAAATCATTATACAGGAGGTTCGGAGACTTACGAAGCAAATCGGACCTATGGTAAAGGAAAATATCACAATCTCATTTTTATCCGAGATTGTTTTTACTTTGGTATTTACTGGGGTGTATTTTATCATCCACATCCATGTTTCCTCAATATATAATATTATTTCCATCCTCCTACAATTTTATAAATCCAATTTTACCCTTCAGTGATTTTTTAGTAAAAGATATGAAATGAATCTTTTGTTGTTTTTCGTACGAGGTACTTTTTGACTTTCCATCCAATGTACGAGAATGATGTTTTTATTAACTTATACGGCATGAATGGATATTTAGAAAATTATTTCCAAGAAGCTTCCTTTACATGTTTTCAAGTTTATTTTTAATCAACTTCTTTTTGTTTAAAAATATATGACATGTTAAGAAAGGAAAAATGTTTTTGAAGTAGAAAGGATATTTTCCTCAAGAATGGAGTTCAAGTGTTTTATCAAAATTATTTTCCATCTAAGATAAAAGAGGGTTACGTTTCTATCCCTATTTGTACATTGATCTGATTGTTTTATTATGGAATTAATTTTATGATGTCCTTTTATCTTATATGGGTTATGTTATGACGGCATGATGTTTAAGAATCCCATTTTTATTACAAAGGTTACGCTATGATGTATGATTTATGATTTTGTGGCACACATAAGAATGATTTCATTATGAGATGGGTGGGACCTATATCTCCCTCCAATGCATTGGGTAAAGATTTATATCTCATGAGATAGACATGGTTGGAACGACAAGTTCATCCAGTTCAGTGAAACAAGACTGAAACGAGGAGTGAACTATGTTCAGAAATGGACTTTGTCCGCTAAGATAGTCTTGGTTATGAGTCCTGACTACTATGAAATGATTTATCTAAGATTATGTGTGTATGCCACAAAGTTTCATGTTTTATGTTATGATTATTGGGATTAAATTTCAATTCTATGATTTATCCCATGATATGAAACTATGACCTCTTTTGCAAGTTAATATTTCCAAAATGTTTTGTTCTTATGAATATGATATGACTGATATTTATTTTGTTTACCCTTACTGAGCATTTGAACTCACCATTTTGTATGTTTTATTTTCCCCAGTTTAGGAAGAAGGATATTAAGTAGGATATGCCAAAAAGGGACTCAAGATATGGTGAAATAAATTGGAGACAATGTAGTTGATTTTATGAACCAGTTGTTTATGTTTCCCAGTTTCTAAAGACACTAAACCTATATGGTCCTTTCATGGTTTTGTTATATATTGTAATAAGTATGCTTCAAATCTGAAGTAATAACAATTTATGTAAAGTATGGGTCGTTATAGTTGGTATCAGAGGAAAGGTATAGTCAACCTTTGGAAACTAGAATGTGAAAGCCTTAGTAAGACCCTTAAGGATAAGTCTAAGCATAGAACACAATCTTAGTGTTTTATAAAGGTCCATGAACAACCTATGATAAGACCTTAAGTGTCATATTTATTCTTTATTATGTTGTTTTCCTATTATAATTAGTGTTGCTGTCACTATTCTTCTTGGTTTTAGTAAATGGATGGAACACGAAGGAACCGTGTTAATTCGGAATGCGATGGGGAATGGAATGATTGTCCCCCTGAGCAACCAAACGTTATGGGAGCTGGAATGAAAAATATTGTAGCCATGCTCATACAACTTTTTCAAGCTATGAATCATGCAGGACTTCCAAACAAGCAAAGGAAGGAAAAAAATTCGGTTGAATCCTTCATGAGGCATCGTCCACTTTCTTTCAGTGGGGCTACTGATCCATTAGTTGCTGAACAATGGATCAGTACTACTGAAAAGATATTTTCAGTTATTCAATGTTCTGATCATGATAAAGTCATCTTATCAGAATATCATTTGGAAGATGAAGCTGATCAAAGGTGTAATCTTATCAAGAATACAAGGTAATGGGATGAAATTGAATCCATGGAATAGGACGAGTTCAAGAACTTATTTTTTTAATAAGTATTTCCCTCGTATTCATCAAACAAAGATGGAGAATGAGTTTCTTGAATTGAAGCAAAATGATGATGAATCTGTTGGTACTTATGAATAAAATTTTATGAGACTTTCAAGGTACGTTTCCGGGATTATTATCCAACCTGAGAGTAAGATCGATCGATTCTTTAGTGGCTTAAAACCACGTCTTCGAAGGGCATTAGCCATAAGGGACCTCAATATCTATGAGGAAATCGTTCGATGTGCTCTCAAGGTTGAAATGGATATTGGAGTAACCAATCAATCATATTCATTTGATAAGAAGAGGAAAATGGAATTCAAAGGAAAATATAAAGAGCACACTGAAAAGAATATGAGTATTCCCTTATGCTCAAAGTGTGGAAAGAAACATGGAGGGATTTGTCTTAAAGGGACAAGTAAATGTTTCAAATCTGGAAAAGAAGGTCATCGGGTATTTGAATGTCGCAATGATGGGAAGAAGATTTCTAGTGATGTGAACAAAAAAAAGTCTACATATAGTGCACCTACTACACATCAGTGTTTCAAGTGCAAGGAACTAGGGCATTATGCTAATCAATGCCTGAATCCAAGGGTTGTTGATGATGATCAATGTCAAAAAACTCTTAAGGAAAAAGACAAAGGAATGTCACATGCAATTACTATCGGCTATGTGGAGTACGATAATGAAGTGGTGAAAGGTACACTTACCATCCACTCTAAATTAGAAAATGTTTTATTTGATTCTGGATCCACGCACTCTTTTATTTCAGAAGAATTTTCTAAGGGTATCATTGTATTACCTCAACAATTACATGTTGAGTTAGCTGTGACAACTCCTAATGGCACAATAGTTGCATCAAAAGTTTATAATTCTTCTTCGATTGAAGTTTGTGGGAATGTGCTTCCTGAAAATATTGTGATCCTCCCTATAGTGGAATTTGATGTGATTCTTGGCATGGATTGGCTTTAATTATACAGAGCTCATATCAATTTCTAAAGAAGGGAAATCACATTTAATATTCCAGATCAATCTATAATTGTCTATCGTTGCATGGATGAATATAACCTTCCAGAGGAAATTTCTTCCATCTTATGGGTCTTGATTCCAATAAATGAAGGTTATTTATCTCAAATGGTTGGCGAGAAAATCAAGATTAAGAATATTCCCATTGTACAGGAATTTGATGATTTCTTTCCAGAGGAATTTCCGGGTCTTCCACCAAATTTTGAAGTTTAGTTTTCAATAGAACTCGTACCGGGTGCTTTGCCTATTTCAAATACACCTTATAGAATAGCCCTAATTGAGTTGCAGGAATTGAAGAAGGAACTCCAAGAGAATCTTGATAAAGGATTCATACGCCCTAGTGCGTCACCTTGGGGAGCACATGTTCTGTTTTTTAAGAAGAAAGATGGATCAATGAGACTCTGCATTGATTATCGAGAACTTAACAAGATCACGATCATGAACAAATATCCTCTCCCATGCATTTATGACTTATTTACCCAATTACGCGGATCTCAATACGTTTCCAAGATTGATCCTTGTTCAGGGTATCATCAATTAAGGGAAAAGAGGTAGGATAAACCAATGACGGCTTTTTGTACTAGGTATGGACACTATGAATTTATAGTGATGCCATTTGGTCTTACTAATTCCCCTGCTATCTTCATGGATCTGATGAATAGAGTCTTTAGAGACTATCTTGATCTGTTTGTGGTAGTCTTTATAGATTTTAATATTGTCTATTCAAAGAGCAAGGAAGAACATTAAGATCACTTGAGAATTGTATTGAAGACCCTAAGAAAGGATAATCTTTATGAAAAATTTACCATGTGTGAATTTTGGATTAAAAAAGTTGCATTTTTGGGTCACATAATCTCAAAAGAGAGGATATCTGTGGATCTAGCAAAAACAGAGGTTATCGAAAGATGGTCAAGACCAACAACAATAACTTAGATCCAAAGTTTTCTTGGTTTGGTAGGATATTATCGACATATTTGTTTCACGATTATCTAATACAATCACCAGGTTGACTCGAAAAGGAGTTAAGTTTATGTGGACGGAGGAGTGTGAAGAAAATTTCAAGGAATTGAAAAGAAGGTTATCCAGTGCACCTGTGCTCACACTTCCTTGTAGTGGAGAAAGGTTTGTGATCTACAGTGACGCATCCAAGAAGGGATTGGGGTGTGTTCTTATGAAAAAAGATATGGTGATAGATTATGCCTCATGACAGTTGAAAATTCATGAGCAAAATCACCCTACTCTTGATTTAGAGTTAGTTGCGGTAATATTTGCATTAATGATTTGAAGGCATTATCTTTATGGTAAAAGGTGTGATATTTATACTGATCACAAAAGTTTAAAGTATATGTTCACATAGAAGGAGATGAATATGCATCAAAGAAGATGGTTGGAGATGATTAATGATTATGACTACTCAATTCATTACCACCCTGGGAAAGAAAACAAGGTGGTAGACGCATTAAAACGACAAGAACATGCCAGCTTATCCATGATGAGGATCACAAAAGATCCAATATTTATGGATTTACAAAGGATGGATCTTGGAATTATAATGGAAGGGGAAAAATATTATCTTTCTCAAATGAATGTTCAACCATCTATACATGTGACGATTAAAGAGGCATAAAAAGACGATGTAGAGTTACAAAAGAAGGTGAGAAATGTTCCTGAATTCAAACTTGATTGTGATGGGATAATAAGGTTCCGGAATCGGGTTTGTGTTCCTCCCATCCCAGAATTAAAGAAGGAGATGCTGGATGAGGCTCATAGTTCTTCATTCCCTATTCATCCTAGAAGCACAAAGATGAATAGGGACCTGAAAGAGTACTTCTGGTGGGATGAAATGAAAACAGATGATTTTGAATATGTCTCTCGATGCTTGGTTTGTCATCAAGTTAAAGCTAAGAGACAAAAGTCTAAGGGGATGTTACAACCATTACCCATACCCGAATGGAAATAGGAAAACATCACTATGGACTTTGTCATTGGACATCCTAAAACATCCAAAGGTAATAATGCTATCTGGGTTATAGTTTATTGTCTTATGAAGTCGGCACACTTCATTGCTATTAGAGAGGATTTCTCTCTTGATCAGCTTGCCAGGACATATGTAAAGGAAGTGGTAAGATTTCATGGAGTACCACTTTCCATTATATCTAATCGGGATCCGAGGTTTACCTCGATGTTTTGGAGAAGTCTTCAGCATACTCTAGATACATAGTGGAGCTTCAGCACTACTAATCATCCTAAAAAAGATGGTCAGTCTGAGAGAAAAATTCAAACTCTAGAAGACATGTTAAGAGCTTGCTCTATGGACTTCAAAGGTGGTTGGGATCAACACCTACCTTTGGTGGAATTTTCTTATAATTATATCTTTCACTTCAGTATTCAGATGTCTCCTTATGAAGCTCTCTATGGAAAGAAATTCCAAACTCTAACTTGCTGGGATGATGTTAGGGAAAGAAAGCTATTCGGACCTGATCTAGTTGATGAGATGGAAGAAAAGGTTTGATCTATTCAACTACACATAAGAGCAGCTCAGAGTCAAAATAAAAGTTATGCCGATAACCAAAGAAAATACCTAGAGTTTGAAGTGGGTGATAAAGTGTTCTTACGAATATCTCATTGGAAGAGATTAATGAGATTTGGAAATTTGGGAAAGTTGATCCCTAGGTATATCGGTCCTTTCAAAATACTAGATCGTGTTGGGAAGGTAGCTTACTGATTGGCGCTTCCACCGAATCTGTCTCAAGTTCATGAAGTGTTCCACGTATCTCTCCTGAGAAAGTACATACCCGATCCTTCACATGTACTAAGCTCAGAAGTTGTACCGCTAGAGAAAGATTGTTCTTATGAAGAACAACCGATAGAGATTTTAGATCATAGAGAAAAAGTTCTACAGAACAAGACCACTCGCTTGGTGAACGTTTTATGGAGGAACCACCAATTAGAAGAAGCTACATGGGAGTTTGAGGATATGATGAGGGAGAGGTATCCCCATCTGTTTGTTACGAAGTGACAAATTTCGAGGGCGAAATTCATTTTAAGGGGGGTTGAATGTAACACCCTAATATTTTATGAGAAGTATATTTTTTTATGTATTATGTTATATGCAAAAGAATCTTTCACTGCACACAACACTAGCTAGTCTTGCGATACACGCAATCGTGACCTTTCTCGATAGCGTGTGTAGTACACAATATCAAGTTTCACTAAACAACGATATATTATTATATTATTATGAACTAGCCGTTATGAATAGTATTAACTGAATTTTAAATTTTATAATATTATAAATCATCCTATACTTTTTCTAGAATGACGTTTGAAAAAAAAAATCAGTTTTTTCGGATAAAAGATGTATTCTTCAAAAAAATGTAGTTTTACTGCCTTTTGATGGTGCTCACATTTTGAATCTAGTTTTTGACATGTTTATATGTTCAATTTGACAAAATAAAATTCTTCTTTGGAATCAGGATATAATAATTTACTTTGGATAAATTTTTCATATTATTTTGGCAACTTTCATATTGTGATGAATAGTAAAAACACGCTATATTTTAATTAAAAACAACTTTTTTCATCGTAATAATTTATATGGATAGATTATCTTTTAAAGTGGTTTTAAAGTATAATTAGAATATATTTTTTACCATTTAATCCAATGTTGGTCATTGGAATTAATTTCACTTTGAAATTGGAAAAAAAAGGTGATGATCTTTTGACAGTTATTGTTTCTTAAAAACACGCTATTTGTTTTGATAACTGGATTTACATTTAAAATTAATTAATGCCACTTATATGTTTCGAATTTTGAAAAATAGACATCATTTTTGAATTCGGAATATCAAATATAGCTTAGGCTGAATTTTTGGTATTTTTCTGAAAAACTTCAATTTTTGAAGAATAGTGAAAACACTGAGTTTTTTGTTAAAATCGACTTTTTATTTAAATAATAATTTATTTGATTTAAATTTATTTTAGCTCAAAATAGATACATAATACATATATAATTTCATAAAAATTCATTGGAATCATTTTATAATAATTTTAGATTTATAAAAAATGGTATTGAACTTTTCACCGTCTTTTACCCACCTCCTAGGAGCATTAGCAATTGTTCATAAAACTTAATTTTACCGCTTCTGTGAGTTGAATTTCAAAAATCCGAGAAACATGGTTAATATCAAGGAGTAAAATTTGGTTCAATTAGTTAAAAATAATTTTTGGTGAATAGTAACTTTTTACTTTTATTTACCATGGTTAAAAGTAAGTATGGTAATTCAAGGTTAAAAGAAAATTATAATAATTAAAAATTACCTTAAAACTTGTCCAAACCATATTTGATGAGTAATTTACAACCATGTGTATCCTTGGGTCGATTTTGGGACCCCATGGAGCCACTTATGAAAGACAATGACACATTAGATTAATTAATTTAATGTAAATACTAAATTGGCATTAACAAAAAATCCATTAGTAATTAATTTTTACAAGGGGCTATATAAATTATCATTTCGACTATAAATAATCATTGGAAAGCTAAAACTATTTCCTACATGTTGGTATTTATTTTATAATTTTTAGACATCAAATAATTTAAATAATTTTTGACACAATAATGATGCAGTATTTACCTTATTAATAAATGATTTACATAAATAAGATTATAATGATTAAAATAATTTCCAAAACATGTCAAATTCTGATTGGATGATTTTATTTCGACCATGAGTCATCTTATCATCATCTTTAATGATTTTTGGAACTTTTTAAACCGAAGAAAAGTCTATAATAAAATAATACATTCACACTTTCCAAAGGTGCCCCTCTCCTCCCTTATAAAAGGGCACCTCCTCCCTCTCCTCCTCACACAACTTTTAGCCTTCAAGATCAGCCAACCCCTTACCATTTCACATCCCCACTTCCATATAAACTTACTAGAGGTACTGGTCTTCTCAAAATACTTACTCTAGTGCCCTAAGAGAATGTTTAAAGGAAGCACTTCGAAGAAGAGGTAATACCTTCTACCGTTTTCTTCAAGTTCCATTCTTCTTCTACTCCTTCTTCATTAGTTGTTTCATTATGAGGTAATAAAATCAGTATCCCTAATATACTGATATGTTATTATAAATATGAAACAACCTTATTTCACCTCTTATCCATCCTACGGTAAACAAAATCACCGCGCATACGTACGTACGGAATACCGTCTCCACGCCGTGGTGTAATATGTTTTCCACCACCACCATACTTTGATGGGTATAATGGTGTAAATAATTAACTATATATTATTATTGTAAAGTGGTATTCATTCTGAAATATTATACATACACTTCAATACAATTCCACGATCATGGGAATGATATCATCGCTTGTGCGTACGTAGGGCCTACAGTCTCCACGATGTGATGCGACTTGTTCTATATGATCTTCATTGAATAATGATTATATAAATGAAATTAATGAATTAATATTATATATATTACACTAATACCATTCTGTTAATGATTTATCTATATCCTATAAAGAGGAATAAGAATTTATTCAACAAAACATGCCTAAGAACAAAAAGTAATAAACACATGAATAACAACTAGAAATGAAATATTAATAATAAGAAGCTAATTATATGACCATATATGATATTATAACAATGTGTATGATTCTGGAATTAGTCAATGACATTATTTAATTCATTATACAGGAGGATCGGACACTTACGAAGCAAATCGGACCTAAGGGAAGGGAAAATCTCACAATCTCATTTTTATCCGAGATTGTTTGTACTTTGGTATTTTATGGGGTGTATTTTATCATCCACATCCATGTTTCCTCAATATGTAATATTATTTCCATCCTCCTACAATTGTTTAAATCCAATTTTACCCTTCGGTGAGTTTTTAGTAAATGATATGAAAGGAATCTTTTGTCGTTTTTCGTACGAGGTAATTTTTGACTTTTCCAGCCAAAGTATGAGAAGGATGTTTTTTTAATCTTATATGACATCAATGGATTTTTAGAACATTATTTACAAGAAGCTTCCTTTACATGTTTTGATGTTTATTTTTAATCAACTTCTTTTAGTTTAAAATTGTATGACTTGTTTAGAAAGGAAAAATGTTTTTGAAGTAGAAAGGATATTTTCATCAAGAATGGAGTTCAAGTGTTTTATCAAAATTATTTTCCATCTAAGATAAAATAGGGCTCTATTTCTATCCCTATTTTTACATTTATTTGATTGTTTTATGATGGAATTAATTTTATGATGTTCTTTTATCTTATACGGGTTATGTTATGGTGGCATGATGTTTAAGAATCCCATTTTTATTACATGGGCTATGCTGTGATGTATGATTTATGATTTTGTGGCACAAATAATAATGGTTTCATTATGAAACGGGTGGGACCTATATCTCCCTCCAATACATTGGGTAAAGATTCATATCTCATGAGATAGACTTGGCTGGAACGGAAAGTTAAACCTGTTCAGTGGTACATGACTGGAACGAGGAGTGAGCTCAGTCTAGTAATGGAATTTTTCCTCTATGATGGTATTGGAAATGATACTTGACTAATATGAAATGATTTTCTATGATTATGTGTGTATGCCACAAAGTTTCATGTTTTATGTTATGATTATTTGGGATTAATTTTCATTACTATGATTAATCCCATTACATGATATTATGACCACTTTTGTAGGTTATGATTTTCAAAATGTTATGTTCTTATGAATATGATATGACTGATATTTCTTTTGTTTACCCTTACTAAGCATTTGAGATCACCCTTTTGTATGTTTTATTTTCCCCTGGTCAGGAAGAAGGATATTAAGTAGGATATTCCAAAAAGGGACTCTAGATATAATGAAATAAATGGGAGACAATGTAGTTGATTTTATGAACCAGTTGTTTATGTTTCCCAGTTTCTAAGGACACTATACCTATATGGTCCTTTCATGTTTTTGTTATATGTTGTAATAAGTATGATTAAACTTTGAAGTAATAAAAATGTATGTAAATTATGGGTTGTTGTAGTTAGGATGTGTATGGTAATACATGGCTTGTCGGTGACTCAAAGGGACTAAATGACATGTTTGTATTCTACACGTTGGGTAATCTAGATGAAAATGTGCTAGATCATATCATTTAAAATGAAATGTAAGAATTAACTAATCCATGTGTAATCAATGAACATAGTTTGAGTAATTGGTGAATTAACTACTGGTGTATTAAAAGCAAGTACACTGCATGCAACATCAGTCACAAGGAGTGTACTCCTGATTTATCCAACTAGAATTCTTGGTACCTCCAGATAAATTCTTTTATTTTATTTCCTTCATAAAAAATTTTATTTATTAGATCTACAAGAAAAGTAAGAGTAATAATAATATCCCCCAGTTTGTATAAAAAGAATGATTAAACAACAATTGATAACTAAATTAAAATTGTGTAAATTAACATTTGATCATTAAATATTTATAAAACATTATGTGACCTCTCAGATACCACTTGTAGGTTCTAAGAAAAGATGAATCATGTGATGAGTGGTTTCCAAAATTTCATTTTTTTATGTTCAATGATCAACCTAAGATCTATATTCTGATAAACATCATTTTCAACAGAATTAAATCGATGAAGACAAACAACATGAATCACACAAGAACCATTGAGAGAGGATCATCCCATATTATTTAAAATTAAATTAATTAAATAATAATTTCCCTAATAGAATTATTTATTTTTTGATGGATCTTCTAATAGATATATGAGGTACAATTTTTGTGTTCCAGGAATCATGTTTAAATTCCCTCTTGCCAGGTTCCACATGTGTTCCATGAATCTTCATACATCATCGAATGAATCTCTGGGTGCTAGCATGATAAGTCCTTATTCTGGAGTCCTTCGTATTTGGTCGGTACATGAATTTCTTCCAAATCATTATCCGAGATCTGTTGGAAGAACATATATCTCTATTCATGGAGTGATCATGGAGGAGAAAGAAATCTTAAGAGATGGAGGGAATTCTACAATTCCATTGAGCATAACCCAAAAAATGAATTGTTCTATTAAGAAAATAACATAACAAGATTTATATAATAACAGTTTTAAAATAAAAAAATTACACACGTTACCCTATTTATTTATTTCCCCATAACATAAACCATATGTCAAATAATAATAAAAATATTTCTCCACATATGGTTAGCTTTTGAATTAAAAATAAATATTACTTAATAAAAAAATATCCAAATTTTATAATTTCATCACTAGACCTAAATTAATGGCCCTTTGTTTCTTAATAATATTTATCAAACCTTGAATAATGTCTATTTATTTATTCAATAAATATCAGTACATTTTTCTCCAATAATAAAATTAATATTATATTTTATAATTTCAAAATAAATATTTAAATGTGATCAAGCATACATGAATAATTATTAAAACACATGTGGGAATAAAATTTATTCAGCATGTTAAATAAAATATAATAATACATTATTTAACTATGATTCTAGATACACTTAGTGTGTTACCCCAAAGGACTCTTTCCCAGTATAATTATGTGAAAAAGTATAAAGTCAACGTTTAGCGTTTAGAAACATGCCAAGGATCCCAAAGAAAATGATGTTAATGTCTCAGTGACATGTTACATCATATAGATTCTCATTGTGTAATATAATCCATTTATCATGATATCTCTTATAAATCATGTTGTATACTAGTGCCATCAACCAATGTTCTTGACGTATGTTTCATTAATTTCCTCAAAAATGACCTTTCCTTTTGAAATCTATGTCTATTGATTTTTTTAGGCTATATTATTTTACATAAAAAGTACTATGATATAAACATCTATTAAAAAACAAGGGAAAATCCCCTATTGTTATTTTTAATGAACTATTACTTATGATGCACCCAATATAAACTCCCTCGCCATGAATATATATTAGTATGATTTTCATCAAAACATAAATGTATGTGGATCATATTATTAATTAGTAATAATATTAGATTCTAGGGATCAACACTCATGTCCTCATATCATAATATCAAATGATATTTAGAAATGTGGATTATTACTGGGGGGTCTCATTCTCATTATATCCGACTATATATTACCAAGGGCATACAACAAGAGAAGTTGAATCAATGTCCTATGAGTCTTCATCATTAATTTCATGTTTCATTATTTTCCTTAAATGATATCATCTGGCTATAGAACATACATTCAATAATAGTGGCGTAGCACTTCCAGGTTCACATCCTGGGGATAAACTTCTCTAATCTTTTAGTGTGATTACTACTCTTAGGATATTATCACATACTATTTCATACATAAGAAAAATCATAATGTGATGATAAGTTTAATAATATCTAAAAATTCATAGATGTTATCATAATATACACATAAGTTGGTTCTTGGGAATGAACTAGAAGACATAAATGACTCTTTTATTCCAATGGTGTCAAACAAAAAGATGTTACAACTGGACACTAGAAACCTCAACATATAAGCTCGTCATGGAATTGTCTAACCGTTGGGAAAAAAATACCTTGCATGGACCCAGGCACTATCAGCAGCCAATGAACATGATATATGACATAACCTACCCTCGTATCATAAATGTCTATAGCTAATTGACTAAATCTCCATACAAGTGACCAAATTTAAACAACCACAAATTATTTCATGAATATATCCTAGGGATATGCAATTATATGTCCTAAGAATTTTTGTTGGTTACATAATAAAAGAATCCATTTTCATTTTTTAATAACATTTCCACTATAATAGATACAAGAAAACAATATTGTCTATGTGAAAAATGATTTTTATAAATATTTTTATAGTGAAAATAATATAGATAATGGGAAATAATCTTGTAATATTATCCATAAATTATTTAATTTAAAAATATTTTAGAATGTTTTCTTATATCCTCAAAGATAACAGTTATTGTTTTTAGTAAATGTTTTAATATTTCTAATTGTATGTTTCATTTTACATAGAGATAATTTTAATCATCTAAAGAATAAAAAATTGAGGGTTAAAAAAATGTGTAGAAAATTCTGTTGTCTTTGCACCTATCATTGATTGAGTATAGCTCGATATGGTGTTTTCAGGGTTGTTCCCCTAGGTACATCCTTTCTAAATCCGTATCAACTTTTGGTACCCTGAATGTCATTTCATTTCTTAGATAACCACACAATATTTATTTTTCTAAAATTTTATAATGTTTTATTATATTTAAAAAGATAAAACTAATGTTTAGTTGTACAATTATTAATCTTCTCAAAGGTATGTTAAGTAGTTTATAAAAATATTGTGGAACATATAAAGAATATCCCCAAAGAGTTTTTTACCAGGTGTTACACAAAGCCTGTTTTCATTCACCAAATATTAATAGAGTCTCTCTTAATTAGATTTTTGGGGGCTTTTAACCCTAGGTACATATGTGAGAAATCAAAATCCACTTTTAGTATCCTGAAATGGATTTTATTGCTCAGATAACCACACAATCATTACATTACTAAATATTTTTAATCTATTCATGTATCCCATTATATGAAACTAATGTTTCATAGTAAAATGGTTATATTTCAAAAAGATGTGTTCAATAGTATATAAAGAGTATGATAATCAACTAAATAATATCCAGTGGGATTGTCAAACCAAGGGTGCAGTAAAGTATGAATTGTCCAAATCATGGGAGTAACAAATCAGGCATGTAGTTGAGTCTATCTATCATGTAGTTATCCCTCTTTGACCGTATGATATCTCTATGTTAATATGATGTTAATCAGTAGCTAATCATTATTCACTCTTAAGTTAATTCTTATTTAATCACTAAATATTCAATAGTTCTGAATTAATTAATGTGTACTAATTAAGTGGTAATTTTAATGTCAAATAATAATTAATCATTAATTAATCCTATGTTAAGAATTACTTAATCCTAAGCCAAGCATTAAGTTTTACATTTTAATGATTACTTATTAGAAAGTTAATAATTCCTTAATCATTTTTCAATGAGTCCTTAATCAATTATTAATAGTTATTTAAGAGTTTATTAATAAAAAGTTACTACATTTTTAGTTTCTAATTAATTAATAGTTAACCATTAAGTAATTATTAATTAAAAATTACTTCATCATTAATTATTTTTATGTTAATCATTTCATAATCATTGAATAATAATTCCTTAATAATTTAATAATATTTCGTTAATCATTTTTTAATCATTATCTAATATTGTGTTAATCAATATTAAATATTTACTTTATCACTCATTAATCATTACATAGTAATTAGTTATTAATTAGTCACATTATAGTGAATTATTAGTTAATTATAAACTAATCCTTATTTAATTAGTTAGTTAATTATTAATTAACAATTAACAATTAATTAGTTATTTCTTAATCATTAGATCATCATTAAATAATCCTTTAATAATATCTTGTTAATAAAAAAGTATTAGTTCTTTTGTACATTATGGTTAGTTATGGGTTAATTAATAGTATATATTTATTTAATTATTATTTTATCCTTAGATAATCATTATATAATATTTCTTTAATTATTGGTTAAACATTAATTAATATTTTTTTAAGCATTAGTTAATCCGAAATTAAAATTTCATTATTAGTTTGTTAATCTCTTAGTAATCATTACATAATAAAGTTTTATTAAGAAGTTACTTTATCATTAATTATTAGTTAATTAATATTTCATAATTAATTAGGTTTTTAGTTTATAGTTAATTATGAGTTAATCCTTAATAAAATTTTAATTTATCATTACTTTTCATTAATTAATATTATGTTAATCATTCCATAATAATTTAATAATAATTCAATAACCATTCATTATTCATTATTTGACAATCCATTAAGAATTCTATAATCATTAGCTAGTTATTGTGTAATAATTCCTTAAGTATTAGTTAATCAAACATTAATGGTTCAACAAGAATTAATAAATCACTTAGTAATCAATACAGATTTAGCACATATTATGTAGTTACTTAATAGTTAATTATTATTTAATTATTATTTAATCATTATGTAACCATTGGTTAACCATTATTTAATCATTAGTTAATCATTCATTAATCATTAGTTAATTTTTAGTTAATCATTAGTTATTCATTAATTAATCATTATTTAATCATAACATAGTACTAAGTTAATCATAGGTTATTCATTATCTAATTATTTTTCCTTCCTATGTTATTCATTAGTTATTCATTATTTAATCATTACTTAATCATTACTTGGGAATTAATTAATCATTATTCATTTTATAGTTAATTTTTAGTGAGTCATTATTTCACTAATATTTAATCATTTTCCAAATTTAATTAATTACTAATTATGGATCTAATTTCGAAAAACATTAAGGTTATACTAAATAATAATATTCTTAAAATAAATAATATATTACTATGAATAATTATAAATAATTAAAACAAAAGAGAAAATTAAATAATAACAATTTACTTACTAATAATAACTATTATTTAGAAATTTTGTTTGACTAACTAAAAAACCAAGTAAATTAAATATTAAAAACTATCTATAGACTAAAAATCCAAATAAACAAATATCCATAAAATAATTAAATAAATAACTATAAATGATTATTTTTAAATTCTACACTTCAAAAAATTTATACTCCATTTAGGCCACCAAAAATTTTGTTCACGAGGGCTCTTAAATTGAAAAAATAGTATAGAGGGATAGGGTGTGAAATTAAATAGATATGGGATAAATTGAGTGAGTAGAAGGGGGGACGGGAAGGTAACATTTTATGGGGGGCCTCACATGGGGAATTGTGTTACATTTTTAATATGAGGGAAAACAACAAATGAGATATGAGTGGTTATGGATTCTATCAAGGCAGTCCTATTTTGGTGGTGCATAAGTTTTCTCGCATATCTCTTATGCCACCAGTTTGGATTGTGTTTTAATACCCAAATTTAATATCTGAAAATGGCTCAGAAATTTTTTTGGTCAAATTGGATTTGATTTATAAAACCTCTATTATGATATTTTTGTTATCAACACTTTTTCATTCTGATGTTAAACCTCTTTTCCACTTGATCAGATCTGGTTTGGTTTTTTCCACACATTTTTTTATTCAATTTTCAAAATAATTTCACAATCAAAATTCCATACGTTCAAGATCATATATTATTATTTAATTTTTTATATATTTTTTCATCATTTGGAGTCTCTATCGAGATCACATTCATATTTAGTGGATCTGATTTCTGGACAATGTCAAGTGAGTTTTCTAATTTTGGATTTCAAAATTAAAAAATAGTTGATGTTGGAACATTTTTTTATCATATATATTTTTTTCATTTCACATATTATTAATTATTAAGGATAATTTAATGGTATGACTTTTTTTCCAATGCATGATTATATTGTATGTTTTTTTGTGTGTCCTCCATTCCCAACACCTCAAATTAGTGAGGATAATTTTCTGATAAATCATGGTTTTAAATTTCAACTAGATGATGTCGCTAAAATTTATCCAATTATCATATGTGGTTATTAAATATAAAGGATATAATTTTTTTAGGAGAATAAAGTTTCTAGTTTTTTTAACCGATATGTCAAAAATAATATTTTATGAGTAATGAGATTTTGAAGATGAGATGCTTTGTGGATTCATTGATCAGTTGATTAATGAAAATTTGATGAACCATATTGTCAAAATCTCTAAATCCAATAATTTATGGGAGAACCATGATAAAAATTATACTTCCAAATGAGAAATAAAAAAATATTATTGTATATGTATTGAACATTAGTAGAAAAGAATTTTCAAATTTTTCAGAATATTTAACGGAATTTGTTGGTTGTTTTGTTCAGTTATACATCTTGGGTATAAATTTTTAAGATGTGGTTTTGAACCTTTGGTTATTTAATACTTTTTATGATTCATGATAGAATTTGGGTGTTACTCTAATTAGTTATTCCTCTAATGTTTTGGTGATATTTAGTTTTTTCATGTATACTATTTTTAATTTATACATCTAGATACATACTGAATATAATTTTTCATTAAATATATTGGTTATAGGGAACATGGATAGAAATCCAAAAATAAAATATGGGTTTTTTACTAATTTAAATGAAATTTATTAAGTAAATCAAGGATATGGAATTTGGGTGTCTACATTGTGGTAAGAAAGGTCATGTTGGTTTTATTATTAGATGAAAATGGAAAAAAATAAGGAAGGTGATTTTTTAGAAGAAAAATATTTATGGGGATTAATGTGGAGTCATCATTATAGGGGTGATCCTTTTAATATATATTATTCGATTAATTATACTTCTAATGATTCTTGGTGGGTTATTGAAAATGGTGTCTATTTTAAAGTGACATCAAGAAAGGATATTTCAATATATTATAGCCCTTGTATTTTGGGATTTTTATGATTTGAAATTATGGTTATAGAGATATTTTAGGTATGGGAATAGTTTGGTTGGGGACTAACACAGGATGTTTGTTGATTTTGAAGATTGATTGATATACTACCGAGGTTCCTCTAAATGTCATTTCTACCTATCTTCATAATCATTATGGAATTTATAATATGTATGTAGATAAAAATTGAATGATTTAGATAGGTACCTTGATATTATCTTGAGTTAAAATGAAACCATGTTTTTATAAGACCATAGCCTCTATTTCATGAGATACTTCATGTCTGACTGAATTTATTGTTTCTTCCAAATTCTAGAAGAAGATGACTATCTGCATAAGTGAGAATGTAATTGGTTTTATATCCATGTTAAATTTTATTTCTTGTATAAAGAGTGTAAAATTTGACACAAGTGATTTTTATATGGATGGAAAACATAGCTTGTAAAATTTCAAATGTCATTCATTACCTAGGAAGTCACCATTAAATGAATTTTTACATTATCATGTTTTTAGTTTATTGAAGTCCAATAATTTCTATAAAAAAATTATTTTGTTATTTTTATTAATGAATTATCTTGTAATGTTTTATTATATGTTTTGATGGAAAAAATAGGCGCCCATTTCTTTTAAGAAGTTTTATGTTTTTCATAAAAGGTACATAATTAAGAATCTAAAATGTGTTCTCACTAACAATGAGGGTGAGTAATATAGTAATTTTTATGAGTATTCTAGTTAGAATTGTATTTAATACAAAAAGGAATATGTTAACACACCATAGATAAATTTCAAAACTGGTTGGATGAATGGTAATTTGATGGATTGTGTTCAATGTTTACATTCATAATAATTGTTTTTTAGGATATATTTAGAATGTGGATTTAATTACAAATATATATTATCTATTTATTGATCATGATTTATTAAGGTATATATTAAAATAAATATTTTGTGTAGAAAGGAGATCATGTATGATCACTTATAGTGTTTTAATTTCATGAATGTTTTTCATGTTATTTAAGATGGGAGATCCATGATGGATGGTAAGATGCAAAAAAAAATATTTTTATTGGATATTGACATTGTGTTTTTTGGTACAGGTTTTGTGATTTAAATTAGGAAAACTCATCAAGATTCATGATGTGGTGTTCTAGATGATCCGACTATTTCATAAATTGATACGGGAGAAAACCGAAATTCATTCATTTTCTAATGGTTTTGATAGTCATGATCTAATTACAGATTCATGCTATTGATTCTAATGATCATGTTGATGTGAAATTTTTTTTTAGGGTGAACATGTTGGATTTTATTTTTTTTGGTGTACCTAATTTTTAATGATCATGTTCCAAGGGTTATTATTGAACCCATAGTTCAACAGATAAGATAATCTCATCATCACGGTACATCATCTTGGTATTCACAATACAGGTATGTGATCCTCACAGAAGTGGGAGAAATAAAACATTTTAATGTAGTGATGGAAAGTGATCAGAAGTACCAATGGGTAGCAGTAATAGAAGATAATATAAGATCAATGCATGACAACCACGCTTTTGAACTGGTGAAGTTACCTATAAGTAAGATATATTTTCAAAATTTATTGATTTATTAAAATAAAAATAAATAATCCAATTATGTACCATGACATAAGGTGAGGAAAGTTGTTAAAGGACCCCATATATAGAAAGTTAATGATTTCCGATAAATCTTCTCACATGTTCTCAAAATTTACATCATCTAAGTTGTTCATGGTTTGATTTATTTTTGGATCTATATATTTATAATATTGATTAAAATAAACATTTCTTCCATAGCCTAAGGGTTTTTTGAAATAAATAAAAGTATTATATCTACAATTTAAAGGAGGGTTCATATGTTCTCATTAAATCTTTGAGACCATGGTAAAAATATTTGTGACTGTTATTTTTAAACATAGTTATTGGAAAACATATTCTAATCATTATTTTTTTCCATAATTTTTTTTATGATTACTTTATCATATTACATCTTGATATTGATGATATGATTATTTTTTCTATGAATCTTGTAGAATTTACAAATTGATGAAATATATTTTTCAATATTTTGTGAAAATGGACTTATTTAATGAATTTCATATTCCTGGCATGATAATGTCCCATGAAATAAAGGATAAGAAATTATAGTTGTCTTAAGAGAGATAGATTGAGATAGTGCTTCAGATATATTCTATGGATAGATCCAAAGTGGTTAGTATTCCTTTTTCTTTAAATTTTAAACCTAGAACTAGTAGAAATAGTTTGCTAATTATGGGAGTGAAGATATGAAACAAATTCAATATTTTACTAATGTTGGATAAATGATCTTTGAGATGGTATGAACTAGACCAAATACATTGATGAAAATTTATTTCGTTTTTGTTTTGTACCAAATCTAGGTAAAGAATATCTTAGAGTTTTGAATTTTATTTTATGAAATATTTTTATTACATATAAAATGAAAGTGGGATTTAGTAGTGGGAAACCAGTTACATGTGGATATATATATTCATATATTGAAGGATATATGGATTCATGTAATTCATCTTAAAGACATTTTATTACATAAATGGGGAGAGATGTATATTATCAATTCGAATCGTGAATATGTGTCACATTATCTACCACTAAAGAAGACTTTATTGCATCGATAGAAGCATGAAAATAATTATTTCAAAGGAAATCTTTTTTCATGATCAATCTCACTCAAGAGAGGTATGTTTTACAATGTGTTAGTCATATTCCCATTTATTTAGGGAATAATCCTAACTTTCATGGTAGGTAAAACAAATCGATGTTTTGTATCATTTGATATATGAAATCCTTCATTCTTGATATTTGGAGTTCAAGAATATTCATATAGATGGAAATGTTTCGTTTATTTTTACAAATATTTTGTTAAAATATATATTTGATTCTTGCCAACTATAACTCCATGACCCTAGTAACCCAAATTCGGTAAATTATTTTAATACATTGGCATGATTACAATGGATCAAGTCCTAAAGGAACAATCAGTTTAGTAGTCTTGGAAAATAAATTACATACATGAATGTCACATTACACTTTATAACATACAAAAAAACATATATAATCCTTTATGAATTCTATTATTCCCTTATTTTAACCCCACATCTAAATCACAATACACTTCTTGGAATCCTGAGAAAAATAAAACATAGAAATAGGTGAGCTATGATGCTTAGTAAGGATAAAAATATAGAAGAAGCTTTTATAAATAAGCATAAACATTTAAAGAAATTTATAATACTAAAACAAAAGAATTTTAAAATTAAACTTCATCATAATATGGAAAATATAAAATCAAATAGTTCTATTTACTTATTCACATAGATATTCTACTAGTCAAATAATCACATGGAATATCAATAGCCACCTTCATATGATGGAATGCATAATGCGAGACTTCATAACCACATAGTCAAGGTCTTATGCCAAGACTACAAATAAGAATTTCTCAAAGCCATATGCCAAAACACTAGTTTGTCTCATTAGACCAACCAATGCATCGAGGAGCTATATCGGGCTACACCCATCAATTACTAAGTCCAATACATTCATCATATGAAAAGGTTGAAACATAATATAAACATTTGTATTAAAACTAGCATATAAAATGTCAATACTTTAACCATAAACCATGAATGGTATAAAAATAACACATCCACAATTATAAATATCACAAAACCTTCATTAAAATATGAATTATTTGTATCATAACAAATCAAATTCAAACCAGTTTACAATCTGTCAAAGGATGTTGACATAGAAGTAAATGATTTGTAAAACTCTTTGAGAGAAATATCAGTTTTTCATGAAAAAATTTAAAAGTCACACAATTTATAATGGAACGCATTTAAAGTCATTTTTTAATAAAATTTTCCCATACCACTTTGAATATTTTGAAAGGAATTAACAATTTTAAAACATTCATGTCTATATAAATAAATCCATAAAACCCATTTTGAAAACATGGACATTATTGAGAATGATTTAGAAAAATAAATATTTATAAAATTTAAAATGATGTTTTAGTAAAATTTACATTAAAAAGAATCCCATGGAAAACTCCTTTATGAAACACAGACATGAATAACAAATAATTCCCAGTAGATACTTATGTAAAAACAACCTCAGATAATAAAAAGATTGTGAAATTAACCCTTACCACGTTGTAATCAATCGAGTCGTATGACCAACATTTTATAACCACCAAATCATTCATAGATTATCATTAATTTAAATAGAATAATAACAATAAATATCAAATTGTAGTACACAATACACCACATGCAATAAGTGGTGAACAATGGAAATCTCACGGTATTAAAAATGAGATAAGAAACCCCTTACCTTGCACTTTCCTTTGGTCGAGGGTACATTTAACCTCAAGTATAATGACCATTGTATGTTATTAGTTAATTCCAAAACCATATTCATATTTATTATATAATACATGAATCATTTATGACTTTATACATCCCATTTAATAGTTATTTTTATGTTAAATTAACATTTTGGGTAATAATCGCTTTCTTTATCATAAGTATTTTTATTTTTTATTTCTGATTGTATCATTTAGATAATGATTTAAATAAATCCAGAATATAAACCTTGATTATTATGTCATATATATTTAGAATATAAGTATTTATAATAGATAGATATATGAAATGGAAAACATTATTTATTGAGAGGGTAAGTCGTACGTATGCATAAACACTATTTTTTTTATATTGTATTAAACAGAAGTAAGTGAATAAGATATATGTAATAACATAAATACATATATATAAAAATATATATATATCTAGTAGAAATATTATTTCACATATATTACATACTTATTAGTAATATATTTTTATAATCATCGATGAATGGTGAACGTGGAAATGAATCTTATCACGTCATGGAGACGGTAATCTATACGTACGCACGAGTGAAAATATCACTTCCATAATGGTGTGGAATTGTATGGTTTATTTATTTTATAGAGACTTTATCATTTTAGTTTTATTATCTATATACATATTACTCATCCTTAAATCCATCCAAATAACATAGTGTTGAATAAAAAATTACACCACGACGTGGAGACTATAAGTCATACGTTCGCACAAATGGTGACATTATCATTCATATGATGGATAGAATAATGAATATGGTTGTTCCATATTTATAATAACATCACAGTATATATAAGATACTGGATTTATTATTTTTTTATGGTAATAACAATGAAAGAGTAAGTGGAAGAAGAAATGAACATAAAAGAGGGTGGTGAAATCGTTACCTCTTCTTTAGGTTCTTCCTTCTTATTTGATAACAAGGGATCCATAGGTTGGCTTTATAACCAAATTAATGCCTCTAGGAAAGAGGTAGGATAGTTGGGTGTATATTTGGGAAGGGTTTTGGCTGAGAAAAAAGGCTTTGGAAGTGTGAATTTGAGAGAAGGGGAAGTGCCATTTTATAAGAAGGGTGAGGGGCACCTAAAGAAAAGATTGAAATTTTATTTTATAATAAAATCATTTTCGGTTTCTAATTGCTCCAAAATGAATTATGAAAAGTATAAGGTGGTTATGGGTCGAACAGAACTCAACAAGTATTTTTTAGAAAGGTTTGGGTTGCTATATTAACCTTATCATTTAGATTTAACTCTCAGTTAAATAGTTTGACATTTAGCATGTCTCTTTTTATTTTTATATTATATGGTTAAAAAACATACTATAAACTTCCAAGAGAACCCCAAGTGGTTAATTAACTACATATATAATAGTATTGAATCCCTTTGGTTGAACCTTATGTTTTTAGGAATAGAATACCAATTAATAATATAATATTGTTTTACCTATTTTATGTCAATTTTGACATTATTTAATAATAAACTTTTGTTCAAGTTCTAACAACATCATTACATAGAAATAAATACATTTAATAAACCCTAACATGTCATAGTCACCCATAAAAGATGTATGTAGCATCAAAACTTTTAAATTATATTTATTTTAGTATTTATAATATCATTTATTTGATAGTTTCATTAATAAGAAAAATACTGCATCATTATTGTGTCATATGTAAATATATTTATTTTATGTCTCAAAATTCTAAATAAAATATCTTGAGGTATGAAATCTTTTTATCATTCTATATACTATTTATAGCTGAATAGGTCAATTATATAACCTCATAGAAAATATTTTTTAATAAAAGATACTTGCTTTTATTATTTTTGACGTTACTTTAGATTATTTAATAAAAAATTTCATTATCACTCCTAGGTGGCTTCTTGGGATCCCCCAATCGACCCAAGTATGCCCATGGTAGAAAATATATCATCATATAGGTTTATGACACGTTTTAGAGTAATTTAATATTATTTTAATATTATTTATTTACCCATATTTACCAGATTTACCCTTTAACCATGGTAAACAAAATATTTACCAAAGTAACTATTCATAATGTCTAAAAACAAAAGCTAACTATTTACACAATTTAGACCTTCGAATCCAAAATATGGAATCTATTTTTTCAAATTCATAACATAGAAGTGGCAGTAAATAATTTAAAAATAATTCTTGTTGTCAAAACAAAAAGTGTTCTTCTAAGAAACAATAACTATCAAAAGATTGACACTTGTTTATATCCAATTTAAATGTAAAATTATATAAAATGACCTAAATTATATTTAATGATTAAAATATAATATAATTATTCTTAAAAACCATTCAAATGTATAATTGAACAATATAAATTATTTTCATGCAGTTTTTAATTAAAATTTAGTATTGTTTTCCCTATTCATCAAAATATGAAAGTTATCAGAATAGTACCAAAAATTTATCCAAAATAAATTTTTATGTACCTATTATGAATATGAATATAATTTCACTAAATTAAATATATAAAAGTTTAAAATATTTTATTTTAAAAGGGTTCTCCATTAAAAGTCATGAAAATTCATTTTCCATGGATTCTCCAATTTGGGATTTCCATATTAAAAAATATCTATTGACGACTCTTTAGTTTTAGTACATATTTATTTATCATTGCACATTCAAATTATTTTATATGAAATTTTAAATAAAATAATTAAATTGAATTGAATTTTATTTTCTTATTCATTTTTTCATGCATCCCTTAACACCATTCCCAGTAGTACTATTTATCTAGTTTCTGTGCCTTGGGTGAAAACACAGCGGTGACTATGGTGATATAACAAAATGTTAGTAGTGGGAGGAGGCGATTAATGATTTTCCAAATTTTGACTAGTGTTTTGATTGTATAATTGATTAATTCTAAAGATTTCTCAACACATTACTACCTTGGGAAGGAGAAAATTGGCGTTGATTCTTTGATTATGATGAATCGACTCAAATATTGATGGTAAATATTGAAGGGGGTTTTATACATATGGAAATGAATATAATTATTATCTAAATTTTATGAAATTGGGAGATATATTATAATTATTTTATGAATGTTAAACCATCCATTCATGTGAATATTCATGGGTCATAGAAGGAATATTTGAAGATATAAAAGAAGGTAAATATTATTCTGGTGTTAAAGATTGACCATTATACAATGATTGTATTACAAGAATTTATATCTGTCTTTTCAATACATAGATTGATGGAATTGTTTTATAATTCACATAGATCATAATTCTATATACATCCTAGAAGAAAAAAACATGAATAGAGTTCTTAGAGAGAATTTACGGTGGGATAACATGAAAATGGATGGTGTGGACCGTGTATCTTAAAATTAGGAATGTTAGCATGTTAATTATAGACATGTAATTCCTTAGTGGGCGATTCAACCACTACCCATACCTATATGGTAATGCAAAAATCACTATGTATTGTTTCATAGGAATCCCCATGGAATATAAATTTCAAAAATCCATTCAGTTTATATTTTTCACCTTATAAAGTAAGTTTGTCTCATTACCATTAGACAACATATCTCTATTGAAAAACATTATAAGATATACATTTAGGTGTTGGTAAGGTTTCATGGAGTACCACTCTCAATTATATCTGATTGTTAGCTATGGTTTACCATGAAGTAATGTTAATTTCTATAGAAAATCTTGAATACACTATTCAAATTTAACACAACATAACATCCTTAGAAATATTTTTAGTCTGATAGGACCATTAAATCCATAGATTATATGTTGAGATTTTATATAATATATTTTAATGGTGGTCAGGATAAACACCATCTTATAATAAAATTTTCATACAATAATAAATTTCACATGAGTATTCAGGTGGATATTTAAGAATACCACTTTGTAAATAAGGGAAGAACTCCAACATGATGGAATTGAGATAGAGAACAAAATCAATGGGACCTGAGATATATTAAAAACTGATAGAAGAGTTTAGGTCCATTTAGTATCACAATAGAGTGAATCATAGTTGATAACAATGTTATGCTAACAATAAAAGGAGAGATATAGAGTTTTATGTTAGTGATTGATGAAGCTAATATTTTCACATATTTTATACTGTAATTTATGGTTTATTAAACCACCATAGTGTTATTTAATGTGTAATTGTTACATATTTAGGTTTTTGTGTTATTTTGAGCTTAAATGCAAAAATTGCCTAATTCTGAAATTTTAACATATTTTTATTATAGGGGTATTTTGGTCATTTCTCATAAACAGTATTTCAAAAAAAATTATTCGATTTTTTTTTGAACACTTATTTTATTACAGTTATATTTGTCTTCAGCAGAAGGGTCAGATTCATGAATCTTCAGGGCCAAAAAATCAATTTTGTTGACAATTTTTCTGGGCGGACTGCATGGACACTGCCTTAGTACCGGAAACATAAATCGTCCCAAACACCTCCAAATGATGGGATTCCACTTGGATATGGATGAGGACTCCAATTTTCATTCACACGTTTAATTGCATACCGTTTGGAATCTAGTATAGCGGCCATTTAATGACATAATATTGAAGGAAGCTGCCTGGAAGATGCCTCAAAAAAAGGAAACTGCCCATATTAAATTCATAACTCCTTCTAGGCGCTTCCAATGAAGCTGAAAATTTGGGAGCGAATAGAGGTGAAATTATGAACAACATTTATGAACACACCTATTATAGATTCGATCATTGAATAGAATATACACTCAGAAACGTTCTGATTAAATGTTTTGTGTGTGAATTCATCACCCCTTCTCCCAATAAACATGTGTCCCTTCTCCCAGTTTATGATATATCCATTCTAGGGGGGCTAAGGTGGAGCTATTTTTTAGTAATTTTATTCATATTATTATTATAAATTAGTTTATTCTTCTTCTTCAAATCTCACTTCTTCCATTTTATTTATTTTATGTGTTCTCCAACCATTGTTCCCTTCTCAACTCCATTAAAAATGGAGGACTAAAATCGGCTCTTGTTCAAGGGAGGGAATGGAGGATCGATTGAATTTTATTGTTATTTAATTTATAATATCCTTACTCAACTCTAAGAATTTTGGTGATGGTTAAATTGATTATGTTATCAGTCGCCTCATTTTCACTGTCGTCAGAATTCTTCTTCTTGTTTATTATTTTCCTTCCCTTCATTATTTTTTGTCGTGCATACAGTAGAGCATGTCATTGATTGTGATGGACAAAAAGGGGTATCTTAGTTATCTTAAGGAAGATAATTACCCTGTATGTTTTGTTCTCACTATGAGGTAATGACATTTCAAATGAGAAGGTGTAGTTTGACAGATCCTAATCACTACATTGAATTGAATATTGAGAATTATTTCAGACAATGATTTCAACCACCATAAACTCCCAAGAGCAATTGCCTGCATTCTTTCTTATAACATAATTTTTCATTTTCATTGAATTAATATATATAATATTTAAATATCATGCATAATTTCATATCCCCCCATATATATTATATAGTTTATTTTTATATTAGATAAATAATAATAGTGAAAATAAAAAGATTGTGTGTTGCAAGTGGCCTCCTTGCGATCAACCCTTGGTTGTGCCACTATGGTACACTCTTAAGAGAATAAAACATTAATTGAATATAGTAAAGCGACTAAAACACATATCATCATTTTGAAACCATTGTTGGGTAGGATAAGTCCTTACACAAACTGTTTTTCATAAAAAATATAAAAAAAGATCTTTGTTTCATATCATTCATTTCATCAACCAATATAGATTTTTATAGAAATTGTTATAATTATTTGCATGTGGATAAATATTATGGTGATTCAAGCAGGGAAGATACATTAAATATTCAAATTCTTGAAAAATCCCAACAATAGGAATAAAATGCACAAAAATTGAAAGAAAATGCCCTGATAATTCAAGAGAATTGTAGAATGATGGAAAATGCAATAAATATGACATCATCACTGGCCGCCCAAGTTGAAGATGTTAAAGTATTATGGATGGAATGAAAAAAAAGACAAGCTGATGAGAATGAAATTATTGTTCAACCTATATTTAATGAAGATGTTGATGAGGTTGAATAAATTTTGGAAGATTCAATTCCTTCTCCAACCAATGAGTTCCCAGCTACCTCGCTTGATGAAAAAGAGTTTGAAGCTAAAATTTCTGAGGGAGTTTTAAATTCTGAGCATTCAATTTTCCTTAATTCTGAATTAAAATCTAATATCCCTTATTCGGAATTTGTACAGTCACCACTACTGATACAGGGTCTGGATGAATAAAGAGAAGACGGTTCTCTATATAAGGAGAGATTGGAGGAGCTGTTTGAGTTGTGCATTGGTGTAAATGAGGATGATGGCACTAAAGAAGAATTCCATGATGAGAAAATATATAAAACTAAAACAAAAGAGAATCCACATCCTATTCTTATACTTTCTCCACTATTGGACACCACTCCTCAAAATGATCAAAACAAAGAGCACCCATTTATTCTTTTCCCTCCCCCTCTACAACTCAAATTATTTCTTTGATCTCTTTTGGGGGTTGGGCATATTATTATTTTCTATGGATGTTCTCACTTTTGGTATCCACTGATTAATGTCGAAAGATATAATTTGTAGCGGTTTATGAGAAAGAAACCCCATTCACCTTCAGATTTGGGTTAACCGAATGTAACTGCCTTACTAAGGGAAGTAAAAACCTTGCACCCACTTGGTGGTCATACCAAGCATTATCCCTTCTCTTTACACTTTCTATTTATTTTTATTTAATTTTTTAATGTATTTATTTATTTATTACTTTGTAGGAAGATGTGGTAGCATCCAGGATCGTAACTCCATTCTTATTCTAGAAAATAAAGTTATGTTTTTTCGTTCCATTAATTTAGTTTTCTTTCCCATATTTATATTTTATCAATCTAAAATGAAGATTAGTGAAATTAAAGTGTGGGGTAGTTTCAACCTGCTTAGTTGTTTGCTTTCAGTCTTTTTGGTTTTCATTTTTTAGGAACCTTGAGTTTTAATGATAACTCTGATCACATTTAAGACATTAATTTATTTTTATAAAATTGAAATGATTTAAAAAAAGTATTTTAAATGATTGTTGATGTGAAATTTTTTTTCTCGTAAATTTGATTTTCAATATTTTTTATGAGTTAAACTGATTTTTGAAATACATTTCCATGAAACATTGACTCAAAATATTTCTCCCATACTCTGAGTTATTCTAAACCACTTTGACACATTTTCTCTAATACACACACTTTCTTGAGGGAATCTTGGATTTTGTGTGAGAACCAGAATTTGTGAATTTTCTTTTTTGAAGCATTGGATTTCGTGGAATGTTTTTAATATGATTGAGTCCCTACTTTTACTAGCCACATATAATCATGAGACATACCTTTACATCAATTATTCTTTATCACTTAGATTACATGAATTTCCTTATAATTTTAAGCCACATTACAAGAAAATTTATCCTTACCTACCCATTCTCTTGGTATTATTGCATGGATATTTCATGTTTGAGTGTGGGGGAAGGGCCTTTCACCTGCATTCATTGGGATGTGTTTCATTGATGGGGGTTGTGAGTTGTGTGTCAACATTTTGGGTAATGAAATAATTGGGCATGAGTCATAATTTCATTATTCTTCAATTGTTTCATTTTTTTCTCCTTATCAAATGAAAATAAAGTCGTTCCTTTCTGGAGCTTTAAAAAAATAAAAATAAAGTTGTGCCTTTCTGGAGCTTTAAAAAAATGTGGAGAACTTGGATGATAGAATTCATTATCATAATTGATTGGCTCATGTTAAATGCCATAAAAAATGGTGATGGTGTTTTTTTCACATTCTCAAGGTGGATTGGGTGAGGAATTTTCTATGTTTTCACTTGATTATTCAGGCATTGTACCTAAGAGTCAAACCTTCTCTTTCTAGCATTAAACTTTTAAATCATTTAACCACCAACCCAAAGGCACAGATTAATTTGACCCTTTGATGAAATCTCTCATGATTGAATTCATTTTTATGTTTCATGCTACAGAGAAATGATAATATTCACAATCCTATGGTGATACATACAACTTTCTTCTATGAGCATAACTCATGAATTAATTTCTCTTTAGTGGAGATTGACATAAAATTCAATGTGAGGTTGGTTGTGATTGAGCCATGGATGGATTTATGAGGTTGAAAAAAGATATATTTTTGGAATAAAAATGAAAGGAAAATTTTTTTCATTGAAGGGACATAATGAAATTAGGTTTTTGATAAGGTCGTGGATGTTTTCTCATTTTTGATTGTTGTGTGAATTTTGATTTGAATTTACAAAATTTCATAGGAGTGCAATGCTTGAGTGTTGGAGATTTATTAAGCTAATATTTTCTCATATTTTATACTCTAATTTAAGGTTTACTAACTCACCATAGTGTTATTTAATGGGTAATTGTTACATATTTAGGTTTTTGTGTTATTTTGATCTTAAATGCAAAATGGCCTAATTCGGCAATTTTAACTAATTTTTATCATAGGGGTATTTTTGACATTTCTCATAAAATTTATTTCCAAATTTTGTTTTTAAAATTTTTTTAACCGTTATTTTATTTCAGTCATATTTGTCTTTAAGACCACTATCATTTTCTAGATCTTGAGGCCCAAAAAAATCAATGAAGTTGACAATTTTTTTGGGCGAACTGCATCGACCCCGCCATAGTAGGGGAAAAATAAATCGTCCTAACCACCTCCAAATGATGTAATTTCACTTGGATATAGACTAGGACTCTGATTCTCGTTCAAAAATTTAATTTCATACCGTTTGTAATAAATTATAGCAGCCATTGAATGACATCATCTTGAAGGAAGTTGCTTGGAAGCTGCCTCCAAAAAAGGAAACATCCAATATTAAATTCATAACTCATTCAAGGCATGTCCAATGAAGCTGATACTTGGGGAGAAAACTGAGGAGACATTATGAAACAACATTTATGAAGACACCTATAACATATTCGGTCACTGAAGGGCATATCATCGCGAAAATGTTGGGATTAATTATTTTGTGTGTGAATTTGTCAACCATTCTCCATATAAATATGTGTCCCTTCTCCTAGTTAATGATATATCCATTCCAGGGGTGCTAAGGTAGTGATTTTTTTCTTTAATTTCTATTCATATTTTTAATATACATTAGTTTATTCTTCTTCTTCATATCTCACTTCTTTGATTTTATTTACTTTATGTGTTCTCCCGCCATTGTTCCCTTCTCTACTCCATTGGAAATGGAGGAAACAATTCGGCTCTTATTTGAGAGATGGAATGGTGGGTCAATTGAGTTTTATTATTCTTTAATTTATAATCTACATATTCAATTATATGAATTTTTTTGATGGTTAAATTTATTATGTGAGTGGTCTCATCATTTTCACTATCGTCAGAATTCTTCTTCTTGTTTATTATTTTCATTCACATCATTATTTTTATCGGGCATATGGTGGAGCATGTAATCGATTTTGATGGTAAACAAAGAGGTATATTAGTTTTCTTAAGGAAGATAATTACCCTTTATGTTGAGGTCTCAGAATGGGGTAATGACATTTCAAATGAAAAGGTGTGGTTTGACAGGTCTTGATCACTACATTGAATTGAATATTGATAATTCTTTTAAACAATGATTTCAACCACTATAAACTCCAAAGAACATTTTCCTAAATTTTTTCATATAACATAATTTTTTGTTTCCATTGCATTATTATATATAATATTTATATTTCATGCAAAATATCAAATCCCCCCAAACATATTATATATGTTATTTTTATATTAGTTAAATAATAATAGTGACAATAGAAAGATTGTGTGTTGAAAGAGGCATCCTTGAGATCGACTCTAGGTTGTGAAAATATTGTATAATCTTAAGGGAATAAAAAATTAATTGAATAGGGTAATGTGACTTAAATATATACCATCAATTTGGCACCATTTTAGGGGATTCCAAGTGCTTACACATACTGTTTTTCATAAAAAGCATAAAAAAGAGCTTTGTTGCATATCAATCATTTCATCAGCAGATATGGAGTTCTAAAGAAATTTTTATAATTATTGGAATGTGTATAAATTTTATGTTGATCCAATAATGGAATATAAATTAAATATTCAAATTCTTGAATATTCCCAACAATTGGAAGAAAATTCCCAGCAATTGAATGAAAATGCCTTGATAATTCAAGGGAATAGTAGAATTATGGAAAAAGAAATCAAGATGATATCATCACTGGTCTCCCAAGTTGAAGATGATAAAGTCATATATATGGAATGAAAAAAATAAAATCTGAGGATAATGAAATGATTTTCCCACTTACATTTAATGAAGATGTTGATGAGGTTGAAGAAATTATGGAAAATTCAATTCCTTCTCCAATAAATTAATTCCCAACTGCCTTGCTTGAAGAAAAAGAGTTTAAAGCATAAATTTCTGAGGGAGTTTTAAATTCTAAGCATTAAAATTTTATTAATTCTGAATTTCAATATAATATCACTTATTCTAAATTTGTAGATTCAACAATACTACTACAGGATCTGGATGAAGAATGAGAAGATGGTTCTCTATATGAGGAGAGAATGGAGGAGCCGTTTGGGTTGTGAATTAATGAAAATGAGGATGATGGCACTAAATAAGAAATCCATGATGAGAAAATTTATGAACCCAAACCAGAGGATAAGCCACATCCTATTTCTATACTTTCTATACTAGTGGACACCACTCCTCTAAATGATCAAAACAGGGAGCACCCATTTATTCTTTTCCCTCCCCCTCTACATCTCAAATTCCTTCTTTCATATCTTTTGGGGTGTGGTATATATTTCTTTTCTATGGGGGTTCTCACTTTTGGTATCCACTGATGGATGTCAGGAGAAATAATTTTTGGTGGTTTCTTAGCTAGAAACCCCATCTACCTTTGGATTGGGGTTAACCATCTGTAACTACCTGACTATGGGCAGAAAAAACCTAGCACCCATTTTGGGGTCAAACCAATAATTATCCGTTCCCTTTCCCCTTTCAATTTATTTTTATTTATTTTTTCAATGAATTTATTTATTTATTTCTTATTAGGAAGAAGTGGTAGAAGCCAGGAGCTTAACTCAATGGTTCTACTAGAAAATAAAGTCAGGTTGTGTCTTCCATTTTCTTTAGTTTTTCTACCCTTATTTATATTTTGTCAAGTTAAAATGAAGAGTAGTGAAATTTATGTGTGGGGGAGTTTCAACCTGCTTTGTTGTTTTCTTTCATTCTTTTTTGTTTTCATTTTTTAGGATCCTTGAGCTTTAATGATAATTCTGATCACATTTCACACATTAATGGATATTGATAAAATTTAAATGATTTAAAAACATATTTTGAATGATTTTTGATGTGAAGTTTTTTTACTAAATTGGATTTTAAATATTCTTTATGAGTTTAACTGATTTTTGAAATCCATGTCATTTAAACACTGAATCAAAATATTTATCCCATCCTGTGAGGTATTCTAAACCACTTTGACATATTATTTTTAATATCCACACTTTCAGGAGGGAAACTAGGATTTTGTGTGAGAACCAGAATTTGTGAGTTTTTTCTTTTGAAGCTTTTGATTTCGTGGAATGTTTTTAATATGATTGAGGCACTACTTTTACTACCCACAAATAATCATGAGACATACCTTTACATCTATCCTTCATTAGACCATAGATTCCATGAATTTCCATATAAGTTTAAGCCACATTACAAGCTAATTTATACTTACCTACCCATTCCCTTGGTATTATTGCACGGATATTTCATGTTTGAGTGTGGGAGAAGGGCCTTTCGCATGTTTTTATTGGGATATGTATCATTGACGGGGGTTGTGAGGTGTGTGTCAATATTTTGGGAAATGAAATAATTAGGCATCAGTCAAAATTTTATTATTCTTCATTTGTTTCATTCGTTTCTCTTTGGAGAATGAAAATAAAGTTGTCCCTTTCTGGAGCTTTTAAAAAATGAAAATAAACCTGTGCCTTTCCGGAGATTTAAAAAATGGGGAGAACATGGGTGATATAATTCATCTTAATAATTTATTATCTCATTTTTCATGCTATAAAAAATGGTGGTGGTGATTTTGTTTCACATTCTCAAGGTGGATTGAGTGTGGAATTTTCTATGTTTTCACTTGATTATTCATGCATTGTACCTAAGAGTCAAACCTTCTCTTTCTAGCCATGAACTTTTAAATCATTTACCCACCAACCCAAAGACACCGATTCATTTGAACCTTTGATGAAATACCTCATTATTGAATTCATTTTTATGTTTCACGATATAGATAAATGAGAATATTCACATGCCTATGGTGATACATACAACTTTCTAGTATGAGCATAACTCCTGAATTGATTTTTCTTGAGTGAAGTGTGACATAAAATTAAACGTGAGGTAGGTTGTGATTGATCCATGGATGGATTTATGAGGTTGAAAAAGTTAATTTTTTGGAATGAAAATGAAAGTAAAATGTTTTTCATAGAATATACATGATGAAATTATTTTTTTGATAAGATGATGTATGTTTTCTCATTTTTTATTATTGTGTGAATTTTGATTTGAATTTACGATAATTGCTAAGGAGTGCAATGATTTAGTGTGGGGTATTGAGGAGGACAATATTTTCACATATTTTATAATTTAATTTATGGTTTATGAACCCAAATAGTTTTATTTAAAGGCAAATTGTTACTTATTTATGTTTTTGTGTTATTTTGAGCTTTAATGAAAAATGGCATAATTCTGCAATTTTAACAGATTTTTATCATAGGTGTATTTTGGCCATTTATCATAAAATTTATTTCCAAAATCATTGATTAAAAATTTGTTTTGAACCCATATTTTATTTCAGTCATATTTTTCTTCAGGACCAGGGTCAGATTCATGCATCTTGAGGCCCAAACAAATCAATGAAGTTGACAATGTTTCCGGGAGGACTGCATAGACCCCACCTCAGTAGTGGAAACATAAATCATCTTAAACATCTCCAAATGATGTAATTACACTTATATATGGACGATGAATCAAATTTGCGTTCACACATTTAATTTCATGCTGTTTGGAATCCATTATAGCGTCCATTAAATGACATCATCTTGGAGGAAGCTTCTTAGAAGCTGCCTCCAAAAAAGGAAACCGCCAATATTAAATTCATAACTCCTTCTAGGAACGTCCAATGGAGCTGAAATTTGGGGATAAAACGGAGTAGAAATCATGGAAAAACATTTATGAAGACACTTATTACATATTCAGTCATTGAAGGGCATATCCAAAGGGAAATGTTCAGATTAAATCTTTTGTGTGTGAATTTGTCACCCCTTCTCCATATAAATATGCGTCCCTTTTCCCAGTTTATGATATAACCATTTCAGGGAGGTAGAGGTGGAGATTTTTTTCTGTATTTTTTATTCATATTTTTAATATACATTACTCTATTCTTCTTCTTTATATATCACTTCTTCCATTTTGTTTATTTTATGTGTTCTCCCACTATTGTTCCCTTCTCTACTCCATTAAATATAGAGGACTAAAATTGGCTCTTTTAGAGGGATGGAATGGTGGATCGATTGAGTTTTATTATTATTTAATTTATAATCTCAAAATTCAATTCCATGAATTTTGGAGATGGCTAAATTGATTATGTGAGCAGTCACCTCATTTTCACTATCGTTGGAATTCTTCTTCTTGTTTATTATTTTCCTTCCCTTTGTTATTTTTTCGTGCATACAGTGGAGCATGTCACTGATTGTGATGGTCAAAAAAGTGGTATCTTATATTTATTAAGGAAGATAATTACCCTGTATGCTGAGGTCTTGGTATGAGGTCATGACATTTCAAACGAGAAGGTGTAGTGTGACAGGTCATGATCACTACATTGAATTGAATATTGAGAATTCTTTTAAACAATGTTTTCAACCACCATAAACTCCCAAGAACAGTTGCCTACTTTCTTTCTTATAACATCATTTAGTTTTTTCATTTCATTATTATATAAAATATTTATATTTCATGCATAATTTCAAATCCCACCATATATATTATATATGTTAGTTTTATATTAGTTAAATAATAATAGTGACAGTAGAAAGACTGTGTGTTGAAAGAGGCCTCCTTGCGATCGACCCTAGGTTGTGCCACTATGGTACACTCTTAGGATAATGAAACATTAATTGAATAGCAGTTCATGAAAAATCGCTGCCATTAGTGATATGGTTTTCTTAAAAACATCTCCTTGGAATAATTTTTAGATACTAGGAAATATGAAAGAGCTTTTCCCTAGATAAAACAGTTCCTGTGAGATTCATGAATATGTCAGGATGGTAGCTTATCAATTTTTATATCTAAAAAACCTATATCGAGTTTTATATGTGTTCCATGTATGTGTTTTATAATGAATATACCTAATCAATCACTTTTATAAAAATCATAGGTTGTACCACCGGAGAATGATCTTCTTTATGAGGAATAATCGGTGGATATTTTGGGTCAAAGAGATAATGTGTTGTTGAATAAGACCAGCCAACTAGTCCACATGTTTTGGAGAAATTCATATATTCATGAAATCTATGTGATTACTCAAGGATGTAACGAGGCCTAAATATCATCATTTTGATCACTATACTAACATAATTATAATGGATAAATCTTTATAAGGGATAGAAAGTGATCCCCTAAGAATTTAGAATATATATCTCTTTAATTATTTTAATGTGTTTGATAGCTTATGATGAACACAACCCCAAACTTACGTAAATATTTTTTTAATAATTAATAAATAAATACATTATTAAAAATTAAATGATTCATATTTATTAAAATCAATTAAGATATTATAATAAGTAATTCTTTAATTATTATCGGTCAAATAGAAATGTGTTACTTACAATCATTTATTTATTATATATGTTTTTTATTAAATGTCATTTTCTTTTATTTATAGGATAAATCATTTTTGTAATTTTTTTATATATTCAGAAAAACGTATAATCCTTGATACATTTATTATTAAATGGTTAGAAGTGATAAAAATTGAACATGATGTAAAATGAGATATTTTTTAGAAAACAATGTTTTTATGTGCACAATGTATTTTTATCTTAATAAATTAAATTAATTAATACCGATCATGGACATTATTGAAATTTGTAGACAATATAATCAATTAAGAAAATTATAATTCATCTAATATTTTTCTATGTGAAAGTAATAAAAAATCATTTTTGTTTAAAATATATATTTTCTCAGAATTATATTTATGTAAATAATGTGTGGGTATTGGAATTAATTTATACAACCTCTAGGAATTGAATCATATAAGATAGTTTATATATCTGAATCATCATTAAAAATATTAGATTATAGGGAAAAAATAAATTTTATCCATAATTAATTGTTACCATGGTGAAAATATTTTAACTATGGTTAGGGATAAAAAGGATAATGAGGGAGTTAAACTATGGGATAAGGCTAAAATTTTTAATATTTAATTTCAGTGAATTTATCTCCTATATGGTTTCATTAAATGATAATCTATTATAAATGGATTAAATAACTTGAATATCCGTTGAACAGAATTAAATGAATTAATTATAGTGGAACTAAATGTATATCAATACATATTATTTATTGGTGCATTTCATTTAATGAAATACATCACTGTATGATAAATAATGGGATGCAATCCTTTTTATTGAAAAATAATAATTATTTGCATGTATCTCAAATCTCTCTTCATGCCATATAGTTTTTCATCACATGAGATGAAGTTACTATAACCCATTCAACCATTAGGTATCCTCATGATAAAGTTGAGTATCCATTATTCAATGTCCCCCAATGGAAAAATGACTTTTTCACTTTATCATGATCTTTATCTTGAATTCTCCATTTCTGAGGAAATAGAAGACTGTTGTTGTGGGAGTTATCAAGGTACTATGATTTATAGTTTTATTTACATATTTGTTCTAGAAGATAAGTATTTATATGATTGGGTTGTCTTTGGCAGCATATAGTCATATGAATATTATATGAACCACATCAATGGTCTCAAAGCATATGCTTATTTGATGAAATAAATATTTTTATCTTATAAAAAAATGTTTTATTATAATTTTTTTTTAAATCATGGAAACAAATATTTAAATGTTTATATTTGTTACTCTTTTTTATGAATATAAATATTATATTTATTTTAATCAAGATTATTTATTGTTAATTAAATTAAATTGTTTATAAAGTGTCTGAAATTAATGAAAAATATATTTTGAAATATTTATAAAAATTTATAAAAGTGGTTTATAAATTAATTAACTATAAAATATTTATAGTTAATTTCTAAATATCTTAATAATATATGTGGGTTTTAAAATTTATAAATCATGTAATATTTCTTTAAAATAGAATATTTTAATATTTTAATTTATAAATTTTTTATAAATTAAATAGTTATAAATTTGTTATAATTAAAAATATAAATATTTATGAATCATTTATTCATAAATATATCCAATATTATATGAGTATATTTAAAGATCCTTTTAGAAAATTAAATGGAATGCTTCGTGGGATTGAAATAAATGGTATACTGAGAAATTATAAAATGTTATTTATATAGTGTTTATAAATTATAACATATTTTTTATTTAGATTATATAAAAAATATAGAATATATATTTAATTATAATTTTTTAATAGTTCATGAAATATCATATAAATTCCATTTAAAATATAATATGAAGGGCTTTATTTTGAAATTAATATAAAATGTTTACATTTTTTTAATATAGAAAATATTTATAAAAAAAAATCATTTATTAATAGTTCATAAGTATCTCATGTTTTGGAAAATAAATTAATTGTTTGTTTATGTGTTAAATTTCCTTGATATTCATGTTTTCTTCACAATTAATTGATTTAGAATCATTCAAATAAAAGGTGCTATAGTTGGATATTGTTTAAAAAACATCAAAAATATTTTTATGACTCATATGATCAATGTTTAAATATTAATTAATTATATAATATTTAGATTATATAAAATATTTACCAAATAGAAACTAAATTATAAATAGTTTATATCTAATATAACAATATATATTTAAAAAGTAAATTACAGACAATGATAATAAGATTGAATTTATTTTAGAGGGAATATAATGTGTGTGTTTTCAAAATTATGTAATTTCAATAATATTATTGATCAAATTTTAAAAGGTTTTATAATTATATTTTATTTTTTAAATTTATCATAAATATTTTTCTCACCTTTAAATATTTTATTTTTTTAATTATTTAAATGTTTATTCCATTTTTTATTCATAGCTATAAATTTTTTATATTATAAATGACTGTATTCCATATTTAATATGGTTGTTTTCTTTTAGGATTGAAACTTGCATATGATGCAAGGTCTGATATCATAATTTTTTCTTCATCTTCCATGAACTCAGTTTGTAATGAGTGTTAAGAGATTAAAAATAGTTATTAGAAATAAACTGTTCATATTATGTGTTAGAGTTTTCATTAGTTGAATTATCTCTTGAGAAATGAATCCCCAGGTTGAGGGACTTGGGGTTGGACCCCCTACATTCCTAGAGGATTTCCTTTGTTTGTAAATTGAATGGGGTTGTCTATGTATTTCTATAGGTTTACTCGTGTGGTGTCTTTAAATCTCATATAAATCTATAAATTTACATGGAAAAATTATATACATTATTAAAATGACGAATTTGGATATATATGAAGATACATGGCTTCCTTTTTTAGTGATTAACATTGTCATGTGGGTTGTGTATGGAATTTCACATTAATGTGGTGTGAACACATTAATTTTGTGGTTATAATAGGGATTCCCAAACAGAAACATTTGAATCATGCTTGCAAAAAAAGGAATAAAACATGAGAAGATAATTATTTCATAGCAAGTAATAATTTTTAATTTAATATGCATAAAATATATAATAATATTTATGTCTTTAACAGAAAACCCCTAAAATTCTAAGTGTGATATTGCTACTAATTTTTTTTTTCAAGACCTTGATCACCCAACCATGTATTTTCATGCCATTGTAGGGTGCCTATAGATTTTCTTTTATAAAGAAATAAAGAAATGAGTGAATAAAGATTACTCAACAGGTATTTTGATTCCAAATAGTTGTGTTACTAGATTTTATTAGGTTATATTGTTTTTGTGATATTCTCTTGATAACACTTGGCGGGGAAACCTTATGGATTGAGATACCAGAGGAATAAAATTGAGTGGGACCCCATGATGTGTTTGGATAATGGTTTATGCACTCAATTATCCAATAATCACAATTTTATTATTGGGATGATTCCCCACCTAAATAACTAAGTGGTGTGTTTCACACCATAAGAAGGTCATTTTCCTTGTGAAATAAGGATCTCGGATCTGTAAATGGATATAATGTGTGTGTCATCAATTTTAGTGGGTGCACTATCATTAAATGTCTTTAGTGAAAATATATAAAAACATGATACTCATCAATACAATTTTTTGTTAAAAAAATGGAATAATAATCAACCTCATTAAATTTGATATCTATCCTGAATAAGGAATACATAAATGGATAAAACATTCTTATTGGTATAAAAAACTACAAATAACTCTCAAGGAAGAGAATAAATTCCATGTATTGGAAGAACAACTTATAGAGAAATATAATGGGATGAATATTTCACAAATAGAGCTAGATTTCTCTAATAAGAATATAAAGGAATATATAGATGTTTCCATATTTATGCTTGTTACCATGGACCCAAATATTCAAAAACAACATTAATATTTAGAAACATTATTGATAATAGAAAATTTAAATAATCTCTATCAAGAAATTGAAATACATAAAATGTATGAAAATTAAAAATCTTTTATTCGAAGTAAATTGGTTAAAGGAACCTTTGTCTCTATCTATGTACTCGATATGATTTTCTAAGACAATGAAATATGGATTCTAGGTTAACCTCTTAATATGGATCTTGATACAAATTTCATTCTAAAATCACTTCTACAAAGGTTTGGGTTGTTTTTAGTTAACTAAATTAGAATGAATTTTGAAAACCATTTTCATTTCTCCTTGAAATGTTAAGTATTAATACATGAAGGGGTTTCTATTCTTTGTCAAATATAAAAAGGGTGAAGCTACTCTTGAAATGTCGAGTAAGAACCTCCGGTAGTACCCATCAAACACCAAGAAACTCCTCACCTTGGTCACGTTCAGGGGTGGCTCACTAGAAATAATTTCCTCTATCATCACTCAATCCACCACAACTTCAGCCTCTGATATGATGTGTCCCAGAAAGTGGTCCTCCCAAATCCTAAACTAGATCATCGAGAGCTTAACATAAAGTCGGTTTTCTGATATTGTATCTTGGACTATAAACAGGTGTGTAGTGTGTTCTTCCTCCGACCTTGAGTACACCATGATTTCATCAATGAAGACAACCATGAAACGATTGAGGTAAGGATGGATGATCATGGTCAAGAGTCCCATGAACATTGCTATGGCATTGGTCATTCTGAAAGGCATCACCAAAAACTCATTGTGGTTGTACCATCATCAAAAGGATATATTTGGAACATCATCATCTTGTACATGAATGAGATGATAGCCTAATCTGAGGTCGATTTTCGAGAACCACCTCTCTCCATTTAGTTGATAAAATAGGTCATAAATCCTCAACAGTGGATACTTGTTCTTCAGGGTCACCTGGTTCATGTTTCTAAAGTCCACACATAGCCTCAATCTCCAATCAACCTTCTTGGAAAACAACATTGAGGCAGCTCATGGAGAAACACGGGGTCCTAAGAACCCGTTCCTCTATAAGTCCCCCAACTGTACTCTCATCTCCTGGATCTCGTCGGAAGGCATCCAATATGAAGGTATAAATATTAGTGTCATCCATGGGTATAAGTTAATGCATAAGTCTACCTCCCTATGAGGAGGTAGTCCCAAAGAATCATCAGTAAATACATCCTTTTATTCATCCACCACTACAGGAAAGCTTGATCTCCTCTCATCCACCATACCGAGGGTGAGGCTAGCCAACTGGTGAGTGATTGGTTTCACCCTCCATTGAGAAATCCCATCTTGTACAGAAATGGTTCCCTTCTCACTAGGGAAGGAAAACCTATTCCCTGTTGGGCCGGAAGAAGTGATGGCAAGGGGGGGGTGAATTGCCTTTTAAAAAATAATTAACAATTTAAAATCAAAGTAAAAAGTGCAGCAGAAATAAAAGAGGCAAGACACAAAACTTGATAACGGAGTTCGGCTTAAACCAAAGCCTACGTCTCCACTCCCAACTTAACCGCTGAGAGATTTACTACCGCTTTCTTTTTAATGGTTTTAGCAAGAAACCCACTAGACTTTAAGGTAGTCTAGAACCTATTACAGCTTGCTTTTAATGGTTGAGCAAGAACCCACTTTCTTTTAATGGTTGAGCAAGAACCCACTAGCCTTCTTACAGGTGAAGGCTAGCTCACCTATGACTCAAGCCTTTTAAAGGGAAGGATTGACTAACCTCTTCACACCTTGAAGGTGGTGTGAAAACCCAAACAAAGAAAGATGATAGAAAGAGGGGTTTGTAGGCACAAACCCAAATTGATGCTCAAAAAGATAAATAATGAAAAACCGTAATGTGGAGAAGTCTTGGGCGCCAATGAATTGATTGGAGTTGATGAAGAGCGCTCCCAAGCTTCTTTGATGGTGCTCCTTGGATGTGGAAGTGGGTTGGAGCAAATGAGGTTCCTTGAAGGAATGCGCCAGAGGTTCGCCAAATGATCGAACAATGTTCCCGTGGGCTACCGTTGGCTTGGTTGAGTTTCCGGGGCTTCCTAGTCCTTTATTTATAGAGGGGGAACCCTCAAATGGCCTTTGGGGGGCTTTGGAGCCGTTGGAGAGGCCTTCGGAGCCGTTGGGAGTCAAGTGGGCAAGCCTGGTCAAAGCCCAACGGCTAGTTTGACTGGCTCCACCGGCTGACCGGTGCTTGGCCACCGGTTGGCCGGTGCTTTGGAAAAGGGAGAGATCTTCTGTCCAGGCACCACCGGTTGGCCGGTGATGAGGCCACCGGTTGGCCGGTGCTGAGACAGTAGCTGTCCTCTTCTGTCTGGGTTCCACCGGTTGGCCGGTGGTGGGACACCGGTTGGCCGGTGGTCTGGACAGAGGGGATGCCTTCTGTCCAGGCTCCATCGGCTGGCTGGTGGTCATCCACCGGTTGGCCGGTGGACTGAAATCAGTCCATTTTTTCTTTCATGGATTTCGCTTTCTTGGCCTAATTCCTTGGAAACCTTTTTCCTATCAAAAAACACTTAAAACAAGATTAGATAAATAAGAGAGTGATTGTGATCATGAAAATTAAACCACGAGGGGTACGATAGGTACAACAATCTCCCCCTATTTTGATGATCACAATCACCAAAACAAACAATGTAAAGGACTGAAATGAAAGGCAAGCTTTAAAGGATAAATTGAAAAGTAAAGCAAATCATGAGAGAAAGATTTCTCCCCAAATCAACCAAGAATTTCTCCCCCTTTGTGATTACCAAAATAGCACGGGGCATAAAACTTGATTGAGGGAAAGGATTGAAAAATAAGATAGAGATTTTAAACCAATTGAAATTTTTGAGATTTGAATTGAAAGTTTTAAATTGAAAGTTTTGAATTGAAAGTTTTGAAAATGAAAAAAAGGCTAACTCCCCCTAAATAAAAACAACAAATCACCGGGGAGAGGATTTTAGAACCGAGACAAATTTTGGCCTGGAGAGACTCTCTAAAAGGGATTTTTCAATCCATACTTGTCTAGTGGCGGTTCTTCTCCTATGAAATTCATCGTTAAAGAAAAAAGTTTTGGCCCTTCCATACCGGGCATTTTTGCAATTGCACTCATAAATTAAGTGCCCGATCTTTTTGCAATAGTTGCAAAATTTATATTGGGAGCTCCCCCTTACAAAAATAGTTGGAGCATGGGAAGAGGAAGCTTGCTTGTAATAGCCAAGCCCTTGGGTAGTTCTAGATATGCATTGGGAACCTAGCAATTTGGTCAAATTTTGTTCACCTTGGGTGAACTTGGCAAGAGATTCCTTTAAATCCTTGATTGTTGATTCCATAGAATCAATATCGGGAAGGTTTTGGATCTTGAGGGACAACTCCTCCTTTTCTTTGAGAAGTTGTTCCTTTTCGGAAGAAAGTTTTTTGAAATTCTTTTTTAAAGCAATAAATTTGGAAGAAAGTTCGTGAAAACCTTCCTCCAATTGATCTCTATCATGTTAGAGATCCTCAAAAGATAAATGATTGAAAGAATTGGAAGAACAAGAGGACGAGGAGTCGGAAGAGGTTACCTCATGAAATTCCATTAGGCATTTTTTACCGTTGTCACTTGAGGAGGAGGAGGAGGAGGATGTGGAGCTATCACTCCATGTGGCCTTGAATGCCTTCTTCTTTTCCTTTTGCTTGGACTTTTTCTTATTGAGTGGACAATCGGGCTTGTAATGGCCTTTCTTGCTGCACCCATAGCATGTTACCTCGGGCTCGGATTTTTCGTTGGGTTGAGCCTTGCGGGATTTATTCTTCTTGTGCTTCTTCATGAATTTGTGCATCCTGTGGGCAAGATTCTCCATTTCTGAATCGCCGCTTGAAGAGGAAGATGATGAGGAGGAGGAGCTTTCTTATTTTTGAACTTTGAAGGTGATGTTCTTTGGAACTTTGACCGGTTTGCCTTCCTTTTCAGCTTGCCTCCTCATGGTGATCTCGTAGGTCATGAGGGATCCGATGAGCTCTTCGACCGGCATGTTCTTGATGTCTTTTGCTTCTTGGATTGCCGTGACGTTCGGTGCCCATGTTCTTGGTAAGATCCAAAGGATCTTCTTGACCATCGTTTCTGCAGACACATCATCACCAAGGGACTTTCTCCCATTGCAAACATCAGTAAAACGAGTAAAACATTCAGTAATATTTTCAGATGGATGCGTGGTAAATGACTCAAAATCTTGACGGTACATATCCAATCAAATATCCTTAACTTTGTTGGTCCCCTCATGGGTAACCTCCAATAGTTTCCAGATTTCATGAGATGAAGTGCATGTGGAAACTCGATTGAATTCATTACGATCAAGGCCGCAATGTAGAGCGTTCATGGCTTTGCCATCAAGCTCGAAATTTTTAATATCGGCTTGAGTCCATTTGGATTCATCGGGAGAAGAAAGAGAATAACCATGCATGACAATTCTATAAATGGGATAACCTATACTTCTAAGAAAAGTGGTCATGCGGGTTTTCCAATAAGTATAGTCGGTTCCATCAAAGAATGGAGCACGACCCAAAGAATAGCCTTCAGGGGCGAAAGAAGTTGAAGCCATCACAAAGGATCTTTGAATTTGAAACCGGTTAGGGTATTACTCAAATTTTGCCTCTGATACCAGATGTTGGGCCGGAAGAAGTGATGGCAAGAGGGGGGGTGAATTGCCTTTTAAAAAATAATTAACAATTTAAAATCAAAGTAAAAAGTGCAGCGGAAATAAAAGAGGCAAGACACAAAACTTGATAACGGAGTTCGGATTAAACCAAAGCCTACGTCTCCACTCCCAACTCAACCGTTGAGAGATTGACTACTGCTTGCTTTTTAATGGTTTTAGCAAGAAACCCACTAGACTTTAAGGTAGTGTAGAACCTATTACAGCTTGCTTTTAATGGTTGAGCAAGAACCCACTTGCTTTTAATGGTTGAGCAAGAACCCACTAGCCTTCTTACAGGTGAAGGCTAGCTCACCTATGACTCAAGCCTTTTAAAGGGAAGGCTTGACTAACCTCTTCACACCTTGAAGGTGGTGTGAAAACCCAAACAAAGAAAGATGAGAGAAAGAGGGGTTTGTAGGCACAAACCCAAATTGATTCTCAAAAAGATAAATAATGAAAAACCGTAATGTGGAGAAGTCTTGGGCGCCAATGAATTGATTGGAGTTGATGAAGAGCGCTCCCAAGCTTCTTTGATGGTGCTCCTTGGATGTGGAAGTGGGTTGGAGCAAATGAGGTTCCTTGAAGGAATGCGCCGGAGGTTCGCCAAATGATCGAACAATGTTCCCATGGGATACTGTTGGCTTGGTTGAGTTTCCGGGGCTTCCTAGTCCTTTATTTATAGAGGGGGAACCCTCAAATGGCCTTTGGGGGGCTTCGGAGCTGTTGGAGAGGCCTTCGGAGCCGTTGGGAGTCAAGTGGGCAAGCCTGGTAAAAGCCCAACGGCTAGTTTGACTGGCTCCACCGGCTGACCGGTGCTTGGCCACCGGTTGGCCGGTGCTTTGGAAAAGGGAGAGATCTTCTGTCCAGGCACCACCGGATGGCCGGTGAGGAGGCCACCGGTTGGCCGGTGCTGAGACAGTAGTTGTCCTCTTCTGTCTGGGTTCCACCGGTTGGCCGGTGGTGGGACACCGGTTGGCCAGTGGTCTGGACAGAGGGGATGCCTTCTGTCCAGGCTCCATCGGCTGGCCGGTGGTCATCCACCGGTCGGCCGGTGGACTGAAATCAGTCCATTTTTGCTTTCATGGATTTCGCTTTCTTGGCCCAATTCCTTGGAAACCTTTTGCCTATCAAAAAACACTTAAAACAAGATTAGATAAATAAGAGAGTGATTGTGATCATGAAAATTAAACCACGAGGGGTACGAGAGGTACAACATTCCCATCCTCACGGACACACTGTACTTGCACCTAAAACAGTCCCTCAAAGCATAGAATGTAGATAACCAGTCCATACACAATGTAACAGCCCAAGATTTTATAAAAAAATATATTCTTTTTAATTTTATTAATGTCTTGTGTTGTACGCTACACCAAAAGGAGCTTGCACAACACACATCCTTGACTTGCCTTGCATTACACGCAATTGCGACCTTACTCGATAGCGTGTGTAATACGCAATACTGAGTTTCACTAAACAACGATATGCTATAAAAATATTAATAAAACTAGCTGTTATGAATAGTAATAACCACTTTTTGAAATCCAGTAAATCTTATTTTTCAAAATGAACTTTATTTTTGGATTCGGAGTATCGAATTTAGCCTAAGGTGAAATTTTGGTACTTTTCGGATAACTTTCATATTCTGATGAATAGTGAAAATTACTAAATTATAATTAAAAACAACTTTTTTAATCGAAATAATTAATAGTGATAAATCATTAATTTGAGTGGTTTTAAAGTATATTTAGAATATATTTTTACAATTTAATACAATGTTGGTCATTGGATGTAGTTTCACATTTAAACTAGACATAAACAAGTGTCAATCTTTTGATAGATATTGTTTCTTAAAAACACGCTATTTGTTTTAACAGCGGGATTTAATTATAAAATTAATTAATGCAACTTTTATGTTATGAATTTGGTAAAATAGACTTCATTTTTGAATTCGGAATATGAAATATAGCTTGGGATGAAATTTTGGTATTGTTCTGAAAAACATCAATTTTTGATGAATAGTGAAACTACTAAGTGGTAGGTTAAAAACTGAATTTTGCATAAAACATAATTTTACCGCTTCTGTGAATGGAATTTCGAAAATCCGAGAGACACGGTTAATATCAAGGACTAAAATGTGGTTCAATGAGATAAAAATAATTTTTTGGTGAATAGTAACTTTTTACTTTTTTTACCACGGTTAATAGTAAATAAGGTAACTAAGGGTAAATATGATATTAATATTACCCTAACACATGTCCTAATTCTATTGGACAAGTGTAATTCGACCAAAAACAAACTTAGGAATAAAATATGACCATTTAGGCCCACTTGGATTAGATTAGGACATTTATTATTAATTTATTTAAAGAAGGGTTAAAATAGTTAAAATCGAAGTTTAATAAGTAAATCATTTTTAATATGGGGTTATACATAAGATAAATTCGACTATAAATATTCATTAGAAATCTAAAAAGATTTACTACATGATGGTAGTTTATTTGTAATTTTTAGACATCAAATAATTTAATTTATTTATGACACAAAGATGATGCAGTAATTATCTTGTTAATGAAATATTGACATAATTGATGTTATAAACACCAAAATAAATGTAATTTGAGACGTTTTATGAATTACACTAATTTTATAGGTTACTATGATATATTAGTGTTTGTTTAATCAACTTGGTTCGAACATATAATTCTGTTATGACTTTCACAAAAATCATATATCAAATAGTGTCAAAATTGACACAAAATAGTTTTTAAATCAAATATTATATTATTAATTGTTATTTTATTCCTAAAAATCTAAGGTTCGGCCAAATGACTTAGATAAGGATATATGTATTAATAATATACAATTTGGGGTTCGTTTGGCATGTTATAGTAAGTTTATTAACCATATAGTGAAAGAAAACAAAAAGACACGGTAAAAGTTAAATTATTTAACTTAGAGTTAAATCTAATTGATAAGGTTAAAATAATACCCTAAACTTGTCTAAATCCTATTGGTTGATAGTATTTCGACCCATCCCCACTTTATCTTCGAAATAAGACCCTTTGGAACCATTATAAACCGATTTTGACTTTAATATAAAATAATATTTTGAGGTATTCCTAAGGTGCCCCTCTCCTCCCTTATAAAAGGACACCTCCTCCCCCTCCTCCTCACACCAATTTGAGCACTCAATCTCGGCCAACCCCTGCAAAAATCTCTTCTCCACTTCCCTAGCAACATACTAGAGGTTCTGGTCTTACTCAAAGACCAATTTTAGTTCCCTAAGAGGAGGTCTCCAAAAGGCGCTTCAAAGAAGAGGTAATTACCGTTACCAATTCTTTCATCTTTATTTCTTCTTCCACTTCTTTTTCTTAGGTTGTTTCATTATGAAGTAATAACATCAGTATCACTCATATACTGATATGTTATTATAAATATGAAACAAACCTATTTCACCATCTATCCATCCTACGGAAAAAGAAATCACTGCGCGTGCGTACGTACGGAATACCGTCTCCACGCCGTGGTGTAATCTATTTTCCACCACCACCTTACATGGATGGGTATAATGGTGTAAATAATAACTATACATAGTTATTACAACATCATATTGATTCTGATATATTGTATAATCCACTCCAATTCAATTCAATATTTATAGAAATGATATCATCGCTCGTGCGTACGTACGGACTACCGTCTCCACGACGCGATGAGATTCATTCTCCATGTTAACCATTTAAGAATGATTATAATGTATATATAAGAAATAATAATGAAATATATGACATTATAAAGCTACTGGATTTATGTATATATATACATATGTATGTCATCTACTTACTTCCATTTCAAGACAATAAGGAAAGGAAAACAGCGTTCATGCGTACGTACGGACTACCGTCTCCATGAACGGTGTTTTTCATTTTATTTATCTACCTATTATATATATATATATACTGAATATATATGATATATAAATCATATTTTATATTCTGGAAGTAAGTAAATCATGATATAAGTAATAGTGATGTCAAGAACAACAAGTCAAAACACCTAAGATAAATGAAACGATTTTACCCAAAACGCTTCTTTAACATGGAATTTACAAAAGAACGGGTAATATAATGTCATAAGTGAACCATATATGATATCATAACAATGAATATGATTCTGGAATAAGTCAATAACATGATTTAAATCATTATACAGGAGATTTGGACACTTACAAAGCAAGTCGGACATAAGGTAAGGGAAATATCACAATCTCATTTTTATCCGAGATTGTTTATTCGTAAGTATTTACTGGGGTGTATTTTATCATCCACATCCATGTTCCCTCAATATGTAATATTGTTTCCATACACTTTCAATAGTTTAAATCCAATTTTACCCTTAGGTGAGTTTTTAGTAAAGAATATGAAAGGAATCTTTTGTCGTTTTTCCGTACGAGGTACTTTTTGACTTTTCCGACAAAAGTACGAAGAATGTTTTTTTTAACTTATACGGCACGAACGGATTTATACTTTTTTATAAAGCCTTATTTTCATGAAGCTTCCTCTAAAAGATTTCATGAAAATTTTTAATAAAATTTCTTTCTTTTAAAATTGCATGATGTTTTGTGAAAAGAAATTGATTTTGAAGAAGAAAGGATATTTTCCTCAAGAATTCAATTCAAGTGTTTTATCAAAATTATTTTCCATATAAGATAATAAAGGGTTCTGTTTCTATCCATATTTTTACATTGATTTGACTATGTTGTGATGGAATTATGTTTATGAATTCCTTTATCTTATATGAATGGTTTTATGATGTCATGTTGTTTAAGAATCCCATTTTTATTAAATGGGTTATGCAATGATGTATGATTTATGATTTTGTGGCACACATAAGAAAGGATTCATTAAGAGATGGGTGGGACCTATATCTCCCTCCAATGCATTGGGTAAAGATTTTATATCTCATGAGATAGACATGGCTGGAATGGTAGGTTATACCGGTTCAGTGAAACAGGACTGAAACGAGGATTACTCGATTCAGAAAGGGACTTTGTCCACTAAGATAGTCTTGGCAATGAGTCTTGACTAACAAGAAATGATTCTCTATGATTATGTGTGTATGCCACAATGAGTAATGTTTTATGTTATGATTTCATTTCACTACTATGATTTATTCCATGTTATGAAATTATTCTCTCTTTTGCAGGTTAAGATTTCCAAAAATGTTATGTTCTTATGAAAATTATGTGATTGATATTTCTTTTGTTTACCCTTACTGAGCATTTGAGCTCACCCTTTTATGTTTTCTTTTCCCCAGGATATAAAGAACGGTTTTAGGTATAAAAAAAAGAAGATCTTTATGGGAGATGTTGAAGATCTTTCACCAGGATTAGAAGATTATATTCCGAGTTTCCAAAGACACTAAACTATTACGATCCTTGTGTGTGTGTTTTTGTTATGTACTAAGTATTCCGCAAAAGTAATGTAATGTCCATGTACAATAAGTTTTGGGTCTCTACAGTTGGTATCAGAGGAAAGGTTTAGTCAACCTTTGGAAACTAGGATGTGAGAACGTTAGTGAGATCCCGAGAGATATTTCTAAGGTATGTCTAGGGATGTCCGTAAGGATAAGTATACGTATAGGATATATTCCTAGAACTAGGGTAACGATCTTAGAATTTAACCTAATATGTTAGATATTGAGGGTGCTCCCCCTTTACTATGTTGTCTTCCCTAGCATTATTTCGCCTCTCACAAAATTCTTTTTGTGTTTTAGTTAATGGAGCGAACCAGAAGGAATTCGGTTAACATTGAATCCAATGGACAAATTTGTGACTATGAGCAACAAAATTGTGTGATGCCTAGAGATAAAGATATTGTGATTATGCCGAATCAGTCATCGAGATATATGATTAACAAGGTGAAATTTAGTGGTATGACTAATTCATCAAAGAAGAGGAAGATAAAATATTATGCATGTTCGCATGTTGAGGATCATAAAGAAAGGAAGATTGAGATTTCTAAAGAAGGGAAGAAGAACCTTGAGGAATACCTCAAATGGAGGGACCGATGTTATCTGTGTGGAGAAAAGGGTCATAGAGTGACAGATTGTTATGGAGTTCAATGTCTTATTTGTGGAGAACATGGGCATTACCCAACTCAATGCCCTGACCTAAAAAGATACTTCTAAATCAAGGAAGGACTTATTCCAGGACAGTCATTGAAGTGGATGGACTGAAGTGTTTATGTATTGGTATTCAAGAATAATGTTGTTGAGGTACTTTTATGGTGTATTGGAATATTTATGTATTCCTCTAATGTGGTATTCGAAGTGATTGAGGTATTTTTGGAAAAAAGATGATATGCGCATAATGAAGGGAAAATGAGAAAATGAAATATTTGACAGTATTCATGAGCTCATGATTGATATAAGGACTAAGTGATATCATGATTTGAGTATATAGAATTTTGAGGATTTTGGTATGTGGAAAGTGTTAACTTTTAACTGCACTCATGTTTTCACTAAGGTATTCAAGAGAATACACGATTAAGGACTTTGAATGTTTGGAATGTGACCAACAAGACATATCTTATGATATGTGGGGATCAACGACAGTATTAAATCTCTGGTAATCGTTGTCACTATATTATGAGAGTGTACTGCAGTATTATGTATAAGCCTAAAGATTAGACTGGATTATGCTGGACATAAGTTAGTATTGTTTAAGGATAGAAGATTTTTGATATTATTGATGGGATGTTATAGTAACGTAGTTTTAGAAAAAAGGACAACCTGCAGGACGGGCGATAGACCATCGCTTCGGACAAGGTTGTGGGAATCGAACCCACAACCGAAGTGCGACTAGCCTTTATCGCCTACCACTGACCTACAGGAAGTCCCTGTTTAGTAGAAACTAGTTTTATCATATTAAGCAGTATGATATATGAAGTATAAGTCCATTTTAGAAACCATATGTGATTAATCTCACTATAGATCGACTTATGTATATAATTTTGCTAACCTTTTGTTTGAAACAGATGGAATGACCCGTCATTCTATCACATGATCTGCTAACACTTCACGAATAACAAATTCAACTTCGTTTATTTAAGAGATGAAGTGGAAATTGTTAAAGGCACGAACAACAGCGAGATTGTACCAAAATAAAGTAAGTATTTATTCTAATTCAAATTTCTTTAACTTTAGGGAAATGATCTTGAAAACCAAAAATGTTGTCCTAGTGATCTTATACCTAATGAATCAGATGGTACCTTAGATCGTCACAAATTTATGGATTTGTGATTACTGGCTTTTCCATAGCCATGTTCTCTACCACTCTCCATCATAACATGATGGTTAGATTTCTCTTCCATATCCATATTTTCACCTATGCGGAAACCCAGTGATTAGTTTATTTGGGTAATCGTTACATTTCATACTTTAGTTTTTAAAGCCAAGTTTTGGTATTCCCTTTTAAAATGTGGGTTTCTATTAAAGAAACTTTCAAATGGTAAATCATTTATAACCCCGACGAATTTCGAGGGCGAAATTCATTTTAAGGGGGGTAGAATGTAACAGCCCAAGATTTTATAAAAAAATATATTATTTTTAATTTTATTAATGTCTTGTGTTGTACGCTACACCAAAAGGAGCTTGCACAACACACATCCTTGACTTGCCTTGCATTACACGCAATCGCGACCTTACTCGATAGCGTGTGTAATACGCAATACTGAGTTTCACTAAACAACGATATGCTATAAAAATATTATTAAAACTAGCCATTATGAATAGTAATAACCACTTTTTGAAATCCAGTAAATCTTATTTTTCAAAATGAACTTTATTTTTGGATTCGGAGTATCGAATTTAGCCTAAGGTGAAATTTTGGTACTTTTCGGATAACTTTCATATTCTGATGAATAGTGAAAATTACTAAATTATAATTAAAAACAACTTTTTTAATCGAAATAATTAATAGTGATAAATCATTAATTTGAGTGGTTTTAAAGTATATTTAGAATATATTTTTACAATTTAATACAATGTTGGTCATTGGATGTAGTTTCACTTTTAAACTAGACATAAACAAGTGTCAATCTTTTGATAGATATTGTTTCTTAAAAACACGCTATTTGTTTTAACAGCGGGATTTAATTATAAAATTAATTAATGCAACTTTTATGTTATGAATTTGGTAAAATAGACTTCATTTTTGAATTCGGAATATGAAATATAGCTTGGGATGAAATTTTGGTATTGTTCTGAAAAACATCAATTTTTGATGAATAGTGAAACTACTAAGTGGTAGGTTAAAAACTGAATTTTGCATAAAACTTAATTTTACCGCTTCTGTGAATGGAATTTTGAAAATCCGAGAGACACGGTTAATATCAAGGACTAAAATGTTGTTCAATGAGATGAAAATAATTTTTTGGTGAATAGTAACTTTTTACTTTTTTTACCACGGTTAATAGTAAATAAGGTAACTAAGGGTAAATATGATATTAATATTACCCTAACACATGTCCTAATTCTATTGGACAAGTGTAATTCGACCAAAAACAAACTTAGGAATAAAATATGACCATTTAGGCCCACTTGGATTAGATTAGGACATTTATTATTAATTTATTTAAAGAAGGGTTAAAATAGTTAAAATCGAAGTTTAATAAGTAAATCATTTTTAATATGGGGTTATACATAAGATAAATTCGACTATAAATATTCATTAGAAAGCTAAAAAGATTTACTACATGATGGTATTTTATCTGTAATTTTTAGACATCAAATAATTTAATTTATTTATGACACAAAGATGATGCAGTAATTATCTTGTTAATGAAATATTGACATAATTGATGTTATAAACACCAAAATAAATGTAATTTGAGACTTTTTATGAATTACACTAATTTTATAGGTTACTATGATATATTAGTGTTTATTTAATCAACTTGGTTCGAACATATAATTCTGTTATGACTTTCACAAAAATCATATATCAAATAGTGTCAAAATTGACACAAAATAGTTTTTAAATCAAATATTATATTATTAATTGTTATTTTATTCCTAAAAATCTAAGGTTCGGCCAAATGACTTAGATAAGGATATATGTATTAATAATATACAATTTGGGGTTCGTTTGGCATGTTATAGTAAGTTTATTAACCATATAGTGAAAGAAAACAAAAAGACACGGTAAAAGTTAAATTATTTAACTTAGAGTTAAATCTAATTGATAAGGTTAAAATAATACCCTAAACTTGTCTAAATCCTATTGGTTGATAGGATTTCGACCCATCCCCACTTTATCTTCGAAATAAGACCCTTTGGAACCATTATAAACCGATTTTGACTTTAATATAAAATAATATTTTGAGGTATTCCTAAGGTGCCCCTCTCCTCCCTTATAAAAGGACACCTCCTCCCCCTCATCCTCACACCAATTTGAGCACTCAAGCTCTGCCAACCCCTGCCAAAATCTCTTCTCCACTTCCCTAGCAACATACTAGAGGTTCTGGTCTTACTCAAAGACCAATTTTAGTTCCCTAAGAGGAGGTCTCCAAAAGGCGCTTCAAAGAAGAGGTAATTACCGTTACCAATTCTTTCATCTTTATTTCTTCTTCCACTTATTCTTCTTAGGTTGTTTCATTATGAAGTAATAACATCAGTATCACTCATATACTGATATGTGATTATAAGTATGAAACAAACCTATTTCACCATCTATCCATCCTACGGAAAAATAAATCACTGCGCGTGCGTACGTACGGAATACCGTCTCCACGCCGTGGTGTAATCTATTTTCCACCACCACCTTACATGGATGGGTATAATGGTGTAAATAATAACTATACATAGTTATTACAACATCATATTGATTCTGATATATTGTATAATCCACTCCACTCCAATTCAATATTTATAGAAATGATATCATCGCTCGTGCGTACGTACGGACTACCGTCTCCACGACGCGATGAGATTCATTCTCCATGTTAACCATTTAAGAATGATTATAATGTATATATAAGAAATAATAATGAAATATATGACATTATAAAGCTACTGGATTTATGTATATATATACATATGTATGTCATCTACTTACTTCCATTTCAAGACAATAAGGAAAGGAAAACAGCGTTCATGCGTACGTACGGACTACCGTCTCCATGAACGGTGTTTTCCATTTTATTTATCTACCTATTATATATATATATATATACTGAATATATATGATATATAAATCATATTTTATATTCTGGAAGTAAGTAAATCATGATATAAGTAATAGTGATGTCAAGAACAACAAGTCAAAACACCTAAGATAAATGAAACGATTTTACCCAAAACGCTTCTTTAACATGGAATTTACAAAAGAACGGGTAATATAATGCCATAAGTGAACCATATATGATATCATAACAATGAATATGATTCTGGAATAAGTCAATAACATGATTTAAATCATTATACAGGAGGTTTGGACACTTACAAAGCAAGTCGGACATAAGGTAAGGGAAATATCACAATCTCATTTTTATCCGAGATTGTTTATTCGTAAGTATTTACTGGGGTGTATTTTATCATCCACATCCATGTTCCCTCAATATGTAATATTGTTTCCATACACTTTCAATAGTTTAAATCCAATTTTACCCTTAGGTGAGTTTTTAGTAAAGAATATGAAAGGAATCTTTTGTCGTTTTTCCGTACGAGGTACTTTTTGACTTTTCCGACAAAAGTACGAAGAATGTTTTTTTTAACTTATACGGCACGAACAGATTTATACTGTTTTATAAAGCCTTATTTTCATGAAGCTTCCTCTAAAAGATTTCATGACAATTTTCAATAAAATTTCTTTCTTTTAAAATTGCATGATGTTTTGTGAAAAGAAATTGATTTTGAAGAAGAAAGGATATTTTCCTCAAGAATTCAATTCAAGTGTTTTATCAAAATTATTTTCCATATAAGATAATAAAGGGTTCTGTTTCTATCCATATTTTTACATTGATTTGACTATGTTGTGATGGAATTATGTTTATGAATTCCTTTATCTTATATGAATGGTTTTATGATGTCATGTTGTTTAAGAATCCCATTTTTATTACATGGGTTATGCAATGGTGTATGATTTATGATTTTGTGGCACACATAAGAAAGGATTCATTAAGAGATGGGTGGGACCTATATCTCCCTCCAATGCATTGGGTAAAGATTTTATATCTCATGAGATAGACATGGCTGGAATGGTAGGTTATACCGGTTCAGTGAAACAGGACTGAAACGAGGATTACTCGATTCAGAAAGGGACTTTGTCCACTAAGATAGTCTTGGCAATGAGTCTTGACTAACAAGAAATGATTCTCTATGATTATGTGTGTATGCCACAATGAGTAATGTTTTATGTTATGATTTCATTTCACTACTATGATTTATTCCATGTTATGAAATTATTCTCTCTTTTGCAGGTTAAGATTTCCAAAAATGTTATGTTCTTATGAAAATTATGTGATTGATATTTCTTTTGTTTACCCTTATTGAGCATTTGAGCTCACCCTTTTATGTTTTCTTTTCCCCAGGATATAAAGAACGATTTTAGGTAAAAAAAAGAAGATCTTTATGGGAGATGTTGAAGATCTTTCACCAGGATTAGAAGATTATATTCCGAGTTTCCAAAGACACTAAACTATTATGATCCTTGTGTGTGTGTTTTTGTTATGTACTAAGTATTCCGCAAAAGTAATGTAATGTCCATGTACGATAAGCTTCGGGTCTCTACACACAAGATGACATTGTAAGGCCATGAGGAATTCTACTAGCAGATCTCATCTGCATATCTCAACTCCTATAGTAATCTCACACTACCTTCACTAGTGTGTAATCATCAAATCATCTCTTTCAGGAGTATCTAATTGTACCGATCGATCCAACGACTCCACCATAATCTTTGAGACTCGAACGAGGTCCATGGAAAGGAAAGAGTGACTGACACCTATGTCTGTAAGAACTATATCTAAGGGTTATAATACAAATATTATACCTATAATCATCTCTTTAGTGTCGTGGTCATAGGCCACCATGGCCTAATGCTATCCCAGCCCATTTCCGCCAACTCCCTGAGCTCTTGGTGGACCAATTAGGGGTGGTAGAAGTAGAACATTGAACCCTCATCCACTACCTCCCGATCGGCATAATCCTTTACCACATCAACTTCCCTACAGGCCTCCTCCATCGAACATCTACCTCTTCCTTAGAGATCCATAAACTGTCTGTGAACCAACCGTGTGAGGATTTTGACAATCACAAGCCATGTTTCCCTACCCGCCACTAGAGTAACAAACACTAGCCCTCATTTGACCTCCTCTGCCAGGAAAACTTCGCACCTCTGACCCTACATCATGGGGTCGTCCTTCGGAAGGTCTGTCCCATTTGGGCCTCTGTGTAGTATTCTTAATGCCTTTTACAGATGAATCGACCACCAGTCGTCTAGTGGGTGATCTCACAGTCAATGATTCATCTTCTAGAAATCTCTCCACTAGTATAGCTCACTCTATTACTCTAGCCTACAATGGGATGTTGAGTGAAATAGTAGACCTACTGATCTCCCATTGGATTCCATGCTCAAATGTCTAGGCCCTGAATAAAGGGTCTCGTTCCAGGTCAGTGGAGTACCAGGGGAGGTCAGTAAACGATGCTGAGTATTGGTCCATAGTCAGGTTGCACTTTTTTAGGTGTAGTATCTCCTGAATATGCATTGAGCGTAGTTTCACTGGTACAATCTCCTCCCAAAAGAGGATCTCGAATTCCAACCCGACAAGGGTTTCCTCCACACGTGTCTAGTGCATCAAGCTTTACTATCTCCCTATCGTGACCTGAAAAAGACTAGTATATATGAACACCATCTGGTCTATAGATTTCCCAACCAGTTGAAAAAACCATTTTAACTACCTCCATAGAATCCTTAGATACATGAGGATCTATCCTGCCTTGAAACCTCTGAGGCCTCTATCTTTGGAACAAGTGAAGCACACTTAGTCGGCGTGCACTGCTTTTTGGTGGGTCTAGTAGCAACTATTTCTCTATAGTTGGTGGTGTTGATGGTACAACACCAGAAGGTGCAATCACTGTATGTGGTCCCTACACTGACACCTCATTGCTCGGTGGACCATCGTTGTGATCCCACACCGGAATCCTGGCAGGCTATCTTCCTGGAGGCATCATGTAGGGAAATAGATGTGCCACAATCAATAAGTTATACCAGGTGATCTGAATAAAAAGAGATCAAGAGAAAAACTTTTACTAAACACATGCAGCAACTGTTTTCATGTATTGAGCTAGAAAACAGAATTCAGGGTCCTAGTGTATGGACATGTCAGTCTCCGCACAAATAGTAGACTCCCCTGACTGAAATCCTAGCTCATGGAACATAACACTATTACTCGCATAAAAAATATAGACTATTAGTTCATCTAGTATAACCGACCACCATCTGAAAACAATTTGTCACAAACCGTCCCCCGGGGCCCATGCCATGACTACCCCAAGCCCACCTTCCATAGGTCATGGGGTGGTGACTAGAACCAGAAATACATATCCCAAAAAGAGATGTCATTTCCTTTAAAACTGTACACACATAGTCTGGGCATACTTCACCATGAAAAGCACAAAAAAAGAATTTAGTAAACCCGCCAAAAAGTATCACCACTGATAGTAAAAGTTGTAAACTGAAAGTAATGAGGTTAGAATACAAGACTAATTGAAAGGAATGTACAACAAAGGAAGTACAATCTTTGGAGGTAGTCCTTCAAGGATCCTACCAGAAGGGTAGGTGTAGCTCACTATTGGATGGAACTGTAGCACACCACGTATATCGATCCACTTTCGAGCACCATATCACTATGTGTAATGCCATGTCCCTAGTTACCCAGATTCGGTTCATTGTAACATTTCATTGGCATGATACAAGTTAAAATGTCCCAAAATAACTATTAGTTTAGTATCATTGGATGTACTATATATATTCATAAGTTTTATATTACATCATGAAATAAAAACATCAACCAAATTTTTTCCCCATTGAACACACATATATCCTTAGCCGATCCCAATAAGTCAACCATTAAATACTTCTTCACATTCTGGGAAAAATAAAACATAGAAAGGGGTGAGCTCAGATGCTCAATAAGGATAACAATATAGCCGAAACTTTTTAAAATTATCATAAACATTTAAGACAATGTATAAGACTAAAACAAAAGCCTTTTAAACTTAAACATCAGCATAATATGGAAAACATAAAATAAAATAATTCTATTAACTTATTCACATTGATATTATACTAGTAAAATAATCACAGGAAATGTCAATATCCAATTTCAATATGGTGGAAGGCTTAGTTCTAGACATCATAGCCACATAGTCATGGACTTGTGCCAATACTACAAATAAGATTTTTCCAAGGCCTTGTTCCAAGACACTAGTTTGTCTCACGAGACCTACTTATGCATCGAGGAGCTATAGAAGGCTCCATCTGTCACTTAATAAGTCCAATTCATTCCTCACATAAAAAGGTTAAAACATAACATAAACATTCATATTTAAACTACCGTATGAAATGTCAATACTTTACCCATAAACCATTAATGGTAAAAAAATAACACATCCACTGTCAAACGTAGCACAAAACCTTCAATACAATATGGAAGATTAGTATCATAATAAATCAACTTCAAATAAGCCTAAAATCCATCAAAAAGATGTCGAAATAGATGAAATAAAAAAAATTAGTGAAATATTTCTTTCTATTTTAAAATAATTTAAAATTCATATAATTATAAAAGAAAAATTTATTTTGAAAATATTATTATAAGCATGTAAGGGAAGTATCGATGAAGTTATAATGGTGTAAAATTTCAACACCCACCGTATAAGTTAAAAAGACATTCTTACCTTCCATCTAAATCAAATTTTTATTGAAATAAAGAAAAGTACCACAAGAACACAAAGGGTTTTTGGGGACCTAAAATAATACAAACCGAGGGAATCCCCTTTGATCAAATTAACACCATCTGGCTGCAAGAAGTTAGGATTAAGGATACAAGTGTTTATGGATCTTTGATCCACTAAAGAAGCCAGGTAATCTTCAAACATATTTACCTCTCTCTATGTATGAGTTACTTTGAATTTGTTTCAATGGATGGCCTTACATTTTTTAACAATGTAGGTGTTGGACTACAGGATGGAGCCTTTTCCTTGTAGGGTGTCATGTAGAATCAAAGAGTAGGTCTCCGCTGGAGATATTGCAATGTTCTTTTGAGATCAAAGAGAGATCCCGGTAAGCATTGCTTTGGCCTTGGCTATAAGAGAGTTGTCGCTGCCAAAGGATGCAGTGAAAGCGAGAACCACATTCCCTCCAACGCCACACAACACTCCCCCACTTCTCATGTTTCCCATAATGTAGGAAACATCAGTGTTTATCTTCAAACCACTACCCAGAGGGTACCAAAAAACCCACCTCCCCTACACTCTAACCAAGGAGGTTTGAGACAAATGGTTACAGACTTGCAGAAAGAGTAAATAAGGGGCATCGCGCCAGTTCTGGAAAAGAAAAACCAGGTATGCCAGCATTAAACGAGCTCTCGAAATGAAGGACCTCACCGAAGGAAGAGACCCCTCGAACCTTGCCCGATATCTAGTTTGACATGAGCTCCAGCACCCATCAATGGGAATCAATATTCAAGCCATCCTCTCTATACCGAGGTCATGAGCACCATGAAACCACCATTCCAAAAATGAGTTATCCCTCTGTTCGTAAGGTGAAAGATCCATGAATCCACCGAATAATGACCATGTCTCAAGAGACATATCACATTCAAAGAATAGGTGATTACTTCTCTCCTCCCACCTGAAGATACAGAAATGGAAGGTTGAGTCAAAGATTCTACGCAGTTTTTTGATTTTATCATCCATAGTTGAAGTGAATTTCCTGATACGCTAGATGAGGATGTTATATTTGGCTGGGATTCTGGTTCACCACATGAAGTCACTCAAATTATCATGTTGATCCTGATAAGAAGTTAGTTTCTGTAAATCCCTGGTGGTGAAAGTGTCGAAGGTAGAGGGTTCAAACCCACACCGATCGGGTTCAGAATTAAACACAATGGATTCAAGAGAAGCTTATTTCTCTTTGTCCAAAACCACCGACATCCACCAGGGAATACTTTGTGCCTCTTTAAGGCAGATCCTAGGAGCCAGACATCTAGAAAAAATGATTAATAATCCTCCACAATTCTGATACATGAAAGAGATATTCCCTACGCCAACAATCCAACAAGAATGATGCTAGAGGACTTGGATAAGAGGAGAGATTTTCATCCAAAATGGGGATGCAGAACCGCACATATACTTCTCATTACCCCCATGGCTGAGAGACATTGACTTAGCCCATAAGGTGCATTCCCCAATAACATCACACGCCATCTTGTCCTGATAACAATGCAGCTTGTTCTGGAGGCTGCTCACCATAATCCCGCCTTCATGGATAGGTCAGGCCAGCCTTCCCCATGAGGCCCTATGTTGTTCCCCCTTAGACAGAGCATCCAAGATAAAGCTACACAAAACCTTGTCAATATTCCAGAGGACCCCCTGTGGGACATTAATAGTTTCCAAAGCATGGACTGTCATGGAACACAAGACACTATAAACTAAATCTATACGGCCCCAAAAAGATAAATAGTAGTTATTCCAGTTATGGATACGATTCGTGATCTTGTAAACAACATGGTCGATGTCTCGAACCCTAATCCTTCTTGATGAAAGAGGAGTTCCCAGATACTCCATTGGGAAGGCTCCACGCTGCATGTCCATGCGATGACATAGGGAAACAACACATATGGGAGAAATCTTCTAATTAAAGAAAATATTACATTTGGAATTTCTATGTACCTGCCCACTCCAGTAGTAGTACTCATAAAGGATTCTCTTGATACCGCAAATAGAGAACTTTTCCCCATTGATGAATATGACAGTGTCATATGTGAACATCAAGTGGGAGATTGAATGATGATTCTATTTCCTTTTATATGGAAGTACAACTCCATTATACATGCCCCTGTTGATAAGTCAGCTCAGAGAATCCTGAGTAAGGATGACGATACTCGGAGAGATCAGGTCCCCCTGCAGGAGACCTCAGGATGCCTTGAAGAATCCATGTGACTTTTCTAAGAAAGAAAGAGCCAGCCAAGATAAGATGAAACATCATAAGAGTAAATCCATAGACCCTGGCGAGAAACCCCTGGATATATAAACTTTATCGATGAAACTCCATTATATACTATCATAAGCCTTATCCATGTCATGTTTGATAGCCAAGATGGATCCATGTGTTTTAAAGATGATGTCTAAAATGAACTCCTATGTCAAAGAAATTACTCCCTGAATAGAGCGGCCTCTCACAAAACTGTGCTGCTCAATCGAGATCCACTGGGGTTTGAGTTTGGACAACCTCAGTTTAATAATACACGTAAGGATCTTGAATGAAAATTTTCACAAGCTAGCTAAATGATAGTGAGAAATAGAATAAGGTTGCTTGACCATTGGGATGAGAACAAAGGTCGTAGCACAAGCCACCCGAGGGAGAATCCCACCCAAAATGTTATCTTGGATAGTTTCAATGATGTCTCCCTAAACCACATCCCATGCCTCTTTGTAAAACACTCCTGGAAAGCTATCTGGTCTGGGTGCACTCTCAGGGTCGAGATACTTCATCGCCATATGGTTCTCTTCCTCATTCGGTACCTCTTCCGGGACATTATTATCATGAGCCGATACATCATTAGGAATAACCTCCCAGATGTCTCCAACTCCACATGAATATCCTTTGGAAATCCTTAGATGAGGAAAATCATGGAGATCATTGAAGAATGAATGCACCAAAATTCCTGCAATGTCTCTATCATTCATGTAGGTTCCACCCTCAAGTGAAATTTTGGGTTGGATCAACCACATTCTTTCTTGAATATTTGCATGAAAGAACGCTGAGTTTCTATCACCCTCCTTCAACAAATTCACACTGGGGCAATCCCGTGCCATCTGTTCCTGTTTAAGAAGCAGTTCATCCCAACATTCCCTTTTATCCATTAACTCCTTGAACAACATGCCATTCAAATCCTCCTCTAGGTCAACTTCCAATTTTTCAATGCTCTATTTCATCTCATCCATGATCTGATTGGATGGAGGTAAGAACCTAGCCCACGACTGGATCCCTTGCTTCATTCATCCAAATATTATTGTGACGAGAAACCCACAAGTACCCCGGAATCAATCTTTCCCACAGGCCACGAACCACTCTCAGGTAGCCAAGATTTATATACCACTAATGGTAGAACCAAAAATGCTACTTCCTAGGCAGCCTAGGAAGCAGAGAAACAAGCAATGGGGAGTGCTCTGAAATTCCACGAACCAAATATTTCACCTTAGAATTATGAAAGGAACTGATCACATTACTATTAGTCGGGCACCGATCGATCCTACTCTTGCATTTCCTTCCTCCTCATTGATTATTTCTCCACGTGAATAGATAATAAGTATAACCCATATCAAGAAGCCTTATGCTCATTGAAAACTGAACAACTCCAAGCTGCCCTAACTAGGAAAAGCACCTCTTCCTTTCATTTCATCAGGATCAGAAACAACGTTGAAATCCCCTACAACAAACCACGTATGATCCTCTGGGTTGAAGGAGCCAATCTCTCACCAAAAATGTTTTCTAACCTCTAAATCGCAACTTCCATAAACAATGGAAACAAATAATCTATCTGTATTTTTTAAATCATTCGTAGTGATAAATTGATCCCCTACCATGACCACATCGAAACAAGTCTCATTATTCAAAAAAATCCAGATGTACCTATTCACAGCTGCCAACTATGTGGATCTATGTGTCCTGACTCTACAACAAAATTTCATAATTTTTTCTAGGTTCTGTTTATTCTCATGGCCTGCCACAGTATCGAATATGTTCTTCTTCACTTCTGAGGCAATGAAATTAGTCTTAACCCGACCCCCCAGACCACGAGAATTCTATATGAGCATAGATAACAATAAAACATAAGTAGCCTTGTTTTGACCCCAGGAATCTCAGTCTTGTTGTTGTGGGAAGAGCAGAGGTCCATAAAAAGTATTGATCTAGAAGGAGTACACACTCCAAGGGTAGTCTCTAGTTGATCTAGAAGAAACACCCGATTATCCTAAGAGGGTAATAGGGAGGCCAAAAACCATTCAAACATTCTTCATAATACAAGAAGTTGATGAGGACTACACAGATTAGAAACAAGACTAGAAAGACACTTAAAAGGATCCTCTTCTGATCAAATCCCAATACTCTTTCTAGAAAAAAAATTTCCATCAAGGGGAGGGGGAAACTGGGCCAGAGTAGCTATGGCCTCCATGGATACCTGCTCATTCCCCTACTCTGAGGACACTTCCAGCGAAGGTTCGGGCACAAAGCCTCCTATCAGAGGTTGATGAAAGCCCTAGAGTGCTCGTACCCTGTGAACCCCACTAGGTCTACCTAACCTTCAGGCTCTACACACCTACCTTGAATGCCCCTGAAGAAAGCATGAGAAACAAAACCTAGGGAAAATCGGGTAGATGGTCTCTTGGTCCCAAGACACCTCATCCTTCACCTTCAGCGTGATCTTTTCCGGAATCGAAAGAGAGTGGTCTAGCTCAACACAAATTCAAGGGAACATATTGTCTTCATAAGATAAGGTGCAATCATCTGCACAGAAAATGAAGTGTTTGAATAACAAACTACACCATGACATGGAGACGGTAATCCATACGTACGCACGTATGGTGACTTTGTCATTCATATGATGGACAGAATAATCAATATGGTTGTAGCATTTTTATAATAACATCATATAATTTAGAAGATACTAGATTTATTATTTTATAATGGAAACAACAATGAAAGAGGACGTGGAAGAAGAAAATAACTTGAAAGAGGTGATGGAATATTTAAATCTTCTTCGGGTTCTTTCTTTTAATTTGATCAGAAAGACTCCTTAGGTGTGATTTCTGTCCAATGGAAGGCCTCTAGGATGAAGGTAGTAATGTTGGGAGGTTATTTGGGAAGGGATTGGCTGACCCAAATGGCTTTGGAGGTGTAAAATTAAGAGAAGGGGATGTACCCTTTTATAAGAGAGGTGTGGGTCACTTTTAAAAAATCTTGAAATATTATTTTATAATAAAATAATTTTTTGTTTTAATGGATCCAAAATGATTTAAATACAGGATTAAGTGGGGATGGGTCTCAAACCTCTCAACCAATAGGTTTTAGACAGGTTTAGGTCACCATATTAACCTTGTCTTTTCGATTTAACTCTTAGTTAAATAGTTTGTCATTTACCATGTCTCTTTGTATTTTTATATTATATGGTTAATAAACATACTATAAGAATCCAAGAGAACCCCATGTGGTTAATTATTAACATATATTCCCTTATCTACATCATTTTTCTAAGCCTTATTTATTTATTAATATTCTATCAATAATAATATCGTATTTGTTTAAAAAACACAATTATATCAATTTAGACACTATTAGTTTTTCATTTTTTTTGAATGCTATAAAAACATTATCACATTGAATAAAATATATTTAACCAACCCTGACATGTCATATTAACCTTGAAAAATATTTTAATCCATCAGAAGTCTCAATTTTAATTTATTTGGATATTTATAATATCAATTATTTTAATATTTCATTAATAAGGTAATTACTCCATCATCATTGTGTCATATATAAATTAATTATTTAATGTCTAAAAATTATAAATAAAAAACCATTATGTATGAAATATTTTTTAATTTCTAATGAATATTTATAGATGAATTTATATTTTGTGTAACCCTATATTAAAAATGGATTATTTATTAAACATTGAATTTTACTCTTTTTACATTTCCTTAAATAAAATAATAATAAATGTCCTAATATAATCCTAGTGGACTAAAAAGGATCATATTTAATTCCTACAGTTTTTTGATTAAATTATAATTATCTAATAGAATTAGGACATGTGTTAGGGTAATTATGATATCAATTTTATCCTTAATTACTCTATTTAATTTTAACTGTGATAAATAAAAGTCAAACGTTACTATTCACCAAAAATTATTTTCATCTTATCGAAAAACTTTTTATTTACTGATATTAACTGTGTTTCTCAGATTTTTGAAACTCAACTCATAGAAGCGGTAAAATTATGTTTTATGGAAATTTACAAATGCTTCTAAGAGGTGGGAAAAAGACGGTAAAAAGTTCGACAAATTTTTTAAATATTTAAACATATTATAAAATGAATCCAATGAATTACATGGATCTTATATAAGTATTATGTATCTATTTTGACCTTACATAAATTTAAATAAAATAAATTATTATTTAAATTACAAGTCAGTTTTAAATAATAACTCAGTGTTTTTTACTATTCATAAAAATGACTGTTTTTAGAAAAATACAAAAAATTCACCCTAAGGTAATTTAAATATTCCAAATCCAAAAATGATTTCCATTTGAAAAGTTAAAATTTTCAAAATTTTAAAAAGAGGGTATTACTATTTATAATGACTAGTTTGTTATGTTATGGTGTGTTTGAACTCATAGTTGCGTACTACACAAGTTGTTGTATTATTCAATGGGGAACATACTGTGGAATCTTGGGGTGTTATATTCTCCCATCATTAAAATAATTTACTCCTTGAAATTTCTAGAATATTACTGCATGATAATATTTGGGTGGTTCTTCATCATAAGTTCATTGGGTTCCCATGTTTCCTCTTCCATCTTATGGTTTCTCTATAGAACTTTTACCTAACGAGTTGTCCAGTTTCTCAACACTTGTTCTCTTGTATCAAGAATCTTTACAAGCTCTTCACAATAATACAAATCTTATTCTAGTTCAATTTTCCCACAGGTGAGTACATGAATTGGGTCAAGCATGTATTTTCTCAACTGTGATATGTGGAACACATTGTGAACTTTGGAGAGACATGGAGGCACTGCCAAATGGAAAGATATATCCCCAATTCGTTCTATAATTTCAAAAGGTTTGATGTACATAGGATATAAATTACCCTTCTTACCAAATCGTATTACTATCATCCATGAAGATACCTTCAAGAAAACTTGATCTCCTACCTGAAATTACAAATCCTTCCTTCAGTTATTTGTATAACTCTTCTGCTGACTTTGAGCTGCATTGATGTAGGTTTGGATAATCATCACCTTTTCCTCCATTTACTCTTCAAGTTATGGGCCTATGATATTTATTTCACCAACATCATCCCAACAAGTTGGTATGCAACATCTCTTTCCATATAATGCTTCATATAGTGCCATCTGAATACTTGAATGGAAGCTATTGTTATTGAAAAATTCTACCAGAGGTAAATATTGATCCCACATACAATGAATGTAAAGAGAGCATGATCTCAACATGAATTATAAATTTTTAATAGTCTATTCTGATTGTCTATCAATTTGAGTGTGGTAGGCAGTGCTCAAATAAAGTTTAGTATCTAGGGTTTTCTAAATAATTTTCTAGAATCTTGACATAAAATAAGGATCACGATCAGGAACAATCGATAGAGGTACAGCATAGCGTTTTACAACTTCATTAATATATAATCTTTCTAGATGTTCAAGTGGTAAATATTTTCTTGTATCATGAAAATTTTCTAACTTGGTAAGATGATCACCAATGAATCATATTGCATCATTACTTTTAGGAGTCTTTGGTAGCCTCATGAAAAAGTCCATCGTCATATTATCCCATTTCCACTCAGTTATGGGAAGAGGTTTCATGAATCCTCTAGACTATTGCCTTCCATCTTTCACTTGTTGAAAAACCTTACATCCTGACACAAAATCAGAAATCTCCCTATTCATTTTTCCCACAAAAAATGTTCCTTCAAATCCTTATACATCATGGTGATCCCAGAGTGTATAGAGAAATTATATAAATAAGCATCATCCAACAATTCCATTTTTAGACTAGGTATGCTATGAACACAATGTCTCTTCCCAAATTTCCAAATTCCATCTTCGTATATAATGTTACTCAATCTCCCATCATTCACTGCTTTAATATTATTTTGAAACTCCTCATCACCAGTTTGGGAATTCTTTATCCTTACTAGTAATGATGGTTTGGAAACTATTTGAAATAGTATTGATGTTTCACCTTCCTTGGTTATTCCCATATCCATCTTTACTAGATCCATGAAAATAGGATCCCTTTATACTCTTAACTTGTTCAAAACTCAATGATCCTTTTTACTCAAAGCATCTGGCACCTTATTTTTCTTCCTTGGGTGGTGCTGTATAGTGAAACCCTACTCCTTGAGTAGTTAAAGCCGTCGTCCTTGCCTCATGTTGAGTTCTTTCTAGTAAAGAATGTACTTCAAACTCTTGTGATTAGTATATATCTCACATTTTTCATCATAGTTACAATGTATCCATACTTTCAAGGCCAAGATAAGAGCTGTTATCTAAAGGTCAGGAGTAGGAATGTTTTTTTCATGAATATATAGCTATCATGATGAACAAGAAATAACTCTATCATTCTGCATAAGGACACAACCATGTCCTTTATTTTAAGCATCACTATAAATAACAAACCCATCATTCCCTGATGGTATAGTCAATATAATAGAATTGACAAATCTTCTTTTCAGTTCTTCGAAACATTCTTAACAATCTTTTTTCCAAAAAAATGTAACCCCTTTACATGTGAGTTCGGTTAATTGGTTTTGGAATGAGGGAAAATTCTCGAAAAAATGAAAATAATAACATGCTAAACCAATAAAAATGTGTTCCTCAGTTATACACATCGGTGCTGGCCATTCATGGATTTCCTTTTTCATAGAAGGATCAATAGAGATTCTATCCTTAGAGACAATATGTCCATGAAAAGAAATCTCCTGAGTCCAGAATTCACAGTTACTAAACATCCCATATAATTCATTTCTTCTAAGAGTCTTTTAGATAATTCAGAATTGATTTTCTTGATATTCATTGCTTTTTTATTATACTAAAATATCATTGATAAATAACCACTAAAAATATATCAACATATTCCTCGAAAACTCTATTCATTAGATCCATGAAGACATTGGGTGCATTAGTCAATCCAAAGGGCATTATTGTAAACTCGTAATGCTCATACCAGATTCAAAATGTTGTTTTTAGAATATCTTACTTCTTCACACACAATAGGTGATATCATGATCGGAGGTAAATCTTTAAAAAATACTGATCTCTATGAAGTTGTTCGAATAAATCATCAATTCAAGGTAGGGGATACTTTTTATTTTTTATTATATCAATTATCTCCCTATAGTCAATGCACAACTTCATAGATCTGTCTTTCTTCTTAACAAAAATAATAGGTGATCCCCATAGATAAATACTAGGGTGAATAAATACCTAATTACTCAATTCCTCTAGTTGGTTCATTAGTTCCACTAATTTAATAGAGGCCATTCTATAAGGGTTATTTGATATGGGCCTTGAACTAGGAATTAAATCAATGGAAAACTCAATTTCTCATTCCGAAGTATGTCTAGGTAAATCCTCTAGAAACACAAAAACATATTCTTACAATATAGGTACATCCTCTATTTGAACATTCCATTCCTCACCCATACTTATTTCATTTTATTCCTTCCCAGTTATTGAATTTAGTTGAGCTACTAGGGGTGGATCTAGATATGAATTAGGTGGTGAAGTTTCTGGTCTAAATATAAGGTACTTCTTATCATCATCTAGAATTGTAACCTTCTTATTATTAAAATAAATTTTCACATCATGGTCTGAAATCCGATCCATAAGAAGGATTATATGAAATTCAATCATGGGTATGGCAATGATATCAGTACATAATGAACATTTATATGCCCTAATGGGAACTGATTCAAATAACGTTATTACAATGATATTTCCTTTAGGAGTTTTGATTGACAACACCCTTGTTAAATCAAATTGGAAACATCTAATTTTCATAGCAAACTAGGAAGATATGAAACAATGCGATGATCCAGAATCATATAAATCATTAGCTAAACTTGAGGAAACCAATTAATTACCAACCAACACGTCCTCCAGAGCTTAAACCTCAATAGTAGTGATCACATAAGCTTTCCCTTGCTCCCTTGGCCTATTCTGAGGTAAGTTTCCTTGGTTCTTAGGACATTAGTTTTCATAATGCCCCTTTTCTCTACAATTGTAGCATTAAACATTGACATCCTCTTTCTTCCCCTTGAAATCATGTGCATGGTGGCCTTTTTCACCACACATGTACTAGACTCCCATTACCTTCAGAAAAGTACCGTGGTGTTTCTTCCCAAACTTTCACATGAAACAATATCTTTGTATGATAAGAAAGATTGTGAGACTAATGATCACCAAAGAAATGGTTTTAACCAATCAAAGAATCGATCAATCTTACTCCTTGGGTTACATATATAATTTGCAACATGATATTCTATCCTTTTAAATTTAGGTTCATATTTTTCGACATTCTCATCCTCCTTTGTCTTAGACTCAAAAATTGCCTTTCCATATCCGCTCAATGGTCACGAGGAAAACAATTTTCTAAGAAAATAGTTTTAAAATACCTCCATTCCATATTTGATACTTTATCATATTTCTCTGTGTCATGAATCAATGACCACCATTAATCTACATCTCCCGTGAGGTGATAAATTGCCATGACAACTTTTTCCATTTCCATACTCCCCAAACAGTAAAATATTTTATCTACGTAACTTATCCCTTTCTCATCTACAAATGTATTTGTACTCCCATTAAATGTTGGTGGTTGTTTCCTCATGAATTTTTCTAACATTGATCTTCCACGTTGTGGATTAGGGTGCTCGATATGGGTAAGGTTATTATTCATAACCTGTGTGAGTTGTCCCAGTATGGTGATAAGCTAATCAACACTAGTTGCATCACAATATCCATTATAATTTTCATAAGTAGGTGAGAAATCCCTACATGTATTATGTGCATTGATATAGTTTTCATTCCTTCCACTAGGCGCCATTTCTAAATAATGGCATACAATAGATTAGTTTATGAAATGCAATACATAATTTTGAACTTGTAAAACACTAAACATAAATTAAATAGTTTATGGATATAATTCATAATCATAAAAAAATTTATCTTTGAGGAAATATATACTTATAAATCCATTATAATGGTTTGTAAATAAAATGTTAAATAGCCTATGCATATCCCTCGAAAGTGTCGTAACAAAGAGTGCAGCAAGGCCAGTTGTCATTCACTAGTTCCCATTCCAGTCTGGCTCAGAGGTATGTTTTCGGGTTTTACCTCTAGGTACATATGTGCCAAAGTTGCCTCTACCTGATCGTATCTAGAAAAGGATGTATTTCTTCGAAAACTCAAAGAATCTCTATAATACAAAAATTCTCAGATGTTCTTCTATACTAATCCTCAATATCTATCTTAGGGTAGTGTTCTCTAATAAGAGTTTTTCTAAATCTGGATTCCAAGGATTGAACTAAACATCATCTGATACCAACTATAACACCCCGACCCCAATTACCTAGAGTCGGTGGATTACAACATTACATCATAATGATACAAGGAATCATGTCTCGAAAGACCTATTAGTTTAGGAGCCTTGGAAGTACAAGATGAATTCATACGTTTTACATTAAATCATGAAATAAAAACATTGATTTCATTTTTTCCCCTTTGAACACACTTATATCCATAGCCTATACCTACAGGTTAACCATAAAATACTTCTTCACATCCTGGGAAAAATAAAACATAGAATGTGGTGAGCTCATATGCTATGTAAGGATAAAAATACAGTGGATACTTTCAAAAATAAGCATAAAATTTTAAGGAAATGTATAAGACTAAAACAAAAACCTTTTAAAATTAAACATCAGAATAATATGTCAAAGGTAACAAAAATAATTCCATTTACTTATTCACATGGATATTTTACTAGTCAAATAATCACATGCAATTTCAATATCCAATTTAATAATTATGGAATGCATAATGCCAGAATTTATAACCACATAGTCTAGGACTTGTGCCAAGACTACAAATAAGATTTTTCCAAGGCCTCGTGACAAGACACTAGTTTTTCTCATGAGACCAACCTATATATTGAGGAGCTATAGCGGGCTCCACCCATCACATAATAATTCCAATGCATTCCTCATATAAAAATTATTAAACATAACATAAACATTCGTATTAAAACTAGAATAAAAAATGTCAATACTTTATCAATAAACCATGAATGGTATACAAATAAGACATCTATAGTCAAACATATCACAATACCTTCAATACAATATAGAAGATTTGTATCATAATAAATCAACTTCAAACAAGCTTAAAATCCATCAAATGAATGTTGATCTAAATTAGATCAATTTTTTTGAGAAATACTTCTTTCTATTTTGAAAAAATTTAAATGTCATATAATTATAATTGAAAAAATTTATTTTAAAAATATTTTTATAATATTTTAAGGAATGATTCAACAATGTTATAACGGTGGAAAATAGCTACACTCGCCGTAAAAGTTAAAAAACATTCTTACCTTAATTTTGTCGAAAAGGTCATTAAGTACCTTGTTTGGAAAATGACGAAAAGATTCCATTCAAAACATATAAGGTCAAATAAGGTTTTAAATTACTTTAAACCATTTTCTAGTTAATGGTAAAAATGTTTTGAAATACATTCTTAAGAAAACACAAATGTGGATGATAAAGAGGTCTTAGTAGATACATACACAAAAACAACATTGGATAATAAAGAGATTGTGAAATTAAAAATTACCTTTTACTTTTCCATAGTTGATGGTATGTTAAACTCTTGTATAATAGTTATATTTTTTTATTAAATTATAAAATAACTATATACCTAAATATGATATCATATATGATCCTCTAATATTGCTTTGATAATAATATTTTTGTAGTATAATCATTTCGGGTGTTAACTTATCTGTTTTCCATTATATGAACGGTTACATAAGCCTTGTTTGTTATGGATAGAATGAATATTATTCATATAAAAATTATATTAATATCATAAACATTTTTTAATCATAAAATGAATATTATTCTTCAATTATTACAATGGGGAAATAATCTCATTGCGTTCGTGGAGACTGTAATCCGTACATACGCACGAGCGATAATATCCTTATATTGATGGTGAAATCGTATGTAATTGGATGGTATATCATATATAAAGAATAATTAACATGTTATATTTTTTATTTAAAATATTTATACTCATTATTATACCCATCCAAATAATGAAGTGTTTGAATAACAAACTACACCACGACAAGAAGACGGTAAGCCGTACGTACGCACGTTTGGTGACTTTGTCATTCATATGATGGATAGAATAATGAATATAGTTGTACCATTTTTATAATAACACCACAATATATATAAGATACTGGAGTTATTATTTTATAATGGAAATAATAAAGAAGGATGAAGTGGAAGAAGAAAAGAACATGAAAGTGGTGATGATATATTTACCTCTTCTACAGGTTCTTCCTTTTAATTTGATAAAAGGGCTACTTAGATTGGATTTCTGACCAAAGGAAGGCCTCTAGGATTAAGGGAGTAATGCTGGGATTTTATTTGGGCAGGGGTTTGTAGAGCCAAATGGCTTTGGAGGTGTGAAATTAAGATAAAGGGAAGTGAAGGTCCCTGGTGCAGTGGAAGCTCTTTGGTGGATGTGCCCACATGGATTTATGTCATTTGTAATGATCAATCTTGGATCAATAAGATGATAAATTCCAGTCTCCCCTGATAGAATCATAGAAATAGAAAAATATGAAGGATGGTCCCACGACCAAAAATGAGGACCATCACAGGTTGATTATAATAAATTTAATTAATTGGAAAGAATTACCTTTTATGGCATTCTTTCTTCGTTGATATTTTTGACCACATTCTGGGTGACTCGCCATTTTGTCGCAAAAGCCAAGTGTATAATTCCTCTAGCAGTGATCCAAATGTGCACCATGTATCTCTAGTCATTGCCAAAGGAATTTCTATGTTCTAGCGTGGAGACGCCTTTACTTGAGTTTTCCACCTTATATCGTATTGATCCGATGGAGGAGGATATCTCTTGGTCATGAGAGAGTTCATGGAGGAAGGAGTTATTTCAGCCTTGAAAAAATTATCCAAAATTATTGTGCACAACAATTGCTGAAAAAGTGTTGGGGTTGTGAGGATATTTATTATTGGGATTGAGGTTATAGAGTTATGACAATAAATAAATGTGTTACACATTTTATTTATTTCATTAACTTTTATTGGAAACCCCATGTTGAATAATTAATTCCTTGACATGTGCCCGCACTGATTATAATAAATATCATTTAATAAAAAAATATTATATCCTCAAAATACCGACTGGAAAAACTACATAGTGTGTAATCATTAATACATGGCGTGTACTTGTTTTTCATAAAAAACTACACGACATGTATTCATTAATACACGACATGTACTTGTTTTCCATTTCCATTCCTAAATAAAAAGTACACAGAATGTAATCATTAATACACGTCATGTATATCTTGTTTTCATTTTATTCTTCCTCCATCCTTAAAATAATTTAGGATTCCTTGAATAATTATTAAACCACGTACAAAAATAACTTTTATTCTACTTGAGATACTTGGATACACTTAGTGTGTGACCCTCTAGGCCGCTTTCTCGTTGGCATTACGTTGGCTTGCCTAAAGTCCAAGATTACTATCTATCAACGGGTCAAGGCACCCAAGAGAAAAAGGTTGACGCTGTATTGACGCATCACCTCATACAATTGTTTATCGTGTAATTTAATCCCTTTGTCTCAATATCTCATCAAAAAGTTTTCATGGTAGTGTCATAAACCTATATGATTGATCTGTTATTCTTTGACTTCTAGAAATAAACATTTCATGTCAACATGGACATGGATTTTGTTTGACAGTACTATTCCAATAATAGGGCATGAGATATCAACTTAAATAAATACGAAAGGGACAAATCCTTCCTTGACTTATCATTTAATAACATGTTATTCGTGACGCACCCAACGTACCCTACATCCCACCAACTGTCTTCATGAAGATTTTAATCAGCAAATCAAAGTGTCCGAGTCATGACATGAGTTAATGATAATATTCTAGTCTAAGGATCATTACACACACTCGTATATAGTAATGTATCATGACACCAAGACATGAGGAATTAATACTGGAGTGTCTGTTCTCATAATCTCCCATCTTGTTTGGTTTCATCCAAATTTACCCTACTGGTAAAAGCGGTCGATGTAGTACATGTAGGGGTCGAATCCATAGGGACCGAAGATGTAACCTTGAGACGCTATGATTTGGTGAAGGATGGGCTATGAAGTAGCCAACTTTGGGTTAGATTTTGGATGGTTTAATGAACACTAATATACCTAAGTGAATTCAATTAAATGGAAATGGTTTGATCTTAAGATTATGCTCGGGGTGTATTGAATAAATTTTACTTCATTAGACAATTTTGGTTTTATTAATTTTTTATGAATCCATTCTTCAAAAATAACACTACCTTCATCATTTTCTGGTTTGGTGCTTACTAAACACAATTTCTAATACCCTATACACTTAGAGAACCAAATTAATGATCTCTCCGAGGTATATGGTCATTTAGTAATTGAATTTAGTTTTCTCAAACACAGTAAAGATGAAGAGTAGAAATAACTGAAGAATGGATGTCTTAAATTAATTATCCAATTAACAACAATTCGTTCATAAAATAACAATCAATCCAGCCTTTGCATCCTCCTAAGAAAAACCCATTAAATGGTTAGCCCTCCATTGATGGTATAATCTCAATGGTGGGTGGAATATGTCTAACAAGAATTGGATTGAAAAAATTAAAACCGCAGAAATAATGAGCACTCCTCCGTGTGTTCGATTGAAATTCACACCTATGTGTGAACTAATTCACAAAAACATAGAGATATCACTGTGATTTGTGATAATAAAGTTTTAATAAATGAAATGGAAAATATATAAGAGAAATAAGTTGATTAAGAACATAATGATACAAAAAGAAACTTATATTGAATTGGAAAACATTACAAAGGAAATTTGGAAGCATAACCTTACAATGAAACAAGCAACAAAAGATGATAAGAAAAATATCCACCACCTATTACCTTCACCAATATCTCCTTATATAGGAATATTAGGAGCCTTAGGTCCATACCCCAACAATTAATTCACCCCAACAATTAATAGAGTCAAATGGAGGGTGAATAATCAAAAGCAAATTGATGTTTCGAATTTGACCCAGAAAACTGTCCAGATTCGTCCACCATATTGACGTGTGCATTAGAAAATGAAGAAGGATGAATCCGGAGGGGTTTTAGAAGATAAATATATTCTTCCATCTGTCCTCTATAATATGTAAAACATTCAGGAAATTTGGCTCAGCTGTTTGGACGTTATGGTCGAAATCGTGGGACGGATTTCTGTGCATTAATGTCGGGTCAACCATTTAAATCTCAACTTCAGATCCATTTATCATCATGAAAACATTAGAATTAGCTCTGGCCACAGTTGAATAAAATGATCCTAATATTTTTATATGTCTACTGTATAAATTTGAGCTTCATTGGGCTTGGTTTCTAGGCCCCACATTTGTTTGATGGGCCTTAGGCCCATTATGCTTTTTCCAGCAAGTTTCTGCCTTCAGGCGCAAAATTCTCCATCTTCATTTAGAATTCATCCATCGGAACTAAAAGATAAAATTTTCCAAAAAAGTGATCAATCATATCTCAAAATTTCAAAATCAGAAAATTAATATAATGTTGTCCTCAATCTAATGAATGATTGGGCCCAAATTTTCATTTTAAACATTAATTGCATTTTTGAAGAGAAATGAAGTTCTATTTATGTGATGCACTAAAAACAATGTTTATGGACTTTGGAAAAATGAATATAAAGATATTAACAATTAATATTATCCACTTTCAGTGACTAATCACACCCCCCAACTTGAGTTTTGCAAGTCCCGAGCAAAATAAATTACAAATATGAAATTCAAATCCCCTGTTCCAAAAACATTTTAATACACATTGCTCACCCAAATATATAATACCAAAACAATTATGGAAACCCAACAAAATCATTAAAAACAAGCTAGGTCCATAAGAATATCCCAATCCCAAGCCCATTCCTTTGTTCAAATTCATCGCCACATTTCATCCAATTCCAATTAAGCATGATAAAGTGTTGTGCATCATAAAAGATATGGGGCCCATTTTATTGTTCAAGGAAAAAAAAGGAAGCAGTAGGTGGGAATCACATTAAACCTTAAGATGAGTATCCATTTTTTTAATTTTTATTTTATTTTATTTTTTTAACCACAATAGATATGAAAATACTAACTCTGGGCAACACAACTATGGAGTCACGATCCCCAAGTGCCGGACGCCACACATATTGTCAATTTCTTGCTCTAAAATAGAGATATAAATCCTAACTCTGGGCAAGACAACTATGGAGTCACGATCCCCATGTGCCGGATGCCACGCAATTGGAAAAAACATTGCTCTATGTGGTAATTTTTTTTGTTTTTTTTTGTTTTTTTTGGATACTCAAATTAAACTAAAAGTGACCCCAGAATACTATGCTATATTGAAAGGGACCCAAGAACTCAAATATACACCCACGATCTAGTAGACGTGCATTGTGGCATTTTTATTAAGAGGATGAAAATGTAGACATTGAAAAATCACATCAGACAACCGCACTTCCAAAAACTATGCTCATGAACTTAAACTTGCATTAAAATCATAATCGAGGCATGCAACATTTATTTGATATCCAATTTAGAGTTTGCAATGTGTGTTATCATGTTCAAGGTTAATGAAAGTTTTCTTTTTCATGCATGTTTTTATTAAAAAAAATCAGTTTTTATTTCATCTCCCCCCAACATAGAATAACATTGTCCCCAGTGTATAAAGAAAACATTGAAGGGGGTATGGGGTGGTTGTTCAAAGAGGAAATTTTAAATGATAATCATGGAATGAAGTCACCTGTGGTTGATGATGATATCGCATGCCACAGTCTCCCTTCAATCCTGGATTTGAGTCTTAGCGGCTTAGATGGCGGTGAATGGATTTTCCTTATGACTTACGACATGTCCTTTTATTTTTTAACCTATAAAAACATAATAATAAACAAAACAAAATAAACTTATGATACATTGTCTTCTTTTTAGATTTCTAGGTAAGGTATTACTCAGAGATCACGCAACGTGACACGGATGAATATGGCACTCCCCTTTCATACCCATCCTTTCTCATAAAAGAAGAACAGGTCAACAGTCTATGGTAATTTATTACATGAAAATGAAAATGATTCAAAATGTTTAGAAAACATGAAAACCATGGGTTCCCTCCCATGCAACACTTTTGTATAACGTCGTTAGCTTGACTTGAACCCCCCAACTTATCCAATTACAACTTTCAAAAGTTTAATTAACCCATCATTCTCCACATCAACAAGATTGAGATTGATTGTTTTTTTGAAATTTGTTTCGTATGAAATCCTATTTTCTACAATGATTGGTAAAATCCAAGGAATATATAAAATGGTTGATCGTGTTTTATCTGGATTATTTCTTATGATTTCAAGGTTCATTCCTACATGGTGAGATTCTTGATGAAAATTGAGGATTATTGAATGGTCTTGGTTGTCATAAATAGAGGGATTATTGAGTAGGGAAGGAAGTATTAAAACATTGTGTTCAGTTTGATTGAATTTTCCTAAAGAATAATGATATTTTGAATCAAAAATTGTTTCTTCTTTAAAAACATTTGAATGAATTGGTTCCTTTTGGAGAGATGATTCATCCACAAAATTTTCCATTTGAATTTCATGAGTGGGTATAGACACAATATTCGTTATATCTCCCAATGTTTCAATGATCGGTGATTCTAAATAATTGTTATTGGAGCAATATTCCAAACAATCAATCCATGAAGACAAATTTTCCCCTTGTGAATCCAAAAAATTAATTTCATCCTGATTTAAATACCCTTCAACATTTCTTTGATCTTGTTCAGTTATCCCATATCCAAAAGTTAGTTCTTTTTTCAATTCATCGGAGGTTTTTGGGATAAAAGATTCATCTATCAATGATGAGGAAAGAACATCTTGAGTGGGAACGGGTTCCTCAAAAGTCTTAAAGCTTTGTAATTCTAATCTGAAAGATGAAACTTATGAATTCATTTTATCCATTTGTTCACACAATTGTTCAAGAATTTTTTCAGGATTAGGGTTGATATATGTCTGTACATCATGGAAATCCTCATTATTTATCTTTTCAATCATTCTTGATAGGTATGGAAATTGATCTTGTAAGCATTCAGCATCCCATTGATTGTACATCTCATCTGGTGTGGTGTATTCAATTAAGGTTTGGTCAACGAAATTACCTAGGTGTTTCCCAATATTGATTTCTGACTTGATTACAAAATTGATTTATGAAGGGGTATTGTGGAGGATAATCCATTGGAATTGATTGAAAATTAGTTTTGGTTTTTTTTGGACACACAGAAATAGAAAGGGGAAAAGAGAAGATAAATTAGGGTGAGAATAGAGAACTTGGGGGGTGAGAAAAGAAGATTTGGGTCTAAGGTACTTACTTGGGTCCCCGACAATGGCATCAAAATTTGGTTGCAGACAAATTTACCCTACTGGTAAAAGCGGTCGATGTAGTACATGTAGGGGTCGAATCCACAGGGATCGAAGAAGTAACCTTGAGATGCTATGATTTGGTGAAGAATGGGCTATGAAGTAGCCAACTTTGGGTTTGATTTTGGATGGTTTAATGAACACTAATAAACCTAAGTGAATTCAATTAAATGGAAATGGTTTGATCTTAATATTATGCTCGGGGTGGATTGAATAAATTTTACTTCATTAGACAATTTTGGTTTTATTAATTTTTTGTGAATCCATTCTTCAAAAAGAACACTACCTTCATCATTTTTTGGTTTTGTGCTTACTAAACACAATTACTAATACCCTATACACTTAGAGAACAAAATTCATGATCTCTACGAGGTATATGGTCATTTAGTAATTGAATTTATTTTCTCAAACACAGTATAGATGAAGAGTAGAAATAACCGAAAAATGGATGTCTTAAATTAATTATCCAATTCACAACAATTCGTTCATAAAATAACATTCAATCCAGCTTTTCCATCCTACTAATATCAACCCATTAAAGGGTTATCCATCCATTGATGGTATACTCTCAATGGTGGGCAGAATATGGCTAACAAAAATTGGATTGAAAAAATTAAAACCGCGGAAATAATGAGCACTCCTCCGTGTGTGCGAATGAAATTCACACCTATGTGTAAACTAATTCACAACAACATAGAGATATCACTGTGCTTTGTGATAATAAAGTATTTATAAATGAAATGGAAAATATAGAAGAGAAATAAGTTGATTAAGAACATAATGATACAAAAAGAAACTTACATTAAAATGGAAAACATTACAAAGGAAATTTGGAAGCATAACCTTACAATGAAACAAGCAACAAAAGATGATAAGAAAAATATCCACCACCTATTCCCTTCACTACTATCTTCTTATATAGGCATATTAGGAGCCTTAGGTCCATCCACCAACAATTAATTCACCCCCAACAATTAATAGAGTCAAATGGAGGGTGAATAATCAAAAGGAAATTGATGTTTCGAATTTGACCCGGAAAACTGTCCAGATTCGTCCACCATATTGACGTGTGCATTCGAAAATGAAGAATGCCGAATATGGAGGTGTTGTAGAAGAGATATATCTTCTTCCATATGTCCTCTATAATCTGTAAAACTTTCAGGTAATTTGTCCAAGCCGTTTGGATGTTATGGTCGAAATGGTGGGACGGATTTCTGTGCATTAATGTCGGGTCCACCATTTAAATCTCAACTTCAGATCGCTTTATCATCATGAAAACATCAGAATTATCTCCGGACATAGTTGAATAAAATGATCCTAATATTTTAATATTTCTACTGTATAAATTTGAGCTTCATTGGGCTTGGTTTCGGGGCCCCACATTTGTTTGATGGGCCTTAGACCCATTATAATTGTTCCAGCAAGTTTCTGTCTTTAGGTGCAAAATTATCCATCTTCCTTTGGAATTCATCCATCATACCTAAAAGATAAAATGGTCCAAACAAATTGATCAATCATATCCCAAAATTTCAAATTCAGAAAATGAATATAATGTTGTTCACAAACAAATGAATGATTGGGCCCAAATTTTCATTTTAAACATGAATTGCATTTTTGATGAGAAATGAAGTTCTATTTATGTAATGCACTAAAAAAAATGTTTATGGACTTTGGAACAATGAATATAAAGATATTAGAAATTAATATTAGCCACTTTTAGTGACTAATCATTGGTGATTACCAAGTGCGAACTCCATGAGAGGGAGTCTCGTCTTCTTACGAGTACTCGCACATGACAGTTTGTATACTATGTGTCTTATAATAGTATGTAATCCAACCATAGAACTTTATTTAAGAATATTGTTATAGAATTTCAGGGTTCTCATCATAGCGGGGATCTTCCATAACCTTATCAGTGCAGCAAATATTCTAGGACATTATTATATTAAAGTCATGAAGAACAATGAACAATATATAATAATTATACATTCATGTAATCAAAGTAAAAAATAGTTGGTTCTCAGGACACCAACCCTTACAAACTCCCACTTGGACTAGATCCAACTGCCTACAAATTTTAGTCCGCTAGACCTCACATGATGATCATATATCTACTGAGTCGAGGATTTAGTCAAGGGGTTTTCCACATTGTCTTCCATGGAAATACTACTCATTATAGCTTCACCTCTCTGAGAAAAATCCCTCAGGATATGATACTTCCGAAGTATGTTCTTTTTCCGCTAGTGTGACATTAGCTCTTTTTCAAGATCCTCCGCTGCAATATTATCACAATAGAGTGTGATAGGATCTTTACTGCTAGGTACTACATCCAGATCATGGATGAAGCTTCGCATCCATACTGCTTCTTTTGCTACCTCAGAAGCAGCGATATACTCAGACTCTACTGTAGAATCTTTGACCACGCCTTTTTTTGAGCTCTTCCAGGTGACTTCACCTCCATTCAAACTGATGATGTATTCAGTCTATGACTTCATGTTATCTTGATCAGTCTGGAAACTATAATCTACATGTCATCTGATGACTTGTTCCTCATCTCCTACATAAACAAGGAACATATCCTTAGTACACCTCAGATAGTTAAGGATAGTCTTGACTACCAACCAATGGCGGTCTCCTGGATCAGCTTGATATCTTCCTACCACACTCAATGCATAAGCAACATCTAGACTTGTACATAGCATAACATACATGACTGAGCCAATTGAGAATGCGTATGGGATACTTTCAATTTTCTTTCTTTCCTCATGTGTTTGAGGACACATTTTCTTGGAAAGATGAATTCCATGTGACACTGGTAACTATCCCCTCTTGGATTGTTCCATACTAAATCTCTTCAGTATCTTGTCAATGTATGTACTCTGGCTGAGTCCCATCACAGTCATGGATATATCACGATGAATCCTGATCCCAAGAATATATGTTGCCTCGCCCCAGTCTTTCATAGAGAATCATTTATTCAACTATGCCAGAACTTACTGTAAGAGAGGTACATCGTTTCCAATTAGTAATTTATCATTAACATATAGTATTAGGAAAACAACTGCACTTCCACTAAGACTTTTTTAGACACAAGTCTCACATTTATTATTAACAATGCTAAATTCCATAACGGCTTCATCAAAATGAATGTTCCATGACATTGATGCTTGCTTTAATCCATAAATGGATTTCTGCAACTTGTGTACCTTGTTGGAATCCTTTGGAGTCACAATCCTTTCAGGTTGTGTCATGTAGACATCTTATTGGAGGTCCCTATTAAGGAATGCTGTTTTGACATCCATTTTCCAATTTTCATAGTCATGGTAAGTAGAAATTCCAATAGGATTCTAATAGATTTTAATATCACAACCATTGAAAAGGTTTCATCATAGTCAATTCCTTGACGTTGTCTAAAACCTTTTGCAACTAGTCGTGCCTTATGGGCGCTGACTTGCCCCACTATATCCAGTTTCTTCTTGAATACCCACTTATTACCAATAGGCTTTATATCAACTGGAGGATCTACCAAAATCCAGACTTGGTTTTGGTACATGGAGTCCATTTCAGTATTCATGGCTTCTTGCCACTTGTCAATGTCTTTACCTTTAACTCATTCTTGTAGGTAAGAGGATCATCATTGTGAACCAATAATGAGTCACCATCCTCGGTGAAAATAAAACCATATCTCTCTGGTTATATCACCTATCTCGTGCTCCTATATAGTTCTTGTGTCTTTGGAATAGATTTTTCATCCACGTTGCTTAGTGGAATCGGTTTTTGTACCAAATAATTTGTATCTTGTGCCTCGACTTAATCGAAGTCTATCTCACTCCCACTATCCCTATTAGAAATGCGCTACCTCTCAAGGAATATGGTGTTTCATTCACTGTTACCATTTTATCTAAGGGGTTGTATATAGAATATCCCCTTGTTTCCTTGGGATATCCTATAAAGATACACTTTGTGCCTCGGGGTGAAGCTTGTTATGTGAAGAGGGCTTATCAAATGCTTCGCTACCCCAAACATGTAAATTTGATTACATGGATTTTCATACACTACATAATTCCCATGGAATACCATTTATCGATTTAGTAAGTACTTGGTTTAGTAAGTGTGCTATTGTTTGTAATGAATATCCCCAAAAGGATAATGCAAGACTTGCATGACTCATCATTTATCTCACCATGTCTATAATGGGTGGTTCCTCCTTCCACATACGCTATTCCACTGAGGCTTGTAAGGATGAGTGAGTTGAGATAGAATCCCAATCTCATGTAAGAAATCAATGAAGTATTGATTAAGATATTCTCCTCCTCTTCCTGAGCATATTTTCTTAATCTTCAGACCAAGCTGGTTCTCAACTTTATTCTTTTATTCTTTGAACCGATCAAAATAATCTGACTTATACGTCATTAAGTAAATATATATATATATATATATATCTACTAAAATCATCAGTAAAACTTATGAAGTACAAGAACCCACACCTTGCTTCATCTAGAAATTCTCCACACACATCACTATGAACTAATTCCAGAATCTCTTTAGCCTTTTCACTATTCCCACTAAATGGAGATTTTGTAATTTTTCCTTGTTGACATGCATGACATACACCAACTGGTTTTAGTTCGAAAGAATCTAAATACCCATATTGATGTATTTTTTTCAAATGTTTCTCATTGACATGACCTAGCCAGTGATGCCAAAGTTTGGTGTGGTATGAGTCATGTGAATTAACTTTGTCATCAATTTCCATAACTTGGTTTGTGTTATCTAACACATAAAGGCCATTATATAAATGCACCCCACCAAAAAAAATTATCGTTATAAAAGTAGAAAAATTCATTTCTAAAAAAGAAGATGAATCCATAATTATCTAATATGGATATTGAAACAGTGTTTTTAGTATCATAAGGAACATAATAACAACCCTTTAACACCAAGATTAGTCTAGTTGGAAATGTGAGGATGTAGTCCCCGACAGCTATAGCAGCAAGTCTGGCTCAATTGGCTGCTCATAGATCTACCTCCCCTCGATCAATCTTCCGGAATCTACTTGGTTCCTATATTTGGATACATATATGAGAACCAAAAGATATATCTACTACCCAATTTGTAGAAACATATAGATTTCATTTGATGACAAACACACATGAAGCTTCCCCTTTCTTCCTTGGCTGGGTGTAGTTTTTCATCCAATGGCCTTTCTTACCACATGCAAAACAAACATCCTCCTATTCTATTACCTCCCCTTTGATATTTCTTTTCTAGGAAGGACTTGAAGAAGCCACGAGCTTAAAGCTCTTTGCCTTCCCTTTCCTTTTATTCAGCATTAATACAGAAGGATTTTCACACTTCATATCATTGTCCACTTGGCAAATAAGGATTATAAGATCATATAGAGACTTCTCAATTTTTTTAATGTTGAAATTTACAACAATTTTAGAGAAGCTATGGGGGAGAGATGCAAAAATGAGATCAGTACCCAGTACTTTGAGGAGTTTAAACCCTAGAACCTCTAAGCGCTCAATGTAGCCATTGAGCGTTACTACATGAGGACTAGCTGGGGAACCCTCTCCAAGATTACTCTGAAATTGAGCCTTGTAGATCTCAACCTTTCTTATCTTTCTCTCTCATGGTATAGACCACAAAGGTGCATGTGCTTGTTATAGGCAGCCATGTCCTCATGAGACATCATGAGCTCACTAGACATTGATGATAGCATCAAACACTGAACGTCGAGTGCATCATTAAAATGTTGATCATAGGCCAGGAAATCTTCATCACTTTCCCCTTGGGCAGGTGAATCTGTAACTGAGGACTCTAGCATGTAAAATATTCGTTCATGGTGTAGGATAACCCGAAGGTGCCTAAACCATTCATGAAAGTTACCGTTGGTGAGGATTTTGACTGTATCTAGAATTGATCGTAGAGAAAATGTGGTTGATGAGTTTTTCATATTGATTATACAAATTAAAATAGCAGATTTATCAATGCTTTCTCAATTACATTTTATGAGAAATAATAAATTTTTATTAAGTCACCCACTAATTTTTCAAGTCCCAATGGCCCTCACCACTGAACTCGGAATGTCCAGTTTCTTTGACATTATAGTGGAAAGGATCAATATTCTCTTTTATATAACCCCAACAATGGTTGTTCAAGCAATTTGAAGGTATTTAGGTAGGAAGGTCTTTGCCAACTGTGAGCTTACAGTTCATTGATTGACTCCCCAATCCTGAAATCCTGACATGGACTTCCACAACACATTCCTCCTTTTTACAACAAGTCTAGCAAGGACTACTCCTCTTGATGTAAAATGTTTAACTCAACATGAAACTTTCATAAGGCCTTCCTTTATAAAATTAAGTGTCCCAATAAGGGTTGGTCAGACACAAAGTTTTGTTGAGTCTTGATCTTAATCATGTAACGGAAGGCTTGGTCTGACATAATATGGTATATGATGGATTTTATTCTTTATTCATAGTTTTGCATTATCACATTCTTGTTAATATTATGTGATGCTTTCTCAAGTGATTAACCATGTTCTGATAATGTTTACGCATAGTCCGGCCTTTATTTTATTCCATATTTGCATGCTTGTTTATTTCATTAATTATGTGATCGCGACAACACATACTTAATAAATAGAGCATGAGATCATATAGAAAAAAAATAAGATGGCATGATCATGAGCTACTATTGTTTAGCTTATCTAGTGGTTTGATCTGCTAACCCTGCCCTAGGAAAAAAACCTTGAACCGATGGTTCGTGTTTTTCAACTCCCACCTGATCACCTTTGCATCTTCTTGGGTTAGTTTCACCTTAGCTTCATATTTTGAACCATCTCCACTAGCTTAGGAGATCCTAAATTACATGGGGTTTACATTAAAAAAAACAATGGGCATGTAGGCCATACATTTTATTGGAAGAAGGCTCACAGGCCAAAGAATTTAAATTAAATTTTTTTAAATTAAACCATACACATATACAAAGGGTCTTTGGTATAGCTCATGACCATCCATATCATGCAATGACATTTACACATATTTAGCATTCAAATTCTTTTAATAGTTATATTTATTCAATATAAGTCACTCTATAATTCAATTAATTATGATATTATAATAAATCAATTCTTTATCTTAAATTCCTTTCTGAATTTCCATGAGATTATTCTCATCCGTATTCCTTGTACTGGTGTTTTTAAGTTTGGAGGAAACCTGGTGAGATTCCATTTCTGGAAAGTAAACGGTGTGTAATATAGCCTACACCCCGTGTATTTTTTCCCATTTATCCAAAGTACACTCTGGGGGTTTGATGTGTGTTTCCGATGCTTTTGTCAGGGCGCGCACATCCGTCTATGGAGGACGCGTAGCTGTGTTGCCCCACATTCCTGCTTTCCAAAGGAGGGTGGCATTCGCTACTTATTCAGGGACGTCTGCACCTTAATCGAAACGGGATGATGGGATGTCGGTTCTTCCTTCTGTGAATTCCTCCTCGGAACTCATCACCTAATCCAGGTCTCCCTCATAGATTTAATACGTTGTTCATGAAACTCTTCCCAGTGCCATGTTTCCATGGACACCAGTTAATTACACTGCTTCTTTCAGGACATTCCAAAGGTTCCGGTCAGGGATGCAACCTGTGGTTGGGGGAGTAATCACGGCGAGGCATCAGTAGGGTTTCTGGATGCTGGGGAACTGGCATGTCTGTCTATTATCCCTTTTCATAGGGCTTCTCGAGGGCGTGGAAGCCCGAGGCATCCCACATCGAGCGTGGGAAATTATATGCCGTAGACATATATCTGAGGTTTTCCTCAGCTTCATGTGTTTAACACAGGGTATTCCATAGGTTTAACGTCCAGCGGAGATGGATCAGCCCGATCAGAGCATTAGCTGGAATGGATCGGATTGAGGAATTTCCCATGAAGGGGTGCCGATACTAAGACCAGCCCATGGGCTGCTGCGAAGAGGAGCGGAATGGTATGATCTTGCTGGGACATGGCAGTCCGAGTGAGAATCAAGATGGGTGATGGAGAGTTGAATTAAATGGAGGGGGAATGAAATGGGACCATCATGGGGGTGACAATGAAGTTGGGCTTGAGCCTCGAAGAGACCTCCTACGTATCCCCGTGGCAGGGAATCAATGTCCGCGTAGTTCGGGATGGTGTCGGCGAGACGACGTAAAGGTGGACCTTGGCCCGATTGGCATCATCGGGGAACCGACGTGAATGTGGACCTTGATCCGACGAACATCGTCAGCAAACCGACACGAGTGAGGACCTTGGTCTGGATGGTGTGGGGCTTACACACTAGGCCGCCCAGGTGCTGGTGACCTGACGTGATGAAGGTCGGAGTGACCAAAAGGTGGTGGGCTTGAAACTATGGGAGGCTTCCTACGTACCATTCCTTGACATGGATCAAAGACCACATAGTTCCAGTTGGACGCCGAAAAGACGACATGAATGAGGAGGACCAGGGGGGTCTTAGTGGTGGTGGGCTTGGACCTCGTGAAGGCTTCCTACATACCCTGCCATGACATGGATCAAAGACCACGTAGTTCATGGGGGCTTTGTCGGCAAACCAACGTGAAGGTGAACCCAGGGGTCCACTTGTGGTGGGTGTCATCAAACCGACGTGAAGGCGAACCCGGGGGTCCACTTGTGGTGGGTGTCAGCGAACCGACATGAATAAGTGACCTTGGTCCGATGGGAGATGGGCATGAACCTCAGGGAGGCTTCCTACGTACCGTGCCCTGACACGGATCAAAGTCCTTGTAGTTTGGGTTGGTTACAATGGCTTGTCGTCGGACTGGAATGCAGTTTAACGTCATGTTGGACGAGGATGAACTCGATGTGAATAAATGATGGGTGGGCTTGAACCTCAGGGAGGCGTCCTACGTACCATGCCATGACATGGATCAAAGACCTCGTAGTTCAAATGGTGCGTGGGAGGATCAACGTGAATGTGGACCTTGGTCCGATGGGTGTCTTCAGCGAACCGACGTGAAGGTGGACCTTGGTCCGATGGACATCGTCGGCGAACCGACGTGAAGGTGAACCTGGGGGTCCACCGGTGGTGGGCATGAACCTCGTGAAGGATTCCTACGTACCATGCCTTGACATGGATCAATGTCCCCGTAGTTCAGAGGGGTGTGCAGTTTAATGTCATGCGGGACTAGGGCATACAGTTTAACGTCATGTTGGACGAGGCGTTTCCATGGCCGATGCTTACTCTAAGCCCACGTGAGTCATGCTCGGTGTTAGAAACAAGAGGCAGCAAGGGCCTGACGATCACATCACGAAGGGTGCGTCCGTGACAAGCGAAGAGGGGCTTACACGTTAGGCGGCCCATGGTGCTGGGACTTACTACAGGATGGAAGCCTGAAGTGCGGAAAAGCGCAGCGAAAGATGGATTTGGGACCAATGATGGGAGGTTCCTCGTTCCCTATCGCGCCCTCCACTGACCTTGGTTGTGGGGAAGTACGGAGATGCGGGGGTGCATCCTTCCGCAAGAGGGGCTGGGGGGCTTACACCAAGGTGGTTTCCCTTCTCCCATGGACATACGTTACTCCGAGAAGGAGGATATCATCCCTTGTGGAGGGGGTGACTCCTTCTTTGTGGAGACGGGTGGTGTAAAAAATGTCTGAGCTGGGGGGACCCTACGTGCGAATCACGGGGCCAGATCACCGTTTAACGTCATGTGTTGAGGACGAGGTTCTTGTCAGTTTAACGTCCTATAACACGGATGAGGTGGGTTTACTACACACCCCTAGGACTTACATAACTGGTACCCTTTTCTCCTTCGGGGAGGGAAGGTACCGGTAAGGCCGTGGTCAAGGGGGGTCGTAGAGCGAACCATCGAGGGGACCACATTAGCATGGCTATGTGAAAAGCAATAGTCGTTAGCGTGCCTATGCAAAGATTCATTAGGCGATGCAACTCTACGAGTGGTGTTGTCCGTGGGACTTTGAAATTGCATCGTGCAAACCTAGAGGGTCGCACAGGGAGAGGAATTTCCAAGCAGAGGAGTGTGCTTTGCGAAGTGGGGTGCCTTGGCCTTAACATGGGGCAAAGGTTTGAGTGGATAGTGCTTCACGAAGTGGAATAGTATTCGCAGATCACTGCCTCGCGAAGAGGAGGTGCCTCACGAAGCAAGGTACTGCGAAGCAGTGTGCTTCACGATGTGTAGCGATGCTGCCTTAGCATGGGGATCACTAGTACAGGATGGGTGTTTCGCAAAGCATAAATGCTCCGCAGCTGCCCGGGTTCCCTTGGGAATCCCCCTCCCTCGCGAATTCCCTTGAGCTTCGTGAAGGGCATCCCTCTCAGAAGAGGGGCTCAAAACGAGACAAAGCGAAGGTGTCATGCGAAGTAGAAGTACCTTGCGGAGTTCATGATTCCAGGGGAAAAGGGTGCATCGCGATTCGGGAGAGGAGAAGATGAAAGGTCATATTTTCTGTCCTCTTGGACTCAGGGGGAGCCCGGTATTTATAGGAAAGGGGCTCCGCGAAGCAGAACTCATGCGCCGCCTCCGACGCTTCGCGGCGCGCTCGCGAACGTCAGGCCGTTTTCGGAGAGGTACCGCCTCCAGCGCTTCGCGGTGGGCTCCGAAACGTCAGGATGTTCGCGGAGAGGTACCACATCTGGGGCTTCATGGCGCACTCGCGAACATCAGGCCGTTTGTGGATAGGTACCGCCTCCGGCGCTTCGCGGCGGGCTCGCGAACGTTAGGCCGTTCGCGGAGAGGTACCGCCTCCGGGGCTTCGCGGCGCCCTCGCGAACGTCAGGCCGTTCGCAGAGAGGTACCTCCTTCGGCACTTCGCGGCGGGCTCGTGAACGTCAGGCCGTTTGTGGAGAGGTATCGCCTCCGGCGCTTCGCGGCATGCTCGCGAACGTCAGGACGTTCGCGGAGAGGTACGACCTCCGACGCTTCGCGGGACCGCGATGCTCAGGGGTGATTCGCTGCGGGGCTTCGCGAGGCAGCGTGCGGGGCTTCTTTTTCATCCCTTCCATTCATGCAATATTTTGGCGCCAAAAATGCCCCCCTCAGACTTGGATCCATGGAGGGCTGAAGGGTCGAAGTGTGAGGGAAAATCCCCAAAATTGTCGGCGGTTTGCGATGCAACTTCGCAAAGGGGGCCCACGGTGCTGACCAGGGCCATGGTTTCCGTACGTGTCGCGATGCTCCGCGTGGGAAAGGCGCGCCGTGAAGCTCCAGCGTCGCCGCCTATAAATAGGGGGCCGACCTCTTTTGTATTCAAGTGATTTTCTTGTCCTTTTGCGTTGTTGATTTCACGAGGCTTCGCGTACTCCGTTCCTACTCTCCGCGAATCGAGCTTCGCGGCGAACCGCAGGTCTTCGACTCCGTGACCACGCCAAGCGAACTCATGTTTGTCGGCCTAGGTCAGACTCTACGGCTTGGTCTCGAAACCGACCTTCACGCGATGGCTTTGCGATCCAGCATTGCGATCCTTTCTGAAAAGATTATTTTCTGAGTGTCGGAACCGAGATGGGCCATCGAGAAGCTGTATTGGGGGTGCTTGTAGATGACGCCCGTCGGGATGAGATGGCCAACTGTTCGGGCCTTGGGGAGATAGTCTGAATCCACTTGGACCACATTTCTTTGATAGAGCTGCTATCGGAGGGTTAGAAGAATTATCCGCAGTGCAAGAATCTACCATTTTATGGCCTCAGTTTGAGGGATGATGTCTTCATCCCTAAGGAGTGTAGGGGTGAACCAGCTTGCTGGTTTAGGTGAACGCCATGTTAGGACCAATGGTTCAGGGCGGCTGATGGTCATGCACAGGAGGACTTCACACCCGTCACCGCCGACTGTCTCTACAACCATGTGAACCATATTGACAGGAAGCCACTGCAACCGGAGACGTCCCCTCCTCTCCTCCATACCATGCTAAAGGCGGCTTTGCAGGATTCGAAGAAAGGGTGGTCTGATGAGTGGGACATGCGCCAGGGCGGCAACTTTACTGGTCACTGGGCCTAGGCCTACTGGGTAGGTGCCTCATGCGAGGAGTTTGGGGTAGAGATGAGGAGAGTCGGTTTATATGAGGCGGCATGGGCCTCCCAATTCCACATTTACCAACCGAAACAACTGTTTCCAGAATTGCTGAGCAGATGGTCGTCTTGGACCAATACCTTTCACCTGCACCACAGGGAGGTGGGCATCAGCTTGTGGGATGTCCACCAAATTTCGGGGGTTCTAATCTTGGGGGCCTTGTATGATGAGTTCCTCTCGGTCGTGAGCACGTGGGAGGATACAGAGCAAATGCCGCGACTGGCGTCAGCGCTGATGGCACTCGCCCTTGGAGAGGACAAGTAGATAGTGAGGGATGTCCACTTTAAGAAGTGGTTCAAGTGCTTCCTGAATTTCCCAGAAAATCGAGAGTTCCCTCTGAGGCCTCGAACTTGTCCGAGGGCGGCCCAACGGGGTAAGGAGCACTTGTATTGGCAGGTCTTGGAGGACAGCCAATGGAAGACTTGGGGTTTCAGTGTCAGCACTGAATAACAGCTGATAGTCAGGCTGTCGTCGTTCATTGAAACTCTCATCTACGGTTGGATCCTACCGGTGAGGGATACAAGCATGGGGGTGCGGCCCAGTTCGTTTATCATGGCGTCTGTGCTGGCCATGGGGAAGCGGGTCAATCTGGGGATTCCAATGCTCGCCAAGCTGTATAGAATGATGCGGCACATTTGCGAGGGCAAGAAGCCACCAAGGATATGTGGGCCCTTCCACCTCCTGTATGGGTGGATTGCGGTGCACATCAGGGGGATCTATGAGTATCCAAACCCTATCTCACCACCGGGATCAAACTTCTGTCCCTCCATCCTGAATGCGGCCAGGAGCATCCCGTTCAAACTAACCGTGCCGATAAGGCTGAACCGGGTGTGGAGGGCGGATGAGTTTAATTTCAACCCCTTCCCACTGCCGACAGGGATACTAACTGAAGACGGGCGGGGAACAGAAGAGCACCGGGCTTACCTCCTAGCCTTTCGAGGCAGAGTTTTGGTGGCATGAGTGGATCTTGAGCCACTCTGTGAACCGTACACCCTGCATCGGTTTGCGAGGCAGTTCTGGTGCCTCCTGCGGCTGACCCCGCAGGTCTACTGGGAGGTGCGTCACGAGGAGCACCCATGTGTGATGAGGTAGCTGTGGCTCATTTTCACATGGGAAGATGCGAAGATGCGAATTTCATTGCCTCTATCCACCGCCGCATTTGGATTGGTGATGGAGTATTCCATTAGCTGGGAGCATGCTTACCTAGTGGAGATGCTGAAGCAGCCAACTATTCGGGTTGGTGATGGTGGGCCTCCTCTATCTCGAGGTCAAGGTTAGAGGGCAGCTAGGGCCTCTCGCGGTGGTGGGGCTGCCGTGGCGGTGAGACCCACACCGGCTGAGGGTGTGGTAGCAGCGGCAGATTCGGTGATTCCAGAAGAGCAGGACCATCCGTAGGGGTGGCTACCGAGGGGATTTCGTAGGATATCCACTCAGGCACCGTGGAAGCGGTTGGGTCATATTGACATGGTAGAGGATTTCGTCTTCCCAGAAGCCTGAGACATTTGGGATGTCAACCGGAAATTCCTCAGCCCACCTGAGATATGGGCCCACTTGAATCACCTTGAGATGGAGTTACCGGGCATAGGGCCAGTCCGAGCTGGTTTCATGGCATTTCTGGTGGAGGCAGAGTAATACTTGGACGAGCTGGAGGATTACGTTCATTCCAGTGGTGTCCCTCCCCCAATGACGGACCGAGTGAGGGTACTGTTGGATCGAGCGGTCCCCCCACAGTTGTCAGCCGCCGATCTAAGGGAGCGCTTCCCCCTGCTGGAAGAATTATAGGACTCCTCTCGGGAAGATGAGGCTGGAAGAGGGAGCCCATTGGAGGAGGGCGAGTTCGAAGATCAAGGCTCAGATTATGAAGATTTCGCAGAGGCTCTCGAGGTAGCATTCCAAACTTCTTTCCTTATGGTCCATTCTTGGGCCATTATGGACTTCTCAATAATGTTTGAGCCATTCTGGATGAACTTGTACGCATGCCTCATTCTCGCCCCTTGACGGGTGATGATGCCGGACCTTCAGAACCCGTGCCTATGGCTGCGTCCAGTTCCGCGTCTGGTGGGACCATAGCACCCGAGGTGGCTCCTCCGGAATCTCCAGAATTTCCAACATTATACGGAGGGCCTCGCATCGGGGTCCCGTCAGTATCGGCTCAAGAGCAGCACCGGGAGGTCGATCTCTGTAAGTTTCCTCTATCGGTTTCCTTGTCATCATATGTAGACTATGCCCACTAACGTTTGTGTCCCTCTCTGTCTTACAGTTCTCTGACTGGCATGGGCTGCTGTGACAAGGCTAGTCGGGATGTCTGGTGGCATCCCTTCTAGGGGAATGACGGTGATGGTGGCGATAGTCCCCCCATCTCCCCGAGCTACAACACACATCATCACTGGCGGGACCACCAACAGGGTTGTGCCCGAGGTCATTGAGGTGGACTCTGATGAAGAGGATCGACCGGCCAGTCCCACTCCTGTCGGTCCTGCCTCGGCACCGGATGTCGCGCCAGATTCAACACCAGATGCAGATCCTAATGAGGACTTCCTACGGGCGTATCCTGCGTATGAGCCTGCCAATCGCGCAGACTGGGACGAAACGACCTCCGACGAGGAAGACATCATCATAGTCCGCCGCCGGTCGTGGAAGATAATCATGTGCTTCATCAAGGACACCCCCCAAGCGCTATTGCTGGACGAAATGGATAGACTTTGCTTGCGGCAGCGTGAACTGTGTGCTGGGGGAGTGGATTCCCAACGTCCTCATGCGCTCGTCCGAGATCTTATTGCTGAAAAGATTCGAGAGCATGATCATGGGCTCAGCGTGGGCTAGTAGTGGAGGAAGGTGATAAACATCAGGAAGCTCCAGGAGGCTGAAAGCGAGGTCCAACAGCTGCAGACCCATCAGAATGAGCACTCAGCCTCTCTTAATGCACAATTTGAGCTGATCTCATTGTTGAAGGCCCATCTGGAAGAGGAAGAGTAGCATATGAGGCTGGCTTCTGAAAAGATGGCTGCCATTCAGGCTGAGGTAGAGAGGGCCAGAACCAAGGCTGACGAACTGCTCCCCGCCGCTGTTGTGGAGGATCGGGAGCTGAGTCAGCGGCAACAAGTCTTGGATGCTACAAGCCGAAGGGTGGCGGAGCTACAACGATCTTTTGATGGGGTCAACCCCTCCATGGGGGGAGTCGACCCCTGAGTACTGTAACAATCTAAAAACCATTTATTGGTACTTTCACGCTTCAATTTCTTCCTTCTTTGTTTTGAATGTCGTAGCATGCATGATTTCCACTATTTTAATTGACTCATTACATCCCTACAGTGTTTGCGGGACGTTCGAAGATAATTCCCCAAGCTCACGTGGGTTAAGCCCAATGTGAGAAACAGGATATAGTTTCCTTCTCATCCAACCTAACATAGGATTGGGGACCAAGCTCCGGGCATCCGGGATTTGGATTACCAGTACGGACTTCCAAATGAAGGGAGAGGCTTGGCTGGAGAAGGAATTTCTCAAAATAGCTGAATTACCGTTTCCTTAGTGTGCCCTCTTGCACGAACGGTGCAACACCAGGGGCACTGAAATCGGTCCGAACAGACAAAAACGGGAAGCGTGAATTACGATTCCCAAGATTCGGAGCACTGTGGGGATGGCATGACAATAAAGGACATCTGTTAACCATGGAGGAGAAGTGGTATCCTTACTACATTATCCTGAAATGGGGACAAAAAATGAGGGTGGACCGTTGACCATGTTCGAAACACGGGACCATGTCACAAATGTTGTCAGTCAATCTTTCGGGACGTTGACCCAGGACATTTGGCAGACCATAGGTTGAACATCCATACTGTTAGGCTATCCTTCTAAACATGACCAGTTTGTTGGAAATTGGCCCAGGATGGTAGGTGAGCCGATGCGGCATGAGACCAGGCCGTTAGGGGGTCCCTTCAGACATGAAAGGGGACAAGGGTCCAAATAAGGGGCACGCAAAGCGTGGAATATGGAGTGATGGTTCGTCCAAACAGAATCTGACACTTAGGTAGTTACACCACTGTGGTGGGAGTACGCCAGATGGGAACGTTGGTTTCGTCATGGACCCTTCGTTCTTTGGGAAAGGGCCTCTCTAGCGAGGGGTCCGACTAGGGGGCCGGAAAGGGGAAGGATGGATTAATAATTTCTATGGGATGGACCCTAGGCAAAATTCCAGGGTGTCTCTACGTATCCCATGAGGATGGGAATCAATCCATACGTAGTTCTGGAAGTGTAGTTTAACGTCATGCAGGATGATGAGAAGCCTGGCCGTGTTGGTACACATCCTGCCAAAACTACTAAGCCCATGTGATTCATGCTCGGTGTGGGAAACAAGTAGTGGTAGGACTTTCCCGACACAGAAAAGGGCCGGTTAGGGTGGAGAGGCACTTGGTGAACACCAGACCCATGATACTAACACACCCATGTGGCGCACTTAGGTGCGCGAAGAGATAGAGCCGAATATGTTGGAATTCCACTTGAACATGAGGAAGTGGAAGTGCGTGAATCATGATGCTCGAGATTTGGATCACAATGATGGTGGCGTGACGATAGAGGATAACTGTTAACCGTGGCAGAAATGCAGCATCCACATCGCGTTTTCCTAGAATGGGGACAAACAAATGCGGGTTGACCGTTGACCATGTTTGAAACACGGGACCATGTCACAAATGTTGTCAATGATCCTTAGAGACGTTGGCCCGAAACGATTGGAGGGCCCTTAGGTCCAGCATCCATGGAGAGCCCTTAAGCCTAGTATCCATTTCGTCTGAGGGTCCTTTTGGATGTGGAAGAGGATGAGGATCCAAATAGCGAGCTCACGAAGCTTGGTCATGGGACGAGGGGAATGTCCCCATGAAAATTCCACACTTCGGGGTTCTTTGTCAAAACACATCTGAATACGACAACGAGACGTATTAGATAGAGGGAGAAGAGTCCTTCTCAATAGGGAGATCTTAGTTTAGGGTCATAGAATTCGGACCATTGATGGGAAGAAACATATGAGGCACACGGTGGAGTAACTCAAACACCTAGCGTGAATAGGAATAGGGGGTGTGTACGGTACGGTGAACAACCTGACGTGAATGTGGACATAATCCCATATCACACTACATGACCCCCTTGGGAGAGGTTTTAGGTCATGGGACCGAAAGCAAAAGTTAGGCTGGGCCCACGGGGAAGTGCCCGGGCCCTCCTACATATCTCATAAGGATGAGAATCAAGCCTCACATAGTTCTGCAAGAGTCTTATTTTATAGTCTTAGAACTCGGACCATGAATGGGTAATGGGAGAAAGGGACACATGGCAAGGCGGTTACCCCTACCTACCATGTGTTCTCTGGGGAAATGCTCGAGTCGAGGGACCGAACACGAAGGTTAGGCTGGGCCCGCAGGGAAGTTCCTGGGTGCTCCTACGTATCTCACGAGGATGAGAATCAATCCATACATAGTTCTGCAAGGTGGCATGGTAGGGTACCAGTGCTTGGGAAAAAAGGGAGTGCGGGCATGGCCCTTTCACTAAATGTAGAGGAATTTGATAAATCTTGTTTGTCCTTTAAGGTTGGTGGTTTTTTTTTGTGAAGCGATAGGCCTAGGGTAGTAGGCCCTGGTGTCGCCACAAGAATAAATCCATGATAGGTGTTGACAAATTGCATGGCACGTGACCAATACCCAACGTGATGTACTATACAATGAGGTCATCACAATATAGTGTCGTTTTTCGTCATGCTTCCAGGACGATAATGTCACAGTTTAGGGTCGTATGATAGGACCAAGCATGTATTTTAACGTCATGCAGCGCAGACATAGCAGAGACGATGCTAGGCGGGGAATGTGTATGGTGTCGTGCGACATAACCGACGTTGATGGGGACATGATCCCTCATCACACCGTACATAGTATCGAGAGAGGAAGTCCTCATGCCGAGGAGCCTATATAGAGATAAGAGGTGAAACAGGGGGGGGAGACTAGCTCCCTAAATGGGATGGACCCAACGACAAGGCGTCCTGGCGGTCCTACGTATCTCATGAGGATGAGAGTCAATTCATACGTAGTTATGTAGGGGTGCCTTTTAATGTCAGGTGGGACAAGGAATAGGAGGGAAAAATCTCAGAACGGGGGTGCGCGTGGTGCAGCTATTTCAAACCCGACGTGAATGAGGATATAATCCCGCACTACCGCACGTAGTCCCGTAGTCGGGGTCCCGATGGTAGGAAAAGAGAGACGAATTAGCTGAACACAAGATAGACTCCAAGATAGGGGGTCTTGGCATTCCTATGTATCCCATTATATTGGGGATCAAGCTGAACGTAGTTCTGAGAGGATCTTAGTTTATGGTCATAGAGCTCGGACCATGAATGGTGACAACTTCCCAAGTAAGCACAGATGTCAACCCGATCCCTAAGCCCACACGAGTTAAACTCGGTGTGGGAAACAAGGGGGCGAATCCTTATTGCAATACTTGGGGGCGTCCAAAGGGGAGTGGGCGGAGAGACTCGAAGGACACCATTGACATGACTTGTTCTCCAAACGCACGGACATGTACGGAGGAATAGTACCAAGACTTCCGAGACTCTACTTGGACATGATGAGACTGGAGAAGAATTTGAATCGTGTAACCGACATTTTGGGCTTAATGGGGATGGCGTGGAGATAGAGGAAAACTGTTAACTGTGGTGGAAACACAACATTCATATCGCGTTAGCCTGAGGTGGAAAAAAAACGAGCATAGACCGCTGACCATATCCGTAATGTGGGATTTTATCGATTTGTCATTCGAAACCATCGGGGGCATTTGCCTATAACGGTAAGAGAGCCCTTGGGCGTAGTATCCAGGCCATTCTTGGGGGGTCCCTTCGGGTGTGAAAGATGACGGAAGCCCTGATGCAAGGATACACAAAGCCTGGAAAGCGGGTGCGGACGTGTCCGAGTAAAGATTGGCATTCCAGGTAATAAACCAGAGTACCCTTAGGAACATTGGTGAACCGCAGAAAAGGGTTGATGAAATAGCTCGGGAGGGAGAGGTACATGGTGTGGTCATTACAAGACCAATGTGAAAGAGGAAATACTCCCATAACACACCATATACTCCCCTCGTGGAGGAAGGGTAGGCCATGGAGCCAAGGTGGGATGGAGATTCCCAAGAGATGGGGCTAGACCCAAAGCCTAGATAATCAGGTGATCTTACGTATCCCATGAGGATGGGAATCAAGCCACACGTCGTTCTCTAGATGCAGTTTAATGTCATGCGGGACGAGGAGGGTAGTAATATACCCCCAAACAAGGGAGGTTTATGGTATGGTGAATAAACCGACGTGAATGAGGACATAATCTCACACCACACCATACAATCCTATAAGAGAGGACCTGGGACGGGGCCTGAAAAGGCCAAGGGGCCTGATGGTTAGGCATTGGTCAGGAAGGCTTCACCTGCTTGCAGTTTAACGTCTTGAAGTAAGGACGAGGGTCAGGGAATAGGATTCCCTGGACAAAGGAGGTGTATGGTACGCTGAACAAACTGATGTGAATGTGGACATAATCCTTCACCACATGATACACTCCAGGAAGGAGCTTGGGCTAGGGCCCGAAAAGGCCAAGGGGCCGGAGGCTAGGCCTCGGTGAGGGAGGCATGAGGCTGGGCCTCGGTCAGGATGGCCTGACTAACTTGCAGTTTAACGTCTTGCCGCAAGGACGGGGAAAGAGATAACTGTATCTCATCCGGGGATGTGTACGACATGGCAAGTAACCTGACGTGAAAGAGGATGTAATCCTATACCACGCCGTACATTCCTTATAAGAGAATCAGGGTCGCGAGTCCGACTGCTGGCACCACCCGGAGGGACGTTTGTTGCTTCGGGATGGGGCAGAATGAATCACTGCACTCGATGTTTGGGACATCTCGGGGTGGACCCGAGGATCCAGGACACTATTGACCATGTTCAAAACCCAATGTCCCTATGGTGACCTGATATGGGATCAAAAAATGAGCGTCAACCGTTGACTAAATTCGCAACATGGGACTTGTATCAGCTTGTTGCTCGGAAACCCTCGGGGGTGTTGGCCCGTATCGGTAGGAGAGCCCTTGGGCGTAGTATCCAGGCCGTTCTTTGGTGGTCCCTCCGGGTATGAAAAATTATGGAATCCCAGTCAAGGAGTGGGTGAAGCATTGTTGTATCCATCCATGAAAGAGGAAAATATCTCCAGGGGGGACGTGCAGCCGGGTTGAGGCTTGCTCAATGTGAGTTGGGGAAAAAGTGTGCACCCTGCCATATGTCTTGACCAGAGGGGAAGATTTTGGCTTTTGGGATGGGCCAACAGACGAAATTTCTGGGCGTTCTTACATATCCCATTAGGATGGGATCAAGCCATACTTAGTTCTTGAAGTCCATACAGTTTAACGTCATGTGGTGAGGACGTGGGAGGATAGAAGAACAAGAGTGGGCACATGGTGTAACCCTTAAAATATTTTTATGGGCGGGGATGTATGGGCAGGAGTAAGAAAGCCTACTCCTCTCTATGCAAGGATCCTCCAAGGAAACTATTCCCAGGGGGATAGTGGGAGAGAAGAGCTTGGGGCTGGGTTCAAGATGAGGCGTCCGAGCGTTCCTATGTATCCCATTAAGATGGGAATCAAGCCACACGTAGTTCTCTAGATGCGCAGTTTAGCCTTGTTCTGGACGAGAAATGTGTCTCGACAGGGTATATTTACGGTACGGCGGGTAACCCGATGTGAATGAGGATGTAATCCCACACCACACCGTACAATCCCATAAGAGAGTTCGAGTCGACGCAGGCCGATGCAGGACAAGGGGCCCGAGGCTGCGCATGGGTCAGGGAGGCCTGACTGGCTTGCATTTTAAAGTCTTGCAGTAAGGACGTGGCTCGGGGGCCCGAGGAGGCCAAGGGGCCTGAGGTTGAGCCTCGGTCAGGAAGGCCTGACTGGCTTGCAGTTTAACGTCATGCAGAAAGGATATGGGGAGATCTTAGTTTAAGGTCATAGATCCCGGACCATTTTGCAGTTTATCGTCCTGCAGGATGGCGGTGCAGTTTAAGGTCGTGTAGGACCATACAGTTTAAGGTCATGTTGGACCATATAGTTCAAGGTCATGTTGGACCATCTAGGATCAGGCGAAGTACTGCTTGAGGAACCCGGCATTGGTGGGAGGAGTTACGCGCTCACCATCCGTGGTCACCAAGGAGTACGCCCCATTGGGGTAAACCTTATGGGTGGTATAAGGCCCTTCCCATTTGGGTTCTAGCTTGGGCGGTTTCCTACTGGGGATCATTAGTGCTCGAAGGTCCATCACTAGGTCACACTGTAGAAAATAACGGAGGCGAACCTTCTTGTTGAAGGCCCTCGATATCTTATTCTGGTGCCTTTCCAGATTGTGCAAGGCACGAAGCCGGTTCTTGTCCAGTGCTTCTAATTCAGCTAGACAGATTTTGGCCACCTCATCTGGCACCTGCTGGTCATAGACTTCAGTGCGCAGCGATGGCAGCTGGATCTCAATGGGTAGGATGGCCTCAGCCCCATACACCAGGGAATATGGGGTCACCTGGGTAGAGTTGAGATTCGTCGTCCGATAAGCCCAGATGGCGTTGGGGAGCTTGTCCAGCCAACATTTCTTATTCTGACCAACCATTTTCTGTAGAATGTTAGAGAGGGTTTTGTTGAACGCCTCGATCTGTCCGTTTTCCTGCACGTGATAACAGGAGGTATGGTTCGAATGGATTTCATACTTGGCGTACAATTTCTTCAGCTCATCTTCTCGGAAGTTGGTTCCATTATTGATGAGGACGACGTGAAGGACCCCAAACCAATGGAGGATATTGGAGATCACAAAGTCGACGATGGAACGGGATTTGACCTCTTTGAGTGGAACTGCCTCTGCCCACTTGGAAATGAAATCTGTAGTAGTCAGGATGAATCTGGACTGGCGAGCTGCTGCCGGTGGATATGGTCCCACTACATAAAGACCCTATACTGCAAATGTTCAAGAGTAGTTAGTGGGGTGGAGGGGCTCCGGCGGCCGATGTAGGAACTTGGCGTGAACTTGGCAGGCGTGGCATCTCTTGGCATACCTGATACAATCGTGGATCATAGAGGGCCAGAAGTACCCCAACCACCAGATTTGATGGGACAGCTTCGGCCCAGCCTGATGGGCACCACAGGAACCAGCGTGGACCTCTTGCATAACTTGAGGAATCTCTACTCCTTGAATGCAATGGAAGAGGACACCATCGAAGCTCCTCTTATAAAGGATCTGTTCAAGATTGGGGCCGCTCTGGAGGGTAAATTGAATCGTACGGTGTCGGATTCGCTCGCGCTCGGCCCGGTCGTCCGGGAGGCGACCATTTTGGAGATAATCGACTAAAGGTGACCTCCAGTCGGGAGTGGCTTCAACGAATGTGTCTGACGAACCCGGGACCCCTGATGTAGAGGGCCCAGCGGTGAGATGACTTACCCGCAGTCCATCATTGTCGTCTTGGGTGATGGGGGAAATGACTCTCCGGTGTTTTACATGTATGATCAAATCATCTTGCTCGGGTTCTGCGATCGACGCAGCTAATCCAGACAAGGAGTATGCTTGAACGTTCTGTGACCATGGGACATGGGTAATCTCTGGTCGAGAAGAGAACTAGGCCATTAGGTGGAGAGTGAACCCTAGCAACGGTACAAGCTCCGGCTTCTTGACAACATAGTCGCCACTAACCTCTTTGATTACTAGCTCAGAATATCCTTTCACATGTAGATGGGGACCATCAATCTCAAGGGCCAACTCGAGGTCGGTGATGAGAGCCTGGTACTCTGCCTCATTTTTAGTACAGCCTTCTGACAATAGGAACGAGTATGACAGGATGGCTTGCGCCGGGGTAATGAAAACAATACCTAGGCCCACTCTGTTGAGCTTAGGATCGTTGAGCCTCCTACCGGTTGGGCTCCGGGAGGCACCGTCGAAGAGAATTTGCCAACATGGGACAACACGATCGACAGAGAGGATTGTCTCATCAGGAAAATCCAAGTCCAGGGATTGATCCGCAGAGGTTGGATGGGCAGCTAAAAATTCTTCCAACGCCGGTCCTTTAATGGCCTTCTGAGGTACGAACCTGATATCAAACTGCTGGAGAATCACCGCCCACCATGCTAGTCGGCCAGTCAACATGGGGCGGTTCAGGATGTACTTCAGTGGGTCTACCCAGGAGACCAATTGTACCTCATGGTGCTGTAGGTAATGCTGCTACTTCTATACGCAAAAGACGAGCGCGAGGAAGCTCTTTTCGATAGGGAAGTATCTGACCTCAGTATCAAGAAGCCTGCAGCTGAGATAGTAGAGACTGTTCTTAGTAACCTCGTTACTCTTCTGGGCAAGCAGTGCACCGAGGGATCATTCTAGGGCGGTAACGAAAAGGACCAGCAGTTTTCTAGAGATGGGTGGCATCAAAACTGGGGGTTGGAGCATATACTTCTTGATTTCTTCGAAGTCGTTCCGACACTCCTCATCCCATTCGTAGGCGGCGCCCTTCTTCATGAGCCGGGAAAAGGGCTTACACTTGCCGGCCAGATTCATGATGAATCGGCGTATATAGGATAAGTGGCCTTGGAGACCTCGAAGTTCCCGAATATTGTTCGGGGGAGGCATTTTGCTGATGTCCTTGATCTTATTTAGGACGATCTCAATGCCTCGGTATCTAACAACAAATCCAAGAAACTTCCCAGAGGTGACCCCGAAGGCACACTTCAACGGGTTCATCTTCAGGTGACGGGAACGGAGGGAACTGAACACTTTCTCAAGGTCATCGAGATGGTCCTGGCACTGACATGATTTGACCACTAGGTCATCTACGTATCATTCCACCAGTGTCCCAAGAATCAGATTGAATATGCGATGCATGGCCCTCTGATAAGTGGCAGCTGCATTTTTTCAGCCGAAAGGCATAACCTGGTAGAAAAAGGTACCTTGGGGAGCCCTGAAGGCAGTGGACTCCTCGTCCTCGGGGGCCATCCGGATCTGGTTGTACTCGGAATACCTATCCATGAAAGAGAGAGCTTGGAACCCGGCCGTGGCATCAATCAATAACTCAGTCACTGGAAGGGGGAAGTCATCCTTTGGGCAGTATCGATTAAGGTCGCGAAAGTCGATGAAGACTCTGATTTTCCCATTCTTCTTCCTGACTGGCACAATGTTGGCAAGCCATTTGGCGTACTGGACTTCCTTAACGAAGTTTGCTTTGATAAGCTTGTCAACCTCAGCCTCAACCATAGAACCATGATAGGGGTGCATCTTCTTGGGAGGCTGCTTAAACCCACGATGGTTTGCTGAGAGGCCCATACAGTGAACGGATACCTGGGGATCTAGTCCTGGGATCTCACCGTAACTCCAAGAAAAAACGTCACGGTGTTGTTTGAGAAAGTCTATGTACTGCTGTCGCTCATCGGGGGACATGGCTGCACTGATCAATTTGGGTCTCGGATCTGCCTCGCTACCAAGGTTTACCTGTACCAGTTCATCAACCGTGGTAGAGACGCCTTCCTCAAAGGCGGGGGGAGCATCCTCCAGGACTTCCTCTCCACCCGTGGGGGGATTTCCCGCAACGGGAGATACTTCTGGGCTATCAAAAACTGAGGGGCAGCTGGTGCCATCTTGGGCAGCCATGGTCATCATATCAGGAGACTCACTCACCATTTAGACCATAGCAATGAAGGAAGTCAAACCTATACCATATGGCCTTTAGCCTAAGGGGCCACATTTGATGATATCAAAGCAGCGGTGACGTGTCGGCCTGAGTCGGTTGATTCCAGCCCGGCAGAAGAGACATGTATGGCTTACCGCTGTTTTCATAAGCTTGACATTCCGGTAACGAACAGGGGTAGGAGGTTCCGGGATCACCTGATCCTGGTTAGTGTAGGAATACAAGGTGATTTTCCGTTGTTGCTTGGACACGAGAACACATATTCCTTGCGTACCCGAAACAATAAAACATTGCCCCATGTCAGGGGTCGTGGCCTCCAATGAATGGATTGGTAGGATGTAGGAGTCATCCATGCTTTCCCAGGGATCACTTGTGACCGGGGCGGGTTCATCCTCACTGACTAGGATTTGCTTATCCTTACTATTGTAATAATTAGCATCCAGATAGAGGGCCTCACAAGAGGCGAAAGGAGACGCATCTCCTTGGAGCACGCCTACTCGACCATTGAGGGAGTATTTGAGGTACTGGTGATGCAACGAAGGGACTGCTACGTGCAGATGGAGCCATGGCCTACCCATCAATGTGTTGTAGGCGGTGTCCTGAGAGACGACCATGAACTCAGTGCTGGTAATTAGGCCACCGAACCGAGTCTTCAGGCGGATCTTGCTGACTGGGGTTTGCTCGGTCCTGTCGTATCCCTGGATTCTGAGGTCAGAGGGAGTTAAATCGTCTTTAGACTGACCCAGCTTTCACAGTGTCCGAGTTGGGATTAGGTTGATTCTGGAACCCGTGTCAATGAGGAAGCGGCGGACTTCCACACAATTGAAGTGGCCAGTGATGTACAGCGGTCGAATATGCCCCTGTATAGGAGGGTCCTCATCTTCACCGGAGAACGAGAAAACCTCCTGACATTTGGCATTCTCAATTGCCTTGGTATGGAAGGCTTCTGCAGCTGCTACATCCGTCTCAAACTGAAGGGGCTCCTTAGGGCCTCAGAAAGTGCCTCGCGCATTTCAGATAATAGGCGAAGGGCCTCAAGGTTAGAAAACCATTCCGGAATTCCGGACAGGTGTATCAGGACATCATACTTTCATGCCAAGCGTGAACCTCTGCTTACAGTAGGTCGTTTGATAGTTGGAGGCATAACGGGTCCTGCCAGTTGAACCAGTGGTTCGCTAGTGCTGGGCACATCCCGTTGCCTACTAGTTGATGCCTGGAGAGTAGTTGTCGGACTAGGATCGGACAGCGGAGACTGGCCTGTAGCTTGGAAAGACTGACTGTGATATGAACGAGGCAGCTCTCCCTGATCTAGTAGCACAAACGACGGTGGAGGTAGAGCTGAGGGCGTCAGATGGGGTTGCGCGTGCTGAGCTCTACACTGAGCCTGCTGTCTGGTCCCAATAGCGTGCACGACTTGGCTGAAAGTTCCCACTAACGTGCCTCGACGACAGGCATGGTTGTGGTTCCGCTGACGTTGATGTCGGCTGGGGATGTTGGGGAGGCTCGCCTAGCGTTCCACTTCGTCGGGAGTCATATAAGGCTTTAATAGCTCCACAGTGTTAACTGAAGCATACCCCTGGCTGTCGCTCGATGAGTCACCCACTACCGGGCAGATTCTTGGAGGAATCCCCATTTCAGGGGGCATAAAGCCGCCAAGAGTGCGGGATGACGACGACATCGGTGGAGTGCGTTGTTTCTTCTTGCGTCGTCGCTGCTTGCCCTTTTGGGAAGAGGTCGACTGTGAAGGCGATGCAGAGGTACTGGCTACTTCTTCTGAAGGATCCGACTACTTCAGGCATGCCCGGATGATACCATGGGCATAGACGACGGTCTTTTGAGCCATCCAGTTGTTGTATATCTAGGACCCATGGCTGGGAACCTACTGCCACTCGCCTTCACTGTCGCTACCAATCTCTGACCCTACAAAGACACCCGCCATTTGTGTTGCTGTCGGGCCCCACCTGACTACGTTGTTGTTGACCTAGTCTTGAATCTAGTCTTTAAACACATAGAATTGCTTGAGGGTGTGCCCCAGAACCTGATGATAAGGATAGTAGTGGGGTGATCGGTGAGATTCGCCTCTGCCGGCCTTCTGCACTCGGGTAGGCGCACAATCCCTTGCTCTAGAGCACTTCGGAAGTAGCCAGGGACATGATTTTCGTTGAACAAATAAGTCTGGTGCCTTCTTTCCGGATTGGGGGCCTGGCCCTAACGAGGGGCCAGAGGGGCCTTCCGAGGAGGCAACGCCTGATCGTCTCGCCTAGGTGGAGGTGGCGCATTACGCGGGGGAAACCGTCGATTCTGAGGTGGTCGCTGCTGGGAAAGAGCATGTGCTTGAGGCGGAGGACCTCTGTGGGGTTGCGGGTATGGTACTACTGGGAGTAATTCTAGCTGCCTGGGGGCTTCTATTTGGGCCACCACAGCGGGTTCGGCACTGGCAGTCCTCCTGGCTGGGTTCATAGGGGGCAACGAACGTGCCTGCCTAGCCGGTTGCAAAGCCTTCTCAAGGCGCTGTGCCTTATCTGAGAAATCCCGGAACCCTCCAGGGTAGTTCTGGGTGATCAGGGAAGGTACCAACTCCGTTTTAACATTCCCTACACACATAGTTAGTAATTTCTCCTGAGTCAGTGGCATATCGAGGGAGTATGTAAATCGCTTCCACCGGGCGATGAAATCTACGACTCGCTCATCAGGACTTTTCATTCACTTGAAGAGGTCTGCAAGGATGGTCTTCCGCGTGGTGGAGCTGAACTGGTATAGGAACCTCCGGTGGAGATCCTCCCAACCGGTCACCGATCCGATAGGGAGCTGGCTGTACCAGACGAATGCGGGACCTTTCCAATGTCTGCACGAAACATTAGAGCTTGGCGGCTTCTTGCTGAGACGGAGTCCCCAGCATGGGGCCACACCTGGAAGAAAAATGGTCCAAGTTTTATGTCGGGTCCCCTATCTCGTTGAAGGGTGAGAATGTGGGGTTCCCAAAACCTGGGGGTGCGGGCATATCATCCACCCACGAGGGATACGACTTTCCATCCTGTGGGACTTCCACCTACCGCGTTTCCAACGCTTCGAGGCGGGCTATGAGTGCCGCTATAAGATCATCCGGATGGGGGTCCCTGTCTTGATGGGGATCCCTAATCACAAGTGCGTTTCCAGGTTCTTCGACATGATAAATGGCTTCGGCGGCTCGTGGAGCGACTGGAGGAATAGCTTGTGGGCGACTGGGGGAACCCGGACTGGATTCTTCAGATTTCCCCGTCGTTTAGGAGGGTTTGGTGAGACGTATCGCACCCTCTTGCCGTAAGTTCCGGCTTCTGCCCTATTTGTGTAAGTAGCATTATCAGGGTTGCCCGAAGGCATCTCACCAGGGGGGATTGTTCCAGCCCCTGTTGCCCCGTCTTGGGATTACCATAGTCAGGTCGCCGCTCTGCAGCACGGTCGACCAAGAGTTCGTCAACTAGCCTCTTCTGCTCAGCAAGCTACTGGCGTAATGTGGATTTCTCAGGATCTTTTTCTGTCTTCTGTACAGAAGCGGACTGGTCATAGTGCATGACAGTTCCGACGTGATCCATACCCTTATTGGCATTTCGACTGAGTACCAGCGACTCAGTGGGTACAGGAAGGCCTAGAAGGTTCCTCTACTGACGGGTAACCCTCCCTGATAGGACCAGCAGTGGTGGTACGCCCTCGGGGGGTAAGTCTCCATCGAGAAATTCAAGCTCGTCTTCCTTTTCCACTACGTTAGCCATGTAGACCGCGACCCCTCTCGAGGGCATGTCCTCAATGTCGCATAACGAATCGGGCTACCATCGGATAGGGCTGAAGAGGAGAACGGCATAGTCTCCCCAGCCACGGACTTGCACATGGGGGGTAGCTTCCCTGATGACCCTGTAGAGTACTTTAAAACTCTAAACACATTTTCGTTGAAGGGTTCTCTGACGGCCTGGTGACTCAGGGTGCTGGGCCACATGGAGTGTGGCCAAATCGATCAGGCGGCATTGCACGCCGATTTCGTCAAAGTGCTCTCGACTTCTGGGGTACATCACCCTCTTGTAACAAAGGCGGAAGTGTGTCAACCATAGGGTTCGGCAAAAGAAACCCACTTATTCTGGGGTAAGGGACTCTCGTGCACGAATGTTCGGTGCTGCCGTTGGCCCGAACTTCTTCGAGAAGTGATCCACTATGAGAATGCTCTAGAAGCTCCTGGGTTCGGACTCGGGGTCTGGCCCTGTATTGCCCCACTCATCAACCGGGGGCGACTGAGGGACCGGTAGCAGTACCGAGGAGGACCTCTGGGACATTAAACATGGTGGTGGAGAGTACGGAGAACGAGCTGACTGGACATTGAATTTCGGGCCATCCGCTGAAGAGTGAGGTGACCTGACCGCGATATCACGATACGATGGGCTGATAGCCACAGCTTCAAGAACAGGAGTTGCGTTGGCCGGTGATAGGTCATGTCTGTGATCTACCACCATTGGTCCCCAAAATAGCTCTATGTGATCTCTGGTAGAGGTAGAGGGCGCTTCTAGTGACAACGGTGGTGATTGCATGGTCGGGACCTCCGGAATTTCCACGATTTCTTCCTCCTAGATGTACCAACGGAGAGAGGTGGGAATCCGGTGGAACTCGCATTCCGGGAGAATGAGGCTGACGTGCCTGGTTCCTGCCCCAGTCCTTGATGCATAGGAGCGAGGAGAAGGTTCCATCACTGAGTCGCATTCCGCTTCAGAATTCGAGAAACGAGTCGGTTTGATCTCCACCCGCTCCCCCCTGGATTCTTCCTATGCCGGTGAAGACCTGCTCTTCTACCCCGGGATGGCTCTTCAAGATAGGGTTGATTTTCAATATGTAGTCATGGGGCGGCACTGATGTCGTGGCGGAGAGGTCCCCCACTCGATCTGGCCGGGGTGCGAGGGGCACCAGGGCAAATGTCAAAGGGTACATGGGGAGGACCTCCATGGACGATGCGGGTGGAGCGAGGCTGACCTTCACTCCTCAAGTTGTCGGGGAGAGGAGGACCTTCGCCAGTTGCAGACAGGATGTAGGGAGGACCCCCACATTGGAGAAGGACCGGATGGACAGTGCCTTCAGATCGGCGGTCGGGGGTAGGAGGAGGGACTCCATACCCTGTATAGTGGGCACGGGAGAGGTTTCCGCGCCAAGCATCACTGCCGCGGAGCGGGTCTTCCTTCGGTATGGGGGTAGCACGAGGCATACCTCTGTGATGATCTTCGGAGTAGGGAAATCCCACGCTCTATGGAATGGTGGTACGGAGAGGACCTCCTTACGGAGTGATGTTACTGCGGATTGGTTCACAGCAATCATCGGCCGGGCCTGCGACCCCGAGAGTCAAACCAGCCTGCCCGTGGGACGGCTGAGGCCTTGATCTCGGTTGGGTGAAGGAGTGCCCCTGCTCAGTGTATACAGGAACTCCATGATGTGCGTCGACGGTGTCTTGGGCTATAGTAGTTGTTGACGTCGATGTATCTTGGTGAGCGTCCTCAGCCCGGGCCCGGTGCTGACGTCGGGTCAGACGAGCTGGCGCAGGTGGCGTAGGGGCATGGCCTAACTGCTCTTCCTGCGAAGCCGGATGGCGGCGCTGATGCGGCCGAATGGGAGCCCTTGCGTGGAGCACATGGATTGGGACTCTGAGCGGGCCGAGCCGGACGTCACCCGTCTCATCAGTGTAAGGCGAGGAGTTGTCGAGGAGTTTCGGGGACATGCTCCCGAAACGATTGAACATTGGGGTGGGGAGCAGGGGCTCCCTGCGCGGCCTGTTAGGGGTGCATTGACGGCGGGGCCTGGATGCCTCCAGGTCCATGCGGGCCATATCCCGAGATGGGATGACCCCTTCCTCCTTGTACCTACGTACAATTTTGTGGATCACCCTTCACTGGATGATCTATAATGGGCAGAGGGGACGTGGGCGCCCCGTATTCACGGATGTAGAGGCCATCATGGCGGTAGCGGATCCATGCGGGGTGGTTGTGTCGGTATTCCCCCTGCCCCTGCATAGGCGAGCAGGCGGTGATTGTGTCTCCATAGCAGCAACCTGGTTCCTGGGAAATGGAGGGATCAAATCATCAGCACTGCGAGGAAAATAATAGACAACCAGTGCCCCATCGTCCTTCCATTCTCCACTTCTGTAAAAAGGATCCACACCAACACATTACAGAATGGAATGCCCCACACTCTACTACCCCAACTTCCGGTGAGTTTCGCGCCAGGACTACCATTTTCTTGGTGGGACCCAACGCCAGATATCTAGATCCGGTGACATGTCAATCTACTGGTGTCTCAAATGGTACTAATCTCCACATTGAGGAGAAAAAGTTGACACCGGGTTCACCATTTCTGTTTCCGACGCTTTCGTCGGGGAGCGTGCATCCATCTGTGGAGGAGAAGTTGGTGTGTTGCCCCTCATTCCTGCTTTCCAAAGGCGGGCGGTATTCACTCCTTATTCAGGGATGTCTGCACCTTTATCGAAACGGGATGATGGGATGTCAGTTCTTTCTTCTGTGGATTCCTCCTCAGAACTCATCACCTAATCTGGGTCTCCCTCATAGATTTAATATGTTGTTCGTGAAACTCTTCCCAGTGCCATGTTTCCATGGACACCGGTTAATTACACTGCTTCTATCAGGACATTCCAAAGGGTCCTGTCAGGGCAGCAACCTTCGGTCGGGGGAGTAGTCACATCGAGGCATCAGTAGCACATCTGGATGTTGGGGAACTGGCATGTCTGTCTATTATCCCTTGTCATAGGGCTTCTCGGGGGCGTGGAAGCCTGAGGCATCCCACATCAAGCATGGGGAATTATATTCCATAGACATATATATGAGGTTTTCCTCAGCATCCTGTGTTTAACACAGGGTATGCCACAAGCTTAATGGTCAGCGGAGACAGATCAGCCCGACCAGAGCATTAGCTGGAATGGATCGGATTGATGAATTTCCCCTGAAGGGGTACCAATATCGGGACCAGCCCATGGGCGGCAGCGAAGAGGAGCGGAATGGTATGATCTTGTCAGGACATGGCAGTCCGGGTGAGAATCGGGATGGGTGATGGAGAGTTGAATGAAATGGAGGGGGAATGAAATGGGACCATTGCGAGGGCGATAGTGAAGTTGGGCTTCAGCCTCGAAGAGACCTCCTACGTATCCCCGTGGTAGGGAATCAAAGTCTGCGTAGTTCGGGATCGTTCTGGAGAGCTGACATGAAGGTGGACCTTGGCCCGAAGGGCATCGTCAGCGAACAGACGTGAATGTGGACCTTGATCCGACAGTCATCGTTAGCGAACCAACACGAGTGAGGACCTTGGTCCTGATGGTTTGGGGCTTACACACTAGGCCGCCCAGGCCCTGGTGACCTGACGTGAAGAAGGTCAGAGTGACCAATAGGTGGTGGGCTTGAACCACTGGGAGGCTTCCTATGTACCATGCCTTGACATGGATCAAAGACCACATAGTTCAGGTTGGATGCCGGAAGGCCGATGTGAATGAGGAGGAACAGGGGGGTCCCAGTGGTGGTGGGATTGGACCTCATGAAGGCTTCCTACATACCATGCCATGACATGGATTAAAGACCACGTAGTTCAGGGGGGCTTCGTCAGTGAACTGACGTGAAGGCGAACCGAAGGGTCCACTTGTGGTGGGTGTCGGCGAACTGACATGAAGGCGAACCTGGGGGTCCACTTGTTGTGGGTGTCGGCGAACCGACGTGAATAAGGGACCTTGGTCCGATGGGATATGGGCTTGAACCTCATGGAGGATTCCTACGTACCGTGCCTTGACATGGATCAAAGTCCATGTAGTTCGGGTTGGTCACAACGGCTTACTGTCCGACTGGAACGCAGTTTAACATCATGTTGGACGAGGATGAACTCAACGTGAATAAATGATGGGTGAACTTGAACCTAAGGGAGTCTTCCTACTTACTATTCCATGACATGGATCAAAGACCTCGTAGTTCAAATGGTGCGCCGGAGGACCGATGTGAATGTGGACATTGGTCCGATGGGTGTCGTCAGCGAACCAATGTGAAGGTGGACCTTGGTCCGATGGACATCGTCAGAGAACCAATGTGAAGGTGAACCTGGGGGTCCACCGGTGGTGGGCTTGATCCTTGCGAAGGCTTCCTATGTTCCATGCCTTGACATGGATCAAAGTCCCTATAGTTCAGAGGGGTGTGCAGTTTAATGTCATGCGGGACAAGGGAATAAAATTTAACGTCATGCTGGACGAGGCGTTTCCATGGCCGATGCTTACTCTAAGCCCACGTGAGTCATTCTCGGAGTGAGAAACAAGAGGTAGCAAGGACCTGACGATCACATCGTGAAGGGTGCATCCATGAGAAGTGAAGAGGGGCTTACACGTTAGGTGGCCCATGGTGCTGGGACTTACTGCAGGATGGAGGCCCGAAGTGCGGCAAAGCGCAACGAAAGAGGGATTTGGGGCCAATGATGGGAGGTGCCTCATTCCCTATCATGCCCTCTACTGACCTTGGTAGTGGGGAAGTATAGAGATGCAGGGGTGAATCCTTCCGCAAGATGGGCTGGGGGGCTTACACCAAGGTGGTTTCCCTTCTCCCATTGACATACGCTACTCTGGGAAGGAGGATATCATCCTTTGTGGAGGGGGTGACTCTGTCTCTATGGAGACGGGTGGCGTAAAAAATGTCTGAGCTGGGGGGACCCTACGTGCGAAGCACGTGGCCAGATCACAGTTTAACATCATGTGTTGAGGACGAGGTTCTTGGTAGTTTAACATCCTGCAGCTCGGACGAGGTGGGTTTACTCCACACCCCTAGGACTTATATAACTAGTTTCCTTTGCTCCTTGGGGGAGGGAAGGTACCAGTAAGGCCGTGTTCAAGGGGGGTCGTAGAGCGAACCATCGAGGGGTCCACATTAGCGTGGTTATGCAATGAAGAAATAGTCGTTAGCATGCCTATGCGAAGAAGCATTAGGCGATGCAACGCTACGAGTGGTGTTGCCCGTGGGACTTTGAAATTTCATCGTGCAAACCTGGAGGGTCGCACGGGGAGAGAAATTACCAAGAAGAGGAGTGTGATTCGCGAAGTGGGGTGCGTTGGCCTTAGCATGGGGCAATGGTGTGAGTGGAGAGTGCTACGCGAAGTGGAACAGTATTCGTGGAGCACTGCCTCACGAAGAGGAGCTGCCTCGTGAAGCAAGGTACTGCGAAGTAGTGTGCTTCATGATGTGTAGAGATCCTGCCTCAACATGGGGATCACTAGTACAAGATGGGTGTTTCGCGAAGCATAAATGCTCTACGGCTGCCCGAGTTCCCTTGGGAATCACCCTCCTTCACGAATGACCTTGAGCTTGGCTAAGGGAATCCCTATCGGAAGAGGGGCTCAAAATGAGGCAAAGCGAAGGCGTCACACAAAGTAGAAGTACCTCATCGAGCTCATGATTCCTAGGGAAAATGGTTCATCATGATTCGGGAGAGGAGAAGACGAATGGTTGGATTTTCTGTCCTCTTGGACTCAGGGGGATCCCGGTATTTATAGGCAAGGGGCGTCATGAAGTAGAACTCCTGCACCGCCTCCGGCGCTTCGCGGCGATCTAGAAAACATCAGGCCGTTCGCGGAGAGGTACCGCCTCTGGCGCTTCGCGGCGGGCTCGCGAACGTCAGGCCATTCGCGTAGAGGTACCGCCTCAGGGGCTTCGCGGAGCGCTCGCGAACGTCAGGCCATTCGCGGAGAGGTACCGCCTTCGGCGCTTCGCGGCAGGCTCGTGAACGTCAGGCTGTTTGCGGAGAGGTACTGCCTCCGGGGCTTTGCAGTGCCCTCGCGAACGTCAGGCTGTTCGCGGAGAGGTACCGCCACCGGCGCTTCGCGGAGGGCTCGAGAACGTCAGGCCATTCTGTGGAGAGGTACCGCCTCCGGTGCTTCACGGCGCGCTCGCGAGCTTCAAGCCATTCGCGGAGAGGTACCGCCACCAGCGCTTCGCGGGACTGCGATGCTCGGGGGTGCTTCGCATCGGGGCTTCGCAAGGCAGCATACGAGGCTTCTTTTTCACCCCATCCTTTCGTGCAATATTTTGGCGCCAACAGCGTATTTTATGTACTTTTGAAATTTTGGAGTGCACAGTGTGTAGATTAATCTAACACAGCATGTACTTCCTTGTTATGCGGTTACCGGCCTAGAAATCCCGTGTACGCAGAACACAGCCTCTCCTTGTACATGATTTCACTTGGGCCAGATCATACTACACGGCTAGTTGATTTAACATACATGCCATGTATTTCGGTTCCACATGTCGTTCATTTCTTCTTAACATGGTGTAATAAAAACTTATGCATACTCAATTCACACGACATGGTTTGGAGGACCAGTACCAGTTCATTGAACCTAAGTTCACGAGGTGTAGTTTTCACTACATGACGTGTATTATTATGTTGCACGGACAGAAATAGGGGCTCCTCCAAATGAGTTCCTCATTTTTAATATACTAAAAATTAAAATTAAAAGTTCGTTTATGTGATGTGAATCATGAAATGAAGGAGGAATAAAATATCTCATTAATTTATATTTATTGAACAATTTATCTTGAATTGATTTAAATATAAATTTGTAAATTATCAACAAAAATTAAATAACTATAATCAACATTTTTACCTCCCTTTGATACCAATTGAAGGTTCCGGGCGCAGCCGAAGCTCATGGGTGTATGTTCCCACTTAGATTTTTTCCATTAGAAATTATCAATCCGGGATCAATATGATGATAAATGTCAGTCTCCACATATTGAATCACAGAAATAGACACAGAAGAAGGATGGTATCAGAACCACAAACGAGGACCGTCACAGGTTGATTGTAATTGATTTAATTAATTGACAAGATTTACCTTTTATGGCGTTATTTCTTTGTTGATATTTCTAATCACGTTCTACGTGACTCATCATTGTGTCGTAGAATCCAAGTGTAAGCTTCCTCTAGAGGTGATCCCCACCTGAAACACACATCTCTGGAAGTCGCCAAAAGAATCTCCAGGTGCTAGCATGGATAAGACTTTACTTGCGTTGTCCACCTTATATCGTCTTGATTTGATGGAGGAGGATCTCTCTCGGTCTTGAGAGTGTTATTGGAGGAAGGAGTTCTTTAGCCTTGAAAGAATTCTCCAGAATTGTTGTGCACAACTATTGCAGAAAAAGTGTTGGGGATGTGAGGATATTTATAATCATGTTTGAGGTTATATAGTTATGACAATAAATAAACGTGTTACACATTTTATTTATTTCATTAACTCTTATTGGAAACCCTATGTCGAATAATTAATTCCTTAACATGTGCCAACACTAATTATAATAAATATCATTTAATAAAACAATATTACATATTCAAAATGCAGAATAGAAAAACTAATGGCATGTAATCATTAATACACGGCGTGTACATGTTTTTCATAAAAAACTACATGGCATGTAATCATTAATACACTACATGTACTTGTTTTTAATTTCCTTTCCTAAATGAAAACTACACTGTGTGTAATCATTAATACATGATGTGTATATCTTGTTTTTGTTTTATTAATCCTGCATCATTAAAATGATTTTGGCTTTCTTGAATAATTATTAAACAACCTACATGAATAATCATTATTCTACTTGAGATACTTGGATACACTTAGTGTTTGACCCTATAGGCCTCTTTCTCGTTGGCATTAGGCTGGCTTGCCTAAAGTCCAAGATTATTTTCTAGAAATGGGTCAAGGCACCCAAGATAATGAAGTTGATGCCACATTGATGTGTCACATCATATGAACACTTACCATGTAATTTAATCCCTTTGTATCAATATCTCATCAAGCATGTTTCATAGAAGTGTCATAATCCTATATGCTTGTCATTCTTTGACTTCTAGAAATAAACTTGTCATGTCACCATGGACATAGAATTTGTTTGACAGTTCTAATTCAATAAAAGGGCCTGAGATATCTACTTCCATAAATATGGAAGGGACAAATCCTTCCTTGACTTATCCATTAATTACATGTCAGTCATGACACACCCAACGTAGCCTACTTCCCTCCAACTGTCTTCGTGATGGTTTTTTTAGCAAATCTAAGTTCGCGAGTCATGACATGAGTTAATGATAATCTTCTAGTATAAAGATCATTACACACACTCTTAGATTGTAATGTCCGATGACACCAAGACATGTAGAATTACTACTGGTGGGAGTGTTCTCATAATCTTCCATCTTAGAGATTACCAAGTGCGAACTCCATGAGAGTGAGTCTCATATTCTTATGAGTACTCGCACATGACGGTCTCTATTCTATAAGCCCTATGATAGTATGTCATCCAACTGTAGAACCATATTTAAGAATATTGTTATAGAATTTCAAGGTTCTCATCATAGCAGGGATCTGCGATGACCTTATCAATGTAACAAATATTATAGGACATTATTATATTATAGTAGTGAAAAAATGGAAAATATATAATAAGTATACATTAATGTAATCAAAGTAAAAAACAGTTGGTTCTCAGGACACCAACCCTTACAGAAGTACCGTTTTATAAGAGAGGGGAGGGTCACTTTAGTAAATGCTTCAAATATTTTTTTTATAAAAATTAATATTCAGTTTATAATGGATCTAAACTGATTTAATTAGAGGATATGGTGGGCATGGGTTTAAAACCTCACAAACAATAGGTTTTAGATAGGTTTAGGTCACCATATTAACCATATGTTTTGTATTTAACTCTTAGTTAAATAGTTTGTCATTTACCATGTCTCTTTGTATTTTTATATTATATCGTTAGAAAACATACTATAATAAGCCAAGAGAACCCCATGTGGTTCATTATTAATATATATAAACTTATCTAATTCCTTCAACAGAACCTTATATTTTTAATAATATTATATTAATTATTAATATAGTATTTGTTTTAAAAACTCAAGTATGTCAATTTTGACACTTTTAAGTATTTTGTTTTTGTGAAAATCATAACAGCATGATTAATAGGAAAAATATTATTTAACCAACCCTAACATGTCATATTACCCTAGAATATTAGTGTAATTCATCAGAAGTCTCAATTTAAATTTATTTGGATATTTATAACATCAATTATTTAAATATTTCATTAATAATGTCATTTCGACATCATCATTATGTCATAAATAAATTTAAATTATTTAATGTCTAATAATAATAAATAAAATTCCATTATGTAGGAAACCTTTTTATATTTCTAATGAATATTTATAGTCGAATTTATATTTTATTTAACCCTATAATAAAAATGATTTATTTATTAAACATTAAATTTTACTCGTTTAAAACTTCTTTAAATAAAATAATAATAAATTTCCTAATCTAATCCATGTGGACAAAAAAGGATCATATTTTATTTCTGAGGTCTTTTTGGGTCAAATTATACTTATCCAATAGAATTATGACATGTGTTAGGGTAATTATGCTATCATTTTTACCCTTAATTACCCTATTTAATTTTAACCGTGGTAAATAAAAGTCAAAAGATACTATTCACTAAAAATTATTTTCTTCTTATTGAACAAAATTTTACATACTGATATTAACCGTTTCTCTCATAGTTTTCAAATTAAACTCACAGTAGTGGTAAAATTATGTTTTTTGCAAATTTTCAAATGCTCCGAGGAGGTGGGTAAAATACATTAAAAAGTTCGATAAAATTTTTATATATCTAAAAATATTATAAAATGACTCTAGTGAATTACATTGAACTTATATAGGCATTATGTATCTATTTTTACCTAAAATAAATTTAAATAAAATATATAGTTATTTAAATAAAAAGCCTGTTTTAAGCAGTAACTCAGTGTTTTTCACTATTAATCAAAAATTGAATGTTTTCTAAAAAATTCCAAAAAGTCACCTGAAGATAATTTCAATATTATGAATCCAAAAATGAGGTCCATTTTTAAATATAAAAATTATAAAATATCAAAAATTTGGTATTACTATTCATAACAGATAGTTTGATTGGTTGTGGTGTGTTTGAACTCAAAGTTGTGTAGAACACAAGTTATTGTATTATTCAAAGGGAAACATACCATGGAATATTGGTGTGTTACACCCTAGCTCATCAATGTCCCATTCAAAGCTATATGTCATCTGCAAAATACAGAACAGGTGTGGGCGATGCCTGTGCAGGGGTGAGTATGAAAATACTCAGTAGGGACCCTGAGACCACGGATGGTCTCTTAGAAATCCATAAATGGAAATTACCAGAAAGGAAATACCACCAAAAAGATCTCAAATACATAGAACAAAGTAAAAGATAGCTCACACTAGGTATAACATAAGTGAAAAAAGTATACATGATTTTTCATAAAGATAGATCATATTATTATAGTGAGAGGCACTGTTTCTGATCCACTAAGGGTCTCTCTCCCACTGATCCATGATGGGTCTCTCTACGGCTAATACATAATGGTTCGTGCTAATATTGATCCATGAAGGGTCTCTCTCAGGACAATCCATGATGTTTCGAACTTATGCTGATCCACAAAGGGTCACACTTATGCTGATCCATGAAGGGTCTCTCTTATGACGATCCATGAAGGGTTTCTCTTAAGCTGATCCATGAAGGGTCTCTCTTCATTCATTACGGCACATCCAACCACTGGATTCTTGCACATAGCATGCATGATTTCCAGTGGATATTATCCTGAAGACATTGATGGTTCCTCATCTTCCAAGAAGTCCTACATAGAGTAAACCCATGGACCTTCTCATTTTAAGGGTCTCAAAGCAATAGACGGCGCGTCGAACGAACGCACGATCTGAAAGATTATGGAATTTTTTTAAAGGACATGGTTGGATTCGAGTCAAATCAAACCTATCCATATGCCAATCTACACCAACAATCATGTAGCATATCATAGAAGGACCTCCTTATCTCAAGGGTCCTCATGCCACAGACATCACATCATTCGGACACGCAGTCTGAGAGAAATCAGTGTTTTTGTAAACAGGGGCTCATTGTATCCGGGCCCAATCTGACTCGGTCAAAATGACCCAACCAATCCAAGACTAAGGTCCCCCATGAACAATCTTTTCTACCTTTCCCATTGGGCACCACTGGACATGACTCAGGTTGGTCGTGTGTCATGTCTTCTAGATCAATCAGTGACTCGGTATTATCTGGTTGGGCCCACTCTAGCGGGACAGTCTCTTTTTCCCTCCTAGGCCGAATAGCGACCTTTGCGGCTAAGTATAAATCCCCAGTACAGTCTTCTAAAATAGACCGGCTCAAACTGCTCACTAGGCTGCTTGGCCGGTCTGGTACAGCCTGGACCAGTTCATCTGATCTGATTGGGACGCGCAAGGTCGGTTATCCCAATCAGTCCCTTTGGTCAAACACAACCCATGGATGTGGGCTGCATCATTACACTATGCCTAGTGGCACTACGTCTCAAGTACATAACTGCGACCATGGGGCCACAACATCATGTGGCTCCGTAGAGGCACACGCCGCTCCCACATGTTGTCGGCCCATACCGGAAGCCCTTTCTGCACCGCCATAGCTCTCTGCCTCCGCGACACACTGATGGGCGTGCCACCTCCCTCCATCTGCAACTTCCACCAAGGGCCACGACTGGCTGCCACCAGTGCTAGTGCACCGGTGATTCTTCTTCGAGCCACCAGAGTTGCTCCAATGGTCCGTTTCATGAACCGCCTGCGCCTATGGGATTTTAGGGCTTCCACCTTTTCTATGACTTCTTCGAACTCACCATACATCCACATTGAAAATTCGACCATGAAAAATGTAAAAGAATACGCAATATGGGAGGACTCATGCCTTTTTTGTGTCGGCCAACGCCCTCCATGTTAGAGGTGTAAAATCAAAGGGGTGGTTTGTGATTTGAACAAATAAATCTACCCCACCATTCAAGTTCCCAAATTTAACAACCCTCTCACAAGAACACACGATCCATGGATCAACCTGTTCATGGGTTGATCCACATTTGTTGTTTTAGAAAAAAGAATGGGGAAATAAAATAAATCAAAAAAGAAAGAATAACAACTACCTCATTTGATGTTCCTTGCCATAGCATTATGTCATTGGGGGTTCAAGAGGATGATGTCTTTCATCGATTCCAGATTTGTTCTTTGATGAATGTCCAAGTCGATGATGTCCCTCTGGCATTCTTCATTTCTCATTGGAAAAGAAACTCATAATAGGTTCATCAGGGATTTTTCCATGGATTAAATTCCCACTCTCCAAAGCGTTATGTAATTAAAAAGGGAACATGTTAGAGTGTTTCTATTACAATACATCATAACAAGCCATTAAGGGGATTCCTTTATTGTGGTTCATCGTCGCCTCGTTGCCACACCACAGCATAATCTTCCATCTCTCAATGGTTGAGAATAGAATGAAACTAACTTTTTAATGTTATTTTATATTTTTCAAAACATCTAAAAAATAATTTTCACATATGACCCTTGACGGTCTATGTTATTTCCTCTCTAGGAAAATCCAGGTGTTTTGAGTTTAACAGTGCCCTCGAATATTTGATCCGAACAATGGCTCAGAAATTATAAAATCCCACTCGCACATTTACTGAATATAATTTTAAAAAGTCATAATGTCATTCCAGGATCATCGGGCATCAGACTCATGTGTCATTAGAGCGTGTGGTCTTGAATTAATTCCATATAATTTAATAAAATTACATATAAATTATACAATATTCCAAGAACCTCTTCAAACATCCATTATTAGTATATACATTATATCGAGGTTTGACAATACAATTCATAGAATCATTTCCATTTTTTTGGAAACAAATAAGGAAGGTTGATCAGAACTATAATCCTTGTGATCAAATGTATGCGACATATGTCATATAGATAGAAAAAAAAATTAATTGGAAAAGACATAATGAACAAGAATAATAATCCACATAGTATGAATCAACAATGTATTTAGGAACAACATAATATGTTCACAAATATCCTAAACCCAAAGGTCTCATGAGTTTCATAATCCCATAGGGCATCACAAAATCACATGACCCCTTAGAGACCGATGATCACATTAAAAAAACATGTTCACATGAATCTCCTGAAAAATGATCGAATTATCAATTAAATAGACCCTTGTGGAACCTCTAAGATAATCATAACCCTTACTACCAACGTTCAAAAAGTTATCGAGATATGGTTCGCAGACTTTTCAAACAGGTTCTTGAGTAAGAGCAGTCATGCGGAGTAGTCCTTACGGTGGTGTATCGTGATTGGGTCTCATGAAAAGGTCTCATGATCTGGACTCATCCAACTGTATTGTGATAGAAGGAACATGATAGGGGAATGGAAAGAGTGATTGGAATAATGGATGGTAGGTGAAATGAATGGACTTCAAATCATATATACAGGTCATTTCGTGGAATACCAAACATCTATTGGAAGTCCAGTTATCACCCAAGACACCGATTCATGACACCACTAATGAATCAGGATATAATTTACATTCTTAAAAACCAAGCCCCTTTCCCTGCTCACATCACACCAAGGGGGTACATTTTTCGATGCCTTCCAACCAAAATAAAAAAAAGAATGAAATACCTGAATATGGGTATTATTTTCCCCATAAAATCAGAGGAAGGATATGGTGTCTGATGATCATGGAATTTATACGTCTCTAAGGTACTTGTGACCATACAACCATTGTCGGGTCACACAATATAACCAGGTGCACCGGATAGTGTACAATAGGTCTCATGAATCCCTTCTCAAAAATTACGTGTACTCTCACAAAGGTACCTCATAAATCAAGTGATCACATCATGGTGGCCAGATATGCTCCCCCAATCCACATGGTATGTCTACGGCCAATTTTGGACAACGGAATCAAAAAATCCATCAAAATGGGAGGAAATATTCATTAATGGATGAGGTACACAGTGTTAGTAAATGTCATGTGATGCACAGAAAATGAATAGAATTATTAGCCTTGAAATAATTTAAATAAACTCATGAGACACCTGAGACATTGAAAAATAAAACAAATAAAATAAAAGGATGGGAGGCGAAGACCACTCTGGGTTGTTCAACACCACCTGACATTACACTAGTAGCCCGCAAGGAACTGTGATACCCCAGTGATGTGCCTTCTTCTTTTCAAGAAATCCCTTTGGATTTTCAACTTGATCATAAGAAGCACCTCCAGTATGTACAGATGACATTTCCCTCCCCATTTTCCCCTAGTGATTAATAGATTAATTTTTTCATGACGTGATTTCACATCTCTATATGGCCTTTGTTTGTCATATAATGCATCATCAAGAATAAGAGTAATTTTATTTTATATTACTCATTGAATATCTAATGACTCCCGAAAATTGTAAAATAAATTATGTAAATGGAAATAGGGGGAGGTGGGATGCTCTTTTGGTCATAAAACAATTGTGACAAATAGAGGAATTCTACAACACAGTCACATGATGAACCTGAAAAAGCCATACTTGTCTCACAAAACACCATGGAAAAGTCATCTACGGTCACGATAACTCTTTCCTATAGGAACTATTATCTCTCATTGGCCCTTACACTTGTCAATATGACAACAAGGTGGTCTATTGTCAAGACTATAAGATGAAACAAGTCCCCATTAGTTGGAGAAAATCCAACAAAGGAAATGTTGATGGCAGGGACTCGAGGTCACTGAAAATCAAGAAAATCCCAGAGAACAATCCATGACAGGGGCTCATGAAGAAGCATGGTGCTAGAACCCTATAACAAATCAATCCCACATTCAGAGAAGATATACAATGAAAACCATAGAATAACTGGGGTGGCGATGCCTAAATCCCCCCCCCCCCACATGAATAATTCACTGCCTCCCATTATATCCAAGAGGATGAACATGGGGATTCGTTGCATCCACATCCATCATCACACCCAAGCACCAAATCAGATTTCTTGGAAAATATTATCTGTCAACCAAAATTATTATGTTATATAATATACTGTGGAATTGTTGTAGCAATCATGCGATATACATAAATAACTTTTCATGATAAATAAATGATTACATGATAAACTTATAAAAAGATGTACGAAGATCATACCACACATATTCCTATTTATGAATGACTCCATATTAACTGACACTAAATAAATATAATGAATTAGCGATATAATGGATAAAACAAATTTTATTGGACGAATAAATTAGAGGAAAGCATGTTAGCTGGCCCTCATGCACATTGTGTGAATCATTCATGACACGCGACAACATTAGGACACACTGCCCAGTTCTCACGATGCTTCATCATCATGCTACTTGGTTCTGGACAAATACTCCTGATATTTATTATAAAGTAACATAGTCCCCATAGACATTCTATTTTTGTCTCACGAGTCCCTCAGGGCTCATCGCCCAAGCCTTACGAAATCCTTCAGAAATATCTCCTGACTCAAATAATGACCCCCACTTATGTCAGATGACTATCACAGTAGCATCTAGGCATATCAATCATCTCATGGGATACCCTCCAAGAAAGTCACCTAATACTCTCAATTCTCTCCAAACATGTTAACCAGGTATACTGATACCCTTTAAGAGAATCAACTAAGACATGTGACTCCCTCTGAGACATTTCATATTGATTGTCACGCCACCTGCCATAAGTGCTAACCAAATCTTGTGAAGGACACCAGGTAATGCCATCTGGATCATGAGACTCTCTATAGACAAGTCAGTTGGGTCAGGAGATACATTCCAAGACAAATCATATTGGTCTTATGAATTCCCCAAGACAAGTTATCCATGATCAGGTGAAAACCTTTGGATGTCCTACTCGGGTTACGTAATGTACTTTAGAAATAACAACTAAATCATTTAGTTGTCTCCAGATATGAAATATAGATACTATACTACACATAAAGACAAAAAACAATCAACTCATATTAGGTATATAAGCAGGACATATTAATATTTTAACCTCAAAGTGTAAGCCTAGATCAACTAAACATGGATGACTCTCATTCATGATTAAAATCAGATATGTAGGATGTTTCCATGTGGCCCGAGCTCCACATCACACGTATCAAAGGAAATCCCAATACTTACATCCCTCACCAACCAAGAAATGACATTTTTCATTTCTTATATGTTTTTTCTCACACCCAGCATATCTCATTTTATCATTGGTAGTTGAAGTAGTCATATCATTACCATCATGAGTCTCCATGATCCAAGGAGTCACAAGTGTGTAAGACCCAACAAGAGGAACGACACATTCACCTCAACACAAGGGAAACCTCATAGTGTATGCTCTGATCAAATGAACTATGATAAATCTAATTCTTGTAGTAAATAGGTTATGTAAGACTCTCTCCATAATCCCATGATAAAATAAAAATCCATTTCATTGTTAGCCTTATGTCGATGTTGTTTAAATCATCGAGACTCAATAATTCACAGGGGATGATAACTCTATCACATCCATCAGTGGACAAAGAAATAAACTAAACTATGATGACTCTAATTCCTACCATAACCATGATAAGTAGTACATATCCCTCTGGCCGAAGCTCTATAATAAATCCTCTCAAGGAGTTCCCATCATGTAAGTCCCAAATCACAGGGAATAAAAAATAATAAATTTCCACCCCATTTTTTTCAAATTGATAACGGCTCATATTGTATTAGGGAACTATAATAATCATGCAATTTGCACCATGAGTCTATATGATGACAAGTCAAACCTCATTGTATATACCCACAACAAATGAACTAAAACAAAATTGATTCTTTCCATAAATGGGATATGTAGGACATCCCTGTATGAATTAATAGTGAACACATTGTGTCTAAGAGAACCTATATTATTGTTTTTTGCATGACGTTAAACTACTTCGGTCCAATGAACTATGTGGGTTTTGATTCCTGTGATAACTAGGAAATATAGGATGCTTCAGAATGGCTCAATCCCTTCATAATAATATTAATCGCCTCCTTTCATGGTTTCACATCCTAAATCTCTTGGTTATACAACATCAATGCATAAGAAACTTCAAATTAGTAGAAAAAATGGAGAACCTCATGTACATACAGATAGATTCACTAAAGAGACCATAGAATTTTTCACATGAAAGAGTATTAATCCATAATCATTTTTCTAGGGTATCCAGTCATATATCGGGATTAGGAATATATTCAGGAACATATGTTAAATATATAAGAGATCCCCAGAGTAAAAAATAGTCCCACTTCTAAAGGGTCAGATGAACCTGAACTCCCATCCTCTCAACCAATATGAGTTCCCAAGAGTCATTGGGACTAACAACTGAGATGGATTCTTACCTTTGGAAATCATGTCTATACCTAGATATATGTGAGGGAACCCTTGAGAGTTTCTATTAATAGAAACAATGAAGATATAATGTTTATGATTGTGAACAACACAAACAACCCCCACAATCAGACATCAATTCAAACCAAACCCTCGTCAATATGGTTTCCCGACAGCACCTTGAATACGAATGAAGCATTATAAAAATAAATTCATTTATTTAAAACATTCATTTTTCTAGAATCAATGGTATCCTATAGTCCATTATTAATTTACATACAATACAATATTTTTTTATTATTCACTTTCCAGTGATCATTTTCTCTATTAATCTCCATTATTCATTTGACATTATTCTCCACCTTCATTTCCATATTATCTTATAATGTGGATTTTTTTATAGTTTCTATGTATTCTTAAATTTATACCTTTTCTATATGGGATGTTATGTCATGACCGCACCCACTAGGTACCTTTTTGAGCCAATAGTAAACTAAGAGTGACACACAATACCACCTCCCATATTACATTGGATAGATACTAGAACTGAGTTGAAACATCCCTGAAACGGGAATACCTAGCCTGATGTATCTTCACACATAGACACCCAAATCCACGAAATACTATAGAGATATAATAAAACTATGTCCTTTATAGAGTAATAAATTTATGAAATATCCACTTCGAAAGTAAAAGAAAGTCATGTAATATAATACTAACATAAATGGAAAAAATACAAACCAAAACAAAGGAAAAGGTGGTACCAAACATTATAATGACTAAAATGGGGAAATATGGAAGAGATCCTAGTTCAAAATCTATGATACTAAAAAAATGCTAACACCTCTAAGGTATGACATGAACCCTCCAAACTAGGTCTACCCAAGTCACAGTCAAACTATCCATCATCTTTATAAGGTATGAAATGTGCTAGAAAATCCCCTCAAAGGGTGAGTATAAAAATATGTAGTAGGACACCCTGGAATCTAAGAGTGATGTAATAGAATATAATAATCATATCACCCTATATATAAGAGAGGGAAAAGAAACCCAATATCAAATATTATAATATAGAAACCCTATCCATAAAAGGACGTGTATCTCAATATTTATATCCAAACTAAGAATGATGACTATTACTAAAATTCCAAAGGTCTCGTATCTAATTTCAAGAACTATAACTATCCTCACAAGGTCAAGAGTGGATGGCCCTCTCCTCACCACTATGCACTGAAATCTGTTATGGAATATCTCCAATGGAGGACTTGCTCCTCACCAGAGCTTGATAATGGGTGAGTACAACTCCATTGATAGAGAACTATTTCGATTTATATTTAGGGGGAGTAATGAATTTACCTATATATAGTATATAAGGGAACCATCAACCTAGTGATTCCGGTTAGTACTAACCAGAAAATCTATCCTATGATCAAAATTGATCAATTTCATCAGCTAATAATTGCTAGAATAATTTTATCACTCGTACCACCTCACATCATATCTAGGATTATAGAATCAAGAAAAATAATTAATTATTGTAAAAATTATACTTACATTTGGATACTTGTGGACCCTAAATAGATACCAGAATATGAAGACACACAATGTATAAGGTTTTGAGAGAAGTACACGGTGCCTGCATCGTGGAACCTGAAATATGGAACCACCAAAGGAACTAGGAATTTTTTCCATTGATATACCCTAACTATCCATGTTCCTCCACACCAATTGTCTTCATAGGCACAAATTGTGATTGATCACCTAAAGAATCAATCAGGTCCACCCAATAGATGACATGACCCTAGGGGTAGTGGCACATGGTGTGTGGTGTCATAAACATGGTGCGTGATATTTAAATTTGGATGAAACCCAAGCTTGAATGATATCCAAAATATATATCATATACTATTCTGAACTACAAACCATGTATAATGAGATATCACAACAACCACAATTTCATCCCCACTTCTCAACATATGAATTGAATACTCATTATGTCTTATCATTGACTCATCAAAACTGCAAATATCAAAGATTAATTCCACCGACAATCGATTCCCAGCCTCAAGTGGACGTATATAATGATTCTAGGCACATATGAATGATCCATCACACCCATATTATCCAAAATGGGGTTCCAAAAAACATAAAAGCATTTGAAATATGTAGTTCCATCGTAATCTGATGAAAATAATTCATCTAAAGGATATTCGTACATCCATCATGAATAAAGAGGTTAGATCGTGTTCTAACAAGTCCAGAAATACTGAATAGATAACCACTTAATAAAATGACAAAGAACTCAAATTGTAGATATTATAGAGGTATAAAAATTGATATTATTGATGGAAACTATGTTCTTGATCAGTGATAATATTCACATAAACCAAAATCTATATAATATATGTGTGTAATGAAAATAGTTAATTAGGATCAATAATTATAATTAAAATATTTCTCTCATACACAGAACATAATTCAATGAATTATGTAGATATTCAATATATGCTTTATAATTGTGAACACAACAGTTGAAATATTCAAAATTATAATCATTTCATTGAGATTGGATTTATCATTTGTGAAGAAAATGTTCTCTAGTGATTTTATTAATGATTCTATTGTGTTTATTGTTCATCCTATGGATCATCTCAATGATTCGTCACCAGTCCTTGTTCCCATTACCATTATTTAAAATGGTGGTTCTATCCTCATCTTCTCAATTCATGTTGTGTTATGTTGTTAACCCTAGATATTTTCGATAACCACATTTTTATAGAGGAGTGAATGGGTTTATGTGGTTAATATATTAAATAAATTAAATAATTTAATTTATTTGTAAGATAATCCAATTATTGATATTAAACAAAATTTATAATTTTGGTTAAACTTATTTATCTTTTGTAGTAAAACCCATATCCCAAAAAAGACCATGATCTCATATGTTCCATATGTGGATAAATGAAATGGGAAAAAAATTAATTCAATAATATTTCACACACAAATGTTAACATTAAAAATGTTATTATTATAACAATTTTGGGGTTTCAGGGAACCCAAAATACTATGAAAACTCCGAGTATAAGGGCATAAATAATTAAAGAAATATTGAAAGGATCAAATTCTAATAATTGGAGTTATTAAATGTTATATGAATGAATAATTTTAATAATGTTGTTTTTCATTTAATGGGGAAATTTTGATGTTCCATATTATTGATTAAATACAGATATTAGTTTTCTAATAAGAAATATCAATTATTTATTATAATGATGACTAAATATATGAGTAATTAATTGAAAATATTCACATGATGGGTAGGTCCTAGTTATAGATGGACCTTTGATGAATTTATAATGACCAATGTCATTATGGGTTCTAATTTCTAGGGGGATTTTGAACTTTTCATGTTGCAGACAACTCATTCGGAGATTTGAGTGTTGAAACCACTTATTTCTTAGTTTAACATCCTTAATGGGTGATTTAAAACATGATACGGGATCCAAAGTCTACTCATGACTCGATGTTTTAGTAGAGGAGGCTTAGAGGAGGTTGGTTGTTGTAGTAACACCAGCTAGCCGGTGTGGTGGGAAAGAACCCCGCTTCCCACTAGGTCTCACCATCTAGTTGGTGACACTACACTAGTAGGATGATGAGGTAGGCCATGACCCTGATACTATACGAAATTAAAAATGATCTAATGTACCCCAACTGGCTAGCCGGTGGGGAGCGATGGGCTCGGTTTGACAAAGGGGTTATTATTATTATTTTATTATCAAACTCCCTTTATCACCCTTGAATCAAAATTTTGGGAGTGTTTCAGTAATTAACTCCTATTTTAGTCCCACAAATAACTAATATTGTTCTAGCGAGGATCATTAAGATATCAAATACAGAGTTTTCAATATCTCCTTTGATCATCTATGATCTTGGACACATTTAAATTCTATCCACAGTGAATTGTGTTATTGTTCATTGTAAATGACCCTCTATATTTGTTTAAGCCATTACAGTCTTAGTTATATTTGTATCCCATTACCTTTTGTGTTATTTATCAATTATTGATTGTGGGATATATCATTATTAATGAATTGGATGAAAATTTCATTAGATCCAATGGAATTTTCCTACAACGATAAATATTTGGATTAGATTATCAAGATGATTCCTCATGATGATGAATCCATATTGTTGTTGGTCATTTCAATGAATGTATATCCCTTGGAATACACTATAATATATTATGGTCAAATTTTATTCAACTAGCCATCAAAACATGTAATAGATATAGAGATTTTCCCATCTTAGAATCAAGAGTGTGTCGAGATTGGATTGAACTCCATTAAATTACACTGCTAATATGGTATATATTTTTGTTGGTCCATCGTTAATGGTTAAAATTTAATTAAATTTTAATTTTAATTTTTATTATTGATGTGTAATGGGTAATTTTACCTGAATGAATTCATAAGTGGTATATGGGCCTTCCATACATGGTTGGGCATGGCACTAACATGGAAGTGATATCCGATAAGTCTTTTTGAATGTGTTCTGTCTCCATTGAACATGGTTTCTTGTAATATCTTAATTTAATTATAATTTATATATAATTAATTGACTGAAATGTATTGCATTTATAATATCCTTATAGATATTGTAAAAAAATGAATTTATTTGGACTAATCGAATGAATAAATTGAGTTTTTAATGGCTTTGAGTAGAATCTTCATGATTTAAAAGGTCTTGTGTTCTCTACCCTATAGTATATTAATGGTTTATTAGAGGTTGAAATGATTTTCTCCACCATATATGAATGACCCTTTAATTCATAATTGTGTTATGCATGTATAATTATTAACTAATTAATGCTACTAATGTGCTGATTAAATTAAGAAACATATCCATTGATTAATTATTTAAGGGTTTTGAATTAAAAATTAATTAATGTAACCATTCCAAATGTTGTTTGAAAAAGTGACAAGGTCCATGATGGTGCCCTTTTCATTTTCATGATACTAGTTGAGGATGGATGAGATTTTATTACTAATTAGTTCCTTAATTTATATGGACACCATGAGGAGTGTTTTGTGTGTGTGTTAGCCCATGAGAAAATATATGATGACTTATTACCTAAGTATTCTTATATAGAAAAATAGATCATGTTTTATTATGATAACATGTGTAGCTATTTTGAATCAAGATGATATATCATTATTTAAATATATATGCAAACTTATTTCCATTTTGTGATATTTTATTGGTATAAAATATTGACCATGATTGGTAGTGATTGCATGTGGGTGAATGTGTAACTAGTGAGACCCATTATTATTCCTATTTCCCTGAGTATATATGTTTATCTTCTATTTCCATATTTATGTTTTTTATTTATTTTTCTCCATTTTCTTATGATGATGATTATTTATTCTATGTTGTGGTTTTATTATATGGTCTACCCTATTATATATTTTACTATGAAATAGAAGTGTTATTATTTGTCAATATAATAGATAGAAATTCGTGACATGGTTATCCATTAGAAGGGAAGTGCTCATGACTTTAGTTGATGGAAATGATGGACCTAAGAACATGGTTAATGTACGCTGATTCAATGGAATGATCTATCATAGGATTTAATTGATTCCAGGTGGATTTAATGTAACATGTTACATAATTCATAGTGTATTACAAGTTTCTTGATCACTATATTTTTAATGGATGTTGAGTTTCATGACATTAATTATTCTCAGTGGTAATTGAATATCGTGAACAGAAATTTCCCTTAGGATTTCGAGTAATAGGTTAACTAGCTCTATGGATAGTACTGATTACATCTAATATATATCATAATTATTCTACTAGAGAGGATCCAAAGAAGGTATGACTGGGTTTCATGGAATTTTGGTAAGGAAATTAACACATGACACATGATCTTTATTTTTGGTGTGTTTTTAGTGATAATATTATTCTAGCATAATTAGGTATTACTGGTTTACTTTTTGTTGATCTTATCACATGCACATGCACTTCATATTACTACTTTGGTACTACACCATGTTATCGGTTTCATATTGATTAGTATACAAACCCTTATCAAGAGTCCATTTTACTTGGGTAACCAAGCATACCAAAGTTGTTATAGGTATAGGTTGGGCTAAGTCTAAGGTTAATGTTCTGGAAATATAGATCTCTATAAGTCCAAATACGAGGTTGATGTGAGTCTTGGGAATTTAGATCCTCTTTATAGAATTTATCATTCATTATTTTTTTAATTGATGTATGTGTGTTATTATCTATTGTATCCTCATATGAATTTCTTGAGTTGTTTTATATTAATATATATTTTATTCATTTAGATTCCAATTACATAGAATTTATACTATTTTAACATTTTCTTTTTTATTTATCACTTTGTATTCTGATTGAGGGTGCAGTCTCCCCATAATCCCAAACTATATCCTCAGTGCTTGTCAGTGGCCTATGGTGTATGGGGTGGCATGACTCAGGTCATGTGACATTTAGACTTTTCCCTAGTGATTCAGGATGGGGTGTTACAAAATTGTATCAAAGGTTCCATTCATTCCAATTTGGGTAGTTGATAAATGTGTCTAATAAGAATCTATGGGATCTTGTGGTGAAAGATGGTTCACTGAATCAAAAATACATTTTCAATGGGATGTCCAATTTACCAGGGCATGGGATTGATGATCATGGTATGAATTGTAATGGTTTTATATGATTTCACCTCATATGTAATATATAGAATTTGTTTGACTCATGGATTTATTGATAAGAGGGATCACATGAATCATACTTAGAACATATTTTTTACATGAAATTTATAATTCTTGTGTGTGATTACACTGGCGATGTATGAATCAACTTATTAGGTGCTTAAAACATTTATTGTTTTTCAAATATGAAATATGGAAGGAATTATTTTAACTGAAATTCTATGCATGTTTACTTATGATATAAATTCATGTCATATTATTATGTGGTGCCCATACTTGACTATGGTCATTATGACAACAACAATGGTGAGGATTTACATCTTCCATGGATGGGTAGTGCGTTTACCCCGTTGGTTCATTGTCAGGAATTCGGTATAATATTAAGAATATTGTATGAGTAGCCTATGGATGAGTCTAATTAATATAAGTGGAATCAAAATTAATCAAACTAGGAAATCATGACTCTCAATTCCATTTTCTAATGGAAAATACGTCATGAAATATCTTGAGATATGTAGTATATGAAATTCCCTGAAGTTTTATCCCCTATGAAAACCTTTTTGTGGTATGTGTAAGACCTATGTCCTTGGAAATGTTACCCCAGTAATCGAAAATTTGGTGTTTTATGATTATTTAGAGTCATTTGGGTAAGGATATTCTTTGGGAAGGGTTGTAAAGGATAATTACTTATTGGGATGTTTTAATTGATGGAAATGATCAATGCATGTGAGAAATCAGGGAAGGTATAATGGAAGGTAATGGAGTTTTCCTTAAAATCTAAGATTACATATCATCTAGAGTGATAGTACTTGTGATAAATGATTGGGTTTTAGAGAAAATTAATTCTCAAGGAACTGAAGATAAGACCATGGGTTTCTTATACTATTATCTCAAAATGAAACCATACTTGGATGGAGAGTGACTATACTGGGTTTTTGGACTTGGGAGGGTAAGATTATGTGTAGTTTAAAACAAATAGCAAACAAAAATAGAATTTATGGTTCAAATTGAAACATGGTATCAGGGATTTTACATTATTAAGAATATTTTTATGTGTTTTTAGTTTGATAGAGCTGGTTCCTTGGGGTCTATAGGAGGCCATAAGGTGAGTGATTATAGGCATAGAGGTCTAAGACTCATGAGGAGTCACTCTATTAGGGTAAATAGTGATTTTCTTCATTATATAATGGTAGGGTCTTGATGTTTGAGAGTTCATGAAGTGGATATGTAAATGGTTGGCTGAACTATTGGAAGTGGAGTGTTGAGCATAAAATTAAGAATGTTCCAGATTTTATGGATGATCTTGAGGGATGTAGTGACAATAGGTCACTAAAGAATTTGATTAAATGAAAAAATTATTATTTTCAACTAACATGTTTGGAATCAAGATCACAAGGTTTGTATTCTCAATGGTTAATGATTATGAAGTTTTCTCTATGGTAGAGTATGATGTCGATAGTGAATAGGTGTATTATTGTGCGAACAACTTGAGTTTTTCATTGGTCGAGATTTCATGGTTCAAAATATCATCTTATATGATGAGATGCGACTAATATTATTATTTGCTATAATCTATTCCTACGATGTAGATAGACATTACACACTTCTATAGTGTATTTTTGAATTTAGTGGGTTGTGTTATGAGAAATCCAAATATACCAAATGCCTTGTGTTTTTCTTTGAAGTCGTTTTTATGGATTATTATACATAGTTAGCATGATTAGTGATGAACTAGTTGCAGACCACGTAATCTAAGGTGTGTATTTTAAGGAGAATTCAAGGATACTCTTTTAGTGTACATCATCGACATGGTCATGTGTAAAATGACTCTCTTATTGGAATGTTCATTTCTGAGCAATACTATCCATTACACGATCATAGGGTCTCCTAGGAACACACGTGTACCTGATCAAATAGAATCTTATTCCATGTTTAATGCTTATGATTGATCCAGATATAGTTATGGGTAGAGATTAGATGTAGAATTTAGGACATAAAAGAAAAATCAATGTTGTCTATGTGATATTTTTATCATGAGTGCATTTATTCATTGTTGAGAGTGTTGTGGCTGGTGAAATCCATTTGTGAACCAACTAGGAAAATCTCTTTTGAAATAGGTTGAGACATAAGTACTGATTTTGGGCAGATGTTACAATTCCTTCAAGGCATAAAGAAAAATAATTAATCCTTATGAGATCATTGGTTATTCATTATGGGATCATTTGTATGAAGATATATGGTAAAAGTATCAATTTGTGGACCCACATAAACCTAAATGTGGTGGGTTGGGACCATTTCAAAATAATCATATCTAATAAGACTAAGGCATTTAAACTCGTCCAGACCGTTCATGAATTTTCAGCATTGATGATTTATTTTTTGTAGGTGGAGACATATTGTATGGTTTTGGAAGTAGGAAAGAGGTGTTTGTATCAACTTCTATCTTGTGACTTGTGTTTGTTGAGCTTAAAGGATCTGAATTGCACTGGGTGTGAAATTGGAAAATTAGAACAATGATTCATATGGGGAAACTTATGTTTGAGAGAAACATTATGTTTAAGAGGAATTGGTGGAAGAAAAAATTGGATGATGGGTTTAATTTATTTGGAGACCTGAGTCTAATTTTTGTACAATAGTAATATTTTGGCTTAGATAATGGTGATCATCCTTTGAGTTATAAAATGGTATCATGATGGGTGTTCAAGATTAATCACAAACATGAGCCACAATTGTCATTTGAGGATGAAACATAGAAAATCTATTTTTAGTGATGGTTTAGGTATGTGGGGAAGCATGATTTATGTTCCACCCGAACATAATGCGGACAAAAATTTCTACAATAAGGATTTTGTGACAACCCTCATCTATTTTGAAATAATTTATGGAGTGATTTTGAACCTTTTCATCTAGGGAATATCACATTCATAGAATTTATTATTTAACCATGATTATTCATGTGTTGACATCCTTACGTGGTGTTTTAGGAATTGATCAATGTCTTAGAAGTCAAAATAAGACTCACAGTTTCTGTAGAGGAGGCTCAGAGTAGTCTAGATACTTCTCATGCACCGACTAGCTGACAGCCCCCACCAGATTCCTTACTGGGTAAACATAATACATTAATTGCATTATGTTTCAACAATTATATGGTACGATCATAATGGATCTACATTTATATAGGCAGTGAGACTAAAACCCAAAAATTATCACTCTTCATCTGGTGTGGCCAAATCATATTGACGATGGACCCCTATCTGCTAGCTGGGGTACACCGACTATCTAGAGAGTGGGATGTATAGAGATCAATTTAAGGATAGAAATTTTTTCCTTTTTCCCATTAGACTCCCTTGGTTTGTTCACCAATGGACCATTTTTTTATAATTTAATTAGTTCTATCTTATTTTTATCTAAAAAAATATTCTTGATTTGGGGTGGATCTTATTGTGACCCTATAGTGAACCATGATAGATTCATATATTTTATTCGATATTAACCTCATTAATCATCGTTGATTAGTAGATTTTGTTTTAATTCTTCACGGATCATCATATTCTTTTGTTAAATCCATTTCATTCTATTATAGAATCCATTATCATATTATTATATTTCCCCTTGTGATCTTCATACCCGATTTATTGTTGGATAGGTATCAATTAAATAATTAGATGAAAATTCCAGTAGATCTGATGGAATTATATGAGAATAATGAAGCATTATATTGGCATGGAAAGAGGATTTACTAGGATTATTAACATGTGGCATTGGTTTACATTTTTTTGTTTTTTTCCTTCAGTAATGTATTTTATAAAATTTGGAATAATATTTTTGAATTTCCCATTTAAACTTGGAATTGATTTGGGTAATTTTCTTATCTTAGAACCTACAGTGTGTCGAGAGTGTCTCTAACTTCTATAGATAACATTATGGGTATGTTTTATTGTTTATTTATCTTCTCAATAAAGGTTCCAATTTAATTATAATAAAAAATAATTTGTATTGTTTCTTTGTAATGTGGTTTTTCCCAAAATAATGTCTTAAGTGCTAGAATGATCATCCATGGATGGTTTTCCATGGTTCTAACTAGGAGGTGATATATGGAAACTCTTTATGAATATGTTCATTTTCCTTTGATCCTGGGTTCTTGTAATAGTTTAATTTAATTATAAGTTTTTATAATTAATTAATTATATTTCTTTTCCTTGATAATAACTATAATGACCCGAAATTTTAAATAAATATTGTTTCCTAATTTTATGTGTTATTTTATTTTTTTTATACTAAACAAAAATATTTCATTTGATAACATGAGTATAATTAAAATGAGACTGTTGGATTTTGATTGTTATTTGACCATTGGTCAATATGACTGCTGGAAACTAAACGTTTTGACTATTGTCTCTAAATACAAGAAATCTTGGTTAATTAATATAGAAAGAAGATTCGATGGCCTCACCCAGTAGTCTTGGACCGATCGATGCCCATCTAACAGAACTTGGGAAGGAGGTAGCACCACTGGGCTTTGCTCTGGACCAAACCCAAGCTGAACTTCATCGTATAAAGCTAGAACGGGATCGTCTTCGCGAGAAGTTCAAACTGATAGAAATTACTACTCGTGCGATGTTGGTCGAGCCTTCAACGGATTCTCTCACCTTATCACACCTTACACTTAGGTCTTATGCTGGTGTGATAAGGGGCTATGTAAGGACACCATAACTGTCTTGTGTAATCCTTTGTTTTAAATAAAAATTTCGATTCCTTTTATGAATTTTCAAATGACCGGATAAATATAGTATGCATATTTTTGATGAATTTTAGAAAAAGGATATTTTAAAAATGTTTATGTAAACCTTAAATAATTAAAAATGTGTAATGATTTTCAAAAAATGGTCTTCTACAATTATGTTCAGTACAAAATTTAGAGTCTAATAAGATCAACTTGATTTTTGATGAATAGTAAATTATGAATAGTGATTTTATGATTAGGATTAATAATGTGTCCAAATAGATTAGTAATCTCAATTAAAGAAAGTATTAAAATAAGCTAGGCACTTTGATTAAGTAATGTGACTCAATAAAATGGTTAAATAAGGGTTTCATAAATTATTATTCAAGTATTAGTTTTTCCGCATGAATAGTGTTTTTTAATTAAAATTTTAAATAAAAATATTTAGAAAATTATTTTTATAAAACAGACTTCATTTTTGAACTCAGAGCATCGATATTATGTTAAGGTAATTTTTGGGGATTTTTCTAAAAAAGATTAATTTTCAATGAATAGTGTTTTTAATTAAAAATTTAATTAAAAATATTTAGAAAAATATTTTTATAAAATGGATTTAATTTTTTAAATCAGAGCATTGATATTTGGTTAAGGTGAAATTTTGGGATTATTCTGAGAAAGTTGAATTTTCGATGAATAGTGAAAATACAGTTTTTAAGTTACGGGTGTTTAATGACATAATTAAATGATGTATTAAGTATGTAATCAATATGTTCGACTTATGAATAGTAAGATAAGGTATTAGGTGTCCCAAGTGGCCAATACCATGGGCAAATACCATGGTCAAGCCCATGGTTTTGCCAAAACCACTAATGAGGTGTCCCTTGGCCATTAATGCCTTGTCCCCTCACTTTCCCTATAAATATCAAGCCATCCTCTCATCCATTCGCCTCCCCACTCTCCTCCAATGAAGTTCTGGTCTCCTTACCTCCCAAGGAGTCCTCTAAAGGTGCCCCCAAGCCCTCAAGGTCCAAACCTTTGAGTTTTAAGAGTTACGTTTTAAGGTAAGGGATTCGACCACTCTCTTTCATTTCAAGTAATCTCTTTTATGTCATTCCTTTTATACTCCATGTTATTATGTTGGAGGATGTTATTTTATACTACTCTTACTTCCCTTCTCATGTTCATATAATGAGAGATCCCCTATTTCCATCATTGTTTCGTTTTATGAAGTTTCAAGTGGCGCCGTTAGGCTGCCGAAATTTTTGTAACAGATTCTTTCTCCCTTCTCATTTTTGAAGATCTATTTTCATGTAAAGTATTTCAAGTTCATTTTTATTATGTTGGGGTATGATCTCTAAATTTATCATACTGATATTTTATGATCATATGATGAGAGACCCCATTTGATCTCTTCAGTTCAGTATTTTGATGTTTTAAGTGGCGCCGTTAGGCTGCCGAATTTTTAAGTGGTTCTTCACCCTTCTCGTTTTGAAGTTCTACTTTCATGTCAACTGTTTCAAGTTCCTTTTTGTTATGTTGCGGTATGATCTCTATATCTATCATACTGGAATATTATGTTCATATGATGAGAGAGCCCATTTGATCTCTTAAATTCAGTATTTTGACGTTTTATGTGGCGTCGTTAGGCTGCCGAATTTTTAAGTGGTTCTTCACCCTTCTCGTTTTGAAGTTCTACTTTCATGTAAATTCTTTCAAGTTCCTTTTTGTTATGTATGGGTATGATCTCTATATCTATCATACTGGACTCTTATGTTCATATGACGAGAGACCCCATTTTAACTCTTCAATTCAGTATTTTGATGTTTTAAGTGGCGCCGTTAGGCTGCCGAATTTTTAAGTGGTTCTTCACCCTTCTCGTTTTGAAGTTCTACTTTCATGTCAATTCTTTCAAGTTCCTTTTTGTTTTGTTGGGGAATTATCTCTATATCTATCATACTGAACTCTTATGTTCACATGATGAGAAACCCTATTTGATCTTTTCAAATCTTTTTTGTTGATGTTTAAGTAACGCCGTTAGGCTGCTGAACTTTCATAAGAGAAATCTAATTTTTGTCTTCCTTCCATGTTTTTCATTTCAAATGGTATGTCCTTGAAATTTCATTACCATGATCATGTATCCTTCTTATTATGTCCATATACTATTTTATGGGTCATTTATGAATGTTTGACCCATTTTACCTCTCTTTTTAATGTCTTCTAATACCTCGTAACATAGCCGTTATGCTGCAGAATTTCCGTCTCAAAATGTCTCTCTCTTTTTCTAAAGTTCTTTTATATTGTTAAGTGAATACTAAAAGCTATTTCTTCTAAAGTGGTATTCACATATATACCAAAATGTTCTATTATAAATTCTGGGATTTACATACATGAGACCCACCTTCCTTTTCTGTGGGTTTTAAAGTGATGTAAAGATCATGTCTTTAAAGCAGTTTTTAAAACGTTATGATTATGAAATGAAAACCATTTATTTTATGCTATATGGGTTACTTATGAAATTTTTTATGATGATATATGTGGCTCACATGATAATAAAGGCAAATTTAAGGGTGCGCCCTAATAGCGCTCCAATGCATTGGGTAATGATGTAACCACTAGAGATTACAATTTTCATGATACCTTGGTGAATAACCTTGGTAATTTTCAAATGACACCTTGGGGATGGACCTTGGTGATATGTTCATGATTGTCAATATTAAATGTTTCAGCCACATCTTCAAGTTATGAAAAAGTTTTATTTTTATTATGATATGCCTCATGATTTCATTTTCATGCCTTAAATTTCTTTTCATGACTTTATTGATGTATCTCAAGTTCATATGTAAAATGTTTCACTTGTTTCCCTTGCTGGGCCTTCTGCTCACCCTTTCTTTTGATGTATATCCCCACGTTATGAGATGCAGTAATGATCCTAGGGTGAACATGAGGAGAAGCCTTTCAAGTGTTTAAGAAGAATGTTTTTTTTTTGTTTCATGTTTTATGTTCCTTTTTTCCAAGACACTAAACCTTAAAGATCCTCAGTTCCGTGTAATGGAATGAAAGTTATGTTATAAAAATACGGGATGCTATAGTTGGTATCAAAGGATGGTTTAGTTATTTTTGGAAATTAGGATATTAAAACTCTAGGAATAACCCTATAGAAAATTTTAAATATAGGAAATCATCCTGGTATTTTGGTGAGTATTGAGTAAGGGGTTTCCAAGAAAATACATCCCTGTCTGGATACGAGCAGGTAGAGGTGGCTCTGGCACAGATCTACATAGGGGTAAAACCTGAAAACACCGCTTTGAGATAGACTCGAACGGGAACTGGTACACGACAACAGGCCTTTCTGCACTCTTGGTTACGACACTCCCGTGGGATATGCTTTGGTAAATTCATAAGCATGGTATGAACCATTGTTAAAGGAACAAAGATAAAATAAAATAAATATTCACATAAGAATATATGATCATGGATAACCTAGATGGTAACCTAAGGGATCACAAGTTAGCGTATACTTTTCTTCTACAATTTATCCTTATATGCTTTAAGTTCCTTTTCATGATTATTGGTTAAGTATTTAAGCCCATAATTATACTTTCTCTTCTTAGTTAATGGTGGGAAATGGAATAACGTTTTCCAACAACCAATGTGATTGGAAATGCGACGATTTCTGTATTAATATGACAGAGATGATTAGGGGATTAAAAGATGACTATTATTTTGGAAGACGTTCACTATTTTGGGGACCCTATATGATCGAGGTAAATAGATTAATATAGTATTTTCATTGAGGAGTAAGGTTGACTTATATTTTGAATAATTGATGAATTTAAGGTGGACTTATAGTAATTTAGGCTACTTATGGGAATGATTAACCTATCTTGGGTAAAATATGTTTAGGTTAGCTACTTTTGTTATAAGATGTTAGGAGTGGTTGATGTTGTCTGGAGATGAACAATGAAGTTGTTTTGGAAGACTATGTTATCAAATCCTTCTTGTATTTGGGTTTCAATCTTAGTTGACTTATTTTGAGGAATTTGAAGGACCGTTATTTATGGAATGGTCTATGATGAACTTTGGGTAGTACCATGGAACTTTGAAGATTTAAAAGTAGTTTCCATTTCTATGGGATTCTTTCTTTTTGAAGAGTTGTTTTACCTTAACCTTTCTGTTTTTGGGATAATGTTTAAAGATAGAAGAAATAGATAGTTAATCTTTTGTAGATTATGTGATTATCTAGAATATGATTCTTGTGCTTTTATGAGACCAAGTGTTTTTGAATTCTCATCATTTGGAGAATAGATTAGTGTTGGTAGGGACATATTATAGGATGAAACTCTACATAAAGGTAGGAATATTTTTATGTTTTTGTTCTATGTAGTAAATTAATTCCTCAAAATTATGAAAAGAAACGTAAAACAAAAATGTTGTTGGATTACGTTTCCTACTAGGTAATCAAAGACCGTTTACACACATCATATGTTTGGGATTTTCATATGGTTAACTTTCTCCTAATCATGTTCTCTATCACTCTCCCTCGGAACTTGACCCTTTGTTTTCTCCTCCATGTCCATATTTTCCTGCATGGAATCCTAGAGTTGGTGAACTCGGGTGACCTTTGTACTTCCCTTTCTTTCTTTTAAAGTAATAGTTTTACTGATTCCTTTTACGATGTGGGAATTTCAATGAAATTTCAAAACCCAATTTTAAAAATTGCGAGGACGCAATTTCTTAAGTGGGGAAGATTGTAACGACCCGAAATTTTAAATAAATATTGTTTTCTAATTTTATTGTGTTATTTTATTTTATTTTTATAATCAAGAAAAATGTTTCATTTGATAACATGAGTATAATTAAAATGAGACTGTTGGGTTTTGACTGTTATTTGACCATTGGTCAATATGACCGCTGGAAACTAAACGATTTGACTATTGTCTCTAAATACAAGCAATCTTGGTTAATTAATATAGAAAGAAGATTCGATGGCCTCACCCAGTAGTCTTGGACCGATCGAAGCCCATCTAACAGAACTTGGGAAGGAGGTAGCACCACTGGGCTTTGCTATGGACCAAACCCAAGCTGAACTTCATTGTATAAAGCTAGAACGGGATCGCCTTCGCGAGATGTTCAAACTGATAGAAATTACTACTCGTGCGATGTTGGCCGAGCCTCCCTCAGATTCTCTCACCTTAGCACACCTTACACTTAGGTCCTATGCTGGTGTGATAAGGGGCTATGTAAGAAGACCGTAACTGTCTTGTGTAATCCTTTGTTTTAAATAAAAATTTCAATTTCTTTTATGAATTTTCAAATGACCGGATAAATATAGTATGAATATTTTTGATGAATTTTAGAAAAATGATATTTTAAAAATGTTTATGTAAACCTTAAATAATTAAAAATGTGTAATGATTTTCAAAAAATGGTCTTCTACAATTATGTTCAGTACAAAATTTAGAGTCTAATAAGATCAACTTGGTTTTTGATGAATAGTAAATTATGAATAGTGATTTTATGATTAGGATTAATAATGTTTCCAAATAGATCAGTAATCTCACTTAAAGAAAGTATTAAAATAAGCTAGGCACTTTGATTAAGTAATGCGATTCAATAAAATGGTTAAATAAGGGTTTCATAAATTATTATTCAAGTATTAGTTTTTTCGGATGAATAGTGTTTTTTAATTAAAATTTTAAATAAAAATATTTAGAAAATTATTTTTATAAAATGGACTTCATTTTTGAACTCAGAGCATCGATATTATGTTAAGGTAATTTTTGGGGTTTTTTCTGAAAAAAATAATTTTTCGATGAATAGTGTTTTTAATTAAAAATTTAATTAAAAATATTTAGAAAAATATTTTTATAAAATGGATGTCATTTTTGAAATCAGATCATTGATATTTGGTTAAGGTGAAATTTTGGGATTATTCTGAGAAAGTTGAATTTTCGATGAATAGTGAAAATACAGTTTTTAAGTTACGGGTGTTTAATGACATCATTAAATGATGTATTAAGTATGTAATCAATATGTTCGACTTATGAATAGTAAGATAAGGTATGAGGTGTCCCAAGTGGCCAATACCATTGGAAAATACCATGGTCAAGCCCATGGTTTTGCCAAAACCACTAATGAGGTGTCCCTTGGCCATTAATGCCTTGTCCCCTCACTTTCCCTATAAATATCAAGCCATCCTCTCATCCATTCGACTCCACACTCCCCCCCCAACGACGTTCTGGTGTCCTTACCTCCCAAGGAGTCCTCTCAAGGTGCCCCCAAGCCCTCAAGGTCCAAAACTTTGAGTTTTACGAGTTACGTTTTAAGGTAAGGGATCCGACCTCTCTCTTTCATTTCAAGTAATCTCTTTTATGTCATTCATTTTATGCTCCGTGTTCTTATGTTGGAGGATGTTCTTTTATACTCCTATTACTGCCCTTTTCATGTTCATATAATGAGAGATCACTCTTGCCCTCATTGTTTCGTTTTATGACGTTTTAAGTGGCGCCGTTAGGCTGCCGAATGTTTTGTAATGGATTCTTTCTCCCTTCTCATTTTTCAAGATCTATTTTCATGTAAAGTATAACAAGTTCCTTTTTATTATGTTGGGTTATGATCTCTAAATTTATCATACTGATCTTTTATGATCATATGATGAGAGACCCCATTTGGTCTCTTCAATTCAGTATTTTGAAGTTTTAAGTGGCGCCGTTAGGCTGCCGAATTTTTAAGTGGTTCTTCACCCCTCTCGTTTTGAAGTTCTACTTTCATGTCAATTTTTTCAAGTTCCTTTTTGTTATTTTGGGGTATGATCTCTATATCTATCATACTGGACTCTTATGTTCCAATGATGAGAGACCCCATTTTATCTCTTCAATTCAGTATTTTGATGTTTTAAGTGGCGCCGTTAGGCAGCCGAATTTTTAAGTGGTTCTTCACCCTTCTCGTTTTGAAGTTCTACTTTCATGTCAATTCTTTCAAGTTCCTTTTTTATGTTGGGGTACGATCTCTATATCTATCATACTGGACTCTTATTTTCATATGATTAGAGACCCCATTTGATCTTTTCAATTCAGTATTTTGAAGTTTTAAGTGGCGCCGTTAGGCTGCCGAATTTTTAAGTGGTTCTTCACCCTTCTTGTTTTGAAGTTCTACTTTCATGTCAATTCTTTCAAGTTCCTTTTTGTTATGTTAGGGAATTATCTCTATATCTATCATACTGAACTCTTATGTTCACATGATTAAAAACCCTATTTGATCTTTTAAAATCATTTTTGTTGAAGTTTAAGTAACGTCGTTAGGCTGCCGAACTTTCATATGAGAAATCTAATTTTTGTCTTCCTTCCATGTTTTTCATTTCAAATGGTATGTCCTTGACATTTCATTACCATGATCATGTATCCTTCTTATTCTGTCCATATACTATTTTATGGGTCATTTATGAATGTTTGACCCATTTTACCTCTCTTTTTAATGTCTTCTAAAACCTCGTAACATAGCCGTTATGCTGCAGAATTTCCGTCTCAAAATCTCTCTCTCTATTTTTAAAGTTCTATTATAATATTAAGTGAATACTCAAAGCTCTTTCTTCTAAAGGGGTATTCACATATATACCAAAATGTTCTATTTTAAATTCTGTGATTTACATACATGAGAACCACCTTCCTTTTCTGTGGGTTTTAAAGTGATGTAAAGATCATGTCTTTAAAGCAGTTTTTAAAATGTTATGATTATGAAATGAAACCCATTTATTTTATGCTATATGGGTTATTTATGAAATGTTTGATGATGATATATGTGGCTCACATGATAATAAAGGAAAATTTAAGGGTGCACCCTGATAGCGCTCCAATGCATTGGGTAATGATGTAACCACTAGAGATTACAATTTTCACGATACCTTGGTGAATAACCTTGGTAATTTTTAAATGACACCTTGGGGATGGACCTTTGTGATATGTTCATGATTTTCAATATTAAATGTTGCATCCACATCTTCAAGTTATGAAAAAGTTTTATTTTTATTATGATATGCCTCATGATTTCATTTTCATGCCTTAAAGTTCTTTTCATGACTTTATTGATGTATCTCAAGTTCATATGTAAAATGTTTCACTTGTTTCCCTTATTGGGCCTTCTGCTCGCCCTTTCTTTTGATGTATATCCCCAGGTTATGAGATGCAGTAATGAGCCTAGGGTGAACATGAGGAGAATCCTTTCAAGTGTTTAAGAAGAATGTTTTTTTGTTTCATGTTTTATGTTCCTTGTTTCCAAGACACTAAAGCTTAAAGATCCTCAGTTCCGTGTAATGGAATGAAAGTTAGGTTATAAAAAGACGGGATGCTATAATAACCTTGTGTTGGTCATTAGAGTTTGAATGGATGTGGAAAACTTAAATAAACTTGGTCAAATTTTTATAGATTACTGTTAACTTTAGTTGACGTAGTTATTCCAATGTACTCTATCATATGGTTTGTATATGGTTTATTAGCATGAAATATATGGCTCTCCACCATAGTTGAATGATCCATAAATTCGTAATTGTATTATGAATGTATAATACATAATTAAATAATGACCATAATGTCTTGATTAATTGATGTAAATATACCAGATTTTTAATATGCTAATGATCCTTAGGACTTAATCAATTATAGTAACCATTCCAAATGAAATTAGAAACTTTTACAAGGTCCATGATTGATTCTTGTGTACTGCCTATATACCATATGTAAATAGATTAGGTTTGATAAATATGGAGTTCCTTAATTTACATAGACACCCTGAGCTATGTTATATTTTTTGTGGTAGTGAATGAAAACATGTATGATTAAATATTCAATGATTATTCTTATATATAATTATAGAACATGTTTTATTATGATCATAGGTGTAGCTGGGATGAATCCTAATGATATTCCATACTCTATTTATATGAACACTCTTCCTTGTTGTGATATATGTTTTGCAATATATTTTTATGCATGTTTTGTAGGGATAACATATGGGTCCTTGTGTAGCCTATGATATCCAATATGATTTTTATTTCAAGGATTATTTATATGTTTCTTGTATCACCATGTTGCTTCTTATCAGATATATTTTTTGTTTTTTCATTCTTCTCATAATGATATGTTATTCTATTATATTATTATCATGTATGATCTACCATTTTATATGTGTTTCAATAACATGGATGTACATTTTCCAATGATTTAAATAGGGGTATCATCATGAAATTGTTATCCCTCATAGGGGATGTGCGCACGACCTTCCACGATGGCTATGATTTACCCGAGCATAGGGTAGTGGTTTAATGAGGCCATGAAATATTTTATAGAAGGATACAATTAATTCATAGTGGATTTCAAGTTCCATGTTTCATGATTCATAGTGTACATATAGTATTATTATAACTTGATACATATTGAATGCTGAGTATAATGACATACTTGATGCAAAGGGGGTTTTGGGTAGCATGTACACACAATGCAAAGATGATTCCAAGAGACTTGTTCTCTATCTCTATGGTTTCTCTTGATTTAATCCAATATTCATAAGGGATATCCTTTTGGTGTGGATATAATGTAGATATGGTTGGGTTTTGTGGGATCTTATTATGTGTAAGACCACATGACACATGATTTTCACCGATGGTGTCTGCTTTGTGAATATATTTTTCTTTCATAGTTATGTCTTGTTTGTTTATGTTATGTTGAGATTATCATAATAACGTACACATAAAATTATTGGTTGGGTAATGGACTACATTATAGACATCCTACTGTGTTTTACTCACATAGTTATTTGGTGTCCAAGGCATTAGGGTACCCTAGAGACCCACACATTTTACTAGTATAGGTCGGGTGAGGCTTGAGTTGATCATTTAGCATAATATATTACTACGAGTCTGGAGATCAGTATGTGGTGTGGCTTAGGGATGAAGAGCCTCATGATTTATTTCATTATATGTATACATAATCATCCTATTGTGTGATTGACTGTCATACCCCTGTTTGAATTTTGAGTACTTGTTTTCTTCATTTATACTATTTGTAACTATGTGGTTTCCTCTTTCTCTAATTATATAATTTTTACATGTTCGGTTATTTATTTATTACTAGGAATTCTTATTTATGGTATAGTCTCCTCATGATTATACCATAGACCCATGCTACTAGTAACTAGCCTCTGGAGTATAGGGTGCATACCTAATGTCATGTGGCATTCAGACATAGAGGCTGGGATTTAGGATGGGATGTTACAACACTGAAAGTTACCCATAGATAAAAAATTTCTAAATTGGTTGGTAATTTGGTGCAAACCTACCCAATTAATAGAATATGGTATCATAATGACTCGATGTTAAGGATCATGATGTCTTGACATGATTCGCTAATGGAAGGATCATGAGGTCCAACATTACTCATTTCTATCATTTTGATTGTCATTATTATTACCAATGTTATTATTATGTTTATTTTTTAAAGGGATAAATTTCAAAGATAATGTTATTTATTAAATATAATATATATTTATTATCCACTCTGTCGTTTTTGTTTTTGTTTTCAACTCATAATAGTTTTCACTATATTCATGCCCTTATAGATCATATGATCTTACCCTATATTTTTTCCCTTTCCCTGGGATTTAAATAAAGAATATTTGAATCATTTTCAAGGATAAATGATGTTTTTTCATGATTTTTTTATTTTCCCCAAGGAAATATATAAATCATATATGTATCAAGTCTCTAAAGACAACTAGATAGATCAATACTTCAATGTGTGTTCCATTTTTTCTTGTACCAATGTAATAATTTAAATTCTGAGTAAATGTTACTAGTTTTAGGGACATTATAGATGGTATCAAAATATGTTCAGTGATACCCATGAGAACATGATTTTAATATAACATTGATAGTAGGATAATTGTGATAAATCCCTTACAATTGAGAATTGTTACTTTCTAAGATATTTTTATTCCAAGGATCAATATATTTGATGATTATGAGAAACTTATTTCTGTTAAATTATTTAGATATTTTTCTAACCAGAAGGAAGGAAAATTATATCAACACCTATAGTCATTGTAGATATTTTCCACCAGATAAAGTCAATATGGTTAATTTTGTAGATGTATAGATTATGACCATACTATTTTAATTGTATCATGTTAAGACCATTAACCTAGACCATATAGATAATCCAATTTATTCACAATATACTACAATGATGTTGGACCACATCATATGGAATAATCCTGCATCAATTAATGGAACAACTAATCAATTGGTAGATGAGTAGTTGATCACGTACCTTGAAAATATATTTCTTATTTTTTGAAGTAATGGAATGGGAAATTTATTTTTCTATTATATTTTTATAAGGATGTATGAATAAATTGAAGTCATTAATTCAAAATATTAAGGAGGATAAAGAGATAGAGGTAATTTAATGAATTTTCTTTAAGGAGTTTTTATTTGAGAGATATTTTACTTTAGAGATAATATATGATATTAAAAGGAATTTAATTAATTAAATAAAAACGGAAGGAGAATGTTTAGGTGAGTAAAATGCAAAATTTAGGAGATTAGAAATTATTGATTTTAACTATGTGCATAATCTAAAAAGTAAAATTGAAATTTTCTTTAATGGACTTAATTCGATCATCTAATGGGATTTAGAATCTCAAATAGTTATATCTTATAATGAAATGGTGTCGAGTTTCATCAGGATAGAAAATGAATACCACACGTAATATAATTTAAAACTAAATCTGAATAATAAAATGATGATTGATCACAAATGAAACATAAATGTGGAAAAAGGTTATAATGGACTTATGAAACATAAAAATGAGATAAATTTGGAAAAAACATCCATGTAAATTCTTAATTTGAATGGGGGTTTTCTATAAGTTTGGAAATAAATTCCATATTAATCCGGGATGCTAGGGAATGGATGGAATATCATATACGATGTGTTTAAAATAAATGTTGATAGGTAACTATTAGAAAAAATTTCCTAATCATCAATGAAGTTCACCTGAGAATAAGTCAAAAGAGAAAGTCTAAATTTATAAAATTATTATGATTGATGTTTAGGAACTTTATATTATGATAGCATGTACTTTTATTTTATACTAATTCTTTATTTAAATTCATATATATTATATCTTTTATAATTTATTCATGTATTTTTGATAATAAATTGACACTCTAAGGAAGGGGTATTCGATTAAGAATCCAAAGGGGAATTGAGTAATAATTAGAATGTTTTGGGTGGTCTATAATAATATATGGTTGACCTGAGTATTAATGACTTAAATATTTCATTTTACTTAGATGAATATTATAATAAATTTAACAATAATACACACCCCAGAACAGTAATATTTTACTGTATTTCTAGACTACATACATAATCAATGGATTTCCGGAAATATATTCAACATCCCCATAATATTATGCTCTTATAGTAACCTTAATATAGATTTATTACTTAACAACTTACATCATAACCTGGGTGAAATGGAAACATAATAAATTGTTAGCTTAGATTCTCATTAACAGTAATCATTAGAGATATAAATTGATGATTAGATTAAATCATAAGATGACCATATTATCATGACAACATGATCATAACTAATTAATTTCAAACCTAATAAGTCATGAATAATAAATCATGTGTCTCAGTATAAATATTTATCATTTTAAGAGATATGAGTCATAAGAGTGAGGAATAGTAAATAATAAATCAGGATACATAAAGAAATATCATAATCATAAAAAAAGTATAACTATTGCACAATCTGGTGAATATAAAATAATTCCATTAGTAGAGGATCATTGTAAATACCATCATCACATAGTGTAAAACATCATATAATGGATTTGGTTTACTCCCCAAATTTTAATAATTCTTAGAATGGGTTTACTTCACATAAAATTTTATATTTTCTCATGAGATGTCAATGATTATAAAATGAATTAGAGTTTTATATAATTTAGTCATGATATTAACATAATTAAAACCAAACATATGTGTTCCATAGGATCATAGAAAAAAATTCTTTCCATCACAGGATCACCCTTGAAAAGAAATGAATTATGTAATGATTTCATAATCACACAATCATAATCCATCTATAATGACAATATGGATGGTATCATCATATCATATCTATAGTAAATCATTTGAAACATAAAACAATGTTGGAATATATGAAAAATAACTTCCAAATAATAGTGAAAACATTCACTGAAATCATCAAAAAAATACCCATTCATTAAGATTGATTTTTATTCAAAATCCTAGGATATTGTGAAAATTATTTTATTTGAAACTAACCATGGATCACATTAAAATAATATTCAAAGGAATAAAAATATCAATATTGAAGGAAAATCCCTTCATGAATTAAATGTAAATAAAATATTTCATTCACATTTTTTGTAAAAAGCAATAATTAACATATTTATAAAAATGTTGTAAAAATTACTTTTAAAAAATTTGAAAATAAATTAAAATATTATTTAAAATAAATTTTAAAAATAATTGTTTTAAATAAATAAACATTCTTGAAATTTTTTTGAATGATCTTGTAAATAGAATATAATGTTTTCTAACCAAATATGAAATAATACTTCCTTTTATTTGAAAACAATATTAGAAATTTTTTAGTAAAAAAGAGATGATAAGGAATATAAAACAAGAGAATATAAATAAATAACTTGATATGAAAAAATATGTGTGTTTTAAGAGATAAAGAGATTATAATTCCACAAAATTAGACTAAGACATTGACAATCATGACTAAAATTCAAATTTCCCTGTAAAACCAAGCCTAGTGTAATTAATTTATTCCTATGTACCCTTATGTTCATGTATTATAAATTTATATTTATTATATATATATATAAAGATAATATTAATACCTATTTTATAATTTAAAATTCCCAAATAATTTCCAATTACCCATTTCATAACCATTTTTCTATAAAATAAATATCACGGTTAAAACTGGTTTGTTTTACGTCGATGTTTTCATTTGATTGTTTTTTTCCCTTCACCTTTTTTGTGGTTTCAAAATATATAGAGTATTGATCATTTTATAATTATCATATTACTTTATTATATACACATTTATAACCATTCATATAATGTGATGATGAAAAATGAATAACCTTATTATGTGAAGATAGTAGTCCACAAATACACACAAATAACGTTATTCACTATCATATGACTAAAAGGGTGAAGAAAATGAATGTAAAATTAATATAAATATATTTAAATATTGTAGTTATATTAATCTAATCTTGTTAATATGGAAATAAAATAATTATACGATGTTAAATTAGAATGAAACTCAAAATAAATCAGTGAAGACAATTTCCACTTCTTTGGTAAGTCTCCATTTCTTACACCATAATCATTAAAATGTTAGTATTTTGGAAGTAAAATAATATACAATATGTGAGGAGGGAAGAGAAGTAGATATTTTTATATTAATTTTATAAACTATTGGTCTCTAAATATGTGAATGAGTGAAGAGATATAGTACCCTATAAGTAGTGATGTGGGGGTACTCTTGTAAATACTTAAAAACAATAAAATATAATTAAGAAATATTAAAGATAATGTTTTTCCTAGACATCAAAAATTATAATATATGTTATATTATGGTTCTAATATAGTTATAAAAAATGTTTTAAACCATTTTTATGTTATTGTTACCCTTATCTATTTAGTCGAACCCCCCATTTAGGCTTTTAAACATTACCATAATGACAATGTTTTACCATAGATAATATAAATTATGATGAAAGTGTAAACCTTAGAAAATTTAGAAATGATGATTAAAAATATGTGAATATGTATTCTAATTTTAATACTAATAATTGGTATAAATTTATTTTAAAATAAGTATTTAAAAGGAAATGAAAAATATTTCTAAAAAATCCAATTTTTAGAATAAAACTGAATTTAATCCAATTCATTTCATAGTAAAAACCATATGATTAATGTTAAATTATTACATTTTATATGGCCTCAGCCTTAAAAATTAAATAATCTTGAATTAAGTTAATAATTAATAGTGAGGATCTTTTCAGGTTTAGAGTTTTAGAGAATTAGTCCTTATCTATTACATTACATTTAAAAAATTACAAAGTAGATACATCTAATCAGTTTACATTTTTTCCATAAAATAAAAACTCATAAAAAAATGTCTACTCCCATGTTTTATACAACACGAATTTTTCTTAATCCCATCCCTAGCCCTATTCATCTTGAAGTCCTATAAAAAATTTAAAACTTGGGATGAGCATAAAACTCTCAATAAGGTTTAAAAAATAAATAAACAAATAATTGGTCCATAAATAAATACAAAGCACAATATCATTAACACACCTCATGAAATCCTAAGATTTATGAATATTACGTTGAAATAAAAAATCATAAAGGCAACTTGTGGCATTCATAACATACTTACATTGTAGATTTCACAGCTACATAGGGAGTTACATTTGGAATACCCATCGGAGTATATTCCTTAAATATCGTAGCAGAAACATTAATGTTTACCTCTGTCATGTTACCCAATGCATTGGAAAGCTATCTCGGGCTCACCCGCCCTAGGATTATCACGGAATGACCCATATATATAAACAATGACCAAGAACCATTACACAATCATAACACATAAAACAAGAATAAAGTAAAGATAACATTTCCACAATTAAATCAATATATATAATTTAAAGATATTGAAATAATAAATTCTTTATCAAAAACATTTTCAATACAAACATATGTAAAACGAGTATATGGTATTTATTTTCATTAAAAAAACACTATATCTTGATAAGGCAGCCAAAGATCAAATAATACTCGCGGTGGAAAAAAGGCCATTATCACCGCGTCCATTAAAAAGAAACATTCCTTTTTTCATTTAGTAAAATGCTATGTATAAAAATATTCCCTTTGAATGAAATGAAAATTAAAAGCGGTTTATACACCATATACCTAAAAGTTGTGTATAAATCAAAATATGCCTCACTGAAAGGAGATTGATATGAAGTCCGTTACCTTATGTTCGACTTGACTCATTCGTTCTTTAATCACCTGAATAATAAACTAATGTTAATTTCTACTTTCATAAGAACCTTTTTAAAGTTTATTATTCCTTTAATATTACTTATTACCAAGCTATAAAGATTACATAATCATTTAAATTAATTGCGGTTGTTTTGTCAATATTTTGTACATGAGTCAAAAATGATCTTCCTATAAATAAAATTTGTCCATGTGGTCAAAATTATATTATATCCATAATTATATTAATTATTTATATATCATTAATATCAAATATATGCAGTATATTTATTTATTATAGTACAAAACATTTACAGATATGAAATTAAATGCACCGTTCATGGAGATGGTAAGCTGTATGTACACATGGACACTACTTTCATTTATATTTCATATATAATGGAATGAAAACCTAATGATATATATTTATATTATAATTACAGTATAATATCATATATAATTTCAGTAATTCCATCTTTACATGTTCCACATATGGTATGAACAGTCATAACACTTTGAGGGGGCAGTAGTCCGCACTTCCTCAATGAAATTATCATATTTACCCATTATGGAAACTATAATGGTATGATATAAATGAAACATAAAGACAGATAGAGACAATATAAATATAATATATATATATAATATAAATACAGTTCCATTATAATGGCCACCATGAGATGTGGTTGGAGATAATCGAACAATCATCGTTTCGTGAGGCAACAGTTCACCGTACATAGAAACAGTAAGTTCATATCCATTAGATGGAGTTGTGTGTATGTGTAGTTTGAATACATCTCATAAAACCACTATAGTATGTTGAGGATACTGATTTTTTTATGTAACCAAAGAATAAGAAGAGCATATGTAGTGAAGAAGTAAAATAAAATAAAAGAACGTGAGGGAAGACATTACCTTTAAATCGGGTAACTCCCATTGGTTTGAACCAAAAGTGTTTCTTGAAGTGATTTATGCAGAAGGTAATGCTCCTAAAAGAAATTTAGGGATATTGAGAGTTTATTTTATCAGAGTTTGGATGATCCAAGCGGGTTTGAGAGGTGTCAGTAAGGGTCAGAGGTGATGGATTTTTATAACGGGGAGGAGCTATTTAATGGAGTTTGAAAATATTATTTTATTATAAAATTATTTTCCATTTCTAAATGTCCAAAATTTATTTAATTCAAATATAAGGTGTATATAAGTCTAAAGAAATTATCCAATATGAATTGGGAAAGATTTGGATATCTTTTAATCCTTATATATTTTATTTAACCCTTTGTTAAATTATTAAACTTTTACCATTTCTCTTATATATTCAGAATATAAGGTTTATATATTTATTATAAAATTTCAAGCAGCCTAAAATGGATCTTTAATATAAAATTTAACATAATATATCTCATTTGGAAGAATCTTATATTTTTAGGACTATTTTATGATTTAATAAAATATTGATTTATTTAATAACTCTTTTATGTCAATTTTAATACTATTCATATCATAACCTTTTAAAAAATCCAAAACAACATGATTCTTTTGAAGAAACATAATTAAATCAAAGATAACGAGTAATATGAATCAATAAAATTAGTGGATAGCATAAAAAGTTTTAAAATAAATTTATTTTATTATTTATAATCTCATTTATTTGAATCCATTATTAATGAAGCAATTACTGCATCACCATTATGTCATAATTAAATTTGTTTACATAATGTCTAAAATTTATCAATAAAAAAACTTGATGTTATAAATGGTTTTAGAATCCCAAATAGTATTTATAGTTGAATATATGACTTATATAACCCCATATAATAATTGATTCTCTAAAAAGATTCATGTTTATGTTATTTTTGTTCTTATTTTAAATTAATTAATATAAAGTATCATTATCACTCTAAAGTAGCTCCATGGTGTCCTGAAATCTACCCAAGGATGTAAAGGGTCATAAATGTATTGGAAAATAAGTTTAGGACAAGTTTAAGGGTAATTTAATAATATTTTCACCCTTATTTACAAGATTTACGCTTTTACCAGGGTAAATAAAATATTTACTGAAATAAACATTCATAATGTCAAAAAATAATAGTTACCTGTTTACAAAATTTGGACCTTATAATTCCAAATATGGAATCTAATTTTTTAAATTCAACAAACAGAAGTCGAAAAAATTTATTTAAAATTAATTCCTATTGTCAAAACAAAAAAGCGGGTTTTCATGAAAAAATAAATATCAAAAGTTTGACACTTGTTTATATCCAATTTTAATGTGAAATTACTTCTAATGGAAAAAATCAGATTAATTGGTGAAAATATAATCTAAATAAACTTTAAAACCAATTAAAAGAAAAATTGAAATATAGAAGTAAATTATATTAAAAGGCGGATTTCAATTAAAGTGCAATATTTTTCACAATTCATTAAAAAATGAACATTATTAGAAAAATACCAAAATATCATCAAAATTAAAATTTTATGTCCCAATTATAAATAAGAATATTATATTTTCAAATAGTGCATATAAAAGTGACAAAAACTTAATTTTATAAGGGTTCTCCATGAATAGGCGAAAAATCGACCATTTAAAGAATATTAGAGTATTTTTTCATAAAATTGGATTCATTTAAATTTTAAGCCTATATATTTTATTGGATAAAGATAAAGTCATTTAAAAAATATGTATAATCATTTTTTAGTTAGTTCTATTCATTTCTTCCAATACAACGACTTTTCGTTAACTACCATTTATAATAATAATATTATATTATTATTTTTCAGTATAAGTCAACATTGTGTGAAACATAAGATTTCAAACAAACCCATTGTTTCATATCAGTTGCGCCATTGAACATAGAATAATCATTAAAGTAAAATTAATATTTAATTCAAAAATATTAATAAATATAAAAATGTATTACTATTTATTTACCTGGGATGTTACATCCTTCCCCCTTTTAGAAATTACATCCTCACAATTTTATTCAATTATCAAAAAAAATGGGGGGGTGGTATTTATCTCTCATTGGATTCTTATATTCCCAGGTTGCCTCTTCAACCATATGCGTTTTTCAAAAAACCTTTACCTGATAAATTAACTTATTATGCAACACTTTCTCTCTTCGGTCAATAATCTAGACTGGTTGTTCCTCATAAGAAAGATTGTCTACCAACTGAACTACCTCTAGACTCAATACATGAGATGTGTAACACCCCAGGTTTAAAAATAATTTTTATATTTTGAAAATTTTCCAAAATACAATAAAATACATAAGCTTATGAACACGAGATATACTTAGTAAGCATATTATTTATACAAGGATCAAAATACATCTCTAACACATAAGAACTATCCCATTAAACCCACTGTCATCAACAATAAAACAACAGGAATTCCCCAAATGAACACAACAATGTCGACTGGGTAGATCACAACTTTTGGAACTTCCATCAACACAATAGTTATTGTAAGAAAAATATCAATGAGACTAAGAATAAGAGGAATATATAAAACCATTTCTAAAAACAGTGGTGTGATCGTCGAGGTATTTTTTTTCTTTGTTGTGTGTTTTAATGCCCTTAGATATTGGAATTTAAAAAGTTTTTATCTGACCACTATAAAAAATATCTATTATAAGTTTTAAATTAGAATTTAGAAATGACTTATGATGAAAATTAATAAATTCATAAAATAAATAGACAATTTTGATATTATAATGCAATAAGAAATGTTTAAATATGTTTAATAAATTATTCTAAGAGTAAATAATGATTTAAATATTAAAATTAATATATCTTGGAAATTTATGTAAATATTAATATTATATATTTTATTAAGATATTACTATGAGAATTATATATATATATTTATATGAGTATTCTTTTAACTTATAAGACTAATAATGTATATCATAATATGAGAATATTATTATAAAATGATATTTGATATACAATGTAAAAAAAGGAAGAAATGGGAGATGAATCGGGGTTTGGAGGTTTGAGGATGACGTGATGAAGAAGGCCAACATAGCCAGGATACATACAGAGGGAGCTTTGTTTCAGGAAGTCAAAGATGATGGTTGTCCAAAGAAACGTCACAAGTGGGAACAGATGAAGACCCATGTTGGTTCTTCCAAGGGTGTAGGTATTTGAGGAATTGTGGATCATTAAAAAAACCTAGATTTACAACTATTATTGTTTCAAGAGTGTTTTGGAGGAAATTGACTTTCAGATTTCATAGATCCGACTGGTTCACAAGTAGTTCTATTATAATTAATTTTTGTAACCCATATCTTATTCTAAAGTATTCTTATTTTTTCTATTTCTTGGCTCTTCCAATCGACATCAGTCTATGGTAATCAAGAATATTTTTTTTAATAGTTATTCCAATAATTTGAGTATCGAGTTTCTTCTTTTTCATTAAATTTAGTTTATTATAGTCTTTTTGTAATACATTTGTTGTCCAAATTCAGTTTGATGATTTCTATACTTTTATCATTCATTAAATCTGTTTGTTGTTTTGTTACAATTCATTGATTAATTATATTTTAAAAATACTAGAATTATGAGTTGAAATTGATCTGTGTGTAATTTTTTCATTTTTAGTCGACATCAACATGTTAAAACATAACGATGAAACTTCCAATCCAAATAAATTATTCAATTTAAAATATTTCAATTATTTTTTAACAATCAAAACATTATTGTTTTCTGTCAAGTTATAGCAATATATGAATAGAATATGTGATGATTTCCCAACAAGGAACCCATTTGTGGGGAAATTGCATTGATTCCATTAAAGAGTGACTTTTTCTATAATGTCAGTTTGATATTAAAAATAGAGAGGGTATTTCCTGAGGCCATTTAAAAGGACATCATTCTTGCTATACAGAGACGAAACATTTCTTCATTAAAAAATTATCTAATGGATTTTTATTTTATTTTTTTTTCAAATTATTAGTTTCTTCCATGATTACTAATGGGTTTCTTCCAAAAAAATCATGATGTTTTTCAATAATTTAATAAATTATATTAAGGTTATTCATACTATAATTATTTCTGCGTAATTTGGTATGATTTTTATTCACTCACTATGGAAAATTGTTTAATTGTCTTTGTAAGGGATTTCGTAAAGTTATTTTGGAAACTTATTTTTACATCCTAAAATTATAATTGTTTAATGGTTAGTTTTATTTAATTTTATCTATTTAAAAATTTATAGTAAGATATTGTTATATTATTTATTTCAAAATTTTGTTTCT